>JAQPPZ010017042.1:0-2895998 GCA_028583015.1 Wollemia nobilis
AACGATCATTGGAACAAGGATAAACCAAGAGTGAGTAGGAGAATATTACAACTTGAGAACACTCACTTGAAAAGGGGGAAAACTCCCTAGTGCAAACTAAAATCTAGGATATTGGACTGAAAATTTCTTCAAAACACATAAGGTCATTGTAACTCTTCTGGAAACCACCTATAAGGCTAGACTGCAAGCCCACACAACAAAAACTCCACCCAAAGCAAGATCTAGAGAAGATACTCTGCATCCATAAACACCTTCAAACCGCTTCAAGTATCAGAATCGTTCTTTCTATGCCAGTCCAAAGAAAGTAGCCAGCAGCAACTACAATAACACTTCCCTGAAATCAACCCCAACGAGTGTGGGTATTTGGCCATATCCCCCAGGAGTACCTGACAAGGTCTCTAATGCTCATAAGCTAGAGAACCAAAAGAGATGCAGAGCCCGACTGAAAAAAACCCTCAAGCTGACATGCTTAAACCAGATCTGTACTCCCCAAACCAAATGCACCACTAGCAGAACATTTGCACCATAGAGTAAATATTTGAAATTCCCTTGTGGGTTATTGCACAGCATATGCTTCTATATCTTCCTCGGACCTCAATGTAAATCACAATAGTTTATCAAGTTTAAATAAATCTGGAACAAACTAGAAAATACCCACTCACCCCAGCAAAAGATACTATCTACAGCAGGCAAACATACAAACACATAATGAACAACCATATAAAAATAGGGTAAGACAAAGGATCCTTTCCCCAGCAAAAAGAATCAATTTTCAATATAGCTCGAAGAAGCCTCAAGTATTTTTAATATATTCTAATTTGCTTTTTGAACATATATAATATAGCTTTCAAATAAAATTTCATTTCATTTGATGTCATATTACTTCACTATAAACATAATATTTTATATTAAAAAAAATAAGATATTTAGAAATGGCCTTTTAGAAATCGGAATAAGGAGACAAAAGGTTCCCTTAAAATTATCAATACACAATAGTATAATTTGGTTCACGAACTACAATTCATAAATGAACATCATAGAAATAATAAAAATAAGCAAATTTATTTTTTTTAAGTGAAGTTTAACCATTTATTTCCATATTTAAAAAATATCAATCATTTTTATATCATGTCAAGATTTTTTATTTCATGCGTAAAAGATTCAAAATTTTAATGAAGTTTTAAATAAATTAAAAAATATTTTGTAGAAGCTTAAGGGTATATTTCCTAACTTGTGTGGGAGGATTCATGTCTTCATCGCTTAGAATTTTATAGATGGAATATTTCTTAAATAATTTGAAAGAATGCACTTAGATATAGTACGTAGAAGATTATAAGATGTTGGATAGTTAATTAATAAATATTATGCTCTTGCATTTTAATATCTATTTTTTTATAGATTCTCTTTAAGACGATCATGATAATTGATACTAACCAAAGCGTGTCATATATATGAGCTCTACATTTTCTAATCTTACTTAAAAGAAAACAAAATATAACCATCTTAGCGCGTACTTTTTCTTAAATCAATAGCGATATGTGTTTCAATATTTTTAAGGTGATCAATCTCATTAGATCAAAACCCATCGCAAACTATATTTAAATATTTTAAATTAATCTTGAACAAAGGACGAAGAAAATTAAAATGGTGTTTTGATTGAAAAGGAATGACTACTGGAGTTGATTATCGTAATGTTGGGGTGTTTGGAAGATGGAAAGCAAAATCAAAGATTTAAAAATTATACAATTAAAAAAATGAAGTGATTTATAAGTTAGATAACATATTTGAAATTATTTGGCAAGACTTGAACAATTAGTTTAATTTATGTGCATTTGTGAAATATTGAGGAGAAAAATCCAGAGTCTTGTAGTTAGCCTCAAAATGTTAATAGGACAACGCGGCACGAATATCAACGAACCTCGTAAAATAATGGTCTATAGTACGGCAAATTGAACACAAAGCATAAATCACTTTCAAAAAACTTCATTATATTTTATACATCCTTTATTATCATTTTATAAACAAGTAATTTTTCTCTTTTATTAAACATATAAACATGTTGATAGTATTAACACGGGTAGTTGCCCTATTAGTTAAGATGGCTGGATTTGTTTCTTAGGTGGTCTTGTCTTCAAATCCTTTGAAGATAAATTTATTAATATAATTTATAAACGTTCTCCTAAAAATTAAAAATGTTTATAAATATTTTAAAATCTATATAAAATATATTTCTCCATTAAAATAAAGTTTAATTCTTTTTTCTAATACTTCCTATATCGCAAAGAAATCCTATTATGAGACATTTGATAAATTTAAATTTAATATAATTCCGTGTTAATGATATATATAACTTTAACATTAAATTATGCTCTACATTAAATTATAGATTGCTATTTTATAGTATTAGGCATCCACTACAAACGAATATGCAAAAGGTCATATTTTCATCTTAAATTTAAATATTTTAAAATTTAATTTTTTATAGCATAATCTATATATAACTTTAACCATTTGATAAATTTAAATTTAATATAATTCCACGTTTATTATATGTATAACTTTAACATTAAATTAGGCTCTCATTACATTATAGCATTGCTATTTTTAGTATTAGGCATCCACTACAACGCATATGCAAGAAGGTCAGTATTTTCATCTTAAATTAAAAATATTTTAAAATTTAATTTTTTATAGCATAATCTTATATATAACTTTAACATTTTTATTACGCTCTACATAAATTATAGATTTTTATTTTATAGTACTAGGCATATTGAAACGTATGAAAGAGTTCATATTTTTTTTTTTTTTTTATCTTAAATTTAAATATTTTAAAATTTAATTTTTTTTTTTATAATTTGGAATGGGTAGTATTATGCGTTGTCCATTTCCGAAGTCACTGGTCCGCTTTTTATAATTATCATGTTACAATCATTTAAAACTCTTTTAAGTTATTAGAAAGCACCAGGGATAAGCATTCAGTGGACAATGCCCCATTGAACTTTGGACCTCCCCTCTTACGGTTTGGTTGAACCAATTAGAGTTTGGTTGAACCAATTAATCTACACATCGGACGCATTAATAATTAAAAAAAATTATTAATTTATTTTATAAATCAATATTTTTTATACACATGCGTTATAAAGATTGAACCCAAATTTCATGTAAGTGGTGTCTTTACCAATAAACCACTTGATTACATTTATCTTTTAAAAAAAATTAATAAACAAATATGCTTTTAATAATTTATAAAGATAGTGTTAATACCGAAAATAGCATTATTAACAGTTGATAAAAATACGATAGGAAAAAATAAATGAAACAAATATATTTCTGAATTTGTTATAACTAACTACATTTAAAAGATTTTATTAAAAAATTTATATCACTAATTAAACACATCCTCTAATTTGACTGCAACAACTTCCGCCTCTAGCAAGAACTAGCTCCTACGAGGCCTCTTGTTATCTATAGATTTATATTTCTTTCTTTCGAATAAAGATAAATATAAAAGGTTTTCCTCTCAATGCTAACTCTAATGGTTAGAAGGTCTTCTTTGATTTGAGACAAACTATCTAAATTTCGATTAGACATGAATAAAGTTTTAAGGCAATGTGTAGTTAAAAAACGTTCTAAAAGGTATATTATTGCACACTAGTTGATGATTGAGGAAAACGCAATGATTGAGGAAGCAAGAAAATGGAGGTTGAAAGAAATATTTTTGAATTGAAAATATTTTATAACAGTAAAGACGCCGCCCACAATTTACAACAACACTACCCAATATTCCAAACAACATATAAAAAATATTTAGGTTTGTTGTCAACGATAATTCAAGTTGTAGTCTGGTAGATAGTGTGTGCTTATTTTAAACAGTTTCGCATTACAATGTGGAGAGCGAAAGGAATATACCCCATGTAGATATATCTAGAAATAAGAACACATGGATAGCACGCGACGACAGCTCACGAGTCAACGTTGTGCTGTGCTGCGATTTGAAATTCCATTCACACTTTCCAATGTAAAACGCGGGCCGGATACAACATAAGCGAGATAGAACAAGGTTGTTCTGAACCGTGCTGTGAACTGCCTTTCACTCTTCCCCACATGAGCGGGATATAACATTGGTGGGATAGAACACCAGTCGGATTTATCAAGAGCTTTTGCTAGCATCATACAACACCAAGGGGGGCGTGCATAGCGACAAAGTTTAACCTACGCCAAAATGTGCCCTAAACCGTTGAGCGGGATACAACAAACAAGTGATTCTACTCCGCTCAGCGGGATGGAGCACAGACGGCCATGTGATAAAAAAAAAAAAAAAAAACAACTTTGCTAAGTTCAAATAATAATCATCCGAATATTACATGAAAGCAAAAATACGTAAAAGTATTATATATTGCTTAAAAATAGAAATATATCTACATACATTTGCAACTTAAAAGATTGCAGGTTACAGTTCAACTCCTTGAACTTACATTCGTCTTTTTGGCTTCTCATACTGTTTCTCTCTTTTTTCTGCTGCTTTGATGATACTAGTTGCTCATATATTTATAGCTAGGGAAAGGTTTACCAGCTTTCTAATAAGCATTGAATTTAAAAGTATGGTGTCAATCCAATCTTCTAATAACTTCAAACACTTTAAAATATGGCCATCAGATTCAAAAGATAAAATCTGCAAGAGATCTATAAGTGTGTAAACTAGTTTATTTTCTAACATCCTACCTTAAAAAGGATTTCACAAAAGCTGCTCAAAAATGGAAATACATCCACATACATATGTAGCTTAAAATATTGCAGATTACATCCACAAAAGAGTTTCTTGAAGGTCGCAACTTCAACTCCTTGCACTTACATTCACCATTCCAGCTTCTCACATTGCTTCTCTTTCTTTTGTTGTGATGCTCTTATGATAACAACTTCTCATATATTTATAGCTAGGTATTAAAGGGAAAGGCTTAGAAAATTTTTGACACACATTGAATTCAAAAGTATGGTGTCAGTCCAATCACCGAACAACTGCAAATGCTGGTAATAACTTCGAACACTTTAAAATACGATGATTAGATCTAAAGATAAAATTTATCAAAGATCTATCAAAATCTGGTTTAATTTCTAACATCCTCCCTTAAACTAGATTTCACAAAAACTTTGACATCGAGCATTTTTTTGAACCTTTAAAATCTTCCTCCCAAAATTTTTGTGAAGATATGTACAACCCGACTTTGGACCTACAAAACAATAACACAATTTTGTTATATTTTACCGTTCTCTACGGAAGTGGTACCGGATGTCAATATGCTTGCTCCTACCATGAAACACTGCATCCCTTGATAGTTCTATGGAAGAATTGTTATCATAAAATATGGTTGTTGCCCCTTCTTGGTGATGATTTGGGTCCCTCAAAATTCTTCTCAGCAAAACTGCCAGGCATGTGATTGAAGTGGCAGCAAGATACTTTGTTGCAGTAATTGATAATGCAACAATTGATTGCTTCTTTGATGATCCATAAAATTGGATCCAATCGAAGATGGAATACATAACTATAAGTGTTATTCATATCATCTATATTGCCAACCCAATCACTATCTATGTAACCAAAAATCTCAAGTTGGTCCTTTCTTGTGTAATAAATTCCATGGTTTCCGGTCCCATTAACATACATGCTTAGATTTTTTTTGTCTCGCCTACAAGTGAGTGTTCTTGGGTGCTTCCATAAATTTGCTAATCAAACTCACTACAAACATTAATTCTGGTCTGGTTGTTGTCAAATACATGAGGCTTCCGACTAACCTTTTGTAGAAAGTTGGATCAATATTGTTGTTGCAATTATTCTTTCTCAATTTCATACCTGTTGCAACTAGTGTGATTGTTGGTTTGTTGTCCTCCATTCTAAACCTCTTCAAGATATTTATTGCATACTTTCCTTGAGAGATGAAGATACCATATGTAGATTGGGTAACTTCAATGCCAATAAAATACTTCATTAGGCCTAAATCCATCATCCTAAAATCTTGCTTTATGGCATTTCTAAACTACTCAAATAGCATATTTCTATTGCTCGTATAAATTACATCATCTACATACAAGTAGACTATGATAATTTCTCCCTCTTCATATGTCTTCATGTAGAGAGTGTGTTCATATGGGCATTTGATGAACCCATTCTCTTGAAAACATGTATCAATGTGGCTATACGAAACCTTGGGTGATTGCTTCAACCCATATAGAGCTTTCTTCAATTTTGAGACCTTACCTTCTTGCCCTTCCAAGTCATAGCTAGGTGGCTGGTCTATGTAGACCTCTTATTCCAACACTCCATTCGTAAAAGCAAAATTGACATCCATTTGGTATATATTCCACCTTTTTTGGGCTGCCAATACCAAAACCATTCTAATTGTGTCAATTCTTGCTACAAGTGCATACACCTCATGATAGTCAATCCATGACTTCTTCTTGTAGCATTTTGAAACCAATCTATATTTATGCCTTTCAACATCACCTTGGGCATTAAACTTAGTTTTATATACCCATTTTACTCCAATGGTCTTCTTACTTTCTATAAGTTTCATTAATTCCTAGTTCTAATTTTTCTCTATGGATTTTTTTCATAATCCATAGCTTTCACCCAAGTTTTGTTCTTAATTGCTTCTTCAAATAAAATTGGATCACACTCAAAAAATAAAGCAAAATCAAAATGTTTTGCTTCTTCAATTTCATTTCTAATTACCTCATATATATTTTGCAAGATCCTTATCTTTGATGTTGTCTTGAATTTGGGGACCATTCTTACAAGTGGAGGTGATCACAATGATGAGTTAGTGCTACTACTAGCATCGATAGTACTATTTGAAGCTACAGGTGGATGCACATTGTTTCTATCCAAATCATTATACTCAATAATTCTTGGCTCTTGCTGACCAATTTTTTATTTCTAGTTCCAAGCTTCATCTTCCATGAACTTTACATCTCAACTTATAATCAACTTATTTGTGATAGGGTTGTACAACTTATAAGCCTTTGATTCTTTTTATAACTACTGAATATGCATTTTTATATCTTGTCATCCAACTTCTCTCTCTTCTCATCTAGAATATGTGCATATACTATGCACTCAAAAACTCTAAAATGAGCAACACTCGACTTTTGATTGCTCTAAGATTCTTGAGGTATCTTGTGCTTCACACTCTTTGTGGGATACTTTTGGGCATGAATCCATGAGACCTGAGCAAGAGGAGTTCCCTGAATGTTAATCACCGAAGACCACCAGATGTTTAAATAATTGATGGACAGTACTTTATGGCCTCTATTCCCTTTCCACTTAAGCCAAGGAGTGAATTACTGCCATGATTTCCAAATACTTTTAATCACAAAAGAACCAGATATTTTCACAAAGATTGGCATTACAATTAGGGAAGGGAGGTCAATTCCTCTCCAGGATTGTTTGTTCAAAGGTATCCCTGAATAAATACAATGTCTGATGAGGATTTTCCAGGCCTCCGAGCCTTTAAGGGCTCGTATGATCCATTTGGCACAGAGAGTCATGCCTTGTCTTTTACAGTCAACCATGCCCATTCCTGCTGAAGCTTTAGGTAAACAAAACATATCCCAAGCAACCCGGTGAAAACCTTTCTTCTCAGATGAGTTTGCCCACAAAAAATTCCTCAATAGTCTTTCAAGCTTAAGGTAGCATTCTTGTGAAGGGACCCAACAAGAAGAGTAATACACATGAGTAGAGGCAAGGACCTTAGAACAAATCTAGAATTTTCCTTCCAGAGACATCTTCTTAGTAATCCAATACTCAAGCTTTTTCTCAACTTTCTGCAGAACATAGTTCCATAACTGAACAGGGGAACCATAAAAGGCAAAAGGGATCCCTAGAAATTTGAACACTTCTCCCTGGCAAAATCCAATGCCATTGAAACTGTTCTAGCCAAGGAGGGAGCGGGGTAGGGGATTGTCGATAACAAGAAGTTTTTCTCCACCGAATACTAGAACCGGAGGCCCGACAAAAAACTTCCAAACATATGAGAGCTTTCCTTCACTGAGTGTTCCTCCTCTAAAAGAGTGAGAAAAGAGTCATCAGCAAAGTGACCATTAATGAGCTGACCTTGGTTATTAGGGAGATAAATACCCTTAATTTGGCCCAAAGAAGCATGCCTAGCAAGCAAATATCCAAAGGCTTCAGCAACAAGGATATACAGAGAAGGAGCCAAGGGACAACCTTGCCGAACAAATCTGAACAAACCAATTGGCCTAGTTTGATGATTATTCAAAGATAAAACAACCAAAGCATCCTAAAAAAGAATATTGACAGATTGAACAAACACGGACCCAAACCCTAAAGACCGTAACATGGAAAGTATGAAGTTCCATTCAATTCTATCATAGGCCTTTTCAAAATCAATTTTCAATAAGAGGGCTTGTCGACTGGATCGCCTAGCCCATTCCATACCTTCCCAAACTGCAATGACATTATCCAATATATATCTGCCTTTAATAAATCTTGTTTACTCTGGCCTAACAATAAGAGGCAACAGGGGTCAGAGTTTTAGAGCCAGGGCTTTGGCAATAATCTTATAGCTAACATTGAGCAAGGTAATTGGCCTCCAATTTGTTATACATTCAGGATCCCCTTGTTTTGGAATGAAATTGATATTACCTCGGTTCAAAATTGCTCCAAGAGAGCCACTGTGCATGGCTTCAAGGTAGACTTTGTGTAAATCAAAACCAAAAAAGTCCCAACATGCCTTGTAGAATTCACAAGGAAATCCATCCAATCCTGAGGCCTTCTCATTGGCAATTTGAGTTAATGCTGAGGTAAGGTCATCAAAAGACAAATACTTTTCACACTCCTCTCTTTGAGCTACAGAGAGTTTGTTAGGGACAACATCCATGCAAATCTTGAGAGCTTCATCCCTCTCTGGAGAAGAAGACTGAGCAGCAAAAACTTGAGTGTAATGCTTAACAAAAATGTGAGCAATACTGGGTAGAGAGGTATGGCAAATACCATTGTCCATAATAGCTTTGAATGTAGTGGCATTACGAGGAGGACGTAACTTTTGGAATAATTCCTTAGAAACTCTGTCCCCAATTTTAAGCCAATGTAAGCGGGCCTTGATCTGAGCACCTTTAGCTTCATAGAGCTCTGCCACCTTGAGCTCATGATGAACCTGAGCAGCATGCCCCTGCAAAATAGGACAGAGAGGGTTGGATTCAAGCCTACAAGAGGCTTTTGTCAGTTTAGTGTGTAAAGCAAGCAAAGAATATTTTCTAAACTGAGCAACTTTCTTGCCCAAACTATGAAGAAGGGTTGTGGTTCGGGATATAGCATCATTCCACCACTCAATCCATCCTTCTTCACCAACAGGTATGTCCCCAAAATTCTAGACTCTTCGAATATAACACATCATGGAAGAATGCTGAAGAAAGGATGTGTTAAGCAAAAATTGAGACTTAATACCCTGATCAGGTACCACAAAAGATAAAACAGTGAACATAATTGGGGAATGATCAGACCTAATAGTACCAGCAATAACCTCCACAACTGGAGCATCACCATGTTTTCGATGAAAATAAAATTGGGTATGGTCTGACAACATAGCTCTATCTAAACATTTGAGAATCCTTGCCCGCCCAAATTGAAAGTTATTCCAGGTAAACCAAAGGTGCTCATCAAAAGAAGCAGGAGAAAGACAGGAATTAGGGTTAGACAAACATAATTTTTTTTTCATAAAAAACTAGGCTTCACGCTCACCAAGGGCCCATCTATGGTTTAGACCCCTAATTTTATCAGAAGCATGCTCAACCATATTAAAATCTCCATAGACGATCCAAACTACAGGAGGCAAAGAAAAGGCACACCATTTCCAAAGAAAACAGTGCTCCGGAGCACTATTGGAGGCATATACATTTAAAATTCCAAAGGACATTCCATCAACTTCAAGAAAAATCCAAACAGCTTGGTTAGAAGGGTCAACCCCCCAATCAACAAAATTCCCATGCCATCTATTGGCCAGGAGAATAACAACACCACCACGATCGGGAGGGTGCTTGGTGGAAAAAATTTGACTATTAGGGTAAATGAGCGCATAGGCACACTACAATTGGAACTCAGTAATTTTAACTTCTTGCAAGCAAACAATATCTGGGCCCCCATACTTGGTTGCACAGAAAGCAAAATCATCGCGGACCATGTATCTTCGAACTGGGTCCGTCAGTCCTCTAACATTCCATGATAGAAAAATCATTCTGACCTGTCGAGGATCAAACTTCCTCTGACCTCATCAGAGTCACCCAGAATAGCAAGCGACTGAAATGAGTTGCTAGAAAAGCTTCCCAGTTGTTGGTTTTTGTCTGCATGCAGACCCTGCACTGGACTATGAGACCTTCGTCTTCGGGCATTCATGCCTTCTTTTTGCTCCAGCTGGTGAGCAACCATGGAGACAGAGAGGATACCATCATCTTTAAGAGCCATCGACATATCTTTAGCCACAACTACTAAATTGGAAAGGATTTGAGTACTTGGGGAAGCATTCTAGGATGGAACTGGGACATGCAAGGGCGGTTTTATCACTGTGGCTTGAGCATAGGAGCCAGTAGGCTGACCCCCCTAAGGATTATGGACAGAGGAATGGCCTCCCTGAGGGCCTTTACTAGGGACATGCTTGCCTTTCTTGGAGACCACCTTCCAGTCACTGTCAGACCCATCTTTGGTTGGTTGGTTTTTCTCATTAGAAGCTTGATTAACAGGGGTTGGGCCCTTGGATTTAAACTTATCTGCCATTAAGGGACAATCTTTAATCTTGTGTGCGGAATACTGGCACCTGTAGCAAGTGTTTGGAAAATTGACATACACCACTCTCTGGTGGATATTAGTATCACCTACCTTAATATCAATAAATTCCTTGAGGGAATTAGCCAAATCAATTTTCACACAGAGCCGACGGGTATGCCGAGCATTATAGAAGCGTTGAGGCTCTTCACATACAAATTCCCCAACTTTCATGGAAACATCATAAATAAATGGGACCAATGCCATTGGCAAACCTGGGAATTCAACCCACATAGGGACAACAAGAGAGACACCATTGGCAACCTGGAAATTCTTGTGCCATGGTTGACAAATAAGCAAAGTGCTATGAACATAACAAGGACCCTTGCTGAGAACTTTTTTGACACACTCTGGATCAGAGAACCGAATATGAAAGAAACCTTTGGTCAGGTTTTGCACAGAATCTACAAAGATACCATATGGGTTCCAATAGCTTTGAAACCAGTTTCGTAGAATTGCATCAGAGGGGATACGGCCCAAGAAGTAGCCTATGACAGTATTTTTCTCTAGCCAAGTACAAGCTTTATTGAAACTATCAAGGGGAATAGAAATGTCTGGCACATTACCTTGTGGAACACCATGGGAATGAACTTTTGAGGTTGCTTGCCCGCCATCCTTTTCTCCATCGGCTTCACCAGACGATGAACCAGGAGGAACCAAATGTGACATATTAAAAAAACACAGTAATTCTGCCCAAGGTGGATCAATAATGGAAGGACAAAGCAACAGATCCCATCCACTGGCACATGCAGCACTATGACGAGGCCAAAAATCACACATGCAAACGATGAATGCAAAGTCGGCTCGGCTCCTCAGGATGAGTTGCGAGCAAAACCCTAGAGACATTCAGAACTTACTTCATTTATTAATTTTAATTGATGTCATTTTCATTAGATATAGAATCCCTCTCAATCAATTTCCTTTTAAAAAGTATTTTTTTCAAGACGAAGATTAACCGCTAATTAGATAGCTTATCTAGAAGACTATCTCCTTTTGAATAGATATGTTGACTTTTCCAACATACTACCCTCGTCTATAATTTATGGACATAAATAATAATGTTATTATTGATACACTCTAAACATCTGATTATATTGATAATATTAAGAGTAATTTATCAGTGTGCCTCATTGAAATAGATCGTTAACATTTTCGATGGTAATATTAATCACTATAAGAATCTTCCTAGATTTAACATAGTTGTTAATTTGACTTACATATAATTTCAAGTCTTACATATGATTTCAAGTAAGTAGAAGAAATTTATTTTCATTATTCTAAAAATCCCATATCTACTAGATTTTCTATAACTTCCTTTGAAAGTATCATAAAAATTTATGTTGATGAATCCAACCTTTGAAAATTTTAATTTTTCCATAGATAAATATTTATTTTTTTAAACATTTTTATTTTAGATTATTTTATTGTGAGTGAAGCATGCATTGGTTGAGTGTCCTAATTTCTTATAAATTTTTTATATGATCAAGGCATTTTTATATTCTATAGTTTACTTCCATACCCAAAGCTTTAAAAATAGTCTAATTGAACTAGGTAACTCCTCCATATCTACATTTATATAGATTATTGCATAAATAAGTCATGAGTGAGCCCTAGTGGTAGGATCAATAGCAATAAGGTGCCCTATTTCCTTCGCGATACTTGCAAAAATTCATCATTCTAGTATTAAAAGGACAAGCCTAGCAATCTCACCCAAACTAGTGCCTAGGTGAAGCTCTAGATTTCAAGATCATAGTTTAGGCTCCACCATTGCAAGAAAATTCCTCGACATCCATATAATCATGGACTCCCCTAGATTATTTGATCAAAGTCTTCGTTATGGTTAAGATTGACCATAAATAACCCCTTTGACATTACCATGATCTCCATGTGACCATGGGATTGCCATTTTCTAGTAGCCAATTTTTTTGTGTCAAGGTCTGGTCAATAGCCCATAAATTGACCCACAATACTCATAGCTACTTGCTCAATAGTTAGGTTGACCAAATCATCAAGTATGAAGAGTTCACCTCCCTTTGATTATAGCTCAAAATGGAGATCTAGGATTTTTTATTTTCCATGAACCATAGATGAATAGGAATGATCTCTTTGAGTAAAAAAAGTGCTTTCATCGGTCCTAAAAATTCTACTCTACTCCTTTTATCAAATCATCATATTTGAAATCAAGGTTTGGGCTTGGTTCTTTATCAGCATTATAGACTTGCTCTTGATCTCTCTCACCATTTAGATCCCACTAGGGGTCAATCCATAAAATGGAGTTTTCCAAGGTTTTGAATCTACCAAGATTCATCTAGAATTATGTATATATGTTTACAAACCACGTAGATAACTAGTATCAATATTTTCAATCTACTCAAAAAATCCTTTTTTCTTTCCATCATTAGAACCTAGTTCTGGCCAATGAGAAAAATTATGCTTTGGTTGCTCTTCTATCCACATTTTTACAAGTTTTACCTAACTTGCAAGCAATAAACCCAAATATTTTGCAAGTAAAGGTGCAACCCAACATTCTAAATCTAAACCATCATCAACATGAAGGGAGGAAATATTTTGAATTGTTGATTTGATAGTTTTCATTTCCTCTAACAACAAATGTGCTAACCAAATCTCTAATCCAAAGGGCATGTAGCAACCACTATAAATCCTAACTTGAATCTTAGAATTCTACATAAAATCAATATCTAACACTTTTATAGCCCTTATAATCTATTTTTAGATCCACCACCAGGATATTACCAACAGTCAAAGCCTATGGTTGTTTTGTCACCATCATTGCCACCACAATAGCTTTTGGTTTCTTCATCATCATCATTGCTATCATAGTAGTCTGTGGTTACTGTACTACCTCTTATGGTTGTTCAATCAGAGAATCCAGAACACTACACAACCTATTATGGTTGGATAATTTTTCATTGCAATGATATTATCAACAATCCACACCTATGGTTGTTTTGTCATTGCCATCACTGTCGCCATAATAGTTTATGGTTGCTCTGCCACCTCTTGTGGTTGTTCAACTAGGGAATAAAAAACATTACCTAAAATTTATCTATGATGAGCATAGACATTTCATAATATATTAAGAAATTTAATGATTAGTTTTATCTTTTTTGGTACTATTAATTCAAAGAGGATTTTGAAAGACATCCCAAAACCTTGTACAATAGCTCCAAAAGGAGTGAAAATGAATATATTGAAAGGAGGGTTTTGAAAGGCATCCCTCAACATTTTACATCAACTCCAATAGGAGTATAGGAGAAAACCGATCATTGTACTTAAAGATTAACATTCCCACGAGCCAACAAAAATAACAACCACATAAACAAGAGCGACAAATAATTACAAATAAATTCAAAAGGCAATATTTCTCAGACTAGTCAACAAATTTGAACCAAATCCCATCGACTGAGAGAAGAACCCACTATAGCAAAAAGGAGCAACAAGGAAAGAAAAAATAAAATTAAAAATATAATTCCTCCTCAAAAAAAACTAGGCCCTACCGCATGGGAATAGACAAGTATCCCTAGCTTCCAAAACACAAACATCTGATGGAAGAGAAGCCAGACTAAAATCCTACCAAGAACCAAAATATATTTTAAATATGTACAAACACGTGGACCTTGGAAGGCTGACCCAATGCACCTGAACTGCGTGAGAAATCGAGAGATGCTTTCAAGGTAGAGGAACACAAACAAGGAGAGTTTTACAAGGGCCTCGCACCACAAACATCAGCTTCAAATGAAGCATAACAACACCCAAGCTCACAAAACCTGTAATCTTGTGTAGTAGAGAAACCAACAAAGCCAAGAAATCGAAGGAAACATGATTCACCTAGTTTTGAAAAGCAAACCCAACAAGCACAAGCTCCATGAAGGACAAAAAATATGGGACCATGAAACCAAAGGAGAAGGCCAATGAATCACATGACATGGAACCAGCAACCAGAGGGGAACCCGACATCAACCAATAAGCCACACATTGTCCTCTCCAAAAACAAGGGCTAACAACACATCAAGCCCACCAAGGGGGAGAATATTAAAACTAAAACGATCATTGGAACAAGGATAAACCAAGAGTGAGTAGGAGAATATTACAACTTGAGAACACTCACTTGAAAAGGGGGAAAACTCCCTAGTGCAAACTAAAATCTAGGATATTGGACTGAAAATTTCTTCAAAACACATAAGGTCATTGTAACTCTTCTGGAAACCACCTATAAGGCTAGACTGCAAGCCCACACAACAAAAACTCCACCCAAGCAAGATCTAGAGAAAGATACTCTACATCCATAAACACCACCAAACCGCCCAAGTATCTGAATCGTTCACTCTATGCCAGTCAAAGAAAGTAGCCAGCAACAACTACAATAACAACACCCTGAAATCAACCCCAACGAGTGTGGGTATTTGGCCATATCCCCCCAGGTACCTCGACAAGATATACAATGGCAAACTGAAACCAAAAGAGATGCAGAGCCGACTGAAAAAAACCCTCAACTGACAGCCAACCCAAGCAGATCTGACACTCCCCAAACCAAAATGCACCACCAACCAGAACATTTTGCACCATGATAAATGTTTGAAATCACCCCGTGGGTTGTGCTAGCATATGGCTATATCTTCCTCGGACCTCAGCCAAATCTACAATAGTTTATCGAGCACACAATAAATCTGGAACAAACTGAAAATACCCTCACCCAGCAAAAGATACTATCCACAGCGGAAGCAGAGCATACAAACCATAATGAACAACCATATCAAAATAGGGTAAGACAAAGGATCCTTTCGCTTAAAAGAATCAGTGCAATATAGCTCGAGAAGAAGCCTCAAGTATTTTTAATATATTCTAATTTTCTTTTTTTAGACATATATAATATAGCTTTCAAATATAAATTTCATTTCATTTGATGTCATATCTAACTACTATAAACATAATGTTTTATATTAAAAAAATAAGATTATATTTAGAAATGGCCTTTTGAAATCAAGATAAGGGCAAAAGGTTTAGCAAAATCCTCAAGCCACAATAGTATAATTTAGTTTCACGAGGAACTACAATTCATAAATGAACATCATAGAAATAAAAATAAGCAAATTAATATTTTTTTAAGTGAAGTTTAACCATTTATTTCCATATTTAAAAAATATCAATCATTTTTATATCATGTCAAGATTTTTTATTTCATGCGTAAAAGATTCAAAATTTTAATGAAGTTTTAAATAAATTAAAAAATATTTTGTAGAAGCTTAAGGGTATATTTCCTAACTTGTGTGGGAGGATTCATGTCTTCATCGCTTAGAATTTTATAGATGGAATATTTCTTAAATAATTTGAAAGAATGCACTTAGATATAGTACGTAGAAGATTATAAGATGTTGGATAGTTAATTAATAAATATTATGCTCTTGCATTTTAATATCTATTTTTTTATAGATTCTCTTTAAGACGATCATGATAATTGATACTAACCAAAGCGTGTCATATATATGAGCTCTACATTTTTAATCTTAAAAAGAAAACAAAATATAACCATCTTAGTAGCATTAACTTTTTCTTAAATCAAAACCCATGATAAACAATGTTTCAATATTTTTAAGGTAGTCAACCTCCATTAGATCAAAACCCATCATAAACTATATTTAAATATTTTAGGTAATCTTGAATAAGGACAGAAAGAATTAAAATGGTGTTTGATTGAAAAGGAATGACTACCAGGTTGATTATCATGTTGGGGTGTTTGGAAAGATGGAAAGCGAAATCAAAGATTTAAAAATTATACAATTAAAAAATAGTGATTGCTAAGTTAGATAACATGTTGGGGGTATTTGGCAAGACTAGGAGCAATTGATTGGTATGTTAGCTGCTTGGAAATATTGAGAGAAAAATCGAGTCTTGTAGTTAGCCTCAAAAATGTGTGGGACAACATGACCTGAATATCTCAACAAGACCCTCGTAAAATAATAATGGTCTATAGTACGGCAAATTGAACACAAAGCATAAATCTCTTTCAAAACTTCAATATATTTTATACATCCTTTATTATCAATTGTATAAACAAGTAATTTTTCTCTTTTATTAAACATATAAACATGAATTATAGTATTAATACGGGTAGTTGCCCTATTAGTTAAGATGATGGTTGTTTCTTAAGTGGTCTTGTCTTCAAATCCTTTGAAGATAGTTATTAATATAATTTATAAACGTTCTCCTAAAAATTAAAAATGTTTATAATATTTTAAAATCTATATAAAAATATATTTTCTTATTAAAATAAAGTTTAATTTTTTTTCTAATACTTCCTATATCGCAAAGAAATCCTATTAACAGACATTTGATAAATTTAAATTTAATATAATTCCGTGTTAATGATATATATAACTTTAACATTAAATTATGCTCTACATTAAATTATAGATTGCTATTTTATAGTATTAGGCATCCACTACAAACGAATATGCAAAAGGTCATATTTTCATCTTAAATTTAAATATTTTAAAATTTAATTTTTTATAGCATAATCTATATATAACTTTAACCATTTGATAAATTTAAATTTAATATAATTCCATGTTAATGATATATATAACTTTAACATTAAATTAGGCTCTACATTAAATTATAGATTGCTATTTTATAGTATTAGGCATCCACTACAAACGCATATGCAAAAGGTCATATTTTCATCTTAAATTAAAATATTTTAAAATTTAATTTTTTATAGCATAATCTATATATAACTTTAACATTTTATTACGCTCTACATAAAATTATAGATTTTTATTTTATAGTACTAGGCATCAGCTAGAAACGCATATGAAAGAGTTCATATTTTCATCTTAAATTTAAATATTTTAAAATTTAATTTTTTTTTGGCATAATTTTGGAATGGGTAGTATTATGCGTTGTCCATTTCAAGTCACGGGTCCGTTTTTATAATTATCATGTTACAATCATTTAAAACCTTTTAAGTTATTGAAAGCACCAGGGATAAGCATTCAGTGGACAATGCCCCATTGAACTTTGGACCTCCCCTCTTACGGTTTGGTTGAACCAATTAGAGTTTGGTTGAACCAATTAATCTACACATCGGACGCATTAATAATTAAAAAAAATTATTAATTTATTTTATAAATCAATATTTTTTATACACATGCGTTATAAAGATTGAACCCAAATTTCATGTAAGTGGTGTCTTTACCAATAAACCACTTGATTACATTTATCTTTTAAAAAAAATTAATAAACAAATATGCTTTTAATAATTTATAAAGATAGTGTTAATACCGAAAATAGCATTATTAACAGTTGATAAAAATACGATAGGAAAAAATAAATGAAACAAATATATTTCTGAATTTGTTATAACTAACTACATTTAAAAGATTTTATTAAAAAATTTATATCACTAATTAAACACATCCTCTAATTTGACTGCAACAACTTCCGCCTCTAGCAAGAACTAGCTCCTACGAGGCCTCTTGTTATCTATAGATTTATATTTCTTTCTTTCGAATAAAGATAAATATAAAAGGTTTTCCTCTCAATGCTAACTCTAATGGTTAGAAGGTCTTCTTTGATTTGAGACAAACTATCTAAATTTCGATTAGACATGAATAAAGTTTTAAGGCAATGTGTAGTTAAAAAACGTTCTAAAAGGTATATTATTGCACACTAGTTGATGATTGAGGAAAACGCAATGATTGAGGAAGCAAGAAAATGGAGGTTGAAAGAAATATTTTTGAATTGAAAATATTTTATAACAGTAAAGACGCCGCCCACAATTTACAACAACACTACCCAATATTCCAAACAACATATAAAAAATATTTAGGTTTGTTGTCAACGATAATTCAAGTTGTAGTCTGGTAGATAGTGTGTGCTTATTTTAAACAGTTTCGCATTACAATGTGGAGAGCGAAAGGAATATACCCCATGTAGATATATCTAGAAATAAGAACACATGGATAGCACGCGACGACAGCTCACGAGTCAACGTTGTGCTGTGCTGCGATTTGAAATTCCATTCACACTTTCCAATGTAAAACGCGGGCCGGATACAACATAAGCGAGATAGAACAAGGTTGTTCTGAACCGTGCTGTGAACTGCCTTTCACTCTTCCCCACATGAGCGGGATATAACATTGGTGGGATAGAACACCAGTCGGATTTATCAAGAGCTTTTGCTAGCATCATACAACACCAAGGGGGGCGTGCATAGCGACAAAGTTTAACCTACGCCAAAATGTGCCCTAAACCGTTGAGCGGGATACAACAAACAAGTGATTCTACTCCGCTCAGCGGGATGGAGCACAGACGGCCATGTGATAAAAAAAAAAAAAAACAACTTTGCTAAGTTCAAATAATAATCATCCGAATATTACATGAAAGCAAAAATACGTAAAAGTATTATATATTGCTTAAAAATAGAAATATATCTACATACATTTGCAACTTAAAAGATTGCAGGTTACAGTTCAACTCCTTGAACTTACATTCGTCTTTTTGGCTTCTCATACTGTTTCTCTCTTTTTTCTGCTGCTTTGATGATACTAGTTGCTCATATATTTATAGCTAGGGAAAGGTTTACCAGCTTTCTAATAAGCATTGAATTTAAAAGTATGGTGTCAATCCAATCTTCTAATAACTTCAAACACTTTAAAATATGGCCATCAGATTCAAAAGATAAAATCTGCAAGAGATCTATAAGTGTGTAAACTAGTTTATTTTCTAACATCCTACCTTAAAAAGGATTTCACAAAAGCTGCTCAAAAATGGAAATACATCCACATACATATGTAGCTTAAAATATTGCAGATTACATCCACAAAAGAGTTTCTTGAAGGTCGCAACTTCAACTCCTTGCACTTACATTCACCATTCCAGCTTCTCACATTGCTTCTCTTTCTTTTGTTGTGATGCTCTTATGATAACAACTTCTCATATATTTATAGCTAGGTATTAAAGGGAAAGGCTTAGAAAATTTTTGACACACATTGAATTCAAAAGTATGGTGTCGAGTCCAATCATCGAATAACTACAAATACTGGTAATAACTTCGAACACTTTAAAATACGGTGATTAGATCCAAAAGATAAAATTTATCAAAGATATATCAAGTGAGATCTGGTTTAATTTCTAACATCCTCCCTTAAACTAGATTTCACAAAAGCTTTGACATCAAGCATTTTTTTGAACCTTTTAAAATCTTCCTCCAAAATTTTTGTGAAGATATGTACAACCTGGACTTTGGACCTACAAAACAATAACACAATTTTATTATATTTTACCAGTTCTCTAATGAAGTGGTACCAGATGTCAATATGCTTGCTCCTACCATGAAACACTGCATCCCTTGATAGTTCTATGGAAGAATTGTTATCATAAAATATGGTTGTTGCCCCTTCTTGGTGATGATTTGGGTCCCTCAAAATTCTTCTCAGCAAAACTGCCAGGCATGTGATTGAAGTGGCAGCAAGATACTTTGTTGCAGTAATTGATAATGCAACAATTGATTGCTTCTTTGATGACCATAAAATTGGACCCAATCGAAGATGGAATACATAACTATAAGTGCTCTTCCTATCATATATATTGTCAATCCAATCGCTATCTATGTAGCCAAAAAACTCAAGTTGGTCCTTTCTTGTGTAATAAATTCCATGGTTTCTGGTCCCATTAACATACCTGTAGAATTTTTTTGTCCGCCTACAAGTGAGTGTTCTTGGGTGCTTCCATAAATTTGCTAATCAAACTCACTACAAACATTAATTCTGGTCTGGTTGTTGTCAAATACATGAGGCTTCCGACTAACCTTTTGTAGAAAGTTGGATCAATATTGTTGTTGCAATTATTCTTTCTCAATTTCATACCTGTTGCAACTAGTGTGATTGTTGGTTTGTTGTCCTCCATTCTAAACCTCTTCAAGATATTTATTGCATACTTTCCTTGAGAGATGAAGATACCATATGTAGATTGGGTAACTTCAATGCCAATAAAATACTTCATTAGGCCTAAATCCATCATCCTAAAATCTTGCTTTATGGCATTTCTAAACTACTCAAATAGCATATTTCTATTGCTCGTATAAATTACATCATCTACATACAAGTAGACTATGATAATTTCTCCCTCTTCATATGTCTTCATGTAGAGAGTGTGTTCATATGGGCATTTGATGAACCCATTCTCTTGAAAACATGTATCAATGTGGCTATACGAAACCTTGGGTGATTGCTTCAACCCATATAGAGCTTTCTTCAATTTCAGGACCTTTCCTTATTGCCCTTCAAACTCATAGCTAGGCGGTTGGTCTATGTAGACCTCTTATTCCAACACTCCATTCAGAAAGGCAAAATTGACATCCATTTGGTATATATTCCACCTTTTTTGGGCTGCCAATACCAAAACCATTCTAATTGTGTCAATTCTTGCTACAAGTGCATACACCTCATGATAGTCAATCCATGACTTCTTCTTGTAGCATTTTGAAACCAATCTATATTTATGCCTTTCAACATCACCTTGGGCATTAAACTTAGTTTTATATACCCATTTTACTCCAATGGTCTTCTTACTTTCTATAAGTTTCATTAATTCCTAGTTCTAATTTTTCTCTATGGATTTTTTTTCATAATCCATAGCTTTCACCCAAGTTTCGTTCTTAATTGCTTCTTCAAATAAAATTGGATCACACTCAAAAAATAAAGCAAAATCATGTTTTGCTTCTTCAATTTCATTTCTAATTACCTCATATATATTTTGCAAGATCCTTATCTTTGATGTTGTCTTGAATTTGGGGACCATTCTTACAAGTGGAGGTGATCACAATGATGAGTTAGTGCTACTACTAGCATCGATAGTACTATTTGAAGCTACAGGTGGATGCACATTGTTTCTATCCAAATCATTATACTCAATAATTATTGGCTCTTGCTGACCAATTTTTTATTTCTAGTTCCAAGCTTCATCTTCCATGAACTTTACATCTCAACTTATAATCAACTTATTTGTGATAGGGTTGTACAACTTATAAGCCTTTGATTCTTTTTATAACTACTGAATATGCATTTTTATATCTTGTCATCCAACTTCTCTCTCTTCTCATCTAGAATATGTGCATATACTATGCACTCAAAAACTCTAAAATGAGCAACACTCGACTTTTGATTGCTCTAAGATTCTTGAGGTATCTTGTGCTTCACACTCTTTGTGGGATACTTTTGGGCATGAATCCATGAGACCTGAGCAAGAGGAGTTCCCTGAATGTTAATCACCGAAGACCACCAGATGTTTAAATAATTGATGGACAGTACTTTATGGCCTCTATTCCCTTTCCACTTAAGCCAAGGAGTGAATTGCTGCCATGATTTCCAAATACTTTTAATCACAAAAGAACCAGATATTTTCACAAAGATTGGCATTACAATTAGGGAAGGGAGGTCAATTCCTCTCCAGGCTTGTTTGTTCAAAGGTATCCCTGAATAAATACAATGTCTGATGAGGATTTTCCAGGCCTCCGAGCCTTTAAGGGCTCGTATGATCCATTTGGCACGGAGAGTCGTGCCTTGTCTTTTACGATCAACCATGCCCATTCCTGCTGAAGCTTTAGGTAAACAAAACATATCCCAAGCAACCCGGTGAAAACCTTTCTTCTCAGTTGAGTTTGCCCACAAAAAATTCCTCAATAGTCTTTCAAGCTTAAGGTAGCATGCTTGTGAAGGGACCCAACAAGAAGAGTAATACACATGAGTATAGGCAAGGACCTTAGAACAAATCTAGAATTTTCCTTCCAGAGACATCTTCTTAGTAATCCAATACTCAAGCTTTTTCTCAACTTTCTGCAGAACATAGTTCCATAACTGAACAGGGGAACCATAAAAGGCAAAAGGGATCCCTAGAAATTTGAACACTTCTCCTGGCAAAATCCAATGCCATTGAAACTGTTCTAGCCAAGGAGGGAGCGGGGTAGGGGACTGTCGATAACAAGAAGTTTTTCTCCACTGAATACTAGAACCAGAGGCCTGACAAAAAACTTCCAAACATCTGAGTGCTTCCTTCACTGAGTGTTCCTCCTCTAAAAGAGTGAGAAAAGAGTCATCAGCAAAGTGACCATTAATGAGCTGACCTTGGTTATTAGGGAGAGAAATACCCTTAATTTGGCCCAAAGAAGCATGCCTAGCAAGCAAATATCCAAAGGCTTCAACAACAAGGATATACAGAGAAGGAGCCAAGGGACAACCTTGCCGAACAAATCTGAACAAACCAATTGGCCTAGTTTGATGATTATTCAAAGATAAAACAACCAAAGCATCCTAAAAAAGAATATTGACAGATTGAACAAACACAGACCCAAACCCTAAAGACTGTAACATGGAAAGAATGAAGTTCCATTCAATTCTATCATAGGCCTTTTCAAAATCAATTTTCAATAAGAGGGCTTGCTGACCAGACTGCCTAGCCCATTCCATGCCTTCCCAAACTGCAATGACATTATCCAATATATATCTGCCTTTAATAAATCTTGTTTACTCTGGCCTAACAATAAGAGGCAACAGGGGTCAGAGTTTTAGAGCCAGGGCTTTGGCAATAATCTTATAGCTAACATTGAGCAAGGTAATTGGCCTCCAATTTGTTATACATTCGAGATCCCCTTGTTTTGGAATGAACTTGATATTACCTCGGTTCAAAATTGCTCCAAGAGAGCCACTGTGCATGGCTTCAAGGTAGACTTTGTGTAAATCAAAACCAAAAAGTCCCAACATGCCTTGTAGAATTCACAAGGAAATCCATCCAATCCCGAGGCCTTCTTATTGGCAATTTGAGTTAATCGTTGAGGTAAGGTCATCAAAAGACAAATACTTTTCACACTCCTCTCTTTGAGCTACAGAGAGTTTGTTAGGGACAACATCCATGCAAATCTTGAGAGCTTCATCCCTCTCTGGAGAAGAAGACTGAGCAGCAAAAACTTGAGTGTAATGCTTAACAAAAATGTGAGCAATACTGGGTAGAGAGGTATGGCAAATACCATTGTCCATAATAACTTTGAATGTAGTGGCATTACGAGGAGGACGTAACTTTTGGAATAATTCCTTAGAAACTCTGTCCCCAATTTTAAGCCAATGTAAGCGGGCCTTGATCTGAGCACCTTTAGCTTCATAGAGCTCTGCCACCTTGAGCTCATGATGAACCTGAGCAGCATGCCCCTGCAAAACAGGACAGAGAGGGTTGGATTCAAGCCTACAAGAGGATTTTGTCAGTTTAGTGTGTAAAGCAAGCAAAGAATATTTTCTAAACTGAGCAACTTTCTTGCCCAAACTGTGAAGAAGGGTTGTGGTTCGGGATATAGCATCATTCCACCACTCAATCCATCCTTCTTCACCAACGAGTATGTCCCCAAAATTCCAGACTCTTCGAATATAACACATCATGGAAGAATGCTGAAGAAATGATGTGTTAAGCAAAAATTGAGACTTAATACCCCGATCGGGTACCACAAAAGATAAAACAGTGAACATAATTGGGGAATGATCGGACCTAATAGTACCAAACAATAACCTCCACAAGCTGGAGCATCACCATGTTTTCGATGAAAATAAAATTGGGTATGGTCTGACAACATAGCTCTATGTAAACATTTGAGAATCCTTGCCCGCCCAAATTGAAAGTTATTCCAGGTAAACCAAAGGTGCTCATCAAAAGAAGCAGGAGAAAGACAGGAATTAGGGTTAGACAAACATAATTTTTTTTTCATAAAAAACTAGGCTTCACGCTCACCAAGGGCCCATCTATGGTTTAGACCCCTAATTTTATCAGAAGCATGCTCAACCATATTAAAATCTCCATAGACGATCCAAACTACAGGAGGCAAAGAAAAGGCACACCATTTCCAAAGAAAACAGTGCTCCGGAGCACTATTGGAGGCATATACATTTAAAATTCCAAAGGACATTCCATCAACTTCAAGAAAAATCCAAACAGCTTGGTTAGAAGGGTCAACCCCCCAATCAACAAAATTCCCATGCCATCTATTGGCCAGGAGAATAACAACACCACCACGATCGGGAGGGTGCTTGGTGGAAAAAATTTGACTATTAGGGTAAATGAGCGCATAGGCACACTACAATTGGAACTCGGTGATTTTAACTTCTTGCAAGCAAACGATATCTGGGCCCCCATACTTGGTTGCACGGAAAGCAAAATCATCGCGGACCATGTATCTTCGAGCCGGGTCCGTCGGTCCTCTAACATTCCATGATAGAAAAATCATTCTGACCTGTCGAGGATCAAACTTCCTCTGACCTCATCAGAGTCACCTAGAATAGCAAGCGACTGAAATGAGTTGCTAGAAAAGCTTCCTAGTTGTTGGTTTTTGTCTGCATGTAGACCCTGCACTGGACTATGAGACCTTCGTCTTCGGGCATTCATGCCTTCTTTTTGCTCCAGCTGGTGAGCAACCATGGAGACAGAGAGGATACCATCATCTTTAAGAGCCATCGACATATCTTTAGCCACAACTACTAAATTGGAAAGGATTTGAGTACTTGGGGAAGCATTCTAGGATGGAACTGGGACATGCAAGGGCGGTTTTATCACTGTGGCTTGAGCATAGGAGCCCGGTAGGCTGACCCCCTAAGGATTATGGACGGAGGAATGGCCTCCCTGAGGGCCTTTACTAGGGACATGCTTGCCTTTCTTGGAGACCACCTTCCAGTCACTGTCAGACCCATCTTTGGTTGGTTGGTTTTTCTCATTAGAAGCTTGATTAACAGGGGTTGGGCCCTTGGATTTAAACTTATCTGCCATTAAGGGACAATCTTTAATCTTGTGTGCGGAATACTGGCACCTGTAGCAAGTGTTTGGAAAATTGACATACACCACTCTCTGGTGGATATTAGTATCACCTACCTTAATATCAATAAATTCCTTGAGGGAATTAGCCAAATCAATTTTCACACAGAGCCGACGGGTATGCCGAGCATTATAGAAGCGTTGAGGCTCTTCACATACAAATTCCCCAACTTTCATGGCAACATCATGAATAAATGGGACCAATGCCATTGGCAAACCTGGGAATTCAACCCACATAGGGACAACAAGAGAGACACCATTGGCAACTTGGAAATTCTTGTGCCATGGTTGACAAATAAGCAAAGTGCTATGAACATAACAAGGACCCTTGCTAAGAACTTTTTTGACACACTCGGATCGGAGAACCGAATATGAAAGAAACCTTTGGTCGGGTTTTGCACGAGACTCTACAAAGATACCATATGGGTTCCAATAGCTTTGAAACCGGTTTCGTAGAATTGCATCAAAAGGGATACGGCCCAAGAAGTAGCCTATGACGGTATTTTGCTCTAGCCAAGTACAAGCTTTATTGAAACTATCAAGGGGAATAGAAATGTCTGGCACATTACCTTGTGGAACACCATGGGAATGAACTTTTGAGGTTGCTTGCCCGCCATCCTTTTCTCCATCGGCTTCACCAGACGATGAACCAGGAGGAACCAAATGTGACATATTAAAAAAACACAGTAATTCTGCCCAATGTGGATCAATAATGGAAGGACAAAGCAACAGATCCCATCCAATGGCACATGCAGCACTATGACAAGGCCAAAAATCACACATGCAAACGATGAATGCAAAGTTGGCTCGGCTCCTTAGGATGAGTTGCAGAGCAAAACCCTAGAGACATTCAGAACTTACTTCATTTATTAATTTTAATTGATGTCATTTTCATTAGATATAGAATCCCTCTCAATCAATTTCCTTTTAAAAAGTATTTTTTTCAAGACGAAGATTAACCGCTAATTAGATAGCTTATCTAGAAGACTATCTCCTTTTGAATAGATATGTTGACTTTTCCAACATACTACCCTCGTCTATAATTTATGGACATAAATAATAATGTTATTATTGATACACTCTAAACATCTGATTACATTGATAATATTAAGAGTAATTTATCAGTGTGCCTCATTGAAATAGATCGTCAACATTTTCGATGGTAATATTAATCACTATAAGAATCTTCCTAGATTTAACATAGTTGTTAATTTGACTTACATATAATTTCAAGTCTTACATATGATTTCAAGTAAGTAGAAGAAATTTATTTTCATTATTCTAAAAATCCCATATCTACTAGATTTTCTATAACTTCCTTTGAAAGTATCATAAAAATTTATGTTGATGAATCCAACCTTTGAAAATTTTAATTTTTCCATAGATAAATATTTATTTTTTTAAACATTTTTATTTTAGATTATTTTATTGTGAGTGAAGCATGCATTGGTTGAGTGTCCTAATTTCTTATAAATTTTTTATATGATCAAGGCATTTTTATATTCTATAGTTTACTTCCATACCCAAAGCTTTAAAAATAGTCTAATTGAACTAGGTAACTCCTCCATATCTACATTTATATAGATTATTGCATTAATAAGTCATGGGTGAGCCCTAGTGGTAGGATCAATAGCAATAAGGTACCCTATTTCCTTCCTTATACTTGTAAAAATTCATCATTCTAGTATTAAAAGGACAAGCCTAGCAATCTCACCCAAACTAGTGCCTAGGTGAAGCTCTAGATTTCAAGATCATAGTTTAGGCTCCACCATTGCAAGAAAATTCCTCGACATCCATATAATCATGGACTCCCCTAGATTATTTGATCAAAGTCTTCGTTATGGTTAAGATTGACCATAAATAACCCCTTTGACATTACCATGATCTCCATGTGACCATGGGATTGCCATTTTCTAGTAGCCAATTTTTTTGTGTCAAGGTCTGGTCAATATCCCATAAATTGACCCACAATACTCATAGCTACTTGCTCAATAGTTAGGTTGACCAAATCATCAAGTATGAAGAGTTCACCTCCCTTTGATTATAGCTCAAAATGGAGATCTAGGATTTTTTATTTTCCATGAACCATAGATGAATAGGAATGATCTCTTTGAGTAAAAAAAGTGCTTTCATCGGTCCTAAAAATTCTACTCTACTCCTTTTATCAAATCATCATATTTGAAATCAAGGTTTGGGCTTGGTTCTTTATCAGCATTATAGACTTGCTCTTGATCTCTCTCACCATTTAGATCCCACTAGGGGTCAATCCATAAAATGGAGTTTTCCAAGGTTTTGAATCTACCAAGATTCATCTAGAATTATGTATATATGTTTACAAACCACGTAGATAACTAGTATCAATATTTTCAATCTACTCAAAAAATCCTTTTTTCTTTCCATCATTAGAACCTAGTTCTGGCCAATGAGAAAAATTATGCTTTGGTTGCTCTTCTATCCACATTTTTACAAGTTTTACCTAACTTGCAAGCAATAAACCCAAATATTTTGCAAGTAAAGGTGCAACCCAACATTCTAAATCTAAACCATCATCAACATGAAGGGAGGAAATATTTTGAATTGTTGATTTGATAGTTTTCATTTCCTCTAACAACAAATGTGCTAACCAAATCTCTAATCCAAAGGGCATGTAGCAACCACTATAAATCCTAACTTGAATCTTAGAATTCTACATAAAATCAATATCTAACACTTTTATAGCCCTTATAATCTATTTTTAGATCCACCACCAGGATATTACCAACATTCAAAGCCTATGGTTGTTTTGTCACCATCATTGCCACCACAATAGCTTTTGGTTTCTTCATCATCATCATTGCTATCATAGTAGTCTGTGGTTACTGTACTACCTCTTATGGTTGTTCAATCAGAGAATCCAGAACACTACACAACCTATTATGGTTGGATAATTTTTCATTGCAATGATATTATCAACAATCCACACCTATGGTTGTTTTGTCATTGCCATCACTGTCGCCACAATAGTTTATGGTTGCTCTGCCACCTCTTGTGGTTGTTCAACTAGGGAATAAAAAACATTACCTAAAATTTATCTATGATGAGCATAGACATTTCATAATATATTAAGCAATTTAATGATTAGTTTTATCTTTTTTGGTACTATTAATTCAAAGAGGATTTTGAAAGACATCCCAAAACCTTGTACAATAGCTCCAAAAGGAGTGAAAATGAATATATTGAAAGGAGGGTTTTGAAAGGCATCCCTCAACATTTTACATCAACTCCAATAGGAGTATAGGAGAAAACCGATCATTGTACTTAAAGATTAACATTCCCACGAGCCAACAAAAATAACAACCACATAAACAAGAGCGACAAATAATTATAAATAAATTCAAAAGGCAATATTGCTCAGACTAGTCAACAAATTTGAACCAACTCCCATCGACTGAGAGAAGAACCCACTATAGCAAAAAGGAGCAACAAGGAAAGAAAAAATAAAATTAAAAATATAATTCCTACTCAAAAAAAACTAGGCCCTACCGCATGGGAATAGACAAGTATCCCTAGCTTCCAAAACACAAACATCTGATGGAAGAGAAGCCAGACTAAAATCCTACCAAGAACCAAAATATATTTTAAATATGTACAAACACGTGGACCTTGGAAGGCTGACCCAATGCACCTGAACTGCATGAGAAATCGAGAGATGCTTTCAAGGTAGAGGAACACAAACAAGGAGAGTTTTACAAGGGCCTCGCACCACAAACATCAGCTTCAAATGAAGCATAACAACACCCAAGCTCACAAAACCTGTAATCTTGTGTAGTAGAGAAACCAACAAAACCAAGAAATCGAAGGAAACATGATTCACCTAGTTTTGAAAAGCAAACCCAACAAGCACAAGCTCCACGAAGGACCAAAAATATGGGACCATGAAACCAAAGGAGAAGGCCAATGAATCACATGACATGGAACCAGCAACCAGAGGGGAACCCGACATCAACCAATAAGCCACACATTGTCCTCTCCAAAAACAAGGGCTAACAACACATCAAGCCCACCAAGGGGGAGAATATTAAAACTAAAACGATCATTGGAACAAGGATAAACCAAGAGTGAGTAGGAGAATATTACAACTTGAGAACACTCACTTGAAAAGGGGGAAAACTCCCTAGTGCAAACTAAAATCTAGGATATTGGACTGAAAATTTCTTCAAAACACATAAGGTCATTGTAACTCTTCTGGAAACCACCTATAAGGCTAGACTGCAAGCCCACACAACAAAAACTCCACCCAAGCAAGATCTAGAGAAAGATACTCTACATCCATAAACACCACCAAACCGCCCAAGTATCTGAATCGTTCACTCTATGCCAGTCAAAGAAAGTAGCCAGCAACAACTACAATAAAAACACCCTGAAATCAACCCCAACGAGTGTGGGTATTTGGCCATATCCCCCAGGTACCTCGACAAGATATACAATGGCAAACTGAAACCAAAAGAGATGCAGAGCCGACTGAAAAAAACCCTCAACTGACAGCCAACCCAAGCAGATCTGACACTCCCCAAACCAAAATGCACCACCAAACAGAACATTTTGTACCATGATAAATGTTTGAAATCACCCCGTGGGTTGTGCTAGCATATGGCTATATCTTCCTCGGACCTCAGCCAAATCTACAATAGTTTATCGAGCACACAATAAATCTGGAACAAACTGAAAATACCCTCACCCAGCAAAAGATACTATCCACAGCGGAAGCAGAGCATACAAACCATAATGAACAACCATATCAAAATAGGGTAAGACAAAGGATCCTTTCGCTTAAAAGAATCAGTGCAATATAGCTCGAGAAGAAGCCTCAAGTATTTTTAATATATTCTAATTTTCTTTTTTTAGACATATATAATATAGCTTTCAAATATAAATTTCATTTCATTTGATGTCATATCTAACTACTATAAACATAATGTTTTATATTAAAAAAATAAGATTATATTTAGAAATGGCCTTTTGAAATCAAGATAAGGGCAAAAGGTTTAGCAAAATCCTCAAGCCACAATAGTATAATTTAGTTTCACGAGGAACTACAATTCATAAATGAACATCATAGAAATAAAAATAAGCAAATTAATATTTTTTTAAGTGAAGTTTAACCATTTATTTCCATATTTAAAAAATATCAATCATTTTTATATCATGTCAAGATTTTTTATTTCATGCGTAAAAGATTCAAAATTTTAATGAAGTTTTAAATAAATTAAAAAATATTTTGTAGAAGCTTAAGGGTATATTTCCTAACTTGTGTGGGAGGATTCATGTCTTCATCGCTTAGAATTTTATAGATGGAATATTTCTTAAATAATTTGAAAGAATGCACTTAGATATAGTACGTAGAAGATTATAAGATGTTGGATAGTTAATTAATAAATATTATGCTCTTGCATTTTAATATCTATTTTTTTATAGATTCTCTTTAAGACGATCATGATAATTGATACTAACCAAAGCGTGTCATATATATGAGCTCTACATTTTTAATCTTAAAAAGAAAACAAAATATAACCATCTTAGTAGCATTAACTTTTTCTTAAATCAAAACCCATGATAAACAATGTTTCAATATTTTTAAGGTAGTCAACCTCCATTAGATCAAAACCCATCATAAACTATATTTAAATATTTTAGGTAATCTTGAATAAGGACAGAAAGAATTAAAATGGTGTTTGATTGAAAAGGAATGACTACCAGGTTGATTATCATGTTGGGGTGTTTGGAAAGATGGAAAGCGAAATCAAAGATTTAAAAATTATACAATTAAAAAATAGTGATTGCTAAGTTAGATAACATGTTGGGGGTATTTGGCAAGACTAGGAGCAATTGATTGGTATGTTAGCTGCTTGGAAATATTGAGAGAAAAATCGAGTCTTGTAGTTAGCCTCAAAAATGTGTGGGACAACATGACCTGGATATCTCAACAAGACCCTCGTAAAATAATAATGGTCTATAGTACGGCAAATTGAACACAAAGCATAAATCTCTTTCAAAACTTCAATATATTTTATACATCCTTTATTATCAATTGTATAAACAAGTAATTTTTCTCTTTTATTAAACATATAAACATGAATTATAGTATTAATACGGGTAGTTGCCCTATTAGTTAAGATGATGGTTGTTTCTTAAGTGGTCTTGTCTTCAAATCCTTTGAAGATAGTTATTAATATAATTTATAAACGTTCTCCTAAAAATTAAAAATGTTTATAATATTTTAAAATCTATATAAAAATATATTTTCTTATTAAAATAAAGTTTAATTTTTTTTCTAATACTTCCTATATCGCAAAGAAATCCTATTAACAGACATTTGATAAATTTAAATTTAATATAATTCCGTGTTAATGATATATATAACTTTAACATTAAATTATGCTCTACATTAAATTATAGATTGCTATTTTATAGTATTAGGCATCCACTACAAACGAATATGCAAAAGGTCATATTTTCATCTTAAATTTAAATATTTTAAAATTTAATTTTTTATAGCATAATCTATATATAACTTTAACCATTTGATAAATTTAAATTTAATATAATTCCATGTTAATGATATATATAACTTTAACATTAAATTAGGCTCTACATTAAATTATAGATTGCTATTTTATAGTATTAGGCATCCACTACAAACGCATATGCAAAAGGTCATATTTTCATCTTAAATTAAAATATTTTAAAATTTAATTTTTTATAGCATAATCTATATATAACTTTAACATTTTATTACGCTCTACATAAAATTATAGATTTTTATTTTATAGTACTAGGCATCAGCTAGAAACGCATATGAAAGAGTTCATATTTTCATCTTAAATTTAAATATTTTAAAATTTAATTTTTTTTTGGCATAATTTTGGAATGGGTAGTATTATGCGTTGTCCATTTCAAGTCACGGGTCCGTTTTTATAATTATCATGTTACAATCATTTTAAACCTTTTAAGTTATTGAAAGCACCAGGGATAAGCATTCAGTGGACAATGCCCCATTGAACTTTGGACCTCCCCTCTTACGGTTTGGTTGAACCAATTAGAGTTTGGTTGAACCAATTAATCTACACATCGGACGCATTAATAATTAAAAAAAATTATTAATTTATTTTATAAATCAATATTTTTTATACACATGCGTTATAAAGATTGAACCCAAATTTCATGTAAGTGGTGTCTTTACCAATAAACCACTTGATTACATTTATCTTTTAAAAAAAATTAATAAACAAATATGCTTTTAATAATTTATAAAGATAGTGTTAATACCGAAAATAGCATTATTAACAGTTGATAAAAATACGATAGGAAAAAATAAATGAAACAAATATATTTCTGAATTTGTTATAACTAACTACATTTAAAAGATTTTATTAAAAAATTTATATCACTAATTAAACACATCCTCTAATTTGACTGCAACAACTTCCGCCTCTAGCAAGAACTAGCTCCTACGAGGCCTCTTGTTATCTATAGATTTATATTTCTTTCTTTCGAATAAAGATAAATATAAAAGGTTTTCCTCTCAATGCTAACTCTAATGGTTAGAAGGTCTTCTTTGATTTGAGACAAACTATCTAAATTTCGATTAGACATGAATAAAGTTTTAAGGCAATGTGTAGTTAAAAAACGTTCTAAAAGGTATATTATTGCACACTAGTTGATGATTGAGGAAAACGCAATGATTGAGGAAGCAAGAAAATGGAGGTTGAAAGAAATATTTTTGAATTGAAAATATTTTATAACAGTAAAGACGCCGCCCACAATTTACAACAACACTACCCAATATTCCAAACAACATATAAAAAATATTTAGGTTTGTTGTCAACGATAATTCAAGTTGTAGTCTGGTAGATAGTGTGTGCTTATTTTAAACAGTTTCGCATTACAATGTGGAGAGCGAAAGGAATATACCCCATGTAGATATATCTAGAAATAAGAACACATGGATAGCACGCGACGACAGCTCACGAGTCAACGTTGTGCTGTGCTGCGATTTGAAATTCCATTCACACTTTCCAATGTAAAACGCGGGCCGGATACAACATAAGCGAGATAGAACAAGGTTGTTCTGAACCGTGCTGTGAACTGCCTTTCACTCTTCCCCACATGAGCGGGATATAACATTGGTGGGATAGAACACCAGTCGGATTTATCAAGAGCTTTTGCTAGCATCATACAACACCAAGGGGGGCGTGCATAGCGACAAAGTTTAACCTACGCCAAAATGTGCCCTAAACCGTTGAGCGGGATACAACAAACAAGTGATGCTACTCCGCTCAGCGGGATGGAGCACAGACGGCCATGTGATAAAAAAAAAAAAAAACAACTTTGCTAAGTTCAAATAATAATCATCCGAATATTACATGAAAGCAAAAATACGTAAAAGTATTATATATTGCTTAAAAATAGAAATATATCTACATACATTTGCAACTTAAAAGATTGCAGGTTACAGTTCAACTCCTTGAACTTACATTCGTCTTTTTGGCTTCTCATACTGTTTCTCTCTTTTTTCTGCTGCTTTGATGATACTAGTTGCTCATATATTTATAGCTAGGGAAAGGTTTACCAGCTTTCTAATAAGCATTGAATTTAAAAGTATGGTGTCAATCCAATCTTCTAATAACTTCAAACACTTTAAAATATGGCCATCAGATTCAAAAGATAAAATCTGCAAGAGATCTATAAGTGTGTAAACTAGTTTATTTTCTAACATCCTACCTTAAAAAGGATTTCACAAAAGCTGCTCAAAAATGGAAATACATCCACATACATATGTAGCTTAAAATATTGCAGATTACATCCACAAAAGAGTTTCTTGAAGGTCGCAACTTCAACTCCTTGCACTTACATTCACCATTCCAGCTTCTCACATTGCTTCTCTTTCTTTTGTTGTGATGCTCTTATGATAACAACTTCTCATATATTTATAGCTAGGTATTAAAGGGAAAGGCTTAGCAAATTTTTGACACACATTGAATTCAAAAGTATGGTGTCAGTCCAATCACCGAACAACTGCAAATGCTGGTAATAACTTCGAACACTTTAAAATACGATGATTAGATCCAAAAGATAAAATTTATCAAAGGTCTATCAGCTGTGAAATCTGGTTTAATTTCTAACATCCTCCCTTAAACTAGATTTCACAAAAGCTTTGACATCAAGCATTTTTTTGAACCTTTTAAAATCTTCCTCCAAAATTTTTGTGAAGATATGTACAACCTGGACTTTGGACCTACAAAACAATAACACAATTTTATTATATTTTACCAGTTCTCTAATGAAGTGGTACCAGATGTCAATATGCTTGCTCCTACCATGAAACACTGCATCCCTTGATAGTGCTATGGAAGAATTGTTATCATAAAATATGGTTGTTGCCCCTTCTTGGTGATGATTTGGGTCCCTCAAAATTCTTCTCAGCAAAACTGCCAGGCATGTGATTGAAGTGGCAGCAAGATACTTTGTTGCAGTAATTGATAATGCAACAATTGATTGCTTCTTTGATGACCATAAAATTGGACCCAATCGAAGATGGAATACATAACTATAAGTGCTCTTCCTATCATATATATTCTCAATCCAATCGCTATCTATGTAGCCAAAAAACTCAAGTTGGTCCTTTCTTGTGTAATAAATTCCATGGTTTCTGGTCCCATTAACATACTGTAGAATTTTTTTGTCTGCCTACAAGTGGGTGTTCTTGGGTGCTTCCATAAATTTGCTAATCAAACTCACTACAAACATTAATTCTGGTCTGGTTGCTGTCAAATACATGAGGCTTCCGACTAACCTTTTGTAGAAAGTTGGATCAATATTGTTGTTGCAATTATTCTTTCTCAATTTCATACCTGTTGCAACTAGTGTGATTGTTGGTTTGTTGTCCTCCATTCTAAACCTCTTCAAGATATTTATTGCATACTTTCCTTGAGAGATGAAGATACCATATGTAGATTGGGTAACTTCAATGCCAATAAAATACTTCATTAGGCCTAAATCCATCATCCTAAAATCTTGCTTTATGGCATTTCTAAACTACTCAAATAGCATATTTCTATTGCTCGTATAAATTACATCATCTACATACAAGTAGACTATGATAATTTCTCCCTCTTCATATGTCTTCATGTAGAGAGTGTGTTCATATGGGCATTTGATGAACCCATTCTCTTGAAAACATGTATCAATGTGGCTATACGAAACCTTGGGTGATTGCTTCAACCCATATAGAGCTTTCTTCAATTTCAGGACCTTTCCTTATTGCCCTTCAAACTCATAGCTAGGCGGTTGGTCTATGTAGACCTCTTATTCCAAAACTCCATTCAGAAAGTCAAAATTGACATCCATTTGGTATATATTCCACCTTTTTTGGGCTGCCAATACCAAAACCATTCTAATTGTGTCAATTCTTGCTACAAGTGCATACACCTCATGATAGTCAATCCATGACTTCTTCTTGTAGCATTTTGAAACCAATCTATATTTATGCCTTTCAACATCACCTTGGGCATTAAACTTAGTTTTATATACCCATTTTACTCCAATGGTCTTCTTACTTTCTATAAGTTTCATTAATTCCTAGGTCTAATTTTTCTCTATGGATTTTTTTTCATAATCCATAGCTTTCACCCAAGTTTCGTTCTTAATTGCTTCTTCAAATAAAATTGGATCACACTCAAAAAATAAAGCAAAATCATGTTTTGCTTCTTCAATTTCATTTCTAATTACCTCATATATATTTTGCAAGATCCTTATCTTTGATGTTGTCTTCAATTTGGGGACCATTCTTACAAGTGGAGGTGATCACAATGATGAGTTAGTGCTACTACTAGCATCGATAGTACTATTTGAAGCTACAGGTGGATGCACATTGTTTCTATCCAAATCATTATACTCAATAATTCTTGGCTCTTGCTGACCAATTTTTTATTTCTAGTTCCAAGCTTCATCTTCCATGAACTTTACATCTCAACTTATAATCAACTTATTTGTGATAGGGTTGTACAACTTATAAGCCTTTGATTCTTTTTATAACTACTGAATATGCATTTTTATATCTTGTCATCCAACTTCTCTCTCTTCTCATCTAGAATATGTGCATATACTATGCACTCAAAAACTCTAAAATGAGCAACACTCGACTTTTGATTGCTCTAAGATTCTTGAGGTATCTTGTGCTTCACACTCTTTGTGGGATACTTTTGGGCATGAATCCATGAGACCTGAGCAAGAGGAGTTCCCTGAATGTTAATCACCGAAGACCACCAGATGTTTAAATAATTGATGGACAGTACTTTATGGCCTCTATTCCCTTTCCACTTAAGCCAAGGAGTGAATTGCTTCCATGATTTCCAAATACTTTTAATCACAAAAGAACCAGATATTTTCACAAAGATTGGCATTACAATTAGGGAAGGGAGGTCAATTCCTCTCTAGGCTTGTTTGTTCAAAGGTATCCCTGAATAAATACAATGTCTGATGAGGATTTTCCAGGCCTCCGAGCCTTTAAGGGCTCGTATGATCCATTTGGCACAGAGAGTCGTGCCTTGTCTTTTACAGTCAACCATGCCCATTCCTGCTGAAGCTTTAGGTAAACAAAACATATCCCAAGCAACCCGGTGAAAACCTTTCTTCTCAGTTGAGTTTGCCCACAAAAAATTCCTCAATAGTCTTTCAAGCTTAAGGTAGCATGCTTGTGAAGGGACCCAACAAGAAGAGTAATACACATGAGTAGAGGCAAGGACCTTAGAACAAATCTAGAATTTTCCTTCCGAAGACATCTTTTTAGTAATCCAATACTCAAGCTTTTTCTCAACTTTCTGCAGAACATAGTTCCATAACCGAACAGAGGGGAACCATAAAAGGCAAAAGGGATCCCTAGAAATTTGAACACTTCTCCTGGCAAAATCCAATGCCATTGAAACCTGTTCTAGCCAAGGAGGGAGCGGGGTAGGGGATCGTTGATAACAAGAAGTTTTTCTCCACTGAATACTAGAACCGGAGGCCCGACAAAAAACTTCCAAACATATGAGAGCTTCCTTCACTGAGTGTTCCTCCTCTAAAAGAGTGAGAAAAGAGTCATCGGCAAAGTGACCATTAATGAGCTGACCTTGGTTATCAGGGAGAGAAATACCCTTAATTTGGCCCAAAGAAGCATGCCTAGCAAGAAAATATCCAAAGGCTTCAACAACAAGGATATACAGAGAAGGAGCCAAGGGACAACCTTGCCGAACAAATCTGAACAAACCAATTGGCCTAGTTTGATGATTATTCAAAGATAAAACAACCAAAGCATCCTAAAAAAGAATATTGACAGATTGAACAAACACAGACCCAAACCCTAAAGACTGTAACATGGAAAGAATGAAGTTCCATTCAATTCTATCATAGGCCTTTTCAAAATCAATTTTCAATAAGAGGGCTTGCTGACCAGACCGCCTAGCCCATTCCATACCTTCCCAAACTGCAATGACATTATCCAATATATATCTGCCTTTAATAAATCTTGTTTACTCTGGCCTAACAATAAGAGGCAACAGGGGTCAGAGTTTTAGAGCCAGGGCTTTGGCAATAATCTTATAGCTAACATTGAGCAAGGTAATTGGCCTCCAATTTGTTATACATTCAGGATCCCCTTGTTTTGGAATGAACTTGATATTACCTCGGTTCAAAATTGCTCCAAGAGAGCCACTGTGCATGGCTTCAAGGTAGACTTTGTGTAAATCAAAACCAAAAAAGTCCCAACATGCCTTGTAGAATTCACAAGGAAATCCATCCAATCCTGAGGCCTTCTCATTGGCAATTTGAGTTAATGCTGAGGTAAGGTCATCAAAAGACAAATACTTTTCACACTCCTCTCTTTGAGCTACAGAGAGTTTGTTAGGGACAACATCCATGCAAATCTTGAGAGCTTCATCCCTCTCTGGAGAAGAATACTGAGCAGCAAAAACTTGAGTGTAATGCTTAACAAAAATGTGAGCAATACTGGGTAGAGAGGTATGGCAAATACCATTGTCCATAATAGCTTTGAATGTAGTGGCATTACGAGGAGGACGTAACTTTTGGAATAATTCCTTAGAAACTCTGTCCCCAATTTTAAGCCAATGTAAGCGGGCCTTGATCTGAGCACCTTTAGCTTCATAGAGCTCTACCACCTTGAGCTCATGATGAACCTGAGCAGCATGCCCCTGCAAAACAGGACAGAGAGGGTTGGATTCAAGCCTACAAGAGGCTTTTGTCAGTTTAGTGTGTAAAGCAAGCAAAGAATATTTTCTAAACTGAGCAACTTTCTTGCCCAAACTGTGAAGAAGGGTTGTGGTTCGGGATATAGCATCATTCCACCACTCAATCCATCCTTCTTCACCAACAGGTATGTCCCCAAAATTCCAGACTCTTCGAATATAACACATCATGGAAGAATGCTGAAGAAAGGATGTGTTAAGAAAAAATTGAGACTTAATACCCTAATCAGGTACCACAAAAGATAAAACAGTGAACATAATTGGGGAATGATCAGACCTAATAGTACCAGCAATAACCTCCACAACTGGAGCATCACCATGTTTTCGATGAAAATAAAATTGGGTATGGTCTGACAACATAGCTCTATCTAAACATTTGAGAATCCTTGCCCGCCCAAATTGAAAGTTATTCCAGGTAAACCAAAGGTGCTCATCAAAAGAAGCAGGAGAAAGACAGGAATTAGGGTTAGACAAACATAATTTTTTTTTCATAAAAAACTAGGCTTCACGCTCACCAAGGGTCCATCTATGGTTTAGACCCCTAATTTTATCAGAAGCATGCTCAACCATATTAAAATCTCCATAGACGATCCAAACTACAGGAGGCAAAGAAAAGGCACACCATTTCCAAAGAAAACAGTGCTCCGGAGCACTATTGGAGGCATATACATTTAAAATTCCAAAGGACATTCCATCAACTTCAAGAAAAATCCAAAAAGCTTGGTTAGAAGGGTCAACCCCCCAATCAACAAAATTCCCATGCCATCTATTGGCCAGGAGAATAACAAAACCACCACGATCGGGAGGGTGCTTGGTGGAAAAAAATTGACTATTAGGGTAAATGAGCACATAGGCACACTACAATTTGAACTCAATAATTTTAACTTCTTGCAAGCAAACAATATCTGGGCCCCCATACTTGGTTGCACAGAAAGCAAAATCATCGCGGACCATGTATCTTCGAACTGGGTTCGTCAGTCCTCTAACATTCCATGATAGAAAAATCATTCGACACTGTCGAGGATCAAACTTCCTCTGACCTCATTAGAGTCACCTAGAATAGCAAGCGACTGAAATGAGTTGCTAGAAAAGCTTCATAGTTGTTGGTTTTTGTCTGCATGCAGACCCTGCACTGGACTATGAGACCTTCGTCTTCGGGCATTCATGCCTTCTTTTTGCTCCAGCTGGTGAGCAACCATGGAGACAGAGAGGATACCATCATCTTTAAGAGCCATCGACATATCTTTAGCCACAACTACTAAATTGGAAAGGATTTGAGTACTTGGGGAAGCATTCTAGGATGGAACTGGGACATGCAAGGGAGGTTTTATCACTGTGGCTTGAGCATAGGAGCCAGTAGGCTGACCCCCCTAAGGATTATGGACAGAGGAATGGCCTCCCTGAGGGCCTTTACTAGGGACATGCTTGCCTTTCTTGGAGACCACCTTCCAGTCACTGTCAGACCCATCTTTGGTTGGTTGGTTTTTCTCATTAGAAGCTTGATTAACAGGGGTTGGGCCCTTGGATTTAAACTTATCTGCAATTAAGGGACAATCTTTAATCTTGTGTGCGGCAGACTGGCACCTGTAGCAAGTGTTTGGAAAATTGACATACACCACTCTCTGGTGGATATTAGTATCACCTACCTTAATATCAATAAATTCCTTGAGGGAATTAGCCAAATCAATTTTCACACAGAGCCGACGGGTAGGCCGAGCATTATAGAAGCGTTGAGGCTCTTCACATACAAATTCCCCAACTTTCATGGCAACATCATGAATAAATGGGACCAATGCCATTGGCAAACCTGGGAATTCAACCCACATAGGGACAACAAGAGAGACACCATTGGCAACCTGGAAATTCTTGTGCCATGGTTGACAAATAAGCAAAGTGCTATGAACATAACAAGGACCCTTGCTGAGAACTTTTTTGACACACTCGGATCGAGAGAACCGAATATGAAAGAAACCTTTGGTCAGGTTTTGCACAGACTCTACAAAGATACCATATGGGTTCCAATAGCTTTGAAACCAGTTTCGTAGAATTGCATCAGAGGGGATACGGCCCAAGAAGTAGCCTATGACAGTATTTTGCTCTAGCCAAGTACAAGCTTTATTGAAACTATCAAGGGGAATAGAAATGTCTGGCACATTACCTTGTGGAACACCATGGGAATGAACTTTTGAGGTTGCTTGCCCGCCATCCTTTTCTCCATCGGCTTCACCAGACGATGAACCAGGAGGAACAAAATGTGACATATTAAAAAAACACAGTAATTCTGCCCAAGGTGGATCAATAATGGAAGGACAAAGCAACAGATCCCATCCACTGGCACATGCAGCACTATGACAAGGCCAAAAATCACACATGCAAATGATGAATGCAAAGTCGGCTCGGCTCCTCAGGATGAGTTGCAGAGCAAAACCCTAGAGACATTCAGAACTTACTTCATTTATTAATTTTAATTGATGTCATTTTCATTAGATATAGAATCCCTCTCAATCAATTTCCTTTTAAAAAGTATTTTTTTCAAGACGAAGATTAACCGCTAATTAGATAGCTTATCTAGAAGACTATCTCCTTTTGAATAGATATGTTGACTTTTCCAACATACTACCCTCGTCTATAATTTATGGACATAAATAATAATGTTATTATTGATACACTCTAAACATCTGATTATATTGATAATATTAAGAGTAATTTATCAGTGTGCCTCATTGAAATAGATCGTCAACATTTTCGATGGTGATATTAATCACTATAAGAATCTTCCTAGATTTAACATAGTTGTTAATTTGACTTACATATAATTTCAAGTCTTACATATGATTTCAAGTAAGTAGAAGAAATTTATTTTCATTATTCTAAAAATCCCATATCTACTAGATTTTCTATAACTTCCTTTGAAAGTATCATAAAAATTTATGTTGATGAATCCAACCTTTGAAAATTTTAATTTTTCCATAGATAAATATTTATTTTTTTAAACATTTTTATTTTAGATTATGTTATTGTGAGTGAAGCATGCATTGGTTGAGTGTCCTAATTTCTTATAAATTTTTTATATGATCAAGGCATTTTTATATTATATAGTTTACTTCCATACCCAAAGCTTTAAAAATAGTCTAATTGAACTAGGTAACTCCTCCATATCTACATTTATATAGATTATTGCATTAATAAGTCATGGGTGAGCCCTAGTGGTAGGATCAATAGCAATAAGGTACCCTATTTCCTTCCTGATACTTGTAAAAATTCATCATTCTAGTATTAAAAGGACAAGCCTAGCAATCTCACCCAAACTAGTGCCTAGGTGAAGCTCTAGATTTCAAGATCATAGTTTAGGCTCCACCATTGCAAGAAAATTCCTCGACATCCATATAATCATGGACTCCCCTAGATTATTTGATCAAAGTCTTCGTTATGGTTAAGATTGACCATAAATAACCCCTTTGACATTACCATGATCTCCATGTGACCATGGGATTGCCATTTTCTAGTAGCCAATTTTTTTGTGTCAAGGTCTGGTCAATATCCCATAAATTGACCCACAATACTCATAGCTACTTGCTCAATAGTTAGGTTGACCAAATCATCAAGTATGAAGAGTTCACCTCCCTTTGATTATAGCTCAAAATGGAGATCTAGGATTTTTTATTTTCCATGAACCATAGATGAATAGGAATGATCTCTTTGAGTAAAAAAAGTGCTTTCATCGGTCCTAAAAATTCTACTCTACTCCTTTTATCAAATCATCATATTTGAAATCAAGGTTTGGGCTTGGTTCTTTATCAGCATTATAGACTTGCTCTTGATCTCTCTCACCATTTAGATCCCACTAGGGGTCAATCCATAAAATGGAGTTTTCCAAGGTTTTGAATCTACCAAGATTCATCTAGAATTATGTATATATGTTTACAAACCACGTAGATAACTAGTATCAATATTTTCAATCTACTCAAAAAATCCTTTTTTCTTTCCATCATTAGAACCTAGTTCTGGCCAATGAGAAAAATTATGCTTTGGTTGCTCTTCTATCCACATTTTTACAAGTTTTACCTAACTTGCAAGCAATAAACCCAAATATTTTGCAAGTAAAGGTGCAACCCAACATTCTAAATCTAAACCATCATCAACATGAAGGGAGGAAATATTTTGAATTGTTGATTTGATAGTTTTCATTTCCTCTAACAACAAATGTGCTAACCAAATCTCTAATCCAAAGGGCATGTAGCAACCACTATAAATCCTAACTTGAATCTTAGAATTCTACATAAAATCAATATCTAACACTTTTATAGCCCTTATAATCTATTTTTAGATCCACCACCAGGATATTACCAACAGTCAAAGCCTATGGTTGTTTTGTCACCATCATTGCCACCACAATAGCTTTTGGTTTCTTCATCATCATCATTGCTATCATAGTAGTCTGTGGTTACTGTACTACCTCTTATGGTTGTTCAATCAGAGAATCCAGAACACTACACAACCTATTATGGTTGGATAATTTTTCATTGCAATGATATTATCAACAATCCACACCTATGGTTGTTTTGTCATTGCCATCACTGTCGCCACAATAGTTTATGGTTGCTCTGCCACCTCTTGTGGTTGTTCAACTAGGGAATAAAAAACATTACCTAAAATTTATCTATGATGAGCATAGACATTTCATAATATATTAAGCAATTTAATGATTAGTTTTATCTTTTTTGGTACTATTAATTCAAAGAGGATTTTGAAAGACATCCCAAAACCTTGTACAATAGCTCCAAAAGGAGTGAAAATGAATATATTGAAAGGAGGGTTTTGAAAGGCATCCCTCAACATTTTACATCAACTCCAATAGGAGTATAGGAGAAAACCGATCATTGTACTTAAAGATTAACATTCCCACGAGCCAACAAAAATAACAACCACATAAACAAGAGCGACAAATAACTACAAATAAATTCAAAAGGCAATATTGCTCAGACTAGTCAACAAATTTGAACCAACTCCCATCGACTGAGAGAAGAACCCACTATAGCAAAAAGGAGCAACAAGGAAAGAAAAAATAAAATTAAAAATATAATTCCTACTCAAAAAAAACTAGGCCCTACCGCATGGGAATAGACAAGTATCCCTAGCTTCCAAAACACAAACATCTGATGGAAGAGAAGCCAGACTAAAATCCTACCAAGAACCAAAATATATTTTAAATATGTACAAACACGTGGACCTTGGAAGGCTGACCCAATGCACCTGAACTGCGTGAGAAATCGAGAGATGCTTTCAAGGTAGAGGAACACAAACAAGGAGAGTTTTACAAGGGCCTCGCACCACAAACATCAGCTTCAAATGAAGCATAACAACACCCAAGCTCACAAAACCTGTAATCTTGTGTAGTAGAGAAACCAACAAAACCAAGAAATCGAAGGAAACATGATTCACCTAGTTTTGAAAAGCAAACCCAACAAGCACAAGCTCCACGAAGGACCAAAAATATGGGACCATGAAACCAAAGGAGAAGGCCAATGAATCACATGACATGGAACCAGCAACCAGAGGGGAACCCGACATCAACCAATAAGCCACACATTGTCCTCTCCAAAAACAAGGGCTAACAACACATCAAGCCCACCAAGGGGGAGAATATTAAAACTAAAACGATCATTGGAACAAGGATAAACCAAGAGTGAGTAGGAGAATATTACAACTTGAGAACACTCACTTGAAAAGGGGGAAAACTCCCTAGTGCAAACTAAAATCTAGGATATTGGACTGAAAATTTCTTCAAAACACATAAGGTCATTGTAACTCTTCTGGAAACCACCTATAAGGCTAGACTGCAAGCCCACACAACAAAAACTCCACCCAAGCAAGATCTAGAGAAAGATACTCTACATCCATAAACACCACCAAACCGCCCAAGTATCTGAATCGTTCACTCTATGCCAGTCAAAGAAAGTAGCCAGCAACAACTACAATAACAACACCCTGAAATCAACCCCAACGAGTGTGGGTATTTGGCCATATCCCCCCAGGTACCTCGACAAGATATACAATGGCAAACTGAAACCAAAAGAGATGCAGAGCCGACTGAAAAAAACCCTCAACTGACAGCCAACCCAAGCAGATCTGACACTCCCCAAACCAAAATGCACCACCAACCAGAACATTTTGCACCATGATAAATGTTTGAAATCACCCCGTGGGTTGTGCTAGCATATGGCTATATCTTCCTCGGACCTCAGCCAAATCTACAATAGTTTATCGAGCACACAATAAATCTGGAACAAACTGAAAATACCCTCACCCAGCAAAAGATACTATCCACAGAGGAAGCAGAGCATACAAACCATAATGAACAACCATATCAAAATAGGGTAAGACAAAGGATCCTTTCGCTTAAAAGAATCAGTGCAATATAGCTCGAGAAGAAGCCTCAAGTATTTTTAATATATTCTAATTTTCTTTTTTTAGACATATATAATATAGCTTTCAAATATAAATTTCATTTCATTTGATGTCATATCTAACTACTATAAACATAATGTTTTATATTAAAAAAATAAGATTATATTTAGAAATGGCCTTTTGAAATCAAGATAAGGGCAAAAGGTTTAGCAAAATCCTCAAGCCACAATAGTATAATTTAGTTTCACGAGGAACTACAATTCATAAATGAACATCATAGAAATAAAAATAAGCAAATTAATATTTTTTTAAGTGAAGTTTAACCATTTATTTCCATATTTAAAAAATATCAATCATTTTTATATCATGTCAAGATTTTTTATTTCATGCGTAAAAGATTCAAAATTTTAATGAAGTTTTAAATAAATTAAAAAATATTTTGTAGAAGCTTAAGGGTATATTTCCTAACTTGTGTGGGAGGATTCATGTCTTCATCGCTTAGAATTTTATAGATGGAATATTTCTTAAATAATTTGAAAGAATGCACTTAGATATAGTACGTAGAAGATTATAAGATGTTGGATAGTTAATTAATAAATATTATGCTCTTGCATTTTAATATCTATTTTTTTATAGATTCTCTTTAAGACGATCATGATAATTGATACTAACCAAAGCGTGTCATATATATGAGCTCTACATTTTTAATCTTAAAAAGAAAACAAAATATAACCATCTTAGTAGCATTAACTTTTTCTTAAATCAAAACCCATGATAAACAATGTTTCAATATTTTTAAGGTAGTCAACCTCCATTAGATCAAAACCCATCATAAACTATATTTAAATATTTTAGGTAATCTTGAATAAGGACAGAAAGAATTAAAATGGTGTTTGATTGAAAAGGAATGACTACCAGGTTGATTATCATGTTGGGGTGTTTGGAAAGATGGAAAGCGAAATCAAAGATTTAAAAATTATACAATTAAAAAATAGTGATTGCTAAGTTAGATAACATGTTGGGGGTATTTGGCAAGACTAGGAGCAATTGATTGGTATGTTAGCTGCTTGGAAATATTGAGAGAAAAATCGAGTCTTGTAGTTAGCCTCAAAAATGTGTGGGACAACATGACCTGAATATCTCAACAAGACCCTCGTAAAATAATAATGGTCTATAGTACGGCAAATTGAACACAAAGCATAAATCTCTTTCAAAACTTCAATATATTTTATACATCCTTTATTATCAATTGTATAAACAAGTAATTTTTCTCTTTTATTAAACATATAAACATGAATTATAGTATTAATACGGGTAGTTGCCCTATTAGTTAAGATGATGGTTGTTTCTTAAGTGGTCTTGTCTTCAAATCCTTTGAAGATAGTTATTAATATAATTTATAAACGTTCTCCTAAAAATTAAAAATGTTTATAATATTTTAAAATCTATATAAAAATATATTTTCTTATTAAAATAAAGTTTAATTTTTTTTCTAATACTTCCTATATCGCAAAGAAATCCTATTAACAGACATTTGATAAATTTAAATTTAATATAATTCCGTGTTAATGATATATATAACTTTAACATTAAATTATGCTCTACATTAAATTATAGATTGCTATTTTATAGTATTAGGCATCCACTACAAACGAATATGCAAAAGGTCATATTTTCATCTTAAATTTAAATATTTTAAAATTTAATTTTTTATAGCATAATCTATATATAACTTTAACCATTTGATAAATTTAAATTTAATATAATTCCATGTTAATGTTAATGATATATATAACTTTAACATTAAATTAGGCTCTACATTAAATTATAGATTGCTATTTTATAGTATTAGGCATCCACTACAAACGCATATGCAAAAGGTCATATTTTCATCTTAAATTAAAATATTTTAAAATTTAATTTTTTATAGCATAATCTATATATAACTTTAACATTTTATTACGCTCTACATAAAATTATAGATTTTTATTTTATAGTACTAGGCATCAGCTAGAAACGCATATGAAAGAGTTCATATTTTCATCTTAAATTTAAATATTTTAAAATTTAATTTTTTTTTGGCATAATTTTGGAATGGGTAGTATTATGCGTTGTCCATTTCAAGTCACGGGTCCGTTTTTATAATTATCATGTTACAATCATTTTAAACCTTTTAAGTTATTGAAAGCACCAGGGATAAGCATTCAGTGGACAATGCCCCATTGAACTTTGGACCTCCCCTCTTACGGTTTGGTTGAACCAATTAGAGTTTGGTTGAACCAATTAATCTACACATCGGACGCATTAATAATTAAAAAAAATTATTAATTTATTTTATAAATCAATATTTTTTATACACATGCGTTATAAAGATTGAACCCAAATTTCATGTGGTGTCTTTACCAATAAACCACTTGATTACATTTATCTTTTAAAAAAAATTAATAAACAAATATGCTTTTAATAATTTATAAAGATAGTGTTAATACCGAAAATAGCATTATTAACAGTTGATAAAAATACGATAGGAAAAAATAAATGAAACAAATATATTTCTGAATTTGTTATAACTAACTACATTTAAAAGATTTTATTAAAAAATTTATATCACTAATTAAACACATCCTCTAATTTGACTGCAACAACTTCCGCCTCTAGCAAGAACTAGCTCCTACGAGGCCTCTTGTTATCTATAGATTTATATTTCTTTCTTTCGAATAAAGATAAATATAAAAGGTTTTCCTCTCAATGCTAACTCTAATGGTTAGAAGGTCTTCTTTGATTTGAGACAAACTATCTAAATTTCGATTAGACATGAATAAAGTTTTAAGGCAATGTGTAGTTAAAAAACGTTCTAAAAGGTATATTATTGCACACTAGTTGATGATTGAGGAAAACGCAATGATTGAGGAAGCAAGAAAATGGAGGTTGAAAGAAATATTTTTGAATTGAAAATATTTTATAACAGTAAAGACGCCGCCCACAATTTACAACAACACTACCCAATATTCCAAACAACATATAAAAAATATTTAGGTTTGTTGTCAACGATAATTCAAGTTGTAGTCTGGTAGATAGTGTGTGCTTATTTTAAACAGTTTCGCATTACAATGTGGAGAGCGAAAGGAATATACCCCATGTAGATATATCTAGAAATAAGAACACATGGATAGCACGCGACGACAGCTCACGAGTCAACGTTGTGCTGTGCTGCGATTTGAAATTCCATTCACACTTTCCAATGTAAAACGCGGGCCGGATACAACATAAGCGAGATAGAACAAGGTTGTTCTGAACCGTGCTGTGAACTGCCTTTCACTCTTCCCCACATGAGCGGGATATAACATTGGTGGGATAGAACACCAGTCGGATTTATCAAGAGCTTTTGCTAGCATCATACAACACCAAGGGGGGCGTGCATAGCGACAAAGTTTAACCTACGCCAAAATGTGCCCTAAACCGTTGAGCGGGATACAACAAACAAGTGATGCTACTCCGCTCAGCGGGATGGAGCACAGACGGCCATGTGATAAAAAAAAAAAAAAACAACTTTGCTAAGTTCAAATAATAATCATCCGAATATTACATGAAAGCAAAAATACGTAAAAGTATTATATATTGCTTAAAAATAGAAATATATCTACATACATTTGCAACTTAAAAGATTGCAGGTTACAGTTCAACTCCTTGAACTTACATTCGTCTTTTTGGCTTCTCATACTGTTTCTCTCTTTTTTCTGCTGCTTTGATGATACTAGTTGCTCATATATTTATAGCTAGGGAAAGGTTTACCAGCTTTCTAATAAGCATTGAATTTAAAAGTATGGTGTCAATCCAATCTTCTAATAACTTCAAACACTTTAAAATATGGCCATCAGATTCAAAAGATAAAATCTGCAAGAGATCTATAAGTGTGTAAACTAGTTTATTTTCTAACATCCTACCTTAAAAAGGATTTCACAAAAGCTGCTCAAAAATGGAAATACATCCACATACATATGTAGCTTAAAATATTGCAGATTACATCCACAAAAGAGTTTCTTGAAGGTCGCAACTTCAACTCCTTGCACTTACATTCACCATTCCAGCTTCTCACATTGCTTCTCTTTCTTTTGTTGTGATGCTCTTATGATAACAACTTCTCATATATTTATAGCTAGGTATTAAAGGGAAAGGCTTAGCAAATTTTTGACACACATTGAATTCAAAAGTATGGTGTCAGTCCAATCACCGAACAACTGCAAATGCTGGTAATAACTTCGAACACTTTAAAATACGATGATTAGATCCAAAAGATAAAATTTATCAAAGGTCTATCAGCTGTGAAATCTGGTTTAATTTCTAACATCCTCCCTTAAACTAGATTTCACAAAAGCTTTGACATCAAGCATTTTTTTGAACCTTTTAAAATCTTCCTCCAAAATTTTTGTGAAGATATGTACAACCTGGACTTTGGACCTACAAAACAATAACACAATTTTATTATATTTTACCAGTTCTCTAATGAAGTGGTACCAGATGTCAATATGCTTGCTCCTACCATGAAACACTGCATCCCTTGATAGTGCTATGGAAGAATTGTTATCATAAAATATGGTTGTTGCCCCTTCTTGGTGATGATTTGGGTCCCTCAAAATTCTTCTCAGCAAAACTGCCAGGCATGTGATTGAAGTGGCAGCAAGATACTTTGTTGCAGTAATTGATAATGCAACAATTGATTGCTTCTTTGATGACCATAAAATTGGACCCAATCGAAGATGGAATACATAACTATAAGTGCTCTTCCTATCATATATATTGTCAATCCAATCGCTATCTATGTAGCCAAAAAACTCAAGTTGGTCCTTTCTTGTGTAATAAATTCCATGGTTTCTGGTCCCATTAACATACTGTAGAATTTTTTTGTCTGCCTACAAGTGGGTGTTCTTGGGTGCTTCCATAAATTTGCTAATCAAACTCACTACAAACATTAATTCTGGTCTGGTTGTTGTCAAATACATGAGGCTTCCGACTAACCTTTTGTAGAAAGTTGGATCAATATTGTTGTTGCAATTATTCTTTCTCAATTTCATACCTGTTGCAACTAGTGTGATTGTTGGTTTGTTGTCCTCCATTCTAAACCTCTTCAAGATATTTATTGCATACTTTCCTTGAGAGATGAAGATACCATATGTAGATTGGGTAACTTCAATGCCAATAAAATACTTCATTAGGCCTAAATCCATCATCCTAAAATCTTGCTTTATGGCATTTCTAAACTACTCAAATAGCATATTTCTATTGCTCGTATAAATTACATCATCTACATACAAGTAGACTATGATAATTTCTCCCTCTTCATATGTCTTCATGTAGAGAGTGTGTTCATATGGGCATTTGATGAACCCATTCTCTTGAAAACATGTATCAATGTGGCTATACGAAACCTTGGGTGATTGCTTCAACCCATATAGAGCTTTCTTCAATTTCAGGACCTTTCCTTATTGCCCTTCAAACTCATAGCTAGGCGGTTGGTCTATGTAGACCTCTTATTCCAACACTCCATTCAGAAAGGCAAAATTGACATCCATTTGGTATATATTCCACCTTTTTTGGGCTGCCAATACCAAAACCATTCTAATTGTGTCAATTCTTGCTACAAGTGCATACACCTCATGATAGTCAATCCATGACTTCTTCTTGTAGCATTTTGAAACCAATCTATATTTATGCCTTTCAACATCACCTTGGGCATTAAACTTAGTTTTATATACCCATTTTACTCCAATGGTCTTCTTACTTTCTATAAGTTTCATTAATTCCTAGGTCTAATTTTTCTCTATGGATTTTTTTTCATAATCCATAGCTTTCACCCAAGTTTCGTTCTTAATTGCTTCTTCAAATAAAATTGGATCACACTCAAAAAATAAAGCAAAATCATGTTTTGCTTCTTCAATTTCATTTCTAATTACCTCATATATATTTTGCAAGATCCTTATCTTTGATGTTGTCTTCAATTTGGGGACCATTCTTACAAGTGGAGGTGATCACAATGATGAGTTAGTGCTACTACTAGCATCGATAGTACTATTTGAAGCTACAGGTGGATGCACATTGTTTCTATCCAAATCATTATACTCAATAATTATTGGCTCTTGCTGACCAATTTTTTATTTCTAGTTCCAAGCTTCATCTTCCATGAACTTTACATCTCAACTTATAATCAACTAATTTGTGATAGGGTTGTACAACTTATAAGCCTTTGATTCTTTTTATAACTACTGAATATGCATTTTTATATCTTGTCATCCAACTTCTCTCTCTTCTCATCTAGAATATGTGCATATACTATGCACTCAAAAACTCTAAAATGAGCAACACTCGACTTTTGATTGCTCTAAGATTCTTGAGGTATCTTGTGCTTCACACTCTTTGTGGGATACTTTTGGGCATGAATCCATGAGACTCGAGCAAGAGGAGTTCCCCTGAATGTTAATCACCGAAGACCACCGGATGTTTAAATAATTGATGGACAGTACTTTATGGCCTCTATTCCCTTTCCACTTAAGCCAAGGAGTGAATTGCTGCCATGATTTCCAAATACTTTTAATCACAAAAGAACCGAGATATTTTCACAAAGATTGGCATTACAATTAGGGAAGGGAGGTCAATTCCTCTCCAGGCTTGTTTGTTCAAAGGTATCCCTGAATAAATACAATGTCTGATGAGGATTTTCCAGGCCTCCGAGCCTTTAAGGGCTCGTATGATCCATTTGGCACAGAGAGTCGTGCCTTGTCTTTTACAGTCAACCATGCCCATTCCTGCTTAAGCTTTAGGTAAACAAAACATATCCCAAGCAACCCGGTGAAAACCTTTCTTCTCAGTTGAGTTTGCCCACAAAAAATTCCTCAATAGTCTTTCAAGCTTAAGGTAGCATGCTTGTGAAGGGACCCAACAAGAAGAGTAATACACATGAGTAGAGGCAAGGACCTTAGAACAAATCTAGAATTTTCCTTCCAGAGACATCTTTTTAGTAATCCAATACTCAAGCTTTTTCTCAACTTTCTGCGGAACATAGTTCCATAACTGAACAAGGGAACCATAAAAGGCAAAAGGGATCCCTAGAAATTTGAACACTTCTCCTGGCAAAATCCAATGCCATTGAAACTGTTCTAGCCAAGGAGGGAGCGGGGTAGGGGATCGTTTATAACAAGAAGTTTTTCTCCACCGAATACTAGAACCAGAGGCCTGACAAAAAACTTCCAAACATATGAGTGCTTCCTTCACTGAGTGTTCCTCCTCTAAAAGAGTGAGAAAAGAGTCATCAGCAAAGTGACCATTAATGAGCTGACCTTGGTTATCAGGGAGAGAAATACCCTTAATTTTGCCCAAAGAAGCATGCCTAGCAAGCAAATATCCAAAGGCTTCAGCAACAAGGATATACAGAGAAGGAGCCAAGGGACAACCTTGCCGAACAAATCTGAACAAACCAATTGGCCTAGTTTGATGATTATTCAAAGATAAAACAACCAAAGCATCCTAAAAAAGAATATTGACAGATTGAACAAACACAGACCCAAACCCTAAAGACTGTAACATGGAAAGAATGAAGTTCCATTCAATTCTATCATAGGCCTTTTCAAAATCAATTTTCAATAAGAGGGCTTGCTGACCAGACTGCCTAGCCCATTCCATACCTTCCCAAACTGCAATGACATTATCCAATATATATCTGCCTTTAATAAATCTTGTTTACTCTGGCCTAACAATAAGAGGCAACAGGGGTCAGAGTTTTAGAGCCAGGGCTTTGGCAATAATCTTATAGCTAACATTGAGCAAGGTAATTGGCCTCCAATTTGTTATACATTCAAGATCCCCTTGTTTTGGAATGAACTTGATATTACCTCGGTTCAAAATTGCTCCAAGAGAGCCACTGTGCATGGCTTCAAGGTAGACTTTGTGTAAATCAAAACCAAAAAAGTCCCAACATGCCTTGTAGAATTCACAAGGAAATCCATCCAATCATGAGGCCTTCTCATTGGCAATTTGAGTTAATGCTGAGGTAAGGTCATCAAAAGACAAATACTTTTCACACTCCTCTCTTTGAGCTACAGAGAGTTTGTTAGGGACAACATCCATGCAAATCTTGAGAGCTTCATCCCTCTCCGGAGAAGAAGACCGAGCAGACAAAAACTTGAGTGTAATGCTTAACAAAAATGTGAGCAATATCGGGTAGAGAGGTATGGCAAATACCATTGTCCATAATAGCTTTGAATGTAGTGGCATTACGAGGAGGACCTAACTTTTGGAATAATTCCTTAGAAACTCTGTCCCCAATTTTAAGCCAATGTAAGCGGGCCTTGATCTGAGCACCTTTAGCTTCATAGAGCTCTGCCACCTTGAGCTCATGATGAACCTGAGCAGCATGTCCCTGCAAAACAGGACATAGAGGGTTGGCTTCAAGCCTACAAGAGGCTTTTGTCAGTTTAGTGTGTAAAGCAAGCAAAGAATATTTTCTAAACTGAGCAACTTTCTTGCCCAAACTGTGAAGAAGGGTTATGGTTCAGGATATAGCATCATTCCACCACTCAATCCATCCTTCTTCACCAACAGGTCTGTCCCCAAAATTCCAGACTCTTCGAATATAACACATCATGGAAGAATGCTGAAGAAAGGATGTGTTAAGAAAAAATTGAGACTTAATACCCTGATCAGGTACCACAAAAGATAAAACAGTGAACATAATTGGGGAATGATCAGACCTAATAGTACCAGCAATAACCTCCACAACTGGAGCATCACCATGTTTTCGATGAAAATAAAATTGGGTATGGTCTGACAACATAGCTCTATCTAAACATTTGAGAATCCTTGCCCGCCCAAATTGAAAGTTATTCCAGGTAAACCAAAGGTGCTCATCAAAAGAAGCAGGAGAAAGACAGGAATTAGGGTTAGACAAACATAATTTTTTTTTCATAAAAAACTAGGCTTCACGCTCACCAAGGGCCCACCTATGGTTTAGACCCCCAATTTTATCAGAAGCATGCTCAACCATATTAAAATCTCCATAGACGATCCAAACTACAGGAGGCAAAGAAAAGGCACACCATTTCCAAAGAAAACAGTGCTCCGGAGCACTATTGGAGGCATATACATTTAAAATTCCAAAGGACATTCCATCAACTTCAAGAAAAATCCAAACAGCTTGGTTAGAAGGGTCAACCCCCCAATCAACAAAATTCCCATGTCATCTATTGGCCAGGAGAATAACAACACCACCACGATCGGGAGGGTGCTTGGTGGAAAAAATTTGACTATTAGGGTAAATGAGCGCATAGGCACACTACAATTTGAACTCAGTAATTTTAACTTCTTGCAAGCAAACAATATCTCGGGCCCCCATACTTGGTTGCACGAGAAAGAAAAATCATCGCGGACCATGTATCTTCGAACTGGGTCCATCAGTCCTCTAACATTCCATGATAGAAAATTCATTCTGACCCGTCGAGGATCAAACTTCCTCCGACCTCATCAGAGTCACCTGGAGTAGCAAGCAATCGAAATGAGTTGCTATAAAAGCTTCCCAGTTGTTGGTTTTTGTCTGCATGCAGACCCTACACTGGACTATGATACCTTCGTATTTAGGCATTCATGCCTTATTTTTGCTCCAGTTGGTGAGCAACCATGGAGACATAGAGGATACCATCATCTTTAAGAGCCATCGACATATCTTTAGCCACAACTACTAAATTGGAAAGGATTTGAGTACTTGGGGAAGCATTCTAGGATGGAACTGGGACATGCAAGGGCGGTTTTATCACTGTGGCTTGAGCATAGGAGCCAGTAGGCTGACCCCCCTAAGGATTATGGACAGAGGAATGGCCTCCCTGAGGGCCTTTACTAGGGACATGCTTGCCTTTCTTGGAGACCACCTTCCAGTCACTGTCAGACCCATCTTTGGTTGGTTGGTTTTCTCATTAGAAGCTTGATTAACAGGGGTTGGGCCCTTGGATTTAAACTTATCTGCCATTAAGGGACAATCTTTAATCTTGTGTGCGGCAGACTGGCACCTGTAGCAAGTGTTTGGAAAATTGACATACACCACTCTCTGGTGGATATTAGTATCACCTACCTTAATATCAATAAATTCCTTGAGGGAATTAGCCAAATCAATTTTCACACAGAAACGATGGGTAGGCCGAGCATTATAGAAGCGTTGAGGCTCTTCACATACAAATTCCCCAACTTTCATGGCAACATCATGAATAAATGGGACCAATGCCATTGGCAAACCTGGGAATTCAACCCACATAGGGACAACAAGAGAGACACCATTGGCAACCTGGAAATTCTTGTGCCATGGTTGACAAATAAGCAAAGTGCTATGAACATAACAAGGACCCTTGCTGAGAACTTTTTTGACACACTCTGGATCATAGAACCGAATATGAAAGAAACCTTTGGTCAGGTTTTGCACAGACTCTACAAAGATACCATATGGGTTCCAATAGCTTTGAAACCAGTTTCGTAGAATTGCATCAGAGGGGATACGGCCCAAGAAGTAGCCTATGACAATATTTTGCTCTAGCCAAGTACAAGCTTTATTGAAACTATCAAGGAGAATAGAAATGTCTGGCACATTACCTTGTGGAACACCATGGGAATGAACTTTTGAGGTTGCTTGCCCGCCATCCTTTTCTCCATCGGCTTCACCAGACGATGAACCAGGAGGAACCAAATGTGACATATTAAAAAAACATAGTAATTCTGCCCAAGGTGGATCAATAATGGAAGGACAAAGCAACAAATCCCATCCACTGGCACATGCAGCACTATGACAAGGCCAAAAATCACACATGCAAACGATGAATGCAAAGTTGGCTCGGCTCCTTAGGATGAGTTGCAGAGCAAAACCCTAGAGACATTCAGAACTTACTTCATTTATTAATTTTAATTGATGTCATTTTCATTAGATATAGAATCCCTCTCAATCAATTTCCTTTTAAAAAGTATTTTTTTCAAGACGAAGATTAACCGCTAATTAGATAGCTTATCTAGAAGACTATCTCCTTTTGAATAGATATGTTGACTTTTCCAACATACTACCCTCGTCTATAATTTATGGACATAAATAATAATGTTATTATTGATACACTCTAAACATCTGATTATATTGATAATATTAAGAGTAATTTATCAGTGTGCCTCATTGAAATAGATCGTCAACATTTTCGATGGTAATATTAATCACTATAAGAATCTTCCTAGATTTAACATAGTTGTTAATTTGACTTACATATAATTTCAAGTCTTACATATGATTTCAAGTAAGTAGAAGAAATTTATTTTCATTATTCTAAAAATCCCATATCTACTAGATTTTCTATAACTTCCTTTGAAAGTATCATAAAAATTTATGTTGATGAATCCAACCTTTGAAAATTTTAATTTTTCCATAGATAAATATTTATTTTTTTAAACATTTTTATTTTAGATTATTTTATTGTGAGTGAAGCATGCATTGGTTGAGTGTCCTAATTTCTTATAAAATTTTTATATGATCAAGGCATTTTTATATTCTATAGTTTACTTCCATACCCAAAGCTTTAAAAATAGTCTAATTGAACTAGGTAACTCCTCCATATCTACATTTATATAGATTATTGCATTAATAAGTCATGGGTGAGCCCTAGTGGTAGGATCAATAGCAATAAGGTACCCTATTTCCTTCCTGATACTTGTAAAAATTCATCATTCTAGTATTAAAAGGACAAGCCTAGCAATCTCACCCAAACTAGTGCCTAGGTGAAGCTCTAGATTTCAAGATCATAGTTTAGGCTCCACCATTGCAAGAAAATTCCTCGACATCCATATAATCATGGACTCCCCTAGATTATTTGATCAAAGTCTTCGTTATGGTTAAGATTGACCATAAATAACCCCTTTGACATTACCATGATCTCCATGTGACCATGGGATTGCCATTTTCTAGTAGCCAATTTTTTTGTGTCAAGGTCTGGTCAATATCCCATAAATTGACCCACAATACTCATAGCTACTTGCTCAATAGTTAGGTTGACCAAATCATCAAGTATGAAGAGTTCACCTCCCTTTGATTATAGCTCAAAATGGAGATCTAGGATTTTTTATTTTCCATGAACCATAGATGAATAGGAATGATCTCTTTGAGTAAAAAAAGTGCTTTCATCGGTCCTAAAAATTCTACTCTACTCCTTTTATCAAATCATCATATTTGAAATCAAGGTTTGGTCTTGGTTCTTTATCAGCATTATAGACTTGCTCTTGATCTCTCTCACCATTTAGATCCCACTAGGGGTCAATCCATAAAATGGAGTTTTCCAAGGTTTTGAATCTACCAAGATTCATCTAGAATTATGTATATATGTTTACAAACCACGTAGATAACTAGTATCAATATTTTCAATCTACTCAAAAAATCCTTTTTTCTTTCCATCATTAGAACCTAGTTCTGGCCAATGAGAAAAATTATGCTTTGGTTGCTCTTCTATCCACATTTTTACAAGTTTTACCTAACTTGCAAGCAATAAACCCAAATATTTTGCAAGTAAAGGTGCAACCCAACATTCTAAATCTAAACCATCATCAACATGAAGGGAGGAAATATTTTGAATTGTTGATTTGATAGTTTTCATTTCCTCTAACAACAAATGTGCTAACCAAATCTCTAATCCAAAGGGCATGTAGCAACCACTATAAATCCTAACTTGAATCTTAGAATTCTACATAAAATCAATATCTAACACTTTTATAGCCCTTATAATCTATTTTTAGATCCACCACCAGGATATTACCAACAGTCAAAGCCTATGGTTGTTTTGTCACCATCATTGCCACCACAATAGCTTTTGGTTTCTTCATCATCATCATTGCTATCATAGTAGTCTGTGGTTACTGTACTACCTCTTATGGTTGTTCAATCAGAGAATCCAGAACACTACACAACCTATTATGGTTGGATAATTTTTCATTGCAATGATATTATCAACAATCCACACCTATGGTTGTTTTGTCATTGCCATCACTGTCGCCACAATAGTTTATGGTTGCTCTGCCACCTCTTGTGGTTGTTCAACTAGGGAATAAAAAACATTACCTAAAATTTATCTATGATGAGCATAGACATTTCATAATATATTAAGCAATTTAATGATTAGGTTTATCTTTTTTGGTACTATTAATTCAAAGAGGATTTTGAAAGACATCCCAAAACCTTGTACAATAGCTCCAAAAGGAGTGAAAATGAATATATTGAAAGGAGGGTTTTGAAAGGCATCCCTCAACATTTTACATCAACTCCAATAGGAGTATAGGAGAAAACCGATCATTGTACTTAAAGATTAACATTCCCACGAGCCAACAAAAATAACAACCACATAAACAAGAGCGACAAATAATTACAAATAAATTCAAAAGGCAATATTGCTCAGACTAGTCAACAAATTTGAACCAACTCCCATCGACTGAGAGAAGAACCCACTATAGCAAAAAGGAGCAACAAGGAAAGAAAAAATAAAATTAAAAATATAATTCCTACTCAAAAAAAACTAGGCCCTACCGCATGGGAATAGACAAGTATCCCTAGCTTCCAAAACACAAACATCTGATGGAAGAGAAGCCAGACTAAAATCCTACCAAGAACCAAAATATATTTTAAATATGTACAAACACGTGGACCTTGGAAGGCTGACCCAATGCACCTGAACTGCGTGAGAAATCGAGAGATGCTTTCAAGGTAGAGGAACACAAACAAGGAGAGTTTTACAAGGGCCTCGCACCACAAACATCAGCTTCAAATGAAGCATAACAACACCCAAGCTCACAAAACCTGTAATCTTGTGTAGTAAAGAAACCAACAAAACCAAGAAATCGAAGGAAACATGATTCACCTAGTTTTGAAAAGCAAACCCAACAAGCACAAGCTCCACGAAGGACCAAAAATATGGGACCATGAAACCAAAGGAGAAGGCCAATGAATCACATGACATGGAACCAGCAACCAGAGGGGAACCCGACATCAACCAATAAGCCACACATTGTCCTCTCCAAAAACAAGGGCTAACAACACATCAAGCCCACCAAGGGGGAGAATATTAAAACTAAAACGATCATTGGAACAAGGATAAACCAAGAGTGAGTAGGAGAATATTACAACTTGAGAACACTCACTTGAAAAGGGGGAAAACTCCCTAGTGCAAACTAAAATCTAGGATATTGGACTGAAAATTTCTTCAAAACACATAAGGTCATTGTAACTCTTCTGGAAACCACCTATAAGGCTAGACTGCAAGCCCACACAACAAAAACTCCACCCAAGCAAGATCTAGAGAAAGATACTCTACATCCATAAACACCACAAAACCGCCCAAGTATCTGAATCGTTCACTCTATGCCAGTCAAAGAAAGTAGCCAGCAACAACTACAATAACAACACCCTGAAATCAACCCCAACGAGTGTGGGTATTTGGCCATATCCCCCCAGGTACCTCGACAAGATATACAATGGCAAACTGAAACCAAAAGAGATGCAGAGCCGACTGAAAAAAACCCTCAACTGACAGCCAACCCAAGCAGATCTGACACTCCCCAAACCAAAATGCACCACCAACCAGAACATTTTGCACCATGATAAATGTTTGAAATCACCCCGTGGGTTGTGCTAGCATATGGCTATATCTTCCTCGGACCTCAGCCAAATCTACAATAGTTTATCGAGCACACAATAAATCTGGAACAAACTGAAAATACCCTCACCCAGCAAAAGATACTATCCACAGCGGAAGCAGAGCATACAAACCATAATGAACAACCATATCAAAATAGGGTAAGACAAAGGATCCTTTCGCTTAAAAGAATCAGTGCAATATAGCTCGAGAAGAAGCCTCAAGTATTTTTAATATATTCTAATTTTCTTTTTTTAGACATATATAATATAGCTTTCAAATATAAATTTCATTTCATTTGATGTCATATCTAACTACTATAAACATAATGTTTTATATTAAAAAAATAAGATTATATTTAGAAATGGCCTTTTGAAATCAAGATAAGGGCAAAAGGTTTAGCAAAATCCTCAAGCCACAATAGTATAATTTAGTTTCACGAGGAACTACAATTCATAAATGAACATCATAGAAATAAAAATAAGCAAATTAATATTTTTTTAAGTGAAGTTTAACCATTTATTTCCATATTTAAAAAATATCAATCATTTTTATATCATGTCAAGATTTTTTATTTCATGCGTAAAAGATTCAAAATTTTAATGAAGTTTTAAATAAATTAAAAAATATTTTGTAGAAGCTTAAGGGTATATTTCCTAACTTGTGTGGGAGGATTCATGTCTTCATCGCTTAGAATTTTATAGATGGAATATTTCTTAAATAATTTGAAAGAATGCACTTAGATATAGTACGTAGAAGATTATAAGATGTTGGATAGTTAATTAATAAATATTATGCTCTTGCATTTTAATATCTATTTTTTTATAGATTCTCTTTAAGACGATCATGATAATTGATACTAACCAAAGCGTGTCATATATATGAGCTCTACATTTTTAATCTTAAAAAGAAAACAAAATATAACCATCTTAGTAGCATTAACTTTTTCTTAAATCAAAACCCATGATAAACAATGTTTCAATATTTTTAAGGTAGTCAACCTCCATTAGATCAAAACCCATCATAAACTATATTTAAATATTTTAGGTAATCTTGAATAAGGACAGAAAGAATTAAAATGGTGTTTGATTGAAAAGGAATGACTACCAGGTTGATTATCATGTTGGGGTGTTTGGAAAGATGGAAAGCGAAATCAAAGATTTAAAAATTATACAATTAAAAAATAGTGATTGCTAAGTTAGATAACATGTTGGGGGTATTTGGCAAGACTAGGAGCAATTGATTGGTATGTTAGCTGCTTGGAAATATTGAGAGAAAAATCGAGTCTTGTAGTTAGCCTCAAAAATGTGTGGGACAACATGACCTGAATATCTCAACAAGACCCTCGTAAAATAATAATGGTCTATAGTACGGCAAATTGAACACAAAGCATAAATCTCTTTCAAAACTTCAATATATTTTATACATCCTTTATTATCAATTGTATAAACAAGTAATTTTTCTCTTTTATTAAACATATAAACATGAATTATAGTATTAATACGGGTAGTTGCCCTATTAGTTAAGATGATGGTTGTTTCTTAAGTGGTCTTGTCTTCAAATCCTTTGAAGATAGTTATTAATATAATTTATAAACGTTCTCCTAAAAATTAAAAATGTTTATAATATTTTAAAATCTATATAAAAATATATTTTCTTATTAAAATAAAGTTTAATTTTTTTTCTAATACTTCCTATATCGCAAAGAAATCCTATTAACAGACATTTGATAAATTTAAATTTAATATAATTCCGTGTTAATGATATATATAACTTTAACATTAAATTATGCTCTACATTAAATTATAGATTGCTATTTTATAGTATTAGGCATCCACTACAAACGAATATGCAAAAGGTCATATTTTCATCTTAAATTTAAATATTTTAAAATTTAATTTTTTATAGCATAATCTATATATAACTTTAACCATTTGATAAATTTAAATTTAATATAATTCCATGTTAATGATATATATAACTTTAACATTAAATTAGGCTCTACATTAAATTATAGATTGCTATTTTATAGTATTAGGCATCCACTACAAACGCATATGCAAAAGGTCATATTTTCATCTTAAATTAAAATATTTTAAAATTTAATTTTTTATAGCATAATCTATATATAACTTTAACATTTTATTACGCTCTACATAAAATTATAGATTTTTATTTTATAGTACTAGGCATCAGCTAGAAACGCATATGAAAGAGTTCATATTTTCATCTTAAATTTAAATATTTTAAAATTTAATTTTTTTTTGGCATAATTTTGGAATGGGTAGTATTATGCGTTGTCCATTTCAAGTCATGGGTCCGTTTTTATAATTATCATGTTACAATCATTTAAAACCTTTTAAGTTATTGAAAGCACCAGGGATAAGCATTCAGTGGACAATGCCCCATTGAACTTTGGACCTCCCCTCTTACGGTTTGGTTGAACCAATTAGAGTTTGGTTGAACCAATTAATCTACACATCGGACGCATTAATAATTAAAAAAAATTATTAATTTATTTTATAAATCAATATTTTTTATACACATGCGTTATAAAGATTGAACCCAAATTTCATGTAAGTGGTGTCTTTACCAATAAACCACTTGATTACATTTATCTTTTAAAAAAAATTAATAAACAAATATGCTTTTAATAATTTATAAAGATAGTGTTAATACCGAAAATAGCATTATTAACAGTTGATAAAAATACGATAGGAAAAAATAAATGAAACAAATATATTTCTGAATTTGTTATAACTAACTACATTTAAAAGATTTTATTAAAAAATTTATATCACTAATTAAACACATCCTCTAATTTGACTGCAACAACTTCCGCCTCTAGCAAGAACTAGCTCCTACGAGGCCTCTTGTTATCTATAGATTTATATTTCTTTCTTTCGAATAAAGATAAATATAAAAGGTTTTACTCTCAATGCTAACTCTAATGGTTAGAAGGTCTTCTTTGATTTGAGACAAACTATCTAAATTTCGATTAGACATGAATAAAGTTTTAAGGCAATGTGTAGTTAAAAAACGTTCTAAAAGGTATATTATTGCACACTAGTTGATGATTGAGGAAAACGCAATGATTGAGGAAGCAAGAAAATGGAGGTTGAAAGAAATATTTTTGAATTGAAAATATTTTATAACAGTAAAGACGCCGCCCACAATTTACAACAACACTACCCAATATTCCAAACAACATATAAAAAATATTTAGGTTTGTTGTCAACGATAATTCAAGTTGTAGTCTGGTAGATAGTGTGTGCTTATTTTAAACAGTTTCGCATTACAATGTGGAGAGCGAAAGGAATATACCCCATGTAGATATATCTAGAAATAAGAACACATGGATAGCACGCGACGACAGCTCACGAGTCAACGTTGTGCTGTGCTGCGATTTGAAATTCCATTCACACTTTCCAATGTAAAACGCGGGCCGGATACAACATAAGCGAGATAGAACAAGGTTGTTCTGAACCGTGCTGTGAACTGCCTTTCACTCTTCCCCACATGAGCGGGATATAACATTGGTGGGATAGAACACCAGTCGGATTTATCAAGAGCTTTTGCTAGCATCATACAACACCAAGGGGGGCGTGCATAGCGACAAAGTTTAACCTACGCCAAAATGTGCCCTAAACCGTTGAGCGGGATACAACAAACAAGTGATGCTACTCCGCTCAGCGGGATGGAGCACAGACGGCCATGTGATAAAAAAAAAAAAAAACAACTTTGCTAAGTTCAAATAATAATCATCCGAATATTACATGAAAGCAAAAATACGTAAAAGTATTATATATTGCTTAAAAATAGAAATATATCTACATACATTTGCAACTTAAAAGATTGCAGGTTACAGTTCAACTCCTTGAACTTACATTCGTCTTTTTGGCTTCTCATACTGTTTCTCTCTTTTTTCTGCTGCTTTGATGATACTAGTTGCTCATATATTTATAGCTAGGGAAAGGTTTACCAGCTTTCTAATAAGCATTGAATTTAAAAGTATGGTGTCAATCCAATCTTCTAATAACTTCAAACACTTTAAAATATGGCCATCAGATTCAAAAGATAAAATCTGCAAGAGATCTATAAGTGTGTAAACTAGTTTATTTTCTAACATCCTACCTTAAAAAGGATTTCACAAAAGCTGCTCAAAAATGGAAATACATCCACATACATATGTAGCTTAAAATATTGCAGATTACATCCACAAAAGAGTTTCTTGAAGGTCGCAACTTCAACTCCTTGCACTTACATTCACCATTCCAGCTTCTCACATTGCTTCTCTTTCTTTTGTTGTGATGCTCTTATGATAACAACTTCTCATATATTTATAGCTAGGTATTAAAGGGAAAGGCTTAGCAAATTTTTGACACACATTGAATTCAAAAGTATGGTGTCAGTCCAATCATCGAACAACTGCAAATACTGGTAATAACTTCGAACACTTTAAAATACGATGATCAGATCCAAAAGATAAAATTTATCAAAGATATATCAAGTGAGATCTGGTTTAATTTCTAACATCCTCCCTTAAACTAGATTTCACAAAAACTTTGACATCAAGCATTTTTTTGAACCTTTTAAAATCTTCCTCCAAAATTTTTGTGAAGATATGTACAACCTGGACTTTGGACCTACAAAACAATAACACAATTTTATTATATTTTACCAGTTCTCTAATGAAGTGGTACCAGATGTCAATATGCTTGCTCCTACCATGAAACACTGCATCCCTTGATAGTGCTATGGAAGAATTGTTATCATAAAATATGGTTGTTGCCCCTTCTTGGTGATGATTTGGGTCCCTCAAAATTCTTCTCAGCAAAACTGCCAGGCATGTGATTGAAGTGGCAGCAAGATACTTTGTTGCAGTAATTGATAATGCAACAATTGATTGCTTCTTTGATGACCATAAAATTGGACCCAATCGAAGATGGAATACATAACTATAAGTGCTCTTCCTATCATATATATTCTCAATCCAATCGCTATCTATGTAGCCAAAAAACTCAAGTTGGTCCTTTCTTGTGTAATAAATTCCATGGTTTCTGGTCCCATTAACATACTGTAGAATTTTTTTGTCTGCCTACAAGTGGGTGTTCTTGGGTGCTTCCATAAATTTGCTAATCAAACTCACTACAAACATTAATTCTGGTCTGGTTGCTGTCAAATACATGAGGCTTCCAACTAACCTTTTGTAGAAAGTTGGATCAATATTGTTGTTGCAATTATTCTTTCTCAATTTCATACCTGTTGCAACTAGTGTGATTGTTGGTTTTTTGTCCTCCATTCTAAACCTCTTCAACATATTTATTGCATACTTTCCTTGAGAGATGAAGATACCATATGTAGATTGGGTAACTTCAATGCCAATAAAATACTTCATTAGGCCTAAATCCATCATCCTAAAATCTTGCTTTATGGCATTTCTAAACTACTCAAATAGCATATTTCTATTGCTCGTATAAATTACATCATCTACATACAAGTAGACTATGATAATTTCTCCCTCTTCATATGTCTTCATGTAGAGAGTGTGTTCATATGGGCATTTGATGAACCCATTCTCTTGAAAACATGTATCAATGTGGCTATACGAAACCTTGGGTGATTGCTTCAACCCATATAGAGCTTTCTTCAATTTCAGGACCTTTCCTTATTGCCCTTCAAACTCATAGCTAGGCGGTTGGTCTATGTAGACCTCTTATTCCAACACTCCATTCAGAAAGGCAAAATTGACATCCATTTGGTATATATTCCACCTTTTTTGGGCTGCCAATACCAAAACCATTCTAATTGTGTCAATTCTTGCTACAAGTGCATACACCTCATGATAGTCAATCCATGACTTCTTCTTGTAGCATTTTGAAACCAATCTATATTTATGCCTTTCAACATCACCTTGGGCATTAAACTTAGTTTTATATACCCATTTTACTCCAATGGTCTTCTTACTTTCTATAAGTTTCATTAATTCCTAGGTCTAATTTTTCTCTATGGATTTTTTTTCATAATCCATAGCTTTCACCCAAGTTTCGTTCTTAATTGCTTCTTCAAATAAAATTGGATCACACTCAAAAAATAAAGCAAAATCATGTTTTGCTTCTTCAATTTCATTTCTAATTACCTCATATATATTTTGCAAGATCATTATCTTTGATGTTGTCTTCAATTTGGGGACCATTCTTACAAGTGGAGGTGATCACAATGATGAGTTAGTGCTACTACTAGCATCGATAGTACTATTTGAAGCTACAGGTGGATGCACATTGTTTCTATCCAAATCATTATACTCAAAATTCTTGGCTCTTGCTGACCAATTTTTTATTTCTAGTTCCAAGCTTCATCTTCCATGAACTTTACATCTCAACTTATAATCAACTTATTTATGATAGGGTTGTACAACTTATAAGCCTTTGATTCTTTTTATAACTACTGAATATGCATTTTTATATCTTGTCATCCAACTTCTCTCTCTTCTCATCTAGAATATGTGCATATACTATGCACTCAAAAACTCTAAAATGAGAAACACTCGACTTTTGATTGCTCTAAGATTCTTGAGGTATCTTGTGCTTCACACTCTTTGTGGGATACCTATCCAGTAGATAAATTGCACAAGCTACAACTTATACCCAAAATTCATGTGGTAATCCTTTTGCCTTTAGCATGCTCCTTGTCATCTTCATTATGGTTATATTCTTCCTCTCAACAATACCATTATGTTGTGGTGTGTATCTGGCTGTGAACTAGCTTCTAATTCTATTTGCTTTGCAGAAATTATAGAATTTATTGGAGATGTATTCACTTCCTCCATTTGTTCTAATATTCTTCACATAATAACCACTTTGCTTTTCGATCAAAGCTTTAAAATCCTTAAATTTTTTGAAATATTTTGAATTTTGTTTGATGGGATATACCCATGTCCTTCGACTAAAATCATCTATGAATGTTAGGAAGTATTTTTTATTGGAAAATGAGCTAGTTTGCATAGACCCACAAATATCTAAATCTACCAACTCTAATGGTTGTGACGCTCTCCATGATTGTCTCGTACGGAATGTATCTTTGTGTTGAATGTATCCTTGTGTTGCTTGCCAACTAGACAACCTTCACATGCTTGATTGTGTTGCTCTATGAGAGGTAATACCTTCACCATCTATTTTGTATGCAATAGGTTCAAGCCACTAAAACTCAAATTACCAAATATGAGATGTCATAAGCATGTAGCATCTTTCACAACTATACTAAATGAAAGTAGCAGTTCATTTTGAATTTACAGGGGAAACATCTTGTTTTTTGTTATGGCTACATTTTTCACAAGCCCATTCTCTTTGTTAAATTGCATAGTGTGCCCCTTTTGCACAAGTTTTTCAACTCTTAGAAAATTATGTTTCAACCCAGACACATAATATATATTAGGGATGTGCTTTATTTCACCTTGCTTGGTGCAAATTATGATATTCCCTTTGCCTATGATAGGTACCTTACTATTTTTTCCCATCTTCACCTTAGATTTGATGGTTTCATCTAACTGTGAGAACATTTATATATTCCCAAACATGTGGTTACTGCACCCACTATCAAAGTAGCAATTATTCTTTTGGATATCTTCATCAGTGCTACAAATTCATATTATAGTTCCACATACATTTCTACTTTCTGTATTTTTATTTTCATTTGTGTAGTGGACTTGTTGCTTTTTTTCCTTGGCCAAATTATTTCTACACTCATAACTATAGTGACCAAATTTATTGCAGTAATAATATTGGATCTTTGAGTTATCATAACTCTAATTTGATTCTCCTGGTTGATTCTTGTCGTTACCTCTTCCTCCTACTTGTTGGAAGTTGCAGATAATCTCTCTTACATTGGAGTTTGACCTTCCTCCTCTCTTGTGGTCTCTCCCATGTTTTCTTCTATTATTCTATCCTCTTCATCCTTGAGAACTTGAATTAGTTTGGTGGAAGTCTTATATTTTGCTATTATCTTGAAATGGGACCTGCATCTTAATTTTTTTTCTAATGATGACTTAGATGATCGATTTAGCCTTTGCTCATGTATTTGCAGAGAACCCATGAGCTTATCTACTAAAATGGATATTAAATCTCTTTATTCTTTAATTGTTATCACTACTGAGTCAAAGCTTGTTGGTAGGCTTCTAAGTATTTTCTCCATAATTCTTTCATTCTCGATATTCTCAGCATTCATCTTCATTTGGTTGATGATACCCATAGTGTGGGTAAATAAGTCACTCAAATTTGATTCACACATCTATAAATTTTTTAACTCTCTTCTTAGCATATGCAATCTCAAAAAATTCACTTTAATGGTGCTTTGAAGGAGCTAAATAAAATTTCCCATGCCTCCTTTGATTTTGTTGCTACTACAATTCTTGGAAAAATAGTTTCTTCAACTACCTGCATTATTTCAAATAATTCCTTCTAGTCCTTTTGATTCTCCTTGAATATATCTAGCTTTGCTTGGGAGAGAGCACTCAATGCTATTGCATCTATGGATTTTAGGTAACAATTCTTCACTAGGTCCCATAGCTTCTAAGATCCTAACAATATCTTCATTTGGATGCTCTAATAATTGTAGCTCTTACAATTGAAACATGGTATCTACAACTACAATAAATTACTACTGGAAGTTATTGATTCTTATCTTCCGCTAATGATACTAGCTCTAATACCAATTTGATATCATGTGACATGGGCCATGACATAGTTATTAATTGAAAGGATGTAGGCTATGATAGCTTGAGGAGCCAATGTTGTTCTATACCATAATTTGAAATTATATTCACACTTTTCAATGTAAAATGTGGGCAGGATACAACATGAGAAGGATAGAACAAGGTTATTCTAAACTATGGTTTGTTATGAATCGTGATGTGAAATACCATTCACGCTGAGCAGGATAGAACACAAGTGGCATATATCAAGATCTTTTGCTAGCAAAATACAACATGCAATTTTCAAAGCAGCATACAACACTAAGTGGGGTGTGGATCACAATAAAGTTTAATCTATGCCAAAATGTATTCTAATGTATGGAGAAGGATACAACAAACAAGTGGTGTTAATACGCTCAGTGGGATGGAACAAATATATTTTTAGCAAGATGGAACATTGGCAATCACAAGATAAAAGAAAGAAAACCTAACTTTGCTAAGTTAAAATAATAATCATCTAAATATCACATGAAAGTAAAAAATTGTAAAAGTATTATATATTGCTCAAAAATGGAAATACATCCACATACATTTGAAACTTAAAATATTACAGGTTACATCCAAAAGAATTTTTTTTAAGGCTATAACTTCAACTCCTTGCACTTACATTCCCCCTTCTGGATTCTCACGTTGCTTCTCTCTTTCTTCCATTGTGTTGCTTTGATGATACCAGCTTCTCATATATTTATAGTTGGGTATTAAAGGGAAATACTTACCAATATTCTAACATACATTGAATTCAAAAGTATGGTGTCAATCTAATTACTGAACAACTGAAAATACCAATAATAACTTTGAACACTTTAAAATATGACGATCAAATCCAGAAGAAAAATTGTTAGAGATCTATCAAGTGTGAAATCTGATTTAATTTCTAATAGTGATTCTAATTCTCTATCTCCATAATAACTGGTGGATGATTTTATTATGATATCCAGTAACTTATTTTTCTTCACTTTATGTTTGATCAGCATTGTGCTGAAATCACTTTAGTGTAGGATTTGAAAACCAAAAAAATCTATTTAAATTCAAGTGGCATGCTTTCAGTGGTCTCATGAGCCTCCACCATCGTACATTAGGTCATGTATTCAAATAAGTCTTCTCATAATGGTGGAGATTCTAAAATTTAAAATAATAGGTTTTGTTATTTGTTATTATATGAAATTTTAAATAATAAATTTAGGGTTTAAGTCTTAAAAAGTTATATATTGCATTATTAGATATATTTCAAAGAAAATACAATTTAATAATAGTTTCAAATTTGTGTTCTGAATGTATATTGGTAAGTTTTGGTTTTTACCAAGAACAAATTTAGGTTCAAACCTTGGGGGCATGCATGTTTTCAAGGTAGTAGTACATGAATTCATTGAGTGTGCAAACCTGATGGCAGTACCAATCTTGAGTGACTTATGGTCCTCCTCATGTCAGTTTAAACAACAATGTGGTGGAATAGGTGATGTTGATTACAATTTGAACCTTGCTTTATAGTAGAATAGGATTGGATGTAACCAACTCCCTATGGAGCAAAAGAAAATTCAAATCTATATAAAAAACTTATAATATTGTTGATATTAAAACCCACATTCCTTTTCCTTTATGAAAAATGTGATTATAGAAACAAATGATTATACTTTATAACAACAAGAAGTTCAATGAACAGAACTATTTTTTTTCTAGTTCTTCACTAATGATAAACAAATAGGTAAACCTAAAAGACTTTAGACTTTAGAGATAAAAAATAAATAAAAGTATAATATAAAAACAATAAAAAATATATTATTAAACTTAATTTATATAGGATTTAAATTAAATAATTAATTTTAAAATAATTAAACTAATATTTTTTTATAAATATTATTATAGTTTTTTTTATTCTTATGACAAAATAATTGATATAGTATATATTGTAATATATTATCATTTAACATATATTTTCATACATATCATATACACACTAATTTTTATTATTAATATTACATTAAATAATAAATTAGTTCTCTTATCATCACTCTTAATAAAGATTTTCCTTTAGTTCTCTTATCATTCCTCTTTCAGTTATTATTATCCTCTTTCTCTAATTTTCATTTTTGTTTTTACATTTTGTCCTTCTCTGATGAATTCAGACAACATAATCATTCGTGTGTTTGTCTTGCAATAATACTTATTATTGTAATGATAGACTAGCAAAGAGAACACATAGGTTAAGTATAACCTATGTTTGATATTATTGTACATGTTTTTATTTTTATCCCACCATTATTTTTGGGAAAGTATTCCTCAAGTAGATCAAATTCTTGTGTTATTTGATTCAAATTCATGTTACACCTCCTTTGTACTTCTTTTCTATAATTTATATTACAATCCGAACTTTTCTTCGGTTTTAGAAATAAGATGCAAATATATGTACGGGTAGGTACAAGAAGATAGAGTGATAAATTGGGATATGAAAATATAAAAATATATTTGTGTTTTGAAGATATTCATTAATGTTTTGATTTTCCATGTCAAGTGTAGTATTAAGCTTGATGAAAACAATGCATATATATAGCATACACATATTATATTATATAGTGCATTTGTTTTATAAAATATACTCACATCATGTGTATCTATGCACTTCGACATTAAATAGAGAAAGGTTCATACAATAACAAAATGTGTTCATGTTTTATATAACACATGTATTTTACAAATATATACAACTTACACTTTTTCAAATGTGACCACGGGAATGAGGGTGGATGGACAAGCATGTTGATGGCAAATAATAAGTTGAATAAATTATATAATATTATTTTTTAACTTATAAGGTTTATTTTATTCAAAATTTATAATCTATGTAGTTTATGCTCATAAACAAGAATGCATCACAAGTGGAGCAATTTTCAAATTAGATATAGTCAAAAAAATAATATAAGAAAGATAACTAAGATAATAAGAGAGTATTTACAATGCAAAAAGAAATGATGGAATATTGAAAGCAAAAAATATTTGATTTTGTTTAGTTATCATAAACAAATCATATTTTAAAGATAGAATTGTGATAGTAACAATATTTGTTCATAAATGGTCATCTAAAATATCTATTTGAGCATTATGATACTGCTACATACAATAATAATACCATAAGATATCAACCCTAACTATTATGTATTGTCTAGTTGATCTATCTTAATATTTAGTTACAATAAATAGTTAATAGAATTATGCACTAAGTAGAATGTAAATAATGTGGGTTACAAAGCGATGAGAAAATAAGAGAAGATATCCACAAAAGAGAATTATGGGCATATTCATTTACAAGGTATAAATAGATTTACAAAGGTAATATTGAATGGTTACAAATTAGTCTTGAAAATGTATGTATACACACCTCAATTAATCCATTAGTAATATATAGGTGCACATATATCTCATTTATTCTAAATTAAATTAATTGGATATGAAAATTAGGACTCAACCTGATAAATATGAATAAGAAATACAAACCAAAACAATAAGAAGTAGTCAATATGTAACAAACATGAATGTAGGACTATCTAGTTCTTTTCTAAGATACTTATAAGATAAAGGAACTAACTAAGAATAAAAACCATGATGAATATCATCAAGTTTTTATCATCTTAATGGAAATTGTTTCTAAATTATAAAATACTTGAACATGCATTACTATAAGAGGAGACCTAGAGAGCCATATTTTTTAAGTGTTTTTAGATGACCAAATAATAAATTATTTTGTTTTTCCAATTAGTGTGAGTTTAAACATTGTGCAAGTTATCATCCACAAAGGGTTGTAAAAAATATAAAATTTGCTTTTGATGATAACAAATAAAGAACTTGTCCAAATGACATGGCTCATAGTACTCTATCTATGTCACATTGAAATATATATTTTTTGGTATTAATTTAAGGAGAGGGTTTTGAAAGGGTCCCCACAACCTTATACATATAGCCAAACTCTCAACCATAATAACAATCTCCAAAATATTATACCTATTAGGAAAAACCGAGAGAGTTTAATTCCTAATATGTTACATTGAAATATTGAATGCCATGTTAATTAGAAATATCCAAATGTAAATCACTTCCCTTCACTACTTAAAGAATTGTATATGGACCTTATTATATGGTCATTAAATTAGGATGTTATTGATTGTGATTTTCTCATCTAAATGAATACAAATATGATCAACTTAAAAAGAATGAGGTACTTAATGCTATTAATCAAGTTTCATGAATTTGGTGTGTCATTTAGATAAATTTTATCTTGAATTATATTATGAATATTACTAAAACGGTACACAAAGGAGTAATATCCATTGGATGTATATGAAGCTAGGAGAGAAAATAAAATCTCTCAGGGTTAAAACACAAAAATTAAATAAGGAAAATGCTTAGATAAGTGTTCTAGTACTCATATTCTATTAATGATAGGTGCATAGTGTTAGAGAATAATATATTATTTGATATATTTTAATGTGCAGGCTATGTACATGTCATATTAGAAGAATGAGTCTTTTATGCAAGTGGTAAAAGAAGATTCCAAAGGTCATAGTTAAGAATTTGAAGAGTTATCTAGTGTAACTATATTATGGAGATAAAGCTCCATAATTTGTATGAAGTGAGAAAATATCTCAAGATTGTATCTAAGATATTTGAAATATATTGTAAGTATTTTCAATATTGTTGATCTATATGAGATTTTTATATTTTCTATAGTTGAAATCTTTCTTATATTATTATTTTAACCTTTAATATTGTGGTTATTTTATATTGCGACCTGTGATATTCTATTGTAGTAAGGCTTAAAAAACCAATAGTGGTATTGAAGCTTCCACCTAATATATTTTATTAAACCATCTTTATTAATTAACTTTATCCACTTTTGATAAATTTAATTTAGATTTTGTTCACTTTGAAGGTAGTGTAGACTTGGAATCTAATTTTTAAAGGTCTTATTAAGTAGAATATTGAGGGGAAAAGGAATAGTCACCCTGATTTGAAGGCTAGGGTCTTTCCACTTGGTTGAAGGAAAACCAATGAAGACTAGAACTTAACTATATTGAAGAAAAGTATCAACTCAGGAGAAAACTTGGGAATTTGATAAAGTAATCCAACTCAAAGAAAATTTGGATATTGAAGTGAAAGCACGAGGATACGAAAGCAAAATGGCACACCGGGTGTGATGCGAACAAAAGCAAAACGTAATGCTAAGTCCTACAAACGAAAATGCATGAAAAGGGGGAAACGAGCGAAATAAAATGAGATGTAAAGCAAATGTAAAGTGCAGCCCTTTATTTTATTAATTTGCTCAATATCAGGTTACAATACGTCTCCTCCTTTTTTAGGGGCTAGGAGTGTTAAACATAGTTTTGTCACACCATGTATGGTACGCTTTATTTCACGTGCCCACATGTGAAATGGGCGGGCCAAACGTCACCGCCGCTTGCGTGAATGCATCTGTGCTTCCTTGCTGTCCCTCCGGTGTCGAGATCTTGCATTCAAAAAAATAGCAAACGATTAAAATCACCTACGGATGGAGGGAAACATGCGATCCCCAAGGCCTCCAGTTAATGCATGCATAAAATAATTAAAACTATAATCAAAACATATCATAATGAGCTAAAATTTGGACAGAGGCATAAAAAATTATGAAGAACACACTGCAAAAGGAACAATTGAGAAATCTGCCATGGATTTCTAATCGCTCTGGGGTGGGACGATTAGGACTGTCACAAGATGTTAGAAAGTGACCTCCTAAATGTCCTATCCAGGGACCTCAAAAACACCTGTAAATTTAGGGTTAGGCAAAATGGGGCATTTTGAGACAACCTAGAAGGTCAGATTTTGCAAATTCTACCTCGATCACCCTATATCTGATGATGGTCCTTATATGTTAATGAAAGCAAAAAACACTGAAAACACAACCAATATTCATCATAATGACATGAAATTTGAATGGTAGCCTATACGAGTGATCTAAAATGAAATGCAAATGAAACAATAAAGAAATTTGCTATAGATTTATAATCACTCTAGGGTGGGGCGATTAGGATTGCAGCAGTACGACGAGCGCCTGGGGGCAGGATGCCCACTATTTGGGGCTTGGTTTCGGCACCAATCAACTTGGGATAGGTCCAAAACCTCCTAAGGGGTTGTGTCAAAAAATTGGGTGGGGTATTGTGGCCAAATGTTTAGGTTTTGGGTCCGGATTGTGCTTCCAATGATCACCTAATAACCTCCCTTCCAAAAGAGAGATCAAGGATGTAAGAAGCACAAGTGATGGGTGAGGATGTAATTCGGTAGCACTCCATTGCTCCAAATTCTCCTGCTCTGTCTTTTTTTTGGGGTGAGAAGACTCACCCTTTTATAGACATGAGGGTCTCTTGTGAATGAGCATGCAGAGGCACCACTTGGCCATCATGTCATCCTAGGGGGGAGAAGATTCCTCCTTGATTAAGGGCTCCATGACTGCCTCTATGACTGCCTCTTTGAGCTCAAAAATGCTCACTCGCACTCCATGCATTGAAGGTGGAGTTAAGTGGCAGATCTGAGTTGCCATTTGTCAAGGTTTGACCTTTTACCCATCAAACCTGTTATTCGCCCCACCCTAGAGCGAATACTACTAATCGTCCTAGGGTGGGACGAATACCAGTTTGTAATCGTCCTAGGTTGGAACGAATAAGGAGCAGGGTGCTTGAAAGGTGCCAAATTGACCTTTGACCTTCCAAAACTATTATGGGAGTGGTTAGGACTTCTTTTTAACCTTTGGGGGCTACCTTGGGGGCTGTGTATGTCAATTCGATCAGTTCTTGTCATCACATAATCGGATTGGTGTTATTTTGGTGTCTATGACCCTTTTTGGGATGCGCTATGTGTGGCATAGTATTGAGAAAAAATAGATAACCAAAGAACTAATGATTAGGGTTTCTCAGTAACCTAACCAACTTTTTATTCCCCAATTATGGAAAGGGCACACATTCTTGAATCCTTGCTTCTAACGAGCTAAGGAGCTTAATTCAAGTGTTAACCTTTTTCGGTGAGGTGTTACTTGATCTTGGACATTGTTAAGTCATGAATAGGCAAAGGGCACAACCTTTTGTCTGTGGGAACCTTGAGTTCATGATTATAGAATGCCAAGTGTTTGATCAACTTGTGATAATTTCTTGTTTGCTGCCCCAAGCAGGAGCGTGATTGTATTTGTCAATGATTCTTTGAATGCATACCATTTCCTTGATTGGGTATGTAGTTGTTGATTGGTGACTAAGTGTGACTACCCCCTCAAGTGATGAATCGATGAGGGAATGACCGACATGAGAAAAGCAACAAGTCACTTGACCCAAGATGACTTTTTTAAGGGTGCTTTCAGTTGTTTTCCGTTGAATGCCTATGCAGTTTCCCAACAATATGACCTATTTTTTGTGGGTGTTAACCCTTTTGGTGACGCTTATTGGGTCTAAAATTGTCAAAAATCCATCCTCCCATGGAGCGATCTGGCTATGGTAGCCTTCTTAGGGAGTAGAATATTGATAATTTGTGGCCCTAACATCTGTTTTGCATGCCAAGAATTTTAGGCACAAAGGCGCATTTTTTTGGCAATGTTATTGCTATTTTTGGGTGGGTTTGGACCCTTTTGTGATGCCTTTTGGGGATGAAATTGTCGAAAATCCATCCTCAAGAAGAGCGGTCTAGCTATGATAGCCTTCTTAGGGAGTAGGATAGTGACAATTTGTGTCCCCAACATCGGTTTTGCATGCCAAGAATGTTAGGCGTAAAGGCGCCTTTGTTCGGCAAGTTTATTGTTGTTTTTGGTGCATTTTGGATGCAGTTTTTGTTGTTTTTGATTTTCTTGTTCTGTAATCATCCCAAGGTGGGACGAATACCAGTTTTGTAATCATCCTAGGGTGGTACGAGTGCTAACTAGCACGCTCATCCCAGGGTGGAACAATTACAGACCTAAAAGCCTATATAAGGGCCAAAAATAAGTTTTGGGCTCATTTGCACTTTGTTTTTCTGGCGATTTGGAGCTATGAGGAGGAGGAGGTCAAGTCTACATAGTGGAGCGCTATCGATATTTTGCGGATACCATGATTTCATGGATCAGATCGTCGAGTGGCAGAGCCAAGGCAAGATCGGTAGGTGCTCCTGTGCTTTATTTTGCTTGTTTTTGTTTTACAGTTTAAAACCGTAATTAAATGATTATGCATTTTGTTGTTTTGTTTAAACTAAGATTAAAACCCTAGTTTAAGTTTTTTGTATTTGTATTTTGTGTGGCGATTTTTAAACTAAGATCAAAACCCTAGTTTAAAAATTGTTTTTTTTGTTTGTTTTTCTTTTGTATTAAGTTTAAACTAAGGTCAAAAAAAAAAAAACCCTAGGTTAAAATTCTTGTTGTAATTTTTCAGAGTTAAAAACCCTAGGTTTAAAATTTTGTTTTTGTTTAGCTAGAGTTAAAAATCGTAGATTTAAATTTTGTTTTTATTTTTATTTTTGTATTATGTGTTTAAACTAAGATTAAGAAACCCTAGTTGAAAATTTTGTGTATTTTGTTTTTTGTTTTTTTGTTTAAACTAAGATTAAGAAACCCTAGTTTAAAAGTGTGTGTATTTTATTTTTTTGTTTAAACTAAGGTCAAAACCCTAGGTTAAATATTTTGTTTGTATTTTTTTTTGTTTAAACTAGATTTAAAAACCCTAGGTTTAAAATTTTGTTGTTATTTTTGGTTTTTGTTTACACTAGAGTTAAAAACCCTAGGTTTAAAATTTTTGTTTTGATTTTTTTTTTGTTTAAACTAGATTTAAAAACCCTAGGTTTTAAATTTTTGTTTTGTTTTGAGTTTTTGTTTTTGAAACTAAGGTTAGAAACCCTAGGTTAAACTATTGTTTTTATTTGTATTTTTTTGTTCACACTTAAGATTAAAAGAACCCGAGTATGAATTTTTTTGTTGTACAGTTTGTATACATTGTTGTATATTTATTTTAGTGCTTGAGGTGGTGTTTAGACTTGTGGAGTGTCCGACAGAGGCACCCCTGATTATGAGGCGTGGTTAGATGCTACTAGCATAGCTTTATGATGAGTTGTACGAGGTCCACTATCGAAGGCAAAAGGGGATTGGGTGCATCTATCTATTGCAGTGCTAGGGGTGGCAGCACATAGTTGTGGAGCGACCACAAGGTTTTTTGTGGACCACTCAGGCATAGATGGTGGATAGGGAGATTTGGTATGTTTCTCTATGGCAGAGGTCATAGGATCAAGGGCATAGTCGGTGGTGGGAAGGTGTCATTGGGAACTATGCTAATGCCTTATCGCGCCTTGCTCTAGGGGAGGTATTCTGGTGGCCATATCAAGACTGCCTAGCCTGGCCTCAGGCTGGGGAGTGGCTCCGACAAGTGCATAGAGGGAGGTGGCTGATCGGGCAGTATGGGACCGAGTAGGAGTACTTCCCGTACATCCATGTGACTCAAAAATTTGGGGTGCACCAAGGATTTCCTGGTGAACCCTTGATCTATTGACATCAGGGTGACAAGAGGACTCTATCCTAGCTGATCATTGAGCTGCTGGGTGAGGAGTCAAATGCAGTTATCGATGCCCTGACAACTATTGAGTACGACCAGTGGTGGACAACTTTCGAGTATGATTAGTGGTGGACGATGCGGTGATGGCAGGGTGAGGGGACTCTAGGGGGCGTGGATGTAGCAGTAGTAGGTGTTGAGGATGCAAAGGCATCATGGGAGGGTTGGGGTGCTCCACGCGATGATGCAGATATGGTGGAGGTTGACGACTTGACTGGGGATGACCTAGGGGTTTTGGAGAAGCCAGATATATAGGACGTTCCAGAGCAATGGGTGTCGAAGTAGCCCATCATCCTAGAGATGCCCATGCCTCAGGAATTTCCAGGGGACATGGGGGCTAGGTATCGCGCTGAGATAGCATGATTGGAGGAACTACTGTGGAGACGAGATGAGAAACATGGGGAGGTTCTTCAAGAGAGGGATCTCCTATGGAATTAGTTGGCAAAGTAGGAGAATGCATTGGCTACGTACCATCAGTGGGATGGGGACATAGATGCTTCATAGGAGAAGGATCTCCTGCAGACTCAGTTGGCATAGCGTGATGATGCATTGGCTGCATATCGTCGATGGGAGGTGGATTGGGTCCATCATTGGTTGGATTTGGAGGTAGATATTATCCACCTCAATGGGTAGTTATCTGAGCTCACTAGAGGTGGATCTTCATGTTGAACGAGATACAATGATATTGAGCAGTCTGCTTCCTCTTGTTGCAGGCGGGTGGATGAAGGCAATGCTAGTGGGCATGATGCGGGGGCTGGCAATAGCCACCCTGAGAGGTTTCATAGGACCCACACCACTAGGGGTAGTTCCAGTCGCACCGATCCTGCGTGATCATGGTGGTTAACTCCCTAGGCTTGGGGTTTTTTATTTTTTTTATGTTTTTGATGTTTTTGTGAGGTCAAAGGACCGACTTATTATAGCCTACGAGCATTTTGGTGATATATAGACATGAATTTATTTTTGGTTATACACTTGTGATTTATTATTTATTTTATGCATATTTTAGTTAGTTGATGTATGCATGTGTTATTATGAATGCAATTTTTCTAATTATATGATGTATGCATATGGAATGGATGAAATGATTTGTGGATAACTTGTCGGTGGTACCATAGACTATACAAGATTCACTGGCTTTCAGTACTACGTGATGAATTTGTGGAATGACTTTGAATTTGTGAATTTTTTTTGTTTTGTATTTTTTGGTGGTGATGTAAGAGTGGAATGTACCATAGGTGTTCTAGAACGTAGTTAAGATTTTTCAAGACTCATATGTTTTAACTAACTAGCCAAGATTGTATATTTATCTTTACAAGACTTTTGAATAAGGTACGAATCAGACTTGAGTTTGACCAAGTTATTTTACATCCCTATGTGTGCGATTGGGTTCGTTTATGTGGTATTTGGCAGGATACTGCCAGTGCCAGGTAGGCTGTCCACCAAACCTATACTGAGGATCACCTAATTAGCTCCACTAACTCCTTTGTTGTATTTAGTAAGATTAATCCATAGGACAATCTAAGGTACCATAAGCTATCTCATCCACATGCAAACATTGGTCTGCTCACACGCAAAGCTAATGTGATAGACATATTGTCATGCATTTAGGATACCGGCATTGCCAGGTAGGCTGTCCACCAAACCCATAACGAGGATCACCTAGATGGTTTTTTGAATGCTAAGAATTCCAGGGATTCAAGCTCAGGCGTATTTTGGTTGCTTGACTTGTTGGGATACTTGCTCTCATACATAGTGATGAAAATCACTGTTTATTTTTCTCTTTTAGTTTTCTTTTTTAGCAAGGGGTTTGAATAGTGGTTATAACCACTGTCATTTGATTTTGCATTTTAGGTTTCAAATATGAGCTCTTAGGTTTTTGGCTTGTGAATGGAATTGATCCATTTTGGCTTTGGGTATGACTACCCATCTTGTTTAGGGATGTGTAGTACAAATCCTTATGACTTTGGGGACCAATGGTGATTGGGGATATGATTATGTAATGGCATTGATCTTTTAGGCCTTGGGGATGACTACCCATCCTTTTCAGGGATGTGTAGTATGAATACTTACAACTTTGGGGATCAAAGGTGTTTTGGGATCTTATTATGTAATGGCATTGATCTTTTAGGCCTTGGGGATGACTATCCATCCTTGTTTGGGGTGTGTAGTATGAATCCTTATGACTTTGGGGATCAAAGGTGTTTTGGAATTCTTGTTATTGGTGAAGACCATTGTTTATTATGGAGAATTGTATTGGGAATAGCTTTTCCTTTTGTCAATTCTTAGCATTCTTGAACCATTCACACAGGGGGATGAATAGGCTAACCTTTCACCTATAGTACCCTAGACTGCTTTGTAGGTTTCTCTTGCGTTCACACAACTTGAGAATTTTTTATGTGTTTTAACTTGTGTGGGGATGCTACATAACGAGGCGTGATCCAAGTAAAACTCTACCTTTGTAAAATATTCCTGACTATGTACAACATTTGACCAGAAATCTAAAGATAGTTGAATGACGAAAAACCCTAAAGACATTAGCAGACAACTAACTATGATAAAAAAATATGGATGACGTTATTCTAGATGGATGTGTTTACAAAATGGATTGAATGTAGAAAATGATGGAATTTCCTAGCAATTATAGTTTATGGTGCTTATGACGTGTATGACCAGCAAATATGCCATGTATGGATACGATGCCTAAATGCAGTTTATTATATTTTTGTGTTTTTATTTTTAAGAGTATGCATGGAAGTGAATTTTTTTTGTTATTTTGATTATCTTTTGTTTTTGTTTGTTTTTTAATATTTGTTTTTGACCAAGTGATTGTGGGAACCCTTGGAGCTTTTGGTTTGACCAAAGAGTTTATGGATACCTTTGGGGTGTTTTAGGTTGACCAAGCGATTATGGGGATCCTTGGAGCTTTTGAGGTTGACCAAGAAATTACTAGAATCCTTGGAGCTTTTTGGTTGACCAAAGAGTTTATGGATACCTTTGGGGCATTTTTGGGTTGACCAAGTAATTGTGGGATCCTTGGAGCTTTTGGTGTGCCCAAAGAGATTATAGATACCTTTGGGGCATTTTGGGGTTGACCAAGCGATAGCTGGCATCCTTGGAGCTTTTGGTTTGACCAAAGGGATTATAGATACCTTTCGGACATTTTTGGGGTTGCCAAGCGATAACTGGAATCCTTGGAGCTTTTGGGGTGACCAAAGGGTTTATAGATACCTTTGGGGCATTTTAGGTTGACCAAGCAATTGTGGGAATCCTTGGAGCTTTTGGGGTGGGCCATGGCTCTTTCAAACATGGAATGGCCTCAAATGATTGATGTTCAAGGGTTCTAGTTCCTTGATTCCTTCAAGAGAGGCGAGCCGGTATGTTCCAGGTCCTATTTTACTATCAATTACATAGGGACCTAACCAGTTTACCATGAACTTGTCCCTTAGATGGGGCAGCAAGTTAGAATTTTTTTGGTTCTCTTTTAAGACCAAGTCACCAACTTGAAAGTCCCTCAGGTGAACTTTCATGTTGTATGCTTTCTTAAGTCGCTCTTGATATATACGTAAATGCTCGAGAGCATTGATGTATCATTCATCAAGCAACGTAAGCTGGTATAATCGGGCTTGCCACGCAGTGTCATCTTTGATGAACTCTTGCATTGGTATGCGTAGGGAAGGTATTTCCAAATTGAGAGGCATGACTACCTTGGAGCCATACACTAGCAAAAATGGATTTGCCCCAGTAGGCATTCGAATGCTAGTGCGATAAGCCCAGAGAGCAAATGGGAGTTGAATGTGCCAATCCTTATGACTATCTATGACTTTCTTTTTAAGGATGGCCACTAGCATTTTGTTTGACGCCTCTGCTTGCCCATTTGCCTATGGATAATAGGATGTTGAAAAATTGTGCTGAATTTTGTACTTTGTTGTCAAAGCATGCACATATTTGTTTTTAAATGACGTCCCATAATGAATAATAGGAATACCAAAATGACATATGATTTTATGTAAAATAAACTTTGTAATGTGAGATCCAGTCATAGAGGTAAGCAGAATTGCTTACACCCACTTGGTGAAGTAATCTGTGGTCGTTATGATGAACGTGTGATAGCCTGACGATGCAAGGGAGATCTTTCCGATTAGATCTAAGCCCCACTATGAAAATGGCCAAGCCGATTGGATTAGCTGTAAGGCATAAGAAGGGACGTGTGTCAAATTAGCATGGTGTTGACATTTCACACACTTATTTACATACGCACAACAATCTCACTCTAAATATGGCCAATAATAGCCCATGTGAAGAATGTGCTTTGTGATGGCCATACCACTGAAGTGGCCATCGCATGTACCATCATGCGCTTGGGTGATCGCCCAAGCGGACTCCTACTAGTCCAAGCAATGGAGGAGGATCCCTTCGTAGCTTCGACGATACAAAATGTCTCCTAGCAAGACATGTTTGGGCGCTTTCTATTTGAATGATATTTTCACGACGTGCATCAATCCAAGTGGGAGGTTACCTATCTTGATGTAGTCTCTTATGGGTGTGTACCAATCCTGCTGATCAAAAACCTTGATGGTATGAACTGTAAATCTCTCTTGAAGTTTGTTCCTAGGAAAAGCTGAGCTGGAATGGACCTATAAGAATAGCGTTGTGTTGTTATTAAGAGGGGTCAAGGAGGACAATGACCCCTAGTTGGCATGATTTAGACTATCATGGATTCGAAAGAACTTATCCTGAGATGGTTCAATCTGGATTAGGTGGATTCCTAGCATTAGTTCAGAGCTTGCACGCTCCATCACATATTACGATAGTTTTCGACTTGAATGGTTGTCATCTCACCAGAAGGGTCTTGTGGGATTAGTGACCCCAAGGAGGCCATAGTGTCCACAAAATGATTCGATGATCGAGGGAGTGATTCGATGTCGTACCATTCAAGCTTTACCAAGAATTTGTCCACAAGGGCTTTGTAGACCTGTAGAACTAGGAATTTCCATTGGAATACCCCTTTTACTTGGTTAATAATTAACAACGAATCACCAAATATGTTCAAGAGTTTGATGTTCATGGTGATTATTGTCTAAAGACCTATGAGCAAGGCTTCGTATTTGGTATTGTTTTTGGTGCATGAGAAATTTAGTTTAAATGATAGAGGCATTGGAGCCCCTTATGGTGTGAAGAATATGATTCCCATGCCACCCCCTTGCTCACATTTATAACCATCGAAGAATAAGGTTATGTCGGCCTGTGACTCAGGCTCATCAGAATCTGGCGATTCTGAGACATGGAAGACCCCATCATTGGGTAGCTCTACGATCAGAGGTTGATTGTCTTCGAGAGGAGCCTCTGCTAGTTGATCGGTGATGACTTGACCTTTTATGGAATTTTGTCCAATGAATTTGATGTCAAACTCCATCAACAACATGATCCATTTCACCATGCGGCTACTGTGTTAAGTATGAATCATCATGTACCGTAATGGATTTTCCTTAGACACAACATACGTTGTATTGCTCAACATGTAGTGGCATAGCTTTTTGGTAGCAAATACCACTGCTAAGCATAGCTTCTCGATGTATGCATAGTTAAGTTCATAACTAACTAGGGTGCAGCTAAGATAGTAAGTAGCCTGCTCTTTATGTAGTTCATTTTTCTAGGCTAGCATGGCACCCAATACCACCTCAGTAGCTAAGATGTACAAATAGAATGACACTCCTGGTCTAGATGGTGCCAATACTGGTGGCAAAGCCAAGTATTTTTTAATATCGTCAAAGGCTGACTGGCACTCATCATCCCAGTGAAATGCTACCCCCTTGTGTAATAATTTATTCATGGGTTGGCACTTGTCAGACAATTGCACTATGAAGCACTTGATTAATGTGACCTTTCCCTGCAAGCTTCTAAGCTGCTTGATGGTGGTTGGGGGAAGCATTTCAAGGATTGCCTTGAATTTGTTTGGATCTACCTCGATTCCTTGTTTTGAGACTATGAAACCCAAGAGTTTTCTAGATGTGACACCAAATACGCACTTCTTGGGGTTTAGTCTGACTTTGTGTTCAATGAGGCGATTGAGGATCTTGCTTAAGTCATCGAGATGATCTGGACGCAAAAGATATTTAGCCAACAAATCATCCATATAGTCTTCTAAAGTTTTATGCATGTGATCATGGAAGATGTATGTCATAGCGCATTGGTAGGTGGCACCAGCATTTTTAAGGCCAAAGAGCATGACCTTATAACAAAATGTCCCCCAAGGCATTGTGAACGCCATTTTTGAGTTGATCATCAGGATTGATATGGATCTGATTCTATCCTGAGAAATCATCCATGAGGGAAAGCATTTCGTGGCCTGCTATAGCATCTACCAATGCATCAATACTAGGCAAGGGTAAATCATCCTTGGGACTCGCTTTGTTTAGATCTCAAAAATCGATGCATATGTGAATCCTCCCATCGGGCTTCTTGATGGGTACCATGTTGGATAGCCATGGTGGGTAATCCATGCAGATGACAAATTGTGCATCCAATAGCTTTTGTAGCTCATATTTGACCATTAAGGCTACTATTGGGTGCATCTTATGTAGTTTTTTCTTTACTAGCTTGACTGTCGAATCAAGCATTAGATTATGCATGACTAGCTACGGGTCTAGCCCCGACATGTCTTTGTAGGACCATTCAAAAACCTCCTTCTCTTTGAGAAGGGAAATGTAATCGACTTGCTCTTCGAGGGATAGAATTACCCCCAGCTTGATGATTTGTGGATTAATTGGATCAGAGCTGATGTCTACATTAGTCGTCTCTTCGACTGACATGTGGGACCCATCCTCCAACTGGTGTGGAGTTGGGATCAGGTGGATATCATTCGCTGAATTTAGATCTACGTTTGGAATGTCAAGTTTGTCTTCAACATGGAAGATATACTAAGTTGGTCCTAGGGTGAAATGAAGCATCTCATTGCAAGGCCAGTACAATGATGGGGATGGTGGTGAGTCAACGCGATCCCAGTTTATAGCATCTAAGTCTATATACAATGGCCATGTTGGATCAGCTAGATTGTGGATGGGGGTGGTTAATTCAATGGAGATCATGTTGATGAAGTGAGTTTGGTCTCCATTACCACACGGGTGGTGACTCGGACATCCTTGGTGATCTTTGTGCTCTGGATCTAGCTCTGTGGGTATTGGCACAAATGGATCGACCCTATGTGCAAATAATAGGACGGGGTCTACCCTTGGCACTGATGGCTCTATGGGGTCTCTAGGTGGAAGGTGCTCTCTGTATACCTGAAGTGGTGGGTGAAGCAGTTGGTCCAACTGTGCTTGGTTTAGGTGCCACCTATGCCTTGGCCCCATTTTTAGTTGTTCAAACATGTCATCAATGTCCATGGGGTATTGTTGCTACCACATATGATTGAGATATGCCATCTCAGTCTCATCTTCATAATCACTATTAGAGATCCATAGGGCTTCATTGGCTTCGATAGTTTTTTATGGCATGTGAGGCTCATTCTACTCGAGAAAGTTAATTTGGTCCCATCGGGGTTTTTTTTCTCTCTACAGGAGGACCTGATTCTCTTGAGGTGGCATTTGCTCGATTGGAGAATTCAAGGGGATAATCATCTATGAGGGTCCCAAGGCGCTACCTCATACTCTGACTCATCTTCTAAAGATCCTTCTTGACCTTGTATATATCCCTCTTGTAGGTGAGTCCTCGAACTTTCTCCTTTCTCAATCGAAGGTAAAGGGTTGTTGAGGTCAACAAGGTTGGTTGTTAACAATGGGAGATAATCCCCCAATGTGTATGTTGTGTTACGATTGGCATATGGGTCTTGTGCCAACCCATCCTTATTGCCTATCCCTAGGCCTTGCATGCTCTCTACCAAGATGTCAAGGGGAAAATAGTGGTTGAACCCTACTCCTAATTTTTCATACGACATCTAATATCTTGGTTGACAAAGAACGTGCACCCCTTGTTCATATATGCCTAACCCATATCCATGCCAATTACATTGGCCAAGGTATTTCAAAGCGAATTCTGGGTTGGACAGATAGTTGACATTCTTAGCAAAGGGCTCTTCGTCCTCTTCCTCTTGCAGGTAAGGTTCAATGTCGTTGTTGAGGCCCCCATATAAAAAATTTATTTGATTTGGTGGGTAGCCCAAAGGGACAATAGTGCTGATGGGGAGGCGAGGTCTCCCCATGTCCAGCATGGACTCAAGCACAAGTTTTGCTACAATGTTTCACACTAGATACTCCCCCAGGCCCGTATTGGCCATCTCAACGATGATTATTGGTGGTTGAGGGGGAGGGAATGGGAGTTCTTCCTGAGTCCACTCCATGTTCGGTAAACTAGGTGTCTCAACTTCCATTTAGCTAGGCACCTCTTCGATACAGATGATTGATACCAATGGCAGTGCCTCTTCCAGGGGTTTCTTCCCATTGTCCTTCGATGTGGCCATCATAGGTGGCATCATTAGTGAAGGACCAGACGATGAAGATGGACCCATCTGGGTATTTGAGGTGCTTAACAGTGGGGATGTATGTGGAATCGGACCCCATTTGGATGGATTCAACTAAAATTCCAAATGTGTCAATGGAAGGGTCAATTGTGGCATCAGCTGCATCGTATTGCAATACTTGAAGGGCTCTAAGTCTGTTAGGACTACATGCACTTGCCCTTCATATGTGTACTTTAGGCATTTATGGGCTATATAAGGGACACACTTCATGTCCATGATTCAAGGCCGGCCCAGTAAAATATTAAAGGCCATCACACCTTCCAAAATGTGGCACAATGTAGGAATAGTCTTTTGTCCCACTTGGATGGGTAGGACAATTGTGCCAACCATCAAGCATATCGCGTCATTGAATGCTCAAAGATTATATGTGGAGACCACAGTGTGAGATGCTAGCAACTTGAGGTGCTTCAATGCCACTGTTGTGATTATATTGCTGGACGATCCAGTGTCCACAAACACCCTCTTAAATGGAATTCCATTGACCCATGCAATGATGTGTAGGGGTGGATTTGCCATATCACCAGTCACCAATTTTAGTTCATCTTCTCTAAAGGTGATGACTAGTTATGTACATCATTTTACATGTCCCACAAAGTTGTTGAAAGAGTTTTCTTCATGGGGCTATAGCTCGATGGCTTTCAATATCTCCATTAGAGCCTCCTGATGGGGTAGTGATTGTTGGATAAGCTTGTAGATGGAGAGCCTAGATGACGTGGTCCTTAAAATTTGGGTAAGTTTAGTCCGAATTGTGGCCACTGGTCTAGGCGGGGGAGGTTGTGTAGGGTGTTGTTGAGGTTGTGACATTGATGGAACCTCTCCTGTAGCCACCGTAGGGGCAGTTGTGCTTGGGTACCTCTTGTTCTGAGTCACTATCCTTATCATCCCTACATACCCCTGCATGGGGCAGTTCTATGTCATTTCATTGACTTTAAGGGTCTTTGCCTACACATCATGTGTAGGCAGGGGGTCTTTGAAGACCTTCATCTATCGGTTGTTTGGCATAATGGGATTGTCCACCGCTAGCATCTTGTTGTCTATTAGGTCTTGCACTAAACTTTTGAACTTCCAACACATGTAAAGGTCATGTCCTTTCTGTCGATGAAATCTATAGTACAATTCTTCCCTATAGCCCTTGGGTTTGGCGTGTTGGGGTCTACGGGTCGACTTTCTAGCAGGCTTATCAAGTTTTCCATGGAAAAGCGGTCAAACAAGGAGTATTTAGACTTTGTGAAGGGTGTGAATTATTGCCTAGGACGATGTTGCTAATTTTTCTCTTGCCTATAATTTTCTTTTTCATAGGTGTCAAGAGGAACTACCTGATAATTAGCCTTTGGGGGCTGTATTGCTTGTGCAATCTTAGGTATGTTTATAGCAACCTGATTGACCATGGCGGGTTTTAGTTGCATTGACCCAGTTTTGGTGTTTTTGGGCCACTCTTTCTTGCATGGCTTGGCAATATCGCCATCCTGTATCTTGATCTCCTCAATGATTCTGGCTTGTGCTAGGGCTTCCTCGAGAGTGGCATATTTCTATAGCTGCAATAGCATGGAGATCGACCTCAAACAACTTTTCAAGAACATTTGGGTCAGGTCAGCCATGGGAGGGAGGTAAGGTAGCTTTGAAAGCAACGTCCTCCACCAATTTCCATAAGCTGCCATGGTCTCTTCCTCATACTGCCTGAGGCTAGCTAGGTCACTTAATGATGCCTTCTTCTTGGTATTGAAGGTGAAATGTTCAAGGAATGTGTCCACTAGCTGGTCCAGGTTATTGATGGTATGCTTCAGCAACTGGGTAAACCAGTCCAAGGCAGGGCCTGCAAATGTGGTTATAAATGTTCTTAGAAGCAAAGAATCGTTGTCCTGAATGCCAAAGCATTGGATCAGGAATATCATCATGTGTTTTTGGGCATCCTCCTCCCCTCTAAATATTTCCAATTAAGGTATTTTAAAGTGTTTAGGGTATGAGGGTGTAGGCACTAAAGGATGCACAAGGTGACTGTGAAGCTGGCGTAAAGTGGGCTTTTGGGACCCAAAAGTCTTGGTCTCCACAAACTTTAAGCGCTCTAGTAGTGCTTTGTATGCATCGAAAGATTTGATCTCTTCCTCCTTGGATTTTTCCCATTGTGAATTGTGATGAACTTGAGGCCTATGGAGGGGTAATTGGGTAGCAACCCCTGCCTTGGTAGGGTGTTTCAACCTGCTCTTCTTCTTGATCAAATTCCTCATAAGATTCTTGAGGAGTTCCTGGGCATGACATATAAACATGGGTGGGTGCCTGCGGAGGGTGCCCATCATTGGCTCTAGGGGTGATCTCCTGCTCAGGTCTAGGAGGTCTTGGAGGCAACATTTGATAAGGTCATGGAGACCTGTCTTGCACCAATGGGTTGTGCTTCTCATAAAACTTTGTCTTATGTGTGCAAGGAGTTGGGACCCTCTCACGCATAGTTTTTTGGAGCAACTCATCTATCTGACATTGAATGCACTCTTTTCTAAGGTGATACAGGTGCTCTAATTATTGTTGGTCTTGCTCAAGCTGCGTGACTTGCACTCGGTGGGCGGCATGTTTGGAAAATTCCAAGTCGATTTGTTCCACCGTATTGAGTCTAGGAGGCCTATATGCCTCCCCTACACATCTATCTTGGTCATGGTGATTCGAGATCTCTATAGGTCACTTCCCTCTATTGAGGTTAGCGACATTCACCTGAGGCTCTGGCCTTAGTAGGTGATTCTAATAAATAATAGGTGTGAAAGTGAATTATTCCCATGCTATGTATTGATCTTGAGGAATGTAGTGGTCTTCCTCATGCTCTCTTTTGTATATGTGAAAGAGGCGGGCAGAGTTGGCTCACCCTGTCTGAAGAGCCTTGTGCTTTGGATTTGGCATTTTGTTTCTGATAGTAATAAGGGGCAAAGGAGGTATGATGTAATCATGTGGCCCCTCCTTATTGACCCTATGCTATTCTAGAACTTCATTGTGTGATGGCCACTCATAACGAGTTTCTAAGGGAGACTTCCTATTTATGTTGAGTGTCACATGTAAGGACTCCTCCTGAAAGGTTCTATGTTGAATGGGAGTGCCCCTCGAAGGGGTGCCTCTATAGTCCCGTTTCGTCATGGTATGATATGGAATATTTTGTGGGTCAGGCCACCAAGGTGGTATGACCAAGTCCTTGGGGCTATAGCAGAGGTGACTTGGGCCCCCTTGTACACTTTTCATAGCTTTTGCTTATGATTGGGCTTGGCTACAAGTGAACACCATGGTGGTGTTTCTCTAAACGATGCGTACGTTTTTATCTTCTTTACAATTTTTTATGCTACACTAAACAAATAGGAGCCACACAAACAAAGAAGTGATTATCTCATTTATATATTAAAGGTGTGCCCTAGATCTAGTTTAGTGTGTTTTGATTTTTTTTTGAAAGCTTTGTAAAGAAAATTTTGTTGCATATGCAATATGAGGGCTCTTATGTCTCCCAAAATGGTCGCCCCTTTAATATACCATTGCCAGGTCGTTATACCGAGCCTCTCAATATACCCGCCCTTACGTGATGGAAACTATTAGTACGCAAGAGTAGAACAATACGTGGAACATAGGCGGTATGGAAGGGGAATCACTCTATTTTTGACACCTACCATAGAAAAATTATCCTCATGTGCTGGTAATCACCCCAGTTACACTTGGTTAGATTTCATCAGGATTGATGTCTAGCAATAGTAGCGATTAGGGTTATGTATGCAAAATTCAAGCCAAGGTGGTGATGAAATCCACCATTGGTCTTGATCAAGTGTTGGGGTTTTACGACCAACACCTTGATTTTTAGATTATCTCGTGGTGTGTGGGGTTATTTTTACTTGTAAAAAGAAAGAAATCATGCAGTAAACTTTCCTATGCAAGAAAATAAATAGAAAAATCATAGAAACAAAGATAGAAAATTATAGAGAGTGTTCAGACAAGCTATCTCTTCTTTGTCCACACCATATGCCCCTAATTTTCTACTCAAAAACTACATAGAGAGCTAATCATCCTAGGGTGGGACAAATAGCGGATCTGTATTTGTCACAGGGTGGGGTGAATGCCTTATTCGTCCCAGGGTGGCATGAATTCTAGTCTATATTCATCATAGGGTGGCACGAGCAGCAGTCCAGCGTTTGAAGGATTAACACTTGAAAGCAAAAACACACAATTTTGATCAAAATTTTGATTCCAAAATCAAGGGATAGGTTCCCATAGTATTCGCCACTAAAATCATGAGGATACGAAAGCAAAATGGCGTACCGGGTGTGATGCGAACAAAAGCAAAACGTAATGCTAAGTCCTAGAAACAAAAATGCATGAAAATGGGGAAACGAGAAAAATGAAACGAGACGTAAAGCAAATGTAAAGTGCAGCCTTTTATTAATACGTCTCCTCCCTTTTCATGGGCTAGGAGCGTTAAACATAGTTTTGTCACACCACGGATGGTATGCTTTCTTTCGCATGCCCACATGTGAAATGGGCGGGCCAAACATCACCACCACTTGCGTGAATGTGTCTGTGCTTCCTTGCTGCTCCTCCGATGTCGAGATCCTGCATTCAAAAAAATAGAAAACGATTAAAATCATCTGCAGATGGAGGGAAACATGTGATCCCCAAGGCCTCTGATTAATGCATGCATAAAATAATTAAAAATATAATCAAAACATATCAGAATGAGATAAAATTTGGACAGAAGTATGAAAACATTACCAAGAACACACTACAAAAGGAAAAATCAAGAAATATGCCATGAATTTCTAATCGCTCTGGGGTGGGACGATTAGGACTGTCACAAGATGTCAGAAAGTGACCTCCTAAATGTCCCATCTAGGGTCATCCAAAACACCTACAAAGTTATGGTTAGGCAAAATGGGGTATTTTGAGATGACCCAAAGGGTTGTATTTTGCAAATTCTGCCTTGATCACCCTATATCTGATGATGCTCCCTGTATGTTAATGAAAGTGAAAAACACTGAAAACACAACCAATATTCATCAAAATGACATGAAATTTGAATGGCAGCCTATATGAGTGACCTAAAATGAAATGCAAATGAAAAAGTAAAGAAATCTAATACAAATTTCTAATCGCTCTAGGGTGGGGTGATTAGTATTGCAACAGTGTGGGGGGTGCCCGAGGGCAGGACACCCATCTTTTGGGGCTTGGTTTTGGAACCAATCTACTTGGGATGGGTCCAAATCCTCCTAGGGGGTTGTGTCAAAAAATTGGGTGGGGTATTGTGGCCAAATGTTTGGGTTTTGGGTCCATATTGGGCTTCCAATGATCACCCAATAACCTCCCTTCCAAAAGAGAGATCAAGGATGTAAGAAGCACAAGCAATGGGTGAGGATGTAATTCGACAGCACTCCATTGCTCCAAATGCTCCTGCTCTATATTTTTTTTTGGGGTGAGAAGACTCACCATTTTATAGACCTGAGGGTCTCTTGTGAATGAGCATGTAGAGGTGCCACTTGGCCATCATGCCTTCCCAGGGGGAGAAGATTCCTCCTTGATTAAGGGCTCCATAACTGCCTCTATGACTACCTCTTTGAGCTCAAAAATGCTCACTCATACTCCATGCATTGAAGGTGGAGTTAAGTGGCAGATCTGAGTTGCCATTTGTCAAGGTTTGACCTTTCGCCCGTCAAACCTACTATTCACCCCTCCCTGGAGAGAATACTGCTAATCATCCCAGGGTGGGACGAATACCAATTTGTAATCATCCTAGGGTGGAAATAATGAGCAGGGTGCCTAAAATGTGCCAAATTGACCTCTGACCTTTCAAAACTGTTGTGGGAGTGGTTAGGACCACTTTTTAGCCTCTAGGGTCTGCCTTGGGGGCTGTGTATGTCAATTTGATCAGTGCTTGTCGTCATATAATAAAATTGGTGCTATTTTTGTGCCTACATGAAGATCAAATATTGAGGTAGAACCAACTCAAAAAAGTTGATCATTTAGGTATAGAGCCACCATGACATTGATATTCGGTTCTCTAGTAATAAGGACAATTATATTGTGTTCTTAGGTGTGACCTAAGACATTGATGATTACAAAGTTACATATTGATAGAAGGGCAATAGATATTAAGCTACAGAAGTTGAGAAACATCCTATAGAGATAGAGAATAATTTTAGCTTCTAATTATAGCATAAGAAGAAGAACAAATAGAAGAAGTAAGAGTACAAAAAAATCAACAAAGAATAAAAAGTAATAAGAGAATTAGATGGAAAATTTGACTTCTCATAGCAAGTTTGACTCCCCTGACTTTGATCTTCTCAAAACTAGATTTGATCTATTTCAAATTTCATAAAATTTAGACTATTTGAAATCTCTTACACTAATTTTTTAACAAGTATAAGCATGACAAATTTACAGTCATAAATAAAATGCAGTTAGTGCAAATTCACCATCAATGTGAATTTGGAGCTCAATAGTGAATTTCCAAAACCATCGATAAAACTCTTAGTCATGGTGGTGTGACTCCCTATCACTACCAGTTCTACCACTCCATGTTTGATCAGCTCAATGATGTATGTTATCTAGTTTGAACTACCAATTAGAGGTAATTAACTCAGTAAAAACCCCCAATAATCCCTTGCAACTACCAATTAGAGGTAGTTAACTCAATAATCACCTCTAATAATATCATGCAACTACCAATTAGAGGTATTAACTCCCAAAATATCCTCCAAGTCAATCCTAAAACTACTAATGAAATCTAGTTAATTGGACATTTCACTCCAAGATAATCTTGTAACTCCTAATCAAAATCAATTAACTAGACATCTCTCCTCTTAGACAAGACTAGAACTGCATGACTCACCTCTATAACTTTACACCTCACTCCTCAAATAAACAACTAAGTTAGATGATCCATCATTTAGATATTACATGTATTGAATCCCTCATAACAATCCATGGTGATAGGTCCAAGGCTCTTCCAAATTATATAGAAACAAACCCTTGGGGTCCCAAGAGAGTTGCATAGAAAATTATAGAGAAGATATGGAAATTTATGCAAACATTAATAGAGATATTAACATAGCATAGAAAATCATAGGTTCCAACAAATTGGTAGTGATACAAAGGTGTATCCCCTTATTTTTACTATGGTGAAATTTTTAGACACTAAAATTGCATAAATATTATTATAATACGATGATGCCACTCTTATCAACACCATATGTCCCCATTGGGAAACCCTCATGGGTTACATAGTGGTCCTAACCATGTTTGGTAAGGTTTACCCCACTTTTGGAAATTTTTGGGCCATGTTGCCATGGTTGTCCCACCCCAAGATGATCATAGTTCATGGTCATCCCACCTAGGTACGACCACCAACGACCATCCATGGGTGGGAAGACCATGGAATAGGCACCTCAAAAATTCAAGGGTAGGACAAATGGAAATAAAATTCTACCATTTATCCTACCCAATAACTTATGATATATTGAGGGACTGCCAAAGCCATCATAACCTATAAATTGGAGGCCCAAATTTGAGGCCTCTTCCACCCAACGCATGGAAAGGGTTTTGACATGTGGAGGCACCTAACTTGCATGCCCCAACTTGCTCCTTTGATCTTGTGGCCCTCTTGGGATATAAATTGAAGTCTTTCCACCCAATTTTAGAGAGAGGTCTTTGCAACAAATCACCATGAAGTGTTGCCAAGATTCACTCTACCATTTTACCTACATATTTGCCTTTATAATATTCATCAATCAAATTTGTTTCCAAGACATCCCCAAATATGTAAATCCATTATAAAACCACCCATTTCTATTATTTATATTACCAAATTTTATTACAACATCCCTAGAAGTAGTTTTAACCAGATCCTAGTGAAATTGGTGGCAAAAACCACCAGGTTTCGTGGTCATCCCCACAAGGGATGGTTAAAAATCCCAATTGGAACACCCAGGGATGGCCATGAATTGGTATACAATTTTAGGTAAATTTTAGTGTAGATCATTTATAAATTAGTTTATATATCATACTAAAATTTGGTGAAATGTGGAGCAATTTTGGACCTTTGATTAGAGTTTTCATGATGACATTCCCAATTGGAAAACCATGGTATGACGATGGATTCTACTTACAATTTCATTTCAATTTCTACATAAATCATTCCTAAAGTAGATAATATACATCATACTAAGTTTTGGTACAATTTAGAATAGTTTTACACTATCTATTGCAGCTTTTGTATTCAATGTTGCATGCATTTTTATTATTTCATATTAATATGCACATGCTATTAATCAATTTAAATTTCTTGTGTGTATATCTAGGTATTCCAACACTTGATGAATGAGCTACAATTTTAAACAACGGTAGCAAAATCCTGCTCTTCAAATTGTGAGTTCGAGGAAGACACTGCAAGCACACCTTGATTTTCGTAAAGGATTAGATCCTTTGGACATTGTAATGAATTGTATCAATTAAGAGCCCTCAAGGGGATATTTTGTAACCATATATTTGAAAAATAAATTAATATAAAGAGAACCCCCCATTTATTTCACTTATTTGTCATTTATGCTTACATTAATGTCGCTTTTGAATGCTTAAGTAGAACAATAGATGCATTTCATTTCCCTTTGCTAGGTGTGCCATTTTTTATGTTATAAAGTGGTGATCATGGTGGGACCCCTACCCCATTTCATTTTTGTAAGTTTTGACTATTTTTCTATCTCTAAAAAGTTGCAAGTTTTTGTTGTTCTATCCTGAAACGACCCTTGATTTCCTAATTGGAACACCTAAGGATGGCCATAGCAGTCATCCCATCTAGGGACAACCCCTAAATTTGCAATCGTCCCACCCTGGTATGGCCAAAAAATGGTGGTTTGTAGCTCAAATTTATAGAAAAAACATCTTAGGCTTTTAAGGCAAGTATCCAAACCTTCACGTTGCATTAATACTATTTATAAAAGGTTAAATTTAGCTTTTCATGACTTTTCCTTGTTGATTGAAAGGTAGATTTCACTTTTCCTAAATTTCAAAACAACAAAAAAAAATTAAAATAGGGAAAAGAATAGTTTAAGTATGCATTTGTATGGTTTGATTATTTGCAACCTACCAAACAATTATGTTGCCATATAGGCTAAGAATTTGGTAGATTCCTTATTCATGCAAATACTTCTAAAAGTGAAACATTATTTGTGTATTTAGTGAACTATAATTGAGTGCTCTCTTGTTTTACTTTCTTTAAGTATAAAAGGAACCACACACACCACGTTACATTTTAACATTAGTGAGTTGGAATTTCATCCCCAACCTCTAATAAAGACCAACGATGGTGGGCCTCATCTCCACTCGTTGGCTCGCATTATACAAACCCTATTTTTTCCAAATTCAGCTCCTTGAATTATCTTAGCCATGGAAAATAGCATACATTCCTCTTTGTAAGGTGTATCTTTACTCACGATAAATATGGGTGAGGACTAGTAGGACTTGTGCTCCCTGATCGGGTATGGGCTTCATCTCTATATGATCAGACTTTCATTGCTAATTTTTGAGTTATGGGTATACAGGTCAAATCCTTTAAATAAATTGAGAATTACATCAACAAATATTCAAACACATGAAAAGATATCTCTTGGAAAAACAACAAATCGAAAACATACCAAACAGTTTTAGGAACACATAAATATTTAAAAGATATAAACACTTTTATTATTATGTGTTTTTATTTTTGTGTGTTGAATCATTAAAATTTGTAAATAAGATAGTCACATAGGGTTTAGAAGGAAGTATCTATGGTATGCACTTGTTTCCAAGCCCATTCAATGGATGACATTGTGGAGAGTAGGCAAGGAGACGTAGACCATCTCTTATTTGACCCTAAGGATATTATTATACCTCATTGGTGGCCTCGTACTCACAAAAGTCCTAAAATGTCAAATAAATAACCTAGCCTACAAGGGATACCTATGCAGGACTCCCTTATAGGTTTTGGTCCTAATTAGGAAACTTACTCTTCAAATATAGATACTTCACATACCTTATTTCAAGAATAGAAATCATGCATTGAGGCATAAATAAATAGAGCAATATTGTGCATCTGTATGCCTTCTTGGTCTACTTCACACACATATGTGCAAGATCAAGACTATTCACCATGGACAGGTCCACATGATCAAAATATACCTTTAATCAACATGATAGGTCTTGATAGCATAAGTACCAAGATGAGTATGATAGTTATCAACATGGGTGAGCAAATACCACCTTTTTATTTCTCATTTATAAAATAATACACAAGGAGAGTCTTGACTATCCTTAGTTTAATTATTCCATGCAAGCACGATGTGCTTCTATGCTAGATGAGTATAAATAATTCCTATTTAGGTCTAAGACTCAAGTGAATGGGACCTCTCTCAATTGATGGAAGCTACTAGTGGATATTTCAAATCCTCCTAAACAATATAGGTATCATGGAAATAGTGCTAAGGCTAATAGACCTCATATAGCTGATCAGATAGTTCAAGTTATCAAAAGATATGTTGACATCTAAACTCAATTTAATTAGCTTTTTCTATATAAACAATGCTTGGATTACCACCATTAGTTACAAAGATAAAGCCTTGACCAACAAATTCAATACACCTTACTCAATGGGGTCCCTACCCCAAGTACTCATAGATAGGTGGTTTGTCAAAGGCAACCTACATTTAATATAAATAGGCTTACTAGACCTAATAAAATGTTGCCTCCTCAACCTCCTAAGCCTAATAAGGAATTTAATCCTAGGCCAAACATAGATCACCTTACGCAAGTGTTGGTTCCTCCTTGTAGGACATTTCAAGAAACACCTTACAAAGCCTATGATGGTCTAGAACCAGAAGAGGAATACCTAGAAGCATCTTACGGAGGTATGGTTGATGATAATCAACCACCACACCATATGCTTGATATTCCTCACCCTTCCCCATGGGGCCAAAGCAAATAAGTAGAGATCAAATCCTATGATACATATAAAGCATTGCTTGAGTACATGGAAAATAAGATCTTTGGGTTCGAGATTCAAAATCCCACTTTGTGCCAGCTTCATAGTCAATCACTTCACCCATAAATACCTTCCCCTACATACCCAAAGCATTCCAAATTCCTAAGTTGCATAGATTCAAATAAGAAGAATATGCATAGGATCATGTGACTATGTTTATGAATCAATGCTTTAGTATCTATAATAATTATACCTTAATATTAAGAATATTTTTTATTACCCTCTTTAGACCAACTATAGAGTGGTACAATAAACTCCCAAGGCATAGTGTTCATATCTTTGAACAAATTACGAATGCATTTATGGAATATTTCACCTTTAAAACTAAGTTAAAGGTGACTTTAACATGCCTTATAGGGTTGAAGTAGTATGAAGATGAGTCAATCATAGACTATGGTAAAATGTGGCGAACAATTCTCGCTAAGCTACCATACCTTCTACCAATATCTGATATGACTCAGATGTTTTCCAAGTGTTTTTTAAATCCAATTTCATTATTTCTACAACTCCAAAAATACCAAACTCTTGAACATGTTGTAGCACAGCCTAGAACAATTGAAGAAAATAAAATTCAAGAGGGACAAATTGCAAAACTTGACAAAAAAAAGTGGAATTAGAACACAAAATGAAATCTGACATAACCAAAGCCAGTAGTAGTTAATCAAGTTGCCATTAGCATTCCTAGGCCTGTGCAACCAATGTTGCCTCAGAAAGTAAACTATTAGGCTCAACCTCCTCTTGCAAGTTATAATATCAAAAATCAAGTGAATCAAGGGCAAAACTAGCAACGTCGCGCTAAGCAACAATTCATGGCTTTCATTGATTTTATGGATTCCTTATTCGATCGTCTATGTGTGACCAAATAAATTACTCTACCTAAGATCCAGCCTATATATCTGAGTACAGGTAAACCAAAGTCTCTAGGATGTTGTGAAGATCTACATTATAGGTACCATAGGCAGAATGGGCATTACTTGCCAATGTGCTATGAATTTTAAAACCTAGTACAAGATATGATTTAGTGGAATGTTATTCAATTTTATAATCCTCTTTATATAAATAATCAACAAATGGGTGTCTTTAAAGACCCATTTCCCACTCATGAGGTGCATTAAAATCAAGTAAAACAGTTAAATGAGGTCCATACGACACCTCCTCAACAAGGATTCATCGATATTATTAGCATCGTGACAAGTAATAGATATTATCCTAATCAACTTGCACCACCAACAACTTCAAATGATATTTCCTCAATGTCATAGCCTCCACCACCTCTAGTGAAAACCCTTCCACCTTGTCTAGTGGTCACCATAAAGAGTAAGCTTGCACAAAGTATGCTAAAAACATCAGCTTGACTCTCTATCTATGAGCTCATTCAACAGTATCCACCTCATCAAGAAGCACTTATGGAGATCCTTAAGTCAATTGAACTGCAGATCCATGAGTCTAACTCCTTTATCAATTTTTTGGGGCATGTTCAGCAGTGCAAGGAGTCAGTAATCACATTTCATGAACATGAACTCAAACCTATAGAAAATGAGGCAGTTAATCCTCCCTTACATATCATTGCATGTGTAAATATAACACCTTATAAAAAAGTTATAATTGACACTAGTTATTCAAGAAATATCATCACCACAAATGCTCTAAAATATCTAGGTCTTCTAATATCCCACATTGTTGCATCCACATATACCCTCAAAGCATTCAACGATACTATGATCAACAGTTGGCACTATAGTCTTCCCTATTTAGGTAGGATGCAAACCATACCAATATTGTGTCATGTTCTAGAGGGCACAATGGTGTATAATATTTTGGTGGGTAAACCCTGGATTAGGGACATGAAGTGCATGCCATACATAGCTCACAAATATTTTAAGTACACTTACAAAGGGTAAGTGCATGTTGTTTCTACAAATCTTGAGCTCTTAAAATACTACAACTTGGTGCAGCATATCCCTGAGTCAGCCTTGCCATAAAATCATGTGGACTTCCAATAAAATATTTCCATTCAAGGCATGAATCATTTACCATCACATTCCATTGATCCATTACCATCTTCTTCTACACCAACCTCATCATTGGCACCTTCAGTGACACCTTCATCATCATTGAATCCTCCATAGATGAACATGTCAAAGAGGCCTATTGATGATCTGCCTCCAATAATATCTACCATTTCTGTAAAAGAGATTCCTAGTCTATTATATGAGGAACCACATTATGAGATAAGTATTGATTCATCTCAAGCCTTACTTCGATCTCATCCATCCTCGCCATTGCAGGTTATCGTCCATTTGGCTAATACAGTTTTAGGAGAGTACCTAGTAAGGAACATCACAATAGTTCCAACCATTGAGATAATATAGAACATGGAATAATCTCATATTCCCATAGGTAACATCTTACCTCAAGGTATACCTCCCAATAAAATTAATTTCATATATGGGGGTATTGAATATGGCACAGAACCATCTCCACAACAAGAAGAGGATGAAAAACCCTTTTTTGAAGACATCAATTACATGTCCAATCCTAACTATGACATGTGACATCTCCATCACTACCATTGGCATGGCTATGGTTTTGGGTTTTACGATTAAGGTAATCATGTTCCTTGCTAGCCACAATATCAATTACCATATGATAAATATGGTTTAGGACACAACAAGCCTATGCCTGTCGATTTCCTCACATAAAGTTTAGAGCACCTAGGTTTGAACTATAGGGATGAGCTTGCATGTCCTTTTGCTAATCCTAATCATATCCATTATTTGGGGGATTATTTTCCTATAAATATTATAGATCAAGGGATATCTCATGATTTCACCCAATCCTATGAAGAAGGTGAAGGTTCATGTACTCTTCCATTCGATAATGAGGAAGAGGATCAAGGTCCTCCTTATGAAAGGAAAATTGATGATGAATCAGACTATGGTGTAGCACCTATTAACTCCCCTAGTTCAGATAATAAATACAAGCATGTCATCCCATTGGATGATGAAGAATATTTCTATATATGTATATTCCCATTGCAACATCCCATATGGTGATATATTTTACCACTCAAAGAGCAAGCTCATCACATTTCACATAGACCACCTTCGATTATTCCACCTCCACCGCAACCACCCCCATGAGTGTTGTGACAACATTTTTTCCCTATACCCAATCCCCTATCCAATGTATATCATCCATCCATTAATACGATTTCCATATATCTTATTGAACCCTTGCATGATCCAAATAACCCATTAAATGAATTACACCTCAACATTGAGGTAATTGACTTTGATCAAGGAGATTTTACCCCATATCCATTAGAGTATTGGCCTTGTGATAAAATGTTACAAATATTTCATTTTTATCCAATATCTACTCAAAATGTCTTTCAAATTGAGGTTGAGCATGAGTTTCCAATTGAGGACATAAATCCAGCTAATGACATTCATTTTATCCCTACTCCACATCAATTGGAAGAGGGATCTCATATGTCAATTGAGCCAACAATTGATAGGGATATCGACACAGATCTTGAGAATCCCCAACTCATCAAGTTAGGGGAAGGCTTATCCCTTACAGAGAAAGCTAATTATACAACTCTTTTAAAAGAGAAGAAGAAAGCTTTTGTGTGGTCTTATAAATATATTCTAGGTCTAGATCCAAATTTAGTCACGCATAATCTGATGATTGAATCTAATGAAAAACCAGTCAAGAAAAATCTATGCAAAATGCATCCAACAGTAGCCTTAATGGTGAAATATGAATTACAAAAATTGTTATATTTCAATTTCATTATATCAGTTGATTATCCACCATGGGTTTCCAATATGGTACTTGTAAAGAAACCCAATGGAAGGATTCACATTCGCACTAATTTTTTAGATTTATATAAAGTGAGTCCTAAGGATTAATTTCCTTTGTCAAATATTGATGTACTGGTGAATGCCACAATAGACCATGAGATGTTATCCCTAATTGAAATTTTATCTAGATATAATCAAATTTTTATTAATCCAAAATACCATCTCAAAATGGTGTTCACAATGCCTTAGGGGACATTTTGTTATAAATTCATATAACTATTTTACAAACTTAATGGCATCCTTAGGGTCTTTAATCCTACAAAACCCTTTTGATGATATAACAATCATTCAAGTCAAAATGGTATCACAATCAACAACTAAGTGTGAGCACCTTCACTCCATGCTAGAATTCCACATGATTCAAATGGAACCTTCTCATGAAAGGTTCTCTCAAATTCATAATTACTTAACTAATACCATTTGGGGGACTTTATTCCATAAAACTCCTTTTGATAGCAACACAATGATATATCTATAAGTTCTCTTCAAATCAAAATTCACAAGATATGAACTTCAAAAGGATCAAGCAATTCATGCAATTGAGGCTTCTTCAAATCAATATTGGTCCATCCATCTAAAATATTACCTAAATATTGGTAACATCCCTTATAGATTGTCTCATGTTGCCAAATGCACATTAAAGAAAAAAGAAGAAAAATATGTCTTACTTGGAGATATATTGTATCGTCAAAGCTATGAGGATATCCTCCTTCATTGCTTAGTTCATAAAGAGTCAGTTTGGGAAATCACCCAAGCACACATTGGTACATGTGGTGGCCATTTCAATAGCATGGCCATAACAAAGCTCATTCCTTGCATGGGCTATTATAGGCAAACTTTAGAGAAATATTTTTGTGCTTATGTTATAAGTGTGTAAAGTGTCAACACCATGATAATTTGACACATGTACCTTCTCAAGACTTACAACTGATTCAATAATTTTTGCCTTTTTTGCAATGGGGGTTTGACTTAATTGGGAAAATCTCACCCTCTTCCTCAAGTCGTCACACATTCATAATTATTACCACCAAATATTTCACAAAATGGGCGGAAGTGATTCCCCTTACCACTATAAAGAGACCTCACATTACGAAGTTTATGTTACATAATATCATTTATCATTTTTGTGCTCCATCCAAAATAATTTCAGTTAATGGGTCACCTTTTAAGAATAAATATATGCATGCTTTAACAACTAAATATAACATCCAACACATCTTTTCTATGCCCTTTTATCTACAATACAAAGGTTAATATAAGCCATCAAACAAAATAGTAATTACCATTTTAAAGAAAATTGTTAATTATAATCATGACATTTTAAAGAAAATTATTAATTATAATCACAAAGATTGGTATACTTTATTGCCTCTTTCCCTTTGGACCTACCGCACTAGTATTTAGACACCCATTGGGTAAAATTTCTTTTCACTAGTGTATGGTGTTGAGGTCGTCATGCCTCTAGAGCTATAAATTGTGTTGTTGTGCATATCCATGCAACAATTTATTGATTATGACACCACATGGTAGGCTTACTTGGACCAATTAACTCTGCTTTATGAACAAAACATAATGCTCTTGAGAATATACGTATTTATGAAGAGTGGATTAAAAGAGCCTATAACATAAAATTACATCCTAGATACTTTCAATTTGGTGATTTTGTTTTAAAAAAGAACCAACAAAACTCTAACTTTTCATCTCACCTGCAAGACAAATTTGCGGTAAAATGGTTAGATCCATACATTATCACTAGATATATTGGACCTGGAACTTATTTCCTAGCTTCCATTGAAGGATGCGAGGAATCTAAACCCTTGAATATACTTCACCTGAGGCCTTTTCACACATAAAGCACCACACCCTCCTAAAAATCCCCAAAGGTGTTCATAAAAATCCTTTGGTCACCCAAAAAGCTCCAAAGGTACCCATAAATCCTTTGGTCACCTAAAAAGCTCCAAAGGGACTCATTAATCCTTTGGTCACCCAAAAATCTCCAAATGTACCTATAAGCCCTTTAGTCACCCAAAAAGCTCCAAAGCTACCTATAAACCCTTTTGTCAAAGGTACCTATAAATCCTTTGGTCACCCAAAAAGCTCCAAAGGTATCCATAAATCCTTTGGTCACCCAAAAAGCTCCAAAGGTATTCATAAACCCTTTGGTCACCCAAAAAGCCCCAAAGGTACCCATAAATCCTTTGGTCACCCAAAAATCCCCAAATATACTCATAAATCCTTTGATCACCCAAAAAAAAACCCAAAGGTACCTATAAACCCTTTGGTCACCCAAAAAGCTCCAAAGGTACCCATAAAATATTTGGTTACCCAAAAAGCTCCAAAGGTACCTATAAACCCTTTGGTCACCCAAAAATCTCCAAAGGTATCCATAACCCCTTTGGTCACCCAAAAAGCCCAAAATGTATCTATAAACCCCTTTTGGTCACCCAAAAAGTCCCAATGGTATCCACTAAGCCCATTGGTCAAATATATATATATATATATATATATATATATATATATATATATATATATATATATATATATATATATATATATATATATATATATCCAAAAACATCATTAAAATATCAAAATTACAAAATTATTGCATTGCATTACATTTCCTATCACTACATTATACAATCACTTGCATTAAGCATACCCATCATTGCATTTTGCATTCTAGAGTTGATCATACATGTCTAGCACCATGTATGTACACTAGCCATCCTTAAAAATCAACTTTGTTAAAATTCATTATTCACAATCATCTACATTACAATTATCAATTCCATGTACATTCACCTCTTTTCATATTTGTGTCTATTTCACTTAGTCATTTATTATAAGGTATCATTAGGGTTTTTTATCACTCAACAATCTCTAGTTTTCTTTTTAGATTTTGTACAAAGCTATCCTAATTTTTATAAGGTAGAGTCCTGCTTTGATTTTACCTTGTATATGTCATAATCCAAACACATTTTCACAATAATAAATCCAAGTTTTGCACAAGGAAAGATAAAACCTACAAAGTGGTTTGTGTTACCTTAAGTGAAAATTTACCTTGCTCATCCCCATGTGTGGTTGGTTCAAAGATGTTGAGAATTGATAAAAGGAGAAGCTCCTCCCTACCCAAAGAAATAACAATCCCTTGCCACACACCAAATCTTTACAAGTATCCAACAACAAAATAATAATAAGTAGTGATTTTTATCACTAACACAATTAAAAATCCCAAAATTAAAACGTGGTTTTTACCACTAACAAAAACAAAAAGCAAAATAAATTGGTTCTCACCACTACCAAAATCCCTTGCTTACTAAAACTAAAAAAATGAGCAAATCCTTGAAGCAATTCAAAAATAAAGGAAAAGAAGAGAGTACTAAAATTGAATCCCTAGAATTCTCAACATTTGACAACTATTAGGTGATCCTAATTACATGTTGGGTGGCATCAAGCCTACCTGGTAATGGTGGTATTCTTACACATGATGTTATATCTATCATAATAGCAACCTATGTTTTTACAGACCAATGTTTGCATGCATATGAGCTAACTTTTGGTAGCCTATATTGCCTAATGGTCTCATCCAACTATGTACAAAACTCAAGATGATGATACTCGCAAGGTGATCTTCATTATATATGGGATGCACAAATATTTTTTGTTACTAGGGCAACTTTATGTGTTATCATAAATATAAACTCACATGCACACACATGGATATTGAATATCTTGGTCATCCTAGCAGATTTATACCTTGCCAAAAATTCTTGCATGGTTAATATGCAACTTTTGACTAGATCACTAGAATATTTGAGTCTCATGAAAACCTCAAAAACATTCAATAACATCTTACTATGCATTTCATTCCACACCATTTTATGACATGTTTGTTAGTTCATATTTTTACAATCCATTACATAGTATTACAATCCATATTTTTATTACATGTTTGTTAGTTCATATGACTTACATCTTATTCCTATCCCACTCAACTTGATGATGGGTCACACATGCTTATAGAGGATACTATTAATGTCAACATCGAGGATGATCCATCAAATCCTCATAGTGTTAAACTTGGAAAATATCTCTTTGTAAAAGAGTGTGATAGTTTTACAACATTACTCAAGGAATATAAGCACATATTTGCATGGTCCTATACTGATATTCTAGGATTAGACCCTTATTTAGTTATTCACAACTTTACAATTGATGATAGTGCTAAGCAAGGAAAATAAAAACTATGCAAAATGCATCCTACAATTGTGTTAATGGTTAAAAATGAGTTACAAAAACTCCTAGATGTGGGATTCATACAACTGATTGATTACTTTGACTGGGTGTCCAACATGGTCCCCATGGTAAAACCTAAAGGAGGGGCTTGGATATGCACTAATTTTAGATTTTTAAACAAATCATACCCTAAAGACAACTTACCTCTCCCAAAACTTGATATGTTGGTTGAATCCATAGTGATTTATGAAATGTTATCCCTCATGGATGGGTTCTTATGATACAACCAGATCTTGATCAATCCAGAATATTAACACAAAATATCTTTCACTTTACCTTGGAGGATTTTTTACTACAAGGTCATGCTATTTGGCCTTAAAAATTTTGGTGCCACTTACCAACGTGCCATGACCTACATCTTCCATGACTACATGCATAAAATTATGGAGGACTATGTAGATGACTTGTTAGAAAAGTTAAAGAAGGACCAATACCATACTCATGACTTGTACAAGATTTTTGATCATCTCATTGAGCACAATGTTTGCCTCAATCCCAAGAAGTGTGTCTCTACATCAATCAAGCTCCTTGGATTCATCATTTATTTGCAAGGCATTAAATTCAACCCCAAAAAGGTCTGAGTTATCATTGATATACCACCTCCTATCAACCTCAAATAGTTACGTAGATTATAGGGTAAAATTCAATTGATTCATTGGTTAATTACCCAAATCTTTGATAAAATGTCAGTCATTTAATAATATCCTATAGAAATAAGTACCATTTTATTGGGATAGTGACTACTAATGAGCCTTCGATGACATAAAGACCTACCTCACTTGCCTATTTTATCACCACCTCATCTCGATATTCCTTTTCATTTTTATATATTCGACACAAACTCTGCATTGGTCACATTGTTGGCCTAGAAAAATGAGGTATCCAAGGAACAAGTCATCTATTACATCATTCATACACTCATTAGTTATAAAATGTAAAATATCTATATGGAGAAACTTTACCTCGTATTAGTCTTCTCTACTAGAAATTTATGTCACTACATGCTCAATCATACGAAATTTATGGTTGTATGTGATAATCCTCTCAGGCACATGATGGGTAGGAGTTATAACAACAACCGAACAACTAAATGGATCATGATCCTATCTAAATTTGATCTTGAATTCATTAGTTAAAAATCCATAAAAGGGTAGGTCATCATTGACCATCTTGCTAAAGCCTCCATGCCAATAACCCACCCACTAGTCCTTGACCTTCCATATGATGCTATATTTCACACTTCTAAAATTGAATAATAGATCGAATTTGAGCCTACCATAGACATGTCACTCTTTTTTGATGGCTCTAAATGTAAATGAGGAGCTGGTGTAGGGGTTTTATTCATTATACTATAAGAATTACCACTCCTCCTTTATTTCAAATTAAACTTTCCATGCACTAAAAATAATGTCGAGTATAAGGTAATCATTCTTGGTCTCAAAATGGCACTCACCATATGCATTGATAAAATCCAAATCTGGGGAGACTCCTTACTTATTTTGAATCAATTCAAAGGTATATTTAAATACTAATGTCATATGCTCAAGCAATATAAGGATGTGGCCAGATCACATTCCACTAATCACTTTGCCAATACCATGGCATTGCCTACATATCTGATACCCAAATATCCACACAACGAAGCCACTACGATGCTTGTCCAAATTCTTTCTCAGCCATCCATTACACCACAAGCACCTTCTTCTACTAAAACCATAAAATTTGTTCAAAAAAAAACTTTAAATTATTGGTTTTTTTAGGTCAAGGATTACATCAAATTTAGCTTACTCCGACCCGATTTATCTCAAATATCCAAGCATGATTTCAAACAAAGAGATATATGCTTCACTTTATTTGGATATATCTTATATAAAACTGGCTATGATGACACCCTCTTACGATGCCTTGAAATATGAGAAGCATACTAGGTCATTATGGTTGCCCATGATGGCACCTGCAGTGGACACTTTAGTGGTATCAATGACAATACTGCTTGACAAGCATGATTCGATCAACTTAACCTACTCGATGAGCATTGTATTCATGTTATTAAAAACACATGTGTCTAAAAATAACACCTTTAATGAGCCTATCACAATGAATTTCATCCAAGAGAGTTTCAAATCAAGGATTTAGTCATAAAATAAAACCAACAAAACACAATTCAACCACCTCATCTTTGTGATAATTTTTCTCCCAATTAGTTAGGATCCTATGTCACCACCCCCAAATTTGGTTTTGGTACCTATTACTTAACTAATCTTGAAGGTATGGCAAAAACTAATCCCCTCAATATAATTTACCTTTGTGTATTTACACTTAATGCACCTCCTTCCACATTGTACATACCACTTTTAGTATTCTTTCTTTCCATTCCCTCTACTCATTTCTTCTATTCCTATATTTTCTTCTAGAATCGTATCAATATTGCATGGTCATACTATGAGTGGATACTGAAGAGCACAAGCTTATACTAATAGGGGGGTGAAAAATATAAGATCAACTTTTACTTTTCTTTCCTAACCAATATTATCCAATATTATCAAAGTCAATATCAATAGTAGTAATCAAAATAATACACAAATAATCACACACAAGAGAGACACAAATTTAATGTGGTTAACCCAATGTAGGCTAATCCACGGATAAAATATTTCTTCTAAATTTTCTCAATAAATATCTTGGGAATAAATTCCCTATTACAATGTTTATGGACCTCTTTCCAAAGGAGACACCAATCCCCTATGCTCTGATTTGTGGATCTCTCTCCATAGGAGAACTCTTTCCTATTTTCTTTGGTTTGTGGAACTTTATCCAGGAGAACTCTATCTTCTCAACTAGTTCATGGATCTCTCTCCATAGAAGAAATCTATCTCCCCAACTGGTTCATGGATCTCACTCCATAAGAGAACTCTTTCCCCTTGATATGATTCATGGATATCTCTCCACAAGAGAAATATATCCCCTATGCTATGTTCATGGATCTCTCTCCATAGGATAATTCTATCTCCTATGCTCTAGCTAGATATCTTCTAGAAGATTTTTGCCCCCATTGCTTTGGCTTGTGGATCTCTCTCCCTATAAGACCTATGTTTCCACTACATTGACTAATGGATATCTATCCACTAGAGACTACCATCCTCTTTGCTCTGTCACATCCAAAGCCTACTCTCAAATCTATCTCAAATTTGTAGCAAAATCTATCCAAATTTGATCATAAATATGCTCTAAATTTTCTTACAAATCTACACCAAATTCTATTTCATGTCTAGCACAAATCTGCTCTAACTCTGCTCATTAATATGCACCAAATTCCATCTCAAATCTACCCCAAGTCTTAACACAAATCTTGAACAAAACAACAATTAAACCTGCTCTCAATTTTGTTTCAATTCTTCACAAGACTTGCTCAAATCTACCTTCAAGCCTTCTCAAAGACTTGCTCAAATCTATCCTCAAGCCTTCTCAAAGACTTGCTCAAATATTTCCTCAAGCCTTCTCAAATAATTTTTCAAATATGTCCTCAAGCCTTCTCAAAGACTTGCTCAAATTTATCCTCAAGCCTTCTCAAAGACTTTCATACAAACACAACTTAAATCTCTTTCAAAAATATTTCTTCACACAAAAAAATTCTACTTAGAATTTGTTTAACCTCTGGAATATACAGAGAATGATATGCTCTATCAAAATCTTAATTTGTTTCACACTCACAAATCTTGTACTCAATTAACCACTCTCTATCTCTTACAAAATCCCTTTCAAATCAAATCAAAACAATGAATAACAAAACTAGTTTATTATTCTTGCAATTTTTTTCTCAAAGATCAATCACACCAATGCACAATTTCCCTCATAAAATTAATCTCAAACACCTTCACAATTTCTATTAATATCTCTCAAATCACTGTTCAAAATATTTCACAAAGATGCACTAACTTGTCTTCAACCCTAGCACAAGTAGTTCACAATATCTAGCTCAAATGTCTCAAACCCTTTCAACAATAGAAGCACAAATTATTCTCAAATTCTATCCCAAATGTTTTCAAACCATTCAACCAAAAGCATAAATCCTAGATCAAATATTTCCAATAATGCTTATCAAACAATCCTTTTCACTCCACCTTATATTTCAAAACATTCACTTCAAAAAAATACTTTAAACAATGAGTGATGTACCCATACCTCTTAATTTGCTCTTATTGAGATATATCTTCAAAACCTGTCTCACAAACAATTGATCTTTCTAGTTCCACTTCAAGAGTTAGATATCAAAATACTCTCTCAATTCATCCATATGAATTTTCTTCTCAAAAGATATTTCACCATACAAAAATCATAATAAAATATCAAACCACTATTAACACCTTATTACTCCTATTCTTGCATGACAATACTCAACAAGGTAAACCAAAAATTACACACATGAATTTCTCATATACACCTTATACCTCCTTCTTATGAAAATAATGCACTTATAAAATTTCAATAAGACCAATAAAATATCACTTCATCTCATGCATCAACAAGCACTAGCAATCTAAAATTTCACCTTTCATCCCTTTCTAAAACAAAAATCAAATCACTTTACTATCCTTATAGCTCCCTAACCATTTCACATCACAATGATAAAAATTGACTAACCCTTATAAATCCCTAACCAATTTACAAAATGCATACCTTTTTTAAAAAAATTAATTCTGCCCTCAAACGCTATCGCCATTGCTTAAACCCATGACCTCTCTAGCCTCCGTGCCCTAGCACAAGGGCAAACACCATGTGGGCTAGCTCCCCACAAAATCCCAAGGAGAACATTCTACTTCTTCTCCTCTACCACCAATGCAAAATATTTTGATCATGCAAAAAGTCTCCATGCAAATCGAATGCCGAAACTACCACCTATAATGCACTCCACAAGTCGAGCTTGCTAGCTAGGCTAGCATCCTACGTCGGATGGTGTTTTGGCACCCTCCATATTAATCTTTGCACTGCCTAAAAATTCATAGAAGCCTCTCCCTATGCCTCCAACACTTGTTTAATGAAATGCCTATGTTAATTCTCGAGGATAATTAAAACTTTGGTTTTCCAAAAACATTAATCTTTTTATACACTTTGCCCTTTGAATTTTTACGTTGGCTCAACTTGGAAAAATTACCTCCATGCAAATTCAAATTTTGGTGCCATCTAAACCTTTTCAAAAAATATTATAATAATTTAAATCTAAGGTCAATTTAAATATTATAATTTTTATTTTAACCTTTGGGTCCTTTAATTTTTAATTATTATAATTATTTAAATTTTCATAGTTCTAAATATTATGATCTTTTTTTCCTTCTTGGACCTTTTCTTTGGAAAACCTCTTCCTTTTTCTTTTGCAAATGCCACCATGGTAAAACCATTAAACCTTTATTTTTCTAGACATAAATGACAACCAATGTCATTAATCTATGCCATTAATTCTTTGACATCAATGACAATAATATACTCAAAATTTCCAACAATTTCCTCCTTTGTCATTGATGGCAACCCTTTTCTAAAAATTTCTTTTCCCTTTTTAAAAACCATTTGATTTCAAATCTTCTCCCCCTAAGAAAATGATACCCCTGACTTAATTCTCTCCCTCTTACTCAAATCTCTCCCCCTTTGACATCAATGGCAAAGGGACTCCTTTGGGGTGGGAGTATTTCTACTCCCAACATACAATTTTCCTTTTCTTTGTCAAAGTTTTTTCTCAACATACCATTTTGATCCTTTTGAGAGTCCCTATTCTTGCTTGTCTTTGGAAGCTTTGGAAACTCTATTATGCACCACTAGGCATTATGCCATAGATTATTTCACTTGTAACACTTAATTTTGTAGTTCTTAGAAGGTGTAAATACCTTGAAGTTCCTCCTAGTGAAGCCATACTCATTTCTATCATGAACCCTACAATGGATTGCTTTATGACCAAAGTGATTACAAGAGTAGCAATACCCTTGAAAGAAATATTAATATTTGAAATATTTATCATTCCTTTTAGTGAATTCATACTCTTTATTTCCATGAATATTGCAATGCATAGCCTTGTGACCAAACCGATTACATGAAAAATAATGTCCTTTGAATAAATCTTACCTTGAACCCTCTGGTCTCTTAGTCCTTCCTTTTCATTCTCTGTGATGATCTATGTATCTTGTGTGTGCTTTTTTTCCTTAGTGAATATTCTATTCTTCAAATTATCCTCATAATTCTTAATCTCTTCTTCATTGTCTTCCTCTGAAACTTCTTCCTCTTTTGAGCTTGAGCTTGACCCTTCTTATTTTTCTTGTCATTCTTCAAAACCAAGTCTCGTTTTGATAGATGAAGATATTTGTGCATTGATAATCTTATCCAAAGTCTTTTAAAATTTCCCAAGCCTGTGTAGCTTATCCCTAGAATCTTTCACTTCCATCCTTAGTGAAACTACCTCATATTCAAGTCTTTCACATTCTTGGTCTCCAAGAGAATATTCAAAATTTTCAACTCTATCTTCAATAGGAGCATCTCTTTCCTCTTCTATTGCCAAAAATAGAATCTCTTCTTCTTCACTATCTAAGAATATTTCATCACTATCACTTGAAGTCTTGCTTCCCTTATTAACATAGAAACTCTTCTTGTGCCTTTGAAAGAACTTTTCATGCTTGCCTTGATTATACCTATTTTTATTTTCATACCTAGATTTTCCTCCTTCATTTTTCTTATGATATTTTTTCTCTTCACTGCTACTGCTTATAGCTTCTAGAAAAATAGATGCATAGTGACCAACATTATCATAGTTAAAATATTTCACTATTTTCATACCTTTGTGATTTCTCGAGTTCTTGTTTCTTCTACCATAGTTACCTTCTTCATCTTTGCTTGAGTCACCACTTGATTCTGATTTCTTATATTTTGTCTTCTTTGATGCTTTGAAAGATGCCTCTTTCTTGTATTTGGGATCCTTTACTATTCTCATATCATAATCTAAGAATTCCATGTAACTCATCCATAGTTAATTTTTCAATATCTCCCATCTCTTCTATAACTGAGACCTTTCCATCATACCTCATAGGAAGTGACCTTAATACTTTTTGAGTAACACTAGAGTCTTAAATTTTGAATCCAAGTCCATGCATGGTATTTACAACTTCATCCACATGAAGCAAGTATGTAGAAATATCTTCCTCATCTTCCATATTCAAATATTCAAATATTTTCTTATGGTTTTGTAGTTTTTCGAAGTTGACCTTTTTATTTCCCTCATATGTTTGCTTCAATTTTTTCCATATCTCTTTTTCTGATTTACAATGCATATATTTCACAAATTATGCTTCACGTAATCCACTTAAGATTCTATTCATAGCCTTGGCAATATTCACATGTAACATATTACCATATTTATTTATGGTAGGAGTAGCTGTAGGTGTGAACTCATCCTTAATGGATTGCCATGTCTCATATCCATGTGCCATCAAGTAAGTCTTAATTTTTATGCTCTAGAAAGCATAATTGTTCCCATAAAAAAATGGTACCTTATTTGATAAAGATCCATTTTGATATGCCATATGTGAACCTGTACTATCTTTCTTTAAGATGTTAGACTATTTTGAAGGAACCTGCTCTGATACCAATTGAATAACACAAACTTATACTAAGAGGGGGGTGAATAGTATAAGATCAACTATTACTTTTCTTTCCCAATAAATAGTATCCAATATTATCAATGGAAATATCAATAGTAGTAAGTAAAACAATGCAAAAATTATCACACACAAGAGAGACACAAATTTAACATTGTTCACCCAATGTGAGCTAATCCATGAAAAAAATATTTCTTCTAAATTTTCTCAATAAATATCTTAGGAATCAACTCCCTAATACAATGTTCATAGACCTTTGTCCAAAGGAGACACCAGTCCCCTATGCTCTGATTTGTGCATCTCTCTCCATAGAAGAACTCTTTCCCTTTTTCTTTGGTTTGTGGAACTTGTTCCAGGGGAACTCTATCTCCTCAATTGGTTCATGGATTAGTCTCTATAGAATAACTCTATCTTCCCAGCTAGTTCACAGATCTCACTCCATAGGAGAACTCTTTCCCCTTGATTTGGTTCATAGATATCTCTCCATAGGAGAACTCTATCCCCTATGCTATGGTTCATGGATCTCTCTCCAAATGAGAACTATATCCCCTCTTCTCTAGATGGTGATCTTCTTGAAGACTTCTTCCCCCATTGCTTTGGCTTGTGGATATCTCTCCATAGGAGACGTCTATCCAAATTGCACTAGTTAATGGATCTCTATCCAGTGGAGACTATTGTTCTCTTTGCTTTGTCACCTCCAAAGCTTTCTCTCAAATTTACCTCAAATATACACCAAACTCTATCCCAATTCTAGCACAAATATGCTCTAACTCTTCTTACAAATCTACACCAAATTCTATCTCAGGTCTAGTACAAATATTCTCTAACTCTTCTCATTAATTTGTACCAAATTCTATCTCAAATATTCCCCAAGCCTTAACACAAATCTTGAACAAATCAGCAATAAAACCTGCTCTTAATTATGTTTCAAGTCTTCACAAGACTTCCTCAAATCTACCTTCAAACCTTCTCAAACACTTGCTCAAATCTACCTTCAAACCTTCTCAAAGACTTGCTCAAATCTATCCTTAAGCCTTCTCAAATACTTGCTCAAATATATCCTCAAGCCTTCTCAAAGACTTTCTCAAATTTTTCCTCAATCCTTCTCAAAGACTTGCTCAAATCTATCCTCAAGCATTCTCAAAGACTTTCTCAAATCTGTCCTCAAGCCTTCTCAAAGACTTGCTCAAATATGTCCTTAAGCCTTCTCAAATACTTGCATACAAACACAACTTAAATCTCTTTCAAAAATCTTTCTTCACACAAACAAATTCTACTTAGATTCTTTTAACCTCTTGAACATATGGAGAATTATATGATCTATAAAAAAATCAATATGTTTCACACTCACAAATATTGTACTCAATTAAACACTCTCTATCTCTTGCAAAATCCCTTTCAAATCAAATCAAAATAATGAATAACAAAACTGGTTTATTTTTCTTGCAAATTTTCTCTCAAAGATCAATCACACCAATGCACAATTTCCCTCATAAAATTTATCTCAAACACCTTCACAATTGCTATTAATATCTCTCAAATAATTGTTCAAAATATCTCACAAAGATGCACTAACTTGTCTTCAACCCTAGAACAAGTAGTTCAAAACATCTAGCTCAAATATCTCAAACCCTTTCAACAATAGAAGCACAGATTATTCTCAAATTCTATCCCAAATATTTTCAAACCATTCAACCATGAAGCACAAATCCTAACTCAAATATTTACAACAATGCTTATCAAACAATCATTTTAACTCCACCTTATGTTTTAAAAAATTCACTTCAAAAAATACTTTAAATAAGGAGTGATGTGCCCATACTCTTAATTTTCTCTTATGGAGATATATCTTCAAAACCTGTCTCACAAAAAATTGATCTTTCTAGTGCCACTTCAAGAGTTAGATATCAAAATACTCTCTCAATTCATCTATATGAATTTTCTTCTCAAAAAATATTTCACCATACAAAAATTATAATAAAACATCAAACCACTATTATCACCTTATTACTCCTATTATTGCATGACAATACTCAACAAGGCAGTGACCAATTTTTCAAATAAAGTGGGTGCGGTGGGAGTGAGGGTTTGAAATTTATGGGCAAGAATCTTAGCCAAGGCGATAGAGGTAGAGTAGGTATGGAAGGGGTAGGTGGAAACCTCGAGCATGGGTCAAGCGAGGATCTAGAGGAATGTGGTCATACTACAAAATATTTGAAGGCAAGCATTATGCGGGGGCCTGACTCTCCTCAGAAAGACCCCGACAAAAAAGATATGAAGGATAATGCGGGGCCCAAGAAGTGGCTATCTTTTACTGAGACTCTTAGAGGAAAAATAAAGGAGGTTCTGTCTCTTCCGCCCCTAGTTCCAATAAATAATAAAATTTTAGCCCTAACAAGTTCCATGAGCCCTTTTCTTTCAATGGAAGAATTCTCCCTGGTAGGCAAGTTTTTGGGAGGTAGGCTGGACATGGAGACTATTAGGGCTTGGGCGATAGGTAAATGGCGATCGGTAGGTAGCTTGGAGTTGGTAGCTCTAACTCGAGGGTTATTCATTATCCATTTTAACAATATGGAGGATGCTAACCTCATTTCAATAGGAGGTCCTTGGTTTTTGGGCAAAAGGAGCCTTTTTATCAGACAATGGGGTGAAGATTTTGACCCTAAAAAGCAAAATATTAACTTTACCCCTATTTGGGTTCATCTCCTGATTCTACCTACCTAGTTCTTCAATGAATATTGGTTGTAGGGCATAGCCAGAACTATAGGGGACTTGATATCCATTGACCATGTGACCTTGTCCAGGACAAGGATGACTCATGCACGAATTTGCGTAAATGCTAATTTGGATAATGAATTGCCAAGTTTTATGGAGCTAGAGTATGGAGAATACTATCAAAAATAGTCGATAGAATACGAGAACAGACCAACATTATTTGTAGAATGTAAAAATGAAGGACATTTATGCAATAAATGCCCTAACCTGGCAATGAATAGATAAAAGCAGAAGCAGGGAATGCTAGACAAAAAATTTGAGGATTTTCCTTAGTAGAGGCAATTTAAATCAGGTAAACTATGTCTACCAAAAAAATAAAAGAGAGGGTGCAGGGTCCCATCAAGACAGAAAAAAAATAGGTTTTTGGCAACCAAAATACTCAGGTAAGTTCCATTCCTCTAATTTCAAATAAATTTTCAATTCTATCCAATATGGAAGTAGGAGTATTATCCGAAGACATGGAAGCCTAGAATCTTCAGGCTAACCTTTCTGACTCTCTATAATCCCCATCCAATCCAGGATCTTCAAAATCTAATGTTGAAATTATTGTAAGCCCTATGGGCATCATAAAGTCAAACCCTAATGCTCAATCTCTAGAATCCCCATCCAAGTCAGGATCCTTAAACCCCAATGCTAAAAATACTTCAAGCCCAGTGGGCATCCCAAAGCCAAACCCTAATGTCGAAGAACTTAGGAAGAAATTTGAGGCATTGGAAAATAAAAAATCTCATCTCCCTAACATCATCACTAGGAGCCAGGTGAATCCTACTAAGGGACCATCTTGCAGAATAGGGGAATACAAGAAAAAAGGAGAAGATTTTGATGTAGGGGTGGAGATATGTGAAACTCTTTAGATTGAGGAATATGGTAGTCCGATTCTGCAACAAATTGCCTTCCCCCAGTTTAGTCCAAAACATTCCAGGAGCACTGTGAAGTATCCTATAGATTTTGGCAGTGAAAAGAAGAGGAAGAATATCAAATGCTGAGCATAAAAAATTTAAAACTAATAATGACATTGCCAATGGAAAATAGAGAACATTGTTTCAACATGTTATTCCGAGTTCTAAAGACAACAAATTAGGAAAACCCCTCAAGGGAGGGGGAGAGGAAGAAATCCCAAACAATATAAATGAAGTTCCTCTCATGGAATGTGAGAGGCCTCAATGGCCTGCCCAAAAACATGGAAGTCAGTGCAATAAGAAATCAAGTGAATCCAACTATTATCATGTTGCAAGAAACAAAAACTGATGAGATTCAGTCCAAAAAAGTAGAAAAAAATATGGAATCAAGGGGATATTGTTTGCAAATCATCCAAAGGAGCGTCTGGAGGCCTTATGACTTTGTAGGATCCCCAGATAGTATAAGGCGCCATTATTTAGAAATATGATAGGGTTCTTAGTATTTTATTTAAGGAAATAAACAATAGGTCTTGGATCCTTTCAAATATTTATACCCCAACTTTAATTCAAAGTAGAGCTCTACTATGGGAGTACTTAGGCAATATGAGTGAAATATTCCATAATGTCCCCTAGATTTTGGCTAGGGATTTTAACACTCCTCTTTACCCTTCAAAAAAAATGGGTGGAAATGGACCACCTATCACGAGCATGGATGAGTTCAATGACTTTGTGAACTCCAACATGTTGATGGATGTAAAACTTAGAGGAACAAATTATACCTAGAGCAATCGATGGACAGGGTGTCATCTCATTCAAGAAAGGCTTGACAGGTTTTTTCTATCAAAGGAGGCTACAACTCTGTTCGGTGATTCTACCCTACAAGCCCTTCCTAAAATTGCCTTTGATCATAATCCCATTTTTTTTGAGATCCCTAACTCTCTATCCTTCAAGAAACCTTTCAGATTTCAATCTATGTGGATCAAACATTCTAGTTTCAGAGATAACTTAATTCAGTGGTGGCAGCAGCCTGTTAGGGGTAGTGCAACTTTTAAACTTACTGGAAAATTAAATTTTGTTAAGGAAAAGCTTCAAAATTTGAACAAATAGGTCTTTGGGAACCTCTTTGAAAATAAAAAATAGGTTGTTGAAAGTTTGAAGATAACTTATCAGAAGATTCAACATGGTGATGCTGATGAAACTACTAGGCAGGAGCAACGAACACAACTAGCAGAGTTTCATAAAATTTTGACCTGTGAGGAAATCTATTGGAGGTAAAAATAAAGGGCTCTTTGGTTGAAATATGGAGATTCAAATTCTAATTTTTTTCACATCACCATGCTTAGAAACAAAAGCAATAACAAGATAAAAATTAAAAAAAAAACATATGGTTCTATTACTCAGGACTTAACAGAAATCAGAAAGGAGGTAGTAACTTATTTCAATTCTATCCTTGGTCAGGAATCGTAGTGCAATGAGGAGGCCAAAGATATTCTCTTGCAATCCATTCCTAGAATAATAAATGAGGATATAAACCTTAAGCTTCTATCTCCCTTTTCTAATGATGAAATTAAGGAAGCCTTGTTTAGCATGGAGCCAGACAAAGCCCCAGGACTCGATGACTTTCCCCCTTGTTTCTATCAAGATTTTTAGGACATCGTAAGTGAGTATGTAATTTTTGCTGTCATAGAATTCCAAGCAATCAATAATATCCCAAAAGGTCTCAAATCTACTTTTATTTCTCTAATTCCTAAGAAGCAAACCCCTAAATCTATGGCCGACTTCAAGCCAATCAGTCTGTGCAATATTTCTTACAAGATCCTAACTAAAGCCATTGCAAATATAATGAGATATGTTCTACCCTGCATCATAGATCTATGCCAAGGAAGCTTTGTCCAAGGTAGGTCAATCTTGGATGGAGTTATCATAGTTCATGAAGCTTTGCACTCTGCTCATAAGACTAACATATATGTTTTTGCCCTCAAGCTTGATATGAAAAAAGCATTTGACAGGTTAAATTGGTAATTTTTTATTTTTGTCCTCCTTAAGTTTGGTTTTCATCACCAATGGGTTAATTTGATCAAAGAATGCATTTCTAAAGCATGGTTCTCAATTCTGGTTAATGGAACAACTTCTGGTTACTTTCAAAGTCGTAGAGGAATTCTCCAAGGGGACCCTATCAGCCCCATGTTATTCATCATTGTGGTAGAAGCTTTAGGAAGAACCATAAAAAATGCTTGCAGTTCAAGGCTAATATCGGGAATCAAGGAAACATCTCTCACTAGGGTTGTTTCTCACCAATAATTCATCGATGATACCCTTGTATTGACTAAGGCATCGATGGTTGAGGCCAAAAGAATTAAATACATCCTACAACTCTATGAGGACGTTACTGGTTAGAAATTTAATTTCAATAAAAGCAAGTTATATTTCTTGAACACCCCCATTCAGAGGCAAAGAAGGATTGTAGAAATTTTAGGGTGTGATATAGCAAACATCCCCACTTCGTATCTTGATTTCCCTCTTTTCATTGGTTCTCCGAGAGAGTCAATGTGGGACAGGGTTATTGAAAGAATTCAAAAAAAACTTACTAGATGGAAAGGTCATCTTCTATCTCAAGCAGGAAAGCTAACCCTCACTAAGGCCTCTCTTTAGAGAATTCCAGTCTATTTTCTCTCTATTTTCAAAGCCCTTGTGAAGGTTTTCTAAAAATTTGAGAAACTCTAAAAAAAAAAATTATGGACTAGATCAGAGGAGAGAAAAAGGATACACCTTGTAGGATGGACCAAATTGTGCAGACCCAAGGAAAATGGGGCTTAGGTTTGAGGATAATTTCTCATATGAATTTATCTTTACTAGCTAAGCAGACATGGCACCTCATTTCTAGTGAAGAAAATTAATGGACAACTATCATCAAACGAAAGTATCTTCAAAATATAGAATTTCTAAGTGACTCAGTTCCAATCAGAGGTTCTGCTTTTTGGAAAGCAATTCTCAATTGTAAGGAAATCATCAAAAAATGTTTAAGATGGGTTTTAGGTAATGGTGAGAGGATAAATTTCTAGAATGACAGGTTGTCTAAGGACGAACCACTGACGCAATATCATAACTTAGACCGAATCAAAGATATCATGGAAGAACTCATTGGTAGAAAAGTCTTTGATTATATGGTTGAGGACAGAGGCAAAATGAAGTGGAAACAAATAAGGATTTAGGGATTTCAAGTGGAATCAAATGATATTTGTAATATTCTCGGGAAATATTTTATCCCCATGAGACCCAAGGAAGATCAAGTGACCTGGGCTCCTACGGAAAATGGGTAGTTCACTATTAAATCATCTTACAAGCTTCTGCTTGATGAAGAGGATTTTTTCCTCCAAAAGGACTTAGTTTGGATAAAAAAATTAATTCCAAAAATTGAAGTATTTTCATGGTTGGTTATCCAAGGAAGAATTCTAACCATTGATAATATGATGCGTAAAGGTATTTGTATCACTAATTGTTGTTACCTGTGCAGGGCTAATTAGGATACCATTTATCACATTTTTCTTGAGTGCCCATCATCCATTTCATTATGCATACACTCCTATACATATCATAAAATAAAATTCTATTACAAATACATGCATCCATGATAAGAATCTATAAAAGAATTAGTAAAGTAAACATAAACATTGCATACATATAATAAAGTAGTAAGGACGCACATGATGACAATAGGAAAACTCATATATATATATATATGGGGTAAAAAGATACATCATAATACAAAAGCTTCTTGTAGGCTACAATAAAGTGAGTCCTCAAAATTTACGATCCAAAAATCCAAAGATAACCATAGAGTCTCAAATACCATTGTCATGTAGGATCGACACCATGACTCTCGCATCCACCCTCGATTGGTGCTCATTGAGAGCTCCTAGATATACTCTCCATGGTCCTATCTGCTCTTCTCATAGATCTAGGATCCCCCATCCTCATAGAAAACTATCATGTACCACTCCTACTCTACTAGGACCCAATAGAAGAAGAGCAAGCAAGTAAGCACCCCATGAGGTGTGGTACCTCATCCTCCAAATTCTATGTGTATGTCATATCCTCTTTATGGTGAGCCCAGTAGTCACTCAGTAATGTCTAGAGTTGTGTCACCTCCTCTTGTAACCTAGGCATATCTCCACTGCTAGATACATGATGGCTTGAGTTCCCTACTCTAACTTGTGACTAAAAATCAAGTAGCTCTACCACCTGCTTATCAATATCTACCTATGCAAATTTGCACCTATGCCTATAGGATATCCCTCTCCTCTATGTACTACCTCCACTCTTGTCTCCCTATAATCAGCTCACCCTATAGCTCAGCAATAGTGGCATCCCATTCTGCCAACTGTACCTACAATATCTGCTCATAAAAATCATCCTCAACATAATAATTCTATTGATCCTCCATATCCATGGTATCCATCCACTCATCATATATCCAGTGATGCACATGTTGCTCACCAAATTTTGGCTTCTCCTCATCTGGTGCCTCATCATGTTCCTCATCTATAGCCTCTCTATGAGCATCCTCTATCATCATAGTTGTACCACCTCCTAGTAGCCCCTCCACTCACCACTGGTGCATCAACCACTAGGAGTCATACTATATTGTATTCCCTGCATAATCTAGCTCAGATACACCCTACACAAGATCTACCTCCTCTCCAACTACCTCCATTGTAGGCCAAATAAGTTTCCTATCATCCCCACAATATCGATAGATCATTGGCTCGCTAGGCAAACCCTGGCATGCCCAAACTGGCACATCACTTGAGCATATGGAAAATACTTTCATTTAGTCCCCATATCGACCAACTAACCATATGCCTCATCGTACCTAGATAATTTGTGCCTTGGCCTCAGGCCATGCTATATAATCCATGTAGGACCTCCAAGTAACCTCCTCTACCATGAGTTGTGTAAAATACTATGCATAGTGATTAATCATACCTAGATAGGGATGGCTACAACCTCTCTCCTGGTCCCACTATCATAGGATCCCATAGCCTATCTCCACATCCACAAGCTATGTTTGTGTCATCCAAGGTAGTCCTCATAGTTGATCCATAATAATGTGCTACCATCCTCAAATATACAGTATAAATATACATCCCAATCCTTAATTCCCATGGAAGCAGATATCATACAACTCATCCTAATTTTTTTCCAAAAATATAGTTCCCCAAGCCATCACTACAACCTCTCTATGATGCACTCCACTAGTGAAAACGTCAACTCCAAAAGGTTCTATGGGAAGCTAGCTCTTGACAAGTCTGGTAGAAATATGTTAGAGATATGCATAATTATTAATTCATTTCCCATAGTCAAAACCTCTACCTCATACCATGGCTCCACTAGGATGCCTTTGCTAGGTAAGTCTTGTACTACCTCGTGCAAGTCCTCTCCAAAATATCTCAACAAAATTGTACCTCTAAGATGTTGATGAGTAGACATAATCAAATGCCCCTTTATAAAAATACATAAAATTTGGTAGATGTTATCTAGTATCACTATCATATACTCAGTTAGTAAGTGGAGGGTGTTGGTGCGAGGGTCCCATAGATTTATCAAAGTTGTCAAGTATGCTTTGTCTCTCAGCATTGGCTCTAGCTGTGTCACTTGCTTGAGACCAATGATATCAAACCATTTCCAATAATCCTCTATTATTAAGCCCTTAATGGTCTAAAAGAGAGTCAAAAATTTATATTGACTCTTTATCACTTGACAAAGGCAATCAAGCTTAACAAAAATGTATCAAAATTTCCCAAAAATAGCAAAAATAGCTCCAAAAAGGGACCTTTTTCTCCTAAATTCATGGTCGTACCACATAGGGACAAACCCCAAATTGATAGTCATCCCTCCAAATTGGTAGTATTTCCACCTAGGGATGACCCCCAAAATTGCTAAAAATTGACCTTCTTGTCCCTAAAAAATAGGCATAAAAACACAAAAAAATGGAATAAAATTGCACAAAAAATAAAAAATAAAGTATAAAATACTATATGCTATCACTAATGAGGTTCATTTATCATGATTTAGTGTGTTTTTTTTATCAAAATCAAATATAATTACATTTTCTAATTTAATAAAGTGTAAGAGCAAATTCAACCCTTACCTGTCTCGTGTCGGCTCTGCCACTCGTCGAGTCTTGAAGCTAGCTCATGGTCATTGTAGGATGGTTCTAGCAGTACTCCACTTCATAAAATAACCATTTTTTGGCCAAATATTGCAACTTTGCAAAGACAAAACAAATTCAAACTTGCAAAAATGAAATGGGATAGGGGTCCCACCATGATCACCATTGTAAAGCAAAAAAAAAGGCACACCTAGCAAAGGGAAATGAAATGATGAGGCCTGAAATTGCCTCATCCATGGACTAGTTTTGATAACTTATAAACTATTTGGAACACCTTATGTTATGTTTTGATGCTAATTATGGTGATAGAATGCATTATATATTAGTATTTACATGTTTTAAATGTTGAAGAGCATATATTCTATTTTGACTATTTTTCTGTATTTTTGACCTATTTTAGCTGAATTCTCTAAGAAAATTAGGATTTATTTGAAGTTGTAATAATAGGTGTTGATATGTCTTCAATTCTGAAATCATTCCATTTTCTTTCCCTACCATCTAATCATTTCAAATGACCAAGAAGGTGCCAAAACCTATTCAAAATAATATGACTATGCAGGAAACAAAATTTGACCATACAAATTCTAGCCAGCTATGCATGAATAGCATGGCATGGAATTGGTCAGCTCCAGCACACACCAACTATGGAATAGGTCTTCTGGGGATAAAGGGAGACTTTTTAGTCGGTCAAAACCACTTTCTTGCACATCTGATGCATGGATAAGTGCTAGAACTGTTACACTGCCTGATATTCTGGAGCAACTCTGGAATGAGCGGAGTAGGAACAATTTTGGTCAAAATCATCCACAAACAAGTCAAAAAGGTGGAAAATGGTGAGACAAGGTTGATTTCAGCTATATAAGGGGTTTTCTTACCTTTTCTAGCACATTTCTCCCAATGGATGCAGCCCAGCAAAGGAAATGGATAAGTTGTAGTAGAATAGTTTCCTGCATTCTAGGAAGACAGTTCTAAAACAGTTGTAAAATCCCTAAAAAAATAGCAATAGACCATGTCATCATTGTAATAGAATAATATAAATAACTTAGCTCCCATTCGGTTGAGCATATAGGATATAGATAGAGGTATAGAGGAATTCTAGTATTGTGGCATTGTAAGTTTTTGTAGCAGAGCAGTATTTTGTAGGCTTTCTCCTACACTGTTGTAATGCTATTACAGAATCAATAAAGGTGCAATTTCTCCATTATGTTGGCATTCTGAATGAATGTGTAAGTTTTAGATATTTTAAAACAAGTTATTTCCACCTTCTTCTAGTTCAGGGAGCAAGGGCCACTTCCAGGCCCAGGAGAAGGGACCGCATTGATAGGTTTTCTACTCATTTCTTGTTGCAGTAGATTAGCAGGAACCTGACAATTTTTATTGCATATTACTAGTTGTGTTAGATTGTATATGATGTTTGGTAATAATTAGTGTATTTTAGCTAATCACCTAGGGTAGATTCATGCATATTACAACATACAATATTTTTTGTTTCCCATAGTATTCTCAGATTTTGGCATTTCTAGTTTGCATCAGAGAATTTCTTGATGTTCCAATTTTGCAACATTTGATTACCAACATTTGAATTATGTTACCGCAATTAGGTTCTCCTTTATGCAAAGTGTGATTTTCAATTCTGCAAGTTTCATTTCCACTATTTCCATTTCTGCATCATTTCATTTCTGTCATTTTAGATTCTACAAATTTAGATAGTTTCCTTTTTCTTGCAAAGTTTCAATTCCTACAAATTCATTTTTGTAAGGGTAAATAGGAGTCAATTTTAGTTTATAGGATTTAGAGGTGACAACAAACCCCCAAATGCTAATTGTTTCACCAATAAAGCCATCCCCTGAATGAATTGATCCTTAAACTACTTACCTTTCCTATCGTATACAACCATTGGACATCGCCCTGGATTGACAAGTATAATGATTAAATGATGAATAATTGACGACACTCATCATTTTTGGTGCCATTGTTGGGGACACCTTAGGTGTTGTTAGGAAAAGCATAGCAATCCATGAACTATCCTGTTACAGGTAACAATTCTTGAAAATTGAATTCTAGTTCATTTAGTGGATGAGCATGAATGTATAGGCCAAGAGACGAAAGAGGAAGGTTTATCAGAACTGGCTCTTTTCCACCAAGGCGTTCTTCATGATCAGGTGAAGATCTACCTGTGTATGAACTTCTTGAAATACTTAAACGAGAATCATCTTCTTCATCAACTAAAATTTTAGGATCTTTGCAAGAAGAACTCTTAGAGGCACTTGCTTCTAGACATACCCATAGGGCTGATCCGTCTGAACCAATTGAACAAGTCAAAATTTAGGAAGCTCCTATGGTAGAAAAAGAAGAACGTGATAGGGAAATTGTTGTTCATGATGTTGAAAATCCTCCTATTAGAAATTTTGAATACCCTATTCGTCTGAATCCTACTCAGAATACTCCTATGAAAACAATTTCACCCTCAGTATTACCAATATTTAGGGGAATTGTTTTTGAAGATCCTGATCAGTTCCTATTTGAATTCAAAGTTCTGTGTCAGACTTATGACTATGTCAATGACAACCAAAAACTGAAGTTATTTCCCTCTACACTCAAAGATGCAGCCTTACGATGGTTTATGAGCCTTGAACCAGATTCAATCCGCACTTGGGATCAAATGGAAACTGCATTTTTGGATAAGTATCAAGAGTATTGTAGAGTGAGAAATAGGAAGGATGAGTTATTTCAGATTAGACAAGAAGAGGATGAAAATTAGAGGTTATCTTGATAGATTTACCTTTATCCAAAGAGATGTGGTCCTATGGAAAGACTATTAAAACTATATTTGAGAGGTTTGAGGATGATTAGAGAAGTATTGGATTTAATGGGAAAAGGAGATATAAACCAACTGAGATTAATGAATTGTAGAGTTGAAAATATTCCTACACTAGGCAAAGAAGAAGGAAGCAGAATCCTAGTAATACTGATATAAAATATTTTATGGAAGAAATGGCTAACATGAAAACTGATATTCTTGTACAATTAAATTCTGTATTAGGGGAAAGGAATTCAAAATCTAATTCTTCACCACCCCTAGCTATCTATTGTCCTAGATGCAAAAATAAGCATGCCCTACATGATCGTCCTTTGGATAGAGCCTCTATCTCAACTATTTGTGGCATATGTTCAAAAGAGCATAAAACTGATAGGTGTCATCTGTTGCCTCACCTAAAAACTATTTTGGAAACTCAAACTAAAGAACTTAATGTTATTGGGTAGAGGCCAGGTGGCAACTTTTCACAATACCAGAATGCCCCTCATTTTCCTATAGGTTGGGGACAAAATCCTTGGAATATGCCTTGGGGATATTCAGAACCACCTTCACAACCATGGAATCAATCTTGGGCATCTTCCCAAGATTGGTCACATCCTCCTTGGAATCCTATTAATCCACCTTGGACATAGAATCAACAATATGGGCAAATATGGGGGCCACAATACCCATCATATCAAGGGTAGCAAAGGTATCAAGGGCAAACTCAAAACTTGTTGCCAGCTCCTAATCAAAACTTTCAAGGAAGAATACAACCTCAACAAGCACAACCAGTTAAGCAACCCCCACTTCCAGCTCAGCTTGTGGCTAACCCAAATAATACCAGATAAGCAACCCCTATTTATGGAGCTAAGTTTGAAGACACTATTGCAGTTCATGTACTTGATTGTAGTAATATCCAATTACATTCAGGGAAAGTTTTACCTGACCCTACCCCACCCACCATTGAAGAAATTGATGGAAAGCAAGAGTCTCCACATTCAGAACCAGTGCAAACAAAAGAAAAAGAAGAGAAACTAGAAAAAATGCAAGGGCAAAAGGAACCTTCTTCAGAAGTAGTGCCATACCCTGAAAGGTTTTATCATACTGTCACTACTCCTGAATAAGAATTGGTTACAAAACTTAAAAATATGTCTATCTCCTTCCCTTTGTTGCAAGCAATAAAGGATGTGCCCTTAATCAAGAAAACCATTCAGGAATTATGTATCAAGAAACCTGGTAGAAAGAAGAAAGCCTTTCCTAAAAATATGCAAGTAGAAGGGAAATTGGCTGACCTACTATCTGGAAAACTAGTGCCTCCCAAATATAGTGATCCAAGAAGTCCAATAGTCACAATCACTATTGGGTTAATACAAATTCCAAATGTACTAATTGATCTTGGAGCTGCAATCAATGTAATGACTAAAGAAACAATGCAACAACTACAACTCAATAATCTCAGTCCTACCACCATAGTTTTGGAAATGGTAGATAGGTCAGTAGCCAAGCCAAAAGGGATCCTAGAAGATATTGCCATTGAAGTTTCTTCCTGGGAGTATCTTGTAGATTTCTTGGTATTGCAGCCTAGAAATTCAGTTAATGGTTATCCCATCATTCTAGGATGACCTTGGCTTGCTACTACAACTACTTTTATAGAATATAGGTCAAGAGAAATGACTATTTCAAATGGCATTGACCTTAAGAAGATTTCCCTGTATCCACCAGCCCAACCTTCAACCAAATTTTCTGGAAAGATATGGTATCCTGAGTCTGATGAAGAACAAGAAACTATTGCCACTTTGGCCACAGTAATAGTGAAGGAACACATTGAGGAAGTCAATTCACCAGAAAGGGAAATTTTTGAAGATGAAACTATCCTAGTGAAAACATTACATGAAGGACTTAAAGATGATCAAATTCTTGTCCATCGCCTGCTATGGAAGGATGAAGAACAAACCTTAGAATATCTATCACCTATTCCCATAAAAGAAAGCTCTTTCACACTGCCACATGGATGGCATCATCATATTCTTACCTCTTTCACATGTCCTATGCAGGGAATGATTCCATCCAACATCACTTATGAAACAGAATCCAGAGTATTTCATACTCTGCAGCCACATCACTATCCATTAAATTCTTTAATCAATAGATATGAAGCAGTCAATTATATTTATCCAAGGATTAAACAAATTGAAATACAACCAAGAGAAAGTTCTAAATATTAATAGTTGGCTGACTAACGAACAAGAAGCCAAACTATTTGTTGTTCTACAGAAACATGTTCAAGATTTTTCCTGGAGTTACAAGGATATGACTGGCATTCATCCTGATGTATGTACACATAGGATATATACTGAAGATGTCAAACCAGTGAGACAACCTCAAAGATGCCTGAATCCTGCTCTGAAAGATATTGTTAAAGAAGAAATTGAAAAACTTTTAGAAGTAGGATTCATTTACCCAATTTCAGATAGTAAGTGGGTTTCTCCATTGGTCATTATTCCAAAGAAAAATGGGAAAATGAGAGTGTGTGTGGATTATAGAGAGTTAAACAAAGTGACACATAAAGACCATTTTCCATTACCATTTATAGACCAAGTGTTAGATACCCTTGCTGGTAAGAAATTCTTCTATTTTCTTGATGGTTTTAGTGGTTATAATCAAATACAGGTTGCACCAGAAGACCAGGAAAATACTACTTTCACCTGCCCTTGGGGAAAATTTTCTTACAAAGTTCTGCCCTTCGGTTTGTGTAATGCTCCAACAACATTTCAAAGAGCTATTTTGGCCATATTCTCTGATTTGAAAAATGAGAGTGTATAAATGTACATGGATGATTTCACAGTGTTTGGAGATAGTTTTGAGTATACCTTAGAACAACTTGAAAAAGTTTTAATACGTTGTGAAACATACCACCTGTCTCTTAATCCTGAGAAATGTTTCTTAATGATGGAGGAAGGGATTGTCCTTGGTCATCATATTTCCTCTTATGGGATCAAGATTAATCCTAAAAAGGTGGAAGTGTTAAAAGACCTTCCTCCCCCAAAAACTCAAACTGATGTAAGGAGTTTCTTGGGACACATTGGTTTCTACCATAGATTTATTGCCAATTTTAGTACCATAGCCAATCCAATGTTTGCATTACTAGCTAAGGATTCTGAATTTACTTGGTCTACTGAGTGTCAAACATCTTTTGAAGTATTGAAAGAAAAGTTGACAACTCCCCTTGTATTGAGAGGACCTAATTGGGAACTGCCATTCCATATTCATACTGATGCTTCCAATACTGCTATTGGAGTTGCATTAGGACAAATTGAACATGGGGAGCATTATGCCATTTATTACATCAAGAAAAACTTGATAGGAGCTGAAAAGAACTACACCACCACTGAAAAGGAATTCTTAGCTGTGATATATGTTATTAATAAATTCTGACACTATATCACAGGATATCAAGTTTTCATTCATACAGATCATGCTGCCATAAAATACTTGATGAATAAACCTTTGGTTAGCGCAAGAATTATTCACTGGTTAATACTGTTGCAGGAATTTGATATCACCATAGTTAATAAACCAAGAAAAGCTAATGTGGTGGCAGATTTTCTATCAAGGTTGCCAAATGTAGATACAGGAGAATTGGTTGAAGATACATTCCCAGATGAAAAACTATTTGCTATTTCTGTACAATCTCCATGGTTTGCAGATATAGCTAATTACTTGGCTACAGGAAAGATTCCTCTTCACTTTACTCCTAAGAAAAAGAAATAGTTAATCAAGCAAAGTTCTTCTTTCAAATGGATAGGAGGCTTATTGTTTAAATGCAGTCCTGACCATGTTTTACGTAGGTGTATCCGCAAGGACGAAGTATATGATATCCTACGGGCATGTCATGATGAACCGTCAGGAGGACATTATTTAGTAAAAAGCACCATTCAAAAGATTTTGGGTACTAGTTACTACTGGCCATATTTACATAAAGATGTGAAAAGGTATGTCAGACATTGTGATGCATGCCAAAGGATGGGAAAACCTACCTTCACTAGTGAAATGCCATTACAACCTCAAATAGGAATAGAACCATTTGAGAGGTGGGGGCTAGATTTTGTAGGTCCCATTGACCCTCCTTCCCAAGGGAAAGTGCATATCTTGGTATGTACTGACTATGTAACCAAATGGGTAGAAGCCCATGCTTTTAAGCATGCTCGAGAAGACAAAGTTGTTGATTTCCTATATTCACAAATTTTCCTACATTTTGGAGCCCCACAATCCATCACCTCAGATCAAGGACCTCAGTTTACTTCAAGAGTTATTGAAGCTTTCACTCAACTATATCAAATCAAGCACAGGAAATCCTCACCTTATCATCCACAAGCCAATGGACAGGTTGAAGTGACTAATAGGGAACTAGAGAGAATCTTAACCAAAACCATAGCAGCCCATAGGAGGAATTGGTTGGACAAACTACCTGAAGCAATTTGGGCTTACAACACTACTTGGAAATCCACCACTGGATTTACACCATATGAATTGGTTTATGGTAAAAAGCCTCTTTTGCCTATTGAATTTGAGTTACTGACTCTTCGAACTACTTTGGATATAGGTATTGATTTGTCACAAGCACAAATGGACCAAATTTTGCAGCTCAATGCATTGGATGAGCTACGAATGGATGCATTGCACTAGACTGAGATGATCCAAGCACAACGAAAATTGTGGCATGACAGTCACATTCAACAATGAAAATTTTAGCAAGGCGATTGGGCTTTGTTGTTTGACTCTCGTTATGAAGACTATCCTAGAAAGTTGTAGACTAGGTGGCTTGGACCATATCAGATTGAGGAAGTGTTTGAAAATGGAGTTGTTCGCCTTTCACCCATTGATGATTCACGATGAAAGTTGGTGGTTAATGGACATCATCTTTGGATATACCATAAACCACTAACTAAAGAAGAGTTTCTCAAGCAAGTGGAAAACTTGGATGTACACATGTTGGAAGAAAACACTTCTTCCACACCGGACTCAACAGAGTAACATGAAAGAAATTGAAAAAAAAAAAAAAGAAAAATAAAAAAAATGATAAAAAAATGAATAATTCAGAAAGTGAAAACCTCTTTGAGGTGCTTCTGAATTAGGCTTGCATGAAAACCGGTCTTCCGGCATGTTTGCCTTGTTGAAATCACAATTTGGACCCACCATCACTATTCTATATTTTCTCACAAATCACTGTTTCACCTGTTTTTAGATTGCACCTGTCTTAGTCAATAGAGAAACCAGCTGGACTCAGTAAAAACAACCATCTGTCCAAATGTAGATAAATGGTTATATCAGGTATGTGCCTTTTTCATTTTAGAACATTGTCAATATCTAGTATGTAGTGTATAATATCCCTAGTTAGTATATAAGGCATACATAAGGTTGATTCAGAAGTTATCCATCTAGTCAATGGGAAATGTGGCTATGATATGATCATGAAAATTTTTAGTCAATGTCTTCAAATGCTTCTGCATGATAATGCTCCAGAATAAGAATGTTTCTCATAATAGTTTTGGAATGATGGAAGCTCCAAAAACAAAAAAAGAGCAGCTTTAGAATAAAAATGGTTATGCTTCAGAATGAAGAAGTGTTCATACTTCAGGGAAAACTCCAGAATGAGCAAGGTTAAAATATGAAATGACATGTGGCATCAAAATTATTTTTTTGTTGTTCGACATAAGGAAAAATCATGGCACATATTTCAAGATGCGGGTTTCCAACATCAACGGTGGGAACAAGGTTGTTGGAAATCATCGCACGTTTTGTGATATGCAAAATCTTTGGCACACTTAACAAGACACTTCAGAAAAAGGGAAATTTTACACGTTGTATACGATGCAACCAACAATTAACTGCCACATCAGCACATCGTAATTATTTAATCCAACACAACAGAAATGGATAAATCACGTTCCTATGGGAAATAGGAATCTGCCACATGAGATGTAAAAGGGGAATTTAATTTTCCAAATGCTTCAACATGTTTCAAAGCATTTTTTTGGTGCTATGAAAATTTAATTCCGTAGCCCAAAAATGTTTTAGCCCCCACAACTACAAATTGTTCGATCCAGACCCAAGAACGACATTACGTCAAAAAGTTGAGAGAAAATAGAGCATAGACAATTGAGAATGGGGGTAAGAAGAATAAAATCGAGCCAAAAAATGTAGACTGTCTACGGGGAGATCCTGAATCACTATGTATTTTTATAGAAGGAGGATTGATGCCATTCCTACATAAATTTGATGGACACTCCAAAGGATTGGTGGCAAAATTTGCATGCACTCTCAGGAACAACCAGGCTCAAATCAGCGACATGACAATCCAGGTAACACCACAAATTTTGAGTCAAATCACTGAATTACCATTGCAAGGGTTACAAATCTTGAAAGCTGGTAAAAATACCCTAACAGAAATAGTTAATCAGTTTAGAGAAGAACAAGATAGATCTATTGAATTTCAAATGAATAATAATGTTTGCAAAGGGGTAAAATGAACCAGTTTACAACACCCTTGGGGAGAAGTAGCAGTATGGGTAATCTGGTTTCTTACCTATGATGGGCAATTTGTCATTTTTTTTGGACACCATATTAGAATATTAAACCATTTAAGGCATGGTGGCTCAAACCCTAAAGTCAGAGTAAATCTCCCTCTGTATTTATACCAGGAGCTACAAAATATGGCCAAATGGTACCAAGTAGGGAGAGGGACTCCAAAACACCATGGGCTCATCAAGCTCATCTACAAACACCACTTTAGGGGAAACCCTAGGAGTTTTGAGTGATTTTTCTCTGCATGGAATGAATTAGAAGTTGAAAGCCCTGGATCTGAAGAAGAGGTAGAGGTTGAAGGACCTGAATCTGAAATAAAAGTAGAAATTGAAAGTTTTAAACATGAAATTGAAACTGAATCCTCTAAAAAAGAAATTCCTTCCTCACCATAGGGACCTCCATCCTCTAGGACCAGGAAGCAAAGAGAGAAATAGTCTAGGTTTGATCCTGTAGAAAAGAGGAGGAAGGTTACATTTTCTGAAAATGTAACTATTTTTCCAACACAGTCCACTGAGCAATTTGGAAGTTCAAGTAGGGAAGGGCAGATGGAGAAGGAAACACCTGAAGCAGACACTACTCTAGAATTGGCAAGATCTGCTCCAAAGTCCCCTAAAAAGGACAAACACAAACAATCTACTATGGGGTTACGAAGGTCCTCTAGACTTCAGAAGCAAAAAGAAATGGAGGACGTAGTGGATCCGAAAGTAGTATTATTGTCCCAACAAATGGGTACAGAACCAGACATTGACACATCTGTTGAAGGTATATTGTAGGGAGAAATGTTTGTAGATGCAGAGGTAGGCACAACAATTATAGATACAACAATACCTACAACAAATATCTCACTTGTTGATTACTCTGATTCTGAAGAAGAGTCCATAGCAGAGGATGAGGAGGAAGACATACAGGAACAATTGCATGCTGCTAAAAGTGTCATTAAGACACAGATGGGTTGGATAGAACAACATGAAGCCTCTATCAAAGAAAAGGACAAGCTTATTGCTGATTTGCAAGAGGAAGTAAACAAATTAAAGGCTCGATTGTCAGATCTGGAGCAACAACCTACAAAATCTGATTCTGAAGATGAGTTGGCCATAATTCTATTAGAGTTGGTAGAAGAGCATAGGGAAGTAGCCCTACCTATGGAAGAATCCCCTATTAGAGGAGTAGAAATAGAAGAAATAGCAACACAGATCTTCCAGCAAGATGTAAGTATGACAGATTCAGGGGCTTCTAGAAACTTTTGGTAATTTGCAACAATAGGAAGCACAAACCTCACAAGTAGCTGAGGAGGTCAATGAACAAGAGGTAGTACAGGAATAGGTAAATATGCATTCCCCTCAAGTTTTTGTTGAAATAACTATAGCTGATTCACCTCAAATTGAAACAGTAGAACTTGGAGTGCAAGTGGATTTACCCCTTGTAGACACAACAAAAATTGGCATACAAGTGGACCTACCTCCAAAAATACAATCAATCATAAGGCCCCCACAAATAGTTACAATAACAAAATATAATGAGGACATAGCACGTTGGATGCTTAAATGTCAAGGAATGAAGGCACAAATTTCATCTTTAAAGTCTTTGGAGAAGAAGCTTGATGCTCAAAATAAAGAAACAGAGAAGTTGCAGAAACAAGTTCAATATCTTTGCCAGGTTGTAGAGTACCTAGTTCAATTTCGTAGGCCAACTAGATTTTACAGTCTAATCCTGAAAGAAAAGTACCTTCATTGGAAAGTAATGAGAATTTTTTCTGATCTCCCCTATGAAATAAGCACTGCAGAGGAGTTTCTGGAAGCCTTCTTGCACAGTCCAGAAGAACAGAAGAATTTGTTGTGTGAACTGTTTATGCACCAATTTCTCATGCCAAAAAATGTAACATTTCTGCCACATATTTTCATAGGGGATATTCAACTGAGAGCTTTTATGTCCAACCTGCAAAATCAGATCCATTGGGAAGAGGAGAAAAAGGCAAGCAAAGAAATGGAATTGAAAGTTGAGTTACTAATAAGACCATCCCATGCCAATTATAGGGCCTCCATAAATGAACATTTTACTATGATGAGGGAGCAAAGAATCAAAAATGTTTATATAGGCAATCTTACTGATTGTATAATGAGTTTTCAGGTCTTTTGTAACCAGTATTTTGGTAATGCTCTATCTTCTTGTAGGAACAGGTGGGGAGAGTTATCAATATCACTACAAAAAAGGGAACCTATCTCACCCAATAACTTGTTGTGGTCCAGAAGAAGAGTTGAAGGTATAGTACAGGTCATCCACAAATTAAAGGATCATTGGGTAGGTTTGAGATACAGGTTGCCAACTATTATAACTCCTGTTCCATATTTCTTTGATGATGATCCTCAGCCAGATGAATAGTTCCAAGAATGGCTCAGACAAATACAAGAAATCAGAGGATATTATAAGGTTCCAGGGCCAAAACTAAGTTATGAAGAACGAAATCTGGATATGGATCTCTGTGCTATTGTGGCTACGTAGAATGCATGAGGACATGCATTAAAATAGGTTGGGGGGAAAATGATGAGGCCTAAAATTACCTCATCCATGGACTAGTTTTGATAACTTATAAACTATTTGGAACACCTTATGTTATGTTTTGATGCTAATTATGGTGATAGAATGCATTATATATTAGTATTTACATGTTTTAAATGTTGAAGAGCATATATTCTATTTTGACTATTTTTCTGTATTTTTGACCTATTTTAGCTGAATTCTCTAAGCAACTTAGGATTTATTTGAAGTTGTAATAATAGGTGTTGATATGTCTTCAATTCTAAAATCATTCCATTTGCTTTCCCTACCATATAATCATTTCAAATGACCAAAAAGGTGCCAAAACCTATTCAAAATAATATGACTATGCAGGAAACAAAATTTGACCATACAAATTCCAGCCAGCTATGCATGAATAGCATGGCATGGAATTGGTCAGCTCCAACATGCACCAACTATGGAATAGGTCTTCTGGGGACAAAGGGAGATTTTTTAGTTGGTCAAAACCACTTTCTTGCACATCTGATGCATGGATAAGTGCTAGAACTATTACACTGCCTGATATTTCGGAGCAGCTCCAGAATGAGCGGAGCAGGAACAATTTTGGTCAAAATCATCCACAAACAAGTCAAAAAGGTGGCAAATGGTGAGACAAGGTTGATTGCAGCTATATAAGGGGTTGTCTTACCTTTTCTAGTACATTTCTCCCAATGGATGCAGCCCAGCAAAGGAAATGGATAAGCTGTAGTAGAACAATTTCCTGCATTCTAGGAAGACAGTTCTAAAAATAGTTGTAAAATCCCTAAAAAGTAGCAACAGACCATATCAACATTGTAATAGAATAATATAAATAACTTAGCTCCCATTTGGTTGAGCATATAGGAGATAGATAGAGGTATAGAGGAATTCTAGTATTGTGGCATTGTAAGTTTTTGTAGTAGAGCAATATTTTGCAGGCTTTCTCCTGCACTGTTGTAATGCTATTGTAGAATCAATAAAGGTGCAATTTCTCCATTATGTTGGCATTATGAATGAATGTGTAAGGTTTATATAGTTTAAAACAAGTTATTTCCACCTTCTTCTGGTTCAGGGAGCAAGGGCCACTTCCAGGCCTAGGAGAAGGGATCACATTGACAGGTTTTCTGCTCATTTCTTGTTGCAACAGATTAGCAGGAACCTGACAGTTTTTATTGCATGTTACTAGTTGTGTTAGATTGTATATGATGTTTGGTAATCATAAGTGCATTTCAGCTGATCATCTAGGGTAGATTCATGCATCTTACAACATACAACATTTTTTTTTCCCACAGTATTCTCAGATTTTGGCATTTCCAGTTTGCATCAAAGAATTTCTTGATGTTCCAGTTTTTGCAACATTTGATTACTATCCTTTGAATTTTGTTACTGTAATTAGGTTCTCCTTTATGCAAAGTGTGATTTTCAATTCTGCAAGTTTCATTTCTGCTATTTCCATTTTTGCATCATTTCATTTCTGTCATTTCAAATTCTACAAATTTAGATAGTTTCCTTTTTCTTGCAAAGTTTCAATTCCTACAATTTCATTTCTGTAAGGGTAAATAGGAGTCAATTTTAGTTTATAGGATTTAGAGGTGACATCAAACCCCCAAACACTAATTGTTTCACCAATAAATCCATCTCCTGAATGAACTGATCCTTAAACTGCTTACCTTTCCTATCGTATACAACCATTGGACACCACCCTGGATTGACAAGTATATTGACTAAATGATGAATAATTGATGACACTCATCATGAAATACTGAAGGCCACAAGCTTATACTAAGAGGGGGGTGAACAATATAGCGCCTAATTTTTACTTTCTTTCCAAACCAATATCAATTAGTGTCCTTAATTGCAATAACCAAATATAGCAGTGTGCATTAATGACATAGATAACAATAGTAAGCAAGTACACAAATCACCACACATAATTGAGACACAATATTTAATGTGGTTCCCCCAATGTGGGGTAGTCCACAAGATAATATCCTTATAATATTTCACAAAGAAATATGGATACTTATCCCAATACAAATGATTACTTTGATCTTCTCAAATCTAGGCTATCCTGATCTACTCAAGTGCGCTCCACTGATCTGATCATCTAGGCTATCCACTGATCTGCTCATCTAGGCTATCCACTGATCTACTAAACTAGTCAATCCATTGATTTTCTTAGCTAAGCTATCCATTGATCTACTCAGCTAGGCAATCCATTGATCTACTCATCTAGGAAATCTTGATCTGCTCAGGTGGGCTCTTCATTGATCTGCTTAGCTAGGCAATCCACTGATCTACTCAGATAGGCAATCCACTGATATGCTTAGCTAGGATATCCATTGATCTTCTCATCTAGGTAATCATGATCTACGTAGGTGGGCTCTTCACTTATATGCTCAGCTAGGCAACTGGTGTTGGTATGTTTTTATATTTTTGTTCTATCTCTTTCACTGCTCACAAACCTACCTCAATGCCATCTCACAAGGGTTAAACAATCCTGCTTAAATGTTGTCCTAAATCTGTACTCAAATCCTTTACAAAAATGCTCAAACAAACCTGCTCAAAAGTTGTCCCAAATCTGTCCACAAATCTATCCAAAAAAATTATCCCAAAAGCCTTCTCAAAGGCTCACTCAATCATGCACAAAATATGCCTCAAATCTATCCATAAATTCTATCCCAAAAGCCTTATCAAATGCTCAATCAATCATGCTCAAGTGGCACTCAAGTCTCATCCATAAATCAATTAAGGCAAGGCTCAATTATGAACTCAACAATGAATGACATTGTACTCTTCAATGGATGAAAACAATGATCCACAATGATATCAAAAATGTATGACAAATACTCTCTCAAATTTATGATAACAATGCTAAAAAATGTATGAAAAATACTCTCTCAAATGGATGATAACAATGCTCAACAATGTATGACAAATACTCTCTCAAATGGATGATAATAATGCTCAACAATGAACTCAACCATGTATGACAAATACTCTCTCAAATGGATGATAATAATGCTCAACAATGAACTCAAACATGTATGAAAAATACTCTCTCAAATGGATGATAACAATGCTTAAAAATGAACTCAACCATGTATGACAAACACTCTCTCAAATGGATGATAAAAATGCTCAACAATGAACTCAACCATGTATGACAAATACTCTCTCAAATGGATGATAATAATTCTCAACAATGAACTCTCAAATATATGGCAAATAATATCTCTAATGAAAACCTCTCCAAGCAATAACAATGAGGAATTCAACCAAACAAGTACTATCTCTACAAGTGATGGCAATAGGTTCTCAATAATATCTTCCTTATGCAATGTCAATAAGATCTCAAGAAACAAGCACAACTCCCTCAAGCAAAGAGCTCTCAAATAGCCAACAATGATCTCCTCAAAATGAAATACAAATGTATCCACAAGTGACTAGAAAATTATCTCCTCAATGGTCTCAAATAGGGGCAATTTACTCAACAAGTAACCAAAAATAATCTCCTCAAGCAATGACAAAAACCTCAACAATAATGGCAATACTCTTAATGAACTCCACTAAAGCAATAATAGACTCAAGCATCAATTTTATCCACAAAATTGATTTTCTAATCCATCCACTTCTTCTTAATAGCCAAGGCACATAATCAAGCAATTTGTCTTCAAATTCAAACTCCAACTCATGTGCATGTCTTCTAAATCAAGGTGGCAATTAACTAGGTCTCAAGTTCCTAGTTTAATTTCATAATTAAATCATGCACTAGAACATATAACAAGTTAAACACTTTCCAACCTTATGACTTCCTAATTTTTATTAATAAATACAACAAACACCTATGCTTTTATTTTTAATTCCACACCTTATTTTTATTTTTATTTGTGGAAAACATCCCAAAAGGGATGCCACTTTCGGGTAAGACCCAAGGAGGCAGGGGTATCCATTCCGCCAAAAATGCCCAGGACTCGGACCTGGCCTACCACCTTTGACATACTCAAGGAGCAAACAAACACACAAAACCAATTTAAAAATAAGTAAATAACAACAAAAATAATAAAATAAAATAAAAAACATGCTCCTTGAGTGTGTCAAAAACAAAAGCACAACCAAACACGCACAATAAGATAAAAGAAACCACAACACAAACCACATAGAAAAACACAAGAACCACATAACAAAACACAAACAAGACAAAAACAACATAACACTACAAAGACATAACCCAAAAAAACATGAAAAATAAACACAACCAAAACCTAAAAAATAAAATAAAAATAAAAATAAAAATAAAAATAAAAAACAACCAACAACAGACAATAAACAAAAACAAAAAACATAGAAAACACTCACACATAAAAACATGAAATAACACAAACAAAGAGAAACCCAAGAACAAGAACGAAAAAAACACAAGAACAATAACAAAAAACATAAAAAAAAAAAACAAAACAACAAAAACACAAGAACAACAAAAAACAACACAAAGAACACAAAAACAAAACAAAACAAAAGAACCCACCCACCTTAAAAAACTAAACAAAAAAAACAAAGAAGACAAAAGAAAAAAAATGAACAAAACAATGACCTATCTAGACCAGAAGACTATTAAGGCAAGAATCAATAGAGGAAACAAAATAAAGAATAGAATGAGCTAGGGAACTAAAAAAAACTGAATGAACCAAAGAGAAGCGAAAAAAAAAAACAAGAAGAAACTAGGTACCTTCAAAACTGGAGCCATCCAAAGAAATGATAGAAAGAAGAGCTTCCCTAATTTGAGAAGCCCACCATATAGGAGGGTGGCCATAACAAGTAAGATCACCTTTGTCCAAAGCCCAATTAGCTAAAGCATCAACACTCTTGTTTTGATCTCTGACCACATGATTGTAATCAACTTTCAAAAATCCCATCTGGATTAACTCGATCTTCTCAATAATTCTTTTTATTCTCCAATCCACCTTATGATTCTTAGAAGGAGTCTTCAAGATATTAATCATAAGTTGAGAGTCAGACTCAACTAACACCTTTTCCCATCCAACCTTAGTAGCCTCCTGAAGGCCTCTGAGGATACCATACCCCTCAACAAGGTTATTGGAAAGAATACCCAAATTCTCAACGAAAAGTAAAAACCAGGGAGCCATCTGAAAGTCTACCAATTCCTCCCACACTGGCTTTTCGAGGTTCCCTCTAGAGGCTCCATCAGTATTGACTTTTCCAAAATCCTTAGGAGGAGGTTGCCAATTTCTAGTCCTATCCATCTTACTAATACTCACATTCCCTTTAAGTTGGTTGCCCTTAGAAGGTTTAATCTTCAATATTTGCATCACTTGATCCCATCTTTGGTGGGAGTTTTGGGGGTGATTAAGGAGTTGATGGACTGATTCAACTAAGTTGGCTATGGTATTTTTCCAAATATAGTGAATATCCTTCCTATCTTGATTAAAAATTCGGTTTTTCCTTTCATTCCAAATATTCCAAAGAAGAATGGTAGAACCCATCCAAACTAACTGCCTAATAAAATGATCAACACCCTCTTGATTAGGCCAATCCCTCCAAAGCTGTTCAAAAGTAAAAAAATTGGACCACTTTAAGCCAAGTAAAGTGGCCATTCTCCTCCATAGCTCAGAGGCTAAAGTACACTCAATAAAAATATGGTTGATATTTTCTACATTCTCTTCACACATTTCACATCTAAAAGGGCCATGAAAACCACGCTTCATAAGTTTCTCACCAATAAGCACCCTACGATGCAATAAAAGCCAATTAAAGAACCTCACCTTAGGCCAGAGCTTTTGAGCCCACAATTGAGAAAATATGTTAGAAGAATGGTTGGGATTATTATGGCATAAGGTCAAATAACCTTGAGCAACTGAATACTCACCCTTAGTAGTGTTGTTCCATCCAAAACAATATTTTTCATGGGACCAAGAGAGGGATCTCATATGAAGGATGCCTTGGATATCTTGTCTTTGCCTTTCTGGGATTTGAATAGGCCAGTCCTCAATAGGGATCCAATATCTACCAACCTTTGAATTACCAGTATGGTACCGACAGTAATTAGCCACCTTTATCCAATTAGCTCGATGAAGCTCCTCCATCCAAGGCCTCCAATCGGGAAACTGAGTTATCAAAGGCTTGTGACCATCCCAAGAATCTGTCCAAAAATTTGCATGTTGACCATTATGAATGATCCAAAATAATTTTTTCTTTATCAAATCCTCACCAGTCTTAAGAACTGCTAAAATGGGAGAACCTTTGGTAGGAAGTTGATAGCGAACAAGGTCTTCAGGACTTTTGTTCTCAACATATTTAGCATGGAGATTATTGGCCCAAAGAGCATTGGGGTTATGCAACATCCTCCAATATAATTTAGCAGCTAAAGCTTTGTTGTTATTAATTGAATACCGGAATCCTAACCCCCCTTCACTCTTAGGAAGACATAAAGTATCCCATTTCACCAAGGCCCATTTTCTTTTCTCCTTAGTACCACTCCAAAGGAAACGATGACTGATTTGATCCAATTCTCGAAGAACAGACTTTGGGATATTCAAAATGGAAGAAACATAAATAGGAATAGCTTGAAGGACTGATTTTACCAAGGTGATTCTACCCCCAGAAGAAAGCCACTTGTTGGTCCACTTTCCAATTTTCTTCTTGACTTTGTCCAACAACCAATTCCAATATTTATTTTTCTGCCTTTGAATATTTATGGGAATACCTAAATAAGTGATTGGAAGAGAGGTCTTCTTATATATTAATTTATCCAAGACCATGGATTCCTGTCTAGCAGAGCAGTGAAAGAAAATAACTTTAGATTTGTCTTCATTGATCAATCGCCCAGTAGCCTTAGAAAAACAGCTAATGATTTGCTTAATATTAGAAGCTTCCTTAATCGTAGCTTTACCTAAAAGGGTAGAGTCATCCACAAATTGAAGATGAGAGATAGGTCTAGCTCCATGAGCAATGGTAACTCCCTCAAGGGTTTTGTTTTCCCTCTTTTTGGTTATAGTCCTACCCAAGCATTCAACAAGAATGATGAATAAATAAGGGGATAGCGAGTCACCTTGCCTAATACCTCTGGAAGTTGGGAAAGACTGAGAAGGCCTGCCATTGATAAGAACTAAGTAGGAAACTGAAGAGATACATCCCATAATCCAATCCATCCAATCCTTAGAGAAACCAAATTGCCTCAAAACTTTGATAAGGAAGTGCCAATCCACTCTGTCATAAGCTTTGGATAAGTCTAATCGAATGAACATAGAAGGAGAATTTTGCATATCCATGGAATGGATGGCTTCCAGAGCAAGAACTATCTCATCTACTATTTGACGTCCTTCCACATATCCCCCTTGCTCTGGGGAAATAATCTTATGCAAAAGAGGCTTCAACCTTTCTGCCATGATTTTAGTAATGATTTTGAGAAGAACATTACATAAAGCAATAGGTCTAAAAGCTGAGATATGATCAACCTCTTGAGCTTTTGGAACAAGAGTAATATAATTTTTATTGATAACCTTCAAAATTTCTTTGGCTTTCCTGGCTTCTTCCACCACCTCTAATAAATCAACATGAAGGATATCCCAGAACTCTTGGTAGAACTCAATAGGAAAACCATCAAGACCTGGGGTTTTCCTTTTTGCATTTTAAAAACTACTTGTTGAAGCTCATTGATAGTAATAGGAGAAGTCAAAATAGAGTTCTCCTCAAAAGTGATAAGAGAAGGGATTGCTTGAAGAACATTTTGTTGTGAAGCTGAGTCAAGAGGAGTAGCAGCAAAAATATTGGAAAAGTAATCAACAACAATAGAGTTCATGCCATCCCAAGTATAAACAACATCTCCAGAATCTGATTTTAAGGAAGAAATAAAGTTGTGAGATCTTCGATCTAGAAGAGATTTGTGGAAGAAATTTGTGTTTTGATCTCCTTCTTTGAGCCATTGAATTCTAGATTTTTGCTTCCATAAGATTTCTTCTCTTTTTTCCCATTCCTCTAACTGAGTTGTGAGTTTAATTTCATCTGCACTTCTCTTCTTTGTGAGGCCATCTAAATGGATTTTCTTATTCAAATTTTCAAGATGAGCAATAACTTCATGTTTTTTTTTATGAACATCCCCAAACTCTTTCCAGTTCCAAGTCTTGATTTTGGATTTAATGTATTGCAGTATTTTGGCAAAACAGAACATCTTAGTCCCATGCCTAGGTTTACCTTCCTTCCACCATTGTTGCACATGAGGTCTGAAGGAAATGTCTCTAAGCCACATTAATTGAAAACAAAAAGGAGAGAAACTCACATTGGTTTTCCACATTTCCACCATGACTAGCCAATGATCCGAACCAGCATTATTAAGAGTCTTCACTTTAGGAATGTGACCATGGATTAAGAAATTTTCAGAGAGCAAAAACCTATCCAATCTCTCCATTATACAAGCTAAGCCTTGCCTTCTGTTAGACCAAGTCATAAGGCCATTATCTCGGTTGGATATCCACAAGATGGAGGTTTGCAATATATTCGCTCATGAGGTCAGTGCTTTTGTCCAAATTTCTATTTCCCCCCTTTTCTCATCCAGAGAGAGGATGGTATTGAAATCTCCTTCGATCAAGATCCAAGATTTAGGAAAATGAGAGATAATATGAGTAATATCCTTCCACTGTCTTCTTTTTTCCTCCAAAGAAGTCGGGGCATAAACAAGAATGCAGAGCATAATCTGGTTGGAATGTCTACTTTGAATAGCTATAGCCAACAAACCCCAACTTCCAACCATATGGTGAATAACTACCTCTTTTGGGTCCCAAATACAAGCAATGCCACCCAAAGTCCCTTGGGAACTGAGGGAAACCACTTTTCTAGCTGGCAAAATTTTACTGGCAATTAAGTCCATATCCTCCATTGACATCTTTGTTTCTTGAAGGAAAACAAGATGTGGATGATTTATCTGAATCATTCTTCTAATTTCATTTTGTTTTGAAAGACTCCCTTTGAGTCCTCTAATATTCCAAGTGATGATCTTCATTAATACCAGGGCTAAAAATGTTGGGAAGGGCATTAATCTTACCTTCCTCTACAAGCTTTTCACCTTCTTTTACCATATGATATTGATTGGTCTTGCGACCTACTTTTTGATTAGAATCCATCTTCAATTTTTTTTCCCTGTTTCTTGACTTATTCCAATTGAATCTGAGATGGCTTCTAACCTTGAAGAATGCTCACACACAGCCAAAATTTTACTAGATGGTTCAATGGAGTCTATATTGGGACCTCCATTATTTGAAGTTTTGACATTTGAAATATTGTTTTTCTTGTGTAAATTTTCTCCTTTTTTTTCTGTTGAAAACATTTGATTTGTTGGTTTGTATCTGAGTTCTTTCCTTCATATTTAAATTATGTTTCTAAGGTTTTAGTTTCCATTATTTCCTCTTCCTCACTTGGGACATCATTTGTGGAAAGGATTTCAAACATATTAGCAAATGACTTTGATTGATCCTTCATTACTGGTTTTTTTGAGTGTTCTTCTTCTTAGGTATTTGGAAACCCGCTGAGTTTATATCTTCTTTCTTTTGATCAGGAATTTTATTTGGGCAAGCACCGGCCAAATGACCATATTCATGGCAAATTCTACAATGAAAAGGAATGTTCTCATAGTCCACTACTTGCTCCCAAGTGTCTTCCCCAAATTGTAATGTGATATTTTTAGGTAGGGGTTTGTCAAAATCCATTAAAACACAAATTCGAGCATAAATAATATGTTCAAAATTTTGAGTACAATCAGCAATCATCATAAAAGTTCCTAAAGAGTTTCCAATTGAAGAAAAAATAGTAGGATTCCAAAATTCAATAGGGAGGCCAAAGAGTCTAACCCACACGGGAGCTATAGAAGGCATCTCTTCTTCGGATTTAAATTTAGTATGCCAGGGCTTCATGAAAAGCCCCGCCCTTCCAAAAAACCAAGGACCCCCTTGAAAAGTTTTCTCTCTATCTTCATTATTAGCAAATAAAACAAGAAAATAACCATTTGGATAAATAGAGATTTGTAACTCACCTTTAGTTTTCCAGATTTTTGCAGCCTAGACTTTGAAAGCAGATAGACTCGGACGAAAACCCACGAACCGACAAATTAGTCCTCTTTTTTCCAAATCTTCAATGCCGAACTGAATGTTACCCATATCAAGCTTAACAATAGGAGTTCCATCAGCTGCTTTAAGACATCCTGACTCCATTTTCCTGGGATCAATCTTAGGCATTCTTAGAGGTTTATGAGAAGCCCTAATATTGATATTAGCATTGGGCTGAGGCTGTCCACCACGAAGGGCATCCCTAAAATTCATTTTTGGGACTGAGTCTTCAAAATTCTTACCCTTGATAGGGGTTTTCACAGTAGAATTATTTTGTGGGTGCACCTTAGCACCAGATTCACTTGAGATATGAGCCATTTTTTGATCAACTGCTTGAAACTTATTTCGTGGTCTCTTTAATCCTTGCCCTAGACGCTCGTGGAAAGGTATGGTTTTCACTTTTCTTTTGTGCAGAAAATTGGAAGTCGTTGTCACTCAAGTTCATGGTATGATCTATTGAAAGAAAAATTTCTAACCCATATTGTATCCTCTGCAACATTTCCTGCTAAAATATTGAGCATAAACCACAAAAATATTGGCCGCTAGGGCCTGAAGGCCCTAAAAACCAACCTCTGGAGCTGCTTGCACTCAACCCAGATGAAACCCTCGCATAGCCGCTTGCCAAATATATCATTCACACATAGGGATGTGCTAGGATCTATGTTTCTCCAAATGATATGAAAATTTGTGGAGATGTTCTAGGGTTTTTTAGGCATCTACCCTCAAAATTTCAGCTCAATCCGAGTTCGGATGAGTGAGATATGTCCAAAACAAGTTCGGCAGTTTGGGCAATCCTGTGAAAAATGTCTAATCCTCCCCCTGCTATTGTCCTAATTCCACACCTTATAAATCCACATAAAACAATCACAAATATTTAACTTCAAACCTTATAACTCCCTAAGCACATACAACAATCATTTATTTTACTAAATACCTTATAACTCCCTAGTTATAAAAGAAATCATTTTCAATGCACCAAAAACTTGGCAATATCAAATATTACCTTGCGCTAGATATAAATACCTTTTTACGAAATTGCCTTTGCCAAAATTAATGTGCCTTCACCATCTTCAAAATCGTTAATGCCTTGCCAAAAACAATGTGCCTTCACACCTTTGCGGGAGTCGAACTTTGTTCCTCTCACTTAGCATTGTGAAGTTCTTACCACGTGGGTGTCAGCCCATGTTGGGATTTAATCCCAAACACCCAAATTTTCCTATGCTCAAATTTGAAACTCGAATTGTCTTCCTTCGCAAAACACTTTACCCCTAGCGGGATTCGAACAGTGAAACTGCCTTGTGCAAAGTTTGTATGCTACCAACTGCACTATAGGCTCCTACGTGACATGACTTTCCCATGCTATCTCCTTGACCTTGCTCTCAAACAAAAATTATTTTTCTTTATTTCTTTGTTGCTCCCCTTTCGACGATTCTCACTCATGCACAATATTCCAATCTCTTATAAATAAAGTTTTACCTTTTATTTATATGCACCTCCATGCCTTCGAATGACGTCGACAGATTTTATTAATCTCCCCAATCATTGCACGTCGACGAATAATAAAATTCAACTTTAGAGCTTAGAATTATTAAATAAAAATTTAATAATTCACTTCTTAACTTTGAATTGGGATATCTCCTTCATTCTTTTTAATTTTTCCATGAAACTTTTTTGCACCTAGGTTTTATTTAAAAAATCTTTTCATCCATCATTATTTGGAGAAGTCTTAACATAGTGGTTTTAATGAAAAACCCTTTCCAATGGTTTTAATAAAAACCCTTTCCATTGGTTTAAATAAAAAAATTTACCATTGGTTTTAATAAAAACCCTTGCCATTGGTTTTAATATAAACCTTTACCATTAGTTTTAATAAAAACCATTAATATAATATTTAAAAATTAAATATTTTATTCCTCTTGTGCCACAAAATATTGCATATATCCATGCTCTCAAAAGTATAATAAATGATTATTTATGAAGTGCTTTTGCCACCAAAACTCAATGTGATCCATGAGACATCAATGACAACACAAAATAACTCAAATTACCAATAATTTACCCCTTTGTCATTGATGGCAACACCTCTAATGCAAATCACCACAATCACTGCAAAAACCATCTCTTTGAGAATCAAAGGTGCTCCCCCTGACTCAATGCTCTCTATGGAGGCTACTCCCCCTATCTCAATGCTCTCTTTGGAGGCTTCTCCCCCTAACTCAATGCTCTCCCCCTTACTCAAATATCTCCCCCTTTGACATCAATGGCAAAAGGGACACCTATGGGGCTAAAATATATGACTCTTAAGCTTAGCCCCACCACCACCTTCTCTCTTGAGGTGATTAATTTTGGGGTGGGAGTACATTTACTTCCATATTACATTGTTCCTTTCCTTTTTCAACTTCCTTCCACATCTTTATGATATCATTTTCTTGATGAGTTACTTGATCTTCTTGTCTTGAACCTGTTTGGAATTGAGTCCTATACCATTTTACAATATGCCCAAAAATATTATAGTTAAAACACTTGATATTGTAGCCTTTAGATGGTGCCCATATCCTGAATTCTTTCTTGAAATAATTTCCATATCCATTCCTTTCCTGAAACCTATATTGTGAAGTTCTATTTTCATAATAATTATGACCATGACTTCTAAATTGTGTACCTCTAAAACCAAAACTATGTTGCTAATTTTATTTGCACTGAGAAGCTCTATGACCAATATTTTTGAATAAGAAGCAATTTCCTTGAAAACCATACCTTATTCCTTTGAAGTTCCTTCTAGAAAAATCAAACTTCTTTGACCCATAGACCCTACAGTGTATAGCCCTATGTCCAAATCCATTACAATAAAAACAATGTCCTTGAAAAGCCCTTTGTTCATGCCTTGGTTTCTCATACCTTTCTTGACCATTATCCTTGTGATCATCTTTGACTTGTGCATTGTATCCTTTATCCTTATTTTTAGTATCTAAATCCTCTTCCTTAATATATTCCTTGCTTTCCTTTTCAAGAATTTATTTTCCTCTTGAACTTGATTCACCTATCTCAAAACAAGATCCAAACTAGATGTTTGGAGCCATAGGAACTTTGGAACTTTCTTCATGAATATTAGGTGCTTCCTTGCTTTCATATTTTAGAACTTCCTTTCCTTTTGAGTGTGATTCCCCAAACCTGAAATATGAGACCTTTGGTGCTTTGAAACCTTCCTCTTCTTTCTCTTCATTTGTGTCAAATAGCAAATTGGCATCCATATCTATTGTATCTAAAATACATGTTTCCTTCTCAGTGAAAATTTCTTGACCTTTTGAGTCATGTGATGGATCAAAATTCTCAAGTATAGAACATCTCAATTATTTTATATTCTTCTTAACCACTTGTAGTTTCTCATGGATATCATTGAAGTCTTATTTTAGATCAACTGAGACATATGTCTTTCTTACAATATTATCTTGTTTTACTTCTTTTGTTTGGAGTGAGTGTTCTTCTTCTACTTATTTTATCCCATAGAAAAACCCTTCTTCATCTTCACTGTCACTAAGATCATTATAATATTCTATAGCAAACAAACTCTCATGATTTATTTGACCATGCCTGTTTCATTGATGTGTCATCTCATCTTCACTATCACTGAAGCCATTAAAATATCCTGATATGTGATCTCTTTGACCACACACAAAGCATTGTTCTCTTTCACCTTCTATTCCTAGGAATAAATGTTCTTCCTTTTCATCATTTGAATTGTCTCTATCATTTAATTTGAGCTATCACTTGCTTCTTCAATGTAAAAAGTCTTCTTTGTCTTACAATTTTTTTTCTTTTTCTCATACTTTCTTTTCTTGTACCTGTCATATTTTTCATGCTTATGCTTTCCATCTTCTTTTCTTCTATGACCCTATTTTTTATCATCACTATTTTTTTCATGTGAACACTTATCTTTATAGTGACCATAATCACCACACTTGTAGCATTTGACTTTCTTCATATCCCTGTAATTCTTTGAGTCCTTTTTCCTTTTGATGAAGTTAGCTTCCTCATCATTATATGAATCTCTATATTTCTCTGGAAATTTCCTTTTTTTTTTCTCTGAAGCATTGAATGCAATTTCTTTCATTGGAACCTGATGCTTACTTATTATCATATCATAAGGTGTGAGATTTCCTTGTAGTTCTTCCATTGTTAGCTTTTTGATATCCATTGTTTCTTATATTACTAAAACCTTTGCATCATACTTCATTGGAAGTGATATCAAAACCTTTTGAGTAACATCTGATTCTTTCATATCAAATCCTAGACCTCTCATGGTGTTAGAAATCAACTCAAAATAAAAACTTTGCAATATCTTCATAATCTTCCATTTTCAATTCCTCAAATCTTTTTCTATGAGTTTGTAGTTTTTCCAAATTTACCTTGGAATCTCTTTCATAGGTATTTTGCAACTTGGTCCATATTTCATTAGTTGAATTACATACCATGACTTTTGCAAAATATGTCTCACGTAGTCCATTCAAAATGCAATTCATTGCCTTTGTATTGATCCCAACCAATTTCCTAATAATATTATTTGTCTCGGGATCAGCTTCAACATTATACTCTTTTGCAACCATCTACCATACCTCATATCCTTGTGATATCAAGAAGTTCTTCATTCTCATGCTCTAGAAAGCATAATTGTTACCATAAAACAAAGGAGCCTTACTTATAGATGATCCATTCTGTGAAGCCATCTATGTTCTTATAGAATCTGCCCTCAAGTTTTTAGTCTTTCAGAAGGAACCTGCTCTGATACCAATTGAAGAACACAAGCTTATAGTGAGATGGGGGGTGAATAGTATGGCACCCAATTTTTACTTTCTTTCCAAACCAATATCAATTAGTGTCCTTAATTGCAATAACCAAATATATCAGTTTGCATTAATAACATAGATAACAAAAAAAAATCAAGTGCACAAATCACCACACATAGTTGAGACACAAGATTTAATGTGGTTCCCCCAATGTGGGGTAGTCCATAAGATAATATCCTTATAATATTTTACAAATAAGTATGGATACTTATCCTAATACAAATGATTACTTTAATCTACTCAAAGCTAGGCTATCCTAATCTACACAAGTGGGCTCCACTAATCTGCTTAGCTAGGGTATCCACTGATCTGCTCAGCTAGGCTATCCATTGATCTACTCAGCTAGACAATCCATTGATCTGCTTAGCTAGGCTATCCACTGATCTGCTTAGCTAGGAAATCCATTGATCTGCTCAGCTAGGTTATCTTGATTTGCTTAGGTGGGATCTTCATTAATCTTATCAACTATGCAATCCACAAATATGCTCAGATAGGCAATTGACTGATCTACTCAACTAGGCTATCCACTGATATTCTCAGCTAGGCAATCTTGATCTTCTCAAGTGGGCTCTTCATTGATCTGCTTAGCTAGGCAACTGGTGTTGATATGTTTTTCTGTTTCTATTCTATCTCTTTCACTGCTCATAAATCTACCTCAATGCCTTCTCACAAGGCTCAAACAATCCTACTCAAATATTATCCCAAATCTATGATTAAGGCCTTCACAAAAAGGCTCAAACAATCCTGCTTAAATGCTATCCCAAATCTGTCCATAATTCTTTCCCAAAAGCCTTCTCAAAGGTTCAATCAATCATGCACAAAGCTACCTCAAATCTATCCAAAAATTCTGTCCTAAAATACTTCTCAAAGGCTCACTCAATCATGCACAAAATATGCCTTAAATATATCCAAAAATTATATCCCAAAAGCCTTTTGAAAGGCTCAATAAATCATGCTCAAGTAGCACTCAAGTATCATCCACAAATCAACATAGGCAAGGCTCAATGATGAACTCAACAATAAATGGCAATGTACTCTTCAATGGATGACAACAATGATCCACAATGATATCAACAATGTATGACAAATACTCTTTCAAATGGATGATAACAATGCTCAAAAATGTATAACAAACACTCTCTCAAATGGATGATAACAATGCTCAACAATGTATTCTCAAATGGATGATAACAATGCTCAACAATGAACTCAACCATATATGACAAATACTCTCTCAAATGGATGATAACAATGCTCAACAATGAACTCAACCATGTATGACAAACACTCTCTCAAATGGATGATAAAAATGCTCAACAATGAACTCAACCATGTATGACAAATACTCTCTCAACTAGATGATAACAATGCTCAACAATGAACTCTCAAATATGTGGAAAATGAGCTCGTTAATGAAAAACTCTCCAAGCAATAACAATGAGGACTTCAACCAACCAAGGACAATCTCCACAAGTGATAGCAATAGGTTCTCAATAATATCTTCCTCATGCAATGTCAATAAGATCTCAAGAAACAAGCACAACTCCCTCAATCAAAGAGCTCTCAAATAGACAACAATGATCTCCTCAAATGAAAGACAAATGTATCCACAAGTGACTAGCAAATGATCTCCTCAATGGTCTCAAATAGGGGCAATGTACTCAACAAGCAACCAACAATAATCTCCTCAATAAATGGCAAAAGCCTCCTCAATAATGGCAATAATCTTAAAGAACTCCACTAAAGCAATAATGAACTCAAGCATCAATTTTATCCACAAAATTGATTTTCTAATCCATCCACTTCTTCTTAATAGCCAAGGCACATAATCAAGAAATTTGTCTTCAACTTCAAACCCTAACTCATGTGCATGTATTCTAACTCAAGGTGGTAATTAACTAGATATCAAATTCCTATTTTATTTTCATAATTAAATCATGCGCTAGAACATATAACAAGTTCAACACTTTCCAACCTTATGACTCCCTAATTTTTATTAATACATATAACAAACACCTACACTTTTATTTTTAATTCCACACCTTATAAATCCACATACAACAATAACAAATATTTAACTTCAAACCTTATAACTCCCTAGTTATAATAGAAATGATTATTCAATGCACCAAAAAATTGGCAATATCAAATATTACCATGCGCTAGAGATAAATACCTTTTTACGAAATAACTTTGCCAAAATTAATGTGTCTTCACCATATTTGAAACTGTTAATTCCTTGCCAAAAAAAATGTGCCTTCACACCTTTGTGGGAGTCAAACTTTGTTCCTCTCACTTAGCACTCTGAAGTGCTTACCACGTGGGCATTAGCCCATGTTTGGATTTAATTCCAAACACCCAACTTTGCCTGTCCTCAAATCTGAAAACTCAAATTGCCTTCCTTAGCAAAACACTTTGCCCCTGGCAAGATTCAAACAATGAACCTGCCTTGCGCAAAGTTTGTGTACTACCAACTGTGCTATAAGCTCCTGTGTGATGTCACTTTCTTGTGCTGTCTCCTTGACCTTGCTCTCAAATGAAAATTAGTTTTCTTTATTTCTTCGTTGCTCCCCTTTCGACGATTCTCACTCATGTGTGATATTCCCAATATCTTATAAACAAAGTTTTACCTTTTATTATGCACCTCCATGCCTTCGAATGACATCAACAAATTTTATTAATTTTCCCAACCATTGCACATCGACGAATAATAAAATTCAGCTTTAGACCTTAGAATTATTAAATAAAAATTTAATAATTCACTTCTTAACTTTGAATTGGGATATCTCCTTCATTCTTTTGAATTTTTCCATGAAACCTTTTGCACCTAGGTTTTATTTAAAAGACCTTTTCATCCATCATTATTTGGAGAAGTATTAGCATAGTTGTTTTAATGAAAAACCATTTCTAATGGTTTTAATAAAAACCCTTTCCATTGGTTTAAATAAAAACCTTTACCATTGGTTTTAATAAAATCCCTTGCCATTGATTTTAATATAAACCTTTACCATTGGTTTTAATAAAAACCATTAATATAATATTTAAAAATTAAACAGTATAGGCCTCTTGTGCCACAAAACCTTGCATATATCCATGCTATCCAAAATATCATAAATGATTATTTATGAAGTGCTTTTTCCACCAAAAATCAATGTGATCCATGTGACATCAATGATCCACGTGACATAAATAACAACACAAAATAACTCAAATTGCCAACAAATACATCTATTTTCTATTTAAGCAATTGAATGTGACATTAATGTAAGCATAAATGACAAATAAGTTAAATAAAATGGGGGTTCTCTTTATATTAATTCATTTGTCAAATACATGGTTAAAAAACATCCCCTTGAGGGCTCTTAATTGATACAATCAATTACACTATCTAAAGGGTCTAATCCTTTCAAAACTCAACACACGCTTTCAGTGTATTCCTCGCACTCTCAATTTGAAGATCAGGATTTTGCTACCACTATGATGATCTATAAATGTTCAAACTTGTACCTCATTCCTTGTGCACTATAATACTGGGATCTACACAGAAGAAACTAAAATTAAGTTATAGCATGTACGGATTAAGATGAAATCATAAACATGCATGCAACATTGAATACAAAAGGTGTAATAGACAGTTTAAAACTATTTTAAATTGTACCAAAACTTAGTATGATGTATATTATCTACTTTAGGAAATATTTATGCAAAAATTTAAATGAAATTATAAGTGAAATCCATGGTTGTCCCTGGTGTTCCAATTGGGACTATCATCATGCAAACTCTAATTGAAGGTCCAAAATTGCTCCAAATTTCACCAAATTTTAGTATGATATATATAAACTAATTTATAAATGATCTATACTAAAATTAATCCAAAAATGTATTCCAATTCATGGTCATCCATGGGTTTTCCAATTAGTACTGTTAACCATTCCATGTGGGGACGACCACCAAACCTGGTGGTTTTATCACCAATTCCAGTGGGATATGTTTCAAACTACTCCTAGGGTTCTGTCATAAAATTTGGTATTCTAACTCATAGAAATGGGTGGGTTTTGGAATGGATTTGCATATTTAGGGATGTATTGGAAACTCCTTTGATTGATGAAGATTCCAAGGGTAAATACGTAAGTAAAAGAAGAGAGTGAATATCGATAGCACTTTGTGGTGATTTATTACAAATACCTCTCTCTAAAATTGGGTGGAAAGACTCCAATTTATATCCCAAGAGGACCACAGGGTCAAATGGGCAAATTGAAGCAGGAAAGGTAGGTGTCGCCACTTGTCAAAACCTTTTTCATGAATTGGGTGGAAGAGGCCTCTAATTTGGACCTCCAATTTATAGGTTGTGATGGCTTTAGTAGGCCCTCAATATATCACAAGTCATTGGGTTGGATAAATGGCATAATTTGATTTCCTTTTTTCCACCATTGAATTTGTGAGAGGCCTAACCATGGTTGTCCCATGCAGGGATGGTTTTTGGTGGTCATCCCTAGGTTGGACGGCCATAAACTGTGGCCATCCTAGGGTGGGACGAACATGGCTACATGGCCCAAAATATCCCAAAAGTATGGTAAACATTCCCAAAAGTGGTTAGTACAACTATGTAACCCCTTAAGGTTGCCCAATGGGGCTATATGGTGTTTATAAGATTGGCATAATCACAATCTAATTGGATTAACCCGATTTTAGTATCTACAAAATTATAGTGTAGAGGAAAATTATTGCTAGTGTGAATTCATGGTTCAATGGTAATTTTATGATTTGGGAGCAAATTCATTATCACAGTGTATTTGTTATTAAGTAGTAATTTTGAAGTTCTTTGGGGGTGGTCACATTTGTTTCTTTGATCTATATTTTTAGGTGATTTATTTCTTCTCTTCCTCTTCTTATGCTTATGACTTCCTTATTTACGTCATCTTAATTCCATTATTTTCAATCTTAAATGGCCATCAGGGGCTTAATCCATGGATTAAGAGAGCTTTATGTCTAAATACAAGAGGATAAGCCTTGCAAAGGTTAATCTATTTCCTTTTCTTTCCCATCGCTACAAGTTGTTCATTCTATTTCTATAAGTTTTTGTCAAGTATTTTTGTAGGTTTGGTGATACGATCGCATTCCCCTGATAGTCCTCTATGGGTCTAAGGTCACAAAACAAAATTCACATTCATGATGAATTTATAGTTAGATTAAATTAGCTATCACATTGAATTTGTTGTTCAACAATGAACTTGAATGTTCAAAGAGAATTTGTAGTTCTTTAGCCCTCGCAATGTCCATGAGATATGGTCATGAGATTTCTATTTTTATCTATTTAGTCCTATAAAGGATCTTTTTATATGATTTAATTCCATTTAGTCTTCATATTGGTTTTCGTACCTTTCTAATTTTAGTTAAATATTTTAATGTGGTAATCAAATAACCTAGCTTAGGATCTTTTGATTTCATTTAGCACTTAAATCTAGGTTTAAAGAGAATCATTAGTTAAAAATATTTTTAGATCTAGTATTTTACTTTAATTTAGATCTCAAGATATTCTTTAGTTAGAAATATTTTATATTTATTATTTTATTTAAATTATATTTAAAAGAATATTTAGTTTGTAATATTTTAGATGTAGTAGTTTTCTTTAAATTAGATTTTAAAGGATTCTTTGGTTAGAAATATTTTATATCTAGTATTTTTCTTTAAATTATATTTAAAAGAATATTTTATTTAGAAATATTTTAGACCCAACCTTTTATTTATATTAAATTTAAAATAATCTATAATTATAAATATTTTAGATCTAGCCCTTTTCTATAAACTAGATTTAAAAGAATATTTACTTAGAAAATTTTTAGATCTAGTAGTTATCTTTAAATTTGCATGAAAGTAAAATTCAAGTGCACTCAAAATAAAATAGGTAAGTGACTCACACTCTATAATTCCATTAGTTTTAATAATTAAAAAATTAGGGTTTACAAGGGGGGATAATTCAATGGGATAATCCTTGGTAGGAGGGTTCACATAGGGGACTTATGTGGGAAGGACTCAGAGTCCCAAGGGACCTAATATGCAATACTTTATGGAATAATTTAGAGGTAGTAATGGAAAGAGATATGATACAGGATAATAGGCCCAAAAAATCCTACAAGTTGTTGGTAAAATAAAGGAGAATGAAGCTAAACAAGATAAAAGAAATATATGTTTACCTTAGATAGAAACAATCCCAGTGCTAGAAATTATAGAAGAACTCATAGTAGAGGATATTGTGTATAAATTCAAGCATTCCTTGATATGCAATTTTGTAGGACTCTGGCCTTCTATAAGTTTCTTGTACTTCTAGGCTAGAAAGCATTGGGTACCTCAAGGGGAATTGAATATCTTCACATTATTGAACAGATGCTTCATAGCTGAATTCATAATTATATATGACAAGGATAAATATTTTGAGGGAGGTTTGTATAACATAGGCCCTGTAGGTCTATTCATGCAACCATGATGACCCACTTTTGATCCTAGAACTGAACCCTCGATAGCTCCAATTTGGCTAAAACTATTTGCACTTTCTTTAGAATACTATAAAGAGAAAATTTTGAAGTTGATAAGTAATCTCTTGCGAAAATACATAGGCAGGTCAATAGAATTAGTGGAAGGAGTATCAGTAGCATATACCAAAGTTTGTGTGGATATGGACTTGGGAAAACTATTAGCAGTGGAAATTGAACTCAAATTCAGAAGGAATATATGGATACAACAAATAGAATATGAATTTGTGCCTTTAAGATGTAGATCATATCATGAATATGGATATTTGATGAGAGGCTATCCCAAAATAGCTAAAGGAGAGACAAATCCAGTGAATCCAAACCCGAGAAACCAACCTCAGTAAAAATAAAATGAACAAGGATTTCAGAAGGTTATGAGAAAAGTAACAAAATTTAATAACCATGAAAGAGGAAGAAATTGGTAGAAGGGAGGAAATACAAATCAAGACCAAGAAGGAATAGATCCATCCAAAAAATATGAGATCCTTAGGCTAGATGATAAAATGTAAGGACAGGAACTACCACACTCAAATAAAACAAAAAATCTAGAGAAAATGGTAGCATAAGAGGTTCATCATCCACAACATACAGATATAAAAAAACAACAATACCTAAAAGCAATGAGGGGTAGAATATGGACATTGCATACAGGTACAATTTGAATCAACCAAAGAACAATAGATAGAATATAAAGAGTAGCCACAACCAGATACAGAAGGAGCTTTAGTATTATATAATAAAGAGCCACATACATATAAGGAGATAATTATGGGAATAAAACAGAAAAATAGAGAAAATCCAACCCTTGGGATAAGCCAAATGGAGAAAAGGCTAAAAAATATAAACTCTTAAGGAGTAGGTAGAAATACAAACAAAGAAAAAACACAATAATAAGGAGAACAATTGAGAGAGACAGACATGGTTAAACCCATAGCCAACTTCTACAATAAGTATTCCCAATGATTATACACACATGGAATGGAAGGGGATTAAATGGCCACCCCATATAATTGGTTTTTAAATGTATGATAGAATATAACCACCGAGATGTGGTTTTATTACAAGAAACTAGAGCATCACTGGAAGAAATGCAAATAATATCCAAGAAATTCTAGAGGAATCGAGACTATGAGTCCCAAGCTTCTTATGGATTCTTCGAGGGAATGACTAGTTTGTAGAATATACACTTTTCAGTAGGTAGGAGTAGCATCAACTAGAGGGATCTTGATGACCAAATTGAGATATAGAGAATCAAACTTAGTTTGGATGATTATTAAATTTTATGGGATGAAGGAAGTGCAAGAATAAAAAAACCAATGGAAGTCAATCCAGGCTATTAAAGAAGCTTACCCAGAAGATGGATTCCTGGTGGGTGGAGATTTCAATTCCAAGATATCAAAGGACAAAATCCTGATTTTCCAAGCTAATAATTTAAATTTGATTGATATTCCACACCTATAGGATGTGGTACTACTTGGACCAATAAAAGGAAATGAGACCAAGCAATAAAATAAATATTAGATAGGATATTGATAGAGGAAAAAATTCACCAGTTATGGAGGTGTCATCCAGAAATAATAATCTTGTTATATTTTGACCATTTACTGGTATGTCTAAATATCACAAACCGAATACCCTAGTCCATTCAAATTTGAGAACTTTTGGCTTCTAAACCAAGAATTATTAGAGTTAGTTCAACAATGGTGGTAATAAGGGAAACCAGCATTTAGAAAGGCATAATTTCAGCTACAATATAGATTGAAATATATCAAATATAATTTGAAAAACTAGAGCAAATTCCAAATATCGTATTTTAATAAATAAAGAGTAGAGCTAGTTGAGAGATTGCAAGGAGTTGCATAAAGAATTCGTTCAGAACCCCCTTCAGAGGAGTTACTCTCCCATGAAAATATCTTAATGCAGGAGGAAGAGGAGCTAGATAAGAAAGAAGAAACCTATTGGAAGCAGATATCTAGAATTACTTGGCTTCAAGAAGGATATAGGAATACAAAGTTCTTTCACCAGTTAGACATAGCTAGAAAATACTATAACTGGATTTATGCTTTAAAAAATGTATAAGGAATCCTAGAAACCACCACTTTAGGTATGTAAAATGTAGCTAATGATTTTTTCTCCACTTTTTTTTACTACATATTCACATCTATCAAAATAATCCTAGGAGGAAATCTTGGGAAGTATCCCCAGATTAGTATCTCAAGAGAAAAATAAGGAGATTATGAAATATATCAATTAAGAAAAGGTGAAAGAAACAATCTTCTCCATTCAATCGATAAAGGCCCTAGGTACTGATGGATTACCAACATAATTCTACAAATATTTTTGGGATATTGTAGGAGAAGATATAAGATTAGTAGAAGAAGACAAATATAGTGGTAGGATTATCAAATACCTCAACCATAATTTTCTATATTTGAATCCAAAGGGAGGAGAGATGGATAATATAACCAATTATAGATTAATAGCCCTCTGCAATGTGATCTACAAGATCATCACCAAGGTAATAGCCAATAGACTAAAATCTATATTACAAAATATCATATCTTTTGAATAAGGAGGATTTGTGCAAGGTAGACAAATATTTTATGAGATTGTAATAACATAATAAACTATACATCATATGGACTAAATAAAGAACAAAGGAATGTTCCTGAAGTTAGATTTATCCAAGACCTATGACAGAGTGAGTTGGGAATTTTTGGATAAAATTTTGCAAATATTTGGATTCCAAAAAGATTGGATCAACTGGATAATAAAATACATCTCCATAGTCTCCTTTTCAGTGCACATCAATGAAAATCCATCCCCACTATTTAGGGCTAGCAGAGAAATTAGACAAGGAGATTCTCTCTCTCCATATTTGTTTATTATTTTTGCAAAAGGACTAGAAATACTCATACAAAAGAAAAAGCAAAGAACAACATTACATAAATTCAAATAATTAGATATAGTTATCACCGATCTATAATTCATAGATGATACAATATTATTGGGGATGCAACAATAAAAGAAGCAACTAGTGTTAGAGAAATATTAGACTGCTACACTACAACCATTGACCAACTTTTAAATGAAGAAAAATCTAAAGTTTTTTTCTTTAATGTACATAAGAGAATCAAAGATTATATAGTAAACATTCTTAGGTTATCAATGGCCTCCTATCCACTATATTACTTGGAAATTCTCTTAAAATAAAAAATCCTAAAATAGAAAGATTGGAAATCCCTAAAAGATAATATTTTCTCAAAGATGTCACACTAGTTTCATAGATGGTTAAGCTTTGGAGGCAGAGTCACACTTTTGAAGTCAGTGTTACAAGAAATGATAATTTATAAATTTTCCATTTTAGTAGCCCCAAAGAGCATACTCAAATATTTAGAAAAAATGATGAGAAAATTCTTATGGTTAGTAGCACAAGAAAATAAAAAAGAATCTTTTGTAAGCTAGGAGAAATTATGTCAACCAAAGAAATATGTAGGTCTTGGAATCAGAGTTGCAACAACAAATAACCTAGCACTAATAGGGAAGTTATATTATCGGTGGATCATAAACCCATATCAGTTATGGATTCAAGTTCTAAAAGCTAAATATTACCCTACACGCAAAATGGAATATGTCCCATGGTTGCTAGTTATAGGTGTGGGATCAGATATATGGAAAACACTCAAAATATAGACCTCACTTATTAAGGAAGACATTGGAAAGTAGGTGATGGGGGAAAGTTAGTTTGTGGGATTATTCTTGGGAATTTACCCTCCCTTTATTAAACAATACCCTCATCTTAGTGGTATCAAAGAGACTCTTCATAATCATGGTCAAACTCTTATATCTTAGTATCTCATCCCCCCAAGCCAAAAACTAGCAACTTCAGGAAGATGGCAAAATTTGAACCAATGGTTAGGTGAAGAATGAGAATCCGGAAAAACATGAACTAAAATAAATTTGAGAAAAAATAACATGGCTATGAAAATATGGACCTGACCAACTAGAATGGGGATATGGAAAACAAGGCACTTACACAGTGAAAGCAGGCTACCAAAAGGCTCACCAAAGTAGCAAGAATCAACATCAACAACAACATCCCTGGAAATAAATATGATAACCAAAAGGTTGGATGAAAGTTAATTGTTTTATATGGTAGGTTTCTCACAAAAGCATTATGACTCAGGATAATATGAGGAGAAAGGGGTTCATTGGACCCAATAGATGTGTAATGTGCTTCCAAGAGGTAGAAACTATAAACCACCTCCTTTTTATTGTTCCTATGCTTACATCATATGGAATTGGTGGTACTCCATATTTAGCCAAACATAATGATATCCTCCTAATGATAGTAATTTTTGGGACTATTGGTCACATAACACCTTCAAATCTAAAACACTAAGCATGGATTGGAATTTAAGGATTGGCTTCATCTGCTGGAAGATATGGTTGAAATGGAACAACAAAATTTTTATAGAGAAATTTGGTTCAGAAGAGAGGACCTGGGGGATTATTTTAAGGAAGTTATTAGAAACTGTGTAGACCAAAGTAAAGGAAGAATCTTCGATGATAGAGGTAGAACAAGATATTTGGGAATAACTATGGAATCAAATGCAACATGAAAGCTATCAGGAATAGAAAAAATAATAAAGAGGACTTCAATAATATTTGTTGGAAGAGGACATATACAATTAAGAAGGAGGTAAAGTTTAAAGAACAGGGATTCAAAGATCCTTGGAAGATGAAAGAAAACGAAAAACTATATTTTTAGCCTTGCCAAGAAAGGCAGAATATCAAAATGGATTTGTATAATCTAATCATTTTTTTTGAATAAAATTTTTACCTTTTACTCAAAAAAATTAGATTTAAAAGAATCTTTAGTTAGAAATATTTTAGATCTAGTCTTTTTTCTTTAAATTAGATTTAAAAGAATATTTAGTTAGAAATATTTTAGATCTTTTTCTTTAAACTAAATTTAAAGGGATTATTTAGTTAGAAATATTTTAGATATAGTATTTTTCTTTAAAACAATATGTAAAACAATCTTCATTTAAAAATATTTTAGATCTAGTATTTTCATTAAATTACATTTAAATTAATCTTTATTTAGAAATATTTTAGATCTATTATTTTTTCTTTAATTTATATTTAAAGAAATACTTAATTATAAATATTTTTTTTTTATTGGTTGAAAGGGTGTTGAAAGGTCCCTGAACCTTGTACAAGAGGAATTACATGAATTTCATATCGACCGAGGTGGTCCAAGAAATAAAGATCAAAGAGCGAGCAAACCTCCACACGAGGAAAGGTGTCGCGAAATCGTGACCAAAATGGTGATGTCGTGAAATCATGACAAGTTGCATCGTTGCTGCCAAGAGAAGAAAGGATGTCACAAAATCGTGACAAGAAGCGCCAACGGAGCCGAAGGAGGAAAGGAGTCACAAAATCATGACATTTTGCAAGGTTGCTGCCAGAAGAGAGGAAGTGTCGTGATATCGTGACATGTTGCTAGGTTGGAGCCGGAAGAGAAGAAGAGTCACGAAATCATGAGATGAAGGAAAACCATGACCAGATAGAAAAGGTGTCATGAAATCACGACAAGAAGTAAGATCACTACCAAAGAGAAGAGGTGTCATGAAATCATGACAAGAAGGAAGACCGCAGCTGAAGTGAAAAAGTGTCATGATATCACGACATTTATGGAAGACCGCTGTCGAAGAGAAAAGGTGTCACGAAATCGTGACAATATGGAAGACCACTGTCGAAGAGAAAAAGTTTCATGATATCACGACATTATGGAAGACCACAGCTGAAGAGAAAAAGTGTCACGATATCGCGACAAGATCGAAGACCGCAACCGAAGAAAAAAAGTGTCATGAAATCGCGACAAGATGGAAGACCACTGCCAAAGAGAAAAATTGTCGCGATATCGCGACAATATGGAAGACCGCAGCCGAAGAGAAAAAGTGTCACGATATCGCGACAAGATGCAAGAAAGAGAAAAAGTGTCGCGATATCGCGACAAGATGGAAGACCGTTGCCAAGGAGAAAAAGTGTCACGATATCGCGACAAAATGGAAGACCACAGTCGAAGAGAAAAAATGTCACGAAATCGCGACATGATGCAAGAAAGCGCCTGAAGAGAAAAAGTGTCACGATATCGCGACATGTTGCAAAAATGCACCTGAAGAGAAAAGGTGTCGCGATATCGCGACATGTTGCAAAAACACACCCGAAGAGAGAAAAGGTGTCGTGATATCGCGACATGTTGCAAAATCACGGCTGAAGAGAAAAAGTGTCGCGATATCGTGACATGTTGTAAACCTGTAGCCGAAGAGAAAAAGTGTCACGATATTGTGACAAGTTGAAAGACCGCATTTGAAGGGGAAAAAAGTGTCGCGATATCGCGACAAGAAGCAACCTTGCGGCCAGAGGAAAAAGGGATGTCACGATATCGCGACATGCTTAAATTTTGTGGCCAATGGTGAAAAGTGTCATGATATCATGACAAGTTGCCAAAACACAGCCGAAGGGTGAGAAGAAGGAAGAAAGGACATGAAAACTTGACTAGTTCCAAGAGCAAACAAACTCGGTCCCCTGTTAACCTCTCACATTGTGCAGACATTGGAACTTGAAGAAGCATCCCTTAGGCCAATGATAAAGGTGTCTCTACAAACATGAATGTCCATTTCACCAACTCCCTTATTAGCAAGCCAGTCCGCAGCTTTGTTTCCTTCCCGGTACTGATGCTTAATGACTAATTTTGGGTAAATGCCAATTAGTGCCTTGCATTATTGGAAGATCGAAACAAGGGCCCAAGGCGGCACAGAAGTCCCATTGAGCCAGTTGATGTAGTGCAGTGAGTCTCCTTCTATGATAAGTTTATTGATGGTCAAGCATTCCAAGAGAATCAAGCTTTGGAGTAGAGCCCGAGCCTCTACCATATTGTTAGATTGAATTCCTAGGTTCTAAGAAAAGGCCAAAATTATTTCTCCTCTGTGATTTTTGAGAATTCCTCCTCCGCCAGCCGCTCCTGGGTTGCCTTTGGCTACACCATCGAAATTAAGCTTGTGCCACCCTATAGGAGGTAAGACCCACTTGATGACAGACCTATCGACAGAAGTGCGGGGTGTGGCAGACAAATTGGAAAGATTGAAAAGTTTTGTTAGGTCCGATTCAAGGCCAGGAGAGGGGGGTTTGGAAGACGAAGCAAGAGAGGCATTCTCTGCAGCAAGGGCCAAGATTTTGGCAACAACAATCTTCTTATCAGTGGCTTGGTTTTTGAAAATTTTGGCATTTCTCTCAAGCCAAATCTGCCATAGGAAAATGTGGAGGCAAGCTTGCCACATGAATTTAAGTTGATTGTTCTTGAAAGGCCGGGGCCATTGTTGAAAAAGGAGGGGAATGGAATGAGGGAGGGCTACGGAGATGACAAAGGTGTTAAGAACCTGGTTGAGCACTGCAAGAGAGAAGGGACATTCCATAAAAACATGCGAAGTTGACTCACAGGCGTTTTTACACAGGATGCACCAATTGGGGATGAGTAACCCTCTGATTATCAAGTTGTCAGTGGTGAGAATTTTGTTTTGGATGGCCAACTAGCAGAAGAATTTGACCTTGGGAATGATATTGGGAACCCATACCTGATTAGATAAGTCCCGACCATAATTGGGAGTTTCTTGACTGTAGTAAGCTGATTTAATAGTGAAGTTCCCTAAATCTTCAAGGTTCCAGACCATGCAATCATCTTTGTGAGAGCTGGGGATGATGCAAATCCTCAGCAAGTTTTGTAACCACTTGAGCACCTCTGTGATGTTCCTAGACCCATTAAGAGCTAGGTGTTTCCATTCAGGTCTTGTAATACCTGGGTTAATGAAATGACACACCTTATCTCCAAAGGTGGCTTCGGTAACTGTCTTGAGCACTGCAAGATGAGGATCTTGGCTGAGAGGTTTGTCACGGATCCACGGGTCATCCCAAAAATGGAGCACTTAATTATAAATATTATTATATATAGTAGTTTTCTTTAAATTAGATCTAAAAGAATCATTATTTAGATATTTTTTAGATCTAGTATTGTTCTTTAATTTAGATTTAAAATAATATTTATTTAGAAATATTTTAGATCTAGCCATTTTCTTTAAATTATATTTAAAAGAATATTTAGTTAGAAGTATTTTAGATGTAGTATATATGTGTTTTAATTTATATTTAAAATGAATCTTTGGTTAGAAATATTTTTAGATCTAGTATTTTTCTTTAATTTAGATTTAAAAGGAATCTTTAAGTGGAAATATTTTTTAGATATAGTCTTTTTATTTAATTTAGATTTTAAAGAATATTTATTTAGAAATATTTTAGATCTCATAACTTCTTTTCAACATTAAAATTTTTTTGATCTTTGTTTAAAAAAAATTTGGATCTCATGATTTCATTTTAATATAAAGAGGAATTTTATATTTTTTGAAAGGAACTTTAGATCTTGTGAATATTGTTTATGTACTTTAGTTTATATTTTAAAGATTAAAAGGAACCTTGATCAAAAGGATATTTTGATATCACCTAATGTTAAAAGGAAACTTAAGTATTTTTTTCTATTAAAAGCCAATATTAAGACTTTTCAAGTTCCACAACAACCCCATATTAAGTAGAAAAGAGTTTTATGAATTGTTATCTTGCAAAGATATTTTTGGATCTTTGCATTTATTCATTTTTTATTTTGATTCAAAGTAAAGAGGTTCATAATTCTTTCTTACATTATTTAATTACAAAATAATTAATCTTTAATAATATCTTAACATATAAATCAAAAATATATATGTTTCTTTCTTATAGTTTTCTTGGCCTTTGACGTTTTGTAGGAATAAAAGAAACTATCAAGCTTCTCATGGATGGGATGAAATCAAGAAAACAATGAAACACATCATCAAAGGCTTTGGTACCTTCTCTCATTTTTGTTTGTTGTGTGACATAATAAATCATTTAAAAGAGGCCCTAAAATTAAATAATTTAGACCTTTCATTAACATGTTTTAGGTATTGAAATAAAAGTACATGTAGCTTGCACCTAGGCTACCTTCTTTGAATGCATCAATTTTTACACCCTTGTTCGAGATAAAAAACAAAAAGAAAGTATTTTCTTGTTTGGCATTGTAGGCTAGTTTTCATCAAAAGAAACAAAAGCATTTATAAGATTAGCTCTTGTTTGCTTGCATCATATTTTATGCAAGTTTCATTGAGTAACATGTTATCAATTCTATCATAATCCAATAGAAGAGATCTTAGCATCCATTTTATGTTTGTAAAATAGGCATTGGAAATGAAAATTGTATATAGATTTGCATTAGGTTATTTTTTTTGTTTGCATTTTGTTTGAGATTTCACTTTGTGAAGTTATAGGCTCGCATTGAATTAAAATTACATGTAGACCTTGTTTTTTGCATTACATGTATTAAGTTGAATTGACCCATCATAGTTCTACATTTAGGCACTAGGTTAGAACAAGAAAATCTAGTTGTTTTTACAAACCAACACACAAAACATATATTTAGAGAAATTAATAAATTTATTTGGTGAACCTCAAAGTTTTATGTTTTTGCTAAAGATAAAAGCTTTAAAGAACACATAAATAGTAGGTTGATAATATTTTCATACCATATAAGTGTGGTTTCACCCTTGAGGAAAAAGAAACACACTAATATTAATGCCTTATTAGGTTTCCATTTTTTGAACCCACATATTTAGTGAACCTAATGTGAAACATCACTCAAGTCCCCTATCTTACCCTTTTAACCAAGCTAGTATTAATCAAGATACATTTTGTTAAACATAATGACAATGACTTAATTTTTTTACTTAGTTAAATCATATTATTCAAGATAATAATACCATAACTATTTATCAATCCTACTAGGGGAAGGATAATGAGCCCTTGAGTAACCTGCCATACCGACCTCAAGGGGGAAATCTCCCTTGGCTAGTATATTACAATGGGATAGTGTGAGTCATAATGAGGGTTGTTATTCTAGGGTAACATAAGGGTCTCAAACAACCTCTATTATTTGATATAAGTAATCTATAAATAAATTAGTAATAATTGAAACCCCTTGTCCATGGATGAACTACCATATATAACCAAAAATATTATGTGTTAGTTGGAAAAAAAATTAAATTCATTACCTAAGATTCTCGACAAACAAAAGGTTATATAAAGTATCATTTTCAAAGAATAAGAGGATGATGAACATCCTCCTTCTAGTAATACTTGCCCTATGCAAAAGCTACAAGGGAAAAAAAATTTAGGTCAATGGACCATCTAGTTGTATTTCGTAGAAGAAATAGGGAAACAATGCAAGAAGTACTTGTGGCCAAAGAATGATCTTTAACTACTTTGGTCATGGAATAATATCTTATAGATTCTCCACAATAACCTAGGTCAAACCATATGTCATTGTAAATAGACCCTTCACATGGGTTCCTATATATAGATATAAATCCAAATCGACTTAATAGGATGGGATGTAATACCCCCATTATAACAACTACAATAGAAGGAAGCTCCCCTAGAATCCCCTCATATTTTGTAAATTAGGGATCACTTCCTCTAATGTTGGATCCCTTTAGGTTAAACATTCCTATATCCCAACCTGTAAGTGGCCCACATAATTAGAATATAGACATATTCTCTAGTATTCCCAATACTTCTAACCTTATAATATTCAACCCTTTCATTTACTTACCTCTGCCACAAGTATCAATTCCCAACATCCCATCATCAAACCCTTTAATCCCTAATAATCCTATAGTTAATAATGTAGTTGTCCCATTTGGGTCAACTCATTCTAATTCACAATATTATACTCAGATGGATAAACTCAATTCATGGTACCCCAAATTGCTTATCAATATTTCTAAGATTTAAATGCTAAACTCTAACAACTTGCTAAGAAAACCTCTAATTTTAAGAAAAAAATAATCTCTCTCAAAGGCACGAAAAAAATATATACTTATAATAATTATTGTAAAGATCCTGTAGATCCTACCCTAACAAATAAACCCTATCCCCCGGTCTTTATATTACCAATTTTTTGAATGTATAAGGGATAAGGTGATCCAATAGAACACCTTCAATTTTTTAAAGCTACATGCCATGAGATAAAACTTGGTGGTGAGGATTTAGCATGGTTCTACTAGTTGTATAAACCTTTGATTAAAATTTATTCTTAGTTGGAAGAACTATTTATAAAATATTTTACTAGTTCCATAATAGATAAGTGTATAGTTGATGATCTATATCAATTAAAACAAGGTAATAATGAATTGCTTAATGATTTATTACCCCTATGGAGGACATTAGTGAGGAATCTTATATTTTCCCCAATGCCTAAAGAAATTTTGAATATTTGCATATGCAAACTTCAAGAACACATTTCTTACCCCCTAGATATGACCCATGTGGTGGCCTTTGATGATGTGATTGATCTTGTTAAGAAAATAGAATCTACCTCCAATGAAGGGGGCATATAAAAACAGAGTATGTAAAACCATCTATTTATTTCAACCCTAAATTATAATACAAAAATATCCACATAGTGGAAAATGGGGTTACTGACTCCCACCTCATAAATAATATAAAAATTGGTCATGTAGGCATTACAACTACCCTTTAAAAATTTATCCTAAATAAATATCAAGAGAAACCTTTAAGAAATTTTACTAGATTAAATCAAATATTTATCAATTATATTGCAATAACTATTGGAACAAAAAATGATAAAGATACCTCCTATTAAGAAACACAATCTATATTTAGAGAAGCTTCTTTGGTTCAAGGCACATGAAAGGTATGGTTAACATTGTATGAATGGGAACCACACTAACAAATGTATAACACTTAAATTCCAAGACTTTATCGATGAAGGTCACCTTGTACAAGAAGGTTTCAAATAGGAAACCTCCTCCAATCAATACTTTTATATATTTCAAGATCCCTTGTCCAAACATTAAAAAAAGGCTAGTAACACTATATTATAGGAATGTTCCCACACTTGATCAGAATTTGGTGCAGATGATCGAAGTTAACACTATAACCAAACAATAAGTTAAGGAAAAGAGTCAAACTTCAAAACCCTCTAACCCCCCTCTATTTTTAAGTCCTAGGTGTGTGTCAACTCTAGAATATCTACCTTTGATCTTGAAAACTCAATATAAAGGTAGAAATACTTTTAACCTCCAATAATAGTTGGAGGAAATCCCAACCAAGATCTCCATATTAGAGTTGTAAAAAACATCATCAAGCCATAGAGAGACATTTTTCAAGCTTCTAAGTGAGAAATTTGTCCACCAATATGTTAGGCATATGAAATTATCTAAGATGATAGGCTCATTAGTGGTAAACCATGCTACAATGTATTTCTTTAAAGATGATATCCATCCACATTTTATGTTAGGTGATTTACCTTCATACATTACTTGCCATATTGGAGATCAATGTATACAATGGGTGTTAATAAATGGTACATAAACCATCAATGTCTATAAATTTAGCTCTCTCCAAAGGATAGGACTTTATAGAAATGACTTCAAAAAATCTAATATTGTCATAAATACTTATGACAGTGAATAAAAAGAAATGGTGGGATCCTTAATATTATTGATTAATTTGGGGTATCATTTTGAACACTTTTTTATGTGTTACCATTTGAATTAAATAAGTCTCCTCCTAGGGTAGTCTTTGATTCACACTATGCAAGTAGTCTCTTCAAAGTACCATCAATGTGTGAAATTCAAATACCAAGGAAAGTTATATGGCGTTGAAGGTTATAAGGACTCTTTTGTATATTCTAAAAATATTCAAACTGAGAATCCTAAGGCTCACCTTTTCTCGTCCTTAAATGCTTCTTTTTACTTTATTAATGAATTTGTACATTTAGTTCCGCTTAGAGGAGCTCAAGAAAATTGAGAAGCTAGAACAAGTTCCCAAGCTTCACTAAAAATAAAAGAAAAGCTTGAATTATAAGACATCAAGCACATAAACCTCAACCATTAGTATCAAATATTAACCCTGGACTTAGCTGGGCTACCCTCGTTCCCTCAAAATTTAGGTTTACCCTTTAAAAGGGTAACAGTGGTAAATATTGGAATTTGTACTTTCATTTATGCCAAGATGACAAATTAAGAGAAAATTCATGGGAACAATCCCTATCTAACGAAACAAAAATATGCTTATTGTTATGCTTTAGATCTTTACCTAATTCATAAGTAGATTCTTTTCAACCTTGGGTATAAGTAAAAAGTCTTAGGACTCCAAGAATAATTAGTAAATGAGACTTTAGATCCAGAAGCCTGGATTGAATGTTGGGAATTAGGTTATCTCCCAAACTCCAATGAAAATAGTATTTATACTTCCTTAGAAAGTGATGATGATGAGAAAGTATACCATTTATTTATAGAAATTCGAAAAGTGATAACATTAATAGAAGTATTAGACTAGGATGATGATCCTTCTTCCTCATTTTATAATTTATTTACCCTATATACCCAAGTAAATACACTTAATATCATTCATCCTAAATTTATAGAAGTTGAACAAGATTTCAACAACATCTTTCAATGTGAGGATAGGATAACTCTACCTCCAACAACACATCAATCAATAGAGGGTACTTTGTCAAATCCATCCATAAATTATTGCGAGGTAAAATCCCTACCTTGTATCTCTTCTAAGGATACTCATGATGATATCCTTATGGAAGGGTCTTTTTCATTAGTTCCACATGCTTCACATTCAATTAATATTGAATAGTGGATTCTAGACACTAAGGAGATTCAAATTTTTGGGGTCCTACCCATCCCCCCTCATTTCAAATACAAGTATTAAATACTTTTAGAAGAAACTATAGACATTAACATAGGGTCAGAAGACAACCCTAGAATAATTAAATTAGGAAAAATTATAACTCTTGAAGAATGTGAGGAATACATAAAAATATTAAGGGAATTTTATGATATATTTGCATGGTCCTACATAGACATTCTAGGGCTAGACCCTTCCTTAGCCATTCATCTCTTAGTAGTTAAGTTAAATTCTAGTCCAATAAAATAAAAGCTATAAAAAATGCATCCAAAATTTTCCTTACTCCAAACTCCAAAAAATTTAAAGGTTAAATTCATTAACGTGATAGACTACTCCAATTGGATATTGAACATAGTCCCTATAACTAAGAAAGAATGTGATGCATGAGTTTGCAAATAATTTCATGATATAAATAAAGTGTATCCAAAGGATAAGTTCCCTTTACCTAATATAGACATGATAGTAGAATTCACAGTTGGATTCAAGATGCTATCCTTGATGGATGGGTTCTCTTGCTATAACCAAATTTGAATCACAACTAAAGATTAGGCTAAAAAAAATTATTACCCCTTGGGAAAACTTTTGTTATGAGTTGATACCCTTTTACATAAATAATTCTATAATAACTTTCCAATGTGCCATAACATATATATTTTATGATATGATACATGATATCATGGAAGATTACATTGATAATTTTTAGGTCCCATGCAAAAAGAGGATCATGTCAAACACAAGGAAAATATTTAAAATACTTAGAGAAAATAAATTTTATACAAAACCTTCCAAATGTATATATAGGATGACGTACAACGAGCTCCTAGGCTTCATCATATATAGACATGGCATTGAGCTAGATCGTAATAATATTTCAACAATAAATAAAATGCCATCGTAAAATATATTAACCCAAATTTATAGATTTCAAGGTAGGTTGTAAGCAATAAGAAGGTCCATATCCTAGTTGGTGGACAAGTATCAGCCCTTATTCAAACTTTTAAGGAAAGGGGATTAGTTCAAATAGGACAAAGAGTTCCAAAAGACCTCTAATGCCTTGAAAATACATATTCTAACTCTACTAGTTTTAATCCCTATAGATCCCCTTAAACCATTGCTACTATATATAGTTCATGTCTTAGCAGCCATATTGATGCAATACAATGACCAACATAGAGAAAGGGTAGTATATTACATTAGGTACACCCTTCTCAATTATGAAACCAGGTACACACCATTAGAAAAATTATGCTTAGCAGTAGAGTAATGACCCTCTTCGCACAACCATGGAATATAGATGAATTATTGGAGAATATTTACCTTTTCCTATAGAATGTGGTACTACTAATAGTCACTATGCTTGCAAGACCAGACATATGCCTTTTATGGATAGATTTGGTCAACGAAAAAGGTAAAAATGGAAGTGATTATTTGGTATGTGATTACATGAAAGCTCACACATTGCATATCATGTAGGAGCATAAGGAATGAATTTCATAATTGTGTGTGCCTTGTTTTTTAATTATGTTTGTTGTTTATTCACAAATAGTGTTTACTTATAACCTTCCAAGGTAATAAATATGCCAATGGTATGGGATCCATCCTTTACTTGGTATAATTGATGAATAGAATTATTATTATGCTTGTCAATTTAATTGGGAAGAGAATAAGATTAATTAGATATAAAACTATTAAATTAAAATATCAAATGATTTTTACATTTAGACATGTATTCTTTTATAAGGTATTCAAATATATGTCTACCAATGTTGATAGGGGATAAAAGTTATATTGCATCTTGTTTTACCATGATTATTGAGATGTGCTTACTCCGATTGTTGTAACCTTACTCTTATCTGATGAAATGCAAACATTGTAAAAAATGATGCTTTCCAAAATTTGTTGTTAAGGGAAGAGTGGAAATTAAAATGGTAAAATGGAGAGGAGGAGAGAGGGTATTCATATTTTTGCTAGTGTGTTGATTTTTCATTTGACTAGTTTGTAACCAACCAGGCAAGTTGAAGGAGGAAGATACAAAAGTAGGAGATAAAATCTACCAGGTCAGGTTGTGTATTTTATTTCTTGTAAATTGTGTTGATGCTATGTGCCAAGAAATATTGTGGATATTTGTTGTTCATTCCATATTTCAATAAAAAGGAAATGTGATTGTTGTGTTGAAAGCATTGCATGTAAAAGAATTTTTTTTTTGGCTATGTATGTGTGCAATTTTTGTATGGAATCAATGGATATACTGTGCATGGTTGAATGTGTTTTTTACCAATGTGTTTTAAATCTATAAATGTTAATTTATGTTGGAGATAGCTTGTGGTGTTGGGTAGTTTGGAATGGATAATATTTAAGTAACACCACTTCCCCAACTGTAATTTGAGAACTGAAGATTCATTTTAAAAATACATATACATATACATATATATATATATATATATATATATATATATATATATATATATATATTTGATTGTGAAGCGAAAGGGAGTTCAAAAAGAAAACATTTGACCACGTGAGAGGCTGAGTTGAATGTTTGACTTAAATTTGAGCTATAGCTTTACTTTGAGTGAAAATTTGGAGCAATATTAAGTTTTAAATTGTGTATTCATTGTTATATATGTCTAACCAATGCTTTTCTATATCTCTTAGAAGCTTGGAACGGTGTTCAATTGATGCATTTTGTAACTACATGATAAAATAGTAGTTAGTATACATGCATATACATAAGAAGCTAATTTTTATCCCATAATATCCTATTATACCCTTGATGATGGAGAGGGAGACTACAGAGGAATTAACAAAGTGCATTCAATGAGTGCTATAGAAGAGTTGAGAGGACCATTCACTTTGCCTTTCAAAGTTAGGAGTAATCCATATTGGAATCAATTTGTAATGAGACGGAGTATACCAAAAAATGTAACCTTTTGTGCTTAAATTATTCACCCAACTAGGGAGATTACGTTTCTACCATAATGAGTTCATCATAAACATGATGTAATATAGAGTTTTTTAGACATTGCATGTTGGTAAAGATCAGCTTTTATTTTACTTCTTTATTATAACTCCCATATGACTAGGTTGGGTGGCTCTATATAATTTTCTCATTTAAACTTATTATGGAATAGGTTTATGACAGTTAACTACCTTTCTCTTGTACGTAATATTAATAAATAAAATATGCACAAAGACTAGGTTGATAACTCAAAATACATCTTGTTCCTTATGGAAATGTGAAATGAACTTCCTGTTGTTGTGGTGATTAAAAGAATAATATTTGATATTATTTTGGTAAATTAATATATTTATTTTATGAGTAAAATGTATGCTGAGTAAACTAAAAAAAATTGATGCAGTGTATGTTGCCTCTAGTTGATATATTATTGTTTAGATTTTATAAGTGAATAAGGAGAATTTCATACTTTATTGTATCTTGTGGTTAGAATGTAAATGACAAACCCAAAAGTATATTCTATTTGATTTTGGGTGTAATATAAATAAATGTTGTCATGCAAGAATCCACTTCTTTGCAAGTTTGGTAGACTTGTTATTATAATTATATTAGTAACCTATGGAAAGAGCAGCTATAAAGCTCACTTAGTATTACAGGAACAATTATATTTATATTGAATAAATTCAAATATTTTTTGAATGTTGTATTAATTCTTCATGGTTAATGAGAAAATATTAACCAATCCTTGAATTAAATCGACTATGTTGGCAATCAATCTTTGATTTATAGTTTGAATTGCAGTCTCAATTAAACAACAATTGTAAACTGGTTACCCCATATAGTTAAAGAAATAAGACCCAATATTATTTAGTCAAGCCATGGTAACATAGAGATATGCAAGGGAAAAAGGTTAATTTAAGTAAGATAAGTTATTTAATTTATTTATGAGTTAGGTTTAACCTTTAAATGTAATATTTGGAAGAAAATAAAAACTACTACTTAGGTTGGAATGAAATTCCGATCGTAGTAATGAGTTTAAATCGATGTAATATTTATCAGTTTTCAAAGATGAACCTATGTGCTCCTTTTAGTGAGATAAAGGAATATGCTTGCCATAATATTATAAGGTAGAATTTGAAAAGGAATTTAATGTTTTTTTTTTTTAAATATCATGGATTAATTAAGTGATAGTAAGATTCTATATGGGATAGACATAGGATCAACTTGGGATAAAAGGTCAAAGATAAATCCTTATTTTAAAACCTTGAGAATCCTTATAAATATAGAGAAACTATTACAAAATAAACCTTTGCGAGGCAACATGACAAAGGTGGAAAATATACACCCAATATCATTGAGATATGGGTAAGAATTCAACATGACTCAATAGCAACTGTATTTTGATATAATAGGTTGGATCAAGTGGCCTTTTCAAAATTAGTAATGAGGGGAGGTATGGGACACCACCTCTAGATTGGTGCCTAGTATTACCATGATATCTCTATGTTTCACTCTAGTTAAAGAGGGCTAGCATGATAGTGGAAGCTAGTTCTGCCATAATGATTGGCATGGAATAAACAATTGTGAATCAAAGTGGGCATTTGATACTAATTCTAGTGTCAGGTAATGATCTGGCTCTAGCTAACTCTTAGTAGTAGGATAATTAGATAGACACAAAGCATATGTATGCTAACCCCCTTTGCATATCAAGTTTGAATAGGTTGACTAATTAATTTATAGTTCAAATGCTAAGGGATGGGTATAGTATGCATCCACCCTCTAGGTGTTATGGGCCCTAGAGAACAATCCTAGCCATGGTTAAAACCTCATGCCAAAACAAGAGGAAGTTAAATGAGATAAGTTGAATTCACAAAATGGCACAACTTATGGAATTTGGCCAATCTCATCCACTTGGATGACTGTTTGTAGTAGTCTTGAAACCCAAAAGTTGTATGCCATACCTATATTGATTAAACTTTATGTTAATGAAACATTGGTTGAAACATATTTGTTGTTAACATGGAAGAACTCTTAGGGTTATATAATAAACTTAAAAAAAAAGAAATATCCTTAAAAATTGTCTAGCTTGTTTTTGTGTTACAACTAGGTGAGTAGACTTGGGTTTTTACATGTGGTATCAGAGTGGAAGAGATCCTTAAGTTGTAAGACTCTAAATAAATATTTTGTTTGGATAAATGCAAAATAATAAATTAACTTGATTATTTTTCCTATAGGTCTAATCGTGCACATGTTGCAAGGTGGATCTTCAAGAAACCCCATAGGAATGGAGTAGGATGAGACCACCATCAGACCTACAAGAGGACCATGTATTGGAATAAGAAAATAAGGTCTATAAAGGGAAAGAAGATTGAAACAATTGAATGAACTTTCACTAAATGAGCTTGGTAGGGATGAAGGAAACTTAGAAAAAAATGTACAACTGTAACAAACTCATATGGAGCATCTTATAGAGGAAATGGACCAACAAAAAACTCACATGACCCAACAACAAGAGTTGATAGTCCAACAATGAAAATTTATACATGACTTAACCAAAGGAAAATAAATTGTAGGCAGGATAGAGGGAGTATGTAATGAGCCTATAGGCATTAGTACTAGTAGGACCAAGGTGAGTGTGGAGTTGGCCAAGGACCTAAATAAGGTCATGATTTTTAAGTTTAATGATGTATGTGATGGCATTGCAGTGGATAAATTCTAATAATTCATTAATTTATAGCAAGGATTAATGATAATCAAAGCCTATCATTAGAAATTTATCCAATTATTGAAATATGTGTCTGACTATGAGAGCATGGATGATATGAAGGTGCAAAAGTATATATTGGGACTATATACCAAGATTAGGATTATGGTGAATATACTTAATCCTAAAAATATTCCTCAAACATTTGATTTGGTATGACACAAATACGCCAATATAGAAGCTAAAAGGACTTATTTAAATCACTGAAAGTTAATTGAGAAAGAAAAGTATGAGCTGAGAAAACGTAAAAGCATAGGATTTATGAAGTGGGTTATGGAGCAGAGCAAAAAATCTAAATGTGAAGACCAAAACAAGTAGATAAATAAAAATAGAAGTAATTTCCAAGATAATAAGTTCAAAAAAGAAGATAAAGGGTACTCTAGAAGGAGTAACCAGAGACCATTAGATCAGAAAAAAGTTAAGGATGCTTACCATATGGAAGGAATGAGGATAGCAATAAGAGTAGGAGATCTCTTACAAATGGTTTCTATGTGTGTAAAGGACTCCACTTTGCCAATAAATGCCCCACAAGAGTGGCTATTTGATAGAAAGATCCAGAAGAAACCACCCATAGGATATTTGTGATGATAGGTAGTCCCATGCTTGATGAAAAAGTTACTCCTTTTTTGTTAAATGGTAAAATTTATGATAAGTATTTATGTATTTTGATAGATAGTGGATCAATTGATAGTTTTATTTCCACTAGTTTAGTGAGGGGCATACCTAAAAGACCTAGGTATTTGGCTAATTGTTGGAAAGTGGATTAAGGGTCAAGGTAGACCTACCAAGTTAATAAATGTTTATCTGATCCATGTATCATTTTTCCCTAAGGTAGAACTAATTAGAAATTGCATGTTGCATCATTGCATGTCTTTGACATCATTCTTGGTGTTGATTGGCTGAAAGCCCATAAGGCTCTTTTAAATTTTAAAAATAGATGGTAGGAGTGAGGGTTTGAATTTTTTGGGTAGGAATCTTAGCCAAGGTGGCAGAGGTAGAGCAGGTACGAAATGGGTGGGTAGGAAACTCAAGCATGGATCAAGCAAGGATCCAGAGGAAGGCGATCAGGCTATGAAATATTTGGAGGTAGGCATCACATGCGGGTCCGACCCTCCTCAGATTGACCCTGACAAAAAATATATGAAGTACAATGCGGGGTCCAAGAAGTCGCTATATTTTGCTGAGAATCTTAGAGGAAAAAGAAAGGAGGTTCTCTCTCTTCCGCCCCTAGTTCCAATAAATAATAAAATTTCGGCCCTGGCAGGTTCCATGAGCCCTTTTATTTCAATGGAAGAATTCCCCTTGGTAGCCAAGTTTTTGGGAGGTAGGTCAGACATGGAGATTATCAGGACTTGGGCGATGGGTAAATGGTGACCAGTAGGCAGGTTGGAGTTTGTAGCTCTAACTCGAGGGTTCTTCATTATCCATTTTAACAATATGGAGGATGCTAACTACATTTTAATAGGAGGTCCTTGGTTTTTGGGCAAAAGGAGCCTTTTTCTCAGACGATGGGGTGAATATTTCAATCCTGAAAAGAAAAATATTAACATTACCCCTATTTGGGTTCGTCTCTCGAGTCTACCTACCCAGTTCTTCAATGAATATTTGTTGCAGGGCATAGTCAAAACTATAGGGGATCTGATCTCCATTGACCATGCGACCTTGGCCAGGACAAGGATGACTCATGCATGAATCTACGTAAATGCTAATTTGGATAATGAATTGCCAAGGTTTATGGAGCTAGAGTATGGAGAATACTATCAAAAATAGCCAGTAGAATATGATAAAAGACCGAAATTCTATATATAATGCAAAAATCAAAGACATCTATGCAATCAGTGCCCTAACCTAGCAATGAATAAAGGAAAGCAAAAGCAGGGAATGCTAGATAGAGGAAATTTGAGAAGTTTTCCTTGTAGAGGCAATTTCAATCAGGCAAACTATGTCTACCAAAAAAATAAAAGAGAGGGTACAGGGTCCCAACAAGACAAAGGAAAACAACAGGATTTTAGCAACCAAAATACTCAGGTAAGTTCCAATCCTCTAGTTTCAAATATTCAATTCTATCCACTATGGGAGTAGGAGGATTATCAAAAGACATGGAAGCCCGTAATCTTTAGGCTAACCTTTCTGACTCTCTAGAATCCCCATCCAAGTCAGGATCCTCAAACCCTAATTTTGAAACTACTGTAAGCCCCATGGGCATCTCAAAGCCAAACCCTAATGCCCGATCTCTAGAATCCTCATCCAAGTCGGGATCCTTAAATCTCAATGCTAAAAATACTTCAAGCCTAGTTGGCATCCCAAAGCCAAACCCTAATGCTAAATAACTTAGGAATAAAGTTGAGGCATTAGAAAATAAAAAAGCTCATCTCCCTAACATCATCACTAGGATCCAGGTGAATCCTACTAAGGGGTTGTCCCATAGACTAGGGGAATACATGAAAAAAGGAGAATATTTGGATGTAGGGGTGGAGATATGTGAAACTCTTTAGATTGAGGAATATGGTAGTCTAGTTCTGCAACAAATTGCCTCCCCCCATTTTAGTCCTTAAAAAACCAAGAGAACTGTGAAATCTCCTATAGATTTTGGCAGTGAAAAAATAAGAGGGAGAATATCAAATGCTGAGCATAAAAAAATTAAAACTGATAATGACATTGCCAATGGAAAACATAGAACCTTGTTTCAATAAGTTATTCCAGGTTTTGAAGACAATAAATTAGGAAAACCCCCTCAAGGGAGGGGGAGAGGAAAAAATATCAAACAATCTAAATGAATTTCCTCTCATGGAACATGAGAGGCCTCAATGATCTACCAAAACATAGGGAAGTCAGTGCAATAAGAAATCAAGTGAATCCAACTATTATCATGTTGCAAGAAACAAAAATTGATGAGATTCAGTAAAAAAAAGTAGCAAAACAAATCTGGAATCAAGGGGAGATGGTTTGCAAATTATCCAGAGGAGCATTTGGAGGCCTTATGACTTTGTGGGATCTCTGGATAGTATAAGGTACCATTATTCAGAAATATGATAGGGTTCTTAGTATTTTATTTAAGGAAATAAACAGCAACAGGTCATGGATCCTTTCAAATATTTATGTCCCGAACTTAATTCAAGGGAGAGATCTACTGTGGGAGTACTTAGGCAATCTGAGTGAAATCTTCCATAATTGTCACCTAGATTATGGCTAGGGATTTTAACACTCCTCTTTACCCTTAAGAAAAAATGGGTGGAAATGGACCACCTATCAGGATCATGGATGAGTTCAATGACTTTGTGAACTCCAACATGTTGATGGATGTAAAACTTAGAGGAGTGAATTATACCTGGAGCAATCGGCGTATAGGATGTCATCTCATTCAAAAAATTCTTGACAGGTTTTTCTATCAAAGGAGGCTACAACTTTGTTTGGTGATTCTACCCTACAAGCCCTTCGTAAAATTACCTCTGATCATAATACCATTTTTTTGGATATCCCTAACTCTCCATACTTCAAGAAACCTTTCAGATTTCAATCTATGTGGATCAAACATTCCAGTTTTAGAGATAACTTAAATCAGTGGTGACAGTAGCCTGTCAAGGGTAGTGCAACTTTTTAACTTGCTAGAAAATTAAAGTTTGTTAAGGAAAAGCTTCGAACTTAGAACAAAGAGGTCTTTGGGAACCTCTTTGAAAATAAAAAATAGGTTGTTGAAAGTTTGAAGATAATTGATCAGAGGATTCAACATGGTGATGCTGATGAAACTACTAGGCAGGAGGAACAGACAAAACTAGCAGAGTTTCATAGCATTTTGGCCTATGAGGAAATCTATTGGAGGAAAAAATAAAGGGCTCTTTGGTTGAAGTATGGAAATTCAAATTCTAAGTTTTTTCATGTCACCATGCTTAGAAACAAAAGCAATAACAAGATAAAATTAAAAAAAAAAGTATATGGTTCTATTACTTAGGACTTAACAGAAATCAGAAAGGAGGAAGTAACTTATTTCAATTCTATCCTTGGTCAGGAATCACAGTGCAATGAGGAGGTAAAAAATATTCTCTTGCAATGCATTCCTAGCATAATAAATGAGGATATAAACCTTAAGCTTCTAGCTCCATTTTTTGATGAGGAAATTGAGGAAGCCTTGTTTAGTATGGAGCCAAACAAAGCCCCGGGACCCGACGACTTCCCCCCTCGTTTCTATCAAGATTTTTGGGACATCGTAAGTGAGGATTTAATTTTTGCTTTCAGAGAATTCCAAGCAAGTAATCATATCCCAAAAGGTCTCAGCTCTACTTTTATTTCTCTAATTCCTAAGAAGCAAACCCCTGAATCTATGGCTAACTTTAGGCCAATCAGTCTATGCAATGTTTCTTACAAGATCCTAATGAAAGCCATTGCAAATAGAATGATATATGTTCTACCTCGCATCATAGATCCATGCCAGGGAAGCTCTATCTAGGGCAAGTCAATCTTGGATGGAGTTATCATAGTTCATGAAGCTCTACACTCTACTCATAAGACTAAATGGTCTGTTTTTGCCCTCAAGCTTGATACAAACAAAGCATTTGATAGGCTAAAATGGGACTTTCTGATTGTTGTTCTCCTTAAGTTTGGTTTTCACCACCAATGGGTTAATTTTATCAAATAATGCATTTCTAAAGAATGGTTATTGATTCTGGTTAATGGAACAACTGCTGGTTACTTTCAAAGTCATAGAGGAATTCGGTAGGAGGACCCTATCAGCCCCATGTTATTCATAATTATGGTAGAATATTTAGGTAGAACCATAAAAAATGCTTGAATTTCAAGGCTAATATCGGGAATCAAGGCAACATCTCTCACTAGGGCTATTCCTCACCAATAATTCATCGATGATACCCTTCTATTGACTAAGGAATCGATGGTTGAGGCCAAAATAATTAAATACATCCTATAGCTCTACGAGGATGCTGCTGGTCATAAAGTTAATTTCAGTAAAAGCAAGTTATATTTCTTGAACACCTGCATTCAGAGGTAAGGAAGGATTGCAAAAAATTTAGGGTGTGATATAGCAAACCTCCCCATTTCGTATCTTGGTCTCTCTCTTTTCATTGGTTCTCAGAGAGAGTCAATGTGGGACAGGGTTATTAAAAGAATTAAAAAAAACTTGTTGGATTGAAAGGTCATATTCTATATCAAGTAGGAAAGCTGACCCTCACTAAGGCCTCTATTTAGAGCATTCTAGTCGATTTCCTCTCTGTTTTCAAAGCCCTTGTTAAGGTTTTCCAAAAAATTGAGAAACTCCAAAAATAATTTTTATGGACTAGATCAGAGGAGAAAAAATGATACACCTTGTAGGATGGACCAAAGTGTGCAGAGAAAGGAAAATGGGGGCTTAAGTCTGAGGAGAATTGCTCATATGAATTTATATTTACTAGCTAAGCAAGCATGGTGCCTCATTTCTTGTGAAGAAAATGAATGGACAACTATCATTAAACAAAAGTATCTTAAAAATATGGAATTTCTAAGTGACTCAGTTCCAATCAGAAGCAGTTCTCAATTGTAAGGAAATCATCAAAAAAGGTTTAATATGGATTTTATGCAATGGTGAGAGGATAAATTACTAGAATGACAGGTGGGCTAAGGATGAATCACTGACACAATATCCTAACTTAGCCTGAATCAGAGATATCACGGAAGAACTCATTGATAGAAAATTCTTTGATTATATGGTTGAGGACAGAGGCAGAATGAAGTGGAAAAAAATAAGGATTCAGTGATTTCAAGTGGAATAAAATGATCTTTGTAACATTCTCAGGCAACGGTTTATCCCCATGAGACCCAAAGAGGATCAAGTGACCTAGGCTCCTACAAAAAATGGGCAGTTAACTATTAAATCAGCTTACAAGATTATGCTTGATGACAAGGATTTTGTCCTCCAAAAGGACTTAGTTCGGATAAAAAATTTAAGTTTGAAAATTGCAGTCTTTTCATGGCTGGTTATCCAAGGAAGAATTTTAACCATTGATAATATGATGCGTAAAGGTATTTGTATCACTAATCACTGTTATCTATGTAGGGCTAATTGGGAGACCATTTATCACATTTTCCTTGAGTTCCCTTTTTCCTTGATTGTCCTAAGTGGGGTTTTTTAGGCCTTCAATATTTCTTGGGTTAAACTAGCCATCGTACTTGATTTTTTCATCTAGTGGCCTTACCCCTTTTCAAGCCAAAGACTTAGATACATGTGGAAAATTTATCTCAATCACTATCTTTGGCAGGTGTGGTTAGAAAGGAACCATAGAGTCTTTAATGAGTCTATCCATGATCATCAAACTATCATTGCGAGGATCCTATCATTTGCCAACAAGAATGTGAACCTTATCCCTTTTTATAGTCATAAAACTCATATGTAGGAGATCATGATTGCTCAATATTTAAGCTTAACATTGTTAGATGAGTCTGTGCCTAGGGTAGTCAACTCCAGAGCCAATGTTAAGTGGTCCCCACCTCATACGGGTTGGTTTAAGATTAATTTTGATGGATCGGCTAAGGACAATCCTAGCAGAGTAGGCACTGGTGGCATTATGCAAGATCATAATGGGAATATGATGCTTGTATTTTATGAATATCTGGGAACAAGAACGAACAACGAAGCTGAAGCTAGAGCTATGTGGAGAGGCCTTCAAATGACTCAAGACTTAGAAGGCAATTTGATCATAGAAGGAGACTATATGCATGTTATAAATATCATCAATAATTGGAAAAAACCTCATTGGAGGATTAAAATAATTGTTGAAGAGGCTAGGATCCTTTTCCAGGGAAGATAGGACAGAAAATCCGAACATGTCTTTCAGGAAGTTAACAAAATTTTTGATAAGCTGGCCAATTTGGGTGTCGATGGTGATAGAATTTTGAAATGGGAATACAGTGTCCTGAATGAAGTAGAGGAGCTTATTCAACAAGAATTCCAAGAATGATAGTCGAATTTACCAAAAAGGAAGGCACTGTAATTTTGAAGGCTAGGAGTATTCTCATCTCTTTTTTGAAATGGACTCACAATAAAAATTATTTGAGTTGTTAGTCTTCGTGGATGCTGCTTGGAAATACCACAAAGACTAATGGGGATAGTCACATGTTAGATAACATGGCTCCTAGTCATCTTAGTAATTTTAGTTTGGTTGATAATCACAGGGAAGAAAAGAAAAAACAATATAAGACTTCGAACCAGAGCCACGTGGACCAACAGATAGCCACTGCCATAAATCTAGCCAGCATGTTCACTTCTCTAATGCAAATTGGCCAAGACGGGATGTGGTCCCAAAGCATGTCATATACGGAAGAAAGCAATTAACAAAGAAATATTAAGAGTAACTATCAATACAGAGCTTGTGGGAATTTTTTTAGTACTTTGCTATGTGTGTCTGCAGCTTTTTGTTTCTCCACTATTTCAAGGAAGATATCCATGTATGTTTCTTTTTTTGTAATTATGATGTAGGTGTGTTTTCTTGGGGTATACCCAAAATGTTGTATGAGAAGTTTCTTTTTGATAACAGGATATGTGCCTTACTGGATGTAATGGCTTTGGAGACATGTAGATTTTACATATATAGAATCCTTAGTAAGGACATGTTCATCAAAAACCCTGGGATGATTTTTTTAAAAGGTTTTGGGTCAACCTATAAAACCCAGTATTAATGCTTCAGTATCTTATCTACAAAAAAAAATAATATAATCAAAATATAATAATTCAATGTGATTGTAGGTCATTTAGACTACATCTATTGACCGCAACATAAGTGAAGAAAGCCATTAGTAATAGAGGAATGGTCTTTGTGGTCAATATGGACAATTAATATGAAACTGAAATGGAATTTGACCTCTTATAAAAGTATCATACCTTAGGATAATTCAAGGTTGTGTTTTTGGAGGACATCCCAATGTTACCTCCTCAAAGAGAGTTTGATTTTTCTATTGTTTTGTTGCTTGGAGCTATGCCCATTGCTATAGAACCATATATAATGACTCCTATTGAGCTACAAGATCTCAAGATGCAACTTCAATATTTATTGGAGAAAGGGCTAATTAATCCTCATGTATCACCATGGGGAGCTCCTATTTTGTTTATTAAAAATAGAGAACACCTTGAGAATGTACATTGATTATTGGATGTAAAATAAGGTTACCATTGAAAATAGGTATCCGTTACAAAGAATAGATGATATTTTTTATCAACATATGAGAACTATTCTTGAGATTATTAGAAGGAATAAGCTATATATAAAACTATTAAAGTGTGAATTTTACACTTCTTAGGTATAGTATTTCAGAAACATAGTTTCTATTGACAATATTGCTATAGATCCTAATAAGATCAAAGTAATTATTAATTGGCCTGCACTTATAAATGTAATGAAGGTGCATAGTTTTATAAGGCTATAAGACTATTATAGATGATTTGATAGATATTTTTCAAAAATTGCACAAACTATCAAAAAACTTCAAAGAATAGGAAATGTTTTTAAGTGGACATAACAATGTGAGTAAGCCTTTCAAACTATGAAAGAGAAGTTTATGACTGCACCAATTCTATAGTTACCTAATTCTTATAAGAGGTTTCTAGTGTGTACCAATGCATCAATTGAAGGATTGAGAGGGATTTAACCCAAGATGAAGTGATCATTACCTTCAAATTTAGGAAACTTAAGAGACATAAGGTAAAGTATGCCACTCATGACTTGGATTTGGTAGTAGTTGTGCATGCTCTTAAGGTTTGGAGGCACTATTTGCATGGGAAATTATTTGAACTTAAGAAAAATCATAAGATTAAAAAGATACATATTTACTCAACCCTTGTTGAGTGCTAGGCAATGCCACTGGATGAAGTTTCTAGATGAGTATGATTTTGGCTTAGAATACCTCAAGGGTAAAGAGAATAAGGTTATTGACACTTTAATTAGGATAGGGTGCATTGCATAAATGAAATAAAAAAATTTCATTATAATCTAATAGATCATATTAAGAACTTGCAACAAAAAAATGAATTTTGCCAATCATGTAACGCTCAAGTTGAGCACAAATCTAGAAATGATATAGGTTTTGTATATAAGGATGACTTATTGTATTATAAGAATAGATTAATTGTTCCAAATATAGATGGATTTATGGAAACAATCCTTAAGGAGCCGTATAATAATCCTTACTCAGTGCATCCTAGTGGGGTAAAGGTGCACGAGAGCTTGAGAAAGGTCTACTATTGGACATGTAAGAAAAAGGACATCAATGATTATGTGGCTAGGTGTTTAGAGTGTTAAAAAGTGAAAATAGAACATTTGCACCTGATAGGTAGTTCGTTGATTTATAAACTAAAAATTAGTTTAGCCTATCACCTTGAGACAGATGGACAAACTGAAAGGGTGAATCAAGTTATAGAAGATATGCTAAAAATGTATTGTATTGATCAGCATATTAAATAGGTATATTATTTATACCTAGTCAGTTTTGCATACAATAAAATTTATCATGCATCACTAGGTATGGCACCTTTTACAGCCTGTATGGAAGCAGATGTTGGACTCCCTTGTCATGGGATAATTTGGAAGATCGGGTAGTGATCAAACTAAAAACTATAAAATAAATAGAAAATCAATTGAAAATAATTCAACAAAATCTAAAAGAGCCCGTAGATAATAAAAATAGCTATGTAAGCCTCAAAATAACACTAAGGTAATACTCTAGAGGCTATATAGTTTTCTTAAGGGTGAAACCTACAAAAATTTCTATAAAATATTCCAAAATTCATTCTAAATATGTGGGTCCATTTAAAATTATGGGCAAGATAAGCCCTGTTGCATACAAATTTGCTCTACCACCAAGCTTATCCAAAATCCATAATGTCTTCCATGTGTCTCTCCTTAGGAAGTATATTTCTGATCCCAGTCACATTTGGGATGCTTTCAATTTGTAGATGTCTGATCCACTAAAAATTGATGTTCAACTAGTTTGTATACTTGGTTTTAGGACCAAGAACCTAAGAAAGAGGAACATAGAGTAATTTTGGGTCCAATGAGACCACTACTCAGATAGAAATGCCACATGGGAGAATGTGGCAAATATGCAAAGATAGTTTCCTTATATTTTTGAGTAGACTTGAACAATTTAAAATATTTTTATATGGTTTGATGATGTATATGTAAATATATGTGTGTATAAGTGTTTGGACTATTGAGTAGAGTAGCTTTTGGTATATGTTTTTATTTATGCATAGATATTTTGTGGAATGTAATATGAAAAACTATGTGGAAAGATTAAGTTCTCAAGTTTGAATGATTTATGATTTGTGACATAGTGAATGATGTATGAACAATGAAATGACATGATTATTATTGCATGTATATGAATATATTTGATTGGTTTAACCATGCAATGAAACACAGGGACTGTGTTTGATTCTAGTGGGGGAGGATGTAATGACCCTTCTCACACGACCATAGAATATAGATAAATTATTGGAACATATTTACCTTTTCCTATAGAATATGGTATTTTTTATAGTCATGATGCTTGCAAGACTAGGTATATGCCTTCGATGGATAAATTTGGTCAACAAAAAAGGTAAAAAGAGAAGTGATGATTCAGCCCATGAGTACATGAAAACTCACACATTGCATTTCATGTAGGAGCATTAGGAATGAATTCCATAATTGTGTATGCCTTGTTTTTATATTATGTTTGTTTTTTATTGACGAATGATGTTTACTCGTAACCTTCCAAGGTAATGAAGATTCCAATGGCATGGGATCCATACTTTACTTGATATAATGGTGGAATAGAATTATTACTATGCTTGTCAATTTAATTACAAAGAGAGTAAGATCAATTAGATATAAAACTATTAAATTAAAATATCAAACAATTTTTACATTTATACATGTATTTTTTATAAGATATTCGAATATATGTCTAACAACGTTGATAGGGGATAAAATATAGATTGCATATTATTTTTCCATGATTATTGAGACATGCTTACTTTTATTGTTGTAACCTTACTCTTATCTGGTGAAATGCATGCATTCTATAAAAAGATGCTTTTCAAAATTTACTATTAGGGGAAGAGTGGAAAATTAAAATTAAAAAATGGAGAGGAGGAGAGAGGGGTATTCATGTTTTTTCTAGTGTGTTGACTTTATATTTGACTGCTCTGCAATAGATTGGGCAAGCTGAAGGAGGAAGATACAAAAGTAGAAGACAAAAATCACTAGGTTGGGTCGTGTGTTTTCTTTCTTGTAAATTGTGTTGATGATATGTGCCAATAAATATAGTGGATAATTTTTCATTCCATATTTCAATAGAAAGGAAATGTGATTGTTGTGTTGGAAGCATTTCATGTAAAAGAAAATATATTTTGGCTATGTATGTATGCAATTATTGTATGGAATCAATGGATATATTGTGTATGGTTGAATGTATTTTCTACCATTTTTTTTTTAATCTATAAATGTTGATTTGTGTTGGAGATAGCTTGTGGTGTTGGATAGTCCAAAATGGGTATTTTTTAAGTAACACCACTTCCCCAACTATGATCTAAGAACCAAAGTTTCATTTTAAAAATACATATATAGAATATATGTTTGATTGTGGAGTGAAAGGGAGTTCAAAAAAATATATTTGACCATGTGTGAGGTTGAGTTAAATGTTTGACTGAACTTTTGAGGTATAACTTTACTCTAAGTGAAAATTTGGAGCAATATTGAGTTTTAAATTGTGTGTTGGTTTTTATATGTGTCTAACCAATTCTTGTCTATAACTATTTGAACCCTAAAATTATGTTCAGTTGATGCATTTTGTAACTGCATGATAAAATAGTAGTTAGTATACATGCATATACATAAGAGACCGATTCTAATCCCACTAGATCCTATTATACCCTCAATGATGGGAAAGGGATACTATAGAGGAATTAAAAAATTGTAGTTAGCAAGCGCTATGACAGAGTCAAAAGAATAATTCACTTTTATCTTTTAGAGTTAGAAGTAATCGAAATTAGAATCAATTTATAATGAGACTGAGTATACCAAAAACTGTAACCTTGTGTGCTTAAAGTATTCACCTAGTTGGGAAAATTACATTTCTACCATAATGAGTTCACAATCAGTAGGATGTAAGAGATAGTCATTTAAACATTGCATGTTGGGTAAATATCAACTTTTATTCTACTTCTTGATTACATCCATCATATGATCGGGTTGGGTGGATTTATATAAGCATCTCATTTAAATTTTTTGTGGAATGGATTTATAACTATCAAAAATTAATTTCATACTTTATTATATATTTTGGTTAGAATGTGAATGATAAATCCAAAAGTATATTTTGAGTGATTTTGGGTGTAATCATAATAAATGTTGTCATGCAATAATCCATTCCTTTGCAATTTTGGTAGACTTGTTAATATAATTAAATTAGTAACCTATGGAAAGAGCAACTATAAATCTCACTTAGGATCAAAGGAACCATTTTTATATTGAATAAATTTGTATATGTTTTGAATGTCAGATTAATTCTTCTTGGTTAATGAGAAACTATTAACCAATCCTTGAAATAAATTGACTTGGTTTCCAATCAACCATTGATTTATAGTTTTAACCATAGTCTCAAATAAATTTTAATTGTAAATTGGTTACCCCATATAGTTAAATAAACAAGACCTAGGATTATTTACTCAAGCCACGGTAACATAGATATATGTAGGGAAAAAAGGTTAATTTGAATAAGATAAGTTAATTCCTTTATTTATGAGTTAGGTTTAACATTTAAATGCAATATTTGGAAGAAAATAAAAACGACTACTCAGGTTGGAATGAAATCCTAACCGTAGTAATGATGTTAAATCAATATGATATTTATCACTTTTTGAAGATGAACCTATGCACTCCTTTTAGTGAGCTAAAGGAATATGCTTGTAATAATATTATAAATATAATAAGGGTGAAAATTTGAAGTGTTAGAATATTCACCTAATATTTATTGACAAAATGAATAGATACATCCTTATAAAATGAATCATAGCCTTTATAGAATTGTATTGGAAAAGTTTAATTGTTCTTAGCACATATTTACATTATGATCGCTACCAAGGTCAATATATATGATATTTAAAAGAAACCTTAGGATGTAAATATTAAAATAGAATTTGAAAAGGAATCTAATGCTTTTTTAATATCATGGATTAAATAAGTGTTAGTAATATTCTATATGGGATAGAGATAGGATCAACTTGGGTAAAAAGGTCAAAGGTAAATCCTTGTTTAGAAACCTTGAGAATCTGTATAGATGAAGAGAAACTATTGCAAAACAAATATTTGTGAGGAAACATGAAAAATGTGGAAAATATACACCCAATGTGATTGAGATGTAGGTAATCATTCAACATGACTCGAGAGAAACCATATTTTTGATAGAATAGGTTAGATCAAGTGACCTTGTCAGAATTAGTAATGAGGGGTGGTATGGAATGCCACCTCTAGGTTATTACTTAGGAGTACCATGATATATTTATGTTTCACTTTAGTTAAATATGGCTAGCATGATAGTGGAAGCTAGTTCTGCCACAACATTTTGTATGGGCTAAATGATTGTGAGTCAAAGTGGGCATTCAAGACTAATTCCAGTGTCAAGGTAATGATATGGCTCTAGCTAACTTTGAGTAGTAGGATAATCAGGTAGATATTAGGCATATGTACGCTAACCCCATTCACATATCAATTTTGAATAGGTCAATCGGTTAAGTTGTGGTTCACAATGCTAAGGGATGGGGAGAGTATGCATCCACCCTCTAGGTGTTATGGGCCCTAGAGTAAAACCCCATATATGGTTTGACCCGCATACCAAAAAAATAGAAAGTTAAATGAGATAAATCAAATTCACAAAATCACACAACTTATGGAATTTGGCCCATCTCATCCACTTGGGTGACTGTCTTCAACAATCCTAAAATCCAAAATATATATGATATGCCTCTATTGATTAAAATTTATGTTAATGAATCATCGGATGAAACATATTTTTTGTGAACATGGAAGCACTCGTAGGGTTAAATAATAAACTTAAACAAAAACTACCCCTAAAAATTGATTGGCTTCTTTATGTGGTACAACCAAGTGAGTAGAATTGGGTTGTTACAAGTAGTCTTTGCTTCAAAACATTTAAGGCATTATACACTAATTCATAAGACTTATATGATATCTAAGGTAGACCCATTAAGATACCCCATGTTTAAACCTTACCTTTCAAGTCAAACAACTAAGTGGGTGATGGCCCTCAATGAATTTGACTTATAATTTACAGGTCAAAAATAAATCAAAGGACAAGTGATTGCCAATCAACTGGTAGTCACCCCTTTGTAGCCTAGCCACCCTTTAGTAGTAAAATACCCTAAGGAAATGGTAGGTACCCTAGAATTGGCCCAACAAGATACTTGGACTCTCTTCTTCGATAGTGCATAGTGAATCAAAGGTGTATGAGTAAGGATTCTATCAGTATCTCCTCAACAAATAGTCATACCACTATATTTTAATCTCCAATACTCATGCACAAATAACATGGCCAAGTATAAGGTATTCATACTAGGGCTAAAGGAAATATTAACCCTTAATGTAAAATTTCTCTCTATTTTTGGAGATTCACAACTCATAGTTAATAAAATAAATGGATTTTATCAAATAAAATATAATAAACTAAGAGCCTATAAAGATATCATGGATACGTTGATGACTTCTTTGATAAATTTATTATCAACTTTGTTCCACAATATAGAAATCACCATGCATATGAAATGACTACAACTACATCACTTATACCTTTAGAACTAGAATATGAACAAGAAACAATCACCATTCACCAAATAAGATAATGAACAACCTTATAACATAGTCAAGAACTCTTATCAAATTTTTAACTAAAAAATTGTCTATCCTTGATGTTGGGTATAAATCTATGACTTCATAAAAAATAAGTCATTCTTGAAGTCCTAAACTACAACCAACAAAAATATCCAAGGCAAATGGCCTATATATTTTTCATACTTAGGGATATTTTATATAAATGTATATTTGATGGTATTATTATAAGGCGCCTAAACTCAATTGAAGCCAAATTAGGAGTTTGATAATCCCACAAAGGGCCATGTGGTGGTCAATTTAATGGAGGATCCATCACTATTAATCTTATTCATATGTGTTATTATTGGCCAACTATAGAAAAGGATGCCTATAATTTCATATGAAAATGTGATAAGTATCAAATGCATGATAACTTAATCCATGCTCCTAGCCAAGAGTTACAAACTATAACATTCCCTTGACAATTTTCATCTTTGGTATTAGATATAATAGGAAACATTAACCCTATGTACTCATATGGAAACAAAAATATCATTACAACAATTGAGCACTTCACTAAGTGGGTAGAGAACATGTCTTTCTCCTCTTGAATTACAACTCAAGTGTAAAAATTTATATTGAACCATATCCTTTCAAGGTATGGTATCCCTAACATAATAATCACTGATAATGGTACATCCTTAAAAAAAAATTATATAACCAAACTTTGTACTAAATTCAAAAATAACATAAGTGGTCAACCCCATATTACCCATAGGGTAATGGTTAGGTTGAATCTTCAATCAAGACATGGATTAAAATACTAAATAAACTAGTTAGAAAAACTAGTTAGGATTGGCATCTACATATCTATCTTACCTTATGGGTGTATCGTACTAATTTTTAGACTCTAATTAGTTTTACGTCCTATGCCTTAGTTTATGGAACTAAGACCATATTCCTCTTCAAGTTAGAAGTTCCATTCCTTAGAATAATTATTAAGGATGCATCTATTGGTGATGAGTATCGTCATGCATGGATTAATTAGCTCAAATTTCTTGATGAAAGATGGATCCATGCCCTAGAGAACTTATGATATTATCATAAAATAGTTAAAACGGATTATGATAAGAGTGTGTGACCACAATCCTTTTAAAAAGGTCACCTAGTACTTATAAAAATTAAAATGACATAAATACCAAAGAGGATAAAAGGGGCAAATTTGAGTCGAGTTGGCTAGTACACTTTATAGGTATTGTAAAATTCTTGTCAGGTGCATATCACCTAGACTCCTTGGTATATAACATAATGATATAATAAATATAATGTAGTTAAAAATATACTATGCTTTAAAATTGCATGTCTTGTTTTCTCATGTGCTTGACTACATCAATTGTTTGATGAATGCTTAATTCAATTCCCTATGTTCATATGCTTGATTCTTGGATACCTATTACATATCGATTTAGAATATTCATAGTGACTAGTGATGATATTAATGAGAACATTACATTACACTTAGTTAGGTAGCTAAGGTATTGGGTCTCCCTGAAGAGTTTTTTTGTCTCTAATACATGCATATTTTGCCAGTTTCTAAAATATATCATCTTTCCACCAATTTTACTAGCACATCATGATGAATTTTGATACTACATAAGCATATTTTGCTTTAAATAGGGGGTAATATAAGCTAAAAAAATTTACCCCTTTATCATCCTCTATACTTCATTAACTTCCAAATATTCTCATTTGATTCATCTCTACATTTCAAAAAATGTGGTTTGTAGAATAACTAAATCGCAAGAAAGGGCTTTACACCCTTAGGCATCCAACAACATTGGATTATTCTATGAATGATTTTTATTAGTATAAGAATTTATAAAATATCTAAAAATAATCCTCCTTGTTTTCCTATGAACAACCTTTAGGTGGTGTTCCCTCTTTTTGCATATTTGTGGGCATTTGTATGAGGAGAATACAGGCCTACTAATGATCAAGATTTGGAAATATCATCCCTAGAATATTTTTCATATAGTTGGGACAAAACAATCATATCAAAATCTATCACCCTCTTTCTTCTCTTTCCTTCCTATCTATAAGTTCAAATGATGAAAAGTGCAATCACTTGCCTATCAAACACTCAAATAATTTTCCCTTCTACCAAACAAATGTGCTAATAGATTTTTCTTGATTATATGTTTACTTGCATTACTATCTAAGTTTACATATCCCATAAAGTCACAAGGGATCCTCTCACAATGTAGCCATAATAAAACCTAGCTAGAAAATACTATAAGTTGTATTACACTTGTGACAGGTCACTAGGCTAGCAAAGCTCCTCGATGACTCCTTAAAATTTTCCTTTATTTCTTTGTACATTCACATGTTACAATCACATAAAGCACAATGTTGCCTTAAAAAAGTACCCTCTTTATTGGGGGTAAAAAAATAAAAATCACAAAAATAACCTGACAACTAGGCACATTCAACCTAATAAAATATCAAAATAATAAGGACATAAACTTTCCAACATATCAAAATAATAAGTATATTGTTAAACACATCAAAACAATAAGGACATAGATTGTCCAAAAAAAAGGGATAGGTTGTCAAAAAACATCAAGCAATATTTAGGTTTGTCATCAATGATAATTCAAGTTGTAGATTGGTAGATAGAGTGTGCTTGATTTAACTAGTTTAGCATTTGAATATCAGGGAGAAACAAAGCATATACCCCCAATATATCTCCAATGAATATATCAAAAAATATGAGAACACTTGTATAGTAATAATTTCGATCCTCTTTGTCTCCATAATATCTAGGGGATGATTTTATTTTGATAGATATTAATGTATTTTTCAACTTCTTTTTCTTTACTTTGTGCTTGATCAACATCATAAATGAAATTCAATGTTGAAATCGCTTTAGTGTAGGATTTGACAACCAAAAAAATATATTTTGGTGTAGAATGAAAGTTTTAATGTTTCACTATGCATAGGACAACACACTCAGTGGGAGGTAGTAGATGTTGTATATCACTGGCTCATACACTAGGACATCAGTGGATTAGAACATGTGTATAATACGCTGGTAAATACAAGGATGCGTTAGTGAATAAGAGATAAACCAAATTTTATGCTCTACACCACTCTTTATAATTGTTGACATGTATTTTGATACCTTTAGCCTAGCGGGTTGTGACAAGAGTGAATTAGAACAAAAGCATGTGAGCAGGGTAAAAAAAAACCAAACTTATTTACAAGATAATTCCATGGCATGAAGTAAAGAAGCATCATGGATTTAATAATACAATAAATCCACGAGGCACAATAAATAAATAAAATGTGTGATATACCACTAATCCTAATCTTTGGCACACTTTACTATGCCAACTTACGAGAGGGATAGAACATGCTTGTTCTATGCTGCTATAAAATACAAAGGATGTTGAGTGGGATAGAGGATGTTCTTAGCCATGATATTTAACAAGGGATCTCCAACGGAATGGAACACATATAGCAATAAGATAAAAACTAAATCAAACTTTTCTAAGTTAAATCACCCAATGTTTGAATATTGCACAAGGGCAAAAATACATGATAATATTATATATATTACTTAGATTTGGAAACACATCCACAAATGTTAATTTGGAAAAACATCCACATACATATGCAACTGAACCAATTTGTAGGTTATATCCATGGAGGAGTTTCTAAAGGCTATGGATTCAACTCCAGGCTTCTGCTACACTGCTCTGAACTTGGAATTTTTTGCTTTGTTATCTTCTGCTCCACCTATTGTCTTGTTTATGAGATGATATCAATTTATATAGCTGGATATAGGAGGGAAAGGCTTACTAGTATTATGACTTGCATTAAATTCAAATCTAGGATTTCTATTCAATAACCGAATAATTGTAACTACCAATAATAATTGCACCCACTTTAAAATATGATGATCGAATTTGGAAGATAAGATTTATTAAAGATATTTTAGGTGTGAAATCTAGATTAATTTATAACATCATCCTTTAAACAAGATTTCACAAAGACTTTGACACCTATCATTTCTCTTAGAAATTTAAAATATTCCTTCTTCAAAGGTTTTGTGAAGATATCCATAACTTGGTCTTTGGACCTGCAAAATAATAACACTACATTAAATTTTACCATCTCCTTGATGAAGTGGTATTGGATATCGATGTCCTTGCTCCTACCATGAAACATTGGATCCTTAGATAGTTCTATGGTAGAATTGTTCTCATAAAATATCATTGTTACCCCTTCATGGTGATTATTGAGCTCACCCAAAATTATTTTAGCCATATGACCTGGCATGTAGTTGAAGTGGTGGCAACATACTTTGCCTCAGTAGTAGATAATACAACAATTGGTTGCTTCTTTGATGACCATGAAACTACACCCGATCCAAGATGGAATGCATAACTATAAGTACTCTTCCTATCATCTATACTATCAGCCCAATCACTATCTATGTAGCCAACAAGTTCAAGTTGGTATTTTCTAGCATAAAATATTCCATGATTCTTGGTCCCATTGATATATTGTAGGATCCTTTTCTCTATATTCAAGTGAGTGTTATTTGATTCTTCCATAAATATACTAATCAAATTCATTACAAACATTAGGTATGGTCTGGTTTTTATCAAATACATGAGACTTCCAACTAACCTCTTGTAGAAATTTGGATCAATATTGTTGCTGCAATCTGTCTTCTTCAATTTTAGAGCTATCCTCTATTTTGAACCTCTTAAAGACATCTACTACATACTTACCATGAGATATGAAGATACCATCCATAGATTGGTCAAATTCAATGCCAAGAAAATATTTCATCAGGCCTAAATCTGTCATCTCAAATTCCTTCTTCATGTAATCTCTAAATTGCTTAAACAAATTATTGATGTTGCCAGTATATATCGGATCATCTACATACAAGCAAACAATTATCATCTCCCCCTATGCATTTATCTTCATATAGAAGGTGTGCTCATATGATCATTTTATGAACCCATTATATTTAAAATATGCATCAATGCGGCTATACCAAGCTCTGGGTGCTTGCTTTAACCCATACAAATCTTTCTTCAATTTTATGACCTTACCTTCTTGCCCTTTCAGCTCATAGTCAGGTGGCTAGTCTATTTAGACCTCTTCTTCCAACACTCCATTTAGGAATTCAAACTTGAAATCCATCTGGTAAACATTCCCATCCCTTATGGGCTACCAATTCCAAGATCATTCTGACTATGTCAAGTCTCGTTACACGTGCATTATGCCTATTTACTTCAACTTGGGCATTAAACTTAGTTTCATATACCCACTTGACTCCAATGGTCTTCTTCCATGCTAGAATATCCATTAACTAACAGGTTTAATTTTTCTCTATGGCTTCTATCTCATCATCCATAGCTATCACTAATTTTATATTCTTAATTGCATATTGAAATGAAATTGGATCACACTCAGAAAATAAAGCAAAATAAAAATGTTCTACTTCATCAATTTTATTTCTAGTTACCTCATATATATCTTGCAATCTCATTATCTTTGATGGTGTCTTCAAGTTGGATATCATACTTACAAGTGGTGTAGACACTAAAATCACACCAATATGATTAGACTACCAAGAAACATTCTAATAGAAACCATATGGCCCCCTTGGGCAACCCTAAAAGGTTAAATAGTGGTGCTAACAACTTTTGGGAGGTTCTAACCCACTTTTGGGAAGTTTTGGGCCATGTAGGCATGGCCATACCACCTCAAGATAACCACAATTCATGGCCATCCCACCTAGGGACGACCACCAAAAACCATACCTGGGTGGTACAACCATGGATTTGGACCCTTAAAAATTCAAAAGTGAGACAAATGGAACCCAAATTTTGCCATTCACCCCACTCATTGAAGCATGCCAGTTTGAGTGTCCATAACTCTCATGCCAAATTGCAAATTGGAGGCCCAAATTGGATATTCTTTCACCTCCAACGCATGGCAAGGTTTGGACAAATGGGAGCACTTGTCTCGCATGGCCAAGCATGCCCATTTTACCATATGCTCACTTGAGCTATAAAGTGGATTCATTCCACCCAATTTCAAAGAGGAGTCTTTGTAATATTTTGCAATGAAGTGCTACTAAGATTTATCCCCAATTCAACATGTGTTTTCCCTTGAGATATCCATTGAGCTAAGGATATTTTCAAGTGATTCAAAAAAATGCAATCTATTTAAAAAAACAATCCATTTGAGTGAATCAGATCCTAAAATTTGATGAAGACACCCCTAGGAGTAATTTAGACCAAATCCTAGAGGAATTGGTGGTAAAAACAACCAAATTTGGTGTCCATCGTACCCCACGATGATACCCAAATTGTGATAGTCATAAATGGATCACCCAGGGATGTCTATGAATTGGAGTGCAATTTCTCTTCTATTTTTACATAGATCAATTGTAGAATAGATTTTATGCCTTTTGTTAAGTTTTGGTGCAATTTTGAGTTGTTTTACACCTATTATCATGCATTTGTTGTTTTACAGTCTTGAATGGCACACACAAAGATGACCATAAATTTATGTGCAATTTTCTTTTTGTTCTTGTTTAGACCATTTCTAGAGTACATTATATGCATGATCCTAATTTTTGGTAGCATTTAGAATAAGTTTAAATCATCTATTATATATTTCCCCTTTTAAGCTCATCGTTGCATGCATCTTCATGATTTCATCTTAATTCACACATTCTATTAATCAATCTCAGTTTCTTGTGTGTAAACCCAGGTATTCTAGTGCACAAGGAGGGGGCAACAAATCAGAATAGTGATAGAACATTTCAACGATAGAAAAAATATGCTCTTCAATCATGAGTGCAAGGAAGACACTGAAAGCGTACCTCAAAATTCTAAAAGGATTTTATCCTTTGTATATTGTAATAAGTTGTATCAATTGAGAGCCCTCAAGGGGATGTTTTGTAACTGCATATTTGAAAATTGCAATAATATAAAGAGAACCATCCATTTCCTTCACTTATTTATATCTTATGCTTGCTTAAAATATCACTTTTATCATGCTTAAATCAACATAGCAATAGATGCATCTCATTTCCCTTTTCTAGGTGCACCATTTTTTCTGCTCTATAGTGGCAATCACAATGGGACCCCTATCCCATTTAATTTAGCTAAGTTTTGACCCTATTTTTTCTTTTGAAATATCACAGGTTTTGACCATTCTAGCCTGAAGCGGAACCTGATTCCCTATTTGGAACACCCAGGGACAACCATAATAGTCATCCCATGCAGGGATGGCCCCCAAATTTGCAATCATCCCACCCTAGGACAACCACAAAATAGAAGGTCTACAACTCAAAAATCTAGAAATAGGAATCTCTTAGGCTTTCAAGGTAAGTAACTGCACCTTTACTCTACATTTTTGTTGTTCAGAAAAAGATAAATTTATTTTTTCGTCCTCCCTTTATTTGCTTGAAAGGTAGATTTCACTTTTCTTTAATCGCAAAAGCAATAAAAAAATAGAAAAATAATCTAGTAGGACTCCACCTGTGTGGCTTGATTGCATGCAACCTACACAATGAGTAGGTTGCCATTTAGGGCATGCACTTTGTAGGTTCAATTTATATTTAATATTTTTGAAATTGAAATGTTATTTTTACATTTAGTGAAAGCTTCTTGAGTGCTCTATTGTTTTACTTTCTTTAAGTATAAAATGAACCACACACACTATGTCCCATTTTAAACATTAGTGAGATGGAATTCATCCCCAACCACTAATATAGACCAATGAATATGGTATTTATCTCCACCCATTGGCTCACATGATTGATGTGAATCCTATTTTATTGGCCAAATCTAGCTCCAAGAACCATCTTAACCATGGAAAATAGCACATATTCCTCTTTGAAGGGTGTATCGCTTCCCAAAATCAATATGAGTGAGGATTGGTATGATTTGTGCTCCCTGATAAAGTATGGGCTTCATATCCATACTTTTTTTGGTACACATGACTGGAATTTCGTTACTGGTTGTTGATCTATGAGTATATAGGTTAAATACCTTTAACATAAGAATATCATCCAAAAAAATTAAAACATGTGACAAAAGGTCTCCATGCAAACAAAAAATCAAAACACAAAATAGTTTTAGGGAATGCACATAAATGTTTAAAAGAGATAAACACTTGTCTTATTATGTGTTTCCATTATTGTGTGATGCATCATTAAAATTTGTAAAGGAGATAATCACTTAGGGTTTCATAGGAAGTAGCTATGGTGTGCACCCATAGCCAAGCCCATTCAAAGGTTGACGTTGTAGAGAGTAGACAAGGAGACACAAGTCATCTCTGATTTAGAACTAAGGATATATTCATACCTCCTTTGCATCATCCTACTCACCCAAGTCCCAGAATAGCTAGTTAGTAACTTCACCTACAAGGTAATCCTACACGAGACACCCCTATAAATTTTGGTCCTGATCAGGAAATGTACTTCCTATATTTAGACACTTCATATGGCTTCTTTCAAGAAAAAAAACTACTCATTGAGGCACTAACATATAGAGAAATACCACACATATGCATACCTACTAGGTCTATCATGCCCAACGATGGGCAAGATCAAGAGTACACACATTGGGTAGTGCCAATTGATCAAACTATGCCCTTAAAATACCCTAATAGGTTATAGTAACCTAAGTACCAAGATGAGTATGATACTCATCTCTCAAGGCAAGAAAATTCAGCCCTTTCCTTCCTCATCAATGAAGGAAGATATGAGAATTTTTAATATCCTTAGGTTCATTATTCCATGCAAGCACGATGTGCCTCTATGCCAGATGAGTACAAATAACACTTATCTAGGACTGAACCTCAAGTGAACGTGACTTACCTCGATTGAGGGAAGCTTATAGTCGATATCTTAGATCGTCCTAAACGAGACAGGCCCTAGGGTGATACTTCTAGGGCTCATAGGTCCCACACGGTAAAACATATAAATCAATTAGTCAAGATACATGTTGAATGCCAAGCACAATTTAATCAACTTTGGTAGGATAAAGAAAGATTGGACCACCAAAATAAATTAGAAAAGAAAAGAATTGAACAACAAACCAATGAGTTGTTTCAAAATATATTACATGATAGGGTCCCTACCCCAAGTACCCATATATAGGGGGTTCATAAGAGGCAACCTAATTTCAATCAATATAGACCTCCTAGGCCTAACCAAATGTTGCCTCCTCAACCTTCTAGGCCCAACCGAGACTTGCCTCCCAAGACAAACATAGATCGACATCCACAAGTGCTTACCCGTACTTGTAGGCCAATTGAAGAGACACCTACTTAACTTACATCCTATAATCATGGGGGTACTCACATGATTGCAATCCCCTATCCTAGATTTTTTCAACATTTCTTTTACATACTTGGTTTGAGAGAGAAATATACCTTTATCTGATTGTGAAATTTGCAAACAAAGAAAGAAGGACAACTCACCAAGAATTGATGTCTCAAATTAATTTTGCATACATTTTGTAAATTTTTGACACATCTTGTCATTACTACCTCTGAAAGTGATGTTGTCCATATAGACTACTATAATTAACAAGTTATTTCCTTCATTCTTGATGTACATATTGCTATCAGCTATACCTTTTTTGAAACCCTGTTCTTGGAGATATTTATCCAACCTTGAGTACCAAGCCCTAAGGGTTTGCTTTAGTCTATGGAGAGTCTCTTTCAAATTGCATACATATTTTGGCTTGTCTGTTAGGATGAAACCATATGGTTGCTCAATGTAGATCTCTTCCTCTAAGTAACCATTAAGAAATAGTGATTTTACATCTATTTGGTACACATAAGTTTTTGAGACTTGAAATGGCCAACAACATTCTTATGGCCTCAAGATGAGCAACATGACAAAATATCTCTTGAAATTCAATTCCCTCAACTTTTGCATAGCCCTTGCATACAAGTCTTGCTTTATTTCTGCCAACCTAACCATTTCATTTCAACTTATTTCTATAAACCCATTTGGTTCTAATTACATTCTTGTCTTTTGGACGTGGGACAAGTTCCCAAGTCTCACTTTTCTCTATTTAATATAACTCCTATTCCACTTCATAAATATAATATTTATATTCACTTGCTTCAATTCTTTGTCTCAACTTTAGATAGTAAAGAGAAGTTGGCATGCTCACCTGTACTTATTATTTTCCTCCTTGTTTATTTTTCATCTATATTCCCAACAATCAAATCTTCTGGATGGTTCTTTTGCACACATTTAGATGGTGTTTTAGATGGTATATAGAGGGGTGTTCTTGAGGGTGTCCTCTTATTCTCATCTTCTTCAGTTTCTTCATATTTGTAACTTTCTCCTTCTTGATACACAATCTCTTGAGTTGGTTCTCTTAGATCTATTTCTTCATCAACTCTTACATTTGCACTTTTCACAATTTTATGTGATCTTTTATTGTAGCATCTATAGGATTTTCTCTTTGAATAGTATCAAAGGAATATATCCTCATCACACATGGAATCAAACTTGCCCAAATATTTTTCTTCTTATCTAATGTAGCATTTGCTTCCAAATATTTTAAAGTAATTTATAGTATCTGATCTTCCCTTCCAAAGCTAATACGGATTTTTATGGTGATTTACTCTTACTTGAGATCTATTGATGATATAAACATTTGTATGAATCACCTCTATTCAAAATGTTTCAAAAAGTGTGGACTCATTTAACATTGCCCTAGATATGCCTTGAATAGTTATGTTCTTCCTTTCAACTACACTATTCTATTGTAGAGTTCTTGCTATTGAGTATTATCTCATGATTCCATGTTGTTCACATAATTCTACAAATTCATGTAATGTGAATTCACCTCCTATGTTTGGTATTAGACACTTGATATTTTTATTTATTTTATTTTTTACAAGTGCCTTGAATGCCTTCATCCTTTCAAATGCTTTTTATTTTTCTCTCAATAATATTACCCAAGTCATTCTAGAATAATCATCATAATTCTCACCTTGTAAAATCTTTGTCCTTGTAGGGCCACACAGATCAATGTGAATTAGCTCCAAAGGTTTGTATGAAGATAATTCCTTTGATTTGAAGCTTGATCTTGTTTTCTTACCATGTTGGCACTATGCGCAAATCATGTTTGGAAGTTTTTCTATCTTGGGTAAAGCTCTTACTTCCTATTTGTTGTTTTCTTTTACTATGTTGTGAAATTTTAGGTGGCCCATTCTCCTATTCCATAACCAACTCTCACCTTATTGTGATAAAAATCATTTTTCTCCCTTAATTTCACTCAACATATAGAGATTGTTTACAATTCTACTGGCATCTACAATAAGCTTTCCTATCTTGGATTTCCTGATCTCACATCCATTTGGATGAAATGTGAGTGTGTGCCCTTGATCACATAGTTGACTTACACTTAGTATATTGTGCTTCAAACCTTTAACATATAACACATTCTCTATATTTGATCTTCCATTATCTAGGCTCAAGGTTTTCTTTCCAATAATTTTAGCAAAAGAATTATCACCAAATTTCACTATACCTCCATTTATTTTCTTTAGAGAGAGAAATTTGCTTTTGTCATCTATCATATGGCATGAATAACAACTATAAATGTACCACTGATTTCCTTCATTTTGTACATGAAGATCCATTTGTACCAGCATAGACTTCTCCTTTTCTTGTTCTACTTTGTTTCTCCAAACTCTGGAGGTCATATAATTTTGAACAGTTTGACCTTGTTACTTCTTGATTGATTTTGTAAGTTTAGAGAAATTGTTCTACACTATTTAACTTTATGCCCAAAATTATCACATTTGTAACAAATGATATTGTAATCCATGAGAGGTGCAAATGAATTGAAATTTCTCTTGGTGAAGCCAAAATCACTTTTAGCATGGACAATGCAATGTATAGCTTTATGACCAAATTTGTTACATGAAAAACAATAACCATGGAAGAAATATTGAAACATGTTTGATTGCCTTGGAGGATATGGTCGCATGGTTCTCTCATTGTTGTTTTTGTTATTGACTTCAGTCCATGATGATTCTTTATTTTCTTTCTTCTTGATGCTTCCACTTCTTAATACATAAGAATAGGTCTTGGGCTCTTCTTGACTTATTTTCTTTGATGCCTCTATTTATTTTGATCTTGAATCCTCATTTTTTTTCTTTTGACCGTCTTCAAAACCAATTCCAGTATTTATAACCAAATATCTTTGAGATTTTGATAATGTCACCCATAATTTATGTGCTTTTCTCAAACTTGTGTAGCTTATCATCAGATTTTTCCACTTCCTTCCTTGGAGAGACAATCTCATGTTCTAGTTTTTCACATTCCAACTCTTTTGTCTTTAACTGCTTGTTCAATTCACTTTGCCTCTTCAATTTTCACTTTTAAGTCTATGAGATCTTGTGAAAGCTTTGCCTTTGTCTTCTCATCCTCTTGTACTTGAGTCATCATCCTTTAGTTATTATTTCTAAGCCTCTTCAACTCTTCAAGAGCAAAAACAAGTTCCTCTTCTATGTCAATTATAGATTATTCATTTTTTGAGTCTTTTTCCTCTTCTTGTTTTTCAACAACAGGAGCATCTTCTTTCACCTCCATGGCCATGTGTGTTCTTATAAGATATTCCTTCAAGTTGTTAGGATTTTATGAAGGAACCTACTTTGATACCAATTGAAGAACACAAAATTATACTGAGAGGGGGGGTGAACAGTATAAGATAAAAATTTTCTTTTCAAACCAATAATTGCAATAATGTGAATGCAATAATAAATCAATGCACAATTTCCATACACATAAGAGACAATTATTTTACGTGGAAACACCCTTTCGGGAGAAAACCATGACAAACTATTGCTTATATTTTCTTCAACAAATTTTGTGGGCACCAACCCATAGGAGACACCAATACCCTAGTACAAGTCTATGGGCACCAACCCACATGAGACACCAATCCCCTAGTACAAGTTCATGGGCACCAACCCACATGAGACACCAATCCCCTATACAAGTTCATGGGCACCAACCCATAGGAGACACCAATATCCTATACAAGTTTGTGGGTACCAACCCATATGATACATCAATCCCCTAGAGGCACTAACCTCACTTAGCTCTGCTTCAAAGAATCTGTCCAACAACACTATTCAGGTCTACTCCCAAATATGTGTGATGAATTGGAGATTCTCATACTTTGTTTTTACTCTGCTATACTTCCATGTTATGAAGCACTTCTTCAAATCTTCAAATTCTAAATTTTTACCTTCTATGCTTGTCATACCCTTGCCAAATAATACATGAATGATATCGAATATTTGTTGCTATTAATTAATCTATAATGCTTTAGATTAATTAAATCAAACACTTTTAAAATAAATATTATTTCTCCTCATTTCTCCTCACTTTATAAAACCAAATACTTAATTCAAATAATAAAGTCACCTTATCTCAATACAACAACTAACTTTTCTTATATCTCCTTTTCAAAATTTTAAACTAAATCCTTATGTCTTCAAACTTTTATAAAATTCAATAATAATTTGTACCTTTTAATATGTGCTCTTGTTTTCCTTCTGTGTATGGAAATGAAATAGATGTTGCTTATGTCTATTATATTCCCTCTTTCAATGCACCATAGACTTCATTGTATATCAATGCTTTTGTATTGTGTGCTTCTCCCTTCACATATGCGTATGGTGAATATATTTGAATGACTAGTTTCAACTGGGTTTCTCACCTATGTTATCCAAAGAATGCTTGATTATTTTCTTCACTGCATGGTCTCCAAGAATTGTACCCAATGGGACCGCATTTGAACATTGTCTAAATACAGTGTGGCCTTTGAAACATTAGCTCACTTGGGTGCTTTAGATTATTGTATACTTCCAATAACCTATGCTTTGAATGTTATTTAGTTGAGATCCCTCTACTGTGGCTCTACAAATCATCTTCTAATATTTAAAAGGAATTAAAACATCTCAAGTTTCCTTCACTGTCCATGCTTACAAACCTCTCACCATCCATGCTCATTTGATCTTCAATGCTTGGCTTTACAACATGATTTTTATTTGAATTGCAACACACCATCGAAGGCTTCACTACTCACACAAATATCAAATATGCACACCAATATCCTTCACTATTCCATACTGATATCAAAGATGTACACTAATATCCTTCACTTCTCCACTCTGATATCGAAGATTTACACCAATATCATTTGCTTCTCCATGCTCGTTTGCTCATAAACCTAATTCCTCTACATTGTAGATGAACTCTAGAACTATTTGTAGTTTCCTCTCACTTCTGCATTGATAGTGAAGCTCCTTATGAATATATTTAATTAAATCTCATCCCTTGAAATGAATTTTGACTTCTTATTTATATGTAAAATATTATCACTTCTTACTTTTGGTGCCCTAGTTGGCCTACATAATTATAATATTTAAATATTTAAACACCTATGGTGGATTTAAATATTAAAATATTTAATCAAATAGACCCTTTTAAATTGTAAAACTTATAAATGATCTTATCACCCTTGAAAGATATATCTACCTTGAATAATTTTCAAGGTACACCACTGTTTTCAAGTAGCTAAGTTTGAATTTGACATCAATCATAACTTAATAATTCTAACAATATCCCCCTTTGTCATTTATGGCAACCCTAAAATTTTTATTTTATTGCAACAGGATCATGATCTGTTCCCCCTAACAAGCTGCTCTTCCTTACTAAAATTATAAGTTGCTCCCCCTTACTGAAATTATCCCCCTTTGACATTAATGAAAAAGGCTCCTTGGGGCTGAAGGATAAGACAATCAATAATGATATGGGAGTGAAACTACTCCCAAAATTCCTCTAAGATACTTAAAATTCTTCATTGGAAGTAGATTGATAAACATGTCTACAATTCATTCCTTTGTAGCAATGTATTCCAACTTGACTTGTTGATCAGTCACTTGCTCTCTCAAAAATTATACTTGATCAAAATGTGTTGGGTCCTTGATTGCATCACCAAATTCTTTAAAATATTAATGATACTTTTATTATCACAAAGTATGAATATAGGATGATCATGATCTACTTTGATATTACTTAAGGTTTGTTTCATCCATAAAACCTGTGTGCAAAAAGCAACTACTACAATATACTCTACCTCTACAGTAGATAAGGACAATGATGCTTATTTCTTACTTAGCCAAGAGACCAAACATTATCCAAGAAAAAATACTCCACTTGTGCTTTTTCTGTCATCCACACTACCTACCCAATTTGCATATGTATATGCAGTGAGAGTTAAATTATTGCATCTGAGATACCATGGTCTAAAATCCATAGTTTCTTTCAAATACTTGAAGATTCTTTTTACTACCTATACATGTGTTTCCTTTGGTATAGCTTGAAATCTTACCACTAATCCAAATGCCTACATTATATCTAGCCTTGTAGTTGTGACATATAGTAAAATTCCAATCATGGATCTATACAAAGTTTGATTAGCCTTAGGAGACTCATCATCTTTACTTAATTTACATCTTGTAATAATGGGGGTACTCACAGGATTGTAATCCTCCATCCTATTTTTTTTTCAACATTTCTTTTACATACTTGGTTTAAGAGATAAATGTACCTTTATCTGATTACAAAATTTGTAAACCAAGAAAGAAGGTCAACTCACCAAGCATTGATATCTCAATTTTATTTTGCATATATTTTGCAAATTTTTGACACATCTTGTCATTACTACCTCTGAAAATGATATTGTCCACATAGACTACTATAATTAACAAGTTATTTCCTTCATTCTTGATGTATATATTATGATCAACTATACCTTTTTTGAAACCCTGTTCTTGGAGATATTTATCCAACCTTGAGTACCAAGCCCTAGGGGTTTGCTTTAGTCCATAGAGAGCCTTTTTCAATTTGCATACATAGTATGGCTTGTATATCAGGCTGAAACCATCTGGTTGTTTAATGTAGACCTCTTACTCTAAGTAACCATTAAGAAATATTGATTTTGCATCCATTTGGTACACTTTGAAGTTTTTTAAACTTGAAAATACCAAGAAAATTCTTATGGCATCAAGATGAGCAAAAGGAGAAAATGTCTCTTCAAAATCAATTCCCTCAACTTTTGCAAAGCCTTTGCATACAAGTCTTGCTTTGTTTCTAACAACCTGACCATCTTCGTTCAAATTATTTCTATAGACCCATTTGGTGTCGATTACATTCTTGCCTTTTGGACGTGGGAGAAGTTCCCAACTATCACTTTTTTCTATTTAATCTAAATTCTCTTCCATTTCCTTAATCTAATATTTATCTTCGCTAGCTTCATTTAAATTATTTACCTCAACTTTAGATAGTAAAGAGAATTTGACATGTTCACACGTACCTATTATTTTCCTCCTTTTTAATATTTCATCTAAATTCCCAGTAATCAAATATTTTAGATGGTTATTTTACACATATCTGGATGGTGTTTTAGATGGTATATTGGGGGGTTTTATTGAGGGTGTCCTATGATTCTCATCTTCTTCAGTTTCTTCATCTTTACAACTTTCTCCTTCTTGATACACAATATCTTGAGTTGGTTCTCTTAGATCTATTTCTTTATCAACTCTTACATTTGCACTTTCCACAATTTTATGTGATTTTATATTGTAGCATCTATAGGCTTTTCTCTTTGAAGAGTATCCGAGGAAGACACCCTCATCACACCTGGAATCAAACATACCCAAATCTTTTTCTTCTCATCTAATGTAGTATTTTCTTCCAAAGATTTTAAAGTACTTTACAGTAGTTGGTCTTCCCTTCAAAAGCTCATACAATTTTTTATGGTGATTTACTCTTACTTGAGCTCTATTGATTATATAAATAGTTGTATGAATTACATCTCTCCAAAAAGCATAAAAAATATTGAACTCATTTAGCATGGCCCTAGACGTACCTTGAACAATTCTATTATTCATTTCAACTACTCCATTCTATTGTGGAGTTCTTGTTGCTGAGTATTATCTCCTGATTCTATGTTATTCATAGAATTCAATAAATTCATCTGAAGTAAATTAACCTCCTCTATATGATCTTAGAAACTTGATATTTTTACTTGTTTTATTTTCTACAAGTGCCTTGAATGCCTTGAACCTTTCAAATGCTTCTGATTTTTATTTCAAGAATGTTACCCAAGTCATTCTAGAATAATCATCAATAAAAAACATGAAATAATTCTCACCTTGTAAACTCTTTGTCCTTGTAAGACCACATAGATTGATGTGAATTAGCTCTAAATATTTTTATGAAAAGAATTCATTTGATTTGAATCTTGATCTTGTTTTCTTACCTTGTTGGCACTATGCAAAAATCATGATTAGGGGTTTGCTATATTGGGTAAATATTTGACTTCTTATTTGTAGCTTATTTTTACTATGCTGTCAAATTTTAGGTGGCCCATTCTTTGTAGGTAGCAAATCCACCTCCCAAATGAAGAAGAAGTGACAAAAGGATTTGCCCAATTTTGGAAATTTTGATATTTTTGGTAAACCATACAAGAAAAAGTAAACCATACAAGTAGGAGGTAAAACATACAAACTAGAGGGTAAATCATATAAAGTTCAATTAAATGCAAAGAAATTGCAATTTGAGTTGTAATTGCGCATGAATTTGATAAATCATATGTTTAGACTTAGTAAAAGGTATAATTATGTATTTCATTATGCATGGGTAGTTGTGAATAATGATTTTCCTCAAGAACCATTTGGGAATGTCCTAGGAAATATTATATAAGACCCATTTTCAATTTTGATAGCCTGGTTAGTTTTGATTATGATTTGGTTTGATTAGTCTAAATTATGGAATGCATATCTATGATTATTATGTGGAATTATGTAACATTTTACTGATTGTATTGTACTATTGAGAAGTAATAAATAAGAACCACATTTCATACTCTTTTCTCATGTATTGTATGATTCTGGAATGATGGAGTAATGTTTTGCAGTCTCTAGTTGTTGCATGTACTTCTTTATGTTATGGTTGATGATTAATGCATTGCTATGAATGATGGAATTGAACTAGTACTAGTGTGAGCTATAGAATTGATCTATGAATTATATATTATTAATAAAGATATATTTAAGGATGTTGTATGATTTTTGGATAGTGTCATTGGAGAGAACTCTCTCAAACCTTGATAGTAGAACTTGCATGTTGGTAGGAATGGATTAATTGTCATTCCATAACTTCCCAAAACTTGTCTAACAAGGATTGGTACAGAATATTATCCAATTTGGCACATTTTTGAACTTTCGTTTCATATAAATCATACACCAGATGCGTTACAAATCATACAAAAGAAACTTACCCGATTTTCTAGTTTAGGTGATAAAGGAAAAATTACCCGATTTGGTGATATTGGTAAATCAAACAATTTAGTTACAAAACTATGTACAAAAGCATGTAAAACCAAATTTAAAGGATTTTTTGAGTTTAAAATTGTACAAGCCCTGTCACTGTATGATTTGAGATCATATAGTGGTACAATTTGAGGTCCATACAAATTGTTTTGTGGTTGCATATTGCTTGTTGTGAAGACTATACAAATGTACGATTTGGATAATTGATCAAGGATAGTAAATTGATCACTATAAGACTTTGAGAACCACCTCCCCACTAGGAATACTACACCCCTATGCTGCATTTTGTATTGTTGCCTTATCAAAACTAACAAAGTAATAATATTACAATACTTGATGTGAATGACAGATGCCAATGTGCAAAGGCGTAGGAGATGAGAAGTATAATAAAACATTCCAATAAGGAGAACGAGAATTTCTCAAAGAGAGATTGCAAGTAATTCAGACCATAGTACACATGAACCAAAAAAATAGCATGTTTGGGATTCTAAAGGAGATTTTGAGGTGCTATTTATAGGGACAAAAGAGGAGGTACCAAAAATACCTAACGTAAAGGAGCGAGTTGATAGATAATCCATGCATGATGAAGGATAGTAGATGATGACACTTAAGAAAGTGATGAAAGGTTTGCAAGGCAGTGAAAAGGATGGGAGTCAGGCACTAGGGCAATAGAATGTGGGGTCTCAGGAATAAATAGGAAGACCATATCCATCACATTAGTGAAGGAAGTCATGAAGTGAATATGCACATGAGTTTGATCAAAAAATAGTGGTACAAAATAAGATACCTCGGATAGAAAATTTTGATGACAAGTGTAGTAAAACACCCCCAAGGAGGAATCAAACAGAGATTCCATAGGACACCTCAAGTGAGGAGGATGATTCTCCAAAGATGGCTAACAAGGTAGCCAAGAAGATATGTCCACCCTTTACATGTGAAGGTAAGGAAGACCCCACAAGACATATTGGAATGTGTATAAAAATCTGGAAGGCAAATGGTGTATATCATCTAGATGATTAGTTGAATTTATTTCCTGCTATCTTGAGAGGGTTGGTGATGGATTGGTATCTAAAAAGGAAAAATGCATTAGATTTTTGGACTTGGAATCAAGAGAAGGAGAAATTCATTGAAGTTTTTCATTCCTTGAAGGATGATGGAGATATTATCACTAAAATTTGTATGATGAAGAAAATCCTGATAAAGATGTAACATCATACAACCATAGACTAAATCAGTTAGTATATAATATGCATATGCCCTTTGCAGATGTATTGGTAAAGTGGTGGTTCGTAGATGGATTGTTACCAAAATACAAGAAAAATATGAAGGTAGTACCATCAAAAATATATTATGAATCTTTGAAGCATGTAAAGAATTTTGAAAGTGACCATAAGCAGACATACACAGGAATTGCAATGACCCAAAAATACACAAATAGAAAATACAAAAATAAAAAAGTTTTTTTTACTAAGGAGAGAGGTACATGAACCCTTCATGAAACCCTAACCTAACTAGTGTGACCTAAAGTTTCAATAACCTAAGTTTCCCTGGAAGTTACATCTCATGAAGTACCCTATCACAAGTTTGTCTGTGCAGGCGCAATGTGTGTTACTACAGATAAGTCCATCTGTCCCATCATCATTGATGAGCTAGACCTATCACCCTCAGTCCATCAAAGGTATACACACATCTCCATTCTTCAATGCACTGCCCCCTATCCTCTATGCACTCCTCTCATATTTCCCACATTTGAAAACTGAGTAGCATCATAGGATATCTACTAGGTTTCATCATTTATGAATGGGATGATTACATTTCATTACCTTTTTTTTTAAACTAAAGAATGACCTTTTAATTAAAATATCATTCTTAAGATATTTATTTACATTAAAATACATTACTTTTTATTTTCCCAATTTCATTATTGCCCCTTTGTTTATTATTTTTATTTTAATAAGGATATCTATTATATATCTTCATATATCTCTTTAAAAAAAAAAAAATGAATTCTCTTTTAAAAAAAAAAAAATGAATTCTATTTTATTTAATTAATTAAATCCTTTCAATGAATACCCTATTAAAATTAAAAGAACACTTTTAATTAATTCAAATTAAAACCCATTTATTAATTGCAAATGAATTTACTAATGATCTCCAATGAGCCAAACATTATTTTCTTAAACCTCATTAATTAATTTAAAGAATCTAAATTCAACATATAAATTTAGTTTGCTTTCTTTCACAAGGAGTATGCTTTATCTTTACTTTGAATATGATAGTTTACCCTATGCATCTATATGCATCTTGCGGTGGTTCTTATATAGAAACTCAACATCAACTACTCAAACCATGATGCAGTAAAGAGCAAACACATTTACATAATCAACAAAGAGAGAATATTTCCATCAACCCAATCACCTATATTTACACATGTTTAGGGTTAGAAAAATATTTCCTAAGCAAGGATATGTGGAAGATGTCATGGATTTTGGATACATTAGGTGGTAATGCAAGTCAATAAGCAAACAAACTGATATTTTCTATGATATCAAAGGGCCCCACAAAATTTGGATCCAATTTCATGGATTTGATAGCACTTTTCTTTGGCTTAATCCTTAATAACACCTTATCTCCAACAGAATACTCTCTGGGAGTCCTTTTTAGATATGCATAACTCTTCTACCTATCCATAGATTTCTTAAGCCTTGTCCTAATTTCTTTTAGCTACTTTTTCATTATCCTTACCATCTCTGGTCCAATCACAACTCGATCCTCTAGGTTATCCCATGAAAATGGTGTTCTACTATTTTTCCCATACAAGGCATCGAAAGGTGCTATTCATAGCGAGGAGTTATATCCATTATTGTAGGAAAATTCTACCAAAGGTAGTCATTATTCCCACTGAGATTTATGATCCATGCAGTACATGCGGAGCATGTCATCTGGAACTTGGTTTACCCACTCTGTTTGTCCATCGGTCTCAGGATGGTATGCTAAACTCATATTTAATTTTGTACCAACTACACTATGAAGGTATTTCCAAAATTTATAAGTGAATTTTGAGTCTCTATTTGAGATGATTACCTCTGGAAACCCATGCAATCAGTATACCTCTTCAACGAATATTCTAGATACTACCTGAGCATCATCATTGGTATTTCCTGATATGAAGTGGGTAACCTTAGTCAAATTTTTGACCACTACAAATATGGCATCATGCTGGTACTGAGTCTTGTGTAACCGCACAATAAAATCCATGGATATGACCTACCATTTTTGCATAGGTACCTCATACATATGAAGTTTTCCTGCAAGATGCTGGCATTATGCCTTAACCTTCTGACATTCAAGGCATCAAGAAATAAAATGTGTGATATCCTTCTTCATTCCTACCCAAAAGAAGGCTCTTTTCATATTTTATAACATTTTGGCTCCTCCTAGATGAGCATAATAAGGATATCTATGAGCTTTTCACATGATTAATTTCCTCAAATCACCTATATTTGGTATAATGACCCTTACCTTATAACACAGAAGGTCATATTTCACACTAAAATCCTTATTTACTTCAAGATATCTATCCATATTGGCTCGAATTCCTCAACAATACTCATCCTAATATTACCTCTATCTCACTTGATCCATCAGATCCATGTGAGCTCTAGTGATGGATGATATATATATCCTTCTACTTAAAGCATCAACCACTTTATTCTCCTTTTCTTTTATGTACTCAATCTCAAAATCATACTTAGTGAGGAATTCTACCCATATTCTCTACCTTGCATTAAGTATTGGTTGGGTGAATATATATCATAGACTCTAATGGTCTATTTTCAATTCAAAGGGCCTTCCCACCAAGTAGTGGCACCAAACCTTTAGAGTGTGCACTACTATAGCCAGCTCCAAATCATGTGTAGCATAATTAACTTTATGCTTCTTAAGTTTCCTTTAAGTATATGCCACTACTAAATCCTATTGTGAGAGTACGCAATCCAACCTATCTATTGATGCATATGTACACACAAAAATTTCCCCTTGAGGATCGAGAACCTTTAGTACCGGTGCAGTAGTGAGCTTATGATTTAATAGGTCAAAGGTATCTTCACACTTCTTTGACCAATTGAATTCTTTTCCTTTATTCTAAAGGTTCATTATGGGTCTAGTAATCTTAGAGTATTCCTTTATATAATGTCTATAATATCTCATTAACCCCATGAAACTTCACACTTCAGTGACATTAGTCGGGGGTGGCCAATTCAGAATAGCTTCTATATTTTCTAGATCCACAACAATCCCCTTTTTTGATATAGCGTGTCCGAGGTTTCTTACCTTTGGAACATAGAATTCACTCTTAGCTAGATTTCCATAAAGTTGATTCTTTATAAACAATTCCAACACAATCCTAATATGCTTATCATGCTCTACTTTATCTCGAGAGTATATAAGCATATCATCCAGGAATGCCAGAAAAAATTGGTCCAAATATCTCTAGAACACGTTGTTCATTAGGTTCAAGAATGTGGGTGGGGCATTATTCATTCCAAAGGGTAGGACCATAAACTCATAATACCCATACCTAGTCTTAAATACCATTTTGTGAGTATCTTCCTCACGAATTCTCAATTGGTGAAACCTTGACCTCAGATCAATTTTGGTAAACACCTTGGCATATTTTATTTGATCGAATAAATATTTGATCCTAGGTAAAGGTTATCAATTCTAGATTGTAGCCTTATTTAGAATTCTATAATCAATACACAATCTTAGTGAACCATCCTTATTTTTCATGAATAGAATTAGTGCACCCCACAACAACACACTTGGTTTTATCAAACCCTTCTCCAATAATCCTTGTAATTGAACCTTTAGTTCATGCATTTTGGTAGGATTCATTCTATATAGGGATCTATAAATAGGTTTAGTTCTCATAATAAGTTCAATTATAAAATTGAATTCCTGTACAGGAGGTAATGTAAGTAAGTCCCCTAGGAATACGTCCTAAAAACCCTGTAGGATTGGATGTCATCCTAGTATTTTTACTTTCTCTTGGTCTCCCACCTCATTGAGTTTTACCACATACACTATTCCTCCTCTATTGAGGGCATTTTTTACTTGCATAGCATATAGCATTTGAGGTTTAAAAGCCTCTTGATTGCTATGAACTCTTAGTCTTTCTCTACATTTCTATGAATACTCAAACCAACGGTCTTGGAAATTGACTAATACTCTATGAGTCTATAGCCAATCCATCCCAAGAATCACATCAAATACATGTAGGGGAGCTACGTATAAACAAAATTTTATAGTCCCTTCAGATAGAGTAACTTCTGCCATAGGGTAATATTGGTTTATCGAGTAGTTTTACCCAGAACCGTACTCTACCTTCCACCATTTAGCAAAATACCTAGGCATTTTTGACACTATCCTTGCTAGACTAGATGAAATAAAATTTTTAGTGGCTCCACTATATATGATAATGTTTACTTGCTTATTGAAAACCTTACCTTTCACAAGTAATGAGGTGGCTTCTCCCTCTAGATTCTGCTTCCTGATTGTGGCATAGATCCAATATTTTAGTTCCTTGCATTTCGCACCCACTGAGATAGTCCCTACTTGATATGGACACTGATTATAGTAATGAGGTCCTCAAAAATTGTAGCACCCTTCCTTGGGTCCTTACTGTTTCTCATATTTCTCATTCCAATTCTTATCTGTTGGAGTTGGAGTATGCGACTTCTGCAGCTAAGGTTTCATATTGCTTAGCTTGTTATCCTTCTTCTAAAAGTTCTTCTTGAACATACTTTGATTCCCATAGGGTTTCTTATTATGATTTTGGTGATTCTTGGATTTTTTCTCTTGCTCAGCCTCCCATTTTACAAACCCATTATTGCTCCTCTTTTTAAGTTCTTGTTGCGCTTCCTCAGGTAGAGTGTCATACTTATAACAGAAGTGTGAATCCATTTTATTTGATAGGTCATATACCTTTTGCAATTATTTGGACTTGTGCATCTCCACATCATGCCTTAACCTAAATTCCAATCCAAGGGTGAACTTGTAAACTTGCATTTTCTCATTATAAACAGGCACATATTTGAATAGTCTTACGAGCTTCTTATAATACACTTCCACTATGCTAGTTCCTTGTCTAAGACTAACAAATTCTTCAATTTTAGGGCATATAAATGCTTTGTTAGAAATCTCTTTTTGAATATTTTTATAAATTCTTCCCATGAAGTATCAATGGGTTCAATATTGGTTTCCTCATAGTGTGTTTCCCACCATTCCATAGTAGCTCCTTCTAGGTTAATCATAGCCCACAGTGTTTGGGTTCTAGATGAGTAACCTTTTATCATAAAATGAACCTTTGCCTCTCTCAGCCATGCTTCCACTACATCCCCATCACCTTATCCATTAAACTTTGAGATACTGATGTTTTTCATGTCCCTAGCTATTTATTTTTCTGTGAAGGCTTTGGCTTGTACTTGTTATGTATTTAATCCACCATCTAGGCCAACCTCTAAGCCTCAAACTTGTAAATTCTAATTTGCATATGTTTCAAGCAACTATCTAATTTGATCCTACATAGTAGTGACCATAGCAGTGAGGTCTTCCACCTCCCTATTGGGGTTGGTTCGCTCCTCATATTGGTTTTCTTCTTCCACCTTACTTTGTCAAGTTTTTCTAGGTGTAGACCTCCCTCTTCTAGTTTTAGGTGGCATCTTAACTTGATTCCATCCAAGCAAGGGGATTATATTACAGTTTCATCTTAAGATGTATCTCTAATCAAGATATAATACAAAGTTCTCTTGTTATATGTATCATCAACCTAACTAGGGAAATACCCTAGATTGGGATGCATCTTGAAACTCCACACTCCCTTGGGCTAATTCCTATTAGATTCTAGCAATTAGGGTATCCTATATCATCCTAGATTTAGGCTATGCCATAAGTGATCCTTAATTGGATGCATCTAATTTTATTTTAGAACACATAGAAGCTCTATACCCTCATACTTAGAGCTCTGATACCAAATGTAACGATCCAAAAACACAAAAACAAAAAAATACAAAAATAATTTTTTTTTTTTTAACAAAGAGAGATGTACATGAAACCTTCATGAACCCCTAACCTAACTAGTGTAACCTAAATTTTCAATCACCTAAGTTTCCCTTGAAGTTACATCTCATGAGGTACCCTATCACAAGTCTATCTGTGTAGGCATAATGTGTGTTACTGCAAATAATCTATATGTCCCATCATCCTTGATGATGTAGACCTATCACCCTAAATCCATTGCAGGTATACATACATCTTCATTCCTCAATGCACCGTCCCCTGTCCTCTACATTCTCCTCCCATATTTCCCACATTTGGAAGCTTAGTAGCGTCGTAGGATATCTCCTAGGTTTCATCGTTTAGGAACGGTATGATTAAATTTCATTACCTTTTTTTAAATCTAAAGAATGGCATTTTAATTAAAATATATTTCTTAAGATATATATATATATATATATATATATATATATATAATTTATTTGCGGAAAACATCCCAAAAGGGATGCCACTTTCGGGTAAGACCCAAGGAGGCAAGGATATCCATTTCGCCAAAAACCCCCAGGACTCGGACCTGGCATACCACCTTTGACATACTCAAGGAGCAAAAAAACACACAAAACCAAATTAAAAAAAGAAAATAACAACAAAATTAATAAAATAAAATAAAAAACAAACTCCTTGAGTATGTCAAAACCAAAAGCACAACCAAACACGCACAATAATATAAAAGAAACCACAACAAAAACCACATAGAAAAAAACAAGAACCACATAACAAAACACAAACAAGACAAAAACAACAGAACGCTACAAAGACATAACCCAAAAAAACATGAAAAATAAACACAACCAAAACCTAAAAATAAAATAAATAAAATAAAAATAAAAACAACCAACAACAGACAATAAACAAAAACAAAAAACATAGAAAACACTCACACATAAAAAAATGAAATAACACAAACAAAGAGAAACCCAAGAACAAGAACGAAAAAAACACAAGAACAATAACAATAAACATAAAAAAAACAAAAAAAAACAAAACAACAAAAACACAAGAACAACAAAAAAACAACACAAAGAACACAAAAACAAACAAAATAAAAAAACCCACCCACCTTAAAAAACTCAACAAAAAAAAATAAGAAAGAAAAAAGAAATAAAAAATGAACAAAACAATGACCTATCTAGACAAGAAGACTATTAATGCAAGAATCAACAGAGGAAACAAAATAAAGAATAGAATGAGCTAGGGAACTAAAAAAATTGAATGAACCAAAGAGAAACAAAAGAAAACAAAAACAAGAAGAAACCAGGTACCTTCAGAACTGGAGCCATCCAAATAAATGATAGAAAGAAGAGCTTCCCTAATTTGAGAAGCCCACCATATAGGAGGGTGGCCATAACAAGTAAGATCACCTTTGTCCAAAGCCCAATTAGCTAAAGCATCAGCACTCTTGTTTTGATCTCTGACCACATGATTGTAATCAACTTTCAAAAATCCCATCTAGATTAATTGAATCTTCTTAATAATTATTTTTATTCTCCAATCCACCTTATGATTCTTAGGAGTCTTCAAGAGATTAATCATAAGTTGAGAGTCAGACTCAACTAACACCTTTTCCCATCCAACCTTAGTAGCCTCCTGAAGGCCTCTAAGGATACCATACCCCTCAACAAGGTTATTGGAAAGAATACCCAAATTCTCAGCAAAAGTAAAAACCAGGGAGCCATCCGAAAGTCTACCAATTCCTCCCACACTGGATTTTCCAGGGTTCCCTCTAGAGGCTCCATCAGTATTGACTTTTCCAAAATCCTTAGGAGGAGGTTGCCAATTTCTGGTCCTATCCATCTTACTAATACTCACATTCCCTTTAATTTGGTTGCCCTTAGAAGGTTTAAACTTCAATCTTTGCATCACTTGATCCCATATTTGGTGGGATTTTTTGGGGTGATTAAGGAGATGATGGACTGATTCAACTAAGTTGGCTATGGTCTTTTGCCAAATATAGTGAATATCCTTCCTATCTTGATTAAAAATTCAGCTATTCCTTTCATTCCAAATATTCCAAAGAAGAATGGTAGAACCCATCCAAAATAATTGCCTAATAAAATGATCAACACCCTCTTGATTAGGCCAATCCCTCCAAAGTTGTTCAAAAGTGAAAAAATTGGACCACTGTAAGCCAAGTAAAGTTGCTATTCTCCTCCATAGGTCAGAGGATAAAGTACACTCAATAAAAATATGGTTGATATTTTCTACATTCTTTTCACACATTTCACATATAAAAGGGCCATGAAAACCATGCTTCATAAGTTTCTCACTAGTAAGCACCCTACGATGCAATAAAAGCCAATTAAAGAACCTCACCTTAGTCCAGAGCTTTTGAGCCCAAAATTGAGAAAATATGTCAGAATAATGGTTGGGATTATTATGGCATAAGGTGAAATAACCTTGAGCAACTGAATACTCACCCTTAGTAGTGTCATTCCATCAAAAACAATCTTTTTCATGGGACCAAGAGAGAGATCTCATATGAAGGATGCCTTGGATATCTTGTCTTTGCCTTTCTAGGATTTGAATAGGCCAGTCCTCAATAGGGATCCAATATCTACCAACCTTTGAATTACTAGTATGGTACCGACAGTAATTAACCACCTTTATCCAATTAGCTCGGTGAAGCTCCTCCATCCAAGGCCTCCAATCGGGAAACTAAGTTATCAAAGGCTTGTGACCATCCCAAGAATCTGTCCAAAAATTTGCATGTTGACCATTATGAATGATCCAAAATAATTTTTTCTTTATCAAATCCTCGCAAGTCTTAAGAACTGCTAAAATGGGAGAACCTTTGGTAGGAAGTTGATAGCGAACAAGGTCTTCAGGACTTTTGTTCTCAGCATATTTAGCACGGACATTATTGGCCCAAAGAGCATTGGGGTTATGCAACATCCTCCAATATAATTTAGCATCTAGAGCTTTGTTATTATTAATTGAAGACTGGAATCCTAACCCCCTTCACTCTTAGGAAGACATAAAGTATCCCATTTCACCAAGGCCCGTTTTCTTTTCTCCTTAGTACCACTCCAAAGGAAACGATGACTGATTTGATCCAATTCTCGAAGAACAACCTTTGGGATATTCAAAATGAAAGAAACATAAATAGGAATAGCTTGAAGGACTGATTTTACCAAGGTGATTCTACCCCAGAAGAAAGCCACTTGTTGGTCCACTTTCCAATTTTCTTCTTGACTTTGTCCAACAACCAATTCCAATATTTATTTTTCTACCTTTGAATATTTATGGGAATACCTAAATAAATGATTGGAAGAGAGGTCTTCTTATATCTTAATTTATCCAAGACCATGGCTTCCTGTCTAGCGAACAGGTGAAAGAAAATAACTTTAGATTTGTCTTCATTGATCAACTGCCCAGTAGCCTTAGAAAAATAGCTAATGATTTGCTTAAAATTAGAAGCTTCCTTAACTATAGCTTTACCTAATAGGGTAGAGTCATCCAAAATTTGAAGATGAGAGATAGGTCTAGCTCAATGAGAAATGGTAAATCCCTCAAGGGTTTTGTTTTCCCTATTTTTGGTTATAGTCCTACCCAAGCATTCAACAACAATGATGAATAAATAAGGGGATACCGGGTCACCTTGCCTGATACCTATAGAAGCTGCAAAAGACTGAGAAGGCCTGCCATTGATAAGAACTCGATAGGAAACTAAAGAGATACATCCCATAATCCAATCCATCCAATCCTTAGAGAAACCAAATTGCCTCAAAAATTTGATAAGTAAGTGCCAATCCACTCTGTCATAAGCTTTGGATAAGTCTAACGGGATGAACATAGAAGGAGAATTTTGCATATCCATGGAATGGATGGCTTCCTAAGCAAGAACTATCTCATCTACTATTTGACGTCCTTCCACATATCCCCCTTGATCTAGGGAAATAATCTTATGTAAAAGAGGCTTCAACCTTTTTGCCATGATTTTAGTAATAATTTTTAGAGAAACATTACATAAAGTAATAGGTCTAAAAGTTGAGATATGATCAACCTCTTGAGCTTTTGGAAAAAGAGTAATATAAGTTTTATTGATAACCTTCAAAATTTCTTTGGATTTCCTGGCTTCTTCCACCACCTCTAATAAATCAACATGAAGGATATCCCAGAATTCTTGGTAGAACTCAATAGGAAAACCATCAGGACCTGGGGTTTTCCCTTTTGCATTTTAAAAACTACTTGTTGAAGCTCATTGATAGTAACAGGAGCAGTCAAAATAAAGTTCTCCTCGAAAGTGATAAGAGAAGGGATTGCTTGAAGAACATTTTGTTGAGAAGCTGAGTCAAGAGGAGTAGCAGTAAAAAGATTGGAAAAGTAATCAACAACAATAGAGTTCATGCCATCCCAAGTATAAAAAACATCTCCAAAATCTAATTTTAAGGAAGAAATAAAGTTGTGAGAACTTCGAGCTAGAAGAAATTTGTGGAAGAAATTTGTGTTTCGATCTCCTTCTTTGAGCCATTGAATTCTAGTTTTTTGCTTCCATAAGTGTTAGTATTACAATGGCACTGAGAGGGGGGGGTGAATCAGTGTAGCTATTTAAATTCAAATCTACAACTCTTAAATCTAAAGCAAGGAGAACTTAAAACAGATAAAGCAAATATAACAAGAGAGCATTCCACAACACATGATTTAACGAGGTTCACCAATTTTGGCTACTCCTCAAAAATAGACTGCTTGGACTCCCATCCAAATCCAGCCTTTGCAAAGCACCAAATTTACAAACAATTTACCAGCACACACTAGAAGGAGCATCAACCCCTAATTTATCTGCACCAACAGAAAGGAGCACCAACCCCTGATTTACTAGCACCAACTAGAAGGAGCACCAACCCTTGATTCCAAGCACCAACTTGGATTTCTATTTTGAATCTTAGATTGACATAAATATGCCTTCACTTTTACAAGACCCTCACTGGTCTATTGCTCACCCAACCTCTCTTTCAATCCAGGAAACACATATTCCTTCTGCGCACTTATAGCCACACTCTCTCAGTCACACTCTATCAGCTACGCTCTTTCTCCATCGCTCTTCTCTCAACAGTGCTCTCTCTTTCAGTTGCTCTTTCTCAGACGCGTTGTCTCAGCCGTGCTCTCTATTCTCTTTTTCATAGCACTTTCCCTCTATTCTGCAACATGCTGCTCTCTCTTCTCACACAGAGCTCAACCTTACTACTTCATGCAAATATCCTTTTATAACAGTGTTCTATTTCTATTCTTAACTTCCATATTCGCGCATGCAGCCTATTAATAGTAACGACTTCTTTATTCTCACATGCAATCTTATTAATAGAACAGTTCTTTTTTTGAGCTTCGAGACGTTTCTCTGTCCAAATCGTGGTCTTCATTTGATGACTTTCAGTAACCACTGTTGCATGATATTTCTTTGTAACAGCTCCTGAAACTGCAATAATGACTTCTATTTACTGTCACTGTAACTGCCCCTGTAATTGCCATAATTACTTCAGTTCACTATTCTTATTTAACTGCATGATTTCTATTTGTAACTGCACCTGTAACTGTTGTACTGACTTTAGTTAACTCTTCTAATTTTGGCTGCATGAATGTATTTTGTAACTGCCTCTTTTACTGTTGTACTGTCTGCAGTTCACTGTTACATTTCTTTGTTTTGGCTGAGTTTTCTTCTTAGCTCGCGCCAAGGTGACCTGTCGCGAAATTGCGACACTTCTACCCCTTTGACTTTTTCTTGCTGTTTGATCACAAAAACATGACATGCCGCGATATCGTGACACTTTCTGCCTCCTTGTCCTCTTCTCGGCTTGCACCCATGAAAACACAACATGTCGCGATATCACAACAATTTTTGTTTTCATACACTCTTCTTGGCTTGTACCAGCAAAAACATGACATGTTGCGAAATCGTGACACTTTTTGCTTCCTTGCACTCTTCTTGGTTTACACCCACGAAAACATGACATGTCGTGATATCACGACACTTTCGCTGCCTTGTGCCTTTTCTGTCTTTGGACCGCGAAAACACATGTCACAAAATCATGACACTCTCACTGCATTGTCTCTTTTCTTGTCTTGACCCTGCGAAAATAAAACATGTCACGAAATCATGACACCTTTTTATCTCTCCTCTTTCTCTTCACTTTGGACCATGAAAATGAAACATGTCACAAAATCGTGACACATTCACTGCTTTGTGCTCTTCTCTGTATTTCGCCCGCAAAAACACATGTCACAAAATCGCGACACATTCGCTACCTTGTGCCTTTTCTTGCCTTGACCTCATGAAAATAGAACATGTCACAAAATTGTGACACTTTCACTTTTGTACTCTCTCTCTTCTCTTCGAGTCATGAAAACTCGACATGTCATGAAATCATGACACATTTTCGTCCATACTGCCTCTCTTGCAGATTGTCGCAAAATCGTGACACTTTTCTTTACGAGCTCCTTCTCTCAAACATGTCACAAAATCATGACACATTTTCATCCGTACTGCCTCTCTTACAGATTGTCATGAAATCATGACACTTTTCTTTGTGAGCTTCTTCTCTCAAACATGTCGTGAAATCGTGATAGTTTTCTTTGCTTGCACCTTCTCCCCAAACATGTCGCAAAATTGTGATAGTTTTCCTTGTGCTTTCTCTCTCTTCGAACATGTCGCAAAATCATGACAGTTTTCCTTGCGCTTTCTCTTTCATCCAACATGTCATGAAATCACGACAGTTTTCCTTGCGCTTTCTCTCTCTTTGAACATGTCATGAAATCATGACAGTTTTTCCACTTGCTTTCTTCTTTGCCAACATGTCGTGAAATCACGACAGTTTTCCATTTGGATTTTTTTCTCTGCCAACATGTCGTGAAATCATGACAGTTTTCCACTTGGCTTTTTTTCTCTGCCAACATGTCACGAAATCATGACAGTTTTCCACTTGGCTTTTTCTTTGCCAACATGTCGCGAAATCGTGACAGTTTTTCCACTTGGCTTTTTCTCTGCCAACATGTCGTGAAATCGCGATAGTTTTTCCACTTGGCTTTTTCTCTACCAACATGTCATGAAATCGCGACAGTTTTTCTTGTTGGATTTTTCTCTGCCAACATGTCACGAAATCGTGACAGTTTTTCCACTTGGCTTTTTCTCTACCAACATGTCACGAAATCGCGATAGTTTTTCTTCTTTTCTTCTTTGCTTCCAACATGTCACGATATCGTGACAGTTTCTCACTCTTGCTCGACATGTCGCGATATCGCAACAGTTTCTCACTCTTGCTCGACATGTCGCGATATCACGACACTTTTCTTCCTTTGTATTTTTCTTTGAGCTTTTGCATGTAGGCCACTTTGGTCTTCTTGGAAAACACTGTAAATACTCTGAATGACCTCTGAACTCCTGTCCATTGCATCAACTGATCTATTTTCCACTGCATCAACTAATCTCCCTGACTGTGTCCATTGTATCAACCGATCAACCTAACTGTGTTGAAAAAAATGACAATACTTTTGCTACACCTTGCTCATAAATGAACTCCTATCCATTGTATCAACCGATCCTTTGTCTGTGTTGACAATAATGACAATACTTTGGCTGCATCTTGCTCATCAATCTCCCCCTTTGGAATTGTTGGCAACACACGTAATTGTGTGCAATTACCTGTAACTCTTCTCCCCCTTTGACAATAATACCAAAGGGCGGCTGCAAAACTCCACTTGAGTCTATGCACATCATTCTTAGGCACACGTTATGACAGTTAGCAAAAATTACAAATATGAGCAAAAAGATAATCATATATATAAATGCTCCCCCTAAGAATGTGGTCCCTCACTCAGATCTATCTTCAACTATGTTGGCTACTGGATCTCTATCCATTGAGACTCTGTCCTCTGTACCATGTCAATAGGCTCACACAAAATCTATCCAATCTTATAGAAGCATAAAGAGAATTGTTAGAGACTCAATATGTTCTTATACGCTAATCCAATATCAACTTAAATCAATCTTATAGAAGTATAAAGAGAATTGTTAGAGACTCAATATGTTATATCCTCAAATCTCAATCTCAAAATAAATCAATCTTATAGAAGCATAAAGAGAATTTTTTGGGACTTGTTGAGTGGTGTTTTCACCCAGTCGTGAAAACATACTCTCCGATAGGATCCGAGTCCCAAATCCTCTGCTTGCAAAGAAATTACACAGATAATTTCTCCAAGGTTCCTTTTACGTTATCTTTTTAGACCAATGATGTTGTTTAATTTAAATGTTGGGAATACCTTAGTGCTGCAAGTGAATGTTAACAAGGGGCACTCTGGTTTATTCTATTATGAAATTACAATGGACTCTGGGTGAATTAATTTTTATGACAAATCTATTTTGATTTCGGGCTTTGGTAGTTCTTTCACATTTTCCTATTTTAAATGAGGGTAATTAAATGCGTGAAATAAAGAACTGAAAAGAAAAGAAAATAAAACAAAAAGAATGAACTAAGCTACGCTTAGAGTGCTACGATCTCGATTTGGCAAAACCGAAGATAATGAGGTTTCTGCACACAACCTAACCTATTGAACCTGCAAACTCGCACAATCCAGATAAGCCAGGTGCTGGTTTCTAGGGTCTTAGCTATAAATTTTCAGATTTAGGCATTCGCATGAAGCAACCGAGAGAACTCGCATTAAACCTCATCTATAAACCTAAAAATCTGAAAAAGGAAAGATAAACATTCAATCTCTGCATGCAAAAATAACTCCTCCTTTCTTGCCAGTGAGATGCAACTCTCTGTAATTCTGTATTAAAATAAATGTATCAATTACAATGACAGAATGTCCCAGTTTTGATAAGACTAGAACAAGTGAAGGAAATTGCTCCAATAGCAGGCCCAGAATGGCTTGTCGCCTTTGGCTCTGCAACTCTGCTAGCAGCAATTTCCAACCCCTGTATCAATCTGCTCTTCTGATTTTATACCATCTGATACGGCTCTCTGTTTCACCCTGCGTCGCTTCGTTTCACCTCCTAGAATGCATCGCTTCGTATTCCCGCCTTTTCGTTGCTTTTGAATTTATGTTCGAGGCCGAAACGTTCGATATTTTCTGTTGACATGTAACGCTTCTGTAACCCTGACACCTGTATGCCACGTGTTTCGTGCTTCCTATGCACGTTCTGTAATGGCCCCATGTAAATCGTGACATTTTTATGCATGCAACTTTGCTCCTTTGCTTTCATCGTGAAAACGTGACATGTCACGATATCGTGACATTTTCCTGCCAGCAGCCTTGCCAATGCAACCTGTCACGAAATCATGACATTTTTTTATTTCGAGCTGTGAGGCTGCTTCTTGTCATGAAATCATGATGTTTTTCATCTCCGTACGCCTCGGCTACAACCTATCACGAAATCTACATGCTTTTTCATCTTCGTACGCTTTTCCTGTCATGAAATCGTGACGCTTTTTCATTTGGTACGCTCTTCGGCTGCAACCTATCGTGAAATCATGACATTTTTCACTTGGTACGCTATCTTGCGGCTTCATCCAAATCGTCTACGCTTTCACTTGTACCACTTTCACTTTTATCATGAAATCGTGACGCTTTTCTACTTTGCCCCTTTGCTGTCGAAATCATTTTTTCTCCCTTTTTCTTTTGTCATGAAATCGCGACGCTTTTCTACTTCGTGCCCCTTTGCTGCTTTTTGTCGTGAAATCGCGACGCTTTTAGTGCCTTGCCCTGTTTGACTGTTTTGACCATGATTTTGTGACATGTCACGATTTCACGACAATTTTCCATTCTGTCTTTCTCTCTCCTCTCTGGACCAACATGTCGATTCTTTTTCATTTTGACGGAGCAACATGTCGCGATTATCGTGACACTTTTTCATTTTTCGGCCGATCGGAGCAACATGTCGCGATATCGTGACACTTTTTCATTTTTGGCCGCGACGGAGCAACATGTCGCGATATCGCGACACTTTTTCATTCTTGTGCAATTTTGCCTTTTTCTTGATTTTTAGCATCTGGGTCACTGAGATCTTCTTTGAAAGCATGCAAAAAAGGTGGGTCCCCAATTTTGGGGTGTGTTGTGGATCAGCCACAACAAATGGTGACTCTGCTATCAAATGCTCCTGAGCATTTTAGTGAGAACCCTACCTGGAAGTATACAAACTCGAAAACATGTGTTAGCACATAAGAAATATAAACAAATGCCCAAAGATCAGAAGTACATGAATCATCAGAATCATCAAGTATTAGCTCGGTGTGTGCAATGTATTTCATTCCCTATCGTTTGAAATTGATCAACATTCCATTGTCAGTTTTACATGAATGCATATGTGAGATTGTGAATGATTTGTGTAACCTGATAACTATGCTTAGAGATTTTGCTCTTGTAAAGGCCTAAACTTTCTAGTATCATGCACAAACATTCAAGATTACCAAACCCTCTTAGGATCCACTAATGAATTGCTTTATTATATCCCAAAGTTGGTTATGAGTCCCTACTATCTTGAACCCATGTGCAAGTGAACGTGAAATCAGAACTTTGGGGAATCAGACTCCCAACCTAACCGAGATGGGAGTTTAACCCTATCCTTACTATTCTGATTTGGAATTCATTACCTCACTTTGAGCAAAATAATTTAACCAATTATGGAAGAAATGGTCATGCTAGTCTAACCCTTTGAACAATCAGTGGTCTTGTTTTTTAGACAAGACATGTTGCCATGCATGGGCATACCTAACCCCATAATCCAAGACTTACCTTCATTTCTTTGGACCTTGGGGATGACTACCCATCCTTTGCAGAGGACAAGTAGTACGATCCTTCCAATCCAATATAAATATGAGATGGGAAAAATTAATTTTTTACTTCTTGGACCTTGGGGATGACTACCCATCCTTGCTAGGGACATGTAGTACGATCCTTCCAATCCAAGCTTTGGATAAAAATGGAAAATATTAATTTTATTGCTTAGACCTTGGGGATGACTACCCATCCTTTGCTGAGGACAAGTAGTACGATCCTTCCAATCCAAGATTTATTATGAAATGAGACATAGGAGCTTTGGGGAATCAGATTCTCAACCTAAGCGAGATGAGAATTTATGCCCTATCCTTACTACTCCATGTAGGTCAAATCAAAGCTTTGGGGAGTTGGATCCTCAACCTAAGTTCGATGAGGATTTAGCCCTATCCTTACTACTCTGATTTTAGGCTTTAAGCTTTATGGAAGTGGTCAAAACCACTGTTTTAAGGATCATGTTGCATAATAGGATAGACATGAAATACTTCTTTCGCCCAACCTTTTCTTCCAAGCAAGGTTTTGATCATTTTGCTCAAGATCCTTTTTAATGTGTATAAGATGTGCTTAGTTCTAGATATCACAAGACTCAGTTTCCAACCTTAGGATTTTTTTCACATTTATGTTATAGCACAACCCTAAGAGGATTTGACACACTTTAATGATTTGTACCTGAGATGCATATGCAACTAAGATGGAATGTATATGTAAAGTGAGATGTAACATGAATGCATTATCTTTTGAATTGTAGATGAAATATTTGCCATACAAAACTGACTACTTCATGCATCACAAGTTTCAAACGATATAACTTAAAATGTTTGTGTTACTTGTGGAGCTTTTACAAGACAATTCCAATGTTTCATATTCTCCTAGTCTTAAGCATAAGTTGACATCTCAATTTTTTTTTCTCTTTTTTTTTTTTTTTTTTTTTTATAAAAACAAACAAAGCATGTCAATTGAAATCAAACACACAACTTAAATCATGATTAAACTAAGAATCCAAAAAATGAAACTTGAAAAACACAAACCAAAACCAAAACCCAAAAACAATCCCAAAAACAAAAACTTGAAAGCCCACACCAAAAAACCAAAAATTATATACACTATTGTACAAGATGATGCCAAGCTTGGACTATTACTTTCCTGGATCCCAAACATGATTAGAACATATCAAAAAACATATGACACAATACACATGCCAAATTTTGTAGGAATCCAACAACAATAAGATCAAACCAAGCAATGCAACAAATTTCAACTTGCCATGCTCACCATTCCACTTTGATTTAGTTCTATTACCAACATCATAGGTGAGAATCAAATCAAATTGATTAGACAATGGTTGGTATTCAATTTTATCTTGTCTATTCTTTAAAGTGCAAGTTTCATCGTTCCATTCATGATTTAGAAGTAGGCTTTCCTTTTCAAATGTGAGATGTTGCAAACAAGAGCCTATTTCTAAAAATCTTGAATTCAAATCATTTTCCAGGATTTTAAAGCAATCAAAATCATTCAAAACTTGACAAGCATCAACAAAATTTGGCATTTCCTCATTAATGATGTTAGCATCCAAAGGGACATCATGTAACCTATCACTTGAAATTTTTGTAGCTACTACCAAAGGTAAAGATTTCCCCTTGTCATCCATACTCAACCCATCATGATTAAAATTTACCATAACTTGATGAGTATTAGTAGCCTTTTCTTTTTTCTCGTTGTCTTCTTCATCGTCCAATACCTGTTCAAAAACACCAAAGTTAGGCACCCAATCAAACATGCGTCCATATTTTTCAAAACAAGAGCCTAATTTTTCAAGATATGTGTCACGTGACACCTTTCCACGATCAATGGCTTGAGTTGCCCCAAAATCCATATTTTCATTAAGATCATCAATAGCATCCAACCCACACCACTTAGGTTTTGTAATTTCATCATTTTGAGATGGCATAGACATTGTAGAAACAATAGGTGGATCAAGATTTTTGATTTCTTGCCCCCCAAGGGGAACAAAAACAATTGATTCTCCTTCTTCATCCATGGTAGTAGAATCATTATCCTTCTCCAACCTTTGATGAGATTCCAACCCTTCTTCCAAAGCATTCTTAGATTGTACAGGACTTGTAATATCCTCATATGAAAGGGCAATTGTATTATCCTGCATATCAATAGGCACACAAATTTCATCAGAAGGTTTGGAGTGAGCATACTCTTCCAAAGAATCATAATGATCATCTTTCAAAATCAAATTGTGATGCTCAACTATTTCTACATCATATTTTAATTCATCAACATATTTCTCATCAAATTTATCCTCTCCTTCCTTAGATGGTTCAATTACTTCCAAAATTGGGTTATTGCTTGTATTCAAATTGATAAGGTTATCATAATCCACATGTGTAACCCATGATTCATGTTTAACATAATTTGGAAGGTGTGAATTTTTTGGGCCATTACTTTCAACAATGTCATCCAATGTGTCATCCGAATCAGATTCATCCTCATAGAATTCATCTTTTGGTGAGTCAAGGGTTTCCAATCTGTCACATGTTTCCATACTAGTTGGATCTAGTACTCCTCCCTTGCCTAAAATCATATTCTTATGAAAATCATTGAAATTGATTTTAGCAACATCTTTTGAATCAAGATGAGTATTTTGAAGTTGATTCATACTTAAGAAAGATGGTTGATCTTGCATAGTAGGTTGAGGATTTTGAAATTGATTGAAGCTTGGGAATGATTGTTGATTCTGAAATTGATTCACACTTGAACTTGGTTGAGGTGGATAAATCATTGGGTGGGTAAAGGAGGTATTAAATGATTGAAGATTACATGATCCAAAACCCACACCATAATTTTGACAACTCAATTGTTGCTCAATTGCCATTGCTTGAGTATAGGCTTGTGACAAAGATGTGATTTGAGGCATCCCTCGCAAATATGTGGACATGGGTGAGTCAAGAGCATTGATGTATATTTGGAGAGCCACTTCTTCTTGAAGAACATAAAATGTCACTAATTGCGTATATAATCCAAAGAACCTTTCAGAAAATGACTTCACATTTTCACTTGGTCCTTTTCTAATATAGACCAACTGATTGTACATGAGGATTGGGTCAACTCGCTTTTTGTTGAATTGATTGAGAAATGTTGCCTCTAGCTGAGCCCAAGAAGTGATAGACCCTAAAGGCAGACTTGTAAACCAATCATATGCCACTTTGTCCAAGGTGTAAAGGAACATTTTACAAGCAACATCATCATACCAACTTGTTAAGTGATTCACAACAAATTTGAATGCTTGAATATGTTCTTCTGCAGTATTTGTCCCATTAGACAAAAATCGAGGAAGACATCTCTCAAAACCAATGGGCAAATAATGTTGAACTCCCGGTATATTCAATGGGCTACCTGTCATCCACGGTGTAAACATAGCCATTAGTGAATCTTAAAGAATATAACTTTAATACCCAAAAATTCCTTTTTTTTTAATTTATTTATTTTATTTTTATTTTTTAAATCAAATCAAATCATATTATTCCTGTATGAACAATCAAAGCGTTAAGAACAGTGCATAGCAATTCCTGTAGCACTTAAATCACAATAAAATAAACCGTTTCAGCCCTCCTTCTAGCGCCAATCTGTTGAGTGGTGTTTTCACCCAGTCGTGAAAACATACTCTCCGGTAGGATCCGAGTCCCAAATCCTCTGCTTGCAAAGAAATTACATAGATAATTTCTCCAAGGTTCCTTTTACGTTATCCTTTTTAGACCAATGATGTTGTTTAATTTAAATGTTGGGAATACCTTAGTGCTGCAAGTGAATGTTAACAAGGGGCACTCTGGTTTATTCTATTCTGAAATTACAATGGACTCTAGGTGAATTAATCTTTATGACAAATCTATTTTGATTTCGGGCTTTGGTAGTTCTTTCACATTTTCCTATTTTAAATGAGGGTAATTAAATGCGTGAAATAAAGAACTGAAAAGAAAAGAAAATAAAACAAAAAGAATGAACTAAGCTACGCTCGAGTGCTACGATCTCGATTTGGCAAAACCGAAGATAATGAGGTTTCTGCACACAACCTAACCTATTGAACCTGCAAACTCGCACAATCCAGATAAGCCAGGTGCTGGTTTCTAGGGTCTTAGCTATAAATTTTCAGATTTAGGCATTCGCATGAAGCAACCGAGAGAACTCGCATTAAACTTCATCTATAAACCTAAAATCTGAAAAAGGAAAGATAAACATTCAATCTCTGCATGCAAAAATAACTCCTCCTTTCTTGCCAGTGAGATGCAACTCTCTGTAATTCTGTATTAAAATAAATGTATCAATTACAATGACAGAATGTCCCAGTTTTGATAAGACTAGAACAAGTGAAGGAAATTGCTCCAATAGCAGGCCCAGAATGGCTTGTCGCCCTTGGCTCTGCAACTCTGCTAGCAGCAACTTCCAACCCCTGTATCAATCTGCTCTTCTGATTTTATACCATCTGATACGGCTCTCTGTTTCGCCCTGCGTCGCTTCGTTTCACCTCCCAGAATGCATCGCTTCGTATTCCCACCTTTTCGTTGCTTTTGAATTTATGTTCGAGGCCGAAACGTTCGATATTTTTTGTTGACATGTAACGCTTCTGTAACCCTGACACCTGTATGCCACGTGTTTCGCGCTTCCTATGCACGTTCTGTAATGGCCCCATGTAAATCATGACATTTTTATGCATGCAGCTTTGCTCCTTTGCTTTCATCGCAAAAACGCGACATGTCGCGATATCGCGACATTTTCCTGCCAATAGCCTTGCCAATGCAACCTGTCGCAAAATCATGACGTTTTTCTATTTCGAGCTATGAGGCTGCTTCTTGTCATGAAATCATGATGTTTTTCATCTCCGTACGCCTCTTCCCTTCATGAAATCGTGACGCTTTTTCATCTTGGTATCTTTCCCTTCGTCAAATCGTGACTTTTTCACTTGGGTACTCTTGCCGCAACCTGTCATGAAATCGTGACGTTTTTCACTTGGTAGCTATCTTGCAACTTGTCGTGAAATCGTCGACGCTTTTCACTTTCGTACCTTTCACTTTTTATCGCGAAATCATGACGCTTTTCTATTTCGTGCCCCTTTGCTTTGTCACGAAATCGTGACGTTTTCTACTTCATACCCCTTTGCTGCTTTTTGTCGTGAAATCGCGACGCTTTTCTACTTCGTGCCCCTTTGCTGCTTTTTGTCGCGAAATCGCGACGCTTTTAGTGCCTTGCCCTGTTTGACTATTTTGACCATGATTTTGTGACATGTCGCGATTTCGTGACAATTTTCCATTCTATATTTCTCTCTCCTCTCTGGCCAGCAATATCACTTTTTCATTTTTGCCGCGATGGAGCAACATGTCGCGATATCGCGACACTTTTTCATTTTGGCCGCGACGGAGCAACATGTCGCGATATCGTGACAACTTTTCATTTTTGGTAGCGACGGAGCAACATGTCACGATATCGTGACAACTTTTCATTTTTGGCCGCGACGGAGCAACATGTCGCGATATCGCGACACTTTTTCATTCTTGTGCAATTTTGCCTTTTTCTTGATTTTTAGCATCTGGGTCACTGAGATCTTCTTTGAAAGCATGCAAAAAAGGTGGGTCCCCAATTTTGGGGTGTGTTGTGGATCAGCCACAACACAACTCAACCAATCATCTCAATGAGTTGAAGCATGTATCAACCAACTCTGTGTGAGCATCAAACACTGTACCATAACTATTTTCCAAAGGCATTCTTAAAGGCACAATCAATCATGCTTAAGTAGTACTCAAACTGAGCTCAACTATGAATGGCAATCTCAAATCAAATCTACTTCATCAAATTTATCATTGGCACTCTCCACAATTTTCTTTGGCCTCTTGAATGCCACCTCCTCTATGACTTACGACTTTGCCTCGCGTCCATTGTGCAGCTCAATGTCTCTAGTTTCTAACGGTTGCCATGAATGTTTTTATCGCATGCATAGGTAATAACAATGGACCGTTACATCTAGCATTGGAACCTCAATCTGCACGCAGTCATTAAATCTTGGTATTCTGCTTCTTGCTAGGACATATGTCAGGGCTACTTAGTGTCTTAGATGAACATTCTTCACGTGATTCAAGGGAACATTTCTCCTCGCTACGATCAAGGGATTGCTTGAGAAATATCTCACATTTCTCAAACAATGCAAGACTTTCTTAGTTGCATAGGCATCTCGTCCTCCTTGACACTTCACCACCTGGGCACTATTCTCTCAACGTCTCTACCTTGCATGTGCCACTTGGTACTCTTGACCAATTGGGTGCTAGTGCCACTGTTTTCTTTGACTATGGCATCTCTTTAATCACTGCTACTTCTTTAGAGAGAATTAATGCTTTCTTATACCGAACAATGTGCTATATTTTTGGTTAAGAACCACACGCCTTCCCACTCAGAACATGGATTCTATTTTATCTATAGATTGGGAGTGTTACAGGCTTCAAAACTAGAACCTTCCAGCTTATGCTTCCACGACACATCGACCTATGCTGCATGCTCTATCTTAGATAACGCCTATCAGCTGTTGCATCAAAAACCTAGCTGTTCACAATGTTGTTTTGCTGAAGCACATCAGTTTGATACTATCTCCACAAACATCTATATGAACTAAAACATATTTTGAAAACTATACAACAACTTCCCGAATACTTTCCTTTCATCCTCAGATAACCACACAAATACATAGGAACATTAAAATAAAACTTTAACATTGCTCCCCCTGAGGATGTGCTACCTAGAGTTACTTAGTGCAATAGAGGAGTAGCCTCCTTCAGTCCAAGGAGACATAATTTCCTTTCTTTTGCCTTTCTCTAGACTTTCTTGAACTTGGGCTTGAGTTTTTCAATTACTTCCCTATTTTGCCCCTGTTCATGAACTTGAACATTTCTCTTACGGGGTTGTCTCTTGTGCATTCTTGATGGATGATTATTTTCTTTTCTTTTATGCACATGATATGTTCCCTGTATGTGTTGCCCTCTTTGTGTTTGATGAAATCTAGGGTTTTGCCTTAGATTAGATACATAATTTCTTGGACATAACCTTGCTATGTGTCCTTGACCATTACATTTAAAAAATTGCACATGTTTTATTCCCTATCTGCATTGCATTCTGTGTGTATGATGAAATCTATGGTCTTGCATTAGATTGGATACAGAAGTTCTTGGACAGAACCTTGCTATGTGCCCATGGCCGTTACATTTAAAACATTGCACAGGGTGTTCACTTAGGAAAGTAGATGTGTTTTTATCAGCATAATTTTTTGATCTATTGTTTAGTCCACAATAAATTTCCTTGTGACCATAGCAGTTGCATTTAGAACAATAGCCATTAAAAGCATTATTATTAAAAGAGTGAGAGTGAGAGAACCTCTTTTACTGTGGTTTCTTTGATGTAGATCTTCTTTGATATTTTCTTCCTTTTGAAGATTCAGCTTTAGACTGTCCTTGCTTCGATCCTTCAGCAGTAGACTTCTTCTTTTCTGTACTTTTGGAAGATGACGATTGTTCAGCTTCATATCCAAGACTAGACTTATCCATGGAGCTTCTTTGTTGCTTTATCATTTTATCTAGTAATTCAGTGCTCTTCTCATATTTGAGATTTAGGTTGGCCTCTTTTAGTTGTTTCTTCAATGAAATAATATCTTCTTCTTGTTGGCAGCAAACAATCTCTTTCTCATTGATTTGAGACCTTAGAATATCTTCAATCCTTTTGTACTGTTCTAATTGCAGCTTTAGATCAACAATAACTTTGTTAGACTCCTCTTCACTTGTGCTGCATACATCATCCACATCATCCAGGTGTGTCTTCAAGGATTCTTCTGATTTCTTGGCATTTTGAACTTGTAGGAAGAGATCTTCAATCTCATCCCCATATTCTTCTAACTTCTTGGACATTATTTTTTTCTTTTTCTTTTCTATACTCAACTCTTCAAGTGTAGCTATCAACTCACCTTCTAGATCTACTTCAATATCTAGGTTTTCATTGCATACTTTAGAATCCACTTCTTCTACCTTCTCTAGTCCAGTTTTCTCTTCCACAAGAACTAAAATTGGTTGAGATACATTTTTGGAGGAGGATCTATTCTTCTTACCCATTGTGTACTAATCCAAGATCAACCCTAGCTAATTTAGCTTATTCAGGAACTTGGCTCTGATACCAATTGTTAGTCTTATAATGGCACTGAGAGAGGGGGTGAATTAGTGTAGCTATTTAAATTCAAATCTACAACTCTTAAAGCTAAAGCAAGGAGAACTTAAAATATATAAAGCAAATATAACAAGAGAGCATTACACAACACATGATTTAATGAGGTTCACCAGTTTTGGCTACTCCTCAAAAATAGACTGCTTGGACTCCCATCCAAATCTAGCCTTTGCAAAGCACCAACTTTACAAACAGTTTACCAAGACACACCTGGAAGGAGCACCAACCCCTAATTTATCTGCACCAACAGAAAGGAGCACCAACCCCTGATTTACCAGCACTAACAAGAAGGAGCACCAACCCATGATTCCAAGCACCAACTTGGATTTCTATTTTGAATCTTAAATGTTAACAAGGGGCACTCTAGTTTATTCTATTCTGAAATTACAATGGACTCTAGGTGAATTAATCTTTATGACAAATCTATTTTGATTTCGAGACTTGGTAGATATTTCTCATTTTCCTATTTTAAATGAAGGTAATTAAATGCGTAAGATAAAGAACTGAAAAGAAAAGAAAATAAAACAAAAAGAATGAACTAAGCTACGTTCAGAGTGCTACGATATTGATTTGGCAAAACCGAAGATAATGAGGTTTCTGCACACAACCTAACCTATTGAACCTGCAAACTCACACAATCCAGATAAGCTAGGTTCTGGTTTCTAGGGTCTTAGCTATAAATTTTTAGATTTAGGCATTCGCATGAAGCAACCAAGAGAACTCGCATTAAACTTCACCTATAAACCTAAAAAACTAAAAAGAAAATATAAACATTCAATCTCTGCATGCAAAAATAACTCCTCCTTTATTGCCAGTGAGATGCAACACTCTTTGTAATTCTGTATTAAAATAAATGTATCAATTACAATGACAGAATGTCCCAGTTTTGATAAGACCAGAACAAGTGAAGGAAATTGCTCTAATAGCAGGCCCAGAATGGCCTGTCGCCTTTGGCTCTACAACTCTGCTAGCAGCAATTTCCAACCCCTGTATCAATCTGCTCTTCTAATTTTATACCATCTGATACGGCTCTCTGTTTCACCCTGCATCACTTTGTTTCACCTCCCAGAATGCATCGCTTCGTATTCCCACCTTTTTGTTGCTTTTGAATTTATGTTCGAGGTCGAAACGTTCGATATTTTTTGTTGACATGTAACGCTTTTGTAACCCTGACACCTATACGCCATGTGTTTTGCACTTCCTATGCACGTTCTGTAATGGCCCCATGTAAATCATGACATTTTTATGCATGCAACTTTGCTCCTTTGCTTTCACTGCAAAAATGTGACATGTCGCGATATCACGACATTTTCCTGCCAGTAGCGTTGCCAATGCAACCTGTCACAAAATCGTGATGTTTTTCTGTTTCGAGCTATGAAGCTACTTCTTGTCATGAAATCACGATGTTTTTTGTCTCCGTACGCCTCGGTTGCAACCTGCTGTGAAATCATGACGTTTTTCACTTGGTACGTTTTTGGCCGCAACCTGTCACAAAATCATGACGTTTTTCACTTGGTATGCCTTCGACCGCAACCTGTCATGAAATCGTGATGTTTTTCACTTGGTGCTATCTTGCATCTTTCTGTCGTGAAATCGCTACGCTTCTTCGTTCCGTACCAGTTTGCCAGATTTTTGTCACAAAATCATGATGCTTTTCTATTTCGGGCCCTTTTGCTATTTCTTGTCGCGAAATCGTGACATTTTTCTGCTTCGTGCCCCTTTTCTACTTTTTGTCATGAAATCGCAACGATTTTATGCTTCGTGCCCCTTTGCTGCTTTTTGTCGCGAAATCGCGATGCTTTTAGTGCCTTTCCCTGTTTGACTAGTTTGACCGTGATTTTGTGACATGTCACGATTTCGCAACAATTTTCCATTTTGTAATTCTCTCTCCTCTCTAGAACGTGATTTCATAACACATCACAAAATCATGACAATTTTCGATCAATGCCTCTTCCTGCTTGCTTGGGCCACGAAAGCTTGACATGTCACGATATCGCGACGTTTTTTCATTTCAGGCCACGACGGAGCAACATGTCACGATATCGCGACAACTTTTCTTTTTTGGTAGCGACGGAGCGACATGTCACGATATTGCGACAAATTTTCTTTTTTGGCAGCGATGGAGCAACATGTCGTGATATCATGACACTTTTTCATTTTTGTGCAATTTTGTCTTTTTCTTGATTTTTAGCATCTGGGTCATTGATATCTTCTTTGAAAGCATGCAAAAAAGGTGGGTCCCAAATTTTGGGGTGTGTTGTGGATTAGCCACAACACAACTCAACCAATCATCTCAATGAGTCGAAGCATGTATCAACCAACTCTGTGTGAGCATCAAACACTGTACCATAACTATTTTCCAAAGGCCTTCTTAAAGGCACAATCAATCATGCTTAAGTAGTACTCAAACTGAGCTCAACTATGAATGGCAATCTCAAATCAAATCTACTACATCAAATTTATCATTGGCACTCTCCACAATTTTCTTTGGCCTCTTGACTGCCACCTCCTCCGTGACTTACGACTTTGCCTCGCATCCATTGTGCAGCTCAATGTCTCTAGTTTCTAACGGCTGCCATGAATGTTTTTATCGCATGCATAGGTAATAACAGTGGACCGTTACATCTAGCATTGGAACCTCAATCTGCATGCAGTCATCAACTCTTGGTATTCTACTTCTTGCTAGGACATATGTCAGGGCTACTTAGTGTCTTAGATGAACATTCTTCATGTGATTCAAGGGAACATTTCTCCTCGCTACGATCAAGGGATTGCTTGAGCAATATCTCACATTTCTCAAAAAATGCAAGACTTTCTTAGTTGCATAGGCATCTCGTCCTCCTTGACACTTCACCACCTGGGCACTATTCTCTCAACGTCTCTACCTTGCATGTGCCACTTGGTACTCTTAACCAATTGGGTGCTAGTGCCACTGTTTTCTTTGACTATGGCATCTCTTTAATCACTGCTACTTATTTAGAGAGAATTAATGCTTTCTTATACCGAACAATGTGCTATATTTTTGGTTAAGAACCACACGCCTTCCCACTCAGAACATGGATTCTATTTTATCTACAGATTGGGAATGTTACAGGCTTCAAAACTAGCACCTTCTAGCTTATGCTTCCATGACACATCGACCTATGCTGCATGCTCTATCTTAGATAACGCCTATCAGCTGTTGCATCAAAAACCTAGTTGTTCACCATGTTGTTTTGCTGAAGCACATCAGTTTGATACTATCTCCACAAACATCTATATGAACTAAAACATATTTTGAAAACTATACAACAACTTCCCGACTACTTTCCTTTCATCCTCAGATAACCACACAAATACATAGGAACATTAAAATAAAACTTTAACATTGCTCCCCCTGAGGATGTGCTACCTAGAGCTGCTTAGTGCAATAGAGGAGTAGCCTCCTTCAGTCCAAGGAGACATAATTTCCTTTCTTTTGCCTTTCTCTAGACTTTCTTGAACTTGGGCTTGAGTTTTTCAATTACTTCCCTATTTTGCCCCTGTTCATGAACTTGAACATTTCTCTTACGGGGTTGTCTCTTGTGCATTCTTGATGGATGATTATTTTCTTTTCTTTTATGCACATGATATGTTCCCTGTCTGTGTTGCCCTCTTTGTTTTTGATGAAATCTAGGGTTTTGCCTTAGATTAGATACATAATTTCTTGGACATAACCTTGCTATGTGTCCTTGACCATTACATTTAAAAAATTGCACATGTTTTATTCCCTATCTGCATTGCATTCTGTGTGTATGATGAAATCTATGATCTTGCCTTAGATTGGATACAGAAGTTCTTGGATAGAACCTTGCTATGTGCCCATGGCCATTACATTTAAAACATTGCACAGGGTGTTCACTTAGGAAAGTAGATGTGTTTTTATCAGCATAATTTTTTGATCTATTGTTCAGTCCACAATAAATTTCCTTGTGACCATAGCAGTTGCATTTAGAACAATAGCCATTAAAAGCATTATTATTAAAAGAGTGAGAGTGAGAGAACCTCTTTTACTGTGGTTTCTTTGATGTAGATCTTCTTTGATATTTTCTTCCTTTTGAAGATTCAGCTTTAGACTTTCCTTGATTCGATCCTTCAGCAGTGGACTTCTTCTTTTCTGTACTTTTGGAAGATGACGGTTGTTCAGCTTCATATACAAGACTAGACTTATCCATGGAGCTTCTTTGTTGCTTTCTCATTTTATCTAGTAATTCAGTGCTCTTCTCATATTTGAGATTTAGGTTGGCCTCTTTTAGTTGTTTCTTCAATGAAATAATCTCTTCTTCTTGTTGGCAACAAACAATCTCTTTCTCATTGATTTGAGACCTGAGAATATCTTCAATCCTTTTGTACTGTTCTACTTGCAGCTTTAGATCAACAATAACTTTGTTAGACTCCTCTTCACTTGTGCTGCATACATCATCCTCATCATCCAGGTGTGTCTTCAAGGATTCTTCTGATTTCTTGGCCTTTTGAACTTGTAGGAAGAGATCTTCAATCTCATCCCCATATTCTTCTAACTTCTTGGACATTATTTTTTTCTTTTTCTTTTCTATACTCAACTCTTCAAGTGCAGCTATCAACTCACCTTCTAGATCTACTTCAATATCTAGGTTTTCATTGCATACTTTAGAATCCACTTCTTCTACCTTCTCTAGTTCAGTTTTCTCTTCCACAAGAACTAAAATTGGTTGAGATACATTTTTGGAGGAGGATCTATTCTTCTTACCCATTGTGTACTAATCCAAGATCAACCCTAGCTGATTTAGCTTATTCAGGAACTTGGCTCTGATACCAATTGTTAGTCTTACAATGGCACTGAGAGGGGGGGTGAATTAGTGTAGCTATTTAAATTCAAATCTACAACTCTTAAAGCTAAAGCAAGGAGAACTTAAAATAGATAAAGCAAATATAACAAGAGAGCATTCCACAACACACGATTTAATGAGGTTCACCAGTTTTGGCTACTCCTCAAAAATAGACTGCTTGGACTCCCATCCAAATCTAGCCTTTGCAAAGCACCAACTTTACAAACAGTTTACCAGCACACACTGGAAGGAGCACCAACCCCTAATTTATCTGCACCAATAGAAAGGAGCACCAACCCCTGATTTACCAGCACTAACTAGAAGGAGCACCAACCCATGATTCCAAGCACCAACTTGGATTTCTATTTTGAATCTTAAATTGACATAAGTATGCCTTCACTTTTACAAGACCCTCACTGGTCTATTGCTCACCCAACCTCTCTTTCAATCCAAGAAACACATATTCCTTCTGCACACTTACAACCACACTCTCTTAGTCACACTCTATCAGCTACGCTCTTTCTCCATCGCTCTTCTCTCAGTAGTGCTCTCTCTTTTAGTTGCTCTTTCTCAGACGCGCTGTCTCAACCGTGCTCTCTATTCTCTTTTTTGTAGCACTTTCCCTCTATTCTGCAACACGCTGCTCTCTCTTCCCACATGGAGCTCAACCTTACTACTTCATGCAAATCTCCTTTTATAACAGTGTTCTGTTTCTATTCTTAACTTCCATATTCGCGCATGTAGCCTATTAATAGTAATGACTTCTTTATTCTCACATGCAATATTATTAATAGAACGGTTCTTTGTTTGGGCTTTGAGATGTTTCTCTGTCCAACTCGTGGTCTTCGCCTGATGCTTTCAGTAACCACTGCTGCATGATATTTCTTTGTAATGGCTCCTAAAACTATAGTAATGACTTCTATTTACTATCATTGTAACTGCCCCTGTAACTGCCGTAATTACTTCAGTTCACTATTCTTATTTAACTACATGATTTCTATTTGTAACTGCACCTGTAACTGTTGTACTGACTTCAGTTAACTCTTCTAATTTTGGCTGCATGAATGTATTCTGTAACTGCCTCTTTTACTGTTGTACTGTCTGCAGTTCACTATTACATTTCTTTGTTTTGGTTGAGTTTTCTTCTTAGCTCACGCCAAGGTGACCTATCGCAAAATCATGACACTTCTACCCCTTTGAATTTTTCTTGCCGTTTGACCGTGAAAACATGACATGCCATGATATCATGACACTTTTCGCCTCCTTGTCCTCTTCTCGGCTTGCACCCATGAAAACACAACATGTTGTGATATCACGACACTTTTTGCTTTCATACACTCTTCTCGGCTTATACCAGCAAAAACATGACATGTCACGAAATCGTGACACTTTTCACTTCCTTGCACTCTTCTTGGTTTGCACCCATGAAAACATGACATGTCGCGATATCACGACACTTTCGCTGCCTTGTGCCTTTTCTATCTTTGGCCCACGAAAACACAACATGTCGCAAAATCGCGACACTCTCGCTGCCTTGTCTCTTTTCTTGCCTTGACCCCGTGAAAATAGAACATGTCACGAAATCGTGACACCTTTTTCTCTCTCCTCTTTCTCTTCGCTTTGGACCACGAAAATGAAACATGTCGCAAAATCATGACACATTCACTGCCTTGTGCTCTTCTCTATCTTTTGCTCGTGAAAACACAACATGTCGCGAAATCATGACACATTCGCTGTCTTGTGCCTTTTCTTGCCTTGACCTCACAAAAACAGAACATGTCGCAAAATCATGACACTTTCTCTTTCGTACTCTCTCTCTTCTCTTCGGGTCGCAAAAACCCAACATGTCACGAAATCGTGACACTTTTCCTTGCGAGCTCTTTCTCTCAAACATGTCGCAAAATCATGACACATTTTCGTCTGTACTGCCTCTCTTGCAGATTTTCATGAAATCGTGACACTTTTCTTTGCAAGCTCCTTCTCTCAAACATGTCATGAAATCGCGACACATTTTCATCCGTACTACCTCTCTTACAGATTGTCGTGAAATTGTGACACTTTTCTTTGCAAGCTTCTTCTCTCAAACATGTCACAAAATCATGACAGTTTTCTTTGCTTGTGCCTTCTCCCCGAACATGTCACGAAATCATGATAGTTTTCCTTACACTTTCTCTCTCTTTGAACATGTCACAAAATCATGATAGTTTTCCTTGCGCTTTCTCTTTCATCCAACATGTCACAAAATCGTGACAATTTTCCTTGTGCTTTCTCTCTCTTCGAACATGTCACGAAATCGTGAGAGTTTTTCCACTTGCTTTCTTCTCTACCAACATGTCGTGAAATCGTGACAGTTTTCCACTTGGATTTTTTTCTCTGCCAACATGTCGCGAAATCGCGATAGTTTTCCACTTGACTTTTTTTCTCTACCAACATGTCGTGAAATCACGACAGTTTTTCACTTGGATTTTTCTCTGCCAACATGTTGCAAAATCGTGACAGTTTTTCTAGTTGGCTTTTTCTCTGCCAACATGTCATGAAATTGCGATAGTTTTTCCACTTGGATTTTTCTCTGCCAACATGTCGTGAAATCATCACAGTTTTTCCACTTGGCTTTTTCTCTGCCAACATGTCACGAAATTGTGACAGTTTTTCCACTTGGATTTTTCTCTACCAACATGTCGCAAAATCATGATAGTTTTTCTTCTTGCCTTCTTTGCTTCCAACATGTCGCGATATCGCGATAGTTTCTCACTCTTGCTCGACATGTCGCGATATCGCGACACTTTTCTTCCTTTGTCTTTTTCTTTGAGCTTTTGCATGTAGGCCACTTCGGTCTTCTTGGAAAACACTGTAAATACTTTGAATGACCTCTGAACTCTTGTCCATTGCATCAACCGATCTATTGTCCACTACATCAACCGATCTCCCTGACTTTGTCCATTGTATCAACCGATCAACCTGACTGTGTTGACAACAATGACAATACTTTTGCTGCACCTTGCTCATCAATGAACTCATGTCCATTGTATCAACTGATCCTCTGTCTGTGTTGACAACAATGACAATACTTTGGCTGCACCTTGCTCATCAATAAGATTTTTTCTCTTTTTTCCCATTCCTCTAACTGAGTTGTGAGTTTAATTTCATTTGCACTTCTCTTCTCTGTGAGGCCATATAAATGGATTTTCTTATTCAAATTTTCAAGATGAGCAATAACTTCATGTTTTTTTTATGAACATCCCCAAATTCTTTCTAGTTCCAAGTCTTGATTTTGGATTTAATGTATTGCAGTATTTTGGCAAAACAGAACATCTTAGTCCCATGCCTAGGTTTACCTTCCTTCCACCATTATTGCACACGAGGTCTGAAGGAAATGTCTTCAAGCCACATTAATTGAAAACAAAAAGGAGAGAAACTCACATTGGTTTTCCACATTTCCACCATGACTGGCCAATGATCCGAACCAGCATATTTAAGAGTCTTCACTTTAGGAATGTGACCATGGATTAAGAAATTTTCAAAGAGCAAAAAACTATCCAATCTCTCCATTATACAAGCTAAGCCTTGCCTTCTGTTAGACCAACTCATAAGGCCATTATCTGGTTGGATATCCACAAGATGGAGGTTTGCAATATATTCTCTCATGAGGTTAGTACTTTTGTCAAAATTTCTATTTCCCCCCCTTTTCTCATCCAGAGAGAGGATGGTATTGAAATATCCTTCGATAAAGATCCAAGATTTAGGAAAATGAGAGATAATATGAGTAATATCCTTCCATTGTCTTATTTTTTCCTCCAAAGAAGTCGGGGCATAAAAAGTAATGCAGAGCATAATCTGGTTGGAATGTCTACTTTGAATAGCTATAGCCAACAAACCCCAACTGCCAACCATATGGTGAATAACTACCTCTTTTGGGTCCCAAAGACAAGCAATGCCACCCAAAGTCCCTTGGGAACTGAGGGAAACCACTTTTCCAGCTGGCCAAATTTTATTGGCAATTAAGTCCATATCCTCCATTGACATTTTTGTTTCTTGAAGGAAAAAAAGATGTGGATGATTTATCTGAATCATTCTTCTAATTTCATTTTTTTTTGAAAGACTCCCTTTGAGTCCTCTAATATTCCAAGTGATGATCTTCATTAATACCTGGGCTAAAAATGTTGGGAAGGGCATTAATATTACCTTCCTCTACAAGATTTTCACCTTCTTTTACCATATGATATTGATTGGTCTTGCGACCTACTTTTTTATTAGAATCCATCTTCAATTTTTTTTTCCCTGTTTCTTGAATTATTCCAATTGAATCTGAGATGGCTTTTAACCAAATCAAATTGGTATGGTGAGCATGGCAAGTGGAAATTTGTTGCATTGTTTGGTCTAGTCTTGTTTTTGTGGGATTCCCACAACATTTGGCATGCATATCACGTGATATTTTTGTTGAAATGTTCTAATCATGTTTGGGATCCAGGAAAGTGATAGTCCAAGCTTTGCACCATCTTGTATTATATTGTACATTTGTATATAGATTTTGGTTTTTGGTTTTTGTTTCCAAATTTTCATTTTTGGGATTGTAGTTTGGTTTTGGATTGAATAAGTTTTAATTTAAAGTGGTGTGTTTATTTGACATGTTTTATTTGTCTGCATATATAAAAAAAAAAATGATGAAAACGTTGTCTTGAGATGCTAACTTATGTTCTAGATCAGGGAAATATGAAACATTGGAATTGTCTTGTAAAAGCTCCACAAGTAACACAAACAATTTAATAATATCGTTTGAAACTTGTGATGCATGAAGTAGTCAGTTTTGTATGGCAAATATTTCATCTGCTATTCGAAAGACAATGCATTCATATTACATCTCACTTTGCACATACATGCCATCTTAGTTGCATATGCATTTCAAATACAAATCATTAAAGTGTTTCAAATCCTCTTAAGGTTATGCTATCACATAAATAAGAAGAAAATCCTAAGGTTGGGAACCGAGTCTTGAGATATCTAGAACCAAACACATTTTATACACATTAAAAAGGATCTTGAGCAAAATGATCAAAACCTTGCTTGGAAGAAAAGGTTGGGCGAAAGAGGTTTTTCATGTCTATCCTATTATGCAACATGATCCTTAAAACAGTGGTTTTGACCACTTCCATAAAGCTTAAAGCCTAAAATTAGAGTAGTAAGGATAGGGCTAAATCCTCATCGAACTTAGGTTGAGGATCCAATTCCCCAAAGCTTTGATTTGACCTACATGGAGTAGTAAGGATAGGGCATAAATTCTCATCTCGCTTAGGTTGAGAATCTGATTCCCCAAAGCTCCTATGTCTCATTTCATAATAAATCTTGGATTGGAAGAATCGTACTATTTGTCCTCTGCAAAGGATGGGTAGTCATCCCCAAGGTCTAAGCAATAAATTAATACTTTCCATTTTTATCCAAAGCTTGGATTGGAAGGATCATACTACATGTCCCTAGAAAGGATGGGTAGTCACCCCCAAGGTCCAAGATGTAAAAAATTAATGTTTCCCATCTTATATTTATATTGGATTGGAAGGATCATACTACTTGTCCTCTGTAAAGGATGGTTAGTCATCCCAAGGTCCAAAGAAATGAAAGTAAGTCTTGGATTATGGGGTTAAGTATGCCCATGCATGGATAGGGCTACAGAAGCATTATAGGTCAACAGAAAATATCAAACATTTTGACATCGAGCATAAAGTCAAAAGCAATTCGAAATACGGGGAAGGTGAAACGAGGCAATCTAGAAGACGAAGCGAAGCGATCTGGAAGATGAAGCGAAGCATCATAAGGCAAAATAGAGAGCCACATCAGAAAGTATAAAATCAGAGGCACGGACTGATATAGGGTGGGAAACCGCTGTGGGCAAAGTTGCAGTGCCTAAGGCGAGAAGCCATTCTGGGCTTGCTTGGGGCTGTTTTCTTTTTTTTTTTGGTTTTGAGAAAACCAGATGTTCTACTGTTGTAACATGATTAATTCTTCAATGCAGGAGTGTTAAAAAAATTGCATCTTGTGGGCAAGAAAGAAGGAGATCTTCTATGCATGCTGTAGATTTAATGTTTATTCTTTTATTTTCAAATTTTGAATTTATAGATAATGTTAAATGCCACTTTTGTGGGTTGCATTAGGTAAATGTTCAAAATTTGAATTTTATTTCAAACCCTTTGAATCAACACTTGGCTTATAAGGATTGTGCGTGTTTACAGGTCCCATAGGTTAGGTTGCATACATGGAAACCTCACATCTTTGGTTTTGCCAGGATGGGATAGCATCAAACTGAATGCAAATTTAATTCTTTTTTCTTTTGCATTTTATTTTCTTTTTGCTGCACTTTATTTCCAGAAGCTCCAACTTTAATTTTTCAAGCTTTAAAATAAAATAAAAAAATTAAAAAACTTCAAAATCCATAAATAATTCCATTCATGTTATGGCATTTCATTAAATTTTATTTTGAAGTTACAGCATGGTCATATAGAGACCAAATCACATTTACTTTATCAGGGTTCAATGAACAATCATTAAGTTTCACAATAAAATAAACCACAGTGCCCCTTGTTTTCAGTTACTTGCAACCACTAAGGTGTTCCAAGCATTTTAATTAAATATCTTTATTTGAGATCATTAATACACAGATGCAAAATGCTAATATAACAGGAACCTTGGAGAAGTTACTTGTTTAATTTCTTTGCAAGTAGAGGATTTAGAACCCAAATCCTATCGGAGAGTGTGTTTTCACAATCGGGTGAAAATACCACTCAACAATTAGATAGGTCTATTATAATAGAGAATGAGACTACAGAACCAACAACTGCAGGAGGAATATCAGATATTGCAAGGTCATAATGCAAGGTTGAGAGAACAAACCATCCAAGAGTTGGATAGTACTATACGAAGGTTGTATGAACAAAGAAAAACTAAGCTATAGGAACTAGAAGGGGAAGCTAAGGCTAATGAGGGGATAACTCAAAGAAGTGTTATAAGAAATGATGGTCCAAGCACAAGTTCACAAGTACCACCAAGTGATTTTCCAATGACAAATGAAGATGTATATATGATTTGGAGAGACATTAAGGAAGCAACTACATCACCTGAATTAGAAGGTAATGCACAGGTATATTTGAGTGAATATATTGATGAAGAAATTCCTTGGCTAGTAAGGGAACCTAGCATCAAAAGTAGTGATGATGATGATTGCCTAGAGAGACCCCAAAATCCTTAGGATAATCGTGATCCCCAAACCTACATAAAAACACATCAGCAACCAAGGAGATCTTAGGAGCATCAATCCAAACTTGATTTGCAATCATATATAATAGCCTATCAACATTTAAGAAGACAAAGGAGAGAAGTAAGGATATTGGAAAGATTTATGAATTTACCAGTGGATTGGTCAGAACAAAGAGAAGATAATCAAAATGACTCAAGTTCTGAGATCAACTTTTTTGATGCATATAGAGAGATCCTAACAACCTCATATCCATAAATATGCTTCAAGAAAATAACATGGAGACGTTGCTTAGTATGTGCAGATCATAGAATCAAAGCATTGCGATAATTATCACCAAGTGTAATATGAAGTACAAGTCCACTAGAAAATATTGAGTTGGTAGAGATAACTCCTGATAATAAAGTAATGTTAGGAAGGAATCGACAAGGACCCATAAGGATTTAGCCAGGAATGGGAGGAGGTATTTGACCATGGAATGAAAAAATCCAAGGTGATGTTATAGCTAGAGGAGGATGAGGGTGAGGAATATTATGACTCCATGGTCGTATATGGTTGGGAGATGTACCCATAGCATGTTTGAACTGGACAAGGAATCTACAAGGTATACCAAGGATAAAAGAGATCTTACCAAACCCCACAAGGTAGTATCCATTGAGATGACCACCACTAATTTGCTAAGGACCTCAAAGAGTGGAAGGAGGCAGAGTATTACTACAAGTAAGGGAGGAATCACCACTGGTGCAAAGAAGCCCGATATCAAGAGGAATATGATGTTACAGAAACTCACACGGTAAAGGCCTTGCTAGTGGAGGAAGATTCATTTTGTAGATGAAAGAAACTAGGGACAACAAAGGATCTGATGACCAAGTCTGGATATAGAATTTATCTGAGGAGATAGGTGGAGAAGCCAATCAAATGACAACAAAATATTCAAAACACTGTTTCCAATGGATCAATCACCTATATGAAAAGAGGAAGGAAAACCAGGTGAAGCTACTCTAGCTTGCAATTGTACAATTTTGAATTTTACACATGGTAGTGGAAGTTCAGGGAACTCGGTAACATCACAAGTGGAGATGAATCACCCTAGAGAGCAAGTGGTACCAGATGACACAATCACTAAAAATATCACGTGTGAACCTCCAAGAGAAGAATTAGAGGGGATCATGTAAGTGAATGTCACTATGCGATTCCCACCATGATAAGTGTAAATAGTTTTAGAAAATGGAAAACAAAAAAAAAAAAAAAAAAATAAAGAAAGAAAAAATAAAATTTCTTAGTTGTGAAAATCCCTCGAGGCACAATTAAGAAGGAATTAGGTTGAAAACTGGAAACAATGACCTCTTCAATAGAGAGAAAATGGAAAAAATTCTCTACGTAACATATCATACAAATCACGTTTAAAGGTAAAAAAACATAAGTGGAAGATCGTACAAGCAAAAATGGAAAAAGTAGAGGCATAATCATACAAGGAATCCTATTGTATGATTTAGATCATAGATTGTACGATTTTAAAAGCAGTTGTATAATTTTTAACCATTGCATTTAAGGTTCACATGAGTGGAATGATGAGTTGTTGAAAAAGAATAGGAAAAATATAAAATCACATGAGAAAAGTGATGATTTGTCAACCATCTAGGAAAAAATAAGATAAAAAGGCATGCAAAAGGGTAAAGTGGTGCAATTTTAAAAATTTAATGGTTAGGGTTTGATAGCATTTAAATAAAGAGATAATTTTAGTAGTTTTGCAAATTTTACAAGGGAGAATTTGAAGTTTACGGAGAAAAAAGGTGAAAAGTGTGCAACTATATGAAATATACTGCATGGGCATTGAAATTCGTCATTGAACTACAAGATTGCATGACCCATTTTTAAATTTACACTGGGAGACTTTTCACATTAAAAAATAAACCAAATTAGAAGAGAAAAGTAATATTTTTGACACCATTAAAAGTAGATTTTGAATTTCAACTAAAGAGAAGTGAGGGTTTGTAGTAGAAGGCATCCAAGCAAGAACTAAAATATGAAAAAAGTTTATCCTATTTTTAAAGAAATGCAGATTGGAGCTAGAGTAAAGAAGTTGTAAGGAAAAGGAGATTACATGCCCTAATGATAGAAAAGAGATAAAAAAATTGGAGAAGGTAGAAGAAAGAGGGAATAAGATCGTACAACCCTGCATTACAGCCAAAAAAAAAATTGTGGGAAAATTGTGCCAATTAATGAAAAATTGGAGATTTTTTCCATAATTGCATTGAAAAGATATATCGATATATTTTGGAAACTAGGTCGATGATAAATTGTGGAAAAGAAGCAAAAAATGTAATCTTCAAGTGAAAAAGAGTTTCAAAGGATGTGTTGTATGATTTGAATAGAAAATTGTATGATCTTACAAAAAATTATGCAATTTCAAGCAGTTTGGAAGTTGACTTCAACCTTTTTGAGCAAATCATATGGAATCATATAGAAGTGTACAGATTTAGCAAAGGAGAAAAAGTAGACAGAGATATTGTATAGATCGGTATGGGCCTTGTATATTTTTGTGCAACCATTGTGTGATTTGTAGATGATTAAGAAGTTTTAAGCAATCTAAGAGATTGTACAAGATGGAGGTGGTTGTTCAAACTAAAAATATACATGAACTATTTGGAGGGTGTACTGTATGATTTATAGTAGAACTATATGGTTTTTAGGGGAATTCTAATTGCATGACAGGTGATATCCAGAAAGCAAATATAACCAAAGGAATAGCAAGAAAATGATTTCAACCGAAGAGTTCGGATAACAATTAAGAATAATTGCAGTGAATAGATTTCAATGATCACTAGGACCCCTGCACTAGAGAGAGTCACATCCATGGTAATACCAAGGGTGAAATTTTCAATCTCATGGTTGGTGTGGTACTCATCCTTGGAGGAGAGGAGGATACAGGCTATAGAGAGGGTAGAGGTATTAGAGGACTGATCAGAGAAGGACAACACCAAGGTTTTGATAGGAGGAAATGTCACAAGAAAGAATCCTGAGGAGGGAGTTGTGCAATAAATACCATTACCCAGATCTAGACGAGGATTTGAGATACATGGATGAGATACATGCCGAAATTTGTGGAGCAAATAAGGAAATGAGAACCACCCATGGAGAAGGAAATTTGAGAAGGTTGGTTTAGTTGTGATAGCATAGGTACCACCATAGTAGAATACCTTATTTTATAACAATCTATTGTAGATGGTTCAGGAATATGATCCTGCAAGCAGACTTGCCTATGTAAATGTGGGCAAGCAGTCGATGAAGATAGAATTCATAGCAAAGATATTCAAGAAAATATTTGTGTTTCTAGAATATGGCACTGAGGTAGTTAATAAGTTACTTGATCTGATTGAGACACATCACATCATCACTTCACTTACTAATGTGAAATCATCGAGTAAAGCAAAGATCTCAGGTGTAGGAAATCAAGGAATTAAATAGAGCTAGTTGATAGGGAAAGATTGACCATGTGCCATGAATATTGTGATGGCTTGACTATCAGCAAAAATATGAGCCACAAAGATGCCAATCTGGATGGCTCAATATGTGGAAGGTATCACCAAAGGAATCTGATATGATTGGGATACCTATCTAGATAAAAATATGCATGACATGCTGACAAAGAGGCCTAAGAATTTTGGGATCACTTTCCATGCTATTGGATTGTTATTGAATATTTTCACAGAGATGAGAATTTATTTTCTAGGCTTGAAAAAACCTAGGAATATTGATGCATGAAATCCAACCATTGTGCAGTGGGTAAAGTTAGTGCCAATTTAGAAGAAGACTCTAGATAAGTCTGAGGTAAAGAAAGTGACCAAGCAACAGGCCACTATAGTGCATGAGGATACTTCTTAAGAGGAGGAGGTACACCATCAGAGGAAAATGCCTAGGCAATTGCAATCCAAATTAGAACAACAAGCACTTCAACAATGGCAACAAGATCAACTATCAGTTTAGGAAAGGGAGGAAATTTTGGGGAGGCAATCCAGCCCTATAAAAGTAATAACAAGAAGACAACAAGAAAGAATGGTAAATAATATCATTCTGGAAAAACAAGTCGAGCCTATATAGAAGAATCAGTAAGAAGAAGAATAGTCAGAATCGGAGAAGTTGGATTTGCAAAATTGGAATTGGGTAGAAGTAGAAGAGATGGTGGAATCCCCATAGATTTTCTAGTATAATGATTTTAAAATTTTGGACTCTTCAAAAAATTTGGATGACATAGAAGTGAGGAAAATAGTACAAGAAGTAGTAGCCACTACTCAGGAGGAAAAAGAGAAAGCCAAGGTGATAGTGGAAGCCTTAGAAGAAGAGTTAAGGGATAAGAAGAAGCCTCACTTTAGATTCATGATGGGAGGAGGTATGAATAAAACTAATTAGAGTGATGCACAAGAAGATACAAATGCATCATAAGAATAGGAAGATCATGTTGTTGAAGAAGTCACAACAATGAAAATTCAATAGAATTAGGAAGAAAAGCAGGTGATAAAAGAACAATAGTTGGACTCAAATGAATGAAAGGACATCTAGAAATCTACAGAGGAGTAACAATCCCATAATAAGATTGTGAATATTGAAGAAGATGTAGAATTGGAGAGGACTATGGGATAGAATCCACCATAGGAAAAGAGAAACATAGAAAAAGCACTAATGGAGCTTTGGGAAAGCTTTGGTCACCACTTGGAAGAAGAGGAAGAAACAAATCCTACAGAGGAAGAACTATGGAGGATGCAAAAAATTTAGCTCCTAGAGGTACCACAATTCTCAAATATTGAAACTAAGGAGGATGAAAAATTGGTAGAATATTAGGTGAAACATTTTTTCTCTCGGATAGGGAATACCATGACTAGCGCTAAACTATAGTTTTGTATTGGATGCATGGGATATTTGAAGCTATGCAAAGAACAAGTGTTTATAAAATTGTAAAATATAACAAAATGAGTGAGCAGTGAGGAGCGTACAAAGAAAATTATTGATATTCATGTACATCATCCATGGAAGTTACCCAAGGAAGAGGTAACAATGATGTTCAGAAGAGATGAGTTACCATATTGAGTTAGAACCAATTACAAGTAGCATATGAGGTTGTACATGGATAGAGTCAATTATCTAACTTGTACCTTGAACACAGTGGATTTGGGACACAAGAGGGTCACCTCAGGCTTGGCAATCACTCTACAGAAGTTAAAATTCCTAACACATTGGATAGAGTGTTTGAGAATAGGATTGGAGTAGATATATCAGCTCAAGAAAGATTAGAAATAAGAGATATAAGCTACTCAAAATAAAATGGTTGTAATGGAAGAAGAATTGTAGAAGAGTAAGGTTGCAGTAGAAGATAAGTTAGAGAAATTGGAAGAACTACTAAGCAACAGAGCTGGTTTTGAGGCCAAAATTAGTTTTCTATAAGAGGAGAAGTGATAGGCCTCCCAAATGGTAGAAGACAGGATCAAAGAGTTGGAAGCTCAATTAAGAGCAAAAGAAGAATAGTTGCAAGCAAAGGATGAATACCTGAGAACATAGTTGGCTATGAAAGATGAGCAACTAGTAATGTAGGATAAGAAGATAAAAGAGCTCACACAATATAATAAATGATATAATGATATGGTTCTAGATAAGCAAGTGCAATTGAATTCTAAGGAGTATATTATTCATGCTTTGGATGCTGATATTAATCACCATCTAAAGACCATTGTAGATGAGAATGAAGAGTTAGAAATAGGAGCTTGAACAAAAGCACATCTGTAGGAGAAGCTTAAGAAAAGTGCTACTGAGTGCAAACAATAATTGAAGTAATTATTGAAGACTACCAAAGAAACAACCAACCAACATGATATGAAAGTAATAGAAATGGGCAACTATGCAGCCAAGTTACAAAATTAACATGCAATTCTTCACACCCGATTGGAATACATGGAATCCTTAGTCAAATATTATGAGGTCCAAATGAAACAAAAAGATGAGTCAGCGAGGACACCGACCAAAGTAAAGGGTAGGGTATATGTAGGTAGAAAATCTAGCTCCTAGAAGAAGAACTAATAGGAGGATTTTCCCAATTTTGGTAATTTTGATAGTTTTGGTAAACCGTACAAGAAAGAGTAAACCATACAAGTAGGAGGTAAAATGTACAAACTGGAGGGAAAACCATGCAAAGTGTAATGAAATGTAAAGAAAATACAATTTGAGTTGTAATTATGAATGAATTTGATAAATCATGCGTTTAGACTTAGTAAACAGTATAATTATGTAATCCCTTATACATGGGCAGTTGTGAACAATGAATTGCCTTAGGAACCACTTGGGAATGGCTTGGGCAACATTATATAAGACCCCCTTTTCAATTTTGATAGTCTGGTTAGTTTTGGTTATTATTTTCTTTGATTAGTATGAAGTATGGAATGCATATCTATGATTATTGTGTGGAGTTGTGTAACCCTTAAGTTACTGTATTGCACTATTTATAAGTAATAAAGAAGAACCATATTTCATACTCTTTTCTCATGTACTGTATGATTCTGTAATTATGGAAAAGTGTTTTGGAGTATCTGGTTGTTGCATGTACTTATTTATGTTATGGTTTATGAATAATGCATTGCATTGCATATATAGTATTAAGAAATATGTCTTGAAGGTTATTGTATGATTTATGTATATTGCCATTGGAGAGAACTCTCTCAAACCCTGATAGTAGAACTTGCATGTTGGTAGGAATGGATTAATTGTCATTCCAAAAATTCCCAAAACTTATATGAGAGAGATTGGTATATATAAGTATCTAATTTGGAACATTATTGAACTTTTATATCATACAAATTGTACACTAAACACGTTAAAAATCATATAAAAGAAACTTACCTAATTTGGAAGTTCATGTGATAAAGGAAAACTTACCTGATTTGGTGATATTTGTAAATCGAATGATTTAGTTACAAAACTATGTACGAAAACTTACAAAATCGAGTCTAAAGGATTGGATGAGTGTAAAATCATATAATATATATCACCATATTATTTAGAATCATACAATGGTTCGATTAGAGGTTTGTACAAATTGTTTTGTGGTCGCATATTGTTTGTTGTGAAGACTACACAAATGTAAAATTTGGATAGTTAATCAAGGATAGTAAATTGATCACTCTAAGCCTCTAAGAACCACCTACCCACTGGGAATATTGCACCCCTGTGCTACATTCTCCTATGCCAAAAATAGCTCTCACCTTCTTTTAATAAAAAGCATTTTTCTCCCTTAATTTTTCTCAACATGTAGATATTGTTTGGAGTTCTACTAGCATCTACAATAAGCTTTCCTATATTGGATTTCTTGATCTCAAATCAATTTGGGTGAAATGTGAGTGTGTGCCCTTGATAACATAGTTGACTTGCACTTAGTATATTGTGATTAACCTCTTCAACATGTAACACATTCCCTATCCTTGATATTTCATTATCTAGGCTCAAGGTTCTCTTTCCAACAATTTTTGTAGAAGCATTATCATAAAATTTCATTGTGCCTCCATTTATTTCCTTGAGAGAGAGAAATTTGCTTTTATCACCTATTATATGGATTGAACAACCACTATCAATGTACCACTGATTTCCTTCATTTTGCACATAAAGAGCCATTTGTACAAACATAGACTTCTCATTTTATTATTTTATTTTATTTCTCCAAACATTGGAAGTCATATCATTTTGAATAGTTTAAAATTCCTCCTCCTTTCTTTATTTTGAAAGTTCAGGGAAAACTATTCTACACCATTTAGCTTTATGCCCAAAATTATCACATTTGTAACAAATGATATTGTAATCCATGAGAGGTGCAAATGAATTAAAATTTCTCTTGGTGAAGCCAAAATCACTTTTAGCACGGACAATGCAATGTACAACTTTATGACCAAATTTGTTACATGAAAAACAATAACCATGGAAGAAATATTGAAACCTATTTTATTGCCTTGGAGGATATGGTTGTATGGTTCTATTATTTCTATTTCTATGATTGACTTCGATCCATGATGATTCTTTATTTTCTTTCTTCTTGATGCTTCCACTTCTCAACACATCAACATAGGTCTTTGGTTCTTCTTTACTTATTTTCTTTGATGCCTCTTTTTATTTTGATCTTGACTTCCCCTTTTTTTCTTTTGACCTTATTCAAAACCCAGTTTGGTCTTTATAACCAAAGATATCTATACTTTGATAATATCACCCACAATTTTTGTGCTTTTATCAAACCTATGTAGCTTATCATTAGATTTTTCCACTTCCTTCCTCAGAGAGACAACCTCATGTTCTAGTTTTTCACATTCCAACTCTTTTGCCTTTAACTGCTCAGCCATACCTTATTCAATTCACTTTACCTCTACAATTTTCACTTTTAAGTTAGTGAGATATTATGAAAGCTTTGCTTTTGTCTTCTCATCCTCTTGTAATTGAGTCTTAAATCTTGAGTTCTTATTTCTAAACCTCCTCAACTCTTAAAGAGAAAAAACAAGTTCCTCTTCTATGTCAATTATAGCTTCTCCATTTTCTGAGTCTTTTTCCTCTTCTTGCTTTTCAAAAACAGGAGCATCTTCTTTCACATCCATGGCCATATGTGTTGTTGTAAGATATACCTTCAAGCTGTTACACTTTTATGAAAGAACCTGCTCTAATACCAATTGAAGAACACAAGCTTATACAAAGAGGGGTGGGTGAAGAGTATAAGATAAAACTTTTCTTTTCAAACCAATAATTGCAATAATGTGAATGCAATAATAAATTAATACACATTTTTCATATACATAAGAGACAATGCTTTTACATGGAAACACCCTTTTGGGAAAAAACCACAACAAACTATTTCTTATATTTTATTAAAAAAAATTCTTGGGCACCAACTCATAGGAGACACCAATATCTTAGTACAAGTTAATGGGAACCAACCCACAGGAGACACCAATCACCTAGTACAAGTTTGTGGGCACCAACCCACATGAGACACCATTCTCCTATACACTTTGGTGGGAATCAACCCACAAGAGACACTAATCCACTATAGTAGTTCATGTATACAAACCCATAGGAGACACCAATCCCCTAGAGGCACCAACCTCACTTAGCCCTACTCCAAAGAATCTTTCCAACAACATTTCTCAAGTCTACTCTCAAACCAACATGTTGAATTCGAGATACTTATACTTTGCTTTTACTCTATTATACTTCCACATTATGAAGCATTTCTCAAGCTCTTCAAATTCTGAATTTTCACCTTCTATGCTTGCTAGACCCTTGCCAAATAATACATGAATGATACCCAAACTTTGTTGCTATTAATTAATCTATAATTTTTTATATTAATTAAATCAAACCCTTTTAAAAAAAATCTTAATGCTCCTTATTTTTCCTCACTTTATAAAACCAAATATTTAGCTCAAATTATAAAGTCATCTTATCTCAACATAGCAACTCACTTTTCTTATATCTTCTTTTCAAACTTTTAAACTAAATCCTTATGTCTTAAAACTTTTATAAAGTTCAATAATAATTTGTACCTTTTAATATGTGCTCTTGTTTTCCTTATGTGTATGACAATGAAATAGACGTTGCTTATTTTTATTCTATTCCCCCTTTCAATGCACCTTAGACTTCATTGTATAGTAATGCTTCCATGCTGCATACTTCTCCCTTCATGTCTATGTATGGTGAGTGTCTTCGAAAAACTAGTTTTAGCTAGGTTTCTCACCTATGGCATCCAAATAATGCTTGAATACTTTCTTCACTACATGATCTCCAAGAATTGTGCCTAATGGGCCCACCTTTGAATGCTATATAAATGTAGTGCGATCTATGAAAATTTAGCTCACTTGGGTGCTTTAGATTTTTGTATCCTTCCAATCATCGATGTTTCAAATGTTATGTAGCTGAGATCCCTCTAATGCAGTTCTATGACTTGTTTTCAAATATTTAAAAGGAATTAAAACTTCTCAGATTTCCTTCGCCATCCATTCTTACAGACCTCTCACCATCCATGCTCGTTTGCTCCTCAATGCTTGGCTTCACAATGTGGTTTTTCATTGACCTGCAATACATAGTCCAAGGCTTTGCTACTCAATGCCAATATTGAAGATGCACACCAATATCCTTTGCTTCTCCATGTCGATATCAAAGATGCACACTAATATCCTTCACTGCTCCACTCTGATATTGAAGATGTACACCAATATCCTTCGCTTATCCACGCTCATTTGCTCCTCAACCTAATTACTCTACTCTGCAGATGAACTCCAGAGTCATTCCCTATTTTCTCTCGCTTCTGCATTGATAATGAAACCCCTTCCAAAAGTATTTAATCGAAGCTCATCCATTGAAATGAATTTTGACTTATTATTTATATGTAAAATTTTATCACATCTTACTTTTGGTGCCCTAGTCGGCCCACTTAATTATAGTATTTAAATATTTAAATATTTAAACACCTTTGGTGGATTTAAATATTCAAATATTTAATCAAATAAACACTTTTATATTGCACAACTTATAAACAAACTAATCACCCTTGAAAGATATATTTTCCTTGAACAATTTTCCAGGCACACCATTGTTTGCTAGTAATTAAGTTTGACTTTGACATCATGACAACTCAATAATTGTAGCAATAAATAAATAAATATATATATATATATATATATATATAAAATAGAAACTAAACATTATGTATTTGCCTCCTTTTCAATAAATATAAACAATGTACATTGTGTTTATAAACAACTTGGAATCTATGGAGAAGACATTGGAAACAAATATATAGGTAGAAAGGATAGAAGGGAATATGTTGATAACTAATTATATATTCCTTAATTTAAATTTTTAAATTTTATTTTAATGTATAAAATTAATTTACCGATAAACAATATTATATTTTTTTCATACATTTCTTATAAGATATATATATATATATATATATATATATATATATTGTTATAAGCAACTTGGAAGCTATGGAGGGGATTTATGGAATACCAATATATAGATACTAATGATGGAAGGGATACATTGAGAAATAATTATGTATTTTCTAATTATTTTTTAATTTTTTTTAATTTATAAAATTATTTTTTCTATAAAATAAAAGTATAATGATTGAGTTATTGGTTTATATATATATATCTATATAAAATTTGGGTTTTAAAAAGATTTTATTTTTCCTTTCACATAAACTTAGTCACATTGAGTTATTTGGTGTTGTTGTGGTGTGGGTTGCATTAACTATTTGTTCCAATTGTTCAAAAATGACCCATTATCAAAAAATTTGAGTAAAAATCATAGGATTTTATGAGGATTTTTTGGTCCCCTTTTACTGAGTGGGGTTTGAATATTTAACCTCTCCAAAGAGAGACCAAAACCCTTATCAATGTAGGAAGCTTGCATATTTTGGTTAAAATATTATAATCAACAATTAATTAGCAATTTAATAATTAATTAGTCATTTAATAATTGACGTGATTAATAAGTAATTATTCAATTTACTAAAAATAAAAACTCTTACTTTAAAATACTCTGAGTTTAAAATATGAGACCTCCAAAGAGAGGCATTCCACCTAAAAAAATGATAAATCCTAATTTTTAATGGAAACTATTAATTAGTTTAAATTAAAAAACATTAATAAAATATATTTTAAATAATATTTTTAAAGAATTATTATTTTAATGTTATTCATTTTTAGCTTTTATTTTCAATTTTTATATATTATTTAACTATTTTCATTTATATCATATAAATGAAAAGTTAAAGATAATACAATAGTTTCTATTTTTTCTAAAATACAAAATATTAAAAAATAATATATAAAGGATATTGGCTATGTGAATAGATACAAAATTGGAGTCTTTATTTTAAAATCTATTAAACACAATCACTAAATTACGAGCCTTGTGAAATCAAGTCCATATGCCAACGTAACATTTAAAAAAAAAAACAATATGTAATGCAATATTAAATTAGGTATTCAAAGAAAAATGAAAGTAAAAAATAAAACACAACTTAGAGATTTTAGATAGAGGTGCATATCAATTAGAGCAATGAAAACCTTCTTATGGAAGACATAAATCTAGGGTTCAAATGCCTACTAAACTGAATCCTTGTCCCTTTTCTATGCTTTCATGCAACAACCTAAGTCTACTCACCTACATCATTCACTCTTGTACAGTAATGCTCAGTTTTTTCTTATAGTCGTAACATAGTTCATCTTATAGTTCAGTTTTAAATTTTTTTTTTTAGTGTTCATCCAAATCAAGATTAATTTTAAGTACGAGGTATATCAACTGCTTTTGGGAATTTGAACTACTACAAATAGTAAAAAAATTGTATGATATTGACAAAATCCCATAAAGAGTGACATTTTGTAGATCTAACTTTCTCATTTGTCATCCTTTTGTTCTGGCATGAGTGTCGATCTATGGTTCGGGTTATCCTTTAGGGTCCATAACACCTAAAGGGTGGATTCATACTCTCCCCATACTTTAGCACGATGAACCTCAACATAACTAATTGAAAATGTTCAAGACATGGTATTCAAGGGGTTAGCATACATATGCCTAGTATCTAGCTAATTTTCATCTTTCTTGGAGTCAGCTAGAGCCATGTCATTACCCTAATACTGGAATTAGTTCCATTGTCCATTTATGACTCACAATAGTATACCCCTTACCAGATATCATGGCAAAACTAGCTTCTATAGTCATATTAGTCCTCTTCTAGTCAAAATGGTACAAAAACTTATCATTGTACTCCCAAGCAATAACCTACATGAAGCATACCATAACACCCCTCATTACTATTTCTAACGAGGTCTCTTATTCTGAACTAATCCATCATAAATTAGTTGTCCTTGAGTTTATAAGGTTACATCTCATAACCATCAACAATAGGTGTTTAGTTTAGTCACCTATCTCATGAACAAGGCTCATTTATTTCTAGAAGAAAATATAGTTTATAGTTCTACTATGAGTCTCTTAGGTTCATCATTCTCCCTATCACGTAAATAGGTTCTACCATAGTTTCATAAATAAACAACTCATATGTCAATACCTTAAATGCCTGGTATAAAGAAATACAATTCAAATTGAGTATCGACATACACCCACTTTACATGTTGTGAGGTGACAGTCTACATCCCTCAATGAGTACTTAAGAAGTTATTCAATGAATTTGAGGTCTTCTATTCTAATACTCCAAGGGAAAAAACCTCCTCTTTAAATATTTAATTCATCTACCTTGGTCCCACATTAAGACTCCAATAAAGTTAATTATACTTCATTCGAATCTATCATTCATAAACCAAAATATTTAATGTCATAAAAGAACTTAATATTATATACATGACTTATGGTTCACTATTTTTTTTTGAATTATCTAAATTTTGTCATTCAGGTCTTTATTTTATTTGCATCAGCCCAACAAGCATCATTACTCAAATATAGATGGTGACAACTAACTTCCTAATATATTTCTATTTGATTCATCTATAACCCTAAGTATTCCTTATGTAAAGTTGCATTTTTCCTTTTCATTTCCATAAGAGGATGTATGATATTACATTTTTCTTATTTTTTTATAAACTTCAAAACATCATTAACAATTTTATGATTCACTATACTAATTTATGCCTCCAAATTTTCTTCTTATTGGCATATTGAAGCCTTCATTTGCCAAAATAAGTTGGATCCCATGTATTTACACTTATATTCCTTGTAGATGTATTCATAATTCATTATTTTTTTAAACAAACAACAATTATACTATCAAAACAAAACATTCAACCAATGTAATTTATTCATGATGCTCTAAATGATGTGCAACTTACATGAGCTTCCATGTACGTACAAATTGATCATCACTTCCCACTTACCTTTCTCTACCAACATTCTCCCAAACATTAAAGGAATATACCTGGTCTTGCACACACAATGACAATCAACAATACCATATTCTATAGGAAAAGGTAAGTATAATCCATCAATTTATCTATAATAAATGGTCATGTGAGGAGGGTCGTTACATCCTCCCCCACTAAAAATAAACATAGTACCTATGTTTAATGAAAGGTTAAAAAAAATTTAATAAACACACACACACACACACACACACACACACACACACACACACACACTATATATATATATATATATATATATATATATATATATATATATATATATATATATATTCATTCATAACCATTAGTATATATGTCCATTCACAAATCATACATCATGTAATCATGTGCATTCACAATTCATTTAGTAATTCAAACTTGTTTGCATAATCTATTCCACATAGTGTTTCATTTTGCATTCAATCATATATCCATACATAAACCAAAATATTTACAAAAACAACTCTACTCAGTAGTCTAGACATACATTCACACATATGTACATACATAACCATAACTCCACATTGAAGTTTTAAAACATTCAAGTTCACTAAAAGAAAAAGGAAACTTTTTTTGCATATCTGCCACTTTATCCCACGTGGCATTTTTGTCTAAGTAGTGGTACCATGGGACCCGACATTGCTCAATATTCCTTCTTCTCAAGCTCTTGGTTCTAATGCCAAGTATTCTGATTAGATGCACTTAAAATTTTAGTGGGTATGACATGCAATTGGAAATATCCCAAATGTGATTAGGGTCAAAAATTTACTTCCTAAGGAGGTATAGATGGAAGACATTACAGATTTTTGATAAGCTTGGTAGCAAAGCAAGTTTGTAAGAAATGAGACTTATTTAACCTATAATTTGAAATGGATCCACAAATATAGGGTCAAGTTTGGAAGATTTAATAGATATTTTTATAGGTTTCACCCTTAATAAGACTTTGCCACCCATAGAGTATTCCCTCGATGTTCTTTTCAGGTTTTTGTAGTTATTTTGGTGATTTACGACCTCTTTAATATTTTGATAAATTCATTTTAGTGCTCTTCCATTTATCTTATAATATCTGGTTGGATCACTACCCTATCTTCCAAATTATCCCATGACAAAGGATTCATGCACCTTCTATCATACAGAGCTTCGAATGGGGCCATACCTAGTGAAGCATATTATATGTTATTGTAAGTAAATTCAACTACGTACGGGTAATATTCCCATTTAGTATGTTGATCCATACAATATTTCCATATATATTAAGGTGATAATATGAAATATATTAATTTTGGTACCCAATGCTTGGTACAAAGCTTGCTAGAACTATGAAGTCCATGTGAATCCTTATCCAAAATTTTTACTTCTAGAAATCCATGGAGTCACACTATCTCCTTGGCAAACTTACTTGCTATAACATGTGCATCATCTTGTATATTCCCAAGTATAAAATGTTCAACCTTGGTTAACTTATTCATAATAACCAAAATTGCATCATGCCTAAACCTAGTCTTAGGTAATTCAACCACAAAGTCTATCAACACCACCTACCATTTTTATGTAGGAATGTCGTGTGGGTATAAATGACCTACTGGATTCAACTGTTATGATTTAAATTTCTGAAACTCCAAGCATCTAGTCACATAATTATTAATGTATTATTTTATTCCTAGCCAATAATATGCCTTTTTTAGACTCTCACACATCTTTATCCCATTAGGATGTGCGAAGTAAGGAGTATTATATGCCTCCTTTAGGATAGTTTCTCTTAATCCACCCAATTTTGGAACAACTTATCTATTGTTCTAATACAAAAAATAATTTTTGTGTACAAACCCTATGTCCCTTTCAGATTCTTGCTCAATTTGATCTTGATATTTTCTAAAAAAACATCATTTTATAACATTTTTTAACTTGATATATCAAATCATAATGACACTTTGTAATTGTAGTGATACACCCTATCCTACTCAAAGGCATCAACTACTTTGTTCTTCTTACCCTTAATGTATTTAGTGTTGAAATAATACTTAGCTAGAAACTCCATCCATTGATGCTATCTAGAATTGAACTAGGGTTATGCATAGTCTCTAATCATCATTAATTAATGAATATTTGGATTTTTGAAATTTGGAATTGGCTAATATTGGGGACCCTTGATTAGGTTCTATTAACCTAATAATTTTGGGCATAATTTTTTTTTGGGTATATTCGGCCCAATTTTATAATAAATGGACCATTTAAAGTTTAAATCTCCAATATTATCCCTAATAATAGGGGACCTTTTCACCTTGAAATTATAAATAATTTTTTGTTTTAAAACTAATTCACCCCATTTTTATAAATACATTTTAGGGTCAACCCCTTATGCATAACCCTATATTAAAAAAAGGTTGAGTAAATATATATCTTAAACCCTAATGATCTATATTGAGTTCAAATTGTTTTCCAAGAAAATAGTATCTCCAAATTTTAAGAGTGTGCATAACTGCTACCAACTCCATGTCATGAGTGGAATAGTTTACCTCATGTTTCTTAAGTTTTCTTGATTTCATGCATCGATGCATAGTTCATCTTGGGTAAGAATCTCTCGTAATCCCTCAATAGATGCATATATGCACACTGTAAACTTCTTAGAAGGATCAAGTAATTGTAAAATTGGTGTGGTCATCAACCTCTCTTTCAAATTTTTAAAGGTTTCCTCACACTATTATTTCCATTTAAAAGCCTTTCCTTTTCTTTAGAGAATTGTAATAGGTTGAGCAATTTTCAAGAAACCTTTATCAAATCATCTATAATAGCCTACAAACCCCATAAAACTATGTACCTCAGTTACGTTTGTAGGTGCAGGCTAGTCAATAATATCTTTAATTTCCTTGGGATCGATAGCAATCTCCTTAGTAGATAATAAGTGCCCCAGATATTGTACCTGAGGAGTGTAGAATTCACATTTTTATAGATCCCCATACAACTAATTTCTCCTAAGGATCTCAAGTATAGTTCTCATATGTTGATCATGCTCCTCCTTATTCTAAGAATAAATCAGTATGTCATCAAATCATACAAGGAAAAAATGGTCTACTTGCTCTTAAAAAACACTATTCATGAGATTCATGTATGTAGCTGGGCCATTAGTCAACCCAAAAGGTAGGACTATAAACTCATAATGTTCATACCTTGTTCTAAAAGAAATTTTATGTGTGTCTTCTTCTCAAATTCTTAGTTGATGGTAACCTGATCTAAGGTCAATTTTTGAGAATATGGTGGCTCCTTTCAATTGATCAAAGAGATAATCTATTATTGGTAATGAATATATGTTCTTGATGGTAACCTTGTATAGCATCCGATAGTCTATACACACTATTAAGGATATGTGTTTCTTTTTAACAAACAAAATAGGAGCACCCCATAGTGACACACCGAGCTTGATAAGACCCTTATTTAATAGGTCCCTAAGTTGCATATTGAGCTCCTATAACTATATAGGATTTATTCTATATGATTACCTAGCAATGTGTACAACTCCCAAAAATAGTTCTATTGAAAATTCAAATTCTCTTTGGGGAGGTAGACTTGGTAGGTACTCTAGAAATACATCCTTAAATGCATTCAAGATATGATGTTTTGGAAGATATCTTAATTAGTTTTTTTTCTTCCTTCTTGTTCATATTAACTACATATATCATCCCTCTCTTCCTTATTACTTTGTTCACTTGCATTACCAACAATAGGTGTGGTTTAATAGAACCATGATCACATTGGAGTCTAATTATCTAATTAGACTCATCGGTGAACTCTATTCGTCTATCTTCAAAATTAAATAGGGTTTTATGGACTTTCAATCAATAAACACAAAGAATTATGTCAAAGGTATGCAAAGGTGATACATACAAGTACCGATTAGTTTTTCCTTTGGGAAAGGTAATGTGAGGATCAAATAAACATTGGTTAACTAAGTAGATCTACCCTAACTATAATGACCCAAAAAAACACAAACAAAAAACTACAAAAATAGAAAAGTTTTTTTTTACTAAGGAGAGAGGTACATGAACCCCTACCCTAACTAGTATAACCTATAGTTTCAATCACCTAAGTTTCCATGGAAGTTACATCTCACAAAGTACCCTATCACAATTTTTTTTGTGCAGACCTAATGTGTGTTACAGCAAATAAGTCCATCTATCTCATCATCCTTTATGAGCTAGACCTATCATCCTCAATCCATTGAAGGTATACACACATATTCATACCATACACAAATCCTTATGTGTAGGTATGCAATTATTATTGCGATTTAAGCTATCTATCTCATCTCCACGACGAGCTATCTTAACTAAGATGTAATATTTTCATCACTTAGTCCTTTATCTCCCTAAGGGGATCTCAATTTCCTTAGGTCTCCTATGTTCACCATAAGGGGTTCTCAATTACCTTAGATTACCTATGTTCATCCTAAGGGGTTCTTAATTCCCTTAGGTCACCTATGAGTTCACCTTAGAACTCTACTATATATTTCTATCATCAAAAAACCAAACAATGATATATCTAGTTACTATAAAATCAAGGAGCAATCAAACTAAAAGGGAAAATGAAGCAAGTTTACACTAAGGAGAATAAATTACATAATATAACTAAATACAAAAATAAAGAAAAGTACCTTCACTATACCATTAAGCAATTATCTCATTAATTATTACATGACAAATCCTTCCTACTCTTAAGAATCTCATATTATCTGCATTGGGGATATCTCCCCACATTTCTAGTTCTATTTGATCATAAGTAAATCAATGCAAGATACAATTACCTATTCTTCATTTCCACGGAACTCCTTTCTTCTACTTGCTTCCCATTGGTACTTTGAGGGTAGTAGGGGATCAAGATACTCATGGTTTAGGATAGGCATACCTTTGAAATGTATTTTTTCATTTACTATACCAAATTGAAACTATAAAAAAATTATTTAAGTTTCTAAACATATAATGCACAATGGATATCATAAAAGAACCTTTACTTTTATTTTCACCTCTCAATTTCCCTTAGAGAGTCATCTCACATATACAACTTAGATAAAGGTCTAACTTAAATTAAATTCGTTCATGTTTTAAAGCAATAAAGTCCCATACCCTTAACCTTTAAAACAATCCCTTTCCTTTCATTCCCTAAATCAAAGTCCCATAACTTTAATTCAAAGAATAAAACTACATACTTTTTAATTCACCATTTTCAATCAATCAATCACTTTCTAAAGCATTAAAGTCATATACCTTTATCCTTTAAAAAAAAATTCATTCATTCCCTAAATTGAAGCCCCATAACTTCAATTCATGAATAAATCCACATTTCTTTAATTTAAAGCTCCTAATATATTCAACCTTAATCAAAGAGGTTCTCTATTTAAATTAATGCCCTTAAATACATTTCATAAGAATCTAAGGGTTCCCTATTATTTAAAACCTTAAATAAAACTCTTATAAATAAAAGGTTCCTTTTAATTGAAACCTAAATATATTTCATAAAATCTAAGGTTCCCTTTTATTAAAAACCTTAAATAAATATCATAAATATGAAAGGTTCCTTTTAATTAAAAACCCTAAATACATTTCATAAAATCTAAGGTTCTTTTTAATTAAAAACCTTAAATAAATTTCATAAATATCAAAGGTTCCTTCTAATTAAAAACCCTAAATACATTTCATAAGATCTAAGGTTTCATTTAATTAAAAACCTTAAATAAATCTCATAAATATCAAAGGTTCCTTTTAATTACAAACCCTAAATACATTTCACAAATCTAAGGTCCCTTTTAATTAAAAACCTTAAATAAATATCATAAATATCAAAGGTTCCTTTTAATTAAAAACCCTAAATGCATTTCATAAAATCTAAGGTTCCTTTTAATTAAAAACCTTAAATAAATCTCATAAATATCAAAGGTTCCTTTTAATTAAAAACCCTAAATGCATTTCATAAAATCTAAGGTTCCTTTTAATTAAAAACCTTAAATACATTTCATAAATATCAAATGTTCCTTTTAATTAAAAACCCTAAATGGATATCATAAAATTTAAGGTTCCTTTTAATTAAAAACCTTAAATAAATCTCATAAATATCAAAGGTTCATTTTAATTAAAAAACCTAAATGCATTTCATAAATTCTAAGGTTCCTTTTAATTAAAAACCTTAAATAAATCTCATAAATATCAAAGGTTCCTTTTAATTAAAAATCCTAAATACATTTCATAAAATCTAAGGTTCCTTTTAATTAAAAACCTTAAATAAATCTCATAAGTGTCAAAGGCTCCTATTTATTAAAAACCCTAAATGCATTTCATAAAATATAAGGTTCCTTTTAATTAAAAACCTTAAATAAATCTCATAAATATCAAAGGTTCCTTTTAATTAAAAACCCTAAATGCATTTCATAAAATCTAAGGTTCCTTTTAAATAAAAGCCTTCAATATATTTCAGGAGACTAAGGTCTTCCTTCCAATTCAACCCTTCACTTTTTTCCAAAGAACAAGGTTTCTGTCTTTATTTTGATCACGTTACACAACACCTTTTCTATAGTGGGAGTTTACAACTAAAGGTAAATGGATACTGGGAAACCACAATATTTCTAGCCTCTATACAAACTAGACCCGACATAACTCATAGTGTTCCCTTCGATGTGGTGTGACCTTCGGATACACACAACATTTCCTTGCTGATGCCTACTAGTTTACTTAGTGTTTACTCTCTCTGAAACGCTCTCTAAGGTTCTCTCCTAAGTGCTCACTAGAGCTCACGGCTTTTCATAGTGCACAACGCTTTCAAACAAGAGATGGTTTCCTTCCTAAACCTCATGCATAGCTCTCAACGCAGCCTAGGGTGATTACACACCCACACAACACTCACCCAACGTAAGGTGGATTACTTTTAAAGCCACACACACATAAGGCATTTACAAGTTTCTTCATTAAACATAGCGCACAATGCTCACTTGCAACACAGAGGGTTTCTTTCCCATAAATCAAGGCAATGTAGCACACAGTGCTTCTACAAAGCAACATGGGGAGTTTTCTTTCCACCAAATAAAGCAACGTAGTGCATAGTGCTTCTACAAGCAACATGGGAAGTTTTATTTCCACCAAACAAAGCAACGTAGCGCACAACGCTTCTACAAGCAACATGGGGAGTTTTATTTCCACCAAACAAAGTAACGTAGTGCACAATGCTTCTACAAGAAACATGGGGAGTTTTATTTCCACTAAACAAAGCAACATAGTACACAACGCTTCTACAAGCAATGTGGGAAGTTTTATTTCCACCAAATAAAGCAACGTAGTGCACAATGCTTATCCAAGCAACATGGGGAGTTTTTGGTATCAGAGCTAAGTTCCTATACAAGCTTAACCGGCTAGGGTGATCTTGGAAGTAACACAATGGTAGGTGGTGAAGGCTTCTCATCAAAAAAAGCACCATTGTTTGATGGATCTAATTACGTGTTATGGAGAATCAGGATGCAGACATATCTCTGTGCTTTGGGATACGACATCTGGTATTCAGTAGTTAGTGGATACACAATACCCATCACTCCTCCAAAAGAGGTTGACAAAAAGAAACTGTTTGAAAATAACTCAAAAGCAAAGAATGCTATCATGTGCAGATTAGCAGATAGTGAACTAGTAAAGATCATGAGCTATAAAACAACAAAAGAAATATGGGACAAACTGAGGAGTATTCATGAAGGAGACGATAAGATCAAGGAGACCAAGTTAAAGACACATCGAGCTCAGTTCAAAACATTAAATATGAATGACGATGAAAACATTGAGGTATATATGCTGAGAGTTAATGGAATCATTAATGCGATCAGAGGACTCGGTGAGGATATCGAAGACTCTATCATCGTGAAAAAGGTATTAAGATCTCTTCCTCAAAGGTTTGATTCTAAAGTCTCAATGATAGAAGAAGCTAAAAATCTAAATTATTTTAGTATAGATGAGATGTATGGTTCTTTGACTGCATATGATATGAGGATAGGAAGATCTAAATCCATAGAAAGAGAAGCGGCTTTTAAATCCCTCAAAAATAAAAATGCAAAACAAGTGTCTGAAGAAGAAGAGACATCAGATGAAATGGAAGCAAACTTTGTTAGAAAACTAAAAAGGAGAAAATGAAAATACAGAGGAAAGCTATCGTTTAAATGTTTCAACTGTGGATGCGTTGGGCATTTTGCGTCTAAATGTCCACTTAATGAGAAGAACAAAAATGATGAAGGATCACACCAAGAAAGAAGTGACTGGAAGAAGAAAACGAATTTCAGAAAAGGCAACTTCAAGAAGAAAAGTTTCGTCTCTAGGAATTCCAGTTCATTAGAAGACAACTCTGGTGAGGATTCTGAAGAGGAAACAGGTGAAGCGCTTTTCATGGCATTTGAAGAAGTAAAATCAGAAAAGGAAGGAGTGAAATTTGAAGTATGTGGTGAAAAACCTGAGGCTGAAGTGGATCTAGAAGGTGAGTTGATCTCTACACTTGAAGAGTTGAAAATAGAGAGGAAAAAGAATAAGAAAATTTCAAAAAAGCTTGAGGATGCAAATGAAATCATAATCAGTCTGAAAGTATAGACAAAAGAATACAAGAAAATATCTGAAGATCTTGAAGTACAAATTACCATGAAAATAGATTATTGCTGCAAACTAGAAGAAGAGAATGTTGGTTTATGGATGTAGATAGAAGAAATGAATCACAAAATTAGTTGCTATCACAAACGTGAAGAAAGTTCTATGAAGCTGGATAAGATTATAAATGACCAAAGGCCTGCAGGCATCAATTTGGCCTGGGTTTCATCGAAGGAGAATCATCAAATGGATCAAAGGCTAGAAATGTAGAATCCACAAATAATGAAGATAAGAAACAGGTTGATCAAGGAAAAATGTCTCATGCAAAAGAAAGCAATAATGCCAGGCATGAAAAGAGAATTGACAATGATGGATTCAATAATGTCACACATCAAAGAAGAAGAAGACCTATGGCTCCTATGGCAACATGGCAAAGACCATCACCCAGGTTCAATTATCCCTTTTCTGGTTTCTGTTTTAAATGCAATGGCTATGGACATAAAATCTCAGACTGCAAATATAATGTAAGACCAAGGAATTTCACCAATAGAAATGCTTTTTCTCCTCTAATGAATTATAAAGTAGAATGTTATAACTATCATAATTTTGGGCACATTGCAAGAAACTGTAGAAGTACATTTGAATCAAATCAGTTTCAGGGAAGAAAATTTCAATCAAATAGGATGAGGCAAAATAGAAAACTTCCCAAAAAACATGCACAAGCTATTGATAAGGGAAAGACAAAACAAGAGCCCAAAACTACTATCAAAACAAAATGGAAAGAAAAAGAGCAACTTAAGGAAGAAAAGAAATCCTTAATCGTACAAACAAAATTTAAAGCATAGAATAAATATGTACCATGGATACTTGATAGTGGATGCTCTAGTCATATGACAGGTGACAAACATAAATTTGAGAAGTTATAGAAATATGAAGGTGGTTCAGTAAAGTTTGGAAATAATTATGGAGCTAAGATAGTTGGCAAAGGTTCAGTTAAAATTAGTGATGGAAAATTTAAGTCAGAAGAAGTCTTGTTTGTGGATGGTTTGAAACATAACTTGTTGAGCATATGTCAGATTTGTGATAAAGGTCATGAAGTATTTTTTAAGAAGTAGGGTTGTGAAGTCAAAAAAACAAACAGTGGAAAATTGATAGAAACTGGATCAAGGACATTTGGCAACCTGTACATGCTCTCAGAGACTTCAAAAGGAGCTTGTTTTATTGGATAGGAAGAAGAAAATTGGTTGTGGCACAAGAGACTCGGTCATATCAGTTTTGATAATCTAGTAAAAATCAACTCAAAAAGGGCAATGAGAGATATTCCCACCATCAGCAAACCTCCAAACAACATTTGTGCTTCATGTCAAAAGGGGAAGCAAACTAGAGTCACGTTCAAAACAAAAGAGTACTACACAAGCAAACCTTTGGAACTAATACACACTGATTTATGTGGACCCATGAGAACACAAAGCATAAATGATGAAAAATATTTTATGTTGTGCATTGATGACTATTCCAGAATGACATGGATATTTTTCTTGAAGCATAAATCAGAAGCTTTTAGAATGTTCAAGACTTTCAAAAACTATGTTGAGAATGAAACATGAAAGAGGATCAAATGTTTAAGATCAAATAGAGGAGGAGAATTCATTTCAGAGGATTTTACAGAGTACTATGAAAAATATGGCATTAGGAGACAGTTTTTAGCAGCCAGGACACCTCAACAGAATGGAGTGGTAGAAAGAAAGAACATGACAGTGCAGGAAATGACATGGACTATGTTGGCTGAAAGCAGAGTAGCAAACAGATTTTAGAAAGAAGTAGTCCATACTGCGGTGTATATCCAAAATAGGTACATGCTGAGAACACATGAAAGCAAAACTCCTTATGAGTTGTGGTTCGATAAAAGGGCAATAGCAAAATACCTCAAAGTTTTTTGCAGCAAGTGTTACATCAAAAGAACTAAAGATAATCTTGGTAAGTTTGAAGACAGAGCAGATGAAGGTATTTTTGTTGGTTATTCATCAAAAAGCAAAGATTACAAATGCTATAACAAGAGGCTAAAGAAAATTGTGGACAGTGTCGATGTTAAATTTGACGAAGGTAGAGAATGAATAATTAGCTATGAAAAGAACTACCCAATTTATGAAGATGTTATTGAAGGAGAGGAGGAAAACGAAACGAAAAAGATACAGAAAATTGACTCAGATGATTTAAGTTGTGATTTAGAAGTGGAAGAAAATAAGAAATTCAAAACAGGTAGCTGGCAAAAAGATCATCCTAAAGAGTAAATAATTGGAGACCCCAAAGTTGGTGTTCAGACAAGAAGAAGAGTAGTAAGTAACTACTCTCTATTATCCAGCATTGAGCCCAAAAATATTGCTGACGCAAGTAAATATGAAAGTTGGATGAAGGCAATAAATGAAGAATTAGATCAGATCAAGAAAAACAAAACTTGGGAGTTAGTACCTAGACCTACAAATAAAAATATAATCGGGACTAAATGGATTTTTTGAAACAAATTGAATGAAGATGGACAGGTAGTCAAAAATAAAGCAAGATTGGTATGTAAGGATTATGCACAAGTTGAAGGCATTGACTTTGAGGAAAATTTTGCACCAGTAGCTAGACTAGAGGCAATTAGAATGTTTCTGGCTTTAGCAGTCTACAAGAATTTCAAAGTTTATCAAATGGATGTGAAATTAGCATTTTTGAATGCGAATCTTGAAGAAGAGGTTTATATTGAGCAACCAAATGGTTTCCAACTTGGTGATGATTACAACTTTATTTGCAAGTTGAAGAAAGCATTATATGGCTTAAAACAGGCACCCCGAGCATGGTATGCAAGGCTAGACAACTATCTCACTCAAAAAGGGTTTAAGAAAGGTATGGTGGATAGTAATTTGTATGTCAAAACAAAAAATGGGCATCTTACTGTTCTTGTTGTATATGTATATGATATCATATTTGGCAGCAGCAAAGATGAGTCGTGTAAAGATTTAGCAAATAAGATGCAAAAAGAATTTGAAATGTCAATTATTGGTGAACTTTCATATTTCCTCGAGTTGCAAGTTAATCAAAATAAGAAGGGCATATTTATTTCTCAAGTTAAATATGTGAAATAGATGTTAAAAAAGTTCACAATGGAGGATTGTAAGCCAGTTAGCACTCCCATGACGACAGGTTGCAAGTTGAGCAAGGATGACAAATCTCCACATGTTGATAAAACCATGTACAAATCTATGATTGGGAGCTTACTATACCTAACAACTACTGGACCGGATATTTTGCGAGCGGTATGCATGGTAGCACGATTTTAGGCTAATCCCAAGGAGACTCATGTGGCAGCAGTGAAGAGGATTCTTCGGTACCTCAAGGGTACTATGGAGTATGGGTTATGGTATCTAAAAGGTAAAGACTTCACCCTTATTTTGTATTTAGATGCATATTGGGCAGGATGTATCGATGACAGAAAGAGTACCAGTGGAGGTGCATTCTATCCTGGAGACAGATTGGTCGCATGGCACAGTAAGAAACAAGAGTCAATTTCTTTATCGACAATAGAGGCAGAATATATTGCAGCGACAACATGTTGTACGCAAGTATTGTGGATGAAACAAACCCTGAAAGATCTTGATATCAGCTTCAATGAGCCAATATTAGTTAAGTGTGATAACACCAATGCCATTAACATCTCCAAGAATCTGGTTATGCATTCACGCACAAAACACATTGCTATCAGGTATCACTTTTTGAAGGAGAAAGTTGCGAAAGGTGAGGTTAAGTTGGATTTTGTTCCAACTATAGAGAAAGTAGCAGATATCTTCACAAAACCATTTCCCAAGGAAGTTTTTGAGTACCTTTGCAATAAATTGGGAGTGGTCACACTTCCCAAGAATTGACTAGCTATAGGGATCACATTCTTAGGGGGAGAATTTAAGTATTTGATTATCTTTTTGTTCATGTTCATGATTTTTGCTAAGTGTAATAAATTTTGCCTGAGAATATTGTGCATGGACTCAGGGGGAGTCTGCAGTAGCCCTTTGGTATTATTGTCAAAGGGGAGAAGAGTTACAGGAAATTGAACATGTGTTGCCAACAATTCCAAAGGGGGGGATTGTTGAGCAAGGTGCAACAACAAGTATTGTCATTGTTGTCAACACGATCGGATAGATCTCGTTGATGTAGTGGATAGGAAGTTCAAAAGCTATTCAGATGCAGAAGATAGGAGTTCAAAGGTTATTCAGAGTATGTACAGTGATTTTCCAAGAAGACCGAAGTGGCCCATATGCAAAAGATCAAAGAAAAAATACAAGTAAGAAAAGTGTCGCGATATCATGACATATACAATAGGCAAGAAAAATTGTCGAGATTTCGTGACATGTTGGAAGAGAGAAAAAGCAAAAAAAATTGTCACGATTTCACGACATGTTGGAAGAGAGAGAAAAAGCAAGAAAAACTGTCATGATTTCGCGACATGTTGGAAGAGAGAGAAGAAGAAAGAAAAACTATCACGATTTCATGACATGTTGGAAGAGAAAAAGGCAAGTGGAAAAACTGTCGTGATTTCATGACATGTTGGAAGAGAAAAAGGCAAGTGGAAAAACTGTCGTGATTTCACGACATGTTGGAAGAGAAAGAGAAAGTAGGAACAAGTGTCACGATTTCGCAACAAGTTCGAAGAAAGAGAACAAGTAAGAAAAGTGTCACGATTTCGCGACATGTCACATTTTTGGACTAAAATAGGAGAGAGAAAGTAAGTTGGAAAAGTGTCATGATATCGCGACATGTCGCATTTTCACGACTAAAACAAGAGATATAAAATAAGTTGGAAAAGTGTCACGATTTTGTGACATGTCACATTTTCGTGATTAGAATAGGAGAGAGAAAGTAAGTATGAAAAGTTTTGCGATATCGCGACATGTCACATTTTCGTAACAAAAGAAAGAGAGGAAGCGTACAGAAGCAAAACTGTCATGATTTCATGACAAAATTAGAAAGAAAGACTTTAGAAGCAGAAGTGTCGCAATTTCATGACAAAAGCAAAGAAGTAAAGTATGGAAGTAGAAGTATTGCGATTTCATGACAAAAGCAGAGAAGAAGACTTCAAAGGCAGAAGTGTCATGATTTCGCAACAAAAGCAAAGAAGCTAAGTATTGAAGCAGAAGTGTCACAATTTCATGAAAAAAGCAAAGGCGAAGTCTATGGAGGCAGAAATGTTGCGATATTGTGACAAAAACAAATTCGAAGTCTAAAGAAGCAGAAGTGTCGTGATATCGTGACAAAAGCAAAGACGAAGTCTACGGAGGCAAAAATGTCGTGATATCACAAAAAAAGAAAAGATGAATTCTATGGAGGCATAAGTGTCGTGATATCACGACAAAGGAATAGAGAAATCATACGGAGGTGAAAGTGTAGCGATATCGTGACATGTATTTTCGTGGCAACAGTAACAAAAGAAGCTACAGAGGTAGAAATGTCATGATTTCATGACAGGTCATATGTGCGCAAGACAAGAAGAAGAACCCAACTAAAATGAGAAGTATGACAGTGGACCGATATCTCTACAACATTTACAGGGGCAGATATAGAGTGAATTCATGTAGCTAAAATATGAAGAGTGAACAAAAGTCAGTGCGACGACTACAAGGACTATTACTGAATGAAATATTTGAGTAGTGGAATTACTGAATATCTTCATGAGTTGAAGTCAACTAAGACCGATGACAGCCGACTAAGATTAGGGTTTAAAGTTGTTATGAAAGTCAACTAATATTAGGGTTTACATTTGTTATGCAAGCCGACTAAGATTAGGTTTTTCATCATGAAAATATTGTTATAAAAGGAGGGCTATTTGGAGAATTGTTCAATTTTTGAATGTCATCGAATGCATGTCGAAGGTGTGTGAAATATGGTCATTGTGCGTAGAGAGCAAGTCGTGTCAAATTGTGCTAAGTGTAAAATTAGCAAAGAGAGCAGAGTGTGCAAAAGGGAGAAGATGATTATGAAGTTCGATTGTAATGAAGCATAGTGTGCGAAGTGATTGCAAAGACAGAGCAGAGTGCACAGAGAGTGAAAAGGTTGGAGTTCGACCAGGTGCTGCTGTGATTGCATAGAGAAAGTAAAGTGTGAAGAGAATGCAAAGGTGAAGAAGACCAGTCAGGGTATTGCAAAAGCAAAGGTATCTTACTATCAAACTTATAGATTCAAATTGAAGTCTAGGTTGGTTCTTGGCATCAAGGATTGGTGCTCTTTCCAGTTGATGTTGGTAAATCAGGGGTTGGTGCTCCTTCCAGTTGGTGCTGGTAAATTGATTGTAAAGTTGGTGCTTTGCAAAGGTTGGATTTTGATGGTAGTCCAAGCAGTCAATTTTTGAGGAGTAGCCACATTGGTGAACCTCATTAAATCTTGTGTTGTGTGATGGTATTTTGTTATACTTGTTGTATCTAGTAATAAGTTTTAATTGCTGTGGTATTAAGAGCTATAAATTCAAGTTTAAAGAGCTACACTGATTCACCCCCCCTCTTAGTGTCATTGTAAGACTAACAATTTTCTTTCCACCAAACAAAGCAACGTAGCGCACAACGCTTCTACAAGCAACATGGGGAGTTTTCTTTCCCATAACATAGAACAACATAGCGCACAACGCTTACATAGCATAAAGGTTCTTCTTTAAACATGGCGCACAACGCTTACATAGCATAATCCCACGTAAATTTAAAACCGGGATTAAATTCAGAACAACCCAACCTTAACTCCTACGGAGATTGGAAAGATGGCATCGTCTGGTAGGCTCTCCTCTCAGCCTCTAGCGCGTTCCTCTCGCTATGCCCATCTCTTCTCTACATCTCTGTTTCTCCTCCTTGCCTCTTCGTATCCTCCTATATGCTCTGTTCTCCTCCCTTTCTCACTTTTCCTTCCTTCTTCCCTAACATGCCCATCCGTCATCTTCTCAAACCCCAAGCTCCGTCATCCACCTCCATTCTTCAATGCACCGTCCCCTATCCTCTACATGCTCCTCCCATATTTCCCACATTTGGAAACTTAGCAACATCGTAGGATATCTCCTAGGTTTCATCATTTAGGAACGGGATGATTACATTTCATTACCTTTTTTTATTTAAACTAAAGAATGACCTTTTAATTAAAATATCATTCTTAAGATATTTATTTACATTAAAATACATTACTTTTTATTTTCCCAATTTCATTATTGCCCCTTTGTTTATTTTTTTTTTTTTAATAAAGATATCTATTATATATCTTCATATATATTTTTTTTTTTAAATGAATTCTCTTTTATTTAATTAATTAAAGCCTTTCAATGAATACCCTATTAACATTAAAAGAACACTTTTAATTAATTCAAATGAAAACCCATTTATTAATTGCAAATGAATTTACTAATGAGCTCCAACGAGCCAAACATTATTTTCTTAAACCTCATTAATTAATTTAAAGAATCTAAATTCAACATATAAATTTAGTTTGCTTTCTTTCACAAGGAGTATGCTTTATCTTTACTTTGAATATGACAGTTTACCCTATGCATCTATATGCATCTTGCAGTGGTTCTTATATAGAAACTCAACATCAACTACTCAAACCATGATGCAGTAAAGAGCAAACACATTTACATAATCAACAAAGAGGGAATCTTTCCATCAACCCAATCACCTATCTTAGCCAGAGATTTTACGATAGCTGCTAGGCTATCAACTAAAGCTCAAGGTGATCAGCCATCGATGATTATCCCTTCCATCAATGCATGCCTATATGAAGGTATCTATCCATGTTACCTTTGAGTACCTTAATCATCATTTCCCTGATCTTTGGTACCCTCATTTCTGGTGGGTAACTTTACCTGTTCCACCTACGAGTGTACCTGATCCTGCACACTTGGCAATATGTTAGCAATAACATGCCCTTATAAATCAACTAAACATCACATAGTTGGTTCAAATGTTCAAACTAAGTATCACCACATCATCGGTCCATACATTGTTTTCTTGTGCCTTAAAGTCAGCTAGGGAGGGTCATGACATCCTCCCCCACTAGGATTAAACATCATCCTCGATGTTTCCAGTTTTCCTTTTGTGGTTCAGTAGAAAATAAAATTATTACATCATATAATATTCAAACAAAAAAAGAAAATATTTTTGCATAACCTCCACTTTCTCCCAAGTGGCATTCTTCTCAGAGAACTGGTCCCACTGGACCTTACATTGATCAAGAGTCCGATTTCGTAGAGATTTGGATCAAAACTCAAGAATATTCACTAGTAGTACTTCAATGGCCTCCGGATTTGCCATCTGCAATTTAGAAACATCCCACACATGTTCAGGGTCAGCAACATATTTCCTAAGCAAGGATATGTGGAAGGTGTCATGGATTTTGGATAGATTAGGTGGTAATGCAAGTCGGTAAGCAACCAAATTGATCTTTTCTATGATCTCAAAGGGCCCCACAAAACGTGGATCCAACTTCATGGATTTGATAGCACTTTTCTTTGGCTTAACCCTTAAGAACACCTTATCTCCAATAGAATACTCTCTGGGAGTCCTTTTTAGATCTGCATAACTCTTCTGCCTATCCATAGCTTCCTTAAGCCTTTGCCTAATTTCTTTTAGCTGCTCTTCCATTACCCTGACCATCTCTGGTCCAATCACAACTCGATCCTCTAGGTTATCCCATGACAATGGTGTTCTGCACTTTCACCCATACAAGGCATCGAAAGGTGCCATTCCTAGCGAGGAGTGATATCCATTATTGTAGGCAAATTCTACCAAAGGTAGATAGTCTTCCCACTAAGATTTATGATCCATGCAGTACATGTGGAGCATGTCTTCTAGAACTTGGTTTACCCGCTCTATTTGTCCATCGGTCTCAGGATGGTATGCTGAACTCATATTCAATTTCGTACCAACTGCACTATGAAGGGATTTCCAAAATTTAGAAGTGAATTTGGAGTCTCTATCTGAGATGATTACCTCTAGAAACCCATGCAATCAGAATACCTCTTTGATGAATCTGCTAGCTACTACCTGAGCATCATCCTTGGTATTTCCTGGTATGAAGTGGGTAACCTTAGTCAACTTGTCGACCACTACAAATATGGCATCATGTTGGTACCGAGTCTTGGGTAACCCCATAATAAAATCCATGGATATGACCTACCATTTTTGCATAGGTACCTCATGCGGATGAAGTTTTCCTATAGGATGCTGGCATTCTACCTTAACCTTCTGACATTCGAGGCATCGAGCAACAAAATCTGTGATATCCTTCTTCATTCCTACCCAAAAGAAGGCTCTTTTCATGTTTTCTCGCATTTTGGCTCCTCCAGGATGAGTAGAATAAGGAGATCTATGAGCTTCTCGCATGATTAAGTTCCTCAAATTACCTATCTTTGGTATAATGACCCTTCCCTTATAGCACAGAAGGTCATATTTCACACTAAACTCCTTATTTCCTTCAGGATCTCTGTCCATATTGACTCGAATTCCTCGACAATACTCATCCTGAGATTACCTCTGTCTCACTTGATCCATCATATCCATGTGAGCTCTAGTGATGGCTGCTATATATCTCCTTCTACTTAAAGCATCAACCACTTTATTCTCCTTTCCTTTTATGTACTCAATCTCAAAATCATACTCAATGAGGAATTCTACCCATCTTCTCTACCTTGCATTAAGTATTGGTTGGGTGAATATATACCGTAGACTCTGATGGTCTGTTTTCAGTTCAAAGGGCCTTCCCACCAAGTAGTGGCACCAAACCTTTAGAGCATGCACCACTACAACCAACTCCAAATCATGCGTAGCATAATTAACTTCATGCTTCTTAAGTTTCCTTGAAGTATATGCCACTACTGAATCCTCTTGTGAGAGTACCCCACCCAACCCATCTATTGATGCATATGTGCACACTGAAAAGTCCCCTTGAGGATCGGGAACCTTTAGTACCGGTGCAGTAGTAAGATTATGCTTTAATAGCTCAAAGGTAGCTTCACACTTCTCTGACCAATTGAATTATTTTCCTTTCTTCTGAAGGTTCGTTATGGGTCCAACAATCTTAGAGTAGTCCTTTATATAATGTCTATAATAGCCCGTTAACCCCATGAAACTTCGCACTTCAGTGACATTAGTCGGGGGTGGCCAATTCAGAATAGCCTCTATCTTTTCTGGATCCACAACAATCCCCTTTTTCGATATAACGTGTCCGAGGTATCTTACCTCTGGAACATAGAATTCACTCTTAGCCAGATTTCCATAAAGCTGATTCTTTCTCAACAATTCCAACATGATCCTAAGATGCTTATCGTGCTCTACTTTATCTCGAGAGTATATAAGGATATCATCCAGGAATACCAGAACAAATTGGTCCAAATGTCTTTGGAACATGTTGTTCATTAGGTTCATGAAAGTGGTTGGGGCATTAGTCAGTCCAAAGGGTAGGACCGTAAACTCATAATGCCCATACCTAGTCTTAAATGTCATTTTGTGAGTATCTTCCTCATAAATTCTCAATTGGTGATACCCTGACCTCAGATAAATTTTGGTAAACACTGTGGCATATTTTAGTTGATCGAATAAATCTTTGATCCTAGGTAAAGGATATTGATTTTTTTTTTTGTCTTTTTTAGTATTTATGTAATCAATAAACACAATAAATTTGTGAACCTTCCTTATTTTTCATGAATAGAACGTGTGACCCCTGGTGCGACAACACTTGGTTTTATCAAACCCTTCTCCAATAATCCTTGCAATTGAACCTTTAGTTCATGCATTTCAGTAGGATTCATTCTATACGGGGATCTATGAATAGGTTCAGTTCCCATCATAAGTTCAATTGTAAAATTGAATTCCCATACAGGAGGTAATCCAGGTAGGTCCTCTGGGAATACGTCCTAAAAATCCTGTAGGATTGGATGTCGTCCTAGTATTTTTCCTTTCTCTTGGTCTCCCACCTCATTGAGTTTTACCACATACACTATTCCTCCTCTCTTGAGGGCCTTTTTCACTTGCATAGCGGACAACATTTGAGGTTCAAAAGCCTCTTGATCGCTATGAACTCTTAGTCTTTCTCTACCTTTCTCTGAATACTCAATCCAACGGTCTTGGAAATTGACTAAGGCTCTATGAGTCTATAGCCAATCCATCCTAATAATCTTAGCAATCTCAGTATAAAATGCATGTAGGGGAGCTACATATAAACAACATTATGTAGTCCCTTCAGATAGAGTAACTTCTACCATAGGGTAACATTGGTTTACCGAGTAGGTTTACCCAGAACCGTACTCTACCTTCCACCCTTGAGCCAAATACCTAGGCCTTTTCGACATAGTCCTTGCTAGACTAGATGAAATAAAACTATCAATGGCTCCACTATCTATTAAAATATTTACTTGCTTATTGAAAACCTTACCTTTCACAAGTAATGGGGTGGCTTGTCCCTCTAGCTTCTGCTTCCCGATTGTGGCATAGATCCGATGTTCTAGTTCCTTCCCTTTCACACCCATCGAGCTAGTCCCTACTCGATATGGACACTGATTATAGTAATGAGGTCCTCAAAAATTGTAGCACCCTTCCTTGGGTCCTTGCTATTTCTTAGACTTCTCATTCCCATTCTTAGTTGTTGGAGTTGGAGTATGTGACTTCTATGGTTGAGGTTTCATATTGTTGGGCTTGTTATCCTTCTTCCAAAAGTTCTTCTTGAACTTACTCTGATTCCCATAGGGTTTCTTCTCAGGATTTTGGGGATTCTTGGCTTTTCACTCTTGCTCAGCCTCCCATTTTACAAACCCATTACTATTCCTCTTCTTAAGTTCTTGTCACGCTTGCTCGGGTAGAGCATCATACTTATAACAGAAGTGTGACTCCGCTTTCTTTGCTAGGTCATATACCTTTTGCAATGATTTGGGCTCCTGCATCTCCACATCATGCCTTAACCTAGATTCCAATCCAAGGGTGAACTTATGAACTCACATTTTCTCATTATAAATAGGCACATATTTGAATAGTCTTACCAGCTTCTTATAGTACACTTCCACTATGTTGGTTCCTTGTCTAAGACTAGCAAATTCTTCAAATTTTAGGGCATAGAAATGCTCTGTTAGAAATATCTTTTTGAAGATGTTTATAAATTCTTCCCATGGAGTATCAATGGGTTCAATATTGGTTTCCTCATAGTGGGTTTTCTTCTTCCACCTCACTTTGTCGAGTTTGTCTAGGTGTAGGCCTCCCTCTTCTGGTTTTAGGTGGCATCTTAACCTGATTCCATCCAAGCAAGGGGATTAGATTATAGTTTCATCTTAAGTTGTATCTCTAATCAAGCCATAATACAAATTTCTCTTGCTATATGCATCATCAACCTAACTAGGGCAATACCCTAGGTTGGGATGCATCACCGATACCAAAGCCCATACTAAGGCATCCTGACACTCCACACTCCCTTGGGCTAATTCTCGTTAGATTCTAGAAATTGGGGTATCCTAGATCATCCCAGCTTTAGCCTATGCCATAAGCGAGCCTTCATTGGATGCATCTAATTTCCCTTTAGCACACATAGAAGCTCTATACCCTTGATACCAAATGTAATGACCCAAAAACACACAAATAGAAAAATACAAAAATAGAAAAGTTTTTTTTTACTAAGGAGAGAGGTACATGAACCCTTCATGAACCCCTAACCTAACTAGTGTAACCTAAAGTTTCAATCACCTAAGTTTCCCTGGAAGTTACATCTCATGAAGTACCCTATCACAAGTCTATCTATGCAGGCATAATGTGTGTTACTATAGATAAGTCCATCTATCCCATCATCCTTGATGAGCTAGACCTATCACCCTCAGTCCATCGAAGGTATACACGCATCTCCATACCATACACAAATCCTTATGTGTAGGTATGCTATGAGTATTATGAGTTAAGCTATCTATCTCATCTCCACGATGAGCTATCTTAACTCAGATGTAATCTCTTCACCACTTAGTCCTTTATCTCCCTAAGGGGATCTCAATTCCCTTAGGTCTCCTATGTTCACCCTAAGGGGTTCTCAATTCCCTTAGGTTACCTATGTTCACCCTAAGGGGTTCTTAATTCCCTTAGGTCACCTCTGAGTTCACCCTAGAACTCTACTCTAGATTTCTATCATCAAACAACCAAACAATGATACATCTAGTTACTATAACATCAAGGAGCAATCAAACAGAAAGGGAAAATAAAGCAAGTTTACACTAAAGAGAATCAATTACATAATATAACTAAATACAAAAATAAAGGAAAGTACCTTCACTAAACCATTAAGCAATTATCTCATTAATTCTTACATGACAAATCCTTCTTACTCTTAAGAATCTCATCTTATCTGCATTGGGGATATCTCCCCATATTTCTAGTTCTATTTGATCATAAGTAAATCAATGCAAGATACAATTACCTATTCTTCATTTCCATGGAACTCCTTGCTTCTCCTTGCTTCCCATTGGTACTTTGAGGGTAGTAGGGGATCAGGATACTCATGGTTCAGGATAGGCATACCTTTTAAATGCATCTATTCATTTACTTTGCCAAATTGCAACTATACAAAATTCATTTAAGTTTCTAACCATCTAATGCACAATGGATATCATAAAAGAACCTTTACTTTTATTTTCACCTCTCAAGTTCCCTTAGAGAGTCATCCCACATATACAACTTAGATAAAGGTCTAACTTAAATTAAATTTGTTCATGTTTTAAAGCATTAAAGTCCCATACCCTTAACCTTTAAAACAATCCCTTTCTTTTCATTCCCTAAATCAAAGCCCCATAACTTTAATTCAAAGAATAAAACTACATCCTTTTTAATTCACCATTTCCAATCAATCAATCACTTTCTAAAGCATTAAAGTCATATACCTTTAACCTTTAAAACAACATTCATTCATTCCCTAAATTGAAGCCCCATAACTTCAATTCATGAATAAATCCACATTTCTTTAATTTAAAACTCCTAAGATATTCAACCTTAATCAAAGGGGTTCTCTCTTTAAATTAAAGCCCTTAAATACATTTCATAAGAATCTAAAGGTTCCCTATTATTTAAAACCTTAAATAAAACTCTTATAAATCAAAGGTTCCTTTTAATTGAAACCCTAAATATATTTCATAAAATCTAAGGTTCCTTTTAATTAAAAACCTTAAATAAATCTCATAAATATCAAAGGTTCCTTTTAATTAAAAACCCTAAATACATTTCATAAAATCTAAGGTTCCTTTTAATTAAAAACCTTAAATAAATCTCATAAATATCAAAGGTTCCTTTTAATTAAAAACCCTAAATACATTTCATAAAATCTAAGGTTCCTTTTAATTAAAAACCTTAAATAAATCTCATAAATATCAAAGGTTCCTTTTAATTAAAAACCCTAAATACATTTCATAAAATCTAAGGTTCCTTTTAATTAAAAACCTTAAATAAATCTCATAAATATCAAAGGTTCCTTTTAATTAAAAACCCTAAATACATTTCATAAAATCTAAGGTTCCTTTTAATTAAAAACCTTAAATAAATCTCAAAAAAACCAAAAACCAAAAAAAAGTTCCAATAAAAACCTAAATAAATATCAAAAACAAAGTTCTTTTAATTAAAAACCCTAAATACATTTCAAAAATCAAGGTTCCTAAAAAAACAAAAAAAGAGACTAAGGTCTTCCTTCCAATTCAACCCTTCACTTTTTTCCAAAGAACAAGGTTTCTATCTTTATTTTGATCATGTTACACAACACCTTTTCTACAGTGGGAGTTTACAACTAAAGGTAAACGGATACTAGGCAACCACGATATTCCTAGCCTCTATACAAACTAGACCCGACAACACTCATAGTGTTCCCTTCGGCATGGTGTGACCTTCGGACATGCACAACATTCCTTGTCGATGCCCACTAGTTTCCTTAGTGTTTACTCTCTCTAAAATGCTCGCTAAGGTTCTCTCCTAAGCACTCACTAGAGCTCATGGCTTTTCACAGCGCACAATGCTTTCAAACAAGAGATGGTTTCCTTCCTAAACCTCATGCATAGCTCTCAACGTAGCCTAGGGTGATTACACACCCACACAACACTCACCTAGTGTAAGGTGGATTACTTTTAAAGCCACACACACATAAGGCGTTTACAGGTTTCTTCATTAAACATAGCGCACGATGCTCACTTGCAACACAGAGGGTTTCTTTCCCATAAAGCAAGGCAACGTAGCACACAGTGCTTCTACAAAGCAACATGGGGAGTTTTATTTCCACCAAACAAAGCAACGTAACACCTTCTACAAGCAACATGGAGAGTTTTATTTCCACCAAACAAAGCAACGTAGCGCACAACGCTTCTACAAGCAACATGGGGAGTTTTATTTCCACCAAACAAAGCAACATAGCGCACAACACTTCTACAAGCAACATGGGGAGTTTTATTTCCACCAAACAAAGCAACGTAGCGCACAACACTTCTACAAGCAACATGGGGAGTTTTCTTTCCACCAAACAAAGCAACGTAGTGCACAACGCTTCTACAAGCAACATGGGGAGTTTTATTTCCCATAACACAGAACAACGTAGCACATATGCTTACATAGCATAAAGGTTCTTCTTTAAACATGGTGCACAATGCTTACATAGCATAATCCCACGTAAATTTAAAACTGGGATTAAATTCAGAACAACCCAACCTTAACTCCTACAGAGATTGGAAATATGGCATCATCTGGTAGGCTCTCCTCTCAGCCTCTGGCATGTTCCTCCCGCTATGCCTGTCTCTTCTCTGCATCTCTATTTCTCCTCCTTGCCTCTTCGTATCCTCCCGTATGCTCTGTTCTCCTCTTTTCTCACTTTTCCTTCCTTCTTCCCTAACGTGCCCATCCATCATCTTCTCGAACCCCGAGCTCCGTCATCCACCTCCATTCTTCAATGCACCATCCCCTATCCTCTACGCGCTCCTCCCATATTTCCCACATTTGGAAACTTAGCAGCATCGTAGGATATCTCCTAGGTTTCATCGTTTAGGAATGGGATGATTACATTTCATTACCTTTTTTTTTTAAACTAAAGAATGGCCTTTTAATTAAAATATCATTCTTAAGATATTTATTTACATTAAAATACATTACTTTTTATTTGCCCAATTTCATTATTGCCCCTTTGTTTATTATTATTTTTTTAATAAATATATCTATTATATATCTTCATATATCTCTTTTTTTTTTTAAATGAATTCTCTTTTATTTAATTAATTAAAGCCTTTCAATGAATACCCTATTAACATTAAAAGAACACTTTTAATTAATTCAAATGAAAACCCATTTATTAATTGCAAATGAATTTACTAATGAGCTCCAATGAGCCAAACATTATTTTCTTAAACCTCATTAATTAATTTAAAGAATCTAAATTCAACATATAAATTTAGTTTACTTTCTTTCACAAGGAGTATGCTTTATCTTTACTTTGAATATGATAGTTTACCCTATGCATCTATATGCATCTTGCAGTGGTTCTTATATAGAAACTCAACATCAACTACTCAAACCATGATGCAGTAAAGAGCAAACACATTTACATAATCAACAAAGAGGGAATATTTCCATCAACCCAATCACCTATCTTAGCCAGAGATTTTATGATAGCTGCTAGGCTATCAACTAAAGCTCAAGGTGATCAACCATCGATGATTATCCCTTCCATCAATGCATACCTATATGAAGGTATCTATCCATGTTACCTTCGAGTACCTTAATCATCATTTCCCCTGATCTTTGGTACCCTCATTTCTGGTGGGTAACTTTACCTGTTCCACCTATGAGTGTACCTGATCCTGCACACTTGGAAATATGTTAGCAATAACATGCCCTTATAAATCAACTAAACATCACATAGCTGGTTCAAATGTTCAAACTAAGTATCACCACATCATCGGTCCATACATTGTTTTCTTGTGCCTTAAAGTCAGCTAGGGAGGGTCATGACACTAACCCATATTGTACATTCTAGAATTTAGCCAAAAATCTAGGCCTTTACGGTATGTCCTTCACTAAACTAGTGGAAATAAAACTATCAATTGCACCACTATCAATCAAAATGTGTACATTTATATCATAAATATTACCATTTAATAGAAGAGAAGTAAGTTACCCATAGAATCCAATGGGTAGTCTCTTCTGGTGATTTATGGAAAAGGTCTACTCAATGAGGGTACTTATTGACAAATTGGGATGTCTACAAACATAGAAACCATTTGGAGGAGCCTAATACCCCTATTTCTATCCCCATTCTTGCATTCTAATGTAACTTCCTTAGACTTCTCTTGATCTTATGGTCTCTTTTCATTTCTTCTAAGATACCCTTTTCCATCTCTTCTGAACTTATTACCTTGAAAGTTATTTTGGTTTTTGTTTTCCGAATTATTTTTATCCCCTCATTTAGGCTTTTTACTCTGTTATTTTTCCACTTCATAAATCTTGTGATCTTACGCTATCTAAGCTCATCCTTATCCTTTTCAAATAACTTTTGATAATTAAAATAAGTCTTTTTGGCTTCTTGATTGGCTTCTTCTTGATGAGCCAAATCAAAAGCTTTAGGCAGATCTTTAGGGTTAAGCATATTCACCACTATCCTAATCTTGGGATGGAGTCCCAAAATAAAATTTTGTACCTTCATGTCCTCCTTGTTCTCATACTCAGGCACATATTTCAATAATTGAATAAATTTTTGGTGATAAGCTTGGACTATCATTGTTTCTTTGTGCAAATTAGTGAATATAGCAAACTTCTCCACATAGTACTATTTAATTAAGAATATTTTCCTAAATTTATTTACAAATTATTCCCAATTGAGGTTTGCAAATTCAATAACCTACCTCCTCTTAAGGGTATTCTACCAATCAAGGGTTGCTTCTACCATATTCATGATAGCCAATACAGTTTTAGTTTTTGATGATAAAAGTGTCAGGGAAAGGTATATTTCAAGTTAATTTAGCTAGTTTTCCATTGTGTCTCCATCATATTTACCATTAAATTTTGAAATCACAACCTTATTTAAGTTCTTGGCCAATTTCACACTCACTCTAGCCCTACCAGTTCCTACAAGCTCATCGAATGCTCCCTCTAGTCTGCCTATATGTTCCCTACCCTTGGTTAAGTTTGCCTATATTGTTGGGCCATGTGAGCTTCCTATTGTACCATTTCCTCTTTTTTTGTTCCATATGGGTTTGCAATAGTTGAACTACCTTTACCAAATTTCCTTCCTCCCTATTAGACTCACTTGGTGGAGGCTCATTTATTTTTTTCATTCTTCTTTCCCTTTGAGGACCTTATTTTCTAAACCCTATCCATGGTTCCTTTGGAGTTCTTATGGTTATATCTTCCTACCTAGCTCCCATGGGATTCCTCAAATACCTACATCACAATATGTATTCCATTAGACCTATGGGAAAAAGAACTAAGTTAATTAATTGGTTTGATTTGATATAAGAAAACATTATATAAAGTTCTACAACATTAGGATCTTTTATGTTATGATACTACATGTAACAACCCAAGTCGACTCACCTAGTTGTGCCATTCACTCTTGGACAATAATGCTCACATTTTTCTATATTCATAACATAGTTCATCCTATAATTAAGGTTTAAGGTAACTTGTTTAATGTTAACCTAAATCAAGATCACTTTTAATTAGGAGGTATATCAACCACTTTTAGAAATTTGAACTACTAAAGATAGTCATCCAAGTGGATGATATTGGATAAATCCCTATTGTCTAGTTGATTGTCATCCTCTTATCCTGGCATGAATGTTTATCTAGACTAGGATTATCCTCTATGGCCCATAACACCTAGAGGGTGGATTCATACTCTTCCCATCCCTTAGCATGGTGAACCTCAACCTAACTGATTGACATGTTCAAGACTTGGTATACAAGGAGTTAGAATACATATGCCTAGTGTCTAGTTGATTGTCTTCTTTTCTGGAGTCAGCTAAAACCATGTCATTATCCTAATATTGGACTTAGTTCCATTGTCCATTTATGACTCATGATGATCTATCCCATACCAAATATCATGGTAGAACTAGTTTTCATAATCATACTAGCCTTCTTCTAGTCATAATGGTACAAGGAATTATCACTCTACTCCTGAGTAATGACCTAGAGAAAGCATCCTATACCACCCCTCATTACTAGTTTTGAAAAGGTCTCTTATTCTAACCTAATACATTAGAAAGCAATTATTCTCGAGTCATTAAGGTTACCTCTTGCAACCATAAATAATGGGTGTTTAGTTTAGTCACCTATATTGTGAACAAGGCTCATTTATTTCTAGAATAAAATAGATTTTATAGTTCTACTATGACTCTCTTAGGTTAATTATTTTCTCTATAATGTAAATAATTTAAAATATTCTACTATAGTTTCATAAATAAATAACTCATATGTCAATTCCTCAAGCGCCTGATATAAGGAAATACAATTCAAATTGAGTATCGACATACACCCACTTTACATATTATGAGGTGATAGTCTACATTCTTCAATGAGTAACTAAGAGGGTATTCAATGGATTTGATGTCTTCTCTTATTATTCTCCAAAAGAACAAAATTATTTTTTAAATAGTTAATTCATCTACTTTGGTCTCACATTTAGACTCCACTAATGTCAATTATGTTTTATTTGTCTCTCGTTCATAACCTAAAATATATTATGTCATAAAAGAACTTAATAATATATATGCATGACTTACAGTTCAACAATTTCTGTTGAATCATCTAAAATTTGCCATTCATGTCTTTATTTTATCTGCATTAATCCAACAAGCATCATTACTAATATATAGATGATGACAATTAACTTCCTAATGTATTGATATTTGATTTATCTCTAACCCTAAGTATTCCTTATGTAAAGCTATGTTTTTATTTCCATTTTCGTAAGAGCATGTATGATATTAAAGTCTTTTATTAATTCCACTCAATCAGCTATTTTCCACATAGGTGTCGAATGTTTACATTTTAGATCTAGTAAAACACCTTAACTCATAGTCATAAATCTTGCAACCTATTATTTCCTCATTTTGATGTGCGGCAATGAATTTACAAATTTTGCCTTACCCAACATGGTTTTGGTTTGGAAACAATTGTTTAAATTTTAATCTTTAAGAAACTAAATGCATATAATATAATGATTATGATTCTCTACAAGTCCATTGTATTCTTCTAAGATAATATAAAATGCAAATATTCTACCTAAGTTTTCCAACATAGGTTTATTTCATCTTTTGCATTACCTGGATAAAACATCATAGGTGGTGTTATACTTTTGTATTAGCCTCAACTTAACAAATAATTCAACCAATGGACTAAGACAATTCATTATTTAACAATTACCATTTAACTCATATTTTATAATATATTTAGCTAATAAAGTTGATATTCAATAATTGGTTTCCAAAGCAACTACTACAACAATTTTTTAGCAAGTTCAAGCAACATTTACAATTTTAAATTTGTATAATTTCAAATGAACTATCAATCAGTTTTATCTACTAAATGATGAATGTTTACAATTGTTTTTATTGTTCAATCACATAATAAATATATTGAATATATACTAGAAAATCAGCTCTTTCCAAAAGGTACTTGTCTCGTTAGTGCATGATCTGGAACAATTGAGTTTACCCCAGCTTTGGCACCCTACAACTCTATATTCAGAATGTCTTCACTCTAGCATGTTGGTGCCAAGTAGCCTGAATCATCGAGATATTACAAATATATAACGTTAGGGATAAAATGATCCATTATTTAGTTATGAATGCAACTATTATGCACATGCACCTTCTCATGCCTTATCAAACATTTAACGTTTACGAAAGACCAATCAATCCAAATAAGAAATATATTTTTTCAGGTAAAAGAAAGAGTCTTCCCTTAATCATTTTCAACATGCAAATATATCAAAATTTCTTCTAGAAAATTTACAACCATAACCAAATAAATGTAGGTATGTTTAATCTAATATTTAATCTCATCCACATAGATAAAAAACCACAAACATCAAAAGGCTATCCTAGTAGATAAGGGAAAGGATATTTTATTTAAAGTTTGGAATAACTTTATTTTGCATGCATGAATCATACATCAAGTACATAATTCAACATAGTAAAACCAATATGTTGTTTGCATGTCATACAAAATTCACAATTTTGATAAATAAGTCAACCAACGAATAAAATATAATGCATTAATGTTAATTAGATTAGAGAAAAAAAATATTCCAAACAATCAATACATTTTGCAAGAAGCCATAAAGTTGAAGATACTTCAACCTATTATTTTCATTTTTGATGAGGATCTATTGGTTCTTTTAGCATTCTGGACTTTCGACATAGTTTTAATGAAAAACACAACAAATCTCCTCTCTTGTTTTCCTGAAATCCTCAATTTTCCCCCCATTTCCTCAAGAAAAATTAACACTAAAAATGTATCCACACTCTTGAAAAACCAAAATATACTACTTTTCTTCATGCACAACCGAAATACATAAACTGCAAAGAACAATCATGACCCCTCTCCCTAAACTTCCTTTATTTTTACTCAAGGAGTATGGAGGAGGTTTCAAATTCATCATGACACCTTATGCCTAGTTCCAACACGATTGAACCATCATCCATCCAATAAACCATTCAACCATAATCTTAAGCAAAATAATTATTTTTAGTTTATTTATTTATTATTATGTATTTTTTAATTTACAATTCTTCAATTATAATTTAATTTACCAATTCTTATTTTGTTTAAAATTTTGAAAACGTCATTAATAATTTTATGATCCACTATTCTAATTTATGTCTCAAATTTTCCTTCTTGCTAACATATTGAAGCCTTCATTTGCTAGAAGAAGTTGTATCCCATGTCTTTACACTTTTATTGTCTGCAAAGGTATTCATACTTATTTCTTTATTTTTTAAAACAAATAGCAATCATACTATCAAAACAAAGGATTTACCCAATGCAATTTATTCATGATGCTCTAAATGATATGTAGCTTATGTGAGCTTCCATGTACTCATGGACAAATTATCACTTCCCACTTATATTTCCCTGCCAACCTTATCTCTACTATCAAAGGAATATACTTGATCCTACACACAAAATGACAATCAATAGTACCAAATTTTATAGGAAAAGGTAAGTATAATCCATCAATTTATCTATAATCAATGGTTGTGCAAGTAGGATCACTACATTTAAGTTGTGTAAAAGGTTTAAAATGAATGAGACATGGTATTTATCGGGAAATATTGGATGAGGAGTACTGTGTGGTGGCTTAGGAAGTGGATAGCCCAGAATAGCAAAGTATGTGGAGTGGTTATAGGGGTGGATTGTGGTATCATCGAGGGTAGATAGCATAGGGTAAGACTGTGCAAAGTATTATGTGGTGGCTTTTGGGATGGATATCATGGAATAGTGGAGTATGTGGTGGCTAGTTAAGTATGTGGAGTTATTATAAGGGCGGAATATGCTGAGTATTGTGATGGATTTTGGTATAGATAGTGGGAATAGCAGAGTATGTGGAATGATTACGTAAAATTATGTGGAGTGGTTATAGGGACAAATTAAACACAAAGTACTATATTGTGTCTACCAATTCCAATATGATTTTACTTTGAACAAGAAGAAAGACATCTACAAGATCACTATCACTAACATATTTTGGATAATGTTACCAACTTACACTAGAGTGGCACACAAATGTAGATGCATGAGGCTATATTTATAGAGGTGAGTTGGATCAATGCCAAAGAACTCTAAATGATTAGCACAAATTGTCACCGATTAAAATTTATTGCATAGAACCGACAAGATGAATCTATTTCCAATAGTACAGGCACCTCAAAGGGTAATGGTATGAGAGAGCTTGAAGCATGTAATATTTATATTTGTAATAAATTCTAATATCTAGAACTTAGGCATGTTAGGATAATGTATGTCAATATTTTTTTGCATCTACTAGAATCATCTTGGGCCCTCTACTTTACATTACATGGAGCATCCACAACTAGACCAAATTCAATGGTATTTTATTGTTAGGATTTCCACAATTAAGAAACAAAAAAAATTATATCAATAAGTTGCTTTAGTATCAAGATTAAAGAAAATGCAGTCGTGTCAAGCTATTAGATAAAATGTGTATATACCTTAGTTATAAAATTAGAAATTATAATTAATTTGAAAATGTACATTTTCATAATTAGTCCAATTTAAATTATAATGTCTGAACAATAAAGTAAACAATACAAAAAAAGTGGTTTATACTTCACAAGAAGGTTTGGTATTTTAATGAATTTCATCTTACCTTATTAGACACACATCTAAGAAGATATAAGGAAAACATACCATGAATGATGTGAAAATTATCAAGAGCATTTGCAATGCAATTTTCTTTTGGTAGGTATGAAATAAGGTAGGACAATGATAAGCAAAAGTATTTATTATTTTTTCCAAAGGAGAGATGCCCACCCAATGCTAACCACATGAACTAATTAGGCTACCAAAGTCTCTTCACACCCACCTAACATAAAGGATGTGGTTATATGAAGCAGTTAAGGATATCTTGTGAGTAAAAGGCATATAACCTATCTAGATAAATCTTACAAAAATAGAACAATTGTTGGATTTTATAGGTACAATTTTTTATTTGTGTTCTCATTCATCTCCTTCTTATGTCATATCACCTCCTAAGACATGACATTTTTGCTTACATTTTTTATTAATTGTAAAAAAATATGGTTTTGAAAGTACCAAAACCTTTTACATTAGAGGAGACAGAGAAAGATAAGGCCAATTAATCATAGGTCAACCTATAAGGCCAAAAGAAATAGAAATTAAACCAAAACAACCATCCAAAAGTAAATACCATCCCACCATCCAATAGGGCATAAATAATTTTTTTTATTCAAATTTGTTTTAGAGACACCAATGATCCTGGTCTATTTTTGTATAAGACTAGAAGGGTAGTAAAAAAATCAAGATGTACATAACAAAATCTCAAACTCATAGAGCAAGGGTGAAGGAAAAAAGCCAAGCATATTCCTTGAGAATGGCAACCACCAAGAAGCAAAAGGGCAAGCCCCCCCACAAAAACCCCCCAAAATAGAGGATCACTACAAAACAAATGAGATCTCATCCAAGTAGAAAGAAACTAAAAAGGTCTACTGGATAGGTAGGACAAATGCTTCCAAAGCAACAATTATCATTAACTATGAAGGAAAATTGTCTTTCCAAATTCTGAATTGGCCACTACGCACCTCCAAATTGGCCATAATATCAATAACCTAGTTACCTTCCCTATAAATATGGTCAATTTGAAATTCTAGGATACCTTCTAGAGTATTTGAGGCGTTCTTAATAATATTTACGATGAAAAACTTGTCAGTATTTCGAACATGTAAATCCTGAATGATGTTCAAGGAGTCACCTTGAAATGCAAAGTATTTTAAAGCCCCTCTCAAATACCTGATGAAAACCTGATAAAATCACATTAGCTTTATCTAGGTGGTTGATTTGAATACCATAATCTTCAGCATAAGCCCAAATTATCTTACCATTATTATTTTTGACAACACCTCCTCCACCATCCCTCTAAGGGTTACCTTTGGTAGCCCATAAAATTTTAGAATGATCCACCCATTAGATCATTTATGCCATATAGTAGCCAATATTTTTTCAATAGTGGATACAAAATTAGAATTCTCTATATTCAAATTCCAACTAACAATCTCCATAGCTTCTTCCCTACCATTTCTAGTAGTAAAGACAACCAAGTTATTCTCAATAGTAACTTTAATCCTTCTAAATATAGGATTAATTCCTAGCAATGTCATTGAAAATTATTTTTTTCCACATCCTATACATACCCAACAAAAAATAAGGGAGAACTAGATACCACACCCTCGTGAGACTGTTTTTGATAAAGTGGGGTTTCCACTAAGCGAAAAGTTCCACAAAAGTAGGCAACATCTATTTGAAAAAAAAATAATCTAGTAAAAGCATTGAGCAACTTATTTGATAAATCACAATGGATGAAAATATGATATATAGATTTAACATCCTTAGAACACAAGATACAAATGGTGAGAAGATGAAATCCTTTCTTACATAAATTATCAACAATCAAAATTTTGTTTTGCAAACACAACCACAAATAAAATGTAATCTTGGGGATCAAATGAGGATACCAAACCCTTTATACCAAAAATGATCCTCCCCTAGACAATGATTGGACCTCATATGTAGTCTTGATATTAAAAGACCTTTAGGAGAATGAGTCCATAGAAAGAAGTCCCTATCATTCTGTTGAGGAAGAAATTATTGTTGCAACATGTTAAAATTTGTCAACTCTGAAGTATTCAAAGATCAGTTGTATGCAAAGTTAGATGCTTCCAAATCCTATTGCCATTAGTGATTATGATGTAATCAATTACTTTTTATCCATATTCTATGATAAATGAGCCTTCAAATCATAAAACTCGGGACTAAGAAAGAGGTGTTCAAGAGGAATTCAGGTATCATCCCAAAAGAACATATCCTTACCATTCCCAATATGCCATCACATACCCTTCATAACCAAAATTCTAATCCCCAACAAACCATTCTAGATCACAAAGACCCTAGGAGGAGCAATTCTTCTAAAAAGAGGAATGTGATTTTATAGATACTTACCTCTCATAATATCTTTCCAAAAATGGTCCTCCTCAACACATAATCTCTAGGTTGTTTTTGTAATGAATGCCTTACTGAAAAACAAAAAAATTATAATCCCAAGACCACATTCTTTCCTAGAAGAGTAAACCATATACTAAGATACAAGGGACATCCTTTGTTTATCCTCCACCCCAGCCCATAGAAATATCTTAAATATCTGGTCAATCCTCTTCCTAAATTTGAAAGGCATTCTGAAAAGAGACATATAATAGATGTAAATGCTTTGGAGGGTAGCTTGAAGCAATTCTAACTTACCTTATTGGATCAGGAGATTACCTTTCCACCTAGCTAACTTATGTTGAATCCTATCCAATATAGGATACCAAAAATCCATCCTCTCAGTAAACAATGACATATCTAGATATAAAGAAGGAAGGTTAGAAATGCCATCCTTGCAATTCTATGTTGAAACTTCCACCAGTATTCACAAAAAATATTTGACTTTTATGGAAGTTAATTTGTTGGCTGGAAGATTTCTTATAAAACTATAAAATATTATGGAATTCCATAGCCTCTCTTACAGTAGACTCCCTAACAAGTACAATGTCATCTACAAAATATTGACAAGAAACTGCCTCTACAATACCAGAAGGTCTAATGTCCTTAATATTAAAGGACAATATAGCAGCAAGAATTGATATTCCTAAAGCTTTATACATAATAATGAAAAGATATGGAGACAAGGTATCACCTTGCCTAATACCTCTTTGACCCCCAAAAAACCACTCAAAATCCTATTGATGATGATAGAAAATTTTGTAGAGGTAATACAAACTCTAATCCACTTCCTCCATAGATCCTCAAAGCTAAATTTCTGCAATACCTTGTCAAGGAACTCCTACGAGACCCTATCATAAGACTTTTGCATATCAAGTTTAAAAAGCATTCCAAAAAATCTACTTTTGGACATAAAATGTAGTCTCATGAACTGTAATGATCCCATCCACAATCCACCTACCATGAACAAAACCACCTTGAAGAGGATAAATCAAGATGGGAAGAAGCCTTTTCAACCTATTAGCAAGTGTCTTAGTAAGAATCTTATACAGGGTATTGCATAAGCTGATAGGTCTAAAATACCTTAGAGAAGAGGTACCATGTTTCTTCATAACCAAAACAATAAAGGTAGTATTCCATACCTATAGTAAAGAGGAGTATCGAAATTCTTTTATGGCTTCCAAAATATCTAAACTAAGAAGGTGCCAAAACCTTTGAAAAAAACTATAAGGGAACCCATATGACCTAGGTTCTTTGTCCTTATTCATCCTAGATAGGCTCATCCTGATATCATCATTAGAAAAGGGATCATTCAAAGTATTATTCATATCAACTGTAACCACCTAGAAAATGATCTTCAGGAGTTCCTCTGAAGCATCCCCATATTCCTCCTTATCACTAGAAAATTAATCTTGAAAGAAGGATACCGTGGTAGTAGTAATTTCTTCCTTATCTTTAAGGCATTCACCATAGTCTAATGTAATTTATCTTATTTTGTTAACACTCCTATGTTTTAAGGTTGAGAGGTGGAAAACTTGGTATTTCTATCCCTCTCCTTAAGCCATGTAGCTCGAGATTTTTACCTCCAAAAAGACTTCTCGATGGCAAGAATATTATGGAATTATGCAAGAGTAATTTGCTCTTTGCTATCCAGCTCCTCTAACCAACCTTCACTTTGGTTTTTTTCCTCAATTTATTACAATTCTTGAAATATTTTTTTCTTCCTATGGAAGAGGTTCCTAAAAACCTCTTGATTCCACTTGTTCAAGTTAGCTTTTATCAGGGTTATGCATAGTGGCGAATATTCGTCAATTGGGCTAATATTAGGCTTTTCAAAATTGGAAATTGGTGAATATGAGGACCCTCGACGTCAGCCCATTTGCCTAAAATTTTCAAGATCAAATTTTTCTTAAGGTCAATTTGCCATAATATATATCCAAAAATAGGCATATTTGTACTTGTTGGAAAAATATTTTCAAGCCTAATCTAATGGGGGTGTTTTTATGAAGTTATAAGATGATTTAATAGGTCAAAAGTGGCCCCAAATATGATATTACATTTTAGGGATTCAAATGCCCCAAATTTTGGTGTGAAGATGCTTGATTTGATTTGCTTAGAATTCTCCATGATTCACCTTGATTTTGATTCAAATTCACCATTTTTTAACAAGTACATTTTGAGTCCAACCCCTTATGCATAACCCTGAATTTTATGATTTTTAGTTTCTTGGCCACTGGGAACATCTTAGTGCCATAGACATTTGTATTCTACTAAACATTAATCAAGCCTTGAAGATCTAGATGAGAAAGACACATTCTATCAAACCTAAAAGGATAATATTTCGAGTGTTTCTCCTCCATGAATTCTAATAGTAATGGGTTGTGGTCAGAAGCAATTCTCGGTAAAGTCCTCAAAGAGAAATATTGAACCATGGTAAGCTAACTCATCGAAGCAAGGGCCCTATCAATCCTTGATTGAATTAGACCCCATCCCCTTATTCTATTGGACCAAGTGAACTTAGAACCTTGCAAATCAATATCTACTAGTCCCATGGAGGTCAATAAATCACCAAACTCCTCCATACTATCTAAAAAAATAGTCGAGCCTCCAAGTTTCTCACTAGGAAGTAGAATGGAATTAAAATCACCAACAAGCAACTGTGGTAGATCAAATGAAGAACCAAGGACTTTTAATTCAACCCAAAGTTTGTTTCTATCCACAACAACATTGGGATCATACACATTGGTAGAAATCCAAGAAAAAATAGTTTTTTACAACATAATAAAAAGAAAGAGAATTTATCAACCTAATTAATGAGCTTGATGTCCATAGAATCAAGATTCTAAAGTGTCCACAAACCTTCAGAAGAACCATGAGCATCCCTACTCACACTTTCACACCCCTTCCAAATAAAACTTTCTAATATATCAAAATCCTCATCGTCCATCATAGTTTCTTGTAAGAAAAGAATATCAAGATTAATTTTTTTTTTTAATTTTTTTAGCACTCTTTGTTTAGTTATGGCATGCAAACCCCAAATATTCTATGAGATAATATTCATTAGTTCAAGGATTGCAGAGCCTTCCCTTTGCTAAAAGGTAATGTAGGTTAGGAGCCATTATCCACATCTTGAGCTATTTTCTTTAAGAGCACCTCAAACATTTTTGGTCTTCCTAACCCATTTCCACTACTTAGATTCACTTTTTTTTGGGTGTTTCTGATGGGCTGCATAGAGCGAATCATTCCCTTATTGCTTGCTTCTATTGATTGAGTAAGGAGTTGTTGCTGATGAACCATCTTCTTTAGTTTCATCTTTTTATTTTTTAGAACTTCTTGAAATCCATCTTCCTCCAAGGAAGACAAGACCTCCTCTTATTCCCTATCCAAAGCATTTGTAAAAATATCTCCTGCTTTTACATCCCAAAGAGACTTCAATAACTTTATATTTTTCCTTATCAAGAGAGGCATCAACCCTCTTACTATACAAAACAGGGGTAGTTGCTTAGGAGCCTGGCAGAAGGTAGCTAATCCCCTTGACGATCCAGGATCTCCACTCCTTTATCTAGAATAGAGTCCAACCCAACCTCAAGACCACCAGAATGTACCAACTCTCCTAATACAATAAATTTATTTGTATTCACCTCTCCACCCTTGGAATGCTCACCAACTTCTTGAAAAACCTTGTTAAATTTAGAGCATTCTTCTTTTTTTTCTAAGCACTTTTCATAGATTTCATCTATGACAAGGCCTTAAACTATACCAGCAACCAAGATTTCTGTTGAAATAAACACCTTAGGAGCACCATAAACACCTTTTCTATCTACCCCTCCCTCAGATGCCAGAATAGTTGAATTTGGCAGAGCATGTGCTTCCTTTCTAAAACCTTTTTTCCTTTAACATTTTTTTGAGAGAGAAAAGTTAAATTTCACATATGCTTCATTTCCCAGACCTTTTTCGTGCAAGTAAAACTAAAATGACAAAAATTCTTACATACCAAGTATTTCCCAACTATATTCTTATATTCTAAGAATAAGTGTAAACCCTGAACTTAGACTGGATTTCAATTGACTTCCAAAAAAAATCCTTATCAAACATAAACATTTATCCTACTTTAGATAGCGTAGATAAACATGAATATAGTGACGTATCAAAGCCGTGAATTATGTATTAGAAATGCTTTTGCTTACTTTAAATAACGTAGATAAACATAATTTAGTGACGTATCAAAGCCGTCAAAGCCGTTAATTATGAATTAGGAATGGTTTGTTTTTTACCTCAAGGAATTTCGCCGGCATTTGGTTGGTAAAGCTGTGATTTACAAAGATTGTAGATAAACTTCAATAATTGTATTCACTTTAATATAATATAACCCGAGGAAGGAGACTTGTAACATGGTCCTGTATTTTCGCTTGTTGGCCATCTTGTACAATTGATACAACTGTAAAATAAAGGATGTAAAATAAAGGATTTAATTTACACATCATAAGAATGAGGAATCTTTTATGATCATTGTTTTTAAAAAGGGATGATAATGAAAATAGAAAAATATATTATTATTATATGTAAAAACAAGAAGTTTTCTGAGTGGATTTGTATAAAAATACTACTCAACGAGCACTTGTGTATAATTAAAGTATTTTAAGAAATGTAATATAATTATTTAGCTTTTTAATTGTGTATAATTAAAGTATTTTAACCTTAAGTAAGAAATGTAATATAATTAATTAGTTTTTTAATTATATTTATTAATAATTATTTGTATATTTTATAATTATTTAAGATTAAAATATTTACATAAACGTAATGATATGTAGCGAATTAAAAATAAAAACTAAAGCTGCGGACTGGCTTGCTAACAAAGGAGTTGACGCAACAGACATTCAGGTTTGGAGAGATTCCTTCCCAATCGACCTAAGGGACGCTTCTTCAAGTTCCAATGTTTGCACAATGTGAATGGGTTACTAGGCTCCGGGTTTTTCCCCTTTGGCTGCATTTTGGCATCTTGGAGCGTTTTTGCGTCACTTTTCACATTTGGTTGCAAAATCTCAGCTTGCTGCGTTATCATGAAATTTCCTTTTTGCTCAGGCCGCGAGGTTGCTTCTTGTCACGATATCGCGACACTTTTCTCTCCTTCTGGTGTGGTCTTCCAACTTGTCGCGATATCGCGACACTTTTTCTCTCCGGGTGCTTTTTTGCAAACTTGTCACGATATCGTGACACTTTTGGCCTTCAGGCACTTTCTTGCTTCATGTCGTGATATCGCGACATTTTTTCTCTCCAACGGCGGTCTTTCATTTTTGTCGTGATATCGCGACATTTTTTCTCTCTCCAACGGCGGTCTTCCATTCTGTCGTGATATCGCGACATTTTTTCTCTCCAACGGTGGTCTTCTTTTTGTCACGATATCGCGACATTTTTTCTCTCCAATGGCGGTCTTCCATTCTGTTGCGATATCGTGACACTTTTTCTCTTCGGGTGCTTTGTTGCAAACTTGTCGCGATATCGCGACACTTTTGGCCTTCAGGCGCTTTCTTGTTTCATGTCACGATATCGCGACATTTTTTCTCTCCAACGGCGGTCTTCCTTTTTGTCGCGATATCGCGACACTTTTTCTCTCTCCAATGGCGGTCTTCCATTTTGTCGTGATATCGCGACCTTTTTCCTCTTCAACGGCGATCTCCCATTTTGTCGCGATATCACGACATTTTTTCCCTCCAACAGCGGTCTTCCTTTTTGTTGCGATATCACGACATTTTTTCCCTCCAACGGCGGTCTTCCAATTTGTCTCGATATCGCGACACATTTTCTTCTTGGCAGCAGGCTTCCACTTTCGTCGCGATTTCGTGACTCATTTTCTATTTCGGCTGTGGTATTCATTCTTATCGTGATTTTGCGACACCCTTTCTCTTTGGCAACGTTCTTACTTCTTGTAGCGATTTCGCGACTCCTTTTTTGCTCGGGCACGGTATTCTTTCATGTCATGATTTCGTGACTCTTCTTCTCGTTTGGCTCCAACCTAGCAACTTGTCGCGATATCGCGACACTTTGCAACATGTCGCGATATTGCGACTTCTTCCCTTCTTCGGCTCCGATGGTGCTTCTTGTTGCGATTTCGCGACTTCCTTCTTCCTTTGGCATCAACGGTGCAACTTGTCGCGATTTCGTGACATCACCACTTTGGTCATGATTTCGCGACACCTTCCCTAGTGTGGAGGTTTGCCAGCTCTCTATTCCTTTCTTCTTGGACCACCTCGGTCGATATGGATTTCTTGTAATCTCTCTTGTACAAGGTTCAGGACCTTTCAACACCCTTTCTACCAATAAAAAAATAAAAATAAAAACTAAAATTAAATATGAGTAGTTTATAATATATTTATCCAAACTAAAGATTGTAACTGAAAATATAATAATTTCTTATTGATAAGCATAGCTCTCGGTTTTTTAGGGATTATGGTTGGGAGAAGACTGCTCAGCTGTGTATTGGTTGTAGGGGTTTCTCACATTAACCTAAATTTTTTATAAAAAGGTACCTGGGGTGCAGCGCAACTGTTCGGGCTTTGGCTCTTCTTCGGGAGGTCCGAGGTTTAAACCGCGGCTAGTGTGTGAGGGGGTGGATATGTGGTAGCTTTGTGTTAAATTCTTTGTTCATAGGTATAGCTTTAAGCTTCATGAAAGATCATGGTTGGGAAGAGAAAGGTTTGAATCATAGATATTTTTTACAATAATCAAATTATATATATATATATATATATATATATATATTTCATTTAAATTAAATGTTGTTAACATTACTTATATTTAATTAAATATATATTTTTAAAAATTTGATTTACATTAATAAAAATCACTCACATAAGCTTCGAGTTGTAGACGAATTGGTTTCTTCAAACCTCTTAAATAAGGTGGAGGTTCAAGGTTCAAATCTCGGGCAAGTCTCGGACAGGTTTTAAAGACATGATGGTTATAGGTGTGGACTACAAAAAAATTTGTGTGATAAGGTTCAAAAATGAACAATGCAGAATATTGTGATGACCATAAAAAGTTGTATATCCTACCAAATTGCACCATATAAAATAAATAAAATAAAATAAAAAAATTAAAAATAGAGTCACATATGGCTTTATTACACATGTATAAAAAGGCAGAATAAGAAAAGGTAGAGGAAAAAGTTTTAGAAGATTCAAAAGGATGGCTTTATTACACATGTATAAAAAGACAAAGAATAAGAAAAAGTAGAGGAAAAAGTTTTAGAAGATTCAAAAGGAGAAAATGAAAGAGAAAAATTAAGAAGGAAACATATCAAGTAAATGTAAAAAAATAAAAATATAAAATTTTAAAAGTAAATAAGATGTAGATGACGCACTGGGAAAAAAGAACAAGGAAAAAAAGTTGAGAGTGAAGGGAGATTTAGAAACTGAAATCATATATGGAGAATAAAGAGGCTGAAAAATTAATTTAGATACGAAGTTTCACTTACAATAAATATAAAATTAAAAAACGATAGGTTTGTAACAATATACTAATAATGTTTTGTGGATGTATTTATTTTTTACACTTTATTTTAATAAAAATAAATAATTAATATATTATTATATTTTTACAGATAAATAAATAAATTTAAAATTTTATTTTTACTATCTTTATAATTAATTGCAAAAAAAATGTATTTATTAATATGTTTCCTTAATCAAAAAGTGGTATACCCTTTAGAAAAATAAAAACAATAATATTTTAATACTTAAAGTATTTTTTAATAATAAATTAAAAGAATAATGAGAAAAAAATATTATACTTAAATTTCTAATATATATAATTTATTATATATAATTATATTTATATATAATAAATTATACATAAATATAATTATATATATTTCTTTTGATGCGCCTTTCAAATGGTTTTGATAAAATTATTAATCTACCAAAAAAAAATATAATTATATTTATGTCTTTATAAATAAACAATAAAACTTAATATGATATATTTCTCATAATAAAAAATCAATAAATAAATTATGACAAATTATGTGAATCTATTATATTTATACAAACAATTCATCAATGAAGATAAATTTAAAGTCATTTTCTTTCACTGCCAGACAGGAATCCATGGTCTTGGATAAATTAAGATAAAAGAAGACCTCCCTTATAGTCATTTACTTAGATTTTCCTCTCCATATTCAAAGACAAAAAAATATTGGAATTGGTTGTTAGATAGAGTTAAGAAGAAAATTGGAAAGTGGACCATTATGTGGCTTTCATTCAGGGGTAAAATTAGTCCCTAAAACTATGCCTATTATGTTTATACTATGTTCAATATCCCAAAGTTTCTTCTTCAAGAATTAGATCAATAAATCATTGGTTCCTCTAGTGTGGTACCAAGGAGAAAAGAAAATGAGCCTTAGTGAAATAGGATACTTTATTCCTTCCCAAGAATGAAGGGGGGTTAAGTTTCTGATCTGCTATTAAAATCAATAAGGCTTTAAATTCTAAAATATATTGGAGTATTTTTGCAAAACCCCAATGCTCTTTGGGACAAGAATCTTTGTGCTAAATATTTTGAGAACAAAAGTCCTGAAAAATTTGTTCGCTATCAATTGCCTACCAAAGTTCTCCTATTTTAGTGGTTCTTAATACTGGTGAGATTTGATTAAGAAAAAATTATTTTGGATCTTTCATAATGGTCAACAGGTAGATTTTTGGATAGATTATTGGGATCATCACCAACCTTTGATAACTTAGTTTCTTGATTGGAGGCCATGGATGGAGGAGATTCATCAAGCTAACTGGATAAAGGTTTTTAATTACTATCAGTACCATACTGATAATTTATAGGTTGGTATATATTGGATCCCTATGAAGGACTAGCCTATTCAAATTCCAGAAAGACAAATAAAAGATATCCAAAGTATCCTTCATATGATATCTCTCTCTTGGTCCCATGATAAAGTCTGTTTTGGATGGAACACCACTACTAAGGGTGAGTATTTAGTTGTTTAAGGTTATATGGCCTTCTGCCACAATAATACCAACCAATCATAGGACACATTTACTTAGTTGTGTGATCAAAATATCTGGCCTAAGGTGAGGTTATTTACATGGATTTTATTGCATTGTAGGGTGCTTACTAGTCAGTAAATTCTAAAATGTAATTTTCGTGGCCCATTTAGATGTGAATATATGGAGAGAATATGGAAACTTTTAGCCATATTTTTATTGAGTGTACCTTAGCCTCCTAGCTATGGAGGAGAATGGCCATCTTACTTGGCTTATAGTGGTTCAATTTTTTTTACTTTTGAACAACTTTAGAGGGATTTCCCTAATCAAGAGGGTGTTGATCACTTTATTAGGTAGTTAGTTTGGATGGGTTCTACCATCCTACCTTGGAATATCTATACAAAAATAAACAACTAGATTTTCAATCAAGAAAGGAAGTATATTCACTATATCTAGAAAAATACCATTTCCAACTTAGTTGGTTCAGTCCAACAACTCCTTAAAAATACCCAAAACTCCCACTAAAGATGGCATCAAATGATGCAAATATTGAATATTAAATATTTTTATGCAACCAAATTAAAGGGAATATGAGTAATAAAAATATGGATAGAACAAGGAATTGACAGCCTCGTCCTAAGGATTTTTGAAAAGTCATTACCGATGAAACCTCTAAGGGGAACCCTGTAAAAGCTAATGTAGGAGGAATTGGTAGAATTTCAAATGGTTCCTCTGTATTTACTTTTTTTGAGAATTTGGGTATCCTAAATATTGATATATCATTGATGTCAAAGGAACAAGGTATTTAAGGCAAAAATATTCTTCAAGGGTAATGAGCTTATAAGGATTGATAAAATATCAATGAAGGACAATCATTCAAGGTAAGCATATAATTTAGATGGAGAAAAGAAAAGAAAAAAAAATTAAGGCATACAATTCAGATGGAGTAAAGCAAAGAAAATATTTTTAAGTAAAGGTTTATAATATTTAATATCATATTTAAATATTATAAATAAAGGTTTAAAAGAGAAGGTTTAAAGTTTAAATATTAAAAGAAGGCCAAGGGTTTAATAAAAGTTACTTGGGACAAAGGTTTGAAGGCCAAATATTTAAAAAGATAATATTATAATAAATTTTAAATATTATAATATCAAGTTCACAAGCATTGGTGTCAACGTCTATTGAAAGCAAAAATAAAATTCAAAAATCATAATGAAATCTCAAAATTTGACGTCGTGAGAAAAGAAGTCAAAGGTATATATATGGAGCACCAAATTAATTGGAGAGTCTAAGGTTTTTGATGTATGCAAATTTCAATATCTCTTCGTGCTTTGGTTCTACAAATTTTAAAAAGAAGAGAACACAAATTTTTGTGGGAAGCAAACTGAGAATAACGTGCTGCATATTTTGTTTCAATCGGGTGGCTAGCCTAGTTGGTCACTGGGCTAGCACTAAGGCACAGGGAGTAGAAGGTTGCAAGGTCAAATTTGGGTAGGTCCTATTTTTTCTTGGCAGTGAGGAGAAACATTTTGATTGGACAAAGGAGTGCTTCAAGTGTTTCATGTTGCATAGTGGTTACTACCCATTGGGGTAGCCCAGCTGGTTACCAAGCCTTGGCTTGGGCGCTGCATTGGCAGAGGTTATAGTTTTGATTCTCCTTGAGTTCATGGGGCTTGTTGGATAAGGTATGAGCCAAAAATTTTGATTTAAATTTTTATGTGAAAAAAGATAGTTTGTTGGCCTGTTGTGGATTAAAATAAGGATAATTTTTTTATGAAAAAGAGATAGTTTTTTGCTTTGTTGTTGATTAAAAGAAGGGTAATTTTTTGTTTATATTTTATCTAGAAAAGGAGTTATAAGGTGTATTAAGGACTAGTTGAAATTGTAATTGTTGCATGGTAGAAAAGGAGACATAAGGTGTATTGTGGCTTATTGTTTAATTGTATTTGTGTATGATAAAAAGGGGGAAATTGTAAGGGTTTAAAAGCTTTATTTTGTGAGACTAAAAAGGAGTTATAAAGTGTTATTTTCAAGCCTTTTTGTGCACATATTTTTGAGAAGGGTTTTTAATGTGAATGATTTGAAAAAGAGATTTGCTAACCAGTTTTAAAGTGGCAAAAGAAAGGAAAATTATTGAGACAGGTTTTTGAAGGTACATCATCATCAAGGCAGTCTTAGAGGTATGGTGATTTAATTCTTTCTTAAGGTATTTTTTGGTTGAGGAAAATATGTTAAGTTGTCATATATTTGGAGGTATAAGGATTGATTGATTGAGCATTGTTTTGAGTGATATTGGGAATGAAAGTGCAAAATATATAGATCAGATTTGTGAGCAAAGTTGTGCATTATTGTTGATTAAAATTAGAAGTAAATGTGCAAAGGTTATAGGTCAAATTTATTGATAAATTTGTACATTGATTTTGATTAATATTGGGAGTAAATATGCAAGAATTATAGAACAAATTTGAAAGCAAAATTTGTGCATTTTTTCATGATTGATTTTAAGAGTAGATGAAAAGGACAACTTTGTGCATGGTGATTATTTTTGAAGTGAAGGTGGAAATCAGTAATTACCAGGTCAGTAATCAAGTGCTAGACTAGAGATACCTTTAAAATATAATAAATGTGAGACATGTGAATGTGAAGAACATATTGATGATTTGTTTAGTGCATATCATTTTCTATATGTTCATGAAGATAAAAGAATTATGGGTAGAATATGTCTATATTGCTCTAGTTGAGGAAAGTACATTGAATAATAGATAAAGCACTTGATGACATCATTATGCAAGATTTGAAATATATGAACATTAGTTGTATACAATATTTGGAACATCTATGAGCAATTTTGAGCAGGATATATGAGTAGGTTTGAGCAGGATCTATGACCCATTTTGAGCAATTTTTGGTGAGTAGGATTGAACAAGCCTTGTGTGTAGGCTTGGAGCAAATTTGAGTAGGATATATGAGAATATTTGTGCAGGTTTTGGTGAGCATATTTGATAAAGCCTTGTGTGTAGGCTTGGAGTAATTTTGAGTAGTTTTTGGTGAGAAAATTTGAGCAAGACTTGTGTGTAGGCTTGGATCAGATTTGAGAAGAGTTAAGAGAGATGATGCAAAGGTTTCAGTAATAGGAGAGATGAAGGATCTCAAAATTTTAAGCACGTATATGCTACATGGAATTCTTATAGCATAGGATATGAGGACAAAAAAATAATAAACATAAAAAATAGAGACAACATTCAAAGCTTCAAATAAGGAAAAGAATAAAGAACAAGAATAAAGTGATGAATCAAGTAGTGAAGAAGAGGTTAAATTTGTGAGAAGAAATAATAAGAGTCCAAGAAAACACAAAAATATGCAGACTGTGAAATGTTTTAGCTATGGTAAAATTGGTCACTATGTAGTTAATTATCCAGAGGCTAGGAATAGTAGCAGTGAAGAAGAAAAATAATACAAGAAGAAGAAAGAAATAAGATTTTATCATGAAAATAAAAATAGGCACGGTCAAGGCAAGCATGAGAGGAAGATCTTTCAAGGACACAATAAGAGTTTTTATGTTGAAGAAGAAAACAGTGCTTCAAGTGAAAGTGATAAGAACTTCTCTGATAGTGAAAAGAAAAAATCATAATTTTGGCCATAGAAGAGAATGAAGGTACTCCTAAAGAAGAAAAAGAAGATGATATTGTGATTAAAGGCCTAGAAAAAGAGAAATATTCAGAAGAGGAAGAGAAGGCCACAGTTGATATGGAAAAGGAACTTGATTTTGATCTTGAAGAGTTGAAAAGGAAGAACTTAAGATTGAAGGATCAAGTACAAGAGGATGAGAAAACAAAGGAAAAAATCTACAAGATCTCATCTATTTAAAAGTTAAGATTGAAGAGGTAAATAATGTTGAAGAAGGTATGTCTAAACAATTAAAGGTAAAAGAACTAGAATGTGAAAGACTAAAATATGAAGCTGACATTCTAAGGAAGGGACTTGAGAAATTCAATAATAAGATATATCAATTTAGGAAAATATCAAAGTATATGGATGATATTATCAAAACATAGAGATATCCATTTATGAAGATTGGACTTGGTTATGAGGAAGATCAAGAGGTACAAGAAGAGGAGTCAAGCTCAAAAGAAATAGAAACATCAAAGAAGGCATTTGAAGAATATCCTAAGACCTATACTAATAAGTTGAGAAGCGAAAGCATCAAATAGGAAGAAAACAATGCACCATCAAGGAATAGGGACTATCACAAGAAAAGCAAACAAAGAACCATGCGATCATATCCTACAAGCGAAGATGAATATCTCTTCCAAGTTTATTGCTACTCATTTAATATTTTTGGTGATAAAGCTATACATTGTAGGGTTTTTAAGTTATTTACACCTTTCAAGGACTACAACATCATGTGTTTCAATTGTAATAATTTTGGGCATAAAGCTAAATGGTGTAGAACAAAGTTTCCATAAATTCCAAGGACAAGCAAGGAAGAAGATGCTCAAAATGTTGAAAGAGGTATGACTTCAAAATTTTGGATAAAGAAATTTGAAAAAGAAGAAGAGCATTATAAATTGGGAGTAGGTTCACTCCCATCTCAAAATTGATCACCTCAAGAAAAGGATATTGTGAGGGGGCTGCACTAAGTGTATTATATTTAGCCCCAAGAAGCCCTTTTCCATTTATGTGAAAGGGGGATAATTCAGTAAGGGGGAGCATCTTGTCAGGGGGAGCAAATTAAGAATCTAGTTTTAGTAAAATAATTTGTTTTTGTAGGATTTCCATCAATAACAAAGGGGAAGAATATTATAAATATTGAGTTATCATCTATGTCAAAGGAACAAGATATTTAAGGCAGAAATATTCTTCAAGGGTGATGAGCTTATAAGGATTGATGAAATATCAATGATCGACAATAATTCAAGGCAAGCATATAATTTATATGGAGAAAAGAAAAGAAAATATTTTTAAGGTATATAATTCAGATGGAGCAAAGCAAAGAAAATAATATCATATTTAAATACTATAAAGAAAATTTTAACAAAAGTACAAGGTTTAAAGTTTAAATATTAAAATAAGGCCAAGGGTTTAATAAAAGTTACTTGGGACAAAGGTTTGAAGGCCAAATATTTAAAAAGATAATATTATAATATTTTTTAAATATTATAATATAAAGTTTACAAGCATTGGCACCAACATCTATTGAAAGCAAAAATAAAATTCAAAAACCATAATGAAATCTCAAGTGCCAACATCGTGAGAAAAGAAGTCAAATGTATATATATGGAGCACCAAATTGGGATGTGAATATATACTATGAAATCATTCTCTAATTATTTTTGTAGATTAAAAAATATTTTATTACTACATTAAAATAAACTTCATAGGTCATAGGTCCTATATGTTGTGAACCTATCCTACACACTAAAAACCTCTCTCATTCAATTGTTTCATTATTTTTATCATCAAAATAATTATTAGTCAAGCCTAGGGACATCCTGTAAAGATCCTATTTACACGACCATTGATAACATATGAATTGTTGAATTATGCTTACATTTTCTTCCGACAATATGGTGATGTTGATGGTTGTGTATGCAGGACCAGGGACATGCATTTGATGAATGGGAGAATGTTGGTAGGAAAAAGGTAAGTAAGGAAAATGATGATCAATCCGTGAGTCCATGGAAGCGCATGCATATACATTTCATATAAGGGCATATAGAGTTTTCTATTTGTATAATGTGTTTGTTTTTATTGGCAATGAAAGTGTGAAGGGGGCATGGGAGCCAAATTTGTGTGAGTTAGAAATTATTTAATGTATGCTTCAGAATTTATTATATATAATGGAAATAATAGTAATATAAAATAAATAAGTAAAATAATAAACAATGATGGTATAAAATGTAGATGGAAGGACTCTTATTGTTTTACCCTAGTATATATGATAGAAATAATGTAACGTGAGGAGGGGTTTTTCAAGGATAAGGAAGTGTAACCCTCAAGGGTGAAAATGGTGGAAATTAGGTGTAAATCTCTCCCCATCGTTGGTTTTTACTATTTTTACATGGGATTTTTTATCATCTTATATATGTACAAGGAAAGAAAGCTTGGAACTGGGATTTGGGAGTTTAGGAAACCTTATATTGTGTTGTTTGTAAACAATTATATCTATGTATTTACACACACACACACACACACACACACAAACACACATGCACACACACACACACACACACATATATATTTGTGTGTTACAATAGATATGTATTAAAGGAATGGTGAATAACATGAATGGTAAATGGTAGATTCTTAATATAGAGATCAAATTTTTTTTTGTGAAAGAAAAGATAATTCTCCTTATTTTATAGCTTGATATATGGTAGTTTATCTTGATGGAAATATTTATTTAAAATGATATAGTATTGATAATACATGGGTTGGTGCATGCATATATGCATTTATATGAATGCTAGACTGCATTCATAACAATATAAAGGGTCCATTTTGATTCCCAATGCTAAACATTTAAAATGAAGGCTTGAGATGCTTATAATTCACCATTAGATAGTCAAGAATGGTGTTTTCCTAGTCTACCGATTTCAATGGTAGATATCCATAGAAAACTTATTTCTTTCAACCTCATACTACCAAAAGGGACACTAGGAATTTAGCAGGGACCCAATTGTGTAAATTGTGTATTCATTAGGTGTTTTGATTAATGGACCGGTTGTAAAATAATATAGAAATTGAGAAAGAAACCTATTTTTTATTTTTAATTATGAAGAATTGATTAATTGCTCAAATTTGTTGTTGGTTATTGTAATAGAACTCATTTGAAAATACAATAACAATTGGTAAGTTTATTCTCCAAGCATGTTTAATTTATTGGTTAATTCCAGTTGTTGAATGTTTAACAAATATTTATTTATCATTTGCTTGAAATATTTGAACGTCAATAGTAAAAAAAATTTAGACAACAATTATGAGTATTTGGTGAAAAGACTTTTCATTAAATCTACATACTTTAATTCATTTTCTAGTCTCGCATGCAAGATATATAGACATTAACAATTTTTTCAAATTAAAAATGATTTATTTGTAAACATTTCTCATGGTGCTCTTGCGATGATATATGAGTTGTGTTTGGTATGCATCAGTTAGGGAAATAAATCAGATAATGAAATGGAATTTATTATTAAACTAAAAGTATAACATAAGCCTTAGGTGATTCCTAAAATTGATGTGTACTCATTCAAAATTGGAGGAATCAGTTAATACAACATACCAATTTTAAAAGCAAAATGAGTATGAACAATTTTAATACTTTATTGATGTGTAACCAAGAATGTGTAAATTGGAAGATTAGGTTAAATAATTGTTTATTGAAATTTAAATGCTTCCTTTAGCCAAATGCGCACTTGAGATTCACCTAGGGAAGGTCACTATTGTAATCAAACTAACACAAAATCCTAAAGTAATTTCTTATACATCAATGTGTTAGAAATGAAAATATAGCTCCTAGATTGGGTTAAACCAAGGGTGGAGGATTTATATAATGCAATGTATTTGAAGATATAAATGAAAAGTAATTTACTCAAGGATTGTTATTGTATGAGATAGTGTCAGCAGAAAATGAAGCTTAAGTTTTTTAAAATATTGGAAGTGTAATCATTAATTTTACACTCCCAACACATTTTGTATAGTAACCTTTCCAGGATGTGAGAGAAACATGGTTCCATTATAATTAATGCCAACCATGTAGTTCAATAAGGGTAAATATTACATCGAAGATTTTTTTTTCTCCTTGGAAAAATTAGATAAAGTGTATAAATATAATAAAATGAAGTTTATTTCATTATATTTCGTATAGAGGTTTTATGTTGATGCTCCAATAAATTACATCTCTTTATATTAGCTACTTGATATTTCACTACATAAATCACTTATACTATTAAATCTAGGAAAGAAATATAACTTATTCATATTAATGAGGAAATTACTACTTCGATAAAATCATAGTAGGATAATTAGGATACATTTCCTAAAAAAAAATGATCCTTGGTCACAATATAGGTGACTAAATCAAATCACCCAAAATGGAGGTTATAAGTTGGTAATCCCTTACGTCTCAAAAATTACCATTCAATGACATAGAAGGTCACATCAAGAGATCTTGCTAGAACTAGTAACGAGGGGTGGTATGGAATATCACCTCTAGGTTGTTGCTTGAGAAGTACAATTATATATCTTTGTATAATTTTGACTAGTAGTGGGCTAGTATGATTATGTAACTAGATCAGCCTTGATGTTTTGTATGGAATAAACTATCATGAGTCACAATGGATAAATAAGACTAAGACTAGATTCAAGGTAATGATATGAATTTAGTTGACTTCAAGAAAGAGGACAATCAAATAGATACTAGGCATATGTATGCTAACCCCTTGTATACCAAGTCTAGAACAACATGATTGGGTCAGATCGAGGTTCATAATACTAAGGGATAGGGAGAGTATGCACCCACTATTTAGGTGTTATGGGCGCTAGAGGATAACCCCAACTGTGGATCAACACTCATGCAAAAATAAGAGGAAGATAAATGTAAAATTTAAATCCACAAAATGGCACTACTTACGATATTTGGTCAATATTATCCACTTGGGAGACTATCTGCAGTAGTCTTAGATCCCAAAAGTGGTAGGATATACCTCATACTTAAAATTTAATTTTGATTGTAAATTTTATTTGGGTGAACACTAAACCAGATACCTTAACCCTCAACTATAGGGTGGTTATGTCAAAAAAAATTCCTATTATTTAAATGAGATAGTACAAATGGTACAACCAGGTGAGTAGACTTGGGTTGTTACATGTGGTATTAGAGCATAATAGATCCTTATGTTGTAGGAATATTTGTAATGTTGTTTTTATTATATCAAAACCAAATTAATTAATTGACTAGTTGCCTTAGCCACAGGTCTAAAGTCACAATGTTGTGAGGTGGATCTTCAAGGAATCCCATGGGAGATGCATAGAAAAAACCACCATAATACCTTCAAGGATACCATAGACATGGGCTAGGAAATAATGTCCTTAAAGAGACAGAAGAGTGAAATAAATAAATGAGCCTCCACCAAAGGAGAAAAAGAGAGATAATTGAAATTTGGTAAAGGTGGTACAATTGTTGCAAACTCATATGGAACAACAAAAAAAGGAAATTTTTCAACAAAAGGCACACATGCCAAACAATAAGAGTTAATATTCCAAAAATAAAAATTAATTGAGGACTTGACCAGGAGTAGAGAACCTATAGAAAACACTTAGGGAGCATCCAATGATCCTACATGAACCAATAGGGCCAGGGTGAGTGTGGAGTTGACCAATAATTTAAAGGAGGTTGTGATTTATAAATTTAATGGCAAAGATGATGGAGATGTGGTGGAAAATTGGCTGAATAAAATTGAATCATAATTTTCCCTGATGCTTTTGTTATTAGAATCTAAAACTGCATTGGTTGTCATGAATATGGTAGAAGCAACCCTAGATTGGTGGAATATTTTTAAGAAGGGGTAGGGCATTGAAGTTGTAGATTTCAAATGGAAAGAATTTCTTCAGGAATTTAGGAAAATATTCCTAAAAAAGCAATACTATGTAGAAAAATTTAGTGAGTTTTTTAATCTACAACAGGAAATAATGTCAGTCCAAGAATATCACCAAAATTTTATTCAACTACCGAAATATGCAACCTAGTATGAGAGCAATGAAGAGATGTAGGTTCAAAAGTTTTTTCTAGAACTCCATATTGATTGTGGTGAATATGCTTAACCCTAAAGACCTTCCTCAAGCTTTTTATTTGGCTAGATAAGAAGATGCCAATAAAGAAGCCAAAAAGGCTTACTTGAATTACCATATTCTATATGAAAAATATAAGGATGAGGTAAGGAATCATAAGAGCGTTGGATTTATGAAGTGAGAAAAGGAACAAAGCAAAAGGGCTAAAAGAGAGGATAAATCTAAGTAGGAGAATGAAAATCAAAATAATTTTTAGGGTAATAAGTTCAGAAGGGATGGTAAGGGATATCTTAAAACGAATGAACAAGGACCATTCGATTAGGAGAAGGCTAAGGAATTTGTATAGCGAGGAAATAATGAGTATAGAAATAGAGGTAGAAGAGGTCCTCCAAATGGATGTTATATTTTCATAGATCCCTACTTTTTCAACAAGTGCCACCATAGAACTGATCTTTGCTAGAAGGCACTAAAAGAGACTATCCACCAGAATTTTGTGACATGTAGTCCCATACATGATGGGTAAGTTACTCCTTTTATATTATATGGTAGAGTTTATGATAAGAATATATGCATTTTTATTGACAATGAATCTACTGCTAGTTTTATTTCCACTAGTTTAGTGAGGGACATACCAAAAATACCTATATTTTTGGATAACGGTTGGAAGGTAGAGTATGGGTTAGGGTAGACATACTTAGTTAACAAATTTTTATTTTATCCTCATATTACCTTACCCCAAGGTAAAACTAATTGACACTTGTATGTGGTACCTATGCATACCTTTGATATCATTCTTGGTGTTGATTGGATGAAGACCCATAAAGCCCTCCTAAAATTTGAAGATAGATAGTTAGAATCCATAGATGAATCTAATTAGAGAGTTAGAATTCATTATGATCGTGGTTCTTTTAAACCACATATGTTATCAGCAATTACAAGTGAAGAATACAAAAAGGAAAATATGAATGATATATGTAGTTAAGATGAACAAGAAGGAAGAAACTAAAGTTGATTCTGACCTTTTCTAAAAGTATCATATTTTGAGTGAATTTAAGGATGTATTTTTGGAGGACCTACCAATTCAACCCCCCAAAGAGAATTTAACTTTTCAATTGATTTACTGTATGGAGATGCACCCATTTCGAGGGAACCATATAGGATAACCCATATAGAGTTACAAGAAATCAAGACACAACTTTAAGACTTGCTAGAGAAAGTCCTTATCAATCCCAGTGTGTCATTATGGGGTGCTCCTATTATTTTTATAAAGAATAAATATGGATCCTTGAGAATTTGCATATACTACTAAATGCTAAATAAGGTTACCATAAAGAATGGATATTATTTTCCAAGGATAGATGATATTTGATCACCTGAAAGGAACTACTATTTTCTAAAAAAATGAACTTAGATTGGGTTACTATTAGTTGAAAATTTTATAAGAATACACATCTAAATTTACTTTTAGAGTAATGTATGAACATTATGAGTTTATTGTCCTTCCTTTTGGGATGACTAACACTCTAGTTTCATTCATGAATCTCATGAATAGAATTTTTAGAGAGTAGTTAAACCATTTTGTACTCATATTCCTTGATGATATATTGATCTATTCTTAGAACAAGGAGGAGCATGATCAACATATGTAAACTATACTTGAGATCCTTAGTAAGAATGGACTATATGGAAAGTTATAAAAATGCGATGTCTACACTCCTTAGGTATAATATATGGGGTGCATTGTCTCTACTGAGGAGATTGCTATCGATCCCAAGAAAATTGAAGCTATTATTGGCTGGCTTGCACCTACCAACATGATTGAGGTGTGTATTTTTATCAAGATTGTTGGATATTACAAATGGTTTATCAAAGGTTTCTCAATAATTTCTCAACCTATCACAAGCCTTTAAAGGAAAATAAATACCTTTAAGTGGATAGAATAGTGTGAGAAAGACTTTCAAATTCTAAAAGAATGATTGATGACTGTACCAATCCTCTAGTTACCTGATCCTACCAAGAATTTTATTGTGTTCACTAATGCATATATTGAGGTATTAGGAGGATTTCATACCTAGGAAGAAGTGGTCATTACCTTAAAATTGAGAAAACTTAGGAGACATGACGTAAACTATACCACACATGAATTGGAATTGTTAGTATTTGTGCATGCTCTTAATATTTGGAGGTAGTATTTTCTTGGGAAACCTTTTGAACTCAAGATAGATCCCTAGAGTTTAAGGTACATTTTTACTCAACCCTTGTTGAATGCTAGGTAGTGTCTATGGATAGTGTTTCTAGATGAATATGATTTTAGTATTGAATACATCAAGGGTAAGGAGAATAATATTATTGATGCTTTAAGTAAGAGAGGGCATATTGCTGCAATGACAAAATGTCACTATGATTTCTTAGGTCGGGTTAACGAAATACAACATAAAGATGAATTTTTTTAGAAATATCAAGCTTAAATGGTGCAATAATATAGAAAAGATATAGTATTTGTACATAGATATGATTTATTCTACTATAAAAATAGATTGGTTGTTCCAAATAAGGGAGGATTAAGAGAAATAATCCTAAAGGAGTCACATAACACTCCTTATTTTGTGCACCTAGAAGGGGCAAAGCTACATGAGAGTCTAATAAATGCCTATTATTGACAAGGAATGAAAAATACACTAATGATTATGTGGATAGGTTCTTGGAGTATCGTAAAGTTAAAGCAAAACATTTGCACCCAATAGGTCATTTTTACCCACATGACATTCCTATGCAAAAATGGTAGGTGGTGTTGATGGAATTTGTAGTTGGATTGCCTAAGACAAGATTTAGGAATGATGTAATCTTGGTAATAGTAGATAAATTAACCAAGGTTGCACATTTCATACCTAGAAATATACAAGATGATAAACTTACTATAGAAAGTAAGTTTACCAGAGAGATAGTGTGACTACATTCAAAATTTTACATTCAGAGTTTTAGCAAGAGTTGCATGAAGTATTGGGTACCAAACATAATATTAGTTTAGCCTATCACCCTAAGATAGATGGATAGTCTGAGAGAATGAATCAGGTCTTAGAATATATTGTATGGATTAGTATACTAAATGAGAAGATTATTTTTGTCCTCGTCAAATTTGCATACAATAACAACTATGATGCATCACTAGATATGGTACCATTTGAAGCCCTGCATGAAACAAGATGCAAGACTCCCTTGTGATGGGATAATTTGAAATATTGGGTAGTGATCAGGTTAGATACTATAAAAAAATGGAATAAAAATTAAAATGAATTCAATAAATATCATGGAGGTTGTAGATCACCAAAATAGCTATGTAGACCTCAAAATAACACCAAGGGAATACTTTGTAGGTGATAGAATCTTATAAAGGGAAAATCCTACTAAGAGTTCCATTAAATCTTCCAAACTTGATCCTACATATGTTGGTCCATTTGAAATTATAGGAAAAATAAGCCCTATTGCCTACAAACTTGCTCTACCACCAATCTTATCAAAAATTCATAATGTCTTCCATGTGTACCTCCTTAGGAAGTACATTTTTGACCCCACTCATATTTGGGATGTTTCCAATTTGCAAATGTTCGACCCATTAAAAATTGAAGTTCGACTAGTTTGAATACTTGGTTTTAGGACCAAGAGCTTGAGAAAAGGAACATAGAGCAATCTTGGGTCCAATGGGACCACTAATCGGATAGAATACCACATGGAAGAATGTGGCTGATATGCAAAAATAGTTTTCTTTTCTATTTAAGTAAACATGAATAATTTAAAATTTCTATGTGGATTTTTTATGTATATGTATATAGGTGTGGATGTATATCTAGACTACTAAGTATAGTTGTTTTTGTATTTGTTCTGGTTAATGTATGGATATATGGTTGAATGCAAAAATGAAACACTATGTGGAATGTATTATGTGAACAAGTTTGAATTACTGAATGATTTATGGATAGACTTATTTGAATGATGTATGCTATGTGAATGTGCATATGTATCAATAGATATTTCAATTAATATATATATTGACTTGTTTAAAACATGCATTAAAATATAGGGACTGTATTTATTTCTAGTGGGGGAGGATGTAATGACCCTCCTCACATGACCATTGATAATAGATGTATTGTTGAATTATGCTGACCTTTTCATCCTATAATATGGTTCTATTGATGGTTGTTGTTTATGCAGGACCAGGGACATACATTCGACAAATGGGAGAATTTTGGCAGGAAAAAGTTAATTGGAAGAAATTATGATCAACATGTGAGTACATGGAAGCTCACACATGTGCATTTTATATAGGAGAGTATAGGATGTTTGATTTTATTGTAAATTAAAGTGCCAAGGGGGCATGGGAGATAAATTTTTGAGATAGAAATTGTTCAATGTATGCTTTGGAATTTATTAAGTATATATATATATATATATATATTGAAACAATAGTAATATAAAATAAATAAATAAAATAATAAATAATGATGGTATAAAATATGGATAGAACGACTCTATTTTGTTTTAGCCTCGTATATATGATAGAAATAATGTAACATGAGGAGGAGTTTTTCAAGGATAAGGGAGTGTAACCCTCATGATTGCATTTAAATGACCATACTATCAAGGAAAAAAATAGTGGAAATTAGGTGTAACCCTCTTTGCCTTAATGGTTTTTACTATTTTTGCATAGGATATTTTATCATATTATCCGTGCATGGGGAAAGAGTGCTTGGAACTAGGATTTGGGAGTTTACAAAACCTCAAATCATGTTGTTTGCAAACATCATGTTGAAATCATATAGAATTACATAAAAATTCAAGACATCAAGTCAAATTATCTCTAGTTTAGTGATTTTAGAAGAATTGGATATTTGTATAATTGATTTTGATTCATCTGGATTATTTTTCCTATGTGTAGTGCATTTTTACTTGCTGGCTAAAATTTTTATTGAAGACTAGATTGATTTGATGAAAAGTGTAAACTAAGCATATAGTATTAATTTGGATTGAGATATTTAATCATGACATATCAATCTACTTTAGGAGTGACAACCTGAATCATTTTATTGAAATATTTGCTTCTTGATAGTATGTGAAGTCTGTGATGCTTACAGTTACACTTACATCCATGTGTTTACATTTAAAAAAGTATATATTATATACACTAGATATGTATTTATGTTCCTTTGGATGTGGTTGCAAAATTTGTGGAAGGAATAGTGAATAACATGCATGGTAAATGGTAGATCTTTAATCTAGAGATTAAATTTTTCTTTGCAAAATAAAAGAGAATTCTCCTTATTTTATAGCTTTATGTTTGGTAGTTTATCTTTATGGAAATTTTTGTTTAAAATAATATAGTATTAATAATGCATGGGTAGGTGCATGTATGTATGCATTTATATGAAAGAAAAACTGCATTCATAATAGCATAAAGGGTCTGTTCCGATCCCCAATGATAAATATTTGAAATGAAGGCTTGAGATGCTTATAATTTACCATCGAATAGTCAAGAATTGTGCTATTATGGTCTACCAAGTTCACTGGTGGCTATAGACAAAGAAAATATAATTATTTCAAACTCATAATACCACAAGCAACCCTAGGAGTTGAGCAGGGATCCAAATGTGTAAATTATGTATTCATTAAGTGTTTTGAATAATGGGATGGTTGTAAAATAATGTTAAAACTGAGAAATAAACCTATTTTATATCTTAAATTATGAAGAAATGATGAACTGTTCAAATTTATTGTTGGTTTTTGTAATATAAATCATTTGAAAACCCAATAGAAATTAGTAGGTTTATTCTCCAAGCATGTTTAATTTCTTAGTTAATTCTAGTTGTTGAGTTTTTAACAAGTCTTTATTTATTTTTTGCTTGAAATATTTGAACCTCAATGGTAATTAATTTTTATATAGTAATGTTAAGTATTTGGTGAAGATAATCGAAAGGAAATGACTTTAGAGCTCTGCTTGGATTTGATGAGGAAAAACTACTCTACTAGGGTTTGATAAAGAAAAATTGCTCTGCGGGGATGGCAGCGACTTCCGGAGGAGGTCTAAAAAATTGGAGGAATGTCGTGATGGCATCGGGTCCGACACAGAAAGTGCATGCTCATGATATTTTTGCATCTAAAAATTACTGGAAGGAATAAGATTTTCCAGTGCATGTCGGGAATCACTTGTTAAATAACAATGGATGTTTGGAATGATGTGAAGCCAAGCCAGTTCTAGTGGTTCAACCAGGAAGAAGATGTGGAGTATCTAACCAAACATGCACTTATTGGCAAATTGTTGGGCATCTGAATTTCTCTCCCCTTTGTGGAGGCTTGGGTCAGGAAGACTTGGAATCCTGAAGGTGATGTGGAGGTGATGTTGAGTGCGAACAACTATTTTATGGTGGTTTTCTCTTGTATTGTAGATTGTAAAAAAGCATTTGAAGGGGGTCCTTATTTCTATAACCAAGTGGGACTCTTTCTTAAACCCTGGCATGTGGGTTTCAATCCATCAGAGGAGTGGTTATCATGGGTTCTAGTATGGGTGCGACTTCCATGGCTCCCGTTGGAATTCTGGAGAATTGATATCTTACACAAGATTGCCCTTTTTCTTGGGAAGCCAGTTAGACCATCACAACAGACAATGGATAAAAAGGTAATATCTGTTGCTCATATTTGTGTTGAAATTGACTTAAATAATCCTATTCCAAATTCTATTGAAATACAATTTGGATCAACTACATGGGTTCAAAAACTTGACTATGAAGCTCTTCCATTTTGTTGGCAGATTTACCATGAATATGGCCACCTACAAAGAAAATACCCTAATTTTGTCTCACCTGTGGCTTCAAATCCTGGGCCCTCTTGGTCTGGACAAATTTTGGATAAAGGAAAAGCCCCGATAAAGGAAGGGGAACGGGATAAGGAAGGTTTTGTTCTAGTAAAATCCCAAAGCAAATTATGAAGGGCCAATAAAGACCTTAAGGATAGCCATCCAGATGCTCTACTCAATCATTTTGAAATATTAGATGATATTAATCAATGCATGGAGATAACTAAAATGTCACTCCCTGATGCAAATATAACAATGCTGAATCATATGTCTCTTCTTGAGGGGGAACTTAAGGAATAAGATTTAGGGGGTTTAAATGAAGAACAAAGGGCTTTGGATCTAAGTATAGGGGACATGGTTGGGTCTAGCCCTACAGGGGAAACTATATTGGAAAGTGGTACAAATTTAGTTATGCCATCTCCTACTCAGGAATTGATGTAGTCATCCTTGGATTGCAAAACTCCTACGGTGTTGGGATTGCAGTAGAAAATAATTAAAAAATGTTTTTCGGATAAGAATATGAAGGTGGGTCAAAATAAGGACAAGGATAAAATTAAGTTAATGGGGGAGACTTTTGTGGATTCAGGCTTGGTGAGAACATTGGACTCCCATTTTTATAACCCCCAAAAATGATTATCCTCTCATGGAATGTAAGGGGGTTGAATAGCATCCCTAGACAAAAAGTTGTTCGTGATTTGGTTCGTGTGCATTCTTCGGATGTGGTGTTTATTTAGGAGACTAAATTGGCTATTGATAGTATGTTCAATATTACTCCCAAGTTGTGGATAAGGGTGTAATTCCAGTGTATTAGTGCATGTGGATATGCTGGTGGCGTCACTTGTTTATGGGATCCAATTAAGATATCCCCTCTTACTTGGATTTCCAGAAGATGGTCTATTTCAATGGTCAAACATGATAATAAATCTGGTGAAATCATCCTACTTACAAATGTGTATGCTCCTATTGATTACAATGGTAAAGTGAATTTGTGGAAGCACATTTACTTTGTGAGAAGTTTGGTTCCCTTATACCCATGGATATTGGCTAGAGACTTCAACTCTATCACTTGTCTAGAGAAGAAACGTGGTGGGGTGGACCATCTTGAGCCTTTTTTTTTGTCTTCAGTGCTCATATCCAGGCCCTAAAATTGGTTGACATCAAACCAGATAATGGGATATTTACTTGGCACAATAAAAGGTGTGGGGAAGCTTCCATATTAGAGGGACTAGATAGGTTTTTGATATCCAGTTATTGGATGGGTAATAACAAAGGTGCTAGTTTTGTGATTCTAGAGGGTAGGGGATATGATCATTGGCCTATCAAACTCTCTGCTTTGGAGTTAGGGCTAAAATATAATTCCTCCTTTAAGTTTCAACTTATGTGGCTTCGTGATCCTAAGATTCATGATTTCATGTGAGAATGGTGTACCACTGGCAAACCTCCTCATGGCACAACTATGTATTCCTTTATGAAGCGACTACAATTTGTAAAACATAAATTGAAGAGATGGAATAGACTAAATTTTGGGAACCTTTCCTTGGCTAAGCTGGAATCTCTTAGGAGGATGGAAGAAGCTTCAAGGAATATTAGAGATCAGGGATTCACGAAGGAGCTTCTTGTTGAGGAATCTGAGGCTACGAAAGACCTTTTTGAATGGTAACTAAGGGAAGAAATTTTTTGGAAACAAAAAGCTCAAGTAGATTGGATTTAGGAAGGGGATAGGAACACAAAATTCTTTTATAACTCAGTTAAGGATCGTCGTAATGGTAAATTGATTACCTCTCTTGTGAATTCTTATGGTGCCTTGCTCTCTTCTTTCAGGGATATTTTAGAAGAAACTAAGAGGTATTTGTCCTCTCTCTTCAAGGAGGACTCCCTATCAGATGATGAGAATGAAAATATTATTCTAAAATGTATTCCAACAATTATTTCTAGAGAGATGAATGAGAACTTGATGGGTCCAATTTTTCTTGAGGAGTTGGAAAATGTTGTATTCAAGATGAAAAAATGAAAAACCCTAGGCCTAGATGGATTCTTGATTGAGTTTTATCAAGAGTTTTGGTATTTAATCAAATTTGATATTTTGGAGGTGGTCCATGAGTCCCAAAAGAACAAACAGATGCTAATGGCCCTAAATGCTACCTTTGTGGTGCTTATACCCAAAAAAGAGGGAACAAATTCCTTGGATATGTTCAGGCCTATTGCTCTCTGCAATGTTGTGTATAAGATCCTCACAAAAATTATTGCTAAGAGGTCGAAGATATGGTTGAGCAAAATCATCTCTGAGGAGCAAGGAGGGTTTGTTTCTGTCCGACAAATATTGTATGGGGTTGTTATTGCTACAGAAGCTATTCACTCGATGGAAACTTCTAAGGAGAAAACTATGTTCATTAATTTGGACATGGCCAAAGCCTATGATCGGGTCAGATGCTCCTTTCTTCAGAAAATTCTTACTACTTTTGGATTTGATGAGGAATGGATTATATGGGTGATGAGCTATGTTTCTTCTTCCTCATTCTCTGTTCTTGTTAATAATGAGCCATAAGAGCTATTTGAGGCCTAAAGGGGATTGAGGCAAGGAGATCCTTTATCTCCTTATTTGTTTATCATTATGGCAGAAGGGTTGGGAAGATTGCTCAAGTCTCAAGTCATGTAGGGTCTCATTCAGGGGTGGAAGTGGGATAGTAGTTTGCCACATCTTTCCCACCTTCAATTTGTTGGTGATACCAATTTGTTGGGAGTTGCCACTATCAAGGAAGCTGAAAATATTAGATAATATCTTGACATATATCTTGGTGCTTCTATATAGTTGATTAATTAGGACAAGTCTTCTATTTTCTTCTTCAATACCCCTCCTCTTATTCAAGCCAGGATTTCTTGCATTCTAAGATTCCATTTTAGGAATCCCCCCTTCATTTATCTTGGTATTCCAATTTCATATCACCCTCTACCTAGATATTCTTGGCAGTCTATGCTTGATAAATTTAGAAGGAATGTGAATCACTAGACTTTCAGATGGCTATCCACTACAGGTAGAGTGTTGTTTTTAAAATTTGTTGTTCAAGCTTTACCCATTTATAGATGTTTTGTACAAATAGCTCCCTCTCACTTCATCAAGGACATGGATGCTTTGTCAAAATAGTTTTTATGGTCTGGAAAACTTGATCAATCTAAATGGATTTTGGTTAGGTGGGATTCTATATGTAGGCCGATGCAAGAGGGAGGCCTTGGGTTGTGACAGACAACTCTTTTTGGGCAGGATTTGGTTGCAAAAATTTATTGTATATGGTGTACCTATCAAGATCATATTAGGGCTAAAATATTATCTTGTAAATACTTGAGAGGTATTTCTGAGGCTGAAATCCCTAGAGTCAGCTTGGTTGGGAAAGCTTCAATTATCTGGGACACTCTGAAAAGAGGAGCTAATTTAATCAAGCAGGGTTTGTTCTAGATTTGCAATCAGGGATCAAATGCTCTTTTTTGGGAGGATTCTTGGGATGGCCACCCTCCCATCTTGAATCAATATCCTAGGTTACATTCCCTAAGCATTTTTTTCTTGGAAGCAGGCTGGTCTCGTGTGGAGAACTTTAAAAAAATCTAGTATTTTAGAAATATGGAGATGTACAAGTGGAAAGATCCACAAGAATGGCCCTAGGGGGACTGGCCAAGGATAGAGAGGTTCTTGCTCTTATTCTTATGGGGAGGCCTTGTTCTTCATTGAGGGGTAAAGATATTCTAGCTTGGAACCCTGATCCTAAGGGAACCTACTCGATAGCCTATGGTTATCAGGTTCTTGATAAGAAAAAGTATGAGCGTCTTCCTATCACTTGGTGGAAAAATGTGTGGAATAAATTTTCTTGGCCAAAATATAATTTTTTTTTCTAGTTGGTAGCTCGTAATAAATTCCTCACTTGGGATAATGTGAGGAAGAGGGGATTTCAGGGTCCCTATTTTTGTGTCCTTTGTAGTAAGAATGAGAATGACTCTTCTCATTTATTTTTCCAATGTTCCTTTTCCAGAGACATTTGGCACCATTGGTGGAGCACCTGGAACCATCCATGTTTTCATGTGCTATCCCTAGTGGAGTTTTGGAGTAGTTTTGGCAGACCTTCGACCAAGGCCCCCTTCCTTTGGGTGGCTTGGAATTTGGGCCCTTCTTGCATCATCTGGCAAATTTGGCTTGAATGGAACCAACACATATTTTAGTGCAGTTATTTAGCTTTTCAATAGATCTGGCAAAGGATCTTGTATATGGTTTAGGAAACCATCCATAGCTGGACCCTCTTTTGGATTATATGGAGGAGAAGGTCCAAAAATCCCTTGGTATCTTTAGGGATGGTGTGATATCTTCTAGCCCTAGTAGGGTTCCCCAGCTCAGTAAGAAGGTTAGGAGAGATGGTAGGTGGAGGCCACCCCCTAGAGGAGTTTTAAAATTAATCACTGATGGATCATCTAGGGGTAATCCTGGACATGCTACAATTGGTGGTGTTGGGAGATATTCTACAGGTGGTGTCAGTTTTTTCTTTTCCATTTATAAAGGTGTTCTCTCCAACAATTTTATGGAAGCTCTTGCAATTATTGAGGCCTTGCAGAGGGGGTTTTATCTTGGCTGGCATAGGATTATCTGTGAGTCTGAATCTCAAATTGTGGTTAATATTTTAAACAGTAAAAGTATGGAGGAAATTAATTGGCAGTTGGCCTCTATAGCCATTCAGATTCTTAGAATGAGTGAAGAGTTTGAATTTATATCCTTTGTGCACATTCCAAGGGAATGGAATGTGGTTGTTGATTACCTGGTCAAAAGGGCTTTTGAGCTACTGGATCTTTGGAGTATTTATAATTGGGAGAGTCTCCCATATGGGGACTTTCAATGCCTGTGGGAGTTGATCCACAAGGATGTACAAACTTAATGTGGTTTATTCTTGTTGTCTTTTTTGGGTGTCATTCTAGTCTAGTGGTTTTAGCCTATTTGGCTGTTTATTTGAGTCCTGGTTGGAAGCTCAGTTGTACTCTATAATCCAAACTTTTTATCAATAAATTTTTACCCATTTATTTAAAAAAAAAAAGTATTTTGTGAAAATAATTTTCATTAAATATGCATACTTTAATCCCTTTTCTAGTATGGTACATGAGAGATATAGACATTACCAAAATTTTCAAAATTAAAAGTGATTCATTTGTAAATTTTTCCCATGGTGCTCTCATGCTGATATATGAGTTATATTTTGCATGCATCAGTTAGGGAAAGAACTCAGATAACAAAATGTAATATATTCTTGAATTGAAAGTATAACTTAAGCCTTAGGTGATTCCTAAAACTAATGTGTACTCATTTAGAATTAGAGGAATAAGTTAATATGGCTTACCAATTTTAAAATCAAAATGAGTAAGACCAATTTCAATACTTACTATTGTGTAACCAAAAAGGTGTAAACAAAAATATTGGTTAAATAATTATGTTTTGAAATTGAAATGCTTCCTTCAGTCGAATGCACACTTGAGATTCATCTAAGGAAGGTCACTATTGTAATCGAACTAACATAAAATACTAAATTAATTCCTTATAGATAAATGTGTTAGAAATGAAAATGTAGCTCCTAAATTGGTTTAAACCAAGGGTTATATATTTGAAGATATAAATTTTAAATATTTTACTCAAGGATTGTTACTGGGCGGGATAGTGTCAATAGAAAATGAAGCTTAAATTTTTTAAACTATAGGAAGCTTAATCCTTAACTTTTATACTCCAACACATTTTGTATAGTAACCTTTTTAGGATATGAGAGAAACTTGGTTTGGTTATGATGGATCCCAAGAATGTAATTCAATAAGGGTAAAATTTATGTTGAAGCTTTAGGTTACTCGAAAAAATTAGATAAAATATATAAATATAACTTCTATTATAATTTACTAAAAGGGTCTTTATTTTTATGTTTGATCCTTTGGTTGCTAAATAGAAAATGAAGTTTATTTCATTATATTTCATTAAAAGTTTTATGTTGATGCTCCAATAAATTAAATCTCCTTATATTAGTTACTTGAGGTGTCACAGCGAAAATCACTTATACTATTAAATCTGAAAAATCATATAACATATTTATATTTATGAGGAATTTATTACGTCGAGAAAACCATAGTAGGACTATGAAGGATACCTTTCATAAAATAAAATAAATGACCCTTGGTCATGATATAGGTGACTAAATCATGTCACCTAAATTGGATGTTACAAGTTGGTAACCCCTTGTAACTCAAAAATGATTATTTTTTGACATAGTGGGTCATAGAAAGAGACCTTGTAATAACTAGTAACGAGGGACGGTATGGGATGTCACCTATAGGTTATCACCCAAGAAGTACAATGATATATCTCTATATAATTTTGACTAGTAGGGGGCTAGTATGATTATGTAACTAGACCAACCTCAATATTTTGTATGGGACAAACTATCGTGAGTCACAATGGACAAATGAGACTAAGAATAGAGTCAGGGTAATTATATGGCTCTAGCTAACTCCAAGAAAGAGGATAATTAGTAGACAATAGGTATATGTATGCTAACCCCTTGCATACCAAGTTTAGAACAAGATGATCAGGTCATATGAGGGTTCATCACGCTAAGGGATGGGAAGAGTATGCATCCATCCTCTAGGTGTTATGGTCCCTAGAGGATAACCTTAACCATGGATCAACACTCATGCTAAAACAAGAGGAAGGTAAATTATAAATTTGAATCCACAAAAATGGTACTACTTATGAGATTTGGTCAATCTCATCCACTTGGGAGACTATCTACAGTAGTCCTAGATTCCAAAAGTGGTAGCATATACCTCGTACTTAAAAGTGAATTTTGATTTTGAATATTATTTGGGTGAACAATAAACCAGATACCTTAAATGTCAATCATAGGGTGGCCATATTAGAAATACAATTAAAAATAAAAATAAAAAAAATCCTATGAATTAAATGAGCTAGTATAAATGGTATAACTAGGTGAGTAGACTTGGTTTGTTACACATCCTAGGATCAATTTTGTTTTTTAGTAGTGACATTTCAGTTTTATGTAGATAATATTATTCTAAAAGGTCAAAATTGATTTTGTAAAGAGGACCAAAGGGGTTGACTACAAACAAGGAATTCTAATACTTTTCCAAGCATCAAGCAACCCCCTAAAATCTAATTCATCTATTTTTCCCCTTTTTAGTCTTTTTGCAAGTTTGTTGGTCAACAGGTGGTGAACATGTCATAGGTTATAGGAGACAAGTGTCACCAAATACGTGTCTACAATAATGTAGGAAATTTTAGAACTAATTTGGAATTGTATGAGAGTTTTTATTCTATTCTTATCTTTTCTAGGAGATAATTTATACTATCTCATTTCAATAATATAATCTACAATGATATATTATTATCTATTGTTTTCCTCTAAAAGGTTTATACCTAAATACATCATGGTGTCCTTGTTGTTTCATTGTGTTTATTTTTATTTTCAATGATTGTTTTAATTCTTTATTCTTTTCCTATGGAATTTGTAGCTATGTTCTCCTTGTTTTGATGTATTCATCAATGATTCTTTTTTTATTTATATGATGAGAGATATATCTAAGTGAGACAACTAAATACTTTTTATAAAGCACACTTTATCAAAGGAATATTTCTTGATGCTTATATGAGATTTTCTATCCCTTTAAAAATTTTGTGTACAAACAATTTTGCATAGCAAATATAAGATAAACCTCATGTATACTATTTTGGTGAAACATGGGAAAATATAGTGAAAAGTAGAAAAACCATGTGTAAGGGAGAAAAGGTAAGATTGAAGGTTTTTTAAATACCACTAAAAAGTACTTCCAATATATTGCACATATGAGAAAAAAGAATACTTACTCTAAGATAAAGAAGATGTATTTTCTATGGTTGCAAATAAGTGTCCCAAGATCAAAAACCAATATGCTAGAATTGTTGAAATCACTTGTGACTCAATTTTACAATTAAAAATTATATGTTTGTAGGCAATAGATAAGTTACAGACAAACGTATTCCAAATAGGATTTTTTGGCCCCAATCCATGTGTGAATATATAAATAAAGAAAACAGTATCTCTTATTTTCTACCAAATAATGTAGCTCCATCACAAGAACATTATAATAAGCATATCTGATTCTAATTTTATATCTTTAAAAAGATAAAATAATTCATTTTCCAATTTGAGATGCATACTAAATAAATATATTTTGATATTTTAAATAAGATGATCAATGAAGGCCACACACTTGAAAAGCATAACCAATAAATGAATGATCATATTGATATGCTATCATATCATTAACATATGGGTTTTGTATACTTTGTAAAATAGGAGTCTCATCAAGAATATAGGCATGCACTTGAATATTTAGGAGGATAAGCCACTATTTCTCCACACTTCACATACAAAAGAAGTGAAAAAATAAAATCCAAAGTGCAATAGGTGAACTACAGACTCTAGGTAAGGAAATAATAAGCAAGTATGCACCCATGAAAAAAGGTATAAGTATCAACATTATAGTTTTTCATTTTGTTGTAATTATCATGGACTAGAAGGAAATACATCATAGTTTTGTTAGGACATTCACCCTTCTGAATATTGTAACAATATTTTTAGAAAGCTCTTGGTTTTTAAATGAAGGAAAAATCTCTCAAAATGGAAAGTAAAGGTTGAAAAATATTTTCATCATTTTATTGCAAATCCCATAGGGTTAAAATATTGGTGGATCAATCCAAGATAGTTGAAAATGATAGTTGGAGGTCTTACAACCATGCTTGATTTCGAATATTCCACTATATGTATTTTTTTAAAACCTCATTTTGTGGAGTGACAAAAAATGAAGGAAAACAATTTTCATACATCAAAAAGGGTTAGACATTCATCAAGTTTCACGTAGTTATTTTTTTGTGTGTAATGTAATTGATGCTCATTGTGGGTTTGTACAATGTGAGAATATACTTTGTGAAGGAAACATCAATCTAAATTTTGTGCATGGAACAATATCAATAGAATCATTTTAGAAAATTATTTGAGAGGTGGAAATTACGGAAAACCTAATTGTACCTTTCAATGAGAAGCCATTTCTAAACAATCATTTCATTTGAAAAAGGACAATTTTTTTCTTCATTGTTTAGATTTTCCATAAACAACCAGGAATTAGATTTTGTTGATCAATGTCATATCAGGTCTTCATATTTGACCAGAAGATAGTTTGCTAATAGGATTCCTGAAAGCATTGCAAGTTTAAAAGCATGTGATCCACTACCATATATGCACCAATAAAGTTCATATACTAATAAATGCCACCCTTTTCACAACAAATGGGTTGTTTTATCAATCAATATGTTTTCTCTATTTAATTTTCCAAGTAGAGAAAGAGGAAAAAGTAGGAGAATAAGAGTCCATTGGAAATTTGTTTGTAATATTTTTGAAAGTACATTTCAAATCATTATTTCAATTTTTTTCACGAAGTGAAGATCTTTATAAATTAAAAAATGAGTTTGAGAAGGGAAGAATTGGTATACACATTTATTAGCTACTACAAAATTTGAACACAATTGACTATTCATTTGGAGGTTGCTCATATCTTCTTGTTAGAGGAATTGTTTTAGTTAACAATGGAAAAAATAGGAAAAAACTACTTTTTAGAATATCTTGATATTTATATTTATGTAATAAAAGTGTATAGTAGAAGACTTTTGCACTTGAAATTCCCTATTATGATATAGTATATCCATTCCATAATTTTACCAAACAAGAAGAAAATATGGGATGCAATATTCTATGAAGGCTAAGTTTATGTTGGTTCTCTATTTCACCATACACATTATGACTAGTTTGTAATTTTTGTCATGCATGTTATTTGTTCCTTAGGGATTGAAAGGAAACTTCATACTACCTCATAATTGTGCTCTGATTATGGTATCTTCATGCTAAAATATTTTTTATACATAGAAAATATTTCATGGCATATTTTTATTGTATTATTTGTAGGTTGGTGTATTATTTTTTTTGTTGTGAACATGTGAACTCTTTTTTAAGACATAAGTAGCATAAACATGTTAGAATTTCACAATAATAGATATGCAAAGCATTACACAAGAGATGAAGAGAAGAGTAGAACTGATTGATTTATTCCAAGGATCAACTCTGTATAAATAGCAGAGTTGATCATTGAGAGTCGTTGGATTACAACAACTCATCAGACCTGATGAAGACACCACTGAGAGTTCTCCTAACACATGGAGGAGTGGAAACTCAAGTGTCTATCCTAGTGGAACTTAAGAGAATATTATCTTATTCTAACACCCCCCTTAAGTGATACTAGGGGTGAATCATACAAATGAGTCCTGGCAACAAGGCCTGATGAGGTACTCATGTACAATGACTTATTTTGAAGAGATGGTAAAACCCAATGGGAAAAAACCATCAATCAAAAGGAAGTTAGAGGCTTGTCTTCATATGGCGAAGATTGTCCTCCTAATACAATAGATAGTTGGTAAAAAACCCCTATGGGGAAAAACCAACTATGAGAAGAAGAGAGGCATGTCTTCGTATGGCAAATATTGTCCTCTTATACAAGAAATAAAGATGAGGCCCAACAACTTGGCCTGATTAGGTACTCATTTACATAAATTGTTGGTGAAAAAACCCTTGTGGGAAAAACCAACAATGAGAGGCTTGTCTTCATATGGTGAAGATTGTCCTCTTTATACAAGAAATAAAGATGAGTCCCGACAACTTGGCCTGATTAGGTACTCATATACAATAAATAGTTGGTGAAAAAACCCCTATGGGGAAAAACCAACTATTAGAAGAAGAGAGGCTTGTCTTCATATGGTGAAGATTATCCTCATAAAAGCAATCAATGCAATTGTATAACTCCAAGATTATCTCGCAACTGAAGGTAACATGGAGAAGGAAATGACTTGGTGAAGATATCTGCAATTTGATTCTCAGTTGGAATATATTCCAAGTGTATGTCCCCGCTCTGAATATGTTGCCTTATGAAGTGCATGTGTATCTCAATGTGCTTGGTTCACTGATGTTCAACTGGATTTCATGCAATATGAATTGTGCTTTGATTGTCACACCAAAGAGTTATAGGCTTCTCATGGGTGAAACCAAATTCTCTCAGAATTTGATGAAGCCAAAGAGCTTCCTGACTAGCCAAAATTGTTGCCTTGTATTCTGCCTCTGTAGAAGATAGAGCAACTGCTTGTTGTTTCTTGCATAACCAAGCTATTGGTGAAGAACCAAGGCAAAAGACATAGCCTGAGGTGGAACATCTATCTTCTATTGAACCTGCCCAATATGAATCTGTGTAGCCAATAATATCCATGGATTTTCCCTTGTAGAAGAGCCCAAAGTGAGTAGTGCCTTGCAAGTAATGGAGGATCCTTTTTGCTGCTTGCCAATGACTGAAGTGAGGTTGATGAGAGAATCTAGATATGAGGCCAACTACAAATGAGATATCTGGGTGAGTATGAGTAAGGTATAGCAAACTCCCTACAAGCTGATGGTATAGAGTTGCATCACATAGAGGGGATGAGCAGGAAGTACTAAGATTAATGCCAGATTGAAAGGGTGTAGGAGAAGGTTTGCAATCTATCATTTTGAATCTTTGTAGAAGATCTAGAGTGTACTTTTGTTGGCACAAAGAAATACCTGCATCGGTTTGACTTATTTGGATCCCAAGGAAGTAATGAGCTTTACCTAGATCAACCATTTCAAATTTTTTAGAGAGGGAGTCTTTTATAGTCTTGTATGTGAGTCAAGTTACTACCAGTGAGAAGAAGATCATCAACATATAGAACAAGAATGGTGATGTTGCCTTCATTTCTCCAAATGTAAACTGTGTTATCAGACTCACAATGAGAAAAACCTACTGAAAGAAGGAAGGAGTCCATCTTCTCATACCAAGCTCTAGGGGCTTGTTTGAGGCCATAGAGAGACTTTTTGAGCCTACAAACAAGAGAGGAGTCTTGAGTGAAACCAGCAGGTTGTTCCATGAATATTTCTTCCTTTAAGTCTCCATGTAAGAAAGCACATTTTACATCCATTTGATAGACATGCCACTTATGGGAAGCAACTAGAGCAAGAACCAATCTTACAGAATCCATTTTAGCAACTGGAGCAAAGGTTTCTGCATAATCTATGCCTTCAATTTGAGAGAAACCTTTGGCCACTAGACGAGCCTTGTGTTTGTCTATTTCTCCATTAGGCCCATATTTTGTTTTGAAGATCCATTTACAATGAACTAATTTCCTTCCTTTAGGTAAGGGAACTAAATCCCAAGTCTTGTTTTTGATCAAGGAAGAAAATTTGTTTTCCATGGCATCATCCCATTCCTTAATACCTGAGGCTTCTTTGAAGGATTGAGGATCAGAGGAAATAGACTGACATACAAGACCAGTTCCTATGGGGTTGGATGATCTAGTTGAAGGAAGATTTTGGATGTAAGGAGTAGCTTCTTTAACAATGGTGCGGGCCCATTTTGGCATAGAGGAAGGAGTTGAAGGAGTTGAAAGACATTGAGATGGAGTTACAGGTTCCTCATCTTGATTATCAATGACCAAGTTAACTTCAAGAGTTGGCTCTTCATAATATTGAGGTTCTACTATAGGAGAAGGCTCAATGGAGGAAGAGGGCTTTTGAGGATCTTTTTGAGGGAATGTTTCATCAAATTGGACATTCCTATGAAATAAAACCTCATGAGTTGAGGGATCAAGAAGCCTGTATGCTTTCAATTCTTCACAATAACCGATAAAGATGAGCTTTTTGCTTTTCTTATCAAGAGCCTTCCTTTTCTTCTTTGGGATGTGAGCCCAAGCAGTACACCCAAAAATATTGAAGTAGGAAACATCTGGTTTTAAGCCAGACCAAGCTTCTTCAGGAGTTAAATGGTCAAGAGCTTTATGAGGTGTGCGATTTTGAATATAATTTGCATAGTTAATAGCTTCTGCCCAAAAAACTTTTGGAAGATCTCTTGAATGGAGCATACAATTAGCCATCTCTTTTAATGTCTGGTTTTTCCTTTCTACAATACCATTTTGTTGAGGATTATGGGAGACAAAATGTTGATGAATGATGCCATGACTGGATAAAAATATGGAAAACTCATTACTACAGTATTCCCCCCCATTATCTGTGCGAATCTTCTTGATTTTGCAAGATGCCTGATTTTCAACCAAGGCTTTAAAAACCTTAAAGTGGGATAGAACATCACTCTTATATTTTAGGAAGTAGACCCAGGACCTTCTAGAAAAATCATCAATAAAGGTTAGAGCATACTTTGCTCCTTTGAAATATGGTTCAGGAAAGGTCATTAAGTCACTATGGATTAAATCTAGAGGGGATGAGGTTTTTGGAGAACTACTTGGGTGGAAAGGATCTTGATGTTGCTTTCCAAGAGCACATCCAGGACAAACTCCATCACTAGAAGAGACTTGGGGTAATCCTGTAACCATATCATGGGTGCTCAAATCCTTTAGGTAGTTGTAACTAAGATGACCAAACCTTTCATGCCATATTTGACTTTCAAGATCACCATGAGCCACAAAACAGGAGGCTCCTTCTAGGATTTTGAAAACCTTTGAAGTGAAAAAGACGAGAGTTATGATCAATATTCCCTTTGGCTATAAGAGAATGGGGATCTTGAAAATCTCTTATCTCAACTCCTGTTGGAGAGAAGAGAACAATTTTCCCATTTCCAGAAGTACAAATCTGATAGATGGATAGGAGATTGGTGGCAATGTCTAGAACATAGAGAACATTGTTTATGGAGCCACCATCAATGGTTATATCCCCTTTTCCTTTGACAGGGATGAAGGAAGAGTCACCCACTTCTATGCTACAAGTAGAGCTAGAGGAGATAGAAGAGAAAGACTTATCTGAAGCAGTCATGTGATGAGTAGCTCCAGAATCTAGGACCCAGTAATTAGAGGAAGAATTGGAGGTTTTTCCTTGAACATTAAGGGCTTTTCCTATTTGATTTTTATTTTCTATCTTTTGATCCTTCATAGCTGCCTCTAGTTGCTGTAATCTTTTCCAGCATTTGTTAGTAGAGTGACCATTCTTTTTACAGTGAGTACAGGTTATGGGAGTCTTTTCCTTATTTTTGAATTTTTCTTTAGAAGAGGTGGAGGCTACTAAGGCTTTTGAAGAAGAGGAAGAAGAAGAGATTTCATATCTAGCAAGTTTGGTTTCTTCCCTAGTTAATCTATCACAAAATTCTTCTAAAGAGGGCATTTTAAAGGTTGCACCAAGAGCATCTTTGGTAGATATGAAGGTGGTAGCAAAAATTTGAAAAACACCATTTAGCTTAGAAAGGATTAGATAAATGTATTCTTCTTCAGTCTTAGTCTTCCCACTGCCTTTGTATTGAGTGAGGACTTCTTTGAACTTAGTGAGGAAGTCAACAATACTACTAAAATATTCAGGGGACAAAGAAGTTAGTTCGGCTTCTAGTTGCATTGATCTCATCTGATCTACTTTCCCAAACAAGGTCTTTAGTTTCTCCCAACTTTCATGAGGAGTTTTGCAATCTGTAATATGAAACCACAAACTTTCATGAACATTAGAGCTAATAATACCCATAGTTTCATGCATTTTTCCTTTATGAACAAAGATTTCATATTCTTTATCAAATTCTGGTTGCTTTTCTTCTAATAAATGAGTAAGACCTTTTTGAGAGATAAGATTTAAAATTTTAGGTTTCCAAGTGTGAAAGTTATGAGGGGTGAGAGGTTCAATTGAATTCATCATTTTAACACAAGAGAAATTTGAAGTTTTAATTTACCAATATCCCCCCCTTAGAACTTCAATTAATTGATTAATGCAATTGTTATAAGGAAAAGATATGAAGCTTTTCAATATTAGAAAACTCAATATACCCGCCCTAACGAGAGGGAAACTATAAGTATAATGAGGTCTTAATATTGTTTGCTTTAGATTGCCAAATCCTCTTTATTCTTCACAATACCCGCCCTTACTTGAGGGAAACTGTAAGTAGAGAGAAGAATTTGGAAGGGTTTTGGTTTGAAATGCAGGGAATCAACCAGTTTAATTGGTGTTTCTCAATACTCGCCCTTACGAGAGGGAAACTATAAGTTAGAGAGATACCCAAAGAAACGGATGAATGAAAAATACCTGCCAGGCCTTTATACCAAGTGCCTCCAAAAACTCGCCCTTACGTGAGGGAAACTATAAGTTTTTAGTGGTAATGATACATGGAACGTAGGCAAAAGATATTTTGAGGAAATAAATATAAGGTAGATTATTTTATTTAGAAAATTTAAGGAGGAAATTTTTCTAAATAATGTAAACCAAATAAAATTTTACATATAGGATTTAAAACACCTTTTTAGAATAAAAATTAAAAAATTAAAAAGGAGAATATTATATTTCCCCCTTTTAAATATTTTAAAATAAAAAAGGCTTTTATGAAATGAGAATAACTTATCTATGAAATAAACAAGGTTATTTTGAACAATTATAACTTTATTTTGAATAGCATAGATGAAGATAGACAAAAAGGAGAAAATGCAATTTATTTTAAAATATGGGCCTTTTAAAATTTTTGAATTTAATATTAAATGTTTTGAATATCTATCTAAGAAATATTAAAGTGATATTTAAAGAAATATAACTTTATAGCATGGATTAAGATAGACAAAAAAGGAAAGCAAACTTTTAAAGATAGGCCTCTAAAAAAAATAAATGCAATTATAAAGATTTGATGAATTTTGAGTTACTCCTCTATGAAATATTAAAGTTATATTTAAACAATTATAACCTTATAAATTTACTTTGAAAGAAAGTAAAAGCATAGATGAAGATAGACAAAAGAATGCAAACCCCCCTTAAAGTGATGGACCAGAAATGTGCAAAAATTGCATGCACCCCCCCAAAAAAAAAAAACTTTTATTAGAAAAGGTTACAATTTTGTCTCACGAAAGTGAGAGCCTTTTGAGAACAGATTAAAGGCTCGGAGACAAAGGAGCTTTTTTGTAATGAAGGAAAGCAAATATAACCTAAAGAAAAGAATTTTCTAGGGGATATTAAAGAAATTATACAATATACTACTAACAAAAATGACTGTCATAAATACAGAGACACCTCTTTAGAAAGCCTGCAAAACAATTATTATAATTTTGAAATATCAAAAATGAAATATGATGAAGGTGTTGCGCTTTCGACGACCGGAAGGAGAGGTGCTTCTCGATGATTTGGACCTGCAATGCTCTTGACCTCTTTTTGTGCCAGGGGTAGAGAAAATGCTATTACCCGAGCTGAGGAAATCGAGGTAACCTGTAGAAGAGTTAGTAATCCCTGTAGAAGAAAGGAAGAACCTGCAAACGCGTTAAAAAGAGAAGGGTGATCCTTCAAAAAATATTAACCTGCAAACACAATTATTAAGAGAATGTTGATCCTACAAACACGTTATTAAAAATATCTATAATAGAAGCAAGCTTTGTATTGAAAAGGAACTTGAATAGCAGGAGATCGCTTTTAAAAAAATAACAGGTAAAGGAGATTATAAGGATCGACTTGAGAGAGCACCGGAGAAAAAAACAATCTTGGAGAGATTCGATTTGGAGACAGGGAGAGTAAACCTCGGCAACCGTGAGAGGATCGTCCCGAGCGCCAAGGGCCAGCTAGATGAAGAGGATCATCTACGAGCTGCCAGAAAGTCACGAGTGCCAGAATGATGCGAGCGCCAAGGGCCAGCTAGATAGAGAGGATCATCTATGAATTTGCGAGCACCAAGGGCCAGCTAGACAGAGATGCCAGAATGACACTAGCAACAATAATAACGGGAATGAAAATACGATCCACATTATGCGAGCGCCAAGCTAAGAGGATACCCGAATCCCTTTGAAGATCGGAAGACTCCCACAATATTAAAAAAAACACCACTTTCTTTAAGCTCTAATGGGTGTTGAGTATTTACGCAACCCGAAGAAGATGAAAAATCCCATACATAATAAAAGAACCAATTACTTTTATGATAAATAAAAGGAGATTTTTCAATTTAAAAAAGGGCTGAAAGATGAATTCGAAGAGAGGGAAAAATTAAAATAAAATATAAAAAACCTTCCTTTTAAAATGGGCTAAAATAGCGCCATAGCATAGGGTAAACCTGTTTTGAAGCAAAGGAAGAATTTTTTAATATTTTGAATACCCTCAAGGACGAATCAACACAGATATTTTTAAAAAAATATTGCATCAAATATTTTTCAACAATAAAGATTTTGCTGAAAAAAAAAATTAAACTATGGATAAAAGAAAATGACTACTGAAATAATTTCAAGAAGATAGCCAAAAAAAATTATCCAAAGTAAATGAACCAGATCCTAGAACCTTCAAGAGAGAATGCTAGAAAAATCTATCCTACTCTGGTACCATGTTAGAATTTCACAATAATAGATATGCAAAGCATTACACAAGAGATGAAGAGAAGAGTAGAACTGATTGATTTATTCCAAGGATCAACTCTGTATAAATAGCAGAGTTGATCATTGAGAGTCGTTGGATTACAACAACTCATCAAACCTGATGAAGACACCACTGAGAGTTCTCCTGACACATGGAGGAGTGGAAACTCAAGTGTCTATCCTAGTGGAACTTAAGAGAATATTATCTTATTCTAACAAAACAAAGGGATATCATTTGGGAATATGGAATAATTGTTTATTGTTTAGGAAAGTATTATGGAATGAAAAATATGATTGGCATTAGTTTTAGATTTTTGGTTTTATGGGAAGCATGTTGTATATGATTGTGATTCCTAAGTCTTTATTGTTGTCCTTTTTCTTTTGGTTAAATAGGAATGTAAAAGAGCAATAAAAAATATTTTATAATGCTCAAAACCATCCTATAATGAAAGATATATTAGCAAATACAACCTATGTGTATCACATATTATTACCAACCATGGTTTCCTAATTAATTTTGATTCTTGCTCTATAATATTTAATTATTCTAGGTAACATGAAAAGTTTCATAATAGTGAGGTTAGAGATTTTATATTGTTTGATTTTATTTATGTGTTGGTTGGTAGAATTATTATATAATGTTGTTTATATCATATTTTAGTTTGAATCCCAATATAAGGCCATGTGATGTTGGTATTGATTACTAGTTTTATCACTTAATTACAAGCGTTCATTGTTGTGCTTATATCAAGTTTTCATGTCACCATATTTAGCTTACATTTAGATTGAATTATATATGTGTTTATTTTTGACTGGGTTTAATTTTTTAAATTAGCTTTTTGGAACAAAAAGCCTCTCATTATAGAGGTGTAATTAGGATTGAAGGATGATTAATTATAAAAAAAAATTGTGTGTAGAACTTTCAATTGTATTTCAACAATATAATCTAAAACAATGTATTATTATTGGTTTTCTTCTCCTAGAGGGTTTTTCCTCTAGGAGAAGAAATCATTTTTATTAAAATATTTTAATTAAATTTAAAATAAAAAATTAAAAGGGGCAAGAAAATCAATTTAAAAAACCAGGCTATAATGTTAAGAGACTGAGGATAAGAAAATGATCCATTTAGTAGGTTGGAACAAGGTTTACAAACCTAAAGCTGATGGGGGGTTAGGATTGAGGAGAGTTGCTCATCTCAATATAGCTCTATTAGTCAAACAAGGGTGGCTGTTATTGACTAAGGTCGATAATGACTGGACTGCCATAGTTAGGAGGAAATACCTCCAAGGTGTGAACTTCCTTAATGAAAACATAGCAAGAAGGGGGTCTACTTTTTGGAAGGAAATCCTCACGAGCAGGGATCTTGTCAAGAAAGGTCTTAGATGGATTCTAGGAAATGGGCAAACAATAGACTTTTGGAAGGATCGGTGGGTGAGAGATGAGAAGTTATCCCAGAATCCTCATTTGGCTAGGATTCAAAAGCATATAGAGCAACATATTGGGAAGAAGGTTGCAAATTATATGTGGTGGGACATAAATATCAACAGGTGGAAACACATCAGAGTATAGGGTTTTGAAGCGGAGTCTGAAGAGCTTTAAAACATTTTAACTCAACAAATTATTCCCTCTAGAGAGGATGAAGATCACATTGTTTGGGCTGAGACTAAAAGTGGTGACTTCACAGTTAAATCTGCCTATAATTTGCTTCTCAATGTGGAAGGTCAACAATTTCAATCGAGTTTGGTTTGGATCAAAGGCTTAATTCCTAAAATATCCTTTTTTTCATGGCTGGTGATTCAAGGAAAAATCGTCACTATGGACAATATGTTATCCAAATGTATGGTTATTGCTAACCATTGCTACATGTGTAAGGTAAGATGTGAGACTACCCAACACTTGTTTCTGGAGTGTCCGATAGCGAAGTCCATCTTGGATGAACTTTTCAAAGCCTTTAGGATATCGTGGGTTAAGCCTGCTCTTGTATCTGAAGTGTTCCATCAATGGCATCAACCCTTTGTTAGCCTAAAACTTAAGTACCTATGGAAAATCTATTGGCATCATTTTCTCTGGCAGATTTGGCTAGAAAGGAACCATAGAGCCTTTAAGGATACCATTCACAACCCAAAAACCATCCTCAACAGGATTATTGTCTTTGCGAAAGAAAACCTTAGCACCTTAGTGGATGAGAACCACTCAATTCTTCCCCAAGAAAAATAATTAGCTCGGGCCTTAGGTATTGAGGACAAACCTTCCATTCCTTTGCCCAATCCCAAAAATGGGAATTCTTGGGAGCCACCCCCCAAGGTTGGTTTAAACTAAATTTTGATGGTGCAGCCAAGGAGAACCCGGGACGAGCTGGAGCTGGAGGAATAATCAAGGATCATCAAGGAAATATGGTCAAGGCCTTCGCTGAACCATTGGGAATCAAAACTAATAACGAAGAAGAAGCTAGAGCCCTTCGAAGAGGGTTGCAAGTAGCCCAAGCAACTCAAGGTAACTTGATGATTGAAGGTGATTCTATGAACATCATCAACCTGTTAACCAATGGCAAAAAACCTCCATGGAGAATCAAGGGAGTCATCCATGAAGTGAGGATCCTTTTTGTGGCAAGACAGAACAAGAGGGCTCGTCACGTGTATCGTGAGGCCAACAGGTTAGCTGACAAATTAGCCAACATAGGTGTTGATGTTGGTAGTTTGGTGACATGGACACAAGGTGTGCCACGTGAAGTGGAAAACATTATTAGTCATGAAAAGAAACCTACCCATTAAGGAGAAATATGAATGGGTGTTCTTTCCCCATGAAGCTAGTAATAACTATAGGGTTTCCCTATAAATCATACCAAATTGGAAATGAAGGTAACATGGTGTAAGCCTTGGAAGATTCCAATAGAGAATAGGAAATGGGCAAGCAACATGTTTCACAAGTGTAAAGCTCCAAACTTCAATTCCTTTCAATGTAAGTAATGTTTACAGTTATGTTTAGGTATGGGTGTGCTTTGTTAGTAAGGTGTTGTAGGGGATTCAACACAATTTTTGGTAAGAAAGTTTCAAGGATGACTAGGATCTACAATCTTAGCAGAAGGCTGGATATTGTAATAGGTTTTGGGTTAACCTGCAAAACCCGGTAATTAATGAAGACTTTTATTTACAAAAAAAATAATGTTAAACCAAAATGAAATGAACATAAGACAACATAATATTAATTGAGGGTGAAAAATCCATGTAATATTTATCAGTTTCAATGGTTACTTGTTTTGATGTTTTTTTTTTTTTAAATTATGTTCTCTAGGATCATGTCATAATTTTCATGTGTTTGGACATTATTATTAGTTATTTGGGAAATGAATTTTGATCACGCTCTAGACTAGTCACTCTTTTGGTATAATAGTCACATTCTTGGATTAATTAACTAGTTATTATTTTGAATATATATATATATATATATATATATATATGTATATATATATATATATGTATATATATATATATATAGACACCAAAATAGCACCAATCCGATTACGTGACAACGAGCGCTGATCGCATTGACACAAATAGTCCCTAGGGCAGCCCCCAGAGGTTAAACAGTGGTCTTAACCACTTCCAAAAGTAGTTTTAGAGGTCGGAGGTCAATTTGGCACATTTTTGGCACCTTGCTCTCTGTTCGTCCCACCCAGGGACGAATACAAACTGTCATTCGTCCCACCCAGAGACGAATACAGAATTCGTCCCGGGGTGGGACGAATAGAAGGTTTGACTGGCAAAAAAAGTCAAACTTCGGCAACTCCGCCAGTTAACTGAGGCTTCAGGCCATGCAATTGCGAGGACTAGATTTTATTCGAGAAGAAAGACTTTAGTAATGAGTGTCTTTATTTTAGAAACATCATGCAAGACGATTTTGTAATAGGGAGTTAGCTTTTCTCTCAAAATTAGGACATGCAAACTCAAGTGGCGCCCTCGCATGCGCAATTCAAACAAGGAGACCCTAAGGTCTATAAATTGGGGAGTTTTCCCACCCAAAAGAGAGATAGAGAAGGAGCATTTTGAGCAACGAAGTGCTGCCCTTTTACTTACTTACGATTTGTGCCTTTACATCCATAATCTCTTAATCGAAAGGGAGGTTATTGGGTGACTTTTGGAGGCACGAATCAAGACCCAAAACCTGATTTTTCTGGCCACAATATCCTACCAATTTGTCGACAACACATCACAACAGGTTTCGGACTCATCCCAAGCGGATTGGTGTCGAAACAAAGTCTCAACCGATGGGTGGTTTGCCTTCGGGCACCCCCTGCCTTATTGCAGGTTTACTCGTCTCACCCCGGAACGAGTACCAAACTTTTGCAGGTTTACTCGTTTCACCCCGGAATGAATACCAGTCTGTTGCAGGTTTAGTCGTCCTACCCCGAAACGAATACCGATCTGTGTCAAATTTGGTGACTGTTTCTTTTGCAGTATTTTGCTAGTTACATGATTATGCTTCTGTCAAATTTTTAGTCTATTTAGATTCATTTTAATCATCGTTATATTTATCTTTTATATTCATTAACAATACTCTTTCAGATTTGCGAGTTTCATTATCATACACAGGTGCTACTGACGATTTGTTGTTTCTTTGAACGTAGGAGGAGCAGCAAGGATTAAAGATTCATCAATACCAGTGGCGACAACACTTTGGCCCACCCATTTCACATGTGGGCACGTGGAAGGAGGAACACTAAATCCATGATTGTAATTGAAACTATGTTAACGCTCCTACCCCCTAAAAGGGAGGAGACGTCTTTGTAACCGAATTGGAAGAGTATAAATAAAAAGGGTTGTGCTTTCTATACTTCCTTTTATCTCATTTAAATTCATCTCTTTTCTTTCATTTCATGCATTTCACTTTATAGGACCTTAAGCGTTAACTTTGGGTTTTGAATACATCGCATTAGTTTTCCTTTCAATCTTTCGGAATCTCGTGCTTTCAATGGCGATCACGGTGGGACCTCTGTCCTCTATTTTTTTTAGGTTAGATTTCTGATCTGAAATTGCTTGTTTTGATTACAGGTACCTATTTTTCAGTCATTAGACTGTTATTCGTTTCGGTCAGCGACGATTACAGAATTGGGATTCGTCTCACCCAGGGGCGAATAGGCATTCGTCCTACCCTGGAACGAATACGGTTCTGATATTCGTCTCACCCCGGGACGAATAGCGTTCTGTGCATTTTTCAGAGCAGCAAATCAGAAACATCCTTTTGGGCAGAGAAGAGGTAGGGGTTTTTAACAAGCCTCTGTCAAATTTTTGTTTTCTGTTTTCTGATTTTCAGTTTTTGTATGGCTTAGGGAAAGTTTCCTTTTTGTTTGCCTGTTTCATTTTTTGCAAATTAAAATGAACCCCACACATCACGTGGTTACTTAAACCAAGGAGCTGGTCGTAAAACCCCAGCCCTTGAGCAAGACCAACGATGGATTTCATCACCACGTTGGCTTGGATATTTGCATACATTACCCCGATCGCACTGTTGCTAGACGTAAATCCTGACGAAAGTTGACCAAGTGTAGCTAGGGTGATTCCTAGCGCATGAGGATAAGTCTTCTATGGTAGGTGTCATAAATAGAGTGATTCCCCTTTCGTACCGCCTATGTTCCACGTATCATCTGCTCTCACGTACCTATAGTCTCCCTCACGTAAGGGCGGGTATATAGAGAGGTTGGTATATCGGTCCGACAATGGTATATTGAAGGGGCGACCATTTTGGGAGTCATATGAGCCTTCATAATTGCATTTAAATGGTTTTCATAAAAAGATTTCAAAAAAAAAAACAAACAACAAAACACACTAAACCAGAATTAGGGCACACTTTTAATCTTTAAAAGAGATAATCATTGCTTGTGTGTGTATGCTATTTTCTGTTTAGAGTATCAAAAAAAAAATCATAAAAAGAAAAATCTAAAAAAAGAATTTCTGCATATTTAGGTTAACATCACCATGGTGTACACTCGTAGCCAAGCCCAATCACGGGCAGAAGCTGCAGAGAATACACCAAGGGGGACAAGTCGCCTCCGATATAGCCCTAAAGACTTGGCCATCCCGCCTTGGCGGCAGGATACACAAGTTAGTCCACACCATGCGATTACTAGAACATGACTTTAGAGGCACCTCCTTGAGGGGCACTCCAACTCATGCCATCACTAGACAAGACTATAGAGGCACCTCCTTAAGGGGTACTCCCATTCAACAAAGATCCTTTCAAGAAGACAACCTACATGTAGCACTTGACCTAGATATAAGGCCTCCCTTGGAAGCTCGTTATGGGTGGCCTAGTGATGAAGTGCTTGAACAACAAAGGGTCCACAAGGAGGAACCATATGATGTCGTTACTCCTAATTTACCCCTGATTAATGTCAGACACACTAGACCATATCCAGAATATCAGGTTCTCCCGACAGGGCAAGACAATTCTGCCCGCACCTTTTATGCATATAACAGAGAATGTGAGGAAGATCACTACGTTCCTCAAGAACAGTACATAGCATGGGAACGATGCACGTCTGCACCCGCTTTATATCCAAATCGCTCATTGAGACCAGAGCTTCAAGTCAATGTTGCTAACCTCGATAGAGGGAAGCAACATATAGGGGTCTCGGAGTACCATGACCGAGAAAGGCATGTAGGGGAGGCATCTAGGCCTCCTAACCAAGAGACGGCAGAACAAAGTGACTTGGCATTTGCCAAACTAGCCGCCCGCCAAGCGCAAATCACGTGGCTTAGGCAAGACCAACAACAATTAGAACATTTGTGTCGCCTTAACCAAGAGCGCATTCAGCGTCAGACAGCTGAATTGCTTCACAACAATGTGCCTGAGAAGGTTCCAGTCCCTCGCACATAGAAATCTGAGATGTATGTGAGGCACAACCCCTTAGTGCGAGACAGGTCTCTGCGACTTCATCAAGCACTGCCTCTAAGACCTCCTAGACCTGAGCGGGAGGCCACTCCCCGAAACCGTGATGGGCATCCTCCGTGGGCACCCATCAATGTTTACAGGCCTAGGCCAGATACTCCTCAAGAAGCTTATGAGGATTATGAACAAGAAGAAGAGCGGGCTGAAATGCCCTATCAAGGCAGAAGGGGTGCTACCCAGTTATCCCTCCAAAGGCCTCAAGTTCCCCACAACCCACAGCGGGAGCAAACCAAGGAGGAGGAGATTAAGTCCTTCGATGCATACAAAGTGTTGTTAGAACGCTTAGAGACTATGGAGCTCAAGACTTCTGGGCCCCAAAAGCCTACTTTACGCCAACTCCGTAGTCATCCTGTGCATCCGTCAGTGTCGGCACCTCCATACCCCAAACATTTTAAGCTGCCCTAGTTGGCACTCTTTAGAGGGGAAGAAGATGCTCAAGAGCATGTGACTCGATTCTTGAGCCAATGCTTCGGTATTCAAGACAATGATGCATTGCTATTAAGAACATTTATAACCACATTCGTAGGACCTGCCTCGGATTGGTTTACCCATTTACCGAAGCATAGCATCTACAACTTGGATCAGCTAGTGGACGCGTTCCTAGAACGTTTCGCTTTCAACACAAAGAAAAAGGCGTCACTAAGTGATCTAGCTAGCCTCAAGCAGTATGAGGAGGAATCTATGGTGGCATATGGGAATCGGTGGAGGACGTTGCTTTCAAAGCTATCCTACCTCCCTCCTATGTCCGACCTAACTCAAATGTTCGCAAAGAGCTGTTTGCGATCGATCTCTGTGCTATTGCAGCTGTAGCAATATGCCACTCTAGAAGAAGCTCTGGTGCAAGCTAGAATTATCGAAGAGATCAAGATACAGGATGGCAAAATTGCCAAGCCTAAGAAAAAAGAATGGAATAAGAGCACTAAAACAGGGACTACGCAATAGAAACCCGTCGTGGTCAATCAAGTTGCTATCAACGCCCCTAAGCCTGCCCAAGCAACACAGCCTCCAAAGGCTAATTATCAGGCAGTGCCTCCCAACAACTATGAGAGAGAAAATCAAAAATAGGACCACAATCAGCAGCGTCACCCTAGGCGGCAATTTACACCATACACCGAGTCCAGGGACTCCTTGTTTGACCGTTTGTCAGTGGCAAACTTGATTAATCTGCCAGAGATTCAAACAATAGATCCTAATGCGCCAAAGCCTAAGGGCTACAGAGAGGATATTTACTGTAGGTTCCACAGAAGGAAAGGGCATGACCTTAACGCCTGTTGGAAGTTCAAAGGTTTAGTGCAAGATCTCATTGACAACAACACATTGGCAGTGGATAATCCCATAGCGCCTAACAACCAACAAATGGGCATTTTTAGAGATCCTTTGCCCGCACATGATGCACAAGCAAAACCTCTTCATGTCAATGAGGTGCAACAGAATTGCCCCATGGAAGGGTATGTGGGGATGATAAGCATCGTGACTCGAAACAAGAGATACCCAGGAGCTGCCCCCATGGCAGCCACAAGAGAAGTTCCCTCAACGTCACAAACTCAACCGACCCCTACACAGCTTCCCCCGCCTAGACCAGTGGCCACGATTCGAACTAGACTTACTCAAAGTCTAAGGACCACGTCGGCTAGGCTCTCCATATATGAGCTTATTCAGCAATCAGCACCCCATCGGGAGGCTCTCATGGAGATCTTAAAGGCAATTGAGCTGCATCCCCACGAAGCAAATTCTTTCAACAACTTCGTGGGCCATGTGAAATAGTGTACGAAACCAGTCATCACCTTTCGAGAAGATGAATTAAAATCGGTGGCTGGTGATGTGGCGGATCCACCCCTGCACGTTATTGCATGGGTCAATGGGATTCCATATAAGCGGGTGTTGGTAGACACTGGTTCATCCAGTAACATTATTACAACCGCCGCCTTAAAACATTTGAAGTTGCCAGCCTCTCACATCGTACCTTCCACTTATACTCTTCGAGCATTCAATGATGCGATATGCTCGACAGTTGGCACAATTGTCCTACCCATACAAGTGGGACAAAAGAACATCCATACATTGTGCCACATTTTAGAAGGTGAGATGGCTTACAATATCTTGCTGGGGCGACCTTGGATCCGGGACATGAAGTGTGTCCCTTCAATTGCTCATCAATGTTTAAAGTATACATTTGAAGGACAAGTGCATGTGGTCCCCGTAGATTTAGAACCTTTCAAATACTGTAATTCAGTGCACCTAATGCCGTAGTCGACCCTTCCTTCAACGCATGTGGATTTTTAGTTAAATCCATCTAAAAGGGGTCCGATTACGCAAGAATATCCATTACCAAATCAATCAAATTCCTAGGCGGGTTCATCTTCTTCATCTAGTCCTCCCACAATGACGCCACCTACGGTGGCCACACCAACGGACAAAGGAAAGAAGCCCCTGGAAGAGGAACCACCCTTAGTCTCCAACATCTCGATAGAAGAGATGCCTAATAGAATGGAAGTCGAGACGCCTAGTTCACCCCACATGGAGTGGACTCAGGGAGAACTCCCATTCGCTTCCTCTCAATCGCCAACGATTACTTTTGAGATGTCTAACACAGGCATGGGGGAGTATATAGTGCGCAATGTTGTAGCAACGCCCACACTTCAGTCTATGCAAGACATGGGAAGACCTCGACTCCCCATAGGCTCTGTGGTTCCTTTAGGCTACCCACCTAATCAGACAAACTTCATTTTTGGGGGCCTGGATAATGGCGTTGAACCTTCCCTACAAGAAGAGGAAGATGAAGAGCCCTTTGTGGAGGATGTCAATTATCTGTCTAACCCGGACTTCGCATTACGATATCTTAGCCAATGCAATTGGCATGGATATGGGTTGGGCAGGTATGAACAAGGAGTGCATGTTTTGTGCCAACCAAGATACCAAATGCCTTATGACAAGTCAGGAGTAGGGTTTAATCACCCTTTGCCCCTCGACATCTTGGTCAAAAACATGCAAGGCCTAGGGATAGGCAACAAGGATGGGTTGGCATCAGATCCATATGCCAATCCAAATACAACTTATACATTGGGGGATTATCTCCCATTACACACAACCAACCTTGTTGACCTCAACAACCCTTTCCCTTCGGTCACAACGGGAGACAATTCCAGGACTCACCTCCACGAAGGGTATGACCAAGACCAAGCAGAGTCTTCGGATGATGAGTTGGAGTACGAGGTGTCACCTTGGGATCCTCTTGAGTCAGGAAGCAATCATTCCCACATGCTTCCCATGGATGATTATCAAGAAAGCTTCTTGACCATGTTCCCATTGAATGATCCCATTGAGCATAGATTACCTCAAGCAAATCAGGTCCCCCCGTAGAGAGCGGCACAACCTCGTTGGGACCATATTAATTTGCTTGAGCAAGATGAGCTTCCCATGTCGCAAGCAGTTATTGGAGCCAATGAAGGCCTGTGGATCTCTGACAGTGATTACGAAGATGAAACCGAGATGGCCTATCTCAACCACATGCGACAAATGCAACAACAATATCCCTTGGACATAGATGACATGTTTGAACACTTACACATAGGTCCAAGACATAGGTGGCACCTCAACCCGGCGTAGTTATAGCAATTACTGCACCCGCCACTCTAGGTACACAGAGAGCATCTTCCACCTGGAGACCCTATCAAACCATCAGTGCCTAGGGCAGACCCTGTTTGCATGTCCATGCATAGGGCTGATCCCTTTGTGCCAGTGCCTACAGAGCCAGATCCAAAGCATCAAGAACATCCAGAATGTCAGAGTTATCACACCTACGGTAATGGAGGTTACAATCATTTCATCAACATGATCTCCATTGACTTGACCACCCCCATCCATGATCCAACCGATCCAACACGGTCATTGCATCTAGACATAGAGGCTATAGATTGGGATCACGTTGACACACCACCATCCCCATCAGAGTATTGGCCTTGCGGTGGGATGTTTCATTTCACTCCAGGACAGACTCAGGATGTCTTCCATGTTGAAGAGGAACCTGACGTTCCTAATGATGATCTTAATTCAGCAAACGATATCCATCTGATCCCAACTCCACACCAGTTGGAGGACGGATCCCACATGTCGATCGAGGCAACGACTGATGTAGACATCGGCATAGATCCAATGAATCCATGGATTCTCAAGCTGGGGGTAAGTCTCTCCCCCGAAGAGCAAGCCGATTATGTTGCCCTTCTCAAGGAGAAGAAGGAGGTTTTTGCATGGTCATACAAGGATATGTCGGGACTAGACCCACAACTAGTCACGCATAATTTAACGCTTGATCCGACAATCAAGCCAGTAAAGCAAAAACTATGCAAGATGCACCCAACAGTGGCCTTAATGGTAAAATATGAGTTACAAAAGTTGTTGGATGCACAGTTTGTCATCTATGTGGATTATCCGCCATGGTTGTCTAACATGGTTCCCATCAAGAAGCCCGATGGGAGGATTCGCATATGCACCGATTTTTGAGATCTTAACAAAGCGAGTCCTAAGGATGATTTTCCCTTGCCAAGCATCGACGCGTTGGTAGACGCTACAGTGGGCCACGAAATGCTTTCCCTTATGGATGGTTTCTCGGGATACAATCAGATTCGTATTAATCCCGAGGACCAACTAAAAATGGCATTCACAACGCCTTGGGGGACATTTTGTTATAAGGTCATGCCTTTTGGCCTTAAAAATGTTGGCGCCACCTACCAACGTGCCATGACGTACATCTTCCATGATTACATGCACAAAACTTTGGAAGATTACATGGATGATTTGTTGGCCAAATCTCTTTTGCGCCCAGATCACCTCGGTGACTTGAGCAAGGTCCTTGATCGCCTCATTGAGCATAAAGTCAGACTAAACCCCAAGAAGTGCGTCTTTGGCGTCACCTCTGGAAAGCTCTTGGGTTTCATAGTCTCCAAACGAGGAATCGAGGTGGATCCCAACAAAGTCAAGGCAATCCTTGAAATGCTTCCCCCAACTACCATCAAGCAGCTCAGAAGTCTGCAGGGAAAGGTCGCGTCGATCAAACGCTTCATAGCGCAGCTATCTGACAAGTGCCGACCCATGAATAAATTATTGCACAAGGGGGTAGCATTCCATTGGGATGACGAGTGCCAGTCGGCCTTTGATGATATTAAATAGTACTTGGCTTTGCCACCAGTATTGGCACCACCTAGACCAGGAGTGTCGTTCTATTTATACATCTCAGCTACTGAGGTGGCATTGGGCGCCATGCTGTCCCAAAAAAATGAGCTTCACAAAGAACAGGCTACATACTATCTTAGCCGCACCCTGGTCAGTTATGAACTTAACTATGCATACGTTGAAAAGCTCTGCTTGGCAGTGGTGTTTGCTACCAAAAGGCTACGCCACTACATGCTTAGTAATAAGACGTATGTTGTGTCTAAGGAGAATCCATTGCGATACATGATGAGTCGTACTTATCATAGTAGCCGCACGATGAAATGGATCATGTTGTTGACGGAGTTTGACATAGAATTCATTGGACAGAAATCCATAAAAGGTCAAGTCATCGCCGATCAACTAGCCGAGGCTCCTCTTGAAGACGATCAGCCTCTGACCTTTGAACTACCTGATGATGGGGTCTTCCATGTTTCAGAATCGCCAGATTCTGATGAGCCTGAGTCACAAGCTGACATAACCCTATTCTTTGATGGTTCTAAGTGTGAGCAAGGAGGTGGCATGGGAATTGTATTCTTCACTCCACAAGGGGCTCCAATGCCTCTGTCATTTAAATTAGACTTCCCGTGCACCAATAACAATGCAGAATACGAAGCCTTGCTCATAGGTCTTCAGACAGCAGTCACCATGAACATTAAATGATTGAACATCTTTGGTGACTCGTTGTTAATTGTCAATCAAGTTAAGGGGATATTCCAATGTAAATGCCCAGTTCTGCAGGCCTATAAAGCCCTTGTGGACAAATTCCTGGCACAACTTGAATGGTACGACATCGAGGCACTCCCTCGATCATCGAATCATTTTGTGGATACTATGGCCTCCTTGGGGTCACTAATCCCGCAAGACCTTTCTGGTGAGATGACAACCATTCAGGTCAAGACATTATCGCAACCCGCGATGGAGCGTGCAAGCTCTGACCTCACGCCAGGAATCCACTTGATCCAGATTGAACCATCTCCGGATAGGTTTTCTCGAATCCAAGATTGTTTGACTAAAGCCAACTGGGGGTCCTTGTTCTCCCCTTCCCCTCTTAATAGCAACACAACGCTATTTTTACAAGTTCTTTCCCATTCAGCTTTTGTTCGGGATGAACTTCAAGAGGGATTGGCCGTTCATACCATCGAGGTTTTTGATCAGCAGGATTGGTACACACCCATTAGGGATTACCTCAAGCTAGGTACTCTCCCACTTGGATTGACACAAGCCACGAAAAGATCATTCAAACAGAAAGCGGCAAAACATGTCTTGTTAGGAGACATTTTGTATCGTCGGAGCTATGAAGGAATCCTCCTCCATTGCTTGGACCAGCAAGAGTCCGCTTGGGCGATCACCCAAGCACACGATGGTACATGTGGTGGCCACTTCAGCGGTATGGCCATCGCAAAGCGCATTCTTCGCATGGGTTATTATTGGCCATATTTAGAGCGAGATTGTTGCGCGTATGTGAAGAAGTGCATGAAGTGTCAACATCATGCTAATTTGACACACGTACCTTCTCAGGCCTTGCAACCGATCCAATCGGCTTGGCATTTTTCATAGTGGGGCTTTGATCTGATCGGAAAGATCTCCCCTACATCGTCGGGTCATCACACATTTATCATTACAGCCACAGAGTATTTTACCAAGTGGGTGGAAGCAATTTCGTTAACCTCTACGACTGGACCCTGCATTGCGGAGTTTATTTTGCATAATATCATATGTCATTTTGGTATTCCATCCAAGATCCTCTCGGATAATGGGACGCCCTTCAAGAACAAAGATGTGCGTGCTTTGACCACAAAGTACAAAATTCAGCATAGTTTTTCAACACCCTATTATCCGTAGGCAAATGGGCAAGCAGAGGCGTCTAATAAAATGCTCATCGCCATCCTCAAAAATACTGTCGCAGATAATCATAAGGATTGGCACATTCAGATCCCGCTTGCCCTATGGGCTTATCGCACTAGTATTCGGACGCCCACTGGGGCAACTCCATTTTCATTGGTGTATGGCTCCGAGGCTGTCATGCCTCTTGAGTTGGAAATCCCTTCATTGCGCATATCAATGCAAGAGTTCATCGATGATGACACTGCGCGGCAGGCCCGGTTAGATCAACTTACGTTGCTTGACGAACGACGCATCAATGCTCTCGAGCATTTGCGTATCTATCAAGAGCGACTTAAGAAAGCATACAACATGAAGGTCCACTTGAGGGAATTTTAGGTTGGTGACTTGGTCTTAAAAGAGAACCAACAGAATTCTAATTTACCGTCCCATCCGAGGGACAAGTTTGCAGCAAACTGGTTAGGTCCTTATGTGATTGATAGTCGAATAGGACCTGGAACTTACCGGCTTGCCTCTCTTGAAGGAATCAAGGAGCTCGAACCCTTGAACATCATTCATTTGAGGCCATTCCACATTTAGAGAGCCATAGTCCAACCAAAAGCTCCAAGGATTATCACAATCGCTTGGTCAACCCCAAAATGCCCCAAAGGTGTCTATACATCCTTTGGTCAACCCAAAAGCTCCAAGGATTATCCCAATCACTTGGTCAACCCCAAAATGCCCCAAAGGTGTCTATACATCCTTTGGTCAACCCAAAAGCTCCAAGGAATTCTTATCCACACATCGCTTGGTCAATCCCAAAAATGCCCCAAAGGTGTCCTATAACACCCTTTGGTCAAACCAAAAGCTCCAAGGATTCCCATAATCGCTTGGTCAACCCCACAAAAGCCCCAAAGGTATCCCTAAACCCTTTGGTCAAACCAAAAGCTCCAAGGGTTACCATAACCGCTTGGTCACAACAAATATTCAAAAATAAACAAAAACAATAAAATCATCAAAAATAACAAAAAAATTTGCATCTTCATTCCATGCATACTCATAAAACATCAAAAATACAAAAATATAGGTTGCATTAGGCATCATATTCATACATTGCATATTTGTTGGTTATACAAGTCAAAAGCACCATAGATTGTCCTTACTTGACAATCCCATCATCTTCCACATCACATCAATTTTATCAATGCTTACATCCCGCATCACACCATCCCATTTTTTTAGCATTAGTCAGTTGTCTCCTAATGTATTTAGGGTTTTCGTCATTCAATTGTCTTTACCTTTCTAGCCAAAAATTGTACACAGTCAAACAGATTTTACACAGGAAAATTTTACTTGGGTCACACCTCGTTATGTAATATCCCTACACAAATTTACACACATAAAATAATTCCTAAGTTGTGTGAATGCCAGAGAAACCTACAAAGCAGTCTAGGGTACCATCGATGAAAGATTAGCCTATTCATCCCCCTGTGTGAATGGTTCAAGAATGCTGAGAATTGACAAAAGGACAAGCTCTTCCCCATCCATTCCTCCTAATCAACAGTGGTTTCCATCACTACCAAAAATTCAAAAATCATCATTGGTTCCTAAGGTTGTAAGGATTCGTACTACACGTCCCTGCCAAGGATGGGTAGTCATCCCCAAGGCCTAAAAGCATCAATGACCATTCCAAAAAAAAAACCATTTCCACAAGCCATCATCACAATCACCTTTGGTCTCTCAGGTCGTAAGGATTCGTACTACACGTCCCTGCCAAGGATGGGTAGTCATCCCCAAGGCCTAAAAAGATCAATACCCTCCCTTCCTAATCTCCATACTACCCGTTGGTTCCCAAAGTCGTAAGGATTCGTACTACACGTCCCTGCCAAGGATGGGTAGTCATCCCCAAGGCCTAAAAGGATCAATGTTATTACAAAGCTCAAAAGCCAAATCAAATAACAGTGGTTATCACCACTATTCAACATCCTTGCTCAAAAGAACAAAAAAACAAAGAACAAAATAAACAGTGATTTTCATCACTTTGTATACGAGCAAATATCCCAAACCATTGAACCGATAAAAAACCTGAACTTGAATCCCTGGAATTCTCAGCATTCAAAAACCATCTAGGTGATCCTCATTATAGGTTTGGTGGATAGCCTACCTGGCAATGGCGGTATCCTACCCGCATGACGATATGTCTGTCACATTAGCTTTGCGTGTGAGCAGACCAATGTTTGCATGTGGATGAGCTAGCTTATGGTACCCTAGATTGTCCCATGGATTAATCTTGCTAAATACAACAACGAAGTTAGTGGAGCTAGTTAGGTGATCCTTAGTACAGGTTTGGTTGATAGCCTATCAGGCATCGGCGGTATCCCGACAAATACCACATAAACGAACTCAATTGCACACACAAGGATGTGAAATAACTTGGTTAACCTCCAAGTTGGATTTATACCTTGTTCAAAAGTCTTGCGAGATAAATGCACAATCTTGGCTAGTTAGTTAAAATATCTGAATCTCAGAAAAGCTTAACTACATTATAACAACTGGTACATTTTATTCCATACATCATCATCAAAAAATATGCACAATACAAAAACAAAGTTTTCACATGCAAAGTTATTCCACATAGTCGTCCCATTAGTTCAGCAAGTCAGTCAAGTCTTGTACAGTCTAAGGTGTATCGACAAGTAATCAACAAATAATTTCATTCATTCCATATGCACACATCATACAAATTAGAACCATCGCATTCATACAAGCATTTGCATACCATCAATGTAAATACATGTACATAAAAACAAACCATGAAAAATGTATAAACACAAAAAGAGTCATCTGTATATATATCATAACAAAAATGCCCATAGGCTACAAATAAACCGGTCCTCTGACCCCGCAACAACAACCAAAAACTCAAAAACCCCCAAGCCTAGGGCGTCGGCCACCATGATCACGCAGGATCGATGCGACGGGAACTACCCCCCATGGTGTGGGTCCTATGGGACCTCTCAGGGTGACTGCTGCTCGCCCTTGCATCACGCCTACTAGTGCCCCCCTCATCTAGCCATCGACGATGGGATGATGCTGACTGCTCAGTATCGTTGTCTCTCATCCACCGTGAAGAACCCCCTCTAGGAGGCTCAGGTAACCGCCCACCCAGGCGGATGATCTCTCCCTCCATATCCATCCGATGTCGATGCCAGTCTACCTCCCATCGAAGCCAATCTGACTCCCACTGATCCCACTCTACCTCTCACCGATGGTAGTAAGCTACTACATCATCGCATTGTGCTAGCTGCATCCACAGTAGATCTCTCTCTCGTGCAGCATCGGTATCCCCCTCCTATCGATGGGACGTAGCCCATGCGGTCTCCCGCTCCACCAGCTGAGTCCGTAGGAGATCTCTCTTGCAAAGCCTCTCCTAGCTCCCCATCTCGCCTCATAGTAGCTCCTCCAATCGTGCTATCTCAGTGTTATGTCTCGCCTCCACATCCTCCGCACCTGCCTGAGGCATAGGCAAATCCGGGACAACAGCCTGCTCTGGCTCCCACTGCTCTGGGACGTCCTGCATCTCCGGCTAGTCCGGTACCCCAAAATCCCCTCCAACATCCTCAACCTCGACCATGTCTGCATCATCACGTGGAGCACCCCAACCCTCATCTAGTACCTCTGTACCCTCATCCCCTACTTTGCCTCTGCACCGCCAAGCGGCCCCTCGCCTCTCCACTATCGCAAGGTCCACCACTGCTCATACTCAGTAGTAACCCCGACGTCATCCACATCTAGGACGTCAATCACCATATCTGAATCCTCGCCAAGTGGTGCAATGACTGGCCGATCCAGAGTCCTCTCATCCCCCGATGCCGATAGACCATGGGCTCACTAGGCATCCCCTGGCGCACCCCAAACTATCATGTGACTCGACCGTATGGGAACAACTCCTGCTCAGTCCCATGCCTCCCAATCAGCCACCGCTCCCTCCGTACCCATCGAAGCCACTCTCCAGCCTCAAGCCAGGTGGCCGGTCTCGATAGGGGCGCCAGAACACCTCCCCTAGAGTAAGTCGAGCGAAGGCATCGACATAATGCCCTACGGCACCTGCCCATCATCGGCTCTGGCCCTGCTCCTCCGACCTCCGCCATAATACCCCGTATCCAATCTCTCGGTCTGCCATCTCCGCTCGAGTCATCCAGGGTAGCCCCGTGGCCTCTCCACTGCTATGTGCTGCCAAGCCCGACTGCAACAAGTAGCTGCAACCGATCCCCTTTCGCTTTCGATAGTGGACCTCATACAACTCATCATAGAGTTGTGCTAATAGCGTCTATCCCCATCTCATAATCATCGAAGTATCTGTCGGACACTCCACCAACTGGAATACCACCTCTAGCAGGTTCCATGGGAACCTCGTGCTAGAAGAGTCGGGGAGCAGCATGTTGGAAATGAGGCTCATGAGTAATGCATGCCTCATTCCCAACACACCCCTCTCTAGCCACCATCGCACCAGTATGCCACCAATCTGGCAGTCCATCTCTGCCATCTCCATGGGGCTCTCCACACCCAACTCCTCCCCATGCCCAAAATAACGTATCAGTACTGCTGTCCTCCGATCCCATGACATCGTCCGGATCGGCAGTCCGTCTATTGGAATCCGAAGAATCCGATAGACATCCTCCAAGGTCACCGTCATCTCCCCTATTGGGAGATGGAAGGTATTAGTCCGAGGATCCCATAGATTGATCAGGGCCGTCAGATAGGCCCGATCCCCGACTACCGGCTCCAGTCGAGTCACCTGCTTGAGCCCAAGGGCGTCAAGCCAGTCCCAATCAGCCAAGGTCAGCGCCGCACGTGCTTCAGTAAAAATAGTCGGCACCCGATGTCGGCTCTTCACAACCTGTGAAAGAAAACAACACAAAAACATTAAAAACAATGAAAAACTGTACAACTCTAACATGTATATACAAATAATGCATTCAAACTGTACAGCCAAAAACACAAGCACAACATTCAAAAATTATTTGTCGAGTCCTAGGGTTTCTAATCCTAATCCATCAATTCCTAAATTCCAAAACACAACAAAATTTCAAAAATTATTTGTCAGTCCTAGGGTTTTTAACTCTAACTGATTAATTAAACATAAAAAAAAAAAAATAAAAAAAAAAAAAAAAAAAAAAAAATTACATGTTTACCTACGGTTTTTAACCTAAGTTCACCATTCAAAAAAAAAAAAAATCAATTTTTAACCTAGGGTTTCATTTTTCATCATTTCCAAAAAATCGACATGGTTTACCTACGGTTTTTAACCTAACTTCACCATTCACAAAAAAACAAAAAACACAAAAATTTATCAATTTTTTTTAATCTAGGGTTTCATTTTAAAAAATAGACAAAAACTGCAATGGTTTTCCTATGGTTTTAACCTAAGTTCACCATTCAAAACAAAAAAAAAATTCATCAATTTTTACCCTAGGGTTTCCTTTTTAATCATGTAAAAACAACAAAAAAAATTGACATGGTTTACCTACGGTTTCGACCTAAGTTTTACCATTCACATAAAAAAACATTTTTATAACCGTGGTTACCCTAAGGTGTTACTCTAAGTTTCATTTGGGTTTATTCTACGGTTTTTCGTCTAGGTTTCCATCGGTTTGCATACACGTTTCATTTTGTTTCATGGTCTTTAAATCAATTCATTCACCTTTTAATTAATTACTTCGGGTTTCGTGTCTTAAACAAAAGAAAAACACAATAAAAACAAATTGCAATTTTTCCAATTAAAACTCGAGGAGATAGTGCACTTACTGGTCTCGCTTCGGCTCCACCGCTTGACGACCCGGTCTGTGCACTCATGGTGGCTGGAAAATTCAGCAGCGCTTCGCGTCAGAAAATCTCCCTCCTCCTCCTCAGAGCTCCAAATCGCAATCGAAGTCGCAGCACAAATGAACCCAACCCGTCATTTTCGCGCTTTTATATTTTTTTATCCACCGAAATTCGTTCCTGCCTAGGACGAGCGCTTTTTCCTCGAAAGAGCGCTCGTCCCTCCCTAGGACGAATACCAACATGGAGTTCGTTCCACCCCGGAACGAATACAAAATTACACAAAAATCAAAAACAACAAAATTAAAAAAATTGAAAAATGCACCACAACAAAACCACTAAAAATTGCTGGACAAAAGTGCTCTTGTACTTAATATCTTGGCATCAAAAAACAAATGTCGGGGTTTACATTGTCATTATCTGTCTCCCAAAGAAGGCTACCATGGCCGGACCGCTCCATGAGAGATCAGATTTTTGCCAATGTTAACCCCAAATGGCGTCCCAAAATGGGTTCACACCCGCCAAAAACAAGTCCAAAAATTGGGAAACTGCTTGAGCATTCACCGGATAACATTTGAAGGAACCCTTACCTAAGTCATCTTGGGTCAAGCGACTCATCGCTTTTCTCATGTCGGTCATTCCCTCATCGATTCGTCGCTTGAGGGGGTAGTCACACTTAGTTGCCAATCAACAACAATATACCCAATCATGGAAATGACACGCATTCAAAGGATCATTGACAAAGACAATCGCGCCCCTGCTTGGGGCAGCAAACAAGCAATTATCACAAGCTGATCAAACACTTGGCATTCGTGAATCATGAACTCAAGGTTCCCATAGACAAAAGGTTGCGCCCTTTGCCTATTCATGACTGATCAATGTCCAAGTTCAAGTAATACCTCACCGAACCAGGTTAATACTTGATTTAAGTTCCTTAGCTCGTCAGAAGCAAGGATTCAAGAATGCATGCCCTTTCCATACTTGGGGCATCAAGAGTTGGTTAGGTTACTGAGAAACCCTAATCATTAGTGCTTTGGTTATCTATTTTTGCTCAGTGCTATGCCTTGCACAACGCTTCCCAAAAAGGGGCATCTATAGACACCAAAATAGCACCAATCCGATTAAGTGACAACGAGCGCTGATCGCATTGACACAAACAGTCCCTAGGGCAGCCCCTAGAGGTTAAACAGTGGTCTTAACCACTTCCAAAAGCAGTTTTAGAGGTCAGAGGTCAATTTGGCACATTTTTGGCACCTTGCTCTCTGTTCGTCCCACCCAGGGACGAATACAAACTGTCATTCGTCCCACCCAGAGACGAATACAGAATTCGTCCCGGGGTGGGACGAATAGAAGGTTTGACTGGCAAAAAAAGTCAAACTTTGGCAACTCCGCCAGTTAACTGAGGCTTCAGGCCATGCAATTGCGAGGACTAGATTTTATTCGAGAAGAAAGACTTCAGTAATGAGTGTCTTTATCATGCAAGACGATTTTGTAACAGGGAGTTAGCTTTTCTCTCAAAATCAGGACATGCAAACTCAAGTGCCGCCCTCGCATGCGCAATTCAAACAAGGAGACCCTAAGGTCTATAAATTGGGGAGTTTTCCCACCCAAAATAGAGATAGAGAAGGAGCATTTTGAGCAACGAAGTGCTGCCCTTTTACTTACTTACGATTTGTGCCTTTACATCCATAATCTCTTAATCGAAAGGGAGGTTATTGGGTGACTTTTGGAGGCACGAATCAAGACCCAAAACCCAATTTTTTGGCCACAATATCCTACCAATTTGTCGACAACACATCACAACAGGTTTCGGACTCATCCCAAGCGGATTGGTGTCGAAACAAAGTCTCAACCGGCGGGTGGTTTGCCTTCGGGCACCCCCTGCCTTATTGCAGGTTTACTCGTCTCACCCCGGAACGAGTACCAAACTATTGCAGGTTTACTCGTTTCACCCCGGAACGAATACCAGTCTGTTGCAGGTTTATTCGTCCTACCCCGAAACGAATACCGATCTGTGTCGAATTTGGTGATTGTTTCTTTTGCAGTATTTTGCTAGTTACATGATTATGCTTCTATCAAATTTTTAGTCTATTCAGATTCATTTTAATCATCGTTATATTTATCTTTTATATTCATTAACAATGCTCTCTTTCAGATTTGCGAGTTTCATTATCATACACGAGTGCTACTGACGATTTGTTGTTTCTTTGAACGTAGGAGGAGCAACAAGGATTAAAGATTCATCAATACCAACGGTGGCAACACTTTGGCCCGCCCATTTCACATGTGGGCACGCGAAAGGAGGAACACTAAATCCATGATTGTAATTGAAACTATGTTAACGCTCCTACCCCCTAAAAGGGAGGAGACGTCTTTGTAACCGAATTGGAAGAGTATAAATAAAAAGGGTTGTGCTTTCTATACTTCCTTTTATCTCATTTAAATTCGTCTCTTTTCTTTCATTTCATGCATTTCACTTTATAGGACCTTAAGCGTTAACTTTGGGTTTTGAATACATCGCATTAGTTTTCCTTTCAATCTTTCGAAATCTCGTGCTTTCAATATATATATATATATATTATATGACATATCTACTAAGTATACTGAAGAACACAAGCTTATACTGAGAGGGGGGGTGAACAGTATAAGACCTCTTTTTACTTTTCCTTTATACTTCAAAACAATAAAGCAATATATCCAAAGCAATATCAAAGCAATGCACAAGACCATCCACAAAGTGACACAACAATTTTGATGTGGTTCATCCACAAAACTTTTCTCTAAAAGTTATCTCAAAGTTCTTTGGGAAACCTTCCCAATTACAATGTTTATGAGCCTCGGCTCAAAGGAGAAACCTTCCCCCAATCTGAATTTATGAGCCTCTGCTCAAAGGAGATACCTTCCCCTACCTCTGCTCTGGTCGGTGATCCTCTAGAAGACCTCTCGCCTCCGCTGCCCTTAGCAAATGGAACTCTATCCATCAGAAGACACCTGTCTTCCCTGCTCCGGTCGGAGACCTCTGTCCTCAACTCTATCACCTCAAAGTTGGTCCTCGAATTTGCACTAAACACAATCCTTCGGTCTAGCACAAATGTCCTCTTCCTCTGTCTTTGATCTGCACCAAACACAGTCCTTTGGTTAGGCACAAATCTGTCCTCGGGTTCTTCTCATAGAACCAATGCACCTCTATCCTCAAGTTCTCTGATAGAACTATCAAACTCAGCTTCACAAGTCCTCTGCTAGGACCTGTCCAAATCTGCTCACAAGTCCCCAATGGAACCTGTCCAAAACCTGCTCACAAGTTCATCAAGAAAAACTTGCTTGGCGTGAACCCACAAAGAGAATTGTTAGAGACCCAATGTGATTCATCAACCTCATAGAAGCATAAAGAGAATTGTTAGAGACTCAATATGTTCTATACTTAACTCCCAATCTCAATCTCAACTCAATCTCAATCTCAACAGAATAAGATAGATGTAGTATGCTTTTCTCAAGAACATGAAACACAACCCAACAATTGCCAACCAAGCAATATGTCATATAACAATGATACTCATGTTCTTTCCAACAACCAATATCTTTTCTCAACCAATTAGGGCTTCAACAACAATGCTCAAAGACAAGGTTTAACCAACATCATTCAACTCAACATTAACCTTGAAGTATTCAACCAATCATCACTAGAAAAGGAAACAAGTAGAAATCCTTTTCCCTCCAAAGATATTTGAACAAAACAGCCACCCACACAATATCACCAAATGCAAAGAATAACTTGTTCAAATCAACTCAATGGAGTAAGCCCAATATCATGTATCAAGTAAAAGCAATAACTTGATCAACCAACCTCTATGGAAGCAACTCAATCATCAACCTCAACACAACCATCCAAGGGTTTCACCAACTCAAAGCAAGTATCAAGACTCACAACCATAAACCCTAGTGCACAATGCTTCCACTACCCCAAACCAGAAATATGCATTCACCAAAACTCTCATCAATGATAACAATGCATAAGTAGTCTTCAACAAACCAGAAACTAGGACTTACACCCAACCAAAGGAAACCTTGTTGAATACCTTTTCACTCCAATCTTATTTCAGGAAAACATACACCAATCATACTCATAAGAAGAATGTGCCCATACCTTATTGAAGTGAAGGAACCCCTTTGGAAATCTGCCACAATCACAAAATTCTTTTGCCAATCTTCACAAGGGTTAGTAGATCACAAAATAATCAACATTACTCCACTTTTCAATCATCATCACCAAAGCCTTTAATTGCACAACTTCCTTATCTCTCCTAAAACCACTTGTACCATAAAATAAAATAAATCACAACATTGCATAACCTTATAACTCCCAAAACCACTTATACCATAAAATAAAATAAATCACAACATTGCATAACCTTATAAATCCCAAAATACTTTAATCAAATTTAATTAACAAACTTTACCTTGTCTTTTCTACTCCCTGTCACAAATCGTCAGTGATTGTAATTTCAACACAATGCACCATGGGTCGCTCGCCCTCCTCAGCTCCTCACTTTCCTCACTCCTTGTCGTGATAAAAGAAAGTAATCCAAATGCTGCCGATCCGAATGATGAGAGAATACTCGTGTTTTCCCGGGCGACCCTACCCGCTCCAATTTTTGTTTGTGATATCTACCTTCCGTGTGTGTTGCACAGCTCTGTAGTAGCCCGTCCGCTATGAAGGCTAGAATTGCTGCCTCTATTAAGTGCTGCCATAATTAAGCTCTGTAGTAGCTCGTCTAACTCTGTCACTTAGTCTCAACTTGTCATCACATTTGGTAATTTTTGCTGCTCACCATCGGAAAACTAAACATCGCTCACTTATTTTGATTCACTATGCAGGCGTCACTGATGTTGAACATGTTTTCCATAACACTATCTTGCAAACTTATGTGCGAGCTCTGTTCTGAACCTGCGTTGTTATATGGTTGAAAGATGTGCTCCAAGGACCCATGAATTTTTACATGCTACTCATAAATATCAAAGACATTCCTTCAATCGGTCACGGTTGCGCACTGCTTGCTGCGGATCCAACACCTGCGAAACTCTGGCTTTCAAACGGCGATTTGGCTCCCTATCCTTCGTTCCTCCTTGCTGCGGTTTCCAGGTTAATCTGTGGGTCAATAGGCTCGAATGCTCATTCATCTCATGATGTTCGAATCACCACTGCTGCCCTTCCGTGACGTCGCCTCCGTCCCACTCTAACTCTCGCAGAGATTTCTCCTTCGTCGTCAATGCTTGCGCAATCTTCTGCCTCCACTCTTTGTTCTGCCATGCCGTCTCTTCTTATGAAATCGAAGGAATCTCAATCAAAGCACATTCACCTTGAGATAAAATTTGGCCTTGTTTTTATATGCACTAAGATGCACTTTTAACACGTCGGCAAATTTAATTTAATTTAAAATTTTAATTTAAATTTTAAATAAATAAAATTTAAACTAAATATTTAAAATTAAATATCTTCATCACCGGAGCACCTTTTTCAACGAAACGAAGAGCCAACTTGGGTTTTAAGAAAAACCCATTTCAAATATGTTGTCCATGGTTTTAAATAAAACCTTTTATTTTGACTGCCTTGGTTTTCACAAAAACCCTTCCGCTTCTTGACATCAATGACAACATCAACACTTGAGCAAAGGCAATGTACCCAAGGTACCCAAAATTGCCAACAATCTCCCCCTTTGTCATTGATGGCAAACCTTTACTAAAAACACATCTTCAAGAGCCAAAACTGAAACCCACAACTGAGAATCTACCTTTGAAGTTTTGCTCCCCCTGACTTGAAGCTTTCCTCTTCACTTGAAGCTCTCCCCCTTACTCATATCTCTCCCCCTTTGTCATCAATGGCAAAGGGCCACCTTTGGGGCTCGAGACTAAGAATGAGCCTCTTAGCTTAGTCCCTCCCCCACCTCCTATTGAGGTGATTAATTCTGGGGTGGGAGTAAAACTCCCATTAGGCACTGATCATCATCAGCGTCTATAACTTCCTTGTCGGGCCTTCTCTTGAACTCTTTGTCCGTATTCTTGTTCCTGTCATTGTTTTGATCCTTGGACCTGATCATGCCACTGTTCCTGTTCCTGTATCCTAGAATTTCAACTCTACACTGTTTGAATGTGTGACCTTCATTGTTGCACTTATAACAAGTAACAATGTTATTTCTTTTAGGCATACCTATTCTTTGAATCCACCAGTTCTAACCAAACCAGTTCTGACCAAACCTATTTTGACCAAGCCTGTTCTGACTAACCCAGTTCCTGATATTTGCCTTGCAAAAAATTGCTTTATGCCCAAACTGATTGCAAGAGTAGCAATACCCATGAAAGAAATTACCACTTCTGAAACTGTTATTTACCTTCTTCACTTGAGCCATGCAATGTACAGCCATGTGACCAAATCTTTGACAAGCAAAACATCTGCCTTGAAACTTTCCTTTATTTGACCTCTTAGGTTCTGAAAACTTCTTCTCATTCTGAATTCTGTTTTCTGTTTCTGTGCATCTATCATTCAAGGACTCATGATCTGAAATACTTTCCTCATTAGAACTCTCTTCCTTTTGGAGTCTCTTACTAGACTCTCCAACTTGTTCCTTGTGAGGCTTAACAAAACCAAGACCTATTTTATCTGTTGTCTTTCTTTGACCTTTGATATGAGATTTAACCTTTTTGGAGCTTTCTTGAAACCTGTACAGCTTATCCTTGTACTCTTTATTTTCCTCTTTCAACGAAGCCATTTTTTGTTCTAATTCACTATACTCACACACCTTAGATTCTAACTCATTCTTGAGTTCTTGTGCCTTAGCCATAGAGACATCAAGACTTTCTATAAGTTCATCTCTCTCCATACAACATTCATCTAACTTATCCTTGAGTCTAGCATTCTTCTTTCTTTCCTTTTTCAAAGCACTAAGAGCACTAATAAGTTCACCTTTAAGATCTATTTCACTTTCCTCTATATGTTTGCTTTTAGAATCATCAAAGCCTTTTTCAGATTTCTTATCACTAGAGGTGCTACCCTTTTCAAAAACCATACATGCATCCTCATACATACTAGCAACCGAATCATTAATTGTGCAATCATCCTCAAGGTGACCAAAATTTCCACATCTAAGACATTTCATGATAATGAATCTATGTTTTGGTTCTTCCTCTTTTTCTGATATGAACAACATCTCATTTTCATTATCACTTGAAGAACTTTCACTATCACTACTAGAACACTTACTTGCTTTGTCTAGGTAGAAGCTCTTCTTGTGCTTGTGAGAATACCTCTTTCCTTGATTGCTTTGCTCATCTTTGTTCTTCCATTGATGCCTATGCCTTTCAGAATCTTTGCTCTGACAGTCCTATTTATCTTCATCACTTTCAACCTTGGCAGCAATACAGTTAGTAGTATAATGACCAAACTTTCCACAATTGAAACATCTTACATTTTTCATACTTTTGTGCTTTCTAGAGAACTTGCATTTCTTGTTGTAATATACCTCTTCATCACTAGAAGACTCATCACTATCTTGAAGCTGATTACCTTTGGAATAATCCATTGTGTTCTTTACTAGCTTTTCCTTCAAGCTGTTAAACCTTTTCGAAGGAACCGGCTCTGATACCAATTGAAGAACACAAGCTTATACTGAGAGGGGGGGTGAAGAGTATAAGACCTCTTTTTACTTTTCCTTTATACTTCAAAACAATAAAGCAATATATCCAAAGCAATATCAAAACAATGCACAAGATCATCCACAAAGTGACACAACAATTTTGATGTGGTTCATCCACAAAACTTTTCTCTAAAATTTATCTCAAAGTTCTTTGGGAAACCTTCCCAATTACAATGTTTATGAGCCTCGGCTCAAAGGAGAAACCTTCCCCCAATCCTAAATTTATGAGCCTCTACTCAAAGGAGATACCTTCCCCTACCTCTGCTCTGGCTGGTGATCCTCTAGAAGACCTCTGCCTCCGCTGCCCTTAGCAAATGGAACTCTATCCACAGAAGACACCTATCTTCCTTGCTCTGGCTGGAGACCTTTGTCCTCAACTCTATCACCTCAAAGCTGGTCCTCGAATTTGCACTAAACACAATCCTTCGGTCTAGCACAAATGTCCTCTTCCTCTGTCTTTGATCTGCACCAAACATAGTCCTTTGGTCAGGCACAAATCTGTCCTCAAGTTCTTCTCATAGAACCAATGCACCTCTATCCTCAAGTTCTCTGATAGAACTATCAAACTCAGCTTCACAAGTCCTCTGCTAGGACCTGTCCAAATCTGCTCACAAGTCCCCAATGGAACCTGTCCAAAACCTGCTCACAAGTTCATCAAGAAAAACTTGCTTGGCGTGAACCCACAAAGAGAATTGTTAGAGACCCAATGTGATTCATCAACCTCATAGAAGCATAAAGAGAATTGTTAGAGACTCAATATGTTCTATACTTAACTCCCAATCTCAATCTCAACTCAATCTCAATCTCAAAAGAATAAGATAGATGTAGTATGCTTTTCTCAAGAACATGAAACACAACCCAACAATTGCCAACCAAGCAATATGTCATATAACAATGATACTCATGTTCTTTCCAACAACCAATATCTTTTCTCAACCAATTAGGGCTTCAACAACAATGCTCAAAGACAAGGTTTAACCAACATCATTCAACTCAACATTAACCTTGAAGTATTCAACCAATCATCACTAGAAAAGGAAACAAGTAGAAATCCTTTTCCCTCCAAAGATATTTGAACAAAATAGCCACCCACACAATATCACCAAATGCAAAGAATAACTTGTTCAAATCAACTCAATGGAGTAAGCCCAATATCATGTATCAAGTAAAAGCAATAACTTGATCAACCAACCTCTATGGAAGCAACTCAATCATCAACCTCAACACAACCATCCAAGGGTTTCACCAACTCAAAGCAAGTATCAAGACTCACAACCATAAACCCTAGTGCACAATGCTTCCACTACCCCAAACCAGAAATATGCATTCACCAAAACTCTCATCAATGATAACAATGCATAAGTAGTCTTCAACAAACCAGAAACTAGGACTTATACCCAACCAAAGGAAACCTTGTTGAATACCTTTTCACTCCAATCTTATTTCAGGAAAACATACACCAATCATACTCATAAGAAGAATGTGCCCATACCTTATTGAAGTGAAGGAACCCCTTTGGAAATCTGCCACAATCACAAAATTCTTTTGCCAATCTTCACAAGGGTTAGTAGATCACAAAATAATCAACATTACTCCACTTTTCAATAATCATCACCAAAGCCTTTAATTGCACAACTTCCTTATCTCTCCTAAAACCACTTGTACCATAAAATAAAATAAATCACAACATTGCATAACCTTATAACTCCCAAAACCACTTATACCATAAAATAAAATAAATCACAACATTGCATAACCTTATAACTCCCAAAATACTTTAATCAAATTTAATTAACAAACTTTACCTTGTCTTTTCTACTCCCTGTCACAAATCGTCAGTGATTGTAATTTCAGCACAATGCACCATGGGTCGCTCACCCTCCTTAGCTCCTCACTTTCCTCACTCCTTGCCATGATAAAATAAAGTAATCCAAATGCTGTCGATCCGAATGATGAGAGAATACTAGTGTTTTCTCGGGTGACCCTACCCGCTCCGATTTTTGTTTGTGGGATCTGCCTTCCATGTGTGTTGCACAGCTCTGCAGTAGCCTGTCCGTTATGAAGGCTAGAATTGTTGCCTCCGTTAAGCGCTGCCACCGTTAAGCTCTGTAGTAGCTCGTCTAACTCCGTCGCTTAGTCTCAACTCGTCGTCGCGTTTGGTAATTTTCGTTGCTCACCATCGCCAAACTGAACATCGCTCACTCGTTTTGATTCGCTATGCAGACGTCACCGATGTTGGACCTGTTTTCCATCACACTATCTTGCAAACTTATGTGCGAGCTCTGTTCCGAACCTGCATTGTTAGATGGTTGAAATATGTGCTCCGAGGACCCATGAATTTTTACATGTTGCTCATATATATCAAAGACATTCCTTCAATCGGTCACGGTTGCGCACTGCTTGCTGCGGATCCAACACCTGCGAAACTCTGGCTTTCAAACGGTGATTTGGCTCCCTATCCTTCGTTCCTCCTTGCTACGATTTCCAGGTTAATCTGTGGGTCAATAGGCTCGAATGCTCATTCATCTCATGATGTTTGAATCACCACTGCTGCCCTTCCGTGACGTCGCCTCCATCCCACACTAACTCTCGCAGAGATTTCTCCTTCGCCGTCAATGCTTGCGCAATCTTCTGCCTCCACTCTTTGTTCTGCCACGCCGTCTCTTCTTATGAAATCGAAGGATTCTCAATCAAAGCGCATTCACCTTGAGATAAAATTTGGCCTTGTTTTTATATGCACTAAGATGCACTTTTAACACGTCGGCAAATTTAATTTAATTTAAAATTTTAATTTTAATTTTAAATAAATAAAATTTAAACTAAATATTTAAAATTAAATATCTTCATCACCGGAGCACCTTTTTCAATGAAACGAAGAGCCAACTTGGGTTTTAAGAAAAACCCATTTCAAATCTGTTGTCCATGGTTTTAAATAAAACCTTTTATTTTGACTGCCTTGGTTTTCACAAAAACCCTTCCGCTTCTTGACATCAATGACAACATCAACACTTGAGCAAAGGCAATGTACCCAAGGTACCCAAAATTGCCAACATATACCATTTAACCATAAAAAATTATGAAATAAATATGACTGTGTTGTATATTTTTATATTTTAAAATTATAAATAATAAAAGGTACTAATTTATTAACTGTTTATAAATCTTAATATTTTTAATAATGTTATTATTAAGTAAAAAATAAATTTGAAAACTATGATTTGCAAAATATAATGTTAATATTTATATTAATATTATTCTTCTAATGGAAAGGGGATCAAGGCAGGGCAATACCATAAACCATTTAGATTTGAAAAAATTTTGTTACAAAAGGAGGAATTTTAAAAGAAATATCATAGTGGTGCGAAGAGAGATGCCTAACATATGGGACAACAATGTTTAGATTGTACAAGTAGTTTTATTATGTCAATGACCAACTAAAATGATGGAGGTGATCTAACAAGTCTAACTTCTAGGTTGATAGAGCTTCATTAGATAATTTGGTTTGATGGGTCATGAGGTGGTTAGATGGGATGAGGTGCAAAAACTCTTCAAGGAAGGAAAAAATACAAAGCAATTCAAATAGGGTTATGAGTTGCGTAAATTAGTTGAGGACTTTGGCAACAAAAAGGAGATATACTAGTAACAAAGAGAAAGAACCACATGGTTACTAGAGCATGATAGAAACAACAATTTTTTCCATCGAGTGACTTGTGCTAGGAGATAGACAAACAAGATGGAAGATATTTAGGATGAGAAATGACTCTCCTTTGATACTATCCCAAGTATGCATTTCCATTAAATGGATTATTTTATTAAAAAAAATTAGGAATGTATGTGACAAGATAGATAGGCTCACAAAAAAAGTTATTGTTTCCATACTCTCTATCATCTCATAATAAAAAAACTAGATCCTCCTTAAACCCATTCATAGAGAGGATCTAAAGAAGGTAATATTTTGAATGTAAGTCTATATGGATTCCCAATTGAGTTCATTTATCTTTCTAGGATAACTTCGGAGATGTAATGGTTATTAAACATGATTCTAGGGGTATAAAATGAATTCTTAAATCATTTAATCAGATATTTATTGCATTGATTCCAAAATTGGGGGAGGGATGCATATTTTAGATTCCAAACCTATCACCTTATGTAATGTCATATAAAAAATAGTCATGAAGGTAATAGTTGAGCAGCTAAAATCCTCTTACAAAAAATTATCTTGTTATAACAAGCGGGTTTTAGATATGGTGGATAAATATTGGATAGTGTGGTTCTAGCTCAAGAGGCAATCCACTCAATGCAAGAAAATAGAAATACAAGAATATTTATAAAATTGGATATGTCAAAGGCTTATGATAGGGTAGAGTGGATCTTCTTGTCAAGGATGATGGTAGCCTTCAACTTATCTAAGGATTTTATAGAGTGGATCATGAGTTATGTCTCTACTTTGACATACTTAGGGTTACTAAAAGGTCTTCTCCACTCACAATCATTTGCAGTCACTAGACGTATTTCTTAGCGAAATCATTGTTTCCTTTGTATTTTTTTATATTGCCTAAAGGCTTAGGAAAAATTTTCTTGAAGAGAAGACAACAATATTTCCTAATAGGTATCAAGGTAGGTAAGGAGGTTTTGACTTACCTACATTTTGTGGGTGACATAAGATTTATGGGAGTGGCCAAACTAATGAAAGCATGAATGATCTAAGATAATCTTAATGGTTATATTAGGGTCATGAACTAAGGCATCAATGATAATAATCAAATATGGTCTTCTTCAATATTTATAAAATGATTTAGGACATAATTTTAGAGATATTGGGATTCACAAGGACTTCCCTCCAAGTGGTCTATTCAGGAGTCCGTTTACATTCTTAAAAATTAAAGATAAATATCTAGAGGAATATTTTGGACCATATCAAAGAAAGAACTAACTATTGGTCTCATAAATGGTTAACTTGTAGGGGTATATTACATTTTTTATAATTATTTATTTAGGCCATATCAATCTATAAATTATATGTCATTGCTATGCTACATACCATATGGAAAGAGTTGAACAATATGGCCAGATAAAGTTTATAGGGAGAAGCCAAAGAAGAGATAAAATGGACGTTAGTATGGTGGGAAAAAGTAATTCAACCCAAGAAAAATGGGGGTTTCATAGCTAAATAATAAATCTTTGGTTCAAAATATTTACTAGAGGTGGATGTCCTAGCAAACTTCTTTATTTAATAGAGCTTTAACTAGTAAATATTTGGACATGTAAACCCAAGTGAGGTGAGTCATTTTTCCTTATATGGTAATCAATCCCTATTATGGTGGGATGTAAAGCTAGGATCTAATGTAGTGATATATAAATTAATTTTAAAATTTGGGAGATGGGAGAAGGTATAATTTTGGATAGATTCATGGGATCAAATACACATCTGTAATAGTTGAATTCCTTGAATTAAAACCAATAAAAACAACCATGGAAAGTAGGAGTTAGATCAAGATTGGAAGGTATTTGAACACCAATCAGTTGGTGGATTATATGTTTAATTATCTTAAGAAGTTGGTTGAGTGGCCAATACCAATCCCTATAAAATTGGAACCTATCATGACTAAAATCTTAGTAGAAATTTTTCTCACAAGTAGAGTTGAGGAGGATGAATTAGCCTAGGGCTATGGGAGACTTGGAGTCCACACTATAAATAATGGATGTGAAAATATACTTCTAGATCCTCCTCCTCATGCATATCAATATGAGGATTAGAGAAAGATTTGACAATCTAACAGTTGGCCAAAATATTTATTTGTCTAGCAATGCATTCATATTGGATCTCTTACTTTTTATAATTTAATATGAAGGGGAATCATTGACCCATCCTAGTTTGTTTTATTCTACAAAAGTGAAGAAACATTTTATCACCTATTATTTGAGTGTCTGTTCATGTGCCAAATTTGAGAGAGATGGTTTTTAGCATAGAAAACCATGTCCAATGACAATTTGAACAAGATTAATATTTGGTAAATATTGAATAAGGGTATATTTAAATATAAATATCTTTGTATTAGGTGGAATCTTGGATTAGGATTTATTTGATGGAAATTATTGTTGGAGAGAAATAGAATTTTTTTAGAAAAACCTTTTTATCCTTGGATGGCGTCTAATAGGTCATTTTGAGCAAAGTTACAAAAACTATGGCAGTGCATGCTAAAGAAGAAATGCAAGATGATATAGGAATCATTGAGAAGGAGGCTGAAATGTAAGAGGGGTAGGGAAAAGCTAGTTGGAAAAAACCCCTCAAGTTTGAATTAAAATTAATACTAATAAAGTTGTAAAAGACAATTCAGGTAGAGCTAGAATTGGAGTGGTCTACATGAATTATGTTTAGACAATGTTCTATTGAAAATTGTAGGGATTAGGTAAGGTAAAAAACAATGAAACAAAAGACTCAACGATTAAATTTTCTTCTATATGTGTGGTAAAACAAGGTTATAGGAGGATAATCATAGAATCAGATTCTCAAATCTTGGTAGGAGCTTTGGATTGCATGAGGAACTTTGGTTTACAGATATGGATGTTGATGGATCTTGTCACCCAAATTAAAGAGTTATGGAGGAAATTGGATGATGTGATTCGATTTATGTGGGTGAAGCTCTAAATACAATGGAAAACTTCTTGGATAATATGGGCATTGAGAAGTTAGGGATTTAGTGGCATAGTAGCACAACTATTGAGGATGGGAGGATTAGATAGATTGATAAGAAAATCTAATGTTTGGCTAATTTGAACAACCAATGCAGACATGGTTTAGGAGATTTGGCTCCAATATAGATTTTCTTTTAATCTTGTAACCAAAAGTAGTTAGTTTCTAAGATTTTGGATTTTAAAATTATAAAAGTTTGTTGAAAAATTAAGAAGAAATAAATACTCTTAGTGATTAAAATTAAAAAAAAAATTGTCCCAAACTTATAAATAATCTTATTTTAATATAATATTTTTAAATTAAAAAAAAAAACAATTTTTAAAAATAACTACTTTTAAATTTTTTATCATCAAATTAGATAATAATAATCATCATCTCAAATCCTCTTGAATTCTATATTTTTAAACAAAAAAAACCTATAATATCAATTCATTATAACAGGCGTAATGTTAACTTTCCATCTTTTAAAAGACCTAAACATTTGTATTTTTAAATTAACAATTTTAAAAAGTAAACTGTGTTTGATAGAGGAAGAGTGACCTACTTTATAATAATAATAATAATAAAAGACATTCTTTAGTTAACTAAGGATACATTCAATATATACTATCTTGCTACTTGACCAAAAGTCCTCGAGGTTGAAATTTGACGGGCTAAAAACCTTACAAAGGCTTGACATTGTAAATTGATCCGACTTATTATATGTATAAGTTATTGAACAGTTAATATTTTAAATCCCTCGTAAATAGAGGTTTAAGATTTGAAATTAGTAAAATATGATTTTGGGTTATATTGTATAAATTTTGATAAGAAAAAGTTATAAATAGTATTATATATTTTCAAATTTATTTTTTTATTGTGAATTTATGTGGAATCAACATTGAGGTAAACCCAACTGAGACGAGGTCGTCCCGCACCTCGTCCAGTTCGCGTACGTGTGCATGAGGGACGCCTTCAGGGCCGTTATGCAAGTTTAAATCCGTCGGACAGTATTCTCCGCACGATACCTGCCACGATTTCTCGCGGCGTAGCACCGTCAAAGTGCGGATAATTGTCTTTCATTTTCAAAACGGCGCACACATCTCCGAACGGAAAACCCAACCCAACCATAAAAAAACAAAAGGGAAATCTACATTAAAAAAACAAAAGGAAACTTAGCAATTTCTAACAAACCTAGTAAACCCATACAATGAATAGGAGAAACTTTCAAAAACAAGAAAATCATGAACATAAACCATGAAAACTAGAATACATGTCATTTGAGTTCACATTGACCTTCATTTCGGAATTTTTATAAGAAGGCAAATACCATACCCGAAGTAAATACTCTTTGACTAGCGGCAACGAAGTTTCATTTGGGGTTTAATAGTCTTACTTGTACCATCATATTTGTTAAAGTTGACAAATTCCATCACCATGGTTTGCCTCCACGAGTCCCACTGAGAAGTCAGACCGTTAAATAGGAAGGAATTTTTCCAAAACATCTTTGTTTTCAAGTAAAATTTCTGCTTTATTTCCTTCTCTATACACGTGCTGATTAATGATATTTGTGTCTGCCCAGTAATGCCCAGTAAGCTTGTGCATTCATTAATCATATTGTGAACATTTCATGGCAGGACTTCATTTCGTTTGAATCAATTGATAGCAAGCATGGAATCACCTTGTGGTCACAATCAAACTTCTGCATAACCTTGATACATGGCTCTCACTTCTGCCAAGGTTGTTGGACTAAATCCCAATATTATCTGCAAAGATTATTTGACCCTATCATTTCTCATAATGCCCCCAAATAGGATCATTCCAGGATTCCTTTTGCTCGCGCCATTAAAATTTAGGAATCCATTAAATAATAGATCTATCAATGCAAATTTAGAAGGGCCATCGCAGGATTCCCTTTTGCTCACGCCATTAAAATTTAGGAATCCAGAGAGAAAGATTGAACTTAAACTTGAACATTCTCCAAGAGAAAAATGATAACACAGTAAGCGACAGACCAAAATTTTTTGGTCAAACCATACGTGGGTAGACAACCTTCAAATTTACTTCATCCACATAGCCTAATAATAATTTTTTGTTTACCGGCATTTCGAATTTCCTGAAAGTGAGAGCGACATGATTCCCATCTCATTTCGTTATGTGGCGAATGAGTAATTCCATGCTATTTATGCTCATACAAAGGCGATTCTGCGAGTTTCCTGAAAGTGAGAGCGACGTGATTCCCATCTCATTTCGTTATGTGGCGAATGAGTAATTCCATGCTATTTATGCTCATACAAAGGCGATTCTGCGAATGTCCCTCGTACGGTTTTTAAAGACATGACCGCTACTCTGACGTCAGTTTTTGTTCTCTCTTTTAGATATACCTAGGAATTTCATTTTGCGTGGGTGCTTAGAGCTTTGTGTGTTATTCAAATGTCTCTTTTGTAAATCTCTAATCGGATAGATTCTTTAAAACTTTAAGAAATAGTAAAGGATTTTTTTATTAGTTGAAGTATAATATAAGGTTAAAATATATTTTAATAAAATAAATTTAATATAATTTGAAAAAATAAAAATAAAATAATTAATTTATTTAAGTCTGAAATCATATATAATATGATATATAAGATAATGTTTATGGTGATAGTAGACAAAATTATTTTTTAAGATAAGAAAATTTGTGAAAGGTGGATAGAGTTCAAATAGGATCATAGTAGCTAATGAAGTTATGTATTCAACATATTTTAGAAAAGAGAGAGCAAAGATCTTAAAACTTGATATTAATAAAGCCTATTATAATGTTAAATGAGGTTTTCCTTTTGTAGTATTGGAAAAGATCGAATTTTGGAAGAAATGGATCACATGGATTAAAGCTTGTGTCTTTATAATATCATACTCAATGTTGGTCGATGGACTAGTAACATAATAATTTAAAACCAAGAGGGTTCTAATATAAGGATATTCTTTATCACCATATCTTTTCATTACTATGACAAAGGTATTGGGAAGGAACTTGAAAAAAACATACAAAGAAGGGCTAATAAGCTAACATAAGGTTAATAAGAACATCACCAATATTACCCGTGAATAGTTTGTAGATAATTTAACTCTTTGGGAGGGTATTAGAAAAAAGGCTAGAGCATTGAATAACTTATTAAAGGAATATGATAGAGTGTATAGACAAAAAGTTAATATGAAAAATATAAAATCTGCTTTAGAAACACTTTAGCTAGAATTAAAGTAGTGATATGCAAGTTACTTTAAGCGGAGGTAAATTTACTAGCAACATATTTAAGGATACCCTTATTTGAGGGGAGAATGATGATATAATTGTGGAATCCAATTATAAGTAATGTTCAAAATAAACTACCAACATGGAAAGGTAGATGATTATCATTAGCAAGAAGAATAAATCAAATTAAATCAACCTTAAAAGCCATTCCAACATATTATATGTCCTTGTATATTATGCAAAAGTTTGCAGAAAATAAATTAATCTATATTATACAGTAATTTGTAATTAATATTACATGATAAATGAAATTTTTGTTTGGTGAAATGAAACAAGGTATGTGATGATAAAACTAGGGGAGGTCTTAATTTAAAACCTCTTATAAATGCAAACTTGGATCCAAGGCAAAATGTAATTTAGATATTGTACAATGAGAGTCAAAGATAATAGGCAAGAATTCTTTTAAGTACATTGAGCCTAATGATCCAAGTTTGATATTTATTACATTCTCTGGTTCTACACTATGGAATAATTTTAAAAAATCAATTGATCTAGTTATTAAGGTCTAATATAAGTGGTCAAAATTGGAGAAATAAATATATCTAGACATATACTTGATGTGATAAAATAAAACTCAATCTAGATCCAATTTTAAAATTGTGACTAAGATTACTTTAAGATAAATATGGTGATAGAGTTTCAAGAATTATATACAAGGATGAGTAAGAAATATACAAATGAAAAGAAGTTTTCTTACAAGTATAATACACATTGTTGCTAGGAAGCTATTAAAATAGGGAACCCAAAACTAGTACTAAAGAGGCCCACGTAGGGCAGCCAAGAAACAAAAATAAAAAAATGAAAATCACTTAGACCCGTAACATCCAAAATAGTTTTTGGGGTAACCAAAGCCCTTGAACTTCTAAAAAACTTCACTTACTATTTAAAGCTCCATGAAACAATATAAATTAGCAAATATTTGGAGTGGATCTCTTACCCTTAGTGAAGGGTTGAGAAATATTTCCAACACCCATATTCAATCAAGAATGAGAGCCATTGGTAATCTCTCACTTTGACTCTTTTTTTCGTAGAGATTTAATTGATGGTCCCCCAACATTATGCTCTACCCCAACATATACAAATCCCTTTTTAAGACTCCTTTGATTAGGGCAAATAAATCCCTTCGGATAGGGGGAGGTCTAGAGGAGAAAGGACTGGGGAAGATAGGGATGCCATTAGGGGATCTTGGGAGACTCTTAAGGGAATGAGGAGGGATCTAAGGATAGATAAATGTGGGATTAAATATGTCAGTGGTTGCATTATCGATAGAAATGGGGTAAATGGTTGGAAATAGGATTGGATGGATTACGAGGAGGACAACAAATAGGAATAGAAAAATAAGGAGCAGTGTTACCCTTCACCTGAGTTACAAATCCAAAGGGAGGGGGTGTCTCAATCGAGGGATGAGAAGTGATGAAATAATGCAACAAAAATGGAGGAGTGGTGAGGAACATATTTAGAAAGGTGAAAATATTCAATAGAAGGTGGTTTCGGAACCTGAAGGCATTGAGAATGAAAATGGCCTTGCTTGGAAGAGAAATCACAGAAATCGAGTTTATTTTTGTAATCAATAACTTGAGAGAAGGTACAAACATTTGAAATAAGATCGATCGAAGATAAGAGGACCGAATCAAAATTTGCATTGATGCACATACGGTCCTGGACCATATGGGACCCCTCTCAAGTGGAGTATCAAAAGTGATCAACTCTTTGATGTTCCACGTAATACCTCAGAGAATATCTTCACTCTAAAACTAAATTGGTAATCTTAGGAGACGAACCCAAATTGGAGTATAGTTGATGTTCTAAGTGGATGATTCAAAATGCATACCCTATTTTCATAGAAAAAGACATATTTGTTTGAAGAACCACTATCCTCCTATGAGGATTTGATGGGAATCAGTAGGATTGTTTAATGGGATAAAAATGAAAACTTTGGGGAGTGCAACTAGATCCATGGATCCTAAGGGCCACCAAGAGGAGTGGGACCATTTATGAATTGATTCCATGTATGACCGTGAACCTAGGAATTTATCAACCAATAAGTTGGAGTTGCGAGCGACCATGGACTCCATAAGTTCACAAGGGATCTGAAGGTTCCTATGAGAAGTATATAGATCAACCATATTCATCTCAAGTTGACTAGGGTTTGAGTTGAATTTCACCATATCTACAAAGGGCTTGGAAGAAACTTCTCTCAATCCATCCACAACAGCTACTGTTGTTGGAGGAACACTTCCATTCTCTTGATTCAAACCATATTCTTCTGATTCATCATTATCCGTAACACCACCATCACCATCATCCAAGTTGTTGATGTTGTGTCTGCCTACGTCGTCTCCATTGCTTCCATTTTTCTAAACCCTAAGATGAATTCAAGGCGAGACGAGTCATCACTCATAAATCAGATAAATAATATATTTGATCAAAAGACAATCAAAATTTTGTATAATTTACTTGAACAAGAAACAAATGTTTTGTTATTTTGGTGGAGCTATTACAATACAATCTATACATAATTTATGAAATAATAATAAAAGTATGATATTAATTAAAATTTCAAAGAGGATACCTAGGTTTGAATCTTTCTAAATATATATATATATATATATATATATATACATATATATATATATATAGCATTATACGGTGTAATACTAATGAATTTTGTTTTAAATTCATACTAATAATAATAATATTGTCTATCTATTTAAATTTCAATTATAATATATCAAATTTTAAAATGTTTCTATATATATAAAAGCAGATTTTAAAAAGGTTTTTCTTTTCCTTTTACATATACTTAGTCACATTGCTTATTTGGTGCCACAAATATTTGAACTTTGGTGTCGGTTACATTAACTATTTGTCTGAACCATTGAACCAAGAACCCATTGGCAAAAAAATTAAGTTAAAAACAAGGGTTTTTATAAGGGATCCTTGGTTCCCTTGTATTAAGTGGGGTTTGAACCTTGGACCTCCCTAAAGAGAGGTCAAAACCCTTACCATAGCCATAATCTTGCAAATTTTGGTTAAAATATTATAGTCATCAATTAATTAGCAATTAATAACTATTTAGTCATTTAATAGTTAACATTATTAATAAATAATTACTAGAATGATTAAAATGGTCAACCTTATGTTTATAATTGTCTAATTAATTATATAGGATTAAGAAATATTATAATTGTATTAACATATTGCTACATAATGGTCATACAATAAATACTAAGGATTGGATATAACTTGAGTGGGTTTGACTATGAAGGTTTATAAGTAATCCAAATAGGAGATCCAAGTTTCAAATCCAAAGTGGGGTACAATATGCATATTATGCAAAAAGATAACACAACATAAATGCTTTCTTCCATATATAATGTACCAAGGAAGTGGTCTATCACCTTCAATTATAATGAATTTTATAATATTATTTAATTTAACTTAATATTGTTTATATTAATAAACATTTAAAAAAATATATTTAAAATTAAAATATAAATTTAATTTAATATAAAAAATAAATAAATAAAATATTCACTCAAATGTTCAACTAAAATGGTACATACCCTCGTATTTTTCCTTCAACTTAAATGGATTTGGAAAGTGTGTGTTTTACAAATGTATTAGTGCAATACACAAAGGAAAATTATTAGTTTAAAATATGAAATAAAAACAATAAAAATAATTTTAATAATATTACGTTTTAATTAATATTTAAAATTATTATTATTTTAATATTATTTATTATTAATTTTTTTAATACTGTTTAACCATTTTCATTTAGAATTATCATGAATGAAAAGTTACAAATATAGGATAGTTATGTATTTTAAAATACAAATTATTAAAAAAAAATAATAAAGAAAGGATATTGGCTGTGAATAGATAAAAAATGGAGTCTTCCCTTAAAATCCCTTGAACACAAAAACTAAATTACGAGACTTCTGAACTCAGGTCCATATGTGGACGTAACATTTAAAAAAAAAAAACAATATGTAATGCTATATTGAATTGGGTATTCAAAGAAAAATAAAAGTAAAAAGTAAAACACACAAAAGAATAAAAAATTTGAAGAAACAAATCCTTTAATTAAAAATTGGAAAAAATGTTTAAATATTTGTAACTTGAACTTTAAAAGAGGAAAGAAAGAAAGGCATCGCTCAGCCGAAAGAAATAAAGTAAACCTAAAGAATAAGAAATTTGAAAAAACAAATCCTTTAATTAAAAGTTGGAAAAAAATGTTTAAATATTTGTAACGTGAACTTTAAAAGAGGAAGAAAGAAAGGCATCGCTCAGCCGAAAGAATGAAAGTAAACCTGGTCAATCTTTAATCCAATCCAGCAGTCACCAATATTTTTCTTTCAATATGGAAAAATGTTTGCCAAGGTACGCCCTGCATACGTCAACGTCTCCTATTTGTCTGAAAAATCGTGTATGATACCGTTATTCCATGCAGCGAATTAGCCTGATCCGAAAGACAGACTCTGTACATATAAAAGAATAAGAAAAAATTACACACAATAACACAAGATATATTGATTACAGAAGGAGCAACAGTTTCATCTGGTTTCATCATAGTAGAGGAAAGACATCAACAGGATCGCTAATACTAATTGTGGGTTAGCCACTTTAAATGAAATGGCACAAATGTAGGTGAAAGGTGAGTTGGGTTGGGTTGGTGCAACAGAGAATTCTAGATGGTCAACACAGACGGCCACTGACTGTAATTTATTGCAATGACTCACCTTAAATGAATGAAAATGAATTTATGTCCAACACTTCCATAAATTCATTTTTGCAAGACCCTAGACACAATTACATAAAAATTTGGATGTTATAATATGTTTTGAAAAACTTTGAGAGCAAAAAATCACTTTCAATACAATGGTGCCTTTTATATCTTACCCTTCTGTCAAAAAAACTCTCCAATGTAGAGACAGGTAGCAAGAAGAATCCAAGACACTGTAATGCCAGTTATGGCCACACAACCTGCATGGATAAAATGGTATCAACCACTAGATTAAATCAAAAAATCACTTTCAATACAATGGTGCCTTTTATATCTTACCCTACTGTCAAAATAAACTCTCCAATGCAGGTACAGGTAGCAAGAAGAATCCAAGACACTGTAATCCCAGTTATGGCCACACAACCTGCATGGATAAAACGGCATCAACAACTAGATTAAATCAGAAAAATCCTCCATCAGCTGCCTAATATGCTTCTTTCCACTAAAGGGATTCCTCAAAATAAACAGGAGCACTAACACCAACATGTCCAGCAGCCCTGCAAAATCCAACCGCTAGTTGTTGTTGGCGTCCACGATCTTCAGCAATGCCTCCACTTATATATGCACTTCCAACTTTATCACAACACAACCACACCTAGCATCAAGACTCAAAAACAGGCCCTAACAAGCCCTTGATGACTAAAACAACACTGTCAACACCGGACTTTATGAGACTCTTTAGCAGACTCTTCACTAAGACAATCTTTTTAAAGAAAAGCCATAATTGCTTACATGAGCAACAAATATTAGATCTATACGCCAGAATCAATTTAACACAGAAATATTCATACACAGACATCCATGGGCTTTAATACCATGTAAAAAAAATAAAAATAAATTACACAAAGTATTGATCAAATTACAACAAGACCAACAACTTAATCTAATTTCTTTTTAGCAGGCTAATAAATTCTGGATCATCTGTGGTGTTAGCCACTTCTACTGGAGTGGCACACAAATGCAGGTGCATGGGGCTTTATTTATAGAGGTGAGTTGGATCGATGCCAAAGAATTCTAAATTGTCAGCACACATATTGTCAGAAATTATTGCACCGACTAACCCCAATGAATAATGAACCGACAAGATGAAGTTATTTCCAACAGTACAGACGCCTAGGAGAGCAATGTTACGAAAGCGCTTGAAACATGTAAGAATTATGTTTGCAATAAATCCTAATGTCTAGAACTTAGGCAAGCGAAGACAACAGATGCCGATGATTTTCGGCATCTACTTCCAATCGTTTTGGGCCCTCTACGCTGCATTACATGGACCTTCCACAACTAGACCAAATTCAATGGTAGTTTCCTCTTAGCAATTCCACAATGAAGGAACAAAGAACTTTATATATACCGGTCGTGTCAGGCTATCAGATAAAAAATATATATACCTCCTTATTAAATTGGAAATTTAGATCTAATTTTAAATATGTACATTTTCATTGTCAAACTTATTTAAATTATAAAGTCTGAACAATAAAATAAACAATACAAAACAAGTGTTTTATACTTCACAGGCAGGTCTGGTACTTTAATGAAATTCCATCTTAGCTTATTAGACACACATCTAAGAAGAGAAGGAAAAACAATCCACGAATGATGTAAAAATTGTGAAGAGCACTTGCAGTGCTATTGTCCTTTGGCAGATAATCTAATTTTAAATATGTACATTTTCGTTGTCAAACTTATTTAAATTAAAAATGTCTGGAAAATAAAATAAACAATACAAAACAAGTGTTTTATACTTCACAGGAAGGTCTGGTACTTTATTTGAATTCCATCTTACCCTATTAGACACACATATAAGAAGAGAGAAGGAAAAACAATCCACGAATGATGTAAAAATTGTGAAGAGCACTTGCAGTGCTATTGTCCTTTGGCAGATAATCTAATTTTAAATATGTACATTTTCATTGTCAAATTTATTTAAATTATAAAGTCTGAAAAATAAAATAAACAATACAAAACAAGTGTTTGAAACTTCACAGGAAGGTCTGGTATTTTAATGAATTCCATCTTACCTTATTAGACACACATCTAAGAAGAGAAGGAAAAACAATCCACGAATGATGTAAAAATTGTGAAGAGCACTTGCAGTGCAATTTGTTAGAAAAATAAACCCAGATTTCCCGCCTGTGCCCAACTGCGTTGCCGCAAATCCGAGATCCCGACAAAAGTGTGACAGGACGTCGCACTTATCTTTTGACAGATTTGACACCTGGCAGATCCGATCTCCGCAGGTGTTAATACCCAGTCGGCGTTTGTCAGAAACCCTAGATGTGGGTCGGTCCGAGGATAACCCTTATCCGGAGCTGTCAGAGGATAACCCTTATCCTTCTCTCCCGGCGGCTATAAAAGGCGGTTCGGTTCTTCAGACAAACTAGTGCGAAGAGAGCGTAGAAGAAGGAAGCAGAGCGGGTGTGAGAGAAGTTCGTGAAAGTGAGCAGAGAAAGAAGGGCGAGTGTTTCAGTGAGCAGTGAGGCTCAGCTGATAAATGTACGAGCAACAGACTCGACATTTCCCTTGTCCAGCTTTATCCTGCAGCGTAGCTCGCAGATGTTGTTACTTCCTCGGTTGAGGAATTCCGTAACCCTAGTTGTTCATATGAATAAAGTTTGCTTTTGTCCGTGGCATATTTAGGGTTTGCGCTTTTTAGGTGTTAACCTATTTGTTCTCTGTTCCGGCGTTTCTCTCCTATCTCTCGGGTCTTGCCAAGCCAGGCAAACCCAGCAGCAGCCGCGCAAGACGAAGAACTTGATGGCCAGAGTTGGCCAAGTCTGAAGCCTACAAACCGTTGTCGTGCGAAGTTGATCGACGAGCCCGGCGAAGTTTGTTGCCCGGCGAAGTTCGACTGCGTGTGAGTGATTGACTTCGGCAGTTCGGGAAAGCGAAGTCCGCACTGCGTGTGAGTGACGAACTTCGGCAGTGGCCAATCGAAGTTCGCACTTCGCTCAACAACTGCAGTTCGGCTAAAAATAATGCGCTGTGCGCACTTCGCGCGACAGTCGCACTTCGGCCAGAAGGAAGTGCGAAGTCTGCACTTCGGTCGAAGCGATGCGCGCTGTGCGCACTTCGCGCGACGACCGCACTCGCGCGAACGAAGTGCGAAGTTTGCACTTCGGTCGAACATCGCGCGACAGCCACACTTCGGCCAGAAGGAAGTGCGAAGTTCACACTTCGGCCGAAGTCAGTGCGCTGCCCGCATCTCGCTTGGTCGATCGCCCAGCGTAGTCCGCTACTGATGGTCTTCGACGAAAGAAAAAATCACCGTTTCTTCCTTCAAATTGGTATCAGAGATGATAGTACCGTGACATGGAGATAGAAGCATGGCTTCTGAGAGAAACTCATTGCAGTTGCAGATCCCACGATTTAACGGTAAAAACTACGATTACTGGAGCATCCAGATGAGGATCCTGTTCGGATCTCAGGAGCTATGGGAGTTGGTCGAGACCGGCTACCCGTAACCGGCAGATGCAACGAAGATCGGCCGCCCTCTCTCAGCAGACAAGGATCTGTTGAAAGAGCATAAAAATAAGGACCAGAAGGCCCTCTTCTACATCATGCAAGCGGTTGAGGAGACCATCTTCCCGTGGATTGCATCAGCCACCAAGGCCAAGCAGGCCTGGGAAACCCTGGTGAGTTCGTATCAGGGCACCGACAAAGTGAAGTTGGTGAAGCTGCAGATGCTCAGGAGAGAGTTCGAGAACCTGTAGATGAGCGAGTCCGAGTCGATGAGTGATTTCTTCACCCGGACGATGGAAATTATCAACCAGATGCGGTTGAATGGAGAAAATGTCCAGAGCCAGAGAATCGTGGAGAAGATTCTCAGAAGTCTGCCTGTGAAGTTCGACTCGGTTGTGATAGCAATCGAAGAGTCGAGAGATTTGACAACCCTCTCGACAGACGAACTCATGGGTTCTCTGTAGACCCATGAACAGAGGCTGAGCCACTCAACTCAGTCTTCTTTGGAGCAAGCCTTCAAAGTGCAAGTCTCAGTACGAGACAGCGTCAGACAAGACTCCAAGCACAGTGCTTCTAGTTCTCACGGTGGAAGAGGCAGAAGTAGACGTGGGAGAAAGAACAAGCAAGGTGGGAAATCGAACCCTCAGGACGCTGAGCCAAGTTGCAACTTCCATCAGCAAGGAGGAAGAGGCACTGGTAAAAATCAGCAAGGTGGCTCTCAGCAGAAGAAGGACATGTCAAAGGTCCAATGCTACTACTGCAGCAAGTTCGGCCATTATGCCACACAATGCAGAAAGAAGATGGTGAACAAGAATCAGCAGCAAGCCCATTATTCGAAGGAACCTAAAAATGCGGTAGGAGGAATTGTGTTGCTGACTTGCATTATTGAAGAGGAGAGCAAGAAAAACGTCTGGTATCTTGACAGTGGTTGCAGCAACCACATGACTGGGAACAGAGAGATGTTCTCACAACTGGATGAAACAGTCCAGTCCGAAGTCAATATGGGGAACAACATCAAAGTTCCTATGATGGGGAAAGGAAATATCCTCATCCACACCCGGCATGGTGATAGAAAAACAATTCAAGATGTTTATTATGTGCCTGGGTTGAAGCATAATCTGCTTAGTGTTGGACAGCTTGTGCAGAAGGGGCACACTGTACTGTTCAAATATGGAGTCTGTTCCATCAGAGACAAGGTCCATGGACAAATTGCATCTGTGTCCATGACAAAAAATAAGATGTTTCCACTACAGATTCAAAATGAATCTTTGTTGTCTCTGAGTGTAGTTGAGAAGGATGCTACCTGGCTATGGCATCTTAGATTCGGTCACCTGAGTTTCAGTGGCCTGAATCTGCTGCACAAGAAGCAGATGGTGAAGGGTTTACCCCTTATAGAGCAACCGAACCAAGTTTGTGAAGGTTGCCTGGTCGGAAAGCAGCACAGGGACGCATTCCCTGTAGGGCAGTCTTGGAGAGCATCATGGCCTTTGGAGCTGGTGCACTCAGACATTTGTGGTCCCATGCAGACCACTTCATATGTCGGCAACAAGTATTTCCTGACCTTCATTGATGACTTCAGCCGGAAGACTTGGATTTATCCAATCACGTTGAAATCAGAGGCGTTTGCAAGGTTTAGGGAGTTCAAGGCTCTGGTTGAGAAACAGAGCGGTTACTATGTGAAGACTCTCAAAACTGATGGAGGTGGAGAGTACATCTATAACGAATTCCACAACTTCTACAAGCAACATGGAATTCGGAGGCAGTTCACTGCCAGATACATGCTACAGCAAAATGGCGTAGCTGAGAGGAAGAATAGAACAATCATGGAGATGGCACGGAGCATGCTGAAGGCAAAAAGTTTGCCACATGAGTTCTGGGCAGAAGCTGTAATTTGTGCAGTTTACCTACTGAATCGGTGTCCCACCAAGAGTGTGAAGGACAAAATTCTAGAGGAAGCCTGGAGCAAGTTGAAGCCAAGTGTGGCTCATTTGCGAGTTTTCGAGTGCATAGCATATGCACATGTTCCAGATGAGAAGCGATAGAAGCTAGATGACAAAGCTGAAAGATGCATCTTCATAGGGTACAGCGAACCAGCGAAGGCGTACAGGCTGTACAATCCTATGACAAAGAAACTTGTCATTAGCCGAGACATGAAGTTCCTGGAGGATGAAGTCTGGAACTGGAAGTCAAAGACTGGTCAGACTGAACCAGCAACTGTTGAGTCTGTAGACTTGGAGGAAGACAGAGTTCAACCACCTGTGCCTTCAAGCATCAACGTGGTGCCAGCAGCAGCACACCCTCAACATCCCGCTCACCTCCACTTGCAAGCAGAATACAGAACCTGAGGACTCCTATAAAGACTCGGAGCTTGCAAGACATCTATGAGGTAACCCGTAATCATTTAGATGAAGATTATTCTGATTTTGCTCTCTTTACTGAATGTGATCCAATGGAGTTTGAAGAGGCAAGTCAGAATCGCAAATGGGTGAATGCGATGGATGAGGAGATAGCAGCCATTGATAAGAATGAGACATGGCAGCTAACAGATCTTCCAGCATGGAAGAAGACCATTGGGGTCAAGTGGGTATATAAGACGAAGTTTAATGCCCAAGGAGAGGTTGACAGACACAAGGCTAGATTAGTGGCGAAAGGCTACAAGCAGAAGTCAGGAGTTGACTATCATGATGTGTATGCACCTGTAGCCCGACTTGACACAGTCAGAATGATTCTGGCACTCGCAGCTCAGAAAGGATGGAGCATGTTCTAGATGGATGTCAAGTCTGCCTTCCTCAACGGTGTGTTGGAAGAAGAGGTCTACATAGACCAGCCACCCGGTTATGAAATACTAGGGCAAGAAGGCAAAGTCCTGAAGCTGAAGAAGGCCCTATATGGTTTGAAGCAGGCACCCCAAGCTTGGTACAGCCGGATTGACGACTATTTTTAGGAGAATGAGTTTCAAAAATGCCCATATGAGCACTCCCTATACATGAAGACAAATGCAGTAGGTGAGCTCATCATCGTCTGCCTGTACGTAGACGATCTAATATTTACTGGCAATAGCAGCAGCCTATTTGCGCAGTTTAGAATAGCCATGAAGTTCGAGTTTGAAATGACTGATATGGGGCTGATGAAATATTTTCTCGGCATTGAAGTTGACCAATTAGCAGATGGCATCTTCATTTCTCAGGGCAAGTATGTGAATGATGTCCTGAAGCGCTTCAAGATGGAGGACAACAAACTCGCCATCACACCCGTAGCCACGGGTTTGAAGCTGAGCAAGTTGGATACAGGGAGGTCTGTAGATCCAACCTTGTTCAAAAGGCTAGTTGGCAGTCTAATGTACTTGACTGCAACTCGGCCAGATCTGATGTTCGGAGTCAGCCTGATCAGCCGTTTCATGGAGACTCCAAAGGACACGCACTGGCAAGCAGGAAAAAGGATCTTGCGCTATGTCAGTGGGACGCAGAACCATGGCCTATTTTACGCCTGACGGGACCAGTTGGAGCTAGTGGGCTTCACGAGCACGATGGATCGGGTCGGGCAAGATGCGACGATCGGAAGAACACCTCCAGGTATGCTTTCCATCTTGGATCGAGGCAGTCTCATGGGCGTCCAAGAAGCAACCCATTGTTGCATTGTCCACAGCCGAAGCAGAATATGTCGCCGCCACGACATCCGCATGCCAGGCAGTATGGCTACGAAGAGTTCTGAGCGAACTGTTTAATCCTTCGGAAGGCGCGACAACAATTTTTTGTGACAACAATTCGGCCATTGCACTGTCAAAGGATCCCGTGTTCCATGGCCGGATGAAGCACATTGATATTCGTTATCACTTCATCAGAGAGTTGGTGAAGTCCGGAGAAATTCATCTACAGTTTTGTAGATCTAAGGAGCAGATTAGCGGATATTTTCACGAAGCCTTTGAAGGAGGAAGACTTCAGCAGATTGCGAGAGCAGCTTGGAGTCAAAGTGCTTGTGAAATCAGGTTTAAAGGAGGGTGTTAGAAAAATAAACCCAGATTTCCCGCCTGTGCCCAACTGCGCTGCCGCAAATCCGAGATCCCGACAAAAGTGTGACAGGACGTCGCACTTATCTTCTAACAGATTTGACACCTGGCAGATCCGATCTCCGTAGGTGTTAATACCCAGTCGGCGTTTGTCAGAAACCCTAGATGTGGGTCGGTCCGAGGATAACCCTTATCCGGAGCTGTCAGAGGATAACCCTTATCCTTCTCTCCCCGCGGCTATAAAAGGCGGTTCGGTTCTTCAGACAAACTAGTGCGAAGAGAGCGTAGAAGAAGGAAGCAGAGCGGGTGTGAGAGAAGTTCATGAAAGTGAGCAGAGAAAGAAGGGCGAGTGTTTCAGTGAGCAGTGAGGCTCAGCTGATAAATGTCCGAGCAGCAGACTCGACATTTCCCTTGTCTAGTTTATCCTACAGCGTAGCCTGCAGATGTTGTTACTTCCTCGGTTAAGGAATTCTGTAACCCTAGTTGTTCATATGAATAAAGTTTGCTTTTGTCTGTGGCATATTTAGGGTTTGCAGTTGTTTAGGTGTTAACCTATTTGTTCTCTGTTCCGGTGTTTCTCTCCTATCTCTCGGGTCTTTCCAAGCCAGGCAAACCCAGCAGTAGCCGCACAAGATGAAGAACTTGATGGCCAGAGTTGGCCAAGTCTGAAGCCTGCAAACCGTTGTCGTGCGAAGTTGGTCGACGAGCCCGGCGAAGTTTGTTGCCCGGCGAAGTCCGACTGCGTGTGAGTGATTGACTTCGGCAGTTCGGGCAAGCGAAGTCCGCCATCGCATGTGAGTGACGAACTCGGCGATGGGCTGCCGAAGTTCGCACTTCTCTCAACAACTGTAGTTCGGCTGAAAATAATGCGTTGTGTGCACTTCGTGCGACAGCCGCACTTCGGCCAGAACGAAGTGCGAAGTTCGCACTTCGGCCGAAAATAGTGCGCTGTGCACACTTCGCGCGACAGCCGCACTTCGGCCAGAAGGAAGTGCGCAGTCCGCACTTCGGCCGAAAGTAGTGTGCTGTGCGCACTTTGCGCGACAGCCACACTTCGGCCAGAACGAAGTGCGAAGTTCGCACTTCGGCCGAACATCGCGTGACAGCCGCACTTCGGCCAGAAGGAAGTGCGAAGTTCGCCCTTCGGCCGAAGTTAGTGCGCTGCCCGCATCTCGCTTGGTCGACCGCCCAGCGCAGTCCGCTACTGACGGTCTTCGGTGAAAGAAAAAATCACCGTTTCTTCCTTCACAATTCTCCTTTGGCAGATATGAAATAAGACAGGACAGCGATAAACAAATGTTTTTATTATTTCTACCAAAGGAGAGCTGCCCAGTCAATGCTAACCACATGAACTAATTAGGCTATCGAAGTCTCTTCACACCCTCCTGACGGATAGGGTGTAGTTATATTAAGCAGTTAAGGATATCCTGGGAGCGAAAGGCATATACCTGTATAGATAAATCTTACTAAAACAGAACAATTGTTGGATATTTCCGTCTGTGTTCTCACCCATCTCCTTTTTATCTCATATCACCTCATGAGAAATGACATTTATGCTTACTTTACATAACGTAGATAAACATGAATATAGTGATGTATCAAAACCGACAATTATGTCTTGGGAATGTTTTGTTTTTGATAGCAAGGAATTTCTTGAAGGAGGAATTTAAATCGCGTCAATAAAAAAAACGCTTCGCAAGTTTTTGGGGTCACGAGGGAGCTTCACAATGTTGGACAGCGAGGTAGGTGCTTCGCTTGGTCAATTAGCGAAGTGTCTGAGAGAAGAGAAGCTTCGCAAATTTTGGGGCACAAAAATTGCTTCGGGAATTTTAGCAGCGAAGTGACTGCTTCGGAGAGTTAAACTACGAAGTGCCAAATAAAAATAAACTTTGCCAGTTTTAACTCGGTGGAGGTTGTTTCGGAATAAAAGCTGGCGAAGTGGGAGCTTCGCTCAAGAAGGCTACGAAGCACAGGTTAAAAGGAGCTTCGGGCGAAGTGGCCCCAAACAGCCACTTCGGGAAATAAGACGCCGAAGTGCTACTTAGACACAGCAGACAAATAATCAAATTTTGCAGCTGAACAGGAACATATTAAAACAAAATAGCACAAGCAGATATTTTATTTATAGGAATAAAACCGGGTTACAAAGCTTCCTTTCTGAAGCGATTACTGACATCTGCAAATATGTTTGCAGGGTAAACACAAAAGGTTTTCTCGGAGACTGTTGCTCCCTTCTCCGACTAACGGTTGCTCTGCTGCTGCTTTCCTCTGCTATTTTTCGATTGAAACCCTAACATTGCGGTTGCTTTGTGCTTGCAATTCCTCTCTAAATAAAATGACAACAGGTCCGATATTTACAGACGGGAGATGAGCACAATGGGTGGGAAAAATTTCACCAATCGGCTAACAAAAATAAATGCCGAAGAGGGTTTTCAGCCAATCACCGAACAACCCTACCTAAAATTAAACTATGGATAAAATAAAATGATTACTGAAATAATTTCAAGAAGATAGCCAAAAGAAAATTATCCAATGAAACATATCATAGAACCTTCAAGAGAGAATGCTAGAAAAATCTACCCTGGTACCACATTAGAATTTCATAATAATATATATGCAAAGAATTACACAAGAGATGAAGAGAAGAGTAGAACTGATTGATTCCAAGGATCAACTCTATATAAATAGCAGAGTTGATCATTGAGATTCGTTGGATTACAACAACTCATCAGACCTGATGAAGACACCACTAAGAGTTCTTATGACACATGGAGGAGTGAAAATTCAAGTGTCTATCCTAGTGGAACTTAAGATAATATTATCTTATTCTAACAAAACAAAGGGATATCATTTGGGCATATGGAATAATTGTTTATTGTTTAGGAAAGTATTATGGAATGAAAAATATGATTGGCATTAGTTTTAGATTTTTGGTTTTATGGGAAGCATGTTGTATATGATTGTGATTCCTAAGTCTTTATTGTTGTCATTTTTCTTTTGGTTAAATAGGAATGTAGAAGAGCAATAAAAAATATTTTATAATGCTCAAAACCATCCTATAATGAAATATACATTAGCAAATACAACCTATGTGTATCACATATTCTTACCAACCATGGTTTCCTAATTAGTTTTGATTCTTGCTCTGTAATATTTAATTATTCTAGGTAACATGAAAAGTTTCATAATAGTGAGGTTAGAGATTTTATATTGTTTGATTTTATTTATGTGTTGGTTGGTAGAATGATTATATAATGTTGTTTATATCATATTTTAGTTTGAATCCCAATATAATGCCATGTGATGTTGTTATTGATTACTAGTTTTATCACTTAATTACAAGCATTCATTATTGTGCTTATATCAAGTTTTCATGACGCCATATTTAGCTTACATCTAGATTGAACTATATATATGTTGATTTTTTATTGGGTTTAATTTTTTAAATTAGATTTTTGAAACAAAAAGCCTCTCATTATAGAGGTGTGATTAGGATTGAATCTCATTATAGAGGTGTGATTAGGATTGAAGGATGATGAATTATAAAAAAAATTGTGTAGGACTTTCAATTGTATTTCAATAATATAATCTACAACAATGTATTATTATTGGTTTTCTTCTCCTATAGGGTTTTTCCTCTAGGAGAAGAAAATCATTTTTATTAAAATATTTTAATTAAATTTAAAATAAAAAATTAAAAGGGGCAAGAAAATCATTTTAAAAAACCAGGTTATAATGTTAACCCAAAATGAAATGAACATAAGACAACATAATATTAATTGAGGGTGACAAATCCATGTAATATTTATCAGTTTCAATGGTTACTTGTTTTGATGTTTTTTTTTTTGGTAAAAATTATGTTCCCTAGGATCATGTCATAATTTTCATGTGTTTGGACATTATTATTAGTTATTTGGGAAATGAATTTTGATCACGCTCTAGACTAGTCACTCTTTTGGTATAATAGTCACATTCTTGGATTAATTAACTAGTTATTATTTTGAATATATATATATATATATATATATATATATATATATATATATATATATATATATATATATAATTAATGACATATCTACTAAGTATACCATTTAAGCATAAAAAATTATGAAATAAATATGACTATGTAGTATATTTTTATATTTTAAAATTATAAATAATAAAAGGTACTAATTTATTAACTGTTTATAAATCTTAATATTTTTAATAATGTTATTATTAAGTAAAAAATAAATTTGAAAACTATGATTTGCAAAATATAATGTTAATATTTATATTAATATTATTCTTCTAATGGAAAGGGGATCAAGATAGGGCAATACCATAAACCATTTAGATTTAAAAACATTTCGTTACAAAAGGAGGAATTTGAAAAGAAATATCATAGTGGTGTGAAGAGAGATGCCTAACATATGGGACAACAATGTTTAGATTGTACAAGTAGTTTTATTATGTCAATGACCAACTAAAATGATGGAGGTGATCTAACAAGTCTAACTTCTAGGTCGATAGAGCTTCATTAGATAAGTTGGTTAGATGGGTCATGAGGTGGTTAGATGGGATGAGGTGCAAAAACTCTTCAAGGAAGGAAAAAATACAAAACAATTCAAATAGGATTATGAGTTGCGTAAAGTAGTTGAGGACTTTGGCAACAAAAAGGAGATCTACTAGTAACAAAGAGAAAGAACCACATGGTTACTAGGGCATGATAGAAACAACAAATTTTCCCATCGAGTGAATTGTGCTAGGAGATAAGCAAACAAGATGGAAGATCTTTAGGATGATAAATGGCTCTCCTTTGATACTATCCCAAGTATGCATTTCCACTAAATGGATTATTTTATTAAAAAAAATTAGGAATGTATGTGACAAGACAGATAGGCTCACAAAAATGTTATTGTTTCCATACTCTCTATCATCTCATAATAAAAAAACTAGACCCTCCTTAAACCCATTGATAGAGAGGAGCTAAAGAAGGTAATATTTTGAATGTAAGTCTAGATGGATTCCCAATTGAGTTCATTTATCTTTCTAGGATAACTTGGGAGATGTAATGGTTATTAAACATGATTAGAGGGGTATAAAAAGAATGCTTAAATCATTAAATCATATATTTATTGCATTAATTCCAAAATGGGGGGAGGGATGCATATTTTAGATTCCAAACCTATCACCTTATGTAATGTCATATAAAAAATAGTCATGAAGGTAATAGTTGAGCAGCTAAAATCTCTCTTACAAAAAAATATTTTGTTAGAACAAGGGGGTTTTAGATATGGTGGACAAATATTGGATAGTGTGGTTCTAGCTCAAGAGGCAATCCACTCAATGCAAGAAAATAGAAATACAAGAATATTTATAAAATTGGATATGTCAAAGGCTTATGATAGGGTAGAGTGGATCTTCTTTTCAATGATTATGGTAGCCTTCAACTTATCTAAGGATTTGATAAAGTGGATCATGAGTTATGTCTCTACTTTGACATACTTAGGGTTACTAAAAGGTCTTCTCCACTCACAATCATTTGCAGTCACTAGAGGTGTTTCTTAGAGAAATCATTGTTTCCTTTGTATTTTTTTATATTGCCTAAAGGCTTAGGAAAATGTTTCTTGAAGAGAAAACAACAAGCTTTCCTAATAGGTATCAAGGTAGGTAAGGAGGTTTTGACTTACCTACATTTTGTGGGTGACATAAGATTGATGGGAGTAGCCAAACTAATGAAAGCATGAATGATCTAAGATAATCTTAATGGTTATCTTAGGGTCATGAACTAAGGCATAAATGATAATAATCAAATATGGTCTTCTTCAATATTTATAAAATGATTTAGGACATAATTTTAGAGATCTTGGGATTCACAAGGACTTCCCTCCGAGTGGTCTATTCGGGAGTCCATTTACATTCTTAAAAATTAAAGATAAATATCTAGAAGAATCTTTTGGACCATATCAAAGAAAGAACTAACCATTGGTCTCATAAATGGTTAACTTGTAGGGGTATATTACATTTTTTATAGTTATTTATTTATGCCATATCAATCTATAAATTATATGTCATTGCTACGCTACATACCATATGGAAAGAGTTGAACAATATGGCCACATAAAGTTTATAGGGAGAAGCCAAAGAAGAGATAAAATGGACGTTAGTATGGTGGGAAAAAGTAATTCAACCCAAGAAAAAGGGGGGTTTCATAGATAAATAATAAATCTTTGGTTCGAAATATTTACTAGAGGTGGATGTCCTAGCAAACTTTTTTATTTAATAGAGCTTTAACTAGTAAATATTTGGACATGTAAACCCAAGTGAGGTGAGTCATTTTTCCTTATATGGTAATCAGTCCCTATTATGGTGGGATGTAAAGTAGGATCTAATGTAGTGATATAAAAATTAATTTGAAAATTTGGGAGATGGGAGAAGGTATAATTTTGGATAGATTCATGGGATCAAATACACATCTATAATAGTTGAATTCCTTGAATTAAAACCAATAAAAACAACCATGGAAAGTAGGAGTTAGATCAAGATTGGAAGGTATTTGAACACCAATTAGTTGGTGGATTATATGTTTAATTATCTTAAGAAGTTGGTGGAGTGGCCAATACCAATCCCTATAAAATTGGAACCTATCATGACTAAAATATTGGTAGAAATTTTTTTCACAAGTAGATTTGAGGAGGATGAATTAGCCTAGGGCTATGGGAGACTTGGAGTCCACACTATAAATAATGGATGTGAGTATATACTTCTATATCCTCCTCCTCATCCATATCAATATGAGGATTAGAGAAAGATTTGACAATCTAACAGTTGGCCAAAATATTTATTTGTCTAGCAATGCATTCATACTGGATCTCTTACTTTTTGTAATTTAAGATGAAGGGGAATCATTGACCCATCCTAGTTTGTTTTATACTACAAAAGTGAAGAAACATTTTATCACCTATTATTTGAGTGTCTGTTCATGTGCCAAATTTGAGAGAGATGGTTTTTAGCATAGAAAACCATGTCCAATGACAATTTGAACAAGATTAATATTTGGGAAATATTGAATAAGGGTGGATTTAAATCTAAAGATCTTTGTATTAGGTGGAATCTTGGATTATAATTTATTTGATGGAAATTATTGTTGGATAGAAATATAATTTAAAAAAAAAAACCTTTTTATCCTTGGATGGTGTCTAATAGGCCATTTTGAGCAAAGTCACAAAAACTATGGTAGTGCATTCTAAAGAAGAAATGCAAGATGATATAGGAATCATGGAGAAGGAAGCTGAAATGTAAGAGGGATAGGGAAAAGCTAGTTGGAAAAAACCCCTCAAGGTTGAATTAAAATTAATACTAATAAAGTTGTAAAAGGCAATTCAGGTAGAGCTAGAATTGGAGTGGTATACATGAATTATGTTTAGAAAATGCTCTATTGGAAATTGTAGGGATTGGGTAAGGTCAAAAACAATGAAACAAAAGACTTAACGATTAAATTTTCTTCTATATGTGTGGTAAAACAAGGTTATATGAGGATAATCATAGAATTAGATTTTCAAATCTTGGTAGGAGTTTTGGATTGCATGAGGAACTTTGGTTTACAGATATGGAGGTTGATGGATCTTGTCACCCAAATTAAAGAGTTATGGGGAAAATTGGATGATGTGATCCTGATTTATGTGGGTGAAGCTCTAAATACAACGGAAAACTTCTTGGATAATATGGGCATTGAAAAGTTAGGGATTTAGTGGCATAGTAGCACAACTATTGAGGATGAGAGGATTAGATAGGTTGGTAAGAAAATCTAATGTTTGGCTAATTTGAACAACCAATGCAGACATGGTTTAGGAGATTTGGCTCTAATATAGATCTTCTTTTAATCTTGTAACCAAAAGTAGTTAGTTTTTAAGATTTTGCATTTTAAAATTATAAAAGTTTGTTGAAAATTTAAGAGGAAATAAATATTCTTGGTTATTAAAATTAAAAAGAATCTTGTCCCTAACTTATAAATAATCTTATTTTAATATAATATTTTTAAATTCTTAAAAAAAACAACTATTTTTAAGAATAACTACTTTTAAAATTTTTACCATCAAATTAGATAATAATAATCATCATCTTAAATCCTCTTGAATTCTATATTTTTAACCCAAAAAAACTTATAATATCAATTCATTATAACCGGCGTAAGGTTAACTATCCATCTTTTAAAAGACCTAAACATGTGTATTTTTAAAATAACAATTTTAAAAAGTAAAATGTGTTTGAGAGCGAGAGTGACCTACTTTATAATAATAATAATAATAATAATAAGACATTCTTTAGTTAACTAAGGATACATTCAATATATACTATCTTGCTACTTGACCAAAGTCCTCGAGGTTGAAATTTGACGGGCTAAAAACCTTACAAAGGCTTGACATTGTAAATTGATCCGACTTATTATATGTATAAGTAATTGAACAGTTAATATTTTAAATCCCTCGTAAATAGAGGTTTAAGATTTGAAATTAGTAAAATATGTTTTTGGGTTATATTGTATAAATTTTGATAAGAAAAGTTATAAATAATATAATATAACATCGGGTATTATAAATTTTCAAATTTATTATTTTATTGTGAATTTATATGGGATCAACATTGAGGTAAACCCAACTCAGACAAGGTCGTCCCGCGCCTCGTCCAGTTCGCGTACGTGAGCATGAGGGACGCCTTCAGGGCCGTTATGCGGAAGTTTAAATCCGTCGGACAGTATTCTCCGTACGATACCTGCCACGATTTCTCGGGGCGTAGCACCGTCAAAGTGCGGATAATTGTCTTTCATTTTCAAAACGGCGCACACATCTCCGAACGGAAAACCAATCCAACCATCAAAAAACAAAAGGGAAATCTACATTAAAAAACGAAAAAGAAACTTAGCAATTTCTAATAAACCTAGTAAACCCATACAATGAATAGGAGAAACTGTCAAAAACAAGAAAATCATGAACCATGAAAACTAGAATACATGTCATTTGAGTTCACATTGACTTGCATTTCAAAAATTTTATGAGAAGTCAAATACTATATCGGAAGTAAATAGTCCTTGGTTAGAGGTAACAGAGTCTCATTTGGGGTCTAATAGTCTTACTTGCACCACCATACTTGTTAAAGTTGATAAATTCCATCACCATGGTTTGTCTCCAAGAGTTCCACTGAGAAGTCAGACCGCAAAATACGAAGGAATTTTTCCAAAACATCTTTGTTTTCAAGTAAACTTTCTGCTTTATTTCCTTCTCTATACACGTGCTGATTAATGATATTTGTGTATCTGCCCAGTAATGCCCAGTAAGCTTGTGCATTTGTTAATCATATTGTGAACACTCTATGGCAAGACTTCATTTGGTTTAAGCAATTGATAGCAAGCATGGAATCACCTTCAACAATGATGTGATCACAATCAAACTTCTACATAACCTTGATACATGGCTGTAAAGTTGTTGGACTAAATCCCAATATTATCCGTAAAAGCAAAGATTATTTGACCCTATCATTTCTGACAATGAAACTAAATAGGATCATCCCAGGATTCCTTTTACTCGCGCCATTAAAATTTAGGAATCCATTAAATAATAGATCTATCAATGCAAATTTAGAAGGGCCATCCCAGGATTCCCTTTTGCTCACGTCATTAAAATTTAGGAATCCAGAGAGAAAGATTGCACTTAAACTTGAACATTCTCCATGATAACACAGTAAACGACAGACCAAAATTTTTTGCTCAAACCATACGTGTGTAGACAACCTTCAAATTTACTTCATCCACATAGCCTAATAATAATTTTTTGTTTACCGGCATTTCGAATTTCCTGAAAGTGAGAGCGACATGATTCCCACCTCATTTCGTTATGTGGCGAATGAGTAATTCGATGCTATTTATGCTCATACAAAGGCGATTCTGCGAGTGTCCCTCGTACGGTTTTTAAAGACATGACCGCTACTCTGACGTCAGTTTCTGTTCTTTCTTTTAGATATACCTAGGAATTTCATTTTGCGTAGGTGCTTAGAGCTTTGTGTCTTATTCAAATGTCTCTTTTGCAAATCTCTAATCGGATAGATTCTTTAAAACTTTAAGAAATAGTAAAGGATTTTTTTATTAGTTGAGGTACAATATAAGGTTAAAATATATTTTAATAAAATAAATTTAATATAATTTAAAAAATAAAAATAAAATAATTAATTTATTTAAGTCTGAAAACGTATATAATATGATATGTAAGATAATGTTTATGGTGATAGTAGACAAAATTACTTTTTAAGACAGAAAAATTTGTGAAAGGTGGATAGAGTTCAAATAGGATCATAGTAGCTAATGAAGTTATGTATTCAACATATTTTAGAAAAGAGAGAGCAAAGATCTTTAAACTTATATTAATAAAGCCTATTATAATGTTAAATGAGGTTTTCCTTTTGTAGTATTGGAAAAGATCGAATTTAGAAGAAATGGATCACATGGATTAAAGCTTGTGTCTTTATAATATCATACTCAATGTTGGTCGATGGACTAGTAACATAATAATTTAAAACCAAGAGGGTTCTAATATAAGGATATTCTTTATCACCATATCTTTTCATTACTATGACAAAGGTATTGGGAAGGAACTTGAAAAAAACATACAAAGAAGGGCTAATAACCTAACATAAGGCTAGAAAGAACATCACCAACATTACCCATGAATAGTTTGTAGATAATTTAACTCTTGGGGGGGTATTAAAAAAAGGCTAGAGCATTGAATAACTTATTAAAGGAATATGATAGAGTGTATAGACTAAAAGTTAATATGAAAAATATAAAATCTGCTTTAGAAACACTTTAGCTAGAATTAAAGTAGTGATATGCAAGTTACTTTAAGCGGAGGTAAATTTACTAGCAACATATTTAAGGATACCCTTATTTGAGGGGAGAATGATGATATAATTGTGGAATCCAATTATAAGTAATGTTCAAAATAAACTACCAACAGGAAAGGTAGATGATTATCATTAGAAAGAAGAATAAATCAAATTAAATCAACCTTAAAAGCCATTCCAACGTATTATATGTCCTTCTATATTATGCCAAAAATTTGCAAAAAAATAAATTAATCTATATTATACAGTCCTTTTGTGATTAGGATTACATGATAAATGAAATTTTCCTTTGGTGATATGAAACAAGGTATGTGATGATAAAACTATGGGAGGTCTTAATTTAAAACCTCTTATAGATGCACACTTGGCTCCAAGGGAAAAGGTAATTTAGATATTGTACAATGAGAGTCAAAGATAATAGGCAAGAATTCTTTTAAGTACGTTGAGCCTTATGATCCAAGTTTGATATTTATTACATTCTCTGGTTCTACACTATGGAAAAATTTTTAAAAATTAATTGATCTAGTTATTAAGATCTAATATAAGTGGTCAAAAATGGAGAAATAAATATATCTAGATATATACTTGATGTGATAAAAGAAAACTCAATCTAGATCCAATTTTAAAATCGTGACTAAGATTACTTTAAGATAAATATGGTGATAGAGTTTCAATAACTACATACAAGGATGAGTAAGAAAGATACAAATGAAAAGAAGTTTTCTTACCGGTATAATACACATTGTTGCTAGGAAGCTATTAAAAGAGGGAACCCACAACTAGTACTAAAGAGGCCCACATAGGGGCAGCCAAGAAACAAAAAGAAAAAAATGAAAATCACTTAGACCCATAACATCCAAAATAGTTTTTGGGGTAACCAAAGCCCTTGAACTTCTAAAAAACTTCACTTACTATTTAAATCTCCATGAAACAATCTAAATTAGAAAATATTTGGAGTGGATCTCTTACCCTTAGTGAAGGGTTGAGAAATATTTCCAACACCCATATTCAATAAAGAATGAGAGCCATTGGTAATCTCTGACTTTGTCTCTTTTTTCCTTAGAGATTTAATTGATGGTCTCCCAACATTATGCTCTATCCCAACATATGCAAATCCCTTTTTAAGACTCCTTTGATTATCAAAAAGAAATCCCTTCAGATAAAGCGAGGTCTAGAGGAGAAAGGACTGGGGCAGATGGGGATGCCACTGGGGGATCTTGGGAGACTCTTAAGGGAAGGAGGAGGGATCTAAGGATAGATAAAGGTGGGATTAAAGATGTCAGTGGTTGCATTATCAATAGAAAGGGGGGAAATTGTTGGAAATAGGATTGGATGGATTACGAGGAGGATAAAAAATAGGAATAGACAAAGGAGCAGTGTTACCCTTCGCCCGAGTTACAAATTAAAAGGGAGGAGGGGTCTTAATCGGGGGGTGAGAAGTGAGGAAATAATACAACAAAAATGGAGGAGTGGTGAGGAAAAAAATTAGAAAGGTGAAAATATTCAATAGAAGGTGGTTTCGAAACCTTAGGGCATTGAGAATGAAAATGGCCTTGCTTGGAAGATAAATTAGAGAAATAAAGTTTATTTTTGTAATCAATAACTTGATGATATTCTCACAATGACACTAAGAGGGGGGGTGAATCAGTGTAACTATTTAAAATTTGAATCTGCAACTTTTAATGCTTAAAAATGCAAGCTTAAAAATAGATATAGCAAGAACAACACAAGAGCATCACACAACACAAGATTTAACGAGGTTCACCGATTTGGCTACTCCTCAAAAATTGACTGTTTGGACTCCGATCCAAATCCAACCTTTGCAAGGATTCAATCTTTACAAATAGTTTACCAAAGCACCCACCGGAAGGAGCACCAACCCCCGATTTATCTCGCTACAACGAGATAGGAGCACCAACCCCTTTTACCAAGCACCAACTTGGATTTTTATTTTGAATAATAGTTTGACATAAAAATGCCTTCTCTTTTACAAGACCCTCACTGGTCTATTGCTCATTCAAATCAATCTCATAGAAGCATAAAGAGGATTGTTAGAAACTCAATATCTTCTATTACAATCTAAAACCTCTCTTTTGAATTTTCAAGAATAATATACAGGTTTCAGCTTCAGTAGTTGTTATTCATACAACACTCTTACCCAACCACGCTTTTTGGTTTTTCAAGATAAAACACGGTTGCAGTAACCTCTCTTACTGTGCCTTTTCGATTCTTTATACTTGGTTCAATCGAACGGCTATTTCAAAAAATGGCTCTATTTTTCCCTCCATTTTTCCATGCATTCTATGGCTCCGTTCAATCTAGTCAAACCCTCTCTCGACGCGCTCTGTCTTTTAGCCGCTTCTTTCTGACTTATTCTGACAGTCTACTTTGCTCATACTGATAGCTTTTTCTGTGCAACCCGACAACCTTTTTGCGCGTTTCGATGCTCTATCATTCTTTTCTTTTAACCTCTACGTAACTGCCCTCTTGGCACCTTTACACTTTCTCGATGGCACTCTTTTCAATTCTCGCGTCGATCTTTCTCTTCGCTCGCAACTTCCATGTCTGACACACGCAACCACCGAGAGGATTTCTTGTTTATCGAGATTCTCTGTATTTCTGCACTTTTGCCAGCCATGCAGTATCACGGCCCTGTAATAGCCATTCTTTTCTTTAATGCGCTATTCTGCCACCTGTAACTGTAGTTCTAACTCTAGTTAACTCTTACCTAACCGGCTGCATGATTTTCCTTTGCGCTTTCCTTGACAACTGTCACTGTGCATGCTTCTTGGCCTTTTACCCGCCAAACTATTACACGTCGCGATATCGCGACATTTCTGCCCATTTGACCTTTTCTGGACTGTTGACCGTGAAAACCTGACCTGTCGTGATATCACGATGTTTTTCGCCTCCTAGACCTTATCTCGGCATGCACCCACGAAAATAGAACATGTCACGAAATCGTGACGCATTTTGTTGCCTCTAGCTCTTTTCTGTCTCCTACCACGAAAACGAGACATGTCACGAAATCATGACCCTTTCGCTGCATCGAGCTCTTTTCTGTCTCCTACCCACGAAAATGAGACATGTCACGAAATCTGACTTTTTGCTCTTTTTTCTTAGAAAATGGGACATGTCACGAAATCGTGACACTTTTTGCTTTCTGCACTCTACTTCGCTTGCACCCGCGAAAATGGAACATGTCGCGAAATCGTGACACTTTTCGTTGTCGTACACTTTTCTCCGCATGCCTCAGCAAAATCGAAACATGTCACGAAATCGTGACGCTTTTCTGCCTTAGCGCTGTTCTTTGCCTTTCGCCCGTGAAAATGCAACATGTCACGAAATCGCGACATCTTTCGCATCCGTACATTTCTCACTTCATGCACTAGCGAAATCAAGACATGTAGCGAAATCGCTACAACTTTTTGACTTGGCACTTTTTCTTTGTTGCAGCCTCCGAAAAACTAGCATGTAGCGAAATCGCTACAACTTTTCACTTTGTACTTTCTTTCTTCGCCTCAATCCTACATGTAGCGAAATCGCTACAACTTTTTGACTTGCACTTTCAACTTTGCTTTGCCAAAATCTAACATGTAGCGAAATCGCTACACCTTTTTCCTTGTGCTTCTTCTCTGCTTCAGCCCACGAAAGTCCAACATGTAGCGAAATCGCTACACTTTTGCTTCTTGGCATCTAAACTTTACTTCGGCCTACGAAACTCCAACATGTAGCGAAATCGCTAAAATTTTGTTGCCATACATTCTCTCTTCTCTTCGAGTCATGAAAACCTGACGTGTCGTGATATCGTGACACTTTTCACCCTTAGCGCTTTTCTTCCAAATCTGTTGCGAAATCGCGACACTTTTCATCCTTGGTGCTGCTTCTCCAAACTTGTCACGAAATCGTGACACTTTTCATCCTTGGCGCCTTTACTCCAAACATGTCACGAAATCATGACAGTTTTTCAACTTTGCTTCTTTCCTTCCAGCATGTCGCGAAATCGTGACAGTTTCTCTAGCTTTTTCTCTCTCCTCATATGTCGTGAAATCGTGACATTTTTTCTCTCTTTTTTCTTCTCTTCATCATTTTAAATCACATTTTTCTGCCTTATCTCTCCTCATCTTTGTCACGAAATCGTGACATTTTCGGCTGCGCCTTCTCTCTCCTCATTTTTGTCATGAAATCATGACATTTTCGGCTGCACCTTCTCTCTCCTCATTTTTGTCGTGAAATCGCGACAGAAAACATGTCGCGATATCGCGACAGTTTTCTTACTTGTCTTTTTTTGCAAATTTTTGAATCTGGGCCACTTCTTTCTTCTTGGAAATTCACTGTACTTGTTCTGACTGACCTCTGAACTGCATCAACTGCATCAATCTGTCTGTGTTGACAACAATGACAATACTTTTGCAATGCTTTTGCTGCACCTTGCTCAACAATCTCCCCTTTGGAATTGTTGGCAACACATGTGCAATTTCAATTTCCTTCTCCCCTTTGCCAATAATACCAAAGGGTTACTGCACACCCCCAGTCTATGCACAACATTTGCTCATAAAAAATAATTTTAAATGCCCCCCTGAGAATGTGTTCCCCATAGCTAGTCAGTGTTTGGGTAGTGTGACTACTCCCAATTTATTTCGAAGGTACTCAAAAACTTCCTTGGGCAATGGTTTTGTGAATATATCTCGCTACTTGCTCTGTAGTTGGAACAAACTCCAATTTGACCTCTCCTTCTCGCAACTTTATCTTTCAAAAAGTGATACCGGATTGCAATATGTTTGGTGCGGGAATGCATGACCGGATTCTTTGAGATGTTGATTGCACTAGTGTTATCACATTTAACTCGAAATTGGCTCATTGAAGTGAATACCAAGGTCTTTCAGTGTTTGTCTCATCCATAATATCTGTGTACAACATGTTGTTGCTGCAATGTATTCAGCCTCTGCTGTGGATAGAGAGACTGATTCTTGTTTCTTGTTGTGCCATGCTACCAGCTTATCTCCAAGATAAAATGCTCCTCCACTGGTACTTTTTCTGTCATCAATACATCCTCGCCCAATCTGCATCAGAATATGCAAAAAGAGTGAAGTCTTTTCCTTTTGGATACCATAGCCCATACTCCATAGTACCCTTGAGGTACCTAAAAATCCTTTTCACAACTGTCACATGAGTCTCTTTGGGACTAGCCTGAAATCTTGCAACCATGCAAACTGCCTGTAAGATATCCGGTCTGGTGGCTATCAAATACAACAGGCTCCCAATCATAGATCTGTACATTGTTTGATCAACATCTGGAGATTTTTCATCCTTGCTCAACTTGCGCACTCGTTGTCATGGGAGTGCTAACGAGCTTACTATCCTCCATTGTGAACTTTTTCAGCATTTCTTTCACATATTTAATTTGAGAAATAAAAATCCCTTTTTCAGTTTGATTAACTTGCGACTCGAGGAAATATGAAAGTTCACCAATCATAGACATTTCAAATTCTTTCTCGCATTTTATTTGCTATGTCTTTGCATGATTCATCATTTCTGCTCCCAAATATTATATCATCTACATAAACAACAAGGACAATGAAATTGCCATTCTCAGTTTTGATATATAAATTGCTATCCACCATACCTTTCTTGAATCCTTGCTTAGTGAGATAGCTGTCCAATCTTGCATACCAAGCTCTAGGTGCTTGTTTCAAGCCATACAATGCTTTCTTCAGCTTGCAAACAAAGTTAGGATTATCACAGAGTTGAAAACCATCAAGCTGTTCAATATACACTTCTTCTTCAAGATTTCCATTTAGAAATGCTGATTTCACATCCATCTCGATAAACTTTGAAATTCCTATGAACCCGCTAAAGCCAAAAACAGTCTGATTGCTTCAAGTCTGGCCACCGGTGCAAAATTTTCTTCAAAATCAATCCCCTCAACTCGAGCATATCCTTTATAGACCAATCTTGCTTTTTTCCTTACAACCTATCCGTCTTCATTCAGTTTGTTTTGAAATATCCATTTAGTACCGATTATGTTTTTATTTTCGGGCCTTGGTACTAATTCCCAGGTTTTGTTTTTCTCAATTTGATCTAGTTCTTCATTTATCGCCTCCATCCAAACTTTCATCTGTGCTTGCTTCAATAATATTTTTGGGCTCAATGTTGGATAACAGAGAGTAGTTGTTTACTACTCTTCTTCTTGTTTGAATACCAACTGTGGGGTCCCCAATAATCGCTTCTCTGGGATGATTTTTCTGCCAGCTTCCTGTTTTGAATTTCTTGTTTTCTTCTATTTCTAAATCATCTGAATCTGATTTCTGTCTCTCTTCTTTTTCTTGATCTTCATCTTCTTCAATAAATTCTTCATAAGTCGGGTAGTTTTCATTATGGCTGATTTCTTGTTTCCTACCTTCATCAACCTTAACATCCGCACTCTCCACAATTTTCTTTAGTCTTTTGTTGTAGCATGTGTAGGCTTTGCTTTTTGTTGAGTAACCAAGAAAGATACCTTCATCAGCTCTATCTTCAAACTTGCCAAGATTGTCTTCAATTCGTTTAATGTAACACTTGCTGTCGAACACTTTGAAGTATTTTGCTGTAGCCTTTTTGCCAAACCACAGTTCATAAGGTGTTTTGCTTTCATGCGGCCTCAACATGCACCTATTCTCGATGTAAACTGTAGTATGAACCGCCTCTTTCCAAAACCTGTCAGCAATTCTGCTCTCTGTCAACATGGTCCGTGCCATTTCCTGCACAGTTCTGTTCTTTCTTTCTACTACTCCATTCTGCTGAGGTGTTCTTGCTGCCAAAAACTGTCTTCTAATCCCATGTTTTTCAGAGTATTCTGCAAACTCATCTCGAAATAAACTCTCCTCCTCTATCCGATCTTAAACATTTAATTCATTTTCCTGATTGATTCTCAACAAGATTTTTGAAAGTTTTGAACATCTCAAAAGATTTTGATTTAAGTTTCAAAAATAGTACCCATGTCATTCTGGAATAGTCATCTATACACAACATAAAATATTTGTATCCATTTATGCTTTTCGTTCTCATGGGTCCACATAAATCAGTGTGAATTAGTTCTAACGGCTTGCTCGTGAAGTACTCTTTTGCTTTGAAAGTGGCTCTGGTTTGCTTCCCCTTTTGGCATGACTCACAAATACTATTTGAAGGTTTACCAATAGTGGGTATGTCTCTTACTGCCCTTTTTGAGCTGATTTTTACCAGATTATCAAAGCTTATGTGACCGAGTCTCTTGTGCCACAACCAATTTTCTTCTTCCTGTCCAACCAAGCAAGCTCCTTCTGAAGTCTCTGAGAGAGTATACAGATTTCCAGAAGTTCTCAGTCCAGTAGCTATTAACTTTCCATTTTTTGTCTTTCTTACTTCACAACCCTGCTTCTTGAAAATTACTTCATGACCTCTGTCACAAATTTGACTTACACTCAGTAAGTTATGCTTCAGACCCACCACAAAAAGGACTTCTTTAGAGTTGATTTTTTCGTCACTTAACTTAACTGATCCTTTACCCACTATCTTGGCTCCATCATTGTTTCCAAATTTTATAGAACCACCTTCGTAAGTCTGTAACTTATCAAACTTATGTTTATCTCCTGTCATATGACTGGAGCATCCACTATCCAGAATCCATGGTGCAGATTTGTTCTAGGCTTTGAGAGTTGTTTGAACGATCAAGGATTCCTTATCTTTCTTAGGTTGTTCCTTTTCTTTCCACTGTGATTTGACAGCAGATCTGGTCACTTGTTTTGCCTTCTCCCTTTCATTGGCTTGTGCCTGTTTTTTGAGAAATTTTTTGTTTTGTTTCAATCCAGTTGGTTGAAACTTTCTTCCCTGGTATTTATTTCCTGCAAAAGAGCTACGACAATTTCTTGCAATATGTCCAAAGTTATGACAGTTATAACATTCTACAGCATAATCTATCAAAGGTGAAAAAATATTTCTACTAGTGAAATTCCTTTGTTCTACATTATATCTACAATTTGAAATTTTATGACCATATGCATTGCATTTAAAACAATAACCAGAAAAGGAACGAGTGTACCTGGGTAATGGTTGTTGCCATGTTGTAGTAGGAGCCATGGGTCTTCTTCTTCTTTGATATGTGACTTTGGTGAATCCATCATTGGCAATACTTCTTTCATGCTTGGCCTTATGGTTTTCTTTTGCATGATACGGTTTTTCTTGATCAACCCGGATCTTATCTTTATTCTTTATTGGTTCTATAGTTATAGCCTTTGAATCCTTTGAGGATTCTCCTTCATCAAAGCCCAAACCAAATTTGATGCCTGTAGGCCTTTGATTATTTAACATTTTATTCAACTTTGCAGAACTGTCTTCAAATTTATGATGACAACTCAATTTTCGATTCATCTCTTCTAGCTGCATCCTTAATCCAACTATGTCTTCTTCTAGCTTATTGCACTCATCTATTTTCACGGTTAGTCGTGCTTCAAAATCTTCAGACTTTTTCTTAAATTCTTCAGTCTGTACTTTCAAACTGATTATTAATTCGTTGGCATCCTCAAATTTTCTTGAAATATTTTTATTCTTTTTCCTTTCTGCACTTAACTCTTCAAGTGCAGCAACCAACTCACCTTCCAGATCTACCTCAGCCTCATCCTCTAATTTTTCATCACACTCCTGGGTTTCCTCTCGTTCTTTCTTCTTCAAAAGCCATGAACAAGGCTTCACCAGCTTTCTTCTTCGTAGTCCTCACTGGAGTCTGTCTTCGTAAGAGTCAACATTCTTGGAAATGAAACTTTTCTTCTTGAAGTTCCTCTTTCTAAAATGTGGTTTCTTCTTCCAGACACTTCTTTCTTGGTGTGTCCCTTCATCACTTTTGTTTTTCTCATTCATTGGGCATTTTGCTGCAAAGTGCCCGATGCCTCCACAGTTGAAGCACTTGAACGGTAGCTTACCTCTGTACTTTCCTTTTCCCTTTATTAGTTTCCTAACAAAGTTTGCTTCAGTTTCATCTAGTAGATTCTTCTTCCTCAGATTCTTGTTTAGCTCTTATATTTTTCTCGTGCTTGAAAAGCCGCTTCTCTGTCTGAGGGCTTAGTTTGTCCTATTCTCATTTCATATGCTGTTAAAGAACCATGCATTTCATCCATACTAAAGAAATTTAAATCTTTAGCTTCTTCTATGGCAGAAACTTTAGCATCAAATCTTTTATGGAGAGTTCTTAGTACCTTTTTCACAACAACCGCATCTTCTATTTCCTCACCGAGTCCTCTAATAGCATTTATGATTCCATTTACTCTCAAGATATAGGCCTCTATGTTCTCATCATCATTCATCTTTAATGCTTCGAACTGGGCTCGATGTGTTTGCAGCTTGGCTTCCTTGATCTTGCCATCTCCTTCATGAATGCTCTGCAGTTTGTCCCATATGTCTTTTGTCGATTTACAACTCATGATCCTTATCAATTCACTGTCTACTAACCCACACATAATAGCATTCTTAGCTTTAGAGTTGTTCTCAAACTTTTTCTTCTCAACCGCATCTGATGGAGGAGCAGAGGGTATTGTGTATCCATTTTCAACAGATTCCCAAATGTCATATCCCAATGCACACAGATATGTCTCGCATCCTGAGTCTCCAGAAAGAGTAATTTGTTCCATCGAACAAAGGAGCTTTGTTGGAAGAAAATCCTTCACCACCGGCCATTGTGTATCTTCCAAGATCACCTTAGCTGATTAAGCTTGTTCAGGTACCTTGCTCTGATACCAATTGATATTCTCACAATGACACTGAGAGGGGGGTGAATCAGTGTAACTATTTAAAATTTGAATCTGCAACTTTTAATACTTAAAAATGCAAGCTTAAAAATAGATATAGCAAGTATAACACAAGAGCATCACACAACACAAGATTTAACGAGGTTCACCGATTTGGCTACTCCTCAAAAATTGACTGTTTGGACTCCAATCCAAATCCAGACCTTTGCAAGGATTCAATCTTTACAAATAGTTTACCAAGGACCCACTGGAAGGAGCACCAACCCCCGATTTATCTCGCTACAACAGATAGGAGCACCAACCCCTTTTACCAAGCACCAACTTGGATTTTTATTTTGAATAATAGTTTGACATAAAAATGCCTTCTCTTTTACAAGACCCTCACTGGTCTATTGCTCATTCAAATCAATCTCATAGAAGCATAAAGAGGATTGTTAGAAACTCAATATCTTCTATTACAATCTAAAACCTCTCTTTTGATTTTCAAGAATAATATATAGGTTTCAGTTCTGTAGCTGTTATTCATACAACACTCTTACCCAACCACGCTTTTTGGTTTTTCAAGATAAAACACGGTTGCAGTAACCTCACTTACTGCGCCTTTTCGATTCTTTATACTTGGTTCAATCGAATGGCTATTTCAAAAAATGGCTCTATTTTTCCCTCCATTTTTCCATGCATTCTAAGCTCCGTTCAATCTGTCAAACCCTCTCTGACGCGCTCTGTCTTTTAGCCGCTTCTTTCTGACTTATTCTGACAGTCTACTCTGCTCATTCTGATAGCTTTTTCTATGCAACCTGACAGCCTTTTTGCGCGTTTCGATGCTCTGTCATTCTTTTCTTTTAACCTCTACGTAACTGCCCTCTCGGCACCTTTACACTTTTTGATGGCACTCTTTTCAATTCTGCGTCGAACTTTCTCTTCTGCCCGCAACTTCCATGTCTGACACGCAACCATCGAGAGGATTTCTTGTTTATCGAGATTATCTATAATTCTGCACTTTTGCCAGCCATGCAGCATCACGGCCCTATAACAGCCATTCTTTTCTTTAATACGTTGTTCTGCCACCTGTAACTATAGTTCTAACTCCAGTTAACTCTTACCTAACTGGCTACATGATTTTCCTTTGCGCTTTCCCGACAACTGTCACTGTGCATGCTTCTTCGGCTTTTACCCGCCAAACTATTACCTGTCGCGATATCGTGACATTTTTGCCCATTTGACTTTTTTTGGACTGTTGACCATGAAAACCTGACCTGTCACGATATCACGACGTTTTTTGCCTCCTAGACCTTATCTCGGCATGCACCCACGAAAATAGAACATGTCACGAAATCGTGACGCATTTTGCTGCCTCTAGCTCTTTTTTGTCTCCTACCCACAAAAATGAGACATGTCACGAAATCGTGACACATTCGCATCGAGCTCTTTTCTCGTCTCCTACCCAAAAAGGACATGTCACAAAACTCACGCTTTCCCTCAGCTCTTTTTGTCTCCTACCCACGAAAATGGGACATGTCACGAAATCGTGACACTTTTTGCTTTCCTGCACTCTACTTCGCTTGCACCCGCGAAAATGGAACATGTCGCGAAATCGTGACACTTTTCGCTGCCATACACTTTTCTCTGCATGCCTCAACGAAATCGGAACATGTCACGAAATCGCGACGCTTTTCTGCCTTAGCGCTGTTCTTTGCCTTTCGCCCACGAAAATGCAACATGTCACGAAATCGTGACATCTTTCGCATCCGTACATTTCTCACTTCATGCACTAGCGAAATCAAGACATGTAGCGAAATCGCTACAACTTTTTGACTTAGCACTTTTTCTTTGCTTCGACTCCGAAAAACTAGCATGTAGCGAAATCGCTACAACTTTTTCCCTTAGTACTTTCTCTTTCCTTTGACCGAAAATCCTACATGTAGCGAAATCGCTACAACTTTTTGCCTTTGCACTTCCTCTCTGCTTCAGCCCATGAAAGTCCAACATGTAGCGAAATCGCTACACCTTTTGCTCCTTGGCATCTAAACTCTGCTTCGGCCCACGAAACTTCAACATGTAGCGAAATCGCTACACTTTTGTTGCCGTACATTCTCTCTCCTCTTCGGGTCGCGAAAACCCGACGTGTCGCGATATCGCGACACTTTTCGCCCTTAGCGCTTTTCCTTCGAATCTGTCATGAAATCGTGACACTTTTCATCCTTGGCGCCTTTACTCCAAACATGTCATGAAATCGTGACAGTTTTTCAACTTTGCTTCTTTCCTTCCAGCATGTCACGAAATCGTGACAGTTTCTCTAGCTTTTTCTCTCTCCTCATATATGTCATGAAATCGTGACATTTTTGGCTGCACCTTCTCTCTCCTCAATTTTGTCATGAAATCATGACATTTTTGGCTGCGCCTTCTCTCTCCTTATTTTTGTCATGAAATCATGACATTTTTGGCTGCACCTTCTCTCTCCTCATTTTTGTCGTGAAATCGTGACATTTTCGGCTGTGCCTTCTCTCTCCTCATTTTTGTCATGAAATCGTGACAGAAAACATGTCGCGATATCGCGACAGTTTTCTTACTTGTCTTTTTCTGCAAATTTCTGAATCTGGGCCACTTCTTTCTTCTTGGAAATTCACTGTACTTGTTCTGATTGACCTCTAAACTGCATCAACTGCATCAATTTTTCTGTGTTGACAATAATGACAATACTTTTGCAATGCTTTTGCTGCACCTTGCTCAACACTTGAGAGAAGGTACAAACATTTGAAATAAGATCGATCGAAGATGAGAGTACCGAATCAAAATTTGCATTGATGCACATACGGTCTTGGACCATATGGGACCCCGCTCAAATTGAGGATCAAAAGTGATTAGCTCTTTGATGTTCCACGTAATACCTTAGAGAATATCTTCATTCTAAAACTAAATCCCTATTCTTAGGAGACGAACCCAAATTGCAATATAGTTGATGTTCTAAGTGGATGAGTCAAAATACATACCCCATTTTCATAGAAAAAGACATCTTCATTTGAAGAACCACTATCCTCCTATGAGGATTTAATGGGAATCAGTAGGATTGTTTAGTGGGATAAAAATGAAACCTTTGGGGAGTGCAACTAGATCCATGGATCCTAAGGGCCACCAAGAGGAGTGGGTCCATTTATGAATTGATTCCATGTCTGACCGTGAACCTAGGAATTTATCAACCAATGAGTTGGAGTTGCGAGCAACCATGGATGACATAAGTTCACAAGGGATCTGAAGGTTCCTATGAGAAGTATATAGATCAACCCTATTCATCTCGAGTTGACTAGGGTTTGAGTTGAATTTCACCATATACGCAAAGGGCTTGGAAGAAACTTCTCTCAATCCATCCACAATAGCTACTGTTGTTGGAGGAACACTTCCACTCTCTTGATTCAAACCATCTTCTTCTGATTCATCATTATTCGTAACACCACCATCACCATCATCAAAGTTGTTGATGTTGTGTTTGCCTACGTCGTCTCCATTGCTTCCATTTTTCCAAAACCTAAGATGAATTCAAGGCGAGACGAGTCATCACTCATAAATCAGATAAATAATATATTTGATCTAAATACAATCAACATTTTGTATAATTTACTTGAACAAGAAACAAATGTTTTATTATTTTGGTGGAGCTATTACAATACAATCTATACATAATTTATGAAATAATAATAAAAGTATGATATTAATTAAACTTTCAAAGAGGATACCTAGGTTTGAATCTCTCTCTCTCTCTCTCTCTCTCTCTTATATATATATATATATATATATAGCATTATATGGTGTAATACTAATGAATTTTGTTTTAAATTCATACTAATAATAATAATATTGTCTATCTATTTAAATTTCAATATAATATATCAAATTTTAAAATGTTTCTATATATATAAAAGCAGGTTTTAAAAAGGTTTTTCTTTTCCTTTTACATATACTTAGTCACATTGCTTATTTGGTGCCACAGATATTTGAACTTCGGTGTTGGTTACATTAAATATTTGTCTAACCATTGAACCAAGGACCCATTGGCAAAAAAATTAAGTTAAAAACATGGGTTTTTATAAGGGGTCCTTGGTTCCCTTGTATTAAGTGGGGTTTGAACCTTGGACCTCTCTAAAGAGAGGTCAAAACCCTTACCATAGCCATAATATTGCAACTTTTGGTTAAAATATTATAGTCATCAATTAATTAGCAATTAATAACTAATTAGTCAATTAATAGTTAACATTATTAATAAATAATTACTAGAATGATTGAAATAGTCAACCTTATGTTTATAATTGTCTAATTAATTATATAGGATTAAGAAATATTATAATTGTATTAACATATTGCTACATAATGGTCTTACAATAAATACTAAGGATTGGATATAACTTGAGTGGGTTTGACTATGAAGGTTTATAAGTAATCCAAATAGGAGATCCAAGATTCAAATCCAAAGTGGGGTACAATATGCATGCTATGCAAAAAGATAACACAACATGAATGCCTTCTTCCATATATAATGTACCAAAGAAGTGGTCTATCACCTTCAATTCTAATGAATTTTATAATATTATTTAATTTAATTTAATATTGTTTATATTAATAAACATTTAAAAAATATATTTAAATTAAAATATAAATTTAATTTAATATAAAAAATAAATAAATAAAATATTCACTCAATTGTTCAACTAATATGGTACATACCCTCGTATTTTTCCTTCAACTTAAATGGATTTGGAAAGTGTGTGTTTTACAAATATATTAGTGAAATACACAAAGCAAAATTATTAGTTTAAAATATGAAATAAAAACAATAAAAATAATTTTAATAATATTACACTTTAATTAATATTTAAAATTATTATTATTATACCGTTTAACTATTCTCATTTAGAATTATCATGAATGAAAAGTTACAAATATAGGATAGTTATGTATTTTAAAATACAAATTGTTAAAAAATAATAATAAATAAAGGATATTGGCTGTGAATAGATAAAAAATGGAGTCTTCCCTTAAAATCCCTTGAACACAAAAACTAAATTATGAGACTTCTGAACTCAGGTCCATGTGTGGACGTAACATTTAAAAAAATATATATGTAATGCTATATTGAATTGGGTATTCAAAGGAAAATAAAAGTAAAAAATAAAACACACAAAAGAATAAGAAATTTGAAGAAACAAATCCTTTAATTAAAAGTTGGAAAAAACGTTTAAATTTTTTGTAACGTGAACTTTAAAAGGGAAAGAAAGAAAGGCATCGCTCAGCCGAAAGAAAGAAAGAAAACCTAAAGAATAAGAAATTTAAGAAATTTGAAGAAACAAATCCTTTAATTAAAAGTTCGAAAAAATGTTTAAATATTTGTAACGTGAACTTCAAAAGAGGAAGAAAGAAAGGCATCGCTCAGCCGAAAGAAAGAAAGTAAACCTGGTCAATCTTTAATCCAATCCAGCAGTCACCAATATTTTTCTTTCAATATGGAGAAATGTTTGCCAAGGTACGCCCTACATACGTCAACGTCTCCTATTTGTCTGAAAAATCGTGTATGATACCGTTATTCCATGCAGCGAATTAGCCTGATCCGAAAGACAGACTCTGTACATATAAAAGAATAAAAAGAAATTACACACAATAACACAAGATATATTGATTACAGAAGGAGCAACAGTTTCATCTTGTTTATTCATAGTAGAGGAATGACATCAACAGGATCGCTAATACTAATTTGTGGGTTAGCCACTTTAAATGGAATGGCACAAATGTAGGTGAAAGGTAAGTTGGATTGGTGCCACAGAGAATTCTAGATGGTCAACACAGACGGCCACTGACTGTAATTTATTGCAATGACTCACCGTAATGAATGAAAATGAATTTATTTCCAACACTTCCATAAATTCATTTTTGCAAGACCCCAGACACAATTACATAAAAATTTGGATGTTATAATATGTTTTTAAAAACTTTAAGAGCAAAAAATCATTTTCAATACAATGGTGCCTTTTATATCTTACCCTGCTGTCAAAAAAACTCTCCAATGTAGAGACAGGAAGCAAGAAGAATCGAAGACACTGTAATGCCAGTTATGGCCACACAACCTGCATGGATAAAATGGTATCAACCACTAGATTAAATCAAAAAATCACTTTCAACACAATGGTGCGTTTTATATCTTACCCTACTGTCAAAAAAACTCTCCAATGCAGATACAGGTAGCAAGAAGAATCCAAGAGACTGTAATCCCAGTTATGGCCACACAACCTGCATGGATAAAATGGTATCAACCACTAGATTAAATCAAAAAATCACTTTCAATACAATGGTGCCTTTTATATCTTACCCTACTGTCAAAATAAACTCTCCAATGCAGGTACAGGTAGCAAGAAGAATCCAAGACACTGTAATCCCAGTTATGGCCACACAACCTGCATGGATAAAATGGCATCAACCACTAGATTAAATAAGAAAAATCCTCCATCAGCTGCCTAATATGTTTCTTTCCACAAAAGGGATTCCCTCAAAATAAACAGGAGTACTAACACCAACATGTCCAGCAGCCCTGCAAAGTCCGACCGCTAGTTGTTGTCAGCGTCCACGTTGTTCAGCAATGCCTCCACTTATATATGCACTTCCAACTTTATCACAACACAACCACGCCTAGCATCAAGACTCAAAAACAGGCCCTAACAAGCCCTTGATGACTAAAACAACAATGTCAACACCGGACTTTATGAGACTCTTTAGCAGACTCTTCACTAAGACAATGTTTTTAAAGAAAAGCCATAATTGCTTACATGAGCAACAAATATTAGATCTATAGGCCAGAATCAATTTAACACAGAAATATTCATACACAGACATCCATGGGCTTTAATACCATTTTAAAAAAATAAAAAGAAATTACACACAGTATTTGATCAAATTACAACAAGACCAACAACTTAATCTAATTTCTTTTGAGCAGGAAGAGAAACATCAACAAGATCATTAATACTAATAAATTCTGGATCATCTGTAGTGTTAGCCACTTCTACTGGAGTGGTACACAAATGCAGGTGCATGGGGCTTTATTTATAGAGGTGAGTTGGATCGATGCCAAAGAATTCTAAATTGTCAGCACAGAGACTGTCAGAAATTATTGCACCGACTAACCCCAATGAATAATGAACCGACAAGATGAAGTTATTTCCAACAGTACAGACGCCTAGGAGAGCAATGTTACGAAAGCGTTTGAAACATGTAAAAATGACGTCTGCAATAAATCCTAATGTCTAGAACTTAGGCAAGCGAAGACAACAGATGCCGATGATTTTCGGCATCTAATTCGAATCGTTTTGGGCCCTCTACGCTGCATTACATGGACCTTCCACAACTACACCAAATTCAATGGTAGTTTCCTCTTAGCAATTCCACAATGAAGGAACAAAGAACTTTATATATACCGGTCGTGTCAGGCTATCAGATAAAAAATATATATAACTCCTTATTAAATTGGAAATTTAGATCTAATTTTAAATATGTACATTTTCATTGTCAAACTTATTTAAATTATAAAGTCTGAACAATAAAATAAACAATACAAAACAAGTGTTTTATACTTCACAGGAAGGTCTGGTACTTTAATGAATTCCATCTTACCTTATTAGACACACATCTAAGAAGAGAAGGAAAAACAATCCACGAATGATGTAATAATTGTGAAGAGCACTTGCAGTGCAATTCTCCTTTGGCAGATATGAAATAAGACAGGACAGCGATAAACAAATGTATTTATTATTTCTGCCAAAGGAGAGCTGCCCAACCAATGCTAACCACATGAACTAATTAGGCTATCGAAGTCTCTTCACACCCGCCTGACGGATAGGGTGTAGTTATATTAAGCAGTTAAGGATATCCTGGGAGCGAAAGGCATATACCTGTATAGATAAATCTTACTAAAACAGAACAATTGTTGGATGTTTCCGTCTGTGTTCTCACCCATCTCCTTTTTATCTTATATCACCTCATGAAAAATGACATTTATGCTTACTTTACATAACGTAGATAAACATGAATATAGTGACGTATCAAAACCGACAATTATGCCTTGGGAATGTTTTGTTTTTGACAGCAAGGAATTTCCAAGGCATTTGGTTAGGCAAACCTGTCATTTATAAAGATTTTCGATAAAGTCCAATAATTGAATTCACCTTAATATAACCCGAGGAAGGAGACTTGTAACATGGTCATGTATTCCCGCTTGTTGGCCATCTTATAAAAGCTATAAAATGTGCAAAATAAAGGGTTTAATTTAAGGGTTAGTGGAAGGATAAGTGTTAGTTTAGCGAAGCATTTACCAAAAAGATATGGAGGTAAAAACTTTGGGAGCAGCCTGATTGCAAAGATAGACTAGTCTCCAGATTGAGGATGATGGTATGAATCTAAATACGGAACGTCCTTCACTTTGGGTCAAAAATAACTAATAATTAGATGGAATTTGGTGAGAGAAGCCCTGCAGTTTGAACCATGTGCTTGTCTCCAGACTAACGATGATGGTATGAATCCAACTACAAATGTCCTTCGTGTCCGGTCAACAATAACTAATAACTAGGTGGAATTTGGTGAGAGCAGCCTTGTAGTTTGAACCCTTCACTTTCTAAGTTGTGACCAACTCTCCTATGTAACTAATAAAAACAATGATCCAAAAATATTTTATGATCCTTGTTTTTTAAAATTTGATGATGATAAAAAAATAAAAATTACATTATATTAATAATATTAATAGTGTGAGAAACCCTTATGACCAACACAAAAGGTTGAGCAATCTTCTCTTAACCATGATACCTTTTAAAGCTGAGAGCTATCCTTATCAATAAGGAATTTAACACACACCCACACCTCCCAAAGAAAAGCCAATGTTGGGACTTGGGTAGTTTACAATACATTCTTCCAAACCAACATTGTAATTTATATTATATTATATTATATTATATTTATTTCAGATCAGGCCCAGGTCAGATCTGCAGCTAGGTGGTTTTAGGCAAGTGTGGCAACACGGGACTCCATCTCATATGTATTTTTAGAATCATATTTCTTTATGATCCTACATGGTCCAAAATTCATCATTTTCAACTTGTTATATGTTTTAATGAGAAATATTTCTTTTCTCAGACGAACCATAACTTGACCTCCAACCTAGAATTCCTTAAGCCTCCACTTCTGGTCTACATTTACCTTGTATTGAGTATTCATGTTATTAATATGCTTCCTTACCCCTTCGTTGCAAGTTCTTCAGATGCTCTACAAATTCCTCAGCATCAACACTAGTCTTTTATCCTTTTTCCATCTTCCTCAACTCAGAAGCATTCCTTAGGCTACTCCCATATACAATATGAAATGGAAATTTACCACTACTCCTATTGAAAGAATTATTGTAAGTAAATTTTGCTTGTGGTAAAATCAAATCCTATCTCTTGGAATTTTGTCCCCAAGCGTCTTAGTATGTTGCCCAAACTCCTATTTACCACCTCAGTTTGTCCATCAGTATATGGATGGTGTGCAAAACTAAAATTCAAATCTATATCCATATTCTTCAATAAGGTCCTCTAGAAATAACCTAAAAAATTGGTATCTCTATTTGAAACTATACTCTTTGGTAGACCATGTAGTCATACCACCTCTTTGAAAAATAACCCTGCAATGTGAACTGCATCACTAGTTTTTTTGTAGGGAATGAAATGTGCCATCTTAAAAAACCTATCAACAACCACAAATATTGAGTTATGTCCTTTTTGTGTCCTTGGTAAACCAAGAACAAAATCCATGGTAATATCTTCCCATGGTTTCTCTAGTATATGTAATGGCTAATATAGCCTAGTGTTTTTTATTACACCTTTGACCATATGGCATACTCTACAAATTTGTAAAAAATTCTTCACATATTGTTCTAACTATGGCCAATGATAGTTTTAACTAAAAAGGGCAATGGTTTTATGTCTACCAAAGTATCCATCCAACCCTCCACTATGTTTCTCCTTGATTAGGTTCTCTCTCATAGAACTCCTTGGAATGCACAATTGGTTTCCTCTAAATAAAATTCCATCTTGGAGTAAGAAATCCAACCAATTTGTTTTGTCCAAAGTAATAGGTTCCAAGAAATCTCTCCAATATTCTACAAAATCTAGATCTTTATGATATAAACTCTTGAGTTCGTCAAACCCAACAACCTCCACCTTCATCTCTATCAATAAATTTTACCTTCTACTTAAGGCATCTTCTCCTAGTAGATCTAAGACTTATACTGATATATCTTCGCATTTTTCTTCATTAACTCTAGAAATCAATGCATAGCACATATTTTTGTGCTTCATACCATCCAAAAAATTTCTACCATAAACTAAAAAAATTCTTGCACTACTACAAACCTTTTCTTCCACCTCCTTCATGAAATTCAATTTGTGGTGAACTCCATCCTTTATCAAGAAATAAATATTGGCATTTCCATTATTTATTGCAAGCTAATAAAATTTACACGGCCTCTCCAATAGCATATGACAAGTATCCATAGGTATAATGTCACACAGTACCTCATCATGGTAATTCCCAATACTGAACTTCACTAAACATTGCTCATTGACCAAAGTTCTATGGTGCTTCTACAACCATGCAATCTGATATGGATGAGAATGTCTCATTATCTCCAACAATAATTTGTTAACCATATCCTCTGAAACTAGATGATCAGTGCTAGCATTAGCAATGATAACAATACAATATTTACCTTCACATTTTCACCTTTTTCAAATAAACTCTTCCTCTAAACTAGATCTTTCTCCTCATTTATCAAGGTGCCCCTTCTGACAAGAACTTATCCTCTTTTTGAATATTTAGAATGCTCATATTTAGCACCTTCATCTACATAAACAACTCATAAATTACCTTCAAATCTCTTATTTATTCTTCCTTTATGCCTTGGACACTTGTATACTTAATGTCCTTCCTCTCCACATCAAAAATAGGTTCCACAAAATTCTCATCTTATAGGTCCTCATACAAACCCTCCTCTTCCTCTTTGGTCACCATTATTTTGCTCATGAGGCTGGTAGGCATTATCCCCTTTTTGATCTTGACTACTGCTAACTTCTATATTTGTATTTTGGTCTTCATTTCATCCTCCATATGGTCTTCTACTAGTCCCTCCACCATGCCCTCTTTCTCTATAGTTTCTTTTAAATATTATTTTCATCTTCTCTTCTACCCTTAGGTCAAAATAATAAGCATCTTCTATGGGAGTTATTTTGACCAAACTTAGCTCCTCTTGAATGCTTGGCTTCAATCCATTTATAAAATGAGCTACCTTCTCCTTGTTGGCCTCCAAATGGCCTATTATGATCATGACCTTGTAGAACTCTTCTGTATACTCTTTGATAGACTTACCTGCCTACCTCAAATCTTACATTTTATGTAGAAAATCTAACACGTAATCAACTGGAATGAACTATCTCTTTAACTTTTCCATAATTCGATCCCATATTGTTATTCTTTCTTTTCCTCTTCTATTTATATCAAGTTGTACATCCTTACACTAGATATTAGCATGACCCTTTAGCTTGGTCTTTGTAAATTTGACCCTCTCATGATATTCAACCTCCTCATACTAAAATTACTCCTCCATATCATTGATCTAATCGATCAACTCTTTTGGGTTAATATTCCCATAAAATATAGAAACATCAATCTTCGATCTTTTTCCAATCTTGTATATGGCCTTAAATAATATGAATTGCTTAGGATCTATTACATCATGTTCTTATTTGAAATAGACTTCTTCTTTAGCTTTGTCTTCACTTTCATATTCTCTTCTTGGATCAAACTCTCTATGTAGCTCCTCTTGTAGTGCTTGCATAAACACCTATAATCATCAACATCAAGAGTTCAACCAACTCACATCTAAAAATCACACATCAAAATTACACACAAAATGAGGACCAAAAAATACAATCACACATTTGAATACCCATTTTCCAATTTTACAAATAAAATTCAATCACATCTTAAAAATATTAAACCATTTGCGCTCAATAGCAAACCCCACCCACTCAACTACACTACCCATAAATTGATCAAAATAATGCAAAAATAGGTGAAAATCAACATCTGATCACACTTTTGGATACCCATTTGGCTTGTTTAACACTTTTTGTTTCAATTTTCATAAAATTTGGCATAAATTTTAAAACAAATAATGCAAAAACCTCCCTCCCTCATTTCTCACTTTTTCCAAAATAAAAAATCAAATAAAAGCAAGTTGTGACCACTTACCAGTGGGTCCCCACATCATCTACCAATACTAGTATATCCCCTCACCATTGTTGCATCCAACTCTAAAAATTGCAATCACTCTGCATCACCAAACATCGGTCGCCCCTCTCTCTGCAATTCACATGCTAAAAATGACCCCCCACATGCATCAAAATGGTATAAAATCCCCTAAAAACCCTAATTCACCCCACCCTATGATTTAGGTCTAATTCACCCCCCAACCTATGAATTTAGGTTTGATTCACCCCCACCATATGAATTGAAGCTTTTGATCCCAAAAAAATCAAATTTTCACTCCAACCCCTACATTACCTTTTCCTCTTCTAATCCATTTAATTTTTTTTATCCTTGTTATCATCCATTTTCTTATATCAATCGACTCATCATCACTTCATCACATTTCATTCACCTCATTTTTGGTTCCAGATTTGATGGGGTATTCATATCCAAAATCTGCTTTGCATTCAACCAAACAATCAAACATCCAAATCACGAATATCACATTTGTCTACAATTTTTTTTGCTAAATATTATATCAAGATAAAATCCATCCCAAATCAAAATTTTGTTAAATTACAAGATCCACACACAATATTGGATATGTCACTCTATCATTTAGTCGGCCTTGACCAAATACTGAATGGCACATTTGAATAACCCAATAATAGAGATGTCACTCTAGCATTCATGTATGTCAATGATGATCACATAATGAATGGTACATTTGAATAATCCATGCCACCCAACTCAAATGGTTTGACAAAGTGTTACCTTCCACTTAGAAATCAATCAGAATAAAAAATTTGAATATACATGTGTTCTATTCGTATTTGGATCATCTTGCATTGATTGCAAAAGCAAAGAAATCATAAGATGCCCTCACAAGAAACCAGTGCGATATTGTAAAATGTTGTATAAAATTATGAAATCATCATGCTCACTTCTAGACACTTGCAAATCTACATACACACTTGTATACTGACATATCCTATCATAGGCCATTATAGACCATCGTAGTCATTCGTAGGCTATCTTAGTCATCCGTAGGCTCCTAAACCTACAAAACTAAGTAAAACGCCTCCAAAATGCCTCATACCCACTAAGAGACCACCTGTTAGCCCCCTAAGGTAACTTAAGCTCTCCCCTACAACTAATTAGCTTCCATGAGACATTATCCCTATCTAAAAACCTAATTAGGTTTATTAGTCATCTAATTCATCATTGACATTCAATTAAATACACTTTTTCACATAGGTGATTTTAATTAGGGTCCTTTATCAAATTAGCCCTAAACATATTTCCACACATGTATGGACATGAAATTATTTAGAATATTTCCAAATACCCTAACTAAACCGTAACCTAACATAGGATCTAACTAACCTTAATTAATCTTAACTCTTCCTCACACATGTGCGAGGAGGAGATATTTCTCTAAGGCATGAGGGTTTGACACCTATTCAAACCCTAACATAACTCCAACATGGAGTAAATAAAATGGTTGGTCTATCTATCTCATTCTCTTGACCTCATATTTTTCATAGAGAGGGCTCCCCTCCTATTCTTCATCTCTCTCCATTTTTGCTACCATATAGAAATCCTACCAAAATTAGTCTAGAATCACATCTAAGAATTCTACCCCATACAAAAAATAAAGGAAAACTTCAAACATCCATTCAGATATAAATTTTGGTCCCAAAGTCAGAATAAGTATGATTAGCGTACTGACCTATGAATATGAGCTCCAATTCACCCCCTACCATGCAAATTGACCATGCAACACATCTACTTCAATAAATTTAGTAGGTAAGCTTTATTTCATGTTTTTATAGTGTTTTATACAATTTCCATCATGTTTTAGAATAGTTTTCCTTCGAGTATTTTTGTCTTTTATCAAAAAGAGACTTGACTACGACATGCCCCCAAACCCTCTAACCGTATTTTATAGGCCTTCAAAAATAGGTGCAGGAGATCACAAACAACAACAATCAACAAACTAGCGGTGGTTTGCAAGCCCACCTTCACTGAGGAGTCTCGAAAGAAATCATCAGAGTGTTTGATATTCATGAAGAAAGATTGGGAAAATCACCTTTGTAACCCATGAAAGTTTGAATGAATAAAAAGCAACATTTTGGACATTACATTTATTTTATGTTTTATGTCTGATCAAATGTCATATTTCATTTTCTTCAGCTTGAACTTGTCTTTTTAGGGCTCTAAAATCCTCTTATGGTACAACAACATTTCTCCCATCACCACAGTTTCTTCATGAAGGTATTCTGATCACTTTTCTCACAACCCATAACCACACATCCTGGTGTAAACTACCTCATGCCTAGAAATTTGTTTAGACACTTAGGAACTATCACTCTAATACCACTTGGTGAAGGCCTACTCCACCCAACACTCCTACAATACACAAAATAAAACCAATTTCAAATAATAGTACTCAATAATAATACTTGATAACAATAGTCAATAATAATGCTTGATGAGGGGCTACAAAACCAAAAAATACAATCTTACGACCATAAGGGCTGATTTGATTACAAAGAAAAATCTACTAGAAATTTGTAAGTTGGATCCACAATTTATCATACCATATTGCCTTTGGTAAATATATGTTCCCCTTTTAATAACTTCCATAGAATATTCTAGAAAATGTAACTTTATTTTCTCGTCGTTCATTTTTGAAATATATTAGGCATTATAAAAATACCATCATTAATGAATAAATTGGGAATTTAAAAATACCATCATTAATGAAATAAATTGGGCACTAAAAATATGCCATCATTAATGTCTAAATTGGGTATTTTAAAAATACCATCATTAATGAATAAATTGGGCATTTAAAATAAATACCATCATGAATGAATAAATTGGGTATTTAAATAATACCATTAATGAATAAATTGGGTATTTAAAAATACCATCATTAATGAATAAATTGGGCATTAAAAAAAATATTGTTTTGTATTTTTTGGGTGATGCAATATTATCGTTACACCACTAGATGTCCTTGCATTACCTTATAAGTATAATAAGACAAAACCATAAACTTATTTTCCTTATTTACCACATATCTTTTTGAAACAACATTCAAGAAGTCTTCATTTCTAGTGGTGATTGGAAATTCTTGTACCTCCACCAGCTCATCCAACTAATATCCACTATTATTTGTTTTTCCTATCTCCACATTCCCACATACCTAATCATGAAACACTGAGGCCTTCAATATCAATGTGCACAAATCCTTACTCAATGAAATTACCACACTAATACTTATTACTTCTCCATCATTAAGGTATTCATGTCAAAGAAAAACTTACAAGTCCATATAATATTCCCCTAGGTCTTCCCCCTACCACAATCCCACCAATTATAACCTCTCTCTATTCTTGAATTAGTTAATCTATCTACATTTTTTCCTTTCCCTCATCATGTGGAGAAATTTTACCCATGCTATATTTTTTAAATCCATAATACTTTTTGAGATCCCATTTAACCCTCCATCCTATTTCCACCTCTACTTGTGCTTGTTCAACATATTTATTAAGACCTAAGAGTCATACTCCATCTTAATTCTAAAGCATCCTTGCTTAAGATCCATGGATAAGCATTCATAGATGGACATTTATTCCACTATAATGTTGCTATTTCTTCCAACATCCCAATGGAAGCCAAAAATCATAATCCCTTTGTGCATACGATTCACCCTTACAATACTTACCTCTCTCATATTGCTATGAGTAACACCATCAGTATTTACCTTAATCTATATCATCAATGGTGGCTTCTACTTCCCTTCTATGTCCAAATGTTTAGGAGGAACATTCATTATTCCTAAGCTTTAATTCCATAAATATTGGGATTTAACCCACGTAGGGATCATAATACCAAGAAGATCTATTATCTCCTTATATTTGGGAATAATCTAAGAACCTTTGATTCCTATTACAACCTATCTAAAATTAAGCAAAATACTTAGAGAATTGACTCCTTGGATGACCACTCATTATGGAAAATATGCCTGTTGCACTCCAACCATACCTACCACAAATTTAAGGTCTTGAAAAAATGGACTAGAATGGCAGACTATCCACCTAGCCCCCTAAATCCTTATAGACCAAGGAACTTCTCCAATGAGACATCACCAAACCAAGATAGATTAAACATACCTTTTACTTGCTCCCAAATCCAACCACGAAAGGCACTTCAAACTATAATGTAATAAATAGATTCTCCTACTCCATAATAAAGCACACACCATTCTCAGCCCACCAAACCCCTATTACAAATATTATCTTGAGTTAAAATCCTTTTTTGTAGGGCTAACCAAATAAAAATATCAACTTTCAACCAGATACTTGAATTACACACCTTCATCCAAATTACCCTCTACCTACCTAACCCCTTTGTGATCTAATCATATCCCGTGTTGATGAAATACTATCCATTCCCTTTGTCTCCCAATCCCAAAGAGTTATCTTCTAACCACAAGCATTGGCTTTGATTCAAAATATTCCTTCAACTCTCCTTATCTCGTTCAACTATCTATATCCAAACTAAGAGGCCATTACACCTTATTAAAATCACTCCCCTTGCATCTTCCTCCTAGAATTCCTTAACATAAACCTAATTTTTGTCATTTTAGCATTATCTAGGTTTGAGAACTGGGAAGTAATTAGATGGTATTGATCCCATGCATCATCTCAATTTTTTGTCTTTCTTCCATTTTTGACTTTCTAGAATGGCCATGTAGTAATAACATTATTAGCCTTTTTAATTGTAGTCTAAATTATGGACCCCCCCATTAAATGGGAGACTATAAACAACTTCCACCTCATCCCCATACTTCATAGATAGAATATTCTACTTAAGGCTACACTAGTCGAGAATCTAATTCCATAATAGTTTAGCCAATAAAAACAAATTTTGATCAACAAATCTATGGATACCCAACCCTCCTTTATTTAGGAGGTAAAAAAAATCCTAATTTACCAAACTTATATATATATATATATATATATATATATATATATATATATATATATATATATATATATATTTTGAGCCTCCCTGAATAAATTCTCTCAAAGGTCTCTAAATCTCCTACATAATATCTAATACCAATCATAGTCATAAATTGAAATATCATAATAGCCTACAACTCTAATTTTATTAGAGTTAGTCTTCCACTAAGCAATATTCATAAATAGGTCCAATGATTTAACTTATGTCAAATTTTATCTATAAGAGTCCTTTAGAATTTCTTTTCAATATGTCTTCCTATCACTAGAAGCTCAAGGTAGTTAAAGGGGAATAGACCTTTCTTGAAATTTAAAATATTACACATATAGGTTTGCACATTACTATAAAAATTAAAAAGAAAACCTTAGACTTATCTTCATTGATAAATTTACTTAAACCTATCTTGTATAGGTACAAACATATTTTGAATTCCTTGGCCTCTTTGTTCTTTGCTATCCCTATATAAGTAGAATCATTCATAAATTGGAGATGTGTTAGAGGCATGCCCTCCTTGGATTTCACCTAAATAATTAACAAGGAGGCAAAGGGTCTCCCTATCTCAGGCCTCTATATTTCCTAAACTACTTTGACGAGATACCATTTATCAAGATCGAGTAAGCATGATTGGAAAATCAAGCTGCCACCCAATTGATCCACCTATCCTTGAACCTAAATTTTTTTCAAACCTTAATAAAAAACTCCAAACAACTCAGTCATTATATTTTGACATATCTATTTTAATAAACATATTACCTTCCTTATTAAGTCTCATGAAGTGAGTAACTTTGTGAGCCAATATAATCTAGTCCATGACTTGTCTCCCTTGCACAAATCCACCTTGTTCATTAGATATAATGGTCGATAAAACCAAATTCAAACACTCTTCGAACAGATTAGAAATAATATTATATATACAATTATAATGGTAAATAGGTTTAAATTCATCCAACAATGAGACCCCATCCTTTTTTCATAATAAGAGCACTAAAAGTATAGTTCATAGCTCTTAAGAGATATTTAGACCTTTTGGCCTTTTCAACTATTTGTAGGATTTTATTACCCTACTTCTCCCACATAAATTGAACAAATTCAATTGGAAAACCATTTATTCTTGGAGTTTTATCTTTTCTCATATCAAATACTACCCTTTGCACTTCCATCAAAGACCCCTCTCTGGATAGGAATAAATTCTACTCATTCGAGATATAAGGGAGAATTGACTCCAACATCTCTTGTTGTGCCTCATTATATAGATAAAAATTCAAAAAAATAATAGATATGTACCTCCTTACTTCCCACTACACCTCACACCATGTCCTTATGACCTACCTCATTCCACAAGTTAGAGAATTACCAAATTCAAACTCCCTTCTAGCCATGGTTGACCAACCAATTTTTTTTTGTATTTTTATCCCCCTCTTTTATCCAAGTGATTCTAGACTTTTTTTTCTATAAATAATCCTCATTTATCTCTGATTCCCCTATTTTCATCATCATATCCATCTTTTGGGTTAAGAGATCCAAATAGAAACCTTTCAATTGAATGCTCTCATTCACCTACTTAAGAGCCCACACTGCCTCTTACAACTCTCGCTCAATGTTTCAAAAATATAGATAGTTCCATTGTTTTAGCCTCTCTTTAACATATTGTAGTATTTTAAAAAATATAAACATTAAAGTTCCAAATATTAGGTATTCCTTTGTTCATAATCTAAGGATAAAATCCTTGAAACCCTAATGGTCGATCTAGGCAAGTTGAAATAAAAAAAGGGTTATTCCTTGGTTTAATCCAACTAAAGAAATAAAGAGAGAATGAACAATGATCATATCCCACAAAATAGAGAATATCTAAGCACAAAACTATTTCTCTAGTTGCCCAAGAATCATGGAGTTACAAGAGATTTGCTTTTAGGTAGTCTCATTCTTTAGTTTATTGTTGAGTTCTAGAGATGATAGAAATCAAAGGTATGTTGATTTTATGCTTCAACATATTCCTAGTATTGTATCTAATTATATGAATGTGCACCTGGAGGCTCCTTTTAAATACGAAGAAATAAGAAAAGTTGTTTGATATGGGATCCCTGAAATCCCTAGGCCCTAATCACTTCCACCCATTATTTTTTTCAAAAATTTTGGAACATTGTGGGGTAGGAAGTTTGAGATGAAATATGAAATGCACAATCTACAAATTTGATGCCTTATGGGATTTATTCCACCTTTCTTGGCCTCATACCTCTTACCAAAGTTCAAAAGTCCAAGCTCCTTTAGGGACTTCCAGCCTATTAGCACATGCAACACCATATATAAAATATTTCCTAAAAATATTGTTCATAGAATAAAACTATTAATCCCCCTGCTGATTGACAAATCCCAAAGTGGATTCATTATAGAGAGATAGATTTTGGATGGGATCATTTTAGTTTTGTTGGTCACGAATCTGCAACTGGAAAGGATTTTATGTGAAATGCGCCCTAGACCCGGCCAACATTGAAATGCTGAGAGAAAGAAATGTCTCCCGGACAAATCTCCAGAGAGGGCTGGTTCCCTTACTAAATTCTATGTTGTTGAAGACTAGAGTTGCAGGAAAGAAATCGAAAATATACGGAAAGAAATGGAAAATTATGAAAAGAGACGGGAAATATGGCCGAAGCCGATGGTTAATGGGGAGAACAACCTTGAACAAAAATAACTTCAACTAGATCCTAAAGCTCAGCAGCAACAGACTCTTAGAATACATATATAGAAATTAGATCACGCATTAGCCATGAGTTTGCTTCCAAATAAACTTCAAAAATTTAAATTCAACACAGCAGAATTCAATTGATAGTACACTGGACTACACAAAAGTAAATCACACAGAAAGCTAAACATACACAACCATTTAGATCACCAACTCCAGAAGACACTAAGAATGGAAGCAAATGCATCTAGGAAAACTATTTCAATTTTTGCAAACAAGATCGTCCTCCTTTTACTTGAGTTTTACATTGGTATTTATAGAGGTCCGTCCTCTTCCTTTCATATTATAGCATTCAATACATGAAACAGATTTTGAAGAACAATCCCCTTAATCTACCTCAGAGAAATGACAGTCTCTACTTTTAATGGATCACAACTGAAAATGAAACAAAAACAAGGGTCCATACTTCTTCGTTAAATGATTGTTATCAAGAGAATCTGAAAGCTGTAAGAGATCACGAACATGCGCTTTGAATATTGGAGGCATCTTTAATTCTGGTGGCATTGAAAACTATCTCAGGTTATTCCATCTTGCACACCTCGATAATCAGCAACATTTAATCTTGGAACTGCTTCTTTGACCATGATCTGAAAACCGTTGGAGAGCCTTTAATTGATCCTTATCTCCTCTGCATGTACTCCTATGCAATCTTGAAGAAAAATGCATCTGAATTGTATCGGGCCTTTGTTGTTGCTTCTATCGTGAAAATGAGACAGGTCATGAAAATGCGACATGTCATGATAGCGCGACACTTTTACCTTGCTGCTCTCTTTCTCCGCCACCAGTCGCGAAAACAAAACATGTCACAGAATCACGATAGGTTCCTCTTGTGTTGTCTTTGCCTCCTTATCCGCAAAAACATGATAGGTCACAAAAATGTGACATGTCGCGATATCGTGATGGTCTTTTCATTTGGTTCTCTCATCTTCAACACATCGTGAAATCATGATATTTTCTGTCTCCTTGGACTCTACTACTTTTTAGCCATGAAAATTCATCATGTCATGAAATCGCGACATTCCACACAATCTAGCTGCCTCCTTGCTTCCTCTTCGCGAAAACGCGACATGTCACAAAATCGTGACAATTCCCTGCACTTGGTCCTTTCGCCCCAATGTGTCATGAAATCGTGACATTTTCTTACTTTCTCAATTGTTGTCGCTTCCTGTCGTGATATCGTGACGTATTTCATGCCTTCTTTCAACCATGCTACGATTATGCAACATGTAGTGGTATCGTGATGTTTCGTACCATTTTTCCCCTTGCTTGCTTTGCTGTCGCGATATCGTGACGTTTTTCATCACACTGCTCCATTGCTGCTTTATGTCATGATATCGTGACACTTTCTCTTGTTCTGTTCTATGGTCATTGCAAGTCACGATTTTGCGACATGTCGCAATATCGCGACAACTTCATTTTAGTGCTTTCGTTGACCATGTTGACCGTGAAACTCCAACACATCGCGATAATGCGACATCCTTACCCCCTTGCTACCGTTGACTGCGTTGACTACGATAACATGACAAGTCACGAAAATGTGACATGTCATGATATCACGACACTTCCTTGACTTAGCCCTTTTCCACATTCGATGTCGTAAAACTGTGATAGGTCGTGATATCGCGACATGTCACGATATCGTGATAAATTTCCATGCTTACACATTTTTGGTTTGGACCCTGCAAAAATGTGACGGGTTGCGATTTCACGACATGTCATGAAATCATGACAAGTTGCAAAAACGCGACACCTTTGATTTTTCACAATATGTGTTAAGTGTCTTCACAATTTTAGCATTCTTTTGCTTGAACCTCAACAACAAAAACAATGTGGTAAAAATGCCAACATTCTTGGCGGCTCGCGGGGTATACAGTTCTGCTGTATGCATGAATCCCAGGCCTAAATCCATTGGGTAACAGATTCAAGAAGCTAGAGAAGCAGGAAATTAAGTGATGGGTGATGTTGGACATCTCTGTAGATTGCTGCAACAAACTCTTGCTGGTACTCAGCACTAAAAAATAGGATCGTCAATAGAAATGTGTGAATAGCATAACTTCCTTTATTTCTTTAGAACTACTGCACTTTGCCTAGCTCGGATGAGCTGGGTAATCACCAGGTGTTGTGAAAGGATATTCAAGGTAGTAGTGAGAAGCACCAGAACTACAAAAATAAATGAATGGAATGATGCCCTGTAGATGCGTAGGCCATGGAACGGGGATGGGGAATGATGGAATGGCAGAAGATGAAGGAATGGAAATGGTAGATACAGCAACAGAGTGCTACTGTGTTACCAGCTGCTGTGAAACAAGTAATGAAATGGAAGTGGATGGAATGGAGATGGTATTAGAAACCATGGTTGTGATGAAGTACTCACAAGACAAAGGACTAGAAAAAAGGGAAAGTAGAAATAGGAACATCAGAGGGGGGAGTAGAAACAACAGCAGTGGCTTGAGTGATTGCAAAAGAAGAAGGAGAGAGAGAGAATAATGGAATGAAGTAGAGGGGAAGGAAGAAGTAGAAGAAAGCCACTATCTACTGGTAAGGAAGGAAAAGAAATGAACATACCTGCGGGCTCGCATGCAAAAAGATCCGAAGGAAAACAATTTTGTTTTTTCTTTTTTTTTTGCTATGTACAATATTTACAAAATTTTGTGACATGATTGGCATGCCGCCACCACAAACCCAGTTTTTGGTGTCTATCCGGTGAACCTGCAATTTCCAGACCAGATCTGATCATACTTCAGTCAACCTTTGAAGTTCGGTTGGCTTCTTCCCAAAGTTCTCCATGGTACAAACAGAGTGCAATGCGGTAGATTATCATTATTACTAGTACCCATGCTATTGATGAATAATGTGGCAAATTGGTTTGCCACATGGGGGATTTCTTCAGGTACCAGTTGTAGTGGTTTGAACCAATACCACCACTTTGAAGACTTCACTGACTATGGGCTGAGTACAGGCTCCTCCAATCCCTTGGTGCGATCACAGAACCTTTTTGATGATAAATCTGCTTCCAGGATCTCCTCAGGCTCAACCTTTTGGTGAGGCATGTTTAATGGGTTCTGGCTGAATACTTGCATGCTGTGCAAAATTGTGCCCTCTTTGTGCTTCGGTTCTAGGATTTGAATTTGTTTCTCTCCTTGGACCATCTCCTGATGGAAACTACAAGCAACCATATTGTTCATTGCTGGGAAAGTACTTACATATTCCCATTATTGGCCTTGGATGAAACCTGCATCTTGAGTTCCACACAACTGCATTCTAGGTCTCTGCACAGTATGTGGGATCGGCCATGATGAATACTGCATTGAATAGATAGGAGCAGGAACTACTGGAGAACATAATGGAGTTTCTCCCCACGATAATTTTCTTGATAGGAGCAGAAGGTGCTCCGCTTGTAATGCTTCCTCAAATATTTGAGGGAATCTACGTTCGCCTGATTGTAGCAAGAGGAGGCTTATGTCCGGATGGAAAGCTCGAACATAGAAGAGGTGGGCTTGGGCGAGTGATGGTTGGATCTCCCCTGGAATTATCTTCCAAGTTCTATAGAATCGGACATTGAAAACTATGATGCTCTCCTGAGGTATTCTCATGATGGTGGAGAGATGCATCAAAAGTTGGTAGGGATCCTGAGAGCCATCAAATGTTGTAATGAGTGCTCTCGCTAAATCATCCCATGATCAGATGCTTTTACGCTTGAGCGATCTGTACCACTGCAACGCCCTTCCTTCTAGAGACAAGACCAGAAGTCTGATCATGACATCTTCACGAATTATATCATGGAGGGTCGCTAAAGCAACAACATCATCAATATGCTCTCGAGCCATTCCCTCGGTGCCATTGTATTTTGTTAGGGATTTTAGGGCATTTTTGGGAATCTCATGCCAAATTTGGATATTTAGAGGGCCAGGATCATCCCATCTAGGACATACCCTCGCCATTATAGTAGTGGTCTATGAGATCATGACTATTTCCAAGTCAAAGTCACCAAGTGAACATTCTTTCTTCTGCTTGTAAGGTCAAGGCTGCTCACCAAAACTTGATTCCTCCAGGGTATTAAACAATGAAACAATCAGTCTCACTGATTATGATTCTTTGGGAGACAGAAACAGTCTGTCCCACCGGGTGTGCCAAAAATTGTTGGTCATGAATCTACCACAGAAAAGGATTTTATGCGAAATGCGCCCTAGACTCGGCCAACATTGAAAGGCCAAGAGAAAGAAATGTCTCTCGGACCAATATCCAGAGAGGGCTGGTTCCATTACTAAATTCTATGTTGTTGAAGACAAGAGTTGCAGGAAAGAAATAAAAAATATACGAAAAGAAATGGGAAATTATGGAAAGAGACAAGAAATATGGCTCAAGCCAATCGTTAATGGGGAGAACAACCTTGAACAAAAATAACTTCAACTAGATCCTAAATCTCAGCAGCAACAGACTCTTAGAATACATATACAGAAATTAGATCACGCATTAGCCATGAGTTTGCTTCCAAATAAACTTCAAACATTCAAATGCTAATACAGCCAAATTCAACATAGCAGAATTCAACTGATATTACACTGGACTACACAGAAGTAAACCACATAGAAATCTAAACATACACAACCATTTAGATAACCAACTTTAAAAGACACTAAGAATGGAAGAAAATGCATCTAGGAAAACTATTTCAATTTTTGCAACAAGATCCTCCTCCTTTTACTTGAGTTTTACATTGGTATTTATAGAGGTCCATCCTCTTCCTTTCATATTACAACATTCAATACATGAAATAGATTTCGAAGAATAATCCCCTTAATCTACCTCGAAGAAATGATAGTCTATGCTTTTAATGGATCACAACTAAAAATGAAACAAAAATAAGGGTCCATACTTCTTCGTTAAATGACCATTATCAAGTGAAGCTGAAAGCTGTAAGAGATCACGAACAAGCGCTTTGAATATTGGAGGCATCTTTAATTCTGGCAGCATCGAAAACTACCTCAGGTTCTTCCATCTTGCACACCTCGGTAATCAACAACATTTAATCTTGGAACCGCTTCTTTGACCACAATATGAAAATCATTGGAGAGCCTTTAATTGATACTTATCTCCTCTACACGTACTCCTATGCAATCCTGAAGAAAAATGCATCTAAATTGTATCCGGCCTTTGTTGTTGCTTCTATCGCAAAAATGAGATAGGTCACAAAAATGTGACATGTCGCGATATCGTGACACTTTTACGTTGTTGCTCTCTTTCTTTGCCACTAGTCACGAAAATGGAACATGTTGCGAAATCGCGACAGGTTCCTCTTGTGCTGTCTTTGCCTCCTTATTACCTGTGAAAATGCGACAGGTCAAAAAAATGTGACATGTCGCGATATCGCGACGGTTTTTTCATTTGGTTCTCTCATCTTCAGCACGTCGTGAAATCGTGACATTTTTTGTCTCCTTAAATTCTACTGCTTTTCAGCCATGAAAATTCGTCATGTCATGAAATCGTGACATTCTGTACAATCTAGCTGCCTCCTTGCTTCCTCTTTGTGAAAATGCGACATGTCACGAAATCGCAACAATTCCCTACACTTGGTATTTTTGCCCCAATGTGTCATGAAATCGTGACATTTTCTTGCTTTCTCAATTGTTGTCGCTTCCTGTCGCGATATCGTGACATCTTTCATGCCTTCTTTCAACCATGTCGTGATAACGTAACATGTAGCGGTATCACGACGTTTCGTACCATTTTGCCCCTTGATTGCTTTGCTGGCATGATATCGCGACATTTTTCATCGCATTGATCCATTGCTGCTTTATGTCGCGATATCACGACACTTTCTCTTGTTCTGTTCTATGGTCACTGCAAGTCGCGATTTTGCAACATGTCGCGATATCGTGACAACTTCATTTTAGTGCTTCCGTTGACCATGTTGACCGTGAAACTCCAACACGTCACGATAATGTGACATCCTTACCCCCTTGCTGCCGTTGACTATGTTGACCATGATAACGTGACAGGTCGCAAAAATGTGACATGTCGCGATATCACGACACTTCCTTGACTTAGCCCTTTTTCACATTCGATGCCATGAAACTGTGATAGGTCATGATATCGCGACATGTCATGATATCACGACATGTCGCGATATCATGACAAATTTCCATGCTTATACCTTTTTGGTTTGGACCCCACGAAAACGCAATGGGTCGTGATTTCACGACATGTCGCGAAATCGCGACAAGTCGCAAAAACACGACACCTTTGCTTTTTCACAATATGTGTTAATTGTCTTCACAATTTTAGCATTCTTTTGCTTGAACCTCGAAAACAAAAACAATGTGGCAAAAATGCCAACAAGTTCATAAAATTTTATAGTTAGTGTAGAAGAGTGGAAGACCAACATTCTTTCTCAAGCTAGACATGAATAAAGCCTATGATTGGGTGTCTTGGGGTTTCCTCTTTCAGGTGTTGAAAATTTTTAGATTTATCCAAAAGTGGATCAATATCATAAAATCCTATGTTACCACTACAAAATTCTCTATTCTAGTTAACAAATCCCCTATAGGTTTCTTTCAAGTCTTAGAGGTTTCTATCAAGGGGACCCAATTTTGCATTACCTCTTTATTTTAATGGTGGAGATTTTGGGGAAAGCAATTTCGATGGATCCTACTATCATTGGTATAAATTTAGAACTCTCTTTAGGCTCCTTTTCACACAACTAGTATGCAAATGACATGCTTTTTTCACTCATTGCTTCTATCATGTAAGCTAGATATGTGAAGAGAATTTTGTTTACCTTTGAAATTATTGTAGGTCAAAAAGTCAATTTTGGTAAAAGCTTGTTATTTTTCTTGAAGACTCCACCATATTACCAAAGGAAGATCACTAATATTCTCATATATAGAGTTTTAAATTTCCCTAATACCTACCTAGGCCTCCCCCTCTTCATCAGAATAATGAAGTACTATGTCTGGGATCCAGTGATTTAATGATTGCAACGTCATCTTGCCAGCTGGAAAGGGGCTTTACTCATCGAAGCAAGCAAAATTTTAATGGTTAAATCTATTATGTAGAGCATTATAATTTATTTCATGTCTATTTTTAAGCTACCTTTGAAATTCTTATTCAACCTAGAGCATATTCAAAAAGCCTTTCTATGGGAACATCCCTAGGATCATAAAAAATTCCACCTTATCTCCTGGAGTCAAGCTTACATGAGTAAATTCAATGGGAGTTTGGGTCTTCGCAACCTACGATTAATGAATGAAGATTTAATATTGAAGTAAGGTTGGGCGATTTTAAAAAGGCCAAATATAAATTAGGTTAAAATTATTGTTATAAAGTATTTGTGTACTTTATATGGGTTGTTATCTTACTCCCTTCCCTAGAGGGATCCATTTTTTGGTAGATTATTCTTAAACTTAGATTAAAGCTTACGATTGGCTCTCGTTGGCTTATGGGAAATGATAAAGATATTGACTTTTGGCAAGATAGGTGGCTTCTTGACCAGCCATTGATTCTAGAAGTTGATATGGCAAAGGTAGAACCTCTCAATCATAGGATGGGCTAGTTAAATATGAAAAACTTTATTTCCATGTTAGAGGGTAGATATGCTTGGAAATCCATTCTTGAGACTAGTATCAATGGAACAAAGCAAATGCTTGGATGGCTATCTCCCAAGTGCTTAAGATAAAGGTTCTTAAGCAATAGTATACTAAATGCTCCTAAATATTGGAGGGGAGAGTGATGACTCCTCTATGAAATCACCTTATTTTCTCATTAATGCTGATATTGATCATTTGATTATTATTGATAAGGTTTGGATGAAGACCCTAACACTCTAGGTAAGTGTGTTTTTTTATTTGGCTATCCCAAACAGATGCCTTATAAGAAAGGGATTTTTCTCTTGAACAAGTGCTATTTGTGTGAAGCTTTCAAGGCGTTTGATATGCATATTCTCTTGTGTTATCATTTTACCATGGAGGTCTAAGATCAGGTATTCCAATTCCTTGGGATCTCCTAGCTTCTACCTAACTCAATTCTTGATATTTTTCTTCAATGATCTCTACCTTTCATATCCCCATGCTTGTTCAAGTTTTGGCTCTTTTTACTACCACATTTAATTTGGTGTGTTTGGTGTGAGTGTAACTAGAGAGCATTCAATAACTCTAAATTTAACTTGACTTCTATATTTTCTAAGGTATCTAGGGTTGTGGTGGAAAATATTTTGAATTGCTTCCCTAACTTGGTTGGGGGATTTTTGTATGTAGCCTCTTTAGAACTCAATTTGGGGTCCACTCTGAGTACTTCTCATGCTTCTTCTTTTGTTCCCATGAGAATTCAGATTGTTTGGTCGCCCCTCCTATCAGGTGGATAAAAATTAACTTTTATAGAGCCTCAAAAGGAAGCCTAGGACCTATATATACAATACACATCCTGAGAAATAATAAAGGGGAGCTTTTTCAGGCCTTTGCAATTTTTTTTTTCAAACTACTCATTTTGTTGAAGCCGAAGCTTTACTTCAAGGGATTTTTTTAGTAGGATATTTAGGCTATCAAAAGGTTGTCGTAGAGGGGGATCCATTGAATATTATTAACTCAATAAATTCTTAGAGCCCTTCCAATTGGATGATAGCTAATATAATTAGAGAAACATCCATAATTCTTCATTCCAGATCTGTGATACAAGTACAACATATTTTCAATGAATGGAACAAAGTGGTGGAATTGATGGTAAATTTTAAAATATCTCAATAGGGCTTGAAGGTGTGTGATGAGCCTCGAAAATGCTCATATTTTGTATGAGTTTCATTGATTATTATGTGGCAATATAATAGGAACTATGTACTTTTATGAATTATTATATAATGATGTAATAGAATTGTGTGTGTTATCTAATTTGTGTGTTTTAGTGTGTTTTTGTGGAAATGTAGTTGGTTTTGATAGATTTGGATCAATAGAGGTCCTTCACGGACCTGGCACTCTATTTCTTTCAAGATCAAGGTATGGTCAGTAAGTGCCTTCCTCTTCAAGGAAGGTGCCAAGAGAAGGTAGGTGCCTTCCTCTTTAAGCAAGGCACCCATAGAATGTAGGCACCTTCCGTATAAATAAGGCACCTGACATACTTAGGCACCTTACGCATAAAGAAGGCGTCCCATACAAGTCAAGGTGCCTTTCGCATAAAGAAGTTGTCCAAAATCAGTAGGCGCCTTTCGCATGAAGAAGGCACCCCAACCTTAGTAGGCGCATTCCACATGAAGAAAATGCTCAACATCAGTATGCACCTTCCGCATAAAGAATGTTTTTGCCAAATAACTTGAGGAAGGCACCTTCATCATAGAGAAGGTGCCTCCATTCTTTGCTAGTTGACCAAATAAAGTGATGTGGGCAGTTTTGACCGATGTAGTTCCAGTTCCACTTCACATAAAATAATTCTAGAAATTACACCAACAGATAAGAATGTATTACTTATGCCAGGTGAAGCATGATTCAACTCAAGCAAGTCAAACCAATCATCGAATGTGCTATCATTAGGAGCGATGACTATTTTAACAGATGTCGAATGCGGTTACTAGACTGTCCTAGTTTAGTTTGGACTGAACTACTAGTGTAACTTCCTTGTAACATAATACCTGTGTGTGTGCTATATAAACACACATAGACCTCTCTTATAGATATCCAAAAAGATAATATAGAATACATTTATCATTCTAAGGAGATAGAAGCATTGTAATAATTATTTTACAATCACAAAAAAATTCAAGAGTTCCTAATCACATGTTCAACTGGAAGGGAGATTCTGGAGCCTGAGCCTACTCCAAACCAATATTCCTTCTCTTTTACTTGTGCTTTCCTAGATCAGTTTCTTGCTTTCATAGGTTTGCTTTTGCATTGTTATTTTCATTGTCTTAATAGAATTATTTTCATGTCTAGTTAATTATGCACGTATGAATATTTACTTTCCAAGGATTTAATTATTCATACGTAGACTATTGTGGTGTGGATGAATGAATGTCATTCTTTTAAACCCCCCAATGATAGAATTAGTCGGACTCATCTCAAAGTGGGTATTGTAAATGATCTTGTTTGAGACACTTCTAAAGTTTACGAAGCTCCTTGGGTTGACAATTTAAATGCATGGGCAGTGACAAAATAGGATCAAATTTAACCTGTGTTTGGCCAGTAACATTTTGGCACCGTTGTTGGGGAAGCGCCTCTACTAGATTAATTACAATACATAAAAATATTCCATATGACTTTGTATGAGTTCCTCGAGAATAAGAGGACCTGACGGTCATTTTATAAAATAAAGTGCACCAAAATATAAGTCATTCAAACACTCAAAATTTGAATTAGATTCACCTAATTCATTGCTAGTACTCCACTAGAGTGAGAATCCTCACTTTGTGCAAAGTTTTTCCTCATCCCACCAACCTCGGGAAGAAAAAACCATTGTAAACCTATTGTTTAGAAGGACACCCTCAGAGGAAGCCCTATTGTGAAAAGTTGTAGAGGATCAGATGATAACACTAGCCAACTTCAGAGGCTTGAATCAAAAAATTTTGAATGACCGTGGGGCCATAAGAACTATATTAGAGGCCAGATTTCCTAAAAAAATAGCCGAAGAAGAGATTTGATCTAGCTTTAGCTTCTCAATAGAGGAAGAAGTAGGAGAAACCAAAATGAAAAACATATCCCCTACTCACCTTCCCACCTTTAGAGGCTACCCAACCGAAGACCCTGACCTATTTCTATTTAAGTTTGATGTTCTATGTAGGTTTGTGGACTACAAATATGATACGCAAAAGTTGAAGCTCTTTCCTTCCACATTAGATGATGCAACTCTATGATGGCTCATCGATATTAGAGATAAACACATTGCCACATGGGATCAAATGAAGAAGATATTTTTAGAGCAATATCAAGACTTTGGGAGAGCAAGAGACTCTAGAGAAGAGGTCTTGAGCATGATGCAAAAAGAAGATGAGTCTCTGGAGGAGTACTGGGAGATATTCAATTTCAATCTTCAATGATATCCTCATGTGAAGTTAGCTAACAAGTCTCTTAAAAGCATATTTTTGAGAGGACTTAACAACGAATCATTAGAGGCTCTCAACATGATCTCTGGAGGTGACGTCTACCAACACGCCATGGAAGACATCCGACAACTATACTGGAACTACTCAAGAAGGAGAGGCAAGACCACTTCTAGAACCATGAAAGCAACTGCTTCGATCACAAAAATAGATAAAGGAAACATGCTAGAAGATTTTAAAAGTGATATGCTTTCATCTATGGCACTACAAATGGACACACTACTATTGGATAAAAATAAGTAATAAAATGAATTAGCTTTGGCTTATTTTTGCCCAAAATACTGAGGGAAGCATGCAAAGAACGCATGCCCAGAGAACAAAGTGAAAGTATGCACGGTATGCAAACTAAATAATAAGACTCAATTGTGCCCACAAATGCTCAGTATCAAGGAGGATGCTAATGGAAGCCTATTTTATAGGCAATAGGAGTATTTGGCAACAACCCCCCTAGGGGGAATATGATAACCAAAATGCCATCATATGGGGTAGGACCCTACATGCCAAAAGGTCAGCCTTAACCACCTAACATGGGGTGGTGGGGGCCATCGCCTTGGTCCAACACACCCCTAGGAGCAACATCTTTGAACCAGTAGCCATTTATGCCATACCAATATTCTAGGAAATAGTGGAGATGCCATGCTCCATGGAATCCAGATCCACAGAATGTAGCACTAGCCCATCCATAGAAAAACCTTCTGGATTTACCCATAGTGAGACCTGTGAAGCTACCTGCACAATCGACGATGAATCTGAATAACAGAGTAAATAAATTGACATACAATGTAAAAAGAGAGATGTATCTAATGTACCATATTAGTTGCAATTCTATTCATCTTAGATCAAGTAGACAACTAGGAGTAGAGATACCTTCATTGATAGAAGAGGATTCAGATGTAGGAGAAACACCTCTTATAGAAGAGGTGGAATAAGAAGTTACTGAGAGAACAAAGGCTCCATTTCCTAACTGACTACAAGAACAGAAGAAACTAACACAGTCAGAGTATGATATTATTTCCATATTGGAAAATCTCATAGTGACAATTCTATGTTTCCAAGCTATTCGAGACATCCTGATATATATGAAGGCAATACATGAGATGTGTTTAAGAAAGATAGGATGGAAAGTAACCTAAACTATCAATGTCATGGGTAAGTTGGTAGATTTAATGATGGGGAAGTCATGTCATTCTAAGTATGCAGACCCAAGAAACCCAGTGTTGATTGTAAGAATTGAAGGACATTCCTTGACCAATATGTTGATCAATATCAATGCATCCATCAACGTGATGTCGTATGAGACCATGCAAAAGCTACAACTCATAGATCTAAGACCCACCACAATGGTGCTACAACTGGCCAATAGATCAACCATAGCATCAGAAGGAATTCTTGAAGATATAATAGTGATGGTTTATGAGTGGGGATATCTGACTGACTTCTTGGTTTTATAGTCCAAAACAAGGCTAGGTGACTACCCGCTTATCTTGGGAATACCATGGATAGCGATAGTCGATGCTTACATCAGCTGTCATGATGGGTTGATGACCATATCCAATGGAAATTTTTTTAACCATTTCACCCCTTGTGTAGTCCGTTGATTCATTGGGAGAGCTTGTGTTGATCAAAAATGGACATAATGAGTTGTCCATAATCTACCCGGTGATGGCATTAGATGAATTGGTGGAGGATGAATATGAATAAGGAACTATCATGGAATTCCTTTAGGGAGAATATTTCATCACCAAGCCTGAGTTAACATTGGCTAGTGCCCAAAACCACCATGTTCAATAGATAAACATTGGGTTGGGAAAGATGTTAAACATCAGTAGTGGGTTGACCCCCACATAGCTAACAAAAGTAGAACTCTTGGTTAAACACCAACAATCATTTACATGGGATTACTCAGATATGAAAGGTATCAACCCAAAAATTTGTACCCATCGAATATACCTTGATGAGCAGGTGACTCCAACTAGGTAGTCGCAGAGAAGGATGAATCTGACAATGAAAGACATTGTGAAGGTGAAGATGAAAAAACTCTTATTCACTAAATTCATCTATCTTATTTCTAACAGTGAGTGGGTATCACCACTTGTGGTGGTCCCCAAGAAGAACTGGAAGTGGTAGATTTATGTGGACTGTAGGGCATTAAACAAAGTGACAAAAAATGATCACTTCCCAATCCCATTCATCGATCAGGTTTTGGATACACTTTTAGGGTGAAAGTACTTTTCCTTACTGGATGATTTTAGTGGATACAACCAGATCCCAAGAGGAGAAGAAGATCAGGATAAAACAATGTTCACCTACCCACGGGGAATGTTTACTTATCAGGTATTACCTTTTGGGTTATGCAACACACCTGCCACCTTTTAAAGGGTGGTGCCTAGCATATTTTTAGACATGATAGGATATGCGGTCGAAGTGTGCATGGAAGACTTCACCATTTATGGAGAAACCTTTGAAGAAGCAATGACAAACTTGGAAAGAGTGCTCGAAATAAGCAAGGAAAATAATTTGTCCCGTAGGAATGAAAAGTGCTTTATGATGATGCAAGAGGGAATTGTAATGGGACACTATCTCTTTGTGGAAGGAATAAAGGTTGAAAAAATAAATATTGAGGTCATCAAGGACCTACCTAGCCTTAGAACGTAGTGAGACGTGAGAAATTTTCTTGGATCTTCTGGTTATTACCAATGATTTATCATCGAGTTTAATAAAATTGCAAAGCCACTACACACTCTGTTGTCTAAAGATGTGGAGTTCAACTAGACAAAAGACTACAAAAGAGCATTTTGGTCACTCAAAGAAAAACTAATATCTGCACCAATTTTAAGAGGACCAAATTGGGCCATACCCTTCCATATCTATTGTGATGCATCCAACAATGCGATTGGAGTAGTACTAAGGAATAATAATGGGGAGAAATTTTATGCCATCTACTACGTCAGCAAAAACTTTACAGGGGTATGCCATCTACTACATCATATAAACTATACAGTGACAAAGAAAGAGTTCCTTGTGGTTGTGTATGCCATCAATAAATTCCACCATTATATCATCGGATACTAGGTGTTTGCCCACACAGACCATTGAGCCATAAGGTATTTAATGAGCAAACCAGATATGTGGCACCTAGATTTTGTGGGGCCAATCAATCCACCTTCGATAGGAAGGAGATTCATTTTAGTCTGTACAGACTATCACCAAGTGGGTTGAATTTCAAGAATTAAGTGATTCAAAGGAAATAACAATCGTTGATTTATTATTTGCTCATATTCTTACATTATTAAGGGTGCCCAGAGAGATTACAACATACCAGGGACCTCAATTTACCTCCCAGTTGATCGAGGAGTTGATGAAGCAATATAGAATTTGGCACAACAAGACCACATCCTACCACCCACATGAGAACGAACAAGTGGAAGTGAAAAATAGAGATATTGAGAACATCCTGACAAAAACCATGTAGCAACATAGAAAATATTGGGCTGCACAACTAATGGAGGTGGTATGGGCATATAACACCACGTGGAAATCGACCATAGGCTTCACACCCTTTTAGCTGGTCTATGGAAAGAGTGCAATGATGCCCATCAAGTTTGAAATAAAGACATTTAGAAATGCTTTAGAACTAAATCTATGCTTGGAAGAAGCCCAAAAAGAAATATTTCGATAGCTAAATCAGTTGAATGAAATTTGAATGGATGTTTTACAAAGAGTAAAGATCATACAAAAGCAAAGAAAATAGTGGCACGATCATCACATTAAGCTAAAGCAGTTCTAGGAAGGAGAATGGGTATTTTTGTACTATTATAGGAAGGAAAATTAATGCAAAGATAGATGGGACAGTATGAGGTGGTAGAGCTCATTAGGAATGGTGGTGTGCGTGTCAGGACCATTTACGGCAACAACGTTGTATTGACAGTTAATGGCCACCTACTTTAGCCCTACAACACATCCAATAATTTAGTGGTGGAATCCAGAGCAGGCATGGGGGAGACCCCATCCTTGTAAATCTAGATAAAAATCTCAATAAATAGAATGGGGGATATGGAATTGTCCACCAAAATTAGTTAGTTTAGGTTTGTTTATTTCTTATGATGTATTTTGCAAGGACGACACATCCATGCAAGCTATATGTATCCTGAGTTTAGGGCCTAACAGGAATGAAATACGTCTAAATACCTGTATTTTATTTTATTTTTGTTTGCTTTTTGTAGGTGAAAGGTCTCATAGCACAAAAAATATGCATCTAAGAAATTAGACTTGAATCGGATCAGCATCCCGCCACTTGTACACATAGTTTAGAAGTAGCATCTATCCAAGCCCGAGGATGGCAAAAAACTCTCCTCTAAGGGGAAAAATCACATGCCAGGCCTTGAAAAAATATGCTAGGGCAGCATGAAGTAAGTCTAAGGAGGCTTTATCACCCTTGCCCAGACAATCATGATGTGCCTGCTAAAGAAAAGTCTTATTGAAAGCCTTCATCTTCAAAGAAGATTCTCCACTTAAGTAATAGTGCCTTCCTCCTCGAAGAAGGCACCTAACTAAGATGGACATTTCATGCCATGAAGAAGGTATCAAGCTGGAGGCAAGGAGCCTTCCTTATAAATAATGTGCCCCATAGAAATAAGGTGCCCCATAGAAATAATGTGCCTTCCTTATAAAGAAGGTTCCCCATAGAAATAAGGCAACTTCCTTATGAACAAGGTGCCCCATGGAAATAAGGAATCTACCTTAAAAATAAGGTTCCCAACTAAAATAAGGTGTCTTCCTTATAAATAAGGCGTTTGTAATTCTTCCTTAAAAAAATGAGAGAAGGCGCCTTCGGCATCAAGAAGGTGCCATGAAAAAAAATTATTTGAAGTGCCTTTCACACTAGCAAGGTGCCATACATTCAAAATGCCTTCCACATTAGGAACGTACCATTCATTCAAAGCGCCTTCTGCACTAGGGAGATGCCATTTATTTGAAGTGCCTTTCACATATAATTGACGCTTTGGTTTCATGTGTGCCTTGATTCAAACGAGATCAACACATGATTGGGCGACACCAAATTACCACCATCATCCCATGTGATGGAAATCCATCCCAACCAAAAATATTCCATATTTACGAGGTGAGATCTTCTCATACACCCCAAGGATGATGGGTAGACGGTTTTTAATCCAATAATGAGTCTATATTTGACATTAAACCTCAAAAAATATAGTAATGAGTCCAACATAATAAGCACATGCAACACGGACATCCTCGATGTCACAGATTGACAAATCTATTTTTTGTGATGCACAAACCATCCAATCAGGTACATGATAATTCAAATTAAATTTTTATATAATTTTTCATAAATTATGCAGTTTTGAAAAATAATGCCACCATAGAAATCACGTACCCCTCCATGACCGAAACATTATGCTAAAATTATGGCTCGAGAAACGTACCCTATCAACCCCCAAATAATAATAAAAAAAATTGAATTAATGCTAGGAGTAGGCACCTTTTGTATAATAAGGCACCTCCCTAAGAAATCTAAGGTAGTAAAACAACGAATGTAGTTGTCAGACCCTAGGATGCCGATCTCTAGTAGGGCATAGAAGCTACATTCTAGGCAGTAGGGACTACGTTAGCTATACCACCTCTAGTAACATTCGGGGTGGGAAACCCAAATAGGTGAAGTCAATGAATTGAGTAGAGGTAGACAATAGAAGCTAGTCATCTCAACACCATAATTCCATGCTAGAAAAGAAAGACCACACCTCTCAATTCCAATCCATAAAAAAAGTGATCACAGGCCGCAGGTACAATGATGACTACTAGAAAATGATGATTATGAGGAGTATGAAGGGCTACCTGCAATTTGATTCCATGAGGGCATGGCATATGTTATGCATGGGGGGATGATGAGCCTCACAAATGCTCATATTTTGTATGTTTCATTGATTATTATGTGACAATATAATAGGAAATGAGTACTTTTATGAATTATTATATAATTATTTAATAGAATTGTGTGTGTTATCTAATTTGTGTGTTTTAGTGTGTTTTTGTGGAAATGTATTTGGTTTTGACAAATTTGGATTAGTCGAGGTCCTTCATGTACCTGACACTCTATTTCTTTCAGGATCAAGGCATGGTGAGTAGGCGCCTTCCTCTTCAAGGAAGGTGCCAAGATAAGGTAGGCACCTTCCTCTTTAAGGAAGGCACCCACAAAAGGTAGGCACCTTCCATATAAAGAAGGCACTCGACATTCTTAGGTGCCTTCTACAGAAGGAAGGAACCCCATACAATGAAAGATGCCTTCCACATAAAGAAGATGACCAACATCAGTAGGTGCCTTCTGCATGAAGAAGGCGCACCAGCATCAGTAGGCACATTCCACATAAAGAAGGTTCTCAACATCATTATGCACCTTCCACATAAAGATTATGCCTACCAAAACACTTAAGGAATGTGCCTTCATCATAGATAAGGTGTCTCCATTCTTTGCCAGTTGACCAAATAACACAACGTGGGCAGTGCTGACCAGTGTAGTTACAGTTCCATTTCACACAAGACAATTTTGGAAATTGCATCAATGGACGAGAATGTCTTACCTACTCTAGGTGAAGCATAATCTAACTCAAGCAACTCAAACCAATCAGTGCGTGTGCTACCGTTAGGAGCAATGACTATTTTTAGCAGATGTTGAATGTAGTTACCAGACCATCCTAGTTTTGTCTATATTGAACTACTATTATAACTTCAATGTAATAGAATATTTGTGTGTGTGCTATATAAAAATACATAGACCTCTCTGATAGATATCCAGAAAGATAATTTAGAATACATTTATCATTCTGAGGAGATAGAAGCATTGTAATAATTATTTTGCAATCACAATAAATTTCAAAAGTTCCTAATCGCGTTCATCTAGAAGGAAGATTCTGGAGCCTAGGCCCACTCCAAGCCAGTATTCCTTCCATTTTACTTGTGCTTTCCTAGATCAGTTTCCTACTTTCATAGGTTTGCTCTTCCACTACATTTTTCATTATCGTAATAGAATTACTTTTATGTCTAGTTAATTATGCACGTATGAATATTTACTTTCTAAGGATTTAATTATTCATACGTAGACTATTGTGGTGTGTATTAATGAATTTTGTTCTTTTAAACCCCCCAATGATAGAATTAGTCAGACTCATCTCAAAGTGAGTATTGTAAATGATCTTGTTTGACACACTTCTAAAGTTTACAAAGCTCCCTGGGTTGACAATATAAATGCACGAGCAGTGATAAAATAGGATCAATTTTAACCTATGTTTGGCTCACAATAATGTGGACATCTAATTTCCCTCAAAGTCTTAAAATTTTTATTGTTGATGATCATGGCCCGTAACAGTGTGGACATCTAATTTCCCTTGCTAGCCTTGTGGTGTGGACATCTAGAACAATTATTGTTTATTATTTAGACCTTTTAGTCATCCTCCTTTTTAGTGGCCCTACATCTTCATTCCTCTCTTCGTCATCTCATTGAATTTTGGCACTTGGAAATTTGAGGCTCATAGGAGGGGTGCTATGGTTTTAAAAGGCTTAGGGTATGGCTGACAAGGTGATGTGTGTACTTCCTTGACTACACGGTGTATCAGGTTCCCCTGTAAGTGTGTGTAGTGGTTCACTATGGCTCATAAGAAATATTTGAGAATCCCTATGGAACCCGTTGTGTTTGATTTTGACAATGAAGTGAAACAACTCCTATGAAAGGGATGCCTTTTACATTTCATATCCCATTTCATGCCTACCATAGAGCCCTTTCTAGGACCCTGGACCACTCTTAGAGAAGAGGTATGTTAAGGCTAGAGGTATTGAGTTTTAATAATCTATGGATCTCTTGGTTAGGGTGACTGTTTTACCAAATGATGGTGATTTTCATAAATACCCAAAGCACTCCCTCAAGTGGGATTATGGATTGTTCATCGATACCTAGAAATTACTTCCAAAATTTTAGAATGGTTATGGTGCAATAACTCTAGTGTCTCTATGGAACCATGTTCTCTCTATGATAAGGGTTTATTTTACATTGGATTCAAGCAGTTACATGATCTAAAGTTATCATATGATGTTTCTCAATTAGCTCAGGCATAAACGGTTGATGAATGTGTTGACCTTCCTATTTTATTCCTTGAAGAATTCATGGCATGGTGTCAAAAGAGGGAGAGGGTTGGATATTACCCACAAAGGGTTTATTCTATTTACTTATGAGTATGTGGTGAAGTCCAAAGTGATTATGGTTTATGAAGCCTTAATAAAAATTAAATTGTTTAAAAACCCTCCTTCTTTAGAGTTTTTCATCTTCTTAATTCGTTGAGGATTTGGAATCGGATGATGGATATTTCTCACCATTACCTCCTAATTTAAAATGAAATGGATCAAAATATAATAAATATTTGAGTACCTTGGGTACTCCTAATATTGGTAGTGCATGGAGGTCTATCCAAATTTCTAGTAAGACTAATAAATCTTTGGTTTCATCTATGTCTATTGTTTCTTCTGACTCATGGGATGGTTTACCTACCCACAAGATTCCTAAAGTTTCTCTAGTTCTAAAAAGTACTCACATTCCTACTAAGCCTTTTATCTCTATCTGTATGGGTTCTCAATAGATTTTAGATATGCTCAACCGAAAGCATCAGACCCATTTGGGATCCATCCAAGTGGTTTTTTCTTTCATCATTGAGTTTACAGGGATCATTAAAAGTCATATGGAGACTTTAGCACCATAGTGGTTTGGTTGCTTGAGTTCTCATTATGAGGTTTGGTTCATCCTTTAGGTGTTGTATTTTGTTTTGGTGTCTTAGTATTTTTCCATTTTTTTTTTGGTTGGGATACCTTGGTCAAGTAGCAATACTCCCATTTTGTAGGGGTTTGTTTATTTGATGTGGATGTGGATTTTTCTTGTGCTTATTATTTTCTCATCTTTTATTAGTTTTGGGGACCCTATCAAGACCACTTTCTTTATCTAATAAAAATAAGTTACACAAGATTTTTCAACTAAAAATGATCTAATATTTCATGGATATGGTCCAAGTCTAGTCTCCTATAACTCTAGGTGAACAAGTAGCCTTTCAAAACAACATATCTAAGACCTAACCTATCCATTTTATAAATGAACAAACAAATCCCAATGTCTAGGGATCTATAGCCTCCTGATTTTCTTTCAATGAAGCAATAGTGTTAAAATCTCCTCCAACTATTTGAAATATTTGCTTCCCTTTTTCTAAAATTATCTCTATTTCACTCCATTTCTCCACTTTTTCTTTTATATGAGTTAAATCATAAAATTTAAATACAGTAAATGGAGCCATGTCTAAAAGTGAATACTCTCTTATCTATAAAATTCATGCAACTGCCACTACATCCACAATTTCTATCTTCCTAGGATCCCACATGCAAAGCAATCCTCTAGAATTACCCTTGTAAAAAACCACTAAACTCAAACCTTACTTCTAAATTCTATTGCAATTAGTTGAGCTTCTTTCTAAACTTAATTTGAATTCCTAAATCTACATCAAATAAATATAATACTATTTAATCAAATGTTTCATAGCATTCTACTTGTGTTTCACCCCTAATCCTCTCACATTCCAATAAATAATCCTCATTTGGAGAAATAATTGAAATGTGAATCAATAGTTTGCATAACCCTCACTTCCACCAAATGCTCCCCTTCTTTGTCTTGCTTGTATTTTTTTATTTTCTTCAAACCATGTGTTATTTTATCTCCTTGATGCTTCCTCAAGATTCTTAATGATTACTTATTTTTCCTCTCCTCCCATCACCCTCTATCTTTATAGCTATTTCCTCCCTCTCAGTATCATCAACTACATCCGTAGCACTCACTAGTGCACATATCTTATAACTTCTAATATCTTATTGAGTGCACATATCTATCGGGGCCTCACCATCACTACAAGGAAATGCAACCAAATCATATTGAACAACCTACTCATGAGAGGGATAATCATCCCCCACATCATCTACATCCACCTCACTATACCTAGATTCCAATATATCAAACTAATTTTTAAAATGAACTTATAAACATTCCTTACCCTTCCAACAACAAACTTTTGATCATTTATTATTTATAACCACACAAAAACCATCCTCCTACCCCACTTCCATACATTTTCCTTTATGGTGATCCTCTTTCTTCTACTTAATATTATTATTCTTGGGGTAATATCATGTTAGGTGACCATAAATATGATAATGCATACACTTGAAGGGGATTACATCATAGTCAATAGCTTTAACCCATACCACATCCCCAATTTGGATTTCAATAGAATATAGGAGATGAATGGATATATCTAGGTCCACACAAATCCTATAATAAGCAATAAACTTCCTTCTCTTTGTAATATCAAATATCAAAACAAATGTCCCTGTGGCCTCACCAATATCTCTAAAAATATCCTCCTTTGAAGCTCCAAAGAGAAACAATGAAGTTTGGTCTACATTGGGATAAGTAAAGGTAGTTCCTCCATTGAATTGACCCCTATGTACCATAGTTTAATGTATAGCCCTACTTTCCCCATGAAATAAGGTCCACCCTAAATTTTTTTATTCAAATCCTCCTACTTATTACAAATAGCTAAAAAATACCCAACTGCAAAAAGAACAATGTCATATTTACCTTTAGTTTTCTAGTATCACATTATACATCCCTCAATCCGTATTAGGTCTACCCTAATTATAAATAATATTTAAATGAGGGCCTTATACTGTAATAAAATTACCTCATTTACCATCGCTTCAGGCTACATCTTAATTTGTGGTGGCTCTAACTTGCAATAAAAGCAACCATTCACCTTTCTATCACCACCCACTGATGCTTATCCTGCCACACCAAACCAAGCCTTCTTCAAGTAATCATGCACCTTACAAAATCTATTAGAGCTAAAACTTGAATATCCTATAATTGTCCCCTTGAAGTTCAAAATTGGGTGGTCCCCTATCCCTCCATCAATAGTCTTTGTAGAAAATTTGAAAATTGTGTTCTTCCTTTTTTTGTTAAATTTTTAAACAAGATACCTCCATTGATTATTTATTCCTCATCTCCTTTAAATATTTATCTCACAATATAGAGCATACTTAGATACCACTCATCTACTCAAATTCCACTCAAATATTGCTGCTTTGCTTAGATATCACTTAGATCCCACTCTACTCAAATTTCATTTTAATCTTGCTCCTCTACTCAAATTCCAATTAGATATTACTATCAGTACAAGTATCATTTTATATTGGTGTCTTGGTAATTTCTATAAGGGCTTGAAAGAAAATAAAATGTATATTTATATTTTTATCAACACACTGAATTTTTATATTTTATACTTTTATCTTTATATAGTACAACACTTTCCAAATGATAGTCTAAAATCTACAAAAATGAATGTAAATCAATATTAAAAATAAAACTCTATCGATATTTTATATCACAACTAAGATGACCTATCAAGAATGAATTCAAATATCTAACCCTATAGATGATATATTTTCCATAATCTATTTAGGTCTTAGATTGGAACATAAACCATGCCACTTTTGATATGAAAAACTAATATTATATATCTCATTTTTGTATCCTTGAATTGAAAGAAGTTACTATCTAATGTTTTCAAAATTTGAACATTTCCATTACAAAATTCAAGATCAATTAATACTACCCTTAATAAATGAATAAATAAATGTTTCTCATAATATTTTATAATATTAAACATGCTATTTGGATGAGGAAAACTACAATCCTTGTGTAACTGAGAGTCTCAAAGAGGTTATAATAATCTACATATCCATAATAATAAGATAGAACAAGAATTCATATGATATTTGATAAAAATCAATGCTTTCTTTATGGGCTTCTAGAATGCAAAGCATTATTTATTCATGAAGCTTAACTTAACAATGATCATAGAAAAATAGTCAAAACCTAACATTGTTTTAGGAATCATTACTATCAATATTTTTAGGTCTCGCATAAGAACAAAAAATGAAACATCACAATGAATTTTTTTATCCATAATTTTGTAGAAATTCATTATCAAAATTCAATTAATTATCAATTATATGTAGGCACACAACTTAAAAAATCACTAAAAAAAAGTATTACATGTACTAGAAATAAATGGATTTTATAATATTGATACAATAATAATGTTATCATGGATAATGTATGTTTAATTTTTTATCTTGCTTAGGTATACCTTATAATTTTATTTAATTACACTAACAATAAACAAACTCTATCCATGCTTAGCATGAGTATTACCATCAAATAAACCCTCATCAATTGAAATATTCATTACAAATAATAAAATGATTCTTCTATTTGTCAAAAGGACAAAAGTATGAACGAATACATGTAAATCCTATTAAAAAATAACTATAGGATTATTACAATATATTACTATATATTACAACTAAAATGAGTCCACATAATATTATAAATACTAATAATTACCAACGAATATATTATCAACAAAAACTAGATTCAATCTAGGAAATGACAATAGCATAGAGGGTAGTTGTTTTTTAGTATTTTTAACTAATGTTTACTAGATTATATGGGATTAAAATAGGCCTTGCATATATTACATTATTACAAAGTGGTGAAGGATTTCCAATGAGCCATATATTGGTTTTGATACTATAACATATTTTCACTTATGTGTATATAGCATACCATGATTTAAATCTTGGTCATTCCCTTAAAAGTACATAGTTTTAACTTTTTGATCTCATTCTATATGACTGGAGAGCATAATTGTTAGCTTTAAATTTATTTTCTAAATTAAATATGTTTAGTGGTTCAAACAACATTTCAAAATAATTAAGGTTTATTTCTTGAATAAGTATAATTTAGAGTAAAAATCCTATATTACATAAGTTGATACATCCTAGAGAGGAATACCTTATATGGTCTCAAATCCATTGTATAGTAATATTATCAAGAATTTAAATTGGATTTTTATTACATAAAAGTATCATGCCCTATATGGACCCTCTAAAAATATTATATTTAGCACCTTTTAAATTATTCATTATAAACCCCTTATATAGACATGAAAGTATCATGCTATGATTCATGAGAAGGTTGTATTGCTATAGAAAAAATCCAATTGTAACTCCCACTCTTGTAGTCCTACTTCTCCAAAATTTAAATATTCTAAGGGGGAATTCCTAAGTGTCAATTGCACACCTTGGGATCTTCTTTCCTATCCATGAATCATGAATTTTGTATTATTTATTTAGTGCTCTTAAATATTTTGGAGAGGATATGAACCTCAAATCTAAGCATAAATGAATGCAATGTCTTGGAATATTTTTGAGTAGATTGATCCCTAAGGAAAATAGGTTGTTAGTTTAGTGTTACAATATCTTAGATTGTTTTTCTACTTGAAAGAAACCATAGTCAATTGTCTTGTATGAAAAAATTAAAGTTATCTGGTGTTAGTGCCACATTTTTATACTAGTCATCAAATAGACAGAGTGGGGATGGTGAATATTGTATGTTCATCATTATTTAAACATTATTGAATCTAAAGAGGACCCTTATCAAAAATCTATGTGATTACATTTTTTTTTCAATGTTTGTATTTTTGTGTTAGTCAATGTTTATGTGACCAATGATACTATCAAATGCTATAACTTTTGAAGGTGGCTTTTTGATGAGCTATTAAAACTTGTATGTGTTATTAATGGAAAGTTTCATCTTATGGGATATAAAAAATATAGGAAGGCCACTTTTCATTTGTAATGGTGTATAGGGGAGTGATAAGCCTAGTTTTATTTTAATAATAAGTTAGGTCTTTATGATCTTATATATCAATTTCATCATCAAAGATCAAGTCTACCTAGTATAATCTTCATTAGGGGAAGGTTATAATACTTAATATGATAGACTAAGAATTGAAATTAGATCCATGGTATTTTGATTCTATTCTTTGCTTTCTTGGACCCCTTTCTATAGCTTTATATGGATTGATCTATAAATATTTTCTCATCCAATTCAAATTAGTTTAGGAAGCTAATTTTCCAAAGCTACTACGTACCAAATTTTATCTAAATGTTAGTCACCTTAAGTACCTAAGAACTTCTAGGGATATTCATTGAGTGTGGAACCTTGTTCCCCATTGTCAAGGGATTCTAGATGGATTTAGTAGTGGAATGTTGTAATATCCCCCATAGAAAAATAAAATTACTTCACCTATTTGGAAGATAGGTTACTAGGTTTTAAAATAAGGAAAACACATAGATGCACCAATAATGTTTATGAGAGTATGACAAACTTGAACAACATACACTATATGAAACATGATACATACAAGCTATAATATTTACCATAAATTTAAACTCATGAAGCATATAATATCACAAATACTTAGTTGTAGGTTCTTCTATTTTGGGTTAAATCTAAAGATAACATTTATAAAGTTTTTTTTCAAGGACTTCATGTTAATCACTCTTCACAAAATATTTTATCCATGAAAATAGCTACTACGAGCTTTATTTCTCTTCTAATATTTTTTCTACCTTTGTATACAATTATAAGCTAATAATAAATATCCATGAATAAATACATGAATTTATCTACTTTACAACAATGCATTGATGTTGTCTCTACTAAAATTTTAAAAGAGCATCATATTTGTTATAGATATTAATCTTAAAATTTGTACTAATTCTCTATTTCATATATTGAACCAAAATGTGCATGGATTATATGACTTTGCATGTAAATTTGACAAGGCTCTATGGAGCATGCTTGACCCTAAATTATTGCATGTGTATGTAGAGTCCCTAAAAACACAATACTTAGGGGTTTTAATTATTCAAGGTAGCATTAAATTTATTCCTAATATGGGGTACCAAGATTTTATTACTTTATGGTCGATTACTCTATTGAATGTGTCTAATAAGATCTTGATTAAATCTATTACCCTTCATGTTTGCCATATCCTTTGGCTAGTTATCAAACTTAAACACGTATTGTTTGTTAAAGGATACTATATATTTGATAACATTATATTTATTTGGGAGAGAATGGAATGAACCCAAAAATTTAGTTACAATGCCATATTCATTATTTTTTTTTAGAAAATTTATGATAAAATGGAATGACCTTTCATTTTGACCATGTCATAGGCCTTAGGATTTAGGCCTTAGATCATTATAAAATTAAAACACCATTTGAAAACATCTCATCTACCCTTACCAACAAAATATTTGACTAAGAATATTTTGGTCTCCATTGCTCTATGTATTAATGCTATCCTCTATTCTCTTGTATGTATTTCAATAATAAAGGATATTGAATATTTATTAGCCTTCAAATCACAAGAAGGGATTGTTAGCAATATGTTTCTCTCATACTAATTATAGAAATTTATTAAGAGTTACTTTATTATGATTCCTACCTCACTTTTATTGAGGATGAGAAAAAATCTACCTGGGACATTCAATGCTTAATAAATTTTGCTTGGTCTCTAAATAAATTTTACAATGGTAAAATCTAGGTGATATAGATGGAATCTAGGCATAACTCATTAATGGTTGCAAACTATTTGCTAGGAATGGATTCAACTAGGGATTTTTTTTAAATTCTTAGAAGTCACCATTGATTTTTTGGTTAGTCATACTAAACTCTAGATCTATGTGTTAGAGAGAGTTTAAAATAAATTATATTTTTTTGACTTTTAAACATATTTTTTTTAATTTCTAATTTTGATTTTTTAGAAAAGTTCTTGTAGCTACATGTATATTACATTTCTTATTGGATATCAGTAAGAAATATATATGGAAATTTAAGGAAACTACTTAGGGATTTCTTTGGTCCAACATTGAGGGGTTACAATGTATCCTTAGGGTGGCTTGTCACATCTACTACTTGCTTTATGAAAATGGAGGGCTATAAATAATTGATATGCATATATAGGGGATTTCCCTTTACACTAGATAGATAATTTGAATCCTTATGGCTAGTGATTATTAGAAAATATTTCATAGATAATGCATTGTTATATCTTATCATTGTGGAAACCCCTCAGTAGGGGACTAATAGTTTATAATATTTTGATTATTTTGAATTTATTACATATTAAGATATGATTTATTATTTAAAGTATGTAGCAAACCTAGTAAAATATTAAACCATTTTTGTTTTGGGTTGGACATCATCTTAGAATGATTTTTTCTCTTAACAACCATTATATATGTGCAATTTTTTGGATAATTTTGTGCAAAAATTATATTTCACATAATTATTTAAATTACATTACATATATGTGTTTTTTTACATGTTTTTATTTGTTTGTCACAACAAATAAATATCCTCTACTAGCTAGCATATAAAAATAATAGATTGATAAAAATGTGGACACTAAAAAGTTGCACATGGTCACTTCCTTCTTCTTTACGGTTAATTAAATTGCAAAAACTACAAAATTGCACGAATTAACCTTAAAACACCTTGAATTTTTTAAAAATACTATTTGTAATCTCCTTGGACCACTTAATTCATTTCCTTCCCATGTGACCATCATCAAAGGCTTAACCTTGGTGAACCTTTACCTTTGTCAACAATTACTTTATCAATAAAAGTCACTTTATCATAAAATTACATTTAAAATGCTAAACTCGTGTTTACTTAGCATTAATATTAATTAAAACCTAGTTTGCTACCTCATCCTCTTGACCTTGGTAAAACCTATGGTTAACCTAATAAGGGTTAACACTAATCCTTGCTCACACACACCCATAATCCTAACGAATATTTTTTACTCACACATGTATGCACTACTCTTCCAAATGGACATTTAAAATATCTTCTTTCAAGGCATGGGAAGAGGTGAGTCATCTTCCACCTAATCCTCCACATAAGTGAAGGATTCCTTCACACAAGACCACTCATGAGCCATATTACCCAAGGGAAACCTCACATAGTACACTTCATGAGAGACACCTCATAGGGGACACCCCATCCCCTCCCCTAGCCTCTCTAAATTTCTATAAATAGCATTCCTTTTCTTCCAAAATCCATTGACCCTCATTTTACATAACAAAACATTACCAAAATCCAATCATACCTTCACCCATCCATCATCCGTCAATAACCCATAAATCATCATGATAAAAATTCCTTTTTAATCTCTTTGTGTACTATTTTGATAGGTTTTTATAGGTTCTAAATTTGACTCGACCCAAACCAGGAGTTTCAACAATTGTAAAACAACATTATTTCCTACTAAAATTATAAAAGAACAGTTACAGTCAATGACATTGGGTACCCCATGACCCATAGTTTGTCATACCCTAGGGTACGGCTCTACTCAGACTCTAATCCCAACCAATAGTAGGCCACAAAACCCTTTAGATAGGTAACTTTCATTGTTTTTCCAAAATTTACAATCATTTCTAGTAACTTTCATTATGCATCAAATTAGTTTCTATTGTGTCTTTTGTCTTCATCAATACGGGACTTGATCCATGATAGGCCCCAAAAATTTCTAACATATTTGTGTAGGTCATACATGTCTTGAGGACTGATTTGATCAACAATGTTACACTAGCATTAAGCCCAACCAATTTAAGGATCCTTGGAAGACCGATTCAATGTGTTTTCGACTCATTTATTGAAGAAAAAGGGGATTTCATCCCATTAAATTCCACTTTGTAGTTTTATAATACAAACTTATAAAGAAATTAATAATATCTTGTAACCCATTTTTATCGTATATATAATAAGACAATTGCTCATTTTCATTTGTGTTCAAAATGACATCTACAAAATTTATAAAATCATAGTCTTAAGACCTTGTGTATAAGATCTCATGTTATAAACACATTATGACATACATTTAATCAACAAAAAGTAATACCAATATTAAATAATTACATAATTATTTTCCATAATCCACTATGTCAAATACATGTAATATTTACTTCCTCTAACTCTCTCACTACTTGTCAAATACAAAAAATAAAAATAATATCTACTTTTTCCAACTATCCAACTACCCAACTAAATATATTTAATTTTATTATTGATGATAGTTTCCTCTTTTCCTTGGGTATTCTAAATCAATTAGTTGAGTTAAAAAAGGACATAAATTGCATCTCATATTACATAAATAGGTACATCATAATAACAATTAATATTGGATGGATCCATCCATCTAGTATCTTCTATAGTTTTCTTTTTCCTTCATCAAAACCCATTATTTTATTTTTATCTTTATGATTTTTTCTATATTATACTGTATAGATTACCTTCTCCTACTATGGAAAACTATTGAATTTAACTCTATTGAAATATCCTTGAAATCATGGCATTTCTTTCATAAGTACATTTGTATCCAATTTTTCTTCCATGGATTTCATAACAAATTCATTCATATCTTTGTGAGTTTTTTAATATCTTCTAAAATTGAATGTTTTATCATGTCTACCTCTACAAATTTGTTCTTAACATTATTGGTAAGATGTTCATTGTCTATTACAATCATATTTGATGTATTTCTACACTCATAAAGATCTTGTTCATAAGATATTTTTTAATCTTTTGTAATATATTCTTGATCAAAGAAACTTTCTCTCTTTTAATCAATGTACTACTTGGTATCATTCATTTTATTTGTCTCGGCTCTTTGTTATTCACTATGATGTTAGGCAAATATCTCTCTCAACACCAAGTTTAGAATTACCCTTCTTAATTTTCTCATTTTTTGAATTATCTTATCACTTGCTATAAATTCAACTCTAAAATCTTTGTTTCTCAAGAGCTTTGCCTATTATTATTCCTTCTAGATAATTCTCCATAGGATATTCCCTTGACAAATTCACCTACTAGAGCTCCAAACGATCCTACATGTCACCCTTTTATCTTGTCTTCTTAGGTTCTTTTGACTTTGACACCTAACTGATATAATAAAAAATTACTATAGAAAATAATGCATAAAAATAATAGAAAAAAACTATGATATACTAACAACCCACATATCTTGAATTAGATTTGTGTAACAATTATCCTTCCCATAATTTTTCAACTTATATAGCATTTTCTACATATATTTTCCTTTCTACATTTATCAACATTAATAAATACTTATCCTTATCTTTTCATAATGATATCAAAACCATGGACTAATAAATCCACTAGTCTATAAAACCATGGCCCCAAAATAAGGTGCATAATATCACATTTTATAAATATTTAATCACCAATATTTAATATCTAACAAACAAGATGAGAAATCTATAAAAAAAATGTTTATTTCATCCATCCCACTATGCAAGCCAAATACATTTAATATGCACTTCCTCCAACTATCCCACTAGTTGCCAAATACATTAAATAATACTACCCAAATAAAATACAATTAATATTCACCTCCTCCAACAATCCAACCATATAGATTTAACTTTGTTGGTTGGTAAATATTTTCTATTTCACTTAAATGCTCTTACATAATGTTAAATCTTTGAATGTCTTTGCAATTCAATGAAGAATCTCTACTTGATATTTCTACCGCTAAGTTCATGTAACTTGCATGTGAGATTATACATCAAACCTCGATATTTTTGAATTAAATGTGATCAAATAAGCATTACAATAAAGCTAGCTAGCTAAAAGAGAAATAATTATTGAATTTTGAATTCTTACTTTTTATATACCATTTAAGTCAATGTATAACTATTATGGCTTCTAAATACTTGTATCCCCTTCTTATAGTATTCTCAATGCCCTATGATACCTAAAACATTGTGTAAGACTTGTATTTTTATTCAACATAAGTTTATTTATTTTATTGTCTATATTAATCACTTTTATACATATTTACTCAAAAAAATTAAAAAATGAACTTATTATTTTAAAAAATATTAATTATTTGTTAAAATATTTTATTTTGGTGTACTTCATTTACAAACCCCTAATTTTATTAGATATTCTTATAACTCTAAAAAAATGATCATTGTAAAAGTTTAAATATTAAAATTGATAATAACTAGGGGTGAGCATTTTAAGTTCTTAGTTATCTACTTTGCTTTTGATAGCTCACCCTATGAACTCTGTATTATGTCATTGATAGAATTGAAAAGAAGATTTTTTGTTGGGCCTCACATCCCCTTTCTCTTACCGACAAGTTTTAGGTTTGCACAAAGATTCTTGCTACCACCCATATTTATTACTCCTTCTGTTGGGCTTCTTCTAAGAATTATTATAATAAGTTGGCCAGACTCCTTAGGTATTTTCTTTGGGCCAAGGGGAAGAATTCACATGGTTTTCATGGAGTTGCTTGGAATATTTGTCGCACGCCTACTGATAAGGGTGGGATGGGCATCATTGATATTTATAGGTAAAACATTTTTATGTGTGCTAAGTGGGTGGTTAAAGATATTGAAGGTCCTAAAGCCTATAAGGTTTGATTCATCATTATATTTCTTCAGGGCTACTTATGGGTGTAAATTTTGGGCTAATATTGGCCTCCATACCCCTATAATTACTTCTAATCTAGTTAATATTCAGGGTTCCTTTGTTATTAAAAGTATTTGACAAGCTTTTGAAACCTCATATTTGTTGGATTGGTGATGGTTTTTGTAATGGTCTTTTATTCAGTTCTTATAATATCTGGTGATCTCCTATTACGCCTAGATGATTTAAAAGTCAATCAATCCTCCGAACAAGAACATCCTGTGACGCCAACAGCCTTAGGATCAAAATGGAAAATTGAATAAAAAGAAAGAGAAGAGAACATAATATTTCTAGTTAAAAGAAACCATACCGCATATGACGTAGAATCGCGTAGTTGCCGTCTATATTACCATTTAACTCTTTGGAGGTACAGTGAAAGAACCATAGTTAAATGCTTTGGATCCTCCGAACAAGAACATCCTGTGACGCCAACAGCCTTAGGCTCAAAATGGAAAATTGAATAAAAAGAAATAGAAGAGAACATAATATTTCTAAATGGAAAATTGAATAAAAAGAAATAGAAGAGAACATAATATTTCTAGTTAAAAGAAACCATACCGCATATTACGTAGAATCGCGTAGTTGCCGTCTATATTACCATTTAACCCTTTGGAGGTAGAGTGAAAGAACCATAGTTAAATGCTTTGGATGTTTCAGGTATCTCAAATTTTTCCATGCCAGAAGAAGAGCATCTATTCGGTTGGTATGCGCAGACATTTTCAGTTGCTATGATTCGCAAAGAAACAAATTCCTTATTGTCAAAGTAAATGCGCTAGCTAGGATTATGTCAAGCGCATCTCATAGCATTTGCCAGTACGAGGTATCGCAAAAGCAATTATAGTTGATAAGCATATTCAAAACATTGGATGCCATCTAAAAAGCATATGAATATGAAAAGCACATGGAGACGCGGGAAATTGGATTGTTAACATCGATAAATATTCCATTATCTGCATGTGTATATGCCTCGTTGCTCTGGCGCATATCCGTATTCGTGTTGGAAAAAGTAATAAAAAATAATTGTAACATAGATAGTCAAATGGAAAAATAATAATATTCCATTATCTCTATGGGTATATGCCTCGTTGCTCTTGCGCATAATAATATTCCATTTTCCCTATGGTATATGCCTAGTTGCTCTTGCGCATATGCTTATTTTTGTTGGAAAAAAAGTAATAAAAATAATTGTAATATAGAAAGACAAATTGGAAAATAATAAAGATGAAGTTAAAGGTAAAAAAATAAATTTAAAGATAGGATAAAGTATAATTTTTTTTTTCATGAAAAACTGTCATGAAATTATATTTTTTATGTTTATAATATTTTTTAAAACTTTTAATAGTGACTTAAAAATCAAGCTATTTATACATCATAATTATATTTTTATTATGCTAAGTTTTAACCTTAGGCACCTTCCCAATTTATCAAATAGTATTCTTTAAATTACTAACTTCTAAGTTTTATTGAAAAAAGTTGTTTTATCTCTATTTGTTTTAACAAGAGTGTATTAATCCCCCACATAGATATTTTGACTAGCTCCATTGCATTTCCGTCATTGAATTCTTCTACTAAGCACATACCTAGATTGATTTGAAGTGCCTAATTTGAGAATTCATCTCCTTTCCTATTTAATTCTCTATAAATATACCAAAAAGTAAAATATTTGCTTCGATTCACAACTTATTTTATTTTAAAGAAGATGGGTTGTAGAATCATGTTTTTCATCCTAAAAACACCAAGCATCTAGTTTATTACCACCTGCGAGTCTTCCTAAATTTGAATTTTTTGCATTCTTTTTTATTCTACCAACTAAACCAATAATTTTAGGGTTATAATTTCAGCATAATTATTAGATTCTTCTCCCAATCCAACCTTGAATTTAAAATAATGAGAGTAAAAAAAATATAGTAATCCTCCTGCTGCACAAACTCCAAGGACCCTTTTTCTAGTCCCATAAAAAAAACCCTACGCCCTTGATTTATCAATATTTGGAGGGATGACTTATATGTTTACCTTTGTTGTTGCTGAAATATTATAGTTTTAAAAACTGCCAATAATTTGGGTGGAAACCTACCAGGTAGGCTTCTCTTGATATTGAAAAATTAAAGCATTCCTAGTTAACCATACTCCTTAAGACACAAACAATGGGAGATCTATAAAACCTTTGTAAGAACTATTTCCAAACAAATATTTTAAGCACTCTTCTAAGGAATATTCTTCTCATCCTATAGGAAGCTTCAACTGTGTTATAACCTCCCTCCAAACCTATCTAGTAAAGGAGCAAGCAAATAGTAAATGAAAAATTATATCATTGTTTGACTTACATAAATGATACCTTCATGAACCATTCCAATTCTTCTTCTATAAAACCTCTCATGCCAGAACCTTATTTTTCATAGTAAGCCATAAAACAATATTATCTTCAATGGGGATTTTTGCTTGCAAAGTGTCTTCCACCATCATGCTGGATTGCAATTGCTATCTTCAAATAGAGTCTTATACCTAAGTTTGGAGTGTAATCCCCCATAGCTCTATTCTATATTCAGACCAATTTATCAGTTTCCTCACAACTTTATATGTCTAGCTTTAAGCCTCCTCACATAGTGGGAAAGCCTCCCCACATATTCTTCCCACTGGGAATTCTATTTGTTCTAAAGCGGTAACATTGTTGCTTCCTTCCATATCTCATTCTATTTTATAGAATATTTTGGGTTAGCTACTTGGGAAAGATTTCCAATCCCTTGTGCTCTTAGGGTCTGAGTTATATTATTTACCAATTTGTACATATGACCATAATCTATCCAAGGGTCTAATCCTAGTCTTATCCTTGAACCATCCTCTATTTTCCAGGTAAGCCAACCACTAACAATATAAAATACTAGAATCATTACCTTCCAATATATTGAAATATTACGTATTTGTTTAATTGGGATTCTTATCCACTCCTCAACTGTGAGTGGCTCTAAATACTTTTCATGTATAATATTATTCCATAATCCTTCGTTTAGTATTATCTTCTAGACACACTTTGTTGCTAGAGCCTTGCTAAAAAAGAAGATGTTATTAAGTCCCCAACCTCCATTTTTCTTGGGCTTGGCTAAGGATTGTTATTTAACCAAGGTAATAACTTCCCTTTTCCTTTTCCCTATCAATAAGAATCTATAGCTTAACTATCCATTTTTTCCAAAAATTCTTTTGGTATATGAGCCAAAGATTACCATTATACTAATATTACCTCCAACACAAACTTGATCAAATTCAATCTCCCCCCAAATAGATCCATTTACTGCACCAATTGTTAATTATTCCTTCCACCTTATTTATCAACCAATTCCAGTATTGTTTAGTGTAGTCATTGGGTTTAAAAATGAACCCCAAATATTTAAACCCCTCTTGAATATCAAATATATTAAAGGAAAACATTGACATGTTGTTATGGTTTGATTCTGATTCACATAGGAAAAAATAAATGCTTAAATTTTATTTATTAAAATATGTACCTATTTCTAGACAAAAAATATCTTAACATTGCTTTAACTTCTCTATAGATCTTATTGTTTTATTTGTTAAAAGAAGAACATCATATACAAAAGGTAGATGGGTTGATTTCACTATTCTACATATTTGAATTCTATTTATTGCTCCTTCCCTCTTTGCTTCTATAGTACACCTACTTAATAACTCAAATTCCAAAATAAATAATAGTGATGACAAGGGATAACCTTGTCTAATACCCTGAAAATATTTGAAGAACTAAGAGACTGACCCATTAACCAAAAATGCAAAAGAAATAGAACAAAGACATCCCATAATCTAGTTTGCCATCTACACACAAAATACAATATGAATAAGTATCATTCTTAAATATAGCCAATTTACTCTGTCAAAAGCCTTGGAGAGATCCAACTTCATCACCATTGTTGGTAGTTTCTTTGATTTCATGGTATGAAGACTTTCATGGGCAGCACCAATTATTTCATGAATTTGTCTACAATGTAGGAAACCATAGTGCTCAATAGATATAGAAGTAGAGAATAAACTTTTAATTTTTGAAGCAATTATTTTTGTTATGATTTTATACACACAATTACACAAAGAAATGGACCTGAAATTATCAAAGGAATAAGCATTGTCCATTTTTGGAATGAGAGCAATGAAGGTAGAGATGAAAATTGCATTCACCTTTCCTTTTATCCTAGATTCCTCCACAACCTTAAGTAGGTCAAACTCCAAAATGTCATAGATCCCAGGAAAGACTTCCATAGTACACCCAAAACAACTTTGAGCTCCTCCATTGATACTTCCTTAATCAACTCCTGATTGGCTTCCTCTTCAACAAATATGGGAGATAGAGAAGTTATTTTAACTATTTCAACTATTTTAACTTGACTAGGATTCTTGTAAAAGTGATCAAAATACCTTACATCCATGTTTTCTATTCCTTTAAAGGAGGAGATTTTACTTCCATCTTGTCCCTGTAATTCCCAAATTGTATTTTAAATTTTTTTATGGTTTGAAAAGCTATGAAAAATTTAGTGTTCTCATCCTCATTTGCAATCCATAGTGCTCTACTTTTGATTCAAGAAAAGTTATTTGTAATGATTCTATATATTTTGGGTATAATTTGACTAAATGACTCTATATTAATGATAAATTGATACTTCAAATTAAATTTTTTAGATGTGTTATGTGTAATGACTATATATTTTGTATTGAATCTATATATATAGATAGTTTTTCCTAATTAATAAATAAAGTTGTGGTTCATATATTGAAAAGAAATTTTCATGGTAATATACAACAAATTCATTCGAATCATAGTCAAAAAATCAAAATGAGAAGTTTTAAGGAAGCAAAAATATAAGAACTTGCAAATAATGTGTTCCAAATCCAAGGAGGGGGTGTAAACATCCAAGATAAGCACAAAATATATACACTCCAATTTAATGCAAACGCTGAACCACATTCTAAATATAACGTGTACACAAAACTTTCCAATAGAATCTTTATTCCATCAAGCATGAAGAAGACAAGATGCCATTATTGGAGATATAAGAAGAAGTTAATAAAATAATATCTAATATAAAAATAAGAAAATTATAAAATCATCCCAAATCATACATGATACAAGCATAAGAAATATAATATATGGAAATTAGAAGAAAGAAGCACTACTCAAGATCTTATCATAATACACTCAAATAAAGAAGAATTCATTGCTATTATAAAGTGGAAGCACGAGGATACGGAAGCAAAAAGGAAAGCGAATATGCGATGCACACAGAACTGGAATTAGCGGTAAATCCTAGAAACTTGAAAGTGCATGAAAAGAGGGACAAGCATGAGCGAATCGAAATGAAAAAAATCTGAATAAAGAATACAACCCTTTTTATTGATATGTTTCAAACTCGATTACAGTGCGCATCCTCCCCTTCCAAGGGCTAGGAGCATTTAAGCGTGCGTTCTTGTTACATCCATGGGTGCCTTTCCTTCTTCCGCGTGCCCACATGTAAAATGGGCAGACCAAATGTCATCGCCGCTTGCGTTGATGAGTCTTGACTCCTTGCTGCTCCTCCGATGTCCAAACCCTATGTTCAAAGGAACATGAAACAGTTAGTAGCACCTATGGATAAAACAAAGCATGCAATCCCCAAGCCTACGATAAGTGAATGAGAAAAATGAATTAAACTATGACTAAAATAGGTCCAAATGCTCTGAAAATATGACAGGGGCATCAAGAAACCACCAGGAATACCCTACAAAAAGAATAGTCGAGAAATTACTCACTGATTTGAATTCGCTCCGGGGTGGGACAAATTCACCTACAACAAAACACTGAAAAGGGACTGTCCCAATGTCCTGCGTAGGAAGCTCCAAAAGACCTACAAACATGGGGTTAACTAATTGGGGTAATTTTGGGAAGACCCAGATGGTCAGATTTTTCTGATTTGGCCTCCATAAATGGGAATTTAATGATGCTACCTATAGATTAGTGAAAGCGAGCAAAGATAGAAATATGATCAAAATTGTTCAAAACGAGACGAAACTTAAATGACAACCTATCTAAGCATCATAGAATTGAATGTAACAATGAAAGAAAGCAAGTCTGCCATGGAATTCCCATCGCTTTGAAGGGGGGCGATTAGGACTGTGGTAGTGTGGGAGGGGGTGCCCATGGGGCAGGCCGCCCGTCGTTTGAGGCTTGGTTTCGACACCAATCCACTTGGGATGGGTTCAAAACCTGTTGTGTGGTATTGTTGGTAAATTTGGTGGGATATTATGGCCAAATGTCAGGTTTTGGGCTTGATATTCATTCTCCCAATAGTCACCCAATGACCTCCCCTCTAAAGGAGATCAAGGATGTGAAAGGCGTAAATCCAAAAGGTGTGAGGTAAGTAAATAAAATGACAGCACTTCGTTGCTCTAAAATGCTCCTTCTCTATCACTTTTGGGGTGAGGAAACTCACAAATTTATAGAGTTGGAGGTCTCTTGAAATGGGCATGCAGAGGTGCCACTTGGCAATCATGCCTTCCCAGGGGGAAGGAGATTCTTCCCTGAATTAGGACTTCATGACTGAACTTGCAAATGCCTCTAACACTCAAAAACACTCACCCATACTCCCATGCGATGAAGGAAGCGTTGAGTGGAAGATCTGAGCTACCATTTGTCAAGATTTGAATTTTTGGCCATCAAACCTGCAATTCGCCCCACCCTGGAGTGAATCTAGAATTCATCCCTGGGTGGGGTGAATCCCAATTTGAATTCGTTCCAGTGTGAAATGAATATTGAGAAAAGTTCTTGAAGGTGCCAAATTGATATCTAGCCTTCCAAAACTACTGTGAGAGTGGTTAGGACCACTGTTTAACCTCTGAGGGCTGCCCTTGGGGCTATGTGTGTCAAAGCGATCAGTGTTTACAGTCACATAATTGGATTGGTGCTATTTTGATGTCTATAGATGCCCCTTTTTGGGATGCGTTGTTCATGGCGCAGCGCCTAGCAAAAATAGATAACCAAAGCACTAATGATTAGGGTTTCTTAGTAACCTAACCAACTTTTGATGCCCCAAGTATGGAAAGGGCATGCATTCTTGAATCCTTGCTTTTGACGAGCGAAGGAACTTAGCTCAAGTGTTAACCCTTTTCGCTGAGGTGTTACTTGATCTTGTACATTGATCAGTCATGAATAGGCAAAGGACACAACCTTTTGTATGTGAGAACCTTGAGTTCATGATTCACAAAATGCCAAGTGATTCGATCAGGTTATGATTATTTCTTGTTTACTGCCCCAAGCAGGAGTGTAATTGTCTTTGTCAATGATTCTTTGAATTCATGTCATTTTCCTTAATTGGGTGTGTATTTGTTGATTGGTGACTAAGTGTGACTACCCCCTCAAGCGACGAATCGATGAGGGAATGACCTTCATGAGAAAAGCGACGAGTCACTTGACCCAAGATGACTTGTGCAAGGGTGGATTTAGATGTTTTAGCGTTAAGCGTGTGTAGTTTTTGACATTTAGCCATATTTTTGGTGGGTGTTAACCCTTTTGGTGATGCTTTTTTTGGAGCTGAAATTGGCAGAAATCCATCCTCCCGTGGAGCGTTCCAGCTATGGTAGCCTTCTTAGGGAGTAGGATGGTGACAATTTGTAGCCCCAACATATTTTTTGGATGCCAAGAATTTCAAGCACAAAGGCGCCTTCGTTCGGCAATGTTATTACTATTTTTGGGTGGGTTGCGACTCGTTTGGACGACGTTGTTTGGGAATGAAATTCTCAAAAATTCATCTTCTCGTAGAGCGGTCCAGCTATGGTAGCCTTCTTAGGGAATGGGATAGCAAGTATTTGTAACCCCGACATCTATTTTGCATGCCTAGAATGTCATGTGCCAAAGCACTCTCATCGGGCAAGTTTATTAGCTGTTTTGGTGCATTTTTGTTCAATTTTTGTTGTTTTTTGAAATTTTTGCCCTGAATTCATTCTAGGGTGGGACAAATACCAACTTAGTATTCGTCCCAGGGTGGTACGAGTGCTAACCAGAGTGCTCGTCCTATGGAGGAATGAATATAAGCTCAAAAGGGCTATTTAAAGGCCAAAACTAGGGTTTGGGCTCATTTGTAGTCAAATTTTCTTATGATTTGGAGATCTGGGGAGGAGGAGGTTAATTCTTTGAAGCGAAGCGCTGAAAAATTTCTCCTGACATCATGAGTGCACAAACTTGATCGAGCGGCAGAGCCGAAGCGAGACTAGTAAGTTCTCCTTAGAGTTATTGCTTTTGTTTGTTGTGTTTTAAAACTGCAAGTTATTTGTTTGTTTTTCTTTGTTATGTTGCTTTTCAAAATTAAAATTGAAACCCTAAAATTGAGCTGAACACAAACCAAGATTTAGCTTAAAACTGAACGAAAAACATATCTAAGACCTAGGTGAATTTTTTTTATTTTTATTTATTTTGCTTTTAACTAAAACCCTAGGATAAACGGAACGTAAACCCTAGTTTTTTAGGTTGAGCTTATTAGTTTTAAAACATAGGTGAAAACCCTAGGTTAAAAAGCTGTTATTTGAATTTTGTTTTGTTTGTGTAGACTTTATTAATTTGAAACTTACAATACATAAACCCTAAGACTGACAACTCTAGTTAAAAAGTTTTTGTGCTTTTATGTTGTTGTCAGTTTTAAACTTAGAGTACAGAAACCCTAAGACTGACAACTGTATTTGCTGAAAAGAAAATGTTTTTGTGTTTTTATGCTACTGTCAGTTTTAAACTTAGAGTACAGAAACCCTAAGACTGACAACTATATTTGCTGAATTGTTTTTGTATCTATTTTGAATTTTTGTGAATTTTGTTGTTTTTGAGCTGTACGTTGGTAGGCAGTGTTGTATATTCATGTTATTGTTGTACAGTTTTTTTTTTTAATGTTTTTGTGTTGTTTTATTTTTCAGGTTGTGAAGATTCAGTATCGTGTACCTACTACTTTCACTGAAGCATGGGGGGCGCTAACTATGGCTGACTAGGAGTGGCTTGATTGCCCTTGGGCTCAAGCAGGTGGATCGACTAGAGCCTATGGTCAGCGATCGGGCCTATCTGATGGCCCTGATCAACATGTGGGATCCCCAGACCAACACCTTCCATCTCACAATAGGGGAGATGGCAGTGACCTTGGAGGATGTCTACCATCTTTTACGGATTCCAATAGATGGACTGTCAATCAGAACGTCATCGCGTGATCAGTGGATAGTTGTACTGATATGATGCTTCGAGCATGGGGAGGAGTTGGGTGTGGAGAGCCCAATGGAGAGGGCAGAGGGTGACTGCCATATTGGCAAGATTCTGGTTCGATGGTGGCTGGAGAGAGGGGTGTTGGGAGTGAGGCACACAGTACTCATGGGCCTCATTTCCAACATGCTGCTACCTGACTCGTCAGGTGCGAGGTTCCCGTGGAACCTGCTGGATGTGGTCTGGCGGTTGGTAGAGTGCCCGACGAAGGCACCGATGATCATGAGGTGGGGATAGACGTTGTTGGCATAGCTCTATGATGAGCTGTATGAGGTCCGTTTTCAGAAGCAGAAGGGGATTAGCTATAGCTATCTATTGCAGAGCTGGGATTGGAAACACATAGTGGTGGAGAGGCTAGTTGGGTTACCATGGATGACTCAGATGAATATGGAGGATAAGGATATAGGCTATGCAGTTCTGTGGTGGCGATCTGAGGAGCAGGGACAGATTCGACAATGGGTAGGTGTCGTAGGGCACTATGTCAATGCTCTCATTTGGCTTACTCTAGGGGAGGTGTTCTGGCACCCTTATCAGGACTGTCCATCCTGGCTAGAGGCTGGAGAGTGGCTTCGATAGGTACATAGGGAGCAATGGCTAATTGGGCAGCATGGGACCAAGCATGAGTTCTTCCCTTACAATTAGGTGACATGATAGTTTGGGGTGCACCAGGGGTTTCCTGGTGAGCCCGTGGTCTATCGACATCGGGGGGACAAGAGGACTCTAGAGTGACCGGTCATCACACCACTAGGTGAGAATTCAGATGCAGTGATTGACATCTCGGACGTGGATGATGTCGGAACTACCATAGAGTACGACCAATGGTGGGTACTATGGTGATGGCGGGGAGAGGGGCCACTAGGAGATGATTAGGGAGCTCCTCGGGAGGATGCAGACATGGTGGAGGTGGAGGATGAGGATGTGGATTTGGGGGTACCAGATTAGCTGAAGATGCAGGATATCACAGAATAGTGGGAGCCAGAGCAGGCCACTGTTCCAAAGATGCTTACACCTCATGCAGAAGCGGAGGACATGAAGTTCAGGTTACACGTTGAGATTGCGAGGTTGGAGGAGTTTTTGTGGAGGCACGATGAGGAGCTAGGGGACGTGCTACAGGAGAGGGATCTCCTGCGTATGTAGCTGGCAGAGAGAGAGAATGCATTGGCTGCCTACCACCGATAGGATGGGGGTATTGATGCTACACGAGAGAGGGATCTATGGATGCAGCAGGCGGAGAGGGATAGGGCTTTGGCATGATGCAAGGAGAACTTGGTGACATATCACCAACAGGAGATGGACTCAGTGTGACAGTGGTTGGAACTGGAGGCAGAGATTAGATGTCTTGGTGGGCGGGTCCCTACATTCAGTGGAGGTAGATCATCGTGCCGCTCGAGAGGGAGCGATACTGAGCAATCAGTATCCTCTCGGTGCAGGTGACTAGATGAGGGGGGGCGAGTAGGCATGATGCGGGGGTTAGCAACAGCCGCCCTGAGGGGTCTCATAGGACCCACACCACGGGAGGTAGTTCTCATTTTTTATCTATTGGATTTTGTTACGGGGTCACAGGACCAGTTCATTGTAGCCTACAAGCATTTTTAATGATGTATACAAATGACTTTATTTTGTTTATGCGAGTGATGATTTGATTTTATGCATGATGAGTGATGAGTATGGATGTGTGCATGTTAATTTATTTTTATGGATTCATATGTTATGATGAATGCAAATGTTTTTGATTTATATGTGATATGCAAAATGAAATGGATGAATTGAATTTGTGTTGTTCGGCAAGAGCACCATAGACTATTTAGACTTTTGTGGTTTTGGCAATTGCTGATGGCAATGCAAGGATGAATGATAGCACAGTTGGTTTAGAATGTAGCTAAATTTTTCTGAGACTTAGATGATTTTAACTGATGCAGGAGCATCCGGAGGTGGAAGAGCAATCTTGCATCATCCAAAAAAATATTTTTTCTCTAAGTACCAAAGCTGTCGCGATATCGTGACACTTTTTGAGAAAGGGCGCCAAGGGCCGAAACTGTCGCGATATCATGACACTTTTTTGAGAAAAGGCGCCAAGGGCCGAAACTATCGCGATTTCATGACACTTTTTGAGAAAAGGCGCCAAGGGCCGAAATTGTCGCGATATCGTGACACTTCTTGAGAAAATGCGCCAAGGGCCGAAACTGTCACGATTTCGTGACACCTTTTTGAGAAAAGGCGCAAAGGGGCGAAGCTGTCGCGATATCGCGACACTTTTGAAGAATGGGCTCCAAGGAGAAGAATCGTCGCGATTTCGTGACACTTTTTGAGCAGAGGTGCCAAGGAGAAAAGTTGTCACGATTTCGCGACACATTTTGCAGATAAGTGCCGAGGAGAAAAGTTGTCATGATTTCGTGACACATTTTGCGGAGGAGCACCGAGGGGAAAAGTTGTCACGATTTCGTGACACATTTTGAGCAAAGGCGCCAAGAGGAAGAGTTGTCACGATTTCGTGACACATTTTGAGCAAAGGCGCCAGGGGGAAGAGTTGTCGCGATTTCGCGACACATTTTGAGCAAAGGCGCCAGGGGGAAGAGTTGTCGTGATTTCATGACACATTTTGAGCGAAGGCGCCAGGGGGAAGAGTCGTCGTGATTTCGCGATGCATTTTGTGGATAGACGTCCAAGAGAAAAGACGTCGTGAAATCGTGACATGTCGCGGTTTCACGGCCCAAAGGCAGAAGTCGAGTGCGAAAGGCAAGGACGTCGCGAAATCGTGACATGTCACGATTTCACGGCCCGAAGGTGGAAAGCGAGTGCGGAAGGCGGAGGCATCGCGATTTCGTGACGTGTCACGAAATCGTGACCCGAAGGAGAAAATAGAGGCCGAACGCCAAAACGTCATGATATCACGACCGAAGAGGAGAGAGAGGATAAGGAAGCAAAAATGTCACGATATCGCGACAGAACGCTCACGACTCCAGACAGGCCAACGGTTATAGAGGCCATTGCAGAAGGGCACGTGATAGCGAATTACAAGTGGCCATGGAGTACTAGGCAGTTACATAGGCCATTGCAGAAGGGCACGTGGCAACAAACTACAGATGGCTATAGAGCACTCCTATGAATGATGACTCGACGGGTTGATGGATAGGCAGCTGCAACGCACTCCGCCATTACATGCCATGATGATTCGAGGCACCTGGCAGCATCTTGCAGGTGGCGATAAAACATTCATGTGGGCGGTTAGAAACAAACTTCGCAGTCTGTGTAATGATGTCCGAAGGGGGGTCGGGTCCGTTATAAAAGGCAGTGCTTACATTGTAAAAGGGGTTGGCCATTTTTGTATCTTCTGTAATTCAAATTTTAAAGCTCTGTGAATGAAATATTGGTGATTTTTTTGCTTGTATTTCCAGTTCTGCTTCAAGTGGTATCAGAGCCAGAAGGTTCTGAGTGCACGAATAGACCACCGACAGTGAGGCAGTTTGCGCCAGGACTTGTGGTTGTGGGTTGTGAGAAAGTGAGCAGGATGCCTCCGTGAAGGAACCGTGGTGGTGCGAGGAATAGGGGAGCAGAGGTCGATCTCAGGGCCTTGAAGAGGCAAGTGCAAGCCCTACAGGAGGAATTGAGAAGAGGAGTTGAGCCAAGAAGAGAGGAACCCAGTGAAGATGAAGTTTGGGAAGACGAGGTTCCATCTGATGAGGAAGAAGCGTTGGATCCAGCAGAAGCTAGGTTGTATAGGGCCATATCCCAGATCGGGAAGAAGCCAAAGTTTGACGTCTCCACTTATTCTAGGAATCTCAATCCCGAGGAGTTGATAGATTGGATCAACGACATGGAGGAATATTTTGAGTATGAGGAGATCTCAGATCCAAATCGGATCAGGTTCGCAAAAACAAAGTTGAAGGGACATGCTAGCATCTGGTGGAAAGGAGTACAGCTAGAAAGGAACAGGAGGGGAAAGGAAAAGATCACCAGGTGGGATAGGATGGTGGAGAAATTGAAGAGGCAATTCATCCCCGCGGATTATGAGTTGGATCTATTGAGGAAGATGTAGAGTCTTAGACAGGCGAGTAAATCTGTCAAGGAGTACACGGAGGAGTTCTATCAGATCTCGATTAGAACCGGCCATTCTGAGGCAAATAAGGAGAAGGTTGCCCGCTACATCAATGGATTGAGAACCAGCATTCAAGAGGAGCTGAGTCTGGTTCGGATGAGCACGGTTGAGGATGCATACTAGTTTGCATTAAAAGTGGAAGAGAAACTAAATAGGAGATTTGATGGTAAGCAGAGAGGAAAGGATCATGGTGGAAGAGCTAGTGGAAGGACCAGTGGAGGAAGATACAGAGATCTGGGGAAGACTGGTGAAGCAAGCAGTAGCCAAAACTAGAAAGAAGAGAAGGAGGAGAACCCCCAACACCCATGCAATCAGAACAACAACTACCCGAGGGGAAGAGGTAGGCCTGGGCGAGGGTTTGGAAGAGGTGTCTTTCGAGGAACCTACTTCAACTACGAAGAAGAAGGACATCGGGCATACAACTTCCCGTAGCATCAAGAAAGGCCAAATCGAAGACCTGAGGGTCAGGCCCGAGCTGCTGTAGCAGACGAAGGTATCGAGGGGGGTAGAATGAGGAAAAGAAGATAGACCAGAGGAACAACCTATTTTGCACAAGATGCAAGTTTTTGGGGAAGGTCTGTAACATCATCATCGATAATGGTAGCACTGATAACTTGGTCTCTGAGGAGATGGTTGCCAAGTTGCAACTGGAGAGAAGAAGACACCCGCATCCATATCGGATTGCGTGGTTACAAAAGGACCATAGGGTGTTGGTCAGTGAGCAATGCCTGGTGAAGTTTAACATTGGAACTTACCGAGATGAGGTCCTATGTGACATCTTGCCTATGGATGCATGTCACATGTTGCTTGGGAGACCATGGCAGTTTGATCGGAGTGTTGTACATGATGGTCGAGCCAATACATATTCCTTGTCAAAAAATGGAGTTTGCCATAAGTTGAAACCCCTGAAGGAGGCGGATGAGAAGGTATGCAGCAGTGTACGAGTCTGTCTAGTTGATGGAAGAAGATTTTTAGATGGCCTGAAGCCAGATCATATGTGCTATGCAATAATCCCTAGGGTTAGGGAAGAAGAATGCAAGGAAACTCCAGTGGAAGTCATGGGACTGTTAGAGGAGTTTCCAGATATCATTTCTGATAATGTTCCCGAAGGTTTACCACCTGTTAGGAAGATCAATCACCACATAGATTTGGTGCCTGGATCGAGCTTGCTGAATAAGGCCGCACACAGAATGACCCCTATGGAAACTGAGGAGCTGAATAGACAAGTTCAAGAGTTGTTAAAGAAGGGACTGATTAGGGAGAGTCTTAGCCCATGTGCAGTACCTACAGTACTAGCACCCAAGAAGGATGGAGAGTGGAGAATGTGCACAGACTCTCGGGCAATTAACAAGATCACTATCAAATACAGATTCCCATTGCCAAGGATGGATGATATCATGGACTGTTTAAGTGGAGCTGAGTACTTCACGAAGATTGATCTGAAAAGTGGTTACCATCAGATCCGCATTAGAGAAGGGGATGAGTGGAAGACAACCTTCAAAACCAGAGAGGGGCTGTATGAGTGGTTGGTCATGCCATTTGGGCTAACCAATGCATCGAGTACCTTCATGCGGTTAATGAATGAAGTCCTGAAGGAATTTCTAGGCAAATTTGTTATTGTCTACTTGGATGATATCTTGATTTTTAGCAAAACCCTGGAGGAACACCTGATGCACATCAGGAGGGTTTTTGAGAAACTGTGGGAGGAGCAGTTGCTGATAAATCTGAAGAAGTGTAACTTCGTGAAGAGGGAGTTAGTATACCTGGGATTTGTCATCTCAGTAGACGGTCTCAAAATGGACCCAGAAAAGGTGAGGGCTATCATAGAATGGCCTGCTCCAAGAAGCGTGACGGAGGTAAGATCGTTTCATGGTCTAGCCAGTTTTTACCGCAAGTTCATCAGAGATTTCAGCAGTATTTGCGCATCCCTTACGGAGACAATGAGGGGGAACAAGAAGGAATTCAAGTGGACAGCCGGAGCAGACAAAAGCTTTGCTATGTTGAAGAAGAAGGTCACAGAGCAACCTGTCTTAGCACTTCCAGATTTCAATAAGGTGTTTCAGGTAGACTGTGATGCGAGTGGTAGTGCCATAGGGGCCGTATTGAGTCAAGAGGGTAAGCCTGTTGCTTATTTTAGCGAGAAGCTCAATGATGCCAGGAAGAAGTATTCGGTATATGATCAGGAGTTCTATGCCATAGTTCAGGCTCTGAAGAAATGGAGGCATTATTTGTTGCCAAAGGAGTTTGTTCTTTATACTGATCATCAGGCACTACAATATATTAACAGTCAAGGAAAGTTAAATCAGAGGCACCTAAAATGGGTTGAGTTCCTGTAGAGCTATACCTTTGTGCTGAAGCATCGGAGTGAAAGGTCCAATAGAGTGGTAGATGCCTTGAGTAGGAGGCAATGTCTATTGATGGAAATGAAAGTGGAAGTTGTAGGGTTTGCTGAGCTCAAGGGTTTATACCCTACAGAATCTTGGAAAGCCTGCATTGCGCCTATTACTTTGGACAAGACTAAGTGGTTAAATTTTCTGATTCAAGATGGAATGTTGTTTAGGGGGAACCAATTATGCATTCCGAGGAGCTCAATGAGGGAAAATCTCATCAAGGAAAAGCACAGTGGAGGTTTAGCTGGACACTTTGGTCGAGACAAGACCATTTCCCTTGTTAGTGAAAATTACTATTGGCCGCAATTGCAACAAGATGTGGCAAAATTCATGCAAAGTTGTAGGATATGCCAGATGGCAAAAGGTGTGAGGCAGCCTACTGGTTTATATCAACCACTACCTATACCCGAAAGGCCATGGGAGGATATTAGTATGGATTTTGTTCTTGGTTTACCCGGGACGCAGAGGGGACACGACTCCATATTTGTGGTAGTGGACAGGTTTTCAAAAATGGCTCATTTTATTCCCTGCCAGAAGACTAGCGATGCGGTCCATGTGGCTGGTTTATTCTTCAAGGAAGTGGTACGCCTTCATGGTCTACCAAGGAGCATTGTGTCGGACAGGGATACCAAGTTTGTAGGGTATTTCTGGAGAACCCTATGGAAGAAACTGAAGACGGATTTAAAATTCAGTTCTGCATACCACCCCCAAACAGATGGCCAAACAGAGGTGGTAAATAGGAGTTTGGGCAATCTACTGAGATGCTTGGTCGGAGACAAGCCCAAGGGATGGGATTTAGTTTTGCCACAGGCAGAATTCGCTTACAACAGCTCTATCAACAGGAGTACCAATAAATCGCCATTCCAGATAATCTATGGGAGCAGCCCAAGAAACGCTTCAGAGTTGAGAAGGATGGATACAAGAGAAAAATGCAGTGTTGAGGCTGAAGACTTTGCTGAACACCTGAAGGGAGTGCATGAGGAGGTGACAAGGCACATTGCTAAGATGAATACTCAGTATAAGGCCAGGGCAGACCAAAAGCGCCGGGCTAAGGAGTTTGAAGTAGGAGATTCCATCATGGTCCATCTAAGAAAAGAAAGGTTTCCTGCCAAGACCTATAACAAGTTGAAGATGAAGAAGTTTGGGCCATGCAGAATCATTGGAAAATGGGATTCGGGTAATGCATACGAGGTGGAGTTGCCGAGTGAACTTAACATCTCACCCATTTTTAACATTTCAGATTTGGTTGAGTATCATGAAGGAGATAGCAGTGCAACACCAAGCCCAGATTTGTGGAGCATTCCCGTGGCCACTCCAGTCGCAGATGAGATAGAAGAAGTCCTTGATACGCATGAGGGCCGAAGTACTCGAAATAGGTGTTATTCTGAATATTTGATCAAGTGGAAAGGCAGGCCCATAGAAGATGCGACTTGGTTGTCGAAGGCAGAGGTTGACCGCCTGGGTCTACCTCAGATAGATCAGAAGTGAAGGTCACTTCTCAAATTCACCCCGGGTGTCTGATGCAGGAGCATCCGGAGGTGGAAGAGCAATCTTGCATCATCCAAAAAATAATTTTTCTCTAAGTACCAAAGCTGTCGCGATATCACGACACTTTTTGAGAAAGGGCGCCAAGGGCCAAAGCTGTCGCGATATCGCGACACTTTTTGAGAAAAGGCACCAAGGGCCAAAACTGTCACGATATCGTGACACTTTTTGAGAAAAGGCGCCAAGGGCCGAAACTATCGCGATATCGCGACACTTCTTGAGAAAAGGCGCCAAGGGCCGAAACTGTCACGATTTCGTGACACCTTTTTGAGAAAGGCGCAAAGGGGCGAAGCTGTCGCGATATCGCGACACTTTTGAAGAATGGGCTCCAAGGAGAAGAATCGTCGCGATTTCGTGACACTTTTTGAGCAGAGGTGCCAAGGAGAAAAGTTGTCACGATTTTGCGACACATTTTGCAGATAAGTGCCGAGGAGAAAAGTTGTCACGATTTTGTGACACATTTTGCGGAGGAGCATCGAGGGGAAAAGTTGTCGCGATTTCGTGACACATTTTGAGCAAAGGCGCCAGGAGGAAGAGTTGTCACGATTTCGTGACACATTTTGAGCAAAGGCGCCAGGAGGAAGAGTTGTCGCGATTTCGTGACACATTTTGAGCAAAGGCGCCAGGGGGAAGAGTTGTCATGATTTCGTGACACATTTTGAGCGAAGGCGCCAGGGGGAAGAGTCATCGCGATTTTGCGACGCATTTTGCGGATAGACGTCCAGGAGAAAAGACGTCGCGAAATCATGACATGTCACGGTTTCGTGGCCCGAAGGTAGAAGCCGAGTGTGAAAGGCAAGGACGTCACGAAATCATGACATGTCACGGTTTCGCGGCCCGAAGGCGAAAAGTGAGTGCGAAAGGCGGAGGCGTCGCGATTTCGTGACGTGTCACGAAATCACGGCCCGAAGGAGAAAATAGAGGCCGAACGCCAAAATGTCACGATATCACGATCGAAGAGGAGAGAGAGCGTAAGGAAGCAAAAACATCGTGATATCATGACAGAACGCTCACGACTCCAGACAGGCCGATGGTTACAGAGGCCATTGCAGAAGGGCACGTGACAGCGAATTATAGGTGGCCATGGAGTACTAGGCGGTTACAGAGGCCATTGCAGAAGGGCACATGGCAACAAACTATAGATGGCTATAGAGCACTCCTATGAATGATGACTCGGTGGGTTGATGGACAGGCGGCTGCAGCACACTCTGCCATTACATGCCATGATGATTCGAGGCACCTGGCAGCATCTTGCAGGCGGCGATAGAACATTCGTGTGGGCGGTTAGAAACAAACTTCAAAGTCTGTGTAATGATGTCCGAAGGGGGGGTCGGGTCCGTGATAAAAGGCAGTGCTTACATTGTAAAAGGGGTTGGCCATTTTGTATCTTCTGTAATTCAAATTTTAAAGCTCTATGAATGAAATATTGGTGATTTTTTTTTTGCTTGTATTCCCAGTCCTGCTTCATTAACTAACTAGCCATGACTGTACTTTATCTTACAAGACTTTTGGACAAGGTATGAATCGGACTTGTCTTTGGCCAAGTTATTTTACATCCTTGTGTGTGCAATTGAATTCGTTTATGTGGTATTTTTTAGGATACCGCCAATTCTAGATAGGCTGTCAACCAAACCTGTACTGAGGATCATCTAATTAGCTCCACTAACTCCTTTGTCGTATTTAGCTAGATTAATCTACGGTGCTATCAAGGATACCATAAGCTAGCTCATCCACATGCAAACATTGATCTATATATGAGTTAATGTGATAGATATATCATCATGTGGGAGGTTTACCACCAGTGACCGATAGGCTATCCACCAAACTGGTACTGAGGTTTGCCTCATGACCTGTCAGAATGCTGAGAGTTCCAAGGATTCAAGTTCAACTCCCTTCTTTTCTTCAATTGTATTAGAATACTTGCTCTTTTGTAGTGATAAAAATCACTATTTATTTTTATATATTCTTCTTTTGAGCAAGGGATTCAAATTTCGAGTGATGAGAATCACTATTGTATGTACCTTTTGATGTATGCACTTTGGTGGTGATGTCAAATTTTTGGAGTTTTGACATTTTGCAAAATTTTATGGTGTTTGCAACTTTTGAGAACTTGGGATTCTTGGGGAATTGGGTAGGGAGGATGCTTGTCCTATTACCAACTCTCAGCATTCTTGGGGTCATTCGCACAGGGGGATGAGCAAGATAACCGTTTTGCTTATGGTGACTTGGATTGTTGTGCAGGTTTCATATTTCATTCACACAACCTGGGAATTTTTATGTGTTTTAATTTGTGTTGGGATGCTACATAACAAGGTGTGATCCAAGTAGATCTCTACCTTTGTAAAATCTATCTGAATTGGTACAGTACGTGGCTAGAAAGCTATATAACGACTAAAGGACAAAAAATCTTGATATATTAGAAGACCACTTACTCTGGTATGGAAAAAAGAAGTGAATGGCATTTTTGTTTGATTGACTGCTTATAGAATAGAGAAATGTGGAACAAGATGGACTGGTGGAGTAATTACAGTCTATGGTGCCTTTGACCTATATGATCACAAATATGCAATGTATGAATGTGATGCTTAATGCAGCTACATATTTTTGTGTTTTTGATGGATTTATTTTTTTGTGAATATGGAGATGAGATGTAAAAATAGCTCTTTATTGTTGTGATGAGTTGGATTATGCCTGGAAATGAGATGCAAATTTTTGTTATTTTTGATGATTTTACTATTTTTGAATTTTCTTATTTTTGACCAAGTGATTGTGGGAATCCTTGGAGCTTTTTGGTTGACCAAGCGATTGCAGGAATCCTTGGAGCATTTTGGGATTGACCAAGTGATTGTGGGAATACTTGGAGAATTTTGGGATTGACAAAGCGATTGTGGGAATCCTTGGAGCATTTTGGGATTGACCAAGCGATTATGGGAATCCTTGGAGCATTTTGGGATTGACCAAGCGATTGTGGGAATCCTTGGAGGATTTTGGGGATTGACCTAGCGATTATGAGAATCCTTGGAGCATTTTGGGATTGACCAAGTGATTGTGGGAATCCTTGGAGCATTTTTGGATTGACCAAGTGATTGTAGGAATCCTTGGAGCATTTTATGGATTGACCAAGTGATTGTAGGAATCCTTGGAGCATTTTGGGGATTGACCAAGTGATTGTAGGAATCCTTGGAGAATTTTGGGATTGACCAAGCGATTGTAGGAATCCTTGGAGCATTTTGGGATTGACCAAGCAATTTTAGGAATCCTTGGAGCATTTTGGGATTGACCAAGTGATTGTAGGAATCCTTGGAGCATTTTGGGATTGACCAAGCGATTGTAGGAATCCTTGGAGCATTTTGGGATTGACCAAGCGATTGTAGGAATCCTTGGAGCATTTTTTTGGGATACGGCTCTCTTAGATATGGAATGGCCACAAATGACTGATGTTCAAGGGTTCTAGTTCCTTGATTCCTTCAAGAGAGGCTAGCCAGTACGTCCCGGGTCCTATTTTTCTATCAATTACATATGGACCTAACCAATTTGTTGTGAACTTGTCCCTTATAGGGGAAAAAAAACTATAGTTCTATTGGTTTTCTTTTAAGACCAAGTCACCAACTCGAAAGTCCCTCAGGTGAACTTTCATGTTGTATGCTTTCTTAAGTCGCTCTTGATAGATACATAAATGCTCGAGGGAATTAATGCGTTGTTCATCAAGCAACGTAATCTTGTCTAACTAGGCCTGCCACGTAGTGTCATCATCGATGAACTATTGCATTGATATGCGTAGGGAAGGAATTTCCAACTCGAGAGGCATGACTACCTCGGAGCCATACACAAGCAAAAACGGAGTTTCCCTAGTGGGCGTCCGAATGCTAGTGCAATAAGCCCATAGGGCAAGTGGGATTTGGATGTGCCAATCCTTATGATTGTCTATGACTGTCTTTTTAAGGATGGCAACTAGCATTTTTTTTTATGCCTCTGCTTGCCCATTTTCCTGCGAATAATAGGGTGTCAAAAAATTGTGCTAAATTTTGTACTTTGTGGTCAAAGCATGCATGTCTTTGTTCTTGAATGACGTCCCATTATCCGAGATTATTTTGGATGGAATACCAAAACAACATATGATGTTATGCAAAATGAACTCCACAATGCGGGGTCCAGTCGTAGAGGTAAGCAGAACTGCTTCCACCCACTTGGTGAAATACTTTGTGGTCGTTATGATAAACATGTGATGACTTGACGATGTAGGGGAGATATTTTCGATTAGATCTAATCTCCACTATGAAAATAGCCAATATTATTGGACTGTATGCAAGTCCTGGGAAGTTCGTCTGTCAAATTATCATGGTGTTGACACTTCACACACTTCCTTACATATGCGCAACAATCTCGCTCTAAAGATGGCCAATAATAGCCCATGCGAAGAATGCACTTTGCGATGGCCATACCACTGAAGTGGCCACCACACGTACCATTGTGTGCTTGGGCGATCACCCAAGTGGACTCTTGCTGGTCCAAGCAACGAAGGAGGATTCCTTCATAGCTGCAACGGTACAAAATATCTCCTAATAAGACATACTTAGCCACTTTCTTCTTGAATACTTGTTTTGCAGCATGTGTCAGTCCAAGCAAGAGATTACCTAACTTGAGGTAGTCCCATACGGGTGAATACCAATCCTACTGATTGAAAGCCTCAACGATATGAATAGCCAATCCCTCTTGAAGTTCATCCCTACCAAACACTGAGTGGGAGAGAACTTGTAATAATAGCGTTGTGTTGCTATTAATGGGAGTAGGGGAGAACAAGGACCCCCATTTTGCATGTTTCATATGATCTTGGATTTGAGAGAACTTATTCGAGGGTGGTTCAATCTGGATCATGTGAATTCCTGGCATCAAGTCAGAGCTTGCACGCTCCATCGTGGATTGCGATAGTGTTTTGACTTATATGGTTGTCATATCATTGAAAAGGTATTGCGGGATTAGTGACCCCATGGAGGCCATAGTGTCCCACCATGATTTCCACTAGAAGCATGAGGATATGGAAGCAAAAAGGAAAGCGAATATGTGATGCAAACAGAACCGGGCTTAGCGCTAAATCCTAGAAACTTGAAAGCACATGAAAAAAGGGACAAGCATGAGTGAATCAAAAAGAAAAAAATATGAATAAAGAATACAACCATTTTTATTAATATGTTTCAAACTTGGTTACAATGTGCATCCTCCCTTTCCAAGGGCTAGGAGTGTTTAAGCATGCATTCTTATTACATCCATGGGTGCCTTTCCTTCTTCTGTGTGCCCACATGTAAAATGGGCGGACCAAAAATCACTGCCACTTGTGTTGATGAGTCTTGAATCCTCACTGCTCCTCTGATGTCCAAACCCTATGTTCAAATGAACAATAAATGGTCAGTAGCACCTGCAGATAAAACAAAGCATGCAATCCCCAAGCCTACGATAAGTGAATGAGAAAAATGAATTGAACTCTGACTAAAACAGGTCCAAATGCTCTAAAAATTGGACAGGGGCATCAAGACACCACCAAGAAGGCCCTACAAAAATAACAGTTAGGAAATTACTCATCAATTTGAATTCGCTCCGAGGTGGGACGAATTCACCTACAACAAAATGCCAAAAAGGGACTATCCCAATGTCCTACCTAGGAAGCTCCAAAATACCTACAAACTTGGGGTTAGCTAATTGGGGGAATTTTTGGAAGACCCAGATGGTCATATTTTCTTTATTTGGCCTCCATCAATAGGAATTTAATGATGCTACCTGTAGATTAGTGAAAGCGAGCAAAGATAGAAATATGATCAAAATTGTTCAAAATGAGATGAAACTTAAATGAGAACCTATCTAAGCATCATAGAATTTAATGTAACCATGAAATAAAGCAATTCTACCATGGAATTCCCATTGCTTCGAAGGGAGGCGATTAGGACTGTGGCAATGTAGGAGGGGGCGCCCATGGGGCAGGCCACCCACCGTTTGAGGCTTGGTTTCGGCACCAATCCACTTGGGATGGGTTCAAAACCTCTTGTGTGGTATTGTCGGCAAATTTGGTGGGATATTGTGGCCAAATTTTATGTTTTGGGCTCGATATTCGTCCTACCAATAGTCACCCAATGACCTCCCCTCTAAAGGAGATCAAGGATGTGAAAGGCACAAATCCAAAAGGTGTGAGGTATGTAAATAAAATGACAACACTTCGTTGCTCTAAAATGCTCCTTCTCTATCCCTTTTGGGGTGAGGAAACTCACCAATTTATAGAACTGGAGGTCTCTTGAAATGGGCATGCAGAGGTGCCACTTGGCAATCATGCCTTCCTAAGGGGAAGGAGATTCTTCCCTAAATTGGGACTTCATGACTGACTTTGCAAATGCATCTAAAGCTCAAAAATGCTCACCCATACTCCCATGTGATGAAGGAAGCATTGAGTGGCAGATCTGAGCTACCATTTGTCAAGATTTGACTTTTTTCCCGTCAAACCTGCAATTCACCCCACCCTGGAGCGAATCCAAAATTCATCCCTATGTGGGGTGAATCCCAATTTGAATTCATTCTAGGGTGAAACAAATATTGAGCAAAGTGCTTGAAGGTATCAAATTGATCTATGACCTTCCAAAACTACTGTGAGAGTGGTTAGGACCATTGTTTAACCTCTAGGGGCTGCCATTGGGGCTGTGTGTGTCAAAGCAATCAGTGTTTGTAGTCACATAATCGGATTGGTGCTGTTTTGGTGTCTACATAAATCACTCAATCATAAAAGTTTTTTCTAATACATTTAAATTGCTCACCTAGATAATGAAATTTATCACCTGGATATTTAAAACACTCACCTGAATGTTAAAATCACTCACTTGAATGTCAAAATCACTCATCTAGATGATGAAGTTCTCATCAAGAAGAGAAAGCATTCAACGTAAGTTTAAAACCAAGAAACAATAACAAAAGCTTCCTAAAAATTAAGACACTCTCTAGTATATACTTTCAATATTACTAAAAAAAACCCCTTAACATTCAAACCCAAAAAAATTGGTGATATTTGAAATACCAAAACACTAAAGTGTTGGCAAAATTTAACAAGAAAATCAACAAATAAGTATAGATTTTATTTAAAAAATAAAATATCTTAGAGTTTATTTAAAAAATAAAATATATTAGAGTTTATTTAAATAAACTCTAAGATATATTTTTTTAATAAACTCTTTTTTTTTTTTAAATAAACTCTAAGATATTTTATTTTTTAAATAATCTCTAAACTCTAATATATTTTATTTTTTAAATAAACTCTAAAATATTGTAAATGCATTGTCATATCAAACAAATAAGTTGAATAAATTCTTTCTTCTCCATCCAAATTGGAATATCAAAGAATATTATTATATGGGGTGACAATATAACAATTAACAAGGTACTATTGCACAAAGGTAAGTTATATTTATCATATATATATTGTGAGGAGGGACTTATTAAAGGCATACTAGTTAGTTATTCCTTCTGCAAAGTGTAGAATATTAAAAGGAAGGAACTATATTTTACTAATTTAAAAAATGATCAATCTAAGCCATAGGAGAACAAGAAGGATCAAAATTTTATAATTTTAAGCACCCATGATTAATTTTGTATATTCTAAATGTGATTTCTCTCCATCCAAAAAAAAATTGAAGTAGAAGCCAACAAAGAGAATAAGGAATCAATGCATCAAGTATTTAAGGTTCAACCATAAATAACATACCAAAAAATCTTGAATACATCCCTTTATACAAATATTATCTTTTTTATATGAAGAACACCATGCCAAAGAAAAATGAAAGATAAATTATCTCACTACATGAAGTTATGATAAAAATACAAGATGAAGACAAGTCAACATAGAAAATATTACTACACACAAGAAATATTGGTGTTCAATACATTCAATCATCAACATAGGATGCATGGTAGCACATGATATCATATATAAATTAAAAAAATAAGTACATCAAATCTCACAAGAAAAGGCTTAATAAAATTAAAGAAGCCATGATGAAGAAGAAAAGATAAGAGGTGATTGAACTGACCACAATAGAAGAGATTGATCAAGACAATATTTGGCAATAAATATAAATGGTAGGAGAGCATTTGATCTCATCAACTGATATATTTGACAAATATCCTCCTCATGAAGACATTAGAGGAGACACATAATTCATGTATTAAATTCTATAAGTATTAGAAAGTATTGAATAACGTATTTGTAATAAATATGTTTTTTGGAGTGCATGATTGGTGGAATGCAACACTCCTAAGTATTTTTTTATGTAGTCTACAATAGAGATGAAATTTTCTTTCTCAAATTTATATATCACCCTAGAATATTCCGTCAAATCAAAAATCTAGATAGGGGTATTACTATGATGTAATAAGAGAGTATGTTAGAAGTTATTATATCATAAGCCATGTGAAATGGCAAGTGGTATAACAACCAGTCACAAGGTCTATGAATGCATTATAGCACAAAGGTATTTGGAAGTGTATTTAGAGATTTTTTATACCTAAAAAAGCATTCTACGTATTTAAATAACTATATTTTGATAATGCAAGTATAGAAGAGTTGAACTTTAACGCAATGACCATATCATATCCAATGAAAATTTTGTAATCTTCTTAGTTTCCTAATGTATGAATCTTTGGAAAAAATATGAATACAAGTAAACAGATCTTTATCCATAACCCTATGAATTCAATAAATCGCAAGAAAAATAAAATAATGAACCTATAATTGGTATCCATAGCTATACCTTACATGGCATTTATACACATATTTGCGTTATATTTTACACCAAAACATGGGATCAGTAACAAATTTATTTAACCAAAATATAACATATCAGAGGCCTCTAGACAACAATTTATTTTCACGTTATGGAATAATGCATGTCTATGAAAATGACAATACAAACTAAACTTCCATGAACTATGGTTTAATATATATATATTCCCATTGATTTGACACTAAAATTTTACATAAACAAGTAAACCCCCAAAAAATATCCTTTAAATATAACAACAATAGATTATGTATTTTCAAGAAAAAAAATATTCAAATTTAACAATACACAAAAAAAATCCCACTTTTCTCAAATCATTTCTCTAATCCCACACATTATGAAGCATTATTTCCATTAATATATCTCATTCAGCATATACTAAATTAAGAATTATCCATCTAAAAATACTTATCCACGGTAAAAATCCACATAATAAGATAGATAGATAACATACTTAAGATAAGGAAACACCAATAATGCTCCATAAGAAATGATTAACTCTACAATATTTGCCAATATGAGAGGCCACTCCATAGCTAAAGATCACAAGATAATACTCAATATGAATGACCATAATTACAATTATAATATCCCTTACTTATATACCCAACTTCTAATGATACTTTTGGGATCCAACATCCAAGCCTTTATCCCACTCAGTATTAATCATCCTTGGGTTATGTGAGGCCCATGCTAACTATCCATGATATCCATATATAATATAATATCATATCCCTATATACCTATCCCTAGGTACCATAGCAAACATACCCTTTATCATCACCTTGCAATTCCATTTATCCCATACAAGGATCATGCCTTGAGGAAAAAAAACCCAATATACTACCCACTGCATTTTAATTATATTTAGTGTAGTTATTTTCCAATGTCCATGTGAGTTACATTTCAAATAATCATATTTTATCATGTTGTCCTTAGTTATTTGATGAAGTTCCATATAATATTTTTAAGTGACTATAATTTTTGTTTTATTATTATAATGAATGACACCTTGACTACATTTACCAAGGTTAAAGTTAGAATCACAACAAAATTAAGTTCATGATGATACCAATGTCTTTAAATTTATATTTTTTTATTGGTGAAAAAGGGTTTTGAAAGGGTCCCATAACCTTTTACATTTCTAGCCAAAGTCTAAAAGATCTCTAGAGGCTAACTGGCCCCCATGAGATGACCCTACCGAGCAAAATGAGAAGCTACAACCGAGACACAAAAACCTTAACAAACCTTTGAATTTATGTTTTACCATGGGTTGGTGTAGATACTTTACATTAACTACATCCTTTAATATCATATCTACATGTATATTTAAATTATGGATAGATTATTTTTCCACATCCAAGACATCCCAAAATGATCATATATTTACATATATTCTAAAATAGAGTGAGAAATAGGGATGAAAATATGAATATAATCCTATTACTCCTTTGAAAATACAAATTCTGAAATTTAATGATAGGACTAGTCCTCCAAAAAAATATATATATTTTATCTTTGAAATAATTAATCAAATATTTCTTCAACTCTTCTATTGTAAATGGAACAACCCAATAGATTATTATTTTTAGAAAAATAGATTCAAATGGTAGAAGCATGAATACAATGAAGGATATCATCTAATATGTGTAGCTCTTGCTTATACAAGATACAACTAAAAGGTTCATAATATATTCTTCATTAAAAATTATCACCCATAATAAATTTACAGTGGACTACTATGGAAGGAATTCCAAGGCCCATGGATGGACTCTAGTGAGTAAATATTCTTCACAAGGAAATCCTTTATTACTAGGTAATTATGACTACATCATATTATTATAACCTATTTTTATTGAGAATATACCATTATTTGAAACAAAACACTTAACACATCATTTGGAGCTTATTTTTTGTCTATGTAAGATTCCCTCTTTTAACTAGGTCGTTAATGGAAAATTGATATCTATAATTATTGATCTCATCAATATAATATTTTTATTTTATAACTCTACAATCCATATATGTCTGGTCCAATGGTTATTGTTTTGTATTTGAATTAAGAGGACAAGGCTTCAACCAACTATTATACTAAATGTTATTAGAATATCATTTGTTAAATGAATTTATTATATATTTCTTAATAAATTCTAAACTTCTTAACATGAATTTATATGTTGTCCATGCCCATATAGGAATAATTCTTTGAAAATATTATTTCATCTATAAAATCTATATATTTTTGAACTTCCATTTTTTCTTGTATCTTTCCTTAATATTTGAATAATATTCAACCATTTTTTGTCTAATGCCAAACTTACAAATCAGTAATTTCTAATATTGACCCTATTTTATGATTTTCCTCTAAAAAATCTATTCCATTTATAGAGAAGATACCTAAAATCCATGCAATGTGTTTTTCATATTTAGGAAATATATTTTAATATTTTAAAATTTAGATACTATACTTATTAGTAATGTCAAAAATGACATTCCATGTAAAGGAATAAATTAAATAGTAGCATTTACCGACTTTAGTTTTCCAAATATTGTTAATAAATTATCTTCTAAACCAACTAAATAATATTTCATTTTATCTAAAATTTATTCCTAAAGATATCCATTATTTTTTATGTCTTTTTGATTATATATAAAAGGGGTTTCGAAAGGGTCTTCGAAAATTTTACAATAGGAGAATCCCTGCAAAACATAGCCTAAGACTAGCAATAGTAGCACAAGAACATCCATAAAGCACTACAACTAGCCACCCATCACCAAGTGAACCAACGACAACTTGATATAAAAAAATAAAATTAGAATAGTGTTGGTGAACAAACACTCCCACCTGGTTGCACACAAAACCTTTTTTCATAAACAATAAAAGTTTACAAACCATCAAGAAGCATGCATGACTAAATCCAATTAAAGAAGATCTTCAAGAAAATTATCTCTCCAAATAGATAGACCATTGAGACTTATACCCATGTTTACCATAAAGTGAGTGTGGTAGTTTCCTTCTATGAAGATATGCTTTATCTCCCTATCCTCTCTAGCCTAAAGAATTCATCTAGATTCCATAATCATAGTCTTAATATTTAAATCAGGGATTGAATCACTTTTGACCATATTTATAATATTAAGTGACTCTCTTTCAATGCAAATTTTTTGGTACCCCATATTCTCCACAAGTAGGAGATCTTTGTAAAGGGCTCAAGCTTTTGCAACATGGAAAGTTTTGATATCTAAGAATTTGGTATATGTTAGCAACAACCCACCTCTATAATCCCTAAGCACCCCACTTGCACTAGCATTACTAGTATTACTAATTGAATCTCCATCAAATTTTAGTTTAACCCAACCTGGAGAAGGAGGTTCGCAGCTCACAAGGGCTTGGGGATTAGGACAAGGAAGAACAAAAACCATGTTGCTCTATTGAAAGCTATTTTTTATTTTGACCTCAGCCTCCTCAAATTTTCCCTTCTCCAAATATAGAGAGGGTACATTCTCTAGGGTGGAAGCAAATGCTCTAGCACAAACAGAGGCAAGATCTCTTTGGATGGTTTTAAAAATTCTATTATTCCTCTCCTTCCACACCAACCAAAAAAAATGCAACAAATAAATGTTCAAAAAATATTTTAGCCTTGGAGAGTAAAAATAAGATGACCATTGAGTACAAACATCAACAAACAAACTCAAAAACACCCAAATCAATTCCAGAAAGTTAAAAATAAAGTTAATAACTTCCACAAAGAATGAGCATTGAAAGAATATATATAGAGGTAACGGGACAAGGGGTCCCCTTGGTGAATGCCTCTTAGAATTGAAAAGTAACCTTCTAGGGTCCTATTTATTAAAACCAAAAACTTGGTCGAAGAGATGCAAGCACGAACAAATTTTATCCAACTTTGGCAAAAACCAAAATTTCCCAAAACCTTTAGCAAAAACTCCCATGAAACCCTGTCATAAGCCTTGTTCATGTATAATTTGAGGAGACTAACTCTGCTACTTTTATTAGCTAAATGAAGAATTTTATGGATAGATATGATATTGTCAAAGATATATCTCCCTGGGATGAATCTACTTTAGGTTGAATCAATCATGGTTGGAAGAAAAGGTTTTAACATATTAACAAGGCCTTTTGTCAAAAATTTATAAACAATGTGTTATAATCTGATGGGTCTAAAGGCACCAAAGTCCTTTGCACCAAAAATATTGCCATCATAGTTAAAAAAGTATAATTGACTTCAAATGGGATATGATTGGTGGTTTGGACCTCTCAAATAGAATCAACAATATCCTTCTCCACAATATACCAATACTTCTATAAAAAGAGGGTGGTAAACCATCAAGACCTAAATCCTATATTCCTTCCATCACAAAGATAGAAAATTTGACTTCCTTGTTGCTAAAGAGAGGTATAATGACTTGGTTCATATCAACTGTGACAAGGTTGGGAATACTACCAAGCATCTTATTTTTGGCTTCCTCATTACAAACCCCTTCCACCTTGACAAGATTTTTGAAAAAATCCATAGTCGTAGCTCTTATATCCTTAATGTGAGTAGAACTAGATCCATCAACTTTTTGTATTTTTCTAATCTTATAGGAACTTCTATCCTTCAAGGTCATGATGTGAAAAAAATGGAGTTTTTATCTCCCTATTTTATCCAAAATACCCTAGACTTCTATTTCCACAAATTTTCCTCATTGCCAATAGTGTTATGAAATTTGACCATGACCTCATTTTCTCTGTATCTGATCTCTTGAGATTGATTTCCAAGTTCTATCTTAGATTAAATAGCTTTCAATTGACTTTTTAGGTCTTTATTATTTTGTAAAATATTCCCAAAAATCCTTTTATTCCATTCCTTAAGGCTACTTTTAACAACTCTAAGATTTTCCACAAGTTTAGAAAGGTTGGAGCCTTGGACCCTTATCGACCACTAGTTTTTTAATTTTAGTTTCCAACTAAGGATGAATGCTCTACATTACCTCAATCTTGAATTACCTGGGGAATCTGGTTTCTTCCTTGGCCACTTCAAAGCATAAGGGGTTATTTTCTAAGCCAATTTTTGATAGAGAACAAAGAGATAGATTCCTAAATAATTAGAGACACTCCTTGGAGACAAGAACCCTATCCACATTGATTTGGATGATTTGGTTACCCACTCTCCTATTTATCTAAGTATACGTTAAACCCTTCAATTTAACATTGAGTAGATAATTTCAATTAAAAAAATTTGCAAACTCTTCCATGATTTTTGATACTTGGGAGTTCCCTCCTTTTTATCTAAAAAAATAGACAGGAATTAAAATATCTTATTAGGCACTAGGCTTCTTGAGAAAAAGTCTTTCTCATGGAACTTAGGATTTGCCAAAATAGATTTCTATTAGACCTAGAGTTTGGTGCATACAGATTAGTCATAACCCACCTTTTATTACTTTCTCTATTGTAGAAGAGAATATTAATAATCCTAACTAAAGAAGAAATATAGAGCCCTTAAACTTGTTGGCATCCTAGAGACAAAGGATTCCTCTAGAGGAACCGTTTTTTGGGCTTGTAGAAAAATTGGATTCTTTCCAAATCCTTCTTCTAACATCTTCTATGTCCTTACCTTCCAACTTGGTTTCTTGCAAGGAAAAAGTACCAAGTAAAATTTCTTTATGCAAGGAAACAACCACCCATTCTTTATAAATGTCATTCAATACCATAACATTCCAATAGAGGCACTTCACTTATGGCATTTAGAATTAGGTTTGTTTCCCCTAGACACCTGATGGTTATTCTAGTAGAAATATTCTAGATTTAGTTTCCTTACACCTACAACCTTCCCTTTTTCAAATTTGAGTAGAGCTTGAGATCCATTAATAATATTAGAATATGTTTCCCTCTTCCTCATAGACTTGTTAGGGGGATTTCCTATCTTATTCTCAAACCCACATCCACATTGTCCTTCCTTTATATTTGGGTTTCAGGACCTAGAGAACCATTATCCAAATATTTCCTTGGGGATATAATCAGAGATACTACCTTAGGGGTTGTGAATTGAATCACAAAATCCTCAAGAGAAAAACTAATACAAATCCTATCAAAGGAATTATGAATAAGATCCTTAGAAATAATGGTTTCAAAAATGGTATCATTATTGACTTACCTCTATGTCACCAAGCTTAGAGGCTATGTTATTCTCCTTAGACACCTCAATCACCACCAGTTGGCTATGGTCAGTTCTAAGGGTTATGAAACCTCCTCTACTAGAGCCTTCAACTTATGAACCTTGTCCATTTGGTGATGATCTTCTCCTTACCCCACATTTGAGGAATTACCACCCAAATCATTTAAGTGAATTTCTCTTGAGTTCTCCATTTGGATTCATTCCATTCTTGTAGATCTCTTTTTCTTATATACTTGTTCCTTGAGGAGACATTGGTTTACTTGGTGACATAATTTCCATAGCCATAGTATCAGGTTGAAATTTTTTCATAATCAATGGGTTGGTCCCAAGTACCCAATAATGATATAACCTTGATAGAAGAGGTGATATCTTCCTCCAGATCTTCCATAGTAAATATTCTTGCATACACAATTATTGGTTTGGCTCTGGTTATCATATTGATAAGAAGAAGATCCCCCATAGCCTTGGACACATGTCTCAACACATATTCATGCCAAAAATAGTAAGGGAGTCAGCGATATGAACCCATAGAGGTAGAAAGTTAACCCTTTGTGTATGAATATTGAAATCAGATTCTAGCTTCTACAAAGATAGACCTATTTTTTCATAGAACCAAGGGCCTCCCTTAATGGTACACATTGTATATTCCATATAGTTTAATATTATTTAAAGAAATAATTTAGGAGCTACTCCAATTTCCATGGAGGCTAAAGGTTTCCACTTCACTAGCACCCATATTTGAATTGAATCAAGGTTTGGCCTTTCCCCTTAGAACTTTTCCATAAGGTCACAATCACCATCATCCATGGTGAGCTTAATCAGTTCACTTAGGATGCTAATGGCATTTTACTTTAGGGGTTATGCTGTAAATAGGTTTTTATAAGGTCTCCCTTGAACCTTTAGACATCATAGCAAAATAATAAATAGTTAGGATTGATTTTTTAGGAGAAAACTATGAGCCATGTGAATGAGACACAACCTATAAATTACTATTTGATTTTTCATGGTTTCCCAAATTACTTATGAAGCCAGTACCAATATCTCCTAAAGACACACCATCTAGCCAACCTATAACTACCACAATCACATTCAATCTAGCCACCACCTCCATATTTTTTGAGATATCCCACTGCTCTTATGCAAAGTCTCCCATTCCCACCCTTTCCCACCCTAATTTCCATCATTACAATTGTAGCTCTCAATCCTCCATCAAACCCTTTGCCATTTGAGACAATATATTTTTACTAGATCTTGCTTCTCCATCAAACTATTTTCTATATAAGAAAAGAGAGTTTTACCATTTGCAAGGGTGGGTTACTATTGGCCTCCCATATAAAGAATTTTTTTATAGTCAAATCCTTGTTGTTGCTTAGATTTTTCTCTATAGAAACCTGTTGACATTGCTGCTTAGATTTGTTTTGCAAAATCCTCTAACGCCACTACTCAAATTGTTTCCATATAAACCCTCTAACATCACTGCTCATATTTTTTTCACAAAATCGTCTGATTCCCCATTGCTCAATTTTTTTACAAAACCCTTTGATATCACCGCTTCGATTTTTCTCCAAAAACCTTCTAACACCATTGCTCATATTCTTTTTTTTTTCAAAATCATCTGACAGTTCACTACTTATATTTTCTTCACAAAACCCTTTAATGCCACTGCTCAATTTTTTTCAAAACCCTTTAACATTATTGGTCAAATTGTTTTCCATAGAAACCCTCTAATGTCGTTACTAAATTTTTTTTCTTAAAATCCTCTAATGTTGTTTCTCACATTTTTTTCATAGAAATCCTCTAATGATGCTACTCTTATTAAACAAGTCCATTATTTTTTATGTTATTGAATAGATTTTTTAGCTTTAGATCCTACAATTTATTTAATAATCAATGTAAATCATGGTAAATATTCGTAAAAGTGATCTTGGTTTTTCCATATTTATTAAATCTCAAGTAACCTTCTCATATTAGAATAATATTGAGTTAAATTATATGGTCTTACAAATAAATGGGTGGTAAAAATAACATAGTGGAGGCATTGATAAGAATATAATGCTTAAAGTTTTATAAAATATTATTTTTTCACACTAAACTTGATAAAAATTAAATAATATCATGAAAAAAAGTGTAATACCCTTTCACAAACTTTATTCATATATAAGAATTAAAACATAGATACATTTTAAAATGGCTGAAGAGAATGTATAGCCTTACAATAATTGTGCCATCAATGATTTGCTTACCATATTCCTAGGAAGCAAACACAATAAAGGTGGAATTAATCTAATTTATTATAGCATTATTGTATTTAGTTTATTGAATCACAACCAATATATTTATTTCTAGAAAATACCAATTTTTTAAAAATAAAATTATGGGATATCTATCTGATCTAGGCATTTTACTAAGGTGGAAAATAAAATTTGTGTCTTGTTGCTTCTCGATCGAGATATTCTTGATCAACATTTTATTTTGTCTTTGTGTGATGATTAACAAAATATTTCATAAAATATCATGCTAAACCTCCTTATCCTAATCAACTTGTGATAGAATATTTTTAAAATAATTGATGGCTTCTTTTGGGGTGTCTTCATTTTTCTCAATAATTGTTTAATGTAGAGGAAAAAAAAATTTAGCCAATGAAATGCCAAATATTATTTGCATTAGAATAAAATATTTGGTATTTATCTCATATTTTTAATCTAACTTTCCTATTTTTGGGTCACTATTACTCTTTCTTTTGTAAAATGTTATGATAATCAAATAGAAATTATATTTTATTCCAAATAAGCTTAATGGTTGATTCCCATAATTTCTTTTAAATATATGAACTTATATTTAATTTACACAATAATTTTAATATATTAGCAATGTATTTGATATTTAAAATATTCATCTATCCCTTTAGATATTTCCTCTATTGAAAATTTAATTTATATGTGACACAACAATGTATTACTCATCTCCTTATTACATATAAATTTGAATAAGTCATGGTCTTGGATCCACATAGAAAAATATTTGTGTATGAACAATATTTATTAGCACTTACAAAGGGAATGGGTTTATGACCCAATATCAACTGCAACAATGTATCTAAATGTACTAGAACACTTTTTGTTACCAGTATTTAAATAACATCCAATATGTTTATTATCCCAAGCATATTAAAATATTAAAGAATGACATCCCAATGAACATTTAAATTTATAAAAGAATTACGATTATTAATTGATTTAGATATATGGAAATATCTTACTTATTTACCCTACTTAGTTCATGAAGAAAATAAAAGTATACTAAATTCCACCGAAGAATCTACATATTTTAATTGTGAATCATCATTTAATTTGAAGTGACTAAATTGAGGCCCTTCCATTATCTATCTTGAATAATAGATGCATATGGTGATATCCATTCATGACTCTAACTATTATTTTTCTTCAAAGGAGACCACCACCACCACTAAATTACATCTTCTTTATACAAATTGTCTACATTTTTATTATTGGTAAAGGGGTTTTGAAAGGTTCTCATACCATTTTACAAAATGGAGACTATCTGGTGAAGTACTCCTTAGAAAAATAGCAGATACATCAGCCCTATATGGATCAATACAAAAATACGCAAACAAGAGAATAGGAGACCCTCACAGGGGCAAAAAGAGGTGATCCAAAATTGGTATTGAGGAAACCCACGTAGGCGTAAACCATGGAAAAAGGAAAAAAAAGTAAGAACAAAAGAAACCAAACAACCAAAAATAAATGGTCAAGCTATATTTTAGGCTAACTAAATTCATGACCAGCCTGGTCTGCCCCCACCAAGCTCTTGAATTCCTTCAAAATCTCATGCTAGTCCTTAAACTCCTCCAGGAGGGCCTCTACCTGAGAGAGGAGAGAGGAGGTAATCTAGGCTGCTCTCTTGATGGTCTTAAAAATGTCATGGACGTCATGGATATGATATCATTCAGAGATATTGTGCCAACAAGATATCTTAGAGGCCAACAAAGGAGGTTAGATAGAGGTCCCTTCAAGAGGATGAATCTTCTTGGACACATTCTCTAGTTTTACTTGAAAAGATAGAGAGTCATCAGAAAGGTCATTGCCAATGAAAATGGGGAACTTACATTTGTTGTTGCTAGATTTACTCCTAGTGATGCAATGATGTTTAGATTTTTGAGTGCTCGGGGTTCCCTCCATCTTCACATCGAACTCCATAATCAGGATATTCTAGCCAAAAATCTTGAATCAACACTAGGACCTTTTAAAGAAAGGATATCTAAAATCTTGACATTCATGAGGGGAGGAAAATGATTTTACCATATGTTAAGACTAGGCTTAGAAACACCCATGTTTGAAAGAAGATAAAAAATATGGTTTCCTTCACAGAAGACATGTTGAAAGGTGAAATTTGTGAAAGATATCAGTAAACATTTTGATTCAAAAATTAGATTGAAATTATTCCATGAAACAGAGTGAGTCCGCTAAACTATGAATGATGTTTTTGGAATACCCTTCAACAATTATGTTGGAATACTATAGGCTGTGTGAAAGAGAAATACCCTGGAAGAGTGCACAAGCTTCCACAAAATTATTGGATTGAGGCCCCAAATTATTATTTTAGGCTAGGATAATCTTCCCTATGTGATATCTAAAAATGTCCCTAACGCTAGTAGGATGAGGATTTCCTTTTTTTGCTCCATAAAAATTTAATTTAAGGTAACCTAGAGGTAGGCACCATTTGACCAATGATCGCTCAGTCTTAAGAGAATAAGGAAGATTGTAGATAGGAAACTTGAGAGAAAAGGTTAATTAGGATTCAATGTTGGATCTAGGTTCACCATCTCTCTGAACAATTAAGATATTCTCTACAATCACATGGTGGATTCTGGAGAGCATGTACCAATCATTGTGGCTAGGATAATTGAAAGCGTGAGAGTTACACTCATGCCAAATATTCCAAAGAAAGTGAGGAATATAATAGGACCAAAATATCTTTAGGCAAAAACCTTTGAAAGGATTTGGCCATTGAATACACATATCATTGAGGAGATATGGAGGACCCCAATCAATTCCAATGTTATAGAGGAAGGACAAAATGATGGATTGGCAAAAATGGTAGGATAGAAAGATGTGTTGGGTAGATTCACAGTGCTAGTGATATAGGTAACAATAGTTTGGGATGGGTATGTCATGATGTTGTAGGTTTGGGATGGTGAGGATTTTGTCCTCGATGGCAAGCTAGAAGAAAAATATATATTTGGAGATGAGGTGTATTTTCTAGATAATATTTGAATTAAACCAAATAGAAGAAGGGATTTTAGTGAGGAAGTAAGCATACTTGATTGTTAAAAGGTTGGTGGTATTAGGGGCCCATATGATCTGGTATTTAGAGGTGTTATTGGGAATAACACATATGCACAATAAATTGGACAACATGTAAGTAGCTTGCCTGTTTCTAAGATTTATGATTGGGATGAATATAACGATAAAATTTTGATCCACATAAGAAATCAATGATAGGTTTTATATAGATGAGGTCTACATGGGTCTAAAGAGGACTGATACCTAGCCAAATATCCTGATATAAACTGATCTTATTACCTTTTTATAATTTCCAATGAATGCCTATTCTAACAATTTCCTTAGATTTAAGGATGGAGTTCCACGCTATCGAGCCTGAGATAGGATAAGGATCATCTAGGAAGTTTTTATGGTGCCATAGATATTTTTCTTTTATAATATAAATCCATAGAGAATTCTCATTTTTAATAACTCACCATCCTTGTTTAGCAATGAGTGCTAGATTCATATTGTAGACCTTCCTAATACCAATGGATCCATGCATTTTCTATAACAAATATGGTCCTAATAAAATAGGTAGAAATTTTGCTTCAGCTCAAATCCAGACCATAGAAAATTCCTCTAGATTTACTCAATTTTATTACAAACATCTACAAGGATCTAAAATATGAAGAGGAAAAATACTAGGATACTTTGGAAGGTGGCCTTGCCCGCCTAAATGAGAAGGTCTCCTTTTCAACCAACCAATTTTTTCTAGATTCTTTCAGTGATAGAGTTCAAAAAGAGGAAATGCTAGATATGTGGCAAGGATCTCAACAATGGTACATCTAAGAATGGAAGCCATGCATATTTTTTACCTAATATAAGTGTTAATGAAGTAAATATTGCTCTTAGAAAAATTACTTTTTGCCTAATAGTGGCCTAAAAGGAGAGTATGATAGATTTTATGGCATGAGCTTGGGAAACTAAGGCAAAGGTAGCAAAGATGGTGTCATAAAAAAGTTATTGGTGAAAGATGATCTATAGGGAAGAGGTAGGTTTGATACCAAAAATATCTCCTTTAGAACAGGAATATTTCAAGTTCATCCTAAAGCTTCAACAACAATGATGAAAATAAATGGATATAAGGGACCCCCTATCTTTAACCTTTCAAACTATGGAAGTATCCTATAGGAGAACCATTAACAAGGATGGATAAATTAGTAGTGTAGATGCATTCGGTGATGAGAGCTATCCTGTCAATATGGAACCCAAACCTAGAGATGATAGAGAAAAAAACTCCAAGACACTCTATCAAAATCCTTGTTCATGTATAATTTGAGAATGATGCCGACCTTACCACTTTTAGAGATAGAATGAATAATTTCATGAATCATGATGATATTTTCTATGTTGAGCCTTCCCTAGATAGAGCTACCTTGGTTAGGATCAATGATGTGGGGGAGGGTTAGCTTGAGTCTCTTGGCTCGAGCTTTAGTGAGGATTTTATAGAAGATATTGCAAAGGCTAATGGGAAAAAAATTTGTGAGGGCATAGACAGTACTAACTTTGGGAATGACGGCCATAAAAGTGGATTTAAAATCACCAAGGATCTTTCTTAGACTTTGCATTTGCTAGATGGCTAAGACAACATCTAGACAAAGAATATCCCAAAAATATTGGAAAATGAGAGGGAAATGCATCATGACCTGGGGCTTTCCCACTTTACATGGAGAAAAAAATAGCATTAATTTATTTTGTAGATATAGGTTTAAGCAACATCTGATTGTGTTCTAGATTTTCTAACCTTAGAATGTTCTACAGAATTTCCTTAGACGTTTTATGATCGCAATCAGATGTAGGACTGAGAAACTCTTTAAAGAATTTGATAGCCTCTTTTTTTATTTTACAGATATCCTTTGTTACTTCCCAATTTTTTTGTGATATCTTTGATTTTATTGCACCCTCTAAGCCTCATGTTGGTGGCATGGAAATTTTTTTGTATTTGAATCCCCCTTTTTAAGCCAAGTGACCCGATATTTTTGTTTCTAGAAAAATTCCTCATTTTCTAGGATATTATGATAAGAGTGTCTTTTCTATGTCTCTAAGGTTGGGATCAAGATCTCCATGTTGGTATGAGAGCTCAATTTTAGTAATTTGAGACTACAATTGATGCTTTTTATGGAATATATTCCCAAATACCTCTCTATTTTATTGTTTTAGCTTGGTTTTCATGAAATGAAGCTTGTTGCTGACCTAAGAAGCTTTAGACTTGGAATACTTATGGGACCACCAGAGAGATATAAAGGATTTGAGATTCAAATCATGGAGCCATATTTATTTGAATGTGAAACATGAATTGAAAGGGGAAATCTAAAAAGCACAATCTAGGAGTATAGGGTTATGGTAAGAACTGATTATGGACAATGAGCACAGGAAAACATCACCAAATATAGAAATGGAATTGGTGGAGATAAGTAATATATCAAGGCAAATCTATATAATTTGGTCACTTTTACTTTGATTTCTCCATGTGAATTTGGGCCCTCTCAGATCAATGTCCATGAGTTCGTTGTCATCTACAAAAAGCTAAGAAATGCTCATAATAATTGATAGTGAATTGGGATTCTCATTTATTGTCAGTGGAGAATAGATGGGAGTTGAAATATTCAAATAGAATCCAAGCATCTGATGATAAGTCCTCCCGAAGTTGGTTGAGCTAAGGTGCATAGATGTTTGATAGGATCTAATGGTAGTCTTTATTGAAAAATAGAACATTCATGTAATTTTATACCACTGATAGGAGGGTCCCATAAAATTCACTGGCATCCCACAAATATAAGAGTCCATCTAAGGCTCCTTTGGTCTGACTAAAAATAAAATTGCACTTAATTATCTATATCTAAGGTATGAAATCACAGTTAATTGTCTAACTTATTTATGATTGTATCATACTATTTTAATACCTATTAAATTTAATATGGTATAAACCACTAGATAATGCCACATCATCCTTTTGTTTTGAATGAATCAAAGTATACTCATAAACAACTATTAATTGTTTCTACATGGAAAAATTTAATAGTATACCAACCAATAGACTCCTTAATAAAAATTAATTTTGTGAATAATCATACCCTTAATATCTCAATATACTATCTTCATAATTATTCTTTATTCTTTTTTATAGCTTTGGGCCATTTGTTGCAAAAAATTGTGATATCTATTCTTTTTATTCATATGTATTTAATTGCCACTAATATTGTATATTGACCTGTAGACACAATAATCTAGCCACTTGTGAATGTGAAATCAAGTAACACCAATAAAAACTGTGAAATAGAAATAAACACCATAACACATAAATATTGCATAATATGAATTTCTTTATTATTGTATGTGGATATCAACTATTACAATCAATACGCCCCAAATATTGGGTTTACAATGCTTATTTTTTATACATAATATAAAGACGACTAGGGTTCTCTGAAAACCTAGTTGAAAATGATGGTGGTGTCTTTGTGCTTGATTCAATCCAAATAGATTGATGTGTGGGATTGTGTATACTGAGTAGCGCCACCCTCTCTTCAATAGCTTCCAAAAAATGTTGTTCTTACACCTGCACACAACCATCAATAAAAAGGATCAGTAATATATATGAGGGCTCCATTGTGTGAGACACTCGAAAGCAATAAAATCACTAAACTCTTTTATCATAATAAAATCTATAACAAAGCATAAAAAATGATATAAAGTGCACAAAAAAATTTACCTTGTAAAACAATGCTAATCTGTTATTTTTGTCTTCGTCAATGATGCATATGAGGATTATGTAGATGACCTAATTTCATCCAAGGGATGTATGGCTATAGATCTAGAATGGGAAACACCTACGGGTACTCTGTGATGACCAAAAAAACCCAAAGGTTCTCTATAGGATCAAATTGCATTTTGGAAGATCTAGTGGGCACTCGGTGGACTCTAGTGGGTGCTCGATGGGCTCATGAGGGTGTTTGATAGATGAGGGAAGGGTTGCAAAACTAGATCTTATTCACATTATGTGGACGATGGTGGATGCAAAATATGTGAATGGCAGTGATGAGGTGCGAGGATGAAAATGATAGGTCTAGGATTTAAGATCTCCAAGAGGAAATTAGGGAACTTAGGGGATTAGAAAATATTATGATTCTAGGGACTTAGAGACTTTGAATAGTTAGCAACCATAGTAGTTACAACATCTAGTTCCACAATCCACATCTCAGGTTATGATACCTATACCAAAAATTTAACATCCAATACAATCGAGCAAATGTACCAAGCATATTGCAAATCCCATTTGCAACTACATGATGCTTTAAAGATCTTATGCAACTATTTTTTGAAGGCTTTATGAAGCACAAGAGATTTCACTTCCAAAAATCAAATCAAAATATCCTAACAAGCCACATGGAAAAGGTTATAAGAAACACATGTATTGTCCCTATCAACAAATGGTCCATGACATCAATAATTGCCATGAATTTAAAGATATTGTCCAAGATCTTATTAATATGAAATTATTGCCCACCAATGGTTCACCAAATCCATTTTATCAAGACAATTGTACCAACTCAATCATCAAGCATACTAAGGATTCTCAGGATATCACATCCTCCCAGTCACTCACATCATCAATAATCAAGTATATTGGGGATTCTCATGATATCGTATCCTCCCAGTCACTCACATCATCAATAATCAAGCATACTAAAGGTTCTTAGGATATTGCATCCTCCTAGTTACTCACACAATGAATCATCAAGAAAATTTGGGATACTAAAGGTATCACACCTTCCCCATAAAAATATATAAAAAATCCCTAAAGGTACCTAATCCCTTTGGTCATATATGAATTTAAAAAGGCTCCAAAGGTACGTAATCCCTTTGGTCACATCCCAATTTCAAAAGGCCCCAAATCTACCTAATTCCTTTGGTCACATACCAATTTCAAAAAGCTCCAAAGGTACCTAATCCCTTTGGTCACAACCCAATTTAAAAAAGCTCTAAAGGTACCTAATCCCTTTGGTCACATCCCAATTTCAAAAAGCTCCAAAGGTACTTAATCCCTTTGGTCACATCTCAATTTCATAAAGCTCCAAAGGCACCTAATCCCTTTGATCACATCTTAATTTCAAAAATCCCCAAAGGTACCTAATCCCTTTGGTCACATCTCAATTTTAAAAGTTCCAAAGGAACCTAATCCCTTTGGCCGCATCTCAATTTCAAAAGACTCCAAAGGTACATAACACATTTGGTCACACATGAATTTCAAAAATATCCAAAGGCACCTAACACCTTTTTTCACATTTCAATTTGAAAAGGCTCTAGAGGCACTTAACACATTTGGTCACACATCAACTCAAATTCATTTGCATATATACATGTTGGTTGTTGTTATCTGATTTCACAAGATTGAAGGAGCACATAAGCTTACGAGGCTAGGGGGAGTAAAATAACCTGAGCCACTTAACATCATACATTTGAAAGTATTCTATGATTAAAATGATATATATATATATATACATGGCTAATACACAAAAATACATTACATTTCACACATTACATTTTACATATTGCATTGCACAAAATTGCATTTTATACATCACATTTTACATATTACATTACACAACATTGCATTTCACACATTGTATTTCACACATTGCATTTCATACATTACATTCACACCATAATTTTCATACATTTCATTTTTATTAGGGATCATTTAGTCAATTTTAGACAATAATTGATCCAATAAAGTCATGTTTCCTTAATCAGGGGTGCCCTCAAAGTCATCATCCATTTTCATTGCACCTTTACATAAATAAAATTTATCATTTTCAACCAAAGGTCCATAATCCCTAGGTGTTTTTGGTCACTCAACCACACATAGTGTTTCTAGAAACATCCAAATACATGTCGTGTTTTATTTAGGACCAAGACACATTTTCACTAAGAAAATATTGAGTTCTGGGAATTGACTCTAAAACACTCTTGAACCAAATACAATCACACATCTTAAAAAAAAATTGTGTCAAAGAGAGATAAAACCATAATTTGGTTGAACCTCAAAGTGAAAAGGATATTCCTTTGCTGGTCCAATTATGCACATAGTCCACAAAAATAGTGGTTTTTGTCACTATAACAATTTCAAAATAAAACAAACTGTAGGGAAAAAATCCTAAAAAAATCTAAATATTTTACACATCACACACCACAAATTCTCAATTTGTAAGGATAGAACTAAATTTCTAGTCATATGGTTAGGTATTATGAATCGTCAAAGATTACAGATCAAATTGTTGGACTATGGAGTTAATCTCCATCGAGGCTATAGATGCTTGACTGGTAGTGGAGTATGCTCATGCATGGTGACACATATCTTTTAAAGTGACCTCTAATAACACCTAATTACAAGCTAGCTTCTTTGTATTCTCCATAATAGCTTTCATATCAATTTACTCAATATTTATTAATAAACTCACTTGCAAACACATTTTTTCTTGATTACCTTGAGTTATTACCATGCTCATAATGTGGTAAATGAATTCACTACACACACATTTCGTCTTAGATAAATTAAGTAGTATTTAGTGGGTTTGTTTTATGTCACTAGTATGTCTGAGTCTATGCAAAATAATCAGTTTTCCATATCAACATCCATATCTTCTTCCATTTCAACATCCATGTCTTCTACCATATCAACATCCATATCATTAAATGAGTCATCCATATCACATACCACAAGTTTGGTTCTCTTGATTAAACAAAAATGGTATACGTAGTCAAGAAACATCTAAACTATGAATTATCATTAGAGCATTGATTTATTTGAATTCATAAGCATTTTTATTGCATTATCATCCATCACACATATATGCATGCATTCACATGCATATACATATGCATTCACACAAAAGTAAAAGCGATATATATATATATATATATATATATATATATATATATAATTGACATGCAAATATCACTAGAAATTTTTATACAACAACACAACTTGGATGTGTTAAAGGTATCACTTATTCACCCAATCAAACAAAAAATAACACAACATGGTGGTGCTCAAGGTATCATACTTTCCTCACCAATTCAACAAATAATTCAATCAGTCAATCACATCACATCATCAGTATGTCAATTTCCATGTTCAAAGGTTGCATCCTTTTGTCAAAGGTTTAGCCCTTTGCCTCACATACACACATAAAATTCAAAAATATTTAATGGAACCAAACTCCTTTTGTCATATACACATGACATCATCAAAAAATCAAAAATCCATTCATATGTTAGGACAAAAATAGAATCGGTCATCTTACACATGTCAAAAATCCCTTCATTTGTTGGGGCAAAAATAGACTCAATCATTTACATTTTCACAAACCCCTTCTCTGTTGGGGAAAAATAGACTCAATCACTTACATTTTCACAAACCCCTTTTTCTATTGGGGAAAAAATAGAATCAATCATTGCACTTTTCATAGTCATTGCATTTTCCCATGTCAAAAACCCCTTCATATGTTGGGGCAAAAATATAATCATTCATTTCATTACCCATACATTCGCATTCAACATCATCCATTTCATTCATCATTACACCTTCATTCAATATTTGCATTTCAACACCATCAAATCCACCCACAATTGTATTTACATTCAATATTTTCCAAGTTCACATACAATTTCAAATGAACCTTGTATGTAGTGGTTTATCCTAGCCACCTAGCAGTTGCAGCAATTGGTTATCCATGCAATTTGGTAGGATTAATAGATCAGAATAAGACACTTACATTTTCACAAAACACCTTTTATGTTGGGGCAAAAATAGAATCAATCATCTGTATTTTCAAAAACCCCTTTTTCTATTGGGGAAAAAATAGAATCAATCATTCCACTTTTCATAGTCATTGTATTTTCCCATGTCAAAAATCCCTTCATTTGTTAGGGAAAAGTTAGAATCATTCATATTGTAGACACCAAAATAGCACAAATCCGATTATGTGACTGCAAACACTGATCGCATTGACACACACAGCCCCTAGGGCAGCCCCCACAGGTCAAACAGTGGTCCTAACCACTCTCACAGCAGTTTTGGATGGCCAGGAGTCAATTTGGCACCTTTAGGCACTCTAATTCATACTCGTTCCACCCAGGGATGATTACAAATTTCTATTCACCTCACCCAGGGACGATTAGCAGTATTCGCTCCAGGGTGGGGCGAATAGCAGGTTTGACAAGAAAAAAGTCAAATCTTGACAAATGGCAGCTCAAATCCACCACTTAACCCTTCCTTCATTGCATGGGAGTGTGAGTGAGCATTTTTGAGCATTAGAGGCAGTTACATAGGCAGTCATGAAGCCCCTAATCAGGAAATAATATCCTCCCTCCTAGGAAGGCATGATTGCCAACTGGCACCTCTACATGCTCATTCAAAGAGACCTCTAGGTCTATAAATTGGTGAGTTCTCTCACCACAAAATATACAGAGAAGGAGAATTTTGAGAAACAAAGTGTTGTCATTTTACTTCCACACACACACCTTTTGATTTGTGCCTTTCACAACCTTGATCTCTTTTGGAAGAGAGGTCATAGGGTGGTTTTTGGAAGCGCAAATCCGAAACCAAAATCCAAAATTTAGCCACAAAATCCTACCAAATTTTATGAAAACACCCCAAAAGAGATTTTGGACCCATCCCAAGTGGATTGGTGTCGAAATCATGCCACAAACGGTGGGCGTCCTGCCCCTGGGCACCCCCCATACTACTGCAGTCCTAATCGTCCTGTCCCAAAGTGATTAGAAATCTATGGTAGATTTACCTTCTATTATTTTTGCATTCTATTCTATGCTGCTTAGATAGGTTGTCATTTAAATTTCACATTGTTTTGAGCAATTTTGATCATGTTTCTATCATTTCTCGCCTTTACTAACATGCAGGTAGCATCATCAAATTCCTGGTGATAGAGGAAAAATTGTGAAAATCAGACCTTTTGGGTATTCTCAAAATGCCCCCAATTAGCTAAACCCAACTTTGTAGGTGATTTGGAGCTTCCTGGATGTGACATTTGGGACCGTGCCTTTTGACATTTTTGTTGCAGGTCTATTCGTCCCTCCCTGGAGCGAATACAAATATGTGATGAATTTCCTAACTTTTCCATTTGTAGTGTTTTATTTGTGAGTTTTTTATGTGCCTGTAAAATTTTTAGTTGATTTGGAGCTATGATAGTTATCATTTTATTTACATCTTTATTGCACTAATTGAAGGCATGGGGATTGCATGTTTTATTTTATCTATAGGTGCTACTAACTATTTCCTATTTCCTTGAATGTAGGGTCTTAAAATTGAAGGTGTAGCAAGGAGTCAAGACTCATTAACGCAAGTGATAGAAACATTTTGTCTGCCCACTTTATATGTGGGCACGCAGAAGAAGGAATAGCATCCATGGGTGTAACAAGAACATATATTTAATGCTCCTATCCCTTAGAAGGGGAGAAGGCGAATTGTAATCGAGTTCTGAAACATATCAATAAAAATGGCTGCCTTCCTTATTGGATTTTTGTTTCATTTTGATTCGTTCATGCTTTCCCTCCTTTCATGCACTTTAAGTTCATAGGATTTAGCATTAAGTTTAGTTCTATTTACATCTCACTTGGCATTTTCCTTTTTGTTTCCGTATCCTCATGCTTCCAGTGGCGATCATGGTGGGACCTATGTCCTCTATTTTTAAGATCAGAAATATGATCAAAACTTGATTTTTTTTGCTTGTAGGTATCGAGTTTTCAAAAGCTGGACTGCTGTTCGTTCCAGCCTGTGGCAAATACAGAGCTGTAATTCATCTCACCCATGGAAGAATGGGTAGTTTACCCACCCTATTATGAATATAGTCCTATAATTAATCCAAACTAGGGATGAATAGCTATCTATGTAGTTTCATGACATAAACTCAGAACTAGCAGATTTGGGAAGAGAAGAGGTAAGGATCTTGAACTCTTTCTGTCATTTTCTGTTTTTTGTTTCCTGTTTTTCTGGTTCTTTTCTTGCTTAGGAAAAGTTGTACTGCATGTTTATTTTTCTTTCATGCAAAATAAAAATAACCCCACACATCACGTGGCAACATAAACACCAAGGAGCTGGTCGTAAAACCCCAGCCCTTGATCAAGACCAATGGTGGATTTCATCACCACTTGGCTTGAATTTTGAATTCATAAACCTGATTGCTACTGTTGCTAGACGTAAATCTTGAAAAAAGATGACCGATTGTATCTTGGGTGATCCCCACACATCACGTGGCAACATAAACACCAAGGAGCTGGTCGTAAAACCCCAGCCCTTGATCAAGACCAATGGTGGATTTCATCACCAGCTTGGCTTGAATTTTGAATTCATAAACCTGATTGCTACTGTTGCTAGACATAAATATTGACAAAAGATGACCGAGTGTATCTGGGGTGATTACCAATGCATGAGGATAAGTCTTCTATGGTAGGTGTCACAAATAGGGTGATTCCCCTTCCGTACCGCCTACGTTCCACGTACCATCTGCTCTCATGTACCAACAGTTTCCCTCACGTAAGGGTGGGTATATAGAGAGGTTGGTATATCAGCTTGGAAATGGTATATCGAAGGGGTGACCATTTTTGGGAGCCATAAGAGCCATCATATTGCATTTAAATGTTCTTTACAAAAGATTTCAAAACAAAATCAAAACACACTAAACCAGGTTTAGACCACACCTTTAATATTTAAAACAAGATAATCATTATTTTGTGTGTGTGATATTTTCTATTTAGTGTAGCATAAAAATCATAAAAAAATAAGCACCACCATGGTGTACACCCATAGCCAAGCCCAATCAAGGGTAGAAGCTACAGAGAGTGTACAAGGGGGAACAAGTCACCTCCGCTATAGCCCTAAGGACTTGGTCATTCCACCTTGGCGGCCTGGCCCCCAAGTGAGCCCACATCACGCCATTTCACAATGGGACTATAAGGGAACCCCTTCATGGGGCACTCCCGTCCAACATAGACCCTTTCAGGAGGAGTCCTTACATGTGGCACTCAATATAAATGAGAAGGCTCCATTGGAAGCTCGGTATGAGTGGCCATCGTGCGATGAAGTGCTAGAACAATAGAGGGTCCATGAGGAGGGGCCACATGATTATGTCATCCCTCCTTTACCCTCCATCACTATTAGGAATAATAGAAAAAATCCATAGCACAAGGTGCTTCAAACAGTGCGAGCCAACTCTGCCCGCCCCTTTCACGTATATGAAAGGTAACATGATGAATATCATTACATTCCTCAAGAGCAATACACAGCATGGTAGCAATGCACCTAAGCACTTGCTATCTACCAAAATCACCTACCGATGCCAGAGCCTCGAGTGAATATCGCCAACATTGATAGAGGGAAGTGACCTATAGATATATCGGATCATCATGACCATGATAAATGCATAGGAGAGGCATCTAGGCCTCCTAGAATCAAGATGGTAGAACAAATCAACCTGGAAGTCACCAGACATGCTGCCCACCAAGCACAAATTATGCAGCTTGAGCAATATCAACAGCAGCTAGAGAATCTATATCGCCTTAGCAAAGAGCATAGTTTGCGTCAACTAGATGAGCTACTCCATAACACTGTGCCTGAGAGGGTCCCAACCCCTCACACACAAAGAGCAGAACCATATGAGAGGCGCAACCCCTTGGTGCAAGACAGGTCCCCGTGACCTTACCAAGTGCTACCTTCGAGACCTCCTAGACCTAAGATGGAGGCCACTCCCAGGAACAACGATGGGAACCCTCCACGGGGACCCACCCATGGTCATAGGTCTCATCCAAAAACTCCTCAAGAAGCCTATGAGGAGTATGAGCAAGAAGAAGAGCGGGCTGAAATACCCTACCAATGCGTAGGGGTCACTATTCGACCATCCCTCCATAGGCCTCAAGTATCCCACAACCCACAACGGGAGCAAACTAAGGAGGAAGAAATTAAATATTTCGATGCATATAAAGCACTACTAGAGTGCTTGGAGTCTGTGGAGACCAAGAATTCTAGGCCCCAAAATCCCATGTTACTCCAACTCTGCAGTCATCCTGTGCATCCATTAGTGCCAGCACCCCCTTACCCTGAACACTTTAAGCTACCTCAGTTGTAAATCTTTAGAGGTGAGGAGGATGCCCAAGAGCATGTGACTATATTCTTGAGCCAATGCTTTGGCATTCAAGATAATGATGCTTTGTTGTTAAGAACGTTCATCACCACATTTGTAGGCCCTACCTCGAATTGGTTTACTCAATTGCCAAAGCACAACATTACTAACTTGGATCAGCTAGTGGATGCATTCCTCGAATGCTTCTCCTTCAACATTAAGAAGAAGGCATCACTAAGTGACCTAGCCAACCTCAGGCAATATGAGGAAGAAACCATGGTGGCCTATGGGAACCGGTGGAGGACTTTTCTTTCAAAGCTACCCTACCTCCCTCCTATGTCCGACCTCACCCAAATGTTCTCAAAGAGTTGTTTGAGATCGATCTCTATGCTATTGCAGCTATAAAAATATGCCACTTTAGAGGAAGCTCTGGCACAATCCAGAATCATTGAGGATATCAAGATTTAGGATGGCAAGATAGCCAATCCAAAGAAGAAATAATGGTCTAAGAACACCAAAATAGGGACCATGCAATAGAAACCCATTGTGGTCAATCAGGTTGCTATAAATGTCCCCAAGCCTGCACAAGCAACATAGCCCCAAAAGGCTAACTATTAGGCGGTGCCTCTTAATAGTTATGACCAAGAAAATAAGAGGCAAGAACAAAATCAGTAGTGTCGCCCTAGGCGACAATTCACACCTTACACAGAGTCCATAGACTCCCTATTTGACAGCTTGTTAGTGTCAAATTTGATCAACATGCCCAAAATTCAACCCATAGATCCCAACGCACCAAATCCTAAGGGCTACAGGGAATATTTGTACTGTAGGTTCCATAGGTGGAAGGGACATGACCTTAATGCATGTTGGAAGTTTAAGGGCTTGGTGCAAGACCTAATAGATAACAAGACATTAGTGATGGATAATCTTGTAGCACCAAGAAACCAAAAAATGGAGGTCTTTAAGGACCCCTTGCCTACCCATGATGCATAGGCAAAGACCTTAAAATTCAATGAGATCACACAGAACTACCCCATGTAGGGGTATGTAGGGATGATTAGTATAGTAACTCAGAACATGAGGTATCCGAGTGTAGCTTCCCCCATGGCAGCTATAGGAGAGGTGCCAACAACATCACAACCACAACAACACCTTACACAACCTCCTCCGCCTAGACCCATAGCCATAATTTAGACCAAACTCACTCAAAGCTTGAGGACCACGTCGGCTAGGCTCTCCATATATGATCTCATACAACAATCAATGCCCCATCGGGAGGCTCTAATGGAGATATTGAAAGGAATAAAGTTGTAGCCCCACAAAGCAAATTCAACAACTTTATGGGACATGTCAAGCGATGCACTGAGACAGTCATCACATTTCGAGAAGACGAAGTGAAATCAGTGGTTGATGATATGGTAGATCCACCCTTGCACATTATCATGTGGGTCAACGGGATTTTGTATAAGAGGGTGTTGGTAAACATTGTCTCGTCCAGTAATATCATCACAATAGTGGCACTGAAACACCTAAAGTTACCAACATCTCACATCACAGCTTCCACCTACACTATGCGAGCATTCAATGATGCGATATGCTCAATAGTTGGCACAATTTTCCCACCCATCCAGGTAGGACAAAAGACTATACATATGGATCAGGGACATGAAGTGTGTCCCTTCAATAGCTCATCAGTTCTTAAATTATACATTTGAATGGGAGGTGAATGTAGTCCCGACGGACTTAGAACCCTTCAAGTACTACAATGTGGTGCAGCTGATGCCACAATCGACCCTTCCATCAACACATTTGGATTTTCAATTGAATCCATCTAAACAGGGTCCAATTCTGCAGGAATCCCCATTGAAAAACCCATAAAAACCACAACTGGGTCCATCTTCATCGGCTGGTCCTTCACTAACGATGCCACCTACGATGACCACACAGAAGGACAAAGGGAAGAAATACCTAGAAGAGGCACCGCCATTAGTATCAACTATCTCTATTGAGGAAATGCCTAGTAGGATGGAAGTTGAGGCTCCTAGTTCACTCAACATGGAGTGGACTCCGGAAGAACTTTTGTTCCCTCCCCCTCAGTCGCCAACAATCATCGTTGAAATGGACAATACGGGCATGGGGGAGTATTTGGTGCAGAATATTGTAGCAACACCTGCACTAGATTCCATGCAGGACATGGGGAGACCTCACCTCCCCATTGGTACCATTGTTCCTCTAGGCTACCTGCCGAACCAGACAATATTTATGTATGGGGGCCTTGATCATGGTATTGAACCATACATGCAAGAGGACGAAGATGAAGAGCCCTTTGCAAAAGATGTCAACTATTTGTCCAACCTATAATTTGCTTTGAGATACCTTGGACAATGCAATTGGCATGGATATGGGTTAGGCAGATATGAGCAAGGAGTGTGTGTTCTTTTCCAACCAATATATCAGATGCCATACGATAAGTTAGGAGTATGGTTAAACCACCCACTACCCCTGGACATCTTGGTAGAGAACATGCAAGGCCTAGGGATAGGCAACAAGGGTGGATTGGCATTATATCCTTATGTCAATCCTAATACAACATATACATTGGAGGATTATCTCCCTTGGTCGACCACCAACCTTGTTAGCCTCAACAACCCTTTCCCTTCGCTCAAGAGAGGAGAAAGTTCTAGAGCTCAACTCCAAAGGGGATATAGACAAGATCAGGAAGGATCTTCAGAAGATGAGTTAGAATATGAGGTAGCACCATGGGATCCCTTTGAATTAGATAGCAATCACTCACAAGTGACCCCCATGGATGATTATCAAGAAAGACTCTTGACAATGTTCCCTTTGGTGGCTCCCATCGAGCAAGGGCCACCACAAGACAATCAGGCCCCACCGTAGAGAGTAGAACAACCCCAATGGGGCCAAATCAATTTGCTCGAGCAAGACGAGCCTCTAATGTCATGAACAATTGTTGGAGCCAACGAAGGCCTTTGGATCTCCAACAGTGAGTATGAATATGAAATTGATATGGCCTATCTCAATCATATGTGACAACAAAAATACCCCTTGGATATTAACGACATATTTGAACAACTAAACATAGTGTCAGGGCATGAGTGGTATGTAGACCCAACGCAGTGGGACCAAGTGTTGAATTTGCAACTTTGGGCACATGGATAACACCTTCCACCCAGAGACCCTATAGCAATATCAGTGCCGAGGGCAAACCCTATCTTCCTATCCATACATAGGACCGATCCATTTGTGCCAATACCTCCAAAGCCAGATCCAAAGCACAAATAGCATATAGAATGTTCGAGTCATCACACCCATGGCAATGGAGATCAAAATCATTTCATCAACATGATCTCCATTGACTTAACCGCCCCCATCCACAATCCGATCGATCCAACACAATCATTGTATTAGACATAGATGCCATAGATTGGGATCACGTCAATTCACCACCATCCCCATCATAGTACTGGCCTTTCGATGAGATGCTTCATTGCAACCCAGGGCCAACTCAGGATGTATTCCATGCTGAAGAGGAACCCAAGATTCCTAATGATGATCTTAACTCAACAAATGATATCCACTTGATCCCAACTCCACACCAATTGGAGGACGGGTCCCACATGTTAGTCGAGGAGACGATTGACGTAGACATTGGCTTGGATCTAATGAATCCATAGATTATCAAGCTGGGGGTAATTCTATACCCTGAAGAGCAAGCCAAATACATTACCCTTCTCAAAGAGAAGAAGGAGGTTTTTGCATGGTCATAAAAAGACATACCGGGGCTAGATCCGTAGCTAGTCACGCATAATCTGATGCTTGATTCGATAGTCAATCCAGTTAAGAAAAAACTTTGTAAGATGCACCCAAAAGTTTCCTTGATGGTCAAATACAAATTGCAAAAGTTGTTGGATGGATATTTTGTCATCTGCATGGATTACCCACCATGGTTGTCCAACATGGTGCCCGTCAAGAATCTCGATGAGAGGATTCACATATGCACTAATTTTTGAGATCTAAACAAAGCGAGTCCTAAGGATGATTTCCCCTTGCCAAGCATCGACGCATTGGTATATTCTATAGTAGGTCATGAAATGCTATCCCTCATGGATGGTTTCTCAAGATATAATTAGATTCATATCAATCCCGAGGACCAACTAAAAATGGCGTTTACAATGCCTTGGGGGACATTTTGTTATAAGGTCATGCCCTTTGGCCTTAAAAATTTTGGCGCCACCTACCAACGTGCCATGACATACATATTCCATGACTACATGCACAAAAATTTGGAAGATTACATGGATGATTTGTTGGCCAAATCTATTTGGTGCCCAGATCATCTCGATGACCTAAGCAAGATCCTCGATTTCCTCATGGAACATAAAGTCATACTGAATCCCAAGAAGTGCGTATTTGGCATCACATCTAGAAAACTCTTGGGATTCATAGTCTCAAAGTGAGGCATCGAGGTGGACCCAAACAAAGTCAAGGCAATCATTGAAATGCTCCCTCCAACTACCATCAAGTAGCTCAAAATCCTGTAGGGAAAGGTCACATCAATCAAGCGCTTCATAGCGCAGCTATCTGACAAGTGTCGACCCATGAATAAATTATTACATAAGGGTGTAGCATTTCACTAGGATGACGAGTGCTAGTCATCCTTTGACGAAATTAAACAATACTTGGATTTGTTGCCAGTATTGGTACCACCTAGACCAGGAGTTTTGTTCTACTTATACATCTTAGCTACTAAGGTGGCACTGGGCGCCATGTTAGCCCAGAAGAATGAACTTCACAAATAAAAGGCTACTTATTATCTTAGCCGCACCCTGGTCAGTTATGAACTTAACTATGCATACATTGAGAAGCTCTGCTTGGCAGTGGTGTTTGCTACCAAAAAATTACGCCATTACATGCTGAGCAACATGACATATGTTGTGTCTAAGGAGAATCCATTACGGTACATGATGAGTCGCACCTATCATAGTAGCCACACGGTGAAATGGATCATGTTGTTGGCGGAGTTTGACATAGATTTCATTGGATAGAACCCTATTTTTTTATCGTTCTAAATGTGATCAAGGAGGGGGTGTGGGAATTGTATTCTTCACACTACAAGGGGCTCCAATGCCTTTGTCATTTAAATTAGATTTCCTGTGCACAAACAACAATGAAGAATACAAAGCCTTGCTCATAGGTCTTCAGATGACAATCACCATGAACATCAAATGATTGAACATATTTGGTGATTCGCTGCTAATTGTCAACCAAGTTAAAGAGGTATTCTAGTGTAAATGCCCAGTTCTGCAGGCCTACAAGGCCTTTGTGGACAAATTATTGGCAAAGCTTGAATGGTACAACATCGAGGCACTCCCTTAGTCATCAAATCATTTTGTGGACACTATGGCCTCCTTGGGGTCACTAATCTCACAAGACATTTTTGGTGATATGACGACCATTCAAGTCAAAAATTTATCGCAATCAGCGATGGAGCATGCAAGCTCTCACTTAACATCAAGAATCCACCTGATCCAGATTAAACCATCCTCGAACATGTTATCTCAAATCCATGATTGTTTGAATCATGCAAACTGGGGGTCCTTGTTCTCCTCTACTCCCATTAATAGCAACACAATGCTATTCTTACAAGTTCTTTCCCATTTAGCTTTTTCTAGGGATGAAATTCAAGAGGGATTGGCTATTCATAGCGTCGAGGTTTCCGATCAGCAGGATTGGTATTCACCCATAAGGGATTACCTCAAGCTAGGTAACCTCCCACTTGGATTGATGCATGCCGCAAAATAAGCATTCAAGCAGAAAGTGGCAAAGCATGTCTTGTTAGGAGAAATTTTGTACCATCGTAGCTATGAAGGAATCCTCCTTCGTTTCTTGGACCAACAAGAGTCCACTTGGGTGATCACCCAAGCGCACGATGGTACATGTGATGGCCACTTTAGTGGTATGGCCATCGCAAAGCGCATTATCTGCATGGGCTATTATTGGCCATATTTAGAGCGAGATTGTTGTGCGTATGTAAGGAAGTGCATGAAGTGTCAACATCATGCCAATTTAACACACGTACCTTCCCATGCCTTGCAGTCGATCCGATCGATTTGGCCATTTTCATAGTGGGGCTTAGATCTAATCGAAAAGATCTCCCTTGCATCGTCCGGCCATCACACATTTATCATAACGACCACAGAGTACTTCACCAAATGGGTGGAAGTAGTTTCGCTTACCTCTACGACTGGAACCCACATTTCGGAGTTCATTTTACACAATATCATATGTTGTTTTGGTATTCCATCCAAGATAATCTCGAATAATGGGACGTCATTCAAGAACAAAGACATGCATGTTTTGACCACAAAATACAAAATCTAGCATAGTTTTTTGACACCCTATTATCCACAAGAAAATGGCAAGTAGAGGCGTAAAAAAAAATGCTAGTTGCCATCCTCAAAAATACAGTTGTAGACAGTCATAAGGATTGGCATATTCAAGTCCCCCTTGCCTTGTGGGCTTATCACACTAGCATTCGGACGCCCACTGGGGCAATTCCATTTTCACTGGTGTATTGCTCCGAGGCAGTCATGCCTCTCAAATTGGAAATTCCTTCCCTACGCATATCAATGCAAGAGTTCATTGATGATGACGCTATGTGGTAGTCCCGGTTAGACCAGCTTACATTGCTTGAAAAATGACATGTTAATGCTCTTGAGTATTTATGTATCTATCAAGAGCGACTTAAGAAAGCATACAACATGAAGGTTCACCTAAGGGACTTTCAGGTTGGTGACATGGTCTTAAAAGAGAACCAGCAAAATCCTAACTTGCTGCCCAACCTAAGGGACAAGTTCACGACAAACTGGTTAGGTCCTTATGTCATCCATAGTAAGGACATGGGACATACCGGCTCACCTCTCTTGAAGGAATCCAGTAGCTGGAACCCTTGAACATCAGTAATTTGAGGCCATTCCACATTTAGAGAGCCATAGCCCACCCAAAAGCTCCAAGGATTCCCACAATCACTTGGTCAACCCCTAAACGCCCCAAAGGTACCCATAATCCCTTTGGTCAAACCAAAAAGCTCCAAGGATTCCCACAATCGCTTGGTCAATTCCAAAAATTCCCCAAAGGTATCCATAAACCCTTTGGTCAAACCAAAAATCTCCAAGGATCCCCGCAATCGCTTGGTCCAATCCCCAAAATGCCCCAACGGTTCCCATTACCCCTTTGGTCAAGACAAAAGCTCCAAGGATTCCCACAATCACTTGGTCAATAATAAGAAAGTTCAAAACAATAAAATCATCAAAAATAACAAAAATTGCATCTCATTTCCATGCATGCTCAAAATCATCACAATAATAAAGAGCTCTCTTCACATTCATCTTCATATTCACCCAAATAAATCCATCAAAAACACAAAAATAACAGTTGCATTTCAGCATCGCATCCATACATTACATATTTGTGGTCATACAAGTCAAAGGCACCATAGGCTGTAATTACTCGGCAAATCCATCCTTTTTTTTCCACATTTCTCCACTCCATAAACAATCCATCAAAATAAATGCCATGCACATCATTTTTGCCATATCATAGTTGGTTGTTAGAGTTTTCATTATTTCAGTTGTCATTAGCTTTCTAGCCATTTATTTACAAAGTCATATAGCTTTTGCAAAGGTAGAGTTCTACTTGGATCACACCTTGTTACGTAGAATCCCAACACAAATTAAATCACATAAGATAGTTCCTAAGTTGTGTGAATGAAGGAGGAAATCTATAAAGTAATCCAAGCCACCATAAGAAAAATGGTTATCTTGCTCATCCCCCTGTGTGAATGACCCCAAGAATGCTGAGAGTTGGAAAAAGGACAGGCATCTTCCCTACCCAATTTCCCAAGAATCCCAAGTTCTCACAAAGTTGCAAAAAATCACAAATTTGCAAAAGTCAAAACTCCAAAATTTTGACATCACCACCAAAGTGCATACATCAAAAAGCACATACAATAGTGATTCTCATCACTCAATATTCAAATCCCTTGCTCAAAAAAAAAAATAAAATAAACGGTGATTTTATCACTACAAAAGAGAAAGTATCCCAATACAATTGAAGAAAAGAAGGGATTCAAACTTGAATCCCTAGAACTCTCAGCATTCATAAGGTCATGAATTAAACCTCAGTACCGATTTGGTGGATAGCCTATCGGTCACTGGTGGCAAACCTCCCGCATGATGATATATCTATCATAGTAACTTGTGTATAGATCAATGTTTGCATGCGGATGAGCTAGCTTATGGTCTCCTAGATAACACCGCAGATTAGTCTAACTAAATACAACAAAGGATTTAGTGGAGCTAATTAGGTGATCCTTAGTACAGGTTTGGTTGACATCCTATCTGGCACTGGCGATATCCTGATAAATAAAACATAAACAAACTCAATTGCACACACAGGGATGTGAAATAACTTGGTCAGAAACAAGTTCGATTCATACCTTGTTCAAAAGCCTTGTCAGATAGAGTACATTCATGGCTAGTTAGTTAAAACATATGAGTCTCAAAAAATTTTAACTATACTCCAAACCAATCGTGCTATCTTTCACCCTCGCATTGCCATCAAAAAATGAAAAACAAAAAATAACATGTATACATAGAAAGTCCTATACCACAACAATCCATAAGACAAAAATCCATACGTTCTAAACAGTTTATGGTGCCATCGCCAAAAAACACAAATTCAATTCATCCATTCCATTTGCATCTCATTTGCATCCATCAAAACGTATGCATCCATCAAAAGTAAATTAACATGCATACATACACATTCATCAATCATTATGCATAACATCACATCACGACATGTGTATCAACAAAATAAATTCATCTATATATATATCATCAAAAATGCCTGCAAGCTACAATAACTGGTCATCTGACCCCACAAAATCCAATAGCTCAAAAACCCCCAAGCCTAGGGCGTCGACCACCATGATCACACAGGATCGGTGTGACAAGAACTACCCCCCATGGTGTGGGTCCTATGGGACCCCTCAGGATGGCTGCTGCTAGCCCCCGCATCATGCCTACTAGACCCCCCTCATCCAGCCACCTACACCGAGAGGATGTTGACTGCTCTGTCTCACTCCCTCTCGAGCAGCGCGACGATCCGCCTCCGCTTAGTGCAGGAATCTGTCCCTTCATTTGTTATGGAAAAATTAGAATCATTCATATCATTATCCATACATCCATATTCAATATCATCAATATCATTCATCATTACACCTTCATTCAATATTTGTCAAGTACATTTGCAAGTACAAGTGAACCTTGTATTCTGGTTTATCCTAATCACCTGGCAGTTGCAACGACTGGTTTTCCATGCAATTCAGTAGAATGGGTAGATCAACATAAATATACTTACATTTTCATAAACCTCCTCTTTTGGGACAAAAGCAGAATCAATAATCTTACATTTTCACAAAAATCCCTCATATATTAGGGCAAAAATATACTCAATCACTTACATTTTTTGTTCATCATTATACCTTCATTTAACATTTACCAAATACATTTGCAAGTACAAGTGAACCTTTTAGCCACCTAGCAGTTGTAGCAACTGGTTATCCATGCAATCCGATAAGATGGGTAGATCACTAGAAGGACACTTACATTTTCAAAACCCCATTTTCTATCAGGGAAAAAAAATTAACATTATATTTTCACAAATCCCTTTCTCTATTAGGGCAAAAACATAATCAATCATTGCACTTTTCACAGTCATTGCATTTTACCATGTTAAAAACCCTTCATATGTTGGGGAAAAAATAGAATCAACCACTTGCATTTTACAAAAATCAATTTACATCATTCATATCATCCACATTTAACAACATAAATTTCATTCATCATTACAGCTGCATTCAAAATTTGCATTTTAAAACCATAAAATCTGTCAACAATTGCATTTTAATACCATAAAATCCATCAAAAATTGCATTTACATTCAACATTTTCCAAGTTCACATACAATTTCAAGTGAACATTGTATCTAATGGTATATTCTATCTCCTTGTAAATCACAGCGATTGGTTGTCTATGAAATTCGGTAAGATTAGTAAATCACCATAAGGACACCAGGTCATATTCATAATCATATATCTCACTGTTCAAAAACAAAATCACTTTTGGTCCCTCATATTTTGAGTGAGACTGTGCCAAGACCAATTTTCTCAAAAACTATCATTGATGCCCTTTTTCATGGACTTACCAACATGTCTAACTTTCATTATTTCATTTGCAATTACACCAGTCTCTGAGGATATAGGTCAGGTAATGTGATTAAGCAACCATTTAGGAATTTCATGTGGGAATTAGCTATAATCTATTGAGCAAGGTGTAGCAACAATATTGTCATTGTTGTCAACACAGTCAGATAGATCTATTGATGCAGTGGACAGGAAGTTCAAAAGATTTTTCAGATGCAGAAGATAGGAGTTCAAAGGTTATTCAGAGTATGTACAATGATTTTCCAAGAAGATCAAAGTGGCTCATATGCAAAAGATCAAAGAAAAAGACAAGTAAGAAAAGTGTCGTGATATCGTGACATATACAGCAGGAAAGAAAAATTCTCATGATTTCGTGACATGTTGGAAGAGAGAAAAAGCAAGAAAAATTGTCGTGATTTCATGACATGTTGGAAGAGAAAAAGGCAAGAGAAAAAACTGTCACGATTTCGTGACATGTTGGAAGAGAAAAAGGCAAGAGAAAAAACTGTCACGATTTCGCGACATGTTGGAAGAGATAGAAAAAGTAGGAAAAACTATCGCGGTTTCGTGACATGTTGGAAGAGAAAAAGGCAAGTGGAAAAACTGTCGCGATTTCATGACATGTTGGAAGAGAAAGAGAAATCAGGAAAAACTATCGCAATTTCGTGACATGTTGGAAGAGAAAAAGGCAAGTGGAAAAACTGTCGCGATTTTGTGACATGTTGGAAGAGAAAGAGAAAGCAAGAAAAACTGTCACGATTTTGCAACATGTTGGAAGAGAAAAAGACAAGTGGAAAAATTGTCACGATTTCATGACATGTTGGAAGAGAAAGAGAAAGCAGGAAAAACTGTCGTGATTTGGTGACATGTTGGAAGAGAAAAAGGCAAGTTGAAAAACTATCATGATTTCGCAACATGTTGGAAGAAAAAGAGAAAGCAGGAAGAAGTGTCGTGATTTCACGACAAGTTCGAAGAAAAGAGAATAAGTTGGAAAAGTTTCACGATTTCGCGACATGTCGCATTTTCGTGACTAAAATAGGAGAGAGAAAGTAAGTTGGAAAAGTGTCACGATTTCACGACATGTCACATTTTCGCAACTAAAATAGGAGAGAGAAAGTAAGTTGGAAAAGTGTCGTGATTTCGTGACATGTCGCATTTTTGTGACTAAAATAGGAGAGAGAAAGTAAGTAGGAAAAGTGTCATGATTTCACGACATGTCGCATTTTCATGACTAAAATAGGAGAGAGAAAGTAAGTTGGAAAAGTGTCACGATTTCGTGACATGTAGCATTTTCGCGAATCGAAAATGGTAGGAAGGAAGAGAAAGAAAAAGTTTCGTGATATCATGACATGTCACATTTTTTTGAAAAAAGAAAGAGAGGAAGCGTACGGAAGCAGAACTGTCATGATTTCATGACAAAGGCAGAAAGCAAGACTTTAGAAGCAGAAGTGTCATGATTTCACGTCAAAAGAAAAAGAGTTAAGTATGGAAGCAAAAGTGTCATGATTTCACGACAAAAGCAGAGAAGAAGACTTCGAAGGCAGAAGTGTCACGATTTTGCGACAAAAGCAAAAAGGTGAAGTATGAAAGTAGAAGTGTCATGATTTCACGACAAAAGTAGAGAAGAAGACGTCGAAGGCAGAAGTGTCATGATTTCATGACAAAAGTAAAGAAGTGAAGTACGAAAGCAGAAGTGTCACGATTTTGTGACAAAAGCATAGAAGAAGACCTCAAAGGCATAAGTGTCATGATTTCACGACAAAAATAGAAAGCAAGACTTCGGAAGCAGAAGTGTCACGATTTTGCGACATGTCGCATTTTCGTGACTCGAAAAGGACAAGAAGGTAGAGAAGCAAAAGTGTCATGATATCGCGACATGTTGCAGTTTCGTGACTCAAGAAGGACAGGCAGGCAGAATAACAAAAGTGTAGCGATATCGTGCAATGTCGCATTTTCGTGACAAAGGAATAGAGAAAGCGAACGGAGACAAAAATGTTGTGATATCGTGACATGTTGTATTTTTGCGGGCCAAAGCTAAGAGAAAGAGCAAGGAGAAAAAGTTCCACGATATCGCGACATGTATTTTTGCGATCTGATGCAAAGAGAAAGAGCAAGGAGAAAAAGTGTTGCGATATCGCGACATGTAGCGATTTCACGGTCTGATGCAAGGAGAAAGAAAATAAAAGAAAAAGTGTCATGATATCACGACAGGTTGTGTTTTCATGGCAACAACAACAAAAGAAGCTTTAGAGGTAGAAATGTCATGATTTTACGACAGGTCGTATGTGTGCAAGACAAGAAGAACCCAACTAAAATGAGAAGTATGACAGTGGACCAACATCTCTACAGTATTTACAAGGGTAGATAAATAGTGAATTCATGTAGCTAAAATATGAAGAGTGAACAAAAGACAGTGCAACAGCTACAGGGACTGTTATCGAATGAAATATTCAAGCAATGGAATTACCGAATATCTTCATGAGTTGAAGCCGACTAAGACCGATGACAATAGACTAAGATTAGGGTTTACATTTATTATCTAAGCTGACTAAGATTAGGGTTTTCATCATGAAAATATTGTTATAAAAGGAGGGTTGTTTGGAGAATTGGATTGTTGTTGAATAAGTCATCGAATGTGTGTCAAAGTGTGAAATGTGGCTATAAGAGCATAGAAAGCGCAAAAGCGGCAAGATGATGGCGAAGTGCGCAAAGTGAGAGAAGAGTCATGTCAAATTGTCCTAAGTGCATCTGTGAGTGCATAGATAGAGCAAAGTACACAGAAATCAAAAAGGTTGAAATTCGACCAAGTGCGACTGTGATTGCGTAGAGAAAGCAGAAGGCGCAGAGAGTGCAAAGGGAAAAGATGAACGCAAAGTGTAGCTGTAAGGGTGCATATTGTTTGAAGACAGTGCATAGAGGGTGCGTAGAGAAGCGACTCAAAGAAGGGAAAGTGCGGTTGTAGATCGTAGAAGATGTGTCTATTCCATAAATAGTGAGAGAGATTGCGTAAGCAATAGACCAGTCAGGGTCTTGTAAAAGTGAAGGTATTTTTTGTTAAACTTCTAGATTCAAAATTGAAGTCCAGGTTGCAGCTTGGCATCAGGGGTTGGTGCTCCTTCTAGTAGGTGTTGGTAAATCATGGGTTGGTTCTCCTTTCTGTTGGTGTAGATAAATAAGGGATTGGTTCTCCTTCTAGTGGGTGCTGGTAAATTGATTGTAAAGTTGGTTCTTTGCAAAGGCTGGATTTGGATGGTAGTCCAAGAAGTCATTCTTGAGGAGTAGCCAAATTGGTGAACCTTGTTAAATATTGTGTTGTGTGATGTTCTCTTGTGATACTTGCTTTATCTAGTTTTAAGGTTTCATTATTTCAGTTTTAAGAGCTATGAATTTAAGTTTAAAGAACTATTGATTCACCCCCCCCTCTCAGTGCCATTGTAAGACTAACAATTGGTATCAGAGCCAAGTTTCCTTCTTAGGCTAAATTACTCAAGGTTGATCTTGGATTAGTAGGCAATGGGTAAGAAGAATAGATCCTCCTCCAAAAGGGCATCTCAGTCAGTTTCAGTTCATATGGAAGAGAAAATTGAAGCAGAAAAGGTTGAAGACTTCTCATCAAACAAAGTACCTTTGTTTGACGGAACTAATTACACGATCTGGAGAATCAGGATGCAGGTATATATTTTTGCTTTGGGATACAACATCTAGGATTTAGTAGTTAGTGGATACACAATACCCATCACTCCTCCAACCGATGCTATCGATAAGAATCTGTTTGAAAATGAATCAAAAGCAAAGAATGCTATCAGGTGCGGATTAGTATACAGTGAACTGGTAAAGATCATGAGTTGTAAAATGGTAAAATAAATATGGGACAAACTAAGGAGTATTCATGAAGGAAAATATGAGATCAAGGAGGTCAAGTTACAAACACATCAAGCTCAGTTCAAAGCTGTAAAGTTGAATGACGATGAGAACATAGAGGCATATATGCTAAGAGTTAATGAAGTCCTAGAGGATCATTCTAAAAGAGAAATAGAAAAAGAACAGGAATGTGATGAAGAAGAAATTGATACAAAAATAAATTTGAAAGAGGAACTAATTGCAACTCTAGATGAATTGAAGATAGAAAGAAAAAAGAATAAGGAAATCTCAAGAAATCTTGAGGATGCAAATGAAATAATAACCAATTTGAAAGTACAGGTAGAAGAATTCAAAAGGATTGAATAAACTCTTAGGTCACAGATCAATGCGAAAGATATTGATTGCTACAAAAAAGAGGAAGAGATTGTTTTATTAAAGAAACAACTAGAAGAGGCCAATACAAATCGCAAATTCAAGAAGAGCACAAAGTCGCTAGATAAAATGATAAGCCAACAAAGAAGCTCCATGGATAAGCATGGTCTTGGATATGAAGCTGAACAACCTTCATCTTCCAAATCTATAGAGAAGAAGTTCACTATTGAAGGATCAAAGCAAGAAAAGTTTGAAGCTGAATCTTCAAAAGAAAGAAAATATCAAAGGAGATCTACAGCAAAGCAACCACAACAAAAGAGGTTCTATCACTCTCACTCTATTCATAATAATACTTTTAATGGCTATTGTTTTAGGTACAACCAGTATGGTCACAAGGCAACTTATTATGGATTGGATAATAAATCAAAGAGTTATGCTGGTAGAAATACATCCGTGTTTTTGATTGAACACTATGTACAATTTTTTCAATGTAATGGTCATGGGCACATAGCAAGGTTTTGTCCAAGCACTTTTGTATCTAATCTAATGCAAAACAGTATATTTCATCAGACGTAAAGAACACAGCATGGACAGGGAATAAATCATGTACATAAAATAAAGGAAAATAATCATTCATAAAGGATGCACAAGAGACAACCACACAAGAGAAATGTTCGAGTTCACAAAAAGGTGCAAAACAGGGATGTAGTTGAAAAATCCAAGCCCGAGTTCAATAAAGTTTGGATAAAGATAGAAGAAAGGAAATCGTGTCTCCTTGGACTGAAGGAGACTACTCCGCTATTACACTGAGCAACTCCAGATAGCACATCCTTAGGGGGAGCAATCTTGAAATTTCATTCTAATACTCCTATGTATTTGTTTGATTACCTGAGGATGAAATGCAAGTAGTTAGGGAAGTTGTCATATAGTTGTCGAAGTGTGTTTTCAGTTCATGTAGTTGGTTGTGGAAGTACCATGAAGGGTGGTGATTAAATTGAGAGCTGTCATTATTGGTAGTATTGCTATATGTCATTGTTGTACTGGTGATGGTTCTTACTGCCACTATCCAAAGTTAAGGATTATAACGATTCATATAATTTGGTTAGTGAAAGAATATTGCCCTAGCCACATATATGTGTTTCGATAAAAGCAGTGTGTATTTGAACTACACATTGACGTGAATATTGTTAGATCTATTATGATGCTATGGTGAAAAATATTGAAGTTTGATTATTGATTCATGTTTAGCTCATCAATATGAGCAACTTTTCTTTGTGAATCATACCTATCCGAGGTCCAGAAGTATGAGTTTGAGTAAGGTGCACTATAGTTGGCCGTGAAGTGTTTGACAAAATGTTGTCTCCTGATTCAAACAGTTGAAAGTAAGGTATGACTAGCGGTGATTGTAGAAAACATAGACCAAGTTGAAAATGTAAAAAGGGATTTGGTTGGTGTTGTGGTACAGTGTTTGATGCTTGCACAAAGTTAGCAACAAAATTGTAGTGTCGGTACAGTGTTGGACAAAAAGTTGGTACAAGTGTGAGTCACTTGACAATTTTTTTACAGATGTGAAATCAACGTTTTTGAATGGGAAGCTTGAAGAAGAGGTTTATATTGAGCAGCCAGATGGTTTCCAGCTTGGTGATGATCCCAAATTGGCTTGTAAGTTGAAAATATATGGATTGAAACAGGCACCCCGAGCATAGTGTGCATGGTAGCATGATTTCAAGCTAATCCCAAAAAGACTCATGTGACAGCAGTGAAAAGGATTGATTGTGGTTTCTTTTTCGAAAGTGATTGGTTGAGTAGAGTTGATTGAGCCTAGTCAAGTGATTGGATGCATGTGGTTGTTCAAGTTCCATAAAATAAACTATTCTATTTTCTTGATTTGAGTTGAGATTGAGATTTGAGTATATAACATATTGAGTCTCTAACAATTCTCTTTATGCTTCAAGTTCCCCTAATCAACCTCTTGTCCAAAAATCTCTAGTCTTCTCTTTATTTCCTCATTCTCCATTGGTTTCATTCTATATGTTTCCTAATTAGATCCAATAATTAAATGGATGTGATGGTTAGTACTCCTTATCGGTGGAAATACATTTGGTAATTCTTCTGATAAATTTTTCGCATGCTCTTCTAGAAAATCCTTCACTTCACTTGGAATCTCATCCTTCCATTTTAATATCGTACCCTCTATGGGTTTGTAAATCAAATAAAAATACACCTTATTCTTTTTCATGTCCTTCAAATATTATTTCCTATAAATCAAATATACCTTCAGACCATTATCCTCTCTTTTGTGTTTTTCCTTAAATGGATTCAATACATAATTCTTACCATCTTTCACAATAGTGTATGTATTTTCCCTAGCATCATGTATTTTTATTTTATCAAATTGCTAAGGTCTTCCCAACAACACATGACAAGGATCCAAAGTTTTAATATCACACAATACCTCATCCTTGTAATATCTAATTTAAAATTTGACCTGACACTATTGAAGAACTATAATTTGGTACCCCTTTTACAACCAAGAGACCTTGTATAGATTGGGGTGCTCTATTCTTCTCAACCCTATTTTATCTACCATCTCATTAGATATAAGGTATTTGAACTCGCATTGTCTATAATAACCTAACAACATATTCCTCTTGATCAACATACTATTCTAAAAATATTTCTCCTCTAAATAGGTTCACATTCCCTATTTTTTGGATTCGGTAGCACTCACTTCATCAAGAGATATTCTCCTTATTTAGTCTCCTCTATGTGTTTTAGGGAATCACAAGTTTCCTCTTATGCAATATGGTTTTTTATCTCCTTTCTCTTACTACTTTGTTATGTTATTGGATATTAAATACCTGATGACCATCTTCTCCACATTTATAACATATTTTAGAGAATCCTCTAACCCTTCCTCTACCAAAACTACCTCTTCCTCATGAGAAGTATCCACATCAGCTGGCATTGTCCTATTCTACAAGTTGTTTTTCATAATCCTCATGATAACCATCATATTCCTCTTTGATTATTTTCTTGCTTTTGTTTCAACTTCTCCTTTGTGTTTGATGTATATTGGTTGGCTTCCTCTACCATCCTTATCCTTATCATAATAACTTTCATTCTATATGAACAACCACAATGTATTGATATACTTTTAAACTTTATCCTCATTGACTTCCACATGACTAGCCTAAATTATGAGCTTATTGAACTCTTGTGTGTAATATCTCATTTTCATTTCCTTTTCTCTCAAACCTTGTAGTTTCTTGAAAATATCCAATTGGTAATTGGATGAGAGGAATTTTATATTCAATATAATGACAATTTTCTCCCATGTCTTAATCTCATCTTTCCCATTTCTTTATGTTTTTATCTAAATATGTCCCAAAACAAGTATGCACGCCCTTTTAACTTTGTATAGGAAAATTTAACCCTCTTGGGGTCTTCTATTGATTCAGAATGAAAATACTTCTCCATATTTGTAATCTAATCAATGAGTTATTTAGGTTTTAAAATTTCATCATATGATGGGGTTTTTAACCTTTCACTTTTATCCAAGTTAGAACTTTCCCAAATTAACCTTTCCTATGTGTCTACTTCTTGTTATTCATTGTGAAATTTTGTTTAGCCTGCTCCCTCTTTTCATTATTGCTTACATCTATGACTTGAATACCCCTTCTCTGGGTAGATTCAAATGCATCTAACCAAGCAATAAATACACTTATCATATTATCTACGTCTATGGATCAAGGGACTTATGGTCTTCCTCCTCCTCATTGTGCTATATCTTCTTAGGAACGTTTCAATCCCTAGGGATATTCTAGTTCTGATACTAAAATTATGTAGTAGCAACACACATCATAAATTCCTCACTTGTAAGATGTTAACTTTCGTTGATCATGTAACACAAGTTTTTCACTTTTGTAGATGATTATGCTCCTTGTTTTATGATTGTATAATCATTTTCCAATGTACAAATACATCTTCTTATCATACAATGGTAAAATCACTCCTCACCATACAAATAATCTCATCATATGATTGTATAATCACTTATAACTATATCCCTATCATACAATTGTACTATTTTGTCTCTTCCTATTGTATGAATATTTTCTTTTCTTCTCATACAATGGATTAATTTGTATGACAATATAATGTAACAAATAGATATATGTTTATTTACATTTCTTTCTGAGAAACTATCACAAAAGTCTTCTTCTACACAAAGAGATAGGTTAATTCCTTCCTTCTAGAATGAATTTGATCCCTTACTAGTATAAATCCTTGTTTGTGGATGATGCTATTCAAATTAAACTCCTCTATACCCTTCACATTTGCAAGAATCATTGATTCGATGATATTTCTAAGACATAGTTGTATGCCAAAAATATCCATAAGACTCATTTGCTTAGAAAAAATTTAATGCACCTATCTATATCCACAACATTCTCAATTCTTCAATTTAACAAATTCTTCCCTTCACCTACATGTCATTCCTTGTACCATGGTCTCCTTTCATTCCTTTCTAATGTCCTATTGTATTTTCCTATAACTTAGACACATAGTCAACAACAATACATATGGCATAAGAAAAATGAATACTCAAAATTCACAATGAAGACTTAAATTTAATTGGTTAAAATTTTATTCATTGCTTATTTTTCAAGAATACAAGAAAAATTATTTATTTATTAAACTATTCTCTCTCCTCACCTCTTTCTCCTTCTTTTCAAAACATCAACCCAAACAGATACATAATTACCAAATGATTGGCCTTCTCAGTTCTCAATTGAATGGTTGGGCTTCTCGATGCTCCCACATTAATAATAGTTCTCTACAAATGATTCTTATACCAATATTATTTGCTCATAATAAATTATAAGAATCAAAAGTTACATACCCACTAGTCTTGAAGCCCAATCCAACACCAATTTTGAGTCACCATAAAGTTAATTTTTTTTTATTCCATGTTCCACTACCATTCCTATCAAAAATATGAAAGTCTTCCACTTTACCACATCATTGGTACCTTCAACAACCTACTTTGGAAGTGAATTTGTGATTTGTATCTTGTTATAACACTCCTCCTACCATACATCTACTTGAACTACCTTGACCAGGTCAATCAAAAATCCCAAGACTTCTTAAAATACACTATTGAATTGCCAACCTAATATATATAGCTTTTATTATCCTCTACATAAAATTGTACCTTTCTATCTAATAATTATAATCATCTACTACAACTCTATAGAAAAGAGGTCATATTTTGATTTTATGTTTATATATTTTGAAGTTTTATTCTTTTAAATATTATCCATAAGAAAGCTATGTTTAATTTTTCAAAATATTATTAATAAAAATATATATATTCTAATAATTTAATATATAAAATATAATATAAAAAAAATATTATTTAGAATTGATAATATATAATATTCACCAGATACATAGCTGAATTTATTATATCTAATTATATTTAGAAATATTTATTGATTTTTTTATAGCTAATTAAACACATACAATACGTCTAGTTACAAAGCAAGAACTCCCACCTCTATTAGGAACTATCTCCTATAAGGTCTCATGTTATATATAGTTGTATATGCATTTATTTGAATAAAGATAAATTTAAAAGGTTTTCCTCTAGATGATAGCTCTAATGGCTAAGAGGACTTTGTTGATTTGAGAGTGGTCAATAGTTTGAGACCAAATAAAGTAATTTTGATTAGACTTGAATAAAGTTCAAGCTAATGTGTAGTATACAAAAAATGTTAATAAAAAAACTTTAGTATTGCATGAAAGTGGAATAGTATTGGGTGTCTAGGAGCTTTTGATATTTTCTACATGCTTTTTGATGCAGAACTTGCACCAATCTAGGAGGTGCTCAAATCTGGGCTTGCACAAAGACAATATTGCATGGCACTAGGGCTTGCTCAAAGCCATGATGATAAGGTGGGATCTAGATCTAATTTTGAAAAATGCATAGGAATAAACCTTTCCACAACATGAATGATGTTAACAAAGATTTTACTCTAATTTTGGAAACATTCATGGTATCAATATTTTCAAATCCAAGAAGGCCCCAAAGCTTAAAAATATACATTGGAAATTTAATCACTCTAACATGGCATAGTCTTGAGAAATAAAATACTTAATAAAAAAGGTGCATAAAAAATGTGATAAAAGGAAAACTAAATAAATATATATTATATTATATATTGCAAAACATGTTGCCATACCAAATTTAAAAAGAGAGAAAACCTTTACACCAGAAGCATTGTACACTTTGGAACTAAGGTTGTGTAATTACTGGATTGCTCCATGCAAAATATTTTCTAAAGCCTTTACAATTGCCTCCTTGCACTTACTACTTTTGCTCCTCTCTTTCATATTCTTTCTAAATTTGTGCATTTTTTTGCTCTTTGCTTCATCATCTATGAATAACACCCAGTGCTCATACCTCATATATATAGTTCAGGAATGGAGGAAAAAAAACAACAATTGCTTGACATACATTAAATAGAAAAGTTGATGTTAATCAAATATTTAAATCACTACAGCTATTAGGAGTAATTTAAAGTGCTCTAAAAATTAGCATAGGATTTTGATATTTGTAGAAAGTAAGATTTTCTAGATATTTGTCAATGGTAGGTAAAATATGCATTAATTTCTAACATCCTACCTTAAACTAGATTTCAAAAAAAAATTGACATTGAGCATATCCTCTAGCCTTTTAAAATATTCCTCCTTGGAAGGTTTTGTGAAGATATCTACAAGTTGCTATTTAAACCTACAAAAAAATAATTTAATTTTATCATTTTCACTAGTTCTCTTATGAAATGATACCATATGTCAATATGCTTGCTTCTACCATGAAATATTCAATCCTTTTATAGGGCCATTGCATAGTTATTGTCACAAAATATTATTGGTTCCCCTTTTTTATGATTCAACTAGCTTAAAATTCCTCTAATCCAAACTACTTGGCATGCAAATTAAGTGGAAACAACATGCTCTATATCTATAGTAGACAATACAACAATGGGTTGCTTCTTTTATGACCATAAAATTGCACCCTATCTAAGATAGAATGCATAATTGGAAGTGATTTTCTTATCATATATATTGCTAGTCCAATTGCTATCTATGTAGCTAACAAGCTCGAGTTGATTTTTTCCAGCATAAAATATTCTATGCTCTTTGGTCCCATTGACATATCATAGTATTCTTTTGCTTGATTGCAAGTGAGTATTCTTTGTTATCCCCATAAATATCCTAATTAAACGCATTGTAAACATAATATCCGATCTAATGGCTATCAAATACACAAGGCTTCCAATTGATTTTTTTTTAAATGTTGGATTAACATTGCTACAACAATATTTCTTGCTTAATTTTAAACTTGTTGCAATTAGAGTGATGGTCTATTTGTTATCCTCAATTCTAAACCTCTTCAATAAATCCATTATTTACTTGAGATATGAATATACCATATGTATATTGGTAACTTCAATATTTATAAAATAATTCATCAAGCCCAAATCCATCATCTTAAACTCATGCTTTATTGCACCTCTAAATTGATCATAAAACAACTACTATTGCAAATATAAATCAAATAATCTACATAAAAGAATACTATTATCATTTTTCTCTATGTATTGGTATTTTTGTAGAGAGTGTGCTCATATGGACACTTTATGAGGCCATTATCCTAAACTTATGCATCAATGTAGTTGTACCAAGCCCTAGGCACTTGCTTTAACTGTAGAGGGATTTATTCAATTTAAGAACCTTTCCTTATTGCCCTTCTAACTCATAGTCAGGTGGTTGGTCTATGTAGACATCTTATTCCAACAATTCATTTAAGAAGTTTGACTTGATATCCATATGATACACTTTCCACCCTTTTTAGGCTACCAATGCTAGAATCATTCTCACTTTGTCAAACCTCGTTACAAATGCATATACTTGACGATAGCCAATCCATAAATTTTTCTTATACCCTTTTGCAATTAGCCTTAATTTATATCTTTCAACATTACCTTTGATATTAAACTTTTTTTATATACCAATTTTACACCAATACAATTTTACTTGCTAAAAGATCCATTAGCCCCGAAGTCCAATTTTTCTCTATGGCTTCCATATCAACATCAATAGGATTTTCCCAATTACTATGTTTAATTACCTCTTCAAATGAAATACTATCACACTCCAAAAATAGATCAAAATTAGAATGTTATTTATCTTCTATTTCATTTCTTATTACCTCATATATTTCTTGCAAGCTCCTTCTCTTTGTTGGCATTCTCATGTTGAAGATCATTCTTGAAAGTGGAGGTGACCTTGATGATGAAGCATAGTTACTACTTGGACTAGTACTACTACTTGAAGTTGTAGGTTGATCCATGCTTTTTTTTTTCATATTTTCAAATTCAATAGTTGTTGGCCCTTATTGGCCTATCTTTGAATTCTAGTTCCAAGCTTTGTCTTCTATGAAGTTCATGTCTATGTTTATGATTAGTTTCTTTGTGATAGGGTTATGCAATCTACATGATTTTGACTCTTCACTATACCCAATGAAGATATATTTATGTACCTTTTCATCCACATTTCTTCTCTTCTCATCTATAATATGTGCATATGCTATGCACCCAAATACTTTTAAGTGAGCAACACTTGGATTTTTGTTACTCCATTCTTCTTGTGGAATTATATCCTTCATGCTCTTTGTGGAACACATGTTTAGCAAATAAACTACACATGCTACAACTTCTACTTAGAACTCATTTGGCAATATTTTTTCTTAGAACTCTTCTTGCCATATCCATTATGGTTTTATTCTTTATTTCTATGGTGGTGTGTATCTAGTTGTGAATTCCCTTCTAATTCCATTTACTTTATAAAAATTATGAAATTCATTAGATATGTATTCACCTCCTTGATATATTTTAAGAGTCTTCAAATAGTAGTCACTATGTTTTTAAGCCAAAGATTTGAACTCCTTAAATTTTTCAAATACTTCTAACTTTTTTTGATGGGATATACCAATGTATTCTAACTGAAATTATCTATAAAATTCAAAAAGAATTTATTTTTGGAAAGTGAACTGGTTTGCATAGGCTCAAAAATATCTAGATACACTAGCTCAAATGGCTTTAAAGCTCTCCATGACTTTCCTATAGAGAATGCATCCCTATGTTGCTTTCCTACTAGGAAACCTTCACATGCTTTATTGGGTTGCTCTATGAGAGGCAATCTCCCCACCATCTACGTTTTGTGTAGCAAGATTAGTCCATCAAAAATCAAATGACCAAATCTAATATGCCCCAATCATGTAGCATTTTTTACAACTACACTGAATAAAAACAACAGTTCACTTTGAATTTTAAAAGGAAACATCTTATTATTTTTCATAACTACATTTGCTATGAATCTATTTTCTTTTTCTCTAATGATGCAAGCTCTATTTTCAAAATTCACAATGTGTCCCTTTTGCACAAGTTTCCCAACACTTAGAAGATTATGTTTGAGCCCTGGCACATAATACACATTGGGGATGTGTTTTCTTTCTCCTTGTATTGTGTATATTATAATCCTTCCTTTACCCATGATAGGTACCTTGCTATTGTTTTTCATATTCACCTTATATTTGATGGATTCATCTAGTTGTGAGAATATTTCTTTATTCCTGTACATGTGGTTACTGCAACCACTATAATGATACCAAATATTCTTTTGGCTCTCTTCATCAATACTCAACGTTAACATCATAGATCCACAAGAAACTTTATTTTCTACATTTTCATTCTCATTTATAAAATGGGCTTGTTGATTATTTTTCTTAGCCATATTTGTTATACACTAATAACTATAACGACTAAATTTCTTACAGTAATAACATTGGATTTTGGATTATCATAACTTTTATTTGATCCTCCTTGCTTATTTTTTTTTTTACCTATTACTCTTACTTGATGGAAATTGTAGTTAGTTTCTCCTTTGTTGGAGTAGTTTGTTCTTCCACTTCTCTCATGGTATTTGCCACCTCTAGCTCTATTATTTTATTCTCTTCCTTATTAAGAATCCACGACTATTTATTGGAATTCTTTTCTTCTGCTATTGTATTTGAATGATACCTGCATCTTAAGTGCTTAATCCAATGAGGACTAAAATATCTAGTTCAAACTCTACTCATGTATTTGCAGATAATCCATGACCTCATCCACTGGAAGGGTTGTTAAGTCTCTTGATTCCTCAATGACTATGACAATTAAGTCAAACCTAGTAGATAGGCTTCTCAATATCTTCTTCAATATTCTCACCATTCATCCTCATCTAATTTATGGTACCTATTATGTGTGTAAATAAGTCACTCATGGATTATGATTCACCCATATATAGATTTTTAAACTCTCTTTTCAACATCTACAATCTTACCAACTTTACATTTTTGGTGCCTGGAGTTGGGTAAAATTTTTCATGCCTCCTTTGATTTAGTTGTTACTATAATTCTAGGAAAGATCGTCTCGTCAACTACTTGCATAATGTAGAATAGTGTTTTTGGCCCTTCATTAAGTTCTCCTTCAATATATATTTGTCAACTTGAAAAAGAGTGTTCAATGCTACTATATTTATAGGTTCTAGATACTCATTCTCCACTAAATACCATAGCTTTTGAGACCCAAACAATATCTTTATCTGGATACTCTAGTAATCACAATTATTGCCATTGAATCATGGGATCTATAGTTGTAAATTACTGCTATTGGAAGCCATTGCTATGATCACTCTAAAACACCTGCTAATGGCTCAGGCTCTGATACCAATTTGAAAGCAAAAGGAAACTACGAACGTAGCAACTTTTAATCTTTTCTACACACTTTTTAATGCAAAAATTGCATGGATATAGGACATGCACAAATTTGGCCTTGTGCAAGACTAGGATTGCATAGGACTAAGGTTTTGTCAAAGTCAATATGAGGAGGTGGGAGCTATCATTGGTTTTGAGCAATGCACGGGTCGGGCCTTTTGACAAGGCACCTCATGTCTATAAACTATTTGCTCTGATTTTAGGAACATTCATCGTCATGGGATTTTCAAAGCTAAGAAAACCCCAAACCCTAAAAATAAACTTTGCGGATTTAATCAACATTGCTCAACGCCAAGAAAGCGAATACTTAAGAAAAAATACACACAACAAACGTGATAAAAGGACAACTGCATAAATATATATTATATGCTATATATATTGCAAACATATTGTTATGGCAGTTTATGTTTTGTTCCACTGTTCCATGCAGAGATTTTATAGAGGTTCTGCAATTGCCTTCTTACACTTGCTTTATGCTTTGGCTCCTCTCTTTCTTCGTGATCTTTTTTACTCATATATAATTGGGGAATAGAGCCAAAAACTGAACAACTTCTTACATATATTAAATACAATAGTGTCAATCAAATCTTTGAATAACTGCAACTACCATAAATAATTTCAAATGCTCTAAAAACTATAAAAAAATTAATATTTGCAAAAAAAAAATAATTAAAATAAAATTGATAAGAGATCTGTATATGGTAGGTGAGATCTGGACACTAGTTCCTGCTTGTATACTAACCATCATAATAACCAGTTATCTTTTTACGACTTGGGCTCATGTCAGTCTCGGAAAACGCAGCAATTGAGGAAGAAAGAAACATGCATGTTATATCGTTTGGGTTAACTCTCGCTGAAAAAAATATTTAGGTTTGTCGTCAAAGGTAATTCAAGTTGTAATTTGGTAGATAGGGTGTGCTTAATTTAAGCAGTTTGGCACTAGAACATCCAGAAATCACTGTCCAGATAATATCTGGTGGATTATTTTCTTTCGATAGCCAGTAACTTATTTTTCTTTACTTCGTGTTTGGTCAGTGTCGCAAATGAAGTTCAATGCCGAAATCACTTTAGTGCAGGATGTGACAACCAAACAAATCAGTTTTGGTGGAGAACAGTCGGTGAGCATTCTTTATATTTAAATTCAAATTGTCTGGGTTTGGTTGTCACGAGCCTACACCGTCCCTAGCCTACGTCAGGTCAAGTATTCAACAAAGTGTTTTATTTTTTATTTTCACCATCCTATTATTAATTAAAATATAATTTTATGACTAACAAGAAAAAATGTGCGACTTTTAAATTGTCTTTTAACTGTCCTAAAACATGTAGGTCGAACATGTTTTGTTTTAAAATAATTATTAAGATAGTGGAGGTTGTCTTTTAACTGTCCTAAAACATGTAGGTCGAACATGTTTTGTTTTAAAATAGTTATTAAGATAGTGGAGGTTCGTTAAAAGATTGCTATTTGTTTGTGTGTTCTGATCTGATGTAGAAAATAAGTTATCTTAGTAGTTTGACTTACCATATTTAGTCTTAAGTTTTGTGTATTTGGTTAGAAAAATAACTAATACGAAAAAACAACGAGGAAACATTCCTTTGCAAATAGGTTATTAACTGTCTATAAATTAAAAAAAAAAAAAGAAGCCACACATATCTTAGACCACTAATAATAAAGACTTATCTTTTACAAATTACTCTTAATCATCACTTCTCATCTTTAACATTTTAAAATTCCAAATAATAAAGTTGGGTTTGGTCGTTAACATTTTCAAATTAAATTATTTATTTTATAAATTGTTTCTAGTTATCACTTCTGATCTCCAACATTTCAAAATTATAAATAATAGATTTAGATTTGATTGCTAACATTTTCAAATTTAATTATTATATATACAATAGTAAAATATAATATAATAATGATGAATAAATCCTGTCAAAGGAGAAGGGAGGATTCAGAGCTAAGGTCCTCCTCCCGCCTTGGGATTGAGTGATTCAAGTCATTATGGATTATTTCTCCCTGGACCCTTTGTGAGACATCATCAGAAATTATCATGTGATGTTTCTCAATCAGCTTAGGAGAGGCAGGTGTATGAATGTGTTGGCGTTCATATGTCATTCATTGAAGAAATCTCTTTCGAACTTCTAAAATGGTAAGGGTCTAAACCCATTGCACCAAGGCTTAATCCTTTTAATTGTTGAATTTATGGTTGCTAAAAAGAGGATTGACATGAACAAGATCATATAATTTATTGAGATTAATCCACTGGTTTCTTTGGAGCTTATGTTTTTAAAGCTTCTCTATCAGTGCATGAGATCTCTAGTGGCTCTTATTTCTGCTCGAACATGGGGCCTCGGCTTAAGCATTAGGAAAGAAAGTTATTTGTATCCTCCTTTGGGGTGTGTGGTTGGAAATTTAGGGCTATCAACTCAAATTATGGGAGTTGGCACTTAGGAGGGCTTTCATTCACCTCGAATTTTGTTAGGGGCAGTAAAAAGTGTCATTCCACTAGATTTTCAAAGAAGTTCATAAAGGTTTTTTCTAGCGATAAGGATCTATTTTCTTCAACGAAGGTCTTTCAAGATGGGTGCCACCAAACATGGTTTTCTAGGAATAATTTTATGGACAGTGCCAAGACCGAGTCCTTTCTGCTTCAGTCGATCAAGTCCATTGAATATAAGTAGAAATAAATGTTGGACACTCCTAAAATTGTAGTAGACTTTATGAAGGACGTGAACAGATGGATGGGTGTCCTACTGGATTTTGTTACTTCTAGCATGAATGCTCTTGATAATTCTAATATTCTACCCTAAGCATTTGGACCCTCCTCCTGTAGGATATTTTTTGGGTTTGTCCCTGGCAAGGCCTTTCTTCTTTGTATTGTTCCAGTTCTCGAATTTTATACTCTGTTTTATTGTGACCCTTTTGAGATTTTATCTTTATGGACTACCTTGGGAGTTTTTGTAGAGGGTTTTGAGATCCTCTCAAAACACTATTTTTAATTTTCAGAAAATATATATAATCTAATAAAAATTTAATATGTGCCAAAAACCTATAATATTATTCTTCCTTATGTGATTATAGAACCAAACAATTATGTTGTATAAGAACAAGTTACCACAATTTTACGGGGTATAAAAAATATTGCTTCTATAATTCTTTGCTAATGGTAAACAAATAGGTAAACTTGGAAGAGTTTATGGATAGAAAAAATAAAAAACTTATTTATAAAAAAAAATATATAGAGGGGAATAGGAATACCAAGTTTTTCCACCTCTCAACCTTGAAACATAAGAGTGCTAACAAAATAAGAGAAATTACATTGAACTTTGGTGAATGCCTAGTATAAGGAAGAAATTACTACTTCCATGGTATCCTTCTTTGGCAATTTGTTCTTTAGAGACAGAGAGGAAGATAGTGATACTTTAGAGGAACTTCTCAAGAACATTTCCTAGGTGGTGATAGTTGATATAAATAATACTTTGAATGGCCCCTTTACTAATGATGAGATCAGGACCAACCTATTTAGTATGAATAAGGACAACCCACCTAGGTTGGATTGGTTCCTTGCTGATTTTTTCAAAGCTTTTGGCACCTTCTTGGTTTGGATATTTCAAAAGCCTTAAGATAATTCCAATCTTCTTCATCTTTGTTCTAGGTATGGAGTACTACCTTTACTGTTTTGGTTCTAAAGAAACATAATGCCTCTTCTCTAAGGAATTTTAGTCCTATGAACTTATGCAATACCCTATATATGTTGCTTACTAAGACACTTGCTAATAGGTTGAAAAGACTTCTCCCCACCTTGATTTCTCCTCTTCAAGGAAGTTTTGTTCATGGTAGGCAGATTTTGGATGGGATCATTATAGTTCATGATCCTTTACATTTTATGTCGATAAGAAAGTTGGCTAGAATACTTCTTAAACTTGATATGCAGAATTTTTATGAAAGGGTCTCCTAGGAGTCCATTGACATGGTATTGTAGAAATTTAGCTTTGGGGATCTATATAGGAAGTGGATTAGAGTTTGTATTTCCTTTACAAAATTTTCCATCATCATAAATGGGATTTTGAGTGATCTGTTTTGTTTTGGGGGTCAAAGAGATATTAGGCAGGGTGATCCCCTGTCTATATATATTTTCATTTTGATAGTTGAATCTTTAGGAAGATCAATTTTTGTAGCTACCTTGTCCTCTAATATTAGGAGAATTAGGCTTGTTGGTATTGTAGAGGTAGTTTATTATCAATAATTTGTACATGACACTATACTTATTTTTGAGGCTACTATGAGAGAGGCTAAGAAATTCCTAATTATTTTACAGTTGTATGAGAAAGCTTCTAGCTAACAAATTAAATTCCATAGAAGTTAAATAGATTTTGTGAATCCTAGGGGGCAACTTCAACATAGAATTGTAGGGATTTTTGGTTGTGGCATTTCTAACCATCATTCTTTATATATAGGTATACCTATTTTTATTGGAAGGATGAAGGGGGAGTTGTGGTCTCCTATGTTGGATTTGTGGTCTCTTGTATGGAAAGGTAATATATTGAGCCAAGCAGGAAAGTTGCAATTGCTTCAAGATACCCTCCAAAGCATTCTCATCTATTATATCTATTTTCATAATGCCCTTCAAATTTAGGAGGAGGATTGACTAGATATTTATGAGATTTCTATGGGCTGGAGTGTAGGATAAATAAACATTGTCTCTTGTCTCTTGGGATAGGATTTGCTCTTCCAAGAAAGAATGTGGTCTTGGAATAAAAAATTGTTGTTGTTCCATAAGACATTGATTGTAAAAATATCTTGGATATTATGTGTTCAGGAGGACTATATGTGGAAATATATTATGAGAGGTAATTATATGGAAAATCACATTCCTTTATTTAGAAGTTTTGCTCCTCCTAGGGGCTCTATGACTTGGAATGGTTTTATGGGAGTTAAAATTTTGGCTATGGAGTGTATGTAATGGCATATTAAGAATGGTAAGGATGTGTTCTTATGGGAGGATAATTGGATTCTTCTTGAACCCTTATTTCTTAGTCTCAGGTTTTATGATTTGAAGGCTCCTTTATCACTGAAATATGGATAAAAGGCAATTAATTACATAATAATCACTAATGGCAAGAGGATTTGGAAGCATATGACTTTACATACAATTGTTATTCAGATCCTTCAAAGTTTGGTAAATTTGAACATGTTGTTGCAACAATACTTTATTCCCCGATAGAATGATATGGACTTCCTTCTAGCATAAAGGGTTTGGTATCCTCATTTGATCCCCAAGATTGTATTTTTTATGGCTATATTTGCAAAACGTAATTTTTATTATTGATAATTTATGTAAGAAAGGACTCCATCTTCCCAATATTTTTCTCCTATGTTCTAAGGATAATGAATTCGTGGATGATATTTTCATCCATTTTGATTTCTCAAATAAGGTGCTCAATGCTTTATTGGATTCTTCTTTTATCAAATGGATGTCACCTCAAAATTTTGAAGAATTTTCCACTCAGTGGAAATCCCCCTTCATTATTCACAACCTCACTAGGGTGTGGGATCTAGTTCTTCCTCATATTTTAATGGATATCTGGTGGGAGAGGAATAGAAGAACTTTCAAGGATATTTCTAGGAATGAATACTTTATCTCTATAAGGATTAAAGCTACTATTGAGAATAAAATGGTTGTCTTTGTTGTTGGAAATGGTAGGAAAAAAGCTTTAGAGAAAGAGCTTGTTGTTAGTTAGAATTTGAATCTAGAAAATTTTGCATCTGTATCTACTATTCAAAAAATATTGGCTACTAGATGGTATAAACAAACTAAAGGGTGGGTTATTCTGAACTTTGATGGGGCTACCAAACGTAACCCTAAGAGTGCTAGTGGAGGGGGTGTTTTCAGGAATGATAATGGTGATGTCATTTGGATTTACACTAAAGACTATGGTATTCAAACCAACCACCTAGCTAAAGCTAAGGTTTTTTTATTCAGTGTTCATCATGTTTTTGATAGGGGCTTCAAAAGAATTCATGTTCAAGGTGACTCCTTGAACATCATTTAATATTTGTAGGTTGGAAAGACTAACAATTGTTTCATATTGAATATTATTAAGGACACCTCAAATATTTTAGGTGTGTTAGAAGTTAAAATTGAGCATATTTATACGGAAGGTAACCAGACTGCTAATATTATGGCCAATTTAGGATGGATAGTGGCCAATACAAAATTTTATTAATATAATTCCCCTCACAGTTAATGATGATTTTTGCTTAGGAAGCATTGGGCCTACCTATCTAGTAGGTATTTTTAATGTCCATTTGCTTGCATGAGATCTCATTTGTGTTGTAGTGATCCTCTCTTTAGGGGATATTTTATGGGGGGCTTACCCTTTTGATCCTTGGTGGTTACCATTCTCAAGGAATATGCTTGGTGTTTTGCCTTAACCCTTGCTCTTTGTCTTTAGGTTTGTATCATCTACATATTGATGTATTTACTGCCCTTCAAGTCCTATGCAAAAATAGAGTAGAATCATTGGTGTCTCTAAAATAAAGTTGAATAAAAAAATCTCCTTTATGCCTTGTTGGGTGGTGGGTTGGTCTTTGCCTTTGGATGGTTGTTTTGGTTTAACTTTTGTTTTTTTTAGCCTTGGAGGCTACCATATGCTTAATTTTTCTTATCTTTCTCTACAATGTAAAAAGTTTTGGGACCTTTCAAAACCTTGATTTTTTAACCATTAATAAAAAAATATTACTAAAATTATTACATATAAAAATTAATATTGAATAATTTATATAAAAATAATCATTTTTTATATTTTATAAATATTTTATATTAAAATAAATTGATATAGTATATTGTAATAAATTATTATTCTAAATTTATCTATCTATCTATCTATCTATCTAAATATATACACAATAATTTTATTATTAATATTACATTAAATTAAATATTTTTTTCCTTTTATCTTTTTATTATCCTTCTAGTCCCTCTTAGTCAACATTTTCATCAAATTCTCTTATTCCTCTTTCAATTATTATTCTCTTATTTCTTATTTTTCATTTATATTTTACCTTTTATCCTTCAATGAATGCAAATAACATAATCATTCATGTGTTTGTCTTACAACAACACTTATTGCAATAATAGACTAACAAAGACAACTTATAGGCTATGTTTAAGATTATGCTATTTGTTATTTTTATTCCATCCATATGTTTGGGAAAGTAATCCTTAAGAAACTTATATTCTTGTGTTTTTAGATTCAATTCCATGGTACACCTCCTTTGTACTTTTTTTTGGAATTTATATTATGGTCCAAACTATTTTTAAGTTATAAGCAATAAGTGTGGGTAGTATTAGTAGATAGAACAATAAAATGGATATAAAAATTTATAAATATATTTGTGTTTAGAAAATATATATATATTTTTATTTACTTTATCAAGCATAGTAATTAGGTTGATGAAAATGATGCATATTTTTTTACATGCATACACTATAATAGAGTGTTGTTTCCATATATCTATAAATTTTACCATTAAATATGTAAAGGTTCATACACTAACAATATGTGTTCATGTTTTATATAAAATATGTATTTTTTTTTTATGAGGAACCTTTTATATACAACATATCTGCAATATGTGAGGGGAGAGATTTGAACCTGGGCCTTTCTATAACTGGAGAGTTTTAACTACCCACTTGCTCTCCAACTCATGAACGGATTAAAATATGTATTTCAAAAATCTATACTTGTCACTTTTTCCAAAGTAACCAAGGGAGTAAGGGTGGATGGACGAGGATGTTGATGGCCAAGTATAAGTTCAATAAATTAGAAAATATAATTTTTCAATGTATAAGGTTTCCTTTTATTCAAAATTTATAATCTATGTAGTTTGTACTCATTAAAAATAATACATTATTGTTGTAAATGAATTATTAAATTAGATATGGTCAAAAAAAAAAAAAAAGGAAATAAGTGAATATTTGCAATGAGAAAAGAAGTGGTGGACTATTAAAAACGAATAATATATTTTTATTGAATTGAGTTATCTTAAAAAAACATATTAAAGTATTTTAAAATATATTAAATTATGGCAATATTAATGTTTTGCACGTAAAATATTCTAAACGTGTCTAATTGAGAATTATGATACTACTAAATATTATAATAATATGATAAGATAAGAACCCTAACTATTTTATATCTTCTAATTGACTTATTATAATATTAACCTCCAATAAATATTTTAATAGAATTATGCATTAATTAGAAGGTAAATAATATGTATTACAAACCATAAAGAAAATAAGAGAACATATCCACCAAATTTGATGATGTGCAGTATTCATTTGCAAGGTATAAATAAATTTACAAAGGTGATGTTGAATGACTGCAAACTATCCTTAAAATTGCATGCATAACAACCTCAACTAGTGATTTATATGGATTCATGTATATCTTATTTAGTCTAACTGAAATTAATTTGGATATGGAAATTAAGAATCTACTTGGTAAATATGAACAAGAAAGATAAACTAAAATAGTAGCTAGTAATTAAGATGAAACAAATATAAATGTAGGACTATAAAGTTCTTAACTAAAATACTTATAAATTTGAAGGAAATGAGCAAGAATAAAGACCATTGTGAATCTCATAATTTTTAATCAACTTAGTGGAAATTGTTTAAAAACTCTAAAATACATGAAAAAACATTACTATAAGAGGTGACCTAGAGATCCACTTGTATTCCCTTTGCAAAGTGTATTTTGAGACCACCAAATAATAAATTATTTGATTTTTCCTATTAGTGTCAATTTTAACATTGATCAAAGTATCATCTATAAAGGGTTTTTAAAAACATAAAATAATATTTTCATGATGAGAAATAAAGAACATGTTCAGACATGGCTTGCACCACTTTGACAATGTTTTATTGAAATATTAAATACATCGTGAAGATCTAGATAGAAAGTAGTATGTTTCACTACTTAAATAATTTTCTATGGACTATATTACATGGTTGTTAAAATTAAATGGTATTGATTCTTCTTTTTCATGTACATGAATACAAACATGATCTTCAAATTAAAAACAATGAGGTACTTGATTATAGTCATAAATTTTCATGAATGTGATGTGATTTTTATAAATCTTAAGTATTAGTATGAATCTTAGTCAAATATTGCATAAAGGAGTGATCTTTTTCTTAATTCCCTATTCATGGGATGTATGTCCAGATAGGAGAGAAACTAAAATCTCTCAAGGTTGAAATCCATTTTTTAAAAGTAGATATGTGTTTCAATAGTCGTGTTCTATTAATGATAGGTGCATAGTGTATTGATTAAGGTGTAATTAGAAACCTTAGTTTGAAAATTAATTTGTGGATGAAACAAAATAGAAAAGGATAGTTAAAAATTATGGAAATTCTATAGTAAATTCAAAAAGTGATTAACAAATATTCACAACCAATGAAATAAAAAATAGTAGACTGAAAATATTACAAACATACTTTACAAGTAATTCAATCTATTGAAGAGAACCAAAATGTTTTTTGGATTGGATAAAAATGATCATTTTAGAAAATCAACACATCACAACAAAAATAAAATTGAGTTATAGGAATGAAAATAAACTATCAAGATCTAATTAATGTGATCAATGCCATAGCCTTAGAAATATTATTTATATTTGACTTTTTAATTTAGAATAATTCAAACATTTCTTGATATTGTTTTACCATGTGAAGGTTGTGTCAATGTATTGCAATTAAATATTGAGTTTTTTATTGGTGAAAATCTAACACTTAATGTGAAATAGAATATGCATGAATTTTATTAGAGAAGAAGAAAATATGTTGGAGAAAATAAACAAGCAATTCTAAAGTCACAAAGATAATTAAAAAAATAGAATACTACATGCAATAGTAAAGAAAGATATTCTAAAAATAGAAAATAATAACTTGAAAAAGCTACTATTAGCATTTTCATGATTCTATATTCTTATGTATCTCCCACCAATTTATTAATCCATATATTCTTAGGTGGATCATCCAACATATGCAACACCCATAAAAGGATGAGATTATATGGACTGGAATAAAATGGTAATAAATAGTGTCATGTAGTAAAGAGAATGTTGCATGAATAAAATTGGAAAACAACAAATATGTCACAATAATTATTACTTCACTAGGATAGTTGAGTGGTGCATTTGCACTCAAATAAAGCACACAATTTTGTATTGTGCAAAGATTTTCGATGTTGTCTTTGGTTTGGACTAATTAAATAGTTAAGTTATGAGATGATTTGTATGCTTCCATAGTATTTTTTTAGAGGAATATTTTATGAAAGCATTCAATTTTAACATTTGGTATCAGATCCAATGTTGAATCTAGGAGTCATGAGCACTCACAAAGTGGCTTAAGGGTGGATGTTGGAGTAATGAGTAGCAAAAATATTGTGTTTGAATTATAGGTTGGTTCAGTAAGGGGATATAAGATCATTGGTAAAGCAATATCAACACATGGAATTCTTTGTTTGGATTCCTAGTTGGTCTATATCTTTAACAACTTATGACAACCAAAGTAATAAAAATTAAAATGACATAATCAACAAGAGAAACCATAAAATAAAAAGAGTAGCAATATGAATATACCTAAAAAAGAAAATGGAAGTGATGAGAACCATCATATGAATGTTATAGTTGCAGAAAAAGGTTTACATACATGAGAGAAGAAAGATGAAGATTTGAAGCAATGAAGAACATGTTATAGAAAACAACATGAGAGATGAATTCTTGAAGCAATAAATAATACATTTTAGTAAATAATAGAGTAAACCTTGCATACATAATATACTATATTACACCCAATCATTATAGAAAATGGTTATCCATGTAATCCAATAGGATGAGAGGACTACATAAGGACACTTATAGTTGAGTTCTATGTTCACATCTAGGTTGAAGAACAAAAGCAAAGAAATAAAATTAAAAAATATAGAAACAACAAGACAAACCCAAAATACAAAGAGTAGTAATAGGAGTATCTACAAAATAAAAATGGAAAGTAATTAAAATTATTAGATGAGTGTTATATGTGGCAAAATAAAGGTCCCATAAATGAGAGAAGAAATATGAAGATATTAATCAATAAAAATCTTTGTAAAGAGATAAGAAATATGGAGATGTGAAGCAATGACGAATATTTTACATAAAATAACAAGAGAGATGAATACTTGAAGCAACCAAGAATATGTTGTAAGAAAAAATAAAGTGAACCTCATATGCATAATAGATTGTTGTAGCAACTAGTTATCAATGAAATCCAATAGGATGAAAAGATTATCATAAGAAAAATTTTAATTGAGTCATGGTTTCAAATTCATGTTGAAGAATACAAGAAAATAAATAAATTTGAAAAATATAGAAACAACAAGAGAAACTTCCAAAAAGAACAAGTAGCAATAGAAGTACCCCCAAGTAGCAATAGAAGTATTCCCCCAAAAAAAGGGGGAGTGATGAGAACCATCACATGAATTTTATGTGTGGTAGAAGCATGGTCCCGTACATGAGAGAAGAAAGATGAAGATATTAAATAGTAAGAATATTTGTAAAGAGAGAAAAAAATGAAGATGTGAAGCACAAAAAAACATGTTGCTTAAAATTATAAGAGATATGGATACTTAAAGCAGCAAAAAATATGTTATAGGAAACAATAAAATGAAGCTCAAATGCCTAGTCTACACTCTTACACTTGGTGGTTGTAGCAACTACTTCTCCATGCAATCTAATATGATGAAAACATTACCATAAAGAAATGTCTAGTTGTTTCATGCATTTACTTCCATGTTGAAGAAGAAAAGCAATATAAATTAATAGTTGTGAGTAGTTAATAAATTATATAATCTTAATGATTAGATAAAGAATGAAATAAATTGTTCAAGAATCTGCGAAGTTGTACGAAGGTGTGCATGCAACAAGATATATGAAAATACTATAAAAAATAGTTTTAAATTTTTTAAAACTAGAATACTACCCCGTTAAGGAGAGAATGTTATAAATACTATAAAAAATAGTTTTAAATTTTTTAAAACTAGAATACTACCCCATTAAGGAGAGAATGTTATAAAAAATAATATTTTATGAAAAAATATGAATATTAAGGAAGAAAATTTATTGAAAAAAGAAAAACAAAACAATTCTAAACTCATAGAAACAATTTAGAAAATAAATAAAATATATAAAACTAAAAAATAAAATTTTAAAAATATAAATAAAAAACTTTGAAAAAGTTTTTATTGACACTAGTATAATTCTTTATATTAGGCATCCCCACAACTGATTAATCCATCCATCTCTTAAGGGATAACCCAACATATCCAACATCTATAATTGGATTATACATTATGGGCTGGAGTAAAACTAACCTGTGCATCTCTTAGGGTTCTACTACTTGTTAGGATATGAAGTAATCATATCCAACATCTATAATTGGATTATACATTATGGGCTGGAGTAAAACTAACATGTGCATCTCTTAGGGTTCTACTACTTGTTAGGATATGAAGTAATCTAATAACAGTAAATGAAATTATTTGGCTGGAACAATTTGACCTTAATCACCCAGAGTAAAGAAAGTCTATAACCATAGCTAATAAAGTAGTTGATAAAAATTCTAAGATTTGGCGCATACCTTTAATTTTCGTGCTCTCCAGTTTTCCAGCCATTGTTGCACCGTAATACTTGATGGCGTGTTATCTCATTTTCAGCCTGAGGTAACTGCACAAAGCAAGCATTGAATGTAAAAGGAAATTTGTGCGGAGCAGTTGCAAGGCAACTCTCCTTTGGAGGATATGGGTTTACTCTGCGCAGCAGTAAATCTCTGACAAGTTTGTGTTCCTTTCGGTCAAAGTAACTAATCAGACCAACTAATACCTGTACAATCCGTTGTTCAGGTAGAGTGTAATTTAAGTAGTCATCGAGAAAGGATATCCTCGACAACAATAGAGCATATACCTCGCCAGGAAGAATAAATTTAAATGCGATTCTTAGGTCCTCGGTATTCTTGCAACTCACATGCTTTTCAGCACAAAAAGTAGTAATGGATGAAGTAGTAATGGATGTGATGGATTTTTCCCCAGGGTATATCCAAGCTGGATATACCCTATTGAAGGCATAACGGTACATGGTGCTGACCTCCTTTTAGAATATTGGCATATGGATCTTAGCAAATCCGCTAGCTCTTATTCTTCTTGTGCATCCTCTTCCAGCCTTTTACTTTTATGAAATATGCATTTCAAGACTTCCTCCACAAATAGTTCATTTAAGTAAATAAGTTTAAAAGTTCACCAGATCACCTACTAATCGTTTGAATCTATTATGTGAAGAAGAAGGTGGTCTTATACCCATTGAGACTAGAACCTCCTACTTGCTATTATTAATATTGTTTTTGGTTATTAAAGAAAATGTTTTTAAAAGGGTTCTTCACCTTTTTATCTAAAAGTATATTAAAAATTAAAAGAGTCCTAGGATAAAAGTATATTAAAAATTAAAAGAGTCCTAGGATAACAATATTTATTAGAGGTCAAAAGAACTAGATTTTATTGAGCTTATACTTAGTTTGTGAATTTATACTTGATAGTTCAAATTTGAGAATTGTGCCTGAAACTTGGAACAAAATTAAGAGCTCTATAGAAAAGTCCCTAGAATATGCATTTTATTTCCAAGGTGAATAGATGACTGTCTTGTTGGGGATGGTTTACATAAACAACCAAGTAAATCATTTGTGAGAGGGAGTTTAGCAAAACAGTACCAATATCCTTCTAGTATAAAATCCATTATGAATCCTAAGATCAGAATTTAGGACTCACTACTTGCTCCTTTAAAATATACAACTAAACTGAAGGTCTAGCTGCATAAAAAGATTCTAATATCTATTTTGGCTTAAAACTAAACTCCAATGTTGGTCTATGTTAATCTGTTTGGGCACATACAGATTAACTAACTTGAATCTGGTTAAAAACAACCTCAAAGCTCCTTGCTTAAGATCATGCTATTTCTCTACTTTAAGATAAATTAAATAAATGTTGGGATTGCTAGGCTCCATATCAATTTCTTCTTCTTACCTGAAGGGATCCATTGACACCACCTGTCAAGAATATCCTTGGCCGTGACCTACGATACCTCTATAGTCTTCATCCATTGGTTCCACACAACTTGAGCAAAAGAACATGTCATGATCAAGTGATTTGTTATCTCTTCATTTCTCTTGCATAGGTAGCATCTACTTGGGCCTAGAAAACCTATTTTGACTAGGTTGTCCCAAGTTAAGATTTTATTTTGGAGAACCAAAGACTTTCATCTTTGGAATATATTTGTTTCCCCATAAGTTCCTCTTACATGCTTTTTTTTGAGATAGATCTAAACATTCCTTGTATCCACTTTTAATTATATAGTTTCTTGTAATCTAGTCCACTCTAATTAATGAGGTTCCTTGAGTTTGGATTATATGTTTTTTTTTCTTATGTTGAAATCCGAGTCTGGATTATATTGAGGGGATTACCCTGCAGGTTTTATAAAGTAGAAATTTTGGAACTAATACTCAAATGTTCAAGTATAATGTTTATTAATAAATAATATTTTGTAAGAAAAAATATTAATAATTCATCCTTAATGGGGCAACCTATTGTTACAAGGGTGACATATTTATTTTTATTTTTAAATTTAATTAAATTAAAATTATATTGCAAATTATATTCTATTATATTATAGTACCTTGTAATATAGATATATTAAAAATATTTGTACTTACAAAATAAAAATGAAATCAAATATTTTTTATTTTCTTAGAATATTTTGTTGTTCACATGTTATCTATCTATTTTTATATATAAAAAATATGAAAAAATTTGTCATCCATTTCAAAATTATATATTATGTTTGTGTTCATTGTTTGGGTTCTTTTTTTTAACTTTATTTTGATTTATAAATAACTAAACTTATTTTAATTAATTGTGTACATTTTTATTTTTATTATAAGATAATATGAAAGTATTAAATATTTATTAATCATGTTTGGTTTGTTTTTGGGGTAGAAGGTTGGGAACCTAGAACTTTAGTAGGGGAGGTGGAAGTTTGGGCAACTAGAACCCTAGTAAGGGGCTGCGAAAGGAGGTTGGGCCAATTGAAGGAACCTCAAAATCCAACTTTGCTAATGAGTAGATGGCTAGACTAGGCTAGACTAGGCTAGACTAGGCTATGGTTAGAATCGAGCAAGATGTGTGGGATTTTTACCTTCATAGATTTTTATGTTGGAGAGTTTTCCTATCACCGGGAACTCTATTGTATATCTCCTATTTTGGTTGCTTTTGTTTTTTCTCCATGGTGTGCTTTGGTTTGAGCAACTTTATTTTGGTATATTTTTCAACTTAGATAGGAGGAGTCATATCCTAGGGTTCCCTCCCTTTTTCTCTCTTAGGTTTTTTGGTGGGTGTTTTCTATTTTTTTTTTCAAATGCCTTGAGAGTGGTTTTATCCAATGGGATATGTGGATTTCATTATTTATGCTATGATTTTATTGGCTTGGGTGTTTTGTACATTTTCTTTACAAATGGCTTAAGAGTGGTTTTCTCCAATTGGATACATGAGTTTCTTGATGATTATTTATGATGTTTCCCATCTAGCCAATGAACCCTATGGGCTTGTTTTTTCGATATGTTGTGGATTTTGTTGGCTAGTATTTTCTAGTTTATAGTATTATTTTTTAAACCAGTTATTGTTATGAGTTGTTGTCCTATTATTTTCTTTGTTGGATGGATTTGTTGATCATGATGACATGATTCCCCTATTATCCTTTCTTGTTAGGAAAATGCTTCGGTTTGCATGATCCTTATATGTAATTTTTTTTAACCAATAACATTTTTATTATTTTGCTATTTTTCTCCATTGCTTTAGATTCTTTAGCACATTGTGGTTTGACTGTAGGGCAATTTCTTATATTTTCTTGATAAAAATATATGGCTTATTTGGTAGGAGGTTGCTTAAATAGATTTTAGGGTTTTTTTGGTGGAATCTAGCCTAGTCTTTCTTGATTTATTGATGTCTTATTGCTAGATCTAAATTTTTGGGGTACCTTTCAAAATCCTACTTGTAATAGGTTCAAAGACCTTTAAAACCCCTTCTACTATCATTAAAAAAAACAAAATATAATAATTTTAGAATAAATATAAAAACTAATAGTTTACCATAGAGGGTATTTCTATTGATGATGGTTAACCTTTAGATAGATTTATTTTGATATTTATAGAATGAAAAATTAAATAAAAAATAACCATAATTCAAAATATTATAAATTTTATATTTGTTAAATATTTTTTGAGATAAATTATTTAAAATCAAATTAATATATAATTTTTAGTTTTATATTTAGTTATGCTTTGACTAGAAAAATAATTGGCATTTAAATCCTTTTGTTATAAGATAACATTATTATTATTATTATTATTTTGATATTACATGGTGGAATGGGTAGGTGCTACAAATTCGAGTAGGTTGTCCAGTTTTTATTTTTATGGTCGCCATATATTTCTATGCTATCCACCCTAGTTGTATTAGGATTCATTAATCCTAACCATTATCATTATTTAATCATGCATAACTTTATATGGACCATTGTGTCCTTTCACTCACAACTATAGCATAGGTATATAAGTTCATTCAATAGGGTGTAAAACACTCATCCATAAAATAAAAAGAACAATTATATTTTATATCCATTGGATAGGTTACTCTTCCAGTGCAAAGGTGATTCAAATCCAAAGGTGATTCTATCTGTTTTTCATTCATTTTATAAATCCAAATCCACTTGTCTCATTCATATAATCTGCTAGGACATAAAGTTCTACCATCTGCTAACGGATCCTCGTTCCAAAGTGATCTATTCATAGATATTTTTCCGCTCTGCTCTTCATTGCCATGCAACTTCCACTACTGTGTCATTTCGTTATCACCAACCTGAACATCATCATCACACACCAATGACTACATTATATCTAGTGATATTCCTTCTCCAATGATAGCCTTCATCAAGCCATAAGCTACCCACTGCCAATTTAAAAACATCACCCAGCCAAGAGCGACGTAAATAGGATATACCATAATTCAAGTGATGAATAGAGAAAAGTGCAGACGTTCAAACGAACATTCGACGAGGTATATGTCAAATATTCAAAGTTATAAGCAACTCAAAATCCTCCAACACAAAAAATTGCATCAACAGGTGATCTTTGAACTGATTCAGGCAGCGAAACTTTGTTTCTGGTGAACAACCAAAAAAACTAGCAAGATAAAAATAAAAAATAAATAAAGTTAACGTTTTTATTATTTTTCGGCACCAAAATTTGAGTTTTGCGACATCGTAAACGTCATGAAGAGAAATCGGTAAAAAAAAAAAAAAAAATTAAAGTAAACACGAAGGTTTTAATAATCTGTTGTGTCATTTTTATTTTTGTGATGTCTAATATTTACAGAGATATGGGAGTGTTTTAAACAAATTGATAATAATCCCACATCAACAAGGAAGTGGGAAAGTTTTTTTTAAAAGCTATTACAGTCACATAAGGTGGCGTGACTTCGGTCATGCTCTCCTTGATGCTCCTTGCACGAACCACCTACCATTGTGTGTTAGTAGTAACCTATATTTGACCTCCCCGCTCACCCTCCAATCCTGTTCACCCACCCCACTGCTCCATGCTCCCCCTCGTTCTCCATGCTCTCCACCTATCATTAACGTGTGCCACACCTTGTGCTCCTCACCCCCACTACTAACTATCGTTAACTTCACTCTTCGTGCTCCACCCACCCACCACCTCACGCTTAGCTTTTCCTTGGCTACTAACACTACCGACATCACCCTTTCACCCGTGCTACTATGATTTCCCACCAAATTTTAAATTCAAAAAGAACTGACAGTTGAGGTCCAAACAATTTTTTGTCAAATTTTTTGACAAAATTATATAACTTTTTTTTGCCAATATATAACAAAATTTGTGCCAAATTTTGCAACCCTCTTGAAATTTAAGTTATTTTTTGGAAAGTAATTAAAAATTAACCCTGCATGGTTGAAGGCAGGAGATCACAAAACATGACTATTGACAAATTCTACCAGGAGTTTCACTAGTGGAAGGAAGAAATTACAAAAAATACTATACTAAGAAAGGAATTTGATAATGAAATGTTAGCAATATATTTAAAAATCAACACCTATAACATGGGGGGCTCTGTAGGGGACTTCCTTGTGATGTCCTTCTCCACTTCCCTAAAACCCTTCCTTGGCTCTGTCCCAGGTTTGTGATCCTATCCTAGTTTCCATGGTACTTCCTTAACCCTTCCTCATTGGCTAGATGGTGTTGCAAATGATCTCCTTGGGGTGGAAGGTCACTTATCCATTTTTTTACCCCTTTCCTTACCCTTTGGTGGGGTTTTATTTTGGTGTTTGGGTTCTGGGATGGTTTTGGAATTTTACCTGAGACCTTCCCTAGGTTTTCTAGGTTTGTTTAGGGATTTATTTCCTTGGATTTCTCATATTTTTCCCAGCTATTTGTAGGTACCTTCTTGTTGCTAGCTTTCAGTGGTTCTTCAAATGTAGAATGGTGTGGTTGTGGGAAAGTGGCTTCATGAGTAGTTTTACACAATATCATTTTGATTTTTAGGGGAACCATGTGCTTTCTACCGTGACTCTGCTCTTTGGTATCAATGTTGTGGGTTCGATGGACTCTCAGCATTTTTTATGGCCTTGTTGGGGGGCTCTGCTATGCTTGCTTTTGTGTTCCTACTGGACTTCCTCATCTATTTTCTTGAAGTTGTTCTTTGGTGGTGCTAAATATTATCTAGTATTTTTGGTTGCATTCCTATTTTCAATGCATGTAGCTGGTTTTCCCTTTGACTTCTTCTTTTTGGGTTCCTTGGGAACTTTCCCGTCTCTTTCATATGGTTTGATGTTCTACCTCTGCTGCTTCTCTATTCGACTGATATCCTTGTTGGCTCTTCTCTTCCTTGCAAGAGTAATTCATGGATTTTGAATATCCTTACATTTTTGTTCCACTTACCAAGCTTGTGAGGGTTGTAGTTTCTTCTTGGTGTCCTTGTTTTTTTCCCATAATTTCTTAGGTGGTATTTACTATTTGTGTATTTTTTATGCTCCACCATGTGGTGTACGGTGCTTTTTCTATAATGCTTCTGGTTTATCATAATTTTCCTACTAATTTTTTGTGGTTTCCTATCCCCTTCATGTTTCTTAGGGGATTTTGTTTATTTTTTTATTTCTAGTTGATTCTACCTGATTTATGGTTTTCCCCTAAATGGGATGTTCCTCTGCAACTAGTTGTTTGTTTTCCCCTATGTGGGATGTTGAATTATTTTAGTTTTTTCTTTCCCCTATGTTTTTTGGTGCCTGTTTCATTTTCCTACCTATGGGATTGTTCAAATTTTGTATTTAGGTGGGTTTTTTTATTTATTTTTCTGCCTTTTCTTTTCCCGTTAGGCAGGCTTTTCAATTTTTAGTTTCCCACTTCTCGCATGTTTTCCTTGTTTCCTTCATGAAGGCTTTCTTTTTCCCTTCATAAATATTTTCCTGTTGGATTTCCTCAAGCCTTTCCTATTGTCCTTCCTTGGGATTTCCTACATCCTTTCCTATGACTTTTCCTGATGAAGTTTGGTGACTTTTTGTAATTAGGTTTTGGGTCCCTTGTAAAAAACCCACTTTAATTTAAATTTAACCAACCAAAAAAAACAATCGACACCTATAACCACTCTGTCGATACACTACATCAAAATATGGTACTAGTCCAAGTTGGCCAATATATTGGAGGACCAACACACCAAGCACCACTTGGGGGCCACAAACTTCCATTCTACTTAGAACTAGTAAATTGGATTTTCCCAAATTTGAATGAGGTGACCCCACTAATTGGATTTATTGGGTCGAACAATACTTCCCCCTCTACCAAAGCCATGAGGCAAAAAAAGTTTGCATTGCATCCTTCCACCTTGAAAATGTTACCACCCAATGGTACTGGTGGTACGAAAATACTAATGGCACCCCTACATGGCTAGAATTTACAATAAATATAATAGTACAATTTGGCCCTAGCAAATTCAAAAATTTCATAGGAGCCCTTACCAAGCTCCATCAACCCACTTCGGTGCATGAATACCAAGCTCAGTTTGAAAAATTGGCCAATCATACATCAGGGTTGGATGCCTCATTCTTTTAAAGTTGTTTCATCAGTGGATTGAAGGATGACATTCTATTTGAAGTACAAATATTCAATTCTACTATTATGATACAGACCACTGGATTAGCCAAATTGGTAGAAGATAAATTCAATCGGTTGGGAAAACCATCTATGGGGGAATCACAAAATACTTATGCCATCCCAAAAATTAACTGAATTTTACCAATTAAACATATCAAACCTGAGGAAATAAAGGAAATAAGAGAAAAATGCCTTTGTTATCATTGCAATGAGAAATTTGTACCCAATCATAAATGTATTACACCCAAACTATATATTTTGGATGCAGCTATTCCTTGTAGTTCAACCAATGAAGAAAACTTTATTTAGGTTGAAGTAGTGTCAGATACACCCAAGAATAGTGCTAAAGTTCCACTACAAATTTCTTTCAATACCCTCATCATAAATTATTCCCACCAAACTATGATAGTTCTAGGATCCTTAAAACGACAAAACCTTACTATGCTTATTGACTCTGGAAGTACCCAAAATTTTATCGACCCACGTATGGAAAACAAGTTAACTGCTTTATACATCCTTGCAAGAATTTTGAGGTTATGATTGGTAATGGGGGAAGTATCACCTGTAAAGGGAAATTCCCAAATATTTAGCTCATCATGGGTGATTACAACATGAAACATGACATGTATGCCATTCCATTAGTAGGATGTGATATTGTCTTAGAAGTACAATGGTTATGAACATTCAAAATAATCCCATAGAATTTTGATAAATTATGGATGAAATTCACAATAAAGAATCACATATATACTCTTAATGTAAGTTCTCACTAAATGGAGAAAATTATTTGCAAAGGAGGAAAGAAAATGGCTTCCCACATATTTTCTATCTAGGCCACCAAGGAGGCATAAAAGGAGGTCCCAAAATTCCAACAACTTCTACCATGCAATTCTATCATATTTCATGCACCACAAGGGTTTCCCTTCCATCGCCATTATGATCCTACTATTCTTCCTACCAATACCCCACCAACACTTCAACCTTCACACTATCCCTACTTATGGAAATGTGACATTAAAATAGTGCAAGGACTTGAGAAAATGCTACTTGGACAACAAGATATAAAGCTCCTCACTTTCATATTTGAGGAGAAAGCTCCTTTTAAGGAGGGTGGCATGTTAGGATTCATTAATCCTAACCATTATCATTATTTAATCATACATAACATTATATGGACCATTGTGTCCTTTCACTGACAACTATAGCATAAGTATATACGTTAATTCAATAGGGTGTAAAACACTCATCCATAAAATAAAAAATAATAATTATATTTTATATCCATTGGAAAGGTTACTCTTTCATGCAAAGGTGATTCTATTTGTTTTTCATTCATTTTATAAATCCAAATCCACTTGTCTCATTCTTATAATCTTTTAGGACATAGAGCCCTACCAAGCTGCCACATAGGTCTCCACACATTCCACACCTATAAAAACCATGCCACGATCATTTTAACCCTTTTACAACACTAAAAGCACCAGGAAAGAGACAAGCATTCAGTCTAGTGAGGCCCAATATTTTAACGTTGGACCTCCACCCCTTTTACGAGGTTTGGAGGAACCAATTGGTCTACACCTCGAACCCAAGATAACATTATTATTAAAAATAAAATGAATTTAATATTAAAATATAAAAAAATATAAATATAAATATAAAATAAAAAGCATATTAATATTAATATTATTTTTAAAGCAAATAAATTTTAGACTTTTCTAAGTATACATGTATCCATAAATTTTTTTTAGTACAATCATTGCATTAGATCCTCAAAATATTCTTGGCACATAAACATGCACCATACTTACTCTCATTACATTCATAATATCTATAGATGGGACCCTTGGGACCAGTCATAAATATCTTCAAGAGATGGATCCCTCCAAACATAAATTCATAGGTCTTAAAAAAAATAAACCCTAAGCAAATAGATCCATAGATCTTTAGAAAATGAAACCCTTCTCTCTTGGGGCCTCATAATTCCACCAGAAAGTCACCTATACACGCATCTCTAAAATATGAGTTTCTTAATAGACAAGTCCATAGATATTTTAATTAGGAGACCTTCATTAGGCCATCTCATAGATCACCAAAATATGAAGCTCGCAGATAAGTCCATAGCTCTTCATAAAAGGATACATTTATAAATGAATCCATAAAATTAGGTACATCTGCATACATAAATCTTTCAAAAATGGAATCCTCATTAGACACATATCTTAGAATTATTTAGCTACAAGTGTACAAATGCTAAATATATCCAAATAAAAGTACCCCATAGCATACAACTTCCATAAAACAATTTACTATGGATATATATAGGCACTTTTACCCCTTGACTTGACTTTCTACATGTCCTACCTCCTTTACCTCTAAGTGGAGGATATTTGAGTGTATTTAATATTGTGGTATCCATATTTTACCTTCCTCTCTAATATCTCCCCATTTTGCAAGCCAATAGGTCATCCCATTTTGTTCTCTATAGATATGTACCACTTGAAATTATTCCAGTGCATTTAGGTATCTTCATGTCTATGTTACTATGCCCATTATTCTCCAAATCTCCAATGCCTTTTTATTTAGGAAATTAACAATGTTGAATGAACATCCCTCAATTATTAATCTCTTAGCACCTAGTTAAACCACCATATTTACTCCTACTAACATTAATTTAGATTTAACTTTATGACTAGTCATTGTGCCCAAGTACTCACTCTCAACTTTGATCACCCTTCCCTAGCTATCCCTTAGCACTACTCCTATATCCTTCCCTATATTTCCTTTAGAAGCCCCATGAAAATTTAGTTTCATAAATTGGCGGTTTCCACTTTGTCAACCTCCTCAAGCATCCTTGGGGATTCAAATTATCCTCTATTGGGCTTAGGTTCTAATTTACACTTAATTTGACCTCCTCCAATAACTCTATACTCTTATGCACTTTCACTATTTTGAAATTCTCCACTGTGGCCACTATTATGTATTCTCTATTCCTAGCTATAGATATCTACTTCCCATTAAAAATCCTTCTATTTCTTTTGAACAAAACTCTTCATGCATAATGAAAGAGAATCAAACTCCAAATATAATTCAATATTGGGCTTTAAAAAGGCTTCTCCCACTATTCTATATATTCTTCCATGTTATTAGGCAGCACCCACATCACCCCCATATTTTCTATTATGTAATATAATATTTCGATGGAGTAATTACATTATAAGAATATATGATTTAATGATTCTTAATGATATTCACAAATGTAACATCTATTAAATAATTAGAAACCACTCTTGTGAAGGTTATCTATTGTTAAAATCTTTTTTTAAGAGATAATTTTCTAACTTTAGTATGTATTTCCTTCCTGATAATCTATCCCATTGAAATCCCCCCTTAGGAACTACATGTGACATATCATAGACTAATTGAACAATGGACATCCATTATTGAGTAGCTCCTCATAATGTTGTATCCTCAACCAAATTAGAGATTATATAATATGCTCTTAATTTATTTGTTATATTTTGGATCTCATTCTTATACTAGTTATGTATTTTTATCTCCTTCCATCTTACTTCTCATATTTCTATTGCCATATAGTCATTCATCATTTTCCCATTATTTTTTTCTAATTCTATTCTAATATTTTCTAACCACTTACGCTTCACTAAAGGGTACTTCTCTACCACTGCATCTTCTAAGAATTAGATAGACTTGTTATTCCCTACCTTCCATTGGATGTCTCTCCATAGTAGCTCTCTAACCTTTGCTATGTGGTTCCATAATTAAGATCCTTAGTAGGGATCTATTGTTCGAAAAACTCTATTATCATATTGGATATTAAGGTAGTTTCTCTTAGTATTCTTTCCCATAATATGACCCTCATTCACTAGACTCCATCACATCTTATTTGCCAAGGCCTTGTTCATATCCCTTACTCTTTTAAACCTAATATCTCTACTTGATTTATCCTTACATATTTACTTCTAAGATACAAGTGGAATTCTACTCTTCTTCATTATTCTTGACCTTAGAAAATTTTTCTAAATATTTTCTATTGTATTAATTGATTTGAATGGGATATAAAACATCAATAACATATATACATGTAGTTCTTGGAGAGTATTCTTGAGAATTTGTAGCTCACCAACTTGACTCAACAAATTTCCCTTCCATATAACTAATTTACTCTATAACTTGTCAATCAACATATTCCACATCTCATAATTGCATTCCCCAATGAATATTGACATGCCTAAGTAAATAGAAAAGAGAGTTAAAACACTAAACCCAAGCTCCATTGCAATTCATCTCTATCAATTCTCTATTGTGTTTATAAAAAGCACCTTACTCTTGTCCATGTTTATCTTTTTATGGCATACTTTTCATAGAGATTTAGTATCCTTATAAGTTTATTTACCTCAACTTTAGTGGTTCTCCCAAACAAAACTATATCATCCATAAATTGTTCGTGAGTGATACCTTTTATGGATACAGATGGATTCAAACCACATAACCTTCCTACTTGCTTTGCTACTCCTATGCACATTCCCAATGCTTTTGATATAATTAAGAAGAGATATAGATATAGAGGATCCCCTTGCCTTAAGCCCCTATTTCTACAAAATAATATAGCTAAATAATTGGTTATTAAAACTAATAATTTAGGACCTCCATAATAGTTATACACCCATTTTCTCTAGTGTCTATTGAAGCTACACTTCTCTAGGACTTTGTCCAATAAGTGTCATGAGACCTAGTCTTAGAATTTGTTCATGTCAGGCTTTAAAACCATTCTCTCCCTTTTACTAATGTTAATTTAATGCATGGTCTCATGGACTATGATTACTCCATAAGTCCTCTTAGAGAGTATGGAGTAATCATACTCTCCATTAGTAAATTAACATGATCATAGAGAGTATGGAGTAATTAACATGATCATACTCTCTATCCTTTGTTAGTAGCAAGTTGAATAAGTCCATCACCCCTTGTCTAATTTTATCCTCATCTCTTATTACATGTTCATACTTTTTTATGAATTCCATACATTCTTGCTAAAGAATCTTGTGTTCCTATTTCATTTTATCAACCGTTTGGTCTTTAACTTTTATCTCTAGTATGTTTTATCCCTTGTAATTATTGTATGTAATTCTACTTAGATAACTTTCTCTCTATTAAAAATGACTTGGTACATCCTATTTGTGTTTATTTCCTCTTCAATTTGACCAAATTATCATCTTAACCTCTCCTTTTGCAAGATATTACCAAATACCTCCTTGTTCCACATTCTTCGTTCTCTCTTCACATGTTTCAATTTTCTAGCAACCACATACATATTGGATCCTTGTATTAGATGCATCCAACATCTTTCCATTACCTCATAAATGCTTACATGTTGCAACCATATAAATCTAAATTTTAAGGTTCTATTTTTCTTTATATCCTCCAGACTACACCAAAAGACAAGAAGGTTATGGTCTAACCCTATTCTTGTAAATGGTATCAGAGTATGCTCATAATTTTTCTCAAACTATTCAAAGAATAGCAAAATTCGATTCAGTCTCACCTAGATCAATTCCTCCACATTCCTCCTATTATTCCATATGAAAGCATTGCTACTCAAATAAACATCATAAAGACTTTATCTTCATATGAACTTTATAATATATTGCATAATCTCGGTGAATCCTTTGAATTATCCATTCTTCTCACTTGGTCTTAATGAAGTGTAGAAATCTCTTTCGACTATCTATATTAACCCCCTAACCTATTGTCCCATTTTTCCTAGCTCTTTTCAAAACTCCTTTCTTGATTTTCTTACGTTTGGAGAATAGATATCGATAATAGGGAAATCCATATCTATAGACATGATAGAGAGTAGAACCAATAATTGATTTAAATTTTGTAATATGACTTCTCCCTCATATATTTTATAATTTCACATAGTTAAAAATCCTCCAAAGGCACCTCTAGCACCCTCCTAACAACTCATATCCTTTTTTCAAATTCCACTCTAAATACTCTCCCTCTTTTCATAAGATAATATTTTTATTGCAATAATACTATCTCAGGATGGTGGTCCTTCACAATGTATCTCACCACTTTGTGTTTGTTTGAGGAATTCATTCCCCTAACATTTCACGATATGACTTTCATATTTTACTTCTTGTAGTAGGATTTTGTCCATTCAAGACTATGAGCATTTACTCTCCATATGTCAAATCCTTCTTTGTTTCTTTTATTTATGTTTTCTTGAAATATGACATATCCACCTTATTTCGCTCATCTACTCCTACATCAGGTTACCTCTTAGCACTCCTCAACATCCTTAGATTTAGCACTTTCCTTGAATATCCTACATCCACTTCTTCTTGATTAATTGTATAGGGTACAACTTCTACATATGAGTCTCCATGGTCCTCCATCTCCCCTGTCATCTCTTTCTCTATTTATTTTATTTAATCCATATTATATTTCTTCTCATTTTCCTAATCCATGGTATTATATAACTTGATCTTTGTGGAGTATCCTATATTTCTATGGTATTAGATTCTATATATTAAAATTACCATTTCACCTCCTTACATCTTCGTTTTCTTTTGTAAGTTTTACTTACTTTCACCTATACCGTTTTCCTTATTTCATTTTGGATCCCTCATCTCTTCAAACTCCTTCTTATAAAAATCTTATCCCTTCTCCTTAGTGACCTTCTCTTTTTTCTTTCGTATTTGACCTATTGGCCTTTTTTCATTCTTACTAGGGATTCCTTTGTTATTCATACACTATTTTTTTGGATAATCTCTTACTAGATGACCCATTTTAACATATATTCTATAGGGAAAGGAGTTTTTATCATAAATTATTATTTAATTCTATACTTCCCATATTGACACTAGATTGATCTCTTATGGTAGTTTTTATCTTGATTCAACCATAACATAAATTCTAGCAAAAAATACTTTTTTTCTTTCTTTGGTTACAAAATCCACTATGAGAAATGTTGGAGGATATTACATTATTTGGTTCTTACTAATGTTATCAAGCTAGAAGATAAATTCAATCGGTTGGGAAAACCATCTATGGGGGAATCACAAAATACTTATGCCATCCCAAAAATTAACTGAATTTTACCAATTAAACATATCAAACCTGAGGAAATAAAGGAAATAAGAGAAAAATGCCTTTGTTATCATTGCAATGAGAAATTTGTACCCAATCATAAATGTATTACACCCAAACTATATATTTTGGATGCAACTATTCCTTGTAGTTCAACCAATGAAGAAAACTTTATTTAGGTTGAAGTAGTGTCAGATACACCCAAGAATAGTGCTAAAGTTCCACTACAAATTTCTTTCAATACCCTCATCATAAATTATTCCCACCAAACTACGATAGTTCTAGGATCCTTAAAACGACAAAACCTTACTATGCTTATTGACTCTGGAAGTACCCAAAATTTTATCGACCCACGTATGGAAAATAAGTTAACTGTTGCAAGAATTTTGAGGTTATGATTGGTAATGGGGGAAGTATCACCTGTAAAGGGAAATTCCCAAATATTTAGCTCATCATGGGTGATTACAACATGAAACATGACATGTATGCCATTCCATTAGTAGGATGTGATATTGTCTTAGAAGTACAATGGTTATGAACATTCAGAATAATCCCATAGAATTTTGATAAATTATGGATGAAATTCACAATAAATAATCACATATATACTCTTAATGTAAGTTCTCACTAAATCGAGAAAATTATTTGCAAAGGAGGAAATAAAATGGCTTCCCACATATTTTCTATCTAGGCCACCAAGGAGGCATAAAAGGAGGTCCCAAAATTCCAACAACTTCTACCATGCAATTCTATCATATTTCATGCACCACAAGGGTTTCCCTTCCATCGCCATTATGATCCTACTATTCTTCCTACCAATACCCCACCAACACTTCAACCTTCACACTATCCCTACTTATGGAAATGTGACATTAAAATAGTGCAAGAACTTGAGAAAATGCTACTTGGACAACAAGATATAAAGCTCCTCACTTTCATATTTGAGGAGAAAGCTCCTTTTAAGGAGGGTGGCATGTTAGGATTCATTAATCCTAACCATTATCATTATTTAATCATACATAACATTATATGGACCATTGTGTCCTTTCACTGACAACTATAGCATAAGTATATACGTTAATTCAATAGGGTGTAAAACACTCATCCATAAAATAAAAAATAATAATTATATTTTATATCCATTGGAAAGGTTACTCTTTCATGCAAAGGTGATTCTATTTGTTTTTCATTCATTTTATAAATCCAAATCCACTTGTCTCATTCTTATAATCTTTTAGGACATAGAGTCCTACCAAGCTGCCACATAGGTCTCCACACATTCCACACCTATAAAAACCATGCCACGATCATTTTAACCCTTTTACAACACTAAAAGCACCAGGAAAGAGACAAGCATTCAGTCTAGTGAGGCCCAATATTTTAACGTTGGACCTCCACCCCTTTTACGAGGTTTGGAGGAACCAATTGGTCTACACCTCGAACCCAAGATAACATTATTATTAAAAATAAAATGAATTTAATATTAAAATATAAAAAAATATAAATATAAATATAAAATAAAAAGCATATTAATATTAATATTATTTTTAAAGCAAATAAATTTTAGACTTTTCTAAGTATACATGTATCCATAAATTTTTTTTAGTACAATCATTGCATTAGATCCTCAAAATATTCTTGGCACATAAACATGCACCATACTTACTCTCATTACATTCATAATATCTATAGATGGGACCCTTGGGACCAGTCATAAATATCTTCAAGAGATGGATCCCTCCAAACATTAATTCATAGGTCTTAAAAAAAATAAACCCTAAGAAAATAGATCCATAGATCTTTAGAAAATGAAACCCTTCTCTCTTGGGGCCTCATAATTCCACCAGAAATTCACCTATACACGCATCTCTAAAATATGAGTTTCTTAATAGACAAGTCCATAGATATTTTAATTAGGAAACCTTCATTAGGCCATCTCATAGATCACCAAAATATGAAGCTCGCAGATAAGTCCATAGCTCTTCATAAAAGGATACATTTATAAATGAATCCATAAAATTAGGTACATCTGCATACATAAATCTTTCAAAAATGGAATCCTCATTAGACACATATCTTAGAATTATTTAGCTACAAGTGTACAAATGCTAAATATATCCAAATAAAAGTACCCCATAGCATAAAACTTCCATAAAACAATTTACTATGGATATATATAGGCACTTTTACCCCTTGAATTGACTTTCTACATGTCCTACCTCCTTTACCTCTAAGTGGAGGATATTTGAGTGTATTTAATATTGTGGTATCCATATTTTACCTTCCTCTCTAATATCTCCCCATTTGGCAAGCCAATAGGTCATCCCATTTTGTTCTCTATAGATATGTACCACTTGAAATTATTCCAGTGCATTTAGGTATCTTCATGTCTATGTTACTATGCCCATTATTCTCCAAATCTCCAATGCCTTTTTATTTAGGAAATTAACAATGTTGAATGAACATCCCTCAATTATTAATCTCTTAGCACCTAGTTAAACCACCATATTTACTCCTACTAACATTAATTTAGATTTAACTTTATGACTAGTCATTGTGCCCAAGTACTCACTCTCAACTTTGATCACCCTTCCCTAGCTATCCCTTAGCACTACTCCTATATCCTTCCCTATATTTCCTTTAGAAGCCCCATGAAAATTTAGTTTCATAAATTTGCGGTTTCCACTTTGTCAACCTCCTCAAGCATCCTTGGGGATTCAAATTATCCTCTATTGGGCTTAGGTTCTAATTTACACTTAATTTGACCTCCTCCAATAACTCTATACTCTTATGCACTTTCACTATTTTGAAATTCTCCACTGTGGCCACTATTATGTATTCTCTATTCCTAGCTATAGATATCTACTTCCCATTAAAAATCCTTCTATTTCTTTTGAACAAAACTCTTCATGCATAATGAAAGAGAATCAAACTCCAAATATAATTCAATATTGGGCTTTAAAAAGGCTTCTCCCACTATTCTATATATTCTTCCATGTTATTAGGCAGCACCCACATCACCCCCATATTTTCTATTATGTAATATAATATTTCGATGGAGTAATTACATTATAAGAATATATGATTTAATGATTCTTAATGATATTCACAAATGTAACATCTATTAAATAATTAGAAACCACTCTTGTGAAGGTTATCTATTGTTAAAATCTTTTTTTAAGAGATAATTTTCTAACTTTAGTATGTATTTCCTTCCTGATAATCTATCCCATTGAAATCCCCCCTTAGGAACTACATGTGACATATCATAGACTAATTGAACAATGGACATCCATTATTGAGTAGCTCCTCATAATGTTGTATCCTCAACCAAATTAGAGATTATATAATATGCTCTTAATTTATTTGTTATATTTTGGATCTCATTCTTATACTAGTTATGTATTTTTATCTCCTTCCATCTTACTTCTCATATTTCTATTGCCATATAGTCATTCATCATTTTCCCATTATTTTTTTCTAATTCTATTCTAATATTTGCTAACCACTTACGCTTCACTAAAGGGTACTTCTCTACCACTGCATCTTCTAAGAATTAGATAGACTTGTTATTCCCTACCTTCCATTGGATTTCTCTCCATAGTAGCTCTCTAACCTTTGCTATGTGGTTCCATAATTAAGATCCTTAGTAGGGATCTATTGTTCGAAAAACTCTATTATCATATTGGATATTAAGGTAGTTTCTCTTAGTATTCTTTCCCATAAGATGACCCTCATTCACTAGACTCCATCACATCTTATTTGCCAAGGCCTTGTTCATATCCCTTACTCTTTTAAACCTAATATCTCTACTTGATTTATCCTTACATATTTACTTCTAAGATACAAGTGGAATTCTACTCTTCTTCATTATTCTTGACCTTAGAAAATTTTTCTAAATATTTTCTATTGTATTAATTGATTTGAATGGGATATAAAACATCAATAACATATATACATGTAGTTCTTGGAGAGTATTCTTGAGAATTTGTAGCTCACCAACTTGACTCAACAAATTTCCCTTCCATATAACTAATTTACTCTATAACTTGTCAATCAACATATTCCACATCTCATAATTGCATTCCCCAATGAATATTGACATGCCTAAGTAAATAGAAAAGAGAGTTAAAACACTAAACCCAAGCTCCATTGCAATTCATCTCTATCAATTCTCTATTGTGTTTATAAAAAGCACCTTACTCTTGTCCATGTTTATATTTTTATGGCATACTTTTCATAGAGATTTAGTATCCTTATAAGTTTATTTACCTCAACTTTAGTGGTTCTCCCAAACAAAACTATATCATCCATAAATTGTTCGTGAGTGATACCTTTTATGGATACAGATGGATTCAAACCACATAACCTTCCTACTTGCTTTGCTACTCCTATGCACATTCCCAATGCTTTTGATATAATTAAGAAGAGATATAGATATAGAGGATCCCCTTGCCTTAAGCCCCTATTTTTACAAAATAATATAGCTAAATAATTGGTTATTAAAACTAATAATTTAGGACCTCCATAATAGTTATACACCCATTTTCTCTAGTGTCTATTGAAGCTACACTTCTCTAGGACTTTTTCCAATAAGTTTCATGAGACCTAGTCTTAGAATTTGTTCATGTCAGGCTTTAAAACCATTCTCTCCCTTTTACTAATGTTAATTTAATGCATGGTCTCTTAGAGAGTATGATCATACTCTCTATCCTTTGTTAGTAGCAAGTTGAATAAGTCCATCACCCCTTGTCTAATTTTATCCTCATCTCTTATTACATGTTCATACTTTTTTATGAATTCCATACATTCTTGCTAAAGAATCTTGTGTTCCTATATCATTTTATCAACCGTTTGGTCTTTAACTTTTATCTCTAGTATGTTTTATCCCTTGTAATTATTGTATGTAATTCTACTTAGATAACTTTCTCTCTATTAAAAATGACTTGGTACATCCTATTTGTGTTTATTTCCTCTTCAATTTGACCAAATTATCATCTTAACCTCTCCTTTTGCAAGATATTACCAAATACCTCCTTGTTCCACATTCTTCGTTCTCTCTTCACATGTTTCAATTTTCTAGCAACCACATACATATTGGATCCTTGGATTAGATGCATCCAACATCTTTCCATTACCTCATAAATGCTTACATGTTGCAACCATATAAATCTAAATTTTAAGGTTCTATTTTTCTTTATATCCTCCAGACTACACCAAAAGACAAGAAGGTTATGGTCTAACCCTATTCTTGTAAATGGTATCAGAGTATGCTCATAATTTTTCTCAAACTATTCAAAGAATAGCAAAATTCGATTCAGTCTCACCTAGATCAATTCCTCCACATTCCTCCTATTATTCAATATGAAAGCATTGCTACTCAAATAAACATCATAAAGACTTTATCTTCATATGAACTTTATAATATATTGCATAATCTCGGTGAATCCTTTGAATTATCCATTCTTCTCACTTGGTCTTAATGAAGTGTAGAAATCTCTTTCGACTATCTATATTAACCCCCTAACCTATTGTCCCATTTTTCCTAGCTCTTTTCAAAACTCCTTTCTTGATTTTCTTACGTTTGGAGAATAGATATCGATAATAGGGAAATCCATATCTATAGACATGATAGAGAGTAGAACCAATAATTGATTTAAATTTTGTAATATGACTTCTCCCTCATATATTTTATAATTTCACATAGTTAAAAATCCTCCAAAGGCACCTCTAGCACCCTCCTAACAACTCATATCCTTTTTTCAAATTCCACTCTAAATACTCTCCCTCTTTTCATAAGATAATATTTTTATTGCAATAATACTATCTCAGGATGGTGGTCCTTCACAATGTATCTCACCACTTTGTGTTTGTTTGAGGAATTCATTCCCCTAACATTTCACGATATGACTTTCATATTTTACTTCTTGTAGTAGGATTTTTTCCATTCAAGACTATGAGCATTTACTCTCCATATGTCAAATCCTTCTTTGTTTCTTTTATTTATGTTTTCTTGAAATATGACATATCCACCTTATTTCTCTCATCTACTCCTACATCAGGTTACCTCTTAGCACTCCTCAACATCCTTAGATTTAGCACTTTCCTTGAATATCCTACATCCACTTCTTCTTGATTAATTGTATAGGGTACAACTTCTACATATGAGTCTCCATGGTCCTCCATCTCCCCTGTCATCTCTTTCTCTATTTATTTTATTTAATCCATATTATATTTCTTCTCATTTTCCTAATCCATGGTATTATATAACTTGATCTTTGTGGAGTATCCTATATTTCTATGGTATTAGATTCTATATATTAAAATTACCATTTCACCTTCTTACATCTTCGTTTTCTTTTGTAAGTTTTACTTACTTTCACCTATACCGTTTTCCTTATTTCATTTTGGATCCCTCATCTCTTCAAACTCCTTCTTATAAAAATCTTATCCCTTCTCCTTAGTGACCTTCTCTTTTTTCTTTCGTATTTGACCTATTGGCCTTTTTTCATTCTTACTAGGGATTCCTTTGTTATTCATACACTATTTTTTTGGATAATCTCTTACTAGATGACCCATTTTAACATATATTCTATAGGGAAAGGAGTTTTTATCATAAATTATTATTTAATTCTATACTTCCCATATTGACACTAGATTGATCTCTTATGGTAGTTTTTATCTTGATTCAACCATAACATAAATTCTAGCAAAAAATACTTTTTTTCTTTCTTTGGTTACAAAATCCACTATGAGAAATGTTGGAGGATATTACATTATTTGGTTCTTACTAATGTACCATCATGGGTACATATTTATATTAGGAGTTTATTAGAATTTAAGTTGTTAATTAAAGTAATGTAATAAATGCACAAGTGTTAGAATATGCAATGACGTAAATATGCATGTATTCCACATGTACATAAGTCCTTAGAATAGAATCGTGAGGTGTCATAGGAATGTGGAAGGAAAATAGGTATATTGTATTATAAATAGGCCTTCATAGGGTAGAAGAAATAGTGGATTTTGGAGTGCATAGGTAACATAGTAGTAGATACAATGTAGATCATTTTTATAAAATGGAGAGGTAGTAACCTCCATTAAATGGCATTGTATATTTTCATGAGTTTTCATTAATGGCTATTTCTTGTGTACTTTAAAATATTTCTTATCATATTTTCATGCATATTACTTAACAATTATCATAGTTATAATATTGCATGCGCATTTCCATACTTGTGATTGTATTACCTTTAATTTTATAGCTTCAAAAGCTAATAGTGGTGTCAAAGCACTAGGTAGATCAATAGGAAATATAAAGAGTCATAAGAGAGATTACGAGGAGATAAAAAATATCATTTTCAAAATTTCTAAAATGACATTTGGCTAGAGTTTTTCCATAAAGTTGCAAAAAAAAATTTGAATAATAGAACTCAACATTAATTCCACTAGATTAACAATCAACTAGTGAAGATAATTTTCTATAGATTCATAGAAATTTATAGTATAATTTTCTAATACTTTGTGGCATAAAAAATGAGATTCAAAGAATTTTGGTAATATTCCTATAATATTTAGGATGAATATCTTCTTTGGAATAAATATGGTACCTAAAGTGACAAGTTGTATATTGAATATTTAGAGGTTTGAGAAAAAGGTCCCATTGTAATATTTGTATATTGAATACTCTAAGTTGGAGATTGAAAAGATATATAGTGGCCAAGGAATCCACATTCAAGACAATAAATCAAGGAAGAGGTCCTAGAAAGAAGATATCATTGAAGGAATAAGAGAATCTAGGAGAAGAATCTCGATGAATATTGGATATTGGAGATGTTTTTTGAAGATTAAAAACTTCACATTGAAGAACTTCCATATTTGGAATATTGAGGATAGATAAGGACTAACAAAGCTCTTATTCCAAATTTTAGTAGTTGTATATTTCAGATATCCTAGATGGGGATCTCATTACAACACTTCCATAGAATGTTGAAGAAAATATCTCATTGGAAATACCAAAGAAGCTACGAGATTGAAAACCCTAGAGAAGATATCTCAAGGAGAAATGAGGAGAAGGCTTGGAGAGACTCATTGAACGAGACTTGAAGAATTCCATTGGAGAAGAGTTGAGTAGAACTCAAGGAGAAGTTATTCAGAGTCAAGAACAAGGTTTGGTACAATTGTTGCCATTTGAAAACAAGTCCAAGGGAGAAGGATTTGGCAAGAAGGTTACCAAAATTTCAAGGAGAATAGTGAAGACCTCAAAACAGTCAAAATATTGAGAAGAAAGCCATTATATAGGCCAATATTGAATTCATAATTTGACAAGGAGGTTGAAGGATAAAGGATATAGAGAAGCCATCAAATTTGAGAGATTTTGAAATTGCCATTGAAGGTTTGAAGGTCATTTTGGATAGAGGGGTTTGCTGAATTTATAGCAGAATATTGAAGGGTTCTTGACGGAAAAACTCAATTGTAATTTTGAGGTTTTCTCTACTAAAATTTTGATATTCAAGGACAAAATTTCAATCGATACATTGACTACATTAAAATTTGAATTTTTTAGATTTGAGGACAGTAATGAAGCAGCAATTTGGGCAAAATTAGTAGCTACTAAGTTTCAAATTTCTAGGATATATCCTGAAGGAAGATTAAAGCCACCAAACTATAGTACTAGGTAGCAAGTTAAAGGAATTTCTAAGCTACAAATAGGTGAGCTAAAGAGCTATTTTGGGCCATCCAAAAATAGATAAGCATTTAGGTGATTCAAATCACCAACATCATCACCATCTACAAATGTAGAAATGGTATGCAACTAAGGTGCAAAAGGTTCATTAGTTGAACTTTTATATTTGGTTCTTTATTAAGTTTATTAAGCACCAATTTCAAGGTTTAAAGGTTGCATAAATAGGTTTCAAATTAAAGTATTCAAGGTAGTGCAAAATTTTAGTCTACAAGGTTTAAACCTACACATAAAAATAGAAGTTAGATGTATTTTGAGAGAAATAAAAATATTCGCTTTCTATTATTTATTAAGTACAAGAATAATTTACATATTTGCATATACTATAGTGAAAAGTATTATTGGAAAGCTTGGAATTATCAGTTAAAAAGTAGCCAAGCAAGGACAAAGTTACCAAGGGTTAGAAGGTAATATTAACTCCAACTTATCTTAGCCTACAAAGGAAGTAGAAGCCACCATTTTGAGAAGCCAAGAGAGTCAATTTTAAATTACAGGGAGAAAAATTCTATACTATTACCTTCTACATTTGAAAAACACCTTATTAGAGCCATTTGTGAGAGCTCTAAAAGTGAAGTATCTCAAAATAAAAAGGATATAGTTTGAACAACATCAACCTATATTTTATCACCCAAGCATATCAGATATTACTTATCAGAAGAATTCAGTAAGAAAGGAGAAAGCAAAAGGTAGGAAAAATATCTACACTAAGAACATCAAGTTAGTTACATCTAGCATCTATGTAGCCTATGGTGAAGGCAAGATAATGTACATCCAAAAGCCTTTGGTCAAGGTAAATCAAGATACCTCTAATATTCATAAGCCTTTGGTGAAGGAATCATAGGAAAAATACAACAATGCTTACCTCTAAGAAACACAATCGAAATGCACATAAAAATTGTGCAAGCATCATAGTACATAGTCTCTATTCTACCCATGTAACAATGTTGGAAGTAGCATCGTTGGTGCTAAGACTAAACATCCATTTTATCCATGTAGTAACATCAAATTAAACCAAAGCAAACATCACATTAAGTTTGGGTATACAATGTAGAAGTATTTATGGGTTGTAAGGTAAACTCAACAATATTTGCACCATCAATATGATGAAGAGATACATTATATTATAATGTGTATCATCAAGTTTGACTTAGTTTCAAGAAGGTGTTACTCACTACCTAAATCCACCACAAATACATATTTTGCACTCAAGAGAAGTGTTAGAATATTAGATATCATTTCTCTATGATTGAAGTTTTGGAATAATTCCAATAATTGCAGTGAATGGAAATTAAGCAATTGAGTCTAATACGTTGAATATCTTAAAGGAAGTTAGGGTACTTTGGTGAAGGATACAAACCACGTGGAAGAAGGTATTTCATGAAAGCAAGAGGTAAGTCACCATGTTGTTGAAGATAACATGAAGCACATAATTAAGAGGTATACTTGAGCATAAAATATTTATTACAGCTCCTACCATCAAGATGTTGAAGGAAACAGTTAAGACTCTTAACACTACTTAGCATAGGTATTGAAAGAAGGTGTAGTAGAGTCATTTCAAATAATTTTACAATATGCAAGTATGACTTAGCACTATCCATCTTACACTACACTAGAATCCAAAAGAGACACTCTTAAAATAAAGTGCATAGATAGTGCATATAGTAAAGATAACATTAAAAGGAGAGAGAGGAGTGAAATCAAGAAAACACATAGGTTGAAGGAAGTAATAGTACAAGAAGCTCATCCGTGAAAGAAAAAATAGTGTAGGAAAACATATTTACATAGAAGAATAACATTAAATGTAGCTAAAAAGAGGAGTAAGAGGTCTAAGTAGCACCTCAAGTTGATAATAAAGAATCAACTACCATTAATACATAGTAAACTGAGCTGATTATAGTTAGTTTGCAAGTCATAATCAAGAACTTGTGAAAGCACGAGGATACGGAAGCAAAAAGGAAAGCGAATACGCGATGCAAACAAAACAGGACTTAGCGCTAAATCCTAGGAATTTGAAAGTGCATGAAAAGAGGGAAAAGCATGAGCGAATCGAAATGAAACAAATGTGAATAAAGAAGACAGCCCTTTTTATTGATATGTTTCACAACTCGGTTACAATGCGCATCCTCCCCTTCCAAGGGCTAGGAGCGTTTAAGCATGCGTTCTTGTTACATCCATGGGTGCCTTTCCTTCTTCCGCGTGCCCACATGTAAAATGGGCGGACCAAACATCGCCGCCGCTTGCGTTGATGAGTCTTGACTCCTCGCTGCTCCTCCGATGTCCAAACCCTACGTTCAAAGGAACAAGAAATGGTCAGTAGCACCTGCGGATAAAACAAAGCATGCAATCCCCAAGCCTACGATAAGTGAATGAGAAAAATGAATTAAACTATGACTAAAACAGGTCCAAATGCTCTAAAAATTTGACAGGGGCATCAAGACACCACCAGGAAGGCTCTACAAAAAGAACAGTCGGGAAATTCCTCACCGATTTGAATTCGCTCCGGGGTGGGACGAATTCACCTACAACAAAATGCCGAAAAGGTACTTGTCCCAAATGTCCTGCCTAGGAAGCTCCAAAAGACCTGCAAACTTGGGGTTAGCTAATTGGGGGCATTTTGGGAAGACCCAGATGGTCAGATTTTCCCAATTTGGCCTCCATCAATGGGAATTTAATGATGCTACCTGTAGATTAGTAGAAGCGAGCAAAGATAGAAATATGATCAAAATTGTTCAAAACGAGACGAAATTCAAATGACAACCTATCTAAGCATCATAGAATTGAATGCAAAAATGAAAGAAAACAAGTCTACCATGGAATTCCCATCGCTCCGAAAGGGGGCGATTAGGATTGTGGCAGTGTGGGAGGGGGCGCCCATGGGGCAGGCCGCCCGCCGTTTGAGGCCTGATTTCGGCACCAATCCACTTGGGATGGGTCCAAAACCTCTTGTGTGGTATTGTCAACAAATTTGGTGGGATATTGTGGCCAAATGTCAGGTTTTGGGCTCGAGATTCATCCTCCCAATAGTCACCCAATGACCTCCCCTCTAAAGGAGATCAAGGATGTGAAAGGCGCAAATCCAAAAGGTGTGAGGTATGTAAATAAAATGACAGCACTTCGTTGCTCTAAAATGCTCCTTCTCTGTATATTTTGGGGTGAGAAAACTCACCAATTTATAGACCTGGAGGTCTCTTGAAATGGGCATGCAGAGGCGCCACTTGGCAATCATGCCTTCCCAGGGGGAAGGAGATTCCTCCCTGAATTGGGACTTCATGACTGACCTTGCAAATGCCTCTAACGCTCGAAAATGCTCACCCATACTCCCATGCGATGAAGGAAGCATTGAGTGGCGGATCTGAGCTGCCATTTGTCAAGATTTGACTTTTTTCCCATCAAACCTGCAATTCGCCCCACCCTGGAGCGAATCCAAAATTCATCCCTGGGTGGGGCGAATCCCAGTTTGAATTCGTTCCAGGGTGGAACGGATATTGAGCAAAGTGCCTGAAGGTGCCAAATTGATCTCTGACCTTCCAAAACTATTGTGAGAGTGGTTAGGACCACTGTTTAACCTCTGGGGGCTGCCCTTGGGGCTGTGTGTGTCAAAGCGATCAGTGTTTGCAGTCACATAATCGGATTGGTGTTGTTTTGGTGTCTACTAGATGCCCCTTTTTGGGATGCGTTGTGCATGGCGCAGCGTCGAGCAAAAATAGATAACCAAAGCACTAATGATTAGGGTTTCTCAATAACCTAACCAACTTTTGATGCCCCAAGTATGGAAAGGGCATGCATTCTTGAATCCTTGCTTTTGACGAGCGAAGGAACTCAATTCAAGTGTTAACCTTTTTCGGTGAGGTGTTACTTGATCTTGGACATTGATCGGTCATGAATAGGCAAAGGGCGCAACCTTTTGTCTGTGAGAACCTTGAGTTCATGATTCACGAAATGCCAAGTGATTTGATCTAGGTTGTGATTATTGCTTGTTTACTGCCCCAAGCAGGAGCGTAATTGTCTTTGTCAATGATTCTTTGAATGCATGTCATTTTCCTTAATTGGGTGTGTATTTGTTGATTGGTGACTAAGTGTGACTACCCCCTCAAGCGACGAATCGATGAGGGAATGACCTTCATGAGAAAAGCGACGAGTCGCTTGACCCAAGATGACTTGTGTGAGGGTGCCCTTAGATGTTTTAGCGTTAAGCGTGTGTGCAGTTTTTCGACATTTAGACCTATTTTTGGTGGGTGTTAACCCTTTTGGTGACGCTTTTTGGAGCTAAAATTGTCAAAAATCCATCTTCCCGTGGAGCGGTCCGGCTATGGTAGCCTTCTTAGGGAGTAGGATAGTGACAATTTGCAACCCCAATATCTTTTTTGGATGCCAAGAATGTCAGGCACGAAGGCGCCTTCGTTCGGCAATGTTATTACTATTTTTGGGTGGGTTGTGACCCGTTTGGACGACGTCGTTTGGGGATGAAATTCTCAAAAATCTGTCTTCCCGTGGAGCGGTCCAGCTATGGTAGCCTTCTTAGGGAATAGGATAGCGAGGATTTGTGACCCCGACATCTATTTTGCATGCCCGGAATGTCAAGTGCCAAAGCACTCTCATCGGGCAAGTTTATTAGCTATTTTGGTGCATTTTTGTTCAATTTTTGTTGTTTTTTGAAATTTTTGCCCTGAATTCATTCTGGGGTGGGACGAATACCAGCTTAGTATTCATCCCAGGGTGGGACGAGTGCTAACCAGAGTGCTCATCCTAGGGAGGAATGAATATAAGCTCAAAAGGCCTATTTAAAGGCCAAAACTAGGGTTTGGGCTCATTTGTAGTCGAATTTTCTTGCGATTTGGAGCTCTGGGGAGGAGGAGGTTAATTCTACGAAGCGAAGCGCTGCCGAATTTCTCCCGACATCATGAGTGCACAAACCGGATCGAGCGGTGGAGCCGAAGCGAGACCAGTAAGTGCTCCTTAGCGTTATTGCTTTTGTTATATGTTTTAAAACTGCAAGTGATTTGTTTAATTTTTCTTTGTGATGTTGTTTTCCCAAAATTAAAATGGAAACCCTAAAACTGAGCTGAACACAAACCAAGACTTAGCTTAAAACTGAATGGAAAACGTAGTTAAAACCTAGGTGAATTTTTTTTTTTTTGCTTTTAACTAAAACCCTAGGATAAACGGAACGTAAAACCCTAGTTTTTTAGGTTGAGCTTGTCAATTTTAAAACGTAGGTGAAAACCCTAGGTTAAAAAACTATTATTTTAATTTTGTTTTGTTTGTGCAGACTTTATTAATTTGAAACTTAGAATACATAAACCCTAAGACTGACAACTGTAGTTAAAAAAGTTTTTGTGTTTTTATGTTGTTGTCAGTTTTAAACTTAGAGTACAGAAACCCTAAGACTGACAACTGTATTTGCTGAAAAGAAAATGTTTTTGTGTTTTTATGTTGTTGTCCATTTTAAACTTAGAGTACAGAAACCCTAAGACTGACAACTGTATTTGCTGAATTGTTTTTGTATCTATTTTGAATTTTTGTGAATTTTGTTGTTTTTGAGTTGTACGTTGGTAGGCAGTGCTGTATATTCATGTTATTGTGTTGTACAATTTTTTTTTATGATTTTAATGTTTTTGTGTTGTTTTCTTTTGTAGGTTGTGAAGAGTCGGTATCGTGTACCTACTACTTTTGCTGAAGCGTGGGGGCGCTAACTATGGCTGATTGGGAGTGGCTTGATGCCCTTGGGCTCAAGCAGGTGGCTCGACTGGAGCCTGTGGTCGGGGATCGGGCCTATCTGATGGCCCTGATCAACCTATGGGATCCCTGGACCAACACCTTCCATCTCCCAATAGGGGAGATGACAATGACCTTAGAGGATGTCTATCGGCTTCTACGGATTTCGATAGATGGACTGCCGATCAGAACGTCGTCGCGTGATCAGCGGATAGTTGTACTGATACGATGCTTCGGGCATGGGGAGGAGCTAGGTGTGGAGAGCCCAGTGGAGAGGGCAGAGGGTGACTGCTAGATTGGCAGGATTCTGGTCCGATGGTGGCTTGAGAGAGGGGTGTTGGGAGTGAGGCACGCAGTACTCATGGGCCTCATTTCCAACATGCTGCTACCTGACTCGTCAGGTGCGAGGTTCCCATGGAACCTGCTGGATGTGGTCTGGCGGTTGGTAGAGTGCCCGACGGAGGCACCACTGATCATGAGGTGGGGGTAGACATTGCTGGCATAGCTCTATGGTGAGTTGTACGAGGTCCGCTATCGGAGGCGGAAGGGGATTAGCTGTAGCTATCTATTGTAGAGCTAGGCTAGCCGGGTTACCGTGGATGACTCGGACGGAGATGGAGGATAAGGATATAGGCTATGCGGCTCTATGGTGGTGGTCTGAGGAGCAGGGACAGAGTCGATGGTGGGCAGGTGTCGTAGGGCACTATGTCGATGCCCTCGCTCGACTGACTCTAGGGGAGGTGTTCTGGCGCCCTTATCAGGACTGTCTAGCCTAGTCGGAGGCTGGAGAGTGGCTCCGATGGGTACGCAGGGAGTGGTGGCTGATTGGGAGGCATGGGACCGAGCATGAGTTCTTCCCTTACAATCGGGTGACATGATAGTTTGGGGTGCACCAGGGGTTTCTTGGTGAGCCCGTGGTCTATCGACACCGGGGGACGAGAGGACTCTAGATCGACCGGTCATCATGCCACTAGGTGAGGATTCAGATGTAGTGATCGACGTCCCGGACATGGATGACATCGGGACTACCGTAGAGTACGACCAATGGTGGGTACTACGGTGATGGCAGGGAGAGGGGCCACTAGGAGGCATGGAGGCGTAGCAACCAATGGGGAGGGTGTCGAGGCACCAGGAGATGATTGGGGAGCTCCTCGAGAGGATGCAGACATGGTGGAGGTGGAGGATGAGGATGTGGATTTGGGGGTTCTAGATCAGCCGAAGATGTAGGACATCACGGAGTAGTGGGAGCCAGAGCAGGTCTGCTATTCTAGATATGCCTACGCCTCAGGTGGAAGTGGAGGACATGGAGTCCGGGCTACGTGCTGAGATTGTATGGTTGGAGGGGCTATTGCGATGGTGCGATGAGGAGTTGGGGGATGCACTGCAGGAGAGGGATCTCCTACGCATGCAGTTGGCAGAGTGAGAGAATGCATTGGTTGCCTACCATCGGTAGGATGGGGGTACTGATGCTGCATGGGAGAGGGATCTCCTACGGATGTAGCTGGCAGAGAGGGATAGGGCTTTGGTATGGTGCGAGGAGAACTTGGCGACGTATCGCCAGTGGGAGATGGACTCGGTGCGGCAGTGGTTGGAGCTGGAGGCAGAGATTAGCCACCTTGGTGGGTGGGTCCCTACATTCAGTGGAGGTGGATCATCACGCCGCTTGAGAGGGAGCGAGACTGAGCAATCAGCATCCTCTCGACATAGGCGACTGGATGAGGGGGGCGAGTAGGCGTGATGTGGGGGCTAGCAGCAGCCGCCCTGAGGGGTCTCATAGGACCCACACCATGGGGGTAGTTCCCGTCGCACCGATCCTGCATGATCATGGTGGCCGATGCCCTAGGCTTGGGGGTTTTTGAGCTTTTGGATTTTGTTGCGGGGTCACAGGACCGGTTCATTGTAGCCTACGGGCATTTTTGATGATATATACAGATGACTTTATTTTATTTATGCGAGTGATGATTTGATTTTATGCATGATGAGTGATGAGTATGGATGTATGCATGTTAATTTATTTTGATGGATGCATATGTTATGATGAATGCAAATGTTTTTGATTTATATGTGATATGCAAGATGGAATGGATGAATTGAATTTGTGTTGTTTGGCGAGGGCACCATAGACTGTTTAGACCTTTGTGGTTTTTCTTTTTTTGGCGATTGTTGATGGCAATGTGAGGATGAAAGATAGCGTAGTTGGTTTAGAAATGTAGCTAAGGTTTTTTGAGACTCAGACGGTTTTAACTCACTAGCCATGATTGTACTTTATCTTACAAGACTTTTGGACAAGGTATGAATCGGACTTGTCTTTGACCAAGTTATTTCACATCCCTGTGTGTGCAATTGAGTTCGTTTATGTGGTATTTGTCAGGATACCGCTAGTGCCAGATAGGTTGTCAACCAAACCTATCTTGAGGATCACCTAATTAGCTCCACTAACTCCTTTGTTGTATTTAGCTAGATTAATCTACGGTGCTATCTAGGATACCATAAGCTAGCTCATCCACATGCAAACATTGATCTGTACACGAGTTAATGTGACAGATATATCATCATGCGGGAGGTTTACCACCAGTGACCGATAGGCTATCCACCAAACCGGTGCGAGGTTTGCCTCATGACCTGTCGGAATGCTGAGAGTTCCAGGGATTCAAGTTCGACTCCCTTCTTTTCTTCAATTGTATTGGGATACTTGCTCTTTTGTAGTGATAAAAATCATTGTTTATTTTATTTATTTTATTTTTCTTTTGAGCAAGGGATTTGAATTTTGAGTGATGAGAATCACTATTGTATGTGCCTTTTGATGTATGCACTTTGGTGGTGATGTCAAATTTTTGGAGTTTTGACTTTTTGCAAAATTTTATGATGTTTGCAACTTTTGAGAACTTGGGATTCTTGGGGAATTGGGTAGGGAGGATGCTTGTCCTTTTGCCAACTCTCAGCATTCTTGGGGTCATTCGCACAGGGGGATGAGCAAGATAACCATTTCGCTTATGGTGACTTGGATTGCTGTGCAGGTTTCATCTTTCATTCACACAACTTGGGAATTTTTATGTGTTTTAATTTGTGTTGGGATGCTACGTAACAAGGTGTGATCCAAGTAGAACTCTACCTTTGTAAAATCTGTCTGACTTGGTACAGTACGTGGCTAGAAAGCTATATAACGACTGAAGGACGAAAACTCTTGATACATTAGAAGACCACTGACTCTGGTATGGTAAAAAGAAGTGAATGGCATTTATGTTTGATGGACTGCTTATAAAATGGAGAAATGTGGAACAAGATGGGTTGGCGGAGTAATTACAGTCTATGGTGCCTTTGACCTGTATGACCACAAATGTGCAATGTGTGGGTATGATGCTTAATGCAGCTACATATTTTTGTGTTTTTGATGGATTGATTTTTTTGTGAATATGAAGATGAGATGTGAAAAGAGCTCTTTATTGTTGTGATGAGTTGGAGTATGCCTGGAAATGAGATGCAAATTTTTGTTATTTTTGATGATTTTACTATTTTTGAATTTTCTTATTTTTGACCAAGCGATTGTGGGAATCCTTGGAGCATTTTGGTTGACCAAGCGGTAATGGGCACCTTTGGGGCATTTTGAGATTGACCAAGCGATTGTAGGAATCCTTGGAGCATTTTGGGATTGACCAAGCGATTGTAGGAATCCTTGGAGCATTTTGGGATTGACCAAGCGATTGTAGGAATCCTTGGAGCATTTTGGGATATGGCTCTCTTAGATATGGAATGGTCGCAAATGACTGATGTTCAAGGGTTCTAGTTCCTTGATTCCATCAAGAGAGGCTAGCCGGTATGTCCCGGGTCCTATTTTGCTATCAATTACATATGGACCTAACCAATTTTCCGTGAACTTGTCCCTTAGATGGGACGACAAACTAGAGTTCTGTTGGTTTTCTTTTAAGACCAAGTCACCAACCCGAAAGTCCCTCGGGTGAACTTTCATGTTGTATGCTTTCTTAAGTCGCTCTTGATAGATACGTAAATGCTCGAGAGCATTAACGCATCGTTCATCAAGCAACGTAAGCTGGTCTAACCGGGCCTGCCATGCAGTGTCATCATCGATGAACTCTTGCATTGATATGCGCAGGGAAGGAATTTCCAACTCGAGAGGCATGACTGCCTCGGAGCCATACACGAGCGAAAATGGAGTGCGATAAGCCCATAGGGCAAGTGGGATTTGGATGTGCCAATCCTTATGACTGTCTACGATTGTCTTTTTGAGGATAGCAACTAGCATTTTGTTTGACGCCTCTGCTTGCCCATTTGCCTACGGATAATAGGGTGTCAAAAAACTGTGCTGAATTTTGTACTTTGTGGTCAAAGCACGCACGTCTTTGTTCTTGAATGACGTCCCATTATCCGAGATTATTTTGGATGGAATACCAAAATGACATATGATGTTATGCAAAATGAACTCCACAATGCGGGGTCCTGTCGTAGAGGTAAGCGGAACTGCTTCCACCCACTTGGTGAAATACTCTGTGGCCATTATGATAAACATGTGATGACCTGACGACGTAGGGGAGATCTTTTCGATTAGATCTAAGCCCCACTATGAAAATGGCCAAGCCGACTGGATCGGCTGCAAGGCCTGGGAAGGTACATGTGTCAAATTAGCATGGTGTTGACACTTCATGCACTTCCTTACATATGCGCAACAATCTCGCTCTAAAGATGGCCAATAATAGCCCATGCGAAGAATGCGCTTTGCGATGGCCATACCACTGAAGTGGCCACCACACGTACCATCGTGTGCTTGGGCGATCGCCCAAGTGGACTCTTGCTGGTCCAAGCAACGAAGGAGGATTCCTTCATAGCTATGACGGTACAAAATGTCTCCTAACAAGACATACTTAGCCACTTTCTGCTTGAATGCTCATTTTGTGGCATGTGTCAATCCAAGCGGGAGATTACCTAACTTGAGGTAGTCCCTTATGGGTGAATACCAATCCTGCTGATCGAAAGCCTCGATGGTATGAACAGCCAATCCCTCTTGAAGTTCATCCCTAGAAAATGTTGAGTGGGAGAGAACTTGTAAGAATAGCATTGTGTTGCTATTAATGGGAGTAGGGGAGAACAAGGACCCCCAGTTGGCATGTTTCAGATGATCATGGATTCGAGAGAACTTATCCGAGGATGGTTCAATCTGGATCATGTGGATTCCTGGCGTCAAGTCAGAGCTTGCACGCTCCATCATGGATTGCGATAGTGTTTTGACTTGAATGGTTGTCATATCACCAGAAAGGTCTTGCGGGATTAGTGACCCCAAGGAGGCCATAGTGTCCGCAAAATGATTCGATGACCGAGGGAGTGCCTCGATGTCGTACCACTCAAGCTTCGCCAAGAATTTGTCCACAAGGGCTTTGTAGGCCTATAGAACTGGGCATTTGCATTGGAATACCCCTTTGACTTGGTTGACAATTAACAATGAATCACCAAAGATGTTCAGTCATTTGATGTTCATGGTGATTGTTGTCTGAAGACCTATGAGCAAGGCTTCATACTCTGCATTATTGTTGGTGCATGGGAAGTCTAATTTAAAGGACAGGGGCACTTGGAGCCCCTTGCGGTGTGAAGAATACAATTCCCGTGCCACCACCTTGCTCACATTTAGAACCATCAAAAAATAGGGTTATGTCGGCACTGTGACTCAGGCTCATCAGAATCTAGTGATTCTGAGACATGGAAGACCCCATCATCGGGTAGTTCTATGACTAGAGGCTGATCATCTTTGAGAGGAGCCTCTGCTAGTTGATCGGCTATGACCTATCCTTTGATGGATTTCTGTCCAATAAACTCTATGTCAAATTCTATCAACAACATGATCCATTTCGCCGTGCGACTACTATGATAAGTATGACTCATCATGTACCGCAATGGATTCTCCTTAGACACAACATACGTAGTGTTGCTCAGCATGTAGTGGCATAGATTTTTGGTAGCAAACACCACTGCCAAGCAGAGTTTCTCGACGTATGCATAGTTAAGTTCATAACTGACCAGGGTGCGGCTAAGATAGTAAGTAGCCTGTTCTTTGTGAAGTTCATTCTTCTGGGCTAGCATGGCGCCTAGTGCCACCTCAATAGCTGAGATGTATAAGTAGAATGACACTCCTGGTCTAGGTGGTGCCAATACTAGCGGTGAAGCCAAGTATTGTTTGATGTCATCAAAGGCTGACTGGCACTCGTCATCCCAGTGAAATGCTACCCCCTTGTGCAATAATTTGTTCATGGGTCGGCACTTGTCAGATAGCTGCGCTATGAAGCGCTTAATTGATGCGACCTTTCCCTGTAGACTTCTGAGCTGCTTAATGGTAGTTGGGGGAACCATTTCAAGGATTGCCTTGACTTTGTTTGGGTCCACCTCGATGCCTCGCTTTGAGACTATGAAACCCAAGAGTTTTCCAGATGTGACGCCAAATACGCACTTCTTGGGATTCAATCTAACTTTATGTTCCATGAGGCGATCGAGGATCTTGCTTAAGTCATCGAGATGATCTGGGCACAAAAGAGACTTGGCCAACAAATCATCCATGTAATCTTCCAAAGTTTTATGCATGTAATCATGGAAGATGTACGTCATGGCACGTTGGTAGGTGGCGCCAACATTTTTAAGGCCAAAGGGCATGACCTTATAACAAAATGTCCCCCAAGGCATTGTGAACGCCATTTTTAGTTGGTCCTCGGGATTGATACGAATCTGATTGTATCCCGAGAAACCATCCATGAGGGATAGCATTTCGTGACCTGCTGTAGCGTCTACCAATGCATCGATGCTTGGCAAGGGGAAATCATCCTTAGGACTCGCTTTGTTTAGATCTCAAAAATCAGTGCATATGTGAATCCTCCCATCGAGATTTTTGACGGGCACCATGTTGGACAGCCATGGTGGATAATCCACGCAGATGACAAACTGTGCATCCAACAACTTTTGCAATTCATCTTTGACCATCAAGGCCACTGTTGGGTGCATCTTACGTAGTTTTTGCTTAACTGGCTTGATTTTTGGATCAAGCGTTAGATTATGCATGACTAGCTATGGATCTAGCCCCGGCATGTCTCTGTATGACCATGCAAAAACCTCCTTCTTCTCTTTGAGAAGGGCAATGTAGTCGGCTTGCTCTTCGGGGGATAAGCTTACCCCCAGCTTGATAATCTATGGATTCATTGGATCCAAGCCGATGTCTACGTCAGTCGTCTCCTCGATCGACATGTGGGATCCGTCCTCCAACTGATGTGGAGTTGGGATCAAATGGATATCATTTGCTGAGTTTAAATCTGCATTGGGAACCTCGGGTTCCTCTTCGGCATGAAAGATATCCTGAGTTGTCCCTGGGGTAAAATGAAGCATTTTACCGAAAGGCCAGTACTCTGATGGGGATGGAGGTGAATTGACATGATCCCAGTCAATGGCATCTATGTCTAGATGCAAGGACCATGCTGGATCGGCCGGATTGTGGATGGGGGTGGTTAAGTCAATGGAGATCATGTTGATGAAATGATTTTGGTCTCCATTACCATGGGTGTGATGACTCGAACACTCTGGATGTTCTCTGTGCTCTGGATCTGGCTCTAGAGGTATTGGCATGAATGGATCGGCCCTATGTGTTGATAGGAGGATAGGGTCTACCCTCGACACTGATATCACCCTAGGGTCTCGGAGTGGAAGGTGCTCTTCGTATACCTGGAGCGGCGGATCCAACACTTGATCCCACCCTATTGGGTCTACGTACCACTCGTGCCCTGGCACTATGCCCATCTATTCAAATATGTCATTAATCTCCAAGGGGTATGGTTGCGGCCTCTACCGCATGTGATTAAGATATGTCATTTCTGTTTCATCTTCGTAATCACTATCGGAGATCCAAAAGCCCTCGTTGGCTTCGACAACTATTTGAGGCATTACAAGCTCATCCTGCTCGAGCAAATTAATCTAGCCCCATTGTGGTTGTTCCACTCTCCATGGGGGGACCTGATTCTCTTGACGTGGACCTGGCTCGCTTGGAGCCTCTAGAGGGAACATTGTCAAGAGGCTCTCTTGACGGTCATTCATGGGGATCACTTGTGAGTGATCACTATCGGATTCGAAGGGATCATATGATGTTGGTTCATATTCTGATTCATCCTCCGAAGATCCCTCTTGACACTATTTATACCTTCCTTGAAAGTGAGTCCCCGAACTTTCGCCTCTCTCTAGAAAAGGAGAAGGGTTATTGAGGTTAACAAGGGTGGTTGTTGACCATGGGAGGTAATCTCCCAATGTATACATTGTGTTTGGGTTGGCATAAGGATCTGATGCCAATCCACCCTTGTTGCCTATCCCTAGGCCTTGCATGTTTTCCACCAAGATGTCCAAGGGTAGGGGGTGGTTGAACCCTACTCCCGACTTGTCATAAGGCATTTGGTATCTTGGCTGGCAAAGGACATGCACTCCTTGCTCATACCTGCCTAGCCCATATCCATGCCAATTGCATTGGCCAAGATATCTTAGAGAAAATTTTAGGTTAGACAGATAGTTGACATCTTCTACAAAAGGCTCTTCATCTTCATCCTCTTGCATGCATGGCTCAGTACCATGATCAAGGCCCCCATACACAAAATTTGTCTGGTTTGGTGGGTAGCCTAAAGGAACAATTGTACCGATGGGGAGGCGAGGTCTCCCCATGTCTTGCATGGACTCTAGCACAGTCATTGCTACAACATTCTGCACTAGATACTCCCCTAGGCCCATACTGGCCATTTCAATAGTAATTGTTGGTGATTGAGAGGGAGGGAACGAAAGCTCTTCCTGAGTCCACTCCATGTTGGGTGAACTAGGAGCCTCAACTTCCATTGTGCTAGGCATCTCTTCGGTAGAGATGGTTGATACTGTTGGCGGCACCTCTTCTAGGGGTTGAGCCTCTTCCAGGGTTTGCTTCCCTTTGTCCTTCTATTTAGCCATGATAGGTGGCATTGTTGGTGAAGGACCGGATGATGAAGATGCACCTGGCTGGGGTTTTGATGGATTTATCACCAGTGGTGCTTGCAGCATCGGACCCTGTCTAGATGGATTTAACTAAAAATCCAAGTGCATCGATGGGAGGGTCGATTGCGGCATCAGTTGCACCGCATTGCAATATTTGAAGGGTTCTAAGTCCATCGGGACTACATGTACTTCCCCTTCAAATGTATACTTCAAACACTGATGAGCTATCGAAGGGACACACTTCATGTCCCTGATCCATGGCCGCCCTAGCAAGATGTTATAAGCCATCTCACCTTCCAAAATATGGCACAATGTAGGTATCATCTTTTGTCCTACTTGAATGGGTAAGACAATTGTGCCAACTGTCGAGCATATCGCATCATTGAATGCTCGCAGTGTATAGGTGGAAGTCATGATGTGAGAGGCTGGCAACTTTAGATGTTTCAATGTTGTTGTGGTAATGATGTTACTAGACGAGCCAGTGTCTATCAACACCCTCTTATACGGGATCCCATTGACCCACGTGATAACGTGCAGGGGTGGATCTGCCATGTCATCAGACACTGATTTAACTTCATCCTCTCGAAAGGTGATGATTGGCTCCATGCATCGTTTGACATGTCCCACAAAATTGTTGAAGGAATTCGCTTCGTGGGGCTGCAACTCGATGGCTTTCAATATCTCCATTAGAGCCTCTCGATGGGGTGTTGATTGTTGTATAAGCTCGTATATGGAGAGCCTAGCCGACGTGGTCCTCAAAATCTATGTGAGTTTGGTCCGAATCATGGCCGTGGGTCTAGGCGGAGGTAGCTGCATAGGGTGTTGTTGAGGTTGTGACGTCGATGGAACCTCTCTTGTGGCTGCCTCGGGGGCAACTCCTGGGTATCTCTTGTTCCTAGTCACTATGCTTATCATTCCTACATACCCTTGCATGGGGCAATTCAGTTTTTCGTATGCCTCATGGGCAGGCAAGGGGTCTTTGAAAACTCCCATCTGTTGGTTGTTTGGCGCTACGGGGTTGTCCATTGCCAACGTCTTATTGTCAATCAGGTCTTGTATCAATCCTTTGAACTTCCAACATGCGTTCAGGTCATGTCCCCTCTGCCTGTGGAACCTACAATACAAGTCCTCCTGGTATCCCTTAGGCTTGGGAGCATTGGGATCTATGGTTTGGATCTCTGGAAGGTTGATCAAGTTCACCGCTGACAAGCGGTCAAATAGGGAGTCTCTAGACTCTGTATAAGGTGTGTACTGTCACCTAGGGCGACGCTGCTAATTTTGCTCCTACTTCTGGTTTTCTCTTTCATAATTATTAGGAGGCACTGCCTGATAGTTAGCCTTTTGAGGCTGTATTTCTTGTGCAGGCTTAGGGACATTTATAGCAACTTGATTAACCATAGCGGGTTTTTGTTGCGTAGTCCCTATTTTTGTGTTCTTGTTCCATTATTTCTTCTTAGGTTTGGCAATCTCACCATCCTGTATCTTGATCTCTTCGATAATTTTGGCTTGCGCAGAGCTTCCTCTAAGGTGGCATATTGCTGCAGCTGCAATAGCATAGAGATCGATCTCAAACAACTTCGTGAGAACATTTGTGTAAGGTCGGACATAGGAGGGAGGTAGGGTAGCTTGGAAAGTAGAGTCCTCCACCGATTCTCGTAGGCCGCCATGGTCTCTTCCTCATACTGCCTGAGGCTGGCCAAGTCACTTAGTGATGCCTTCTTCTTGGTGTTGAAGGTGAAGCGTTCGAGGAATGCATCCACTAACTGATCCAAGTTATTGATGTTGTGCTTCGACAACTGAGTGAACCAATCCGAGGTAGGGCCCATGAATGTGGTTATAAATGTCCTTAGCAACAATGCATCATTGTCCTGAATGCCAAAACATTGGCTCAAGAATCTGGTCACATGCTCTTGGGCATCCTCCTCACCCTTAAAGATTGCCAACTGAGGCAGCTTGAAGTGTTCGGGGTAAGGGGGTGCGAGCGCAGCGAATGCACAGGATGACTATGGAGTTGGCGTAACATGGGCTTTTGGGGCCCAGAAGCTTTGGTTTCCATAGACTCCAAATGCTCTAGCAGTGCTTTGTATGCATCGGAAGATTTAATCTCTTCCTCTTTAGTTTGCTCCCGTTGTGGGTTGTGGGAGACTTGAGGCCTATGGGGGGGTGGCCGGATAGCAACCCCTCCACCTTGGTAGGGCATTTTGGCCCGCTCTGCTTCTTGTTCATACTCCTCGTAAACTTCCTGAGGAGTCTCTGGGCGAGACCTATGACCCTGGGTGGGTCCCCATGGAGGGTACCCATCGTTGTTTCGAGGAGTGGCCTCCCTCTCAGGTCTAGGGGGTCTCGGAGGCAAAACTTGATAAGGTCACGGAGACCTATCTCGCACCAAGGGATTATGCCTCTCATATGGTTCCGCTCTTTGGGTGCGAGGGGTTGGAACCCTCTCAGCTGGGTTATGAAGTAGCTCATCTATTTGGCACTGAATGCGCTCCTTGCTAAGGCGGTATAGGCGCTCTAGTTGTTGCTGATCTTGCTCAAGCCACGTGATCTGGGCTTGGCGGGTGGCATGTCTGGCGACTGCCGAGTCAATTTGTTCTACCATCTTGAGCCTTGGAGGCCTGGATGCCTCTCCTATGCATTTACCTCGGTCGTGATGATCCGAGATCTCAATGGGTCGCTTCCCTCTATCGAGGTTGGTGGCATTTACCCGAGGCTCTGGCCTCAATGGGTGACCATGGTACATAGCGGGTGCGGAAGCGCATGGCTCCCATGTTGTACATTGCTCTCGAGGAATGTAATGGTCTTCCTCATGCTCCCTTTCATATGTGTGAAAGGGGTGGGCGGAGTTAGCTCACCCTGCTTGAAGAGCCCTGCGCTCTGGGGTTTGTCTATTGGTTCTAACAGTGATGGGGGCCAAAGGAGGGATGCCATAGTCATGTGGCCTCTCCTCATGGACACTATGCCACTCTAGCACTTCATCACGTGGTGGCCACTCATATCGAGCTTCTAAGGGAGCTTTCTTGTCTATGTTGAGTGCCACGTGCAAGGATTCTTCCTGAAAGGGGCTATGATGAATGGGCGTGTCCCCCAAAGGGGTGTCCCTATAATTCCACCTTGACATGGAATGATGCGGACTCTCTTGTGGGTCAGGCCACCAAGGCGGTATGACCAAGTCCTTAGGGCTGTAGCGGAGGCGACTTGTGCCCCCTTGTACACTTTTCGTAGCTTCTGCCCTTGATTGGGCTTGGCTACGGGTGTACACCATGGTGTTGTTTTTCTACAAGCTAAATAGATTTTTATCTCTTTTATGATTTTTTTATGCTACACTAAATAGAAAAGAGCACACACATACACAAACAGGTGATTATCTCGTTTAAATATTAAAAGTGTGTCCTAAACCTGGTTTAGTGTGTTTTGTTTTTTTTTTTTTTTGAAGGTTTTTGTAAAGAATGTTTAAATGCAAAATGAGGGCTCTTATGACTCCCAAAATTGGTCGCCCCTTCGATATACCATTGCCAGGCCGATATACCAACCTCTCTATATACCCGCCCTTACGTGAGGGAAACTATAGGTACGTGAGAGCAGATGGTACGTGGAACATAGGCGGTACGAAAGGGGAATCACCCTATTTATGACACCTACCATAGAAGACTTATCCTCGTGCGTTGGGAATCACCCCAACTACACTCGGTCAGCTTTCATCAGGATTTACGTCTAGCAATAGTAGCGATCGGGGTTTATGAATGCAAAATTCAAGCCAAGGTGGTGATGAAATCCACCGTTGGTCTTGATCAAGGGCTGGGGTTTTACGACCAGCTCCTTGGTGTTTAATTTTCCACGTGGTGTGTGGGGTTATTTTTATTTTGCATGGAACAAAATAAACATGCAGCAAAACTTTTTCTATGCACACAAAAAAAGAAACCAGAAAAACAAAAAAACTGAAGACAGAAAATGACAGGAAAAGTGCAGAATTCTTACCTCTTCTCTGCCCGAATCTATCGGTTCTGATTTTCTGCTCAAAAACCTCACAGACTAGAATTCATCCCGGGGTGGAATGAATTACAGGACTGTATTCATCCCAAGGTGGGACGAATTCCCATTCGTCCCTGGGTGAGACGAATTACAGATCTGTATTCGCCCTCTGATGGAATGAACAACAGCCAACATATGAAAACGTGGTACCTACAAGCAAAAACAACCAAGTTTGGATCAGATATCTGATCTAAAAATAGAGGACAAGGTCCCACCATGATCTCCACTGAAAGCACGAGGATACGGAAGCAAAAAGGAAAGCGAATATGCGATGCAAACAAAAATCCGAACTCAGCGCTAAATCCTAGGAATTTGAAAGTGCATTAAAAGAGGGGAAAGCATGAGTGAATAGAAATGAAACAAATGTGAATAAAGAAGACAGCCCTTTTTATTGATATGTTTCAAACTCGGTTACAATGTGCATCCTCCCCTTCCAAGGGCTAGGAGCGTTTAAGCATGCGTTCTTGTTACATCCATGGGTGCCTTTCCTTCTTCCGCGTGCCCACATGTAAAATGGGTGGACCAAACATCGCCACTTGTGTTGGACTCCTTGACTGCTCCTCTGATTTCCAAACCCTATGTTCAAAGGAACAAGAAACGGTCAGTAGCACCTGCGGATAAAACAAAGCATGCAATCCCCAAGCCTACGATAAGTGAATGAGAAAAATGAATTAAACTATGACTAAAATAGGTCCAAATGCTCTAAAAATTTGACAGAGGCATCAAGACACCACCAGGAAGGCTCTACAAAAATAACATTAAGGAAATTCCTCACCGATTTGAATTCACTCCGGGGTGGGACGAATTCACCTACAACAAAATGCCGAAAAGGTACTGTCCAAATGTCCTGCCTAGGAAGCTCCAAAAGACCTGCAAACTTGGGGTTAGCTAATTGGGGGCATTTTGGGAAGACCCAGATGGTCATATTTTCCCAATTTGGCCTCCATAAATGGGAATTTGATGATGCTACCTGTAGATTAGTAGAAGTGAGCAAAGATAGAAATATGATCAAAATTGTTCAAAACGAGACGAAATTCAAATGACAACCTATCTAAGCATCATAGAATTGAATGCAAAAATGAAAGAAAGCAAGTCTGCCATGGAATTCCCATCGCTCCAAAGGGGGCGATTAGGATTGTGGCAGTGTGGGAGGGGGCGCCCATGGGGCAGGCCGCCCACCGTTTGAGGCCTGATTTCGGCACCAATCCACTTGGGATGGGTCCAAAACCTCTTGTGTGGTATTGTCAATAAATTTGGTGGGATATTGTGGCCAAATTTTAGGTTTTGGGCTCGAGATTCATCCTCCCAATAGTCACCCAATGACCTCCCCTCTAAAGGAGATCAAGGATGTGAAAGGCGCAAATCCAAAAGGTGTGAGGTATGTAAATAAAATGATAGCACTTCGTTGCTCTAAAATGCTCCTTCTCTGTATATTTTGGGGTGAGGAAACTCACCAATTTATAGACCTGGAGGTCTCTTGAAATGGGCATGCAGAGGTGCCACTTGGCAATCATGCCTTCCCAGGGGGAAGGAGATTCCTCCCTGAATAGGGACTTCATGACTGACCTTGCAAATGCCTCTAACGCTCAAAAACGCTCACCCATACTCCCATGCGATGAAGGAAGCGTTGAGTGGTGGATCTGAGCTGCCATTTGTCAAGATTTGACTTTTTGCCCATCAAACCTGCAATTCGCCCCACCCTGGAGCGAATCCAGAATTCATCCCTGGGTGGGGCGAATCCCAGTTTGAATTCGTTCCAGGGTGGAACGAATATTGAGCAAAGTTCCTGAAGGTGCCAAATTGATCTCTGACCTTCCAAAACTACCGTGAGAGTGGTTAGGACCATTTTTTAACCTCTGGGGGCTGCCCTTGGGGTTGTGTGTGTCAAAGCGATCAGTGTTTGCAGTCACATAATCGGATTGGTGCTGTTTTGGTGTCTACAACTTGGAAGGTAAGAATTACCCTCATATATATTACAATTTCAAAGGTGAAATTAAGGTGTATACCTTAAGGTTGATATTGATTAAGTTTTATACTATAGGGATATTGAAAGAAAGGAGTAACAAGGTGTTAAAAGAAACCCTAGCAAGCATATTGATTGCCTTAAAAAAGAAGTAGAAATTAGAAGCATTAAAATATTTATTATTATTACTTCAATCATTTGCAAATTTTAAAAAAAGGATACATTAGTTTAATTTACAAATACATAGTCTAAATTTTGAACTAGGGAGATATACAGTAGTGATATGCATATTAGAGAATATTCACAAATTGGGTGAATATTAGGATTTCCAAAATTGCAAATTGGTGAATATGAGTACCCTCGACATCGGCTCATTCACCTAAAAAATTTGGCATCAATTTTTTTGTAGGATCAATTTGCCACAATATATATCCAAACATAGGCATATTGTACTTGTTGGAAAAGTCTTTTCAAGCCTTATCTAATGGTGGTGTTTTTATGAAGTTGTAAGGTTATTTAATAGGTCAAAATTTACCCCAAATATGATCTTATATTTTAGGACTTCAAATACCCCAATTTTTGTGTAAAGATGACTGACTTTATTTGCTTAGGATTCACCTTGATTTCAATTAGGATTCATAATTTTATTACAAGTACATTTTGATTCCAACCCTTTATGCATAACATTGAATTATAAAGAATTCTGCATCAAATTGAAATCATAGAGATTTATAAACTTCATTATAGAAAGGTAGAAGGAAGTAAAACTCCAAATTTATTTAAAAGTTGGAAGATTTATTTTATTAATCTCATACTCAAGTTAAAGAGACATAAAATCCAACTTAACTATATTGAATATATTGATCATTTCTATCTAATTACATCATTAATATTTCTACAAGGAGAGATAAAATAATTGTTTTTAAAGTGTTAGAAGTTGAAAATTTTATTAAACTTGTCATCAAATTAGTAGTAAGACAAAATTAATTCAACTCATATCTAGAAAGCTAATCATTCTATCAAGACCATAGTTCATTTACTTGCAATATAGAAGATCTTTTACAAAACTTGAAAATTAAAAATATTTTCTTCAAGATTGATCTCGCAAATTGGAAGGTAGAAAATAATCATATTACTAGGGAGTCATAAGATAGACTACATAATTTTTTTATAAAATATACTTAAAAGTACTAAATAAATTTTGAATAATCTATTGATTAATAATTTGAAGAATCATAAGCTAGAATTCTAAATACCAGTGAACTATAAGGAATTCTTCTTCAAAGGTATATCTAGAAGAAACATGGATGAAATAGTAAGGAATGAATTCAATAATGAAGAATTATTTCATGAGTTAGAATTTTATTCTTAAAATCTAATAGATTCCTTTGAAGGATACAAATACTTATCCACTAGTAAAAGGGATATATTCTCAATGTTTCTTAAGGAAGCAAAAGAAGGAAATTTTATTCAATTAACTGGTTACCTTCATCAAGGACTCTTCAAAGCTTGATGGAACACTCAAAAGATAGTTATACTTACTTTAGAAGAATGTTTTGTTTTTTAATTATTTCAAAATAAGAGGTAAAACAACAATAATATTCAATATTATTGTAATAATATACTAATCCATCATGAAGAAGATACATCACTAACAAAAATGCAAAACAAGAAAATAAGAAGGAAAAAGAAGCATAACAAAAAAATGAATATGGGAGAAAGCACTTTTAAGCTGAATTCCTAACATAGTGAACCAATGAAACAATATTAAGAACCACATCTAGTGATATGGAATATCAATCACAAGTACAAGAGAAGAAATTGTCAATCCAAAAACATAGTTGTATTCCATTGATAACAAACATGTATAAATAGGCATTACATGACATATTTTGGATAAGGGTGCATTTAATGATAATGACACCTTAATCCTTAATATTTATTAATTCACACACCTAATTCCCTATCATTCCTCCCCACTGAAGAAGCATTGGTCCCCAATGTGTACAAATATGGAAGAGAAAGAAGGAAAACAACCAGGAGTATTGGGTACAACCGAAAATGTACTCCTATTACAGACCAAAATGACAACTTTTTACATGGGTGCATGAAACCAAAATATGGTAGTGGCATTGAATCATGATCAAAAAATTCTCTCCATTGACTATAAATACTACTATGTCGGTGGACATTTGAAATTGGTCCCTCAAAATGGTGAAAAATAGCAACAATTGATGTTAGAGTAAAATGCATCAAACTACGTGCCAAAGGGTACCAATGAAAGTGCACATTAGATTTTTTGTTTTGAATGTTGGGCCATGTGCATTAATGAAATGCATTGAATAAAAAAACCACAAAAATACATTTAATGAAAGGCAATGACATGGAAATGCATTTAATGAAAGTGGCATTGAAATGCATTTAATGAAAGTAGTGTAGAAATGCATTTAATAAAAGTTGTGTGGTTTAATGAATGCATTAATGAATGTGGTTTAATGAATGCATTAATGAATGCGGTCTAATGAATGCATTAAATGGATTAAATTGTAGTGGAATAAATTAAATTAAATTAAAACTAATTTAATTTAATTTAATTTATTTAATGGTTGTTTTGATGGTTGGGTCGCATTAATGAAAGGTGGGTGTAGGAAAAATTAAAAATGGGTAACGAATGCATTAATGAAAATACACATTCATTAATACTGTGTTTTAATAATGACAAAATAAATGAAATTAAATTAAAAATTTAATTTAATTTATTTGATGGAAATGTGGTGGTAATGATCTTTGTAACTGCCAATGATCGGAAACAAGCTGAAAATGATCGAGAAAGGTAGTAAACGTTCGTAAAGCACCAAAAAATATAGATCTGGCATGGTAGTGGCCATGGAGGAGGCAACGGCCAATGGAAGTGGTGGCAGCCAAAATCACACAAATCAGGAACACCATGAAATAAAAGACCACAATGGTGGAACAATAACAGGGCATCATATAGTGGCCAAAGATCATGGAAAAAATTATAATGGAAATAGCCAAAATGAGTAGCGACACTGGAAGACATAAAATCAGGTTGAAGACTGCCTGAAAACATCGTAAACATCAAACCAGGTGGAATGTTCCCTAAAAATTTTAATTTGACCAAAAAATGGCCAAAAATTTGTAGAGGGCCACCAAAAATAGGAAGCAACAAAATGACACCAAAGAATGGTAAATCAAGGCCATTGAAAATGAGCTACGAAGCCACCAAGGATGACAGTGGGAAATCTGTAGGCAACTGATCAACATACGACAATAGGAGATAAAAACTCCTCAAATGTAGAGACATCATATCAATGTGTGAAAGGCATGGAAGCACTGGAAATTACATGAATGGTGGCCAAAAACTAGATACCAATATCCTAGAGAGGAATCGTCGGTCGATAAAGGAATAGTGGAGAGGTTGAGGATGCACAGGGAGACCATAGAGTGTAGTAGACATGATGATAGCAGCAGAGATGGTAGCTTTATCTTCAACTACATTAAATTCATGTGAGCCAAGATCTATAATGTTTTGGAAGGCCTGATATGCATCAAGAGCTTCAAAGCTCGGATGCAATGTAAGCCACATGGTATAATGGAAATATGTTGGAAATTTGACCCAAAGATCTTGGTTCAAATCCATGTGTGGTTGTAGCTTCTTAAATATCTAGATTAGGAATTGAATCCTAATTTCCTTCAATAAGATCTTCAACAGTAGTGAGATCTTTAGCAGTAGTGATAGCAAGCATTTCTATTTGAATTGCTTGGAGTTTGGCAGCGATCTCATGAGGTGCAACAATGAGATCTTCAGTGAGACATTCAAAAGGTAGTTGATTCATGATTGCAAGAACATCTTGTAGTTTTATAGTGAGGATGGCAATTTGGGTAGAGACCTCATCATGTGAGAGAGTTGTACTCAAAATCATTCTATCAAATATGGAAATAGATGATGTAATTTGAAGGAGCACAAAATGAATGAAGGACAAATGAATGCCCAAAAAACATGGATCAATGTCATGAATTGAATCACTCCAAATCACAACTTGTATGAAAACAAAAATGAAGACGATCAAAGATGTTTAGATTTTCTAAATGTGCATGGCCAAGGTGGGATGATACTACGAACAAATTGGGAAAAAATTGTTTAGCTGATAAAAGTGCTTGAATCTAAGATAGACATTCCATGGATCTGACTACGGAGGCATTATCATTCCCCATATGAACCAATATCATACTAGAGGAAGAGGCTACTAGCCTTTATTCTGCAACCAACTCTAATACCAAATGATATGGAATAGCAATCGCAAGCACAAGAGAAGAAATTCACAATCCAACAACTTAGTTGTATTCCATTGATAACATACACCTATAAATAGGCATTACATGACATATTTTGGATAAGGGTGCATTTAATTATAATGACACCTTAATCCTTAACATTTATTAATTCACACACCTAATTCCCTATCTTCCAGACACATATAATAGGTACAATGAGGAAAGCAAGAAAGGAGAACTCAAACTCCAAAATGAAATCCATATTGAAGATAAATATGAATACCATATTAAAAACTAAAGTCTTTAATAACCAAATAATGTAATGCAGGGAGGTATTGGAATATATTACATTATTTGGTTCTTACTAATGTGCCATCATGGATACATATTTAGATTAGAATTTTATTAGGATTTAAGTAGTTGGTTAAAGAAATGTAATAAATGCACAAGTGTTAGATTGTGCATGTAGTCCACATGTACATGAGTTATTAGAATAGAATAGTAAGGTATCATAGGAATGTGGAAGGTAAAGAGGCATATCTCATTATAAATAAGCTTTCTTAGAGTAGAAGAAATAGTGGATTTTGTAGTGCATAGGTAGAACAGTAGTAGATACAATGTAGATCATTTTTATCAAATGGAGAGACCTCTATTGAATAGTATTACATATTTTCATAAGGTTTCATTAATGGCTATTTCTTGAGTACTTTTAAAAGTTTCTTATCATATTTTCATGCATATTAGTTAGTCATTATCATAGTTATAACATTTTATGTTTATTTGCATACTTGTGGTTGCTTTTCCTTTATGTTTATAGCTTCAAAAACTACCAAGAAATCATCTGAAATATTTTGTTATGCTTTCAAATATTTCCTCCCAAAATTCTAACGGAGACTAGGGATCCTTACACGTACTAGTCCCACTTATACCCTTTCTATGTTAGAATTATATATAGGATCCCATTTCTTGAGATAAATGCTAGATCTACCCATAAACCACGAGCCTCTTATAAGAGCCCTCTAGAAATATTCTTCATTGTTAAAATAATAGAGGAATAACCTTTCGATAGAAGGGAGAATTCCACATGACTTTAACTTTCCAATGACTAGTCACCCACTCCTTAATGTGCTCCCATATTGGTCTTGAGCCTATAAAATTTCAAATAAGAGTTTTATTGAGTCTATTTTATACTCTTTCATAAAATTTGTCAAGAATATATATATATATATTTTTTTTTTTTTTTTTTTTTTGAATTTACATGGTGGAATCGGTAGCCGCCACGAATCCGGGCAAGTTGTCCATATTTTATGGCCACCACAGTATTCTGCATTGTCTGCCCTAGAATCCGCCACACATATCTTCACACAATCTGCCCCTATAACCACCATGCCACAATCATTTTAAACCTTTTACGCTGCTGAAAGCACCAGGAAAGGAACAAGCGTTCAGTTCGACGAGGCTCGAGATTTGAACCTTGGACCTCCACCCCCTATGGGGTTTGGATGAACCAATTGGTCTACACCTCGGACCTAATTTTTCAAGAATATTAAAAAATATTATTCCCTCAATTTCATAGAATATTAGTAACAATTATTCCTTGTTTTCTTTCCCACACCTCTTCCCTTTCAATTGCTTTACCCATGTTATATTATCCTTGTCTAGATTACTCCTCTCATGTTGTAGCTTTGGGTTATTCTCCTATACTATAGGAGATTCAGTCACACATTAAACCAATTCTACAACTCTAATTTTGTTGCTCTATGTTGGAAATACTGAGTATATTGAGTTGTCATTGATGTCAAAGGGTGCATATTATTCAAGGTAGAAATATTCTTCAAGGGTGTGAAGTTGACAAGGTTGGAAAATATAACAATGGACAATTATTTAAGGTAAGGTTTTAAATAAAGGATTATAATATTTAAATATCATATTTAAATATTATACAGAGAAGAACAAAGGTTAAAAGTGGCATGGGAAAAAAGTTTAAAAAGAAGGATAAAAAGTTTACAAGTGCTTGGGACAAAAGTTTTACAAAGGTGGACAAAGGTTTAAAGACTAAAATTATAATATTTAAATATTTATACTTAAATATTATAATACCAAGAGGGTTTAAATAGACAAGGTACCAAAAATCATTGAGAGAAAAATAAAATTTAAAAATCCATCTCAAGCATCGATGCCATGGAAAATGAAATCAGAGGTTATTAAATGATGCACCAAATAATTTGAAAAGCTAAGGTTTTTGTATGTGAAATTTGATATCTCATTGTTCCTTGTATCTATGAATTTTAAGAATAAGAGAATAAAATCTATTGTGTGAAGCGAACTTAGAATAAGAACTAAGTGCCATGATTTTCATTTCAACTGGGTGGCTAACCCAGTTGGTCACTGAGCTAGCGCTAAGGCAATGGGGATATAAGGTCACAGGATCGAATTTCGACAGGTCCTGTTTTGCTTGTCATTGAGGAGAAACATTTTGGATGGACAAGGAAGGCTTCAAATGTTTTGCACTATGTACTAGTTACTACCTACTGGGGTAGCCCATATGGTTACCAAGCCTTGGCTTGAGAATTGCATTGGTAGAGGTTAAGAGTTCGATTCTCAGTGATTTCATGGGGGCTTGCTGGTAAAGGTATGGAAACTTTTTCATTTATATTTCACATGAGGAGAGATAGTTCGCTGGCTTATTTGGTTAGAATAAGAGTTAATTTTTTTTATATATTTTAATATAGAAAAGGAGACATAATGTGTATTAAGGATTATCTAAAATTGTAATTTGTGCTTGAGGAAAATAAATAAAGGGTGATTTGGGTATTACTTGAAAGTTATAAATATTGCATGTTAGAAAGGGAGTTATAAGGTGTAATGTGGTTTAGTTTTTATTGTATTTCTACTTTATAGAAAAAGAGAATTTTAAGGGTTTGGTTATTCTTAAAATATTTGAGTGTGAGATTAAAAAGGAGATATAAGGTATTATTTTTCAAGCTTTATTGTGCACATTTTTGGGAAGGTTTTTGTGGATGATTTTCTATCTATGCAAGAAATAGAAAACCTACTAACAAATTTTTTTGAAGGATCAAAAAGAAAATTATTTTTGGCAAGACAGGTTTAGAAAGAACATGCAAAAGAGGATCATCTTCATTGTGGTAGTTTTAGAGGTATGGTGATTTAATTCCTTCCTTAAGGTGTTTTGGTTGAGCAAAATATTTTTGATGTCATATGGTTGGAGGTATAATGATTGATTTGATGTGCATTAGGGTTGATTGAAATTAGAAGTAAATGTGCAAATTTTATAGTTTAGATTTATAGGTAAACTTGTGCATTGGTTTTGATTGAAATTGGGAATAAATATGCAAGGGTAGATCATATTTGTGAGTAAATTTGTGCATTGATTTGATGGAAATTGGAAGCAAGTATGTAAGGGTTATAGATAATATTTGTGAATCAACTTGTGTTTTGATTTGACGGAAATTGGAAGCAAGTATGCAAGCGTTAATAGATCAGATTTGAGAAGCAATTTTTTGCATTATTCATGATTTATTTTGTGAGTAGATGAGAAGGACAAATTTACGAATTATGATTGGTTTTTGAAGTAAAGGTGGATATTAGCTATTACCAGGTCAGTTATCAAGTACTAGACTAAAGCGACCTTTTGATGTAATGAGTGTGAGACATGTGAAAGCAATAGACTTAATGAATGTGAAGAACATATTGGGAATTTGTTAGTGCATATAATTATCTATATGTTCATGAAGATAAAAGAATTCTGGGTAGAATATGTCTAAATTGCTTTAGTTGAGGAAAACACATTGAATAATAAGTAAAGAACTTGATGACATCATTATGCTAGATCTAGGAATAGATAAGCATTGATTGTATGCCATATTTGGGAAAGTTATGAGAATTGTTTGTATTCTATTTTTGGGAAAGACATGAGCATTGTTTGTTTGCAATATTTGGAAAATATTGAGCAAAATTTGAGTAGAATTGTGAGCAGATTTGAGCAGGATTATGAGCAGGATTGTGAGTAGGTTAAGCAGTGTTAGGAAGCGTATTTGAGCAGGATTATGAGCAGATTTAAGCAGGATTATGAGCATATTTAAGTAGGATTATGAGAAATATTGTGAGTAATTTTGAGCAGTGTTAGTGAGCATATTTGAGAAGGATTGAGCAATGTTAGTGAGTAGATTTTATTAGGATTTAGCAGGTTATGTGAGTAGTATTGAGCATGTATTGTAAGTAGATTTGAGCAAGTTTTGTGAGCAAATTTATGCAGAGTTGTGAGTAGGTTTGGAGAATATTTGAGCAAATTTATGAATATATTGTGGAGTATATTTTAGTAGAGTTTTGAGAAGGCTTTGGAGCAAACTAGTGTAGATGGGATTGTTGTCTCATGTGGTTAGAGTTCCATGAACCAGAGTATATGGTATTAGTATCTCCTATGGATTGAGGTCCACAAACTAGAGCAAAAGGGATTTGTGTATCCTATGGATAGAGGTCCACGAACCAGAGCATAGGGGATTGGTGTCTCTAGTGGATAGAGTTCCATGAACCAGAGCATAGGTGATTGGTGTCTCATGTGGATAGAGGTCCACAAACCATAGTAGAGGGGATTGATGTCTCCTATGGATAGAGGTCAACAAACTAGATTAGAGGGGATTTGTATCTCTAGTGGATTGGTATCCATGAACTTGTGAGAGGGGACAGGTGTCTCCTATGGATAGAGTTCCACAAACATTGTAATAGGGAATGCATTTCCATGAATTTTATTGAGAAATTTATATGAAATATTTCTTCGTGGATGTAGCGCACATTGGGTAACCCACATTAAATCTATGTCTCTCATGTGTGTGATTATTTGTACATTGTTTCATTATTGCAATTGATAATATTGGATGGTATTGCTTTGGAAAGAAAATTAAAAGTTTGATCTTATATTGTTCACCCCTCCTCTTAGTATAATCTTGTGTTCTTCACTCTACATATTGATCATACCATTGCCTCATATTCCCATCTCTTGTGATTCCTTTCATACCTCCATAATTTCCTTTCCTATCTCTATAATCATCATGAAATTATTGTTGATGATCATTTGACACTTGTATGGAAATTTTGGTGATGAAACGAGCCCCAAATTATGGATTCCTAATGGATTAAGGTAAGTCTCAATAGCCACAAAGGCTATGTAAGGGATTATCACTCTTTTATTACCAAAAATATTCCATGAGGAAATAATTGCTGATAAACTAGACATGCATTTATCTCCAAATGATAACTCTTTATATACACTCTTTAAGGTTATGACTAAGAATAGGGTCTAGGGTTGTTGACCCTTTTTACTACTGACACACTCAAACAATTTAGTTTGTGGTTCTTGAGGTACTCCTTAGAATGTTTTTTAGGGTCAATAGCCCAATTACTTCCTCTCATTAAGTAGTCAAGACTTAAACACAATCTGTTGGAAATATGAGCAGGATGTGTTTTAGGGTCAATAGCCCAAGTACTTCCTCTCGTTAAATAGTCAAGACTTAAACACAATCTATTGGAAATATGAATAATGTTAATCAAATGGTTCATGGTTGATTTTCTAAGAGGTAAGGATATAATATTTAATTTAAATATTATATTCCTAGAGATCCCAAAAGATAAGCAAAAATGATAATAATATTATAATATCTGGGCAAAAGAAAAGGGTTGAAAAGATATCTCCATTCCATGGTGGTTGAAAGAAAATAATAAGGTTATTTTGATAAGGTGAAAATGGCAAAAGGTTTTCCTAAAAACCTAAGAAATATTATATTTTATTTTATTTAAAAATGCCCAAAGGACATTTAAATATTTAATTATAATATTTAAATTCATTTTGAATTTAAAATAATTATAATTAAAATATTATTTTTGAAATGCAAAGTTCTTTTTGAAAAATGGTGGCAAAATCAAAATGAGGGTCGATGCATTCATATTCATCACATTTCATATAAAGAGGGGGTAAATTATTTCCCCAAAGTTGATCAAGCATTCAAAGTTTGAGTTGAGCAAAGTAAAATTTTGTGCGTGCATTTCGAGGGAGGAATCTTTGTACGATTCGAAAAGGATAGAGGCATGTGTGTTGAAATTAGTGAGGGCGTGAAGATTCTACACAATACGTTGGGTAGCATAGATGGTAGGAAAGGTAGTGATAAGACTTTTGTGGAGGCTAGGTTGTGGGTTCAAGTCGCACAATCATGTTTTTCAAGGAAGAGAGGAAGGGTTTTGCATTCGATGTGTTTGGTGCAGAATACAAGGATAAAATGGATATAGTGTGCTATTTGTTTCAAGTGGGTGTGTAGCCCACATGGAAAGCCTAGTTTTCTCTAGGGTGCAACACTGGCAGTGAGGTTTCGGATTTGAATTCGTGCAGAGGCAGTTTTTGTTGTGGATAAACATTTTGGTGCAAATTCTAAGGTATGAAAAATTAATTTAATTTTTGTAAGGCCTATGTTATAATAAAGGGTGTTTTGAGGTATACATATTATTAAGAGGGTAGTGTTTCAAGTAGGGAGGTATAAGGAATAAAATAGTTTATTTTAATTCTTTGATGCCTTGGAAATGAATTAGACAGTGGAGTTAAAAGGTGAATATGGAATTTTATTGTGATATTGCTTTATAAAAGGGAGATAAATTAATTTGATTAAAAGTCAAGAAAAAACTTGTCAATGCTTTGGAATATTTTGAAGTGCTAATTATTTTTCTTTTAGAAGTGCATTAAAATATAGAGGGAGTAATAAGGTGTATTTGTGATATCTAACCCTTGTGATTGGCAAAGAGAGTGGTTATGATTGAGACAGATTTTTAAGGACAATTCTTCATCAAACAAAAGGTATGGGCATATCTTCCTTGTGAGTGATTGTTGGATATTGTGAATGCTAATTTTGAGAGAAAAAAGGTTGTTTGATAAGCATTGTTGATTTTTATTGTTAAAGGTTTTTTTGAGTGAGATTTGATGATAAAAACCTTGTTTGATAAGCATTGTTGAGTTTGATTGTTAAAGGTTTTTCTGAGTAAGAGTTGATGATAAAAACCTTGTTTGATAAGCATTTTTGGAAATATTGAGTAAGCTTTCATATGCTTGAACTAGGGTTTGTACAAGATCATGAATATCATTGTTATGTGAAGTTGTGAACTATCTTGAACTAGGGCTTGTTCAAGATCATGAGTATCATTGTTATATGAGATTGTTTGATTAGAATTTTTTGAAATAATTGAGTGAGGATTCATATGCTTGGACTAGGGTTTGTAATCAACGAGTGTTTCATTGATTGATTTATTGAGTGGTGTTGATTGAGCGTATTCAAGTGGAAGTGTTGAAGTGATAGTTCAAGTTCTAAGAAAAAATAATTTATATTTTATAATTTTATTTGAGAAAGAGATTGAAATTTATTTAGCATTGTTGTGAGTGTGAAACATATTGAGTCTCTAACAATTATCTATATGTTTCTATGATATTTAACAATATTCTATGTGAAGCTTCTCTAATTTATTGAAGAGTATTTTGTGTTATATTGAATTGAGTTGAGTAAGATTTTGTGGAAGCTTACAATATTGATTTGAGACAAGTCTTGGAGGAGACTTTTTGAGCAGATTGGACAAGTTCTTGTGAGGACTTGTTGAGCATATTTGAGGTAAGTCTTGGAGAAGACTTGTTGAGCATATTGGATAAGTTATAGTGAGGAATTTTTGAGCAGATTTGAGGTAAGTCTTGGAGAAGACTTGGTGAGCATATTGGAAAAGTTCTAGTGAGGACTTTTTGAGCATATTTGAGGTAAGTCTTGGAGAAGACTTGTGGATATATTGGTGTGATATTTTGTGGAAGCTTACAATACATATTTGAAGATAGATATTGAGAGAATATTGGATAAGTCTTTGAGAGGACTTGTGGATAGATTTTAGGTAAGTCTTTTGAGAAGACTTGTGAGCATATTTTATTGATTGAAGTTTTCAAACATTGAGTTAAGGTTTAGAGCATATCTAGTAGAGTAGATTTGAGATTGAGTTAAGCTTTATGTTAAATCTTGAAGACATATTTGAGGATAGATTTTGGTGCAGATTTGAGGACAAAATTTGGTGTAGATTTGAGGATAGGTTTGTGCCAGATCAAAGACAAGAATTGAGCAGATTTATTCTATACCGAAGGAATATATTTAGTGTATATTTGAGGACAGATATTAATAAGATTTGTGCTAGACCAAAGGACTATATTTATTTTATATTGGAGACAGAGCTGAGGGCAAGCTTTAGAGGTGACAGAGTATAGAGGATGATAGTATCTAGTGGATAGAGGTCCATTATCTAGTGCAATGAAGACAGGTCTTCTGAGTGATGCAAGGAGTATTTAGTGGATAGATATCCATTATCCATTGTAGTGGAGGTAGAATATCTTCTATAAGATCACCAACTAGATCAGAGGAGAAAGGAGTTCTCTTATGGATAGATATCCATGAACTAGCTAAGGATATTGGTGTCTCTTGTAGATAGAGATCTATGAACTTGATTAGGGGATTGGTGTCTCCTTTGGATAGAGGTCCATAAACATTGTAATAGGGAAAGGTTTACCAAGAGATTTATTGAGAAAATTTTAGTGAAATTTTTTCTTCGTGGAGTAGCCCACATTGGGTGAACCACGTTAAATTGGTGTCTCTATTATGTGTTGTTTTTGTGCATTTTTTTTTTTTAAGAAAAAAACGCAGATAAAAACCCTCCCGAGGCCCCCTTGATCCCCCCCCTGTTCCCACTATCAATTTTAATTTTATTTTCTTTTCCAATTTTCTTTTAAGTAGGGTTGCCGACTTCGAACCTTCCTCCTGGTTTGTGGTGTTTGTGCATTGATTCTATTACTAATGTTTATATTGCTATTGTTACATTGCATAATATTGATTGAGAAAGAAAAAGTAAAAAATGGTCTTATATTGTTCACCCCCCCTCTTATTATAAGCTTGTGTTCTTGAATTGGTATTAGATCAGGTTCCTTCAAAATATTTTAATAGATTTAAGGAAAATCTTACAAGAGCACAAATGGATTTTAAGAGTGGATTCTTAGATAATTCAGCACCATTATTTTATGGAAGTGATTATGTATTCTAGAGTATGAGAATGAAGATTCACTTTATGGCACTTGGTAATGAAATATTGGAAGCAGTTGAAAATGGACACACACCACCAGCTACTCCATCTATAGATAAATATGGTGAGCTTATACATAATTACAATTTAAAAGTAATAAATTCAATTTTTAAATGTTTTCATAGAATAGAGTTCATAAAGGTTATGCATTGCAAATCAGCAAAAAAAATTGGGATAAGTTGCAAAGCATATATGAAGGAGATAAAAAGTTCAAAAAGGTAAAGTTCCAAAATCTCAAGGGACAATTTGAAGATATAAAAATAAATGATAAGGAAAAAATTAGTGTTTATCTACTTCATGTAGATGAGGTTGTTAACTCCATGCAAGGACTTGAACTTGAGGTTCAAGAATATGATGTTTGTGATAAGATCGTAAGATCACTCCCAAAAAGGTTTAGTGAAAATATTTCAACTATAGAGGAATCAAAAGATAGTGATATTTTGATAAGGGATGAATTACTTGAAATTCTTACAACTTTTGATATGAGAACAAAAGAGGAACCCAATATCCTGAAAGAAGCAACCTTCAAAGCTACTAAGAAAACAAAGGGTAAGAATTCATATTCAAGCAATGAGTTATCCAGTGATGAAGAATCAAATTATGGTAGAAGGAAGAAGGATCCAATAATATTTAAAGATGAAAAATATGTTAGATGTTTCAATTGTGAAAAACATGGTCACTATGCATCTGATTGTCAAGAAGCTAGAAATAACAATGATGAAGAAAAACATGATCATAAGAACAGGGAATCAAAAAAATATAGGTACCAAAAGAAAAGCAGGGATGGTCAAGGAAGGCAAAGAAAGAAGTTCTTATGAATATAGAAGAAGATTTTCTATGTAGACAAGGCAAGTAAGTACTCAAGTTATCATGATAATAGTTCCTCAGATAATGATAAAGATGAAGTTATATTTTTGGAAAAAGAAAAGGAAATGGTTAGGAAAAGGTCACCAAAAATCCTCAAGTGTTTAGATGTGGTAAATTTGGTCATCTAGAAGATAGTTGTACAAGAAGTGGTTTTAGTTTTAGTGATGATGAATATGAAGATACACTTGAAGTACCAGAAGAGAATCTTCTAATGGCATTAGAAGAAGAAAGAGGTGATCCTATAAAATATGAGTCAAAAAAGAATGAAGATGTTTTCAAAGGTAAAAAATAGAGGAAGAATCATAGAATGGATAATTTGATCTTTAGGGAGAGCTTATTCATGCCCTTGATGCATTAAAGAATGTAAGAAAGAAAAACTACCAACTTAAGCTTCAATTTCAAGAATATGATGAAGAGAAAGGAAAGCTTACAAAGGATATAAATAAGTCAATAGCTAATACAAGGAATTTCAAAGATAAGTTAGAAGCAAAGGTATTAGAATGTGAAAGTTTAGAGCATGAAGTAACTCTAATAAGGAAATAAGTAAAAGAGTCTAAGGATAGGTTACACAGGTTTGGGAGAAGCTCAAATAATTTGGATAAAATTATGAAGACACAAAAACCTACATCAAGAAAGATAGGTCTTGGTTTTGAACAGGTACAAAAGAAACAAGGAGAGGAGTAAACCTCGAGTTCTGAAGAAGAAGAAAAATTATAAGAAGAAAGTTTAAGATAGAGTGAGACTTCTGAGGATGAGTTGGAAAATATAAAGTTCAACAAGGAAAGGAACAATGCACAAAAGAGGAATAGATGGAACAAAAACCAACATAAGATAAAAGAGACTAAGAGACCAATGAGGTCAAGGCAAGGTAGTTTCAATGGATGTTATTTTCATGTCACAGGTTTGGGCACAAATATTCTCAATGTAGGACACATGAAATATAGGAATATGGAAAGTTAAAAAATAGGTAACTTTTTCAAGGGTATTGCTACTCTTGTAATCATTTTGGGCACAAGGCAGTGAATTCCAAAGTTCATGACAGGAATAGATATGGTTTCACTAGGAGAAATTCCAAGACATTTGCACCTCTAATAAATAATAACATTAAGTGTTATAAGTGCAATAATTATGGATATACAACAAAGTGGTGTAGAAAATAAATTCCAAAAACAAACAAGAACAAGAATATTCAGAGGAATCAGAAGGATCAAATGAGGAGGAAAGTGGACAAAGGTAAATATTAGTGCATGTTGGGAGTATAAATACTCCCACCATAGAATTAACCACCTCAAGAGGAGGTGGTGGAGGGGCTAAGATAAGATTTTAATTCTTATCCCCGAGCCCCAAAGGTGAGCCTTTGCCATTGATGAAAAAGGGGGAGAAATTTGTGTAAGGGGGAGAGATTTGAGTTAGAAGGAAAAAATTCAGTTAGGGGGAGCAGTTTCCTATGGGGAGAAGAACAGAAAGAGGTAAAAGAAGTGATAAAAGGTAAATGGTTTACCGTCAATGAAAAAGGGGGAGATTGTTGGAAATATGACCAGGATTTGTTGTCATTGATGTCAAAGGAATACAAAGAAAATGTCAAAAGAATGTTAAGAAAATGGTTCATGGTTGATTTTCTAAGAGGCAAGGATATAATATTTAATTTAAATAGTATATTCCTAGAGACCCCAAAAGAGAAGCAATAAGGATAACAATATTATAATATTTGGGTAAAATAAAAGGTTTGAAAATATATCTTTGTTCCATGGTGGTTGAAAGAAAATAATAAGGTTATTTTGTGAAGGTGAAAATGGCAAAAGGTTTTCCTAAAAACCTAAGAAATATTTTATTTTATTTTATTTAAAAATGCCCAAAGGAAATTTAAATATTTAATTATAATATTTAAATTCATTTTGAATTTAAAATAATTATAATTAAAATATAAATTTCAAAATGCAAAGTTATTTTTGAAAAATAGTGGCAAAATCGAAATGAGGACTGAAACATTCATATTCATCACATTGCATATAAATAGGGGGTAAATTATTTCCCCAAATTTGATCAAGCATTCAAATTTTGAGTTGATCAAAGTAATATTTTGTGTGTGCACTTCGAGGGAGGAATCTTCGTCCAATTCGAAAAGGACAAAGGTGTGTGTTGAAATCAGTGAGGGCACAAAGATCCTACATGACATGCTAGGTAGCGTAGATGGTAGGCAAGGCAGTGATTAGAATTTCATGGAGTCTAGGTGGTGGGTTCAAGTCACACAATCACGTTTTGAAAGGAAGAGAGGAAGGATTTTGTATTCAACATTTTTGGCACAAAATACAAGGGTAAAATGGACACCGTGTGCTCTTTGTTTCAAGTGTGCATGTAGCCCATGCAGCAATCCTAGCGTTTGCTAGGGTGCAAAACTAGTAGTGAGGTTTTTGGTTTGAATTCATGCAGAGGAAGTTTGTATTGTACACAAAAAATTCATTGCAAATTCTAAGGTATGAAAAATTAATTTAATTTTTGCAAGACCTATGTTATAATAAAGGTTGTTTTGAGGTATACATATTATCAAGAGGATAGTGTTTGAAGTAGGGAGGTATAAGGATTAAAATAGATTATTTTAATTCTTTCATGGCTTGGAAATGAATTAGAGAGTGGAGTTAAAAGGTGAAAAAGGAATTTTATTGTGATCTTGCTTTATAAAAGGGAGATAAAATAATTTGATTAAAAATTAAGAAAAAACTTGTCAATGCTTTGGAATATTTTGAAGTGGTGATTATTTTCTTTTAGAAATCCATTAAAATCTAGAGGGAGTAATAAGGTGTATTTGTGACATCTAACCCTTGGGATTGGCAAAGAAAGTGGTTATGATCGAGACAGGTTTTTAAGGACAATTATTCATCAAACAAAATGTATGGGCATATCTTCCTTGTGAGTGATTGTTGGATATTTTGAATGCTAATTTGTAGAGAAATGGGGTTGTTTGATAAGTATTGTTGAGTTTGATTGTTAAAGGTTTTTTTGAGTGATAGTTGATGATAAAAACCTTGTTTAATAACAATTGTTGAGTTTGATTGTTAAATATTTTTCAGAGTAAGGGTTGACAATAAAAACCTTATTTGATAAGCATTGTTAAAAATAATGAGTAAGCTTTCATATGCTTGAACTAGGGTTTGTGCACGATAATGAGTATCATTGTTATGTGAATTTGTGAATAATATTGAACTAGGGCTTGTGCAATATCATGAGTATCATTGTTATGTGATATTGTTTGATAAGCATTTTCATAAATAATTAAGTGAGGATTCGTATGCTTGGACTAGGGTTTGTAAGCAAGGAGTGTTTTATTGAGTGGAGTTGATTGAGCATAGTCAAGTGGAAGTGTTGAAGTGATAGTTCAAGTTCTGTGAAACAAATTGTTCTATTTTCTAACTTGATTTGAAAAAGATATTGAAAGTGATTGAGCATTGTTGTGAGTGTGAAGCATATTGAGTCTCTAAAAATTCTCTATATGTTTCTATGAGATTTAATAAAATTTTGTGTGAAGCTTGTCTAAGTGATTGAAGAGGATTTTTTATTAGATTGAATTGAGTTGAGTAAGATTTTGTGGAATCTTACAATACATATTTGAGGTAAGCCTTGGAGAATACTTGTTGAGGAAATTGGATAAGTTCTTGTGAGGACTTTTTGAGCAGATATGAGGTAAGTCTTGGAGAAGAATTTTTGAGCAGATTGGACAAGTTCTAGTGAGGACTTATTGAGCAGATTTAAGGTAAGTCTTGGAGAAGACTTGGTGAGCATATTGGACAAGTTCTAGTGAGGACTTGTTGAGAATATTTGAGGTAAGTCTTGGAGAAGAGTTGTGGACAGATTGGTGTGATATTTTGTGTAAGCATACAATACAGATTTGAAGATAGATATTGGGAACAGATTGGATAATTCCTTGAGATGACTTGTGGACATATTTGAGTAAGTCTTTTGATAAGACTTATGAGCAGATTTGGTTGATTGATTTGTTCAAATGTTGAGTTAAGGTTTGGAGCAGATCTAGCAAAGTTGATTTGAGATTGAGTCAAGATTTGTGTTAAATATTAAGTATAGATTTGAGGATAGATTTTGGTGTAGATTTGAGGATAGGTTTGTTCCAGACTAGAGATATATATCGAGAAGATTTGTGCTAGACTGATAGACTATGTTTACTACAGATTTTAGGATATATATTGAGCATATTTGTGCTAGATCGAATGACTGTGTTTAGTGCATATTTGAGTATAAGTATTGAGTATATTTGTGCTAGACAAAAGGACCATGTTTAGTATAGATTTGAGATAGATTTGAGAGCAAGCTTTAGAGGTGACAGAGTATAGATGATGATAGTCTCCAGTGGATAGAGATCCATTAGCTAGGGAAGTGAAAATAGGTCTTCTAATTGAGGCCAGGAGTCTTCAATGGATAGATATCCATTATCCAATGCAGTGGAGGCAACAGTTCTAGAATATCACCAACCAAAGTAGAGGATAAAGGAGTTCTCATGTAGATAGAGATCCACAAACTAGTTGAGGAGATTGATGTCTCTTGTGGATAGATATCCATGAACTTGATTAGGGGATTGGTGTCTACTTTTGATAGAGGTCCATAAAAATTGTAATAAGGAAAGGTTTCCCAAGAGATTTGTTGAGAAAAAAATAGTGAAATATTTTCTCCGTGGAGTATCCCACATTGGGTGAACCATGTTAAATTGGTGTCTTTGTTTTGTGTGGTGATTTGTGCATTGCTTTGATTATTGTTGTTGATATTTCTATTGATACATTGCATAATATTGATTTGGAAAGAAAAAGTAAAAAGTGATCTTATACTATTCACCCCCCTCTTAGTATAAGCTTGTGTTCTTCACAATATTACAAGAGGTTATTAGCCTAATGTAAGTGCTTATTAATAATTGAGAATAAAAATTAAACTAGTTTTTTGTAGAAAATTATACCCTTTAAATGTTTTATGAATGGATGCATCACGATAGAAGATAAAATTCCCTTTAGATAGAGAAATTTTCTAGTTTTTGTGATTTCCTCCTTCCCTCTATCATTTCCTTTCATATCTCCATACTCATCATGAAATTGTTGATGATCATTTGGCAACTGTATGGAAAGTTTGGTGCTGAAATGAACCCCAAATTATGGCTTTATAATGGATTAAGGTAAGTCTCAATAGAAAAAAAATCTATGTAAGCGAGTATCACACTTTTATTACCAACAATATTCCATGAGAAAATAGTTTTTGAGAAACTAGCCATGCATTTATCTCCAAATGATAACTCTTTGTATACATTCTTTAAGGTGATGACTAAGAATAGGGTCTAGGGTTGTTGACCATTTTTACTACTGACACACTCAAACTAGTTAGTTTTGGGTTCTTCGTATACTCCTTAGAATAATTTTTAGGTTCAATAATTTTTAGCCTAATGCAGGTGCTAATTAAGCATCAAGAATAAAAATTAAACTAGTTGTTGTAGCAAATTCTACCCTTTGAATATTTTATGAATGGATACATTGTGATAGAAGATAAAATTTCCTTCAGCTAGAGAAATTTTTTGGTTCTTGTTATTCCCTCCTTGCCTCCATAATTTCCTTTCTTATCTCCATACTCATCATGAAGTTATTGTTGATGATCATTTGACACTTGTAAATAAATTTTGGTGATGAAATGATCCCAAAATTGTGGCTTCCTAATGGATTAAAGTATTTCTCAATAGCCACAAAGGCTATGTAAGGGATTTTCACAATTTTATTACCAACAATGTTCCATGGGGAAATAATTTTTGAGAAACTAGCCATCCATTTTTCTCCAAATCATAACTCTTTGTATACACTCTTTAAGGTGATGACTAAGAATAGCCTCTAGGGTTGAATGCATTTTTACTACTGATACACTCAAACCAATTAGTTTGGGGTTCTTGGGGTACTCCTTAGAATGATTTTTAGGGTCAATATCCCAAGTACTTCCTCTAGTTAAGCAATCAAGACTTACACCCAATCCTACAAGAGGTTATTAACCTAATGTAGGTGATTATTAAGCATTTATAATAAAAATTAAACTAGTTGTTGTATCAAATTCTACATTTTGAATATTTTAGAATGGATGCATCATGATTGAAGATAAACATCCCTTTAGCTAGAGAAATTTATTGGTTCTTTGATCAAGCTAGACTACACTCAAACCCGATGAGTGAATTTGGTTGATTAAAATATTTTTGCAAGATTGTAAAATCCAATATTAAGAAGCCTCTATAAACACTAAGAAAAACGAAAAAAAAAACAAAAATTATAAAATTATAAATGAAAATAGGAGAAGCATAAGTTGGTCTACACATAATCCCTAAGTTTGATTAAGAATAATTTCTCTATCCAGCCCATAAGACAATGTATTTCTTCATAAATTGGAAATTTTTAATGGATTTTAAGAAGAAAGAACACCCACTAGAATACCTAAAAATAAATGGAATCATCTAAGTAATGGTAAGTAGAAAGAACACACTACAAGAAGTCCTACAATGCAATATAATTATCCAAGGAAAGAATATACCATAAGAATATATCAAAAATATATATAAATAATTTGTGTTCTAGTGGGTTCCATGAAATATATGTATACTATAAATAAAATATTCCTAAAATCATTCAAGCCTAGAAGAGTTCTTAGAAATTTTGTATTTTTTTATCAACTCTATGTATACTATCAATAACATATTCCTAAAATTATTCAATCCTGGAAGAGTTCTTAGAAACGTTGTATTTTGTTTATCAATAAGATGCCTAAAGTCATTTGGATCAAAATATTTAAAAATAAATATTTTCCACTTTTCATAGATGCAATATGCAAGGAACTTGAAGAATGAATATTTTTTAGATATAAAAATTACAATGAGTAAAACTATGAAAATAATATTGTAAATTTGATAGAAGATTTTATAATCATATTAAAAATAAATAAAAATTAACTCAAAGGAAATGATTCAGTAAAAGGAACCTATTCTTATTTATGTAAATATTTATATTTTCAACAAAATTTTTTTTTTGGTAAGTAAGAGAATATTATAATTAACACCGGGTTTTAACTGGTTGACCCAAAACCATTTTACAAAATAGGGTCCACTGACCAACTGGACAAAGGCCAAGCCCTAAAAGTTTAAACCGACAACAAAAATGGCCAAGACCTACTCTTCCATTAGAATACGACCAAACTAAACTATGGAAGCCTAATATTATGGCCATCAGAAAAGAAAGACGCAAAAAAGAACTAACAAAGACAAAAACTAATCATGCAAGCACCATGCAGAGTAGCTTGTGCCCATATAAAAATAATAGAATATGGTCAAAAAAAAAAAACATCCCATAGAATGGACAGCCAAGAGGCCAAGCCGTCTTCCTTGTAGTCCTCATCTAACTTCTTATCATCGTTCTTGCCATCATATTTAGATTTTGCCTTTGACTCCTTGTGCCCCTGGGCTAGCGGCTATAAAACGGAAGATTTAAGGAATCACACAAATCAACATGTGCACCGATGAGGCCAGACAGACTCTTCAACTGGTTGATACTGTTGGAGGCTGATGAAATTGTCATCTTCTCCAAGACTATTATGGTGGGGTCTGGTGCCTCATTGTCAGGGATCTCCAACACTTTGTTATTTCTTGCTAGGGCCTTTTTGCGACATCAAATCCAAACACACCTTGGGAAATACTTGAGGCCAAAGCAGATTTTTCCCATGCATGAATTTGTAGATAAAAAACCTATATCAGTGCCCCACCAGCTGCAAAAAACACTAGTCACATGAACAAAAAAAAACAAATATGACAAAATCCATTATAAGGTTCAAATTTTTTTTTTTTTTAAATGCCCCCATTTTCTGTCATTGATCCACTTTGAGCCTTCCAATCTAAAGTTTTTCATTATCTATCACCATTGAGACTACATGAGGAAGATTTTTAGTCCACGTGATCAAATTTGTTGCTACAATGCCTTCATTTGCCAGCCTATCAGCTGCCATGTTTTCTTCCTGAAAGGTATGCAAAATTATGGCCTCGGAGTCGGTCATGAATTAGAGCCCTTGCTTCATGGATGTAGTCATCAAATCTCCAAGGAGCTCTCTTAATGTTCTTTAGAAGATTTATAATAATAAGAGAATCACCTTCCACCAACGGTTTCCCTGGATAATTCTCTGCCACCTTGAGGCTCCTCCAAACTGCCCTTGCTTCAGCCACATTGTTAGTTTGAGCTCCAAGATGTTCTGCAAAAGCTACAAGCACCTCACCCTTGTGGTCTCTAAGTAAGCCACCAGACCCGACTTCACTGGGTTGCCCCTAGATGCCCCATCAAAATTTAACTTAATCCACCCTAGGGGGGGTGGGGTCCATGTGATCATGGTTCTAGGACAGACTTGAGGATGATTGAGGCCATCAGTGAGATTTCAACAAATTTAAATGTAAGATATTATTACATTAAGGTAAATCAAAATACAAGCAATACACATATTCTAGATAATGTTAACTTACTACCTATTTGCTCGTGTTTTATTTTCTATTAAATTTATTTCTATATAAAAATAATCTAACATACTTATATATATATATATGAAATATTTAAACATTTTAGAAAATTATTAAAAAACTCATTCCTTTTATTTTTATTTTTTAATAAACTATATGTGACTTCTATTGGGGACACTCCCATCAAAATACTAAAATGTAGGTGAATTAAACAACATATAGCTTACCCTTTTATCAAAGGTATTCTTCATTTTATTTTCTATAAAATATATTTTTTATCATTCTCAAAGTATTATGTTTTCATAATCAACTCCTTGACATCATTTTAATTAAGAGATAAAATTTTACTTGGTCAGTTGCCTTCTAAAATTTGAATTTTACCATGATGAAGATCAACATTGTGAATGACTAAATTATTTGCTAATAAATTTCCTTCTGTGTAGATATGCTTATATTTTTTAAATTTTGACTCATATAACATTTGATGAACATCATCAATAATAATATTTTTTATCCAATTTATTTTTTTGATATCATTAATGATATTTTATGAATCTTTTACGTACCCTAGCCTTTGCATAGTTGTTAGTATAAGTTGCACATCGTTCTATGTGACAAGAATTTTGATTCAATTATTTCTAAAAATACCAACTTTTCCAAGATTTCTTTTAAAAGCACAATCAAAATTAATTTTGATAAACTCAATTTTGGGATATTTTACCATATACAGAAGAAATTTGTTTTTTTAATGTCATTATTAAGGATGAACCTTCCATGTATATTCAAATCCTATAACCAAGCAACTATCATCCTATTTTGTAACGCTTGATATTTTGAATGAAAAGCACCATATATGTAAACATTATCTAAGAAAGGTATAAATCTGATTCTAAAATTCAGTATGATTTTGAGATTTAATATATATATATATATATATATATATATATATATATTATCCCTTTCAAGCAATAAGTTCCAACAAATAATGGTAGGACCAATCTTCTAAAAAATAATTCTTTACCTTTGAAATGATTAATCCAACATAACTCTTTAAATATTAATAAACCTACCCAAAATATTATCATATTTTTTAAACAAGTATCCCTAAATGTTGTTAGCAAAGAGACAATGAAGAAGTAAATGGTATAAAATTTCTAAATCCTTATCATAATGTACATTTGAATTGTCTATAATATCCTCTTCTTTATAGACCCTCTCTTATGAGAATATTAACCAAAGAAATGTTGAGGCCTTAGGGAGAGCCTCTAGTGACCAAACATTCCTCCAAGAGAAGTATCTAGGAGTAGAAAATTCTAATTCCTCTAAATCATCATATCTAAAATTGACCAAGTATCACCATAATTTTATAGATTTTAAATCAAATGATAATTTTATGTAAAAATAATCAAATTAATCACTTGAAACATCTTTTGAATCTCATTTACTATTTTTTTGAATGCATGCCCTTCAAAAGGTCAGTAATAGAAATTCATGATCTAGATTAAATGTTAATATTAATATAATCTTTGATATTTTGACCCTTACAAGATTTAAAGGCTTGATCCAATCGTTTCCATATGAATTGAATAAGAGGATGAGGCTTCAACCAAGCATCAAAATAAAAATTTACAAATCCCCCTTATTAACTAACCATCATATATGTTTCTTGATCAATTGTACACTATCTAATATGAATTTACATGTTGACACTATTTGTGTAGGGTACATCTCCTAAATAAATTTATTTGTATTTTTGATTGGTAAGAGGGGTTTTGAAAGGTTCTTGTAACCTTTTACAAAAAAATTATAGTTAGGAAAAATAATCCCAACCATATGAATAAAAAAGGAAACATCTTCTTCAAAACAAACAAGAAGAAAGACAAAATCAGATAGAGAAGCCCTCGTAGGGGCAAAAGAGGAAGCCTCAAAGGGCAATAAGAGAATCCCTTGCAGGGACATTGAGCCAAAAACCATTAGAACCCATAAAAAGACACATAATTATTTTTTGAGGTGGTATGTATCAAGACACCCTTCGTTGCCTAGCAAATTCCTAAACTTAGTCCTAATTTCAAACTAGTACATGAGTCAGGTTTCCTACAAGCTCATGTGCAAACAAAAGGTTGAAATAGAATGTCACGGCCCGTTCTTATTGAATATATTCCTAAAGGATATTAATTGATAAGGGGTATCAATTAATACCTTATTAGAGTGTCATTGACCCTATATATTTTTAAAAAATTCCAATTAAGGGATTTTGTGAAGTTTTGAGAAGGAAATAAATATATTTGTAAAAGGATTAATTACTTTTGGGAAGGATTAAAATAGAATAATTCAATTAATTGATTAGGTTTTATTAACCTAATTAAATTCAAGTATATGCTCTTGTCTTCTTCAGGCTTATCAAATTTCGATTGGACCAAAAAGAGCATTAGAATATTTTAATTTATATTTATTAGGAGAGATTCTCCTCTCTAATAAATAATAGTGTTGGATTATAATATTTTGAAAAATGGGGAACACAAAACAAGATAAGATCATTTATAGTATCCCCATTTGGACCTTCTAATTTTAAAACTAATTTAATAAGGGGCATCATACTATTTTAATAGTAGCCCTTTGAAATTTGGCCAAATTAGAAATTGATAAATGGATTTGGATTCCCTCCAAATGGATGGAGGAGAAAGACCTTTAAAAGTGGTTAGAAAAGGGCCAAATCAGGAGGCATCTTTATATTATTATATAAGGTACTTTTTTTTTGGTATATCAGGGGATAAATATTTGTTAAAAAGTAGCATATTTTTATTAATTTAATAAGAGTCACCTTTATGAATCATAAAGGATGAAATATTTGTTTAATGAAGGGCATATTTTATATTATTATTAAATTAAAGGCACTTTAGGCTCATGAAGGGTTAGAAAAGGAATCCTTTAATAGAGGGACTTTAGTGGGAGAAAGGGGCTAAGTAATATTAGAGGGAGGAGCTTTGGAGCTCAAGAAAATAAGTGAGAAGAAGGTTAGGAGAAGAAGAGAGTTCTAGGTTAGGGGTTCCATGCTGTGACTTACTTCTTGTGAATGCAACAAATTAATGTTCGATTTGAACCTTATTTGATTGCATAACTATATTACGTAGATTGAATTCAAAATCTCTATTTATTTTCCAATATCTATGAATATATGCTTTCTATATATTTATAATAAGCCTTAATTAATTGCAACCTAAATTTTGATATGACCATCCTTAAGCTATATCTAGGTTGCAAAATTGTTGGGATTGGTGATAAGCCTTCATTTTTTGACATAAATTTTGATATAATCATGATATTAAGTAGATCCACAACTGACAAAAAATACCCCCTTCACTAAATGGAAGTTCCTATGTTCATATTTCTCTCTTCCACAACTACGCCTAACCACCGGTGGTGGTGAGAATCTTATATGTGCTTAACAGGATTTAAAGACCTATGAAGCTCCCACATATCAAATGTGGTATAAATATTTGTAGGTCCAAAAGTATTACGTGTTTTATCCCACATGCATTATGGGAACATGCAAGTCCTATTGATAGGGGCTTGTATGCACATTAAGCAATAGCCAATTGCTAAGAAACTTACCGTTAGAATATCCTTACCTTTGACCCTATTGTGTTAGTTTTATGAGAATTGATTGGGTGATTAGCATTGCTACATGATTGGTCCTCATGATTAGATTGAATTTGTTTTATAGTTAAGCGAGATATTAGTTTTTGTATTATAATATAAATATAAATTATCCCACACTCTTTGTGTGGTAGGCCCGAAGTACCATATATAGGATAACCATCATTATTATTCTTGACCACAACTTGGTGGTCTAACTGAGTGGGGATTGCTTATATTTAAATTTTTACACATGGATAGATCATCATTTTCACCCTTGGTTATCTCATGCTCACTGGTTTTTGACACCCATTGCACCACACTATTGCAATTCAAACACTAGTTGTGTCACGTGGTGTTTTGTTTATTTAACTAGCTACGATTAAAACCTACCCACTAATCCTTGTTCACCTATGATGATAGTTTACCACATGTATTCACATAATTGGCTAGTGTATTATTTAAAGGTACTCACAGCATCATTTAACCTTGCTCTGACCATTGCTCTGGACTTTATTTAACCATACCCTCTTTCATGCCCAAATTGAATAATATCACTTGGTAGATATCGGATGGTTGCTAAATATGTTAAAAAACATGTTTGATACCTATTGAATTATCCCACATTGGGGATATTGGAGAATTGAGGTGGTTTACAGAATCTGAACCTCTCATAAGCATATGACCACATATAGGTGTTTTTGTTGTATTTCTTTCTAGCTACTTTTTCATGGAAGGTCAGAGTAGTGTGAAGTTGCCTAACCTGTGAACCCAAGTTTCAAAGACCATATTCATTAGATTTCATTGAAATCAGATGTGACCATTGGATATCTAGATCATGAAGGGTGACCATTCAACTTAATATATATAACCGATGGCATAATTAAGATACGAAAATCTTTTAAAATGTTACTTGGGATAAAAATCCCACCTACTCCCTAATAAGCATGTGAGGTTACTTTTATAGGGGCAGTCATCCCTATAAGCATGTGAAGTTACTTATATAGGGACAATCCTTTGTAATTTCATATTGATTTGGAAATAAATATGAATCAAAAGCCTTTGGCAATAATATGTGAAGGGTAGATTAAATTCAAAACAAAAGGGTGCGTCTAATTTGTTAAATAAACCATATAGTGAAACTATAAGGGAAATTTTGTGTCAAATCATGGTTTTCTTATAGAATGGATGTATCCATTCATAGATAGGAATTTAGAACAATCTCCCCTTTGAAAGAATTAGAGAACTAATAGTTTCTCTTGGAGACTAAGAAAAATAATCTCCTTATTGATTAAATGGTTGCATACCTATGAATGGAAGGATTTAATGTATTGGTGGAAATTGCATAAGAGAAGTAGGAAATATTCTTATTGTGCCTTTGGGTCCTTTGGAAATTAATAAGAGAAGCATGGAATCTTAGTGTACCTTTAAATTTAGGGGATTAAATAATAGATTAGACGAATTATTTATTTTTAGATTAAGGAGTGGTTATATGGTTTATCTGTGATTTGAAAATGGATAAAACGTTTTATTGATTAAAGGGTTGTTACCATCCTTCTTGAGAAAACACTTATGCTTGATGTGTTATAGCTATTTATGGGTGAAAGTGAAAATGTTATTTGGAATGGTTAAATTGTTATTTGAATAGTTGTAGCTATTCAAGATTTAGAGTATTGATAATTTGAATGGTTGTAGCCATTCATGAATAAAGGATAGATGAAAATATTTGTTCAAGAACCACCTTTAGAGGATAATTGAATAATTAATTTCTTTGGAGAAACTTGAGATTAAAATAGTTAATCTCCCTTTAGAGAGTTAATGGACAAGTATCTTCTTTGAAATTAATGAGATTAAATGGATTAGTATTACTATCATAAGGAAGAGAGAGATTAAAAAGTTAATCTCCCCTTTGAGTTTAAATTAGGAAGACCATTATTGAAGGGGTTAGGAGATCCTTTCTTAAGTAGTTGAAGGTATTAAAAGATCCTTTCTAAAGTTCTTGAATAGAATATAATATCTTATCTTGAGTCTCAATTCTGGAGGGAACCATGGAGTTTCCCTCATATACTCTAATAATATGATTCCAATGAGGATTTCATAATTCCAAAAAATGTACGAGTTAAAATATTCTTATGAGTTTCTATTCATAAACCAAAAGGGACATAAGAATTAGAAAATTCTTATGTGTATTTATTTACAAGGATTTTTAAGAAGGAACTATGTGATTCCTTAATTTGTAATGATAAATTTGATAAAGAATCAATGATATTCCTTTATGCTATTGTATTTAAAACAATTGATATTATGACATACGAGGAAGTATTTTTGGAGGAGGCTGGGTTTATTCCCTATGAGGATTCCCAAGAAATATATTTTGTATCTTAAATTTTGTGATTTGCAATTGATCTTTCATACACATGTTATTTACTTTCCGATGAGATGTTGTTTAAATGAATGATGATTATGTACCCTCAAATTTTTATTATGTAGTGGTTTATATGCTTTGCTTTAATGATTATGCATAGTCTTTCATTATAATTATGTGAATAGAAATATGATGTGATGATTTTTCCTACAAATACTATAGTGATGGAATGCTAAATGGTAATCAATTTAGTACGTTTCAAGCTATAGCTTGAAGGGGTTGGAGCCCAAGGATTGCAATCCATGTTTGAGTTGGAGCTCAAACAAAGTTCTACATTATGTGTTATAGCTCAAATGTACATGTTGAGTTGTAGTCTACATGTTCCTGGGTTGTGGTCCTAAAGGAAAGTTCTCTAAATTATTAGTGATAGATTAGTTATTATTTATGTAACATGTAATATTGTATTTCTATAATTTATGCACAAAAAAAAAAATGTTAACACTCTTGGGTTGTTATAAGTTAAGTGATACTTTTTGGTTGTTATCATTGATATTAGAGCCATGGTCGTAAGAATATAAGCTTCCATAGGCAAACACAAATAGATACATTCCTAGAAAGAGAAGCTTATTAGAGTCTACTAATTTTCAAGTCTTCCAATGTTGGAACCACTAGTGAATCAAAGTGGAAGATCTAGGCAAACCCTCCATGTATGTTAGTCTTAAGTGGTGTACCTTAGATTATTTTTAGGATTTTACTTGGCATTAGAATATCTCATCTAAGTTATTTATTTACTTTAAATATTGTAAGAATGAAAATGGAAACTGATAATAAATTCCTAAGAGAAATCTCTTGGAGAAATTCCATAGAGGCTAAGCTTGAATTTAGGTGGAACTAACCTAGAAATTGGAAAATATTAGGTAAAAATCCATTTAGTTTGAATTGAATATGATCAGGTAACTTATAAAAGAATTCTTTATATTATTGAAGGGACTAAGTAGTCTCTGAATACAAATCTGGTCATTTTCTAGAGGAATTAGTTGAACATCTCAACCATGGTGAAGGAAGTCAAGGTGAGAGGAAAACCACCAAATTTGAAGTTGTGGTCATGGTCATCATCGAAATACTTTAACTTGGAATATCACCAAACATGCTTGAAATCTCCAAATCAATATTGTCACTACGATCACCGCAGAGTAATAATACACCCGACCACCTGGGTGGTTGTCAGGTTTAATAGTGTGTTATATGTCATTTAAATACAAAATAGTTTCCTTACCTGGTGCATGTGGTATTAAAATTTGTGTATAATAAATTGGTGTCAAATTAAACACTGATGATACAACTCATTTAGTTCAAAATTATACAGGATTAACAATGAATAACTAAAGTTAATTGTATGTCAATTGAGTTAGTAGTGGGTAATTATTGATGTACCACAATAAGATAACACCGTACGGTTAGACATGCATGACTGTGACCTTTGCCAACAAAGCAATAATGATAAAATTTGATGATGGTACCTAAGAAAAATATACCTGAATAAGTGTGTATGAAACCGAATGATGGAGTCATTGAAGGGTCGATGATGGGACATTATGTAAAGCTAGAAACTGTAATGGAAGGACACACATGTCATGATAATAAATTCTCAAGCATATTGAGAGATGTTATCTTCTTGAGAATCAAATAAAAATTATATGGCCTAATATGATTGAATCATGATCCATGGAAGTGAATGGATTTCAAAATATGATTGAGTAAACAAAATCGGTGTAATAACTCTAAGATAGTAGTGTTGATAAAATGGTATAGAGTGGTAACCTGGAAATTTTATCTCAACATTGATGGAAGAATTAACCTATCGATTATTCATGGCAATGAATATAATTTTTCTTGTATTAGGGTTCACACTATTAATATTGATAATATTGGGATCAAACACCATAGTGTACCTCTTGAACCTCCTACTTCTAATAGTCGATATATTGGTACATACAATCTGAGTAATGGATTTTAGTAGTGCTGGAAGTAGTAGTGGCAATGATGTAGAGCCAGAATATATTAGGCCATTAAATATCATCAGATTACAACACACATTAAAAATAATATTTTAGAATACCATGGATAAACTATATTCGGATGACTAGTAATGGCTAAGAAATATTGGTTTTAAAGGAGTGATACATCTAGAGCTAGTACATGTAGACAAGTGTTATTTGTCAGCCATGGTTGAAATATGGGATCCCAATAGAGGGATATTCCATTTACCTATTTGATAAATTACCATCACCTCAGAATATGTGTATCAAATATAGCGGATATCGGTAAAGGGATGCACAGTGATTGTTTCCAATGAAGCAGAGATGGGGTATATTTTGAAAAGAGTGTTTAGGGTTGAATGCAGAAGCATGAACATCTATAAGGGTGGCATAGCATTTGAACTGCACTATGTTATGGGTATGTTGACACATAGACATGTTATAATAATGGAACTCATATTAGGTGTCATTTTAAAAAAATCAATAAGTGCATGGTTTCCTTAGAACTTGTTGGGAATAGTACATAACCTAGTGCATGGGCTCTAGCATTGTTGGCTCAGACCTATAGATAGTTGTTGGAGCTAAGAACAACAAATAAAATATAATTTATTTGTAGTTTCTTACTACAAATATGGTCCTGGGAACACATAGTTAAGGTGGTAGAGTGGGAAGGAGTGGACCAGTAACATACCTCTCGAAGGTAATATAAAGTGGTTGCACTCTATTTGGGAGGATTTACAATTCCTAAGATGTAATTTGGAGACCATGGAGATAGGGCCTAGTGTGGGAATAAAATGGAGTACAACTCACTTGTGTGCGATGATTAAGGTTGTTAATCGAATGAATGAGTATGCAATACGAGTATTTTCAATATACTCAAGTATTGCAATAGTTTTATATTACGCAATGGATACCGAAACAACCCATAATTTATATGAGAAAGGTGTGAAAAGCAGTGATACCTCCACAAATGGAACCACTAGACTCAAAAAATGATGAGGTTATATTGAAACCAGAGGATGATCATGTTGGTGCAACCCCTAACTATGATATTTGGTGGGCCACACAACTGTGATAATAAGAGGAAGATACAGAAGAGGATGTGAAAGACAGTAGAGGAGCAACCAAGGTTATTGGTAAAGAAGAGGAGCATTCATTTTAAAAGGGAGTAGAGAAATAATATTCCAAAATACATGTACGTTGTTGAGTAGAAACTGAATCTAGCCCATTAAACATAAAAAAATATGGCCCCATGAGAAAAGTGCAACATGAAGTGGAAGCACTAAAGGAACTAATTCGACTGTTAGAGACCTGATAGTTGGACCTATTATGTTCAATATAAGTTGAGGTTGGAGACCAAGAGAGATGCTACCATTGTAGAGCAAGATAGGCTCTAGTTAGAGTTAACACAAATGCATTACTGGAGGGATACAACAGTAGCAGCCCTACATGCAAAAAATGCATAGTTACAACAAGCAAGGAAAGACTATAGTGTTGTATTCTTGGTTTCCTATTTTTATGCACTAGTGAGCCATGGTTTACTTGTTTCATCTCAACCAGCTATTAGTGTATAACATGGACGTGGAAGAATATTTTGAGAAACTCGAGCAACAACCCAGGATAGAACTAAAATCACTTCTAGAGTAGTTTCTTCAATAGTTTCTCAAACAGACAGTGCAGGCACAACACAAAGTGATAAAATGATCGAGCAACAATGACCTTGAGATATGTTCATTGGGAAAAAAACCACCACTTTGTAGACTATAAGGATGTATAGTATGTATGCCAACGAATTCAAAAAAATATAAATTAATAAACAAGTGAATTATATACTTTTGTCTGTATATTTCTAAGATCTTGAGTAGAAATAGTTATGTGCTTATAATGTAAATTTAAAAACATAGCATCTAGATCTGAAAAGGATGGATTGGAGTCCATTCTTAGAGAAGGTATGGGACTTCTCCATGATTTTATGTTGATGTAAACTAGGGGACATTCAGGAGGATGCACTGTTAATGGCAAATAGATTGCCAAAATAAATTTTAGGATATGTGAATATCCTAAAGTGATATTATGAGATTTTATCTTTGATGATGCATATTTCTATCAGGTTAACTCATGATAAGGACTATCAACTTATAGTGTGATACTCTTTTTGTGAGATATTTATTGGATCTAATTACACTTATTGTGTCTAACCTATTATGGAAATATGATTTCATATCATCTTTATGGATATAATTTGTAATTCTATTACTGCAATACACTATTATAGTTGGCTATGCATTGAAATATGTTTCAATGACTTTGATTCTATGATGAGATTTATGATGTTTCAATACTCATTGTTTATGCAATAGGAATGTTTTATCGCTTTGAGGATATGGTATTTCTAATGTTTTGTATTTTTGCAAGACCAGGTACTCTCATAGATGGAATATATGGCTTACCATTAGGAACGAAACACTAGTAATAAGGAAAAATGATGAAGGCTCAAACAATTTCATAAGAGATTAATGCTAATTTATTCAATTTTATATATTAATGAATTAGGAATTGCGAGAAACACAAAGGATTGTGTTTAATTTAAGCGGGGTGTATGCCATGGCATGTTCTAATTGAATCTATTCTAAAAGGTTATTAATTTATAAGGGGGATCAATTAATACCTGATTAGAGGGTCATTGGCCCTATAGATTTTTACAAAATTCCAATTAAGGGATTTTGTGAACTTTTGGGAAGGAAATAAATATTTTTGTAAAAGAATTAATTACTTTTGGGAAGGATTAAAATAGAATTATTCAATTAATTGATTAGGTTTTATTAACCTAATTAAATGCAAGTAGATGCTCTTGTCTCTTTCAGGATTGTCCAATTTTTATTGGACCAAAAAGAGCATTAGAATATTTTAATATATATTTATTTGGAGAGATTCTCCTCTCTATTCAATAATAGTGATGGATTTGTAATATTTGGAAAGGGGGAACACAAAACAAGATAAGGTCATTTACCTTAACCTCATTTGGGCTTTATAATTTTAAAATTAATTTAATAAGGGGTATCATACTATTTTAATAGTATAATCTTGAAATGTGGCCAAATTAGAAATTGCCAAATGGATTTGGATTCCCTCCAAATGGATGGAGGAGAAAAACATTTAAAAGTGGTTAGAAAAGGGTCAAATTAGGAGGCATATTTATATTATTAAATAAGAAATATTTTTTTGGCATATCAAGGGATAAATATTTGTTAAAAAGTAGCATATTTTTATTAATTAAATAAGAGTAACCTTTATGACTCATAAAGGAGAAAATATTTTTTTAATGAAGGGCATAATTTATATTATTATTAAATTAAAGCCACTTTAGGCTCATGAAGGGGTAGAAAAGGAATCGTTTATTAGAGGGACTTTAGTGGGAGAATGGGGGCTAAGTAATCTTGGAAGAAGGAGCATGGGATATCGGGTAGAGAAGGGAGAATAAATCTAGGAGGAGAAGGGAGGTCCAGGTTAGGGGTTCCATGTTTTGACTTACTTATTGTGAATGCAATATATTAATGTTATATTTGAACCTTATTTGATTGTATAACTATATTTTGTAGATTGAATTCAAAATATCTATTTTTTCTATTATATATGAAGATACACTTGTTATATGTTTATAAGAAGCCTTAATTAATTGCAATCTAAATTTGGATATGCCCATCCTTAAGTTGTATCTAGGTTGTAAAATTATTGGGATTAGTGATAAGCCTTCATTTTTTAGCATAAAGTTTGATATAATCATGATATTAAGTAGATACCTACCACCACCAACAAAAATACCCTCTTCACCAAATGGAATTTCCTCTGCTCATAGTTCTCTTTGCCATAACCATTGCCCGACCACCGGGTGGTGGTCAGAAGCTTATGTGTACTTCGTAGGATTTAAATACCTATGAAGCTACCACATATAAAATGTGGGATAAATCTCTATAGTTCAAAAAGTATTGCATGTTTTATCCCGCATGCATTGTGGGAACATTCAAGTCCTATTGATAGGGGCTTGCACGCACATTAAGCAATAGCCAATTGCTGAGAAGCTTACTATCAGAAGATCGTTACCTTTGATCATAATATGATAAATTGATGAGAATTGATTGGATGATTAGCATTTCTACGTGATTGGTCCTCGTGATTAGATTGAATTCATTTTACTATCCATTGAGATAATAATTTTTGGGTTCTAATGTAAATAGTAATTATCCCACACTCTTTGTGTGGTAGGCCCGAAGCACCATATATAGGATAACCATCATTATTATTCTCGACCACCACTTTGTGGTCTAACAAAGTGGGGATTTTACTGTCCATTGAGATAATAGTTTTTGGGTTCTAATGTAAATAGGAATTATCCCACACTCTTTGTGTGGTAGGCCCAAAGAACCATATATAGGATAACCATCATTATTATTCTCGACCACCACTTGGTGGTCTAACAAAGTGGGGATTGCTTATATGTTAGTTGTTACACATGGATAGATCATACTTTTCACCCTTGGTTGTCTCATGCTCACTAGTTGTTGACACCTATTCCATTTCCAGTCAAATACTAGTTGTGTCATGTGGTGTTTGGTTTATTTGAATGGCTATGATTAAAACCTACCCACCGATCCTTGTTCACCTATGATAATAGCTTACCACATGTATTCACCCAATTGGCTAGTGTATTATTTAAAGGTACTCACAACATGATTTAACCTTGGTCTGAACTTTGATGACCATACTCTCTTTCACACCCAAATTGAATAATATCACTTGGTAGATATCGAACGGTTGCTAAATAGGTTTAAAACAATGTTTGATACCTATTGAATTATCCCACATTGGGGATATGGAATACTTGATGTGGTTTATAAAATTTTAGCCTCCCATAAGTATATGACCATGCATAGGTGTTCATGTTGTATTTCTTGCTATCCACTTTTTCATGGAAGACCATAGTAGTGTGAAGTTGCCTAACCTATGAACCCATGTTTCAAAGACCATATTAATTAGTTTTAATTGAAATTAAATGTGACCATTGGATATATAGACCGTGAAGGGTGACCTTTGAACATAATATATATAACCAATGGCTTAATTAAGATATTAAAATATCTTAAAAGGTTACTTGGGATAAAAATCCTACCTACTCCCTAATAAGCATGTGAGGTTACTTATATAGGGGCAGTCATCCCTATAAGCATGTGAAGTTACTTATATAGGGACATTACTTTGTAATTCCATACTTATTTGGAAATCAATATGAATCAAAAGCCTTTGGCTATAATATGTGTAGGGTAGATTAATTTCAACACAAAAGGGTGCATCTAATTTGTTAAATAAACCTTATAGTGAAACTGTAAGGGAAATTTTGTACCAAATCATAGTTTTCTTATAGAATGGATGTATTCATTCATATATAGGAATTTATAACAACATCCCCTTTGAAATAATTAGAGAACTAGTCTTTTCTCTTGGAGACTAAGAAAAAAAATCTCCTTATTGATTAAATGGTTGCATACCTATGAAAGGGAGGATTTAATGTATTGGTGGAAATTACATAAGAGAAGTAGGGAAATTTCTTAATGTGCCTTTGGGGCCTTTGTAAATTAATAAGAAGAGCATGTAATATTAGTGTACCTTTAAGTTTGGGGGATTAAATAATAGATTAGATGAATAATTTATGTTTAGATTAAGGATTGGTTATATGGTTTATCTGTGATTTGGAAATGGATAAAATATTTTATTGATTAGAGGGGTGTTACCATCCCTTTTGATAAAACTCTTATGCTTGATGTGTTATAACTATTCATGGTTGAAAGTGAAAATATTATTTGGAATGGTTATATTGTTATTCAAATAGTTTTAGCTATTCAAGATTTAGAGTATTGATAATTTGAATGGTTGTAGCCATTCATGAATAAAGGATAGATGAAAAAAATTGTTCAAGAACTAGATTTAGAGGATAATTAAATAATTAGTTTCTTTGTAGAAACTTGAGATTAAAATAGTTAATATCCCTTTAGAGATTTAATGGATAAGTCTCTTCTTTGAAATTAAATAATATTAAATGGATTAGTATTACTATCAGAAGGAAGAGAGATATTAAAAAATTAATCTCCCTTTTGAGTTTTAATTAGAAATACCATTATTGAAGGGGTTAGGAGATCCTTTCTTAAGAAGTTTAAGGGATTAGAAAATCCTTTCTAAAATTCTTGAAGAGAATGGAAGATCTTTTCTTGAGGGAACCATGGAGTTTCCCTCATAGACTCTAATAATATGATTCCAATGAGCATTTCATAATTCCAAAAAATATATGAGTTAAAAAATTCTTATGATTTTCTATTCATAAACAAAAAGGGACATAATAATTAGGAAATTATTATGTGTATTTATTTACAAGGATTTGGAAGAAGGAACTATGTGATTCCTTAATTTGTATTGATAAATTTGATAAAGGATCTATGAGAGTCCTTTATGCTATTGTATTTGAAACAATTGATATTATGAAATGTGAGGAAGTATTTTTGGAGGCTGGGTTTATTCCCCATGAGGATTCCCAGGATATATGTTGTGTATCTTTATATTGTGGTTTGCAATTGATATTTCATATAGATGTTATTTACTTTCTGATGAGATGTTGTTTAAATGAATGATGGTTATATACCCTTAAATGTTTATGATGTAGTGGTTTATATGCTTTAATTTAATGAGTATGCATAGTATTTCATTATGATTATGTGAATAGAAATATGATGTGATGATTATTTCTACAAATACTATAGTGATGAAATGCTAAATGGTAATCAATTTAGTATATTTCGAGTTGTAGCTCAAAGGGGTTGAATCCCAAGGATTGCAATCCATGTTTGAGTTGGAGCTTTAAAAAAAGTTCTACATTATTAGTTGTAGGTCAAATGTATATGTCGATTTGTAGCCTACATGTGCCTGGGTTGTGTTCCTAAAGACAAGTTCTCTAAATTATTAGTGATAGAGTAGTTATGATTTATGTAATATGGGATATTTTTTTCTATAATTTCAACACACACAAAAAAAATGTTAACACTCTTGGGTTGTTATAAGTTAAGTGACAATTTTGGGTCATTACATATAAAATTGCCCTGGGAAATCACAATCATACCTCATCCACCAAAAGAGATCAGTAATAATGATTCCTAAATTTGGTCTAAAGTAAATCTTGTTCACATATTTGGTAAAGATAATAGATGGCTACATTGTGTTAGCCATCATGAAACAAAAAACCTGCAACTAGTGTTCATTGAAGATGGTTCAATTACACTATCTCTATGAATGGTTCACAAAAACATTCTCTATGTTGATCCAAAAGCTCTACATACCTCGAGCATTCATTTTATCAAGGTGAAGCCATTCATGAGTGTATATGTTAAAAATTGATCCAGAGAACTTAATAAAATTCCATGGACCAATGAAACCTTCGATGATGTATCTTGGAGATGCTATCCAATTTGAGGTGGATTCCCTAGATTGGGACACCATAACATTGAGAAGATGTAGATACCCAATAAACTTGAGTTCTAATAAAAATCACAAAAGAGATACATGCATGGGATTGCCATCAATCAAATAGTGAGGAGAGATTTTATTCCAAATGGTAAGGTTAGGCATAGAGAACCCAAGGATAGCTAGGAAGTTAGCATCTTGGTTTACTTCCCTAAAGAAATATTGAATGGTGACATTAGGGGAAGAGCTCAAAAAATAATTTACTTCAAATATAAAGCTATATATGTTCTAGGATGTTGTCTAGGTGCCTAAAAAGCTTCTAATAATGTTCATAGAGTCACCTTTGATAATAATGTTAGGGTATTTAAATTTGGATAGGAGATAAAGACCTTGGAAGAGGGCTTGAGCTTCAAAAAAATTATTGGTCGGGACACCAAGATTTTATACAAATTCTAGAAAGATATTCCTTTTATGATATCTAAAGATACCTCCTACTCTAGTTGGTCTCAGGTTACCCTATAAAGCACCATAAAAATTAAACTTGATCCATCCCAAGGGTGAAGAAACCAACTTGATAAATGAGCGATCAACCATAGAAGTGGGAGAGGAAAGACTACAGGAAGAGACTCATAGGGACTTGGATAATCGAGCTTCACTCAAGGACTCTGACCATCCATTATAGTGATTAACAAATATATTTTCAGTTACCGCATGGATATCTCTAGAAAAAATATAGTTGGAATCATGGATGGAGATTTTACTAGATCAATAGAACCTATATATTTCTAAAGTAAATATTTTTTGAATAATATCTAGCGATGTTTTACCCTTAATGCTAAACTCATAATTCTACAATTCTAAATTTTTCCTTGCATCCTTCTAAAATAAAATATCCTTTAATTTTATCAATTATTTGTTAGAAAAATAGTATATTACATCATTTGGGCCATGTAAATGTATCTTTCAAGATACATACTTATGAAAGTAGATTAATTTAGGGGGAAGTTATCTAGTTACTTCATGCAATGTAATAAATGCTCATGTTTCATTGTACAAGTTGCATATGTTTAAGTTATCCCTTGCACATCTATGTAGAGTGTTGGCCAAGTATCCTATTTTACCTATATAAGGATGGCCTCATAGTTATGTAGATAATAGAGTTAGGGGACATAGTTAGATAGTGTAGCTTAGTGCTTGGTACAATTATCTATTTATCACCATACATTGGTTATGGTTGTAATGTATTTTAGTAGCTATATTAATGGAGTGTTGATTTTATCCATATCTACACTGTATTCTTTTATATCATATCTGTTCATTGCATATATCAGTCATCTAGTAGATTTACTTTATTTCATATTATTTTACATCTTGTGATTGCTATCTCCCAATGCTCATTACATCAAAAGCTAACAATGGTATCAAAGCTATGGTAGATCTAGTCTGTGTAGGTTAATAGAGAAACTACCATTATTATTGAGCTTGAGTTTTTTGGCAAACTGATGCACCACTAGACCAACCACTGTCAAAAGATCTCAGAAGAATCTAGGTGGTAGAATTGGGGAGAGTCACAAAGATAGGACTGAAAGAAATAATAGTTCCAAAAATACTAATATTGCATTTTACCAGAGTCTTTTCCACAAATTTTTAAGAAAATCATGTGAAGACTAGGATTCATCATTCAATCCACTAGATTGATAGATCATCTAGTGAAGATCCAAGATATCTGGAATTTGCTAACTGTTGCCTAAAATTTTATTTTGTTGAATATAATTAATTATCATAGGATTGGTACTCCTCCTACGACAAAAATTTAGGAGACTCCAACTTCGCTGCCCAAAGGTCAACATTCTCTCATAGTGAAAATATTAGTTCTTTGTGCAAGAGAAGAATACTATGGAATAAAAATTCTAGTAAATACTTGTGGTGAATTCAGAAGACTGAAGATCTCCATTTTTGAATCGAATAACTTCACAATTTGAATAATATGCCATAGAAGCCTTGGATAAAATGCCTTAGGAGCCTTGAAGGAGAAGCCATAGAATTCTTGATACGAAAAAGGCCATAGTAGCCTTAATACTGAAAAAGTCCATAGTAGCCTTAATACTGAAAATGCCATAGTAGCCTTAATACTGAAATAGGTCGTAGTAGCCTTGATAATGAAAAGACCATATAAGGCTTGATCTTGAAGAAGAATTTGAAGAGAATATCTTATTCAGAAGTAGACTAAATATTTCAGTACTAATAATTTGTTGTAGAGAACAAATATTCGGTGAGTTGGTAAACTTCTAACAAGAAAGTTAGAAAGAACATCTTCTTCAAAATTAATTTAGCACCTGAAGCAAAAGAGATTAGGAGAATATTTCATTGGAGAATTTCAAATAATAAGAAGTACTAGGACAGTCCTGCTCAAATCCAAAAATAGTAGATTTAGAGATCTAGAAGTAGATCTCATCACCAACACTTCTAGAAATAGAAGTTTGAAGAGAAGGTCTCAAGGAATACCAACAATAGCTATAATATCAAATACCTTATGAAGGTCTTATCGAGCATCCAAAAAATTCTAGGAGAGCCTTACTAAATAAATTATCAATGGAGAACTCATTAAAGAAATACACTACCAAGGAGAAGTCCTTGATAATGAAGTACTTGGGACAATTATCACCATCTGACCACAAGCCCAAATATGAGAAGAAAATTTTAGCAAAGAGTGCCAAATTAGTAAAGAATAATTTTTTAAGGAGTGCCAAATTAGTGAAAGAAAATTTGGAAAGAACTACCAAATTTGTGAATATGAATTTGGCAAGGAGTACCAAATATCAGAAGAAGATCCCGCTTGAAGTTATAATTCGATAAGAAGACTTAAAGATAGAGTAAGCTCACTAAATATTAAATATTTAAAGATTACCTCTCATAGCAAGAAGGAATCACTTTAGAGATAAAATACTCTCCAAATATGTATTAGAAGGAGGAGAACACAAGATGATAATAAGCCACCAAATCCTAGACTCATGAATAGAATTTTGAGACCACCATTTGGTGAAGAAGGAAGTTGTTTAGGACAATATACAAAGATCTACAAGGTTATACTAGTAGCAAATATTTGGTGATCCTAGACACAAAGACTTGCATCCTCTACAAAAGTGATAAAATATCTATAACAAAAAGGTATGCAATGTTTTGATGCAAGTAGGATCATTAATTGGTTTACCTATTAGATTTGTTAGAAGCACCTTAATTTGGATTATAGTTGCAAATAGAAAATTGGATTATAGTCTTCAAAAGTGCAAAAATAAAAAGTTCCTTTTAAGGTTCATTTGAATATTAATTATGAGTTGATTATATTTAAAATTGCTTCTATAAACTAGTTATCATCTACTTTGGAAAAACAAAAAGAAGACTAAGTCCTACAATATTTATTGTAGTGAAATTGTAGAATAACTCTTAAAGATTCATTTTAGGTTATTATTGATTAGTTGTAGTAAATTGTTAGTGCATTAATTTGAGAGTTGATTGGAGAGATAAGGTGTAATATTAGTGCATTAAAAGTGAAATATTTACACTAGTATACTGCTCTAAAAAAATAAACTAGTTTTGTTTTTTTTGAAGGGCACAAAATCTGATTTGTATCAAGTGTCTAAAGACACTATTGAAGCACACAAATATATAACTAGTAGTGGAAAAAATAAGCCATCAAAGAATTTTATAATCCTCCAAAAATTGGAGAAGAACACAACTAACCAAAAACAGAAATAGAAGCTTCAAAGATTGAGACTTGGCAAGTCTCAAAATCCAAAGCATTACAATATTGAATGTAAGAAAAGAAAGTATATAAAATTGCATAAATTAAAAAGACTCTATCTACTGATTCTATGCTTGTATTTGTTATCAAAGTTTCCAAGAAAAAGAGGAAGGTGTATACTCATAAAATACAAACTCAAAACCCTTTATTGCAGGAGAAAAATCTACAATAAAACTAGAATTTCAAATCTGAAATAAGAATGCAAAAGAAGGTGCGTCAAAGTATGTTTTACAACTTTATTTCACTACTTTAGTATGGTTTTCTACATCCAGAGGGTAGATTGGAAATTTCCTCAAAGTTAAACTACAATTAGGTTGAATCAACCAAAGGCAAATGAATATTATCACTCTTCCAAGCATATCAAAGAGCCTCTCCTTTGGCTCATACTCTACGTATCTTGGATGGTTTAACCTACAAAAGACAAGGCATAGGAGAAAAATATAGTAGTGTATAAAGTTAAATGGTAAGCCTACATAAAATCAATGGAGTTTTTCTATCAAAGTAAGCATACGTCAAAGCTAAGGAGCATTTTTATCAAAGTAAGCTACATCCAATTAAGGAGCATTTCTACCATAAGTGGAGCATTAAGTATTCTTCACCCAAGTGCTTCCATTCAGACTCCTCTCATGGGCCACCAAAGCTCCTCCATATCTCCACCAAAACTCCATAATTAGCTTGCTTGGCTGGAGATATTTTAGCATCTACATAGAACAACAAAGAATAAGGTGGAAAACACATTGTAAAGCCTTGAAGAAAGCGTTGATAAATATAAAGACATGCAGATGCCACTTGTCATTTGTAAATAGTAACTCTAAATAACTCTCATAAAGAAGACATTGCCATTATATCTTGGCACCTATAATCCATGTAGAAGAGGCATTATGTACAACTAATAGCTTAATTTACATCCATTACAACAAGATATCCTTATAGACATTGGAGAAGAAACATTTATTGGATAATACTCAAAGTAGAATAAAAATATATCAGCTAAAGGTGACATTTGTCACAAGCAATGGAGTGAGTTCAGAATATCCACCAAATAGGTGAAGCATCCATAGGGAGTTAAAATTTTTGCCATGAAACTTGTCTCTCAACTAAATTCCTACTAAATGTGCCTTGGACCTTGGAAAGAATGAAAGTAACAATAGTTTGATAGTAGATCGGTAGATCGATGATAATCCAGTAGATTGACGGTATTTTTGCAGAAGCTAAGTGATAGTATGATAGTGATTCAACAATCATCTGAAGCAAGAGGAGATTCTTGGAAAACACTCTCGATCAACCAATATTAAACGATAACATTAAAACCAAATCTTACTTTGGGGAATTCATGCTCAAGAAGGATAGATTACTGCTATTTTCATTCAGCTTCATAAAGGTACAAAGCCTTAATAAAAATTTCCTCATCTATTTTACTTTATTTTAAAAAAGGTATTAATAAGGTTGTATCTTAAGATTGAGATTTTCAATGAAATCAATATTTTTTTGAAAGTAAAACGTAAGGAAATTAATATAATATTTACAAAGTATAACTTAAGAGAGATAAGGGATACTACATGGAATTAATCTATTTAATGTTTGCAAATATTATTTTTTTGAATTTAGAGAATAACCTCTTGCGAGGACGCCTTGGTCTGAGAAACCACAACCCAGGAGACGTGCTTGACCCTAACCACACCAGCATAATCAAATGGATTTTGGATACCCAATGAGTATTTTGCAGGATGGATATTCGAACCAGGGACCTCCCTTGCAGGATTACCCTACCCTCTCCAACTCATCTACAACACATGGGTAATTTTTGCAAATATTAATGTGTCATAATTTTCCAAATTTGGGAGTGATAAGGGTTACAACACCAAACTAGGTTATTGGAAATTAGGAACACTTGAATAAAATCCTTAGGATTACAAAAAGGGGTTATTAAAATATTTTTATAGAAGTCAGAAGTTTATATTCTTGTCTCATAAATTTCTCAAAAGGAGACAAAATAAATCCAACATTAAAACCTCTTAAAAATTGAAAAGTTCTTAGTTCAATAAGAGTAATAAGTTGTTAAGAAGTTGATTTTTGATCTTTAAAGATACCTCCTACACTAGTTGGTCTCAGGTTACCCTTCGAAGCACCATAAAAATTAAACTTGATCCATCCCAAGGGTGAAGAAACCCACTTGATAAAGGAACAATCAACCATAGAAGTGGGAGAGGAAATATTACATGAAGGGCCTTAGAGGAACTTGGATAATCGAGCTTCACTCAAGGAATCTGACCATCCATTACCCTGATTAACAAATATATTTTCAGTTACCACATGGATAAATCTAGAAAAAATATAGTTGGAATCATGGATGAAGATTTTATTAGATCAAGAGAACCTATATATTTCTAAAGTAATTTTTTTACCTTGTTTTTTTCCTATTCTTTGAATAATATCTAGTGATGTTTTACCCCCAATGCTAAAATCATAATTCTACAATTCTAAATTTTTCCTTGCATCCTTCTAAAATAAAATCTCCTTGAATTTTATCAATTATTTTTTATAAAAAGAGTATATTACATCATTTGGATCATGTAAATGTATCTTTCAAGATACCTACTTATGACAATAGATTACTTTAGGGGGAAGTTATCTAGTTACTTCATGCAATGTAATAAATTATCAAGTTTCATTGTGCAATTTGTATATGTGCAATTTTTGCCTTGCACAAATAGATAGAGTGTTGGCCAAGTATCCTATTTTGCCTATATAAGGATGGCCTCGTTGTTAGGTAGATAACAAATTTAGTGGAAATACTTATATAGTGTAGTTTAGTTCTTGGTATAGTTTTATGTGTATCACCATTCATTGGTGATGGATGCAATGTATTTTAGTAGCTATATTAATGGAGTGCTCATTTTCTCCATAGATACATTGTATTCTTTTATATCATTTATATTCATTGCATATTTTAGTCATCTAGTACATTTACTTCCTTGCATATTATTTTGCATCTTGTGATTGCTATCTCCCAGTTCTCATTACATCAAAAGCTAATAATGGTATTAGAGCTATGGTAGATCTAGTCTATGTAGGTCAATAGGGAAACCACCATTATTATTGACCCTAAGTGTTTTGACAAACTGATGCACCACTAGACCAGCCACTATCCAAAGATCTCAGAAGAATCTATATGGTAGAATTGGGGAGAGTCACAAAGTTAGGACTAAAATAAATCTTAGTTTGAAAAACACCAATATTGCATTTGACCAAAGTATTTTCCATAGAGTTGCAAGAAAAACTTGTAAAGACTAGGACTCATCATTCAATCCACTAGATTTATAGATCATCTAGTGAAGATCCAAGATATCTGGAATTTGCTAATTATTGCTTAAAATCTTCTTTTGTTGAATATAATTAATTATCAGAGGATCGGTACTCCTACTATGACAAAAATATAGGAGACTCCAACTTCGTTGACCATAGGTCAAAATGATCTCATAGTGAAAATATTAGTTCCTTGTGCAAGAGAAGAATACTATGGAAGAAGACTTCTAGTGAATAGTTATGGTGAATTCAGGAGACTGAATATCTCCACTATTGAATCGAAGAACTTCATAATTTGAATAATAGGCCATAGAAGCCTTGGATAAAAGGCCATAGGAGCATTGAAGGAGAATCCACATAAGTCTTTATACTAAAAAGGCCATAGTAGCCTTAATACTAAAAAAGGCCATAGTAACCTTAATATTGAAAAAGACCATAGTAGCCTTAATACTAAAAAATGCCTTAACAACCTTGAAAATTAAAATGCCATAGAAGGCTTGATCCTGAAGAAGAATTCAAAGAGAATATCTAATTCACAGGTAGACTAAATATTTTAGTACTAATACTATGTTGCAGGGAAAAAATATTTGGTGAGTTGGGAAATTTCCTACAAGAAAGTTAGGAAGAACATCTTCTTCAAAATCAATTCAGCACTTGAAGCAAAAGAGAATAGGAGAATATTTTATTGGATAATTTCTAGTCAAAGAAGCATAAGGACTAGGAGAGTCCTGCTCGAATCTATAAATAATAGAGATCTAGAAGTAGATCTCATCACCAACATTTCCATGAGCAAAAGGTTGATGAGAAGATCTCAAGGAAGACCAACAACAACTATAAGATCATAGACCTTGGGAAGGTCTTATAGAGAATCCAGAAAAGTTTAGGAGAGCCTTACTAAAGAAATTTTCAATGTAGAAATCACTGGAGAAATGCACTACCAAGGAGAAGCCCCTAATAGTGAAGGACTTGGGAAAATTATCGTCATCTGAAAACAAGCCCAAATATAAAAATAATATTTTAGCAAGGAGTACCAAATTAGTGAAGAATAATTTAGCAAGGAGTGCCAAATTAGTGAAGAAGAATTTGGAAAGGAATACCAAATTTTTGAAGAAGAATTTTTCAAGGAGTATAAAATATCTGAAGAAGATCCTGCTTGAAGTTAGATTTCAATAAGAAGACTTAAATATAGAGGAAGCTCATCAAATATTAGAGATTTAAATATTACCTCTCACAGCAAGAAGGTATCACTTCAGAGACAAATACTTATCCAAATCTATAGCATAAGGAGGAGAACACAAGATGAGAATAAGCCACCAAATCCTAGGCTCATGAATGAAAATTTTGGACCACCATTTGGTGAAGAAGGAAGTTGTTTGGACAATATACAAAGAGCTACAAGGTTATACTAGTAGAAACAACTTGGTGATCCTAGAAACCAGGACTTGCATCCTCTACAAAAGTGATAAAAGAGCTACAACAAAAAGGCATGCAACATTTTGGTGCAAGTAAGATCATTAATTGGTTTACCTATTATATTTGTTAGAAGCACCTTAATTTGGATTATAGTTGCAAATAGAAAATTAGATTATAGTCTTCAAAAGTGTAAAAATAAAAATTTCTTATTAAATTTCATTTGCATATTAATTATGAGTTGATTATATTTAAAATTGCTTCTATCAACTAGTTATCATATACTTTGGAAAAATAAAAAGAAGACTAAGTCCTACAGTATTGATTGTAGTGAAATTGCAGAATAACTCTTAAATATTGATTTTAGGTTATTCTTGATTAGTTGCAGTAATTTGTCAGTGCATTAATTTGAGAGTTGATTGGAGTGATAAGGTGTAATATTAGTGCATTAAAAGTGAAATATTTACACTATTATACTACTCTTCAAAAAGAAACTGGTTTTGTATTTTTTTAAGGGCACAAAATATGATTTGTATAAAGTGTCTAAAGACACTATTGAAGCACACAAATCTACAACTCGTAGTGGCCAAAATAAGCCACCTAAAAAGTTATAATCCTCCAAAACTTGGAGTATAACACAACTAACCAAAATAATAAATAGAAGCTTGAAATATTGAGACTTGGTGAGTCTCAAAATCCAAAGCATTACAATATTTAATGCAAGAAAATAAAGTGCATAAAATTTTATGAATTAAAAATCCTCTATCTACTGATTCTAAGCTTGGATTTGTTATCAAAGTATCCAAAAAAAAGAGGAAGGTGTCTACTCATAAAATACAACCTCAAAACCCTTTATTGCTAGAGAAAAATCTTCCATAAAACTAGAATTTTTTTTTTTGGTAGATAAGATACTATAGCATTAATATCGGGTTTTACAGGTTGACCCAAAACCTTTTACAAAAATCAGCCCAAGGTTGTTGATGAACATGTCCTTACTAAGGATCCTATATATGTAAAATCTACATGTCACAAAAGCCATTACATCTAGTAAGGCACATAGCCTATTATAAAAAAGAAACTTCCCATACAACATTTTGGGTATACCTTGAGAAAACACACCTACATCATAATTACAAAAAAAGAAACAGACACAGATCCCTTCCTTGAAAGAGTGGAGAAACAAAAAGCTACAGACACACATAGCAAAGTACTAAAAAAACTCCCAAAATCTCTATATTGACAGTTAATCTTAATAATTATTTGGTAATTGCTTTCTTCCATTTATGACATGCTTTGGGACCACATCCCGTCTTGGCCAATCAACCCTGGAGAAGTGAACCTGCTAGCTAGATTTATGGTGGTGACTATCTGGTGGTCCACTTGGCTCTGTTTTGAAGTCTTATATTTTTGTTTCTTTCCTACCCTGTGATTATCAACAAACCTCAAATTACTAAGATGACTAGGAGCCATGTTATCTAACATGTCACTATCCCCATTAGTCTTTGTGGTATTTCCAAGCAACATCCACCAAGACTAAAAGTTCAGATAATTTTTGTTGTGATTCCATTTCAAAAAAAGACAGGAATACTCATAGCCTTCAAAATTACAATGCCTTCCATGTTGGTAAATTCGACTATAATTCTTGGCATTCTTGTTGAATAAGCTCCTGTACTTCACTCAGGACACCGTGTTCCCATTTGAAAAGTTTGTCACCATCGAAACCCAAATTGGTCAGGTTATCAACAACTTTGTTAGCTTCTCGAAAGACATGTTGGGAATTTATGTCCTGTATTCCCTAGAAAAGGATCCTAGCCTCTTCAACAATTGTTTTAATCTTCCAAGGAGGTGTTTTCCAATTATTGAGGAGATTTATAACATGCATAGATTCTCCTTCTATGATCAAATTTCCTTCTAAGTCTTGAGTCATTTGAAGTCCTCTCCACATAGCTCTAGCTTCGACTTCGTTGTTCGTCCTTGTTCCCAAATATTCAAAAAATGCAAGCATCATATTCCCATTATGATATCGCACAATGCAATCAGTGCCTGCTCTGCCAAGATTTTCCGTAGACACTCCATAAAAATTAATCTTAAACCAACCCTTAGGATGTGGGGACCACTTAACATTGGCTCTGGGGTTGACTACCCTAGACACAGACTCATCTAACAAGGTTAAGCTTAAATATTTATCAATCATGGTCTCCTTCAGATGAGGTTTATGACTATCAAAATGGATAAGGTTCACATTCTCATTAGCAAAGGATAGGATCCTGGCAATGACATTTTTATGATCATGGATAAACTCATTAAAGACTCTATGGTTCCTTTATAACCACACCTTCCAAAGATAGTGATTGATACAAATTTTCCACATGTATCTAAGTCTTTGGATTGAAAAGGGGTAAGGCCACTAGATGAAAAAATCAAGTACGATGGCTGGTTTAACCCAGGAAATATTGAAGGCCTGAAAAATCCCACTTAGGATAGTCAAGGAAAAATGTTACTCAACGAAAATGTGATAAATGGTCTCCCAATTAGCCCTGCACATATAACAATTATTAGTGATTTAAATACCTTTACGCATCATATTATCAATGGTTAGAATTATTCCTTGGATAACCAGCCATGAAAATATTGCAATTTTTGGAATTAAATTTTAATCCAAACTAAGTCCTTTTGGAGGACAAAATCCTCATTATAAAGAAGAAGCTTGTAAGCTGATTTAACAGTGAACTACCTATTTTCTGTAGGAGCCCAGGTCACTTGATCTTCCTTAGGTATCATGGGGATAAACTGTTGCTCGAGAATATTACAAAGATCATTTGATTCCGCTTGAAATCCCTGAATCCTTATTTGTTTCCACTTCATTCTACCTCTACCCTCAACCATTTAATCAGAGAATTTTATGTCAATGAGTTCTTCTGTGATATCTCTAATTCGGGCTAAGTTAGGATATTGCATCTATGTTTTTTCCTTAGTCCACCTATCATTCCAACAATGTATCCTCTCACCATTACCTAAAACCCATCTTAAATATTTTTTTATGATTTTCTTACAATTGAGAATTGCTTTCCAAAAAGCAGAACCTCTGATTGGAACTGAGTCACTTAGAAATTCCATATTTTGAAGATACTTTCATTTGATGATAGTTGTCCATTAATTTTATTCACCATAAATGAGGCACCATGTCTTCTTAGCTAGTAAAGCTAAATTCATATGAGCAATTATCCTCAGACCTAAGCCCCCATTTTCCTTGGGTCTACACACTTTGGTCCATACTACAAGGTGTATCCTTTTTTCTCCCTGATGCAGTCCATAAAAATTCTTTTTGGAGTTTCTCAATTTTTTGGAAAACCTTCATAGGGGCTTTGAAAACAGAGAGGAAATAGACTGGAATGCTCTGAAGAGAGGCCTTAGTGAGGGTCAGCTTTCCTACTTGAGATAGAAGATGACCTTTCCATCCATCAAGTTTTTTTTGAATTTTTTCAATAACGTTGTCCCACATTGACTCTCTCAAAGAACCAATGAAAAGAGGCAGACCAAGATACGAAGTGGGGAGGTTTGCTATATCACAACCTAAAATTTCTGCAATCCTTCCTTACCTCTGAATGGGGGTGTTCAAGAAATATAACTTGCTTTTACTGAAGTTAACTTTCTGATCAGCAGCATCCTCATAGAGTTGCAGGATGTATTTAATTCTTTTAGCATCAACCACCGATACCTTAGTCAATAGAAGGGTATCATCGATGAATTGTTGGTGAGAAACAACCCTAGTGAGAGATTTTGCCTTGATTCCTAAAATTAGCCTTGAAATACAAGCATTTTTTATGGTTCTGCATAAATATTCTACCACAATGATGAATAACATGGGGCTGAGAGGGTCCCCCTACCAAATTCCTCTATGACATTGGAAGTAACCAACATTTTTTCCATTAACCAGAATCAAGAACCATGCTTTAGAAATACATTATTTGATCAAATTAACCCATTGGTGGTGAAAACAAAACTTAAGGAGGATAGCAATCAGAAAGTCCCAATTTAGCCTATCAAATGCTTTGTTCATATCAAGCTTGAGGGAAAAAATAGACCTATTAGTCTTATGAGCAGAGTGTAGAGCTTCATGAACTATGATAATTCCATCTAATATTGACCTGCCTTGGACAGAGCTTTCCCAACACATATCTATGATGTGGTCTAGAACATCTCTCATTCTATTTACAATGGCTTTAGTTAGGATCTTGTAAGAAATATTGCATAGACTAATTGGCCTAAAGTCAGCCATAGATTCAGGGGTTTGCTTCTTAGGAATTAGAGAAATAAAAGTAGATTTGAGACCTTTTGGGGTATGATTTCTTGCTTGGAATTCTTTTACAACAGAAATTACATCCTCACTTACGATGTCCCAAAAATCTTGATAGAAACGAGGGGGAAATCCATCGAGTCCTGGGGCTTTGTCTGGCTCCATGCTAAACAAGGCTTCCTTAATTTCCTCATAAAAAAAGGGAGCTAGAAGCTTAGGGTTTTTATCCTCATTTATTATTCTAGGAATGGATTGCAAGATAATATCTTTGGCCTCCTCATTGCACTGTGATTCCTGATCAAGGATATAATTGAAATAAGTTGTTGCCTCCTTTCTGATTTATGTTAAGTCCTGAGTAATAGAACCATCTGATTTTTTGAAAAAATGTATCTTGTTATTGCTTCTATTTCTAAGCGTGGTGAAGTGAAAAAAATTGGAATTTGAATCTCCATATTTCAATCAAAGAGCCCTTGATTTTTTCCTCCAATAGATTTACTCACAGGCCAAAATATTATGAAACTCTGCTAGTTTTGTGCGTTCCTCCTGCCTAGTAGTTTCATCACCATCACCATGTTGAATCCTCTCATCAATTATCTTCAAACTTTCAACAACCTGGTTTTTATTTTCAAAGAGGTTCCCAAAGACCTCTTTGTTCCAAGTTTGAAGCTTTTTCTTAACAAACTTTAATTTGACAAGTTTAAAAGCTGCACTACCCCTGACAGGTTGCTGCCACCACTGAAATAAGTTATCTCTGAAACTGAAATGTTTGATCCACATAGATTGAAATATGAAAGGTTTCTTGAAGGACAAAGAGTTAGGTATCTTCAAAAAAATGGGATTATTATTAGATGTAATTTTAGGAAGGGCTTGCAGGGTAGAATCACTGAATAGAGTTGTAGCCTCATTTGATAGAAAAAACCTATCAAGCCTTTCTTGAATGAGATGACACCCTATCCGTCGATTTCTCCAGGTATAATTTTCTCCTCTAGTTTTTACATCCATAAAAATGTTGGAGTTCACAAAGTCATTGAAATCATCCATGCTCCTGATCTAGAATTTAAGATATGAAATAAGAATGCAAAAGAAGGTGTATCAAAGGAGGTTTATGTACAAATTTATTGCACTAATTTAATATGGTTTTCTAAAACTAGAGGGAACATTTGAAAGTGCCTCAAAGGAACACTACAAGTATATTTCATTAGAAAAATGTGGATTAATATTATAACTCTTCCAATCATATCAAAGAGCCTCTCCTTTGCCTCATACTCTACGTATCTTGGATGGTCGAACTTGCAAAATACAAGGTATAGGAGAAAAATCAAGTAGTGTATAAAGCAAAAAGTTAAGCCTACATCAAAGTAATGGAGTTTTTCTATCAAAGTAAGCCTACACCAAAGCTAAGGATTATTTCTATAAAAGTAAGCTACATCCAATTAAGGAGCAATTCTACCATAAGTGGAGCATTAAGGAGTCTTCAACCAAGTGCTTCCATTCAGAATCCTCTCAAAGGCCATTAAAGCTCCATAAAAGCTCCTCCATATCTCCACCACAACTCCACAATTATCTTGCTTTGCTAGAGATATTTTAGTATCTATGTAGAACAACAAAAAATAAGGTCGAAAACACGTTGGAAAGCCTTGAAGAAAGCATTGATAAAGACAAAGACATGCAGATGCCACTTGTCACTTTCCAAGAGTAACTCTAAATAAAACTCATAAATAAGACAATACCATTTTCTCTTAGCACACATACTCCATGTAGAAGATGCATTACGTAAAAATAATAGCTTAATATACATCCATTACAACAAGATAGCCTTGTAGACATTTTATAAGAAGCTTTTATTGGACAATGATCAAAGGATAATAAAAATGTCTCAACTAAAGGTGACATTTGTCACAAGAAATGGAGTGAGTTTAGCATATCCACAAAATAGGTGAAGCATCCATAGGGAGTTAATTTTTTTGCCATAACACTTGTCACTCAACAAAATTCCTATTAAAGTCACCTTGGACCTTGGAAATAATGAGAGTAGTAATAGTTTAATGGTAGTTATGATAGTTTGGTAGATCGATAGTAGTTTAGAAAAAATTGAGTGATAGCATGATAGTGATTTAGAAACCATCTGAAGCAATAGGAGAGTCTTGGAAAACACTCTCAATCAACCAATATTAAATGATAACATTAAATCCAAATCTTACCTTGGGGAATTCACACTCAAGAAGGATAGATTACTACTATTTTCATCTGGGTTCATAAAGGTACAAAGCCTTAATCAAAATTTCCTCATCTAGTTTACTTTATTTTTTAAAAAAGGATTTATAAGGTTGTATCTTAAGGTTGAGATATTGAATGAAATCAATATTTGTTTGAAATCAAAACTTAGAGAAATTAATATAATATTTGCAAAATATAACTTAAGAGAGATAAGTGATACTACATGGAATTAATATTTTTAATGTTTACAAATATTTTTTATTGAATTTAGAGAATAACCCCTTGCAGGACCACCTTGGTATGAGAAACCATGACCAGGGGGTTCTACACTGTCAAAATCATCTAGGAGGCATGCCTGGCCCTAACCGTACCAACATAATCAACTTGATTTTGGATACCTAATGTGCATTTGGTATTATTCGTCGCGATTTCGCGACACTTTTGATGGTTGGATGATTCGGAGGCTCTCTGTCACGATTTCGCGACCTTTTTGGCGTTATGGAGCAAGCTGGTCTTCTTGTCACGATTTCGCGACAATTTTGACGAAGGGTTGCTGGAGGGTGCTGTCGTCGCGATTTTGCGACATGTCACGATTTCGTGACATGTCGCGATTTCGTGACATGTCATGATTTCGCAACATGTCACGTTTTCGTGACTGTTGGCACCGCAGTGGAGGAGCCGGGGTTGACTGTCGCGATCTCGCGACATGTCGTGATTTTGCGACATGTCGCTTTTTCACGCCCAGTTGACTTCTTTGCTTTGTGTTGTGCTGGGTTGACTTTGTGCTCTTCTCTTGTAGTGTTGTTTGTTGTTCTTGGTTGGGATTTGTTCTCTCCCTCTTGTAATTGCTCTTTGTATTAATACAAGTTTTTCATTTTTTTTTCAAAAAAAAAATGTGCATTTGGTAGGGTGGAGATTTGAACCAGGGACCTCCCTTGGAGGATTACTCTACTCTCTTTGAATCACGTATAACACATGGGTAATGTTTGCAAATATTAATGTGTTCTAATTTTCCAAATTTGGGAGTGATAAGGGTTACAACAACAAACTAGGTTATTGGAAATTAGGAAAACTTAATAATATCCTTAGGATTACAAAAAGGGGTTATTAAAAAAAAATTATTGAAGTTGGAAATTTATATTCCTGTCTCATGAATTTCTCAAAAGGAGAAAAAAATCAAAATTAAAACCTCTTCAAAATTGAAAAGTGCTTAGTTCAATAGGAGTAATAAGGTGTTAAGATGTTGATTTTTTATCTTTAAAGATACCTCCTACTCTATTTGGTCTCAAGTTACCCTTGGAAGAACCATACAAATTAAAATTGATCCATCCCAAGGGTGAAGAAACCCACTTGATAAACGAGCGGTCAACCATACAAGTGGGAGAGGAAATATTACTAGAAAGAAATCAGAGGGACTTGGATAATCGAGCTTCATTCAAGGACACTGACCATCCATTACCCTGATTAACAAAGATATTTTTAGTTACCACATGGATAACTCTGGAAAAAATATTGTTGGAATCATGGATGGAGATTTTATTAGATCAAGAGAACCTATATATTTCTAAAGTAATTTTTTTTACCTTTTTCTTTCCCTATTCTTTGAATAATATGTAGTGATGGTTTACCCCTAATGCTAGACTCATAATTCTACAATTCTAAATTTCTCCTTGCATCCTTCTAAAATAAAATCTCCTTAATTTTTATCAATTCTTTGTTATAAAAAGAGTATATTACATCATTGGGTCATGTAAATGTATCTTTCAAGATACATACTTATGACAATAGATTACTTTAGGGGGAAGTTATCTAGTTACTTCATGAAATGTAATAAATGCTCAAGTTTCATTGTGCAAGTTGCATATGTTTAAGTTATCCCTTGCACATCTATGTAGAGTGTTGGCCAAGTATCCTATTTTACCTATATAAGGATGGCCTCATAGTTAGGTAGATAACAGAGTTAGGGGACTTAGTTAGATAGTGTAGCTTAGTGCTTGGTATAGTTCTATATGTATCACCATCCATTGGTGATGGGTGCAATGTAGTTCAGTAGCTATATTAATGGAGTGCTCATTTTCTCCATAGCTACATTGTATTCTTTTATATCATTTCTATTCATTGCATATTTTAGTCATCTAGTAGATTTACTTTCATTCATATTATTTTGCATCTTTTGATTGCATATCCCAGTCCTCATTACATAAAAATCTAAAAATGGTATCAGAGCTATAGTATATCTATTATATGTAGGTCAATAGGTAAACTAACATTTTTATTGAGCTTGAGTGTTTTGACAAACTGGCGTGCCACTAGACCAGCCACTATAAAAATATATTAGAAGAATCTAGATGGTAGAGTTGGGGAGAGTCACAAATTTAGGATTGAAAGAAATCTTAGTTCCAAAAATACTGAGATTGCATTTGACCAGAGTATTTTCCATAGTGTTTCAATAAAAAATCATGAAGACTAGGACTCATCATTCAATCCACTAGATTGATAGATAATCTAGTGAAGATCCAACATATCTAGAATTTTTTAACTATTGCCTAAAAGTTCCTTTTGTTTCATATAATTATTTCTCAGAGGATTGGTACTCCTCCTACGACAAGAATCTAGGAGACTCCAACTTTGTTGCCCAATGGTCAGCATGCTCTCATAGTGCAAATATTAGTTCCTTGTATAAGAGAAGAATACTATGGAAGAAGACTTCTAGTGAATAGTTGTGGTGAATTCAAGAGACTAAAGATATCCATTGTTTAATCGAAGAACTTCAAAAATTGAATAATAGGCAATAGAAGCCTTGGAGAAAATTCTATAGGAGCCTTTAAGGAGAATCCATACAAGTCTTGATACTAAAAAGGCCATAGTAGCCTTAATACTAATAAAGGCCACAATAGCCTTAATACTGAAAATTTCTATAGTAGCCTTAATACTAAAAAATGCCATAGCAACCTTGATAATGAAAAGGCCATAGACGGCTTGATCTCGAAGAAGAATTCAAAGAGAAAATATGATTTAGAAGTAGACTAAATATTTAAGTACTAATACTTTTTGTAGGGAAATACGATTCGGTAAGTTGGGAAACTTCCTACAACAAATTTAGGAAGAACATCATATTCAAATACAATTCAACACCTAAAGCAAAAGATATTAAGAGAATATTTCATTAGATAATTTCCATTCAAAGAAGCAAAAGGACTGGGAGATTCTTGCTCGAATCTAGAAATATCATATTTAGAAATTTATAAGTATATATCATCACCAACACTTCTAAGAGCATTAGGTTGAAGAGAAGGTCTCAAGGAAGACCAAAAACAACTGTAAGATCAAAGACCTTGGAAAGGTCTTACCGAGCATCCAAAAAAGCTTAGGAGAGCCTTACTGAATAAATTATCAATGGAGAACTCATTGGAGAAACCCACTACCAAGGATAAGCCCTTGATAGTCAAGGACTTGGTATAATTGTCACCATATGACAACAAGCCCAAATATAAGAAGAAGATTTTAGCAAGGAGTGTCAAATTAGTGAAGAATAATTTGGCAAGGAGTGACAAATTAGTAAAGAAGAATTTGGATAGGAGTACCAAATTTATGAAGAAGAATTTAGCAAGGAGTTCCAAATATCAAAAGAAGATCCTAATTGAATTTAGATTTCGATAAAAAGACTTAAATATAGAGAAATCTCACCAAATATTAGATATTTAAATATTACCTCTCATAGAAAGAAGGCATCACTTAAGAAAAAAATACTTTTCAAAATCTGTAGCAGAAGGAGGAGAACACAAGATGAAAATAATCCACCAAATCCTAGGCTCATGAATGAAAGTTTGAGACCACCATTTTGTGAAGGAAGTTTTTTAGGATAATCTACAAAGAGCTACAAGGTTATACTAGTAGCAACAACTTGGTGATCCTAGATACCAAGACTTGAATCCTCTATAGAAGTGATAAAAGATCTACAAAAAAAATACATGCAACACTTTTGTGCAAGTAGTATCATTAATTGGTTTACCTATTAAAGTTGTTAGAAGCACCTTAATTTGTATTATAGTTGCAAATAGAAAATTGGATTATAGTCTTAAAAAGTGAAAAAATTAAAAAAAAAATCCTTTTAAGGTTCATTTGCATATTAATTATGATTTGATTATATTTAAAATTGCTTCTATCAACTAGTTATCATCTACTTTGGAAAAAGAAAAATAAGACTAAGTCCTACAATATTGATTTTAGTGAAATTGTAGAATAACTCTTAAAGATTCATTTTAGGTTATTCTTGATTAGTTGTAGTAAATTGTTAGTGCATTGTGATAAGGTGTAATATTAGTGAATTAAAAGTGAAATATTTACACTATTATACTACTCTCTAAAAATAAACTAGTTTTGTGTTTTTTGAAGGGCATAAATTCTGATTTGTATCAAGTGTCTAAAGACACTATTGAAGCACACAAATATACAACTCGTAGTGGCCTAAAGAAGCCACCCAAAAAGTTAGAATCCTCCAAAACTTGGAGAATAACATGACTAACCAAAAACATAAATAGAAGCTTCAAATATTGAGACTTGGTGAGTCTCAAAATCCAAAGCATTACAATATTGAATGCAAGAAAAGAAAGTGCAGAAAATTGCATAAATTAAAAAGCCTCTATCTATTTATTCTAAGCTTGGATTTGTTATCAAAGTGTCCAAGAAAAAATATGAAGGTGCCTACTAATAACAAGAAACCTCAAAACCCTTTATTACAAGGGAAAATTCTTCCATAAAACTAGAATTTCAGATCTGAAATAAGAATTCAAAAGAAGATGCATCAAAGGAGTTTTATGTACAAATTTATTGCACTAATTTATATGGTTTCTACATCCAGAGGGCACATTGGAAAGTGCCTCAAAGGAACACTACAAGTAGGTTGAATCAGAAAAATACAGATGAATACTATCACTCTTCCAAGCATATCAAAGAGCCTCTCTTTTGGCTCATACTCTACATATCTTGGACGGTTGAACCTGCAAAATACAAGGCATAGGAGAAAAATCAAGCAATGTGTAAAGCAAAAAGGTAAGCCTACATCAAATAAATGGAGTGTTTCTATCAAAGTAAGCCTACATCAAAGCTAAGGAGTATTTCTATCAAACTAAGCTACGTCCAATTAAGTAGTATTTCTACCATAAGTGGAGCATTGAGGAGTCTTCACCTAAGTGCTTCCATTCAGACTCCTCTCAAGGTCCACCAAAGCTCCACCAAAGATCCTCCATATCTCCACCATAGTTCCACAATTAGCTTGCTTGGATGGAGATATTTTAGCATCTACGTAGAACAAAAAAGAATAATGTGGAAAAAAAGTTGGAAAGCCTTCAAGAAAGCATTGATAAAGACAAAGACATGTAGATACCACTTGTCATTTGTCAAGAGTAACTATAAATAAATCTCACAAAGAAGACATTACCATTGTATCTTGGCACCCATAATCCATGTAGAAGAGGAATTACATACAACTAATATATTAATATACATCCATTACAACAAGATAACCTTGTAGACATTGGAGAAGAAGTGTTTATTGGACAATGCTCAAAGGAGAATAAAAATATCATAGTTAAAGGTGACATTTTTCACAAGCAATGAAGTGAGTTTGACATCTCCACAAAATAGGTGAAGCATCCATAGGGAGTTAAAAAATTTTCCATGACACTTGTCACTCAACTAAATTTCTATTAAAAGTGCCTTGGACCTTGGAAATAATGAGAGCAGTAGTAGTTTGATGGTAGTTCAGTAGATCAATTATAGTTCAGTAGATCGATGGTAGTTTGGCAGAAGTTGAGTGATAGTATGATAGTTATTCAACAACCATATAAACCAAGAGTAGAGTCTTGGAAAACACTCTCGATCAACCAACATTAAATGATAACATTAAATCCAAAGCTTACCTTGGGGAATTCACACTCAAGAAGAACAAATTATTGCTATTTTCATCTAGCTTCATAAAGGTACAAATACTTAATCAAAATTTCCTCATCTATTTTACTTTCTTTTAAAAAAAGGGATTTATAGGGTTGTATCTTAAGGTTGAGATACTGAATCAATTAAGTCTTTGTTTGAAAGAAAAACTTAAGGAAATTAATATAATATTTGCAAAATATAACTTAAGAGAGATAAGGGATACTACATGGAATTAATATTTTTAATATTTGTAAATATATTTTTTTGAATTTAGAGTATAACCCCTTGTAGGGCCAGCTTGGTCCGAGAAACCACAACTAGGGGGTTCTACACTATCAAAATCACCTAGGAGGCATGCCTGGACCTAACCGCACCAACATAATCAACTAGATTTTGGATACCCAATGTACATTTGTTAGGGTTGAGAATCAAACCAAGCACCTCCCTAGGTGGATTACTCTACCCTCTCCAAGTCACCTACAACATGTGGGTAATGTTCACAACTGTTAATGTGTTCTAATTTTCCAAATTTGGGAGTGATAAGGGTTACAACACCAAACTAGGTTATTGGAAATTAGGAACACTTGAATAAAATCATTAGTATTACAAAAAGGGGTTATTATAATCTTTTTATTGAAGTTGAAAATTTATATTCTTGTCTCAAAAATTTCTCAAAAGGAGAAAAAATAAATCCAACATTAAAACCACTTCAAAACTGAAAATTTCTTAGTTCAATTGGAGTAATAATGTGTTAAGAAGTTGATTTTTGATATTTAAAGATACCTCCTACTCTAGTTGGTCTCAGGTTACCCTTGGAAGAACCATACGAATTAAACTTGATACATCCCAAAGGTGAAGAAACCCACTTGATAAACGAGTGATCAACCATAGAAGTGGGAGATAAAAGATTACAGGAAGGGACTGTAGCACCCTAAAATTGGCACAGTTAAACCATCAGTAAAAAGATTAAAAATTTGAATTTTAACCCCGAAACTGCCCGTTAGCCACTCACCTCATTTTTTGTGCCATTTTTAGATTTTGTTTTTACTGTTGGATGATATTGTCGTCGATCTGACGATATCATCCCAAATCGGACGAATTCGTTTAGAACAGAACATCCAGACGATTTCATCCCAAAACAAAATTTTCATAATTAGATTATGTTTCAACAACCTCTCCAACTCGTGCAGAAGTGTGTCTACGTGGTTGGAGATTCCTACATTGGAGATCTCCTAGATTGGGATGATCCCCAACCTCCTAACCTCCCCCTAATCCTATATAAACTTGGGATTTTCCTAGTTTATCCCCCTGGCTGATCATTTCCCTACAAATCTAGTTTTTTCTATATTAGAACATCCTCGCCCCCATCATTTGCACTGGTATTTTCAGGTTCTATTGCAGGATTTTACTGTGTTTCAGCCAGAGGAAGCTTGGATCGTCGCAGGCGATCCAACACAATTTCGGATGATCCTGTCGAGATCGGCGATGATCTCGTATGATTGTAGATGATTTTGACTTTAGTTCAGATTGGGGGCAACTAGAGCCCCGATTTTGCATTTTCTACCTTTCTTTCTTATTTAATTGTGCATTAGATCAATTTATTTTTGTTCTGCATCCTGGAGTTCACCTCATTTAGCATATTTGCATGATAAAATTTAAAATAAGTTATTAAAACAATGCATCCCATTTGATTTTCTATCTAGATTTATTATTTAAGAATCTATACTATTATTTCTATCATTTTGCATTATTCTTGCAATTGCATTTTTATTTTTTGGTGTTTGTTTCCATGATTATAGGTTTCTGATGAATTCATCAGGTTTTCGACGATCTTGTCTGATCTCAGACGATCACCTATGATTTGGGATGATTATGTGCAATTACAGATGATCCTGTCATATTCGAGATGATCTGGAATCCTACAATATTTAGAATCTTCATCAGACATCAGGAATCATGTGTATTCCTCTCCATTTCACATAGTCTTTGTATTTACGATTCATTCATGTTTTTTGTCTTCATATAAACCTGAAATTTCATATAGAATAGCTTAGATTCATTTTGGACAACCTAGGAATATGAATGATTGAATATAAAATGAACACATAAAAACCATTCTCAACCTAGGTGCAAAAACTGCCACTCAAAGTTTCCTAGTGAACCCCACCATCCATCGAAAATTCATCCTTATACCCCTCCCCTGAGAGGCGTAACCTTCAAAGAGCCTCTCCGTCTGAGGTATTATCCCATCCTTCTCGCATCCCCCTTCTAGGCATGGATCATTTAGCCTGAAGGTAAGGGTGCAGCAAATTTGGTCGATACATTTTGGTGAACCCGATGTGAAACTAAAACACCTTTTTAAAACAATCCAAAAAAAACAAAAAAAAAAACACATTATTAAGAACATCTAGAATCATTAGAAAACTGTTAAATTTGCATATCATATTTAGATGGTAGATTATAATAGAAGATGAGTTGTCACCATAAATGTTGAAAATCAATTAACGACCATAGAGATTACTTTTGTGCTTAGAGTACCTCAAACAAATAGAGTCCAACCTTTGTGGGATGAACTTGATAGGAGATTGGGTATTATTGAATCTAGATCTGCAGAACTTAGGCAAATTAAAAGGTTTGTCCTAGATAGAATCCTGGATCCTGATCAAGTGACTTTGTACCATGAACTTCAGAGAGCTTGCCATAGGTGGTTAGAATATAAAAGAGCACTTATGTCTTCAGAATTGTACACCTTTGAGGAATACCTTGAGAATGCAGTTGTAGTACATATGTTTCTATATCGTATATAGGATCAAGAAGTCATTCTTATGAATAGAAAAATATGGAATAGAGTTCCTAGAGTTGTGTTGTATCGAGAGTATTGCCATGAACTTTATTTTTATAATTCAGAGTCTAAAGTAGATCGTATTACCATAGCACACTTTGTCAAGTTCTTGAAAAACCACTTCCAATTTGAAGAGGAGCATTTCATGACTCCTGATGAACTTGATCCTATCAACGATATCCATAAACTATTTATAGAAAACTAAGTCATTATTTTTACTATTTCTTGCAACTAGCATGTTGTTTGTTATTTTTATACTTGTGAAATAATAATACAAAACAAAAATAAAAATGAAAAAAAACAAAACATTTCCTTTTTAAGTATTATAGTAGGTATATAGTTAAAATATATACCTCTCAACCCTACCATATATATATATATATATATATATATATATATATATATATATATATATATATATATATATATATATATATATATAAGTATATATATTTGCTAAAACATAAGTGTAGCACAATGCCTAGACTTAGGAATGGAAAACAAACCGAAGAAGATGAAGATTGGTTAGGAAGACCATTAATTGACCAAAATATCCCTCCTGAGGACCAAGTTCAGGTAGAAGAAATCCTAGACCAGCAAGAAGAAAAGCTTACTGTAGCAAATGAACAAGAAGAAAATAATAGAGAGGAAGGATCCTCATCCCCTAAAATGTCTCCGGGAGGAGATATCACTTTTGAAAACATGGAACAATTTTGGGAGTTCATTAACACAAATATCGATGTTTTTAATAGAGCAGTCCATATGGACAAGGATCGAATTAGTGACACTCAAGAAACTCTAGAAAACGTATTTCACACATGCACTAATCCCTTGTCCTTTATTGAAAAAGAGAGTGATCAAGCTGGACCATCCAATTTGGATATAGTAGCTGCGATCCGGAACATGCAACAACAACAGGTTACCCAACCACCTAAAGTGCCTGTTAACAAGCCTAGGGTCATTCCCACACAAAATAAACCATAATTTACTACTCTATTTCACCAAAATATTGAGAAACATACCTCAAATAAACACAAACCCAAAACAAAACCAAACACCAATTACCAACAATCCGGGATACAACATAATACTATTACAAATCCCCTTCATAATACTCTTCCTACCAACACTTTGCATCATAGCAATATAGCATCTAATCCTTATGTCACACCATCATACACTCGTAAATCCCATACTTATGTCCCATCGAACCAATATGGTGGAAAAACTAGTAATCTTGAAACCATGGGGAAATAGTCAGTTTCCCGCATGGACCAGATAGATCCCTACCATCCCTTGTACAATTATCGAGAGATGTGTAGTCAGCCTTTAGATCCTATAGTTGTATCACAGTCATATCCTAAACATTTTCCTATGCTTGTTTTGTCCATATATAAAGGAACAGAAGATCCCATAGAGCATCTTCATATGTTTAGGATAGCATGTCATGATATATCACATGATGACTTGTTATTACTAAAAATGTTCCCGAAAAGTTTGGGAGGAATGGCATTAGAGTGGTATTATCAATTACCCACTAATTCTTTAAGGAATTTCTAAGAAAATTTCGAGTCTTTTGTTCATCAATTTAGTGCCTACATCGAAAGACATGTGACCATTAAATATTTGTATAACTTAAAATAGGACAAAGATGAATGATTTTCTGATTTCCTAGCTAGGTGGAGACAATTGATAGGAAAATTGCACTTTGTGTTACCTTATAGGGAGATGTTGGACATCTTTATTAATAATTTTCAAGAGCAACTATCTTACAAATTATCAACTGGTACCTTGACCACCTTCGATCAGGCTATAGACTTAGCCTGAAGAGTGGAAGATGCTCTCAATAGGAGAGGTCAGCTTAAGAATAAAGACGATGATACAACATCCAGAAATCAATATAATAATAAAAAAGTTGTGGGTGATGGATTCACTGATAACAAAAATATTGCTAATGTTAATGTTGCAAATACAATAGAGAAGTTTGTACTGAAACCTCCTGATAGACCTCCTCAAGAATTTACTAGGTTAAATCAACCTTTATCAACTATTCTACCACAATTATTAGAATGAGGCTTGATTCAATTACCAAATATCTAGGAACCTGATCCAACTATACTCGGATACAGAGTAGATTTACATTGTGACTTCCATAAAGGACCTGGACACACTACCAACTCTTGTAAAATATTAAAACATAAAATATAGGACTTGATTGATAACAATGAGATGGAGGTATAAGACTTTCAACCTAAGCAAAATCCTCCTAATAACGCTTAACAAAACACCACACAAAACTAGAATCAGAGTGCCAATCAGTCATTAGACATCTTTCAACATCCCTTACCAAAACATGGTAAGGAGGTGGCTAATAAAATTGAACATCATAATGTTCCTCCTCCTGCTCGATATGTAGGAACTATTAGTGGGCATTTACCTGCTCATGAGCCTAAAATATTTGACACAACTTTATCCATGATTACAAATAGGCATCTATATAATATTCAGATACCTGATCTTAGTGATACAGAATATGAGATTGAGAGTGATATGGATATCACATCAAATCAATCGAATAGTTTTGAAGATGAATCAAATACTATTCACCCTATCACAAGTCATACGGTTCCAGAAGAACCATTTATGAGAAGAGTCACTACTAGACCATTGTCTCACCAATTAATTTCTAATGAGTTAGCTATAAACGCTAGACCAAGACCCATTCATCATCCGTAGAATAATATTGTGGGTACCATCAGAGTTGTTACTAGACAACAGGCTCAAAATTATCAACAAGATCAAATTCAGAATGGTGGATCAACTCCATTTGTTTTTAAGGTTCCTAATAAAGGGAATCATGCACCTAATGTTCCACCTAAACCTCATTATAATATTAATGAACAATTATCAAATATTACAGCTAGAATTTCCCTTTTGGACCTCTTAAGATCTTCTCCTACACATAGAGATGAATTAATGCTCACATTAAGCCATATGATGGTACCACAAGATATTCAACCTGAATCCATGGCCAATACTATAATAACTTGTGAAGTTGATTGTATTGACTTTTGGGATAGAAACATACCTCAACATAGTTTACATAAAGATAACCCCTTGTATATTACTGCTTTAATTGGAGATGTAGCAGTCAAACAAGTTTTGATTGATAATGGTTCATCTTTAAATATCTACACTTTTGACTTCTACCAAATATTTGGGTTTAGAAGTGAGGAAATGAAAATAACTGATATGATCATAAAAGCTTTCAATGAAGAAACACAAGAAACGTGTGGAGTTATTACCATTCCATTGTAGGTTGGTCCGAGAACCTTGGATATGACTGTGTTTATTGTACATTGCCCTGCATCATACAATATACTCTTGGGTCGTCCTTGGATCAACGTAATATGAGTTGTTCCCTCAACCTTACATCAATGTGTTAAATTCAAATTTAAGAATCAGTTGGTTACCATTCATGGTGATCCAAGACCCTTTGATATGTGTGCTTTGGCAGAACCTATTGGAGTTCAATTTTACCCCGCGCTATCATACACACATCCTAATTCTCATTATCCATCTAAATGTGTGAAACTCACACCCATAATGTCATATACTTCTTCTCCATCAGATGCACCTTCACATATAGCTCAACCATATTCTGAACAAACCGCATTAGGACCTAAGAAAGATCCTAATCCCACAACCAATGTCTCTTGTTCTACTCCTATAACCTATATACCTATAAAAGACCCATATATTGACACCTCTACACCATCTATATCTACCAAATGCATATTCTCCACATCAGAAGATGTAGGAAATATTCCTTCTACCTCTTATGCTCTTACTGACGAGCTCTTACCCGATCTATCTAAAATTATTATATCAAAATAAACAAATGTTTCTATGCAATATTCCCTTATTTTAAATAATTTACTACCATCTCCTCATACCTTGGGCCTCCCACAGCCTATGGGAAGTATTTACCAAGTCAAGAGTTGTGCCTTTATTTAAAAGGGATATAACTGGGGTAGAATATCAAGAAACATCAAAACTCATTATGATGGATATGCTCGATGTTATTTTACTAATGAGTATACTAAAGCCAAACCTATAATGCTTAAATTGGGATATAAAGGGAAAGGTTTGGGACCTTTCCAGAATGGTCTGAAATAAACTTTTGAGGTAGAGTCACGGCTCGCCCGATGTGGTGTGGGCCTATTTTCTAGTAAGGGTCAGCCATTTGAGGATGATGACCATATTATATGTTACCAAGATTATTTAGATGAACGTGATGCTTTGCGTTTAATGAATAATCCATTCACATGTAATATGCTATCTATAGCTTATCCTGAGATGATCGCTGAATTCGACAATGAGTTGGAGGGAGATATCTTCCATGATGTCTCCATTGAGGAATTATTACATAACGAATTTTATTTTGATGGCTCTATACCTAGTATAGCCCAACTTGAGGCCACGACTCCTCAAGATGAATTATCCAAGTTAACCTTGGAAGAATTACAGGAATTAGGCATTGCACCCACCCCACCTAATTTTGAGAGAGATCTACACATAGAAGTAGAAAATGTCATCAAAATTAACATTGGAACCGATGATAACCCTCACATAATCAACATCGGATCAAAATTTAGTCAAGAAAAATAGGATAAATACATTGCATTTATTAAAGAATATGAAGATGTCTTTGCTTGGAAATATGAATATATGCCAGGTTTAGATCCTTCTGTAGTTATGCATCACCTAGTAGTCCATCCGGATGCTAAACCTATTAAATAAAAAATTAGAAAAATGCATCCTAAAGTGGCCTTAATAGTCAAAGGAGAGTTAGAAAATATCCTGAATGTTATTTTTATACAAGCCATTGATTATGCTGAATGGATCTCGAATGTAGTTCCAGTAACTAAGAAAGAAGATACTAAGGTTAGGGTTTGTACAGACTTAGATATTAATGTTGCATGCCCTAAAGATGATTTTCCCCTTCCCAATATGGATCAGATCATTGATTTTATTGTTGGTAGTGGAATGATTTCCTTAATGGATGGATTTTTTGGTTATAATCAAATCAGGATAGCTCCTAAAGATCAGGCTAAAACAACCTTTATTACCCCTTGGGGGACCTTTTGTTGGAAAGTGATGCCATTCGGTTTAAAGAATGTAGGTGCAACCTATCAATGAGCCATGACTTATATCTTTCATGATATGATGCATGATATACTACATTATTATGTAGATGTAGCACCCTAAAATTGGCATTGTTAAAACCTTAGTAAAAATATAAAATGTTAAAATTTGAATTTCAACCCCAAACTGCCCGTTAAACCACCTTTTACCCGCTTCCCCTGTTTTTCGTGCCATTTTTAGGATTTTTTTTGACCGTTGGAAGATATCGTCTCAGATTAGATGAAATTGTCCCCAATCTGACAAATTCATCTAGAACAGAATGTCCAGACGATTTCGTCCCAAAACCAAATTTTCATAATTAGCTTCTATTTCAATGACCTCTCCAACTCGGGCAGAAGCATGTCTGCGCGGTTGGAGATTTCCCTGTTGGAGATCTCCTAGATTGGGATGATCCCCAACCTCCCAAACCTCTTCCTAATCCTATATAAACTAGGATTTTTCTAGTTTATCCCCCTATATCCCCTGATTCCCCCTAGTTGATTCTCACTGAACCCCCAACCCCTTAGTTGACGGATTTCATTGTAGAGTTAGCTCCTTATTCCCTCGCACTATTTTGCTTGCATTCGGTATTTTTGTATTTTTATTGCAGGAACTCTACTGTTTTTCAGTCAAAGCTAGCTTGGATTGTCATAGATGATCTCAGACGATTGCGGATTATTTCATATGATTGGAGGTGATCCTGACTGTAGTCCATATTGAGGGCAGTTCGAGTTTAGAGTTTGCATTTTCTTAAGCTTTTTTGCATTTTTTTATATCATATCTCTGCATTGTTTTAAGTTATTATGTTTTATGCATCTTGGAGTTCACCTCATTTAGCATAATTGCATGATAAAGATAAAATCAATCGTTAAATTTATAGCATTTCCTTATCTATTATTATAATCTATTATTTAGGTATGTTTGTTGTTATTTCTACCATTATCCCTTGCTTCTGCATTTGCATATTTGGTATTTTGTGTCTATTTTTGTGATTGGAGGTTTCTGACGAATTCGTCAGATTTCAGATGATTCTATCTGATTTCAAATGACCTTCTGTGATTTGGGACGATCTCAAGAAATATCAGGCGATTACATACAAATTGAGACGATCTGAACTGCTACAAGACTCAGAATCTCCATCAGACATCCGAAATCAGGTATGACATCTTCTAGTTAGCATATTCTCTATCATTTGCATCCATTTATATTTTTTGTATTCACTTAGATCAGCATTGGCATATAGAATAGTTTAGATTCATATCGGCCAAACCTAGGAGTTGAATGATCAAGCATAAAAATGAACACATCAAACACACTATCAACCTAGGCGTGGAAAATGCCATTCAAAAGTTTCCTAGTGAACCCACCATCCATCGAAAATTTACCCTTATATACCTCCCCCGAGAGGTAGGACCTTCAAAAGGCCTCTCAATACGAGGTATTGTCCCATCCTTTTCACATTCCCCTTTCGAGCACGAATCCTATAGCCTGAAGGTAAGGGTGCAAAAAATTTGGAGCGATACATTTTGGTGAACCCGACGTGAAACAAAAACCTTTTGAAAACAAAAACCTTTTTAAAAATAAAAATAATAAAAACCAAAACATAAATGCATTTAGACTTAAGAAAATTTGCATGTCACATTTAGATGGTAGACTATAATAAAATATGAGCTGTCACCATTAATGTTGAAAATCAACTAGCAGCTATAGAGATTACTTTTGTGCTTAGAGTACCTTAAACAAATAGGGTTCAACCTTTTTGGGATGAACTTGATAGGAGATTGGATCTCATTTCATCTAGAGAAACCGAACTTAGGCAAATCAAGAGGTTTGTCCTAGATAGAATCCTGGATCCCGATCAAGTGATTTTGTATCATGAACTTCAGAGAGCTTGCCATAGGTGGTTAGAAGATAAAAGAGCCCTTGTGTCTTCTGAGTTGTATACCTTTGAGGAATACCTTGAGAATGTAGTTGTAGTACATAAATTTCTATCACGTATAGAGTACCAAGAGGTCGTTCTTACAGATAGGCAAATATGGAATAGAGTTCCCAGAGCTATGTTATATCGAGAATATTGCCATGAGATTTATTTTTACAAAACAAAATCTGAAACAGATAATATCACCATAGCACACTTTGTTGACTTCTTGAAAAACAATTTCTGATTTGAAGAGGAGCACTTTATGACTCCTGATGAACTTGATCCTATTAATGACATCTATAAACTATTTATAGAAAACTAAGTTATTATTTTATTATTGTCATTTCTTGTATTTAGTGTGTTGTTTATTGTCTTTATAAGCATAAAAACAAAAAACAAAAACAAAATAAAATTATAAAAAAAGAAATCAAAACATTGTCTTTTAAGTATTATAGTAGGTATATAATTAAAATATATACCTCCCAAGATCTGTTGCAAATATATTAATATATATTTGTTAAAACCCAAATTTAGATACAATGACTAGACTCAGGAATGGAAAAAAAATTGAAGTAGAAGAAGATTGGTTAGGAAAAACTACAAATAAACCAGATGCCCTTCTTGAAGACCCAATTCAGGAAGAGGTAAATTTAAACCAAAAAGAAGAAGAATTTCTGGGCGCAAATGAACAAAAATAAAATGATAGATCCTCATCTCCTAAAATAACTCTAGACAGAGCTGTTACTTTTGAGAACATGGACCATTTTTGGAAATTTCTCAATAATAATATTGGCACCCTTAATAGAGCAGTTCATATGGATAAATATCAAATTAGTGATACTCAAGCAACCCTAGAAGACATATATCACACACGCACTAATCCTTTGTCCTTTGTTGATCAAGAGAGTGATCAAGTTGGACCGTCCAATTTGGACATGGCTGATATAATCTAAAACATGCAACAGCAACAGGCTACCCAACCACCTAGAGTGCCTGTTACAAAGCCAAGGGTTATCCCCACACAAAAGAAACCTTCATTCACTACTTTATTTTGCCAAGCTATTGATCAATATACCTCAAATCAATAAAAGCCTAAAACAAAACCAAATACCAATTTCCAACAATCTGGGATACAACATAATGCTACAACAAATCTTCTTCATAATACTCTTCCTACAAACCATTTGCATAACAACAATATAGCATCCAATCCTTATGTCCCGCCTTCCTACGGTCACAAATCCCATACTCATGTACCACCAAACCAATATGGTGGACAAACTAGTAATTTGGAAGCCATGGTGAAACAGTTAGTCTCTCGCATGGACAAGATAGATCCCTACCGTCCCTCGTACAATTATTGAGAGATGTGTAGTCAACCTCTAGATCTTATAGTTGTAGCACAACCATATCCCAAACACTTTCCTATGCCTGTCCTACCTATATATAAAGGAACTGAAGATCCCATAGAGCATCTTCGTATGTTTAGGATAGCATGTCATGACATATCACATGATGATTTGCTATTACTAAAAATGTTCCCGAAAAGCTTAGGGGGGATGGCATTGGAATGGTATTGTCAACTACCTACTCATTCTTTGAGAAATTTTGAAGAGACCGCTGAATATTTTGTGCATAAATTTAGTGCCTATATCGAAAGGCATGTAACCATTAAATATTTGTACAACCTAAAACAAGACAAAGATGAGTGTTTTTTCTGACTTCTTAGCTCGATGGAGACAGTTGATAGGAAAATTACACTTTGTGTTACCTTATCGAGAGATGTTGGATATTTTTATCAATAATTTACAAGAACAACTATCCTATGAATTATCAACTGCTACCTTGACCACCTTCGATCAAGCTATAGACTTAGCTCAAAGGGTGGAAGATGCTCTCATTAGAAGAGGTCAGCTAAAAAATAAAGATGATGAGAAAACATCCAGAAATCAATATAAAAATAAACAAGTTGTGGGTGACAGAGTCACTGATAGCAGAAAAATTGCTAATGTTAATACTACGAAAATAATAGAGAAGTTTATATTGAAACCTCCCGATAAACCACCCCGAGAATTTACTAGGCTAAATCAACCTTTATCAACCATTCTCCCGCAATTACTAGCACGAAGCTTGATCCAATTACCAGCTATCCGGGAACCTGATCCAACTATACCCGGATACAAAGTTGATTTATATTGTGATTTTCATAGAGGACCTGGACACGTTATCAACTCTTGTAAAATATTAAAACATAAAATACAAGATTTGATTGATAATAATGATATGGAGGTGCAAGCCTTCCAACCTAAACAAAATCCTTCTAATAACGCTCAAAAGAGAATTCCCCAAAATCAAAATCAGAATGCCAATCAATCATTGGACATATTTCAGCATCCTCTACCAAAGCATGGTAAAGAGGTGGCTAATAAAATTGAGCATCACAATGTTCCTTATCCTACCCAATATGTAGGGACTATTAGCAGACAATTACCTGATCATGATCCTCAAATATTTGACACAACTTTATCCATAGTTACGACCAGACCTCTACATAATATTTGGACGCTTGATCTCAGTGACACTGAATATGAGATTGAAAGTGACATGGAAATCACCTCGAATCAATCAAATAGTTCTGAAGATGAATCATATCCTATTCAACCTATTACCAGTTCTATGGTTCCAGAAGAACCATTTCCTCGAAGAGTCACTACTAGACCATCTTCTCACCAAATAGTTTCTAATGAACAAGCCATAAATGCTAGACCAAGACCTATTCATCACTTGCAAAATAACATTGTAGGAACCATCGGAGCCGTTACCAGACAACAGGATCAAACTCAGAATGATGGATCAGCCCCATTTGTTTTGAAGAATCCCAATAAAGGGAATTATGCGTCTAATGTTCAACCTAAGCCTCCTTACAATATTAATGAACAATTATCCAATACCACAGCCAAAATTTCCCTTTTGGACCTGTTAAGATCTTCTCCTACCCATAGGGATGAATTAATGCTTACATTAAGCCAAATTATGGTACCACAAAACATTCAACCTGAAGCCATGGCCAATACTATCATCACTCGAGAAGTCGATTGTATTGACTTTCGAGATAAAGATATCCCGCAACATAGTTTACATAAGGATAACCCCTTATATATTACTACCTTAATTGGAGATGTAGCCATTAAATGAGTCTTGATTGATAATGGTTCATCTTTAAACATATGCACTTTTGAATTCTACCAATGATTCGGGTTTAGAAGTGACGAAATGAAAATAACTGATATGATTATAAAAGCCTTCAATGATGAGACACAAGAAACGTGTGGAGTCATTACTATACCCTTGCAAGTTGGTCCTAGAACCCTAGATACGATCGTGTTTATTGTACATTGCCCTACATCGTACAATATACTTTTGGGTCACCCTTGGATCAATGTGATGCGAGCGGTTCCCTCCACTTTACATCAGTGTGTTAAATTCAAATTTAAAAACTAGTTGGTTACCATTCATGGTGATCCTAGACCCTTTGATATGTGCGCTTTTGCAGAACCTGTTGGAGTGCAATTTTACCCTGCCCTGTCATCCACACATCCTAATTCTTATCATCCATCCAAACGTGTGAAACACACACCCATAACATCATATACTCTTTCAACTACACCTATACATATAGCTCGACCATCTTCTGAACAAACTACATTAGGACCTCGAAAAGATCCTAAACCTACAACCAATGCTTCATGTTTTACTCCTATATCTTCCATACCTATAGACTCACCCGTCAATATCCCTATGACATCTACATCCACTATAGGCATCCTTTCTACACCCGACGATGTAGGAAATGTTCCTTCTACTTCTTATGCTCTTACTGATGAGCTCTTACTCAATTTATCTACAATTCTTATATCTGACGAAGACAACACTGCCATGCAAACTTCCCTCATTTTAAATAAACTGCCACCCTCTCCTCATACCTTGGGCCTCCCACATCCTATGGGAAGTATCTTCCAAGTCAGGATTTGTGCCTTTATTTATAAAGGATATGATTAGGGAAGAATACCCAGAAACATTAAGACACATTGTGATGGATATGCTAGATGCTATTTTGCTAATGATTATCTTAAAGCTAAGCCCATAATGCTTAAATTGGGATATAAAGGGAAAGGTTTGGGACCTTTCCAAAATGGTATGAAAGAACATTTTGAGGTAGAACCGTGGCCTGCCCACTATGGTGTGGGCCTATTTTCTAGTAAAGGTCAGCCCTTTCCATTTGAGGATGATGACCATCTTGTATGTTATCAATATTATCTAGATAAACAATATTCTTTGTGTCCAAAGAATAATTATTTTACCTGCAATATGCTATCCATAGCCTACCCTGAAATTATTACCGAATCTGATGATGAGTTGGAAGGGGATATCTTCCATGATGTCTCCATTGATGAGTTGTTAGACAACGAATTTTATTTTGATGGCTCTATACCTAGTATAGCCCAGCTTGAGGCCTTGACTCCTCAAGACGAATTATCCAAGCTAACCTTGGAACAATTACAAGAATTAGGTGTTTCATCCGCCCCACCTAATTTTGAGAGAGATTTACATATGGAAGTTGAAAACGTTATAAAGATTAACATTGGAACCGAACATAACCCTCACATAATCAATATTGGATCAGAATTGATTCAAGAAAAATAAGATAAATACATTTCATTTCTTAAATACTATGAAGATGTCTTTGCTTGGACATATGAAGACATGCCAGGTTTGGACCCTTCTGTAGTTATGCATCATCTAGGAGTCCATCCAGAAGCTAAACCTGTTAAACAGAAACTTCAAAAAATGCATCCTAAAGTGGCCTTACTAGTCAAATGAGAACTAGAAAAACTATTGAAATTCATTTTTATACAAGCCATTGATTATGCCGAATGCATCTCTAATGTAGTTCTAGTAACTAAGAAAGAAGCCACTAAAGTTAGGGTTTGCACCGATTTCAGAGACATTAATGTTGCATGCCCTAAAGATGATTTTCCTCTTCCCAATATGGATCAGATCATTGACTTTACTGCTGGAAGTGGAATGATATCCTTAATGGATGGATTTTCTAGTTATAATCAGATCAGGATAGCTCCTGAATATTAGGCTAAAACAACCTTTATTACCCCTTGGGGAACCTTTTGTTGGAAAGTGATGCCATTTGGCTTAAAGAATGCAGGTGCAACCTATCAACGAGCTATGACTTATATTTTTCACGATATGATGCATGATATCCTACATGATTATGTATATGATATCATAGCTCATTCCATCAAATAAGATGATCATTTAAATGACTTAAGGAAAGTATTTGATCGGTTAAGGGAAAATCTTATTCGACTAAATCTAGATAAATGCATATTCGGAGTTAAGTCCGATAAATTATTAGGGGTTATAGTTTCTTTACGTGGCATTGAAATTGACCCTCTCAAGATCGCGGCTATCATAGATATGCCCACACCCACCAATATATTAGAATTACGAAGTTTACAAGGTAAGCTTCAAGCTATTTGCCGCTTTATCGACAAGTTGGCAGACAAAACTAGACCCTTTCTTAAGCTTCTTAAGAAAGATGTCTCTTTTCATTGGGAAGAAGAATGCTAACAAGCATTTGAACTCCTTAAGAAATATCTCCTCACACCGCCAGTGCTTTCCCCACCTAGATCTGATTGTCCTTTTATCTTGTACATTTCTGCTTCTGATTCTGCCTTAGGAGCTATGTGAGCTCAGCTTGACGATGAGAAGAAATAATGTGCTAATTATTACATTAGTAGAACCTTAATCAATTATGAAACTTTATATAGCACATTAGAGAAATTATGTCTAGCAGTCGTATTTTCTACACAGAAACTACGACATTATATGCTCAGTCAAAAAACGTATGTTATTGCCAAATTCGACCCTTTACGATATCTCAAGAGTCGATCATATTTATCTGGTCGCACAGCCAAGTGGGTTCTTACGCTAAGCGAGTTTGAAATCACGTTCATAGGACAAAATTTTTTTAAAGGTCAAATCATAGCAGATCAATTAGTTGCTACACCCTTAGAATCTACTCATCCCCTCATCATTGAGTTTCCTAATGAATGCCTTAAACTAGAGGCAGACCATTCAGAGCAATGGTCCCTATACTTTGATGGAGCCCGATGCATGAGTGGGGATGGTGTGGGTATTATTTTAATATCTTCTTAAAAACATCTTATACCTTTGTCCTTCAAATTAACATTTGCTTGCACCAATAACACTGCTGAATATGAAGCCCTTATCCTTGGATTATGAGCTGCCTTGTCATTGAAAATTAAAAGTTTATTGGTTTTTGGTGACTCCCAACTTGTCATAAACCAAATCAATGATGTTTATCAAACTAGAGATGATAAATTACGCCCATATAAAGCATATGTTTTGCAGTTATTATCCTTGTTTGATCAAGTTACTTTGGAAGCTATTCCTCGAACTAGCAATCGTGCAGCTGACGCTATGGCTGTAGCTGCATATCTTTTACTCTTGGAGTTAGACGATGAATATGCTACCATATTTATTCATCGACTCTAGGAACCCACTTCAAGAAAATCATTCTTAGAACATTTGGATGTGTTTCTCATCAACGAAACAACTCCTGAACCATGGTATACTGATATATTTTTTTTTTTGTAGAAATGAACCTTCCCTGATGGTTGTACTAGCAACCAGCGTAGGTTATTACGTAGAAAAGCAAGTCGCTTTGTGATTATTGGTAATACCTTGTACGTAAGATATTTTGAAGGCATCTTACTGAGTTGTTTGAATCTAGAATAATCTAGATCAGCTTGAATGAAGCCCACAATGGATCTTGTGGGGGACATTTTAGTCGTAGCACCATTGATAAGAAACTCCTCCGGATAGGATATTTTTGGCCTACCTTGGAAAATGATGCACATACTTATGTGCGACATTGTGACAAGTGCTAGAAACTTGCTGACCTTGTCCATGTGCCTACCCAAGAACTGCAGGTTATTTCATCTCCTTGGCCCTTTTCAAAATGGGGCCTAGACATTATTGGAAAAATCAACCTTGTGTCATCCGATGGACACAAATTCATCATAACCGCCACTGAGTATTTCATGAAGTGGGTTGAAGCTATGCAATTAGCTTCTTGCACTGGAACACAAGTTTCCAAGTTTATTTTTAATCAAATTATTTGTAGGTTTGGAATTCCTACCAATCTCATTTCCGATAATGGAACTTGTTTCAAAAATAAAGATGTCAAGAAATTATGTCAAAAATATAAAATTCAACATCGTTGGTCCACTCCCTATTATCCTCAGGGTAATGGTCAAGCGAAGCATCTAATAAAATCTTAATCAAAATTCTCAAAAAATTGGTTAATAAATCCGGTCGAGATTGGCACATTCAGTTATATCCTGCTTTGTGGGCCTATCGAACTAGTGTTCGAACCCCCACTAGAACTTCACCTTTTGTCTTGGTTTATGGTGTTGAAGCCATTTTTCCCTTTGAATTAGAAGTTCCTTATTTAGCTCTACTACTTCAAGATACTGAAGTAGGGGATGAATATCGTGCTGGAAAATTTAGTTAGCTAGAACTTCTAGATGAAAAGCACATCAATGCTTTGGAGCATCTTCGCGTCTACCAAAACAAGCTTAAGCGAGCATATCTTAAGAAAGTTCATCCTCGATCCTTTGATATTGGTGACCTTGTCTTAAAAGAAAAAATACTAATGCAACTAAAAACCTTAAAGGTAAATTTGAGACCAACTGGCTTGGACCATATGTCATCATTGCTAAATTTGGATTAGGAGCATACAAATTATCTACCTTAGATGGTAAATAACTTAAAGAACCTATGAACATTATGCATCTTAAACGTTACTATGCATAAAATTTGGTCATTTCATCATTGTATATATTTGTTTTGCATATTGTTTCCTTAGTCACTTATATAAAACATTTCAAAAAACAATCACCTTGTATTTCTTTCAATTCATAATTTAAAATCAAAAACATCAAAATCATCAAAACCCTTCAAAAACATATTTTATTTTTCATACCTATCAAATCATGAAGTATTGCAGTTATATTTTTAGTTATTTTGGATAAATTAGCATTTATTTGGAATCCTGCACTTTCACATTCACATGAATAAATATCTTGATTTTATTTTGGTATGATTATTAATCTCTCTTATATCAAAGTCCACAGTTGCATTAAATAAAGTTTTGAGCATAGAGAACTGATATTTTTATTTACTTGAACTAAGTATATCTTTTCACATTAAAATGATTTCATTGCAAATTCGATATGATGCTACATAGTAGAAATGGTTTCCTAAGCGAAAAGTTTCCCCTGCTATCCTATCATGCACATGGTCTAGAATATTTGAGAATTGACAAAATGACAAGCTCACCCCTACCCAAAATAAAAATCCCTTGCTCTATTGCTAATCCAAGCAAGTATCCCTAGCATAGGAAGAAAAAAAAAAGTACAAAAAAAAAAAGAGAAAAAGGTTATTTTATATCATCACCACAATATTTTAGTATTTTCTCAAATATCAAGCAGAAATACAAAAGTACAAAAAAAAAAAAAAAAATGCAAAAGCAAAATGCAATAAAATCCTTTCCCTACCCCTTGAAAATAAAAGAAGGGTGAATGAGCTTGAATCCCTAGAATTCTCAATTATTTGAAAACCGTGAGGTAAGCCCCATAACAGGTGGTTTGTGCCCAACCCGCTTGGCCTTGGGTAATTCCTAGCATGGCGATATTTACGTCACATTAGTGACCTTATTTTGTACAGAACTCTGTCAGCTTATGGATTAGCTAGCTCTTGATAACCTAACTTACATAGTAGTCCGGTACGGTTACATGCATATAAATCATGGTCAACGAACATTCATTTGGTCAAGGCAAATTACTTGTATCAAATTATCTTGCTCAAAATTGGTGAATGAACAATACAATCGCACACACATTTGTATTTGAGATATTTTGTATCATTATGATAAATCAATATCGGTAATGAATTCACATTTGCACATGAGGATTCCTTATAAATCTACATTTGTCTTTGAGATAATTTAAAATATTTTTGTAATTATTTTCGGAATAATTTTATCCTTTTTCAGAATTTTTGTTTTGTATAAAAGCAATTACATACACCTTTTTACAAAATCTCAAAAAATGATTTCAAACAAAACTTTTCATATTATTATTTTTCTGTTTATCAAAAGTCAAAAATTCATCTTGCAATAAAACCAACAATCTCTTTTCTTCTTTGGATTTCGTGATGATGGTATAAGTCTATACCTATAATTCTATGCCTAGCGCAAACCATTGTTCTAATTTTATTTTCCATTTATTTTAAAACAAATTCATCAAAACATATGACTTGCATCATTATGTTACAAAATTATGCTTTACAAACAAACGAACACCTATTCTATTTCATGTCATTATGTTCAAATTCAATTTTGCAACCATGGTATAAATTATAAGGAATTGTTCAAACTTTTATCACACTTAGGAATTTATGCCGAGCACAATCATATTTTCTTTTCGTATCTCATGCATACTATTTTTATGAAAATCTGAAAATAAATCATCAAACCATCATTATCTCCATCATTACAACACAAAGTCTTAAGACAGTCTCTTAAGCACTCTTTTACTTTTAACAATATTTCTATACTGGGATTAGCTTGACGACCGAGTGAGCGACGACTCCATGAAATGGTCTATAACAGTGACAATGTCCTTTGAAATTATTGTTAGAAGTCTCTCTTTTATTTTTTTTATCAAATCACACCACCACAACCAATTGTTTACATCAGATTATTTCATTTAAAATCTTACAGCATGACCTCAAATTATACTATTTCAACACGACATAATTACATGAATCATCAATCCAATAAGCAAATAATTCAAACATTAAAGCATCATAAAAACATATGAACAAGTCATATCATTAGAAACAAGATCATATATATACATCAAAAAATTATATACATCATATCAAAACTGGATTGGTATGCCACAATCTATATCCTGGCATACTCAATCCTCTCAAAAATCTCTCAAAATCTATAGTCCATAGACACCTAGCCTCGAGATGCCCTCGAGCTCTCAGCCTCATCTCCTCCCCCACCCTGATGTGAAGTAGGTGGTCCCATAGAGGTTCTGGATGTATCTCGGGTCCTCATCATCGATCGGGAGGATGTCCTCGTTGATCCTAGCCTGACTGGTTCTGCAATGTTGGCTGGCAGTTGTACCCTTTGGCCCTCTGGAACCAGTTGAAAGTATACACCCTGGTAAAATGCGGTCTACATCATGGACCGCACTAAATCATCCCTGCTCGCTCCTCCACCCCAAGCTCTGAGCCGTCTAGCCTCATCCTACAATGTCTGCACCTGAGTCCGGAGGCGGGCAACCTCAGCCCAGAGAGCCACCATCTCACTGCTCTCCCTTGTGTCAACACCCTTGCCCTTATCGGGTGATGGTGGTCTCTCCCCCTATTGTGAAGGGAGTCCCTCCTCCCTCTGCCCTATCTCCCGTGGCCTTTGTGGAGCCCGTGCCATCCTCTAGCGTCTCTCCTATGGGATCCACCATTGCTCTCTTCCCCCATGACCCCGTGCTGCCTCAATAGTAGCCTACCGTCGCCTCCCCATCTGGCACACCACAGCGTGCACTGGACCCTATGCCCTCATAATCTGATGAGGGTGGATGCCTATGTACCAGGCATCATAGTCATCCACAACCCCAGTGTTGTCACCATCCACTGGTTGGATGGGGGCATCATCCATGTCCTAACTCCAGAATCACTACATATCTAGAGCCCTGCTTAGTGTAGTACTATCTCGAATAGTCTAGGAGTACTTGTAATCCCTGAGAGAAGGTATCCCTTGCTATAGACCGAACTATCACAATACTCGATCATAACGGTGGAGCCATCTCCCCTGTCGATAGCTGAAAATAGGACGACCCCGAATACCACCTCTCTACTAGAGCTGTCAGTAGCCCCATGTCAGTCGGTACTTGTGGCATCTCTGCCACATGCTGCAGACTGAATTGTCCAAGTTGGTCACGCTATACCTGGTCAAGCGTAGCTATGTCATCTCTTAGCCCACCATATTTCCATTCCTGGATCTTTAGTAACCCCTTCTGCAAAACAAATAATAAAACAAAAAAATTATTAATAACTCAATCATTCAAATTAAACAACTTAAAATCAAATTTTAAATGATATCGTCCACCATTGGATGATATCATCCCACATTGGGTAAAATCGTCCTTTATGAGGACGAAATCATCTTCGATTTCACAACTTGGGAATCGCCCCTTGTTGGACGAAATCGCCTCTAATTCATCGATTTTGCCGTTAGACGAAATCGACGATCTAGGGAATATTTTGATGAAATCGGGACGATTTTGTCCCGACGACGTCGATGGCCTAAAAACGTCCGTGATGTCCCAAAAAATCAAAATTTAAATCAAAAAATTGCACAAAGTTAAAATTAAACTTAATCTACTAGGATTAGATCCTTACCCATAGCCCGCACCGAACCTTTGTCGGTTTGTGCACTATCTCCACCATGTTTCTTCTCTGCAGAGCTCTGGAACAGTAAAAGTGAATAGTACAAATGAATTAGGGTTTTCCCTATTTTCTTTAGTTTATTTCAAAATCAGTATTTTAAATTTTTTGCTTTTCCACATTTTTACCTCAAATGTTTGATTTGTGTAAAAACACGAAGGGGGCACCATAGTCAGCATTCGTACAATTCGACCAAGAATCGTCATCTAAAAAATTGAGTATATTTTTTGCTTTCTCATAAAATGGGAAAAACTCGTCTTTAACGCATTTTCTTTGGAAAATTCGCTAAAGAGGGGGCAAAATGTAGCACCCTAAAATTGGCACGGTTAAAACCTTAGTAAAAAGATAAAATGTTAAAATTTGAATTTCAACCCCAAACCGCTCGTTAAATCGCCTTTTACCCGCTTCCCCCATTTTCTGCACCATTTTTAGGATTTGTTTTGACCGTTGGACGATATCGTCTCAGATTAGATGAAATCATCCCCAATCTGACGAATTCGTCTAGAATAGAATGTCCAGACGATTTCGTCCCAAAATCAAATTTTCATAATTAGCTTCTATTTCAACAGCCTCTACAACTCGGGCAGAAGCGTGTCTGCGCAGTTGGAGATTTCCCTGTTGGAGATCTCCTAGATTGAGATGATCCCCAACCTCCCAAACCTCTTTCTAATCCTATATAAACTAGGATTTTTCTAGTTAATCCCCATGTCTCCCATGATTCCCCCTGGTTGATTCTCACTGAATCCCCAACCCCTTAGCTGATGGATTTCATTGCAGAGTTAGCTCCTTATTCCCTCGCACTATTTTTATTGCATTCGGTATTTTTGTATTTTTATTGCAGGAACTCTACTGTTTTTTAGTCAAAGCTAGATTGGATCGTCGCAGATGATCCCGGATGATTGCGAACGATTTCATACGATTGGAGGAGATCCTAAATGTAGTCCAAATTGAGGGCAGTCCAAGTTTAGAGTTTGCATTTTCTTAAGCTTTTTTGCATTTTTTTATATCATATCTCTACACTATTTTAAGTTATTATGTTTTATGCATCTTGGAGTTCACCTCATTTAGCATAATTTCATGATAAAGATAAAATCAATCATTAAATTTATAGCATTTCCTTATCTGTTATTATAATCTATTATTTAGGCATGTTTGTTGTTATTTCTACCATTATCCCTTGCTTCTACATTTGCATATTTGGTATTTTGTGTCTATTTTTGTGATTGTAGGTTTCTGATGAATTCATCAGATTTCAGACGATTCTATCTGATTTCAGACGACCTTCTGTGATTTGGGACGATCCTGAGAAATATCAGGCGATTACATACAAATTGAGACGATCTGAACTGCTACAAGACTCAGAATCTCCATCAGACATTCGGAATTAGGTATGACATCTTCTAGTTAGCATATTCTTTGTCATTTTCATCCATTTCTATTTTTTGTATTCACTTAGATCAGCATTGGCATATAGAATAGTTTAGATTCATATCGGCCAAACCTAGGATTTGAATGATCAAGCATAAAAATGAATACATCAAACACACTATCAACCTAGGCATGGAAACTGCCATTCAAAAGTTTCCTGGTGAACCCACCATCCGTAAAAAATTCACCCTTATATACCTCCCCCAAGAGGTGAGACCTTCAAAATGCCTCTCAGTCCGAGGTATTGTCCCATCCTTTTCACATCCCCCTTCTGGGCATGGATCCTATAGCCTGAAGGTAAGGGTGCAAAAAATTTGGAGCGATACAATAGACAACATTATAGCTCGTTCTACTGAAGAAGATGACCATTTAGATGACTTGAGAAAAGTATTTAATCGGTTAAGGGAATATCTTATCCGATTGAATCCAGACAAATGTATATTCAGAGTTAAGTTCGATAAATTATTGGAGGTTATAGTTTCTTTAAGTGGTATCAAAATTGACCCTCTCAATATTACGGATATCACTGATATGCTCGTACCTACAAATATATCAGAATTACGAAGTCTACAAGGTAAGCTTCAAACTATCCGTCACTTCATCGATAAGCTGGTGGATAAAACTGGACCCTTTCTTAAGCTTCTTAAGAAGGATGTCTCTTTCCATTGGGACTACAAATTCCAGGAAGCATTTGAACTCCTCAAACAATATCTTCTTAACCCACCTGTACTTTCACCATCTAGACCTGATCGCCCATTTATCTTGTATATTTCTACTTTAGATTTTGCTTTAGGAGCTATGTTAGCTCAACTTGATTATGAGAGAGAGAGAGCATGCTAATTATTATATTAGTAGAACATTAATTAGTTATGAAACCCGCTACAGAGCATTAAAGAAGTTATGTCTAGCAATCGTATTTTCTACATAGAAACTATGCCATTATATGCTTATTCAGAAAACATATGGTATTGGTAAATTTGATCCCTTGCGGTATCTCATGAGTCGACCTTATTTATCTGGTCGCACAGCAAAGTGGGTTCTTGAGCTAAATGAGTTTGAACTCACATTTATAGGATAGAAGTCTATTAAGGGTCAAATCATAACATATCAATTAGCTGCTGCACCCTTTGAGTCCACCCATCCCATCGTCATTGAGTTTCCTGACGAATGCCTTAAACTAGAGGCAGATCATTCAGAGCAATGGTCCTTATACTTTGATGGAGCCCGATGCATGAGTGGGGCTGGTGCAGGTATTATTTTGATATCTCCACAAAAACATCTCATACCTCTATCCTTTAAATTAATGTTTTCCTGTACTAATAACACTGCTAAATATGAGGCTCTCATCCTTGGATTACGAGCAGCCATGGCACTAAAAATTAAAAATATATTAGTTTTCGATGATTCTCAACTTGTTATAAATCAAATTAATGATGTTTATCATACCAGAGATGATAAATTGCGCCCATATAAAGCATATGTATTACAATTAATATCTTTATTTGATCAAGTTACCTTGGAAGCTATTCCTAGAACTAGCTATCGTGTGGCTGACGCTATGGACATAGCTACATATCTTTTACCCTTGGAGTTATATGACGAATATGCTACCATAATTATTCATCGACTCCAAGAACCCACTTAAATTAAAACGTGCTTGGAGCCTTTGGACATATTTTTACTCAATGAAACTAATCCTAAACTTTGGTACACTGATATCCTTAATTTTCTTCACAATGGAACCTTCCCTGAAGGTTTTAATAGAAACCAGCATTGATTATTACATAGACGAGCAAGTCGCTTCATCATAATTAGCAATACCTTATATAGGAGATCTTTTGAAGGTATCCTACTGAGATGTTTGAATCTATAAGAGTCTAGATCAGCTTTGAGTGAAGCCCACGATGGATCTTGTGGGGGACACTTTAGTGGTAGCGCCATTGCTAAGAAGCTCCTTCGGATAGGATATTTTTGGCCTACCATGGAGAATGATGCACATGATTACGTGTGCCATTGTGACAAGTTCCAGAAACATGCTGACCTTGTCCATCCGCCTGCATAAGAACTACAAGCTATTTCATCTCCTTGGCCATTTTCAAAATGGGGCTTAGACATTATTGGAAAAATCAATACTATGTCATCTGATGGACAAAAATTCATCATAACCGCCACCGAGTATTTTACGAAGTGGGTTGAAGCTATGACCTTAGCTTCTTGCACTGGAACCCAAGTTTCCAAATTTATTTTCAATCAAATTATTTGTAGGTTTGGAATTCCTAAAAATCTCATCTCGGATAATGGAACTTGTTTCAAAAATAAAGATGTAAGGAAACTATGTCAAAATATAAAATTCAACATCGTTGGTCCACTCCCTATTATCCTCAGGGTAATGGCCAAGCAAAAGCATCTAATAAAACATTAATTAAAATCCTCAAAATACTGGTCAATAAATCTGGTCGAGATTGGCACATTCAATTATATCCTACTTTGTGGGCTTATTTAACTAGCATTCATACTCCCACAGGAACTTCACTTTTTGTTTTGGTTTATGGTGCTGAAGCTATTTTTCCCTTTGAATTAGAAGTTCCTTCTTTGGCTCTGCTACTTCAAGATCCTAAAGTAGGAGATGAATATCATTTTGGAAGATTTAGTTAGCTGGAACTCCTAGATGAGAAGTGCATCAATGCTTTGGAGCATCTTCGAGCCTACCAGAACAAGCTCAAATGAGCATATCTTAAGAAAGTTCTTCATCGATCCTTTGAGATCGGCGACCTCGTCTTAACAAAAAATCAAAAAAATACTAATGCAACTAAAGACCTTAAAGGTAAATTTTAACCTAACTAGCTTGGGCCATATATCATCACTGCTAAATTTGGATCAGGAGCATACATATTAGCTACCTTATATGGTAAATATATTAAAGAACCTATGAACATTATGCATCTTAAATGCTATTATGCATAATTCTGGTAATTTCGTCACTGTATATATTGTACATCTTGTCTCATTTTAGTAAATTCATATAAAAATTTCAAAAATAGTAATATTATGTATTCTCTCAATTCATAAATCAAAATCAAAATATAAAAACATCAAAATCATCAAAATCTTCAAAAACATCTTTTATTTTTGCACCTGTCAATTCTTGAAGTATTGCAGTTATATTTTCAGTTATTTTGGATAAATTAGCATTTATTTGGAATCCCTCACTTTCACACTCACATGAATAAATATCTTGATCTTATTTTGTATGATTATTAATCTCTCTTATATCAAAGTCCATAGTTGAATTAAATAAAGTTTTGAGCATAGAGAACTGATATTGTTATTTACTTGAACCAAGTATACCTTTTCACATTAAAATGATTTCATTGCAAATTCAAAATGATGCTACATAGTAGAAGTGGTCTCTTGAGCGAAAAGTTTCCCCTGCTATCCTATCATGCACATGGTCTAGAATATTTGAGAATTGACAAAAGGACAAGCTCACCCCTACCCAGAATAAAAATCCCTTGCTCTATAGCCAATCCGAGCAAGTATCCCTAGTATAGGAAGAAAAAGGAAAAGAAAATCAAGAAAAAAAATCATGAGAAAAAGAAGCATTATTTCAGTAGCATTTTGTACCATCTCAACAATATTTCAACATTATCTCAGTATCAAGCAAAAATATATTAAAAAAAAAGAGAAAAAGAAAATAAAAAGAGAAAAGCAATAAAATTCCTTCCCCTACCCTTTGAAAAGAAAAGAAGGGTGAATGAGATTGAATCCCTGGAATTCTCAATTATTCAAAAACTGTGAGGTAAGCCCCATAACAGGTGGTTTGTGCCTAACCTGCTTGGCCTTGGGTAACTCCTAGCGTGGTGATATGTTTGTTACATTAATGCCCTTATTTTGTACAAACCTATGTCTTCTTATGGACCAGCTAGCTCTTGATGACCTGACTTACATAGTAGTTTGGTACGGTCATATGCATATAAATCATGGTTAACGAACACTCATTTGGTTAATTCAAATTACTTGTATCAAATTATCTTGCTCAAAATCGCTAATTGAACAATACAATTGCACACACATTTGTATTTGAGATATTTTGTATCATTATGATAGATCAAGATCGGCAACGAACTCACATATGCACATGGGGTTCCTTATAAATGTCAAATTTGTCTTTGAGATAATTTAAAATATTTATGCAAATCTTCTAGAATAATTTGATTTTCTTACTTGAGAACATCTTCTTAGCGTAAAAATAATTAAATCCATTTTTTTTCAAAATCCAAAATTTCTTTCAAAACATGTTAAAAAATCTAGCAATAAAGTCACATTTACATATTTTCGACTTTCGCAACGATGGTATAGTTCCTAAAACTAAATTGGAATTTTATGCCTAGTGCAAGTCCTCATCTTATATTTTCTATTTATCTCAAACTCAAAACTCAACTATGCAATAAAACTATTATATCAATTTCTTCTTTGGATTTCGCGATGATGGTATAAGTCTATACCTAAATATTCTATGCCTAGCGCAAACCATCGTTTTAATTTTATTTCCCATTTTTATCCATAAAAGCATATGGCTTAAATCATTATGTTACACAATTGTGCTTTAAAAAGAACGAAAAATTTCCTATTTCATTTCATTATGTCAACATTCAGTTTTTTGTGATGATGGTATAATTCCTAGGCAATTGTTCAAATTTATATCACACTTAGGAATTGTATGCCTAGACAAAATCATATTTTTAATATTTCATGCATAATATTTTCATGGATATCTGAAAAAAAATCATCACCATCATCAATTTTCATCATCACAACACAAAAGTCTTAAGAAAGTCTCTTAAGCACCCTTTTACTTTTAGCGATATTTCTCTACCGGGATTAGCTTAATGACCTAGCGAGAAATGACTCCATGAAATGGTCATGTAACAACGACAATGTCCTTTGAAATTATTGTTAGAAGTCACTTTATTTTTTCATCAAATCACACCACAACAACCAATTTGTTTACATCAGATTATTTCATTTAAATTTTATGGCACAACATAAAATTATAATATTTTCAATGACATAATTACATGAATAATCAATCAACAATTAAAATATTAAAGCATCATAAAACATATGCACAAGTCATATCACAAAAAGAATATATATATATCAAAAAATATATGTACATCATATCAAAATGGATTGGTATGCCACAATATATACCCTGGAATACTCAATCCTCTCAAACATATATGGTCTATATACAAAAAGCAACTAGTCTTGAGAAGCCCTCGAGCTCTCAGCCTCATCTCCTCTCCCATATTTATGTGGAGGAGGTGGTACCATCGAGGTCTGTGCTATATCACGGGTCCTCGACGTCGATCATGAGGATGTCCTTGATGACCCCATCCTGACCAGCTCTGTAATGTTGACTGGAAGTTGTATCCTCTGGTCCTCTAGAACTAGCTGCAAGTATACTCCCTAATAGAACACGGTTTGAGCAATAGCTCGCACCAGATCCCACATGCTCGCCCCTCCGCTCTGATCCCTGAGTCATGTAGCCTCATCCTATAGTGACTGCACCTGAGCTCGTATGCAAGAATTCTTTGCTCAAAGATCCATCATCTCGCTGCTCTCCCTCACCTCGACACCCTTTCCCTTATCGAGCGATGGTGGCCTATCCCTCTTCTAAGAAGGGAGTCCCTCCTCCATCCTCTCTGGCTGTTGCGGTCTCTTCAGATCTTGTGGCACTCTTCGACGTCTCTCTTGAGGAGGCCATCACTGATACCTCCCTCCACAACTCCTCATTGCATTGATGATAGCCTGGTGCCACCTCCCCATCCATTACACAATAGCGTGCATCAGAACCTGTGCCCTCGTCATCTGACGAGGGTGGATGTCTACATACCAGTCATCATATCTGTCTGCTACCCTAGCTTCATCCCCATCCATTGGCTAAATGGGGGTATCATCAACATCCTAAATCTAGAACCGCTACATGTCTAGAACCCCGATCAATGTGGTACTATCCTGGATAGTTCGGGAGTACTCGTAATATCTAAGATAAGGGATCCCCTACTATATACTGAACTGCCTCAAAACTCAGTCTTAGCGGTGGAGCTCTACCTCTCCCCACTTCATCCTCAACTAGAAGACTTGCCTGATGTGAGCCAACTCCTATCCATCCTCTCCCCACCCTGGATGCTCTCTCTATGGCCTCCAAGTGATCTGATCTGGGATGAGGTCATCTAGAAACATTTGGGACATCGATAGATCTATCCACCGCTGTGACCCTCTCTGGAGCCACCAATAGAAAACCAGGATCTCTCCCGATCAACTCTTGTCAATGGAAGCTCTACTAGCCTCTGCATCGCAATGTGCTCTTAGCACCAAACCTGTAGCAATGATGTTAGCACCAGACATCAACCTCCCTTGTATATGACCCCGTAAAGGATCCTATACAAGTGGCATAGTACAAAAATGCCCCAAGCAAAACTATAACCATGGTCTCTCATGTTGTAGACCACATCTGAGAGGAGCCATGGTAACCTACATCTGATCTGGTGGCATAGAAGTATGCAACATAGCACCCCTGCCAAAACCCAAGTCAATTGAGATGCCCCAGGCATCTGCATCAATACCTCGATGTTCACTCTACCCTTCTCCAGGGCAAATCTTGGGTTGTTGCATAGTCTCATCATAGCATGGCCCTGATTGGCCGAAGGAGTCATGAATCGCCCATGTATGGGGATCCTCAAGATCCTCCATACATCCTCTAGATTGGGAGCCATCTCCCCTATCGATAGCCGGAAGCAGGACGACCCCCGGATACCATCTCTCTGCTAGGGCTATCAGTAGCCCCATGTCTGTAGGAATTTGTGGCATTTCTACCACATGCTATAGTCAAACCTCTGCTAGTCTGTCTTGATCGGCTTGATTGAGCATGGAAACATCATCTTTGAGCCCCCCGTATTTCCATTCCTGACTCTTTAGTAATCCCCTCTGCAAAATAAACAATAAAACAACAACAAAAAAATCATTAGTACATAATCATTAAAATCAATTAAAATAAATTTCATCTCATAAAAAAATGATATCGTCCATTATTGGATGATATCATACTAAATTTAGTAAAATCATCCTTGGTAGGACGAAATCATCTCCCTTTTGTTCAATTTAGGGATTGTCCTTTATTGGATGGAATCGCCCCTATTTCTCCAATTTCATCCTTAGACGAAATCGACGATATAGGGATGATTTCATCTCGACGTCGTCGATGACCTAAAAAATGCCGTGATGACCAAAAAAAATTAAAATTTAAAGTAAAAAATTAAACGAATCAAGTTAAAAACATAATGTATCAGGTTTAGATCCTTACCCGCAACCCCTGTCGGACCTCTGTCGATCTGTGTGTCGTTTCCACCGTTTCGCCTGTAGAGCTCTAAAACAGCGAAAGTGAACAGTAAAAATGAATTAGGGTTTTACCCTATTTTTCTTAATTTTATTTAAAAACAATAACATTTTTTAATTTTTTTTTTAATTTTTGGGTAAAAACTCGGAGGGGGCACCATAGCAAGCAGTTGTACGATTCGACCTAGAATCATCGTCTAAAAAATGGAATAAATTTTTGATTTATCGTAAAGCGTGAAGAACTCGTCTTTAATGTATTTTCTTTGGAAAATTTTCTAAAGAGGGGGCAAAATGTAGCACCCTAAAATTGGCGTAGTTAAACCATCAGTAAAAAGATTAAAAATTTGAATTTTAACCCCGAAACTTCCCGTTAACCGCTCACCTCATTTTTCGTGCCATTTTTAGAATTTGTTTTGATCGTTGGATGATATCATCGTCGAACTAATGATATCGTACCAAATCGGACGAATTCATCTGGAACAGAATGTCCAGACGATTTCATCCCAAAACTGAATTTTCATAATTATCTTCTATTTCAACAACCTCTCCAACTCGGGCAGAAGCGTGTCTGCATGGTTGTATATTCCTACGTTGGAGATCTCCCAGATTGGAATGATCCCCAAACTCCTAACCTCCGCCTAATCCTATATAAACCTAGGATTTTCCAAGTTTATCCCCCTAGCTGATCATTTCCCTGCAACTCTAGTTTTTGTTGTATTAGAACATCCTCACCCCCATCATTTGCATTTGTATTTTTAGGTTTTATTGCAAGATTTTACTGTGTTTCATTCGAAGGAATCTTGGATCGTCACAGGTGATCCAACATGATTTCGGATGATCCTATCGATATTGGCGATGATCTCGTACGATTACAGATGATTTTGACTGCAGTTTAGACTGGAGGCAACCAGAGCTCTGATTTTACATTTTCTACCTTTCTTTATTATTTAATTGTGCATTAGATTAATTTATTTTTGTTTTGCATCCTGGAGTTCACCTCATTTAGCATATTTGCATAATAAAATTTAAAATAAGTTATTAAAATAGTGCATCCCATTTGATTTGCTATCTGTATTTATTATTTAAGCATTTATGTTGTTATTTCTATCATTTTGCATCATTCTTGCAATTGCATTTTTTGTTTTTGGTGTTTGTTTCCATGATTGTAGGTTTCTGATGAATTCGTCAGGTTTTTGACGATCTTGTCTGATATCAGACAATCACCTGTGATTTGGGATGATTATGTGCAATTATAGATGATTATGTCATATCTGGGATGATCTAGACTCCTACAAGCTTCAAAATCTTCATCAGACATCAGGAATTAGGTGTATTCCTCTCCATTTCACAGTCTCTGTATTTAGGATTCATTCATGTTTTTTATCTTCATATAAACCCAAAATTTCATATAAAATAACTTAGATTAATTTTGGCCAACCTAGGAATATGAATGATTGAATATAAAATGAACACATCAAACCCATTATCAACCTAGGCACAAAAACTACCACTCAAAGTTCCCTGGTGAACCCCGCCATCCGTCGAAAATTCACCCTTATACCCCTCCCCCAAGAGGCACGACCTTCAAAGGGCCTCTTCATCCGAGGTATTGTCCTATCCTTCTCACATCCCCATTACAAGAACAGATCCTTTATCCTGAAGGTAAGGGTGCAAAAAATTTGGGCGATATAGGGATTCAGAGGAACTTGGATAATCGAGCTTCACTCAAGGACTCTAACCATCTATTACACTGATTAAAAAAGATATTTTTAGTTACCGCATTGATAAATCTGGAAAAAATATAGTTGGAATCATGGATGAATATTTTATTAGATCAAGAGAACCTATAAATTTCTAAAGTATAATTTTTACCTAATTCTCTCTCTATGCTTTGAATAATATCTAGTGATGTTTTAATCCTAATTCTAAACTCATAATTCTACAATTCTAATTTTTTCCTTGCATCCTTATAAAATAAAATATCCTTGAATTTTGTGAATTCCTTGATAGAAAAAGAGTATATTACATTATTTGGGTCATGTAAATGTGTCTTTAAAGATACATACTTATGACAATAAATTACTTTAGGGGGAATTTATCTAGTTACTTCATGCAATGTAATAAATGCTCAAGTGTCATTGTGCAAGTTGTATATGTGCAAGTTATCCCTTGCACAACTAGATAGAATGTTGGCCAAGTATCATATTTTTCTTATCTAAGAATGTCCTCATATTTAGGTAGATAACAGAGTTAGGGGACATAGTTAGATAGTGTAGCTTAGTGCTAGGTACATTTCTATGTGTATCACCATCCATTTGTGATGGGTGAAATGTAGTTCAGTAGCTATATTAATGGAGTTCTAATTTCCTCCATAGCTTCATTGTATTCTTTTATATCATTTATATTCATTGTATATTTTAGTCATCTAGTAGATTTACATTCTTTCATATTATTTTGCATCTTGTAATTGCTATCTTCCAGTGTTCATTACATCAAAATCTAAGAGCAGTATTAGAGCTACGGTAGATCTAGTCTATGTAGTTCAATAGGGAAATTGCCATTATTATTAAGCCTGATTTTTTTGACAAACTGACATACCACTAGAACAGCCACTGTTAGAATATCTCAAAAGAAACTAGGTGGTAGAATTGGTAAGAGTCACAAAGTTAGGACTGAAAGAAATATTAGTTCCTAAAATACTGAGATTGCATTTGACCAGTGTCTTTTCCACAGAGTTGCAAGAAAAACACATGAAGACTAGGACACAATATTCAATCCACTAGATTGATAGATCATCTAGTGAAGATCCAAGATATCTGGAATTTGCTAACTGTTGCCTAAAAGTTTCTTTTATTGCATATAATTAATTCTCAAAGGATTGGTACTCCTCCTATGGTAAAAATCTATTAGACTCCAAATTTGTTTCCCAAAGGTCAGGATGCTCTCATAGTGCAAATATTAGTTCCTTATACAAGAGAATAATACTATGGAAGAAGACTTCTAGTGAATAGTTATGGTGAATTCAGGAGACTGAAGGTCTCCATTGTTGAATCAAAGAAATTCTCAAGTTGAATAACAGGCCATAGAAGCCTTGGATAAAAGGTCATAGACATCGAAGTAGGACTCCATCATAGCCACTTCTATACAACATGTCCCCCAAGAGAGTGTAATGAGCTACCTTTTATGTAAATATTATTTTTTTAGTTTGCATAAATTCTATTAGGAGGGTCCTAAACTTGAGAAAGTCTCTTGTTTCAGCAAGGTAAGAATTGTATGGTTTCGTGTGGACCAAACAAATACTCTTCTCACCTTTAGATTTTTCTTATTTAATTGCTAACATGGATACTGTTGTAATGATAAGCATTTGGACATATCTATGTGTATTATTAGGAATCAAGAATCCCAAAGAAACCATTGCATCCACAAATCTATTATTCAAATGATGCAAGTTGTCAATCTCGTACTAGTCAAGTTTTTCTAACAATTTCATTGCTACTTCATGATATTGTTTTAGGACTGGTTATTTGCATTGGTACTCCCTCTTCACTTGGTAGATGAAAATATGAGAATAACCATATATTCTTATTCATTTAATGCCCATAGCTATTGTTTATTGAAGCCCCAAAATTAGGGCTTCATACTCTACATTGTCGTTTGTGCATAGAAAGTCAAATTTGAATGATAAAGGAATTATAATTCCTTTAGGAGTATAGAATGCGACTCTAGCACCTTGTCCTTTTTTGCACTTTAATCCATCAAATAAAATATTCATGTCAACATCATACTCGGGAGGGACTAATTCTTGTTTAGATATGGAAAAGACTGAATTATCTAGAAGCTATATGAGAAGTGGTTGATCATTTGGAAGTGGAGCTTCTACAAGTTTATTGGCTATCACTTGACCTTTAATGTATTTATGGCTAATGAATTAAATATAGAATTTCATTAAGAGAATTATTCAATTTGTGGTTCTCATGTTGTTGTATGTGCGAGTCATCATGTAGCACATAGGATTTTCTCTAGCTATGACATAGGTAGTGTTACTTAGCATATAATGTCTAAGTTTATTAGTGGTAAAAACCACTTCTAAACACAATTTCTCGACATAAGTATATCTTGTCTCATAGCTCACCAATGTTTGACTAATGTAGTAAATTTATTGCTCCTTATGATTCTCATTTTTCTATGTAAGCATTATCCTTAGTTCAAAGTCTGTTGCAGATATGTAAAGGTGAAAAGAGACTCCTGGACGAGGCAGTGTTAATACTGGTGGTGAAGCCAGATATATTTTTATATCATAAAAATCCTCTTGACCTTCAATTATCCAAGAAAAATTCACCCCTTCTATAGCAAGTTATTGAAAGACCTACATTTATATGAAATTTGTGCAATGAATCGTCAGATAGATTGAATCTTTCCTTGCAAACTGCACAACACCCTTAGATTTTTTGGAGGTGGCATCTTGATGATTGCCTTGACATTATTAGGGTCTACTTAAATGCATCAATTGGAGATAATGAATTCCAGAAGCTTTCCTAATGTGAAACCAAATACACACTTCTTAGGATTTAACTACCATTATGTTCAAGAAATCGATCAAAAACCTTCTATAGAACCTCAATATGCTCAAGATGTGTTTTAGATTTTGCAATTAGATCATCCATATAATATTCAATAATTGTATGCATATAGTTGTAGTAGATGTACGTCATGGCACATTGATAAGTATCTCTTGCATTATTAATACCAAAAGGCATCACCCTGTAACAAAAAGTTCCCCAAGGTGTGGTAAATGCTATTTTGTGTTGGTACTCAAGATTAATTTGAATATGATTGTATCTTGATAAATTGTCCATTAATAAAAGCATTTAATGGCCTGTGTAGGATTCTACAACTGTATCGATGTTGGGTAGCATAAAATCATCCTTAGGGTATGCTTTGTTTAAATTTTGAAATTTTGTGCATACGCGTACCCTCCTTTCGACTTGCGAATGGGTACCATGTTAGATAGCCACTCTAGATAATTGATGGGTACTATGAAATTCACGTCTAGTAGTTTTTGTAGATCTTATTTGATAATCAATGCTATGGTTGGATGAAGTTTCCTTAGTTTTTGCTTGAAAGGCTTAGCATTTTGATCTAAGGTAAGGTTGTGGACCACAAAATTGGGATAAAATTCAAGCATGTATTTGTATGACCACACAAATATCTCTTTCTTCCTTGTTAAGATGTCGATCATATGCTCTTTCTCTTCTATGAAAAAATATTTTGCAATTTTCACTATTTGTGGATTGTCCACATATTTACTAAGGTTCAAATTGATGGATTCTTCGATAAGCATATGAGAACCTTCTTCTAGCTGATGTGGATTTGGTATGATATGGATATCATCCTCCACATGCTCAAATGACTTAGGTGACCCACCCTCTCTAATTTAGTTTGGAAAACTGAGGTAGGTAAGGGTGAAGGTTGCTATAGGATGTAAGTTTTTGAAGCTCATAGTAACTCTTAGGATAGGATAAATTTGGTAATGGATGGAGGGAATGAAATTTTATCCATTGTGATAAGGCTAGCATCAATCAGAATCAACTTCACCAAATTGTACAAGTTACGAAGTGGGGCAAAAAACTCATTAAAATTCATGTTAACTTGGTGGGAGTGAGGTTTCTACAATTTGAGGAGTGAATACTCACTCTCTCTAGGTTGCAACTGATCTATAATGGGTGAATAGTGATGCTACAGGATCAACCAAGGTGATGGTCGCAAATATAGCTTAGGTCACTCATGCTCTTTTTTGAAGAAAAATATGGTGTGATCTATGGGAAACATTTTGGTATAACACTCATCTCTCTCGATGGGCTTTAGAAGAGCCACATATTCTTGGGGACCATAAAATAATCGAATGATCCAATCTCAATTTTCTTCCATCTATTGGAATTCTCCAAAATCTTCATAGGGGATATAATCCTCAAAATCTTCATCAAAGATGTAGTCATATGAGATACAATCAATCACGTTTGAAATGTGGCCAATTATGAATGTGTGAAACGCAATCTCTATAAAAGCCTCATTCATATAAGGTGCAAAGTTAGGGTCTAGTTATTCATCATCACTATCATCACAATCATAACATTTATCACAATCATCACTCTCCTCATTCTATTCTTCACATTCAAGAGTTATTTATTCAAAGGTATGCTCGAAAGAAGAGTTTTAGGTAGAATTTCTATATCCTAGGCCAGAGTGATCATGTGCTTCTCAATATTTAGGCTCAATAATGTGATGTGGACCCTATTCATATCATCCAAGGTCGTATCCATACTAGTTAATCCTATGAAATTATCACAAAGGAAAATTTAGGTTGGATAGATATTCTAAATTGATACTAAACTCTTGTAAGGGTTCCTCATTAGGAAGAGGTGGATTGGATGAAGAACCCACTTCCCCATATATAAAATTGATCTTGTTTTGTTGATATCCCATTGTGTACAATGCACATATGGCTAAAGGTGGGTCATATGGGTGAGCATAATATCTTACTAACTCAATAGGTGGTGTAACTATGATACTTTCAACAATGTAATCACCAATACCTGGATTGGTGATATGAACTGCAACTTGGGCTAGTTGGGATGTGGATGGCTCAGTAGATGAGGAGGGTGCTTCAGTGGCATATTGTAGTTCAAGTGGAGGTGATGGCTCCTCTCAAATAGGTGATCCTATCTACGAGAAAATGGGTGGTTAGGCTTGGGTTGGATTAGTCTTGATGGTATTGTTAGTGGTTGATGGAGGGGGATTGGGTTGTGCTAATAATATGAAAGGTATTTTTGAAGTGGGAGGTGCGATCAAATAAATTTATGGTTTTTTAGTCAGATGATTGGGTGTGGTGGAAAAATGAAATGAGGTGGATGATGATTGATTTGGCTTGATATATTCAAACACAAAAGCTTGGTCCACTATCATCAAAGCTTTTTGGATGGATGCTTTTGATGAGATGGTGTTAGCATGGGTGGTTCAGATGATGAGGGGTTGAATGGAAATGTGAGTGGATGGAAGCAGTGGATTATAAGGATTTAATATCAAGTTGCAATATTTAAATGGCTTAGTGTCTACTTGGATGCAATGGAATTTACCATCACGTACATATTTTAGACATTGGTGTAATTTTGAAAGCACATACTTCATCTCCCTGATCCAAGGGTATCCAAGAATTTTGTTGTATTGCATTACCACTTCCAATATGTGGAAGAGCACATGTATAGTTTTCACCCCCATGGTGACAAGTAGAACTATATTCCCCTTTGTGGAACATCAAGCATCATTAAAGGTCCTCAAAGTGAAGGTGTATGAGGTGATATGAGATGATGGTAGGCTTAGATGTTTGGTGGTAGGTGTGGTGATGATATTTATGGAGGAGCTGGTATAAATGAGCACCCTCTTGAAGAGTTTCCTATAAATGTGAGTGACTATATGCAATGGATGATCTGGTAGATCTGATTATGCACTCTTCTCCTCAATGTCATAAAATGCTATCGAGGGATCCATGCATTTTAGGACACTCCCCACAAAGGCGTTGAAGGTGTTAAGTTCTTATCATTGCACTTTGATGGACTTTAGAATTTCCATAAATACCTCATGATGTGGGGGAGACTATTGTATTAGCTCATAAATTAATAGTGTTACTGATGCTATTTTCAATATCTATGTTAATTGGCTTTCTAGGGTGATGATTGGGAAAGATGGGTGACTTGTATTATTAAAGGGTGGAGGTAAAATGGATGGGAACATTAGTTTGTGCCATGGGAGTAGGTTTTGCTTTTGTTTGATTTTCTCTTCTTTATCCATGGGTAACTACAATGATAACCCCAACCAAACCTTGGTATAGTTGTGAAACATGATTAGCCTAGTTGGGAGGAACTGTAGAGGTTTATGCTCCCACTGCTTGTTAATTTATCTCATGATGAGGTAAAGGTGTCTAATATATCCCAATACTTTGATTGGGTTGGGCTAATGGGTTATCATTGATATTGATATTTCCCACTTCTAATAAATCTTGCATAATACATTTAAACCCATGGTAAGTTTCAATGGCATACCCTTTTTGTCGATGGAAGACGTAAAATAGATGTTCTTTGTAACCTTTTGATTTTGGCTTACTCGGATCTTCAGGCTATATTTTGGGTAATGTAAAAGCCTGTGAGTCATACAATTTTTGAGAAATAGATGACTATGGCTCATGTAGTGGGGAGTAATTGTGCTTAGGCCTAAAATTATGTTGTTGTCTTTCCACAGGTTGTGTTTGGTTCAGTACCTATTGTGGGGGTGGAACTACTTGATAATTCAATTATTACAATTGTTGTTGTTGTTTTTGGGGTTGTTGTAATTGTACTTGGGTGTGTTGAATTGGCTATGAAGGTTGGCCCAAGACTACATGATTAATATGTGCAGCCTTGGACTCACCGTGGTTATTACCATTTTGATTTTTATTTTGCCACTCTTTCTTCTTAGGCTTGATCTCACCCTCTTGAATATTTATTTCCTTTATCACTCTTGACTGGGTGAGTGCCTCCTTGAATGTTCTATATTATTTCAATTGTAGCAACAAAGAGATGGATTTTGTACAACTCTTGGTAAACATTCTATTTAACTCTATCATACAGAGGGAAAATCGCAATTTTATCATAACTGCCCTCCAACGGTTGCCAAAATCATCGACCAATTCATCATCATATTACTTCAAATTAATAAGATCGATCGATATGGTTTCATTTTTGAAATTCAAGGTGAATCACTCCAAGAATTGGTCCATGAGTTGCTCGAAAGTGTAAATGTTGTAATGCGGTAAGTGGTTGTACCATTCCTAGGATTCTCTCCTAAGTGTCTGAGGAAAGGTGTGGAGCATGAGTGCATCATTGTTTTTTATCCTAAAATAAGCATCAACAAATCTAGTCACATGCTTTCGCGGGTCCTCATCCCCCTTAAATGTATCAAAATTTTATACCTAAAAATCAATTGTATAAGGTAGTGCGGGTATCGAAGCATGGATTGGGTGATTGATTAGCTGCATTAAGGTGGGATTTTTGTACTACAAACCTGGTGTCTGCATGGGAAGGCTATCAATTTAGCTCTATAAGAACTGGAAATTAGGATCTTCAATAGGGTTAAAACCCTAGTTTACTTGCTGCTACTGGTAATACTATGCACCACTTGTATGGTTTGGATGATGTGGATTGTTAGTATGAAGTGGATTGTGGTATGGTTGGTGATGAAGTATTTTATAGTGATGAGGAGATGGTGGTATGATAACATGCTAACTCAAAGGTTTAGCATATACTTGATGATATGGATTAGTGACCATGGTGTTTGGGGGGTGCATCACCCAAAATGGATCTTGAGTGAGGAAGGTAGGATGTTGAGAGGTATGTGGTTGGTTTTGTTTAAATACCTATGACTGTTGCATTGGGTCAAGATTAATGCTTCAATTGAAATTATCTAGGATAATCTATTGTAGTTTCAAGAAGGCTTATTGCATGGCAATTTAATATGATAAGGGTATGACCATGTATGAAGTGGATGGTTGGGCTAGTTGTGTGGAAATCATGTGGGTGGGTGTATGTGGAGGGTAAGTGGAAAATTACATTTCTCCTGAAGGAGTGTTATGGGACATGGTGTTTATGGGTATGGTAGATGGAATAGATATATGTATTTGCAAAGCAACACTAATAGGTGCTTCATAAATGGGGTTTGTGCAAATGACATTTTTTTTTAGCAATATGATGGGGGGTTGGTTGGAAGATGATGGGTGACTATGGATCAAGGTGGCAATAGTTGGTTTGAAGACTGGGTTCATGAAGGTTTGATTAGATTATTGTGGGTGTGGGAAGATAACTTCTTGATGATATGGTGGAATGGTGTGGGGTGGAATGGTAAGTGGTGGAAACGATAGAAAGACCATACTATCTGCATTCAATTATAATCTAATTGTGTCCATGTCTACGTACATGACACGACCATCCATTGGCATGGGTGGATCACTCCTAGGAGTCTTAGAAATAGTAGTATAGGTAGCTCTATGCATGACATATATACCCAAAATATGGGCACTACTAGAGGACCCTACATTCAAGTTCTGGGACATAAGAGGAGCTACACTACCTTGCTCTACCACTAAAGTTGTAGGGGCCTACCAAGACTAAGATGGATACGTAGGGGAAGACAACTGAATCTGAACTAGTGCTAACTTTCTAGCTTGACCACGAGTTGTTACCATACACTAATATGTGTTGATGTGCATGCAAGTTTAGGTGTGTGAATGCATGATGCAAGGTTATACATAAGTGGCTATTTATCACCAAATTGTCTAAAATTAGGATTTTCAAATTTTAAAATTGGCTAATATTTGAAACCCTTGACCAGAGCCCATTAGCCAAAAAATTATGGGTGCAATTTTTTTGGTTGATTTGCCCCAATTTTATAGTAATTTTACCATTTTAAGTTTAAATTTTCAACATTTTCCCAAATAATAGAGAATATTCTACATGCGTTTGGACACTATTCTCCTAGATTTCGAAACAAATTCACCAATTTTTTATAAATACATTTTGGGGTCAACCCCTTATGCATAACCCTAGCATGATGTAAAAACAATGTAAAATATCACTCAAAGGAAATAAAAAATCAATGGTTTTTGTTCCTAAGTTTGCACAAAGTTTAATTTTTTTTTTTGTTTTGGATTTTTGATATATATATTTTTGTTTTTGAAGTTAAAAAAAAAACAATGTGCAACATGTTTTCCCTAGAATGATTCTACATATTTCACCTAGATGCTCTCACACGCAACCTGATGATGAAGTATGAGTTAGAAAACCCATCAAGACTTGGATATGAAACCCAAATCTGATGAGGAAGCCTAGGTCCTACCAATCCTCACCTAGCACACTATGGTCAATGATACACCCTCCTAAGGGAAGTGTGTGCTCTATTCTACAGATAGGATAGTTCTTGGAGCTGGACTTGGCCACAAATGGGTAAATAATATCTTTTAGGGGTTGTTGATGAAGTCTAATCTTGTCCAACATTCACATGTGTGTGTGAGGTTTTGTTATTTATTGTGGGATGCAAAATTACTATGCAATTCTATTTTTATGCCTAATACAAAAATCAATAAATAGAGAACAACAAAAAAAAAATAGATCAAGGGCTAAAATTGCTGATTTCAAGTAGGATATGAAAGAGGTCTATTATCAGGGCTAATTTTCGATGGGGTAAACCATGTTTGCATGATTCACCAACTGTGCACATGCATTTGGTAAGTCCCAAACACAGGTGCATGATTCCTTCTGAATAACAAAACAAAAATAGAACCAGATCAAACCCTGAATGTGCCTAGATAATTTATGTCAAGGCTATTCATATGCTCTGTTTAACTGATATGAATGCAGATTTCTTGATTTTTTTTTATTTTTTAATTCTAAATATGAATATGCCTAGATTAAGATCCTAAATGCAAACAAGGGCAAACATAACTAACTTCTAATATAGCCTAGATGCAATACTAGAAGCTAAAAGTAGAGGAAATAAAGTGCAGGGGTACAAACCTATGTTCCTTTCATCTTCCCTTCCAATGCACTTAATCGCCAATCTATGGTTCCATAGTGCTTCCACCACCGGTGCATGTTTCCTCAGGTGTCTAACTATCGATGCATGGTTTTGTAAATCTGTAATCATGGGTTCATGTTGCTCAGGTGTCTAACCATCGATGCATGATTCTATAGGTCCATACCCATGGGTGCATGGTTTCTCAATAGCAAGGCTGAACAGTGGCAGGTTGTAGATATGTTGATCCCAAGATTGAATATTCACATGTTCAAATTCCAAAAACCTACAACCACATAAAACATAGGTCAATAAATTAATTTTATGCAAGGCAAAAACAAATAGAACCCTTAGGGGGTCTTACCATGATCACCATTTTCTATAGCAAATAAAATAACACCAAATAAATAGACAAAGGAACACTTGCAATATGAAAAGAATATCAACTTTTGTATTAATAGGGGAGCCTGAATCTCTCCTAATATTACAATCATTTTGAATTACCCCAAGTATATTGGGTGTAATGTTACAATGTGTGATACAATTACAAGTGTCCAAGCAACAAATGGTGGGCTCTCCAAACAGATCAACTGGTGTCTTTCGCTCTTCTACTACAACTTCAAATGGGTGAGTGAGCTTCTACTATCTAATGTATGAGCCACTCCATATTCATAAAATTCTCCAAGATATCTACTTCCTACACACATGAAAACTAGATAATATTTAGTAGCACCTAAACATCAATATAAGGGATACTGCTATAAAACCCTAACTAGAAAAACATGCGATGTAGAAAATAGAGAAAATAAATTAGATGCCTTGTTGAATGAAACTTACTGATGAGATCTGGTGTATTTTTCTAGATTTGATAAACCACAGATGCATAGTGGTGATTGGCTAATCATACATGGGTGGTGGGGGAACCACACAAGTGTGGTTTTGACTATGAGACCACAGATAGGCGGCTCTTGTTGAGTGACAAATTGCTTCTAAAAATGACCTCCAGAATTTAGATCTCAAATTTCCTTGGGATGCATGCAGTCTTTAGGTACTATTTTGGCAGCTTGACGGTATGAATGCTCAACCTTATTTTCTTTGTGGGGTTAATATTACTTTATAGGATCCTTAGGGTTTTGGATGGAAATGTGAGGTGGTAAGACAGGAATGCCAAGTGGTAATCCAGGGATGCCAAATATAGGGGGTATTTAGAGTGAGTCACCGAGGGTGTTTCACTTAATTGGGGTGATATGGCTACAAGTGGACTGATATATGGAGGATTACCCCATGTGAAGGGACAAAAGGGACAAGGGTGTGTGAGATGTGGCAAGGGATATTGGTAAGGTGGCTAGGACACATGTCTAGTGGGTAGGCAAGGAATCCTAGGTTGATTTTCTAGATTTAATAAATCTAGAAAATAGGGTAATGTGCAGTATTTTATATACCTAAGTCTAAATCTTAGGCATATAATATTATTATGTAGTATTTTATGTGGGGTGCCGAATGTGACTTTTTGGATGCCTATTTTTTGGTGTATATAGATATGGTGTTGCTAAAAATATTTTCCAAAAGCCTTGGTGGTATGACATTAGAATGGTATTATCAACTACCCTATTATTATTTGATAAACTTTGAAGAAACAACTAAATTATTTTTTCAACAATTTGGAGCTTATACGGAGAAAGGAGTAACTAGTCAAGATTTGTATCTCCCAAATCAAGTTAAATATGAAAGTTTCTAAAAACTCTTATTTTTATGTATAATTTTAGTTGGATGAGTAAGGTACTCCATACCTCCTAGAGACATGTTAGATATTTTTATTGAAAATTTGCAAGAACAAGTCTCATATGAATTGGAAACAAAAACCATTACCTCTTTCAAAAAAGCAATAGATTTGGTGATAAGAGTTAAGAAGGCCCTTATTCAAATAGGTCAAAACAAGTTAAAAAAAGAAGAATAAAGGACCACAAAACCCAATATAATAATAGGCATGTAGTTGGTGACAAGGTAATGGATAATAGGTAAACAAACAATGTTAATTCCACTAGTACCTTGCAAAAGTTGGTGCGTGGAAAACCTTAAAAACCCCCACCAAGAAAATTCACTATACTCAACCAACTTATTTTCTCAATCCTTAAGCAACTTTTGGAATCCATATGATAGAAATTCCTCCCATAAGGTAAAATAATACAATGATATATTGGTATAATATTAGTTAGCATTGTGAGTACCATAAAGTGGATAGGCACATGAAAAACACATGTAAGAGGTTGAAACATGTGGTTCAAGACTTAATAGGTGAGGTTTTTCTTGTTATGGATGACTCCCAACCTACTCCTAACCACAACCCTTGAACTAATCAACCTCCTACATAATAGACACCCAAAAATAATCAATATATGGGGATCATATTAAATCCTTTATGCAACCATGGGCAAAAAACAAATAATAAAGTATCATACCATAATGTGCCACCTCTCTAAAGTAAAATGGTTGGTATGATAACATCTACTACAAGGCAACAAGCTCAAGCTCAACCAAATTAACAATCTCAACAAAAGATAAGTTTCATATACAAAAAACCTTCTAGACCTTCTTTAGTTCTCAAGAGTACTAAAAAAAGAAGCAAAAGTGAAGAAAACCCAACCTTAGTGTTCAAGCCACAACCAAAAGTCTTTATCAACATCCAACACTAGTTAATTAACACACATACCAAGATATATCTCCTAGAAATTTTATAGACTTATTCTATTCATAGGGAAGCCTTGTTAAAGCTTCTAAACCATTAATTTGTCCCACAAGATCTCCCCCTAGTAACCTAGCCAATGTTGTAGGTTTTCTTGGGATAAATCTAATATATTTATGATGACAAGCTTCCTTCCTCAAATTTACAATAGGATTCTCATATTTACATCATTAGATATATTGGGGAAATTTTTATCAAGAGAATATTGGTGGACAATGGTTCCTCCCTCAATATATGCACTTATAACTATTTACAAAATTTTGGACTTAAGGAGGAATATTTAACCAATTTTGATATAATAAAAAACTATTTAACCATGAATCCCAAGAGGTTTGCGATATTTTATCCCTTCCCCTTAGGTTAGAACCCAATATCTTAGACACTTTATTTTATGTGGTATCTTGCCCCATATCTTTTAACCTTCTTCTTGGATGCCCTTGGATTCATGCAATGGGGATGTCCCTTCTACTCCTCATCAACGTTTGAAGTATGAGTTAAAAAATCAACTTATCACCATTTTGGATAACCCTCATCTATTTTAATATTGTTCAATGGTTGAGAAATTTTAATCTAGAATTAATGTTTGCCTATCTATGTCTTCATAGAAATTCTCAAATCACCAAGAAATTTGATAATTTTAAAATAAGGAACCATCAATCATAATCTCATTGAAAGATCAAGCTAATATTCTCAATGATTGTCTTCTTTTATATATAGCTATGTTTCCATATTCATCTTGAACTATGATTTTACCTCGTAAAAAGGGTGAAGTAGTCCATATCGACACGTGTACCTTTGTCTACATAGGTATGTCCCATGAATAAAAGATCTATGGTAGTGATACAAAATAAAATTTCAAATAAGAAATTAAATTCCAATATGATTAATATTACAAAATAGGTGCTTAAATAAGCATAAATTACAATGAGTTATCCTTCCAAATAACAAAAAAATTATATATGTGGAAGATACGATGTTATTCCTAAAACAAGGAGGATAAGATAGACTCTCACCCTATCTACATGAGCAAAAAAGTCTCACAATAATTATTAAAATTAAGACAAATGAGTAAGACCTAACCTAATTATTTATTAAACCTAGGAACTTAAACTATGCCTATCATATAATATCTATATCATTCCTCCCAACAATGGAAGCATTGGACCCCAATGCTTTTACAAGAATTTGGGAGAGAAGATAGTACAAATAGAAGTGCCCAAAAATGAAATCCTCCAAAGTGGTTCAAAAAATAAGAGAGATAGACGATGTACAAGATCCCCAAAGAGATCACCATGACTCCATCAAAGGGAGCAACAATGAGCAAAACACATGCTCAAAAAGGGTCCAATTAGGAAACCCAAGGGGATCTCGAGGTTTGTTGTCGCTTGGGTTAGCCTCTAGCATGTAGGAATGAATACTACTATGTTGAAAAAGGGCCTTGTTAAAATGTTGTTCAATCTTCAAGAAGGTGCAACTCTTCACACCAATCATGCTAAACCTTAAGCATGCACCCAAAACTAAGCATAAAAAATCCTGCTAAGCAGGCATCTTGTAACTATAGTTGGTTGAGGAAGAGTGGAGGAAATATCCATAAAGTATCCTTATGCTAATCAACTCATATTACTAGACTGTATGATAATCTATCACTACAAACACCAAGTGTGATAGAGGATATCACTAATTACGAGGTTTACTTGAGAAAATAGGCACAAATAATGGATATCCATAACAAGGCATAGAATGGAGTTTTGGGTACCATTGATCTGCACTCCTTATTATAAAATCATAAGATTGATAATAATAAGAAGTTTTTGAAGTGTCAAGGCTCTATAGTCTTCATAAGTGATCCGAAGTGTCAAAATTTTCGTAGTCTTCGATGATGTGGAAGCGATGCTTGAGATGGTTCTAGAAGCTGAAAAAATCCATGAAGAGACAAGCCTACCAGGGGAAAAGACAACTCTAATGTATGGAGTACCCATGTGATATCCCTGATCACATAGAAAGGGCCAAAGGTCTTATGAAGGAGAATGCACTCCAAAATATCTCAAAAGATGATGGTGGATTTGAGTGTCGGGTTCAACCGAGAATGCACTCCATATTACAATAAGTTGTTCAAGAAATAAGGTTTAGACAACATAATATTCTAAGCACCATAATATCAAGAAGACCTTTACAAAATAGAAAATTTATAGTCCTATTGGAATCAAATCAAAAGGAGCTTTCCAACGACTATACACAAGCCTATACTTTCAACAATATGAAGCATCAAAAGTGAGAAAAATAGTGGATCTCATGGACAACAAAATAAAAGGGAAATCCTTTTACAATTTTGAAAAGAGAATATTCACCTGGATATTTTGTATAATTCAATAGATTAAAAAAATATTTTTTGAGCGAAATTAATAGTTTCCAAATGCTCGGTGTAATCAACTGATTGCAACAAAGTAACTATGAAAGGTTAGCACCGGTCAATGCCACACCACCTGGCTGTAGGGCTAGCACCAGAACCTATCGCTGACACGTACAAGAGGAAGGCACCACCCCGACCACTGCTTGGTGGTCTACCAAGAAGGGGAAGCTCTTTCGTATTAAGACACGAAGTGTGCCAATCCATGAAAAATATGGAATTTTATATCCCAAATAGTTGTGTTAAAAGATAATCTTGCACACAACAATATCTCCCACATCACGTTGCAAATTATAAATGGTGGATACGAACAAACAAAATGAATTCTTATCATCTGGAGGTTCCATGTGTCCTATCAAAGAACAGGATGTACATAGGCTAGAACATCTATCACTAGGCCTAGAAACTGGTTGCTAATTCATTGCGCTACAAGCAATTTAAAGAATAGAAATATTGTTCATCCAACAAATGTGGGCTTAATGGAGGCAATTGATAGAAAAAAATCTCACATGAATCATCCTCCCCACTATGCCATGGTCATCATCTCAAGACCAGAAATCTCGGGGTCCAGATCGACATTCCTCCATCTTAAGATAGCTAAATGGTAGGAAATAGTTAGACTGCATTGCCTCCATAGCCACCATATCCGCCATATCTGCCACCATGAAGGAAAACTATTTCATGATTCGTGAGATGCACAGGTTCCACAAGGAGGTCGTCATAAGCTATAGGGAGTGAACAACGTGGAAAAAATAGGTTCACAGGTGGCAACAACTATGTTATTACCTCCTGTCACTGGTATAATATCTACATCAAGGATGAAATGGGCCTAAAACCTATGCATAAATGCATTCCTTCGGAGAACTAGTTCCTACCGCATAACCAATCACCTAAATTTATAATTTTTGAGGCAAATGTATACCGCATAACCTTCCCCCATAAAGGCCATGATGGTGGCATCATTAAAAACTCAATAATAGGGATTCAAATCCCTTACGCATCCAATGTGATAGCCAAGAAAGAAGCCAAACTTTATTCTTGGAAATTTGTCGACGGTACTCCATTTAGCCAACATAGTATGGGTTATATGTGACTACACTCTGCTTATAACAAGGAAGAGCATAGTGAAGGAGGAATTGAGAAGCTACTACAAGCATGGGCACAAAGCCATCCTGAAGGTGGATGGTTGATCGGGTGGAGATTACCAGACAAAGGGTGCTAACAATTAGCTCGACATACCCATATGATTTTATGAACGTGGCATCAGAAGTCGTGTTAGTAATGCAAGTTGTCATACAGGAAGGGATGATAGTGATGGACTGTAAAATTAAGAGGTGGCTTCAGGTCATAGTTGAATTTACCCTACACAGAGATCTAAATCACGCTTTGTTGATCCATTTTAGATTTGAAAGAGGACCAAAATTATGCTTCACCAATAGGATGACGTTATATCTAAGCAAAACATTGGCTCATGCAAATTCCAAATAGCGGTCATGTGGGTATCAGTGTATTTACATTGTGTTGTCCAAATATTAGAATCAAGGCTACGTAGCATTGTTGAGGGTGCCAGTCACCTCAGATCTGGCATCCATGCCTATGTGCACTGCATGCATGGAGTCACACACCTTTTTTGTTGAGTTTAAAGATCTTCCCGATCGTGGGGAAGATCGGGCTATGTTTGGAAAAACTGCAGTGACATCCTGGTCCCACCGCTCTGCGATCTTTGAAACCATAATCGTAAGATTTTTACACAAGACGATCATGATCCATTGGTTGTTCTCCATGAATACCATAAATTCACGTATGCATGGGAAGATCAGTCTCAGTGTCACTCAATCACCAAATCACAGTGACGGTAGTATGGAGACTGTGCATGATCCCACCAATATCACAAAGCTGATTCCAATCCAGATAGCACACTAATGATGGTGATCAAGGTAATGATAAAGAAAATTAAATAGTAGTTCGATAACTACAACAGGTTCAGAGACTGATGTCTCTTGTTAGTTGAGTAGGCTTGAAGCCTACATTTAGGTAAAAAGTGCCAAGGCCGACAAATAACCAAATACATCGGGCTTGCTATACACATTTTAGTGGCTGACAAATGGCCTAATACACTAGAGAATTGAGTGGGTGCTTCACTAAAAATAGGGTTGAGATCAATACGATCCTATTTCCCATCGATCGATTTAGAAATTTACCATTATGTCAATTAAGTCCAGGCAACAAGAGGCAGGAGTCAAGCCAGAGCAAACTCCTCTCTCCAAGAAGAAAACCAAAAAATTCCAAAGCAAGAAATTAGATCAAAATCAAAAATGAAAACATGGATGAATTACAGAAGGGGAGAGGAGGATTTCCCAAGAGGTAAATCCCCCTCATAGTTCAGGAGCCTTTCTTCTTTGATATCAAATGATACCAAATAAAATTCTAAATAGGAAATTAAATTCCAATTTGATTAATATTACAAAATAGGTGCTTAAATAAGCACAAATTACAACAAATTATCCTTCCAAATAGAAACCAAATGCCAAATGTGGAAGATATGTTGTTATCCCTAAAATAAGAAGGATAAGATAGTCTCTAATCCTATCTATGTGAGCAACAAAGTTTCACAATAATTATTAAAAATAAGACGTATGACTAAGTCCTAACCTAATATTCTATTAAACCTAGGAACTTAAGATATTCCTATCATATAATATCTATATCAGGTAGCCACCCCTTTCTAGTAGATAAAACCTTTGCCTATTGTTATCTATCCAATGATTACCCATTTTCTAAGTAGATCTTGTCTAGTATGGGATATGTAGGTTAGGGTTTGGGCCACAATAGAAAGGTATTCAAGAAGCTTTGGAAGTTGAGCTTTGTCCTGGGCAATGTGGAATAGGTTATATCCCAAAAAAAAACCAACTCTTACCAATTGATGATGATCAAGTCATTACTTATGCTGAATTTATGAATTATCATGGCTTGGAATGGACCACCTTCTCCCTATAACAAATTGTGTTTCAATATGATAAATTTGGTACACCCTAAGTTAGTTGCGACCGTAGGGGGTATGCTGAAGGGGATACTATTTAGTATATGGATCATAAAGATATCCTTCAAAATAACTTCCTATTTTATGGGTCAATTCCTTATATCATCCATGTTGAGTCTTTTAGTTCTCAAGTGGACCCTATTCATATCTTTCCTAAACAACTTTATATGCTATGTGATCTCTTCCCCTCCTCACTATGATGATGAATCTCACATAATCATTGAGGATACCATAGATGTTAATATAGGTTTCACAGAAAGTCCTATATTTCTTAAGTTAGGCAAAGTCTTGTCCATGGATGAGTAGGAGCAATTGACTAATTTGTTACAAGAAGTACAAGATATTTTTACTTGGTTATATGTAGATATACCAGGGCTTCATCCCTCCTTTGTTATGTATCATTGGGTAGTTAGAACCAATTCCAAGCCTATTAAGCATAAACTTTGGAAGACACATCCTAAGGTTACCCTTCTAATTAAGGAGGAGCTCCAAAAACTCCTTGAAATTGGATTTATCAAAGGTATAGACTATTTTGATTGGATCTCCAACATTGTTCTTGTACCTAAGAAGGAAGGAACAATCTGAATATGTATTTACTTTTAGGACATTAACTTGGTGTATCCCAAGGATAATTTCCCCTACCCATAATAGATATGGTTGTAGATGTTTCTATTAAATGTGGAATGATATTGCTCATGGATGTTTTTTTGGGATACAATCAAATCATGATTACCCCTGAGAACTAGTCCAAGATAACTTTCATAACTCTATGGGGTACCTTTTGTTATAAAATCATGCCTTTTGGCTTGAATAATGTTGTTTCCTCATACCATAGGGCCATGAAATATTTTTCATGATATGATGCATGATATTGTTGAATACTATGTGGATGATCTCCTTGGTCATTCCATACATCGAGAAAATCATGCTCATGATTTAAGACATATCTTTGAAAGGCTTCAACAATACAAGGTTCCCTTAAGCTCTCTAAGTGTGTGTTTTTAGTCACATATAGAAAGGTTTTAGGTTTCATAGTATCTAGGCAAGGCATTGAAGTGGATCCTACTAAAGTATCAACTATTACTAACATGCCTCTCCCTCATAACCTAGTTATATTGTCTACATTGCATGGTAAGATTCAAGGTATTCATCATTGGTTCGTAGTTCAATTAGCTAATAAGTGATTACCCTTTCTTAATATTCTTAAGAAAGATGTAGTGCTCAAGTGGGATTATGAGTATCAATAAGCCTTTGATGAACTCAAGAAGTATCTCACTTTCCTACCTATCATCGTTACCCCTATACCAGATAAGAATTTGATGCTTTACATAGCAACCACAACCCAAGATTTGGGGGCTTCATTTGCTCAACATGATAATAAAAACAAAGAGCAAGAAATCTACTATATTAGTAGAACTTTGGTTAGCTATAAAATCCAATATACTCCCTTAGAGAAGCTTTACTTTTTTGTAATTTTTTCCTCTCAAAATTTGAGACACTATATGCTTAGCCATAAGACATTAGTAGTTGCAATGATTGATCCTCTCTACTACTTAATGTTGAAGCCCCACCTATGAAGTCAAGCTTCTAAGTGGGTTCTATTCCTTAGTGAGTTTAACATAACCTTTATAGGTTATAAGGCTATAAAAATTTATGTTATTTCCAACTAGGTAGTGATTGCTGCTCTAGAGTCCACCCATCCCTTAGTCATTGAGTTTCTCGATGAGTTCCTTAGTTTAGAAGTAGAAGATCCTAAGTCCTGGGCTATGTTTTTTAATGGAGACCAATTCTTGAAGGGTGCTAATGCTAGAATTATTCTAGTCATCCCATAAAAACAAATCATTCCCCTTCCTTCAAGCTTCATTTCTCTTACACTAATAATACTATAGCATATGAATCCTTGATCTTAGATCTTAGAGAAAACTTATCATAGAAGGTTAGAGTCAAAACCATATTTGGTGACTCTCAAATTGTGGTTAATCAAATAAATGATGTTTATAAAACCAAATATGATAAAATATAACCTTACAACAAAATTGTTGTCAAGCTTTTGTTTTCCTCCAATATGGTAACAATAGAGTCTATCCCTATATCCTTTAAATTATATGTGGATGCTATGGTTGCTATTGCATCAATAATATCCTTAGAATAATAAGATGATAAAGCGATGATTGCAATTTTTCAATTACAAGAGCCTACATCCCTTAGTTCTAGTCTGATTTTGTTAAATGTCTTAAACATTAAATTTTCTCAATTTGAGCCTTGGGTGCATAGACATCCTTAATTTGCTTAAGTATGGTTCAATGCCTAATGGATTTGATTTTACTTAGCATAATATTTTGCATAAAAGTGCATGTTTATTAAAGATAATTGGTAATACTTTATATCAACATTCTTTTGAAGGTATCCTCTTACGATGCCTTAACTATGAAGCTTAGCTAGCCCTCAATGAAACTCATGAAGGATCATGTGGTGACCATTTTAGTGATAATTTTAATTCTAATAAGCTCTTGCATCTTGGATACTATTTGACTTCCATGGAGAAATATTCATGTTACTATATTAAATGTTATAACAAGTGTCAATGCCATCACAACCTTATTCAAGATCCTACTCAAAACTTTTGGGTTATTTCTTCTCCTTGGTAATTCTCCATGTGGGAATTGGACATTATAGGGAATATTTACCCCACATTTATATATGGTCATAAAATTATAATTATTTCAATAAAGTACTTAACTAAGTGGGTAGAAGCACCCTTGGCTATGGTGACTAGAGCTCAAATATCTAAGTTCATCTTCAACTAGATCCTTTGTAGGTACAAGATTTTGTTGGTAATTCTTTATGACAATGATACTCTTTCTAAGAACAAGGATGTCCAAAAACTTTGTGCTAAGTATAATATTCTACACAAATTATCAAATCCATATTACCCTCAAGGTAACGGTCAAGCCAAAGCATCCAATAACTATTTAGTAAAGATCCTCAAGAAGTTAGTAAGTAGGATAGGTCATGACTAGCATGTCTAGTTGTATCCTACCTTGTGGGTCTCTCACACTAGAATGCAAACTCCTATAGGTTAAACCTTATATATCTTGGTCTATGGTTCTAAGGTAGTCTTCCAATTCAAGTTAGAAGTCTCATCCTTGTGTATATTGTTGCAATATGCCTTGATCTATGATGAGCATTATTTAGGTCATTTAAACCAATTGTATTTGTTATATGAGAGGTGCATACATACCTTAGAGTATCTTCAAGCCTATTAGAATAGGCTCAAGTGATATTACTCTAAGAAATTTTGTACTCACTTTTATTTTGAATTTGGGGACCTTTTCCTCAAGGAAAACCAAAATAACAAAATTCTTAGATCGATCTAAAGGTAAGTTTCAACTAAATTGGTTAGGCTCCTTTGTCATAATGGCCAAGTTTGGCTTAGGTACCTATATTTTAGCAACATTATATGGTAAAGAACTTAAAGAACCAATGAATATAATGCACCTAAAATTATATTATGCATGATTTCACATAATCATTATTCATCTTTAATTTGGTTTTCTTGCTCATACTGCATGTTTGTTTGACATTATGTTCCATTCTGCAACTTTTTTTGTCATATAAATACTTTGTTGATTGATTATTATTGCATTTAATTGTTTGAGCATATATATTTTTGTAACTTCACAATTAGGCAAGTGATAAAACCTATTTAGGTTCTAGAACATATGCATTGCACTCATACTAGATCATTTATGCTTAGCGAAACCCCAACCTCAAGCACATCTCCATGTATTTTTCATAATTGCATTTTTTATTTTTTTCTTATTTTCTCTTCTCATATATTCCTTGACCTTGAAAGTCTCAATAATTTTAAATCTCTCTGAGTAAAAGGATAGAGGTTTTCATCTCTTGTATATCATTTATCCTTTGCATATTTTCAATATTTTCTTCTCTTCCCCAATATAAAGGACATACACTCCTATTTGTGCATCTTGTTTTGCTCACATTTTTCCTTCTTAATATTTCAATTTTTAAGGGATCCTCATGGTATAGGGTAGATACCACATGAATATAATTTATGGTGTTCATATGACCACTGACTATATTATGCACATCTCTTGGCTATTGAATTTTAAAAAAGGATGCACACACATAATGTTGTTTACTTCTATCTTCCTTTTGTCTAACACACGCACACATAAGGATATTTTTCTATTGTGCTTTGCTTTTCTAATTCATATTTTGCACACACCACACCTCTATAGAGTCACACTCCTTTTTTAAAATCAATCAAACATTACACCTCATACATGATAGCTTCATGGCTGCCAAGCATGGAGCAAGCTCCATCAGATCATTTACAAGCTTACATCCTAGAAATTATCTCTCTAACCATAGCCATTAGCAAGCACACACCCATAGTAGATATCACTCCATACTTGTTCTTTTCTAGTGAGCATTACTCCCTTATATGATAGCTTTATGGTTGTTATCAAGGAGCCACCTCCATCAGGCCATTTGTCCTTATAGGGTTCCACTCCATATATTTTTCTTTCTTTTGCTTAGTTTATGTCCATTTTATCACATTGATCCCTTGTGGACTACACTGATTCAAATGGCATACTCTATGCACTTTCTTTGTGTTTTTTGACCTTCTTCTTATTTTCTCTTTCTTTCTTCTTTAGCTTTTATCTTTCTTCTATTGTTCTTCTTTTCTCTCTTCTTCCATTACCCTTATTTCTCATTTCTTCTTCATGCATTCTGTACATTGTGCATTTTTGCATCCATTCATTTCAATCATGCATAATAAAATAAATAAAAGCACACACATTTTAACACATAAATAAAATTATATATATATATATATATATATATATATTACTTGCAAAAGTATAAAGTGCATGTCATTTGCCAAATCCATGCTTAGCAACAATATCTCTAAAAAAATGCTAAAGAATTTTTTTTTTTTTTTCTAAAACCCTAATTTAATTGAGTTTAGGTCCTTACCCATGCTCGTTTTGTTGTAGTGTTGTCTTCACCCCTCACACCAACTGTAAGGTGTGTAGGAAGGAATATTTTTCATTTCTTATTCATAGCTCTTTTCTTATTCTTCTCATGGTGAAAATGGCTTCATTTTTCACCCTTTTCTCATTTTATTCCTCTTTCTCTATCTTATTTTTTTTCCAACCTATTTTTCTCTTTCCTCTTATTCTTTTTATCTTCTTCCCTATTTTCTTTTTTATTTTTTCTATGTTTTCTATTTCAAATTTCTTTAGCAATTTTGCATTCCTTCTAAAACTTAAGGGGGCATCCTAGCGTTAGAGTCATCAATGGTATTAATGTCTTGATTATTATGGAAAATACTAAAGTGTTTGAAATGATACCATTTTTGCATCATCTGTAGTGACCCAAAAAACACACAAACAAAAAATACAAAAATAGAAAGAGTTTTTTTTTTCTAAGGAGAGGGATACATGAACCCTTCATGAACCCCTAACCCCAACTAAAATTTACCTAAAGTTTTAATCCCCTAATTTTTCTTGGAAGTTACATCTCATGAAGTACCCTAACACAAATCCATCTATGTAGGAGTATAATGTGTCACTACATATAAGCCCATTTGTCCCATAATTATTGATGATCTAGACCTATCACCCTTATTCCATCGAAGGTATATATGCATCTCCATACAATGCATAAATTAGTCTGTGTAGGTATGCTATAAGTATTGCAAGTTAAGCTATTTATCTCATATCCATGATGAGCTATCTTAATCATATGTAATCTCTTCACAACTTAGTCCTTTACCTTCCTAAGGGGGTCTCAAGTCCCTTAGGTCTCCTATGTTCACCTTAAGGGGTTCTCAATTCCCTTAGGCTACCTATGTTCACCCTAAGGGGTTATTAATTCCATTAGGTCACATTTGAGTTCACCCTAGAACTCTACACTTAGATTTATTTCATAAAACAACCAAAAGTATTACATAAAGTTACCACCACATCAGAAAGCAATCACCAAGCATCTAGAAAATAAATCAAACTTAACACTAAAAGAGAATCAACTACATAACATAACCAAATACAAAAATAAAGGAAAGGTAACATCTTTAAACCAATAAATAGTTAGTGCATCAAAATTTGCATGGTAAATCCTTCTTACTTTAAGGAATATTACAATAACCGCATTGGGGATATCTCCCCACAATTCTAATCTATTTGAGCATAAATAAATCAACATGAGATGACATTACCTATACATGTTTCCATTGAACTCATTGCTTCTCCAAGCTTCCCATTGGATCTTTGAGGGTAGTAGGGGATCAGGATACTCATGGTTCAAGATAGGCATACCTTTAAATGCATATACTCATTTATTTTGCCAAATTACAACTATACAAAATTAAATTAATTTTCTAACCATCTAATGCATAAAGAATTTCATAAAAGAACCTTTAATTTTATTTTCCCCCCTCAAGTTCCCTTAGAGAGTCATCCATATTTTTCTACTTATATCGAGGCTTAACTTCAATCAAATTCATTCATGTTTTAAAGCATTAAAGTCCCATACCCTTAACCATTTAAAACAATCATTCCCTAAATCAAAGCCCCATAACTTCAATTCAAATAATAAATCTACATCCTTTTTAATCCATAATTTCCAATCAACCAATTAATTTTTAAAGCATTAAAGTCCCATACCTTTAACCTTTAAAACAATCATCCCATTAATTACCTAAATTGAAGCCCCATAAATTCAAATCAAAGAATAAATTCACATCCTTTTTAATTTAAAACTCCTAAGATAATCAACTTTAATCAAAGGATTTTCTTTTTAAATTAAAAACCTTCCTTAAATTCCATATAAATAAATCAAAGGTTCCTTTCTAATTAAAAGCCTTCAATAAATTTCATATAAATAAAAGGTCCTTTCTAATTAAAAACCTTTAATAAAATCCATATAAATCAAAGGTCCTTTCTAATTAAAAACCTTTAAATAAATTTCATATTAACTAAAGGTCCTTTCTAATTAAAAGCCTTTAATAAATTTCATATAAATCAAAGGTCATTTATAATTAAAAAGATTTAATAAAATTTTATATAAATCAAAGGTTCCTTTCTAATTAAAAACCTTTAAAGAAATTTCATATTAACTAAAGGTTCTTTCTAATTAAAATCCTTTAATAAATTTCATATAAAGCAAAGGTCCTTTCTAATTAAAAACTTTTAAAGAAATTTCATATTAACTAAAGGTTATTTCTAATTAAAAGCCTTTAATAAATTTCATATAAATCAAAGGTCCTTTCTAATTAAAAACCTTTAAAAAAATTTCATATAAACTAAAGGTTCTTTCTAATTAAAATCCTTAAATGGAATATTTATAAAACTAAGGTTCCTTTCTAAATAAAACCTTACACAACACCTTCACAAGACAAAGTCTACAACCTCTACGAATACCTGACGTTCAAGTAGATAGAAGATGATATTGCTCTTACCTCTACCTTAACATATTTCCCACTATTGGAGCACAACGCTCTCCGTTACTCAGTGCTATCGACCCGAAATTGCTCTCGAACACCCATTGCCCTCGATCCCCACAATGCTTCCTTTCGCATGTCATAGTTTTGACCATGCTCAATGCTCATTTATCAAGCACACTCTGGTTTTCACTGAAGCATACTCTGGATTCACCAAAACACACCCAGGTTTCACTAAAGCATCCTCTAGCTTCACTAAAACACACCCAGGTTTCACTAAAGCATCCTCTGGCTTCACTAAAACACACCCAGGTTTCACTAAAGTAATCCTCTGGCTTCACTAAAACACACTCAGGATTCACTAAAGCAATCCTCTAGTTTTACTGTGCACAACGCTTACCAAAACATATAGTGATTTCTTAAAACACCCAACGCTCCTCAAAACATATGGTAGTTTCTTAAAACACACAGTGCCTTTCTTTGAAATGTATGGTGGTTTCCTAAAACACACAACACCTTTATTTGGAATGTATGGTGGTTTCCTAAAACACACAATGCCTTTCCAAGACATATGGTGGCTTCTTAAAAACACACAACACCTTACTTTGAAAAGTATGGTGGTTTCCTTAAGAACACATAGCCTTATAAACGTATGGTGGTTTCCTAAAACACACAGCACCTTACCAAGACATATGGTGGCTTCTTAAAAACACACAACGCCTTACTTTGAAAAGTATGGTGGTTTCCTTAAGAACATACAACCTTATAAACGTATTACGATTTTGTAAAACACACAACATCTTTCTTTGGAATGTATGGTGGTTTCCTTAAGAACACATAACCTTATAAATGTATGGTGGTTTCCTAAAACACACAATGCCTTACCAAGACATATGGTGGCTTCTTAAAAACATACAGCTTGCAGTGCTCTACAAACCCAGATATAGGTGGTTTCCATCCTTACCAAAGACCTCTCACACTATAGGGAGTATAACCATTCTATTTCCACCAAAACAATACATGCAATTAAACAAGTTAAAGCATAAAAATTCCAACCTTAATCCTTCTATAGCTGGAACTTGGTGGCATCTCGGTTCTCTCTCTCTCCCTTTCTTGCGGTGCATTTCCTTCCTCTTCTTCTATTGGTATGTGTCCTCCTTCCTTGCATTCTATTCTTCTCTTTCTTTTCTTTTTTCTCCTTGTTCCTAGCACCTTACGTGCCTCTCCGCCTAGGTGGCCCATCCGCCGTCCTCTCGAATCCCGAGCCCCTGCCTTCAATGCGTCGTCTCCTATCCTCTATGCATTTCCTCCCATAATTCCCATATTTGGAAATTAGTAGCCTTAGGCTACTTCATAGGTTTTACTCTATAGGGAAAGGGATAATGACGTCTTCTTAAAAATGAATGATGGCTCTTTTAATTTAAAATATCATTCTTTTGATATTTACCAACATTAAAATATATATTTTTTAATTACACAATTTCATTATTGTGTTTTTTTTTAATAAAAGATATCTATTATTACACACATATATAATTATTATTTTTTTAAAAATGAATTCTCTTTCATTTATTTCAATTAATTAAAGTATTTTAATGAATTCTCAATTATCATTAAAAAGAACACTTTTAATTAATTTAAAATAAAATTCATTTGTTAATTGCATTGAAGTTTACTAATGAGCTCCAATGAGCCAAATATTATTTAATTAAAACTTCATCAATTAATTTAAAGAAATATTTATCCGACATATAAATTTAATTTGCTTTCCTTCATAAGAGTTGTGTGCTATTTTCACTTCAACATGGAAGTTTAATTTATGCATCTATATACATCTTATGATTGTTCTCCTATAGAAACCCCAATCATTAAACTACTCAAGCCATGATGTAGTAGAGAGCAAAAAAATTTACACAACAACAAAGAGGGAGTCTTTCCATCGACCCAATCACCTATCTTAGCCAAATATTTTATGATAGCTACTAGGCTATCAACTAAAGCTCAAGGTGATCAGTCATCGATGATTATCCCTTCCATCAATGCATGTCTATATGAAGGTATCTATCCATGTTACCTCCGAGTACCTTAATCATCATTTCCCCTGATATTTGGTACCCTCATTTTTGGTGGGCAATTCTGCCTATTCGACCTATGAGTGCACCTGATCCTGCACACTTGGCAACATGTTAGCGATATCACACCATTATAAATCAACTAAACATAATATATTTGGTTCAATTGTTCAAACTAGGTATCACCACATCATAGGTTAATACATTGTTTTATTGTGCTAGAAAGTCAGCTAGGGAGGGTCATGACATCCTCCCCCACTAGAATTAAACATAGTCCTTTGTGTTTCTAGTTTTCCTTTTGTTTTTAACAAAAAGTAAAATTATTACATCATATAGCCTCAAAAAAAAGGGAAAATATGTATGCATAAAATCCACTTTCTTCCAAGTGGCATTCTTCTCAAATAACTGGTCCTACTAGACCTTGTACTATGTGAGATTATGATTCTGTAGATATTTAGAATGAAACTCAAGAATATTCACTGGTAGTGCTTCAATGGCCTTCAAATTTACCATCTACAATTTAGAAACATCCCACACATATTTCCTAAGCAAGGATATGTGAAAGCTATCATGGATTTTGGATAGATTAGATGGTAATGCAAGTCCATATGCAACTAGACTGATATTTTCTGTGATCTCAAAGGGCCCCATAAAATGTGGATCCAACTTCATGGATTTTATAGCATTTTTCTTTGGATTATCCCTTAAGAACAACTTATATCCAATAGAATACTCTCTTGGAGTCATTTTTTGATCTGCATAACTCTTCTACCTATCCATAGATTCTTTAAGCCTTTTCCTAATTTCTTTTAGCTACTCTTCCATTACCTTGACCATTTCTGGCCCAATCACAACTCGATCCTCTAGGTTATCCCAAGACAATGGTGTTCTACAATTTCACCCATACAAGGAATCAAAAGGTGCCATTCCTAGAGAGGAGTGATGTCCAATATTTTAGGCAAACTCTACCAAAGGTAGACAATATTCCCATTGAGATTTATGATCCATGCAGTACATATGGATCATATATTCTAGAACTTGGTTTACCCACTGTTTTTAACCTTCAATTTTAGGGTGGTATGCTGAACTCACATTTAGTTTCGTACCAACTTCACTATGAAGAAATTTCTAAAATTCAAAAGTGAATTTAGAGTCCCTATCTAAGATAATTACTTCAAGAAATTCATGCAATAGAAATACATCTTTGACGAATCTATTTTCCACTACCTGAGCATCATCCTTGGTATTTCTCGGTATGAAGTGGGCAAAATTAGTCAAATTTTTGACCACTACAAATATGGCATCATGTTGATACCGAGTCTTGGGTAAATAAACAATAAAATCCATAGATATAACTTGCCATTTTTACGTATGTATATCATGCAAATAAAGTTTTCCTACAGGATGTTGGCATTCTACCTTAAATTTCTAACATTCAAGGCATCGAGCAACAAAATCTATGATGTCCTTATTCATACCTACCCAAAAGAAGGCTCTTTTCATATTTTCTCACATTTTGTCTCCTCCTAAATTAATATAATAAGGAGATCTATGAGCCTCTTGCATTATCAAGATTCTCAAATTGTCTATCTTTGGTATGATGACTCTTCGATTATAACATAGAAAGTTATATTTCACACTAAATTCCTTATTTCATTCAGGATATTTTTCCATATTGACTCGAGTTCCTTGGCAATACTCATCCTGAGATTTCTCCTATATCACTCGATCCATCAGGTCCATGTGAATTCTAGTTATGGCTGCTATATATTATTTTCTACTTAAAGCATCAACTAATTTATTCTCCTTTCCTTTTATGTATTCAATTTTGAAGTCATACGTAGCAAGAAATTCCATCCATATTATTTGTCTCGCATTCAGTATTGGTTGGGTGAATACATATCGTAGGCTTTGATGGTCTATCTTTAATTTGAAGGGTCTTCCCACCAAGTAGTGGTGCCAAACCTTCAAAACATGCATTATTGTAGCTAGCTCTTAATCATGCATAGCATAATTAGCTTCATTTTTTTGAGCTTCCTTGAAGTATATGCCACCACTAACTCTTCTTGTGAGAGAACCCCACCCAACCCATCTATTGATGCATCAATACACGCTAAAAAGTCCCCTTGAGGATTTGAAACCTTTAGTATAAGTGCAGTAGTAAGATTATGCTTTAGTAGTCCAAAGGTAGCCTCACACTTATCTGACCACTTGAATTATTTTCCCTTCTTCTGAAGGTTTTTTATGGGTCCAACAATATTGGAGTAATCCTTTATATAACATCTATAATAGCCCATTAACCCCAAGAAACTTCACACTTCAGTGACATTTGTAGGGGGTGGCCAATTCAAAATAACCTCTATCTTCTTTGGATCCATAACAATCCCTTTTGCTGATATTGTTAGGACTGAAAACTGATGGGGATTTATTATTGATAAAAATGGGTTACAATATATAGGCATAAGCCTATATGAAACACATGACACTTGTCAAGAGAAACTGACAAGTGTCAAGGTGAAGGCATAGTGCACATTACATTAATTCTAACATTTCCCCTTAATGTGCACTATCCTAACTAAAGAAAAAAACAAGTCAACATTAGGTAACATTCCCCCTTAATTTTGACTTCTCTAAAAGCAACCTATCATCCTATTTTATTGTTGATTTGGTCTAGGCTCGTGCTCTTTGTGCTTGGCTCTCCAACTGTGAATAATTCTAGATTCATTGTGTATACATCTTGGTCTGTTGCCTCAGGGTCAGCCACTTCCATGGGTCTGTTGCCACTGGGTCAACCGTCTAAGTGCCTCAGGGTCATCATGGGTGCCTCAAGGTCAGCCACTTCTAGGTCTGTTGCCTCTGCAGGTCATCCTTAGAGGATGTTGCCTCTTATAGGTCACTGACTAGATCCACCATGAATATCAAATCCCTCCTCATGGTGAACTCAATCTAGAAGGTGTCGGTATATGCCAAAAATGCACCTTAATACATAATAAAAACGAGCCATAGAAGCCAAATATAGAGGAGAAGAAGAAAAGAAGTGAATCTTCTAAAGTGTCTTCATCTGTAGTATTCAGAAGTAGATCCAGAAAAACCTCAGATAGAGTCTAGGGTGTCTATGTCTATAGTCCCTAGAATAAGTTTTCGTATGGTAGTCACCTCATCTTATCGAAATGCATGGGTAACCATTCGTTGCATTCGCCAAGTAGATAGAGGGTACTACTAAAACAAGTCAACATTAGGTAACATTCCCCTTTAATGTTGACTTCTCTAAAACAACCTATCATCCTCGCTTATTGCTGATTTGGTCTAGGCTCGTGCTCTGTGCTCTTGGCTCTCCAACTGTGAATAATGCTAGATTCACTATGTATACATCTCGGTATGTTGCCTCAGGGTCAGCCACTTCCACGGGTATGTTGCCACTGGGTCAATCGTCTAAGTGCCTCAGGGTCATCATGGGTGCCTCAGGGTCAGCCACTTCTGGGTCTGTTGCCTCTGCAGGTCGTCCTCAAATGATGTTGCCTCTCGTAGGTCACTGACTAGTCCCACCATAAATATCAAATCTCTCTTTATGGTGAACTCAATCTAGAAGGTGTCGGTCTCTGCCAAAAATGCACCTAATACAAAGGAAAAACGAGCCATATAAGAGTGTCGGTCTCTGTCAAAAATGCACTCAATACAATAAAATGAGCCATAGATCAAAAATAGGAGGAGAGAAGAAGAAAAGAAGAGAATATTTTGAAGTGTCTTTGTCTGTAGTCTTCAGAAGTAGATCCAAAAAAAACCTCGGATAGATTCTAGGGTGTCTTTGTCTGTAGTCCCTAGAATAAGTGTCCTTATGGTAGGTACCTCATCTTACCGGAATGCATGGGTAACTAGCTGCTACATCCGCCAAGTAGAAAGAGGGTACTACTAAATACTAGGTTCACTTACAAGTACCTTGGGAGTGTCGGGTACAACCGAAAGTGCACTCCAAGGTAGAAAAACTTTGAGGCTAAAAAAACTCAATTGAAACAGCCTCAAAATTACAATATGACACCACCATTGTGTCCGTTGTGGAAAGACGTTTCCAACGACTATAAATACCCCTATATTCCACCATCAAAGGGGCCTTCATCATGAGGAAAAACCATCAGGCCTATCTAAGGCAGTAAAATAAACATCGCTCAATGGCGGCATCGCTCTCAGGCGAAATAAAAAATAGTTTTAAAATTTCCCTCATAGGGGAATTACATGGGCCATCTAGGCCTTCAGCTCTTCCAGTTTTGAAATTACAATAAAGTAGGCCATGTAGGCCTTCCACTTCTCCATGTTGGCCTAACAATTCCACTTAACTATCAATGTGTAAAATAAATAAAAATAAATGGTCAAAACCGAAGCTGCCTGATATGCTTTTCTACATAAATAACTGGGAAAAGAGTGACACTTCAAGTGACTGTCATGATGAGAAAATCTTGGATTGCTACTTACTTTACGCACAACAATAGATTTGCCAGCAGATATTGCTTTGTTAGACTCAACGTCCTTCATATTTTGAACAAGTTGAATTACCTCAAATTTGACAGCCTTCGCAACCGTGATCTTAAAGGCCTTCACTTTGGCATGCCAGTCGACTTTGCTCCACCAATGGATGCACCATTTCTTAATGGAACTACACACGTCTCCTCCACCTCCGGCACCACTCTTCTTCGATGACCAAATTGAACACCACGATCACGGGACTTCAACTCAGTGTTGTTCTCTCCATGAACTCCAGCAATCTAGATATTTAAAAATCATCGCGCTACTTCTTCAGCAATCCAGCGGCCAGCAAGGAATCGTATGCAGCTGCCCATCAAACTTATCTCCCATCGTGCACAAATCAATTCGTTAATATTCAACAATTTTTTTTATCTCGACGCTCTTCATTACGACAATCACTAACGGCTCCTCCATTGTGCATCACATTATCTGTGCACCGTCATGTTCGACACCGACTCTGACTTTGAGAACGAGCTACGATTGACCATCTCCATCCATGGACTGAGTTTTTCTTAACAGCGGCATGGAATGATTTGCAAAGCCGACACAGACACAGAGCAAGATGCGGTCGATGATGAGCATGGCAATGTTGACAGTGTCTGAGGTGGTTCTGGTTTTGGTTGTTTGCCTGAGAGTAACAATGGTCTTCAATGACAACTTTTTGGAGGTCCTTCCACTGGAGGATCCGATGCGTTCGATGGCTTTAACAATGTCAAAACCTTCAACAACCTGCCCAAAGATGATGTGCTTGCCATCGAGCCATTCGATATTCATGGTACAGATGAAGAAAATCCCATGACAAAATCCCAGGTTCGATGTATCTCAGACTGTGGCTTAACACAGCTTTTCTCAAGGTTTAATGACTGCATCATCCTCCATTTTTTTGTCGTTAATGCTACTACTCTATTACCCATCAAGTAACAACGAGACACCTCCTAGCTCCAAACAGGCGCTAAACACTGTTATATGTAATACCTCCCCATGATGATTGGTTGAGATGCCAGCCTTCCCAAAGCTACATTGATTTTTCCCTACGCAGCGACAGTGTGCGATCGCATGGGGAAAATATTGGTAATACATGCCGTGTTGAACGCGTGCTCAGAGATCCCAATCTTAGCCCTTAAATCAACACCTATTCTATCTCCATCACCACCATCAATGCTGCAACAGATCTTGGAGTGTATCCCATTTTTCTACAGATAGATACCTCCTAATCATTCAAAAAATGGGCATTCATTAATTTTTTTTTTCAACTTCTGGTTTCTGATCCATCTAGCAAGGGATGGAGAGCATACTCCCTCAGTATCCAAAAAAAATGAGGGGAAATGAAAAAAAATGAGAGGGAAATGGGGGAGGGGGGATTTCCTGAGGGAAATCCCCCCTCAAGATCACAAGGCCAGAGAAAGCCTGGAGCTCTGATACCAAATGTTAGGACTAAAAACTGATGGGAATTTATTATTGATAAAAATGGGTTACAATATATAGGCATAAGCCTATATGAAACACATGACACTTGTCAAGAGAAATTGAAAAGTGTCAAGGTGAAGGCATAGTGCACACTACATTAATTCTAATAGATATAACATATCCAAGATATCATACCTCTGGTACATAGAATTCACTCTTAGTCATATTTCCATAAAGTTAATTCTTCCTCAACAATTCCAGCACTATCTTATTGTTCTCTTATTTATCTCAAGAGTATATAAGGATATCATCTAGGAATACCAGAACAAACTGGTCCAAGTGTCTCTGGAACACACTGTTCATTAGGTTCATGAAAGCAGCTAGGGCATTAGTCAGTCCAAAGGGTAGAACTATAAACTCATAATGCCCATACCTAGTCTTAAATGCCATTTTGTGAGTGTCTTCCTCATGAATCCTTAATTGGTGATACCCTAACCTCAAATTGATCTTAGTAAATACCTTGGTATCCTTTAGTTGATCAAATAAATCTTCAATCCTAGGTAAAGGGTACTGATTCTTGATTGAACCTTATTTAGCATCCTATAATCAATACACAATCTCAATGAACCGTCCTTATTTTTAATGAACAAAATGGGTGCACCCCATAGTGACACACTTGGTTTTATCAAACCCTTATCCAATAATACTTGCAATTGAACCTTTAGTTCTTGCATTTCAGTAGGATTCATCCGATACGAGGATCTATGAATAGGTTTGACTCCCATCATAAGTTCAATCATGAAGTCAAATTCCCATGCAGGAGGTAATCCAAGTAGGTCCTCTGGAAATACATCCTAAAAATCCTATAAAATTGGATGATGTCTTAGTATTTCCTCCTTTTCATGGTCCTCCAGTTCATTAAGTTTTACCACATACACTATCCCAACTCTCTTTAAGGACTTTTTCAATTGTATAGCGAAAAACATTTTGGGTTCAAACGCCCCTTGTTTGCTATGAATTCTTAGTATCTCTCCACCTTCCTCTGAATACTAAATCCATCAGTCTTGAAAATTGACTAAGGATTTATGAGCCTATAGCCAATCCATCCCTAGGATCACATCAAAGGTGTGTAGGGGAGCTATATATAAACAAAATTCTATAGTCCCTTTAGGTAGAGTAACTTATACCATAGGATAACATTGGTTTAGAGAGTATATCTACCTAGAAATATACTCAACATTCCACCCATGAGACAAATGTCCAGGCATTTTTGACACAGTCCTTTCTAGACTAGATGAAATAAAACTATCAGTGGCTCCACTATCTATCAAAATGTTTACTTGCTTATTGAAAACCTTACCTTTCATAAGTAATGGGGTGGCTTTTCCCTCTAGCTTTTGCTTTTTGGTTGTGGCATAGATCCTATGTTCTGGTTCCTTCCCTTTCACATTAGTTGAGCTAGTCCTTGCTCAATAGATACATTGATTATAGTAATGAAATCCTTGACAATTGTAGCACCCTTCCTTGGGTCCTTATTTTTTTTCTAGTTTCTCATTCCCATTCTTAACTGTTGGAGTTGGAGCTTGCGACTTATGTGGTTGGGGTTTCATGTTGTTGGGATTGTTATCCTTATTATGAACTTGAACTTATTCTTATTCCCATAAGGTTTCTTCTCAGGATTTTTGAGGATTCTTGTCCTTTTGCTCTTTCTCAGCCTCCCATTTTGCAAACCCATTACTATTCCTCTTCTTTAGATCTTGCTGAACTTGCTCGAGTAGAGTGTTATACTTATAACAAAAGTGTGACTCTACTTTATTTGCTAGGTCATATGCCTTTTGCAATGATTTGGGCTCCTACATCTCCACATCGTGCTTTAACCTAGATTCCAATCCAATAATGAACTTATGAAATCACATATTTTCATTATAAATAGGTACATTTTTTAACATCCTTACTAGCTTCTTGTAGTATGCCTCTACTATGTTGGTTCCTTGTTTGAGACTAGAAAATTCTTCACACTTTAAGGTATAGAAATGCTCAGTTAGGAATATATTCTTAAATATGTTGATAAAATCTTCCCATGGAGTATCAATGGGTTCAATATTAGTTTCCTCATAGTGGGTTTCCCACCATTCCAAAGCAACCCCTTCCAAGTTAATCATAGCCCAAAGTATTTGGGTTCTAGATGAGTAGCCTTTTACCATAAATTGAACCTCTGCTTCTCTTAGCCATGCTTCCGCTACATCCCCATCACCATATCCATAAAACTTGGATATACTAATTTTTTTCATGTCCCTAGCTATTTCCTTTTTTGCTAAGGCTCTAGCTTGTACTTGCTCTACAGTTAGTCCATTATCTAGGCCATTCTCTAAACCTTGAACTTGCAAATTCTAATTTGCAACCATTACTAGCAACTATATTATCTGATCCTTCATAGTAGTGATCGTAGCGATGAGGTCTTATACCTCCCTATTGGGGTTTGTTGGTTCCTCATCTTGGTTTTCTTCTTTGACATTACTTTGTTGAGTTTTTCTAGGTGTAGGCCTCCCTATACTACATTACAATTTCATCTTAAGTATCTCTAATCAAGCCATAATATAGAGTTCTCTTTCTATATGTGCTAACAATCTAACTAGGATGATATCCCAGGCTAGGATGTGTCATTCATACCAAATTCCCTACTAAGGCATCCTAACATCCACTCTACCTTGGGGTTTATGCTCGTCAGATTCTAGAAAATAGGGTATTCTAGATCATCCCATATTTAGTCCCTTTTCTTATGCAAGCCTTCATTGGATACATCTAATTCCCTTTTCAGCACGCACAAAATCTCTATACCCTTGTACCTAGATCTCTGATACCAAATGTAACAACCCAAAAAATACACAAACAGAAAATACAAAAATAGAAAGAGTTTTTTTTTGTGTGTAAGGATAGGGATACATGAACCCTTCATGAACCCCTAACCCCAACTAACATTTACATAAAGTTTTAATCCCCTATGTTTTCCTGGAAGTTACATCTCATGAAGTACCCTAACACAAATCTGTCTATGTAGTAGTATAATGTGTCACTGTAGATAAGTCCATCTGTCTCATCATTATCTATGAGCTATACCTATCACTCTGAGTCCATAAAAGGTATACATGCATCTCCATGCCATACACAAATAATTTTGTGTAGGTATGCTATAATTATTGCAATTCAAGCTATCTATATCATCTCCATGATGATCTATCTTAACTCAGATGTAATCTCTTCATAATTTAATATTTTACCTCTTTAAGGGGGTATCAATTCTCTTAGGTCTCCTATGTTCACCTTAAGGGATTCTCAATTATCTTAGGTTACCTATGTTCACCCTAAGGGGTTCTTAATTCCCTTAGGTCACCTCTGAGTTCACCCTAGAACTCTACACTTAGATTTATATCATCAAACAACCAAAAGTATTACATCAAGTTACCACCACATCAAAAAGCAATCACCAAGCATCTAGAAAATAAATCAAACTTAACACTAAAAGAGAATCAACTACATAACATAACCAAATGCAAAAATAAATGAAAGGTAGCATCTTTATTAGTGCATCATAATTTGCATGGTAAATCCTTCTTACTTTAAGGAATATTACAATAACCACATTGGGGATATCTCCCCACAATTTTAATCTATTTGAGCATAAATAAATCAACATGATATACCATTACCTATACTTGTTTCCATTGAAATCCTTGCTTCTCCAAGCTTCCCATTGGATATTTGAGGGTAGTAGGGGATCAGGATACTCGTTGTTTAGGATAGGCATACCTTTAAATGCATCTACTCATTTATTTTGCCAAATTGCAACTATACAAAATTAAATTAAGTTTCTAACCATCTAATGCATAATGAATTTCATAAAAGAACCTTTAATTTTATTTTCCCCTCTCAAGTTCCCTTAGAGAGTCATCCATATTTTTCTACTTAGATCAAGGCTTAACTTCAATTAAATTCATTCATGTTTTAAAGCATTGAATTCCCATACCCTTAACCTTTAAAGCAATCATTCCCTAAATCAAAACCCCTTAAATTCAATTCAAAGAATAAATCTACATACTTTTTAATCCAAAATTTCCAATCAACCAATTAATTTTTAAAGCATTAAAGTCCCATACCTTTAACCTTTAAAACAATCATTCCCTTCATTCCCTAAATTTAATCCCAATAAATTCAAATCAATGAATAAATCCACATCCTTTTTAATTTAAAACTCTTAAGATAATCAAATTTAATCAAAGGAGTTTATTTTTTAAATTAAAAACATTCCTTAAATTCCATATGAATAAATCAAAGGTTCCTTTCTAATTAAAAGCCTTCAATAAATTTCATATAAATCAAAGGTCCTTTCTAATTAAAAATATTTAATAAAATTCATATAAATAAAAGGTCCTTTCTAATTAAAAACCTTTAAATAAATTTCATATTAACTAAAGGTTCTTTCTAATTAAAAGCCTTTAATAAATTTCATATAAATCAAAGGTCCTTTCTAATTAAAAACCTTTAATAAAATTTCATATAAATCAAAGGTCCTTTCTAATTAAAAACCTTTAAAGAAATTTCATATTAACTAAAGGTTCTTTCTAATTAAAAGCCTTTAATAAATTTCATATAAATCAAAGGTCCTTTATAATTAAAAACCTTTAAAGAAATTTCATATTAACTAAAGGTTCTTTCTAATTAAAATCCTTTAATAAATTTCATATAAATCAAAGGTCCTTTCTAATTAAAAACCTTTAATAAAATTTCATATAAACTAAAGGTTCTTTCTAATTAAAAGCCTTTAATGAAATATTTATAAAAATAAGGTTTCTTTCTAAATAAAACCTTACACAACACCTTCACAAGAAAGATTCTACAACCTCTACGAATACCTGGCGTTCAAGCAGATAGAAGATGGTATTGCTCTTACCTTTGCCTTAACAAATTTCACACTTTTGGAGCACAATGTTCTTCATTACTCAGCGTTATCAACTCCACAATGATCTCAGACACCCAATTCCCTCGAGCCCCACAATGCTGCCTTTAGCATTTCATGGTTTAGATCATGCTCAATGCTCATTTATCAAGCACACTCTAGTTTTCACTTAAGCATACTCTGGATTCACCAAAACACACCCAAGTTTCACTAAAGAATCCTCTGGATTCACTAAAACACACCCAAGTTTCACTAAAGCATCCTATGGCTTCACTAAAACACACCCAAGTTTTACTAAATAAATCCTCTGGCTTCACTAAAACACACCCAAGTTTCACTAAATAAATCCTCTGGCTTCACTAAAACACACTCAGGATTCACTAAAGCAATCCTCTGGTTTTACTGCACACATCACTTACCAAAATATATAGTGATTTCTTAAAACACCCAGTGCTCCTCAAAACATATGGTGGTTTCTTAAAACACACAATGCCTTTCTTTGAAATGCATGGTGGTTTCCTAAAACACACAACACATTTCTTTGGAATGTATGGTGGTTTCCTAAAACGCACTACACCTTTCCAAGATATATGGTGGCTTCTTAAAAAAACATGCCTTACTTTGAAATGTATGGTGGTTTCCTTAAGAACACATAGCCTTATAAATGTATGGTGGTTTCTTAAAATACACAGTGCCTTACCAAGACATATGGTGGCTTCTTAAAAACACACAATGCCTTACTTTGAAAAGTATGGTGGTTTCCTTAAGAACACACAGCCTTATAAACATATGGTGGTTTCCTAAAATATACAATGCATTTCTTTGGAATGTATGGTGGTTTATTTAAGAACACACAACCTTATAAATGTATCATGGTTTCCCAAAACATACAATGCTTTACCAAGAAATATGGTGGCTTCTTAAAAAATTATAGCTTGCAGTGATCTACAAACCCAGATGCAGGTGGTTTCCATCCTTATAGAAGACCTCTCACGCTATAGGAAGTGTAACCATTCGGTTTCCACCAAAACAATTCATTCAATTAAATAGGTTAAAGCATAAACATTCCAACCTTAATCCTTTTGTGGCTAGAACTTGGTGGTGTCTCAGTTCTCTCCCTCTCCCATGCTTATGGCGTATTTCCTTACTTTACTTCCATTGGTCTGCATCCTCATTATTCCTTGTGTTCCATTCTTCTCTTTCTTTTTTTCTTCTCCTTGTCCCTAGCACCTTACATGCCTCTCCGTCCAGGTGGCCCGTCCGCCATCCTCTCGAATCCCGAGCCCCTGCCTTCAATGCACCGTCCCCTATCCTCTATGCATTTCCTCCCATAATTCCCAACTTTGGAAATTAGTATCCTTAGGCTACTTCATAGGTTTTACTCTATAGGGAAAGGGATAATGATGTCTTCTTAAAAATGAATGATGACTCTTTTAATTTAAAATATCATTCTTTTGATATTTACCAACATTAAAATATATATATCTTTTAATTACACAATTTCATTATTGTGTTTTTTTTCTTTTTAATAAAAGATATCTATTATTACACACATATATAATTATTATTTTTTTTAAATGAATTCTCTTTCATTTATTTCAATTAATTAAATTCTTTTAATGAATTCTCAATTATCATTAAAAAGAATACTTTTAATTAATTTAAAATAAAATTCATTTGTTAATTGCATTGAAGTTTACTAATGAGCTCCAATGAGCCAAACATTATTTAATTAAAACTTCATCAATTAATTTAAATAAATATTTATCCAACATATAAATTTAATTTGCTTTCCTTCATAAGAGTTATGTGCTATTTTCACTTCAACATGGCAGTTTAATTTATGCATCTATATACATCTTAAGATTTTTCTCCAATAGAAACCCTAATCATTTAACTAATCAAGCCATGATGCAGTAGAGAGCAAACAAATTTACATAACAAAAAAGAGGGAGTCTTTCCATCAACCCAATCACCTATATTAGCTAGATATTTTATGATAGTTACTACGCTATCAACTAAAGCTCAAGGTGGTTAGTCATCGATGATTATCCCTTCCATCAATGGATGCCTATATGAAGGTATCTATCCATGTTACCTCTGAGTATCTTGATCATCATTTACCATGATATTTGATACCCTTGTTTCTGATGGGTGATTCTGCCTTATCCACTTGTGAGTGCACCTGATCCTACACGCTTGGCAATATGTTAGCGATATCACGCCATTATAAATCAACTAAACATCATATAGTTGGTTCAATTGTTTAAACTAGGTATCACCACATCATAGGTTAATTCATTGTTTCCTTGTGCCACAAAGTAAGCTAGGGAGGGTCATGACATCATCTCTCCATATAAATTGGCCATCCCTTTTTGTGTTCATCATTATTTTCTCATAGGTATCTACATATTTCTTTGGTGCATTTATTTGGCCAGAAATGCATAAAATAGGGGGAAAATGTAGACATGGAAAATTGACCCATCAAAATGAGTTATTTTTTCCTTTAGATCCTTAGGAAGCAACTCAAAATTTCTAAGTGTAAGTTTTACCTTTTTTCCCCCTTTGTTTTAACTTTACTTCTTAGCCTTGCAAAATTTGTACCTGTCCCTTATGTGGTATGAATTTGGCATGACAAATTTGCACCCACCAAGTGTTGGAAATATTGAGTTGTAATTGATGTCAAAAGGTGCATTATATTCAAGACATAAATATTCTTCAAGGTTGTTGATTTTATGAGGTTGGACAAATTACAAAGCAAGGCAAATATTTTTAAGGAAAATATTATAATATTTAAATATCATATTTAAATATTATAAAGAAAAAGGTTTAAGAGGCTTGGGACGAAAGGTTTAAAATCTTGAAACAAAAAGGTTTAAATCAAATAGGTTTAAAGGCTTGAGACAAAGGGTTTAAATAAAAAGGTTTAAAGGCTTGAGGACAAAGGTTTATATGGACAAAGGATGGGACTTAAGTATGCATTATTTAAATCAAAAGGATTTAAATATTTATGGGTTTAAAAGGTAATGTTATAATATTTAAATTAAATATTATAACCAAAGGTTTAAAATAAATCAAGGCACCTACATTTTGGGAGATATTCAAAATACAAGTTAAAGGTTGAGCCGACGTCTTGAAAATTCGAAGGCCTTATAAAAGCATATAAATACATTATCTCATTCCACATTTCAACTAATGCAAGCATTCGATTTGATATATATTTCATGGTGATTATTGTGAACGATAGAGAAAAGAAATATAATGGTGTTTTAAAGGTGTGCAAGTGCTAGATAAAGTGAAATTTATGCACACACCTATTACATCTAACCTGATTAAGGTAGCCTAGTGGTTGGTTGGCTTGCATGAGCACCATTGTGGGAAATATCATAGGGTCGAAACCCCTAGATGTTGTTTTGTTGTGTGGATAAAGTTAACATTATACGATGCCCCTTTTGGTTTTAGTTGTCGCTATAGTGTATCTAATCAAAAAAAATTGTGAGAATGTTGTGTCATGGTAGATCACAGTTTTGATCCACGACAGGGCAAAGGTATTAATTTTTTATTTTTGGATTAAATTAAATTGAGTGGGAGTCATAAGGTTTTTCATGTCTATTTGGAAATTGTGTTCTGTATAAAAGAATTATTTTTTGCATATCCAAAGTGGGAATTATATGGTGTACTTTGTATAGTGTGTAAGAGGATTATTTTTGCATATCAAAGTGGGAGTTATATGGTGTATTATGTTGCACTTTGTATAGTGGGTAAGAGGATTATTTTTGCATATCAAAGTGGGAGTTATATGGTGTATTATGTTGCACTTTGTATAGTGGGTAAGAGGATTATTTTTACATATCAAAGTGGGAGTTATATGGTGTATTATGTTGCACTTTGTATAGTGGGTAAGAGGATTATTTTTGCATATCAAAGTGGGAGTTATATGGTGTATTATGTTATTTGAAAATTGTAATTTTGTCTAAAGTGTGAGAGAGTTATTTTTGCATATTTAAAAAGAGGGAGTTATAAGGTGTAAGTGTGATTGATTTTAAAATTGTATTGTGAGACCAAAAAGGAGTTATAAAGTATTATTTTCAAGTTATTTTGTGCACATATTTTGAGAAGGGTTTTTAATGTATGAAAGGGAGATTTTCTCACTTGTTTTTGAAGTGGTAAAAGATAGGAAAATTTATTTTGAGACAGTTTTTCAAGGCACGATATCATCAAGCCAATTTTGAGGTATGGTTATCTAATTCTTTCCTAAGTTGGTTTTTGGTTGAAAAAAATATATTAAGTTATCTTATGTTTGGAGTCATAAGGATTGATTATTTGAGCATTGATTGTATTGAAATTGGAAAAGGTTATAGATCAGAGTTATGATCAAATATATGCATTGTTTTGAATGATATTGGGAATGAAAATGCAAAATTTATAGATCAGTTTTGTGTGCAAATTTAAACATTGAGTGTGATTTATTTTGGGAGAAAATTTGCAAGGATTATAGGCCAGTTTTGTGAAGCAAACTTATGCATCATTGTTGAATGAAATTGGAATATATAGATCAGTTTTGTGAAGTAAATTTATGCATTGGTTTAGATTGGTTTTGGGAGCACATAAGAGGGTCAATCATCAAGTGCTAGACTAGAGCTATCTTGTGAATGCAATAAATGTGAGACATGTGAAAGTTATGGAATTAATGAATTAAAATAACATATTGAGTATTTATAATGCATATCATTCTTTATATGTTCATGAAGAAAAATAATTTTGAGTAGAATATTTTTAAATTACTTTAGTCAAAGAAAGCACTTTAACATTGTTTATATGCAATATTTGGGAATATTTGAGAAATTTATGTGAGCAACATTGGAGCAGATTTGAGCAAGACTTATGAGTAGTCTTGGAGCATATTTTATCAAGCCTTGTGAGTAGTCTTGAAGTAGATTTGAGAAGGCTTTGGAGAAAAGGATATTGGTGTCTTTTATGGATAGAGGTTTACAAACTAGACCAAAGGGGATTGGTGTCTCCTGTGGATAGAGGTCCATGAACTAGAGCGAAGGGTATTGGTGTCTCCTATGGATAGAGGTCCATGAAATAGATCAAATGGGATTAGTGTCTCCTATGGATAAATTTCCATGAACCAGAGAAAAGGGGATTAGTTTCTCCTATGGATAGAGGTCCAAAAACCATAGCAAAGAGGATTGATGTCTCCTATGGATAGATGTCCATGAACTAGAGTAAATGGGATTGGTATATCCTATGGATAGAGGTACACAAACTAGAGTAAAGGGGATGGGTTTCTGTTGTGCATAGAGGTCCATAAACCAAATCAAAGGGGATTGGTTTCTCCTATGGATAGAGGTCCATGAACTAGAGTAAAGGGGATTGATGTCTCATGTGGATATAGGTACATGAACGAGAGAAAATAGGATTGGTATCTCCTATGGATAGAGGTCCATGAATGAGAGAAAATGGGATTGGTGTCTCCTATGGATAGAGGTCCATGAACTTGAGCATAGGGGATTGGTATCTACTTTGGGTTCGTTCTCATAAACATTGTAATAGGTAATTGGTTCCCAATATATTTTTTGAAAAAAATTATAAGAAATATTTTCTCTGTCGATGTAGCCCATGTTGGGTGAACCACATTAAATATTTGTCTCTTATGTGTGTGATGATCTATGCATTTTTTCATTGTTACAATTTATAATATTGGATAATATTTCTATGGAAAAAAAGTAAAAAGTTTTATCTTATACTATTAACCCCCCTCTCAGTATAAGCTTGTGTTCTTCACCAAGTATAGAGCATGGATTTAGAAATATTAGGATTTTCTCTCAAAACCCTAGTCCCTCGTTGACTCTTTCCAATGTTGGCCCTTGCTGGAGATAAACATCTACTTTACTACCTTTTTAAGTCCTCCTAACTTCCTATAAATATTATATCCTATTTTTGGAAAAAAAATCTATCTCATTAATCTTATATTTTTAGTGTCATTCACTTTTGATATCACTCTCAATTATTTTCAAGTGCTCTTTTGCTATTGGTATGTTCTACCACTATTTTTATAATTTTTGGGATTAGTTTATCTTGGTGAACAAGTGGAGGAGCCTTGATGATGGGAGGGGTCTAAAATTTTGGCTGATGCCTTAATTTTATCATTGCTCCTTGATTTATACATCATATAATCAAGTTTCCTATGCATTATTTGTATTTTAGAAGCTTAATTTCCTATTTTGCATCACCTTTTTTTGCATTTTTTGAGCCAAAAAATTTTCTGAATCCAATTTTTACCTTATCCACATAGGGTGTAAATTTAGCAAGCCAAATTCATGCCCACCCCTTGTAGGGTGTGAATTTTGTCAACTAGGACTTGGGGGCAAGCTTTTTCTTCCAAAATTTCTAGTTTGCATATTGCATAGTTCCTTTTTGTTATGTTGATTCTATTTACATTTTGTTTCATTATTTCATATTTGTTACATCTTGCTTTAATTTTTTTGAAGGTCAACAATTATTTATTTTCAAATGGTCAGCTAAAAAAATCAAAGGGTCTTGATTGTTGCATGCCCAAGTTCTATCATAGAGTAACCTAAGTAATCCCCCAAACACTAATCACATTTTACAATATTTTGAAGCTATTTTGCAATTTTTGAAGTTGTTAGACATTTTGGATATAAATTTGACTAGGATCAACCATTGTATTGAGTAATTTATTTAATATATTTTTTAGGCTATTTGGGAAGTGTCTTTTTTCATTTTGTCCATTTCTATTTTATATTTAGAGCATAAATAAATAAAAAATATATTTGTCTTTGTTTCTAGATATCAATAAATAAAAGCATGTGGTTTTGCATTCTAGGTTAATTCTATTTTTGCATTATCTTGAACCCTTGTTAAAAAGGAAAATATTTACTTATTTGTAAAATTAGGGTTTTAGTTCTCATTGAAATAAAAAATTATTCTAGGATAGTTTTTGTTTGCTTGCATTACTATTTGCCAAAAAATACTTTTATTTTTCATAGCTTAGATCTTAGTAAAGTCAAACATAGGTTACTTTTTCAATCAACATATCAACATTTCCATCCCAGACTTAGAACGAGTATTTAAACCATTGCTAGTGAACCCTTCAATCCCCCAAACCCCCAAGTTTATGGAAATCAGCATATCCCTCGTGGTCACCTTAGCTCCCAGTGGATGTAATCAAGAAACATATATGGTAGGGTAGTTTCCCCCCTTTACACTTCCATCCATGGTTAAAAAATTGTGTTTTCAATCTACTAAATAAGATTTTATTCTATGCAAAAATGAGTCTCAAATATCCTTTTCTTTTTTTTATGAGACAAAATAATACAAAAATATGATGATAAAATAAATAAAATTAAAATCTATAATATCCATAGTATCTATTTTAAATCAAGGGCAATGGTAATGAATTTATATTTTGAATCTTTAGTAATCACCAAATATCCATATAGCTTTCTCATAACATGATAATATTGGTTTAAACTCAATCACATAATTTACCAAGGGATGAACCAAAAGAAAATTATCTTAAACAAATTATACAAGATATTTGAAGGTTCAATTTGTTGTAACCTATATATATTTGTTTTTCACTTCCATTTTTACCTTTGAGAAATCTCTGCATAATTCCTCCATAAGAATAATACATGGATAAGGAGATAGTAGATCAACTTAGTGATGTCAAAAATATGACTTAATGTATGTAGTAGGGAATCCATTCAACTTATTTATTAGTTGTTACTTATTTAATATTTAGGGAGAGGAGTTTTTGAATTTTCAAATTTGCTTGTTTGAGCGAGATTTCCCTACTTCAATGAGTGTTTTTATTTTTTGATTTTATTGTTTGAGCAACAACCTTGCTTGGGCAATAATTTTTAAATTTTAATCTCTTATGGATACTATCTCTTCAATATCTTTTGATTCTATCTTTGTAAAAGGTTTGTAGGTCCTTTCAATACCCCTTCTTTCAACCAATAAAAAATAATATCAACCTTAGCATTTTAATTACTAGATCCAATATTAACCTTAGCATTTTAATTACTAGAGCCAATATTAACCCTAGCATTTTAATTACTAGAGCCAATATTAACCTTAGAATTTTAATTACTAGAGCTTATATGATTGAGTCATATTCAACCCATGAATTTTAACATATCCAATTATTTTTACAATTGATTTGGGATAAAGACTTAGGAGCAACAATTTTTATATCATAATACAAGGTTTTAATTCCATAGGTGAGTCACCTTATAAAGTCACAAGGGCACCCAAAATTAAGGATAATTTATGGAAATGTATCAATCAAGACTCAAGTGTAACCACACTATAAATCCAATCTCACTCATATTCTCTATAAATTTTTCCTAATGCTAACTTTTATATTTGGTAAATTTTTGAGCTAAGATAAAGAGGATGGGATGATTCAATATTCTACAAAGAAGGATCAAATCCAAATCTCAATATAATCCTAGTATGAATGAGTGGTAGGTACCTCATGTTCGAATGAGTTATCCTTGTTTCATTATAATCTAAAATCCATAAGAACTTTTTTAAAAGCATAAAAAAACATATATTTTAAAATTTTATTTGTTAGAAAGAGGGAAACATAATTTTTAGTTATATCATCAACCACAATTGTAAAATTTTTAGTTACTACATATGAAAATTTTGGTTGTATATACATATACTTTCAGTGAAAACAATAGGGTCACTTACAAACTTGCTAACATCAATGCTTACTCCATGAGCTTGATGACTTGGACAAGTGGCCTTCCTCAGGAGTTGGATGTTGTTGTGGAGCAAGAAATATTATCTTCAATAGAGACAAATTATGAAGTGGAGCAAGTTAGTCCATTTTCAAATCAAATAAATTCTAATTTATTTTTTTCCTTTCCTACTGATTCCCATGCAACCTCATTTCATGGTTCAACTGATTTTGTTAGGTTTTTCAACCTTAATTCCATGTCCATCGCCCTTCAAGCAATCCCTTGTCATGGGTTTTATGTGTACATTAACATCGTCATCTGGTTGTTCCTTGATGGCCTCCACTTTCTCATTATCCACTCTTTTCTATCCCTCATTTCCATCATGTCCACCCGCTCGATCACTTCTAAGCCTCCCACTTCTCTCATTTTCCCTTTCCCACACCCTTCATCCTATTTCCATGTTTACCCATCCCCTCGTGTCTTACCCATTGTGTCCTTATCCCAATATGCATTTTCCATCATATGGGTGTTTGGGCTAGATTACCACATGCTTCATTTTCATGTTTGTTCTTATGCTCTCTGTCACAGTCTCCTCAATACAGGAATATTTTCCTATCCTCAATTCATTTGAAACCCTTGTCGATATGATGGTTGATCTATTTCCACTATAGAACCCATGGTGCACCCTTTTATAGCTATCCTATTTCAATTCATCCCCATATCTGCACCTTCCAATTGCCTTACTATAACTATGAATTTCATCGAGCCATCTTGTGTCATTATGGATTCAATTGCAGAAGGCATCCTTTCTGCCAAGGGTTTCCTTCTATTTTTCAAAAAATTAAAGGGGAGGATTCCAAAAATATTATTGCATTCCTAGGATCTTGGGATAATGGCAGAGTGACAATTCATGATAGGATATTTGATGTCGATATCAAAACTTTGGTCGAACTCACTTGGCAATAGGACAAAGTCATATTAATATGCCATGAAAAACATAATTGGGATGTCAAGATCAAGGAGATTAAATATAAGGATCTATGCAGAAAATCCTAGATGGGAATACATCGAGAGGAGCTCCCCTTCCCATGGAATTATGTCATGAAGCCTATCATGGAGTGTGTCACTATGGATGACCCTGATAAGGTCTTATGTAGCTTCCACTTGTTAGACATTTTGAGTAGATGAGTTGTCATTGATGTCAAGAGTGAGTGGTCATTGATGTCAAGAGTCAGTTTCAGTGAAGTAGTGCAAGTAGTTGAGTTGTCATTGATGACATGGTCAAAGGTTAGCAAGGTAAGGTTTCCTCCTAAGTTGATGATTAACAAGTTTGAAGAAGGTTTGATGGTCGAAGTTGAAGATCAGGTTGCAATTGAGTGCAAGTAAAAATTAAATATATAATAATTTATCGTTATAATATCCAGGGCCATTCAAGGAAGGAAATTGATTATGCATTTGCCAAAGTATTTTAAAATAAATTAATTTATTATTTTAACCCTAAGGTTAAATAATTAAATTAATTTTATTTATTTTTATTTAACCCTAAGGTTAAATATCAATAAAATTAAAATATTTTATTAAGTGATAATTCAAAAATTTGAATGAGCCAGCATCATGCAAATTGAATGAAATATATATTTAAGGCTAAGTTCCTAAGGTGGATCGATATGTGTTTTTTAAATATCAAATAACACTTGCACGAATTCATCTTCGCATGTGACAGAGGGAAGTAAGTGGATTCATGATTTTCGAAGGAGAAGAAGAAGTCAAAGGGGGAAGACCCTTGTCCCCACTCATCCACCGTAGTAGCTGAGCTGGCAAGCAAGGCTTGCACAATGCTTTGGGAGTCATGAGGTGTGGGTTTTGATTCACACAAGGTGTGGGTTTTTTTTATTGGCATTTTTTACCTTGTGTGTTGATGGGAGTGGTGAAGAAGGAGTAGGTGCTACTTGGTCTACTGGGAGGATTAGCCCACATGGTTGGGGCCCTAATGCTAGGGCATGCACAACTTGAGAGGTCGCAGGTTCAAACAAGGTGGTGGCTATTTTGGGAGATGCTTCAATTAAGCAATGACTATTTTTGCGGAGGATTCAATATTCTAAGAAAATTATGTTTAAGATAGGTTTTGAGCTTATCTTATTTGCAAAAAAAAAATGTATGGGTACATATTCCTAGTGAGTGATTTTTTAATTTTGTGAATGCTAACTTGGAGTGAAAAGGATTTTTTGATAAGCATTTTTTATTTTGGTTTTTCTAGAATGAAAATTGATTCTACAAACCTTGTTTGATAAGCATTGTTGGAAATATTGAGTAAATATTTCATATTCTTGATCTAGGGTTTGTGCAAAAAACATGAGTATCATTGTTTTGTGAATTAAGCATTGTTGTTGAAGTCATTGAGTGAAGAACTTGAACTAGGGTTTGTGCAAAGAACATGAGTATCATTATTATGTGAATTTGTTTTTGAAGTAATTGGTTGAGTGAAGAACTTGAACTAGGGTTTGCAAAGATCATGAGTATCATTTTTATGTGAGGATTACTTGATAAGCATTGTTTTTGAAGTGATTGGTTGAGTGAAAGTGTTTGAGCTTAGTTGAGTGGATGTGTTGAAGTGATAGTTCAAGTTACGTGAAAAAAAAATTCTATATTCTAAATTTATTTAATAAAGAGGTTGAGTGTTTATGAGTGTGAAACATATTGATTCTCTAACAATTCTCTATATTTTTTTGTGGTAAAAGAGATATTGGAAAATATTGAGTATTGTGGTGAATGTGAAGCATATTGAGTTTCTAACAATTTTCTATATGTTTTTGTGGTAAAAAGAAATATTGAAAGTGATTAAGCATTGTAGTGAATGTGAAACATATTGAGTCTCTAAAAATTCTCTATATGTTTCTATGAGATTGGACAAGTTCTAGTGAGGACTTGTTGAGCAGATTTGAGGTAAGTCTTAGAGAAGACTTGTGGATAGATTTGTGTGAGCTTTTGTGGAAGCTTACAATACAATTTGAGGATAGATATTGAGAGCATATTGGATAAGTTCTAGTGAGGACTTATTTAGAATATTTGAGGTGATTCTTTGAGAATACTTGTGGATAGATTGATGTGATATTTTATGGAAACTTACAATACATATTTATAGACAAATATTATTGAGCAAACTGGACAACTCCTAGAGAGTACTTGTGGATACATTAGTATGAGATTTTGTGAAATCTTAAAAGGCAAATTTGAGACATAAATAACACAAGATTATACTGAGAGGGGGGTGAATAGTATAAGACCACTTTTTACTTTTCCTTTCAATTCAATATTAAGCAGTTTATAGATAACAGTATCAATAGCAGTAATAAAATTAATGAACAAAACACCATACACAATAGAGATAGCAAAATTTATGTGGTTCACCCAATGTGGACTACTCCACGGAGAAAATATTTTATGAAAAATTTCTCAATGAATCTCTTTGGGAATCCTTCCCAATTACAATTTTTATGGACCTCTATCCAAAGGAGATGATGATCCCTTAATCTCAAGTTTGTGTATCTCTTCCATAGGAGAACTCTTTCCCCTTATGCTCTGGCTAGTGATCTTCTAGAAGACTCTGTCTCTCTACTACACTAACTGGTGGATCTCTCTCCACTTTAATATCCTCACTCAGATTTGTCCTCAATTGTCCTAGCTACTAGATCTCTATCAAATGAGACTATATCCTCTATACTCTATCACCTCCAAATATCTATCTCAATAGGTTCACTCAGAACCTTCTCAAATATGCTCAACAATATCACAAATTTTTTTTTTCAAATCTGCTCAACAATCTCACTCAGAACTTGTCAAAATTTTCTCAACAGGTCCACACAAAACCTGCTCAAATATGCTCAATAGGTCCAAATAGAACCTGCTCAAATATGCTCAATAAGTCCTCTCTAGGACTTGTCCAAATCTAATCAATAAGTCTTATCTAGGACTTGCTCAAATATTCTCAATAATTTCTCTCTAGGACTTTCTCAAATCTACATAGCAAGCTTCCACAAAAGCTTACTCAACATCAGTCCACAAGCCTTCTCAAATACATGTCTCAAATATACTTAACAAGCTCACACAGAACTTGTCCAATATCATATAATCATAAATAGAATTGTTAGAGACTCAATATGTTCTATAATTAATGCTCAATCAATATATCAACTCAATATCATAGAAGCATAAATAGAATTGTTAGAGACTCAATATGTTATATACTCAAATACAATCTCAACTCAAATCAATCTCATAGAAGCATAAAGAGAATTGTTAGAGACTCAATATGTTCTATACTCAAATCCCAATCTCAACTCAAATAAATCTCATAGAATAGTTTGTTTTATGGAACTTGAACAACCACATGCATCCACTTGACTAGGATCAATCAACTCAACTCAACCAATCACCTTAATGAACAACCCTTTATCACAAACCCTAGTTCAAGCATGTATCAACCAACTCAAAATATTTTCAACAATGCTCAACAAAAAATTGCACATAACAATGATACTCATGTTCTTCTCTAACTCAAGTTCAAGTTCTTTGCACAACCAATGGACTTCAACAACAATGCTTATAAAAAATTCTTCACATAACAATTATACTCATGTTCTTCTCAAACCTTAACTCAGGGTTTTCACACCACTAATGGTTTCAACAACAATGCTTATAAAACAAGGTTTAATAACAACTCTCAAACCAGAAAACCTTAAAGCATTAAACCAATCACTTTTGAAAAGGAAACCACAATCAATCCTTTTCACTCCAATGATATTTTCAAAAATCAACCACCCAAATCAATCAATAGGAGAATGTGCCCATACATTTTATGAAGATGAAGAAGCCTCTTTGGAAATCTGCCACAATCACAATATTCTCTTGCCAAACTTCATGAGGGTTTAGGATAAATTACAAAACAAATATCATAACCTTTTACACCTTATTTCTCCTAGTCAAAAATCACATCCACCTCTAGAAAATAATTAAAAATAATTATTTTCTTAATTAATTAAGCATAGCATGAATATCACCACAACCATTTACCATTCCTTTTTTTCTCCTAAAAATAACTTTGCACTAATTCACAACTCACTAAACTCCTTAATGCAAAAATTCCCACATCAAATAGTGCAAAATATAAACCACAACTCATAAATCACATCACCATAGTATACCCTCAATAATGGTGCTTGAGACCTTAGCTTTAAAATATTAATTATTCATTCTATGAAAATTGTGGCGACAGACACACCTTAGAAAATAAAATATTTTTTGGCTTCAAAGAATGCGGCGATAGAAAACCATGTGAAAATGGATTTCAGGTGACTCGAAACCGAGACCTGCAACGAGTGTGACTTTGCACTCCCTCTGCCCACCAAGTGGGCTAAGCTTCCCACATGGAAGTTATTCCACCTTGTGCTCATTATGCTTCTTCTTTTCTCCCATGATATTTTAAACAACGAACAACGCTTCAACCAATACAATGCTAAAACAATGCTCACGGGAATGAAACACACGACCTTCGTGCTATCAACACCTTTGCACAATCCAAGCTGCCACTAGGAAACACTACCCAATGTGATTTGGGAAGTGGTCATTTTCTACTTTTAATAGTTTGTTTCATCACATAAAACAAAACACAAGCTCTTTCCTTCACATATACCATGCAATATTATCAACGAGCAAGGATAATCAATTTAAAAACTTGGTGGCATATTTATATGCCTTTACCTTCACTTGGAAATTTTGGTGCTTTTAAAAATTCCCTCATGACATCGGCGGACATGGTGGAAAACTTTTTATTTAATTTTAAAATTAAAATTAAAATTTTAAATAATTTAAAATTTAAACTAAACCTTTAAAATTAAATTTCTCCATCACCGAGGCACCTTTTTGGATGAAACAAAAATATGACTTGGGTTTTAAGAAAAACCCATTTCAAATCTACCATCCATAGTTTTAAATAAAACGTTTTATTTTACCTACCTTGGTTTTGATAAAAACCCTTCCTTGCACTTTCACAAAACATGGTGCATACCATAATAGATCCTTTTGACATCAAATAAACTTTTGACATCAATGACAAAATTTTAGCTTAGGGACTCAAAATATCCAACAATCTCCCCCTTTGTCATTGATGGCAATCCATATTCATTTTACTAAAACCTGATCTTCTTTTCTGCTCCCCCTGGGACTTTGCTCCCCCTGTCTCAATGCTCTCTCAAATATCAAATCTATACCATATCAAAAGTCTCCCCAATATACACAAATCTCTCCCCCTTTGACATCAATGGCAAAGGGTCACGTTTGGGGCTTGGGGATAAGAATGAGAATCTTAGCTTAGACCCTCCCCCGCCTCCACATGAGGTGGTTAATTCTAGGGTGGGAGTATTTCTACTCCTCGAAAGCATTGTTATTTGTATTTATCTTTCTCTATTCTCTGGGTCTTCTGAATCCTTAATTGTTTCTTTCCAAGTCCTCATCCCTATTCTTGTCGTCACTTATATTCCTGTTCTCATTCTTATTATCATCCATGTTCCTATTATTATTATTTTTTGAGTCTCTATTCCTATTCATATTCCTGTTCTTTTTCATATTCATATTATTGTTCCTGTTCTTGTTCATATTCATATTCTTGTTCCTGTTCATGTTTATGTTCCTGTTTAAGCCTACTTCTGGAATATTTGCTCTACACCATATTTTTATGTGACCATCATTATTGCACTTATAACACTTAATGTTATTATTACTTGGAGGTGAAACTATCTTAGGACTTCTCCTATTGAAGCCATATCCTCTTCTGTCATTAATCCTGCAATTCATTGCCTTGTGACCAAACCCATTGCATGAGTAGCAATACCCATAGAAAATTTTTCCTTTCCCATATTCCTTTCTTTCATGTGTCTTGCATTGTGAAGCCATATGCCCAAACCTATGACATGAAAAGCATCTTCCATTTAAGCCTCCTTGTATTGACCTCATTGGTCTCTTGTTCTGATTGTTGTTCCATTTGTATCTTCTTTGTGCATTGTTCCTCTCTTTTTTGAACTCTTTGTTGTCCAACTCATCCTCTAATGTCCCACTTTCACTTAAACTATCTTCTTATTATGTATCTTCTTCTAAAGTTTCTTCTTCATCAAGACTTGAAGTAGATTATTTTTCCTATTTATTTTGAACCTTTCCAAAGCTAAGACATGTTGAACATGATGTGCGTTGTTGTCCATAAATGATCTTATACAAGTTATTAGAGCTATTTGTGAAACTCTTAATCTTGATATTGGAGTCCTTTAAATCTTCTTTTAGAGTAGCCACTTTTTGTGCTAAATTATCACATTACAAAATCCTTTCTCCTAACTTATCCTTGAACTTGCTTGCTTGAGCATTTAACTTTTCTAAATCCTCTATGAGTAATAATCTTTCTTCATCACATTCTTGAAACTAATTTTCAATCTTAGAATGTTGTTTTCTAACCTTCTCTACTGTTTCAAGGGAATATATAAGTTCTCCCTTGAGATCATAGTCATTCTCTATTGAATAATCCTCTATTTTTTTACCTTTGCCCATATTATTTCTTTCTTTTGGCTTATATTCTATAGGATCATCTTCTTTATCTTCCAAATCCATTAGAAGATTATCATCTTGTCTTTCAAGTGCATCTTCAAAATAATCATCATTGAAACTATAACCATACCTAGTGCAATCATCTTCAAGATGTCCAAATTTACCACATCTAAAACACTTGAGAATAACTGGAGTCTTTTTATTAACTGGATCTTTCTCTTTAACCATAAATATGACTTCATCTCTATAATTGTTTGAAAAACTAGCATCACTATCAATTGAGTACTTACTAGAATTTTTTGCATTGTAGCTTCTCTTTTGTCTCTGGAAGAGCTTATTTCCTTGTCTAATTTGTCCATCCTTGTTTTTCTTCTGGTACCTATGTCATTCTGATTCTGTGTATCTATGATCCTATTTTTCTTCATCATTGTTATTTTTTGGTTCTTTGCATTCTGTTGCATAATGTCCATACCATCCATAATTGAAACATTTGATAGATCTTATATCTATGGGTATTTTGGAACCTCTATATCTTCTACCATAATTTACTTCTTCATCACTGGATGACTCACTGCTTGATTCTATCTTATTTTCCTTTTTATTTTTTTTTGCTTTGAAAGCAGCTTCTTTTGGAGGAATAAGATATTTTGTTCTTATCTCAAAAGTAGTAAGCATGCCAAGAAAAGAATTTCTTGTCAAAGAACCACTATCAATTGATGCTTCTACAGCTTAATCCTTTTCACTATACCTTTTTGGAAGAGTCCTCAAGATCTTATCACAAGCATCAGATTCATCAACCTTCATTCCAAGACCTTTCATCTCATGTACAAGTTCATCAACCTTTTTGAGATAGTCATGAATATTTTTGTCATCCCTCATTCTTAGGTTCTTAAATTCTCCTTTGAGATTTTTTATCTTAGCCATTCTGACTCCTTTATCTCCTTCATATATTTCATGCAGAAGTTCCCATATTTCTTTTGTTGTTTTACATTCCATAACCTTCATAGATTCTGCTCTACACAAACCTTTTATAATTGCATTCATAGCTCTTGAATTCACATGCATTAGAAGCTTACCTTCCTTATCTGTAGGAGTATTGACTGTTGAATCATATCCAAGTTCCACTGCATCTCAAACTTCATTTCCAAGTTCCATTAGGTAAAATATCATCAGCATACACCAATATAAGAAGTCACTTACATCAAATATTGGTACTGTATTATTGAAGGGTTTGTCTCTTTGATACTTTTGATCCATTGTGTTCATAGACCAATTTTCCTTTAATATATCAAATTCTTTTGAAGGAACCGACTCTGATACCAATTGAAGAACACATTTTTATACTGAGAAGGGTCGGTGAACAGTATAAAATCATTTTTAATTTCCTTTCAATTCAATATTATGCAGTGTATAGATAACAGTATCAATAGTAGTAATCAAAGTAATACACAAAACACCATGAACAATAGAGACACCATAATTTACGTGGTTCACCCAATGTGGGCTACTCCATGGAGAAAATATTTTGTAGACACCAAAACAGCACCAATCCGATTATGTGACGACAAGCATCGATCGCATTGACACAAACAGCCCCTAGGGCAGCCCCCAGAGGTTAAACAGTGGTCCTAACCACTTCCAAAAGTAGTTTTGGAGGTCAGAGGTCAATTTGGCACCTTTTTGGCACCTTGCTCTCTGCTCGTCCCACCCAGGGATGAATACAAACTGGCATTCGTCCCACCCAGGGATGAATATCAGCATTCGCCCCAGGGTGAGGCGAATAGCAAGTTTGACTGGCAAAAAGTCAAACCTCGACAAGTCCGCCAGTTAACTGAAGCTTCAGGCCATGCAATTGTGAGGAATAGCTTTAAATCAAGAAGAGAGACTTTAGTCATGCATGTCTTTGATTTTGGAGACTTCATGCAAGGAAACTCTAAATCAGGGAATTATCTTTTCTCTCAAAATAGGACAATCAACTCAAGTGGCGCCCTCGCATGCGCAATTCAAACAAAGAGACCCTAGGTCTATAAATTGGTGAGTCTTCTCACCCAAAAAAGATACAGAGAGGAGCTTTTGGAGCAACGAAGTGCTGCTAAAATATATCCTCACCCTTTGTTTGTGCTTTCACATCCTTGATCTCTCTTTTGGAGGGAGGTTATTGGGTGATCATTGGAGGCGCATTCTAAGACCCAAACCCAAACATTTGGCCACAATATTCCACAAAATTTGTTGAAAACACCCCATAAGAAGTTTTGGACCCATCCCAAGTGGATTGGTGCCAAAAAGAGTCCCAAACGATGGGCGTCCTGCCCCCGAGTGCCCCCCAAACTATCGCAGCCCTAATCGCCCCACCCCGGAGTGAATAGAAATATGTGATATATTTCTCTGATTTTTCTTTTGCATATTATTCTAGGTTATTTAAATAGGCTGTAGTTTAAATTTCACTTCATTCTGAGCATTTTTGACCAGGTTTTTATCATTTCCCGCCTTTACTAACTTGCAGATGGCACCAAAAAATCTGGGTGATAGAGGCCAAATTGGAGAAATATGACCTTCTGGGTCTTCCCAAAACACCCCCAATTAGCTAACCCCAACTTTGTAGGTCATTTGGAGCTTTCTAGATAGGACATTGAAGAGGGTGCTTTCTGACAAGTTATTGCAGGTCTATTCGTCCCACCCCGGAGCGAATACAAATCTGTGAGGAATTTCTAGACTGTTCTTTTGCAGTAGCCTCCTGGTAACATATTCATGCTTCTATTAAATTTTTAGGTCGATCTGAGGTCATTTGGTTATCATTTTAATATTTTCATGCATACACTAACAGTAGGCCTTGGGAAATACATGTTTTATTCTATCTGTAGGTGCTACTGATATTTTCTATTTCCTTGAATGTAGGTTTCTAACATCAGAGGAGCAGTAAGGAGTCAAAATTCATATACACAAGCGGTGGCGACATTTTGGTCCGCCCATCTTACATGTGGGCACGCGGAAGAAGGATTGCTATCCATGGATGTGATCAAAAACATATTTAACGCTCCTATCCCCTAAAAAGGAAGGAGACGTATTGTAACATGACTTTGAAAGCATATCAATAAAGAGGACCCTATTCCATATTGCTTTTATCTTGTGTCGATTCGCTCATGTTCTTTCCTTTTATGCATTTTTCAATACATAGGCTTTTGGCGTTAAGTTTGGTTTTAGACGCATCGTACTTGGCATTTTCCTTTTTGTTTTCGTATCCTCATGCTTTCAGTGGTGATCATGGTGGGACCTCTATCCCTTGATTTTTAAGGTTAACCTTCTGATCAAAGTTGCTTGTTTTTTCTTACAGGTACCAAGTTTTCAAACCCTGGACTGTTGTTCGTTTCAGTCTGTGACGAGTGCAGAGCTAGAATTCGTCTCATCCAGGGATGAATAGGAATTCGTCCTACCCTAGAATGAATACAGATATATTATTCATCTCACCCTGGGATGAATAGCTCCTTGTGCAATTTTAGGGCAGAAATTTAGAGACATCCGATTTGGGCAGAGAAGAGGTAGGGGTCCTAAAACACCTTCTGTCAATTTTTGCTTTCTGTTCTCTGGTTATTTGCTTGCATAGGAGAGTTTGAATGCTTGTTTGCTTCATTTATGCAACTTAAAAAGAACCCCACACACCACGTGGCAAGTTAAAACAACAAGGAGTTGGTCGTAAAACCCCAACCCTTGAGCAAGACCAACGGTGGATTTCATCACCACCTTGGCTTGAGATACTGCATACATTACCCCGATCGCGACTGTTGCTAGACGTAAATCCTGATGAAAGCTGACCAAGTGTAGTTGGGGTGATTCCCAGTGCATGAGGATAAGTCTTCTATGGTAGGTGTCATAAACAGAGTGATTCCCCTTCTGTACCGCCTATGTTCCATGTACCATCTACTCTCACGTACCAATAGTTTCCCTCATGTAAGGGCGGGTATATAGAGAGGTTGGTATATCGGTCTGGCAATGGTATATCGAAGGGGCGACCATTTTTTGGGAGTCATAAGAGCCATCATTTTGCATTTAAATGTTCTTTCCACAAGCTTTCAAAATGAACATTAAAAACACACTGAACCAGGTTTAGGGCACACTTTTAATCTTTAAACGAGATAATCATTGTTTTGTGTGTGTGATATTTCCTGTTTAGTGTAGCATAAGAAATCCTAAAAAAGATAAAAATCTATGCATCTTTAGGTAAGCATCACCATGGTGTACACCCGTAGCCGAGCCCAATCATGGGCAAGCACTGTAGAAAGTGTACAAAGGGGGGCAAGTCGCCTCCGTTATAGTCCTGAGGACTTGGTCATCCCGCCTTGGTGGCCTGACACACAAGATAGTCCACATCATGCCATTACAGAATAGGACTATAGAGGCACCTCTTTGAGAGGCACCCCCACTCAACATAGGTCCTTTCAAGAAGAGAACCTACACGTAGCACTCAACATAGACAGGAGGCCTCCCTTAGATGCTCGTTATGAGTGGCCTAGTGATGAAGTGCTAGAGCAACATAGGGTCCATAAGGAGGGGCCACATGATTTTGTCATCCCTCCTCTATCCCGTATTGCTGTTAGAAACACTAGACCAAATCCAGAGTATCAGGCTCTCCAGACAGGGCAAGACAATTCTGCCCGCACCTTGCACGCATATGAAAGGGAGTACGAGGAAGACCACCATGTTCCTCAAGAGCAGTACACAGCATGGGAGCGATGCACCTCCGCACCTGCTATGTATCAGGATCACCCATTGAGGCCAGAGCCTCGGGTTAATGCAGCTAACCTCGACAGAGGAAAGCAACCCATAGGGGTCTCGGATCACCATGACCGAGATAGACATGTAGGAGAGGCATCTAGGCTTCCTAAACATGAGACGATGGAACAAAGTGACTTGGCATTTTCTAGACATGCCGCCCACCAAGCGCAAATCATGTAGCTCAGGCAGGATCAACAATAGTTAGAGCATCTGTATCACCTTAGCAAAGAGTGCATTCAGCGTCAGACAACCGAATTGCTGCATAACAATGTGCCTGAGAAGGTCCCAACCCCTCGCACGCATAAAGTAGAAGGGTATGAGAGGCACAACCCCTTGGTACGAGACAGGTCTACGTGACCTTATCAAGTATTGCCTCCAAGACCTCCTAGACCTGAGCGGGAGGCCACTCCCAGAAACAATGATGGGCACCCTCCACGGGCACCCACCCATGTGTATAGGTCTCAGCTAGGCACTCCTCAAGAAACCTATGAGGAGTATGAACAAGAAGAAGAGCGGGCTGAAATGCTCTACCAAGGCAGAGGGGGTGCTATCCAGCTACCCCTCCATAGGCCTCAAGTTCCCCGCAACCCACAACGGGAGCAAACTAAGGAGGAAGAAATTAAATCCTCTGATGCATATAAAGCGCTGCTAGAGCGCTTAGAGTCTATGGAGATCAAGACTTCTGGGCCCCAAAAGCCCACTTTACGCCAACTCCATAGTCATCCTGTGCATCCGTCAGTGCCGGCACCTCCATACCCTGAACACTTTAAACTACCCCAGTTGGCACTCTTTAGAGGGGAGGAGGATGCTCAAGAGCACGTGACTAGATTCCTGAGCCAGTGCTTTGGCATTCAGGATAATGATGCTTTGTTACTAAGAACATTTATAACCACATTCGTAGGCCCTACCTCGGATTGGTTCACTCAATTACCAAAACATAGCATCAATAACTTGGATCAGCTAGTGGACGCGTTCCTCGAATGCTTCACCTTCAACACTAAGAAAAAGGCATCATTAAGTGACCTAGCTAGCCTCAGGTAGTATGAGGAAGAAACCATGGTGGCATACGGGAACCGATGGAGGACGTTGCTTTCAAAGCTGCCTTACCTCCCTCCCATGTCAGACCTGACCCAAATGTTCTCAAAAAGCTGTTTGAGATCGATCTCCATGCTATTGTAGCTGCAACAATATGCCAGTTTAGAGGAAGCTCTGGCGCAAGCCAGAATCATTGAGGAGATCAAGATACAGGATGGCGAGATCGCCAAACCTAAGAAGAAAGAATGGACCAAGAACACCAAAATAGGGACCACGCAATAGAAACCCGCTACGGTCAATCAGGTTGCTATCAACGTCCCTAAGCCTGCACAAGCAACACAACCTCAAAAGGCTAACTATCAGGCGGTGCCTCCTAACAACTATGATAGAGAAAACCAGAGGCAGGAACAAAATCAGCAGCGTCACCCTAGGCGACAATTTACTCCTTACACAGAGTCCAGGGACTCCTTGTTTGACCGCTTGTCAGCGGTGAACTTGATCAACCTGCCAGAGATTCAAACTATAGACCCCAATGCACCAAAGCCTAAGGGGTACCGGGAGGACTTGTACTATCGGTTCCATAGATGGAAGGGACATGATCTCAATGCATGTTGGAAGTTCAAAGGTTTGGTACAAGACCTAATCGACAACAAGACATTGGCGGTGGACAACCCCGTAGCACCAAACAACCAACATATGGGAGTCTTCAGAGACCCCTTGCCTACCCATGATGCATAGGCAAAACCCCTTCAAGTCAATGAGGTGCAACAGAACTGCCCCATGCAGGGGTATGTAGGGATGATAAGCATCGTGACTAGGAACAAGAGGTATCCAGGAGCTGCCCCTGCGGTGGCCACAAGAGAAGTTCCATCGACGTCACAACCTCAACAACACCCTACGCAACCTCCCCCGCCTAGACCAGTGGCTATGATTCGGACTAGACTTACCCAAAGTCTAAGGACCACGTCGGCTAGGCTCTCCATATACGAGCTCATTCAACAATCAAGTGCCCCATCGGGAGGCTCTAATGGAGATATTAAAAACCATCGAGCTGCAGCCCCATGAAGCAAACTCTTTCAACAACTTTGTGGGACATGTAAAACAATGTACAGAACCAGTCATCACCTTTAGAGAAGATGAATTGAAATCGGTGACTGGTGATGTGGCGGATCCACCCCTGCACGTTATTGCATGGGTCAACGGGATTCCATATAAGAGGGTGTTGGTGGACACTGGCTCGTCCAGTAATATCATCACAATAGCAGCATTGAAACATTTGAAGTTGCCAGCATCTCACATCGTGGCCTCCACCTATACACTGCGAGCATTCAATGATGCAATATGCTCGATAGTTGGCACAATTGTCCTACCCATCCAAGTGGGACAAAAGACTATTCATACATTGTGCCACATCTTGGAAGGTGAGATGGCTTATAATATCTTACTGGGCCGGCCTTGGATCAGGGACATGAAGTGTGTCCCTTCAATAGCTCATCAGTGCCTAAAGTATACATTTGAAGGATAGGTGCATGTAGTCCCGGTAGACTTAGAGCCCTTCAAGTACTGCAATACGGTGCAATTCATGCCGCAATCGACCCTTCCATCAACACATTTGGATTTTTAGTTGAATCCATCTAAACAGGGTCCGATTCCGTAGGCATCTCCATTGACCAATCCATCAAGTCCCCAGTCGGGTCCATCTTCCTCAGCTAGTCCTTCAACAACGATGCCACCTACGATGGCCACATCAAAGGACAAGGGAAAGAAACCCCTAGAAGAGGAACCACCCTCAGTCTCAACCATCTCGACAGAAGAGATGCCTAGCAGAATGGAAGTCGAGATGCCTAGTTCACCCCACATGGAGTGGACTCCGGAAGGACTCCCATTCGCTCCCCCTCAACCACCAACAATCACCGTTGAGATGGCCAACACGGGCCTAGGGGAGTATATAGTGTGAAACATTGTTGCAACGCCTACACTTGAGTCCATGCAGGACATGGGGAGGCCTCGACTCCCCATCGGCTCTGTGGTTCCTCTAGGCTACCCACCCAATCAGACAAACTTTGTTTATGGGGGCCTGGATAATGGCGTTGAAACTTGTATGCAAGAAGACGAAGATGAAGAGCCCTTTGCAGAGGACGTCAACTATTTGTCCAACCCAGACTTTGCATTGAGATATCTTGGCCAATGCAATTGGCATGGATATGGGTTGGGCAGGTATGAGCAAGGAGTGCGTGTTCTTTGCCAACCGAGATATCAAATGTCGTATGACAAGTCAGGAGTAGGGTTCAACCACCCCTTGCCCCTAGACATCTTGGTAGAGAACATGCAAGGCCTAGGGATAGGCAACAAGGATGGGTTGGCATTAGATCCATATGCCAATCCTAACACAACATATACATTGGGAGATTATCTCCCATTGCTAACAACCAACCTTGTTGACCATAACAACCCTTTCCCTTCGATCAAAAATGGAGACAATTCAAGGACTCACCCACAAGAGGGATATGGACAAGACCAAGAAGGGTCTTCAGAGGATGAGTCGGAGTACGAGGTAGCACCTTGGGATCCTTTCGAGTCTGATAGCAATCATTCACAAGTATATCCCATGGATGATGATCAGGAGAGCTTCCTGACAATGTTCCCTCTGGATGCTCCAATTGAGCATATGCCACCTCCAGAGAATCAGGTCCCCCCGTAGAGAGCGGAACAACCCCGATGGGACCACATTAATTTGCTCGAGCAAGATGAGCCTCATATGTCGCAAACAGCTGTTGGAGCCAACGAAGGCCTTTGGATCTCTGACAGTGATTATGAAGATGAAACTGAGATGGCTTATCTCAATCATATGCGACAACAACAATATCCCTTGGATATAGATGACATGTTTGAATAGTTACACATAGGGCCAAGGCATAGGTGGCACCTCAACCAGGCGTAGTTATAGCAATTACTGCACCCGCCACTCTAGGTACATAGAGAGCACCTTCCGCCTGGAGACCCCATAGAGCCATCAATGCCTAGGGCGGACCCTATTCTCTTATCCATGCATAGGGCCGATCCATTTGTGCCTGTACCCATAGAGCCAGATCCAGAGCACAAAGATCATCTAGGATGTCCGAGCAATCACACCCATGGTAATGGAGACCACAATCATTTCATCAACATGATCTCCATTGATTTAACCGCCCCCATCCATGATCCAACCGACCCGACATGGTCATTGCATCTAGACCTAGATGCTATAGACTGGGATCACGCTGACACACCGCCATCCCCATCAGAGTATTGGCCTTGTGGTGGGATGTTCCATTTCACCCCAGGACAGACTCAGGATGTCTTCCATGCTAAAGAGGAACCTGATGTTCCAAACGATGATCTAAATTTAGCAAACGATATCCACTTGATCCCAACTCCACACCAGTTGGAGGACGGGTCCCACATGTCGATCGAGGAGATGACTGACGTAGACATCGGCTCAGATCCAGTGAATTTGCAAATCATCAAGTTGGGGGTAAGTCTATCCCTCGAAGAGCAAGCCGACTACATTGCCCTTCTCAAAGAGAAGAAGGAGGTTTTTGCATGGTCCTACAAAGACATGTCGGGACTAGACCCACAGCTAGTCACGCATAATCTAACGCTTGATCCGACAGTCAAGCCAGTAAAGCAAAAACTACGTAAGATGCACCCAACAGTAGCCTTAATGGTCAAATATGAGCTACAAAAGCTGTTGGATGCATAGTTTGTCATCTGCGTGGATTACCCACCATGGTTGTCTAACATGGTTCCCATCAAAAATCCCAATGGGAGGATTCGCATATGCACCAATTTTTGAGATCTAAACAAAGCGAGTCCTAAGGATGATTTTCCCTTGCCAAGCATCGACGCATTGGTAGACGCTACAGCGGGCCATGAAATGCTCTCCCTCATGGATGGTTTCTCGGGATACAATCAAATTCGTATCAATCCCGAGGACCAACTAAAAATGGCGTTCACAATGCCTTGGGGGACATTTTGCTATAAGGTCATGCCTTTTGGCCTTAAAAATGTTGGTGCCACCTACCAACGTGCCATGACGTACATCTTCCATGATTACATGCACAAAAATTTGGAAGATTACATGGATGATTTGTTGGCCAAATCTCTTTTGCGCCTAGATCATCTCGATGACTTAAGCAAGATCCTCGATCGCCTCATAGAACATAAAGTCAGACTAAACCCCAAGAAGTGCGTATTTGGCATCACATCTGGAAAGCTCTTGGGTTACATAGTCTCCAAATGAGGAATCGAGGTAGATCCACACAAAGTCAAGGCAATCCTTGAAATGCTTCCCCCAACTACCATCAAGCAGCTCAGAAGTCTGCAAGGAAAGGTCGCGTCGATCAAGCGCTTCATAGCGCAGCTATCTGACAAGTGCCGACCCATGAATAAATTATTGCATAAGGGGGTCACATTTCACTGGGATGACGAGTGCCAGTCAGCCTTTGATGACATTAAACAATACTTGGCTTCGCCACCAGTATTGGCACCACCTAGACCAGGAGTGTCATTCTACTTATACATCTCAGCTACTGAGGTGGCACTGGGCGCCATGCTGTCCCAAAAAAATGAACTACACAAAGAATAGGCTACTTACTATCTTAGCCACACCCGGTCAGTTATGAACTTAACTATGCATACGTTGAGAAGCTCTGCTTGGCAGTGGTGTTTGCTACCAAAAAGCTATGCCACTACATGCTCAACAACACGACGTATGTTGTGTCTAAGGAGAATCCATTGCGATACATGATGAGTCGTACTTATCATAGTAGCCGCACGGCAAAATGGATCATGTTGTTGATGGAGTTTGACATAGAATTCATTGGACAAAAATCCATAAAAGGTCAAGTCATCACCGATCAACTGGTAGAGGCTCCTCTTGAAGACGATCAGCCTCTGACCATAGAACTACCTGATGATGGGGTCTTCCATGTTTTGGAATCACCAGATTCTGATGAGCCTGAGTCACAGGCTGACATGACCCTCTTCTTCGATGGTTCTAAATGTGAGCAAGGAGGTGGCACGGGAATTGTATTCTTCACTCCACAAGGGGCTCCAATGCCTCTGTCATTTAAATTAGACTTCTCGTGCACCAACAACAATGCAGAATATGAAGCCTTGCTCATAGGTCTTCAGACAACAATCACCATGAACATTAAATGTTTAAACATCTTTGGTGATTCATTGTTAATTGTCAATCAAGTAAAGGGGATATTCCAATGTAAATGCCTAGTTCTATAGGCCTACAAAGCCCTTGTGGACAAATTCCTAGCACAACTTGAATGGTATGACATCGAGGCACTCCCTCGATCATCGAATCATTTTGTGGATACTATGGCCTCCTTGGGGTCACTAATCCCGCAAGACCCTTCCGGTGAGATGACAACCATTCAGGTCAAAACATTATCGCAATCCATGATGGAGCGTGCAAGCTCTGACCTAACGCCAGGAATCCACTTGATCCAGATTGAACCATCTCAGGATAGGTTCTCTCGAATCCATGATTGTCTGACTCGAGCCAACTAGGGGTCCTTGTTCTCCCCGACCCCTCTTAATAGCAACACAACGCTATTTTTACAAGTTCTTTCCCACTCAACTTTTTCTAGGGATGAACTTCAAGAGGGATTGGTCATTCATACCATCGAGGTTTTTGATCAGCAGGATTGGTACACACCCATAAGGGATTACCTCAAGCTAGGTAACCTCCCACTTGGATTGACACAAGCCATAAAAATATCATTTAAATAGAAAGTGGCAAAACATGTCTTGTTAGGAGACATTTTGTATCATCGAAGCTATGAAGGAATCCTCCTCCATTGCTTGGACCAGCAGGAGTCCGCTTGGGCGATCACCCAAGCACACGATGGTACATGTGGTGGCCACTTCAGCGGTATGGCCATCGCAAAGCGCATTCTTTGCATGGGCTATTATTGGCCATCTTTAGAGCGAGATTGTTGTGCATATGTAAAGAAGTGCATGAAGTGTCAACACCATGCTAATTTGACACACGTACCTTCTCAAGCCTTGCAACCGATCCAATCGGCTTGGCCTTTTTCATAGTGGGGCTTCGATCTAATCGAAAAGATCTCCCCTGCATCGTCCGGTCATCACACGTTCATCATAACGGCCACAGAGTACTTCACCAAGTGGGTGGAAGCAATTTCGCTAACCTCTACGACTGGAACCCGCATTGCGGAGTTTATTTTGCATAACATCATATGTCATTTTGGTATTCCATCCAAGATTCTTTCGGATAATGGGACGTCATTCAAGAATAAGGATGTGCATGCTTTGACAACAAAGTACAAAATTCAGCATAGTTTTTCAACACCCTATTATCCGCAGGCAAATGGGCAAGCAGAGGCGTCAAACAAAATGCTAGTCGCCATCCTCAAAAAGACCATCACAGATAGTCATAAGGATTGGCACATTCAGATCCCGCTTGCCCTATGGGCTTATCGCACTAGCATTCGGATGCCCACTGGGGCAACTCCATTTTTGCTGGTGTATGGCTCCGAGGCAGTCATGCCTCTTGAGTTGGAAATCCCTTCGCTGCGCATATCAATGCAAGAGTTCATCGATGATGACACTGCATGGCAGGCCCGGTTAGACCAACTGACGTTGCTCGATGAACGATGCGTCAATGCTCTCGAGCATTTGCGTATCTATCAAGAGCGACTTAAGAGAGCATACAACATGAAGGTCCACTTAAGGGAATTTTAGGTTGGTGACTTGGTCTTAAAAGAGAACCAACAGAATTCTAATTTGTCATCCCATCTAAGGGACAAGTTCACAGAAAACTGGTTAGGTCCTTATGTCATTGATAGTAGAATAGGACCTAGAACATACCGACTCGCCTCTCTTGAAGGAATCAAGGAACTAGAACCCTTGAACATCAGTCATTTGAGGCCATTCCACATCTAGAGAGCCATAGTCCAACCAAAAGCTCCAAGGATTCTCGCAATCACTTGGTCAACCCCAAAATGCCCCAAAGGTGTCCATAAACCCTTTGGTCAAACCAAAAGCTCCAAGGATTCCCACAATCACTTGGTCAACCCCAAAATCCCCAAAGGTATCCATAAACCCTTTGGTCAAGCCAAAAGCTCCAAGGATTCCCACAATCGCTTGGTCAACCCCAAAAATGCTCCAAAGGTATCCATAAACCCTTTGGTCAAATACCAAAAGCTCCAAGGGTTACCATAACCGCTTGGTCAAAACAAATATTCAAAACAAACAAAAACAATAAAATCATCAAAAATAACAAAAAAAATTGCATTTCAATTCCATGCATACTCATAAAAATCAAAATACAAAAATATAGGTTGCATTAGGCATCACATCCATACATTGCATATTTGCTAGGTCATACAAGTCAAGAGCACCATAGACTGTCATTACTTGGCAATTCCATCATTTTCCACATCAAATCCATTTTATAAACGCATACCTCTAGAATAACACCATCGTCATTTTTAGCATAGTCAATTGTCTCCTAATGTATATAGGGTTTTCGTCATTCAATTGTCTTTAAATTGCTAGCCAAAAACTGTACAAAGTTAAACAGATTTTACAAGGGAAAGTTTTACTTGGATCATGCCTCGTTATGTAACATCCTTACACAAGTTAAAACACATAAAATAATTCCTAAGTTGTGTGAATGCAAGAGAAACCTACAAAGCAGTCTAGGGTACCATAGGTGAAAGATTAGTCTATTCATCCCCCTGTGCGAATGGTTTAAGAGTGCTGAGAATTGACAAAAGGACGAGCTCTTCCCCATCAATTCCCCCTAATAAATAGTGGTTTTCACCACTACCAAAAATCCCAATCACCATTGGTCCCCAAAGTTGTAAGGATTCGTACTACACGTCCTTGCCAAGGATGGGTAGTCATCCCCAAGGCCTCAAAGGATCGATGCCATTCAAAAAAAAAATCCCTACAAGCCATCATCATGACCACTTCCAATCACCTTTGGTCTCCAAAGTCGTAAGGATTCATACTACACACCCCTGAACAGGATGGGTAGTCATCCCCAAGGCCTAAAAGATCAATGCCCTTACTTCATAATCTCCATAATCCCCTTTGGTTCCCAAAGTCGTAAGGATTCGTACTACACGTCCCTGCACAGGATGGGTAGTCATCCCCAAGGCCAACAGGATCAATGTCATTCACAAGCTCAACCTTACAAAGTTAAAAATCCAAAATCAAATAACAGTGGTTATCACCACTATTCAAAAATTCTTGCTCAAAAAGAAAAACAAGAAGAAAAATAAACAGTGATTTTCATCACTATGTATACGAGCAAGTATCCTAAACCATTGAGCAAATTAAAATCCTGAACTTGAATCCCTGGAATTCTCAGCATTCGAAAACCATCTAGGTGATCCTCATTACGGGTTTGGTGGACAACCTACCTGGCAATGGCGGTATCCTAACCGCATGATGATATGTCTATCACATTAGCTTTGCGTGTGCGTAGACCAATGTTTGCATGTGGATGAGCTAGCTTATGGTACCTTAGATTGTCCCATGGATTAATCTTACTAAATACAACAATGGAGTTAGTGGAGTTAATTAGGTGATCCTCAATACAGGTTTGGTTGATAGCCTATCTGGCACTGGCGGTATCCTGACAAATACCACATAAACGAACTCAATTGCACACACAGGGATGTGAAATAACTTGGTTAAACTCAAGTCAGATTTATACCTTGTTCAAAAGTCTTGCGAGATAAATGTACAGTTTTGGCTAGTTAGTTAAAATATCTAAATCTCAGAAAATCTTAACTACATTTTAAAACAACTGGTACATTTCATTCCATACATCACCATCAAAAAATATGCAAAATACAAAAACAAAGTTTTCACATGCAAAGTCATTCCACAAAGCCATCCCATAAGTACAACAAGCCAGTAAATCTTGTACAGTCTATGGTGCCATCGACAAGTTATCAACAACTCATTTCATTCATTCCATATGCATACATCATATAAATTAGAAACATCGCATTCATAATAGCATATGCATACATCAATGTAAATACATGTAAATAAAAACAAACCATGAAAAGTGTATAAACAAAACAAAGAAAGTCATCTGTATATATATCATCAAAAATGCCCGTAGGCTACAATGAACCGGTCCTCTGACCCCGCAACAAAATCCAAAAGCTCAAAAACCCCTAAGCCTAGGGCGTCGGCCACCATGATCATGCAGGATCGATGCAATGGGAACTACCCCCCGTGGTGTGGGTCCTATGGGACCCCTCGGGGGGCCCCCCCCCCCCCCCCCCCCCCCCCCCACACCCCCCCCCCCCCCCCCCCCCAGAGGGGGGGGGGGGGGGGCGTATCACTACCTCTCGTTCGATGCAAAGAGCCACCTCCAAAGGGCACAGGGACCCACCCATCGAGGTGACTAATCTCTACCTCCAGCTCCAACCGATACCACACTAAGTCCATCTCTCACTGACGATACATAGCCAACGTATCGTTACACTATGCTAGCTACATCCGTAGGAGATCCCTCTCCCACAACATCGGTATCCCCATCCTATCGATGGTACATCACCCATGCATTCTCTCACTCTACTAGCTATGCTCGTAGGAGATCCCTCTCCCGTAACGCATCCCCGAGCTCCTCATCCCACCTCTGAAGTAACCCCACCAATCGTACACTCTCCATGCCATCCTCATATCCTCCACCACTCTGAGGCATTGACATCTGGCAAGAACTGCTCTGGCTCCCACTACTCCGGAACATCCTACATCTCTGGCTGATCTAGAACCTCATAATCCATGCTCACATCCTCAACCTCCACCATGTCCGCATCATCCAATGAAACACCCCAACCCTCACCTGGTGCCTCTGCACCCTCATCCCTCTACACCTCTACACCGCCTAGAGGCCCCTCACCTCGCCATCATCGTAGAGTCCACCACTGCTCATACTTTACGATAACCCCGATGTCATCCACATCTAGGGCATCTATCATTGTGTCCACATCCTCACCTAGTGGTGCAATGACTGGCCAAGCTAGAGTCCTCTCATCCCCGACGTCGATAGACCACGGGCTCCCCAGGAAACCCTGGTGCACCCCAAACTATCATGTCACCCGACCATATGGGAAGAACTCCTACTCAGTCCCATGATGCCCAATCAGCCACCGCCCCTTCATACCTACCGGAGCCACTCTCCAGCCTCAGGCCAGGCTGGATAGTCCCGATAGGGGCGCCAGAACACCTCCCTAGAGTAAGTCGAGCAAAGGCATCGGCATAGTGCCCTACGACACCTGCCCATCACCTACTCTGACCCTGCTCCTTCGATCTCCGCCATAATGCCCCATATCCAATCTCTCGGTCTACCATCTCTACCCGAGTCATCCAGGGCAACCCCACCGCCCTCTCCACCGCTATGTGCTGCCAAGCCCAACACTGCAACAAGTAGCTGCAACTAATCCCCTTCTGCCTCCGATAATGGACCTCGTACAACTCATCATAGAGCTGTGCTAGCAGAGTCTATCCCCATCTCATGATCATAGGTGCCTCCATAGGACACTCCACCAACCTGAACACCACCTCTAGCAGGTTCCATGGGAAATGAGGCCCATAAGTAATGCGTGCCTCACTCCCAACACACCCCTCTCTAGCCACCATCGAACCAATATGCCACCAATCTGGCAGTCACCCTCTACCCTCTCCACTGGTCTGTCCACACCCATCTCCTCTCCATGTCCAAAGTAGCATGTCAACATTGTTGTCCACTGAATCCGAAGGATCCGATAGACATCCTCCAAGGTCACCATCATCTCCCCTATTGGGATATGGAAGGTATTGGTCCGGGGATCCCACAAGTTGATCAAGGCCATCAGATAGGCCCGATCCCCGACCACCGGCTCCAGCCGAGTCACCTGCTTGAGCCCAAGGGCATCAAGCCAATCCCAGTCAACCAAAGTCAGCGCCGCACGTGCTTCAATGAAAACCATGGGCACACGGTACCGACTCTTCACAACCTGCAACAGAAAACAACACAAAAACATTAAAAACCATGAAACACTGTACAAAAAAAAAAAAAAATTCAAAACATAATTTGTCAGTCCTAGGGTTTTTAACTCTAACTGATAAATTAAAAAAACAAACAAAAACATTCAAAAAAATAATTTCTCAGACCTAGGGTTTTTAACTCTAAACTGATAAATTAAAAACACAAAAACAAACCACAACAAATAACTAGGGTTGAGCTACGTTTTTAAGCTCAGTTTTACCCTACGTTTCTAACCTAAGTTTTGATCGTTGTTCAATTCAGGTTAAGCGAAGTTTTTTTAAGTTATGTTCTAAACTAAGTTTTTTAGCTCAGTTTTCATCTAACTTTGGATCTTTGTGTAACTAGGGTTCAATTAAGTTCTAAGCTAAGTGTTAATTTTGCTAGACTAGGGTTTCATTTTTAAATTTGAAAAACAAAACAAACAAAAAGACAAAAAAACAACTAAATTGCAAGTTTTCAAAAGAACAAAAACAACTAACAATAAAGAGGAAGAGCACTCACTGGTCTCACGTCGGCTCCCCGCTGGATGATCCCATCCATGAACTCATGGTAACAGGCAAAATTTGGCAGCGCTTCGCTTCGCAGAATTGACCTCCTCCTCCTCAAGCTCCAAATCTCCAGGAAAAACAAATGCAAATGAGCCCAAAACCCAGTTTTTGCCTTTAAATAGGCTTTTTGAGCCTGTAATCATTCCTCCCTGGGATGAGGCTCTGTTTAGCACTCGTCCCACCCATGGAAGATTACTAAACTGGTATTCGTCCCACCCAGGGACGAATACAGAGCATAAACTTCAAAAACAGCTAAAAATTGCACCAAAATTCACAAAAACAAGCAATAAAACTGTCCAATGAGAGTGCTTTTGCACTTGACATTTCGGGCATGCAAAATAGACGTCGGGGTCACAAATCCTCACTATCCTATTCCCTAAGAAGGCTACCATAGCCAGACCGCTCCACGGGAAGACGAATTTTCAAGAATTTCATCCCCAAACAACGTCACCAAAAGGGTCAAAACCCAACCAAAAATAGCAATAACATTGTCGAACGAAGGCGCCTTTGCCTGACATTATTGGCATCCAAAACAGACATTGGGGTTACAAATTTTCACTATCCTACTCCCTAAGAAGGCTACCATAGCCGGACCGCTCCACGGGAGGACGAATTCTTAACAATTTCAGCTCCAAAATGCGTCACAAAAAGGGTTAAAACCCACCAAAAATAGGTCAGAATGTTCAGAAACTGCTTAAGCATTCAATGGTAAACAATTGAAGGCACCCTTACCTAAGTCATCTTGGGTCAAGTGACTCATCACTTTTCTCATGTCGATCATTCCCTCATCGATTCGTCGCTTGAGGGGGTAGTCACACTTAGTCACCAATCAACAAAAATATACCCAATCAAGGAAATGACATGCATTCAAAGGATCATTGACAAAGACAATCATGCTCCCGCTTGGGGCAGCAAACAAGCAACAATCACAAGCTGATCAAACACTTGGCATTCATGAATCATGAACTCAAGGTTCCCATAGACAAAAGGTTGCGCCCTTTGCCTATTCATGACTGATCAATGTCCAAGCTCAAGTAACACCTCACCAAAAAAGGTTAACACTTGAATGAAGTTCCTTAGCTCATAGAAGCAAGGATTCAAGAATGCGTGCCCTTTCCATACTTGGGGCATCAAGAGTTGGTTAGGTTACTGAGAAACCCTAATCATTAGTGCTTTGGTTATCTATTTTTGCTTAGTGTTGCGCCTTGCACAATGCTTCCCAAAAAGGGGCATCTGTAGACACCAAAATAGCACCAATCCGATTATGTGACAACAAGCATCGATCGCATTGACACAAACAGCCCCTAGGGCAGCCCCTAGAGGTTAAACAGTGGTCCTAACCACTTCCAAAAGTAGTTTTGGAGGTCAGAGGTCAATTTGGCACCTTTTTGGCACCTTGCTCTCTGCTCGTCCCACCCCGGGATGAATACAAACTGGCATTCATCCCACCCAGGGACGAATATCAGCATTCACCCCAGGGTGAGGCGAATAGCAAGTTTGACTGGAAAAAGTCAAACCTCGACAAGTCCGCCAGTTAACTTAAGCTTTAGGCCATGCAATTGCGAGGAATAGCTTTAAATCAAGAAGAGAGACTTCAGTCATGCATGTCTTTGATTTTAGAGACCTCATGCAAGGAGACTCTAAATCAGGGAATTATCTTTTCTCTCAAAATAGGACAATCAACTCAAGTGGTGCCCTCGCATGCGCAATTCAAACAAAGAGACCCTAGGTCTATAAATTGGTGAGTCTTCTCACCCAAAAAATATACAGAGAGGAGCTTTTGGAGCAACGAAGTGCTGCTAAAATATATCCTCACCCTTTGTTTGTGCTTTCACATCCTTGATCTCTCTTTTGGAGGGAGGTTATCGGGTGATCATTGGAGGCGCATTCTAAGACCCAAACCCAAACATTTGGCCACAATATTCCACAAAATTTGTCGACAACACCCCATAAGAAGTTTTGGACCCATCCCAAGTGGATTGGTGCCGAAACAGAGTCCCAAACGGTGGGCGTCCTGCCCTCGGGTGCCCCCCAAACTATCGTAGCCCTAATCGCCCCACCCCAGAGTGAATAGAAATCTATGATAGATTTCTCTGATTTTTCTTTTGCATCTTATTCTAGGTTATTTAAATAGGCTGTAGTTTAAATTTCACTTCATTCTGAGCATTTTTGACCAGGTTTTTATCATTTCTCGCCTTTACTAACTTGCAGATGGCACCAAAAAAATCTGGGTGATAGAGGCCAAATTGGAGAAATCTGACCTTCTAGGTCTTCCCAAAACACCCCCAATTAGCTAACCCCAACTTTGCAGGTCATTTGGAGCTTTCTAGATAGGACATTGAAGAGGGTGCTTTTTGACAAGTTATTACAGGTCTATTCGTCCCACCCCGGAGCGAATACAAATATGTGAGGAATTTCTAGACTGTTCTTTTTGTAGTGGCCTCCTGGTAACATATTCATGCTTTTGTTAAATTTTTAGGTCGATCTGAGGTCATTTGGTTATCGTTTTAATATTTTCATGCATACACTAACAGTAGGCCTTGGGAAATACATGTTTTATTCTGTTTGTAGGTGCTACTGATCTTTTCTATTTCCTTGAACATAGGTTTTCGACATCAGAGGAGCAAAAAAGAGTCAACATTCATATACACAAGCGGCGGTGACGTTTTGGTCCGCCCATCTTACATGTGGGCACGCGGAAGAAGGATTGCTATCCATGGATGTGATCAAAAACATATTTAACGCTCCTATCCCCTAAAAAGGAAGGAGACGTATTGTAACACGACTTTGAAAGCATATCAATAAAGAGGACCCTATTCCATATTGCTTTTATCTTGTGTCGATTCGCTCATGTTCTTTCCTTTTATGCATTTTTCAATACATAGGCTTTTGGCGTTAAGTTTGGTTTTAGACGCATCGTACTTGGCATTTTCCTTTTTGTTTCCGTATCCTCGTGCTTTCATATTTTACTAAAATTTTCTCAATCAATATCTTTGGGAATCCTTCCCAATTAAAATATTTATGTACCATTGTACAAAGGAGATGTTGATCCCCTAATATCAAGTTCATGGATCTCTTCCACATGATAACTCTTTCCCATTTTGCTCTAGATAGTGATATTCTAGAAGACTTTGTCTCTCTACTGCACTTACTGGTGGATGTCTCTCCACTTGAAGAATCCTCACTCAAATCTATGCTCAATTGTCCTGACTGCTAGATATCTATCCACTGATACTTTGTCCTCTATACTCTGTCACCTCCAAAGCTCTATCTCAATAGGTTCACTCAGAACCTTCTCAAATCTTCTCAAGAAGCTCACTCAGAACATGTCCAAATCTACTCAACAAGCTCACTCAAAACTTGTCTAAATTTGCTCAATAGGTCCACATATAACCTACACAAATATGCTCAACAGGTCCACATAGAACCTACTCAAATTTTCTCAATAAGTCCTCTCTAGGACTTGTCCAAATCTGCTCATATACGTCCTCTCTAGAACTTGTCCAAATATTCTCAATAAGTCCTCTCTAGGACTTGCTCAAATTTTCTCAATAAGTCCTCTCTAGGAATTTCTCAAATTTGCATAGTAAGATTCCACACATCTGTCCATAAGCCTTCTCAAAGACTTATCTCAAATCTGCTTAACATGCTCACACAGAACTTGTCCAATCTCATAGAATAATAAAGAGAATTGTTAGAGACTTAATATGTTCTATAATTAATGCTTAATTAATATTTCAACTCAATATAATAGAAGCATAAAGAGAATTGTTAGAGACTCAATATGTTCTATACTCAAATCCAATCTCAACTCAAATCAATCTGATAGAAGCATAAAGAGAATTGTTAGAGACTCAATATGTTCTATGCTCAAATCTCAATCTCAACTAAAATAAATCTCATAGAATAGTTTATTTTATGGAACTTGAAAAACCACATGCATCCACTTGACTAGGCTCAATCAACTCAACTCAACCAATCACCTTAATGAACAATCCTTTCTCACAAACCCTAGTCCAAGCATGTATTAACCAACTCAAAATATTTTCAACAATGCTCAACAACAAATCTCATATAAAAATGATACTCATGTTCTTCTCTAACTCAAGTTCAAGTTCTTTGCATAACCAATGAGATTCAACAACAATTTTTATAAAACATTCTTCACATAAAAATGATACTCATGTTATTCTCAAACCCTAACTCAGGTTTTTCACACCACTAATGGTTTCAACAACAATTCTTATAATAAAAGGTTTAATAAAAACTCTCAAACCATAAAACCTTGAAGCATTAAACCAATCACTTTCAAAAAGGAAACCACAATCAATCCTTTTCACTCCAATGATATTTTCAGAAATCAACAACCCAAATAAATCAATAGGAGAATGTGTCCATACCTTTTATGAAGATGAAGAAGCCTCTTTTGAAATCTACCACAATCACAATATTCTCTTGCCAAACTTCATGAGGGTTAGGAGAAATTATAAAAACAAATATCATAACCTTTTACACCTTATTTTTCCTTGTCAAAAATCACATCCACCTCTAGAAAATAATTAAAAGTAATTATTTCCTTAATTAATTAAGCATAGCATGAATATCACCACAACCATTTACCATTCCCTTATATCTCCTAAAAATCACTTTGCACTAATGCACAACTCACTAAGATCCCTAATGCAAAAGTTCCCACATAAAATAGTGCAAAATATAAACCACAACTCATAAATCACATCACCATAGTATACCATCAATAATGGTGCTTGAAACCTTAGCTTTAAATCATTAATTATTCATTCTCCAAAAATTATGACGATAGACTTACCTTAGAAAATAAAATATTTTTGGCTCCGAAGAATGCGGCGATAGCAAACCATGCGAAAATGGGTTTCGGGTGACTCGAACCTGAGACCTGCAGGGCGTGCACCTTTGCACTCCCTCTTCCCACCAAGTGGGCTAAGCTTCCCACGTGGAAGCTATTCCACCTTGTGCTCCTTATGCTTATTATTTTTACCCATGATATTTTAAACAATTAACAAAGCTTCAACCAATACAATGATAAAATGATCTCGTGGGAATCGAACTCACGACCTCTATGCTATCAACACCTTTGCATAATCTAAGCTACCACTAGGTCATGCTGCCCAATGTGATTTAGAAATTGGTTGTTGTCTGCTTTTAACTATTTGCTGCATCACATAAAATAAAACACAAGCTCTTTCCTTTGCATATACCATGCAAGATTATCAACGAGCAAGGATAATTGATTTAAAAATTTGGTGGCATATTTATATGTATTTCCCTTCTCTTAGAAACATCAGTGCTTTTAAAAATTCTCTCATGACATCGACGGACATGGCAGAATTTTTTTATTTAATTTTAAAATTTTAATTTTAATTTTAAATAAATTAAAATTTAAACTAAACCTTTGAAATTAAAATTCTCTATCACCGGGGCACATTTTTCGATGAAACGAAAAACCAACTTGGGTTTTTAGAAAAAACCATTTCAAATCTGCCATCCATGGTTTTAAATAAAACATTTTATTTTTCCTGCCTTGGTTTTGATAAAAACACTTCCTTGCACTTTCAAAAAACATAGTGCATACCATCATAGATTCTTTTGACATCAAATAACCTTTTGACATCAATGACAACATTTTAGCTTGGGGACTCAAAATATTCAACAAGACAAGTCTTTGAGAAGATGTGAGAGAAGATTTGATTGATTGATTTGTTCAAACCTTGAGTTAAGGTTTGGGGAAGATCTAGCAGAGTTGATTGAGTCAAGATTTGTTTTAAGGCTTGAGGACAGATATTGAGGATAGATTTGTGCTAGACCTAAGGATTGTGTTTATTGTAGATCAAAGGACAAATATTGAGGATTTTTTTGCACTAGACCAAAGGACCGTGTTTAGTGCAGATCAGAGGACTTATATTGAGGACAAATTTGTGCTAGACCGAAGGGCTATGTTTAGTGCATATCATAGGATAGAGATTGAGGATAAATTTGTGCTAGACCAAAGGACTATGTTTAGTATATATTTGAGGATAGAGTTTGGTGCAAATTTAAGGACAGGTTTGTGCGAGACTAGAGATAGAAATTTAGCAGATTTGTGCTAGACCAAAGGACTATGTTTAGTGCAGATTTGTGACAAAGCTAAGAGCAAGATTTGGAGGTGATAGAGTATAGAGGATGATATTCTCTAGTGGATAGAGATCCATTAGCTAGGGTAGTGAGGATAGGTCTTCTAAGTGAGGATATGAGTCTTCAATGGATAAAGATCAATTAGCCAGTGTAGTGGAGGTAGTAGTTCTTCTAGAAGATCACCAGCCAGAGCAAAGGATAAAGGATTTCTTCTATGGATAGAGATCCAAAAACATGATCAAGGGATTGGTGTCTCCTTTGGACAGAGGTCCATAAACACTGTAATAGGGAAAGGATTCCCAAGATATTTATTGAGAAAATATTAGTGAAAGATTTTCTTAGTGGAGTAGCCCACATTGGATGAACCACATTAAATTTGTGTTTTTATTGTGTGTGATGATTTATGCATTGATTTTGTTACTATTGTTGATATTGTCATTGATTATATTGGATAATACTATTTGGGAAAGAAAAGTAAAAAGTTGTCTTATACTGTTCACACACCCTCTCAGTATAATATTGCGTTCTTCAATTGGTATCAGAGATGGTTCCTTCTAAAAATGTTTAACATATTAAAGGAAGATCTTACAAGAACACAAATAGCAAATAAAGGCAAAAGTAGAACCATGAAACAAAAGAAGAAAACAACACACATGGTCATGAAAGAAAATGAAGATGAATTCAATATTGTTGTTTTGAGAAGAAAAATAGAAATAGATTCAAGATATGAATCAAGCAATGGAGAAAAGGCTAGATTAATAAAGTTTTGTACCAGATGTAGCAATATAGGTCACCTTACAGCTTATTGTTCACAAGAATGTGAAGAATGTTTTTTTTGTGGTCAACTCGATCATGATGCAGGTTATTGCAATGGGTTTAGTAGTGGTGAAGATGAATATGATACTTTTAAAATTGAAGCCCTAGAGGATGGTTTAGAAAATGATAATAGGGACAGTTACAAAAAGTATGAGGAAGAAACTCTACTTTGGACAATAGAAGAAATTGAAGACCAAATAAAAGAGAAAAATTCAAAAAAGAAAAGGAGGAAGTCACTCTTAAGGAACTTGTTGAGTTGAAAAGGGAGAACTTAGAATTAAAGGCTCAAATACAAGAGGATGAGAAATGTAAGACAAATATTCTACAAGATCTTTTTGACAAGATTGAAAAGGCAAGGAGAGATGAAAAAGGTATGGTTGAACAGTCAAAAGTAAAAGAGCTAGAATGTGAAAAACTTATTTTTGATCTCAAGGAATTAAAAAGGGAGAACTCAATATTAAGGGTTCAATATCAAAAATATGAGAAAGCAAAAGCAAAGTTTCTACAAGAGCTTACTAGATTCAAAATTAATGTTGAAGAAGCAAGGAAAATGGAAGAAGGTATGGCTAAAAAATTAAAGACAAAAGATCTACAGTGTGAAATATTAGAACATGAGATAGTTTCACTAAGGATGGATGTGAAAAATCTAAGGATAAGCTACACAATTTCGAGAAAAATTTAAAGACCTTAGATAATATTATCAATGCACAAAGATCATCAGTCACCAAAACATGACTTAGTTTTGAAGAAGAACAAGGGAAACATAAAGCATAAATAGGAGAGTCAAACTCAAGCACCAAAGAAGAAAAAGCTTCAAAAGAAGAGATTAAAAGAGAAAGTGATACTTCTAAGGATAAGTTGGACAATAGAAAGTTCAACAAGGAAAGGAACAGTGCACAAATGAGGAATAGATGGAACATGAAACAAGACAGGGTAGAAGAGACTAAGAGACCAATGGGGTCAAGGTAAGGTTTATTCAATGGACGATGCTTCTCATGTCACAGTTTTGGGCATAAGGCTACACAATGTAGGACACATGAAAGATAGGAATATGGAAGTTTTAGAAACAGGTATCTTTTTCAAGGATATTGCTACTCTTGTAATCAGTTTGGTCACAAGGCAATAAACTATAGGGTTAATGACAGGAAAGGATATGGCTTCACCAGGAGGAACTTCAAGATATTTGAACCTCCAAGGAATCACAAAATTCAGTGTTATAAGTACAAAAATTATGGACATACAACAAAGTTGTGTAAAACATACATTCCAGAACCAAGTAGGAACATGGATATGAATAAGAACATGAACAGGAACAGTACAAGGACATAAACAAAAATAGGAACATGGACATGAACAGGAACAGGGACATGAACAAGAAAGAGGATTTTCAAAAGGTTCAAAAAGGTATGATTTCAAAGGTATGGAAAAAGAAAGCTGAAAAAGGAAAGGAACATTGCATGCTAGGAGTAGAGATACTCCCACCCCAAAATTAACCACCTCAAAAGGAGGTGGGGGAGGGGCTAAGCTAGGATTTTCATTCTTAGACCAAATCCCCAAAGGTGACCCTTTGCCATTGATGTCAAAGGGGTAGAGATTTGAGTAAGGGGGAGATATTTTATTTAAAGAAAAATATTGAGTGAGGGGGAGCAGTATCCCAGGGGGAGGAAAACATAAAAAGGTTAATGAAGTTGTGAAAGGTAATTGGGTTACCATAAATGACAAAGGGATATATTTTTGGACATTTTGAGTAGATGAGTTGACATTGATTTCAATAGTGAGTAGTCATTGATGTCAATAGCCAGTTTTAGTGAAGCAGTGCAAGTAGTTGAGTTTTCATTGATGAAATGGTCAAAGGTTAGCAAGGGAAGGTTTCCTCCTAAGTTGATGATTAACATGTTTGAAGAAGGTTTGACGATCAAAGTTTGAAGATCAGGTTGCAATGGAGTGCAAGTAAAAATTAATATTATAATAATTTATTATTATAATATTCAGGGCCATCAGGGCCATTCAAGGAAGGAAATCGGTTATGCATTTGCCAAAGTATTTTAAAATAAATTAATTTTAACCCTAAGGTTAAATAATTAAATTAATTTTATTTAACCCTAAGGTTAAATATCAATAAAATTAAAATATTTTATTAAGTGACAATTCAAAAATTTAAATGAGCCGATGTCATGCAAATTGAAGGAAATATATATTTAAGGCTAAGTGCCTAAGGTGGAAGGATATGAGTTTTGAAATATAAAATAACACTTGCATGAATTCGTCTTCGCATGCGGTAGAGGGAAGTAAGTGGATTCATGATTTTTTGAGGAGAAGAATAAGTCAAAGGGGGAAGACCCTTTTCCCCACTCATCCACTACAGTAGCCGAGCTGGAAAGAAAGACTTACACAGTGCTTTGGGAGCCATGAGGTGCAGGTTTTGATTCATGCAAGGTGCAAGTTTTATTTGTTGGCATTTTTTCCCTCGTGCATCGATCAGAGTGGTGAAGAAGGAGTGGGCACTCCCTGGTCTACGTGGGAGGCTTAGCCCATGTGGTTGAGGCCCTAGTACTAGGGCATGTGTGACTTGAGAGGTCATAGGTTTGAGCAAGGTGACGACTATTTTGGTAGAGGCTTCAATTAAGCGATGGCTATTTTTGTGAAGGCTTCAATACTCTAAGAAAATTGTGTTGAAGATATATTTTGAGGTTTTATTCTTCATAAAACAAAAACTTATGGGAACATATTCCTAGTGAGTGATTGTTGAATATTGTGAATGCTAAGTTGGAGTGAAAAGTATTGTTTGATAAGCATTGTTGAGTTTGGTTTTTCTGGAATGAAAGTTGATTCTAGAAACCTTGTTTGATAAGCATTGTTGGAAATATTGAGTAAAGCTTTCATATGCTTGAGCTAGGGTTTGTGCAAAGAACATGAGTATCATTGTTATGTGAATTAAGCATTGTTGTTGAAGTGATTGAGTGAAGAACTTGAACTAGGGTTTGTGCAAAGAACATGAGTATCATTGTTATGTGAATTAAGCATTGTTGTTGAAGTGATTGAGTGAAGAACTTGAACTAGGGTTTGAAAAGATCATGAGTATCATTGTTATGTGAGGATTACTTGATAAGAATTATTGTTGAAGTGATTGGTTGAGTGAAAGTGTTTGATCTTAGTTGAGTGGATGTGTTGAAGTGATAGTTCAAGTTCTGTGAAAAAAATTGTTCTATATTATAAATTGATTTAAGAAATGGGTTGAGTGTTTTTTAGTGTGAAACATATTGAGTCTCTAACAATTATCTATATGTTTCTATGGTAAAAAGAGAGATTGGAAGTTATTGAGCATTGTGGTGAATGTGAAGCATATTGAGTTTCTAACAATTCTCTATATGTTTTTGTGGTAAAAAGAGAGATTGAAAGTGATTAAGAATTGTAGTGAATGTGAAGCATATTGAGTCTCTAACAATTCTCTATATATTTCTATGATATTGTACAAGTTCTAGTGAGGACTTGTTGAGCATATTTGAGGTAAGTCTTAGAGAAGACTTGTGGACATATTTGTGTGAGTTTTTGTGGAAGCTTACAATACAGTTTGAGGATAGATATTAAGAGCATATTAGACAAGTTATAGTGAGGACTTGTTGAGAATATTTGACATGAGTCTTTGAGAAGACTTGTGGACAAATTGATGTGAGATTTTATGGATGCTTACAATACATATTTGAGGACAAATATTGTTGAGCATATTGAACATGTTATAGAGAGGACTTGTGGATAGATTAGTATGAGATTTTTTGAAAACTTACAAGGTATATTTGAGATAATTCTTTGAGAAGACTTGAGAGTAGATTTGATTGATTGATTTGTTCAAACATTGAGTTAAGGTTTGGGGAAGATCTATTAGAGTTGATTGAGTCAAGATTTGTGTTAAGGCTTGAGGACAAAGATTGAGGACAAATTTGTGCTATACCGAGGAACTATGTTTAGTGTAGATTAGAGGATAGATATTAAGGATAGATTTGTGATAGAACGAAGGACTGTATTTAGTGCAGATAATAGAAAAAATATTGAGGATAGATTTGTGCTAGATCGAAGGACTATGTTTAGTGTATATTAGAGGAAAAATATTGAGGACATATTTGTGCTAGACCAAATGAATGTGTTTAGTGCAGATTTGATGACAGAGTTTGGTGCATATTTGAGGATAGGTTTGTTCTAGATCAAAGATAAAAGTTGAGCAGATTTGTGCTAGACCGAAGGACTGCATTTAGTGTAGATTTGAGATAGAGCTAAGATAAATCTTTGGAGGTGACATAGTATAGAGGATGACAGTCTCTAGTGGATATATATCCATTAGCCATCATAGTGAGGATATGTCTTCTAAGGGAGGATATGAGTATTTAGTGGATAGAGATCCATTAGCTAGTGTAGTGGAGGTAGTAGTTCTTCTAGAAGATCACCGACCCAGAGCAGAGGAGAAATGAGTTCTTCTCTGGATAGAGATCAAAAAACTTGATCAAGGGATTGGTGTCTCATTTGGACAGAGGTCCATAAACATTGTAATAGGGAAAGGATTCCCAAGAGATTTATTGAAAAAATATTAGTGAAATATTTTCTCTATGGAGTAGCCCACATTGGGTGAACCACGTTAAATTGGTGTCTCTATTGTGTGTGATGATTTATGAATTGATTTGGTTACTACTATTGATATTTCCATTGATTATATTGGATAATATTATTTTGGAAAGAAAAGTAAAAAGTGGTCTTATATTGTTCACCCTCCTCTTAATATAAGTTTGTGTTCTTCACCACTTTGCGTTCTTCAACCACTTACTTTATGTCAACATGGTGAATTTCCTTCACTTTATTTTTAGCTTCATTAGCTACACTATTGAACATAGCCATAAGAAAAAATACACTAAATTGCTTGTTCATCAGGGTGTGTTCAAAGTCTTGTTAGCCATTGGCTGATCCACTATCCTCAAGGTGTCATCCCTCCTACTCCTAAAGCTAAACCTAGTCCTATAAAGCCTAGTTCTTCCCAGAACACCCCTAAATACTCTGGTACTCCTATACTTTCTGCTAAAAAGAGAGAGATGGTTGAAATACTATATTTTTTGAGAAAAAGAGCCAAGAACGAATCCCTTGAGCTAGAGTCAAAAAGTGTTCACTCCTCTGCTCATTTGAAGAATATGGATCAAAAAAGACCATCCATGATCATCAATTCTAAGGATAATGAGAAGGACATACCAGAACAATGCATGAAACATTAATTATTAATTTCATCTCCAATTGCATGGCTCAAATGGCTGACATTCACAATATACTGAGTTTTTTTTTCTTTAGGAAATATTTTTTCAAGGATGGTGTTAATGCCCTTGTCAAGGATGTCAAGGTCGAGGCCGATGTTGCTCCCACTGAAGGCAAAGGTGAGGGTAAGGACGCTGATATAGAAACATATAATGATGAGCTTTAGGAAGTTGGAGTAGAACCAGATAAAGAATCTTAGATACATCCTTGCCTACGAGGTTTTGTTGAGGGCATCCTCTCTACAACCTACTGTATCTTTTTTTCTGTATGAAGGCATCCTCTGTTTTGTCTTACATTTTTGTCGGTTGTGTTTCATGGATAACCTTAATGATATTTTTTGATTTTGAGGGATTGCATCCCGTTCTGCTCCATTCTAGGTTTTTGGTTGTTCTAGCTTGTTTCTCTTGTTTGTAATCAGGTTTTGGGTCCCTCTTAAAACCCATGTTTTATAAAAAAAATTAACAGATCAATTTTTTTTTTATATTACCAAAATTATTTGTGATTTAACTAAAAATATATGAGCATGTAAAATCTTCAACCATATTAGTGAAGCGTATTTTTTTTAGTGTTTTTGTTTTTTATTATATCGATGAATATTTTTTTGTTATTTAGTGTATCTATCCTTGAACATGTAGTTGATACATTACTAAGATAAGGTATTGTTTTCATTCATTAAGTTAATTTAATATTCACTATGTGTGCATGAGTAAAACCATAACTATATGTTGTGGTGATGTGGTAAATCAACCTCACAACCATATTAATATGCCATAATTATATTTATCTGTGTTTCATTAGAAATATTTGCTTATTTATAGGTTTTGGTCCCTTAACAACCTATTTACCATAATATTAGCCTCACATCATACAATCATCCATGTCAATTTGGTTATTCATAGCTCACATGTGTGGTATTCTCCACGTATTTCCTCCTTTCAATGGTGTAATCCTATAGGTTTATAATGTAACAACTTGTTAAATCAATTTTAAAAGTAGTGGCTATTGCATAGTTTCATTGTGAACTTAATAATACTTTTTTTGATGGAATCATTTATTTTAGATTTCTAAATTTCTTGTATTTTTTAATATTTTTGAATATGGATACTTTGTTTTATATATTTTAGTTATCATGAACATGAATTTTTAATGCAAAATAAAAATAATATTTTAGGGGAAAAGCTTCAGTATTTACAAAAGAATAATTCACTTTCACAATTAACTACCCATAAAAATAAATTTCAAAACAAGGAAAAGGATAATTTATTTACTAAAAATATTTGGTAAACATAAAAAGGAAGAATCTTAAACTAGGTTGTTTAGATATGAGTTTAAAATTCTATATTAAATGGAAATGGAATTCAATGACTCATTTGCATGGATACAATTGACCACATTCAATTTCATATGTAAGGATTAAATTTTAACATAGTGTTAATATAATTAAGGTCAATTTTTTGTTTAAACATAACAAAAAAACAACCCAATCCTCTGTATCTAGCAAAGGTATATGATCTTCATCAATTAGAGTGTTAACAAAAGCTCAACCCAATCGTCTAAATCTACCAAAGGTATAAGATCTTCATCAATTAGAGTGTTACAAACTAAAAAAATAATTTGATAAAATTGAGTAAATGTATTTTAGTGTATAATATAGAATACAACATAGAGAGTTGTAATAGTTTAACACTTCTTTTATTTATAACAAAATGAAACTTATGGGGAATTTTAGTAGGTTGAATTTTAGTTAATTTCTAACTCTCTTCTCAAAAGTTGATTAATTTTTATTTGATTTTATGAATCTTTTCATGGATTATACTTACATATACTATACTTAAGTATAATTACCATTATAATATATCACTATAAGGTTTATTAATAAAAGTATTACAAGAACACTTACTAGGATAATTTTGACTAAATTAACATTTATAGGGAGGTATATAGAAGATGTAAATTTATAATATGATATGATAATAATTTGAAAATATGGAGTTTAATGTCTTCTAAAATATATGATTTTATTTATAGGTAAATATTGAATTGTTTAACCCTCTAAATATGTAATGGAATATACATTAGTTTTACCTAGAAAGGCTCATCAAAGTTTTGGCAAATATTTCACTAGGAATATGCAATGGAAGACTTCCCTTATATCCAGATAGCAGTAATAACATGCAATTGTATAAAATAAATAACCATAATTATTCATAAATAATCAAGTCAATTGAACAACAGAAAGAACGAGCAGATATGAATGAAATCAATGGAAGCCACTTGATGTGGGCACTCCCTCGCTGTGAAGGCAGTGTGTGAATAGCATAGATGAATATTAAAAATATGATGATGAAAATATTATTTTTAATAAAATATCTAACCTATTAAATATGAATTATTTTCACATGGAAAACCTAGTCGACAGGCTAGGTTTGGTATGTAGTATGACTCCCCTCCTCAGAAAGCTTTGTCCTCAAATATGAAAATGATTGGATAATACTTTTAGATTCCCAGGTTGCATCTTCTTCAGGTAATTCCTTCCACTTGATGAGAAATTCCTAGATGTGAGGAAATCTGATTCTGCGTGTTCTAGTTTGTAGTACTTCTTATGGTTGTAGATAGATATGCCCTTCTTCATATAGCACAGGTAACTTTGAATGAGAATGCACTTTCTGGTCAATTACCTTTTTGAGATAGAAAACATGAAATACTAGATGTATGCGAGACAATTGGGGTAAATCTAGTTGATATGCTACCTGGCCAATGCGATGCACAATTCTATAAGGACCATAGAATCATGCGGTCAACTTATAACTGTATTTGAGCTTCAATGATAGCTTCTTGTAGGGCTGAAGACGTAATAATACCCTATCACCAATATTAATTGTTCTTTTGGAATGCTTCTTGTCCTGTTGCTGCTTCATACGAATTTGTGCTTGGACCAAATTATCTTTCAAGATAGTGAGCATTGTTTGTCTCTTCTGTAACCAATCTTCGACTTGGGACACTTTGGAAGATTTTGGTACATAATTGGCTATTGTGGGTGGCTTTGTTCCATATAATGCTTCAAAAGGAGACATATTAGTGGAAGAATGGTAAGAAGTATTGTACCACCATTCTATCAATGACAACCATTGACTCCAATGATATTGTTTATCCTGAACAAAACATCTTAAGTAGGTGCCCAAACATTTGTTAACTACATTCATTTGACCATATATTTATGGATGGTATGCAAAAGACATACTTAATTTGGTACCACTAATTCAAAAAAATTCTCTCTAAAAATTTCTAGTAAATATGGGATCACGATCACTTACAATATTTTTGGGCATTACATGTAATTTAAAAATTGAATCCATAAATACCTTGGCCACTTTGCTTACTAAAAATAGATGTTGTATGTTGAGCAAGGTGTTGCAAGAAGGTTGTCATTGTTGTCAACACAGGCAGTTAGATCCAAGGATGCAGTGGGTAGACATATCAGAAGTCATTCAGATGCAGAAGATAGAAAAAATTCGAAGAAAAAGACAAGTTAGAAAACTGTCGCGATATCGCGACATGTTTTTTGTCGCGATTTCGCGACAAGTCGAAAGAGAGAGAAAGTGCAATAAGAAATGTCGCGATATCGTGACGAAAGTGAGGAGAGAGAAAGTGCAGCCAAAAATGTCGCGATATCATGACAAAAATGAGGAGAGAGAAAGTGCAGCCGGAGATGTCACGATTTCACGACGGAAGTAAGGAGAGTGAAGGCGCAAGACAGACTGTCACGATTTTGCGACAAGTCGGAGGACAAGAAGTCAAGTTGAGAAACTGTAGCGATTTTGCTACATGTTGAATTTTCATTGGCAAAAATTGGGAGAAAGTGTTAAGTGAAAAAGTTGTAGCGATTTCGCTACAAGTTACAAAGACCAAGTAAAGGTGTAGCGATTTCGCTACGAGCTGCAAAGGCACAAAGTAAAGGTGTAGCGATTTCGCTATGAGTTGCAAAGAGATGAAGTAAAGGTGTAGCAATTTCGCTACGAGCTGCAAAGGCACAAAGTAAAGGTGTAGCAATTTCGCTATGGGTAAAAGATGCGCAAAACAAAGGTGTAGCGATTTCGCTACAGGTCTAAAGTGCAGACATCAAAGTTGCAACAATCATACTTCAAGTCGAAAGTGTAAGGCACAGGTCAAAATTTCTCAAGAAGAAGTAAGTTGGAAGCACAAGGCAAAGTTGTAGTGATTTCGCTACTGAATGAAGCACAAAATGTACGAAAGCCGAAAGCATCGCGATTTCACGACAAAGATGAAGATGACATCAGTGAAAGCTGAAAGTGTCGCGATTTCACGATAAGATGCGAGAAAAGCTGCCAAAAGCCAAAAGCGTCACGATTTCATGACAAGAATGCGGATGACATCAGTGAAAGATGAAAGTGTCATGATTTCATGACAGGTTGCGAGAAAAGCCCCCAGAAGCCGAAAGCATCGCGATCTCGTGACAAGAATGATGATGACATCAGCAACTGATCAAAGTGTCGCGATTTCATGACAAGAATGGAGGCAAAGCTGTCAATGGCCAAAAAGGTCATGATTTCGTGATGATAAATCCAAGGAGGTGTACGAACACAAAAAGTGTTGCGATATCACGACGTGTTGCTATTTCGCAAAAATAAGCTACTGGAAGGAGAAGAAGGTGGCAGAGGATTTTGAGGCCGATAAGTTTGAATCGAGGCCGACGGTTTTTAGGGTTCAAAGCCTACAATTGCTAGGGTTTTACAGCGAACATCTTTGAGGTCTTGAAGCCGACATGTGTTAGGGTTTTACAACAAATGTCGTTAGGGTTTCAAAGCCGATAATTGCTAGGGTTTTATAGCTGACATCTTTGAGGTCTTGAAGCCGACATGTGTTAGGGTTTTACAATAAACGTCATTAGGGTTTCAAAGCCGACAATTGCTAGGGTTTTACAGTGGACATCTTTGAGGTCTTGAAGCCGACATGTGTTAGGGTTTTACGATGGGAGTTTTTAGGGTTTGTAGTCGACAATCACAAAGGTTAATCAGCCAAAAAAATTCTAGGGTTTCATGTTGACTTCATTAGGGTTTGCAGCCGACGTCTTTAAGTGATAGCCGAAGATGTTTGATATGGAATTCTCTTCTATAAAAATGGGGTCTGTTGTGAGGTTAAGTTGTGCAATAGATGTGAAAGGTGCGAAACAAGTTCGCGTGAAGCCGAGAGCAAGTCGTTTCGATCCAGAGAGTGAGAAAAGTGTTAGTTCTTTGGAATGGCAGTATAGAGAATATAGCGATGAGATAATGTGTAAGTGCGTGAAGGGTGATTGCATCAAGTTCGGTTGAGGAAAGTGCAGAGTCGTAATTCGGATCCTGTAGATCGTGAAGTGCATGGATGATAAGAGCGCGATATGTAGAAGTCGTGTTCTAAGTTCGAAGTGACAGTGCACAGTTTACAGAAGTAATCGATAAACTAAATACGACAGAGAGCACAAAGAAATATAGAGAAGCTGTCAGATAGTGCGAATCATTTTGCGTAGAAGTAGTAGAATGCAGACATACAGCAGAATGCAAAAAAATGGCAGATCATGAAAATTAAGGTGAAAGTTTTATTATGTAATTTTTATTATTATCTTCCAAGTTGTAGCTTGGCATAAGGGGTTGGTGCCTCTTTCCAGTTGGTGTTGGTAAAATAGGAGTTGGTGCTCCATTCTGTTGTAGCAGATAAAGTTAAGGGGTTGGTGCTCCTTCCATTTGGTGTTGGTAAAGGATTATGTAAAGTTGTAGCTTTGCATTGACTGGATTTGGATGGTAGTCCAAGCAATATTTTTGAGGAGTAGCCATAATGGTGAACCTCGTTAAAATGCTGTGTTATGTGTGATGCTTTCTTGATGCATTTAGTGTCTCTTTTATCTGCTTTAAACTGCTACTGGTTTTAAAATCATATGTTTTAGGAATTTTAAAGAACACACTGATTCACCCCCCCTCTCGGTGTCATTGTGATTACAACAATTGGTATCAGAGCTAAGTACCTGAATAGGCTTAAACAGCTAAGGTGATCTTGGAAGTTACGCAATGGCAAGTGGTGAAGGATTCTCTTTGAACAAAGCAGTAGAATCCCCTTCCTCTAATGAGTTATGCAGTAGAATGTTTTAAGTGTCACAACTTTGGGCATATTACCAGAAACTATCGTAGTATTTCTGTTCCATATCAATCTCAGAAAAGAAGAACTCAACCATATAAGGCAAAACACAATAGAATTTCTTCTGAAAGATATGTGCAAATTTTTGAAAAGGGGAAATCCCAGCTAGAACCCAACACCACGGTTAAGACAGAATGGAAACAAAAGGAACAGCTCAGAAAAGAACAGGAATCTTTAATAGTGCAGACAGCTTTTAGAGCTTAGAATAAATATGTACCATGGATTCTGGACAGTGGTTGCTCAAGTCATATGACAGGTGATAAACAAAAATTTGAAAATCTACAGAAATATGAGGGTGGTTTTGTGAAGTTCGAAAATAATGATGGAGCCAAAATAATAGGTAAAGGATCGGTCAAAATTAGTGAAGGGAAAATCAAGTCAGAAGAAGTTTTATATGTGGATGGTTTGAAACATAATCTGTTAAGTGTGAGTCAAATCTGTGATAAAGGACATGAAGTGGTTTTCAAGAAGCAGGGTTGTGAAGTCAGAAAGATAAACAACGGGAAATTGATAGCAACCGACTCAAGGACGTCTGGAAACCTATACACTCTCTCAAAATCTTCAGAAGTTATGTGCTTCATGGGACAAGAAGAAGAGAACTGGTTGTGGCATAAGAGGCTTGGACACATAAGTTTTGATAATCTGGTAAGAATCAGCTCTAAACAAGCAGTGAGAGATATTCCAACCATTAAGAAACCTGCAAATAGTGTGTGTGCTTCATGTCAGAAGGGAAAGGACCAGAGTTTCATTTAAAACAAAAGAATACCATACTAGCAGGCCTTTGGAACTCATTCACACAGACTTATGCGGACCCATGAGGACTCAAAGCATAAACGGTGACAAATACTTTATGTTGTGTATTGATGATTTTTCCAGAATGACATGGATATTCTTCCTAAAAGATAAAATAGAAGCTTTGAAATGTTCAGAACCTTCAAACAGCTATTCGAGAATGAAACAGGGAAAAGGATTAAATGCTTGCGATCAGACAGAGGAGGAGAATTTATTTCGAATGAATTTTTAGAATACTATGAAAAATATGGTATCAGGAGACAATATTCAGCAGCCAGAACTCCTCAGCAGAATGGTGTAGTAGAAAGGAAGAACAAAATAATTCAAGAAATGGCACGCACCATGCTGGCAGAAAGCAAAATAGCAGATAGATTCTTGAAAGAAGCAGTTCACACAACAGTATACATTCAAAATAGGTATATGTTAAGAACTCATGAATGCAAAACACCGTATGAGTTATGGTTTGGTAGAAAAGCAACAACAAAACATCTCAAAGTATTTGGCTGTAAATGCTACATCAGAAAAACTGATGACAACCTTGGAAAGTTTGAAGATAGAGCAGATGAAGGTGTGTTTGTTGGTTATTCTCCACATAGCAAAGCTATCAAATGCTACAACAAGAGACTTAAGAAAATTGTGGACAGTGCAGATGTTAAATTCGATGAAGGGAGGAAACAAATAGTTAATTTTCAAGAAAACTACCCAATCTATTAAGAAGTAATTGAAGTTGATGAAGTACATGGCATAGAAAATACATCTATGGCTGATACAGATGACTTATCAGATGACTCAGAGATGCAAGAAAATAGAAAATTCAAAATAGGCAGCTGGCAGAAAAATCATCCTAGAGACCAAATAATTGGAGATCCCACAGCTGGCATTCAGACAAGAAAGAAAGTAATAAGTAATTACTCTCTTTTATCCAGCATTGAGACCAAAAACATAGATGAAGCAAGCAAAGATGTCAGCTGGATGAAGGCAATAAATGAAGAGTTAGATCAGATAGAAAAGAACAGAACTTGGGAGTTAGTACCTAGACCTACAAACAAGAATGTAATCGGAACCAAGTGGATATTTTGAAACAAATTAAATGAAGACGGAAAGGTCATTAGGAACAAAGCAAGACTGGTTTGTAAAGGATATGCACAGGTCGAAGGCATTGATTTTGAAGAGACATTTGCTCCAGTGGCCAGATTAGAAGCAATTAGAATGTTTTTGGCCTTAGAAGTTCACAAAAACTTTAGGGTATATCAAATGGACGTAAAATATGCCTTCTTAAATTTGAAACTCGAAGAGGAGGTATATATTGAACAACCAGATGGTTTTCAAATCAGTGAAGATCCCAACCTTGTCTGCAAATTAAAGAAAGCACTGTATGGATTAAAACAAGCACCACGGGCATGGTATGCTAGGCTAGATAATTATCTCTCTCAACAGGGATTCAAGAAAGGATTAGTGGACAGTAATCTGTATGTGAAAACAAAATATGGGCATCTCATTGTTGTTGTTGTCTATGTGGACGATATCATATTTGGCAGTAATAAATATGAATCATGTAAATATTTAGCAAACAAGATGCAGAATGAATTTGAAATGTCAATGATTGGTGAACTGTCTTATTTTCTGGGGTTACAAGTTAATCAGAATGAGAAAGGTATATTCATTTCTCAAATCAAATATGTGAAAGAAATGCTAAAGAGGTTCACTATGGAGGACGGTAAGCCAGTCAGCACGCCCATGACAACAGGTGCAAGTTGAGTAAAGAAGACAAATCTCCACCTGTAGATCAAACCATGTATAGATCAATGATAGGAAGCTTACTATATTTAACTGCAACAAGACCTGATATTCTACAGGAAGTTTGCATGGTAGCCAAATTTTAGGCCAGTCCCAAAGAGACTCATGTAACAATAGTTAAAAGGATTTTTCGATATCTCAAAGGCACCATGGAGTATGGGTTGTGGTATCCAAAAGGCAAAGATTTCACTCTTATATCATATTCAGATGCAGATTGGGCTGGATGTGTTGATGATAGAAAGAGTACCAGTGGAGGAGCATTCTATTTGGGGGACAGATTGGTTGCATGGCATAGTAAGAAGCAAGAGTCAATGTCTTTATCTACCACTGAGGTAGAATATATTGCAGCAGCAACATGTTGCACACAAGTTCTATGGATGAAACAAACCTTGAAAGATCTAGGTATTAATTTTAGTGAACCAATATCAGTAAAGTGTGACAACACCAGTGCAATCAATATTTCTAAGAATCCAGTAATGCACTCCCGGACAAAGCACATTGCTATAAGGTATCATTTCTTGAAAGAAAAAGTTGCAAAAGGAGAAGTTAAATTGGACTATGTCCCAACTACAGAACAGGTAGTAGATATTTTTACAAAACCTTTTCCCAAGGAAGTGTTTGAGTATCTTCGGAGCAAATTAGGAGTAGTCACACTTCCTAAGAAGTGACTAGCTATAGGGATCACTTTCTCAGGGGGAGCACTTGAGTTCATGAGGATGAAATCAGGGGGAGTCAAATTGTGCCTGAGAAGTGTGAGGATGGACAAAGGGAGAGTCTGCAGCAGCCCTTTGGTATTATTGACAAATGGGGAGAAGAGTTATAGGAATGTATACAGGTGTTGCCAACAATTCCAAAGGGGGAGATTGTTGAGCAAGGTGTTGTAAGAAGGTTTTCATTGTTGTCAACATAGGTAGTTAGATCCAAGGATGCAGTGGGTAGACATATCAGAAGTCATTCAGATGCAGAAGATAGAAAAAATTCGAAGAAAAAGACAAGTTAGAAAACCGTCGCGATATCGCGACATGTTTTTCGTCGCGATTTCGCGACAAGTCAAAAGAGAGAGAAAGTGCAATAAGAAATGTCACGATATCATGACGAAAGTGAGGAGAGAGAAAGTGTAGCCAAAAATGTCGTGATATCGTGACGAAAATGAGGAGAGAGAAAGTGCAGTCGGAGATGTCACGATTTCGCGATGGAAGTAAGGAGAGTGAATGCGCAAGACAAACTGTCACGATTTCGTGACAAGTCAGAGGCCAAGAAGTCAAGTTGAGAAACTGTAGCGATTTTGCTACATGTTGAATTTTCGCTGGCAGAAACTAGGAGAAAGTGTTAAGTGAAAAAGTTGTAGTGATTTCGCTACAAGTTACAAAGACCAAGTAAAGGTGTAGCGATTTCGCTACGAGATGCAAAGGCACAAAGTAAAGGTGTAGCGATTTCGCTATGAGTTGCAAAGAGACGAAGTAAAGGTGTAGCGATTTTGCTACGAAATACAAAGGCACAAAGTAAAGGTGTAGCGATTTCGCTACGGGTAAAAGATGCGCAAAACAAAGGTATAGTGATTTCGCTACAGGTCTAAAGTGCAGACATCAAAGTTGTAGCAATCATACTTCAAGTCAAAAGTGTAAGGCACAAGTCAAAATTTCTCAAGAAGAAGTAAGTTGGAAGCACAAGGCAAAGTTGTAGCGATTTCGCTACTGAATGAAGCACAAAATGTACGGAAGCCGAAAGCATCGTGATTTTGTGACAAAGATGAAGATGACGTTAGCGAAAGCTGAAAGTGTCGCGATTTCACGACAAGGTGCAAGAAAAGCCACCAGAAGCTGGAAGCGTCATGATTTCATGACAAGAATGCGGATGACATCAACGAAATATGAAATTGTCATGATTTCACGACAGGTTGCAAGAAAAGCCGCCAGAAGCCGAAAGCGTTGCGATCTCGCGACAAGAATGATGATGACGTCAGCAACTGATCAAAGTGTCGCGATTTCGTGACAAGAACAGAGGCAAAGCTATCAACGGCCAAAAAGGTCATGATTTCATGACGACAAAGCCAAGGAGGTGTACGGACACAAAAAGTGTCGCGATATCACGACGTGTTGCTATTTCCCAGAAATAAGCTACGGGAAGGAAAAGAAGGTGGCAGAGGAGTTTGAGGCCGACAAGTTTGAATCGAGGCCAACGGTTTTTAGGGTTCAAAGCCGACAATTGCTAGGGTTTTACAGTGGTCATATTTGAGGTCTTGAAGTTGACATGTGTTAGGGTTTTACAACGAACGTTGTTAGGGTTTCAAAGTCGACAATTGCTAGGGTTTTACAGTGGACATCTTTGAGGTCTTGAAGCCGACATGTGTTAGGGTTTTACAATGAACGTCGTTAGGGTTTCAAAGCCGACACTGTGTTAGGGTTTTACGATGGGAGTTTTTAGGGTTTGCAGTCGACAATCACAAAGGTTAATCAGCCAAAAAAATTCTAGGGTTTCATGTTGACTTCATTAGGGTTTGCAGTCGACGTCTTTAAGTGACAGCCGAAGATGTTTGATATGGAATTATCTTCTATAAAAATGGGGTTTGTTGCGAGGTTAAGTGGTGCAATAGATGTGAAAGGTGCGAAACAAGTTCGCGTGAAGCCGAGAGCAAGTCGTTTCGATCCAGAGAGTGAGAAAAGTGTTAGTTCTTTGGAATGGAAGTATAGAGAATATAGCAATGAGATAATGTGTAAGTGTGTGAAGGGTGATTGCATCAAGTTCGGTTGAGGAAAGTGCAGAGTCGTAATTTGGATCTGCATATCGTGAAGTGCATGGATGATAAGAGCGCGATATGCAGAAGTCATGTTCTAAGTTCGAAGTGACAGTGCGCAGTTTACAGAAGTAATCGATAAACTAAATACGGCAGAGAGCGCAAAGAAATATAGAGAAGATATCGGATAGTGCGAATCATTTTGCACAGAAGTAGTAGAATGCAGACATACAGCAGAATGCAAAAAAATGGCAGATCGTGAAAATTAAGGTGAAAGTTTTATTCTGCAATTTTTATTATTATCTTCCAAGTTGTAGCTTGGCATAAGGGGTTGGTGCCTCTTTCCAGTTGGTGCTTGGTAAAATAGGAGTTGGTGCTCCATTATGTTGTAGCGAGATAAATTTAAGGGGTTGGTGCTCCTTCCGGTTGGTGCTTGGTAAAGGATTATGTAAAGTTGTAGCTTTGCATTGACTAGATTTGGATGGTAGTCCAAGCAGTCTTTTTGAGGAGTAGCCACATTGGTGAACCTCGTTAAAATGTTGTGTTATGTGTGATGCTTTCTTGATGCATTTAGTGTCTCTTTTATCTGCTTTAAACTGCTACTAGTTTTAAAATCATATGTTTTAGAAATTTTAAAGAACACACTGATTCACCCCCCCTCTCAGTGTCATTGTGATTACAACATTGTAAAGCCTAAAAATGAGCATATTTGTAAAGGCGATCAACTACCATGAAAATTACTGTTTTACCTTCCGATTTAGGAAGACCTTCAATAAAATCCATGGAAATATGTTCCCATTGGTGATCCATAATAGGTAATGGTTGAATTAATCCTGGTGATTTTATTGTTTCTTCCTTATTGCATTGACACACTTCATATTCAGCTACCCATTGCTTAACCTCTGCTTTTAACTCTTTCCAACAAAAGGATTTTTTAACCCGCATGTAAGTTTTCAAAAACCTTGAATGTCCTGTTGAAGGAGAAGCATGTGACTCCTCTAGAATCTTAACTTTGATTGGTGAATTGTGAGGGATGTAAATGTGATTTTTCTTACATAATATTTGGTCATAATATGTGAAAAGAGGGTATTTAGAGGAGCCCATAGATAATTCTTGAATTATTTGAGTTGTTTCCATGTTGGACAACCATTATGCCTGCAACTGATACACCCATTGTGAACATGATCCTGAAATGGCATTAATAAATACTTCATCTTCGTATTTTCTAGATAATGCATCCGCTGCCACATTTTATTTTCATTTCTTATATTCAATCACAAAGTCATATCCCAATAGTTTAGTCAACCACTTATTTTTTTTGGGATACAATAATTTAAGGTATTCAATGATAGCTTCTTGTAGGGCTAAAGACATAAGAATACCCTATCACCAATATTGAATGTTCTTTCTAAACACTGCTTGTCCTATTGCTGCTTCATACGATTTTGTCCTTGGACCAAATTATCTTTCAAGATAGTGAGCATTGTTTGTCTCTTCTGTAACCAATCGTTGACTTGGGCCACTTTCAAATATCCTAGTACATAATCGACTATTGTGGGTGGCTTTATTCCATATAATGCTTTAAAAGGAGACATATTAGTGGAAGAATGGTAAGAAGTATTGTACCACCATTCTGCCAATGACAACCATTGACTCCATTGATATTGTTTATCCTAAAAAAAACATCTTAAGTAGGTACCCAAACATTTGTTAACTACCTCCGTTTGTTTTTGGATGATATGCAGAAGACATATTTAATTTACCAATAATTTGAAACAATTCTCTCCAAAAATTGCTAGTAAATATGGGATCACGATTAGTTACAATATTTTTATGCATTCCATGTAATTTAAAAATTGAATCCATAAATACCTTGGCCACTTTGCTTGCTAAAAATGGATGTTGTAATGCTTGTTTGGGATAAATGATACCACTTGCAAGGGAAGACTTCCCTTGTATCCAGATAGCAGTAATAACACACAATTGTATAAAATGAATAACCAGAATTATTCACAAATAATCAAGTCGATTGAATAGCAGAAATAACGAGAAGATATGAATGAAATCAATGGAAGCCACTTGAGGTGGGCACTCCCTCACCGTGAAGGCAGTGTGCAGATAGCGCAGATGAATATTCAAAATAAATTATGATGAAAATATCATTTTTAATAAAATATTTAATCTATTAAATATGAATTATTTTCACATGGAAAACCTAGCTGACAGGCTAGGTTTGGTATGTAGTAGAATAATATAATATGATGATTCAAATTATATAAAAAATAAATATCAAAGGAATATCCAGTTTTAAGTTAAAAATTTGTGTCTATGAGTATGTTATAGCTAAAATATGATGTGCTTTAGCATAAAATAGATTAAATTTTAATTAAAGAATATTCACATATGGTTACGTATTAAAACTAGTTTTCACATCATAATTCATTCATTCAAACCTAAGCATTTAAAAATATTATTTGCGTACAACTATTTTTACGATATGAAGAACAATTAAAAAAAATAGAAAGATAATTGCATAGCAAGAAAGCATGATTTTTTTTTTGGAAAAGACAAATTATGATTTCTATGCATGGATTTCTTATAAAGTGGACAATTATTTTATATATGTATGAAAAGGTTTAAGTTAGAGTGCAACATGTGGACTTTGTTTATACATGTATAGAAAGGTTTTAAAAATATCATAAGGTGGCCTAAAATTAGATACATGGATGTAAAGGTAATTGTAAAGGGATATAATTGAACAAAAGAGAAGAACATTCAAATAATATACTATAGGGGATATTGGATTTGTCTCACTTTAGTTCATCATACCACTTCCATTCATATATCATGGATAGTAACTTAGTATTCTAATAGAGTTGGATAGGTTAAATATTTGTATCTATGCTTCTATCCCATGCAATAATTAAAATATTAAAAATACCTATAGATTTTTCACTCTATACTAAGCAAATATATAACCTTATTCAAGGAATTACATGACCAATAGAAATTTTATTTTACTTTTTACTGAATATTTTCAGCATGTGAAATTACTTTATAGAGTTTTCATATGCATTTTTTTTCCTTTTATTAAAGAGCTAAAATTTGTGTATCATTCGTAATGGATAAGAATTTTTAGAAAAGATTGATGTTACTATTTTCTAAAGTTTAATTTACCAAAGCTCATTATTCTTTTATTTTATTTGAATATTGGACCCCTCTCATTCATCATTTTTAATTTATGCAACAATAATTTTATTCAAAATGGAAAGGTTGGAAAATTTATAATATTCATCATTCACATTTAGGATGACTTTAAGGATAAATTTTATTTTAGCACCATTTTCAAGAAGCAATACAAAGATCAACACCTAAAAACTTTGTAAAAATATAATTAATAGGGACTCTACTAAGGATATAATTAAAATTCTAAAAGTATTTATTGACAACTAGATAAAGGAAATTTAGCATTGAGTGGTTAGATAATATATTTTTTCCATTGGGTTTACTTGAAAGCCTTCATAACTTACATGATGACTATCGTAGTTATATTCCTAAGTTTGATGAGTTGAATCCATTATTTCCATGGAGAACATGGCAATTTTTCTAAACTATAATGAATACCTCTTAATCAAGAACAAATATGTTTGTATGAGGCTATTTATATTTTGTTTGTAAGAGGAAGATTGTTATTGGTATAAGACCTTGAAAGCTAGATTCATCACATGCATGTAAATTTTCATTGATATGTTTATAAATAGATGGTACAATAAGGAAGAAAATATAACAAAGCTTATTAACTATCAAAAAGAAAATTTTCTTGTTCAAGAATATCCAAAAAATTATGAAATTTTAGGTATTCCTATTGAATCTTATAAATTTAAAAATAAGGGAATAAAAATTAGTTTTTTAGATTTAAAATTGGATAGCACGTAGCAATGGCATCCATATTAAAAATCAACATTGAATCAAATATCATAAGATAGTGAAAATTATGTAACTAAGATTGTAAGGTCAAAGCTCTCTCTTTACACCATCCTAGAATATTTAGCTTCAACGGAGGGCAAAATTGTTTTTTTCTTTTAAAATTCTATGTATAAGGAAGTTCATAGAAATAATATTATGCTACAAATATTATTATTGATAAAATGTAGAAGGGGTTTTGAAAGGATCCTCAAGCATTTTACAAGGTATGCCAAGGCCAAAAAGAGATTGGCCAAGGGTCAAAAATCCAACACAACCAAATTAGAAGCACACAAACAACAAACCAAAAGATATTCAAAGCCCTAGATCCACAAACACCAGGGTAGAACAAAGAGAAATACCAAAAATAGATTAAAGAAAACTGAAAAGGACTTCCACGTAGAGAAGTAGGATGACTGAGAAATAAACAAAAACAATAATTAACCATGCTTCAATTCTCTACTAGGGAAATTTTTTGCCTCCAGATAGCATAATCCTTTAGAGAAGTACTCCACAAAATATAGAGTCCAATGTGGTCGACACCCAGGTTTACCATGAAGTTCATGGACTTATTACCTTTCCAAAAAGTATGCTGAAATGTGACATCCTCACAAAGAAGGGTGACTCTTTTAGCTTCAAGAATCATATTTTTCATTGAAAAATTTCTTGGGGGCCATCTTTTCATGTAATTTATGGTAGTACGGGATTCCCCTTATATGAAAATTTTATGGAGTCCCAATGAGCTGGTCACCTAGATGTCATGGTAAAGGTCCTTGACTTTAGTGAATTGATTGGTAAAGGTCCTTCAATATAGGCCAATAGAATATCACCCCTATGATCTCTAAAAATACCCCCAACACCTCCTCTTCCTGAGTTATCTTTTGAAGCACCATAAAATTTAATTTGAACCAATCAAGATGTAGGGGAATCCAAATATTAGATAATATTTAAGTCATAATGGATAAAGTTGGCTCCATAGCTGGTTCAAAACCCAATAGATTCTTCAATATTTTTTTATACTCCTTAGTTTTATATTATGCACAACATGAGGATACATTCTCCACAATAGCTACCAAACACCTGGAAAAGATAAAGTTAGCCAAATTAGAGGTGTTGTTAAAGGATCACTTGTTGCATTCCTTACAAACTCCCCATAGAATATGGGCTAGACTGAAATATCAGAATATTTTAAGGCACTTTGAGGAGAATGAGGACAACCATTGGGCTAGAATATTAGGAAGAGAAAGGGGGAGGACCTAAGAGACTCCTAGAGACCAAAAAAGGAGTCAAAATATGCATTCATGAATGGGAAAACATTAAAGATATGGATTGGGGATTAATTAGAGCTGCCACATAGATAAAAATAGTTGGGTAATATCAGACCACAATTTCTAAGGTTTTCCAAGGTGAGTACTTTATTCTTGGGATGATATTAATCTTAGGGATGAAACCTTTGCACCAAACCAAGTTGTAGAGGGGACAAAGGGGAAATGGTTCCTCAAGTAGATAAAAAGCATATTTAACTAAGAAATAACTTGAAGGTTCTACCTTCCAACAAAAGGAATCATCATATAGCTCTAGCTTAAGCACAAAAATATTTAACAAATTAGCAATGAGGTTGAGGACATGAGATTCAATCGAATAAATATAGGGGTGGGATAAGGATATCCATATTCTGTAATTCAAAAGAGCAATGATAAAATCAGAAAATCTAGAGCCAAACAACCTTCTACACAAGGCTTTGACCATAGCTAAATCAGGATGAGAAGCTAAAGGATAATCCATCAATCAAGGATCATTCCAAAAATTAATAGCTCAACCATTCTCCGCTAGCCATTTCCCTCCTGATAGATTAGGTCTTTGGACTTACATAGATTCAACCATAAATCCAACCCAAAGGGCAACAACATTGAGGTCAATAGATTATTCTCAATACCTAAATATTTAACCTTAATAATTTTAATACATTCCACATATTCATTTGGATCATCCTCCAACCTTGTTTTGCAATCAAGGTTTTATTCATGAAATTAGTTTTTCTCAAACCCAGGCTCCACATTATTTTTTTCTAAAATTTTGATCTTAGGACACCAAGTGAAATTGATGCTTGATATCAAAGTTAGACCATAAAAAATCTCTTTGAATCTTCTCAATTCTTTGGAGGATCTTGTTGAGCATATGGAAGAGTGAAATAAAGTATATAGGAATACTCTACAATGAGGGCTTAACTAAGAGCACTTTCTTGGCCAAGATTAAAATAGCTCCCTTCTAGTTAGTAAGCTTCCATTGGATCCTTTCAACCATAGGTTCCCAAATATCCCGTTTACAATAGCCTTTGAAGAAAGGTAACCCAAGATTTATAGAGGGTAGGGTGACCACTTCACAACCAAGAATATTGGATATATTCCTTTATCTGGACACCAGAGTATTGAGAAAGAATACTTTTATTTTTATAAAACTAACCTATTGGCCTACTAATTTTTCAAATTTGAAGAGAATATATTTAATAGAGTGCACTTGGATGATAGAATCCAAAAAATGGAGCAAGGTATCATTTGTGAATTTATGGTGAGATATGGGGTTATACCCAAGAGTAGGTTTAATGCCCATGATATTAAAATGTGTAGTAATAGGGTGACCCAAAACCTTTGCCATAAAAATGAAAAGAAAGGGGGATAGTGGATATTCCTATAAAGTTCCCCTATTACTACTGAAATACCCTTTTAGGGAACCATAAACCAACATAGAAAAATGTTAGGATCTCATCCTAAAATTATTTTGTAATTGTCATTATTATGTAATGACCCACTTCCAATGTGAGGGATCCTATATATAATGTTATTTTATAATATTTTGTAATATATGTGATATGTTAGTCTCCTAGTCAAGTGGGGCCATTTGATGTTACCATTATCAATATTGTAACCAATATTTGGGAGAAGACTGTAGCTCGAGTGGCATTTTGCATGTAAGCCAACTCTTGAGATTAATATTAGGGTTACATGAAGTCTTTCTTTAAAAAGCTATGAATCCATGTATGAAGACATAATTTTTCAAATTAATTAAATATTGAAGGAGGTTTCCCCCTCGAAGAGGCTTACGATTCTGAGTTATTTATGATATTGTTTAAATTCTGCAATTACTTTCTGCATAGTATTATTCTATTATTGCATGTATTTCAGTTATATTTTAGTATTTTGTGTGTGTGAGATTTATTTCAATAGTAGGTTCCTTACAAGTGTATTAGAGCACTTTCCAAGGCCGAGTTATGTTGTGACTACGATAATTTTTGCTCAACCATTTCCATTTGTAGTTGAGTAGGCTAGAAACCCTATGCTGGGGGTTTTGAAATATCATGGAGTTGTCATTATTGGCTAAGATAGATAGACCATAAAGAATATAGTGAAGTGAGGAGAAATCAGGATACAATACCTAGGCCTCAGACAAAACTCGTGTATGAAATCGAGCTCCCATGCATCTTCAGGTGTATCAGAAGACTATTCTAGGTTGAACAAAATTTTATCTAATAGGAAGATTTTCGACCTTGTATCATCCATATTCCATGGGACACAACATATCGTACGGTTACCCTATCGTACCATCAGAGGCTGATAGTGTGCTCAAGGGTATGTGTGGAATCCTCCTTGGGTAGTGGTCTAAAATATTGATTCGAGCACTATTGTTCATAATTGTGGTATAACAGAGGTCCTATGGTTGTTACATACTAATTTACCTAGCATACCCTAGTTTTGTTAAAAACGTCAACCTGCAAAAACACACATCTTCGTATTATATTGAACCTGCATTCATAATCCCAAAAAGTGAACATACGGAGAAGGACTTCCCTATCAAATAAGAACACACTTTTCATGCACAAACAATTAGAACAAAATATGCAAGTGTCTCTAATAGTCTGAAATATTATAGTACCATCTAGATTAGTGGAAGTAATAGTCAGGTCAGTGACAATACCATTCAAGTTAGTAACAGTAACTGTAAGGTCAGTGATAGTAACAATCAGGTCAATGACAGTAATAGTCAGGTCAACAATAGTAATCATAATAGTCAAAAAATATAGGTGGTCAAGATCAAAAATAGAACCATAAATATTAGTAACTGTAGTACAGGTGACAAGGCAGTGACAAGGTAATCAGTTGACAGATCAGATACAATTGACCAAATATCCAACTTGTGAACTATAGGTCCAAATAAAAATTAAAACGACTACAACAGTAGACTCATAAAAAAAATATGCAAATCATAACACCCAAAAATAAAAAATTGTGCAAATCGGAGTGATAACAAAGAAGTTATATTGGTTTTATCATTACTCTATTTTGAGTAATTCTTAAACCAGAAATAGGGAAAAATAGCCCTAAAAAATCATAACAAGCCTAGATAACTCCAAAAATTCTCAAATTTATTTTTTTGTCTTAGTTAATCCCTTATGCATCTCTCACAGAATTTTTGAGTCCTAACTCCTTTTTTTCTCAAAATTCCTCAAATTTATCAATTTTCCACTAGCCCTTTTTGGATAAATATTCTCCAAATATAAAATCTGATTTCGGGGTGCCCAAAAATCCGTGTTGCAGAATATATCTCATTGTGACCATATTTTCAAGTGGATCATATTGATATATAACATACAAGAACTTTTGGCCTCCCAAATAAAATAGTAACTCCAAAAATCACACTTTTATTTTTGTAATTCAGTAAAAAAGTTCAAGGCTATCTCAAATGGCAAGTGGCACTCATGGACATCAAAAAGAGGTAGAGCAAAACACTACTTCAGCATTGGATACCCTACTAAGTATTGTTACTGGCTTGCAAAAAACAAGTGAACACTTGACAAAATTTCAAACTTTCATAATTGAACAAGATACCTCCATAATTTTCCTAGAAGAACAACTAGAAGAGGTTGAGTCTAAAATACAAGGTATTCCAAGAAAGTCTCAGTATCATACTAAACACTCACATTTCAACCGAGTTCAAGGAAAGATACCATATGAATCTCACATTTTATTTGATCATGATACTACATTCAATATGCCAAAACTATACTTTCCTAAGTTCAATGGGAAGGATGTGGATGGATGGTTATGTTGTGTTGCTCAATTCTTTAGACTCCATGATGTCCTCGTTTATCATCGAGTTCAAATGGATTATTTCAATTTGGAATATGAAGACTTATAATGGTACCAATGGTTTTATAAAACTCTCCCTAATCCTTCTTGGGTGGAATTTGAGTCTTAATTACTCACCCGCTTTGGATCTAGTGAGTATGATGATTTTACAGGATAATTGACAAAGTTGAAACAAACTTCGACAGTTCAAGATTACCAAATATAATTTGAGATATTTCCCAACAAAACTACAGGATTGAATGAAGGGTTATTTATGAGTTATTTTTTTAGTGGGTTGAGGAAAGATCTCCAAGCTGAGGTTATAATTTTTAAACCATAATCCATGATGCAGGCTATCCAGTTGGCTCATTTAGAAAAGTCCAAATTTTTAGCTCAAAGGTGGATATATAAATTTCCACAGGCTAAACCCTCTTTTCCACCTAGATTCCACAATCAATATGAACAAAAACCTATTGCACCCACTACTGTACCCAAATATTTAACTACTACCAAAATGGATGCATGACGCACACAAGGGTTATGCTACAATTGTGATGATTTTTTTCTCGCGGGTATAGGTGCACCCAAAAGAAGTTATTCCTCATAGATTTTGATGAGCCTCAAACTAGCAACCATAGTGATGATGACATTGAATTATTAGAGGAACCACCTAAACCAGAGGAAGAAAACCAAGATGAACCACAAGCTAAAATTTCTATTCATGCTCTTGTTGGTATTACTACTCCCCAAACCATGAAAGTTGTGGGTTATTTCAAGGGCCTGCATCTTACCATATTGATTGATTCTAGTAGTACACATAATTTTATTGATCCTCGCATTGCCAAATAGGTAAATTTTTATATAAACACATGTAATTCATTTGAGGTTATGGTAGAAAATTGTGGGACTTTACCTTGCAAAGGTAAATGTTGTAATATTAAGGTCAATATTGGGGCCTATGAGCTCAAACAAGATATGTTTGCACTTCAATTAGGGGAATGTGATATTGTGTTGGGATCTCAATGGTTGGGCACATTGGGAGTCATCTCCTGGAACGTTTCTAAGATTTGGATGTAATTTTCATATAATGGAAAGTCCTACACTCTCCATGGCTTAAAAGTAGTGCCTTCATAGATTATCAGTTCCATTTGGATGGATAATTTGTTAAAAAAATCATCTTGGGGTCTTATAGCTCATATTTTTATGATCCAAACTCATCCTTTAGAAGAGAATTTTGTTCCTAAATATTTGCAACTTATTTTGACCAAGCACAACTCTATTTTCATTGAGCCAACAAATTTACCACCTTGCTGCTCTCATGACCATGCTATCCCCTTGTTACCTGGAAATGGACCATACAATATTAGACTATACATGTATCCTCATGTTCTTAAGTCAAAAATTGAGAAGTTAGTACATGAATTGTTAAAAGCCGATGTCATTCTGCCAAGCAACAGTCCTTAATCTTCTTTGGTTTTACTAGTACACAAGAAATATGGGTCCTAGAGGTTGTGTATCGATTATCAAGAGCTCAATAAACTCACCATCAAGGAAAAGTTTCATATTCTTATGATGGATGAATTACTATATGAAATCCATGGGACTATGTATTTTTTAAAACATGACCTTTGCTCGGGGTACCATCAAATCCGGCTCAAGGGTGAGGATATTCCCAAGACTACTTTGCCTACTCATGAAGGTCACTATGATTTTTTGGTAATGCCATTCAGCTTGACTAATACCCCTTCCACTTTCCAGAGCCTCATGAAAAACATTTTTCATCCATTCCTTCAAAATTTTATTCTAGTCTTCTTTGATGATATTCTAGTGTATAGTCACTCATGGGAAGAGCATCTTAGTGAATCATACTCTCCAGTTGTTGGCACAACATCAAATCTATGCTAAGTTTTCCAAGTGTTATTTTGGGTTGACATAAGTGGAATATTTGGGACACACTATCACTAAGGATAGCATAAAATTTAACCCCAAGAAGATCCAAGTTATTCAGGAATGGTTGAAACATCACACTCTCAAAGGTCTTAGGGGATTTTTAGGGCTTACAAGTTATTACCATAAATTTATTTGTAACTATGGTAAAATTACAGCTCCCCTCACTTCCATGTTAAAGAATGACTCTTTTACTTGGATAGAACCCGTTGAATAGGCTTTCCTATAATTGAAGCATGTTATGACCACTACGTCTAACTTGGCCATGCTAGATTTCTCTAAACCATTTATCATTGAAAGCAACTCTTTAGGTCATGGTATTGGTGCAATGTTGATGCATAAAGGGATACCCTTTGTTGGCAATTTTGGGTACCTTGGGTGCATTGCATTTGCTCAAGTGTATAAGTTGTCATTGATGTCAAGAAGATTTTGAAGGAATTTGATTTGATGTAAAATAATTTGTTTTGATGAAGGTTACGGCTTGACAGGTTCGAAAGAAAGCAAGTTAGAAAAGTGTCACGATATCGCGACATGTCGCATTTTCGCGACTTAAGTAGGAGAGAGAAAGCAAGTTAGAAAAGTGTCATGATATCACGACATGTCGTAGTTTCGCGACTCAAAGAGGAGAGAGAATGTTTGAGTCAGAAATGTCACGATTTCGCGACATATTGCAAGGAAGGTTGAACGGACGAAAAAGTGTTGTGATTTCACGACATGTTGCAGGAGAGAGAGTCCAAAAGAAAAAGTGTCATGATTTCACGACATAATGCAAGAGAGAGAGTCCGAAAGAAAAAGTGTCATGATTTTACGACATAATGCAGGAGAGAGAGTCCGAGAGAAAAAGTGTCACGATATCATGACATGTCGGGTTTTCATGACCTAAAGAAAAGAAAAGCGCTAAGGAGAAAAAGTGTCACGATTTTGCGACAAGTCAGAAGACAAAGTGGAAGCAAGATAAAGTGAGAACTGTCACGATTTCGCGACATGCAGCAAAGGGAAGAGTCTGAAATGAGAAGTGTCACGATTTCACGACAGGTTGCAAAGAAGACGTATGGAAGCTGAAAGCATCATGATTTCATGATAGGTTGCAAAGAAAACGTATGGAAGATGAAAGCATCATGATTTCATGACAGGTTGAAGAGAAAGCAAACAAATACATAAAGTGTCACGATTTCATGACAGATCGGTATGGCAGCATTCGGTTGGAGAAAGTGTCACGATTTCATGAAAGAAACACAAAGCATGTCTTCAACAAGAGAAGTGTTGTGAATTCACGACAGAAGCCAAGTTGTGAACTATGAAGACAAAAGTGTCACAATTTCATGACAGAAGTGAAGTCGGAGTCTGCAGAGGCAAAAGTGTCGTGATTTCATGACAAAAGCAGAAAGGAGGTCGATGAAGGGAGAAGTGTCGTGATATCGCGACAAAAGCAAAGTTGATGTTGACAAAGAAAAAAGTGTCGCGATATCACGACAAGAACTTAGATGAAGTCGTCAAAGGCTAAAGTGTCGCGATATCATGACAAAATCCAAAAGAAAGTGTACGGTTGCAAAGGCGTCGCGATATCGAGACATGTTATAGTTTCACTGCAGAAGCTACAGAAGAGTTGCAGAGGTAGTGAAGCCGACAAAGTTAAATTTGGGCCGACGAAGATTAGGGTTTGCAGCCAACGTAGTTTAGGGTTTGTAGCCGACGTAGTTTAGGGTTGTGCAGCCAACTAAGATCAAGGTTTTGATCTTGAAAGTGTTAGTATAAAAGGAGGGCTGTTTGGAGAGTTGAGGGTGATTGAATGCATTGTTGAAGTGCAAAATTTGCAGATAGTGCACAGAGAAAGAAGTTCGATCACCGAGAGCAGAGTGCGAAATTCAATCGTAGTGTGCAAAGTGCATTTCGTCGAATCACTCTAAGTGTGAAAGATTACGCAAAGAGAGCAGAGGGTGTAAAGAGCGCACAGGGAGTAGAAAAGTGCAAAGTTGTTGGGTGCATTGTTTTTGCGACGTTCGAAGATAATGGGCAAGCTTTGTGAGAGCCTGTGAGCAGGTTTTGGACAAGTCATTGAGAGGGATTGTTGGACATATTTGAGCAAGTTTTTGTTGATCTTGTGGAGCATTTTGGGCATGTTCTAGTGAGAAATTGCAAAGCAGATCTGAGACAAGTCTTGGTGAAGACTTGGGTAAATATCAAGCAAGCTTTAGTGAAAGCTTGTGAACCACTTTTGTGAATTATATTTGAGGACCAGTTGAGGACAGATATTGGTGTAGATTTGAGGATAGATTTGTACCCAGACCAGAGAAAGAGGACGAGGACATTTGTGCCAGACCGAAGGACTGTGTTTGGTGCAGATCATAGAAAGAGAACGAGGACATTTGTGCTAAACCGAAGGACTGTGTTTAGTCAAATTCAAGGACCAACTTTGGAGGTGATAGAGTTGAGGACAGAGGTATCTAGCTAGAGCAAGGAGGACAAGTGTCTTCTGTGGATAGAGTTCCATTTACTAAGGGCAGCGAAGGCAGAGGTCTTCTAGAGGATCACCAGCCAGAGCAAAGCTATGGGATTGGTGTCTCCTATGGGTTGGTACCCACAAACTCGAGATTAGGGGATTGGTGTCTCCTTTGGGTTGGTGCCCATAAACATTGTAATCAAGAAAGGTATTCCCAAAATTTGGATTGATAAAATTTAGTGAAATATTTTATTTGTGGATGTAGCTCACATTGAGCGGACCACGTAAATTGGTGTCTCATGTGTGTGTGACAATTTGTACATTGCTTTGGTTTTTGCTATTGATATTGCCATTGATATATTATATAATATTGATTGGGATAAGAAAAGTAAAAAGTGGTCTTATACTGTTCACCCCCCTCTCAGTATAAGCTTGTGTTCTTCACCCTTGACCTTCACTAGTAAATATCTCTACAACCATAATTTGGTAAAATCTACTTATGCCAAGAAGATAATGGTAATTTTGCATGTAGTAACCCATTGGTGACTATATCTCATTGAGCATCATTTCTCCATTAAAACAGATCATCAAAGTCTCAAATAATTTTTGGAGAAATGATTGCCACCCTTGAATAACAAAAATGGGTCTCTAAACTCATGGGCTATGATTATGATATCACCTATAGGAATGGAAAGGAGAATGTTGTGGTCGATGATCTCTCTTGCAAAGTTGAAGCTCTTAGTATTTTTTGTATCATTTCATTGTCAATCCTCCAATGGATCGATTCCTTACACAAGAGGTACTTCAAGATTATGAATTGTAGACTTTGGTTGCTTCCCTATCCACTGCACCTACTTCATGTATAGACTACACTTGGGATGGGTAGGATCTACATTACAACCAATACCTTGTTGTTCCCCATATGTCCTCACTATGGGAACTTCTCATGATAGAACTACATGCTACCCCATGTGCTGGAAATTCAGGATTTCTTAAAACATATGAACGACTTAAGCACACTATTTTTTGGAAGGGTATGAAAAATGAAATTCAAGATTTTTTGGCATATTGTGATACATGTTAGTGGATGAAAGATGAAACTGTGCATTCTCTAGGAACTCTTCAACCCTTTCCCATTTTTGACCAGGTTTGGATGAATATTTCTATGGATTTTATTAAAGGCTTACCTAAGCCTAGAGGCAAATATATTATCTTCATGGTAGTGGATCATATTTTGAAGTATGCTCACTTCTTCTCCCTATCCCATCCTTACACAACCTCTATCGTTTCCCATATTTTCCTTGATTCTATATTTTGCATTCATGTTTTACCCTCCTCCATCATGTCTAATCATGACCCAACCTTTACTAGTCACTTCTAGGAAGAATTGTTTAAGTTGTATGGGACTCAACTCAAAATGAGTTCATCTTATCATCCACAAACGGATGGCCAAACAAATATTGTCAACAAATATTTGGAAACCTACCTTCGTTTCTTTACCTTGTATCCTCCTACGCACTAGGTGATATGGCTTCCTTTGGCTGAGTGGTGGTATAACACTTCCTATAACACAACCAAGGTTACCCATTTTGAGGTAGTTTATGGGTGCCCTCCACCAATACCTTCCTCCTAAATTATAGGAAGCTCCAAGGTCCATGCAGTTGAAACTAATATCAGTCAGCATGCTGATGTCCTCCATAAAATGAAGATGAATTTGGATGCAGCCCAAAATTGGATGCACCAATAGGCTAACCAACACCGTTTTGAGTGCAATTTTGATGTGGGTGATATGGTTTTCCTTCATTTGCAATCGTACAAACAATTGTTCCTCCAACTTCACAGATGCCAAAAACTTACTGTAAAGTACTATGGATCCTATCAGGTGTTACAAAATATTGGTGCCACAACCTATAAATTGGTCCTTCCACCTACCTCTAAGCTCCATATTATTTTTCATGTTTCCTCTCTCAAAAAGGTTGTGGGAAATCAGGTACAAGTTCAATATGCACTCCTAGAGTTAGATGAAGAAGGTTCTATCTTGCTTGAACCTGAATAGTTGTTGGATCATCGAACTCATACTCTTTACAACTATATAACTAGCATGGACTCCAGCTTGAAGATGCTACATGGGAATCTCTCCATCAGCTCCAACACCAGTTTCCTCACCTTTAGCTTTGAGGACAAAGCTTTTTGAAATGGAAGGATATGTTAGGATCCCATCCTAACGTTATTTTGTAATTCTTATTATTATGTAATGAACCACTTGCAATGTAAGGGATCCCATCTATAATGTTATTTTGCAATATTTTATAATGTACATGGCATGTTAGGCTCCTATCCAAGTGGGGTCATTTGATGTAATTGTTATCAATATTGTAACCTTTATTTGGTAGAATATTCTAGCTCGAGTGGCATTTTTCATGTAATCCAACTCTTGAGCTTAGGTTTAGGGTTGCATGAAGTCTTTACTTAAAAATCTATGAAGCAATGTATGAAGACATACGTTTTCAAATTAATGAAATATTGAAGGAGGTTTCCCCCTCGAAGAGGCTTGTGATTCAAGTTATTTGTGAGATTGTTTTAATTCTGCAATTACTTTCTGCATAGTATTATTCTATTTTTGCATGTATTTTAGTTATCTTTCGATATTTTTTGTGTGAGATTTATTTCAATAGTAGGTTCCTTACAAAAAATTAGATGAGGAAATGCAAAAATTGACCAGGTCTATCCATTGCTTAGAAAAACCAAATCTTCTTAGCACCTTTAGTAAAAATTCCTAGGAGACTCGATCATAGGCTTTAGTGATTTCTATCTTGAGGAAATCCCCTGCTATCTTGATTTTATAATGTTTACCTCCTTTTTCATATTTATTTATGTAATTATTATGTGAATCAACCATCTAAATATGGTAGCCAAAGTGATTTCCAAATAGAAATGGGTATTTTTTGGTAGGATATAGTTTCATACTATAATTTAAATACCGTAATAAATTTATTGTGTTTTGTTGTGAAATAAAAGTTTGAAGGTCATCACATCAAAAAATAGACTAATGAGAGAATGGATTTGGTGAATTTTTTACTAATTCTATTTATTTCATGGGATACACTCTCATTTAGGATAAGGTTCTTATGTGGGATCATTCATATAGTTATAGGTAATGTAATCGAACTACTACCTATCTTGTAAATACTTGGAAAAGGGGAATGCCACATATAGGAAGAGAAGAGGAGGAAGGAAAGAAGAAGAGGAAATGACAAAAAGAGAGGTTGATAAAAATAAAGAAAAGAAAATAATGAGGAGGGAGGAGGTTTGCGATAACCTGGAAGAGAGACCATGGAAGAGAAATATAAGCATAAAGAGAAAAAATAGCCATGGTAGAGTGTATGTATGGCTATGAGAAATTACATGTTATTCTAGAGAGCTATTATGGCATAGAGCATTGATGCTAATATTCTATTATTTATTTACCATTATTTGGTGAATGATGAATATAGACTATTAGAATCATGTATTCTAGAGTCTTGTGGGTTATAGGATTGTAGGTGAAGATTCACTATAGTTGAACTAGGTTCCTAGAAAAACTAGTATTCGAGTGAATACCCTTATTCAAGTAGAAGTATTGAAGATTATTATGACGAATTATTGTTCAAGGATATATTATTGTCCTAGTTCTAATGTGTTGTATGTGAGATGACCATACATGAAATTTCCAAAGAGGTTTTTAACCAACTAATATTGATATCCATATAAACCAAAATACAATTTGAGTTAGGTCCAAGGTATCATTCAACCATGGGGTCATTGGATGTGGAGAGTAAACAAGTAAAAATTCATACAAATGAACATTGTCATTCAAGAAAAATTACCATTCAAACTATGTGTCAATAAATAGGGTCTATATAAAGAAGGATCCTTACCATTCATATGAGTACCATTCAATTCAATGAACACGTGCCATATTATATAAGGTTACCATCTTAGATATTACTAACATAACCATGTCATCTTGGCAAGTCACTATTAAGATACTTTACCATTATAAGATTTTGAATTTGGTGTCTCATAATATTTTCATACAACTAATCATTCTTATATAATTGAATATGGCTTGTCATACAATAGTAGAATGATATTGTATAATTATACGATGTTCATTGAGTACAATATTGCTTGGGTCAATTGTAGTCCTCTTCCTATCGTGTCCTATGATTTTAGATTTGTTTGGATCTCCTCTAAAACTCATTTTTCACACATATGATGATCGTGCATCTTCTAGTAGTGGATTGATTTTATAATTTGTTTCTTAAGAAGGTCATACATAGGTAGATTCTATTCTCCCATATACATAATTGGTATTAGATATACTTGTGATATATATTGGAGGAAGATGATATAATGAGGAAGAGGAATACCATGTGGTTTGATATATTGACCCATGGATATAGTGGATATGATAAGGAACTACTACCAAGTTAGATGTAATTGATATGATCCAAAGGAGAGGCATTCATCATGAGGAGATTACTGACAATAAACAAGGTGAAAATTGTCACACAAAATCTTGATATGAATATGAAGGAGAAGAACCAGAACAATGGTTTTTTTAATGGAAACTTGAGACTGAAAGAGTTAATATATGGGATATTATATATAGAGATATTATTTGATTATGAGTCTATAGAGGATCCAAAGTAGGTCAAATTTTCATGTATGTAAATGAAGAGACATGCTGAAATTTAGTGGGATCATGTCCAAACCGAGATATAGTGAAAGGGGAAATATAAAAGTAAACTTGAGAAAAATTTGTGTCCAATTTGAAGTCCATAATTTTACCTACATATTAACAAATTATATTATTTAGAAAGTTTTAAAACCCCAAACAAAAATAGTTGGGAGTGGAAGGAGTTATATAAATTTACCATAAGGTCTAGTTATATTGAAAATTATGAGGAGGAAGTAGCAAAATACATAAACAAGCTAAGATTGACCAGACAATATGAAATTAGTATGCTTTGATTAATGGTAATTAAAGAAGTGTATCAATATGCACCCATGGTAGAATAAATGTTAGTTTGTAAGCAGAAAAATAATTCTATAAAAAGAGGACAATCCTCTAGAAGAAGATATTATTCAAATAGTGGTAGAGGGTAGCATATGTAATCAGGAAAAAAAATTACTTATAAAAGTTATTTCCATCAATGTACCCAATAAAAGAGTAAATCATCAAGAAGACAAGGTGGAATTGGTAGAGGTAGAGAATGTAAATTTACAAATAAATTATATAGATGCTTAGAAGAAGAACATAGAGAATATGAGTTTCCTCAATCATAGTAGACCATTGAGAATGGAATAGAAGCCCATAACCAAATTACAAAAGTATACAAAGAAATTAATACTTCATTGAAGTACATGGAGGAACCAAAACAAAGAGAATCTTTCATAATTAAGAGAGTGTTGATAAAATAATGCAAGGAGGTGCATGAATCTATGCAAAGGAATTTTTTTATGACCCTTTGTAAGTTAGGAGGTAAATATTACAAGGTGATTGTGCAAAGTGGAAGTATGAATAATTTTTTTCTATAGAGATGACATAAAATATTGGGTTGAAGAATATTGAACACCCAATCCACAGAAATTCTCATGGTTGCAAAGAGGACATCAAATTTTGGTAATTTAACAATGTAATGTAGACTTCCAAATTGGTTCTTACAAGGATGAGATACTATGTGATGTTATGCATATGGATTCTTGTCATGTGTTGCTAGGTAGGCCATGTCAATTTTATAAAAAGGTAGTGCATGATGGTAGGGTGAACACCTTCACTATTGATAAGGATGGAAAAAAGTACACATTATGTCCATTGAAGGACAAAAGAGAAAAGGCTGTATTAGTTGAAAAATGTGCATGGGTATGTAAAAAAAATCCTTGAAGGAAGTTAAGGAGAAGGAAGTATGTTTTGTTTTCATCACTAAACCCATAGAATAAGGGATAGTTGACAAGATGTATGAAAAAAAATATGAAGTAAAGGATTTGCTAATAAATATGTGGATATTCTTTTAGAATATGGGTTGCCATCAAAGACGGACATTATTCATCATATATATTTTAGTCCTAGATTGAGATTACCTAATAATCTAAATTATATGATAACACTAGTGGAGAATAAGAGGGAAAATATATTTAATAATGAATAAGAAAAATTCAAAGATGAAAAGGAGAAAGATAAAAAAAATGATAATGAGACAATAGAGAAAAATGAACCTCATTAGATTGTTTATGTCCATGACAAAGGCCCTATTTTCAATGTTGATAGTAACAATGATACTTTAGAGTGTGGTGAAAGGTATTGTAATAGTGTGTGGTATCTAAATAATGACTATAGAAATTAGAGTGGCAATGGAGAATATGGGTACTTTGAAAGACACAACAATGGTAATAGTTCCAAGTTGATGAGATGAATAGGGTATACTATCTAAGGATTGAAAATATATGGTCAAGGTGTAAAAAATTACCATCATGCCTAAAATAAGACCATGGATATATAGGTCATGTAGGAAATAGTGGGACTATATCAATGAGAAAAGATATTAGTATAGGGGATGAAGGTCCTTAGATGAATTTTTGAAATTCGTGTTTAAGATATGTACATGTAGAAACAAGGTGTTGGAACCTACACCTCTATGATATTTATGGAGGATATAATCACTCCAACATAAGGTATTGACACAATGAGAAATTAGTCAAAAAAAATATGTTGCTTGTGGCTAGATAGATGCGATGGAATGGGATACAATGAAATAAATATTGAGTATATTATATCATATGAGGTTTTGTTATCAAAATAAATAAAGGATAAGACAAAAAATGTTACCCTATGAAGACAACGAAGCTAAAATAGTAATAGCTTGGAAGAAAAAATCATGTTTGTTAGTTTGAGCTCATGGAATATTTCCTCTTACCTAGTAAGTATGATATAGGATCATTTAGATAGTTACAAACAATGTAATAGAACCACTACCCATATTGCAAATTCTTCCCATATGTATAAAGGAAATATTTTATTTCTTGGAAAAGAGGGATGGGACATATGAGAAGAGAATAGGAAGATGAAGAGATGAAGAGGAAGAGAAGAAGAAGAAGAAGAGGCAATAGAAAAAGATAGATTTTGGTAAATATAAAGAAGATAAAATTATGAGGAAAGAGGAGGAGGTCTACGATGACCTCTAAAAGAGAGACCATGGAAGAGAAATATAGACAAATATAAGAAATAGGTATGGTAGAGTGTATATCAATTTATGAGTAATTACAGGTTATTTGAGAGAGCTAATGTACTATGTAGCCTATGGGTATATTGTAAATTTAAATGATATTTTTGTTTTCCCATTGTTTTGTGAGTGATGAATGTAGACTATTAGAATCATGTATACAAGAGTCGTGTGTTACAAAATTATAGCTAAAGAGTCACTCCAGTTCAACCGAGTTCCCAACTAGTTTTTTGTTTTAATGAATACCCCTCTTTAATAAGAAACATTCAAACATATTATGATAGTGCATGGTTTGAGGATACATTGTTGTTAAAATTCCAATGTGTTGTATGTGTGATGATCATACATGCACTTTTCAAATATGGTGTTGATCAACTAAGATTGATATTCATATAAATTAAACTACCATTCAAACTAGATCTATGGTATAATTCAAATGGGGAGTCATTTGAAGTGGAGAGCATGCAAGTAAAAGGTCATACAAATGAACATCACTGTTCAATAAAAATCAACACTCAAACTATGTGCAAATCAATAGGGACTATAATAAGAAGGATCCTTATCATTTAGGTGAGTACTATTCAATTGAATGAATAAGTGTCATCTTATGCAAGATTACCATCTTAGACATTATTGACTTTATACTTGCTATCTTTTCAAGTCAACACCATGAGACTTTCCCATATGATTTCATACAAATTATAATTTCTATATAACAGTAGCATTATACCACACAATTATACAATGCTCATTGATTGCAATCCTACTTCATCCAATTGTAGTCCCTCTTCCTACCATGTCCTAGGATTTTATATTTTTGTATCTTCTTTAAAACTTGGTGTTTGCATGTGTGATGACCATGCATCTTATGGTACTGGATTGTGTTTATAAGTTGTTACTTGAGAAGGTTATCTATAGTAGGATTCCCTTCTCTTTTCTATATCAGCTCCTACTTATATGGATTAAAATAACACTTATAACAAAAGTGGTAAAAATACCAAAAGAAATTTATAGTAAAAATAATCTAAAATAAAATTGCTACAAAATTTGATTTTTTGGGTAGTTTGTAAAGATATCAATTGGATACTAGATACCTCTTCACCCAAAGTGATAATAATTTTATAGAAGTATCATATGTTATAATGATTTATAACACCAGTTTTAATAGAATTTTTTAGAACATAATGCTTTGATGATGGTATTATGTAATGATAGGTATTTAATACATATGATGCCTATTTTAAGAAAAACAAACATTAAACCAAACATGTAAATATATTTTGTCATATACTACATGCATATACCTTGTGAGGGGTGGCTATAGCACTTGCCTGATCATATGGACTATGATGTAATAAATTCTAACATACCCCCATTATTACATCATAATTAAAGATCTATTTTAATATTATGATTAAAGAATAATGTTTAAGGTGATATTGTAATTTGAGAGGGAAATTTACACCATTAATGTAGACATTCTACTTTTATATTTAGGAGTATCGTGTTCTACCAATCATGTACTCCAAATACATTATTACAAAAAAATATTTCAATGCTTATAGAATTAAATGAAGCAATTATGTGTTTCCTTCAATGTGTAGGGTATTCATTAAATATATCAACTATTATGAGATCAAATGTTTTCCTTCCATGTAGGCATGTTGCCAAGTCTTTTCTTTATCAAATTATTCTATTCTGGTAAGGTCAATCACCTCTTGTATTTTCTTCTTTCTCATGGATTCATTCATTTGATTAAGTATTTCCTCATGTTATGTGATGTATTATGGCTTCATTTGATATTTAGTGTTATTCACTACCATGCATCCTATATCGATCATTGAATTGACTAGTTTCTAATACTTTTTGTGTTATCATATCTTCTATGTGAACTAGTTTCCATTTCATGTTCTGATTGTCTCTTGATATAGTGAGATTAGTAATATTCTATTTCTTCTTGCAACTATTCATTTGAATAATACATATGTGAAATGTGATGTATTAATGCTTTCTTTGGTGTGCTATTTGTGGTTGAATATTAAATTTTTGTTGCATTTATTCCTCATTATCTTTGTTTTCCACTTCAAATTATTCTATTGATAGTGAAAATCACATTTTGAATATATATTTTCACTCTTAGATGCTTGAATTGTCATTTATTTAGAGTTATACAAAACACTATTATGCCATCTCAACTATACTCCTACAATAAACACATGTTTGTCTTTTTTTCTTGATCTTTTTCTTCTATTTCCTTAACATTATTTTCCTTAGCTACATTATTTTAATGTCTTTCTCCAATTTTGGATTTGATATTCTAAAGATAACATTCTTGCGGTTGGTTCATCTATCATGAAGGGGATCCATTTTTAATGGATTATGCCAAAATTCCTTCATGGTGTATCCTTTTATACCATTATGTTCACACATATTTGTGTGTGAAATGTATATATTTGAGAATCATTTTTCTAGTATTTTTGGAAGTTATTTCTTTTTTGGAAGGATTATGTAGGTTTTATTGCTCTTCTGAATGGATGCTTCCCCATTTGATTTGTAAGTAGTAATTATTTTTCTTCATCTTCTATATCTGAAGCCTCTAATTTATAATGTAGGTTCACAAGATTTTCAAACCTTGGTGTTTACTAAATAATATTTAATATTATAATAAAAATATTGTACTTTAATGGGAGAGATCTCAAAATATTTACAAACTACTATTTTTTTAGATACCTAAGATCACAATTCTTGCAAATATGCTCATAGATTTGTGATTCTCTTCATGAATAATTTCATCTTTTCTCCACTCTTCATATTCAAACAATGTAGTTGGTTCTGGAGGAAATAAATTTTCTTTTGATTCTTTACTTCAAAAACTATTTTTAGCTTCTTCCATATATATTTGTGTTGGGAGTATTCTATTATATGGTCATGTAATATTTAAGGAAGTGTGTTTGTTTATTTAGGGAGTGATTAATATTTAGGAGTGAGTTTATAAGTACATGTCAATGTGTGAAGAATATGAGGAGTCAAGAGTGTAAGTGTGAGTTGTGTGAGATAGTGAAGAATCATGCAAGGTTTCATGTTTGAGTTATGCAATTATGAGAGAATTTTTCTTTATGAGAGAAGAGGAAAGATCAAGATATATGCGTGTGAAGAGTCACATGCAATTATATATTGATGATAAAAATTTGTAAAAAGTACCAAACTAGCATAGTTTCATGCGTGCTATTGTAGATTTAATAAATAGTTTTAGTATTTTGTGTGTGCAATCTTGTATGTGATTATTTGACCCTAGAGAAATTAACATATGATATAGTCTAGCTAATTTGTAAACAATGGTATTAGACCCATCATGGTGAAATACATCTTAGTTCATAGCTACAGTTAAGAGATTGCTTATTGTGAGAGATATTGTTGATTAGTAGATTCAAGAAGCTTTAGTGACAAAGATTGCATAATTTGGAATATATTATATTTATAAGATTTTGGTTTTTGATGGATCCAAGACCTTATTAAGGAATATCCATATTTGTAAAAAATAAGTAGTGATAATAATGTACTTGTAAGTGTAATAAGCCTTAAAAAAGGAAAACACATGGTGAGAAAACTATAAATGTAAGAAACCATGTATTGAAAAATGAAGGTTCACAATTGCACTAAATTTATTTGTGATAATTCAAAGATGCAAATACAAATATTGAAGACAAAATATTGGATATTGAAGAAATATTTTTGAAGTAGATAAGAAATAAGGAAGAAGAAAGAAGTAAAAAATTTGAATATTGAAGGGTTGAGATCACCCAAATTGTATAAGAGATTGGAGAAGAATTCCAAGGTAAGGCAAAATTAAATTTGAGAAAGTTAGTTTGGAAGAAGATTGAATTAATTTCAATTGTTGAAGATTTTATCATTTCAAAGAATTAATATTGAAGAGATAAGAGGAATATTTTTGGGAGAGATAAGAACATAAAGGATTTTGAAATTTTTTAAAAGAAGTGAAGAAGATAAATTGAAGAAAATTATAGGAGAAATAAAAGGAATTGGAAATTTTTGAAAGAAAAAAAAAAAACTGAAAGGAGAAAATGTTGAGAAGAGATTTGAAATATATTGAAATTGTTGAGGAAAAATAAGTCAAAATTGCAAGAAAAATATTGAAGAGGATTAAGGAAAGATACAAAAAGAATATATAATGGAATCATTAAAAAAAACAAGGAAAATGTTGCATTGTATTAAACATGGTATTAAGGTCTATAAAGAAATGACTCCTCACTACACTAGAGTAAGAAATCAGATCAAGAACCACATAATAGTTTTATTTTTTTTTTATGGAAAACATCCCAGAAGGGATGTCACTTTTGGGTAAGACCCAAGGAGGCAGGGGTATCTATTCCACCAAAATTACCTAGGGCTCACACCTGGCCTACCACCTTTGACTTACTCAAGGAGGAAACAAACACACAATAATATTAAAAATAAAAATAAATAAATAAAAATAAAAATAAAAATAATAAAATAAAATAAAAAACATGCTCCTTGAGTGTATCTAAAATATAAAGCACAACCAAACACACAAACAAAAATATATAAAAAAAAACACAACATGAACCACATAGAAAAAAATATAAGAACAACATAACAAAACACAAACATGACAAAAACAACAAAATGCTACAAATACATAACAAAAAAAAACATGAAAAAAGAACAATCAAAACATAAAAAATAAAAAAATAAAAAATAAAAACAACCAACAATAGACAATAAAAGAAAAACAAAAAACATAGAAAATACTCACACACAAAAACATGAATTAACACAAACATACAGAAACACAAGAACAATAACAAAAAACACAAAAAAAACACAACATAAACACAAAATAACAAAAATACAAGAACACCAAAAAACAACACAAAAAACACAAAAAAAAAAACACACACACACCTCAAAAAATTAAACAAAAAAAAAACAAAAAACAAAAAAGATAAAAATTGAACACAACAATGACCTTTCTAGACCAAGAGACTTTTAAGGCAAGAATAAATAGAGGAAACAAAAGAAAGAATAGTTTTATCTAGGGAGCTAAAATACCCTGACCAAACCAAAGAGAAGCAAAACTTAAAGCTAGAAGATACTAGGTACCTCTAGAACTGGAGACATCCAAAGAAATGATACAAATAAGAGATTCCTTTATTTGTAAATTCCACCATCTATGAGGGTGTCCATAGCAAGTAATATCACCTTTGTCCAAATACCAATTAGCTAAAGCATCAACTCTTTTTTTTTTATCTTTGACCACATGATTGTAATCAACTTTCAAAAATCCCATTTGGATTAATTGAATCTTCTCAATAATTCTTTTTATTCTTCAATCAACCTTATAATTCTTAGGAGTATTCAAAATATTAATCATGAGTTGAGAGTCAGAATGAACTAGCACATTTTTCCAACCAGCCTTAGTAGCATATTGAAGGCCTTTGAGGATACCATACCCCTTAGCAAGGTTATTGGAAAGAATACCCAAATTATTAGCAAAATTAAAAACCAGGGACCCATATAAAAGTCTACAAATTCCTCCTACAATATATTTTCTGGGGTTCCCTATAGAGGCTCCATTAGTATTGAATTTTCCAAAATACTTAGGAGGTTGTTGCCATTTTATCATCCTATCCATATTACAATTACTCACATTCCCTTTAACTTGATTGCCCTTAGAAGATTTAATCTTCAATATTTGCATCACTTGATCCGATCTTTGGTGGGATTTTTTGGGGTCATTAAGGAGTTTTTGGACTAATTTAACTAAGTTGGCAATGGTATTTTTCCAAAAGTAGTGAATATCCTTCCTATATTGATTAAAAATTTGGCTATTCCTTTCATTCCAGATATTCTTATTGACTGTGGAGCCTGATTAAATCATAGGCCTTTGTTTTAGTCACACTTAGATCCACTACGTGAAAGAGGGGGGTGTAGGGGGGAATTAGCCCCCCCTAATACTGTCACCATGGGGGGTCCAAGGGTGATGCTTTTTCCTCTATATAAATCTAGAAAGTTTGTTATTAGGTCACAGATCGGACGATAGATTTTAGGCGGGTTTTTTGTGCCCTAAAATTGTAATGCACTTTTATAAGAGGATGTTGTATGGTGACTGAAATGTAATGTTCGGTGTGCGGTTGTGTAATAGAGGGGTTTTTCTGAATGGAATATAAGGCTTGGTTATTTTCTCCATGGACGTAGCCCACATTGGGTGAACCACGTAAATCTATGTCTATTATGTATTGCATTATTTTATTCTATGTTTTATTTCCCCATTTCATTCTCGTATTTTATAATTTAATACTAACAACTGGTAACAAAGCTTAGGGTTTAAAAAATGTACTTGAAAGAAGGGTTTTCCAATTTGAGTGGGAGCAATGCCAGAAGAAGGTAGATTTACAGTTGAGAATTTTAATGGCAAAAACTACCAGGTATGGAAGATTCAAATGGAGGATTATATTTATCAGAAAGATCTTTACCTACCATTAGGTAGAGTAGCAAATAATCCATCATCAAAAATAGATTAAGAATTGGAAGTTCTAGATAGAAAAGCACTAGGAACAATATGGTTGTGCTTGGCATCATCGATGGCCTTCAATATTTTTAAGGAAAAAACAATAGAGGGTTTAATGAATGCGTTGGCTAAACTATATGAAAAACCCTTGGATTTGAACAATGTATTTCCTATGAAACATTTATTTAATATGCAAATGTCAGAATTTGGGTCTATTAATGATCATTTAAATTAATTTAACAAGGTTACAAATAGGTTAAGTTCTATAGGACTAAACTTTGATGATGAGGTTAGGGCTCTCTTGATTTTGTTCTCATTGCTAGAAAGCTGGAATGGCTTAGTAATGGCTGTGAGTAACTCTATATCTGGTTCAAATAATTTAAAGTTTGATGATGTTATTGGTGTTATCCTTAACAAGGAAATGCAATGAAAAAGCACAGGTGAGACGCCAGGTAATGATTTAACTGTAAAGAATAGGGGGAGACAAATGGAGAGGAAAAAATTCATGGAATAATGGAAAATCAAAGAAAGTTAAATCCAAATATAAAGGGAAATAGTTAGAATGTTGGCATTGTGAGAAGAAAGGAAACCTAAAAAGAGACTATTGGAATCAAAAATAAAAATAGGGAGAAGAAAACTAGGGTAATCAGGAAGCAAATATAGCAGGTGATGTATTGCAAGATGCCTTAATTCTTTTACTAGATAATATTAATGATTGTTGGGTGCTAGACTCTGGTGCATCATATCATGCCACACCCCATAGGAAATATTTTCTAGATTATGTTCAAGGTGATTTTGGACAGGTCTATTTGGGTGATGATAGACCATGTAAAATTGTTGGAAAGGGTAACATACAGATAAATTTACCAAATGGAAACCAATGGTTGTTGAAAGAGGTAAGGCATATTCCTGATTTAAGAAGAAATTTAATTTCCATAGGGCAGTTGGACAGTGAAGGATGTACAGTTACATTCTTAGCAAATTCATGGAAGGTTTCTAAAGGATCAATGTTATTAGCAAAAGGAAATAAGGAAGGTACATTGTATGTATGTACTGGTAATACTGATATTTCTATTGATTTAGCTTCTATAGGAGTGGATACAACTTCGTGGCATCATAGAATTGGGCACATGAGTGTGAAGGGGATGCAGATTCTCCACTCAAGGAATTTGTTGCCAGGTTTGAAGTAGGTTGATTTAGACTTCTATAAGAATTATGTTTATGGAAAACAAAAAAGATTCAGATTTATTAGATTTGGAAAATAAAATAAGAGTTAAAAGCTAGAGTTTGTACATTCAGATGTATGGGAACCAGCTCAGGTATCATCTCTTTGTGTCTCTTATTAATATGTTACATTTATTGATGATGCAACTAGAAAAACTTGGGTTCACCTTATTCGAATGAAATCGAATATTTTTAATACCTTTAAGAAATGGAAATCTTTGTTGATAATGAGACAGGAAATGAGCTAAAGTGTCTCAGATCTAATAATGGAGGTGAGTACTACAAAAAAGAGTTTGAAATTTACTGTTCATACCATGGGATTCATAGAGTGAAGATGGTTCCAGGAAATCAACAATAAAATGGTGTGTTATAAAGGATGAATAGGACTATCATGGAACATGCTAGGTGCATGAGATTACATTCAGGATTGCCCTTAAAATTTTGGGCAAATGCTGTAGATACTGCACTTTATTTAATAAATAGAGGACCTTCAAGTTTTCTAGATGGTGGGATTCCATAAGAGGTATGGACAGGTAAGCCTGTTAACTACACATTTATAAAGAATTTCAGTTGTGAAGATTTCATGCATATTAGTAAAGAAAATTGAACTAAACTTGAGGCAAAATCCAATAAGTATTTTTCATTGCATATGGAGTTAATGATTTGGTTATTTCTTTTGGTATTATGCAAATCACATAATCATTAGGAGTAGAGATGAAATATTCAATGAGAAGGTCATGTATAAGGATAAATTGCAAGAAAAGAAACATGAAAAGTTAAACACATAATACATAGTGTTTGATGAAATTGAAAGTCCAAAGGTGTTAGAGAATCAAAAACAGCAGCAAATGGCACCTCAAACTCCTACAACTATTGTTAGAAAATCTACCAGGATAAGTAGACCTCATGTACGTTACTCTCCTTCAATACATTATGTATTATTGTCTGACTCTAGTGAACCAAAAACATATGAAGAAACAATGTAGATAGAAACCAAGAAGAAGTGGGAGCAAGGCATGAAAGAGGAGATGGAATCCTTGATAAATAATCATACTTGGGATCAGGTTCAGTTTCCTACAGGAAAAAAATAGCATTTTAAAATAAATGGGTTTACAAGGTGAAAGAAGAATATGGAGGTAAAAAGAGGTATAAGGTTAGACTGGTCGTAAAGGGGTGTGCACAAAAGAAAGGTATTTATTATGATGAAATTTTTTCTCCTATCATTAAAATGACTTAAATTAGAATTATTTTAAGCTTAGTGGTTGTAGAGGATTTACATATTGAACAGTTATATGTAAAAACAAATTTCCTCCATGGGGACTTGGAAGAATAGATTTATATGTAGCAGCCACAAGGGTATGAGGTCAAAGGAAAAGAGGAACTAGTATGTAGATTGAAAAAGCACCTGCATGGCCTAAAGCAAGATCCACGACAATGGTATATGAAATTTGATAGGTTTATGTCAGATCAAGGTTACAGTAGATGTTATTCTTACCACTATGTTTATTTTAAGATATTGGGTAATGGTAACTATATTATCCTATTATTGTATGTATATGACATGCTTGTTGTAGGGTCTAGCATGTAGGATACAATTGTACTAAAAATAAAATTAGCAAAGTCATTTGCAATGAAGGATTTGGGTGCTGCAAAGCAAATCCTTTGTATCAGAATAACAAGAGATAACAAAAATCACAAATTAACATTGTCGTAGAGTGAGTACATTGAGAAGGTGTTGGAAAGATTCAATAAGCAGGATGCAAAACTTGTTAGCACACCTTTGGAAAATAATTTCAAATTGACCAAAGAGATGTGTCCTAAGACACATGAGGAGATGAACTACATGTCCAAGGTTCCTTATTCATCAGTAGTTGAAATTTTGATGTATGCAATGGTGTGTACAAGACCATATATTGCACATGAAGTGGGAGTTGTGAGCAGGTTTATGAGTGATCTAGAAAGAAAGCATTGGGAGGCAGTGAAGTGGATTCTCAGGTATTTGAGAGGTACTGTCACTCAAGAATTGTTCTTTAGAGGATCTGATACTACTTTACAGGGATATTTCAATTCATATATGGTAGGTGTTATAGATAGTAAGATGAGTACCATAGGGTATGTTTTTACTATAGGTGAAACTATAGTAAGTTGGATTTCAAAATTATAGAAGGTTTTTGCACTGTAAACAGCAGAAGCAGAGTATGTTGATGTTACTGAGGCTAGTAAGGGATGATTTGGTTACAAAGGTTTATGGAGCAGTTGGGAAAGAAGTAGGAGAATAGCACACTATATAGTGATAGTCAGGGTACCATTCATCTTGCAAAGAATTCAGCTTTCCATTCCAGGAATAAACACATACATACCAAGTACCATTTCATACGCTCAGTATTGGAATATGGATAGTTAAAATTGAAGAAGATACACACTAGTCGAAATCCTGTAGATATGTTCACAAAGGCAGTAACCAAGGAGAAACTAAGATCCTGCTTAGTTTTAGTTGGTCTTAAAGCATGACAATAAAAGGTGAGAAAATTTCCAGGCCCAAATTTGAAGCATAGTCTAGCAAATGCAGTAGCGGTGGAATTACTATGATCAGTCTCCAAGTGGGAGATTATTGATTGTGGAGCCTGATTAAATTGGAGGTATTTTTTTTAGCTGCACTTGGACCCACTACACGAAATACGGGGGGTTTAAGGGTGGAATTAACCCCCCTACTACTATCTCCATATGGGGTCCAGGCAGGGCATTGCCCCTGAAGCCAAAAATAGATAGTTTTTCCTCTATGTAAATCTAGACCATTTGTTATTAGGTCACAGATCGTACGATATATTTTAGGTGGGTTTTTTAACCCTAAAAGTGTAATGCAAATTTATAAGAGGATGTTGTATGGCGATTGAAATGTAATTTTTGGTGCACAACTATGTAAAAAAGGGGTTTTTTGGATGGAATATAAGGTCTAGTTATTTTCTTCATGGATGTAGCCCACATTGGGTGAACCATGTAAATCTGTGTCTATTGTGTATTGCATTATTTTCTTCTGTGTTTTATTTGCATATTTTATTGCTTGTATTTTATGCTTTAATCCTAAAAAATCCGAAGAAGAATGGTAGAACCCATCCAAATTAACTGCCTAAGAAAATGATCAACACCCTCTTGTTTAGGCCAATACCTCCAAAGATGTTAAAAAGTAAAAAAATTGGACCACTAGAATCCAAGTAAAGTAGACATTCTCCTCCATAGCTCAAAGGCTAAAGTACAGTCAATAAAAATATGGATAAGAGTTTCTACATTCTCTCCACACATTTCACATCTAAAAGGACCATGAAAACCATTCTTCATAAGTTGCTCACCAATAAGCACCCTATGATGCAATAAAGCCATGTAAAGAACCTCACCTTAGGCCAGAGCTTTTGAATCCATAACTGAGAAAATGTCAGATGATTTGTTGGGATCATTACGACATAAGGTCAAATAACCTTGAGAAACTGAATACTCACCCTTAGTAGTGTTGTTCCATATAAAACAATCTTTTTCATGGGACCAAGAGAGAGATCTCATATGAAAGATGCCTTGGATATATTGTCTTTACCTTTTTGGGATTTGAATAGGCCAGTCCTTAATAGGGATCCAATATCTACCAACCTTTGAATTACCAGTATGGTACCGATAGTAATTAGCTACCTTTATCCAGTTATCTCGGTGAAGCTCATCCATACAAGGCCTCCAATCGAGAAACTGAGTTATCAAAGGCTTGTGACCATCCCAAGAATCTATCCAAAAATTTACCTGTTGATCATTATGAATGATCCAAAATAAAATTTTCTTTATCAAATCCTCACCAGTATTAATAACTACTAAAATAGGAGAACCTTTGGTAGGCAATTAATAGCGAACAAGGTCTCTAGAAATTTTGTTATGAACATATTTAGCACGAATATTATTGTACCAAAGAGCATTGGGGTTATGCAACATACTACAATATAATTTAGTAGCTAAAGATTTGTTGTTATTAATAGAAGAACAAAATCCTAACCCCCCTTCATTCTTAGAAAGACATAAAGTGTCCCATTTCACCAAGGCCCATTTTATTTTCTCCTTAGTACCACTCCAGATAAATTGATGATTGATTTGATCCAGTCCTCGAAGAACAACCTTTGGGATATTCAACATGGAAGAAACATAAATAGGAATAGCTTGAAGGACTGATTTTACCAAGGTGATTATACCCCCAGAAGAAATCCACCCGTTGGTCCACTTTCAAATTTTCTTCTCGACTTTGTCTAATAACCAATTCGAACCTTTTTCTTTTACCTTTGAATATTGATGGGAATACCTAAATAAGTGAGCGAAATGAAAGTTTTCTTATATATTAATTTATCCAAGACCATGGATTCCTTCCTGGTAGAGTAGTGAAATAAAATGACTTTAGATTTGTCTTCATTTATCAATTGCCCTGTAGCCTTAGAAAATTAACTAACAATTTGCTTAATATTAGAAGCTTCTTTAACTGTAGCTTTACCTAAAAGAGTAGAGTCAGAAAAAATTTGAAGATGAGCTAAATTTCTAGCTCCATGAGCAATGGTAAATCCCTCAAGGGTTAGAACCACATAATAGTTATAAGGGCATCAACCAAAGACATCGATCTTGTCAATGTTATGATTTTTCCTGAATTTACGCACTATGGTGCATGGTATTTGAAGAAATTTGAAAGAAAATTTTCAAGTTGTTTTTCACAAAATGATATTGACTGGTTTGTAGCTAGAGTATAATATATTAGTCAATATTCTATTTGAGTTTTTCAAATTGGTAGATCTATATCATAGGAAACAAGGTCATGAACATGGTATCATAAAGAGATTTTATGCAAAGTATGTGAATATAGTGAATATGGAGATAATAACATTGTTATAGGTTCAAAGATAAGAGTATTTATTGATGAATCAAAGAAGCTAAGATATCCTAGTGATAATTTTCTATAAGGAGATTTATTGTTAGGATAAATGGATATACTTATTATCACATGAGATCTAAGCACAACACAGGCTAACTAGAAATTCAATAGATATGAGTTATAAGTCATAGGATATGTTATATTATCAAAGTCTACTGATGTTAAAAGGTATCCATGGTAGAATGCAGTGAAAGCAACATTACATTTTAATATAAATAAAATAGTTATTGCTTTGTTTAAGTGGACATGGAAGTTAAAATGTTTTAAAGGTAAAATATTGACTGAAATTATGAGAAAAATATGGAAGCTTGAATATTTTTGTATCTTGTTGTTCAATAATTTGAATAATATTCCAATGGAGATGAATGCAGAGGAGGAAAATTCAAATAATTTCCATATCAAACGGAAGGTGGAAGCCATGGTGTCCCTATGTGCATATTCACCCAAGGAATTTCTCCATCTCTTGTCTATCATCAATGATCTTAATGAATTGATAGATTCAAGTGTGTCCAATATGAGCAATGATAAGCCAAATAAGGATTATATTGAAATGGTAAATTTGAGTGAATCTAATATTGGCAATGATAGAAATATGAGTTAACTTATTACAAGGTTGGTGCAAGCTAAATAAATATAGAAATTACATCTTTAGAGGCCTGATAATTCAATTAGTAGAAAACCATCACTCCTATTGCAAGTTGATGATTAAATATATTAAGAGTAATTTCCAAAAGTTTGCACACTTTCTATACAATGAGACGATGGAGCAACACTGTGAAAAATTATGAAATATGGTGAATGGATGGAATCACTTATGGTTGTAGTTACATAAAAAGTAATAAAGAGGGTAGAAGAAATTATCAAAACTAATGATGAGAAATTGACATTGTTACATTTAGAAGAATAATACATATACACATTCAAAAAATATAGAATAAGAAGATTACTAACAAAAATTACTACATGTGCTAGTTGTGTTCATGTTTTCAAGAATGTTAACCATGCCAGCCATGATTACTCCATGATTCATATATGTGGTGGCTATTATGATTATGGAGATAAAACAATATGGAAATTGTACATTTTTTGCTCTAGGTATAGAGGTAAAATCAAGTACAACACTTACCACAAAAATACGTGAATTCTATAGAGTGTGTTTTGAGTATTTCTCTAATTCAATAGAAAGAGAAACTGCTAGCTACAAAAATAAAGGATGAAGGAAATCCCAATAAATGGGAATCACCAAAAAAAAGGATAATATTTTCTCTAGACAACAATGATAATCATAGATATGATGCTTCATTTTTGTAATCGTAGTGTGAGTCTCAAATTTTACTACAACTTTGATTTGTTCTTCACCTAGTTTACTAGATATTCTACCGAGTACAAAAGAATTTTTTTATAAAAAAGTAGTGGAATAGCATAATGAATCGTTTTTCAAGTTACTTGGAGAGTTAAATTTTAAGTGTGATTTTCCAAAGGATTTTATTAAGCAATTCCAAACACTTGTATCTATATTAATACAAGAGGGTATTTATGGAAGTAATTCAATTGTAAGATATAATTATTATCCAATTCAAATAAACTTTTTTGTGCATATATCTATTATACCAACTCTAACACCTAGTCTTGTCAATAAATATAACATTTTGGATGTGCTCCTAGACAATCTAAAATAATTTTTTGAGTCATTTATTTTTAAAACATGTGTTTGCTACAAAGGGATACTTGGGATCTAGTTGAAGAATGTTCTAGATGTTAATTGGCCTATATAAAAGAAGTAAAGTTATTATATTGAATAAATAAAAGAGCATGGAGGTTTATGTAAATAAGTAATTGGACTTTACTAAAGTCTAAGTTTATGTTTAGAATTTTATTTCTATTTTTGATGAATAAATTCACCAAATAATGTGATACAAGGGGATTTTGAGAGTATTAAATTATTTGGTCATATAATACGTTAAAATGTGTGGGTAGAATTCTTGACCCACATCCATATCCTAACAAGGAGATGAATTTTACCAACAAAATATTTTTTCCATTTTGTTATGTGAAGCAATCTTAGAGACATATCTAAACACTTGAAATAATCGCTGGATAAAAATAAGGTAAGTTATATAGAAATAATACCAACTTTTCCTATGTAGAATTTTTCAAAAAATCTATGGTGATGACATCAACAAAAGCATGAAAGCATCCAACACCTAGTAATCAAAGGTAAAAGATTCCTAACTCAAATTTTCACTAAGTATCAAACATAGCTATAAAAATAAAATGTTGATGTCAATCATGGTTCCAAAATCCACCTAAGTGAATGAGATGTGCCCTTAAGAATTTTGTGAAGAGATTGGAAGGTGCATAGGGGTATCTAAGTCAACCTTCAGAGATGGTCAATTCCTTTTCCTAGCTAATATAACTAAATGAGGGGTTGTAGACTAAAGTAAATAATGCAAAGGGTTAGGAAGACAAGGTAAAATATGGTATATATTAGAAACATCAAGAGATATGGTTCAGAGAGCCTTCTAAACTATGTTTAAATTAAACAAGCTAATAGAAAAACCTACATTCCCTATGCATTTAAAATGTTTATCACTAAAAAATCTAAGCAATGCTAAATAATTCTAGAACGATAATGTCAAATCTAGGTAGAAATCTAGAATTCCAAATAACTATAGTAGAATTACTTATTCCTAGATTTAATATAAAATCATTAGCTAATAAATTAGATATACGTACATATTTTACCTAAGAAATTAGTAGGAGTCTAGAAAATAATCCAATTCTCATTCAAGAAGGCATATAGCCTCAATCAATATAATCATACCAATTATAAACACCAAAGAGCCAACCATTAGAATGACTTGCATTCTAGTATATATAGATATTTACAATGTATTCAATTATCTAAGAATGATTGTTGTTAGATCATATTATAGGTTTCAGGGTAATTATAGAGAGTGGTTATCGCATTCAACACTATTGTGCTTAACTAATTTAGGTATGCTTTGTTAATATGGAAAATACAAATTTTGTCTTTCAATTTTGGTTTTCATGATGTATTATTGGGTTGTAGCCATTAGATGATAGTACACTCATTTATTTTATGCATAGCCAACTAAGCAAGTGAAGGTGTGCAATGTGGAGAGATTTGACCATTGAGATATTCTGACAATGATGATTCTTGTTAGTTGGTTGACACATGCACACCTACTAACATGGATGATTTAGGATAAATTATGTAGAGGTCAGCAACATGAACACACACTACTTATCACTAGGGATCTATCATAACTAAGTATAGCTTTTTATTTCTCCTTATACTAGATTAAACTTATCCTTATTGAGTATCAAATGATGACTCCACTATTTATGGTCATTATAAAAATATTTGGATAGCTATATTTGTTCATGTATGATTTCAAACACCAAGAATGTTTGATCCTTGCATTGTCTTGTTGTCAAGTAATCCTACTTGGCCTTACATTGCATTCTAGAATTGCATTTGGCTTGCTAGATATTGGTGTTCCTAATGATGATATTATCATATTTTGAAATATATCACTCTTGGAATCCTGATAGGTTATAGCATTAGATGCCTAATACTTGAAATATGCTATAAATATGATAACCTATCCTGATAAGTCTATCTAATACCTTAGAACTAAAATATTATATGGTAGACATTTACCTATTGCTCTATCTTATGCCTTATCCTAGTTTGCATATGACCACACTTATCTACACCTTGCATCTTTGTAGAATATTTAATCCTACTTTATCACTATAGTTACCTCTTATAGTTCTCTTCTAGACTATTGCATGCTCATTGCTACACTAGTTTTTAGTAAAAGAACTACATAGCCTAACTATACCACATAGTTGATGTAGGTGAGAAATTTCAACTACATTATTGATGACATTTGGGGATTTTTTCTTGTAGAATTGGGGATGTATAATACCAAATTTATGGTATACAAATATTATCAAGGAATTGGAGATTGAAGATAAAATAATTGAGAGTAATGATGATGGAAAAGGTTGATGGTTATAGCATTAAAAAATAAAACAATTTTAGAGTCATGGTGGGAGTTGATAAATGGGAAGGGGGTGGTGAATGCTACAAGAGGTAATAAATTCTAGTGACGTGAAAAGTGTAGGTGCTAGGAGTTGGTGGCAAGATACTTAGGTAGTTACGATAAGAAGATAAATATGGAGGTGTGTTATGTGGAAGTGTGGAAAAGAGTGTCACAAATAGGAGGGAGGTATTGGTAAGGGAAGAGAGAGCAAAGAAAATAAAGTTACCTAAAAGAAGACACCTCCTAGAAAATTGAAACTTCTATGAGCATATTTCTCTATAGTTGAACATTATCTTAGCTCTAGGTCTGTAGCTTTAGGTGAATACTAAAGGCATCGAGGAGTTTTCCTTCTTATATTGCCCTCTTTCTTATAAATCCATAGATATAGTATCCCTTCGAGTTATATCATGTTGTTGAACCAGGTGCTGCTATGATTTCCTACATAGCTACCTCTAGGAGTTACATGTATTAGATAGACTTATACAAGTTTTTATAGCCATCTATTGAAGTTTATGATAATTTATTAATTAAACTAGCTTTTGTTTATGTTGACACTAATTTTTTGGATCTACCTACCATGTGATGAGTCTAGTTCTTCTTCTATTCATCCAATTGGAGCACTAATTTATGATATTATTATTAATACAACATGATTTTTCTTTCATCATTTTGCCATCATATCATATGGTTCTTATCCATCATAGCATATGGTTCTTAGTTCAACATAATGATCATCCTTTTCAATTTTGAAACTAGCACCATATATGTTTGGCTTACACATGCCTATTTGATCTATGACTTAATGGTGACAGCCTTCAATACCTATTTTCATCATGAAGGTATTGGGAATATCAATATTGCATGCTATCATATCCATGTGAAATGAATATAGTTGTTTGTAAAATATAACTTGGACTATATTTTCCTTTAGGCTATGGAGTAAAAATTGTATAAGAGGGGAAGAAAATTGAAAGGTGTAGTGAAATAAGGTGAAAAGAAAGAGATAATAAATGAATGATTCTTCAAATTCTCTATAACAATGCTACTTATTGTACTTATGGTAACGAAATAAGGACACATGGGAACATTTTAGTATTTATATGAAAGAACATGCATTTGATGTTGAGCAATAATATTCCATCCAACGAACATATTTTGCCAATCAACCTCTAAATCTCTTCTACTCACCCCATCATTTCCCCTTCTTCTTATACCTCTTGACTTTGCTTTTATTAAATAATTCCACACTTCGAGTAACAACAAGTAGGAAAATTAAATGGGGTGATCAAAATAGAGTCTATCATCACCATCCTTTATAATCCATTGCAAAAATAACTAATATCCAAAGGTGGTGGGGTAGTATGAGCAGATATTGCTTCTTATAGGCTTTAAGGAACACCAAGCTTCCTTGTAATATTGAAATCTCACTCATGTGACTTTGCTTAGTTTTCTTAAAAATATTCCTTTATGTAACAAGCCATATTTATTCAAGTTTGTATGCATATTACAAGTTTTATTTATGTGCCCGTTATTTACATAAAATTATGGCATGCTTTTTCATGCCATTGGAACAATTCTCCTCATTTACTAAAATTTGTAGTGGCTTGACCATATCAAGACATATTTAATATTTCTTCTCTAGTCCAACCACTTAGATAGATAGTTGATATCAAGATACTAATGATATTGAAATGATCTTGAGATGATCATATATCTAATAAGTATCTAACATAATAATCAAGAAATTGTTGCAACCATTTGCCATTCTCGTGATGCTTCTACTTCTTAAATTATATCAATATATAGCTGGAGGATTCGCAAGGATATATATAGTGTATCAAGATAGGTTGTCATGTTCTAACATTCTGTTGATGGTTCCATACTTTCCTACCATATTTTTTTATTTTTGTGGTTTTTCAAAGCCCGGGTTTGGGTATACCTAGCTTTTGATATTTACTAGTCTATCCAACTTGACCAATCCTACTTCTTGGAAAAGTGACTACTAAAGATATTAGTAGTATTATCTAATTTCTTAGTGAATATGTCCACTTGTATGTTCTTGGTATTTTTTGTGCTACACATTCCTCCTACCTCTTGTACCTTCTAATACTATATAGCTTGATCTTCTAATTAAAAATCATAGGTATACCTTTGACCCATGGCATCTCAACATAGGTATGATATATAAATAAATAGTGCTTTAGTTCAATAAATTCATTAGACAAACATACCTTGAATTATGGCAAGAGATCAATAACAACTACATCCTATATGACTACAAATTTTGAACATTTGTGCAGTAGGATGGGAACCTTATGTATGGTTCTAGTTGTCTAAATTTAACTATCCTTGTATAACAATGGTCCACATTGTAACCATAATTAATTCAATGCCATAGCCTCATAGAATGCATAGAAAATCATCGTGATAGATATTTTTACATCTATCATACAATTATGTATGACCCAACCTCTTAGGCATAAGGATATGTAGAATATCAGGGACCAAAATTCATGCCATGCAAGCAATGATTTCTTAATTGATGAGAAAATGTCATGGAGAGGATTCCTTCTATTTTATTGCCTAAGGGAAACTTCAACTAGGTTCACCTATTCCTTAATTAGAAAGTCTTCTCTCAACTCTTGAGATGTTTCTTTGAATAGTCCTTTGTATTTATAGGCCATTTCCAACCTCTATTTTTTTGTGATTTTTGGATAGTATAATTTCCTATAGGTTTCCTTCCTTTATTGATTGAGGTTGTTTAATTTATTACAAGTACTACACAATTTTTGGCTTCTCATATCTTATTTTTGAATTTTTTTACCTTTTATCTTGGTTGATAATACTTTGATTAGATTTTGGAAAAAATTAAAGCCTAGTTTTGGCTAGATTTTCTAGGTAGAGTACATATGTTTTTTATACTACTACAAATAAGTCAGAATTTGTTTCACAGACCATTATTTTATTTTGGATTTAGAACTAGGGTAATTTCTTTACTATCATCATTATTTATCTTGTTTGTTCATTGTATATCTACCTCTTGATTCTTTTATAGGATATCATTTTGATCATATACTATATTTTTTGGATCATTGTTCTATTGTTTAAGCCTCTCAAAGAAGCATTGGACTATATCTTTTAATTCTTCAATTGTCTGAAGCTCATTGATTATGGCAATAGGCCTGTTTTCTCCTCTTATTTCTCTAACAGGAGTTGCTTTAGAAAAAATTGGTAATTGTAAGTAGGGTATGACTGCGACTATAGTTTGTGAATTCATTTGATTATTCTCATGGGTAGGTGATAATTTTCCAACTAAAATGAGCATATTTTTTGGTAGGATAACCAGATGAAAAAATTACAAGAATCTATTTTCCTTGTATTGTAGGATTTGAAGGCTTGATTATGAGTCCAAAGCTCATAGATAATACATATAATCCTATTCTTATGATGGTCTTGTTGTAGAGCCATTTGAACAAGATATTGAAGTCCAAGAGGATTTCTTGAGAGTATCTTTGGATACGAGACAACCGAGTGAGCAACAAAAAGGAAACCCTATATCTTCAAATACAATTATAAGAGGTTTAGCTAGATATTCCCTAGCTTTAATACTATAATCTATCAAGTACCTATACCACTCTAGTGGCTTCCCTTGAAAATATCAAGCCAAAAATCTCATAATTACATCTTCATGGACAATTTTGCAAAAGGAGGTCAGGGATAAGACATCTTGACAGTGCTCATAAGTAGTTTTTTAGTGTCATCATAGATGGAAAAAAATTTCCATGTAGGCTAGGTAATTTCATGGAGAACTGGTAAGTTAAGTAGCCTGGTACTATTCTAGGCCAGACAAATTTGTCCAACCATAGCTAAAATTTCTTTGTTACTGAATCTATAGAGTCATTTGGTTTACATATATCATATTATATTGGGTGTTCAATACTTTTACCATTTAATTATGAGATTTTTCTCTAGTAGATTTTTCACTTCTTAGGATTCGTAGGTCAATAAAGTTGTTAGGTGAATATACAATCTGTACAAGTGATGTCAAGACTATTCACCAAAATCTTGAGTCCTTTGGATGATTAAAATAGGATTTGTGAAATCTTGTCCCATTATACATGCCACAAATACTCTTGGTATCTTGGTAGGTTGATGATTTTATAAAGTGGGATCCTCGCATCCCACAAAGCATGATAATAATACTATTGGTTCAAAAATATGTCTAAGTGAATGAGATGCACCATCAAGACTTTTTCTAAGATATTGGAAGGCTTAGAGGGGTCTCTAAATTAACCTCTAGAGAAGGCCAATTCTTTTTCCTAGCTAATCTAAATGGGAGGTTGTATACTAAATTAATAAATACAAAGGGTTAGAAATATGAGCTAAAAAGTAGTACAAATTTGGCAACATCAAGAGACATGGTGTAAAGAGTCTCACAAACTAAATTTAAATTAAACCACCTAACAGAACAACCTACTTTTTTATGCATTCAAAAAAATTATTATTAAGAAATTTAAGTGATGCTAAATCATTCTAGAACTATAATGCAAATCTAGAAAGAAAAATAACTATAGCAGAGTTACCTATTCCTAGTTTTAAGAGAAAATCATTAGCTAATTAGTTAGACATACATACATGTTTTGCAAAAGAAGCTAGTAGGAGTCTAAACAATAATACAATTCTCATTTAAGAAGGCATACAACCTCAATAAATACAATCATGTCAATTATAAATACCAAAGACTTGACCATTATAATGACTAGTATTCTAGTATGTAGATATTTACAATGTATTCAGTTATCTAAGAATGATTGTTGTTAGAGCATATTGTAGATTTTAGGATAGGTGCAAAGAGTGGCTATCACATTTAGCTCTACTATGCTTAATTGATTTAGGTATTCTTTTCTAATTTAATTTTTGAGGCTTCTTTGCATTTTGCATCATTGGGTTGTAACCATTATATTATGGTACACTCATTTCTATTATGCATATCTAGCATAGCATGGGCAGGTATGCAATATTGATAGCTTCAACCATTGAGATATTTTGATAGTGATGATTCCTAGAAGTTGATTGGCATACACATACCTACTGATGTGTATGATTTTGAATCACTTATATGGATGTTAGAAGCATGAAGAAACACTCCTTATCACTAGGTATCTATTTTAGCTAAGTATAGCTTCTTCTTTCTCCTTATGTCAGATTGAACTTCTCCTTATTGGGTGTCAAATGATGACTCCAATATTTATGGTCATTATCAAAATAGTTAGCTAGCTATTTTTTCTCATGTATGATGATAGATACCGAGAGTGTTTGATACTTACATTTCTTTATTGTTGGGTTACCCTACTTAGCTATTGCATTCAAGAATTACATTTGGATTTCTAGATATTTGAGTTCCTGATGATAACATCATCACCTTTTAAAATTTTGCACTCTTGGAAACCTAGTAGGTTATTGTGTTAAATGTCAAATACCAGTCCTAATGCCTTAAACTATTTCTTGCATGACATTGTTTTATATCACACTAAATATTTTATTCCCTCTTATTGTCATTATCATTATGATTGATCCGACTAGCTTTATTTGCTCACCTTTAATGCTTGGCTATCGAATGTTAGGTTATGGGCATCGGGTCTTGTATCTTTGCTTTTAATCCTATTTGAAGAATGTTATGCATTAGGATTTTATCATCCTAGTTCTAATATTATCCTCTCAAAGATTTATCTAGCTTCCCATACATAGCCAAATTATATTTCTTGCTTCACCTAGATGGATGTTAGATTTTTATACCTTAGCACCAAAACAAAATCTAATAGATATTTTCCTATTAGTATATATTTGCCTTAGCCTATTTTGCATATGACCACACTTATATACACACCACATATTCCTAAAACAAAATGTCCCACTTTATCACTACAATAGCCTTTCTAGTTCTCTTCTTGGTTTTTGCATGTTGATTATTGCACTACTTTTTAGCAAAAGAACTACATAGTGTAACTATACCATATAGTGGATGTAGGTGAGAAAAATCACCTATAGTAAATAAGGGCCTAATGAAAGCCCAATATCTAACAAGATATGGAGAAGTATCTGATATGTTAAGAAAGAGTTATTTTCTCTAAGTATGGATGGAATCCCAACAACCAATGTTATAGTAAATATTACTAAAATGTAGAGAAAGTAAAGAGTCAGATAACTTTGGATGATGACATTAGAAATAGTAGAACAAAAACTTGATGCAATGAAAGAAGGCTTGAGTTGAACATAAAATATTCTAATGCATAAAATCAAAATATTAGGTACTATAAACTATATCTAACATTTTGCATTTACCTTTTGATAAAGCATGTCACTTAGTTATGCATCAAAGAGCACCAGAAATTTAAGATATTGGGATCATCAAGAAGGGATAAAAAAATTGGCATCCAATAAGAATATGGAATTTGAAGGTGTTATATGAGTTAAAAGGCTCACATGTGCTCATGGCTATTATGATATCTTGTAAAAAAATCAATAGTTGATATTTTTTCTAACTAACACCTATGTTGATACAACTAAGGTGGTAATGGGGTAATTAAAGATAGGAAAAACTTGTAAGAAGATCTAGTGCACTAGGTGAAGGTACCTCAACCACCACTTCCTATGATGAAATAGATGTAAGCCACATTAGCACCCTGATGCCAAGTCAATTACAATAGAATAAGTTGGAGGAGATGCATGTTTGCAACTTGGTAATACTACAATACACTCTTAGATCAATGATGCTAAGATAACAGAATGTGAAAGCCATTCAAATGATTAGCTCTTTAGCATTTATAACTACATAATTGTATGATGATGTTATACACCTTTTGAATGAAGATTGTGTTGTTGTTTGTCCTCTTTCTCAACTTTGTACAAAGCCTGTATGTACGTACACTGAGTGATTAGGCATTTTATTAAAGATATATGAATGCTTAATTCTATTATAGTTAATCTACTTTCTAGATTTATCCTTGAATTTCTTGTTCAGTAGTTCCTAGAATGCTTAATAATGCTCAACATTTGTTATGATTAAATATTTTCATAATAAGTAAAGAAATATGGTCTATTAGATAGTCTATTTAATTTATATTGTTAGACTCTCATGCACTATGTCTCTTGATGTTGGTAAGTATATACCACTTCTATGTCCAAATAAATGGCTCTAAACCTACCTCCACAAAACTTTCCAACTGGAATAATACAACACCACTTAACCTAGTCAATAAAAATCCCATTATTTTAGTATCACTAAAGGATTTACCAACATATGATAACACTAGAAAAATAGTCTATGAGCATTGCCAAGAAGTATCCTCCTTAGTTGCAATCCATAATATTCATGATGAGTATGTTATGATTAGATTGTTGATAATATAACTAAAAGGTAAGGTACTATATTTGTACTAAACCCTTTAGGGTAGTTACATTAATGCATGTGCACAACATGCTGGTAGACTGGTGTAAGAATTTAACAAATAAGCATATCCATTTTTAGTATTGATCCAGTTCATCACCATACAAATTTATCCTCAAGAGGTAGTAATAGAATTTAACAGTATATTTAGCATAACATGGGCAAGCGTTCCACAAGAACTTATGCCAATAGATGCCCAATCACTGTACTACTATTTTTGCGTTTTCCACTTTGATCTAGGTTTGATGATACAACAATATAATGTGTTAAAATTTTAGAAAATTTATCAAGTAGCAATAGTAGCAAAATGTACTCTAATAGCTATAGGAAAACTTCCTCCTAAGAATATAATTCCAATATTTCTAGAAATCTCATAATTTTAACATGAGAAATAGACTCTAATTACAATTACTCATTTGCCAAATATAGCTCCAACACCTACATGTAAATTCATAACATAACCTATTATAGTATTATCGATACCTCCTACTATACCTGCATTACCAGCTCTTGAGCCTCAAATCACTAATATGAATGATATTATGATAGTATTAATTTTTTTTACAAATTATATCACCACCATGAAAAGGAGAGAAGATAAGATAAATTTCTAGCCTAGGAGATTTTCAATTATGGTAAAATATCAAGGAGCTTATACTAGCAATAGTAGTGGAAAATATAATGTGATGTATAATAATTAGGAAGAAAATCCTTCTACCTCTACATCAAAAGCAAATTGCTAGTGCTCAACTTGTAATGATCCACATGGTGAAAGTACTTGTATGCTTCACCAATATCATATGCAAATAATTGTAGTTGAGAAGGCAAAAAAGTCATAGAAGGGCTAGATAAATATGCTATGGGAAGAGGACCAAAATCTAATGGTGTAAGAAGAAGATCCAATTTTAGTGTTGACTCAATCAAGAAAGAAGCCATTATAGGCAAACCCAAAAAATGTTGATCCATTCAACATTCCATCCAAGCAAAGTAAACAACCAAAAATGGAAGTGCTTCAACCCACTCAATGAATAAAACAATATATAGTAGATATTCCAAAAGAATAGCATAAATCCATGTAAGAAAAATAAACTTTATCTACGACAAGAGATTATGGTGCAACTAACTAATGTAAAGAGCTTTACAATAGATAGAATATAATACCTTGATTTTGCACCTATTATCTAAGATCTTCAAATCTCTTATGTAAGATTTCTTTCTACAAGTTTTTATGGTACATTCTCTATACTAATCCTTGTAGGCAAGGGATGATTCAATGTTGTCTACTTGGATAACTCTCTCCTTTGATTAGCTAACACAACAATGAATCCAAGCTAATAATCATGCAACTAATATTCCCTTAAGGTGTGTTAGTCATGCACTAATTTTACTTTCACTTAGTGTACTTCTAGTAAGCTTTAAGAGATACTAATCGAGTGCAACTGCAATCTCCTTATTACTCCTTAAAAGTAACTTATAATATGCACTAATTATAACTCTTAAAGAACTCTTAAATGCTTCTATAATCTCTCCAACATAATGTAGTATTATTTTTTATAATTTGATAATAGGAAGATGATATTTTTAATTATTTCAAAATATATCCAGCTCCTACTTTAATGTGCAGGTAATAACCCTTAACAAAAACTATCTTCTTCACTTTCTTTGAAGACTTTAAAATGCAACCTTCTTCTTGGAACTCCTATATTTAATAAGGTTCTTAATGAAGCTAAGTAATGAATTGAATATAATTGTTCAATTAATGAAGCCTTTGCACCTAATTTGCATACCTTTAATGATCTATGAAGATTATGTAGATCTTGGTATTTTGATTCACCAAGTTGCTAATTTTTATCTGGTGTAATTCCAGCTCTTCTTGGTTATCTAAAATAGCTTTCTAACTCACCTAATCATAGTTTTTGAAACCCTCAAACTTGCTACCCTAAAATTATAGTAGGTAGTTTCAAGTTCTCCTTCAGGATGTACCCTTTAAATATGAAGTGTTGTAGTTGGTATTCTCATGCAAGAATCCTTCATTATTTTTTTGTAGATTCAGAAATCCCCTATCTCTAAAATGTGCCTTCTTAGCTATGAAAGATAATCTTCAAATATCTTGGAGTTTGTAGGCTTCTTATATCTATGTTCTCCTTGTTAGATTTTGGATTCAATCTAGGCATTTTTCTCAGGAATATAAAAGTCTTAAGGTCTCCTCTAGTCTTCTCTAAAGTTTGGAAAAATTCTTGCCAAATATTTCTCTCTTAGGCTTATTGTAATATGGTAACAATTGTCCCAATTTCTTCACTATCAGGAGCTTCTCCTTTGATAGTGAATTTATCCAATGAATTATTTTGGGAACTCCTTTAATGGATTCTTTGAATTCTACAATAAGTCTCTCCAAGCCTCCTACTTTTTTCTCCTGAAGACCTCTCCAAGATATTCAATCTTGTAGATTCTCTGGTCTTCTCAATGAGACCTTTTATTCAACCTTCTATTGTGGAAGTGTTGGATATGAGATCTCTTAGATATCTAGAATTTATTGCTTTTGGAATCTAGAATAGGACCTTGCTAGTTCTTCTTCACATATAAAATTTGTAGTTTTCAATGGAGATCACCAACCTCAAATATTCTAAAACTTGGAGTTCTTTAATGGGACCTTCTATGAGTCTCTTCAACTTCTTCAGGTCGATTTCTTCAATTTGTTGTCTATAGTATTTGATGGAGATCACCAATATCCTATATTTTTCTAGACTCTTCTCTGGAGTCTCTCCTTTGAATCTAAAACATGTCTCCTAAAGTATTTTATTCTTATGTATTATGTAGGTTTGCAACAAGAATTTCCTCAAGTTCTTGGAATTTTATTTTCTTCCATTTCTTACTTCTAGTGTTGGATTTATTCTAAAGGTGATATTATTTTGAGTTATTTGTAGGAAGCTTCCCAAATTTCTTCGAAAATCTTTTTCTTGCAACAAAGTATTAGGACTGTAATGAAAAAAATTCTACGTGAGGAATCTTCACTAGTTGATTTGTCAATCTAGTGTAATGAATGTTGAGTCCTAGTATTCATGAGTTTTTCTGCAACTCTGTGGAAAGACTCTAGCCAAATGCAATCTCAAAAATTCTAGAACTAAGATTTTCTTCTCTTCTATCAATCTCTATTATGACTCTCCCTATTCCCATTTGATCTATTGTAGCTTTGATACCATTGTTAGATTTTTATGATCTATGATATGGTAGAAAGAAATCACAAGATGTAAAAATACATAAAATTAATATAATGGAACTCTACAATATTATTGAAATATGCTATTAATGGAAAGTTACAAAAATAGTACAATGTAATGTAATGGACTAAATGAACACTCCAAAAATCTAATGGAAACTACATTGTACCTACTCACTACATAATAGTGATCACACTCTGCTACACACACTGATCTAATATATTTGATATATCTCTTATTTTTGTTCATGTATGCACACTATGGGTCCTATATATAAGCAGATAGATTGATTGGATCTTACACTTTCTAACTACCTTTCCTATAACTCATGTACAAGTGGACTCCCTGTACATTTACATCATTGCACATTGACACTTGTGCTTTTATTACTTCTTCCTCAAGTAACCTAAGATAAAATCCTAGTCTAATAATGTACCAAAGGTGGTACATTAACATGTACCTAAATAATGTAGTATACTCTAATAATATCAACTTTTAGAAATTGGATAGAAAATCAGACAAGAAATTGAGAGCATCTCAAGGAGACAAGTTGGTCAATGGTATATTCGTGAGGACAATAGATTCTTGTTGGTATCAAGGTAATCAATGATTATACAATCATGAAATATTAGGGGTTTAATAAACAAAACCCATAAACATGTCATTTGAAGACAATTGGGACTAACATGAAGAGACTAAAATATCGATGTATTTCATGTACAAAAGTAAATTTAATTTGGAGAGGTGCTATTCATATGGAAGTGGCTACCAAATGTGCCTCAAATGGGATAGTTACCTTTTGGAACTATCTTGAATGGATGGAAGTGGATTCTATATCTTGGAAGGGTGTTCTAACATCCCTTTTTAGGAACAATGTGAAAACTAAGCAAGTCTTAATCATAAATTTCTATGGGGCTTAAAACCTAGATGGATAGATTTGTTAGTGGAGAGTGATGCATAATATGAGAGTCTCAAGGGAGGAGCTAGACTAGATTATTGTTGGGTATTTTAATTCAAAACCATCATCCATAGGTCATAATGGAGGAACAATAGTTTTGGACTCAACTGATTGGCTCATGATTGTCTAGGTCCATGCATTACACTTGCAGGATATTCAATGCCAAGAACTAGCTATAATTAGACTAACAAGAGGGAGCCATAAAGTATGATGGTGAAGCTAGATTATTTTATAGTTTAAAAGGAGCGACTTGTGAAATAGAATCTAAAATTTTAATATTTAGAGGGCTTAGTATCATATCACTTTTCCATTATGTTAGAGGGGGATTAGGATAGGGTAGCATAAAAAGCCATTTATATTTGAAAATATTTGGTTACAAAAGGAGGAACTTAGGAAGGAAAACCTACAATAGTGGGAAAATAGATGTTTAGATTATGAGATAACAATGTTTAACTTCCAAAAGTAGCTTCCCTATGTCATGTATTAGTTGAAATGGTGGAGGAGATCTAACAAGTTAAAATTTTGAGCTAGAGGAGTTCCGTTGGTTGCCAGATGAGATGAGATGCAAAAGCTCTTCAAGGAGGGAATAATTGTGGAGTATCTCAGAGAATAGGATGATGAGTTGCACAAATTAGTAGATGAAATTGACAACCAAGAGGATATATACTAGAAACAAAGAGAAAAAACCACTTGGTTACTAGAAGGGGACAAAAACACCAAAATTTTCCATCACACCATGTATGCTAGGAGGTAGGAAAATATTATGGAAGAACTTCAGTATGAGGAAGGGTTCTCATTTGATATGATCGTAAGTGCGCACTCACATTAAATGGATTACTTTGGTAAATTTTTTAAGGAAGTTTTGTTGAAATATGAAGAGACTAAAGAAGAAGTTATTTCTACCATACCATCTATCATCTCTAAATAATAAAACTAAGCTATGCTTAAACCCATTAATAGAGAGGAACTAAAGGAGGTAGTCTTTAGAATGAGTACAAGAGAAATACTAGGTCCATATGGTTTTCCAATCAAGTATTTCTAAGACATTTTGTAACAACTTGGAGAACGATATAATATATATCATAGAGGAGTCTATGGGTGGTAAAAAAATTCTTTAACCATTAAATTAGATCTTCATTACCTTAATATTGAAATGGGATAAGGGGGTGTGTATTTCAAACTATAACCTATCATCTTATCCAAATTCATATAAAATAATTACAAAGGTAGTGACTGAGCATTTAAAATATTCTCTTAAACACTATTATATTCCCAAAACTAGGGGTTTTTGTAAGGCATGAAGACCTTAGATGTTGTGGTTATAACTTAGGAGGCAACCACTCAATACAAAAAACTGGCAATAGATGAAATTTCATAAAATTGTATATGTGAAGGACTTATGATAAAGTGGATTGGAGGTTCTTCACGAGGGTGATGGAAGCCTTCTACTTATCTCAATATTGGATAGAGTGTCATGAGGCACAAAACTAATTCAGCATACTTAGTGTTAATCAATGGTCTTGACTTGCAACCATTTGGAGCCACAAGAGAACTTTGTTAAGGAAATAATTGTTTCCATTATATTTTTCATACTAGTTGAAGACTTGGGTAGACCTATCGTAAGGATAAGGTTACATGGATTGCTAATAGATATCAAGGTGGGTGTGAAGGTTTTAACTCACCTATAGTTCATGGATGACACAATATTGATGGAAGTAACCAACCCTATGGAAGCAAAAATGATCAAAGATAATATTAACATTTATATTTAGGACATAAATCAAGTCATTAATGATTAAAAATCCAAAGTGGTCTACATCAATTTTGATCAAAGGCTTTAGGAGAGAATTCTAGATATTTTAATATTCATGAGGACTTCTCCAAGAGATCTATTTAGGGATCTCTTTGCATTTTAAATAGCTTAAGATAGTTACCTAGAGGAATCTATTAGACTATATCAAATATAGAATTAACCATTGGTATCACAAATGGTTTACCTTTAAGGGTAGATTACATATTGTAGGTAGTCATTACATTAAGCCAATATACAAATTTTCTATCATTGATGCCTCACATGCCATATAAAAAGAGTTGGACAATGACCAAAAATATTTTATGAGGATGATCAAAAGGAGATAGGAAATAGACATTTGTAGGTTTTAAGAACATAAGCCATCCCAAAAAAATGGAGGTTTGGGCCTAAGGACATCAAAGGTAAATAACAAAGCTTTGGATATAAAGCTTTATTGGAGGTGGATCTCAAAACCAACTTCTTTGCTCAACAAAGTTTTAACAAATAAATATTTGGGACAAGTGAATCTAAATAATGTTAGTCATTTAACTTCAGATAGGAAAGGATCTATATCATGGCACACACTAAAGCTATGATCAAAGGAAGTGAAACATGAATAGTTTTGGAAATTTGAAAGAGAGAAGGTACACTTTTTAATAGATTTGTGTTATCAATATCCACCTACCATTATTGAATTCTCAAAATTACAATGGATAAAAATTGCCAAGGAAAGTAGGGTTTAGATTAATATTGAAAGTTATTTCAAAATCAACTAGATCATGGACTATAAGTTTAAATAGCCAAATAAGTTGGCCTAGTGGCCAATTCAAATCCCTTCAAAATTGGCACCCATCATGACAAAAATCCTAGGAAAAAGATTTTTTCATAGATAAGGATGTCAGGTTTGAATTAGCATGGGGATATGGGAGCCTAGAGTCCACACAATGAAGGATGGATATGAAGAGATTCTTCTAGACTGTCCTCATGAATATCAAGTTGAGCATTAGAGAAATATTTGGTAATCTAAGGGTTGGATGGAAGTGAAATTTTTTACCTCATAATTCATGCATAATTTAATTCTTACATTTGATAATATAATACATAGGGGAATCATTGGTCCATCCCAATGTGTGTTATGCTACAAAACGAAGGAAACATATGACCACCTGATGTTTGATTACCTATTCACATGCTAAATCACAAATAAATGGTTCTTAGCTTATAAAATCTAAGCTAATATTGATCTAAACTGGATTAATATTTGAAAAATATGGAAGAGGAACAAATATGAATTTGAAACTCTTTTTATTTGGTGGAAGATTGGATTAAATTTTATTTGATAGCAATTATGGCTAGAGAGAAATGGCAAAATAAAAAAAAAAAAAAAAAAAAACTTATCATCCTTGGATGATATCTAGTAGGTCATTTGGAGCATAGTCATGGAATCTATGGTAGTGTATGGTAAAGAGGAAACTCATGTTGATATAAGGATGATGGAGAAGGAAGCTAAAGGGTAGGAGAGGAAGGACAAAGATAGTTGGAAGGCACACCTGAAAGGATGGTCTAAAGTTAACACTAATGAAGCTACAAAATGTAATCTAAAAAGTGCTTGAATTGGATTGGTCTATAGAAATCATGTTTGGACAATGCTCTATTGGGAGCTACAAGGCATGACAATGGCCACAAACAATGAAGAAAAAGTTCTAACTATAAAATTTGTTTCTCTCTAGGTAGTAAGACAAGATCATAGGAGGATAATCATACAATCATATTCTCAATCCTTGATAGGACCTTTTGATTACATGAAAAACATTGCTTTGGAGACTTGAAGGTTGAGGATTCTTATCACCCAAATTTAGCAACTATGGAGGGAATTGGATTATGTGATCCCAAATTATGTGGATAGACCTTTGAATACAATGGTAAACCTTCTGCCTAAGATGAGTATTGAGAAAAAGGTAGGAATTTAGTGACATGGTGTCGTAGTGGCATAGCTACTAAGGAGACAATTGTATATGATAGAGAGCAAATCCAACATTTCGCTAATTTGAAGCCAACATAGACACATGGTCTAAAAGGTTTGGCTCTAATGTAAGTATCCTTTTGATATAACCAATAGTAATTACCTCTTAGGTTCATAGGCTTTAGAGTCATGAAATTGTTTTGAAAAAAAAAATAGATGCTCTTGTTAGATGCTTTTAAAAAATAAAATATAATATATTAAAATTATTATATACATAAGCTGTCCTGCACTGCAAATTCAATGGTTTGAGATGGGATTCTTTTGGACCTTGGAACCCAAACCCCCACATTGCCAATCAACCCTTAATTTAATTAATTAATATGTGGTCGATAAAAGAGTCATTTTACGAGAAAGGTTTGCATGTGGAATGTTCACATCGGATTTGACATATGTTCATGAATATTCTGTATGATCATCGGACATATCTATTTTGTCGAATCACCATCCCCGGAATGTATTGCAGAAAGTGAACTGATTTTTCAATGATAGAAAATCTTAAGCGGTGTGCACCATCCATGTCATCTGAAAAACCAAAAATAAGTAGGAATAGCAAATGCCGTGGGAATATCATGGTGAAGATACAGTGAATTATGCCCCTTATTTTAATATATGGCCTTCTTGCATAATCAATGAGGCCGAGGAATATCCTTCTTTCTGTAGATGATATTTGTTGTCACATTTGGCACGGGGTGCCATGTTTTTCGTTTTTGTAAGTAACCTGCTCTTTTCCTTCCTTCCTCTCTTTCCCTTTCTTCATCTCTCCCTTTCTCCCTCTTCCTTACAGTTTAATTCCTCCCTCTTCCCCTTGAAATTTCCCCCCAGTAAGTTTCCAGCAAGTTTCCCTGAAAATGACTAAGTGTCAGGGCGCAACCCGACTTCGGGGCGAAGTCGGAGTTCGCCCTCCAAATGGAGCGCAGTAGGGACAGTGCGAAGTGTGACAAAACAGGAAAATGAGCAAAAATTGACCAAGTGCTGGGGCGCAACCCGACTTCGCAGCGAAGTCGGGGTGCGCCCTTCTTCCTGGGCGCACTAGGGGAGCGATCTAACAAAAAATCAGCTAAGTGCTGAGGGCGACACCCGACTTCGCAGCGAAGTCGGAGTGCACCCCTTTTCCAGTGCAAAGTCCGAGCAGTGGAAGAAGACAAGCACCGGTGCAACACCCGACTTCGCAGCGAAGTTGGAGTGCATCCTTTGACCGGTGCGTAGTTGGGTAAAACTAACTCAGAAAATGCTAAGGCAAGAAGGCCTTCCAACTGCATTATTTTCAGCCTGCGCAACCCGATAGCGCCCGAATTCTGGCGAAGTTGGATAAAATGCCTTTCAAGGTAGACACGTGTCATACATCAGCATCCGACAAGTATCCACCTTCGGGATTCGAGCCAAGACTTGACCGCACAAGGACAAAGCATGGGCTACACTACCGGCGCCAACTGTCACCATTTAAGCCGATGTGAAGTGCCATCTGCCGCACCTACCCGCATTCCTGCTGACCTAAGACTTGACCCGATGTGCTGCCACGTAGCTGTACCACCTTCAGGGACACCATGCTGCCAGGACAGTCCTGCCCAAAAAAATTTAGCATTAGCAGCTCCTCAGCCGCTCGTGTCAGCTACTGTCTTGTTTGGGACTTCGTGCCCATGAATGTAATCAGGGGGAAATTGGGTTATAAATACCCACAAAATTTTCATTGTAAGGCGGTGGAAGGGGAATATATTGCTAGGGGACAATTGTAGCTGTGTGTTTGCCTCAAATACAGACATATACTTGGCTCTAATTACTGTCTTTTATATTGTATGCTGCCTCTCCTTGTCATTTCTGCCTCATGTTTCTTGTGTCATTGCTTGTTGTTGTACTGAACTCTGGACTCCGACATTTGATGGCCAAGTATTCCTGGAATGCATAGATAGAGGATACATAGGATTTCTGATAGCTACAATTTCGATGTATGTTTGTAGATGACTATTTTTAGTAGTGGTGATTTATTCGTTGTCGTGCTGCTTATTGCCCCCACCCAACTCCAATCACATTTGGAATCCCTTTCTGCACTTTTATCTCTTTCTGCATTTTTATCTCTTTCCTTGCACTCTTATCTTAACACAACCCCACAGGAAGTCGGCCTTCTCCGGAGATTGGCACGGGAGGCATTCCTTCCTTCCGGCCTTTCAATCTGGTGGGCGAATCTGGGCGCATTAACAACAAATCCTTTCCTCATGGAAGATTCATAACCAACAGTTTCTCTGGCACGCCCGGTGGGACATGGTAGTTTCCCACCCCGAAATAGAATCGAAGCATGAGTGCTCGCTTCATTGCTGTTAAAAATCAGAGCACCTGGCGACTCTGCATACCTGAACATTCTCTGAGTCCGTAAAGACCGGTCCTAGCGCCTTCATACAAACGAGAAGGTGGCGAGCAAGGAATCCGGGAGATCAACCTGACCTTTACGAAATTGACATTGCCGCTCCAGGAGAGCGCGTCAGGCTGGCTGACCACCTAGCTCGCATAGACGAATCCGAAAGGGACGAACAGTCTCCATATTTTCAGGAAGCCCGAGTTGGTGAATCTCTGGCTTGCCTTCATCTGGAAAAATCACCTGGCGACTCTGACTGAGCTGAAGATCCAGATTTCTTGATCGTAGGCGCCCCTTTTTTTTAAGCTAATAGAAGACACCCTGGAGGAATCAAGGTTTGGTGAGCAGCCTTGACCTCACAAGCGGAGAAATGAATGTTCACCTACAGTCTCCATATTTTTAGGAAGCCCGAGTTTGGTGAATCTCTGGCTTGCCTTCATCTAGAAAAATCACCTGGCGACTCTGACTGAGCTAATATATGGAAGCCCGAGTTGGTGAATCTCTGGCTTGCCTTCATCTAGCAAAATCACCAGGGCAAATCCCTCATACTATGCAAAGCCCTAGAATGCAGTTGTGTAGAGCTCAAGAGGCAGATCTCGTCCAAAGTCAATGGTGGGAATATGCAAACACCGCCCAAATGCTGAATAATATGGTTGCTTGCAGTTTCCATCGGGAGACGGGCAAGGAGTTGGAAGAACTCATGCTCGAGAGCCCACAGGTGGTGGACTCTCTAGAGTGGTGGTATTGGCTCAAACCATCACCATAATCGGTACCCGAAGAGGGCTCCCGTCTGACAAATCTCCTTGCCACATGGTTCATCAATTGTATGGGTATCGGCATGAATGATAACCTGCCACGTTGCACCATGTTCGCGACCTGGCAAACTTTGGGAGGCCAACCGGACTTCAAAGATCATCTGAAGTACAATCAGATCTAGTCCGGACACTGCAGGTTCACCGGATAGGCAACCAAAGCTAGATTTGTGTTTGCGGCATGCCAATAATGCCGCAAAATTTTGTGTAAATAATATAAATAATCCGGCTAGTATGCAAAGTTTTAGTTATTTTCTTAGTTTAGTTTGTGCAGTATTTTTGTTTTTAGTGTTCTAAGAGGGCCATGGGTGCCAAGGGTTTGAGAAAGAGGTTGTTGTCGGCAGTAAGTATCAAGAAGACAGCGAGGGTGACTCTGTTGCCCAATGGATAAAGGCATGGTTCTTTGCGTCGAGGCGAGCTCGACACCCCGCGAGCCGCCAGGAATGTTGCCACATTTGGCACGGGGTGCCATGTTTTCAGTTTTTGTAAGTAACCTGCTCTTTTCCTTCCTTCCTCTCTTTCCCTTTCTTCATCTCTCCCTTTCTCCCTCTTCCTTATAGTTTAATTCCTCCCTCTTCCCCTTGAACTTTCCCCCCAGTAAGTTTCCAGCAAGTTTCCTTGAAAATGACTAAGTGTCAGGGCGCAACCCGACTTCGGGGCGAAGTCGGAGTTCGCCCTCCAAATGGAGCGCAGTAGGGACAGTGCGAAGTGTGACAAAACAGGAAAATGAGCGAAAATTGACTAAGTGCTGGGGCGCAACCCGACTTCGCAGCGAAGTCGGGGTGCGCCCTTCTTCCTGGGCGCACTAGGGGATCGGTCTAGCAGAAAATCAGCTAAGTGCTAGGGGCGACACCCGACTTCGCAGCGAAGTCGGAGTGCGCCCCTTTTCCAGTGCGAAGTCCGAGCAGCGAAAGAAGACAAGCACCGGTGCGACACCCGACTTCACAGCGAAGTCGGAGTGCGCCCTTTGACCGGTGCGCAATTGGGTAAAACTAACTCAGAAAATGCTAAGGCAAGAAGGCCTTCCAACTGCGCTTTTTTTAGCCTATGCAACCCGATTGCACCCGAATTCCTGGCAAAGTTGGATAAACTGCCTTTCAAGGCAGACATGTGTCATACATCAGCATCCGACAAGTATCCACCTTCGAGATTCGAGCCAAGACTTGACCGCGCAAGGACAAAGCATGGGCTACACTACCGGCGCCAACTGTCACCATTTAAGCCGATGTGAAGTGCCATCTGCCGCACCTACCCGCATTCTTGCTGACCTAAGACTTGACCCGATGCGCTGCCACGTAGTTGTACCGCCTTCAGGGACACCATGCTGCCAGGACAATCCTGCTCGACAAATGTCAGCATCAGCAGCTCCTCGACCGCTCGTGTCAGCTACTGTCTTGTCTGGGACTTCGTGCCCATGAATGTAATCGGGGGGAAATTGGGCTATAAATACCCACCACATTTTCATTGTAAGGTGGTGGAAGGGGAATATATTGCTAGGGGACAATTGTAGCTGTGCGTTTGCCTCAAATACAGACATATACTTGGCTCTGCTTACTGTCTTTTATCTTGTATGTTGCCTCTCCTTGTCATTTCTGCCTCATGTTTCTTGTGTCATTGCTTGTTGTTGTACTGAACTCTGGACTCCGGCATTTGATGGCCAAGTATTCCTGGAATGCATAGATAGAGGATACATAGGATCGCTGATAGCTGTAGTTTCGATGTATGTTTGTAGATGAATGCTGTTAGTAGTGGTGATTGATTCGTTGTCGTGCTGCTTATTCCCCCCACCCAACTCCAATCACATTTGGAATCCCTTTCTGCACTTTTATCTCTTTACGCATTTTTATCTCTTTCCTTGCACTCTTATCTTAACACAACCCCACAGGAAGCCGGCCTTCTCCGGAGATTGGCACGGGAGGCATTCCTTCCCCTCGACCTTTCAATCTGGTGGGCGAATCTGGACGCATTAACAACAAATCCTTTCCTCATGGCAGATTCGTAACCAACAATATCCTTTGTGGAATACTACATAAACGTCATCACTCAGCAATGGCATGTACATAATCTTTGTGTAGCGATTGGTAGAGGCTTGTTAGTTTATGTGCTTAGTATTTGTTGGGCAACTTTCCTTTGGGTCGAGGTAATACAAAGATTTCTCAAACCGTTGAATAGTTCAATTCCAAACAAGCCAAAGGGGAGTTGCCCTGCAATTGCTTCACACAGTTTTTTATCGTTTTCTTACCAGGGTGGATAAGGGTAGATGTAGTCATGAACATAGAGGTCGCTATAGTATCAGCTAAATCTTATTATCTTTATTTCAATCACTATAGCTATGGCTGTTTGCTTCGGTTGACTTTTGTGGTTAATTTGAAGATGTTTTTATGAAATTTTTAGATGATGTATATTAAACCTAAGCTATTACGATGTTAGTCTAAATTCTAGTAACAATATACGAATGCCAATGTTATTGTCTCGTTTGACCTTATGATCTAAAGCTGTTGCTTTCATCAGTATTTTGACGTAAAAGAATAACAATTACTAACTATTGAGTTCACAACAATATTTTACGTTTAGATTGGGGGATTGGGGGATGGTGTGATGAGCAATTATAGGGCAAAAAACTCAGAAGAGATCGCTATGAGAAGCTAGAGTACGCAGGAGATCTTTAACCTGCAAAAATAAATATTTTACGTTTTGACTCCTTCCATCACGATGGGTTTCCTTCCTAACATAATACCTTTGGGAAAAAAGACACAAACGGTTCCTCGAAAAATAAGTGTACCTCAGAGGAGAAAGTTGAGTTGCAAAATATTTGTTTTTTTATTTTTTTAAACTAATGAATATGGTATTTGGCCTTGTTCCTTTCGTCACACGTGGGGATGGGAATTTGGGCTTATTAGTGGTGTGCCCAAAAAAAAAATAGGGGAAAAAAGTGTGACTGATGAGTTTAAGCGAAAATTAAGAAAAATAAATAAATAAATGTTCCGAAGATTGAGGCAACTACACAGCGTACAGCTGTTACGGTGAAAGCGGGCATTCAATTGTTTGTAAATTAAACTCGCACATTATTATAGTAAATAAATAATGCCCGGAGAGCCGATTATTGAAAACGCGCTACAGCTTAAGGCAACGAGGCCTCATTATGCATTCACCACCCACAAATGTGGGTCCATATTTTCTATTCACACACTATCACAAGTTATAGAGAGGTAAAGGAGAATGACGGCTTGTTTTTTTACCTTGGTTTCCATTCACGGAATCTTTGAACACAAAAAATCCAACTTTCTAAAATGATAGTCCCTGTTTACGTGCAATATCCATTTTGTCATCACCATGGAATTTCCTTAGTCAGCATGTGCTGTCTGAGTATTGCATGATGGAATGACGGCTTATTTTTTTACCTTGGTTTCCATTCACGGAATCTTTGAACACAAAAAATCCAACTTTCTAAAATGATAGTCCCTGTTTACGTGCAATATCCATTTTGTCATCACTATGGAATTTCCTTAGAGAGCATGTGCTGTCTGAGTATTGCATGATGGGCAAATAGTTATTCAGCATTGTATGGCATTTGGATTTTGTTGAGGATTGCACAAGCAATAACTGCAGCCTTCATTTCTGAATAATAGTTTAAAACCCACATTGCCAAGCTGGAAGAAATATAGTTTTATTTTTTAGAACTATAGACAGCATAGAAATATCATCAAAATAATTTTAAAAATTTTGATTTTTTTTTTTAACACTTTTATAAGTGCATATAATTTTCAATCAAAGTGAAAAAATTATTTGCTTGTATATGGATTTGAAGAGAAATAGAAACATCAAAAGCATAAATAGAGGTTATTGCTGTATTTTTTAGTTATTGCGGATGTAAGAAATTTTGGGAGACTATGTCATTAGTTTTTTTATGTTTTTTAGGAGAGATATTGTTAACCTCATTTATATTGGACTTTCAATTGCATTTCAGTAATATAATTTTTTTTTTGTTGGTAAAATTAAGAGAAGAAAAGGGTTTTAAAAGGCTCCCACAACTTTTACAACTGGTTCGAGGAGGAGCAAACACAAAACTAACCAAGGAGGGTTTTGAAAGGTATCCCACAACCTTGAACAACACTAATGGAGCATAATACAAGAACAATAAACCACAGCTCCATACGAAGAACAAACCACTGCTGCCAAACATAAATAGAAAAAACCACGCACAGGATGGCAAGCTACAACCTCAACCAAAACTCCAACCGGAGTTAGGTCAACATCAAGAGACGCTTCCATGAACGGGAAAAAGAAACCGCCCTCCCAAGGAGTCAAAAAAACAAAGACAAAAGGCGGTAATAAATTAAAATTTTGAAAATAAAAACTATTCCTGCACAAGGAAACCACAAACCGTCATCTGCCATCTGCAGAGGAAATCGCCAACGACACAACGATCCCCTGCAACTCGTGGAGAGACCCAACAAAACAATCCTGCCCTAAGAGAAGGTCGCCAAAGGAATACTAAGAACCCCACGAAGCCAAAAGGACCACCACAGGCAGAAAAAAAGATTCGAAGCCAGAAACAACGTCCCCTGCATCACTTCTTCAGACACCAAATGCTCACAACAGCAAACGCAGGAGCAAAAAAACTGCCAAAGCAAAAAATAGGTGAACCCCAAAGCATCAGAAAAGGAGACCCCATATAAAACGAAGCCCAAGGCGAAGAAGAACCCCAATAACTGGGACCCCTAAAGGAAAGCAACACATCCCTGCAACGAAAACACCCAGACTATCTCGAGAAAACCCAAACTATCTCAAGACCATGAGGGCAATACTTCCACAAATCTTGGAGAAAAGACCTCTGCTGCCAGAACCACCAACGAACCACCTGAGCATCAGAACCTTGACTTGGCACCAACTAGGAAAAATAGCCAAAAGCAACTGAAATAGCAACACTCCATATTCACCCCCAACAGGTTTGGTTCGACCTTTGGTCAGATCTCCTTTCCACAAGGACCCCACAATGGTTTACTGAGAACAAGAAGAAAAGTAAAACTGAATGACCAAAAACCCTCACAAGAAACCAACCCAAAAGAAAAATAAGTTACACTAACATATTATTGTGGATTTTTTTTTTTTTAAGGTTTTTACCCAAATAAATCATGGTGTCCTTCTTGTTTCATTGTGTTTGATTTCAATTACAATATATATATTTTTAATTCTTTGTTCTTATCCTATAAAATTTGTAACTATGTTTTCCCTTGTCTTGGTATAGTTATCGAAGTTTATTTTGTTGTCTTTATTATCAGCTTTGCTAGCCCTTTGGATCTTTTATTTGCACACACTTTTGCATACCAAATGTATGATAAATCTTACACAGACTATTTTGGTGAAACATGAAAAAATCTAGCAGAAAGTAACAAAAATAAATCTAAGAGAAAAATGTAAGATATAAGGTGTGTTAGAGACCATAAAAGAATAGCTCCTAGAGATTCGCAATATGAGAGAAGATAAAAAAAATTGAAGTTACTCCAAGAGAAAGAGGTATTTTCTATGATTGCAAATAGGTTTCCCAAGGTCAAAAGCCAACATGCTAAAATTGTTGGTACTACTCATGAAAAAATTCTACAAAGTGAAAATTAGATTTTTTCAAGGAATGGAGAAGTTGCAAAGAGAGGGATTCCAAAGAGGATTTGTTGGCACAAATCCAATTGTGAATATATGAAAAAATATAACAGTCTGTCACTTTGTTCTAGCAAATAACTTGGCTCTATTGTAGAACCATTATGGTAAGTGGATCTGATTTTAATTTTGTATTCTTAAAAAAATACAGTAATTCATTTGTCATTTTGAGATGCATACTCAAGGAATGGCTTCCAATATTTTAAATAATATGGCACATGATGGCCAAGGACTTGAAAAATATGTCCAGTAAATGAATGATCATATTGATGTGCTCTCATAGCATTAACATATGGTTCTTGGATGCTATAGAAAATTGGAAATTTTCATCAAGAATATAAGCATGCACTTGAATGTGTAGGAGGAGAATCTACTATTGCCCCACACTTTGCATAAAAAATAAGTGAAAAAATCAAACAAAAAGTGCGACAATGTATTACAAGTTATAGGAAAATAAATTATAAGCATGTATGCACCCATGAAGAAATATATAGGCATAAACCATCTCATATTTTATTTTACTCTAATTATTGTGGATTGGAAGGGTATATATCCTAGTTTTGTTGGGACATTCACCCTTATAAATATTATGGAAAAGAAATCAAGAGAACAATTTGTGTAGGAAGCTCTTGCTTTCAAAATACAGGAAACAAATCCTAAAAAGGAAAGCAAATATTGAAGAAGATTTTTATCATTTCATTGCAAATCCCATAAGGTTGAAATATACGTGGATCTATCCAAGCAAATGAAACATGATAGAGATTTTAGAACCTTATTTCTTTCAAATATTCAATTGCAAGTGGTTCATGACAACCCTCATGTTGTGGAGTGACCACATCTAAAGAAAAACAAATCATATCTCAAATAGTGTTAGACATTCATTAGGTTTGTCCTATCCAAATATTTTTTCTTTTAATTATTTATTTGTATATCTTTTTGAATAATTATACAACAAGAGAATATTATTGGTGAAGGAAACGTCAATCTAAATTTGGGTATGGAAGTATATAAATAAAATTATTTTAACAAACTATTTTGGGAGATGAAAATTAGGGGAAATCCAATTGTACTTTTCAATGATAAGCTATTTTTAGATAGTCATTTCATTTGGAAAATTTTAGCTATTTTTTTCTTTGTTTAGATTTTTCACAAACAATTGAGAATAAGAATTTTTGTATCAAAATAATTTTTACCCTTCGTACTTTACTTGAATATAGTTTTCTCATAGGATTCTTGAAAGCAATAGACATTTTAAATCATGGGATCCAACACCATATTTGCACCAGTGATGTTCCTCTACCAAATTATGGTCCTCTTTCCACAACCAATGGATTATTTTTCTCAATTGATGTGTTTCCTCTTTTTAATTTTACAAGTAGATAAAGAGGGGGAAAATAGGGAAATAAGGTTCCATTGAAAATCTATTTGCATTTTTTTTTACTTTTAAATCAGGATTTTAGATTTCTTACAATCAACTTTGATTTGGAGGTTGTTCATATTTTCTTATAAGAAGGAAGAGTTTAGTTAACCATAGAAAAAAAGAAAAATATCTAGTTTGGAGAAAATCTTGACATTTATATTTATGTTATCAAAATTTATAGGAGAAGCCTATCATACTTGACATTCTTTGTTATGCTATAGTGTAGTCATTCTATCATTTTACCAAACAAAAAGAAAATATGAGATGTAGTTTTCTATGAAGGCTTAGTTTATGTTGATTCTTCATTTTACCATGCTCGTTATGACTAGTTTTCATTTGTGGTTATGTGAGCTATTTTGTTCCTAAAGTTCAAAATAAAACTTCATAGTAACTTATACTTGTGTTCTCGTTATGGCATCCTCATGCTAAAATACTTTTGTTAAAGAGAAATATTTCATGACATATTTACTTTCCATTTTTTGTAGGATGGTGTATTATCTATTTTTCATGACCATATCAATTATTTTATTATGACATGTAGCCCAAACAAAGGATGGTATTCTGGCATTTGGAATTATTGTTCATTGGAGGATGATAAATATTAGACAAGTTCGATGGATGGACAAATGCCATTGTAATTGGTTGTAGGTTTTTCATTTCATGGGAAGCATGTTGTATATGAATGTGGTTTTTGGCTCTTCATTTTTGTCATGTATTTCTTGGTTACAGTGGAATGGAAAATACTATGAAACCTTTGTCAAATGCTCAAAACCATCCTATAATGAAATATGTATTCGCAAACACAACCTATGTGTATCACAAATTTTTATCAACCTTGGTTTTCTAATTACTTTTGAGTCTTCCTCTAAATTATTTACATATTTTAGGGAGCATGGAAAGTTTCATAATAGTGAAGTTATAGGTTTCATATTATTTGATTTTTTTGTGTTGATTGGTTGGATAATTATTTAATGTGGGTGTTTATATGATAATTAAATTTGAATCCCAATATAAAGCCATATTATATTAGTATCAATTACTAGTTTTGTCACTTCATTATAGGTATTCATTTTTGTGCTTGTATCAAGTTTCTATATCTCCATATTTAGCGTACATTTGAACAACATGTGTGTTTGTTGCTGACTAGGTATTAGTTTCATTGAATTGGATTTTTAGGATCAAGAACTTCTGATTGTAGAGATATCATTAGGATTGAAGGATGATCAATTAGAAAAAAATCTTGGATTTTAAGAGAAATGAGAAAATAAAATGTAATATAGATGAAGTTGAAGAGGAAAGGACTTGCCTTTTGACCTTTTATGCCCTTCTTTGTGTCCTCCTTGATGTAAAAATATAAATAGGAGATATTTTTGCATTTTCTAGTTATTATCATGGTATGAATTTTGTGATTAAGTTGGATTTGTATGAGCTTTTACACGCACTCAATTGAATTTTAATAAAATAATCTACAACTATGTATTATTGTAATTTTTTTCTCTAAAAATTCTTTATATATGTTTCATATCATTTTAATTAAATTTGATGATGTATCCATGGAGTATATCCTTTAATCATAAAATTTTTAACATAGTTATGGTTGTTTGATATATTTTTATATTTTAAAATTAAAAAATAGTAAATAATTATTACTAAATTAGTAAATATTAAAAATAATGTTTATATATTTATATAAATATATATATATATATATATATATATATATATATATATATATATATATATATATATATATATATATATATATATATATATATATATATATATATATATATATATATATATATATATATATATATATATATATATAAGGGTGGAAGAAGGGGTTTTGAAAGGAGCTCCAAACCTATTACAAGAGAAACCACAAAAATTAAGAAATCACACATTCAAAACAAACATACATAGGACAACCTATAAAACTAAACAAGCTAAAGTACATAAATCAACAAAGAGAAGTAGTCGACCTAGAATATGTAGAATATAAGCCCAAGAGAATAAAACAACCATAAGCACTTGGAAAGAGAACCAAAATATGGCATATCAAACTTGCCTACTGGGCATAGAGTCCACCAACTAGAATCCTCGACATCTTCACTCTCTAGGGTATAAACCTACAACAATCTATTTAACTTCTAAGCCATTTAAAATTTTCTTTGATCCTACCCATCAACCTAGATGCTTTTCCATAGTTTTCTACCATTATTCCACTTGCTATAATCATGAACCCAAATCTCAAAATTTTGAGATAACTCCTACTCAAGGTATCCCAAATCCATATCCTCTTTAAGGGAAAAATTTCTTAGCCAATAATCGTTTCAAAAGTGAACATGTTTGCCATTCCTAATCCTTCATTTGCTTTCCTTTCACAACAAAGGTATCATCTTTTGCAAACTATTGCAAAGGTTGGAACTTATGGGAAAGTCCCTCTCTTCTAGAAAGTTTGTATATTTAAGATATTTAGCTTGAATAATATTAATCCAACCAACATATTCCATATTTTATAGTTTCCATCCTATTTTCCCTATCACGGTTGTATTTAACTTCTTGAGTTTTCTTAAACCAAGATCTCTACCATCCTTCTTTTAGTAGACAAGATCCCATACCACCAAAGGAATTCTTTTATTTTCCTCTAAAATCGACCATAAGAAATTTCTTTGCATTTTTTGATCTTATCAAAAATCTTGGCATGCATCTTAAAGAGAGATGGAAAATAAACTAGAATTATTTGGATTGAAGATTTCACCAACTGAGCTTTCTCTACATAGTTCATCAAAACCCCTTTTCAACTAGCCAATTTACTAAAGATCCTTTCCACCATAGGGTTCCACATCTCTTCCTTCACTCTCCCTTTGAAAAACAACATTCCTAGGTAAGTAGTTCGAAGGGTACCTATCCCACAATAAAAAATTAGAGCAATCTTCTATTGTCTAATAGCCGAATTATTAAAAAAGTAGATCTTGCTTTTAGCAAAGTTTATTTTCTGACCTACATCAATCTCATATCTCTCCAAAATAGCTCTTAACAATCTAGCCTAGGGGATTAAAGCCTTAGTGGTGATAAAAGTGTCATAAACAAACTACTAGTGAGAGATGGTATTAATAGTAAACGTAGGATTTATAGCACTTATACATCTATAAAAATTAGCTTTTGTTATAGATCTCCCATGAGCCTCAACTAAAATTATAAAGAGATAAGGGGATAAAGGGTCCCCTTGCCTAAAGCCTCTTTTGCTTGGAAAGTAACTCCTAGTTGAATGATTCACCAAAACTTAGAACATTGATGAAGAAAAATAGGCTTTTACGATATCAGAACAATTCTAATGGAAACCAAAACTTCTTAGTACTCTAATAAGGAAGTCCCAAGAGACCATTTCACAAGCCTTATTCATATCTAATTTTAGGAGCATCCTTTCTTCCCCACTTCTATCAAGTAAATGGATAATCTCATGCATAGTAATAATACCAAGTAAAATTTATCTTCCTTTGATAAATCCCCTCTAGTGGTGCTCAATGATAAAAGAGAGCACCACTTTGATTCTTTTTGTAAAAGTTTTCAATAAAATTTTATAAATAGAATTGCGAAGACTAATAGGTCCAAAGTTAGAGAAAGAGTTAGGTCCCATTACTTTAAAAATGAGAGGTAAGAATTTAGAATTAATATCATTTGGAATAAAATGACTCTTTTAAAACTCCTTAATAGCTTGAATGATATCCCCACCCACTATATTTTAGAAATATTGAATAAAACCTATTGGGAAACCATCAAGACTAGGATTTTTATCCCCATTCATATCAAAGAGAGCATTTTTAATATCCTCATCCTTAAAAGAGCTAATTAAGAAATCATTCATTTGTTCAGTCACCACAACAAGAATATTATATAACAATTCACTCATTGCCTCATTAATAGGATCTTTAGTGCCAATTAGACTAAAAAAATACTTCACGACTTCTCCTTTGATCTCCAAAGGGTCCTTAAATAGTTGTCTATTAGCTTTGAGAACTTCTAAAATTCTATTATTGCTCTAATGTTTAAGAGTGGAGACATGGAGAAATTTTGTATTGTGGTCTTCGTCTTTGAGAAATGTTATTCTTGACTTTTGATACCAAAAGGTTTCTTCAAAGGCCAAAAAATTATGGAGATACTTAAGGTTCCTTGTTCCTTGTATCCTCTAAAAGGCCTTCCATAGATATCAATTGTTCTATATTCTACAACTGAATTTTTAAATCAGACGTTTTTGAAAGACATGACCGAAAACATATTTATTCCATAATTTTAGGTTTCCCTTAACAAAATGGAGCTTTTCAACAACTTGTAAAAGCTTAGTGCAAGAGAAATCAACCTTCCTTCATTCATCAATTTGAGCTTTCAAGTTTTCATGTCTAAGCCACATCATTTCAAATATAAAATGTATTTCAAACCTTCTTCTAGCTCCCCTTATTTCACATAATAAAGGATTGCGATCTAAACCAATTTTTGGTAGGGTTTAGAGAAGCACATCCCCTATAAGAAACTTGTTTTATTTGGAGAATAGGACTATATCAATATTGACTTGAATAAGTTGATCTCCAAGATATCTATTACTCCAAGTGTATTTGGCTCCTCTCAAATCCACATCCAAAAGCTCATTAGATCTAACAAACTGAGAAAAATTAGACATACCTTCTAAAATTATAGGGTTTCCCCCTTTCTTATTCGATGAATTCAATGGGGAATTGAAATCCCCGACCACAATAAAAGGAATTCCTTTAAAATATTATCTTTGATGACTCAAATTCTCCCATAAATGCTTTCTATCAACAACAAAATTTGGAGCATAGATATTAGTTAAGATGCATTGTGTATTTTTCTCTTTGCAATGCTAAAGAACAAAGATAAATCTGTTAGATTGAATGATGAGTGTTCATTCTAATTTATTTTTATTCCACATGCTAACAACCCCTCCAAAGATACCCAAGGTAGGACTAGAAATAAAATTAGACTCCCTTCAAATTTTGTGCTTGACTGGTTCTATAGTCTAAGTGTCCAATTTAGTTTCCTAAAGAAGAATGATTTGAGATCCATTGCCTTTTCTCAACATTAGACTAGTCTATGCTTGGTTGAGGCATTGAATCCCATGATATTTCTTGAAATAAGCTTCATTTTTTTTTTTTTTTTTTTGCATGGTGGCCCTTTATTTCCCCCACCCAAGGTAATAATAGTTTGAATTTTGTTTTGCAATATCTAATTTTATCTCTTTTTTCTCCAATTTTCTGATTAGACCAATTTTCTGATTAGAAGGTCTTCCCTGAGATTTAACATCACCTATATCAACCACTAATTTTTTTTTTATGTTTAGTCTTTGAAGTTTGATATGAAGTAAAAATAAAATTCAGAACTATTATTTATGACAATAAATGGTTTTAAAATTCTCCCCATCAAATCAAATTAAAACTAATAATTAAAATAATAAAATAATAATCATCTCGAGTTTTCCTTTTTAATAAAGCTTTTTACAATGTGAATCCATTATAGCTCGCATAATGTTAACCGTCCATCTTTAAACAATCGTACACATCCGTAATTTTACCAATAATTATTTAAAAATAATTAGTGTACTTGGGAGAAGAAGAGACATTATTTATAACAATAACAAAAGTCATTTTATATTTAACTAAGGGTGCATTCAATATCTCTAAGTGTCCTCTACTTGACGGAAAGTCCTCAAGGTTAAACTTTGACGGGCAACCTGTCCGTCAGCTGGTAAGTAGGTTTGACATTATAAATTGGTGAGTCTATTATATGTATAATTCGAGTGGGTAAGAAATTCAAAATTTGAAATTGATCAAACATTGTTGTATATTATATTATAATAATCAAATTTTAATTAAAATAAACATTTTTATAAATTCAATTATAATATTATAATATTATAACCTTGATATCATACACCTTCAAATTTAATTTGAAATTGATGAAACATTGTTATATACTATATTATAATAATCAAATTTTAATTAATTTTTTTTTTTATAAATTAATACTAATATTATAATATTGTAACCTTGATATCATACACCTTAAAATTTACTTACTCACATAGCTTAATTATAATATTTTGTTCAAAACATTGTTAAAATTAACATCAAAAATATTATTTTTCATTTGTATGGAATCTAAGCTTAATAATAACTTGAAATCTCCATCAAAATTAACCGATTAACTATTACTTTTTAAATCTGCTTTGGGTCTAAGGTGTCTGATTTCATTGAAGATCATAATGGGCAGAGAAAATGGAAACAAATTAACATTAATGAATTGTGGAATGAATTGAATCAGCTTCAGGCACTCCTTCATTCGATTTTCATATGAGCTCAAACGCACACTGACCAATTTTTTTGGGAAGCTTCCGAGTCAGGTGTTTTTTTGGTTAAATATGCTTTTAAAATTTTGCTTTCTGATGAACCTACTGGGTTGCCCTTCAAGCTTGTATGGTTAAAGAACCTGATTGCTAAAATTGCATCCTTCCCTTGGGTCTCTATTCAAAGGAAAATCTTGACCAATGATAACCTTCTAAAGAGATGAATGTTTATTCCCAATAGGTGCATCTTTGCTGCTCCAATTGGAAGTCTCCACATCATATTTTTCTGGACTGCCCATTCACAACACCTATTCTTTACAAGCTTTTTGAATGGTTCAACATTTCCTGGGTTTGCCCCCAGTCCGTTGCTGATCCCTTCCTCAGTGGCCTTGTCCCTTTATTAATCTACCCTAAAAATGTTTTGGCAATTCTATCTCCATCACTTCATGTGGCATATCTGGTTAGAAAGAAATAGACGCATCTTCAAAAATCTGTTCCAGAATGCTGATTTATTATGCTGATTTATTAGGCACCAAAATTCTCAATGCAGCTAAAGAGAATGGCGATTTGGTTCCTTTTCAATCCAAGCCTTGTCCGTATTTTGAAGTGAGATTAGCCAATTCCTTGGATTTTCCCATTATCTCTTCTTCATGCCCTACCCCTCCACATAGATGCCTGTCGTCTTGGAGGACAGGTCTGGTGTTGGCAGAGTTCTTAGAGATTTTAAAGGTAATGTCATCCATGCCTTTGTCGAACCACTTGGTATTCAGACTAATCAAGTGGCTGAAGCTAGGGCAGCTAGGGAACTATGACGGGGCCTCACCTTTGCTCCAATGTTTATCTCCTCAAATATTCTGGTGGAAGGGGACTTCCTAACCACCATAAACTATTTCAAGAACAATAAGATTCCTTCATGGAAAAGTTCAAAATTGAATCGATGAGTCTAAACTCCTGTCAAACAATTTCCAAGATATCATATTTTAGCATACCTTCCAAGAGAATAACAAGTTTTTTGATGCCCTTGCAAATTACGTAGAGACTATTGACTAATTGTCTACCTGGAATTCCACTCTGCCTTCAATGTTTGAGTAGTTTATTGAAATTGATAAAGCTTCCTCTGTCAACTATACACATTTTACTGAAGCCACCCGTTCTAGATCCACTTCATCTCTCCAGATGGCGCGTGACCTCCCTAACCCCAATGCTGACAGGGAGCATACCAATCATTTTCATGTTGCAGATTTGGAGCAAATTTGTTCTTCTCCTGTCGTCCAAGCAAATTTTGCCTGTTGTCTGTTATCATTTTTTCAAGTCCTTCTGTCTCATGTTTATTTTGACTCGTGTCTTCATTGATTGCCCTTTGTTTAGGAGGTGTGCTCTTTGGTCTTCCTCTTTTTCACCTCCTTGCCTCTTTCGCTCTAATTTTTGTTGTGTGGTTTTGTACTGCTATCTATGCCATGGTCCCTTTTTCCACCATAGTTTTGCTATTCCTTCCTCGGAGTTTTTACAAAGCCCTATCTCTTTTGTGCCTATGGGATTTTTTTTCAACCCTGGCCACTTTGTTTTCTGCCCACCTTTGCTGAAGGTGTCAAACAAATGCCTTTTTAAGCTGGCCCTTTTCTGTTGGACTGCTCATTGTCTTGATTCAAGTTTTTGTTGTACTTATGAAGTCATGTCTGTGTCATCCTTTCTGTGCATCATGGACCTGTTTGTGGAACCTTATGTGGTTATCATGGATTCAATGGCAGAAAGTTATTTTGCTAGCAAAAGGTGCTTGCCTTTTTTTCAAGCGGTTCAAACGGGAAGACCCTGAGATCACCTTAGCTTTCATGGAAACTCGGGACAAAGGGAAAGTCACTATCAAAGGAAAGAACTATGTGCTCGACATTAAGTCTCTTTTTGAACTTACTGGCCAACCGGCTACGGGATATCCATCAAGAGGGAGAAGCATAATTAGGAAGAAGAATTGAAAGAGATCAATGATAAAGAATTTCTGCAGGAGATCCAACAGTATCATCCACCTTGTGGATCTGTGCACTGCATTAAACTCTCACTTACTCAAGAAACCCCATCCTAATACTGATCTGAAGGCAATTGCTGAAGACACTCATAATTTTTCTGAGGAGTCCCCTGCTACAGGGATTGATGTAAAGGAGTTTACTACTGCTAGTAGGCCCTTCATGCTGAAACCTACAATCTGATCTTGCTGTATCTTCCTTTGCTATTTGGTTCTTTGTTTTGATGCCCTCTGGCTGTGTTCTGACGGTTTGCTTCCTCTCTGCTCTCTTTTAGGGTTTCCCCTTTCTTGTTCCTCTTTGTTTTCTGTTTGTGGTTGGTTTTAATGTTTCTCTGAGGTCAGCCTCTAGTTTTGTAATCTCCTATGCTAGTTCTTTTCTTCTATGGAATGCTTTCTCTATGTATTCAGGTTTTGGTCCCTATTAAAACCTATTTAATATATGAAACCTATTTAATATATATCTCACAAAAAAAACTATTACTTTTTAAAAGTTTTGGAAGATTCAGAAATGCAGTACTACGTTTGCTCTTTGTTGTTAACGAACGTCACGGACATTGCCTTTCAAGGTCATATTTAATTTTTTTCTGTAAAATAAGGGCAAAGTCCTTAAAACGCAAATTTTGTGTAGGGCTTCGGCTCATCGAATTTCCTGGGAACAAATTGGTGTAGACGTCAGCTTTTGTGTATTTAAATAAGACACGTTTTGGTAATAAACCTTTTGTACAAGGAAAAATATATAAAAACACAAACTTTGAAAAACCATAAATATAAGATAATTTAAACAGTAAAAAAAAATCTATAAATCTTGCATAAATTTTATTAAATAATTTAAAATGGAATTAAATGCTTTGTTAGTAAAATTATTAGTATAAAAGAAGAATCTTTGGACTTTAGGAAAAAAATAAAATAAATACAACTATTAATTTAGAATTGAATATTACTATTAGTTATATTTATTTTAATAAAAACTTATATATTTATTTATACTAATTAGTTTTAAAAATAACGATAATAAAAAATTTATTTATTTATTTTCTTCTTACTACTTTTTATCTTTATCTTATCCTTATTATTTTCACCTTTCTTATGTTTTCTCCTTCTTTTCCTTTTATTTACTCTATCCATTCTCTTCATCTTTCTCTTTTTTGAACCCTTGTTCACTTTACATTAAATATATCCATTCTCTTCGTCTTTCTCTTTTTTGAACCCTTGTTCACTTTACATTAAATATATCCATTCTCTTCGTCTTTCTCTTTTTTGAACCCTTATTCACGTTGCATTGAATATATCCATTTTCTTCGTCTTTCTTTTTTTCAACCCTTCTTCACGTTCCATTGAATATATAAAACGTGTATTCATTAACATATTTGTCATTGCAACAAGATTTATTCCCATAAGCTAGCAATGACATACATTTATTATTTTTCCTGTTATTGTATAATAATCGATGTTATAAAAGGAGATTGATAAATTATTATCGAATTACTATGAGTTTTCATTTTTCATATGTTAATATCTTACAAATCCATTCCTTGCTTCTCCATGTAAATGCAGTAATAGTTTTGTTAAATGTTTTAAATATTTGAATCACATGATGTATTTTTAATTTCTTATTCATTTAAATGTAATAAAAGTTTTTGTTAGACGTTTTAAAATATTCAAATCATGTATTTTTAATTCCGGTTATCCAAAATTACTAATTATAATTTTTCAAAAATATGTTTAAGAATTTTATTTTTAATTTTCATGTTTAGCCACGGGAGAAAATAATTTTCACGAATCTGGGCAGGCTGTCCAGCTTTTATGGCCGCCACAGTATTATGCGTTGTCCGTCTCAAAAGCCGCTACATAGATCTTCGCGCAGTCCGCCCCTATAATCGCCATGCCACAATCATTTTAAACCTTTTACACCGCTAAAAGCACCATGAAAGGACAAGCGTTTAGTCCAACGAGACACGAGATTTGAACCTTGGACCTCCGCCCCCTTATGGGGTTTGGATGAACTAATTTGCCATGAGAGAAAATAATTAACTTACTATATTATTGTAAAATATTAATTACAATATTAAAAAACTAAGTTTATATATATATATATATATATATATTTTATTTAATATATTATTATTTAATTTAAAAAAAAATAATTAATATGTTTAACATAAAATATTATTTAAAATATAACATGATATTAAAATTATTTCCAATGCTATAAGTTTTTTTTTTTAAATAAAGGGGTAAAAATTTATTGATAAAAATTTGGATTACAGAGTACAACTGAGCTTCCAACTAGGACTCAAATAAACAACCAAATAGGCTAAAACCACTAGACAACAAGAATAAACCACATTAAGTCTGTACATCCTTGTGGATCAACTCCCACAAGTGTTGAGAGTCCCCAGACGGGAGACTCTCCCAATTATCGATACTCCAAAGATCCAGTAGCTCAGAAGCTCTTTTGGACAGGTAATAAACAACCACATTCCATTCCCTTGGAATGTGCACAAAGGATATAAATTCAAACTCTTCACTCATTCTGAGAATCTGAATGGCTATAGAGGCCAACTGCCAATTAACTTCATCCACCCTTTTACTGTTTAAAATATTAACCACAATTTGAGAGTCAAACTCGCATATAATCCTATGCTAGCCAAGAGAAAACCCCCTCTGCAAGGCCTCAATAATTGCAAGAGCTTCCATAAAATTGTTGGAGTGAACATATTTATAAATGGAAAAGAAAAAACTGACACCACCAGTAGAATCTCTCCCAACACCGCCAATGCCAGCATGTCTAGGATTACCCCTGGACTATCCATCAGTATTAATTTTTAAAACTCCTCTAGCGGGTGTCGTCCACATACCATCTCTCCTAACCTTCTTGCTGAGCTGAGGAACCTACTAGGGATAGAAGAGTTCACACCAGACCCAAAGATACCAAGGGCTTGATGTACCTTCTCCTCCCTAGAATCCAAAAGAGGGTCCACATCACATTTGCTATGGATGGTTTCCTGAACCATGTACAGGATCCTTTGGTAGATATTTTGAACAGTCAAATAACTGCCTTGAAATATGCACCAGTTCCGTTCAAGCCAAATTTACTAGATGATGCAAAAAGGGCCCAAATTCCCAGCCACCCGAAGGAAGGGGGCCTTGGCCGGAGTTCTGCCCAGACTACTCCAAAACTCCACCAAGGATAGCACATGAAAACATGGATGGTTCCAAGCACTCCACCAACGGTGCCAAATGTCTTTGGCAAAGGAGCATTGGAAAAATAAATGAGAAGAGTCATCCTCATTATTACTACAAAGGACACAAAAAGAGGGACCCTGAAATCCCCTCTTCCTCACATTATCCCAAGTGAGACATTTATTACGAGCTGCCAACCAGAGAAAGAAGTTACATTTTGGCCAGGAAAATTTGTTCCACACCTTTTTCCACCAAGTGATAGGAAGACTCCCATACTTTTTCTTATCAAGAACCTGATAACCATAGGCTACCGAGTAGGTTTCCTTAGGATCAGGGTTCCAATCCAGAATATCTTTACCCCTCAATGAAGAACAAGGCCTCCCCATAATAATAAGAGCAAGCACCTCTTTGTCCTTGGCCAGTCCCCCCTGGGGCCATTCTTGCAGATCTTTCCACCTGTACATCTCCATATTTCCAAAATATTAAATTTTTTTAAAGTCCTCCACACTAGACCAGCATGCTTCCAAGAAAACAATGCTTAGGGAACGTAACTCAGGATATTGATTCAAGATAGGAGGGTGGCCATCCCAAGAATCCTCCAAAAAAAGAGCATATGATCCCTGATTGCAAATCCAAAACAAACCCTGCTTTATTAAATTAGATCCTCTTTTTAGAGTGTCCAAGATAACTAAACCTTTCCCAACCAAGCTGACTCTAGGGATTTCCTTTCCAATGCTATAAGTTATTATTATTAAAGATACAACTATTTTTTAAAAATATTATACTACATTCTTTTATAAATATAATCACATTATCTCTACTATAATCGCATTATCTCTACTATAAATAAAAATAAAAATTATTTTTTAAGTGATACAATTAATTAAGATAGGTATACAATTATATTTTGTAGTCAGGATATATCTTAGTGAAAATTGGGATCTTTTTTAAGAAATTCAAGTTCAAACTCTAGGTTTTATGTTTTAAAAAAATTATATTGTATTTTTAATTAGAAAAAACCTTCAAGATTGTATTCTAGAACACATAAAATCTTAAAAATGCAACATTGTCCTATGTTTATTTTCTAGCTATATCTTCATTTTAATTTGGATAAGGCGGTCCCTAATAGGACATCGCCTAATCATGTGTTCAATGCAGTCCCAACTCAAGAAATTAAGGTAGATATCGTTATCCTTTACAACATGCCATTTTTTTAATTAGATAACAAGCGAGGTTTTGAAAGGGACCTCACCATTTTTTACAAAGTAAAACATCCATAGAGATTCTCACCATTGTTTACAAAGTAAAACATCCATAGAGATTCAGCACAACTAAGAATATATGGCAAGCACTATAGACTCCAGGATAAAACAACTTGAAAGGGAAACAATACCACAAACACATGCCTTTGCTTAAAATGCTTCTCACTTACTCTGTAGCACTCAAAGAATAGGCTAAACATTGATTGATGCTATAATAATGACCAACAAGAAATCTAGGCTCAATACTCTCCACTCTACCACAACGAACACACCACGAAGTCTCCTTCCAAAAGATAAAAACAACTCCTCAGGCCAACCCTAAAAACTAACATCAATGAGGATTTTTATTGTTTGCCAAGGAACTTGAGTCTATAAAAACTGAGGTACCCAACCAAGACAACAAAGCTCCCCAAGAGCATTTCCAAAACCACCGTCAAAACCAAAGAAAAGGAGATTGACATCTAGTTAGTGGATGTCACTCAAACACCATAAATGAACCAAAACAAGAAGGAAGGTTCAACACATAAACAAGCGGGTTAGGCACCAAACTTGAAATACGGTTGAAGAGTTACCACACAAACCAAAGTTCAAAATATCCAGGGAACAAACTGTAAGAGCTAAGGTACCACTGGTGATCAAAAATTGATCCATAAACAAGGAGAAAATGCCATGTTTTCCCAGCAAGCTAGATTCAACTACTACTTCGAAGCACCCCTAGAATGTCTAAAGCCAAATCCCATACCACACCAAAAACCATTGAGCTCAACCATTGTCATCACTAACCAATATTTGAAGGCAAGGAGGGAAATATACAACCCAAATTATTAGCTCTTATTGTTGGATGCCTAAATTAGCCATCAGGTCTAGCGTAGAATTGCCTTCACGAAGGATATGTTGAACCCACACTTCCTCTCTAGAGCTAAGAATTATTTTAGCTTCAAAGATCATATTATCCACTGACCAGTTTGGAGAGGAGGAGGAGCCCAATAGATTGATAGTGTTTAGTGAATCACCTTCAACTACAAGTTTTTGGAATCCCAAGTTTTCAATCAGGATGAGACCTTGTAAAGCAGCTCTCGCTTTAGCAAACTATGATGTTTGAAATAAAAAATTCTTAGCAAAGGCACCAACAAGGATCCCTTTGTCATTTTTTATTACCCTACCAGCACCTACCGAGCCAAGATTTCCTTTTGAGGAGCCATAAAATTTGAGCTTAACCCACTCAGGTGGTGGTGGGGCCCACTTCACCAAGGATCATTGCGTTTGTTGAGGGGGATTCAATAATGCCTATGAAATAGGAAAACCAAGCTTGAGCTCCAACCTAGCTTCACTTCCCCTTCCTGACTCTAGACCCAAAAATCCTGAAATGATATTCTCTACAGAACTATCAACAATTCTCAAACAAACTAAATCTGGATCTCTCTTCTTATTCCTAAAGGCCCTCTGGTTTCATTCCCACCAAATGCCCTAGAAGGCATGTGGGAGAAGAAATTTCCAAAGCCAGGTTAGTTTTGGGGACCTGAAGGGGGAGGATCATTGAGAACATAAATCCGTAATAGACCAATGGAAAATCCATTGGACACCCAAGGAACAAGAAAGCAAACTCCACACTATTCTGGAAAATTGACATTGAGTAAACAAATGAGAAGTTGTTTCTTTCGTAGCCCCGCAAAGATAGCATCTATTGACTAGGATCATTCCTCTCTTGCGTAAATTTTCTATAGTCAGACATTTATTTTGAATGGCCAGCTAGAAGAGAATGTTCACTTTAGGAGTTAAGTGTTTAAACCAAATCTTATAGGGAGGGATCCAGAGAGGAGATTGAGCATCAAGGAGATTATACGTATATTTGATCGAAAAGGAACCATTACTCTCATTTTCCAAATCAAATGATCCCCCACATCTTCAGATTTCAAAACATGCAACCTTAGAAGATTTTTAATAGCATCCCAAACAGCCATTTCATCACTCCTATAGTTAGAAGGAGGAATCAACTTCCAAGAGTTTTGACCCTATGATCTGTCTATGAAGTCAACCACCACAGACCATGCTAAAACCTTTCATTGAAGAAAGGTGAGAATCATGTATTAAAGGAAATTCAAGAAGCCAAGTGTCCTTCCAAAAGCTAATAGATCTCCCATTACCCAAAATCCATCTAGAGCCTTTAACGAGAGCATATCTAGAGCTTCAAAGGCTACGCCATAAAATTGAGCCTTTCTCAGGTAGATGATCAACATGAAAGCACCCAGATTAAAAAAAATATTTTTCTTCCACAATATTAATCCACTCCAGGTTCTCCTTATTCACGAGTTTCCAACCTTGTTTCATGACAAGCACCTCATTCATCATTCGAAGGTTTTTGAGACCCAATCCCCCACATTATTTTCTAGAGAAGACTTGGTTCCAAGACACTAAATTAAACTTTCTCTAATCACACACACCAGCATAGAGGAAATTCTTTTGGATTCGTTCTAACTTGAATAAGACTTTTACTAGAAGATTGACATAAAATATATAGGAATTCTTTGAATAATTGACTTCACCAACATCAGCTTACTTGCTTGACTTAATAAGGTACCCTTCCAACTGGTCAGTTTCCTATGCAGTCTTCCCACTAGTGGGTGCTAGAGCTTATATTGCATTTTGCCAAAAAAGAGAAGTAAACCCAAATATTTAGAAAAAAAATTTCAAACAGCACAACCAATAATCTTAGTTATATTTTTCTATCGAGAAGGTGGTGTATTTAGAAAATAGATCAAGCTATTTGAATAATTGACTCTTTTCCCAGATGCTTTCTCAAACAAAGAGAATATTTTTTTATATTTCTAGCTTGGAACACTAAGGAGAGCAAGGAGAGAAGGGTGTCATCCGTAAATTGATGATGGGTGATTGAAGTCACTAGAACAGTAGGCTTGAGGCCTTCAAAGGAGGGATATACCAGAAAGGATCTACCACTTGCCTCCACCATAAGAATGAAAATAAAGGGAGACAAAGGGTCTCCCTATAAAAGAACTTTGGATCTTCAAAAGTACCCTACCAAATACCCATGCACAAGCTCTAAAAACTTGGCAAAAGAGAAGCAAGCCTTGATGAGAGTGATCCACCTCTCGTTGAAGCAAAATTTCAACAAAACCTCCACCAGAAACTCCCAAGAAACTCTTTCATAGGCCTTGCTCATATCTATTTTAAGGAAGAGATCAAGACTACAATTATCCTAAATGGAATGGATGACTTCATGAACTGCTAAAACTCCATTCAAAATTTACCTTCCAACTAGAAAACCACTTTGAGCTTTGTCGATGAGCAGAGGTAGCAATAGATTCAGCCTGTTAGCCATTGATTTTGATAGGATTTTATAGATTGTATGGCTTATCGTATGAAAATCATTAAAAGAGCTAGCACCTATAGATTCGGTAATTAAAGAAAGAAAAGTGGATTCACCTCCTCCAAGATCAAATTTGTGCTTTGGGCCTTCTGAAAACCTCACAAATGTTAGTTCCAATCGCATGCCAATTTTTTTGAAAGAATAGAGGGAAGTCGTCGAGACCTAGATCTTTCAACACCCCATCCCAAAGGTGGTAGTTATGATATCATCATCTGATAATGGGGCTTCTAAAGTCTGGTTCATCTCTCTTGAAACTAAACTAGGAATAAAATTTAGTAGAAAATATTTTGCTTCTCTATCTCTAACTGATTAATTCAACTCTGATTTCAAGGATATCCTCATATTGATATCCATACTCTCTGGAAATGGCATGAATTCTATTGAAACTTCTATGCTTTAGCGTGGAGAAGTGGAAAAACTTAGTATTTCAATCACCTTCTCTCATCCACAAAATCCTGGATTTTTGTTTCCACAAAATTTCCTCTCTAGCTAATATATTATGAAAATCGGATAAAAGTGCTTTCTCTTTTCTCCTAATACCCTCTGAAAAGCCACCTGATTCAATTTCTTCATCCACTTCATTCATATTATTACTGAACTTTGCTTTGGCTTTAAAAATATCACCAAAGACCTATTTGTTCCAAACCTTCAACTTGTTTTTGACCAATTTAAGCTTGTTCACCACTTTTACCATTCCCAGACCTGGAACCCACTCAAACCACCACTATAAAATTCTTTCCTCTAGATCCAGATGTGAGCACCACATTGCTTCAAATCGAAAGGGCCTAGGAAAAAATTCAAACTGTTGACAAGATTCAAACCAAACAGGATCATTATTTGAACCTACCTCGGGCAACAAGCTTAGAGAAGCATCCACAAAAAAATATAATCCTTGTTCATAAACAAACACTCTATAAAGCCTAAAGAGGATGATATTTTCTCCAAGTCACCTATTACTCCAAGTAAACCTTGACCCTTTCAAATCCAAATCCATTAATTCAAACCTGCTCACAAAATCTGCAAAATCATCCATGCTTTTAGAACATGGGTATAAACCACCTAATTTTTCAGAGGGGTATAGAGGGCATTTAAATTCCCCCGCTAATAACCATGATTCATCCTTGAAAACCTCCCTCATTTCAATCAGATAACACCAAAAATGATTCCTACTAGGACCCAAGTTTGAGGTATACACATTAGACAATACCCATATTTGGTTAGATAATTTACAAAAAAATAACAGATTAATGACTCTCTCAGATGAATAAATGACATGACCATCCACTTTTGAAAGATCCCAAAAAAAAATGAGACCCCCTACAGAGCCATTTGTTAGGCTGGCAACAAAACCTGCATTACTCCAAATAGAAGACTTAACCAAATCCAAATTACCTAACTCAATTATAGATTCTTGGATAAAAATAATAGCTAGATTCAAATATTTTACAATATAGGAGATAATACGATTCTTAGAGGGACCATTCAGCCCTCTTATATTCCATGAAATAATTTCATTTACAAAGGCTACAATTCTTAATGCTAGTTAGACATTAGCTTGAGGATCTGAAGGATTCAAGTTTCAGTTGCTTACTTCATGCTTCTTTAGAACTCTCCACCTTCAAACAAGATTGGACCCCATTCATAGTCTCCACTTTCACTTCTTTCTTTCTACGGGAAGTATTAGAGGGTCTTCCTACTTTCCTGTTAATCCCAGTGTCAATATGGTTCTTACGAAAACTCCTAGTTTTTGGCCCCGGATGCCTTTTTCCAGAACCCTGTGGGGAGTGGATAGGACATCTCTATTGGGAGATTGTTGAAGAGGAACTTCCAAACCTCCAAACCTAGCCCCTCAAAAGAGTTAAACAAAATAATATCTCTTACCTCTGCCAATGAGGGACTACCATGCCTACCAACCTTCCATCGGAGAGAAGAAAAGGGGGTCTCTTTGATTTCATCTGGGACTGGTTCCTGAACTAGATCAACACTAGTCTCCACAGGGCTAGGAGTAGCCTTCATCTCCTTATGAATCATCTTAGTGCCTTCCTTCTCAGTACTATGGGTTGGAACCGGCTCCTCCAGAGCTGGATGAGGGGCTAAAAGAAGAATTTCAGGGTCAGGACCATTGTTTTTTGGAACTTAGATATCTTTTCCTTTGGTAGAGTCTTTATTTTTCCCTTTTTCCTCCTTATTACCAACGATCCTTTCTAATGATGCATAGGGTACTTATCAAACACATGACCAAATTTTCCACAACTCTAGGCCCTGGCCTATTCTCATATTCTATATTTTGCACCTATGTTCTTCCTTTGAAATGAATTCAATAGAGTCAAGGAGGTCCGCTTCTAGATTGGCCATAACACACAACCTTCAAAAAATCATGCGGGTCTTAGCCAACGTGACCACATCAATGAACACCAAATATCCAATGTCTTTTGCAATACCCCTGAGAACATCATGATGCCAAAAATGCACGATTAAGAGAGCCTAACCCATAAAGGCATAAGGTCTACCTTCTAATGAAATGGGTTGAAATCAGTACCCTATCTACGAAGAAAAATACCGCTACATCCATAAAACCAGGGACCACCTTCTAAGATCTGCCTTGAATCTTCAATGAAGGTAAACTTAACCAAGAAAAAAAATCTTGGCAAGGCCACAGGATCCCAGAGGTTGCCATTTTTCCAAAGACCATTTTTCCAGAACCCATTTTTGAATTGAATCCATATATGGACGAGGGCCTCGAAATTTTCCAACTAAGTTGAAGGCTCCATCAGCTTTTGCCATTTTGACAATGTCATTAAGAATCCGCATTTAAAAAGACTCCAAAAAGTGATAAAATTGGAGAGGTTTCCCACGAAGATAATTAGATTTTATCACAATTTTAGCGTAAGAGATCGTATGGCCACCATTGTCCTTGTTGGCCTGATAACAATATTTACAGTAGACATCACGATCCGAAGGACCCCTTTTCCCACCTTCACCTGGGACCCTCCTATCCGAGGGTCCCAATCCTCATGTTCCACAAGGACCTTTAACTCAAAAAATATCTCTGTGATCTTGCGCAAACCACCACTGACATGTTGCCTACCATCCAACCCCTCCAGAAGCCTGCTACCCTGATCTTCCACATTTCCGCTTTTACCCAAATTCAAATTTATTTCCGCTCTTACCCAAATTCAAATTTTGAATCGCCTGGTTCTCCATTCGGTACAAAACCCTTGTTTTTTATAATTTTTTTTTTGAAATTTTGGGTTCTTATTTTTTGTTTCTGGTTGCAGGTTTCGAAACCTTAATCTATGGCGGATCAATCTCTGCCACCCCTTTCTGTTTTGCTGCTCTGAAGTTGCCGCCGCCGCACTTCCAACTCCGCTTCCTCTCACCTGTGCACAAGGGAGGTTTTTCACAGCCATATTATGCCCCTCCTACAACCTGTTCGTTGGACCTGCGTCCTGTATATCCTTTCTGCACTTCCGCCCTTTTCTGTTCTGTTGCTCCGGAGTTGCCACCGCCACACTTCCGACTCCGTTTCTTGTCACCTGTGGACAAGGGTTTTTACCTACTCCTAACCTACCCCACTACACACAACACAACGTATGATGGCAAAAATTGTGCAGTTACAGAAAACTTCTCCTGTAGCAATCACTCTTATCGATATCTATTATTTTCTTCGAAAGCAGAATTGCTCAACACATAATCAAATGACAACAGTAATTACCTAATTCTTCTCGCCTCGACAAACAGATGGTGTTGGGAGGGTAAACTTAAGAAATTTGACTTGAGGATATTCGAGAGAGGAATGAAGCTTATACTTAGAGGTCGATCCTTCTAAAGAAACGTGACAATGGATTGTTCGCGGATCCTGCTAGCCTCGTCCGCTATCTGACTTTCCATAACCATAGAAATGAGAATATATCGATATATCAAAGTTGTGATGTATGAAATCAAACATTTTTCTGCTCTTTTCTTTGATAAGATGTAATAATTTTTACTGATTATAAGTTTGATGTTTGATTATAAGTTTGAGAATCAGACAGTATATTGTAAGGAACACATTAATTTAGCTTATTGTATGGCATGTTAACAACCCACGAAGGATTAAGAATCATTGTACTTTATCATATTTGTGCATCAACAATATACTTTATAAAGTATTGTGAAGTCATTGGAGAAGTGATTTTGTGAAGATTGGTGGAGATGAATTTTAGTAGATAGTTGATGAAGAATATATTTAATTCAATTTAATTAGTTATAATGCTATATAATTGATTTTAAATATATATATATATATATATTTATTTATATTTATATTTATATTTATATTTATATTTGTTATTTTTGATAGAGTAAAGTAAGGTACGTTACATATAAGTTATTAAATAATAATAAAATTATAGTAATTTAATAATTAATTTTCCGATACTTAAACTTGAATCTTCCTATAATATTATATAATCATAATATAATACTACTACAATCTATTTTAAATTATAAAAATAATAATTTAATTTATCTCATTAGTTTTCAATTAAAATATATTACGTTTTGTAATTTATATATATGTAAATTTACATTAACATTGTTACACGTCCGTTTAATGTTAAAATTCGTTTTTAAAAAAATGAACTCTATGCGTAAATATTAATTATGTTTTTTCAGTAAATAAAAATTATGTTTTGTTCTTCCTCCATTTTTATAAGATAAACAATTTATCCATTGTTATTATGAGCAACTTGAAATCTAAGAAGAGGACACGGAAAATCAATCTCTTTAGTAGTAATGATGGAAGGGAAAATCTTGAGAATTATGTGTATGTGAGTTTCATTTTATTTTTTTTATTTATAAATAATAATTATTAATATTTTTTTATATATAAAATAAATAATTTTATTATATTATTATAATAAATTTGGAATCTATGAAGGGGATGCATAGAAAATTTATCAAAAAGTAATAGTGATGAAAGAAAATAAGTTGAGAATTAATTATATATTTATTAATTTATTATAATTTTTTAAATTTAAAATTAACTTTTTTAAAAGGGAAAAATATAATAAATAAGTTATAAGTTAAAATACTATAGCTAAAAATTAATTAAAAAATTAATAATTAAAACAATTAATATATAATTACTATGCTAATTATAATAATCAATTTTATATTTGTATTTTAAAGTTAGTTATGTAGAATTAATGTTTAAGATACTTGTATCTAATTATAACTAGACAGTGATATTACAACAAATACTAAGGCTTGGGTATAAATTGAGCAGGCCTGGTTACTAAGGCTTAAAGGTAGTCCAATTAGGAAGCCCAACTTTCAAATCCAATCTTGGGTAAAATATGCATGCTATGTAAGAAGATAACAAAACATGAGTGCCTTCCTCCATATAATATAAATCATGAAAAAGTAGGATGTTGTATTATACTCAACCTATAGCATATTTTATAATATAATTTAATTAAATTTAATTTATTCAATATTTAATATTGATAAACATTGAAAAAAAATACAATGCTCTATGTTGTCATGGTGAAGGCCAAACCCGTTGCCTCCATGATATAAATTCAAAATAGGTTAATATTGTTGCTGATATGGGTGGTACTAGATATAAATTCAAAAGAGGTTAATGATGTTGCTGATAGGGATGGTACTGACACTGATAATAATGGTTAGGATGTTCCTGTTGCCGCTTCTCCTTGGCATCATGATGACAAATGTGGATAATTTTATGTGTGATGATGTGGAAATAATTTTTGTTGTGGATGCATGCTTTTCTTTGATTTTTGGCTAAGAGAATTTAGCCAATAAAATTTTTGTATTTGCTATTTGGTTTTTGTGTGAATATCCACCAACTTTTTGTATGATTAAGTTGTATTTTTAATATAATATAGCTTATTTCATTAAAAAACAAACAAATAAATAAATAAAAGTATAAGTTCAATTTAATATAAAAATATATAAACAAAATACTTGTTCAATTCTTCAACTAAAATAGTACATTATCTGACGAAATAAGAATGTATTTTGCAAATGTATTAGTTCAAAACACTAAATAATTTTTTTTTAGTTTAGAATATAAAAGAGAGACATTTTATCTAAACAAATAATAAATCTTAAAAATTTCAATAGAAAAAAAAAAAAAACTACCTAATAAGTAGTTTATATGAAAAATTTAAAAATAAAATCTATCTTAGCTTTTAAAATATATTATGTTTTAATTAATATTTTCATAATTATTATTTTAATATTATTTATTTTATATATTATTTAATTATTTTTATTTAAAATTATTTATCAAATAAACAGTTAAAAATAATAATAATTTTTATATGTTTTAAAATACAAAATATTAAAAAAGTAAATGAATAAGGACATTGCGTGTGAATAGCTTAAGAGTTCGAGTCTTCCTTTAAAAATCGCTTAAACACAAACACGTAATTATGGGCTTTGTGGTCCATATACTGACATAACATTTTTTTTTTTAAAGGTATGCTAGAGAACGCAGAAATAACATTTATTAAAAACAAAAGGTATGTTGAAGCGGTGGTTTGCTATATTGAATCAGAAAAAAATAAAAGACGTTGATCCTCTAGTTGAAATTCTCAATAATGAGGTTCCTTGGTTCCTTAGCTTTAATAGAGGGTACTATTTGTTTCAGAGTTTTCTTCGGTTTTAACAAGGGGTTGAAAGTTGTTGTAGTAGTACCTATTTTAGAGTTCTTTAATACATTTCTTCCAGTTAACAGTAGGCGTTCCCGCAGTCCGAGAAGAAGATGTTGCTTAAAAGAAGTGATTACATATGATCAATTATTACAGTGTGTTGGAGTATCTTCACGGCAGTGTAAGGGATATATGTTGAATACAGAGCCTGACCGTTCCTCTAGAGGAAACAACATCTAAAGTTTCCTCCCCTTCTATGAGGTTTGGACATTATCTTAGTCCTCAGACAACCGAAAGAAGCTGAAGAGGAAACAACATCTAAAGTTTCCTCCCCTTCTATGAGGTTTGGACATTATCTTAGTCCTCAGACAACCGAAAGAAGCTGAAGACACTTCAACTGAAAAATTGTTTCACCTTTCTGACCCAAAAGTTTCAATAATTATGATGCCTAGAGTTACATTTCTACATTTTAAGGTTTCTAGTTTATTTAATTATATCTATTGTATATTCACCCTTTTAAGAATAACTGTAATTTGTTTCGCTTAGATTCCCGTTTTAATATTTTTTTGAGTGATAACCTTAACCAAAATAGCCTGTTTATTTATTTATTTTTGTTTGTAAAATGTATTTTATATGCTTTTACATTAAAAAATAAAAGACGTTGTTATAGGTAATAATTTAAGAGATTTGAAGAAACAAAGTATTTAGTTAAAAATCCGAAAAAGTGTTAAATATTTCTAGGGTGAACATAAAAAAAGAAAGAAAGAAAGGCAACAAGCTGGCTGAAAGAAAGAAACCTGTTTAATCTTTAATCCAGTCCAGTAGCCGAAAGAAAAATGCGTCCTGCATACGTCAACACAAGTCTCCTATTTGTCTGAAAATCGTGTTTTATACCGTTATTCCATGCCGTGAATTAACGCATAAATATGAACCGAAATACAGACTCTGTACAGACGCCTATTGAAGAGCAATGTTACAAGAACATTTGAAGCAGGTAAGATTTACGTTTGCAATAAATCCTAATGCCTAGAACATAGGCACGTGAAAACAACAGATGTCGATGTTTTACGGCATCAACTTGGAATAGTTTTGGGCCCTCTACACTGCACTACATGGAGCTTGCACAACCAGACCGAATTCAATGGTAGTTTCCAGTTAGCATTTCCACAATTAATGAACAAATAACTTGATATCAATAAGTTGCTTTAACCTAAAAGGGAACGCAGTCGTTTCACGCTATCAGATAAAAGAGGGAATTTAAATTTAATTTTAAAAACGTAAATTTTCATCATCAAACCTATTTAAATTATAATGTCTGAACAAAAATAAACAATACGAAACAAGCGTTTTTATACTCCACAAGAGGGCTTGGTATTTTAATGAATTCCAGCTTACCTTATTAGACACAGGTAAAAGAGAAGGAAAAACATAACACGAATTATGTGAAAATTGTGAAGAGCACTTGCTGTGCAATTCTCCTTTGGCAGATATGAAATAAGACAGGACATATTTGTTATTGCTGCCAAAGGAAAGATTTGCACAGTCAATGCTAACCACACCAACTAATTACGCTACCGAAGTCTCTTCACCCCCACCTGACCGAAAGGGTGTTATTTATATTAAGCAGTTAAGGATATCCTACGAGCAATAAGGCATATACCTTCTGTAGATAATTCTTACTAAAATAGAACCATTGTTGGATGTTTAAGCGTACAATTTTCAGTGTCTGTTCTCATCCATCTGTTCTTTATGTCACATCACCTCCTGAGACATTTATGCTTGCTTTATATAACGTAGATAAATATGAATCTAGTGACGTATCAAAGTCGTGAATTATCATTGGGAGTGTTTTGTTTTTGACAGCATTGAATTTCTCCGGCTTTTAGTTCTGTTAACCTGTGATTTATAAAGATTGTAGATAAAGTTCAATTCTAATCACTTTAATATAACCAGTTATGGAGACTTATAACATCATCGTGTATTATGGCTTGTTCACCATCTTATACAAAGATACAAGTGTAAAAGATTAACGATGATAAGAATGAGGAGTCTCTTAAATCATTGTTTTAAAATTTGATAATAATGAAAATCGAAGACAACATTGTCATGATATGATATGATATGATATGTAATTGTGAGATGTTTCTCCTAAGGAATTTTGGATTGGTTTGATTTTTTTTCTAACAAATATATTAATAATAAAAATTTATTTCATTTAATAAATTTAATATTATTATAATATTTTAATAAATTTAATATTATTAAAATATTTTAACCGTGGGTAAAAATTATAATAAAAAAAATTGTAAGTTCTTTTAGCGTACTTGTTTATATATTATATGTAGGTATTTAAAAAAAAAAAAAAAATACAATAATGACTTATCAAATTTTAAAAATTAAATATTAGTAGTATTCAAACTAAAGATTATAATATAAATTATAATAAGTTCATTTAAGTAATTGAAAATTTTTTGGTTATAGTTATATTTAAATATATATATAAAAAAATAAGAAGTATAATGAGTGGTTCAAGTGAGGGTCATATTTTTGGGGCATAGCAATAGGGACCTTCTTCCTAATGATTTGAACACACATTATAAAGATAAAACACATTATGTTCTGAATCCTCTTAGTGCATGTCAGACCAAGTGACAGGTGGTCCAATTTACACCGAGTTAAACAACAAGATATAGCATAGGGGTTATAGGGGTCAGCTCTAAAATTTGAACCTTGCTTATAGTAAAAAAGACAAGCTATAACTGATGTATCCAACCATTAGGATGTACCCACAATAACATTAAATAAATATTTTTAAAAACATTGCTTTTGATATAAAACATAATTTACATCATATATTTGATTTATAAAAATATTATTGAAATTTAACATATATAAAAATACAAAGAATAAGAAAGAATTGGAGAAAATGAGTTTTGTAATATTAAAAAAGAGGGGGCGGAGGTACAAGGTTCAAATCTCGGGCATCACCAGACTAAACGCTTGTCCCTTTCATGGTGCTTTCAGTGGCGTAAAAGGTTTAAAATGATTGTGGCATGGTGGTTATAGGGACGGACTACACAAAGATCTGTGTGGCGGCTTCCAGGGTAGACAACATAGAATACTGTGGCGGCCATAAAAAGCTGGACAGCCTACCCGGATTCGTGGCGGCTACCGATTCCACCATGTAAATTCAAAAAAAATATATATATATTAAAAAAGAGAACAAGAGAGTAAAAATTTGAAGGAAAATAAAAATACGAGAATATGAAATATAAAAGGAAAAATAAGATAAAGATGGAAGAGTAAGAATATAAAAATATGAACCGAAATCCAAAATACATACACAAAAAAGAGAATATAATTTATCTTAATGGGTACATCCTAGAGAGGAATGTCTTATATATGGTCTCGAATGCATTGCATAATAGTATTATCAAGCATTTAACTAGTATTTTTATTACATGAAAGGATCATGTCGTAGATTGGCCATTATATAATATTATATTTATCCCCTTTTAAAGGATGCATGATCAAATGCTAGTCATTAATAATGAAAATAATTTCACAATAAAAAAGAACTTATACACACAAAACTATTTTCAATATTGAAATAAACCAGTATAAATGATAAAAAATTAGACATAATGTTGATATTCACTATGATTTTAGAATTGAGGGATATTTGAGTGGTAAGCAACAAAAACTACTCTTTACTCTTGTGCATGTTGTATGTTCCTTCTAGCTTGTTATCACACTACATTTGATATAATTTTACGATTTATTGCGTGCACAAAATTTATTGACTACCTTTTCTAGAGAAAGCATCATGTTTAGAGGTGTAGAATATGCTATTAAAATAGTTGCCTCTCCTTTAATTGTATTATCGTGTAAAGGACTGCAACAATGGGCCATAGTAAAGCAGGAAAAATATGTCTAAGGTATACCATGACGTAATATTTATTTAAAATCTAATTTTCTATTAAGAAATCAGGAATAAAATAGATATTTTGATTATATGGATAACTTATCCTCGTAGGATTCCTTGTAGGCTAACTTACCCTCTAGGATTCCGTGTAGATTAGATCCCTATGTTCAAATTTTTTTGATGCATCAGACTGATGACCACGATACGAACCTCGAGTGACCGGCGGTCCCCATCTCACGTCGGGTTAACGCTAACGGGACGGTGGGTTTTTTGGAAGCAGACATTGATGGTTTGGACTGGCGGTCCCCATATCACGCCGGATGGTTAATGCTAACAAATGGTGAGTTTGTTGGAAGCAGTCATTGATGGTTTGATTACTAAAAATCATGGGTGTAACTAATTCACCTATGTAACAAAAAAAAAAAAAAAAACTTTAAATAATTTTTTTTAATCTTATTTTCTTGACCTAGGAATTTTTTAGTCCATTCTTAGGAATGGACCAAATTTCTATTCAAATTTTCCTTCTTGTTTGCCTATGTTAACCTAATTTTGTTAATAATGAATCAATATGTTTATAACCTAGTGGCTAAAGATGATGGTTGTTCCTTAAGTGGTCTTGTGTTCAAACCCCTTGAGGGTGGTTGTTGATGTAATTTGTAAATGTTCTAAAAAAAAAAAAAGTACTTGTAGGGAAAAATTTATTGGTCTTCATATTTCATTATGGATCCATCTTGATAAAATTTTTAGGTCATTAGGTTATTTGATTTATATGAACAAGAGAGGTAATATTGCACTTTTGTTTTCAATACTTAATTGCTAGGAACATAATATATTGTTGATATTCAATTTATTTTCAATATTTAACTCAAAAGATGATTTATATCACTTTTATAACATCTATTTTAATTTTTAGGCCTCTAGCTATAATATTTAGGATAGTATAGTTTTGGCATTATATTTGACTATCTAGCAGTAAGAGCCTTCTTGATTTTAGCCTAATAACAAATATGGTTAGAAGGTCATATAACATAAACAAGAAATGATAAAAAATAATAACAAAATAGATGTTAGATACACTATTTCTAAGGAAGTGGAGGTATATGGTAGTCAATCCATTATAGTTGCTTAGAATTCCATGCATACTCCATTGAAGACATTCTAGGTAGTACCTTAGTTTTTAGTAGTTTCTATGTCAAATTGGATATCTAAAATTTATTGATATGTCCTCCTCTTATATCCACTAGGGAAAGATATGATTGATGGGAGGGTTGTGTCACTATGGAATAAATCTAATTGGAACTCCTACTTTAGTAGCCCTCCTTCAAAATTTGAGCGTAAGGGGATATTCATGTGTGTATATAGCATACTTTGGGTTCTTCTTTCCTATTCATGGATTACGATTTTTTGTATAATTCATATAATACTCTTGAAAATTTTATAGAGGATATGAACCTTGAACTCAAGCAAAAATAAATTTTATCTCTTGAAATATTTATGATTTGAATGATACTTGAGATAAATATATTCTTGGGTTAGTGTTACAAGCCATTAAAGGTTTTTCCTACTTGAAAGAATCCAAAGTCATGGGCTTTGTATTGTATGCAACTATACAAGTTTTTTAGTGTTGGTGACATCTTTTTTGTATTAATCACCAAAAATATAGAGTGGGAATAGTGACTCTTGAATGTCCCTAATTATTTTCAAACATTATTGACTATGAAGAGGACTATGATCACAAATATGTATGATTGTATTCTTTGTCAATGGTTGTTTTTTTGGGTTGGTCAATGTTTATGTGACCAATAATACTATTGATGGTTGTATTTTTTAGTTGGCCAATGTTTATGTGACCAATAATACTATTGAATGCTATAATTTTGGAGTGGCTTTTTTATAAGTTATTAAAAATTATATGGGTTATTTATGGAAATTTTGATATTGTGGAATATCCAAAATATAGGGAGGTTAGGTTTTATTTGCAATAATTTGTAGGAGAGTGAAAAGTATGGTTTTATTTTTAAAATAAGTTAGGTCTGTAGGACCTTAAATTTCAATGTCATCATCTAAGATCAAGTATAGCTAATGTAATATTCATAATGGGAATCTCATAATGATGTAGAGGCTTGATTGAGGCATGATATTAGAGTCATGTTATTTTATTTTCCTCTTTATTTTTTTAATATGTTTTATATATTTATATGGATTATTCTTTAAATATAGTTTCATTTAATTTAGGGTGGTTAAGGGAGCTAATTGTCTAAAGCTACCATGTAATTAATTTTATGTTAATGTTAGTCATCTTAACTACCTAAGAACTATTAGGGATATTCAGTTAGTGTGGAACTTTGTTCCTCATCAACAACTGGAATCTAGGTGGACTAAGTAGTGAAATGTTGTGATCACCCACACAACATAATTCTTTCACATGTTTGAAAGATAGGTTGCTAGGTTTGAAAATATGAATTCTACAACCCTGCATCAAGATTTTTTTTTGGCTATATGATAGGATTAAGTGGCATCCACTAGACAAGACACTATAAGTCCAAGATATAAATATTGACCAAAAATCGAAGTGAATGAAGCATATTGTGTCACAAATGTTGAGTTCTAGGGTGTTTTCTTTTGGCTTAAATTTGAAGAGAAAGACTCTAAAGATTTATTTCAATATATTCTTGTTAATCACTCTTCACAACATATTTTACCCATTAAAATTTACTAATTGGAGATTGATTCCTTTCATAATTGTTCTTCTATTTTTTAATAAAATTACAAACTTAAAATATATCTCAATGAATAAATACATAAAATTGTTTTACATTACAATAATAAATTAATGTTTTTATTACTAACATTTTATAATATTATCACCATATTTATTATATACCTTACCTTTAGAAGGGCTAACTAATTCTCTATTTGATATAGCCAATCAAAAGGTCCATGTATTAGATGACTTTGCATGTGAATTTTACAAGGATCTACAGAGCATGCTTGGCCCTAGTTTGTTATATGGCCATATTTATTAAAGGGTCCTGCTTATCAAAATTAATTTTTGGAAACCCTATGACAAAATGGAATGAACTTTCATTTTTTTCATGTTGTATACCTTAAGGTTTGGGCCTTAGATCATTGAAATGGTCAAAATACTATTTGAAAACACCTCAACAATCCTTAGTAATAAAATATTTTCTTATGATATTTTTGCCTTATTTTCTCTATTCAGCCAAGCTATCCTCTATCTCATTATATTTGATATAACAAAAAAGGCCATTGGATATCTATTAGAGTTTAAAACATGACAAGGGTTTGTTATAAATATATTCCTCTCACACTCATTGTATCAATTTTGTAATGTTTATTTTGTTGATGATTCCTACCTCACTCATATTGACGATAAGAATAATATTATCTAGGACATTCAATGCATCAATGCATTTTTTATAGCCTAAAGATCTATTATGCAATAGAAAAAACTAGGTACTAAAGATAAAATCTAGGTATAATTCATCAATGGTTGTAAAAATTTTCCTAGGAATGAATTGAACAAGGGATTTAAATTTTTAGGAGTTGCCTTTAATTTTGTGGTTAGTCATATGCACTCTAGATCTATGTTTTGTAGAGAGTTTAAGATACAATATCTTTTTGGATTTTTAAACCTATATCTTTGACTATTAATTTTCAACTTTATAGAAAAGTTCTTGCAACCACACATGTATTATTTTTCTTGTTGGGTTCCATTGAAAAATCTCTATGGAAATTTATGAAAACTACATAGGTATTTCTTTAGACCAACACTAATGGGTTATGATTTATTCTTAGGGTGGATTGAAACATATACTACTCCCTTTATGAGAATGGATGGCTATGTATCATTGGTATGCAATATATAGGGGATTTTATTTTGTACTAAATGGATAGTTTGGGCCCTTATGGGTAGTGACTATTAGAAAATCCTTGATAAACACTAAATTATTGTATTTTATCCTTATAGAAACCTTTAAAGTAGGGGATAAATGATTTAGAATATTTTATTTATTTTAAATTCAGTTAATATTCAAGGATAATTTATTATTTAAAGTACCTAACATCATTTTTGGTTTAGTTTGGGCATAATTTTAGAATTATTTTTTCTCCTAGCCATCATTATATATGGTGCAAATATTGATATATATTGACACGACAATCATTCTTCATGTAATTATTCAATATACCTTACATATATTTGCATCTATTTATATGTCATCACAAAAAAATATCTTATGATAATTGACACTTTAAAACCCTAGAATGATAAAAATAATGTATTTATAAAATCATGTATTGAAAAAAATATGGTCTTAAAGCCTTGTTCATAAGGTCACATGTTATAAACATGCTATGCCATATATTTAATATGCAACAAAAAGATAAATATTAATTAGTTACATATTTATTTTCCATAATCAACTACCAATGTCAAATACATGTAGTATATGCTTCCTCTATCTATTTCACTACTTTCCAAATACATTAAATAATATGATCCAAGCCAAATAAAATTAGTATCTACATTCATAAACTGCCCAACAACCTAACCAGGTACATATTATTTTTTTGTTGATTATGATTTGCTATTTGCCTATTATTTAATTCAAACACCTAGGTACAAAATACTAAGAACTCCATCTCATATAATACAAATAGGTACATCCAAATAAAAACTATGGTTCTTTTTTTCCTTCACCAAAATCTACTCTTTTATTTTTAATCTTCAAGGATATTTTCATGAGCTACATTGTATTTTATAGATGACCTTCTCCTATTATAGAAAAATATTGAAGTTCACTATTCTTTGAAAGCTCCTTGAAGTCAGATATTTACTTCATAAGTGTATTTGTATACAAATGTTCTTCCATGGATTCCATAACAAATCCACTCATCTCTTAGTGATTTTATATATTGATCACAATAGCTTCATTTATCTCCATATTCTTCTTCAAAGATTTTTTTTTATTAGTGTGAGAAACTCCTATGACCAATGCATAGGTCTGAGCAGTCTCCTCCAAACCATAACCCCTTGTAAAGCTAAGAGCTATGCTTATCAATAGGGAATTTAACACATAGCCACCACACACCCACCTCATCACACACTCACCCACACCATGGTTTGAACCTTAGACCTCCTGAAGAAGAGCCAAAGCCCAAACTAAACTATTGCGCAATCCCCCTGGGATAAATTTTTTGTGGTTAGTGTGATAAACCCCTACAATCGATGTATAGGACTGAGCATTTCCCTCCCAAACATGATCCCTCATAAGACCTAGAGCTACAATTGTCAATAGGGGAATAACACACATCCATTTTGGTATCAATAGGGTTCGTATAGGGGAAATGGAACCTGGGTTGGCCTCTACCAGCACCCAAATATTTCATCAACTTCCCTACACAAGTAGATTTTCTAAATTATCTTATTACTTGCTCTAATTCCAACTATAAACTATTTGTTTCTCAAGAGTCTCACCTATTACTACTTGACAATTCTACATGGGATACTCCCTCAACATCTCCACCCATAAATACTCCAAATAATCTTATATGTGACCTCTTTCTCTTGTCTCCTTAGGTTATTTTAACTTTGACACCAAATTGATGTACTAAAAAAATACTATATAGAATAACCCACTAAAACTAATAGGAAAAGAATATTGTGATATACTAAAAAACCACAACTCTTAAGTTGGATTTATACAACAAATATCCTTTACATAAATTTTCAACTCTTATAACATTTTCTACATATGCTTATCTCTCCTTAATAAATGCATCTCTTTCTTTTATTTTAATGGAGTTTACATATCAAAACCATAGACTAATAAAACCACTAGTTTATAAAACCATGGTCTCAAAACAATATGCATAATATCGCATGTTATAAATATTTTATCACCAACATTTAATACCCAAATCAATACAAGCAATAGATTATTACATGTTTATTTCATACATATGCACTTCCTCCAACTATACCAATAGTTGCCAAATAAATTAAATAACACTACTCAGCCATATACAATCAATATCCACTTCTGCAACTACCCAACCATATATATATTTTTTTGGTTGGTGAGGATTTCCTATTTAATGCTTTTACATAATATTAAAGCTTTCAACGTTTATAGAATTCAATAAATAATATTTAGCATATCTTCCTACTTTTGTGTTCATGTAACTTACATGTGAGATTATACGTCAAGCCTCAACATTTTAGAAATCAATGTGATGAAATAAACATTATAATTAAACTATTTAAGAGAAGAAGGATTCTTAACTTTTGAATTATTATTCTTTTATATACTATTTAATTCATATTTAATTATTAAATTTTCTAAATACCTGTATTCTCCTTATAGTATTCTTAATGTCCAATAATAAATATCTATAATATAAACCAATTAACAATCATTCAAACTTCCGTTTGTATTTAACGTGATTTTGTCTATTTTATTAGCTACATTAATCACTTCATATACATCTTTACTCAAAAACTTATGAAATTAATTAATTATTTGAAAACATATGAAATTAATTAATTATTTGAAAACATCTACATTCTTTGTTAAAACCCTTTATTTTTATCAAACTTTAATTACATTAAATATTCTTTCAACTCTAAAACAAAAATTATAATTTAAAAATCTAAATATTAAAACTAAAAATAACTTTATAATTTACTTTTTAAAAGGCCACTTTAAATCTTTTAAAACCAAAATTATCAATTTAAAAATCTAAATATTAAAACTGAAAATAACTTTATAATTTAATTTTAAAAGGCCACTTTAAATATTTTAAAGTTATACCTCCAAGTAATAAATATTAGTTAAATTTAAAAGCAATCTAATATAATATTTTAACTTAACTTTACTGTATGCTATGATGTACTTCTAAAATATATTTAAAGAATAATAATTTTTTTTTTATTATTATAAGGAAATCAGTAACATGATGAATGTGCTATTTTTATAAACCCTAAGTTCGTTGGGTAAAGCAGCATCAAGAGGATCACCCAACCCTCTAGAGCATTAAATTGATGTAGTCAACTGGCAGTCACTAGGCCACTACCATCCAACAACTCCCTTCTGGATATGTAATATTTTGAACTTTGGACCTCCCCAAAAGAAGCCAAAGTCCTACCCTTGCAGATAAATGTTTGGGGGTAAACACAAGATTTTCAGAGGGGCCTTTTGGATATGCAATTTTTTGAACCTTGGACCTCCCCAAAAGAAGCCAAAGTCCTACCCTTGTGGATAAATGTTTGAGGTAAACACAAAATTTTTAGGCCACTACCATCCAACAACTCCCTTCTGGATATGTAATATTTTGAACATTGGACCTCCCCAAAAGAAGTCAAAGTCCTACCCTTGAGGATAAATGTTTGGGGTAAACACAAGATTTTCAGAAGGGCCTTTTGGATATGCAATATTTTAAACCTTGGACCTCCCAAAAAAAAAGCCAAAGTACTACCCTTCGGATGGGGTAAACACATCACTTAGAGTCGCATAATTGCCATCTATATTGCCAGCAACCCTTTAAATTCTTTCGATTGTTAAGAATTTTCAACTCTTCCATGTCAGAAGAAGAGCATCTATTCTGTTAGTATCCGCAGTCATTTTCAGCTGCCGTGATTCGCAAAGTAGCAAATTCCTTATTGTCAAAGCAAATGCGTTTGCTTATATCACGTCAAAGTCATCTCATAGAATTTGCCAGTACGAGGTATCGCTAAGGTATGCATAGCTGTTGAAGGCAATGATACAACAATAAGCATATGGTGAAGAATGGATTCGTTTTGAAAAGCATATGAATCAGAAAAACACATGGAGACGCGGGAAATAGGATTGCAATCGACAAATGTTCGATTATCTGGATGGGTATATGCCTGGTTGCTCCCGCGGAGATGCTTATGCCTGTTCGAAAAAGCAATGGTTAATGAGAAAAACTGTTTGAAAGTCATGCCTGTTCGAAAAAGTAATGGTTAATCTTAAGATTTCAAAAGAACAAAAAAAATAAAAAATAGAAAAACACTGTAATATAGAAAACAAATGTAAAAGAAAAGTAAAAGTAAAGGTAAAAGTTAAATGTAAACTAGAAAAGTTATAGGTCATTTGTAAGTAGTTTATGTATTTATGTATTCGACACTAGTGATTTATCTATTTATAATTCATCATTTAAAATGGATAATTTAACATTTTTATCAAATTAGATTATATAAGGATGATGACCACAAAGTTTATGTTAAATTAGATTATATGGAGTAAAAATGGATAATGGCCACAAATCTGATGTTAAATTAGATTATATAGAGTAAAATAGGATGATGGTCGCAAAGCATATGTGATCTAATGAAGAATATTATATTGAGTTAAAGAGCAGTAAATTCGACACAATGGTTATTAACTTTATGGAATAGTATTGGATCTTGATAAATGTTATTAGAGGATTATGATCTTTAAAATTGGTATTACAGGATTGTAGTTTGATAATTGGTATTATGAGATTTGCTCTTTTATATAGCATAAAGAGTTTTAACATAGTCAAATATCATAGCTAGAAATTTTACATAGTTATTTTACACAATCAGAGTATTTCTTAATAAGAAGTAGAATTATTTTTTACATATGATTATTACAATATTTTTTTTGGTAAATTTGAAAACATCAACAAGATACTCTTGAGTGCTATAGTACTTTATTTATTTATTTTTGTACCATATCATTAATAACACCATTATTAAATAATTAAATTATGAATCAAGTGAAATCAATCCATTTTGTGCTCTAGTTAAGGGCAAAAAGCAACATCCCATTTGACAATTTAAAAAAAAGTCAAATAACATTTTTTTTTTTATAAAAAATGTACCATTGAAAATGTACCAAAAAGTGCTTTCCAACAAGTATAAACTTATCTATGTTTACCTAAGGATGAGTACCTCAAAATCCCCTAAAATGAAAGCATCATATTCCTACGATAGTGTTGTATAGTTTGTATAGTGCTTTTGACATTGATGATAGTGTCAAATAGTACATACAATACTTTTGTCACAATACAATTCTTTTTTTCAATTCTTATGTCACCAAATAATGTTTTTCTTTAGTCACCACCAAAACTAATGTTTTGATAGTCTAATTATGTGTCATTGCCCATTTCTCATAGATCACATCTATTTTGGTGTCTAGTGAATGATTGATATATGAACACATTTTATTCACTACTAATCGTGGAAGGTAACTACCCACTCAAGGCATAGATCTTCCAATTATACCAATTAACTAATCAACCCAATCATTCAAATATCCAATTATTATTGTTAAATTCTAATAAAAAATATGCAACTTATATTATCTTGCTCTTGAGGGTTGAAGGTATATAAAAAAAAAATTAAAAAGTGAGATTATGATAAATCCATCCAAGGAATCATACCAAAAGATATTAGAAAATTCCTCATAAAATATATATTCATATTGGATGATGGTATATCTATGAATCCATACTAAGATTCACCTTCCTCCATTTTGTTTCTTTCATGATTTATTTTAATCAATATACATTGATATCTACATGATTTCACTCTTTTGTTGTTTACTTTAACAGTGAAACTACCATAAAAGGAATAGGGGTTTGATCTCTCTACCAAGAAAATTAACTTTTGTAGAAAGATAAAGAAAAACTCCTTATTGCTAATTATTAATTTTTGTCTATTTTTGTTTAGAAATTGTGTGTAGGTATAGAACAAAAGCCTTATAGGCTAACAAAAGCATTATTTAGCACTCTTTTCATCATTTGGTATTTGGAATTCCGTTCCACGTTAATACCTATCTATCTATCATTCAATACTTTTACCACCAAATAATAATTTTATCATAGTAGTAGGATTAGGTTAGTAGTTTATTGTTCTATCTCTATTTAGATTCAAATTTATAGGTTATTTTATTGTATATATTATGTGATTTTGTAATATTTTATTAGACAAGGCTAAATATTATGGTTATTTGATTATAAAATTAGTAAAATTAATTAGATCAAGTCATAATCACCAAAAAGTTAATCATCAAATTCAGAAATGAATTTGATCAACTTTTATGTTTTGTGATCTTTAATTTGATTTTATAACTTAATTTTATGAAGGAAATTAGATAAATTACATGATTTTATAAAGTGCCAATAGACAACATAATCTACTTTTTGCTTTTAAATAGAGGCAATAATTAAAATCACATGTAGAGGAACTTAGGCTAGTCTCATTTTTTGTATGGACATCCTTTGGTATCTTCAATTGGATAGGAGAATAGATAATTTACTATTTTACAAGCATTGGAAAAGAAAAACACTTAGTCTAAGCTTATATGTTGCATTTTGTTTTCATTTGCACTTTAAATTTAATCTTCCAAACCTTACATTTAGAATAATAGAAAGTTATATTATATTTTAAAATTCTTATTCAAAAAAAAAAGTAAATCTTTCATTTTATACAAGCATTAGAAGCAAAAGTGCACATAGATCTGAGACTTGTTTTATGTATTATTGTATTAATTTGCATTGCATTCTTCATCCTAATGTTACAAAAAGGATAGAATAATAGTTTGAAGCCTAAGCATATTCCAATCAACCCATATAATATGGATTGGTAGACTTCATAATAGTACCTCCATAATGTTTAGTGTGGATGAGCAACTTTGCTATCCCACATATTTGGTGAACTCAATATGAATACCACACCACAACAAACCTTTTATTTCCTTATCAAGAACCTTATTTAAAGATAAAATTAATTCAACATTTGGGCAAATAATACTAAAAGTTCTTGTATAGTTAAAATAATTAATAAATATTAACGAGAAGCTAACTAAGGTGAGTTATATTAGGGATAAACAATATTCATAACAAAGGATATTGATTACATCTTAAATAAAAGTGTTGGATCATGCATCTAGGTGTGGTCATTCTCCATACCATTCTATTTTAGCACCTCAAATTATCTCTCATGTATCATTGTGTATATTGAGAGGACTAGATTCTTCCAAGTACCAACATGTATATAAAAATGGCATATATATCAAGATATTCAAGTATATCAATAAGCCCCCTAAGGTATATAAATAAGATCAAATATCTTGGGAGAAGGTGATATAAGGGTATATAAAAATCTTCTTCTTCTTCTTCTTCTTCTTCTTCTTCTTATTCTAAATAACTTTGGAAACAAAAATTTAACAAAATGTAACTACCCATTCCAAAAAATGGCTAAGCATCATTATCTTCCTCAACATGTTGCCCACCAATTGGCTTACAACCCTAATTACTTATCCTCATTGCTTGAGATCCATGGGGATCCATTTATAGTAAAAATACCATATAGAAATAGGAATATTAAGACTCTCCTCCCTTAGGTACCCTCATCCCTATTCATAATAAACAAGGGGATATAATATTTAAGTCTATGGAACATAAGGATTTCTTCCTACATGACAGTAAAGAATCCATAGAGACCGTATTAAGATCTAATGAAGTGTTGTTACATTCCACTAGAGAAGGATGTATTATGGACCTTCCTCAATAGATTAGGTGCACTTCCACAACTTCAAAATAGAGATATTTATATCATGTATCTTTATATGAAGACCTTAATGCATCAAATATTAACCATACAAGTTGAAATCCTCCCATTATTGTAACCTCTATATAAGTTAGGGCACAAAATACCCCATCCTATTTAGGACACTACTCTTTCTTCCTTTCTACTATGGAACTACTTAAAGTTAAAACCACTTTCTCTATTTCTCATCCAATAATATCTAACCAAGTCTAACACCTTGACATCCTTCATAGTGCTTCAATCTCTCAATCTATTATTTATAATTTCCATCCTATTCCATTGTGAGTGTAGGGTTTGCTCAAAATACTACTATAATTTCTAACTTTAAACCTTTAAATTCTCTTATCTTAAATAATGTGGAGGTAAATCATGTGATACCTACATCATAAGCCTTGATATTCTAGCCTTATCCCTTTCTAATTCATCAAAGCTTACTAGTTTCTCAACAAATAAGTCATATTCCTACTAGTTTCCAAAACCTTATCTCGTCGTTGGAGAAACTAACATGGTGAGTGTACTCTATTCAAGACCATCATATTATCATATATACTCTTATGTAGATTTGTATAATCAATCTCCTAACCCCATCATACCTAGTCACACTTTTCCTCCAAATTTTGAGATACCCAAATTTGATATGTAATAGGGAAAATAAGACCCCATTAAACACCTTAGTATTTTCAATACTATGTGTGATGATATATTATATGAATATATGTTACTCCCCCAAATGTTCTCTCATAGCCTTAAAGGCTTGACCCTAGAATGCTATTACCCAATACCTTGACACAACATTAAAATATTTGAGGATCTAATTGAAACTTTCATCACATGATTCTTAGTATATATTGTAAATAATGTCTTTATAAATGAGCTATATACTTGTAAACAAGCCCTAGGAAAGAGTTTCATTGATATCCTAATAAAGTGGAATGTTATAGTAGGAAAACTTTAATACCCATATTAGTGAGAGTTTTATTAATTTCTTGACAAAGTGTTATGTTAGTTTATCAAGCAACAACTTATATTTCTCATAATTTCCAAAAAATTATCTTGTAGTTGGATAAATTGACATGGTGAGTGGACTCTATTCAAGGGCCATCATCTTCTCATAGATACTCTTAAGTATATTTATATAATCAACCTCATGTTCTGATCATAGCTAGTCATCCTTTTTCTCAAAATTTTAGATGTTCAAATTTGGTATGTAATAGAAGAAAGAAGACCCCATTGAACACCTCAGAATATTCCATACTATGTGTGATGATATTATTTATGACAAGAGGTTGGACGTCCAAATATTCCCTCATAGCTAGGGTTTGTGCGTAAGGGGTCAGCCCCAAAATATTTTTATAAACATTTAGCAAATTAGTTTTGAAATCCAGGTGAATAGTGTCCAAACGTATGTAGAAGGTTCACTATTATTAGGGGTAATGATGGAAATTTAAACTTAAAATGGTCAAATTATTAAAAAATTGGGTGAATCGACCCAAAAAAAAATTGCATCCAATTTTTTTGGCTAATGGGTCCTAGTCAAGGGTCCCAAATATTTGCCAATTCCAAATTTTGAAAATCCTAATTTTAGCCAATTTGGAGATAAATAGCTACTATGCATAACCCTACTCATAGCCTTAAAGGCCCATCCCTAGAATAGTATTACTAAATACATTAAAAAACGTTAAAATATTCAAGGATTTGATTGAAAATTTCATATAATGTTTATTAGTATACATTAAAGATAAGGCCACTATCAATGATATTTATACTCTTAAACAATCCTCAGGTGAGGGTTTCACTAATTTCCTAACAAAGTGACATGTTCTATTAGGAGGAATCCAATACATTCTTTTAGAAAAGAAAATTCTAAATATTTTTATATGGAACCTACATGAGAAACTATCCAACCCACTAGAGATAGCCAATATATTATTTTTTGAAGAGGCAACAAATTTATGAAAACACATAGAAGTTGCCCTCTTGAGGAGAGGCCAATTTAAAACTAAAAAGGACAAAGAGAAACTATATTTTTCCAGCCAATATAATTGTACACAAAAAAACATGTCATGATGTTGAGCAAGGTACAGAAACAGTATTGTCATTGTTGTCAACATAGACAGATAGATCAATTGATGATGCAGTGGACAGGAGTTCAGAGGTCGGTCAGAGCATGTACAGTGAATTTCCAAGAAGACAGAAGTGGCCCAGATTCAAAGGATCAAAGAAAAAGACAAGTAAGAAAACTGTCGCGATATCGCGACATGTTTTCTATCGCGATTTCGTGACATATCGAAGGAGAGAGAAAATGCTGGCAAAAATGTCATGATTTCGTGACATATCGGAGGAGAGAGAAAATGCTGGCAAAACTATCATGATTTCGTGACATGTTCGAAGAGAGAGAAAGCGCAAGGAAAACTGTCATGATTTCGTGACATGTTGGACGAAAGAGAAAGCGCAAAGAAAACTGTCACGATTTCGTGACATGTTTGGAGAGAAGGCGCAAGCAAAGAAAACTATCGTGATTTCATGACATGTTCGGGGAGAAGGAGCTTGCAAAGAAAAGTGTCGTGATTTCGTGACAATCTGCAAGAGAGGCAGTACGGACGAAAATGTGTCACGATTTCATGACATGTTTGAGAGAAAGAGCTTGCAAGGAAAAGTGTCACGATTTCATGACAATTTGCAAGAGGAAGCGCTAAGGAGAAAAAGTGTCACGATTTCGTGACATGTCGAGTTTTCATGACCCGATGAGAAGAAATGCGCAAGGAGAAAAAGTGTCACGATATCATGACATAATGTAGGAGAGAGAGTCCGAAAGAAAAAGGTGTCACGATTTCATGACATGTTTCATTTTCGTAGTCCAAAGCGAAGAGAAAGAGGAGAGAGAAAAAGGTGTCACGATTTCGTGACATGTTTCATTTTCGCGGTCCAAAGCGAAGAGAAAGAGGAGAGAGAAAAAAGTGTCATGATTTCATGACATGTTTCATTTTTCACGGTCCAAAGCGAAGAGAAAGAGGAGAGAGAAAAGGTGTCACGATTTCATGACATGTTTCATTTTTACGGTCCAAAGCGAAGAGAAAGAGGAGAGAGAAAAAGTGTCACGATTTCGTGACATGTTCCATTTTCATGGGCGAAAGGCAGAGAAAGGCATAAGGAGAAAAGTGTCACGATTTCGTGACATGTCATGTTTTCGCTAGTGCTGGCAGAGAAGAGTGTACGAAAGTGAAAGGTGTCACGATTTCGTGACATGTCATGTTTTCGCTAGTGCTTGCGAGAGAAGAGTGTACGAAAGCGAAAGGTGTCATGATTTCGTGACATGTCATGTTTTCGCTAGTGCAAGCAGAGAAGAGTGCAAGGAAGTGAAAGTGTCACGATTTCATGACATGTTATATTTTCATGGGCAAGAAAAAAGAGTCAAGGAGAAAAGTGTCACGATTTCACGACATGTTCCATTTTTCAGTGCAAGTGAGAAAAGTACAAGGAAGCAAAGTGTCACGATTTCATGACATGTCATGTTTTCATGTGAATTGGAAGAGAAGAGTGCAAGGAAGCAAAAAGTGTCACGATTTTGTGACATGTCATGTTTTCACTGGTGCAAGCCAAGTAGAGTGTACGGAGGCGAAAAGTGTCATGATATCGTGACATGTTGTGTTTTCGTGCATGCAGGCCGAGAAGAAGACAAAAATGCTGTCAGAGTGGCGGTTCTACTGTCAGAGCTGTAAGAGAATAGAAAAGGCTGTCAGAGCCGTAAATGAGCAGATAAGATGGTCAGAGCCATAAATGAGAAGATAAATCTATCAGAATGATGGATATACTGTCAGAGCACAGAAAAGGCTATCAGAGCCGTAAAGTGGGTAGATAAGGCTGTCAGAGCCGTAAGTAAGCATTTAAGGCTATCAAAAGCGTAGTAAGCAGAGCCAAAAGAATGTTTTCATGTATAGTAAGTTAGGGTTAGGGTTGAGCTCTACACGAGGCATGAGTGTTGTGTATTGTCGAATAAAAGGAAAAAGGAGCTATGAAAAGAGAAAGGGGATATAGTGCTAAAATATACAGAAGAGAGGGCTGTAAGAGAGAATAGCAGAGCTAAAAGAGAAAAATATAAAGCTGTAAGTATATGTAGTTCTTGTTAAAGGGCATTAGACCAGTGAGGGTCTTGTAGAAGAGAAGGCATTTTTATGTCATTGAAATAGTTTAGAACTGAAGTCCAAGTTGGTGCTTGGCATTAGGGGGTTGGTGCTCCTTTTTGTTGCTGTAGATAAATAAGGGGTTGGTGCTCCTTCCTGTGGGTGCTAGAAAATTGTTTGTAAAGTTGGTGCTTTGCAAAGGCTGGATTTGGATGGGAGTCCAAGCAGTCTAATTTTTGAGGAGTAGCCAAAACTGGTGAACCTCGTTAAATCGTGTGTTGTGGAATGCTCTCTTGTTTAATTGCTTTATCTATTTTTAAGTTCTCCCTGCTTAAGTTTTAAAGAGTTGTAGATCTGAATTTAAATAGCTACACTGATTCACCCCCCTCTCAGTGTCATTGTGAGAATATCAATTGGTATCAGAGCAAGGTTCCTGAACAAGCTCAATCAGCTAAGGTGATCTTGGAAGAAACACAATGGCCGATGGTGAAGGATTTTCATCCAACAAAGCTCCTTTGTTCGATGGAACTAATTACTCTTTCTGGAGACTCAGGATGCAGACATATCTGTGTGCTTTGGGATATGACATTTGGGAGTCGGTAGACAGTGGATACACAATACCCTCTACTCCTCCAACAGATGCTACTGAGAAGAAAAAGTTTGAGAATAACTCTAAAGCAAAGAATGCTATAATGTGTGGGTTAGTAGACAGTGAACTGATAAGGATCATGAGCTATAAAATGGCAAAAGACATGTGGGACAAACTATAGAGCATTCATGAAGGAGACGGCAAGATCAAGGAAGCCAAGCTACAAACGCATCGAGCTCAGTTCGAAGCATTAAAAATGAATGACGATGAGAACATAGAGGCCTATATGTTGAGAGTCAATGGAATCATTAATGCGATTAGAGGACTCGACGAGGAAATGGAAGATGCGGTCATCATGAAAAAGGTACTAAGAACTCTTCACAAAAGATTTGATTCTAAAGTTTCTGCTATAGAAGAAGCTAAAGATCTAAATACTTTTAGCATGGATGAAATGCATGGTTCTTTAACTGCATACAAAATGAGAATAGGACAAACTAAGCCCTCAGATAGAGAAGCTGCTTTTAAAGCACACAAAAATATAAAAGCTAAACAAGAATCTAAGGAAGAAGAGTCTTCAGATGAAATAGAAGCAAACTTTGTTAGGAAACTAATAAAGGGAAAAGGAAAGTACGAGAGGAAAGTTACCGTTTAAGTGCTTCAACTGTGGAGGCGTCGGGCACTTTGCTGCTAAATGTCCAATGAATGAGAAAAACAAAAATGATGAAGGGTCACACCAAGAAAGAAGTGACTGGAAGAAGAAACCACATTTTAGAAAAAGCAACTTCAAGAAGAAAAGTTTCATATCCAAGAATGTCAGCTCTTCTGAAGACTGCTCCGGTGAGGATTCTGAAGAAGAAGTAGGTGAAGCTCTGTTCATGGCATTTGAAGAAAGAAAAACAGAGGAAAAATAGGAATGTAATGAAAAACCTAAGGATGAGGCTGAAGTATATCTGGAAGGTGAGTTGGTTGTTGCACTTAAAGAGCTGAGCACAGAAAGGAAAAAGAATAAAAAGGTTTCAAGAAAGCTTGAGGATGCCAATGAAATAATAAACAGCTTGAAAGTACAGACAGACGAATTTAAGAAAATGTCTGAAGTTCTCAAAGTACAATTAACCGTAAAAATAGATGAGTGCAACAAGCTAGAAGAAGACATTGTTAGGTTAAGGATGCAGCTAGAGGAGATGAATCAGAAACTGAGTTGTTATCATAAGTTTGAAGAAAGTTCTGTAAAGCTGGATAAAATTATAAATAACCAAAGGCCTTCAGGCATCAAATTTGGTTTGGGCTTCGATGAAGGAGAATCATCAAAGGGATCAAAGGCCATAAATGTAGAACCCATAAAGAAAGAAGATAAGATCAGGGTTGATCAAGAAAAAACAAATCATGCCAAAGAAAGCAATAATGCCAGACTCAAGAGGAGTACTGACAAAGATGGATTCACAAAAGTCACACATCCAAGAAGGAGAAGATTCATGGCTCCTACTTCAAAATGGCAAAGACCTTCACCCAGGTTTAATCACTCCTTTTCTGGTTATTGTTTTAAATGCAATGCTTATGGTCATAAGATTTCAGATTGCAGTTATAATGTAGCACAAAGGAATTTCACCAGTAGAAATGTCTTTTCACCATTGATGGATTATGCTAGTAGAATGTTATAACTGTCATAATTTTGGACACATTGCAAGAAACTGTAGAAGCACTTTTGCAACAAATAAATATCAGGGTAGAAAATCTCAACCAAATGGATTGAAACAAAACAAAAAATTTCTTGAAAAATAGGCACAAGCTAATGAAAGGGGAAAGGCAAAACAAGTAGCCAAAACTGCTATCAAACCAGAATGGAAAGAAAAGGAGAAACTCCAGAAAGAAAAGGAGAAACTCCAGGAAGAAAAGGAATCTTTGATTGTTCAGACTACTTTTAAAGCACAGAACAAATCTGCACCATGGATACTTGATAGTGGATGCTCCAGTCACATGACAGGTGACAAGCAAAAATTTGAGAAGTTACAGAATTACGAAGGTGGTTCTGTGAAATTTGGAAATAATGATGGAGCAAAGATAGTTGGCAAAGGATCAGTCAAGATCAGTGATGGAAAGATCAAATCAAAAGAAGTCTTGTTTGTGATTGGTCTGAAGCATAACTTGCTCAGCGTAAGTCAAATCTGTGATAGAGGTCATGAAGTAATTTTTAAGAAGCAGGGTTGTGAAGTGAGAAAAGCTAACAGTGGGAAGTTGATTGCTACTGGATCAAGGACTTCTGGAAACCTGTATACTCTCTCAGAGACTTCAGAAGGAGCATGCTTGATTGGACAGGAAGATGAAAATTGGCTGTGGCACAAGAGGCTCGGTCATATCAGCTTTGACAATTTGGTAAAAATAAGCTCAAAAAGGGCAGTAAGAGATATACCCTCCATTGGCAAACCACTAAATAGTATTTGTGCTTCATGCCAAAAGGGGAAGCAAACTAGAGCCACATTTAAATCAAAGGAGTACTTTACCAGAAAACCTTTAGAACTAATACATACTGATTTATGTGGACCCATGAGAACACAAAGTATAAATGGTGACAAATACTTTATGCTGTGCATAGATGACTATTCCAGAATGACCTGGATATTCTTTTTGAAGCAGAAATCTGAAGCTTTTGAAATGTTCAAGACTTTCAAAAACCAAGTTGAGAATGAAACAAGAAAGAGGATCAAATGCTTAAGATCAGATAGAGGAGGAGAGTTCATCTCAGAGGAGTTTGCAGAATACTATCAAAAATATGGGATCAGAAGACAGTTTTCAGCAGCAAGGACACCTCAACAGAATGGTGTTGTAGAAAGAAAGAACAGAACTATGTAGGAAATGGCACGGACGATGTTGACTGAGAGCAAAATTGCAGACAGATTTTGGAAAGAGGCAGTCCATACTACAGTTTATATCCAAAACAGGTGCATGTTGAGGACGCATGAAAGCAAAACCCCTTATGAGCTATGGTTCGGCAAGAAGGCAACAACAAAATACTTCAAAGTCTTTGGCAACAAGTGTTACATCAAAAGAACTGAAGATAATCTTGGTAAGTTTGAAGATAGAGCTGATGAAGGTATTTTTGTTGGCTATTCATCAAAAAGCAAAGCTTACAAATGCTACAACAAAAGGCTAAAGAAAATTGTAGACAGTGCCGATGTTAAATTTGATGAAGATAGGAAACGAGCAGTCAGTTGTGAAGAAAACTACCCTATTTATGAAGAAGTTATTGAAGGAGATGAAGAAAAGGAAATAGAAGAGAATCAAAAAATTGACCCAGATGATTTAAGTATTGATTCAGAAGTAGAAGAAAACAATAAATTCAAAACAGGAAGCTGGCAGAAAAATCATCCCAGAGAGCAAATTATTGGGGACCCCACAGTTGGTGTTAAGACAAGAAGAAGAGTAGTAAGTAACTACTCCCTATTATCCAGCATTGAGCCCAAAAATATTGCTGAAGCAAGCACAGATGAAAGTTGGATGAAGGCAATAAACGAAGAACTAGATCAGATTGAGAAAAACAAAACCTGGGAGTTAGTACCAAGGCCTGCAAATAAAAACATAATCGGTACTAAATGGATTTTTCGAAACAAATTGAATGAAGACGGACAGGTTGTAAGGAATAAAGCAAGATTGGTCTGTAAAGGCTATGCTCAAGTTGAAGGTATTGATTTTGAGGAAACTTTTGCACCAGTGGCTAGACTCGAGGCAATCGGAATGTTTCGGCTTTAGCAGTCCACAAGAATTTCAAAGTTTATCAGATGGACGTGAAATCAGCATTTTTGAATGGAAATCTTGAAGAAGAAGTTTATATTGAGTAGCCAGATGGTTTTCAACTCGATGATAATCCCAACTTTGTTTGCAAGTTGAAGAAAGCTTTGTATGGCTTGAAACAGGCACCCAGAGCATGGTATGCAAGACTAGACAACTATCTCACTGAACAAGGGTTCAAGAAAGGTATGGTGGATAGTAACTTGTATGTCAAAATAGACAATGGCCATCTTATTGTCCTTGTTGTTTATGTAGATGATATAATTTTTGGCAGCAACAATGATGAGTCATGTAGAGACATAGCAAATAAAATGCAGAAAGAATTTGAAATGTCTATGATTGGTGAACTTTCATATTTCCTCGGACTGCAAGTTAACCAAAATGAAAAGGGCATTTTTATTTCTCAAGTTAAATATGTGAAAGAAATGCTGAAAAAGTTCACAATGGAGGATTGTAAACCTGTTAGCACTCCCATGACAACAGGTTGCAAGTTGAGCAAGGATGACAAATCTCGAGATGTAGATCAAACCATGTACAGATCTATGATTGGAAGCTTGCTGTATTTGATGACTACCGGACCGAGATATCTTACAGGCAGTATGCATGGTAGCAAGATTTCAGGCTAGTCCCAAAGAGACTCATGTGACAGTTGTGAAGAGGATTTTTAGGTACCTCAAGGGTACTATGGAGTATGGGTTATGGTACCCAAAAGGTAAGGACTTCACTCTTATTGCATATTCAGATGCATATTGGGCAGGATGTATAGATGACAAAAAGAGTACCAGTGGAGGTGCATTCTATCTTGGAGACAGGTTGGTAGCATGGCACAACAAGAAACAAGAATCAGTCTCTCTATCCACAGTAGAGGCAGAATACATTGCAGCAACAACATGTTGTACATAGATTTTATGGATGAGACAAACCACTGAAAGATCTTGGCATTAACTTCAAAGAGCCAATTTCAGTTAAATGTGATAATACCGATGCTATTAACATCTCAAAGAATCCGGTTATGCATTCTCGCACCAAACATATTGCAATCCGGTATCACTTTTTGAAGGATAAAGTTGCAGAAGGTGAGGTTAAATTGGATTTTGTTCCAACTACAGAGCAAGTAGCGGATATCTTCACTAAACCATTGCCCAAGGAAGTTTTTGAATACCTTCGCAGTAAGTTGGGAGTGGTCACACTACCCAAGAACTGACTAGCTATCGGGAACACATTCTCAGGGGGAGCATTTATATATTTGATTACCTGTTTGCTCATGTTTGTAATTTTTGCTAACTGTAATATTGTGTGCCTGAGAATGTTGTGCATGGACTCAGGGGGAGTCTGCAGCAGCCCTTTGGTATTATTGTCAAAGGGGGAGAAGAATTATAGGAAATTGCACATGTGTTGCCAACAATTCCAAAGGGGGAGATTGTTGAGCAAGGTGCAGAAATAGTATTGTCATTGTTGTCAACACAGACAGATAGATCAATTGATGATGCAGTGGACAGGAGTTCAGAGGTCAGTCAGAGCATGTACAATGAATTTCCAAGAAGACAGAAGTGGCCCAGATTCAAAGGATCAAAGAAAAAGACAAGTAAGAAAAATATCGCGATATCGCGACATGTTTTCTATCGCGATTTCATGACATATCGAAGGAGAGAAAATGCTGGCAAAAATGTCACGATTTCATGACATATCGAAGGAGAGAGAAAATGCTGGCAAAACTGTCATGATTTCATGACATGTTGGAAGAGAGAAAACACAAGGAAAACTATCGTGATTTCGTGACATGTTGGACGAAAGAGAAAGCGCAAAGAAAACTGTCATGATTTCATGACATGTTGGGAGAGTGAAAGTGCAAGAAAAACTGTCATGATTTTGTGACATGTTGGGAGAGAAGAGCAAGAAAAGTGTCACGATTTCGTGACATGTTCGAAGAGAGGCGCAAGCAAAGAAAATGTGTCACGATTTTGTGACATGTTTGAGAGAAAGAGCTTGCAAGGAAAAGTGTCATGATTTCGTGACATGTTGAAATATATTGCAAGGAAAAATGTCACGATTTCGTGACAATTTGCAAGAGGAAGAGCTAAGGAGAAAAAGTGTCACGATTTCACGACATGTCGTTGACGTGAGAAGAAAAGCGCTAAGGAGAAAAAGTGTCGCGATTTCATGACATAATTTAGGAGAGAGAGTCCGAAAGAAAAAGGTGTCGCGATTTCGTGACATGTTTCATTTTCACGGTTCAAAGCAAAGAGAAAGAGGAGAGAGAAAAAGGTGTCACGATTTCATGACATGTTTCATTTTTGCGATCCAAAGCGAAGAGAAAGAGGAGAGAGAAAAAGGTGTCACGATTTCATGACATGTTTCATTTTTGTGGTCCAAAGCGAAGAGAAAGAGGAGAGAGAAAAAGGTGTCACGATTTCATGACATGTTTCATTTTGCGGTCCAAAGCGAAGAGAAAGAGGAGAGAGAAAAAGGTGTCACGATTTCATGACATGTTACATTTTTATGGTTGAAAGGCAGAGAAAGGCACAAGGCAACAAAAGTGTCACGATTTCATGACATGTCATGTTTTTGCTAGTGCTTGCAGAGAAGATTGTATAAAAGCGAAAGGTGTCGCGATTTCATGACATGTCATGTTTTTGCTAGTGCTTGCAGAGAAGAGTGTACGAAAGTGAAAGGTGTCACGATTTCATGACATGTCATGTTTTCGCTAGTGCAAGCGAGAGAAGAGTGCAAGGAAGCGAAAGTGTCACGATTTTGTGACATGTTCTATTTTGCGGGCAAGAGAAGAGAAGAGTTCAAGAAAAAGTATCATTTCTACATGTTATATTTTCGAGTGCAAGCAAGAAGAGTGCAAGGAAGTGAAAAGTGTCATGATTTCATGACATGTCATGTTTTCACTAGTGCAAGCAGAGAAGAGTGCAAGGAAGCAAAAGGTGTCACGATTTCATGACATGTCATGTTTTTGCTAGTGCAAGTAGAGAAGAGTGCAAGGAAGCGAAAAGTGTCACGATTTCATGACATGTCATGTTTTCGTTGGTGCAAGCCAAGTAGAGTGTACGGAGGTGAAAAGTGTCATGATATCGTGACATGTGTTTTCACGCATGCAGGCCGAGAAGAAGACAAAAAGGTTGTCAGAGCGACGGTTCTACTGTCAGAGCTGTAAGAGAATAGAAAAGGCTGTTAGAGCCGAAATGAGCAGAGAAGGTGGTCAGAGAGCCGTAAATGAGAAGATAAATCTGTCAGAACGGCGGATACACTGTCAGAGCACAGAAAAGGCTGTTAGAGCCGTAAAGTGGGCAGATAAGGCTGTCAGAGCCGTAAGTAAGCATTTAAGGCTATCAAAAGCGTAGTAAGCAGAGCCGAAAGAATGTTTTCATGTACAGTAAGTTAGGGTTAGGGTTGAGCTCTGCACGAGGCATGAGTGTTGTGTATTGCCGAATAAAAGGAAAAAGGAGCTGTGAAAAGAGATAAGGGATATAGTGCTGAAAAAGATACAGAAGAGAGGGTTGTAAGAGAGAATAGCAGAGCTGAAAGAGAAAAATATAACAGAGCTGTAAGAGTATGCAGTTCTTGTTAAAGGGCATTAGACCAGTGAGGGTCTTGTAGAAGAGAAGGCATTTTTATGTCATTGAAATAGTTCAGAACTGAAGTCCAAGTTGGTGCTTGGCATTAGGGGGTTGGTGCTCCTTTCTGTTGCTATAGATAAATAAGGGGTTGGTGCTCCTTCCTGTGGGTGCTGGAAAATTGTTTGTAAAGTTGGTGCTTTGCAAAGGCTGGATTTGGATGGGAGTCCAAGCGGTCTAATTTTTGAGGAGTAGCCAAAACTGGTGAACCTCGTTAAATCGTGTGTTGTGGAATGCTCTCTTGTTTAATTGCTTTATCTATTTTTAAGTTCTCCCTGCTTAAGTTTTAAAGAGTTGTAGATCTGAATTTAAATAGCTACACTGATTCACCCCCCCCTCTCAGTGTCATTGTGAGAATATCACATGAGTGATGGATTAACTAATTTATGTCCAATCAATAATATAAACATAGTTGCATCCCTCAAAAATTAGTCCTATGAAAATCCCAATAACAAAAATTGCCCAAGATAAAGTTTACTAGGATTAACTAGCCCCCATAGTTATCCTCTACCAATTTCTAGAGGCCAAAATGATAGAACTACCAAATATTAAATATACCAATCTTTAAAGAAAAAATATCTCTTGGTTTAAAACCAAATAGAGATGTGCTTTTCATTGCATAAATGGTCATCATACCAACAAATGTAGGTCCCTCATGAATCTCATTGAAGACCTAATTGATGAACGGTGTATTGTTATTGGTGACTCCAAAAAAAAATATTCCTCTAATAAATAAATTACAATCTTTCAAGACCCATTACCAAATCTTGATAAAGGAATATCAAACCATATTCAGTATAAAATAGTGGGAATGATCCATTCCTCTAGCCAATAGTTATAAGAAAGCCCATGTATTTGATTATCCCTACCAATATCCTTTGATTATTTTTGATAAACATATTCCTTATTTTGTATGGATGCCCTTAATCATATTATCCCAAAGCTAGGATAAAAATACTTTCAACCTCCAAAAATTGCTTAAAAGCACTCTTTCAAAAATCTCTCTTTTTGACCTTTCAAAATATTCTTTAGATACTCATGAAGGACTTTCTAGACTTTTAAGTGAATAAATTATCTCTTAGGACTTAAATTGTAGTGATATTATAAATATCATAGGGTCCGTTAGAATAAGTTTTAAATCTTATTCTATGAACATGATCTCCTGTGTACACACATAGATGTAGATCCCCCTATATACATCATAAGTTACATTGGTAAACATTCTACATATACATTTGACAATGGATATTTACTTAACATTTGTAACCTAAAGTTTATGATTAAATTATGGTTGACTAAGCATGATTTGAATTAATTGAATCTCATGAACAAAGATTTTGACAATAAATAATATAAATCCAATGGTACTATAGTTTTACCTTTGAAAGTTACCAGTCGAATCTCAAACAACGTATTTCATGTAATTCCATACGAATTGTCCTATAATATTCTTCTTAGGAGATAATATATGCACATGATGTAGGTCATTCCATGTACTTATCACTAATGCCTTACATAAAAATATCAAGATATGACCTATAGTATTTTTATTTATCCTAAACCATTTACCTACTATCAAGTAGTAGAAATTAAAAATTCCAAATTCTACCTTTGCCATTCCCTTGATTATGCTTCATCGTCTCTACCAACCATCAATGATGTACTAAAATAATTTAATATCAATCCAAAAATTAAGTAGACTAGGAAATAATCCAATAAATCAAACCCTAACAAAAGTAATATAGATAATCATATCCAAATAAACATGTAAAATCAACCTAAATCTTAATATGGTAAGCAAATTAAAACCCACAACATTAATAAAACTAATCAAGAAAGAAAATTAATATCATTGGATCTATCCAAACTTCATCCTTTCCTTTTAACCTTAGGATAACATCTAGAATATATAAAATAGTGTAGATACATAATAGTTATTTTACTTATTTCCATGCTACCAATGAGGAGCATATCTGAGGTAGTAATACCTACCCAATGGAGTGATAATATGATTCATGTTACCTCTTTGACTTATACCCAATACATAAATATATCTTGCATAACTTGTGGTACAAAGGAAATGTACTACAACTCTATAAAAAAGGTTTGAAGTAGCCCTTAGATACCAAACCTTGGATAGGTTGTTGGGGTTAGCATATATCCCCAATAAAAATGAAACTATACAAACCTCTTCCTCATATAATAGTGATGATGAACTTATGTCCTCCCTTTTGGAATCTATTGGAAATTTTGAGTATATTGTGTTGTCATTGATGTCAAAGGATTTATGTCATAGTTTGATGGCATTGGTTGTCATTGATATCAAAGATAGCTTCATTCGGAAAAAATATAAGGTTTATAAGGTGGATAATTATGCAAGGTAAAGTTCATCCCAATGTAAGGACATTGATAAAAAGAAAAGGTTATAATATTTACTTTAAATATTATAAGAAAAAGAAGGTTGGGACAAAGTTCTAGGTAGAATGGTTAAAAGGTTGAAGGCCTTAGTTTAATACCATGGTTTCAAAAATAAATAAACTGAGTATGGCTTAAAAGAAATAATATTATAATATTTTAATATTATAATATTGGGAACAAAAGTTTGAAGACAAAGGTTTACATAATAAAAAGTTTATTATAATATTTTTATATTATAATTCAAACCCAAGATGGGTTTGGTGCCAACGTGTTCAAAGGTTCAAATGCAAAGTTTGATATAAGCATCGACATTAAGAAAGGAGGTGGAATCCATATATAAATATGGATTAAAATCATGCACTAAGGTATGTTATTTTTGAATGGTATTCAATCTTCCTCGTGCACAATTGTGAGAAACAAAGGAAGGAAAAGATGAGTTTTAAAAAGGGACAAAGTATGGTTGAATAAGAAGAGCATCGTGGGTATTTTTTCTCAAGCAAGCAGATGGCCTAGTGGTAGTCTAGGTAGTGCTAAGGCACAGGGCAGGCAATAGATCTAAGGGTTAAAACTTAGCGATGATAGTTTTTATGTTTTGATAACACGAAAAATTCATTGAAGGACTTAAAATATAAATCATGCATATTTGGTTTTGTGTGGGTGGTTGGCCTAGCGGAAACCCAAGCGATGTTAGTGCGCTTGTAGGTAGGAGGTGTCATGGTCGATTCTCACCCGTAGAATTTGTGGTAAGTGCAATTTTATTTATTTATTATGGTCGAAGGTTGAATTATTAAAAGGCCTAAGTTGTGTTTGATTATGAGTGCACTATTTGAATTAGGGAGTTATAAGGAAAAAAAGTTTTATTTTGGCAATTGTTTTAGAAATAAATAAAAGGAGGAAATTGTAGTATTTTAAAGTATTATTTTGTGGAGTAATAAGGTGTAATTATTGGTCAATAAATGTGTATTTTATGTTGTTAAAATATTGAAGTGGGAGATAAAAGGTGTATGATGTTCTCTTATTGTTTGTAATACTTGCATTAGTATTGAAGGGTTTGGTTTATACTTTGATGCTTTATTTCGATAAACCAAGAAAGTTCTAAAGCATATGTTTAGGACATAATTGTGCACACATTTTGAGAGGGTTTTCCCAATTTATGAAGAGGTATTGTACTAATCCATATTTAAGTTGCAAAAGATATTATTTTTGAGATAGGTATTTGAGGACATGTCTTCATCAAGCATTTTGAGGTATGGTGGTTCAACTTTTTATATAGGTGGTTGTGTTTTGAGAAATTAATTTTGAGGTGGAGTTAAAAGGGTTTATTGGTGTGAATTGTTGAAAATATTTGAGCTAGGTTCTATGAAACAAAATGTGTATTCATGGTTTGAATGTATTGAAAGTGGATGAGCAAGTTTTGTAAAGTAATTTGTGTATTGGGTTTGAGTAATATTAAAAAGAACATGTGGTGGAATTATATTGCATATCATTTCCTATGTGTTCTTGAAAAATAATTTTGGGTAGAATATATTTGAAGTATTATAGTCAAGCAAGTGTTATGAGTAGTTTTGAGCATGTGTTATTAGCAGTTTTGAGCATGTATTATGAATAATTTTGAGCATGTGTTAGAGCAGAGTTGAAGCAGGTTTAAGGTAGATTTGAGCAAGTCTTCTGAGAAGACTTGAAGTAGGTTTAAGGAATATTTGAGAAATTCTTCTGAGAATACTTGAAGTAGGTTTAAGGTAGATTTGAGCAAGTCTTGTGATAAGACTTGAAGAATGTTTAAGGTATATTGGAGCAAGTCTTATGATAATACTTGAAGCAGGTTTGAGGTAGACTTGAGCAAGTCTTGTGAGAATACTTGAAGCTGGTTTAAGATAGAATTGAGCAAGTCTTGTGAGAATACTTGGTATAGAGTTGAGGTAGATTTGTGCATATAATGTGTGTATATTTAGATAGATTTGTGAGTAGAGTTGGAATAAATTTGTGCTAGTATTGTAATGAGGTTTTATGCAGATTTGAGACAGAGCTAAGAGTAGGCTTTTGATTAGACCAGAGCAAATAGGATAGTGTTTTCCTATGGAGAGATATCCAAAAACAATAGTATAGGGGATAGAGTTATTCTATGGAGAGAGATCCACAAACCAGTGTAGAGGGGATAGAGTTCTCCTATTGAGAGAGATCCATAAACCAAAGTAGAGGGGATAGAGTTATCCTTTAGAGAGAGATCCAAAAACTAGAACATAGGGGATAGAGTTCTCCTATGGAGAGATATCCACAAACCATAGTAGAGGGTATAGATTTCTCCTATGGAGAGAGATCCAAAAACTAGAGTAGAGGGGATAGAGTTATCCTATGGAGAGATATCCATAAACTATAGAAAATGGGATAGAGTTATCCTGTAGATAGATATCCATAAACTTGAGCTTAGGGGATTGAATTTTCCTTTGGACAGAGGTCCATAAACATTGTAATAGGTATTTGGTTCCCAAGATATTTTTTGAGGAAATTTAGAAGAAATATTTTCTTTGTGGATGTAGCCCACATTGGGTGAACCATGTTAAATATGTGTCTCTCATGTGTGTGAATATTTATGCATTTTTTATTGTACTAAATTGATATTATTTCTATAATAATTTGGAAAGAAAAGTAAAAGGTTGTCTTACACTATTCACCTCCCCTCTTATTATAAGCTTGTGTTATTCAATTGGTATCATAACAGGTTCCTTCGAAAAAGCCTAAAAACTTGAAGGAAGATATAACAGGTACATAGATGGCATCTCCGAATAGATCTTCATCAAATAAGGCTCCATTATTCAATGGGAACAATTATACTTTCTATAGTATAAGGATGAATACTTACTTGATGGCACAAGGATATGAAATATGAAAATCTATTGAGGATGGGTTTACACCTATAACTACTCCCATAGATAAGAATGGTAAGCAGTTACATGTGAATAATACCAAGGCAATGAATGGAATCTTAAGTGGATTACGTGAATCTGAATTTGTGAAATTTATGCAATGCAAATAAATAAAGGAGATATGGGACACATTTAAGTAAACATATGAAGGAGATAACAAGGTCAAGTTCTAAAAACTACAAAACCACAATAATAGGTTTGAGAAGTTGAATATGGAAGATGAGGAAGATATTGCTAAATACTTACTTCATGTTAATGAGGTTGTTAATACTGTGTGGACTTGGATTTGAAATTGAAGACTTCGGTGTTGCTCAGAAAGTATTAAAATCACTCCCTATAAGGTATGATGCAAATGTTTAAGCTATAGAAGAGATGAGGGATATTGATAAGTTGACTATGGATGGGTTACATGGAATTATCACAGCTTATGAGATGAGAATAGAAAAAATCACAAATCCAAGAAAGAGACAACTTTCAAAGCTTCAAATAAGACAAAATATAAGAAACCAAAATCAAGTGATGAGTCAAGCAGTAATGAAGAAATAGGATTACAAGAAGAAGAAAAATATTTAGGCGTGAAAATAACAATAGGTATGGTCAAGGCAAGCATGAAAATAATCTCTTTAAAAGGCACATGAAGAGTTTCTATTTTAATAAGGAAAGAAATGCTTCAAGTGACAACGATGAAAGACTTTCATATAGTGAAGAATAAGAGATTCTATTTTTGGTAATAGAAGAGGAAGAAAATGCTCCTGTTAAATATAAAGTTGAAGAGTATGAAGATGCTCTTGAAGACCAAGAAGTAGAGAAATATTTATAAAATGAAGAAGAAGACACAATTGATCTAGAAGAGGAACTTATTGTTTCTCTCAAAGAGTTAAAAAGAGTTAGAAAATATAATTTAAGGTTGAAGGCTCAAGTTAAAGAACATGAGGAAGAAAAATAAAATATTCTACAAGACCTCACAAACTCAAAATCTAAGACAAGGAGACTTAAAGAGGTCATGGTAGAAATGTTAGAGGCAAAAGAGTTAGAATGTGAGATATTAGAACATGAAATAGTTTCTCTAAGGATAGAAGTGAAAGATTCTGAGGATAAGCTAAACAGGTTTGGGAAAATTTCAAAAACTTTAGATAAAATTATCAATACACAAATATCTTCATCTATCAAAATAGGACTTGGTTTTGAAGAAGGACAAGGGAAGCAAGAAGAAGGGTCAAGCTCAAGCTCAACATAAAAGTAAGTTTATAGGAAGAGAGTGTAGAAGAAACTAAGGCCTATGAAGATAAGTTGAAGAATATCAACTTCACTAAGAAATAAAACAAGGCACAAACAAGGCATAGGGATCTTCACAGATAAGGAAAAGAAAATACTAAGAGACCAGAGGTTTTAAAACAAGATTTCTTGAAAGGGCATTGTTTTTTATGTAATCATTTTGGTCACAAAGCTATGCATTGCAAGGTTCATAAAAATAAGGAGTATGATCTCACTAAGAGGAACTTCAACTCGTTTAAAGATGGATATTTTTTTCAAGGTTATTACTATTCATGTAATTGCTTTGGTCATAAAGCAATCCACTACATGGTTCATGATAGAAAGGATTATGGCTTCACCAAGAGAAACTTCAAGTCATTTACACCTTCCAAGAACTACAACATTCGGTGTTACAAGTGCAAAAATATTGGACATAAGACCAAGTGGTGTAGAATAGAGTTTCCAAAACTTCCAAAGTCAAGAAATAATAGGGGCACTCAAAAGGACCAAAATGGTATGATTGCAAAGGTGTCAAAAAATAAAGTTAAAAAATAAAAAAAGCATTGTATCCTTGGAGTAGAGATACTCCCACCCCAAAATTAATCACCTCAAGGAGAGGAGGTGGGGAGGGGTCTGAGCTAAGAGTCTTATATTTATCTCCAAAGGAGTCCATTTTCCATTGATGTCAAAGGGGGAAATATTTGAGTAAGGGGGAGAGCATTCAGTCAGGGAGAGCAGATTTTGAATCCAGTGGTTGGAAAAGGAATTTTTAGAAAGGGTTACCATCAATGACAAAGGGGAAGATTGTTGGAAAATTTGAGTATATTGTGTTGTCATTGATGTCAAAGGATTGATGTCATAGGCTGATGACATTTGTTTTCATTGATGTCAAAAATAGCTTGGCATGGAAAAAATATAAGGTTTATAAGTTGGATAATTATGGAAGGCAAATTTCATCCTAATGCAAGGAAATTGATAAAAAGGAAAGGTTATAATATTTACTTTAAATATTATAAGCCAAAGAGTGTTGGGAAAAAGTTCTAAGTAAAATGGTTAAAAGGTTGAAGGCCCTAGTTTAAGACCATGGTTTCAAAAAGAAAGCAAGTGACTAAGGCTTAAAAGAAATAATATTATAATATTTTAATATTATAATATTGGGGACAAAAGTTTGAAGACAAAGGTTTAAATAAAAAAAGTTTATTATAATATTTTTATATTATAATTCAAACCCAAGATGGGTTTGGCACCAACGTGTTCAAATATTCAAATACAAATTTTTTTATAAGCATCGACATCAAGAAAGGAGGTGGAATCCATATATAAATATGGATTAAAATCATGCAATAAGGTATGCTTTTTTTGAATGGCATTTGGTCTCCCTCGCGTGCAATTATGAGAAACAAAGGAATTAAAGATGAATTTTAAAAAGGAACAATGGATAGTTGAATAAGGACAACATCGTAGGCACTCATTCTTAAGTGGGCGACTGGCCTAGCGGTAATCTATGTAGCACTAAGGCGTAGGGCAGGCAACATGTCTTAGGGTAAAAACTCGGTGGTGACAGTTTTTATGTTTTGATAACAGGGAAAATTCATAGAAGGTCTTAAAATATAAATCGTACGTATTTGGTTTTGTGTGGGAGGTTGGCCTAGCAGCAACCCAAGCAGCGCTAGCGTACTGGTAGGCAGGAGGTGTCATGGTCGATTCTCACCGACGACAATTGTGGTAAGCACAATTTTTTTTATTATGGTCTAAGATTGAATTATTAAAAGACCTAAGTTGTGTTTGATTGTTGAGCACACTATTTGATGTAGGAAATTATAAGGGAAATAAGTTTTATTTTGGCATTTGTTTTAGAATAAAATAAAGGATGAAATTGTAGTATTTTAAAGTATTATTTTATGGAGTAATAAGGTGTAATTACTAGTTAATCAAATTGTATTTTGTGTTGTTGAAATATTTAAGTGGGATTTAAAAGGTGTATGATGTTCTCTTATTGTTTGTAATACTTGCATTAGTATTGAAGGGTTTGGTTTGTAATTTGATGCTTTATTTTGAGAAACCAAGAGAGTTCTAAAGCATATGCTTGGGACATAGTTGTGCATACATTTGACGAGATTTTTCCCAATTTATAAAGAGGTATTGTACTAATCCATATTGAATTTGCAAAAGACATTATTTTTGAGATAGGTATTTATGGGCACATCTTCATCAAGAATTTTGAGGTATGGTGGTTCAACTTTTTATCTAGTTGGTTGTGTTTTGAGAAAGTAATTTTGAGGTGGAGTTAACAGGGTTGATTGGTGTGCATTGTTGGAAATCTTTGAGCTAGGTTTTGTGAAACAAAATATCTTATGGTTTGAATGTATTGAAAGTGGATGAGCAAGTTTTGTAAAGCAATTTGTGTGTTGGTTTTGAGTAAAATTAGAAAGAAAATATGGTGGAAATTTATTGCATATCACTTCCTATGTATTCTTGAACAAGAATTATAGGAAGAATATGTTTGAAGTATTATGATCAAGCAAGTGTTATGAGAAGTTCTGATCATGTGTTATGATAATTTTTGAGCATGTGTTATGAATAATTTTGATCTTGTGTTAGAGCATATTTGAAGTACGTTTAAGGTAGATTTGAGCAAGTCTTGTGAGAAGACATGAAACAAGCTTAAGGTAGATTTGAGCAAGTCTTGTGAGAAGACTTGAAGCATGTTTAAGGTATATTTGAGCAAGTCTTGTGAGAAGACTTGAAGTAGGTTTGAGGTAGATTTGAGCAAGTATTGTGAGAATAATTGAAGTAGGTTTGAGGTAAAATTGAGCAAGTCTCGTGAGAAGAATTGGGAAAGAGTTGAGGGAATATTTTTGCATATAATGTGTGCATATTTAGACAGATTTATGAGCAAAGTTGGAACATATTTGTGCTAGCCTTGCAATGAGGTTTTGTGTAGATTTGAGATAGAGCTAAGAGCAATATTTGGAGTAGACCAAAGCAAAAGGCATAGAGTTCTCATATGGAGAGAGATACACAAACCAGAGCAGAGGGGATAGAGTTCTCCTATGCAGATATATCCATAAACTAGAGTAGAGGGGATAAAGTTCTCTTATAGAGAGATATCCATAAACCAAAGTAGAGGGGATAGAGTTCTCCTATGGAGAGATATTCACAAGCCAGAGCAGAGGTGATAGAGTTATCCTATGGAGAGAGATCCACAAACTATAGTAGAGGGGATAGAGTTATCCTATGGAGAGATATCCACAAACTAAAGTAGAGGGGATAGATTTCTCCTCTAGAGAGAGATCTACAAACTAGATAAAAGGGGATAGAGTTATCCTATGGATAGAGATTCACAAAATTGAGCTTAGGGGATTGATTTCTCCTTTGGATAGATGTCCATAAAAATTGTAATAGTTATTTGGTTTCCACAATATTTTTTGAGGAAATTTAGAAGAAATATTTTCTCTATGGACGTAGCCCACATTGGGTGAGCCACGTTAAAACTATGTCTCTCATGTGTGTGATGATTTTTGCATTGTTTATTATACTACATTGAAATTATTGTTGTTATCATTTGTAAAGGAAAGTAAAATTAGATATTATACTATTCACCCCCCTTCTCAGTATAATCTTGTGTTCTTCAAAATCTAGTGACTACACCATCTCCATAAATGGATTAGACTTGAATTATGAGGATTATGAGGACCCCTAGCTATGTCAAGGTAGTGACTCTTTCTCAATTTATAAATTCTAACATTCTCAATTTAAAGTATCCCAAGATAATCATCAATAATAATAATTTTTATATGTATAAAAATCCTCATACTACTCCAAAGGATGGTCACCTTGACAATCCTATTTTAAAATAATCTAAATTATGTAGGAAATCTTTCCTAGTTAGATATTGTCACTATCTCATAGAAATTTTACAATCCAACATTAATTCCTAATTAAAATAATAGTTAGATAGAGGATATTTCTCACATCCCTCCAAAATATGTTCTTCCTAACTGTTCAATTCAAGGTAACTCCTATAATGAGAAGTCTCCATTACCAATAGTTAATACCAACTCTTCATAGTCCTTTTATAAATATTAACCACTTTTAGACCAAACTAATATAAAAATAAATGGGTATTACCTATTTTCCCTCAACTAGAGGATGAATCACACATTCTCATTGAAGAAACTATTGGAATTGATATTGGAACCTATGATATGCAAAAATTCTAAAATTAGGAAAACTATTGACCTTAAAAAAACATGTGTAATATATGCAACTGCTCATTCAATTTAGTTATATCTTTGCTTGGTCTTATTCATATATGCTATGAATTTATCCCTTCCATGTTGTTCACCATGTATTCATTAGTTCGGATGTAAAACCCTTTAAAAAAAATCTATAGATGATGCATCCCAAATTTTCTCTCCTTGTTAAAGAGGAGCTATAAAAACTTTGAGAAGTTAGTTTTATTAGAGCCATTGTTTTGTATGACTAGATATCTAACATTGTATCAGTTGCTAAAATAGAATGTACTATTAAAGTATTTATTGATTTTAGGTACATCAATAAAACACGTTCCAAAGATGAATTTCCTTTACAAAATATTGACATGAATATCGATTTCACTATAGGATGCAAAATTTTATAAGGTAAAAATCAAATCCACATTACAACCAAAGAATAACCTAAATTTACATTTACAACCCCTTAGGAAATTTTCAACTCTATGGTTATTCCCTTTGGCCTAAAAATTGTTAGGGAAACATTCCAAAGAGCTATGATGACTATTTTCCATGACATAGTAGAATATTACATCAACAATTTTCTTAGTTTGACCTTTGAACTAGCAAGATCATGTCTAAGATATCAAACTTATCTTTAGACATCTAAGGGAATAAAAAAATTGGCTTAAACCTTCAAAATACATTTTGGAGTGATGTTTATCAATCTATTGGGATTAACCATATCTTGACAAAAAATCGAGGTGTACCCGAACAAGATATCTACCATTACCAATATACCACACCCTAAAATATTAAATCAACCTCATATATTCCAAGGTAAGCTACAAGAAATATGACAGTTCATATTCCAAATTGCTCACAAATATAGATCTTTTTTTAAGTGTTTATGAAAGAATGTATATTTTAAGAGGGATGATGTGTCAGGTAGCTTTTGACACTCTCAAAACTTATATTTTATCTAAAACTATCCTTATTCCATCTAACTTGCTCAATACACCCATACTCTATATAGCAATTACCATCCATTCCTTAGGTGTTATGCCATCCCAATATGATGACTAATATAGAGAAATATCAAACTTTTATATTATTTGGATCTTAGTTAATTATGAGGTCCACTACACCCCTATAGAAAAGCATTACCTTGTGGTTTTCTTCATTTCCTAAAATATGAGATATTACATGGTTAGCCATAAGACCTTTGTGATTGCCATGTATATCCCCTATGTTAACCCATGTCTAAACCTTATATTTTAGGTCAAGCCATAAAATGGATCATTACCCCTAATGAATTTGACATAGAGTTAATCAGTTAGAATTCCTTAAAAGTTCAGGTAATAATTAGTCAATTACCAATAGCATATTTGATATCTAACCACATAATAGTTGTTAAATTTTTATATGATCCTATTCTCAATCTTGAAATCAAAAACTCTAATTCATCATTCCTATTCTTCGGTGGTTCTAGATGTTTCAAAGGAGTAAGGATATGTGTTGTCTTGGTCTATCCACAATGGATAATTATTTCCTTAGCTTTTAAAATCTACTTTTTATGCACAAATAATACTATAATATACAAGGATCTCATCCTTGGACTTCACACTACATTGGATTTAAATGTTAAGATACTCTTCATTTTTATGGACTCCTAGATTTTCATCAACTAAATCAATGAAATCTACCAAACCAAATATGATAAGCTTTGGCTAGATAGGGACATTATCGATAAGCTAATTTCCACCTTTGAAAATATTACCATTCATATAATCTCATGTTGTAGTAACTATCATGCTAATGCTATGGTTGTAGCTAATTTCCTTATTCATATAGAGCTAGAAGATGAACTTGCAACAATTGTCACCCAATATATCAAGCAATATATAACCTTAGAATCTAGATAATAATCCTTTAAAATTATTTATTGTCAAAACATTAACCCTTCAATCCTTGGTATAATGATGTATTTCCTTATTATAAATATGATACCTTGTCAGAGCGTTTAAATTGTAATGAGTGTAATAACTTAAGACAACATGCTTGCCAATTTGTCATCATAGACAATATCCTTTATAAAAAAAATTTTGATGTCATCCTTATTGAATGTCTAAAATCTAATGAAGAAAAGGTCTTTGTTTAAGGTAACCATGGGGGATCATGTAGTGGCCACTTTAGTAAGAATTTAATCACAAAAAAACTTCTTCAATTTGGTTAATGCTGGCTCTCTATAGATAAAGACTCTTGCAACTATGTCCAAAAGAGAAGTAAATATCAAAAATGTGATAACCTCATTCATGCTCCATATTAGGAGCTAAAATCACTATATTGTTCCTATCCCTTCACTACTTGTGACATAAATATTATTGGAAAATTAAATACATCATCGTATGGACATAAACTCATTATAACAACAATTGAATACTTTAAAAAATTGGTAGAAGCCATGCCTCGGTCATCCTATACTAGTTTTTAAGTTTCTAAATTTATAATTAATTAGATCTAATCTTGATATGACATTACTAGCATGATAATCTCTCATATAGTATGTATTTCAAGAACAAGGACATTGCCAAAATTTATGCTAAATTTAGAATCTAGCTTGTGTTCAATGCTACTAGGATTTATGATAGCATAGCCCACATGAGAAGACAAGTGGTCTAATCATCCTTCACAATGTTTATGTATGTAGTATATGATATAAGTAGTTGAAATTTTGGTTAGGTATTTCTTATGCCTAAAATATACACTTATGTACTTAAATATCCATTACTCTCATAATACAATCATCCAAGCATTGATAACATGTGGTATCAAAGTAGGTAGAAGGTAGAGAAAAGCTATCCTTTTTAATCCTTTTCTATTTCTAACACAAAGAAGACTCAAAGGGCACTCTATTTTAAAAAAGTAGTTTCAAGGGTAAAATTACCTTGTAGAAGTTTAATAAAGACAAATCTCAAAATAGAGGTAGTCATCTTTGGGAAGAAAAATTCCTTGGTAGATTGAAAGGTTTCAAGTAAAAATACCAAAGTGGAAAAATTACTCAATAAGTAAAAGGTATTAGAGATATCCATAGAAGTTGCTTAAAATTACAAGAATATTTAGGAATCTATTGAAACTTCACAAAATAATTATAAGAAATTTTCAAACAATCAAAGAGCATTGAAATCTCACAAAGAATAAATAAAAACTCCAAGGCCATAGGCTAAGTATAAAATTATTCCTAAGTTGTTGAAAACATATTATTTGAAGCATTAATAGGTTATTTAACCATTCCAAATTGCAAGGAGCTCACCAATAATAATAAAAAAGTACCATTAAAGAAAATAAGCTATAGAAGTATTTTGTATCCATAGAGATAAACATTCCAAGGGAATGTGGACAAGTGAAACAAAATCTCAAAGTATCATTAAATTTTCCGTTGAATGGAAACCCTAATATAGAACAAATTTTAGAAATCGTAGTTCAAAATGTAAGAATAACATGATAAATATTAATGAGGTGCTCAAGGAACATAACGACCCATGATAAAATACGAAGGAGATAGAGGCAAGGAGTAAATAATTTAAAGAAGAAATAAAAACATGAATAAGATGTTATCCAACAATGAATGTTATAGTAGTATGAATCCAAACTTAGGAAACACCCAAGCTCTATGAATAACCTAATTCAAAAAATATCATCCATATAAATATATTAGAGGAGTCAAGAAAAAGAAGATAGTCCTCCTTAAATAAGTGTACCTCCTTTTTAGAAAGTCCTAAACATTGAAAGAGAACTCAAAATATTATGAGTTGGCATGTTAAGATCCTGCTATAAAATAAACTCAAATAACACACTCTCACACAATTACTTGGAAATAACTCACATAAACATCACATTAATATAACAGAAATTTGCATAAAGAACAATCTCACAATAGGACTGAATCGCAGGCCTCTTCGAGGGGGCAACCTCCTTCAATACTTCATTAATTTTGCAAAATATGGTTACATTGGTGCCCTTTCGGGTATTTAAGGAGTTTCCTTCCAAGGTTGGCTTACATGCAAAATGCCACCTGGATTACATGCATAATGCCACCCGAATTACATGCATAGTGCCACTTTGAATTACATGCACAATGCCACTCGAATTACATGCACAATGCCACTCGAATTACATGCATAATGCCACACGAATTACATGCACAATGCCACCTATCTACCATGTGTTACATAAAAAGGGTGCCATTTGTCATGGGCACTACCTAAGCTAAAACTTAGAACATTACAAAATATTAATCATGGGTACTACCCACGTTCACTAGGAATTATTACATTAAGGGTTAGGATGAGATCCTAACATGCCCTTCTCCTTGAAGAAGCTTTGTCCTCAAAGCTGAAAATGAGGAAACTGTTGTTGAAGTTGATGGAGAGACTCCCATGTAGCATCCTTAGGTTGAAGTCCACGCCACTGAACCAGGACCTCTGTGATGGTACGGTTGCGCAGAGTGCGAGTTCGACGATCCAGCAGTTGTTCCGGTGCAAGTAAGATGGAGCCTTCTTCATCCAACTCGGGGAGTGTTGATTGAACCTATACCTTTGTTCCCACAACTTTCTTGAGAAGGGAAACATGAAAAATAGGGTGGATCTTGGAAGTGGGGGGGAGAGCCAATTTGTAAGCTGTGGGACCAATCCGTTGTAGAACCTGTTAAGGACCATAGAATTTTGGAGCGAGCTTCTGACACCTACGAAGTTGTAGGGATGATTGTTTGTATGGCTGTAAGCGAAGGAAGACCATATCACCCACATCAAAACTACGCTCAGAACGATGCTGATCAGCTTTTTGGCACATTCGATTCTGGGCCATGTGCAAATTCTACTTGAGTTGGCGAAGGACCTCGATGTGTTGACTCAGAGTATTGTCGACGGCCTGAACCTTGGAGCTACCCGAAATGTAGGAGGAACGCATGAGTGGAGGGTGCCCGTAAACTGCCTCAAACGGTGTGAGTTTGGTGGCAGTATGATAGGAAGTGTTGTACCACCATTCGGCCAAGGAAAGCCATTTTGCCCAATGAGTAGGATGATCGGAGGCAAAGCAACGAAGGTGGGTTTCAAAGCATTTATTAACAAACTCTGTTTGACCATCCGTTTGCGGATGGTAGGCTGAACTCATTTTGAGCTGAGTCCCCTGCAACTTAAACAACTCTTGCCAAAAATTGCTAGTAAAGGTGGGATCACGATCAGATACAATGGATGTGGGCATGCCATGAAGGCGAAATATGGAGTCAAGAAAAATTTGGGCAATAGTGGATGCTGTGTAAGGATGGGTTAGGGCACACAAGTGAGCATACTTTGAAAGGTGATCCACTACCACAAAAATAACAGACTTGCCTTCAGACTTAGGTAGCCCTTCTATGAAGTCCATGGAGATGTCAGTCCACACCTGATCTAGTATCGGTAATGGTTGAAGAGTGCCTGGGGAGCACACTGTTTCTCCTTTCATCCTTTGACAAGTGTCACAATCTGCTACAAAAGAGCGAATGTCCTGTTTCATACCTTTCCAAAATAAGGTATGCTTGAGTCGCTCATAAGTTTTTAGGAACCCTGAATGGCCAGCAGATGGAGTAGCATGTGATTCCTTCATGAGGAGTTCCCGAAGTGGGGACTTAGGAGGAAGAACCAGGCGTTGATGGTAACGCAGATCTTGGCCATCCCAACTATATCCTGGTGTAGACTCTGGATCATACCAAAGTGAAGCAACCAGGTCTTTCAAATCTGCATCCTAAAGTATTTCCTGACGTAAGGGCTCAATCCATTGGGGCAAGGGTACAAATATGGCACACAACATACTCAGGGTCTCAAATTGGCGAGAGAGAGCATCTGCCACAAGATTATCCTTCCCTTTTTTGTATGTGATGTCATAATCATAGCCCATGAGTTTTGATACCCACTTTTGTTGCTCGGGGGTGGCAACTCGTTGTTCTAGAAAGTATTTCAGACTCTGGTGGTCAGTTTTTATTGAGAAATGGTGCCCAATGAGATAAGGCCGCCAATGCAGGACTGCATGCAATATTGCCAACATTTCCTTGGCATATTTGGATTTCCCCAAATTACGATCAGATAGGGCTTTGTTGGTAAAATCCAAAGGGTGTCCTTCTTGCATCAATACTGCCCCAATACCACGACCAGAAGCGTCACTTTCAATGACAAATTTTTTAGAGAAGTCTGGCATGGCTAAAACTGGAGTGGTGGTCATGGCATTCTTGAGGTCCAGGAATGCTTGCTCGATCGGCCCCGTCCAAGTAAAATAATCCTTCTTTAACATGGAGGTGAGGGGGCGGCTATCTTTCCATAATTGCGAGACAAATTTACGGTAATATCCTGTAAACCCTAAAAATCCTCGAAGCCCTTTGAGTGTGCAAGGTTTCGGCCATTCTTGGACTGCTTGGATCTTCTTAGGGTCAACCTTGACACCATCCTTTGAGACAATGTGTCCCAGATATTCTAGTTCAGTCAAACCAAAGGAGCACTTGGACCTTTTTGCAAATATTTTATGGTTGGCCAATAGTTGGAGGGTTTGATCTACATGATTGAGGTGCTCTTCCCATGTGTGACTGTAAATCAAGATGTCATCGAAGAACACAAGGATGAAATTTTGCAAGAAAGGGCGAAAGATGTTGTTCATCAAGCTTTGGAATGTGGAAGGAGCATTTGTGAGACCAAATGGCATTACCAAGAATTCATAATGACCTTCATGAGTGCAAAAAGCAGTTTTAGGAATATCTTCATCCCTGAGCCGGATCTGATGGTACCCAGAGCGGAGGTCTAGCTTGGTGAAGTACATGGTCCCATGTAATTCATCTAGTAATTCATCAACCACAGGGATAGGAAATTTATCCTTGACAGTTATCTTATTGAGTTCTCGGTAGTCAATACACAAGCGCCAAGAGCCATCCTTCTTGAGGACTAGTAAGACTGGTGCAGAGTAGGGACTAGTACTAGGCTGAATGACACCCGCCTTGAGTAATTCCTGTATTATCTTCTCAATATCTGACTTCATGGCATGGGGGTACCTATACGGTCTGATATTGGGAGGTGTACTATCTGGCAGTAATGGAATGGCATGGTCATGAGAGCGATGCGGTGGAAGTGTGGTTGGTTTTGAAAATATGGCCTCATGTTTGTGGAGAATCTGTTGTAGGTCTGGTGGGATTTCACCCATTGGGGATGTGGATGGTTGGATGGAGAATAGTTGTGCAATGACCCCACGTGATGATTTCTTGAGCAATTTCTCCATGTCGTTTGAACTGATAATTTGAGGTGTTCCTGCTAGGGAGCCCTTGATGATGTGTGTTTGTCCGTTCTGGGAGAACTGCATCCAAATTTCAGCAAAGTTCCAACTGATAGTGCCCAACGTACTCAACCATTGAGATCCCAAAACAATATCACATCCTCCCAACTGGAGGGCAAACATGTCCTGCTTGAGTGCATAGTCCCCTATCTGGATTTTAACATTGTGACACTTACCTTTACAAGGTAAGGTTCCCCCATTGGCTACCATGACCTCAAAGGAATTACAAGTGTGGATATAGAAATTTTCTCGCTGAGAAACTCTAGGGTCAATAAAGTTGTGCTTGCTTCCCGAATCCAGAAGGATGGAAAGACGTTGACCCTTGAAAAATCCTGTAACCTTCATGGTTTGAGGAGTAGTGATGCCTGCAAGGGCATGGACTGTAATTGTTGTCTCAGGTTCCTGTTTCACTTCTTCTTGTGGAGGAGGTGTTTCTGGAGGGTCCTCATCCTTATCACTCTCATCAGAGGTATCCGGTTCTTCAACATCTATCAGGAACAGTTTTTTGTGTGCACACTTATGCCCTTTGAAAAACTTTTCATCACAATTGTAGCATAATCCTTGGGCACGACGTGCATCCATCTCTTCGGTGGTGAGGTGCTTTGGTGTAGCAGGTTTATTATCAACTAGATGTTGGGCTCTAGGAGGAAATGAAGGTCTATTTTGAAGAAACTTTGATGGGCATCTTTGGGAAAAGAGTTTAGATTCGGCCAGACGGGCCAAACTGATAGCTTCCATCATAGTTCGTGGTTTCAACATTTTTACTTCTGCTTGGAGTTCCATCTTCAACCCACTGATATAACAACTCTGGAAGAACCCTTCACTCAATCCTCTTATCCTATTGGCCAATTTTTCAAATTGAGCTTGGTACTCTCGGACTGACCCTGTTTGGTGTAGTTTGGTTAAGGCTCCTGTAAAGTCCTCAAACTCACTAGGACCAAATCGAGTGAGTAGTTGGGATTCAAAATCCTCCCAAGAGATATTTGGGTAGGCAAGACACAACCATTGAAACCAGTGTAGAGCCTTAGATTCCAAGTTAAAGGAAGCCATCTGGACTCGATGAAATATGGGTACATTATGAAGTTGAAAGAATTGTTCAACCCGACATAGCCACCCATCAACATCCTTCCCACTGAATTTGGGAAAGTCTAATTTGGGAATTCTAAAGGGTGGATCATGGTCACGATTCCTTGTAGAACTCTCAGCTTGGTATTCTGATTTGGGTGGTTCTCTTCTCGGTTTGTTGTCTACTTCTGTCAATGCTTCTTCCAAGCGATTGCTAGTGGCCTCATGCTTTAGGCAAAGACCTTGGACTTTTTCCCTTATGGAGTGAAAATCTGAGTTCAAGTTCTCAATGGCTTTTGTTAGGGACTCCAAGTGTTCTAGTTCTTTCTGGTGTCCATGGGTACCCTGGGCCATTTTTTTGACCTTTTGTGACCAGTTACTAAAAATAGAATTGAATTTTTAGGACTTACTATTTTTAGTAAGTGCCCAAAAAAGTGCTTGGGTGCTATATATCAAAATGATCAGCAGAAGGAGGTGGTCACAATGAGCTATATATCTCAACACTACTTTTTGGCACCCCAGACTTTTTTTTTTTTTTTTTTAATCTCCTGTTTTGCTGAGTCTAACGGTGTTTACAGATTCTGATTCTGAGCTACTGAGCAAAAGTTGGCTACTGGAGCACTATCTATAACTGGTCGTGTTTCACACTCAAGATTCTTTGTATTTTGCAGGTGACTGATATGACGAGTCTGCTTCCGACCCCGAAGACTCGTGAATTTTTCCCCGATCGTGTCGACCTTTCCGACTCCGACCGACTTGATTGTGATCGCCATCGTAAATTTTACTGTTATTCTCCGTAATTTCAACTTAAGTGTCACCCTCATGGCTTATCCCGAATGCATGTCCCTTCTGTTATTTTTTTTAGTAGAGGACTCCTTTCTCATATGCTCACTTTTGAAATGCAGGTTTACAAACATGGATGTTTGGATTTTTGTTTTTATTTTTACGTTTTTTACAGGTTGAAGTTTTAACAGAACCATGGAATGCTAAGTATAGGAGTATGTACCACCCATAGGCCCTCTAATATATCGACAGTGACGAACAATAGTGCTCGGACCAATATTTCGGGCCACTACTCAAGGAGGATTCCACACATACCCTTGAGCACACTACTTGCCTCTCTGACAATACGGGAGGGTAATCGTCCAGGATGCTGTGTCCCATAGACTATGAGTAATACAAGGCCGAAGAGCTTCCTAATGGCTAAAATTTTGTTTAATCCTAGATGGTCTCCCGATATACCCGAAGATACGTGGGAGCTCAAGTCCATGCGCGAGTTCTATCTGAGGCCTGGGTATTGGAGCCTGATCGCCCCTCACTTCACTAGACGCTTTATGGGCTATCTAGCTTAGCCAATAACGACAGATCCTTCACGATATTTTAAAACCCCCGATACAGGGTTTCTACCTACTCAACTAATAATATATTTTTTTGTTTTTGGTCTGGAAAAAAAAACACTGTATTTTTTTGGATTTTTTTAATAAGGAAAAATAGAATGGAAAAAACACACGGAATTTATACCTAACAGGCGGATTGGATGGCAAGAATCATTGCAGTTGCAGCAGAACTTGGCCCTGGAAAGTGCTCTGATACCACTTGTTAAGATCCTGCTATAAAATAAACTCAAATAACACACTCTCACACAATTACTTGGAAATAACTCACATAAACATCACATTAATATAACAAAAATTTGCATAAAGAACAATCTCACAATAGGACTAAATCGCAGGCCTCTTCGAGGGGGCAACCTCCTTCAATACTTCATTAATTTTGCAAAATATGGTTACATTGGTGCCCTTTCGGGTATTTAAGGAGTTTCCTTCCAAGGTTGGCTTACATGCAAAATGCCACCTGGATTACATGCATAATGCCACCCGAATTACATGCATAGTGCCACTTTGAATTACATGCACAATGCCACTCGAATTACATGCACAATGCCACTCGAATTACATGCATAATGCCACACGAATTACATGCACAATGCCACCTATCTACCATGTGTTACATAAAAAGGGTGCCATTTGTCATGGGCACTACCTAAGCTAAAACTTAGAACATTACAAAATATTAATCATGGGTACTACCCACGTTCACTAGGAATTATTACATCATGGAAGTTATTACATTAAGGGTTAGGATGAGATCCTAACATGGCATTAGTGAAAGTTGAGTAGACTTAGAATTTCCATGCATGACGAGATAAAATTATTAATAATCTACATACGTATAATATGCTAAACAAGAACACAAAGGTTGTAAATAGAAAAATGCAAAACAAAATTTGAGATACTCAATAGAAAAACACAAATGAAGACTTAGAGTCGTATACATACTTGACCAAAAGACATCACAACTGAAATAAGAAATATAGATAAAAAAATTATTAGGATCCAAAGAGGATAAACCTAGGTACAAATATATTGAATGCTTAATAAGTTGTGCATTACCATTTTTGAAGGACAAAGCAACTATTTGGTTCCTAAAAGGATCACGAGCATCCACCCAGATACATCAACACTATTTTTCATGAAATTGGAGGATTCAAAAAGTTAATTTAATATTTTCATAAGTGAATCAAACGTACTTGGATATTACATGTCAAAATCCATGAAAATTGCTTGGGATAAGTCATAAATAGATATATAAATGTCACAAATGGACAACAAAATATTAGTCAATTATGAATCTAAATTAGGCAAAAAAGTCCCACATAGATAGAAGATCCAATATAGGTAAGATAAATTAGAAAGGAAAAACATAATTTTTCTATATTGGCAGTGAATAAGATAATTAGAAAGTATTAAACATTATCTCTCCCATTACATAATTGTAAGAAAAAAGAAAGTGTTTATAATTTTTTTGAAGAAATAAAGAATATTCTAAAGAATATATCTTAAAATATTAAATAGAAAAAATAATATCCATCATAACGCTTTTGCCTAATGAGATGTCAAACATTTTGCAATTTGAGAAAATTATCAAGATATAAGTATAAGCATATATATACTCATACAAAAGTATTTTTTGAGGTAGATTTAATGGAAGAAAAAAATTAAATTTTATAAAATTTTACTATGGCTAGAGGAGCAGTAGAATTCTTTTTGTTCGATTCCTAACTATTAAAATGGAGCAATTATCCTACCTAGAAAATAAAACATAGAACATAACTTGAGTTTAAGTAAGTATGACAAGTAGTATATGAGTCCACTACCCATGCTAAAGAAGAAAATGAAGACCAATTAAATTTCAAAAAGGTGAGACTAATCATCATGTCTAGAGTAGTAGATGAGGTCCAAGCATATATTCAAGATCCAACCACAACCAAGGATGCATTGGAGAAGCTAAAAATAATATTCAAGTAAATAATTAAAATCAAATTCTATTCCTCACAAGTTGGATCCAATGTTTTAAGATGAATATTGGAGAGAAATTGAATCTTTCATGAGTATTATTTCCAAGTTATGAGCATAATTACAAGCATTGTGAATATAGGTATCTGATTAAACATCGGTTCCAATTATTTTGAGATTTTTCCCATCAAATTATAATATTTATGTCAATATTAAATATCACTAAACAAATATCAAGCTTGGAAAAATTGGTAAACCTAAATAAAAAAGTAGACACCTCACATATAGTATATGAAGAAGAAAAATAATTCTTAAAAATCAAATGATGAAGGAACAATTTAGAAGAGGCATGAGACCTCCATAGGGCTTCCAATAGAGAATTTTTTTTTCAATGATATTGAAATATGAGAAATTATTATAAAATATGTAATTTCCACACATAAAGGATGTGTGAACATTACAATACAAATGGGAATGCCATGAATCAATGTTGGAATAATCCATTAAAATATGGATTACCATCATGAGAGATGAACCAATAGTAAGATAAACAATCTTTATAAAATCAAAATCAAAATTGTAGAAAGACACAAATAATGTAGCCAAGAAAAATCAAGTTAATGAAGGAAAATAAAAATATTTATTAAAGGAACATGTAATTTTTATAGAAGAAAAACTAAGACAACATAATAATATTTTCTATGACTCCAAAGTAACCAAACATATGATAGGTCTACAAACATGGATACACTAAAATCATCTAAATTATCATACAAAAAATATTCATTAGTTGGTCACTTAGGGCTAAGGAACCAACAAGAGGTAAGATTGTGTAGATAAAAAGGTAACTATTACAAGCACAAGCTACAAGATACCTCTAAGTCCAAGAAGTTCAATACATTCATGAATGAGGATGGAATTTTTAAATTTGAATTCTTTTCTACTCATTTTATCAAGTATAGAAAAAATATTTGAAGGATAAAGGATCCATAGTGAAGAAAGCTTTGAAGAAGAATGGGATAGCTTGGAAATTGGTTCTTTTTGAAAGAATAATATATACTTTTGCAACTCAAACAAGATATTCATACATCAATATCCATGCCTAGGACCTCATAAGACTCTTATCAAATAATTTACTAGAACTATAATCAATTAAGATACTAAATGATAAGATTCATTATGATATTATCAAGATAGATAACACAATATGAGATAAAGAAAAAATGTATATATAGAATTAGAAGTTGTTGATAACTAAGGTATCAAATGTAGAGACTATAGAGCACTTCACAATATGATGCATTCATGTTCAAGGAAAACCTATGGTAGCTTTGTAATCATTCAAAGGACTGAAACAAGTATGCAGAATTTCTAAAGATTGTATTAAAAATATACATCCTAATTATCATATTAAAGAAATTAGAAGGAATCTACGACTTGATCACAATGAAAGAGCTAAAAAGTAGATAAGGTTAAAGCAATATAAATCCATACATAATTTTCATTCCATCACATGCAAGATAAAATTTATAGCCAATCAATTCAATAAGTGATGTTGGATGCATGGTAGCACATGCTTCACTTGAAGACATTGAATGATTATTTTGTAATAAATTTTTTTGTGTGCATGATTAGTAGAATCTAACACTCCTAAAAATATAGAAAGTCTAAATTGAGGAGGGAATTTCTCCCTTAAACCTATATATTCTAACATCACCCTAGATATTATTCTTTGGTCATAAACTTAAAATAGAAATTTTATTATGATATAATAAGGGGAAAATTTTATAAGTTAATACATCATAGCCCATGTGAGAAGGCAATTGGTATAACTACCCCTCACAAAGTTTATACATGTGGTATAGGATAAAGGTGGTTGAAATTTTGGTTATGTGTTTTTTATGCCTACAATAGGCACTCTATGTATTTAATTACATATTACTAACATAATACAATCATAAAAGCATTAAATGTTAACAAACACCTTAGTATCCACAAGGAAATGACCATCCTAAAGCATCTAATAAAACTTTAATCAAAATATTAAAGAAAATCATTAATAAAACCTACTAGGATTGGTATGCTTAGCTATACCCCACCTTATTACCCTATCATACCAATTTTTAGACTCTAATTAGTACCACACCCTATTATTTGGTCTATGGGACCAAGGCTATACTTCATTTCAAACTAGAGGTACCTTTCTTATGAATTCTATTCAATATAATTAAATATCTATTATAGGTATCAGTACGCTTTACTTAATCAACTAAATATACTTCATGAAAAATGGATCCATACTTTGGAATGCCCATGGGTTTACAAAAATAAAACAAAAATAGTTCCATTATAACATTGTCCTTTATGACCTTATAGACATTCCAGGTGATGGATCAATATATCACATTTTCTCATAGGTTTATAAGGTGCAAAGGATGATAAATTTTTCAATTTTGATCTCTCTCTTCATCAATTGCCACATGACACACCCTATGATAGTTTTAAATACTAATGGAAAATCCTCATAACATCCTTCATTCTCCTATCTCATCAATGGGCTACATGATGACTTTTATGATAGTTTGTAGTGCTAACAACCTGATTTAATTATTTTTTTCTCCCACAAAAAACTTGGGAGGAAATAACCAAACAACTCAAATTTATTCTAAATTTGGGATATCAAACAACAAATATAAAAATTGAATATACAAAGTAATAAAGTATCATAGATACAAGGTTTATGGGATATCCTTGAGGCCATCACCTATAGGTGAAGCAAACTAAATAGAAAAGGATTTAAAATCCCATAGAAAAAACATGTCTAGGCAATTTTAAAAGTTTTCTAAGAACTTGTACATTAATTAGGATCAAGGGCCATTGCTTACGGGAGAAGCAAACTGAATAAATAAAGAAACAAATTACTCTAGATATAATGTGTCTAGTAAATTATTCAACTCCACATAAGTGCTTATCTATTAAATAGGATTAGAGGCCACAACTTAGGGTTGAATTATAGTGATAAAGCTTTCAATTCCTAAAGACATAAGGTATCTAGGAAAAGCATTTTAGCTTGATATTATGCCCAAATACAAAATAAAAAATAGTGTTAAGCAACTTTCTTAAGGGAAAAGTCAATAATATTTTTATACCTTATTAAATCAAACGTTTAGTATGTCAACATGAGAGAAATTATCCAGAAAATAGATCATTAAATCATATAAATTAATAAAGTACAATGTGTATATCTATATATATCATGTGTTTTGATTACAATATCTTAACAAACAAGATACATCATCAAACATTGATGCCTAGCATCTATAATTCATCTAATACTAAGACCTAATATCATGTACCCTCCTAGAGGGTGGTGGCATCTACATTAACTTTTGATAAGTTCAATTTGTCAATCATAAGGATGTCCATGAACATGTCCCAGTAGGTCATATAAGTTGTTGATCTATAATTGTAGCATGGTACATGATATTCTAATGTATTTCTTGATTCATCACTACTTGAGTGATCTCCAACTCACTATAATTCATAATTAGGTCTCTCAGTGATCTATCTAACTCATCCTACACCTAATCCATATCTCTCTCCATGTGATTCAAGTCCCCATATAATCAAGCTAGCTCACCCTACACCTATCCTATCTAGCCCTATAGTTATGATAGCTACTCTAGTAACATCTACACACAATCTCCTCATACACATTCTTCTACTATATTATCTTGCACAACAATCATATCCTAATCAATACTCAAGATTTTAATATGCTAATGCATCGTGTTTCTCTCCCCTAGAAATAAATTTTTCTCTTACCATACATTTTCTATTTGTCTTCCCTACTCCATTAATTAGCTCCCTAACCCTACCATGTGTCTATATATTTTATTAGAGTTAATCTATCTCCATATACAGGTGATATCTATTATATTAAAGCTTAGTCATAGCTCCATCATGCTCCTCATCTACCTTCCATGTATATTTCGAACTCACCAACTAGTTTGCCAAAGCATCTGTGTAACACCCTAAAATTGACTCATATTAATTTATCCTAAGTTTAAAACATTTAAAAATTGATCAAAATCACCTTCTAACCTCCTACCTTGTGTTTTGCACCTGCATTAAGTTAGTTTTTAAACCTCCTAATGACATCGGCTCTATTTGATCGATATCAGATGTTTGATCCAAGATCAGACCTAAATGTGCGAGATCATATGTCTGATCTCACCCAAAACTGACAACTACCCAGAATAGTAAAGTTAAAAATTGGTTACAATGATTTTTGTCTCTATATACCTAACTATGCGGAGGTTACAATATTGGATTCATCGATCACACCCATATTGGAATAAGTTGCAACCTCTATTATTTTTGGCCCAACCCCTCCAACCTACCTAGCCTATTTAATCAGGCTCCCTTCCCCTGATTTCTCCCTGGTTCTTGACTCTCTAGCATGTTATTCACTCTTGCATACTTGATAACATAGTACATTTAGTAGTTTTTAGACTTTTCTTGTAGGTGTGGAGGACTAGAACTACACATTGGGTGGTTTTTTACGATATTAGACATCCTATCCTACCCCTACAAGTTTGATCTTATATGTAGGTTACCTAGGGATAACTACATAACTTCTATTTGTATTTATGAACCTATATTTTGCATTTTAGGATTATACTTATTATTATCATCTCATATTTAGCATAAAATTATGTTTTTCATACTTGGAGTTCACCAATTGCATCATTGTGATGCATATTCATGTCATTGATCTATGTTACCATAGTGTCATCTCAGACATTACATATTGTGAGTCTGTATAGCTTAATTTGTACTTGACCAAGTCTATATCAGTGTTGCACAATCTCTATTTTATGTCGAATTGTGAAATTATAGGTTCTAAATAAGATTGGATCTGTTGGTATGAGATCAACTCTATTGGTATAATACCAACTCTGTCTATATGAGATCGGGCATATGATATCGCCAGGTTAGATCTGATATTACCTACAATAATCAAACAAACTCTACATTAAAAATTCATATTGAGTAAGTCTATCAAATTTCTTCCATAAGCAAATACTGCATTTATTTTTTCTCTATAATTCACTATCTATTGTATTCATTGAAATCTAAATTGCATTTAGTGTAGAATAGTTGCATTTGGTCAAAACTAGGTGATTGTGAGCGAAATAAAATAACACATAAAATAAAATCCCAACCCTAGGCGTGGAAACTGCCATAATAAATGTTTCTTGGTGAACCCACCCAATTCATCAAAAAATCACCAAATAGGGCACAACTTCAAGTGCCTCTTCTTTGAGGTGTAGACCTATCATTTTACCATTCCCCTTTGAGACATGGATCCATTAGCCTGAAGGAAATGAGTGCAAAAATTTTAGAGCTACATTATTTGTTGAACTCAACATGAATAACATAGGCATATTTTTTATTTATAAAACACAAAATATCATAAAAATACAAAAAAAATATCATTCATCAAAACTTGCATATTTTATGTTCATTTCATAGATGTTATATTTCAACATAGGAAGAGCTGCAAGCATAGATGTTAGAGCACTATTATGTACATAGTAAATCTCCCTAGTAGTTGAAAATTATAGTATTCCATTTCAATAACAGTGGACTGAACTTTGGAAGAGACTAGACATTATAAAAGCCAATACACCAAGACTTAACCAAATTAAAAGATTTGACATAGCTAGAATCATGGATCCCGATAACGCTTCTCGCTACTTTGATATTCAAAGGACATGTGAGAGGTGGTTAATAGATAAAAGAGAAAGTATTTATTCAATTGTCTATACTTTTGATTATTATATTGAAAACGTTATAACAATACACAAATTTCTAGCAAACATAGAAGATCAAGAAATAGTCTTGGAAAATAAGAGAATATTCCACAAAACTCCTAGGGCAGACAATTACCATGAGTATTGTCACGAACTATAGTTTTATATGTAAAACTCTGAAATTGATAGTATCACCATAGCCCATTTTGTCAAATTTTTGAAATCCAACTTTCAATTTGAGGAAGAGCACTATATGTCACCTAAAGAGATTGAACCTATCAATGATATCTATAGACTCTTTCAAGAAGATTAAGTATAATATCTAGAACATTATAATTATATTTTCTGCTTTGTTCAAAATACAAAAAAAAAAAAAAATACAAAAACAAAATATAAAATATATTATTATTTATATAGGTATATATAACATATATACCCAATAATTTAAAACATATATATACAACATATATATCACTTAAAGATAAAACAAAATGCCTAGAACCTTAAGAAATGGAAAACAAATAGAATCTGATGGACAAGATCAAGAAAACCATGATGATAGGGTAATAATTGAAGATGATAAGCTCAAAGAACAAGATGAATATGATAATGGAGAAGAAGATAAAATACATGATCCTACTAAGCCTTATATGGATGCTTAAGGTAATGTTAGCTTTAAATCTGTCCAAAACTTTTCTAAGTTTATAAAAAATAATATAGATGAAATTAATCATGTGATAAAGACAGAAGAGTTACTACCAATGGGAGATTATTCAATGGAGGCCACTTTAGAAGCTTCTTTCTAGATGCATGCACACTTAATGACATACATAAATAGAAAAAATCAAGATCAAGATGAACCATCTCAAAATAATAGTCAAAACATAGATTTGAACAATCAAAAACCAGCAACACAACTAAATTCCAAGCAAAAACAAAATTCTCCTTCTTATCAAGCTCCTAATCAACAAATATCCACATCACAAAGAGCTAAAAAAAATTAAAATACCACTCATTACCAACATAAAGCTCAACAAAATACAATTCCATATAAGTTCCATAATACCATTTCCACAAACACTTTACACAGTAGTATTACAACTAGAAATCCTTATGTGAAAACACAACCTTATTATCAAAGACACAACAACATGGTACAACAAAATAAATTTAGTGAGCAGCCAAAAGGACTTGAGGCCTTGGTTAAATAATTAGCTTCACATCTAGATCATATGGATCCCTACCGTCCCTCATACAATTACAAAGAGATGTGTAGTCAACCCTTGGATCCTATCATTGTTGCTCAACCTTACCCCAAATACTTACCTATGCCAATCCTCCTCATATATAAAGGAACCGAAGATTGTATTGATCATATTCACATGTTTAGGATAACATATCATGATATTTTTTATGATTACTTTTTGTTGATAAAAATATTCCCTAAAATTCTTGGAGGCATGGCTCTAGAATGGTATTATCAACTACCAACAAATTCTTTGAGAAAATTTGAAGAGACAATGGAAATTTTTGTACACCACTTTATTGCATACACATAAATATATGTCACTATTAAGGATTTATATAATCTGAAACAAGGGAAATATGAAAGATTTTTTGAATTCCTAGCCAAATGGAGGTAACTTCTAGGAAAATTATATTTTGCTTTACCTCTCCGAGAGATGTTGGAAATTTTCATTGGCAATTTACAAGAACAATTATCCTATGAACTTGCCACAACCACAATAATATCTTTTGATCAAGCTATATACGTAGCACGAATGGTATAATATGTCCTTATCATAAGAGGACACTTTAAGAAAAACGATGAATTTAAAACTTCCAAAAAGCAATATAAGAATAAACAAGTGGTAGGTGATGGAGTCACTGATAATAGAAATACCTCAAACATCAATACTACAAAATTTGTAAAGAAGTTTTTGTTAAAAATTCCTGATAAACCTCCAAGAGAATTCAAAAAACTAAATCAAACCTTAACCATGATTTTACCTCAATTATTATAACAAGGTTTAATATGGTTTCTAGAGATACGACAAATGGATACCACTGCAGCTAGATATAGGGCTGATCTACATTTTAATTTTCATCAAGTGGATGGACATTCAACTAATTCTTGTAAGAGGTTGAAACATATGATACAATATTTGATTGATAAAGGTAAAATTTAAGTACAATTATTTCCCGAAAACAAAAATACTCAATATAATACCCAAAAACAAACAACTCGAAATGCAAATCAAAACCTAGATATTTTTCAACATCCTTTACCCAAACATGGTAAAGAGGTTGTAAATCAACTAGAAAATTATAATGTTCCTCCTCCAACTTGGTATGTGGGAACCATTAGTAACTTTTTTCCCAACAAGATTTGCAAACCTCCTATGTACCTACTCTATCTATAGTTACAACTAGACCAATACAATATTTTCAATCTTCATATTCAGAAGACATGAAAAACATAGAAAGTGAAATAGAAAGTGAAATGTACATCACCTCAAATAATACCAATAGTTCTGAAGATGAGTCAGATCAAATTCTTCTCATCATAGATTTATTAGTTTCAGAATAATCATTCCCTAGAAGAATGACCACTCGACCTTCATCTCAACAAAAACTTTCAAATGAACAAGCAATACATTCTAGACCCCACTTTAGTCATTTGCATAATAATAATATTGTGGGAACTATTGGATCCATCACTAGACAACAAGCCCAAAATCAAAATTCTCAATCACAAATTCAAAAACAAAATGAGAAATCACCTCCATTTGTATTAAGAGCACCTACAAAAGGGAATAATATATCAAATTTATAATAAAAATCTCCTTATGACATTAATGAACAATTGGCTAATATCACAACTAGAATTTCTCTTTTGGATATTTTAAGAACTTCATCTATCCATAGAGAGGAATTAATGAGTACCTTAAGCAAAATTATGGTACCTCAAAATATAGAACCTGATGCTATGGTAAATGTTGTGATTTCTTGTTGAACAAATTATATAGATTTTCAAGATAATGACATCCCTCCTCAAAGTATGTATACAGATAACCCTTTATACATTACAAAATTGATTGAAGATGTAGGTGTTAAAAGAGTCTTAATTGATAATGAATCATAATTAAACATATGCACATAAGATTTTTTCAAATATTTGGGTTTAGAAATGAATATTTAAAAAGAACTGAAATGATTATAAAAGCATTTAATGATGAAACTCAAGAAACATGTGGAGTATTGTCGATTCCATTGCAACTTGGTCCAAGGATTTTAGATACGACTATGTTTGTTATATCTTGCCCCGCATCATACAACATCTTCCTAGGTAAATCATGGATCAATGCAATGAGGTCAGTGCCTTCTTCATTACATTAATGTGTTATGTTTGAGTTTAAAAATCAATTACTTACTATCCATGGTGATCCCATACCATTTGACATGTGTGCTATGGCAAAACCAATAGGAGTCCTATTTTGTCCTGCTATATCTTCAACACACCCTAGTACTTCTTCAGTATCAAAACCCACACCATATAAACCTACAACTAAAGAATATAGTCCTTCTACTTCATATCCTCTTTCAGATGAAGTCTTACTATATCTATCCTCAATACTAACAACTCCGGAACACACTAATGTTTCTATCCAAGATTCCCTTGTTTTATCTTAATTACCATCATCCCCTAGAACGATGGGCTTACCACAAAAGCTGGGAAGTATTTATCATGTGGGGATTTGTACCTTTATCTATGCAAGATATGATTTTGGTAAAATTAATATTAAAATGAGTTTCACAATTGATCAAAATGGATTTGGTAGATGTGATTTTTATAATGGATACATAAAGCCAAAATTAATGATGCTCAACATGGGTTCTAAAATAAGAGGTTTGGGGCTTTCTGCTATGACCTGGGTAATGAAAAAAAATGGAGCTCTAGCGATTTGGCAGGAAAATTTTTGAGCAGGCGATAGGCGATGCTCTAGGGTTTCTGGAGTGTTGGAAAATCCAGGGCCTTTGGTGAATTGACGTAGTGGTACTCTGAAGGATTTTCTGCTGCCCCAGGAGGGCCCAATGGGGTCTCCTCCAGACCCTCTCTCTGGGAGAAAGAGCTCATATGCTGAGATGTTAAAATAAAATGCTTCATCTTCCAATGTCGAAGCCCAGAGGAATGCGTTTCAATCGCTCTTCAAGAATGCTGGCAAGAACTCAACTGCACACCGAGTTAATGGATGCCTCCCACAATCCGCTTCCAGACCTAAGATTTTCATTGAACAAAATATGGTCGAGGACATAGTCATCTATCGCGCTAACCATGATCTGATTTGTAAATTCATGGGTATCCGACATACCCTGAATTTTTTTGCACACCTAGGTCAGACAGAACTGGGAGCCTCATGGTGAGTACTCCTTATGGTTCATAAGTAAAGGGTATTTCATCATTAGTTTCTCTTCTTTAGCCAATAGGAACAGAGCATTTGAATCAGAAAAAAGGAACCACGGTCCAACAGGGTTATTTGTTCAACCCTAGAGAGTGGGTTTCGATCCTCTTATCGAACCCACGACTATCCCGGTCTAGATCCGGTTATACGCTCTCTCGATGGAGTTCTGGGGTGAGCAGGTTTTGGAGATGATTGGTAATTCCCTTGGAAAACATCTGGGCGTCTCTAAATATACCATAGAGGTTAACGCAACTATTTTTGCAAGAATCTGTGTAGAAATGGATATTAGCCAGCCTCTCCCGACAGAGGTGGAACTTGAGTTGGCAGGACTATCATGGATACAACAGTTAGATTATGAGGCCCTAACCTTTAGATGCAGAGTCTGCCATAAGCATGGTCATTTGGCAAGGTTTTGTCCAAGCCTTGTGAACACAAAAGAGGAGGCTCCGTTGGGCGTGCCAAATCACCCCAAGGAAGGTAAGTCTACTCTTGTCAAAGATCCTTCTTATATTTCACAGGGTAATGATGTTTAGAAGGATGGCTTTGAACAGCCCAAACGGAGGAGAAAGCAAAATAAAACTGGCAAGGAGCAAGCACAACTCAAGCCAGCCAATCGGTATGAAATTTTTAAGTCACTAGTAGATCAAGAGGACCAAGTCATGGAAGGAATGGATGGGAATACTGAGGTTAATAATACCCACACTCACTCTTCTCCTTCATCTCCTCCTGTCTTAGAATAGGCGATTGAGTCCACTGAGATATTGCAACCAGAGAATCCAGGGGCATTGATAATACATTCCCAAGTACAGCCGAAAAGTAAGGATGTCAGTATGGGAAGTGCAGAAAAGAACAAAGAAAGGCCAGCCCTAGGGATTACTTAGGTGGAAAAGCGATCCAAGAATAATAATTCTCAAGGAGTAGGCAAGAAGTCTAATAAGGATCTAATAGCAATGCAAGGAGACAAGCTGATCATTGGAGGATCGGTGAGGACAATTGATTCTTACTGCTCTCAAGGTTTTCAATGATTATTCAATCTTGGAATGTTAGGGGTTTAAACAGTAGAACCCATCAATCTGCTATTCAAAGACTCTTAGGAAAATGCAAAATAGACTTTTTGCTCATCCAGGAGACAAAAATGTCTTTAGATCTTATGTGTAAAACAGTTAGTAGAATATGGAGGGGCACTGGTTATATGGATGTGGCTGCTCAAGGTGCCTCTGGGGGAATTGTCACTTTTTGGAACCCTCTGGAATGGACTGCATTAGAACATATAGCCTAGATGGGTGTTCTCACATCTCATTTTAGGAATAATGTCACAACTGAACATGTTTTAATTACAAATTTTTATGGGGCTCAAAGCATTGATAGCCAGAGGTTCCAATGGAAAGATGTTCACAACATGAGGTCCTTAAGACAAGATTTAGACTATATTATTGCTGGGGATTTTAATGCTAAATTATCTGCTCAGGATCAGTAAGGTGGAACCCCAGTTTTGGATCCAGGGGACCGGCTTCTGATTGCCCAGGTCCAGGCCTTTCACCTAGTGGATATCCAAGGCCCTGGAACATACTTTACTTGGACTAACAAGATGAGGGAGCCACACAGTAGGAAGGTAAAGTTAGACCATTTTCTGGTCTTAGAGGAGGCATTTGTTAAGTGGAATGTTAAATTCTAGATTTTGGAAGGCCCAGTTTCTGATCACTCTCCCATTCTGATGGAGGGAGGGACTACGACAGGGCAGCACCACAAACCGTTTAGATTTGAGAATTTTTGGTTACAAAAGGAGGATCTTCGAGAGAAAATTTTGCAATGGTGGGAAGATGGCCGTCTACCTTTTGGGATAGCAATGTTTAAATTCCACAAACAGCTTCATTTTGTCAAAGTTAAATTGAAACAATGGAGGCAAGCTAATAAGTCTGATTTCCAGCTACAAAGAGCTCCCTTGGTGGCTCGCTAGGAGGAGGTGCAAAAACACTTTAGGGAAGGAACAATTACTGAACATCTTAAAACCGAGGATGATGCCTTGTGCATAGCAATTGAGGACATTGATAACCAAGAGGAAACTTACTAGAAACAAAGAGCAAGAAACTCTTGGTTATTGGAAGGAGATAGAAATACAAAATTTTTCCATCGATCAGCCTGTGCTAGAAGACAGATGAATAACATGGAAGTACTTCAGGATGAGAATGGGCACTACTTTGATACTCTTCCTGGTATGCACTCCCACTCAGTGGATTATTTCTCTAAAATTTTTAAGGAAAATAGGGAGCAAGATGTGGAGGATCAAAATGAAGTTATTGATGTCATTCCCTCTATTATCTCTCAAGAAGAAAATCAAGCCCTTCTTAGACCCATTGATAGAGATGAACTGAAGAATGTGGTCTTTGGAATGAGCACAGGAAAATCTCCAGGTCCAGATGGTTTTCCTATTGAGTTTTTTTAGGCCTTTTGGGATACCTTGGAGGAGGACGTTTTGGCTGTAACAGAGGAGTCCAGAACTAATAAAAGAATGCTTAAGGCAATAAATCATACCTTCATCACTTTAATTCCAAATGGAGAGGAAGGGGTTCATATCTCTGACTTTAGACCTATCGCCTTATGCAACGTGATTTATAAAATAATCACAAAGATAATGGCTGAACGGCTTAAACCTCTCCTTCATAACATCATTTCCTTAGAGCAAGGGGGATTTGTAGAAGGTAGACAGATCTTGGATGGGGTGGTTCTCGCCCAGGAGGCTATCCATACAATGCAAAAATTTGGTAACAAAGGAATGTTCATTAAACTGGATATGTCCAAGGCTTATGATAGGGTGGAGTGGGGCTTCCTGTCAAAGATGTTGGCAGCCTTTGGTTTCTCCCAGGACTGGATAGACTGGGTTATGAGTTGTGTTTCTACACCTTCTTATTTTGTTCTAATTAAGGGGCTTCCCTCGCCTCCTTTTGGAGCCACTCGTGGTCTCCGTCAAGGGGACCCTTGCTCTCCCTATCTCTTCCTTATCTTGGCTGAAGGATTAGGTAGACTCTTCTTGAGGAGAAGACATCAAGGCCTGATAACAGGTATCAAGGTGGGTGAAGAAATTTTGACTCATTTATAGTTTGTGGATGATACAGGCCTGGTTGGAGTGGCCAGTCTCAGGGAAGCCAGAGGAATCATAGATTCTCTTAATGTTTACCTTAGGGCCTCCAATCAAGTTATCAATGACAAAAAATCTAAAGTGGTCTTCTTCAACCTTGACCAAAGGCTACAGGACAGAGTTATAGAGATCTTGGGTTTCACTAGAACCTCTCTTCCTGTAGTTTACTTGGGGGTTCCTTTGCATTTCAAGAAATTAAAAAAAGATATCTGGAAGGATCTTTTGGATGGCATCAAAGATAGAATGAACCATTGGTCTCATAAATGGTTAAGCTACGGGGGCCGATTAACTTTCTTACAGTCAGTTATTTAGGCCATGCCAATCTATAAATTCTCTATCCTGGCTGCCCCACATTCTATTTGGAAAGAGCTGGATAAATTGGCTAGAAGATTCTTATGGGAAGGAGAAAAAGGTGAGAGGAAATGGGCCTTGGTTGGCTGGGATAAAGTTACCCAACCCAAGGAAAAAGGAGGGCTGGGACTGAGAAGCTCCAAGCTTAACAACAAAGCTTTGGAAGGTAAATTGTATTGGAGGTGGATTTCCCAGCCAACATCCTTATTCAGTAGAATATTAACCAGTAAGTATCTGGGCCATGTTCACCCCAATGAAGTGAGCCGTTTCCCTTTGGATGGTAATGGATCCTTAGTGTGTTAGACTCTTAAGCTGGGATCTCAAGTTATTAAAGACCAATTGTTTTGGAAAGTGGGAAGAGGGGAGAAGGCACGTTTCTGGACTGATTCATGGGACCAGTTCCCACCCATCATTGTTGAGTACCCCGAATTGCAACCAATTAAATCAGCCATAGAATCCAAGGGCTGGGTCAATATTGAGAATTACTTCAACACTAGCCAATTGGGTGAGTATAAATTCAAGAATTTTAAGCGGTTGGAGGAGTGGCCAATCACTATCCCTCCGGAGCTGGCACCCATTTTGACCAACATCTTGACAACAAGGTTTCTCATGGGGAGAGACGAGGAGGATGAGTTAGCTTGGGGCTATGGGAACCTTGGGGTATACACAGTGAAGGCTGGATACGATCAGATTCTCCTAGAGCCTCCCCCGCATTTATTTCTGATTCAAGATTGGAGGAAGATTTGGCATTCCAAGGGCTGGCCAAAAGTGAACTTCTTCACCTGGCAGTTTATGCACAATGGCATTCTCACCTTTGACAATCTCAGAAATAGAGAAATCATCGGTCCATATCTATGTTTTATGCCATAAGAATGAGGAGACTGCCGATCATCTGATGTTTGAGTGCCCTTTCATGTGTCAGATTTGGAAGCGTTGGTTCTCTCATTATAAACTCCAGACTAATGGTGCTCTGACTCGAAACAATATTTGGGAAAGATGGAAGAGAGGCATATTTAAATATAATGCTCTTCGACTTGGTTGGGAACTTGGCTTATTCTTCATCTGGTGGCAATTGTGGCTGGAGAGAAATGCTCATGTTTTTAGAGAAACCTTCTCCTCACTAGATGGAATTTGGTAGGTTATCTGGAGCAAAGTCGCGAAAACGGTTGCCATATATGCTGAAGAGGAAAATCTGATTGATCCTAGACCACAGGAAGAGGGAGTTGTTGAGAAAGTGAGAAAGGACACAGCCAGCTGGAAACCTCCCCCAGAAGGTTGGGTTAAAATCAATATAGATGGAGCTGCAAAAGGCAACCCGGGTTGTGCTATAATTGGTGTTGTGTGCCGAGATCATGATGGGTATGTGCTTTACTGGGAATTGCAAGGTCTGGGAAGAGCCACAAACAATGAAGCAGAAGCCTATGCTATCAAAACTACTTCCATCTGGGCTGTTAATCAGGGACACAGGAAGATAATCCTTGAGTCAAATTCTCAAATTCTGGTTGGCACTCTAGACTGCATGAGGAACTTTGCTTCAAAATCTTGGAGGTTACAGATTTTAGTCTCTCAAATCAAGGACCTATGGAGGGAATTAGAAGATGTGATCCCCGTCTATGTGAGTAGAGATTTAAATTTGGCGATCGATTTCCTTGCAAATCTGGGTGTGGAGAAAGAGGTAGGGGTACAGCTGCACAGTGACATGTCTGTGGAGGATGTAGTGATTAGGCAGGGACTTGCACAATTCTTGAGTCAATGAGCAAAATTTTTGCTAAGGGTGTTTTTTGTCATGATATCACGACCTATTATGCCGTCGCAGCCCTTGGTGGGAAACTGTCGCGATAACGTGACAGGTTGCGCCGTTGCGGCCTTTGGAGGGAACCTGTCGCGATATCGCAACATGTCACACTGTCACGGCCCTTGGCAAGATGCTATCACAATTTCGTGACCCGTTGCGCTATCATGGTTGTTGGTTGGAAGTTGTCACGATTTCGTGACCCATTGCACCGTCGCAGCCTTTGGCAGGAAGCTGTAGCGATTTCGTGACACTTTTGGAGCAGGGGCGCCAAGGAGGAAAATCATCGCGATATCGTGACAGTTTTGGTGAATCGGAGAAAAGGGGCAAAACCGTCGTGATTTCATGACATTTTTGAAGACTGGGAGCCAGAAGGAAAAACTGTCACGATTTCGTGACACTTTTGGCGGACTGGCGACTTTGGGAAAAGACGTCGCGATTTTGTGACCCTTTTGGAGCTTGTGCGTCAAGAGGAAAAGTTGTCACGATTTGGCGACACTTTTGGCGTTTCAGTGCCAAGGCGAATTGTGGTCGTGATTTCGTGACAGTTCTGGAGAATTGGCACAAAAAGGAAAAATCATCGCGATTTCGTGACACTTTTGAAGAATGGGTACCAAAGGGACAACTCGTCGTGATTTCGTGACACTTTTGAGGACTAGGCCCCGAGGAGAAAACACATTGCGATATTGTGACACTTTTGGTGAACTGGCACTATTTGGAAAACTCGTCGCGATTTCGTGACTCTTTTGATGAATGGTCGCCAAGTGGATAACTCGTCGTGATATCGCGACACTTGTGAGGTTTTGCTGCCAAAGGGAAAACTTGTCATGATTTCGTGAAACTTTTGGCATAGAGGTGGCATGGGGAAAACTCATCGTGATATCGTGACAATTTTGAGGACTGGATGCCAAGTGGAGAACTAGTCGCGATTTCGTGACACTTTTGGTGTTCAGATGCTGCTGGCTTTGGCTGTCGTGATTTTGCGACTGGTTGCTTGGGCGCGGCCTCGGCTGGTTTGACTGTCGCGATATCGCGACATGTCACATTTTTGCGCCTTGTTGTCTTTTAGTGCTCTATGGTCGAAAGTGTTGTCTTTTTGCACTTTGTGCCTGTAATCTTGCTTCTTGGCTCTTGGTAGGGATGTTTTTTCTCCCTTTTGTATCTACTCTTTGTATTAATACAAGTTTTTCAATTTTTTCAAAAAAAAAAAATAAGAGGTTTGGGACCTTTGGAAAATGGTGTACATGAAACTTTAGAAATTGAGGAGTGGCCTACCTGATGTGGTATCAGTTACATTCCTATAAAAACTTGACCATTCCTATTTGAGGATGATGACCAAATAATAACATATCAAGAGTACTTAGCACATCAAGAGTATTTTAAAACAAGTAAAAGGATACATTCTTGTAACATGTTATCAATAGCATATCCATAAATTATTACTACACCAGAGGATTTTTTAGAAGGAGATATTTTTCATGATATTTCTATTGAAGAAATTTTGAGAAACAATTTTTTCTTTGATAGATCTATACCATGCATAGCCAAAGTTCAAAAAACAACCCCATAGGAATAATTAGCTAAGTTAACCTTATAAGAGTTACAATAAATGGGTATGTCACCCGCTCCATCCAACTTTGAAAGATATTTAAAAATTGTGGTAGATAATGTTCTACAAGTTAACATTAGTACATAAGCTAACCCTCGCTTGGTTAAAATTGGAGCAAAATAAAGTGAGGAATTACAAAACCAATATATTGCATTTCCCATAGAGTATGCTAATATTTTTGCTTGGACATATGCAGATATGCCATGCCTAGATTCTTTTGTGGTCATGCACCATTTAGTAGTGCAACCTAATGCAAAACCTATTAAACAAAAACTTAGAAAAATACACCCAAAAGTAGCATTATTATTCAAAGATGAATTACAGAAAATTTTAGATGTGGACTTTGTTCAAGCCATTGATTATGTTTATTGGATATCAAATGTTGTTCCAGTAACCAAGAAATAGGCCACTAATATTATAGTATGTACCAATTTTAGAGACAATAATGTTGCATAACCTAAGGATGACTTTTTGCTCCCAAATATGGATCAGATTATAGATTTTACATTCAAAAGTGGGATTTTATCCCTTATGGATGGTTTTTTAGGATACAACAAAATCAGAATAGCTCCTAAATACCAACCCAAAACTACTTTCATTACACCTTGGGGAACAATATGTTGGAAAGTAATGCCCTTTGGTTTAAATAATGCAGGTGCAACCTATCAAAGAGCTATGACCTATATTTTTCATGGTATGATGTATGATGTTATGCATAATTATATGGATGATATTATAGCTCATTCAACTAAGGAAGACAAGCATATTGATGATCTAATAAAAGTTTTTGATAGACTAAGGGAATATAAGATTCATCTAAACCCAAAAAAATGTGTATTTGGAGTCAAATCAGGAAAATTGGTAGGATTCATTGCTTCTATGCATGGCATAGAGATAGATTCCCTTAAAATTAAGGCTATCCTTGATATGCCACCACCTAAAAAAATATCATAATCAAGGATTCTACAAGGTAAACTCCATTCTATCCACCGCTTCATTGACAAGTTGGAAGATAAAACCTGACCTTTTCTTAAGTTACTTAAGAAAAATATTCTATTTCAATGGGATAAAGAATGTAAAGAAGCATTTGAAGCCCTTAAACAATATCTTCTTAACCCTCCAGTGCTTGTTCCTCCTAAACCTGATTGTCCTTTTATTTTGTATATTTTTGCTTTAGAACTTGCACTTGGAGCAATGTTGGCTCAAATCGATGATCATAAGAAAGAATGAGCCACCTATTATATAAGCATGACATTAATAAGCTATGAAACTCAGTATACACAATTATAAAATATTTGTTTGGTGATTGTGTTTTCTACAGAAAATTTACGCCACTACATGTTCAGTCAAAAAACATTTGTTATTGCTAAGGTTGATCCATTAAGGTATTTTATGAGTAGATCTTACGTGTTAGGCCACACAGCTAAGTGGTTTCTTTCTCTATGTGAGTTTCAACTCATATTTATTGGCAAAAAATTTAATAAAGGCCAAGTTATAGCCAATCAACTTGCTGCTGTGCCTCTTGAATCTACTTATCCTATAACCATAGAACTTCCTAATGAGTGTCTTAACTTAGAAGAGTATATTTCTGAATCTTTGTGTTTGTATTTTGATGGAGCTAGATGCATGAGCAGTGCAGGTACAGGTATTATATTAATATATCCACAAAAACACCTTATTCCTTTGTAATTTAATCTTCAACTTGTACTAATAATAATGTAGGATATGAGGCTCTAATCCTTGTAATATGAGCATCTTTAGCCTTAAAAATTAATATTTTATTAGTCTTCGGTGATTCTCAGCTTGTGATAAATAAAATTAATGAAGTATATCATACACGAGATGAGAAAATTTATCCTTATAAAGAGTATGTTCTTAAGCTTATATCCCTATTTGAGAATGTAAATTTGGAATCCATCCCTCACACTAGAAAATGTGGTGTTGATGCCATGGTTGCTACTACCTCTTTGTTATCTTTGGAGTTGGATGATGAATATGCTACAATCATAATTCATCAACTCCAAGAACCATCTTCATCTAAGTCTTGTCTAGAACCATTAGATGTGTTTTTAATTAATGAGATAACTCTAGAACCCTGGTATATAGACATCTATAATTTTCTCCAAAAATGAACCTTCCCAAAAGGATTAGATAGAAACCAACGTAGGCTATTATGGAAGCAAGTTGTTCTCTTTGTAATTATTGCTAATACCCTATATAAAAGATATTTTGAGGGCAAATAATTAAGTGAAACCCATGATGGATCTTGTGGAGGACATTTTAGTGTAAGCACCATTGCTACAAAGCTCCATCGAATGGGATACTTTTGGACTTCCATGGAAAAATACACTAATGATTATGTGTGTTATTATGACAAGTGACAAAGACATGCAGACCTTGTTCATGCTCCTGCTCATAAATGGGGCTTAGACATCATTGATAAAATTAATCCTATTTATTTTGATGGTCATAAATTTATAATAATAGCAATAGAATATTTTACAAAATGGATAGAAGCCATGCCATTATCTTCTTGCACAGGATTCCAAGTTTCCAAATTCATCTCAGTAAAATTATTTACAGATTTGGTATTTCGTCAACTCTCATATCTAATAATGGAACATGCTTTAAGAACAAAGACATTAAAACTATTTATCAAAAATATAAAATTCAACATAGATGGTACACTCCATACCATCCACAAGGAAATGGCCAAGCTGAATATTCTAATAAAACCATAATTAATATTTTAAAAATATTGGTAAATAAATCAGGTCATGATTGGCATATGCAATTATATCCTGCCTTGTTGGCCTATCGAACTACTATTTGTACTCCCATGGGTGCTTCACCTTTTATCTTGGTATATCATGCTAAAGAATTTTTCCCATTTGAGTTATAAGTTCCTTCTCTAGCCCTTCTACTTCAATATGTTGAAGTAGGGGATGAATATTGTGTTGGCAGACTAAGTCAGTTGGAAATTCTAAATGAGAAGCATATTCATGCCCTAGAGCATCTTCGCTCTTACCAAGACAAACTCAAAATATCATATGCCAAGAAATTTCATAGTCGATCTTTTGAAGTTGGTGATTTAGTACTTAAATAAAATAAAAAAAATACTAATTCTAGAAAATACCTTAAAGGTAAATTTCAACCTAATTGGTTTGGACCATTTGTCATCACTACTAAATTTGGATCAAGTGCATATCGCTTTGCTACTTTGGATGGAAAATATCTCAAAGAGCCAATGAACATCATGCATATTAAAAGATATTATGCATAAAATAAAAGTTCCATATTTTGTATATAATTGTAAATAACTTCTTCATAAGTTTGCAACTATCATCAAAACAACCAAAAATTAAAAAAATAAAAAACATGAAAAATTTCCAAAAATATTTCAAATTGTTAAGTTCTCATTCTTTGCATCAGTGTGTGTTGTTTTTTCAAAAATTCAAGTTATATTTTACCTTATTTCAGATAAACTCAAAATATATCTCAAACCACTCACTTAATTTACATCTTTATTAAATTTTTATTTCACCATTACTACTTCACTAATCAAAATTTTGAGTTTTGGGAACAGATCTTGCTACTTCTTGAACCAAGAACACATTTTCACATATTAAATTTTTTTTTTACAAATTTGAAAAAAGATGCTATATAGTAGTCTTAGTTCTTTAGCAAAAAGTTTCCCCTAGTATCCTATTATGCACGTGGTCTAGAATATTGAGAATTAGAAAAAGGACACTCTCCCCCCTACCAAAATAAAATCCCTTGATCCTTGTCTAATATGAGCAAGTATCCCAAAAAATAAAAGAAAATAAAAAATAAATAAAAAGATAAAAAGAAAAGAAAAGTAGTTTTACTACAAAAGCAATAAAATATCCTTGTTCAGAAATGGACAAGAATCCTTATTCCAAGAAATCATAAGAAAATAAGGGGTAAAGAGCTTCAATCCCTAGAATTCCTCAATTATTTGAAATCCATGAGGTGAGCCCCATAACACGCAATTTGTGCCCAACCCGCATAGCCTTGGGTAAGCCTTTCATGTGGTGACATGTCAGTCACATTAGCGACCTTATTTTGTATAAACCAATGTCTGCTTTTGGATTAACTAGATTTTGGTGACTTGACTTACATAGTAATTTAGTACAATTACATGCACAAAATCATGGTTAATCAACCTTTCACTTTCATGGTTCATAAAAGTTGGGCTGTATGACTACCTCCCTCAAAATCTGTAAATTAATTTTACAAGCACACATATTTGATCCTTGAGATATTTTGTATCATTATGAAAAATAAATATGGATAATGAACTCACATGTCACACACTGGTTCTTGAGAAATTTGACTTTTTCTTAGAAATAATTTAAAATATTTCTTTGAAATTTTGTTAGAAAACAATTAGTTTATAATCATTTGCATTAATTCCTATCACTTCATTCTAGTAATCACATATATTTATATCGTCTTAAAAATATTCAAATATGCAACATAATTATTTATCTCAAATAATCATTGCATTCCAAAATTACACATAATCATTCTATCATGCATTGCATTTTGACTTCGCGATGATGGTATAATTCTTAGTTATCATTTTTCTCAAATTTCACACTGGGAATTCTATGCCTAGCGCAAGTCATTCTTCCCAATTTTTAGGCTTAAATAATTTCATATTTCACAAAAATAAATAATATTTTCAAATATGTGACATAATGATTTGTTTCACATCAATTTGTATTTTAAGAACAAACAATTTCATATTATCATGCATTGCATTTTGACTTCACGATGATGGTATAATTCCTAGTAATTATTTTCTCAAATTTCACACTAGGAATTCTATGCCTAGTGCAAGTCATTTTTCCTAATTTTTATGCTTAAATAACTTTATTTTCTCATAACAATAATCTTTCTTAAAAAAATCAAAATCAACATCTCCTTCAATCATCATAAGCCTCAAGATTACTCTTGAGCCCCACAAAAACTTTTCTATTATTAGCAATACAAAAACTTCCTCACAATGGGATTTGCTTCATGACCTAGAAAGTACTGATCTCAACCAATGGTTATATAACAACACAACATCCTTTAAGGATCATTTCTAATCCATCAATCTATCATCATACAAAAATATCCTTTTCAAAACATATTTTACAAAATAAAATAATTTTCTTTTATGTTAAGCATGATCAAAATATTTAAAAGCTCAAAGCATGATTGTAAGAAATTCAAACATTTGTAATCAAATATTTAAAATTAAATCAAAGTCACATAAGACAAGAAATATCAATATATATATATATATATATCAAAAGGCTATATACAAAATAGAGTCAACTGATATGCCATAATCTCCAAACCTCAGCATACTCAATCACTAAGAAATAATAGTACAAAAAGAAGCTATACATGTGGATCACTCTCTAGAATCCCTAGAACTCTAAGCATCGTCATCCCCACCAAGGGGTTGCGGTGGTCTAAATACTCCTACTCCTGTGGTAGTAGCCTTGGAGGTCAAGTGATATCTCAAGTGACTCGAATTGCAGGGATATCAGGCTTCGTAGGCTCTAGTTGTCTCTACTCCACAAGCATTGCTACAAAATATAAAGCCTAATAAAAACCCATCAACTGAAGAGCCCAAGCTAGTGCTCTCCCTGAGTCACCCCTCCCTGAGTGAGTTGACTATGAAGATGTAGGAGTTGGAGCCACAAATCCCTGAGTTGCCTGAGCTTGCACCTATGCAAGCTATACCTCTAGAGTCTAAATATTATCCCTTAGACATGCATCCTCTATCTCTAGAGTCTCAATATTAGTCTTCTGAGTCACATTATCCTCCCTCAAACTAGTGAGCTCCACCCATAGAGTAGCCTTCTCACTACTCTCCCTAACTTCATCTATCATGACACCCTTCCCAGGTGATTCAAGTCTCCTCTCCTATTGAGGAGATGCTCTACTCTCCTCACTAGTACCCCTAGATATCTCCCCTATCCTAGCAGTCCTCCTTGATATAGATCCCCCCAAGATCAGATTCCCTACCCTAGTGAGAGGTCTCTCTCTCCTAGGGGGTACCTGTATCATTTTTTTTTGTTTCTGGATAGCTAGGCATCACTACTACCAGGCCTACTTAATGGCCTGCTCCACTATAGTCCTCGACCTAGTAATCCGTGTAGGTTGGATACTAGTATACCACTCCTTGTATATTTTTGTCACCCCAACATTGTCTCTATCAATTGTAGTGACCACCTCATTATCTAGATGTGGATCTAGAAATCGGGTCATGTTGGGAGCACCACTCACTATGGTAGCAGCCCAAGTCACCCTGGAAAAAGGGGCATCCCTAGTCCTAGGAATGTCCTACTACAAACCAAAATTTTGCATAACTCAATCGACATGGTGCAACTCCGCCTCTATTTTCTTCATCCACATCCAAATGAATCACCTCACATGAGCCAGCTCATATGCATCCTCTCCCCACATTGGAATATCCCTCTAAGGTCTCCAACAGATAACATCCACCATTAGCTCATCAAGAAACATCCTCCCTATGTTGAGACTAATCCGTCCATGATGCCATTTATGCAGGTGCTAATATAATACCCTGGGCCTATCCTACTCCACTCCAAGCCTCTCATAATCTACCTATGTCATATGTATTCCTGTAGGTATCCTAATGACCATATGCTCCCATCATAATATCTATAGGAAAGAAGTAAGTACCAAAGCCTTACCCCTCTTGTAGACCACCCTGTAGAGTGTCCTATATAATCGACATAAAATGTAGAGGGCTCAATCAAAGAAAAATGTTGATCCTGCATATTACAATCGACCTTTGCTAAGGTCCAAGGTAAGTGATGACTGCTAAGATGACATGGCAATAATCCTACCATCGTACCACTTAGAACAACTGTCAACCTAGATACTCCATCTATATATATTATCTTATTGATGCCCACTCCACCCTTATGAAGTTCAAATATAGGATCCCCAAACAAGCATCGCATCGCCTGGCCTTGATTGCTAGATAGAGCTATGTAAACACCCCTAATAGATACCAAAGAATCCTCCAGATATCCTCTAAAGTAGGGGTCATCTCCCATGTCGGTAATTAGAAGCAAGAAGAACCTGGATACCATATCTTCGCCAAAGTTGTAAGAAGTCGTAGGTAAACTGGTATTTGTGGCATTTCTTCCATATGCCTCAACCCAACCGCCTCAAATGTGGTCCTCTCGTCATTCAACAGTACACCCAAATTTTCTTGGAGAGCACTATATCTCCATTCCTTTTTCTTTAAATCTACTTTCTGCAACAAAATAGAACAAAAAAATTAAATTAAAGTTATATTAGACCTAAATTTGCATAATCAGATCTAAATATGTAAATCAGACCTAATTTTTCAATACTGGACCTATTTTGACAATATCAGACTATCGATATCACCAAAATTTGGCTAATATTGACAAGATAGAACCAATTATAATGATATTAGAAGTTTGATATCACCAAAATAGGAAAAATCTTGTAAAAATAAGTCCGATCTTGCAAAAATTGGTCTGATCTTGCATGCATGGTTGTGCAACGATAGCCATGCCCTAAAAATCCAAAAAATTAAAAAAATAAAAGCAAAAACAAGAAATCCCTAAGCTAAAGAGGTTAAATATCCGTACTCATATGCTCCCCTCCCTTGCTCACACATCATTTACTCGATGTGGAACCACTACCATATTTTCTCCCTAGAGCACAGTTTCAGCAACAATGACAAATGAAAATGAATTAGGGTTTACCTTATATTGTTCTTTTTATTTCATTTTATCCTCAATTTGCAAATTTTGAGTTTTCCACCAAACATCGAGTTTGGCATAAAAACCCAAAGGGAGTAGCATACCTAATATAGTTTGTATTAAAAACTTTAAACATCAATAGATTTTGTAATAAATTTTTGCTTTCTCGAAAAGCATGCCATTCTTTTCTTTAATGCATTTTTTTCAAAAATGTGCTAAAGAGGAGTAAAATGTAACACCCTAAAATTAACTCATTGTATCGCTCCAAATTTTTTGCACCCCTACCTTCAGGCTATTGGATCCGCGCCCAGAAGGAGGATGGGAAAAGGATGGTGCGGTACCTCGGACGAGAGGACTTTGCGAAGGTCCCGCCTCTCAAGGGAGGTGCATTTTGGTGATTTTTTGACGGATGGTGGGTTCACCAGGAAACATTTGACGGCAGTTTCCATGCCTAGGTTTTGGGAATGAGTTTTGATAAGTTAGTTTTATTTTAAACATTCATCCTAGGTTTGGCCGAATGATTCTAACTTAAACTACATGAAAATGCAATTTAAATGCATACAGCAAACAGAAAGGAAAACAGAAACAGAGAATTTGCAGGAGGCCAATGAAGATTACCTGATCCGGAAGTCTGATGGAGTTTCTGAAGCTTGAAGCAGTTTGGATCGTCTGCAATTCAACAGAATCACCTTCAATTTGATAAAATCGTCTGAACTGACACGATCGTCTGAAATCTGATGAATTCGTCAGATGAATTCATCAGAGACCTGCAAAACAGCAAGCAGATGCGAAATACGAGAAATTCTATTTTGCAAACAGGGGCAAACTATGTAAAACAGTAATATGAGTGTTGAACAATATACAGGAATAGAAGTAAATGCAAATAATTGTGTTTAGATAGCAGAATATGATCTTAATCTGTAAACTAGACAAAATGGGTGAACTCCAAATGCAATATAATATAAAAACTGAATAAACAATCTAATTTATAACATAAAATGATAGAGAAAAGAGACAGAAGAACAAACTCCAGGCACTGATTGCCTCGATGTGCGTTGCAGTCGAAATCGTCTCGCATCAGTACGAGATCGTCCCGAATTTGACGAGATCGCCTCCGATCTTGATAGGTTTGTCGGCTGCGATAGGTACTGGCTTCGGCTAAAAACCAGTGGTGTACCTGCAATGAAATGACTATAGGACTAATGCAAAATATGAATTATGATGTTTTAGAGCATAAGGGTTCAATTTGCATAAAAATTCAGCCAGGGGTTGGGGAGGGAAAATCCGTAGAGTTAAATAGGCATAGGATAGTTGTTGGGAGGTTGGAGATCATCCCAATTTGGGAGATCTCCAACGGGGGAAGGATCCCAACGGCGCAGACACGCTTCTGCCCGGATTGGAGACCCGTTGGAACGGATTCCAACTATGCAAATTCAGTTTTGCGATGAAATCGTCTGGATGTTCTAGTCCAGACGAAATCATCAAATCTGGGGCGATATCGTCTGATCGGAGACGATATCATCAAACGGTCAAAACAACTACTAAAAATGGCGCGAAAAAGGATGAAACGGGTTTCTCGGCGGTTAATGGGCGGTTTGGGAGGTTAAATTTGAATTTAAATTTATTTACTAAGGTGAATGTAATTATTCCAATTTTACTGCGCCAATTTTAGGGTGCTACATTTTGCCCCCTCTTTAGCGAATTTTCCGAAGAAAATGCGTTAAAGATGAATTCTTCTCGATCTACGAGAAAGCAAAAAATTATTCCCATTTTTAGGCGACGATTCTTGGTCGAATCGTACGACAACTTACTATGGTGCCCCCTCCGTGTTTTTACCCAAATCGAACGTTTGAGGTAAAAACGCAGAAAAGCAAAAATTATTTGTTGAATAAAATTAAGAAAAATAGGGTAAAACCCTAATTCATTTGTTACTGTTCATTTTACTGTTTTGAGAGCTCTGGAGCAAAAAATGGTAGAGACAGTGCACAGATCTGCAGAGGTCCGCCGTGGTCTATGGGTAAGGGTTTAAACTGATCTAGAATTGATTTAATTTGATTTTACATGCTTTTTAGATGGATTTTTAGGTGAATTTTGAGCATTGCGGCCATTTTTGGCCATCGACGTCGTCCGGACGAAATCGTCCTTAGTTCGATGAAATCGTCTCAAGTTTGTCAATTTTGCCCAAGGGCGAAATCGGCGAAAAAGGGACGATTTCGTCAAATTAAAGACGATTTCGACACGTGAAATTGGAGACGATTTTGCTCAAATTTCGGACGATATCGGCCAATAGTGGGCGATATCATCAATTGCAAAATTTTGATCTTTAAGTTGCATTATTGATTGCTAAAATTGTTATTAATGATTGTTTGTTGTTTTGGTTGTTTATGCTTGCAGAGAGGATTACTAAAGAGCAGAGAGTGGAAATATGGAGGATTAAGAGATGACTTAGCCGCTCTTACACAGGCAGAGCGAGATCAGCTGGCATAGACCGACTTACTACATGTGGCAGAGATGCCACAAGTATCTACAGACATGGGGCTACTGACGGCCCTAGCAGAGAGGTGGTACCCGGGCTCTTCATGCTTCCGGTTACCAACAGGGGAGATGACTCCCACACTAGAGGATGTATGGAGGATTCTTAGAATCCCCATACAAGGGAGGATGATCACACCTGCAACCAATCAAGGCCATGTGATGGGACGACTCTGCGGTGACCCGAGCTTCACCCTGGAGAAGGGCAGAGTGAACATCGAGGCACTGCGCCAGATGCCTGGGGCATCTACACTGACACGAGTTTTGGTTGGGGTGGTTGGTGGACTTCTGCTGTGCCACTAGAGCAGCTGCAGGGTACCATGGATGCTGGCATATGTGATCTATGACATGTGCGACCATGGCTATAGATTTTCTTGGGGCATCTTTTTTCTATGCCGATTGTATAGGATCCTGCATGGGGTCGTATACAAGGGCGACCGATGTCTGGTCATGACATCACTCCTACAGGTTTGGTGCTGGGAGCACATTGCGGTGCGGAGGCCGGTAGGGCTTCCACTGACAAGGGTTGACGGGGAGAGGCCCCGAGTCTTCTACTGGTGGCTCCGGAGAGGGGCACAGTGACGGATCAACCTGTCGGTATCTCGGAGACTACTGGATGACTTGGTCCCAGACCAGATCACCTGGAGGCCATGGAGAGAGCATCCATGGTGGCTAGAGGATGGACAAGAGCTAGCTCACATCAGGCAAGTCTGATGGCTGCGGATGGAAAGGGGAGAGGTGGAACTCCACCGCTATGACTGGGTTTTGCGATAGTTCGGTCTACAGTAGGGGATCCCATCTCTCAGGGATTATGAGTTTTTCCGGACTATCTAGGATAACACCACAGTTAGCGGGGCTCCAAATATGCAGCGATTCTGGAGTCAGGACGTGGACGATGCCCCCATTCAGCCAGTGGATTGGGACGACGTAGGGGTAGCCGATGGCTACGATGCCTGGTACGTAGACATCCACCCTCCTCGGATGACGAGGGCACAGGGACCGATCCATGCAGTTGTGCGTCGGATAGGGAGGCGATGCCAGGCGGCAGTAGAGGCATCCCGGGGTCACGGCAGAGGAGAGCAGTGGAGGCCACAGGCACAGGAGAGGTCGCGATAGAGGGAGAGGGAGAGGAGGGAGGCGAGACCCTCATCTCCATAGAGGCCACCATCACCTGATAAGGGCAAGGGTGTGGACATTGGAGAGAGTAGCGAGATGGCTACTCTTCGGGCAGAGAGAGATCGTCTGCGAGCTCAGGTGCAGATGTTACAGGATGCAGCTGCACATCACCAGGCTGAGGTGTCTCAGCTACGAGACGAGAATGCTCGTCTCGGGGCACGAGGCGAGAGGGTAAGCACTCAGGAGCTGCTGCGGTCGGTTTCTCAGATCGCATTCTATCAGGCGCTATACTACCAGGCAGTGCCAGAGAACCAGAGGGTACAGGTGCCACCTGCCATAGCAGATCCTATCAGGACAGGGTCGATGAGGAGCTCATCCTGGTCGACGACAAGGACTCATAGTACCACACATACTGCGATAGGACCACCTCGCCCTTCGCATGGCGAGGGAGGAGACGAGGCCGAGATCTCTAGAGGCTCTCGAGGCTAGAGGGCGGGATACTACCACTGATATTGTATTATACTTGTATTGATAGAGGATTGCGTATGCCGAGGTACAGATTGTGGCATACCAATCTAGTTTTTATGATGTATATATTCTGTTGATATATATATATGAGATATTTTTTTGATCATATGACTTGTCTTATGTGATGCTTATGATGCTTTTTATGTTTGATTGATTGATTGAGTTGATTGATGTAATAATTTTATTGATGATTCATGTAATTATGTCGTTTTGGAAAATATTATAACTTGGATGTCATGCTATAAATATTTTAAATGAAATAATCTGATGTAACAAATTGATTGGTTGTAATGAAATGTGATAAAATAAAAAGAGATTTCTAACAATAATTTCAAAGGACATTGTCGCTATTATAGACCATTTCATGGAGTCGTTGCTCACTCGGTCGTCAAGCTAGTCCCAGGATAGAAATATTGTTAAAAGAAAAGAGTGCTTAAGAGACTGTCTTAAGACTTTGTTGTGACGATGCAAATAATGATGATGATGATGGTTTGTTTTCAGATTTCCATGAACATATTATGCATGAAATATTGTAAAAATGATTTTTGCTAGGCATAAATTCCTAAGTGTGATAAATTTTTTGAATAATTCCTTAAGAATTATACATCATTGCAAAATGCAAAGGTTGACATAATGATATGAAATAATAAAAATGTGTTTGCTTTTGAAAAGCATAATTTGTGTAATAGAATGAAGTCATATGGTTTTTATGAATTTTGATAAATTGGAGAAAATATTGTTACAATGGTTTTCGCTAGGTATAGAATATGTAGGTATAGACTTATACCATCATCGCGAAGATCAAAGAAAAGATAGTTTTATTGCATGATTAATTTTTTATGAACAGAAAATATGATAATAATGACTTGCGCTAAGCATAAAATTCCAATTTTGGTTTTGGAATTATACCATCGTCGCGAAAGTCGATAAGATATATATGATATGTTGTTAAATAATTGTACTTGATTATTCCAAACAAGTTGCAAAAATAATATTTCAAAGTATTTTGAAAAAAATTAGATTTATAAGGAATCCCATGTGCATAAGTGAATTCATTGCCAATCTTGATTTATCATAATGATAGACAAAATCTCTCAAATACAAATGTGTGTGCAATTGTATGGTTCAGTTACCTGTTTTGATCAAGATACTATGATACAAGTGATTTTAATAAACCAACTAAGTGTTCATTAACCATGATGTAGATGCATATAACCATACTAGGCTACTATGTAGATCGGATTATCAAGAGCTAGCTAATCCATAAGTAGACATAGGTCTGTACAAAAGAAGGTCGCTAATGTGATAGACATATCGCCATGCTAGGAGTTACCCAAGGCCAAGCAGGTTGGGCACAAACCACCTGTTATGGGGCTTACCTCACAGTTTTCGGATAATTGAGAATTCCAGGGATTCAAGCTCATCAACCCTTCTTTTCTTTTCAAAGGGTAGGGAAAGGGATTTTATTGCTTTTCTTGCTTTCTTTTGAACTTTGCTTATTTTTCTTTTGCTTGATAATGCTTGGAACATTGTTGACATAACATTTTTCTTTTCTCTTTTTCTTGAATTTTTCTTTGCTTTTTCTTTTTCTTTTTCTAGGGATACTTGCTCGGATTAGCTGTAGAGCAAGGGATTTTTATTTTGGGTAGGGGTGAGCTTGTCCTTTTGCCAATTCTCAAAGATTCTAGACCATGTGCATGATAGGATAGCAGGGGAAACTTTTCACTCAAGAAATCAGTTCTACTATGTAGCAAAACATGGAAATTACAAATATAATCATTTTATTGTGAAAAGATGTGCTTGGTTTAAGTAAATACCAAGATCAATTCTCTATGCTCAAACTTTATTTAATTGATTTTTGTGAACTTTGATATAAGAGAGATTAGTAATCATGCCAGATAAAATCAAGATATTTATTGTTGTGATTGTGCAAGTGAGGGATGCTAAATAAATGCGAATTTTATCCAAAATAAGTTGAAACATATAACTGCAATAATTGTAAGAAAATAAATATTTTGAGAAAGTTTTGAAAATGTTGACTCTCTCTTTATTCTGTATATTGTTTTGGTTTCGAAAGAGTCAAGCATATAGCTGTTTTTGGATTTTTATGTTGATTTTTGTTTTAAAGCAAAAGGAACTTTACAAAATAAATGCGATAAATATTTTTGAATATTTTTGAAGATTTTATGAATATTTTTGAGGTTTTTGAATGATTTTGAACAAATATGTACATGGATGAAATAATCAAATTTATGCATAATAATGTTTGAGATGTAAAATATTCATGGGTTCTTTAAGTTCTTTACCATCTAAGGTAGATAATTTATATGCTCCTGATTCAAATTTTGCAGTAATGATGTATGGTACAAGCCAGTTGGGCTCAAATTTACCTTTCAGTTCTTTGGTTTCATTTGTATTTTTTTGATTTTCTTTTAGAACACGATCGCCAATCTCAAAGGATCGATGACGAACGTTCTTATTATATGCTCTTTTAAGCTTTTTTTGGTATGCACGGAGATGCTCTAAAGCATTGATGCATTTTTCGTCTAGGAGTTCTAGCTGACTGAGTCTGCCAGTGCGATATTCATCTCCTACTTTGGTGTCTTGAAGTAGCAGAGCCAAAGAAGGAACTTCTAATTCAAATGGAAAAATCGCTTCGGCACCATATACCAAAACAAATGGTGAAGTGCCTATGGGGGTTCGAACACTAGTTCGATAAGCCCACAGGGCTGGATATAATTGAATATGCCAGTCACGGCCAGTTTTATTGACTAGTCTTTTGAGAATTTTGATTAGAGTTTTGTTAGAAGCTTCTGCTTGACCATTACCTTGAGGATAATAGGGAGTAGACCAACGATGTTGAATCTTATATTTTTGACATAATTTTTTAACATATTTATTTTTGAATGGAGTTCCATTGTCAGAGATGAGATTTGCAGGAATTCCGAACCTGCAGATGATTTGATTAAAAATGAATTTAGAGACTTGTGAACCAGTGCAGGAAGCTAAAGGCATAGCTTCGACCCACTTCGTGAAATACTCAGTGGCGGTTATGATGAACTTATGTCCATCAGAAGACACAGGGTTAATTTTACCAATAATATCCAAGCCCCATTTAGAAAAGGGCCAAGGAGAAGAAATAGCCTGCAGCTCTTGTGCAGGCGCATGGACAAGGTCAGCATGTTTTTGACACTTGTCGCAATGGTGCACATATTCATGTGCATCCGTTTCCATGGTAGGCCAAAAGTATCCTATCCGAAGGAGCTTTTTAGCAATGACGCTACCACTAAAGTGTCCTCCACAAGATCCATCGTGGGCTTCACTTAAGGCTAATTTAGACTCTTCTAAATTTAGACATCTTAATAGGATACCTTCAAAATATCTCCTATATAAAGTATTGCCAATGATTACAAATTGACTTGCTCGTCGACGTAATAACCGACGCTGGTTGCGATTAGAATTAGCGAGGAAAGTCCCATTTTGGAGGAAATCAAATATGTCTCAGTATACTGGAGTTCAGGAGTGGTTTCCTTGATTAGAAACACATCCAAAGGCTCTAAGCATGACTTATGTGAAGCGGGTTCCTGGAGTTGATGAATGATGATAGTGGCATATTTGTCGTCTAACTCCAAGGGCAAGAGAGATGCAGCAGCGGCCATGGCGTCGACTGCACGGTTGCTAGTTCGAGGAATGGCTTCCAAGGTAACTTGATCAAACAAGGCCATTAGTTGTAAAACATAGGCCTTATATGGGCGAAGTTTATCATCTCTGGTTTGATAAACTTCATTAATTTGGTTTATAACCAATTGGGAATCCCCAAAAACTAAGAGGTTTTTAATTTTAAGCGCTAAAGCAGCTCGTAATCCAAGGATTAGAGCTTCATACTCAGCAGTATTGTTGGTGCAAGCAAAGGTTAGTTTGAAGGACAGAGGAATAAGATGTTTTTGTGGAGATATTAAAATAATACCCGCACTCGCCCCACTCATGCATCGGGCTCCATCAAAGTATAAGGACCATTGTTCAACAAGGTCTCGCCTCTAATTGAAGGCATTCATCGAGAAACTCGATAATGAGGGGATGAGTAGACTCTAAGGGTGCAGCAGACTAATTGATCTCGCTATGATTTGACCCTTAACGGACTTCTCGTCCTATGAATGTGAGATCAAACTCGCTTAGAGCAAGAACCCACTTTGCTGTGCGACCCGATAAATAAGGTCGACTCATGAGATATCTTAAAGGATCATATTTGGCAATGACATACGTTTTTTGGCTAAGCATGTAATGTCATAATTTTTGCGTAGCAAACACGACTGCTAGACATAACTTTTCTAACGCTGTATAGCGAGTTTCATAACTGATGAAAGTTTGGCTAATATAATAATTAGCGCGTTCTCATTTTTCATCATCAAGCTGAGCTAACATAGCTCCTAAGGCAGAATCTGAAGCAGAAATATATAAAAGAAATGGGCGATCAGATTTAGGCGATGAAAGCACCGGAGGGTTAAGGAGATATTTCTTGAGAAGTTCAAAAGCTTCTCTACATTTTGTATCCCAATTAAATGGGACGTCCTTCTTAAGGAGTTTAAGAAAGGGACCAGTTTTGTCCGCCAGCTTATCAATGAAGCGACGGATAGCTTGAAGTTTACCTTGTAAACTTCATAATTCAAATATATTAGTGGGTGCGGGCATATCAGTGATAGCCGCAATTTTGAGAGGGTCAATTTTGATACCACGTAAAGAAACTAAAACCCCTAATAATTTGTCGGATTTAACTCCGAATATACATTTTGTTGGATTTAATCGAATGAGATATTCTCGTAATCGATTAAAAACTTTTCTTAAATTGTCTAAATGATGATCTTCAATAAGAGAGTGAGCTATAATATCATCTACATAATCATGTAGGATATCATGCATCATATCATGAAAGATGTAGGTCATAGCCCGTTGATAAGTTGCCCCGGCATTCTTTAGGCCAAAGGGCATCACTTTCCAAAGCAAAAGGTACCCCAGGGGGTAATGAAGGTTGTTTTAGCCTGGTCTTCAGGAGCTATCCTGATCTGATTATAGCCGGAGAATCCGTCCATTAAGGACATCATCCCACTTCCAGCAGTAAAATCAATAATTTGGTCCATATTTGGAAGAGGAAAGTCGTATTTAGGGCATGCAGCGTTAATATCTCTGAAATCTGTGCAAACCCTAACTTTGGTGGCTTCTTTCTTGGTGACTGGAACTACATTGGAGATCCATTCAGCATAATCAATAGCTTGTATGAAGATAACATTCAGGAGTTTTTCTAACTCCCCTTTGACTAGCAAAGCCACTTTGGGATGCATTTTTCTAAGTTTTTGTTTAACAGGTTTAGCATCCGGATGGACCACTAGATGGTGCATGACTACAGAAGGGTCTAGACTCGGCATATCTTCATATGTCCAAGCGAAGACATCTTCATACTCTTTAAGAAATGCAATGTATTGTTCTTGTTTTTCTTGACTTAGTTCTGCTCCAATGTTGATTATGAGGGTTGTCATCAGTTCCAATATTAATTTTAAGGACATTTTCTACCTCCATGTGTAGATCTCTTTCAAAATTAGGTGGGGCAGGTGAAACACCCAACTCTTGTAACTCTTGTAAAGTTAATTTAGATAATTCGTTCTGAGGGTCGGTGGCCTCAAGTTGAGCTATGGTTGGTATAGAACCATCAAAATAAAACCCGTTATACAACATCTCTTCAACAGGGACATCATGGAAGATATCTCCTTCCCACTCTTCATCGGGGTCAGCAATCATTTCAGGGTATGCTATGGATAGCATGTTGCATGAAAATGATAGATTTTTAAGAGGTAAATCAACATGTCTATCCAAATAGTCTTGATAGCATATGAGATGATCATCATCCTCAAAAGGAAAGGGTTGACCCTTACTAGGTAATAGGCCCACACCACATCGGGCGGGCCATGGTTCTACCTCGAAAGGTTCTTTCATGCCATTTTGGAAAGGTCCTAAGCCTTTCCCTTTATATCCCATTTTAAGCATCATGGGTTTAGCTTTAATATAATCGTTGGTAAAATAGCACCGAGCATATCCATCATGATGGGTTTTGATATTCTGAGGGATTCTTCCCCAGTCATATCCTTTGTACATAAAGGCACAACTCCCGACTTGATAAGTACTTCCCATAGGTTGTGGGAGGCCCAAAGTACGAGGAGATGGCGGCAATTGATTTAAAAGGTCTGAATCTTGCATGAAATCATTCATTTTTTCTGATATTAATATTGTAGATAAATCTGGTAAAAGATCATCAGAAAGGGCATAAGATGTAGAAGGCTTATTACCTATGTTTTGAGATGTGGAAGGTATGATAGATGTGTCTGAAGGTTTTGAATTTATGGGATTAGAACTTGACGAATTGGTTGTAGTTTTAAGAGCTTTTTGATGTTCTACAGTGATTTGTTTAGCAGGTGGTTGATCTATATGGGAAGATGAAGTTAATGGAGGAGGAATAGATGAAATTATGGGTTTATATTTGACAGTTTTAGATGAAGAACTAGGATATGTGGATGACAGAGCAGGGCAAAATTGCACTCCAAATGGTTCTGCCAATGCACACATATCAAAAGGTCTAGGGTCACCATGAATAGTGACCAACTAATTTTTAAACTCAAACTTAACACATTGGTGTAAATTTGATGGGACTGCTGGCATGGCATTATTCCAAGGGCGACCCAAAAGTATATTGTATGATGTTGGGCAATGTACAATGAACACAGTTGTCTCAAGGGTTCTAAGACCAACTTGCAATGGGAGGGTAATGACTCCACACGTTTCTTGTGTTTCGTCATTAAAGACTTTGATAATCATATCAGTCTTCTTCATTTCATCACTTCTAAAACCAAATCATTGGTAGAAGTCAAAGGTGCAGATGTTTAGAGATGAGCCATTATCAATCAAGACTCGTTTGATAGCTACATCCCCAATTAAAGTTGTAATATACAAGGGATTATCCTTGTGTAAACTGTGTTGTGGGATATCTTTATCCCGAAAGTCAATACAATCAATCTCTCGCGTGATGATAGTATTGGCCATAGCTTCGGGTTGGATGTTTTGAGGTACCATCATCTGGCTCAAAGTAAGCATCAATTCATCCCTATGGGTGGGGGAGGATCTTAATAAATCTAAAAGGGAGATTCTGGCGGTGGTATTAGACAATTGCTCAATAATGCTGTAAGGAGGTTTAGTTTGAACAATAGGAGCATGATTTCCTTTATTAGGATTTTTCAGAAAAAATGGAGTTGATCCATCGTTCTGGTTTAGTTCTTGTTGGGGATTTTGAGCTTGTTGTCGGGTGACGACTCCGATGGTACCTACAATGTTATAGTGATTACGTTGAAAAGGTCTCGGTTGAGAGTTTATGGCTTGTTCATACGGAAGGACTTCATTAGAAGAAGGTCGAGTAGTGACTCTTCTGGGAAATGGTTCTTCTGGAACATTAGCATCTGTGATAGGTTGAATAGGATCTGATTCGTTTTCAGAACTATTCGATTGAATGGTGTCTACTTCACTTTCAGTATCTGACTCTATATCGCTAGAATCGAAGTTTGAAAATTATGTAAGGGCCTCGGTTGTAACCAGGGATAAGGTTGTGTCGAATGTGTGAGAGTCCTGAACAGGTAATTGCCCGCTAATGGTTCCTACATATCGGGTAGGAGGGGGAACATTGTGATGTTCAATTTGATTGGCTACCTCTTTACCATGTCTTGGTAAAGGGTGTTGAAATATGTCTAAAGTTTGATTGGCATTCTGATTTTGATTTTGGGGAACAGTCTTTTGGGTATTATTAGGAGGGTTTTGTTTAGGTTGGAAGGCTTGCACTTCCATTTCATTATTGTCAATCAAATATTATATTTTATGTTTCAATCTCTTACAAGCGTTGGTAGAATGTCCAGGACATCTATGAAAATCACAGTGCAAATCAGCTCTATATCCGGGTATGCTTGGGTCAGGTTCCCGGATAGCTGGAAGTTGGATTAAACCTCTTTCAAGAAGTTGGGGTAAAATAGTTGATAAAGGTTGGTTTAATCTAGTGAACTCTCGAGGAGGCTTATCAGGAGGTTTCAAGATAAAAATTTTCTATTGTTTTTGTTGCATTGACATTAGCAACATTTCTACTGTTAGTGACTCCATCACCGACAACCTATTTGTTTTTATATTGATTTCTAGATGTTTTCTCATCATACTTCTTTCTAATTTGGTCTCTCCTAATGAGGGCATCTTATACCCTTCGAGCTAAGTCTATAGCTTGATCGAAGGTAGTCAAAGTAGCTTTTGATAGCTCATAAGAAAGTTGTTCTTGTAAATTGTTAATGAAAATGTCTAACATTTCCCTATAGGGTAGCACAAAGTGCAGTTTTCCTGTCAATTGTCTCCATCTTGCTAAGAAATCAGCAAAACATTCGTCTTTATCTTGTTTTAAATTGTATAGGTCTTTAATAGTTACATGCCTCTCGATGTAGGCACTAAATTGATGAATAATTGACTCAGCTGTTTCTTCAAAGTTTCTTAAGGAATGAGTGGGCAATTGATAATACCACTCTAACGCCATTCCACCTAAACTTTTGGGGAACATTTTTAGTAATAGCAAGTCGTTATGCGATATGTCATGACATGCTATCCTAAACATGCGAAGATGTTCTATGGGATATTCGGTTCCTTTATAGATAGGCAGGACGGGCATGGGAAAATGTTTAGGGTATGGTTGAGCTACCACTATGGGATCCAATGGTTGGCTACAAATCTCTCGATAATTATACGAGGGATGGTAGGGATCTATCTGGTCCATACGTGAAGCCAATTGTTTCACCATAGCTTCCAAACTACTAGTTTGCCCCCCATATTGATTCGGTGGGGCATTGCCATAAGTGTTATGGGCGTAGGATGGAGGAACATGCAGATTAGATACCATGTTACTATTGTGTAAAACATTGGTAGGAAAGATATTATGGAGGAGTTTTGAAGTTGGATTGTGTTGTATTGTAGATTGTTGAAAGTTTGTATTTGGCTTTGTTTTAGATTTTTGTCTATTTAAAGCATTTTGCTCAACTGTTTGGAGGAAGGAAGTAGTGAAGGGAATTTTTTTTTGTGCGGGAGTGATTTTAGGTTGAGTAACATGTTGCTTAGGAGGTTGGGTGACCTGTTGTTTGGTCATGGCTTGGGCTATAGTGACCATATTCGCATTGGATGGTCCACCCTTATCACTTTCTTGATCAATGAAAGACAAGGGATTAGTTTGCATATCAATCGCCCGTTCTAAGACTGCTTGAGCATCACTAATTTCCCCTTTATCAATACGGACTGCCACATTAAGGATGTTGACATGTTGATTAAGAAATTTTTGAAAATGTTCTACGTTGTCAAAAGTGATGCCTCCATTTGGAGCTATTCTAGGGGACGAAGATTCTTTAACACTTCCTTCTTGTTCCTTATCTTCACCTAAGTCTTCATCTAATTGACCTAGAGTTTCACCTTTCGGATTTGTATCTCCAAGAAGGACATTTGGGTTTTCAGTTGTATTTTGTAGCCAATCTTCTCCTTCTCCTAAAATTTCTTTACCATTCCTAAGTTTAGTCATGGTGCTAAGTTTTGATTTCAGCAATATATATATATATATATATATATATATATATATATATATATATATATATATATATATATATATATATATATATATATATGCAACAAATTAAAAGGTATATATTTATATATACCTAATGCAATATTGTAAATGAAATGTGTAAGTTTTTTACTATGTTTTTTTTTTTTTTTTTGAAACAAAATAAAGACAGCAAATGAAACAAGAAATGCACACAATAATAATAAGGCTAAAAGTAGATGAGCTAATCTTCTATGAATAATTTATGAATATCATTAATAGGTTCAAGCTGTTCAGGGGTCATGAAATGTTCTTCTTCAAATTGAAATTTTTCTTTTAAGAATTTTATGAAAAGGGCTATGGTGATATTGTCTATCTCAGATGCTAGTTGATAAAAGTAAAGCTCATGGCAATACTCTCGATATAGCACAGCTTGCGGAACTCTACTCCATATTTCCCTATCTGTGAGAACAACTTCTTGGTCCTCTACAAGGCCTAGGAATCGGTGTATAATGTCTTCATTCTCGAGGTATTCCTTGAAGCTGAACAACTCTGAAGATACTAAAGCTCTCCTATAGGCTAACCACCTGTGGCAAGCTCTCTGAAGTTCATGATAGAACACTAATTGATGAGGATCCAGGATTCTATCCAAGACTAGTCTCTTAATCTGTTTAAGTTGTGTGGACCTAGATGAAATGATACTAAGTCTCCTGATAAGCTCGTCCCACAAGGATTGATTTCTACTTGCTTCAGGGACACTAAGGACAGAATTAACTTCTATGGCCGCTAATTGGTTTGCTACATTAATCTGTAAACTAGACAAAATGGGTGAACTCCAAATGCAATATAATATAAAAACTGAATAAACAATCTAATTTATAACATAAAATGATAGAGAAAAGAGATAGAAGAACAAACTACAGGCACTGATTGCCTCGATGTGCGCTGTAGTTGAAATCGTCTCGCATCAGTACGAGATCGTCCCGAATTTGACGAGATCGCCTCCGATCTTGACAGGTTCGTCTGATCGCGATAGGTACTGGCTTCGGCTGAAAACCAGTGGTGTACCTGTAATGAAATGACTATAGGACTAATGCAAAATATGAATTACGATGTTTTAGAGCATAAGGGTTCAATTTGCATAAAAATTCAGCCAGGGGTTGGGGAGGGAAAAGCCTTAGAGTTAAATAGGCATAGGATAGTTGTTGGGAGGTTGGAGATCATCCCAATTTGGGAGATCTCCAACGGGGGAAGGGTCCCAATGGTGCAGAAACGCTTCTTCCCGGATTGGAGACCCGTTGGAACGGATTCCAACTATGCAAATTTAGTTTTGCGATGAAATCGTCTGGACGTTCTAGTCTAGAAGAAATCATCAAATCTGGGGCGATATCGTCTGATCGGAGACGATATCGTCAAACGGTCAAAACAACTGCTAAAAATGGCACGAAAAAGGAGGAAACGGGTTTCTCGATGGTTAACGGGCGGTTTGGGAGGTTAAATTTAAATTTAAATTTATTTACTAAGGTGAATGTAATTATTCCAATTTTACTGCGCCAATTTTAGGGTGCTACACTCATATTGATTTATCCTAAGTTAAAATCATTCAAATATTGATCAAAACCACATGCTAACCTCCTACCTCATTTTTTGTGCCTGCATTAAGATAGTTTTTAAACCTTCTGATGATATCAAATTTATTTGACTGACATCGAATGTCCAATCTGAGATCAGACCTAAATGTACAAGATCGGATGTCCGATCTCACCTAAAACCAAAAACTACCCAAAATAGTAAAGCAAAAAAATGGTTACAATACTTTTTGTCTCTATCTACCTAACTGTGTAGAGGTTATGAGATTGGATTTGTTGATAACACCCAGATTGGAAGAAGTTGCAACCTTTACCATTTTTGACCCAACCCCTCCAACCTACCTAGCCTATTTAATTAGGATCCCTTCACCTGATTTCTCCCTAGTTATCGACTCTCTGGCATGTTATTCACTATTGCATACTTGATAACATAGTGCATTTAGTAGTTTTTAAGATTTTATTATGGGTTTGAAGGGCTAGAAATATGCATTGGGTGGTTTTGTGTGATATTGGACATCTGATATCGATGTCGAATGTCCAATCCTACCCCTGTGAGTCCTATCTTGTCTGCAAGTTGCTTGGGGGTAACTACTAACCTTCTGTTTGTATTTTTGAACCTCTATTTTGCATTTTAGAATTATACTTGTTATTATCATCTCATTTTTAGCATAAAATTCTATTTGTCATACTTGGATTTCACCATTTGCATCATTGCATTACATTATTTATGTCATTGATCTATGTTCCCACTGTGTCATCTTAGATATTGCATATTGTGAGTCCATATAGCTTAATTTGTACTTGACCAAGTCTATATCAGTGTTGCACAATCTCTATTTTTATCGAATTGTGAAATTATAGGTTTTGGATTAGATCGGCTCAGCCTATACGAGATCGGACAACTGATATCGCCAGGTTAGATCTGATCTTGCCTGCAACAATAAAATAGACTCTACATCTGATAGGGTTATGCATAAGGGGTTAGACTCAAAATGTACTTATAAACAAATGGTAAATCCTACTCAAAATAAAGGAGAATTATGGAGAATCCTAAGAAAATCAAATCAAGCATCTTTACACCAAAATTTGGGATATTGGAAGCCCTAAAATATAAGTTAATATTTGGGATCACTTTTTACCTATTAAATCATCTTATAAATTCATAATAACACCACCATTATATCAGTCTTGAAACTATATTTCCAATGAGTACAAATATGCCTATGTTTGGATATATATTGTGGCAAATTGACCCTAAGAAAAAAATGATCCTAAAAATTTTAGGCAAATGAGCTAACTTCGAGGGTCGTCATATTGACTAGTTTTCTATTTTGGAAATCCTAATATTCATCCAATTTATGAATATTCACCGCTATGCATAACCTTGACATCAGACATCCTGATTGAGTAAGTCTATCAAATTTCTTCCATAAGCAAATACTGCATTTATTTATTATCTATAATTCATTGTCTATTGTATTCATTGAAATCTACATTGCATTGAGTGTATAATAGTTACATTTGGCCAAAACTAGGTAATTGTGAGTGAAATAAATGAACACATCAAATAAAATCCCAACCCTAGGTGTGGAAAATGCCATAATAAATATTTCCTAGTGAACCCACCCAATTCATCAAAAAATCACCAAAGAGAGCACGACTTCAAGTGCCTCTTATATGAGGTGTAGAACTATCATTTTTCCATTTCCCTTTGAGGTGCAGATCCATTAGCTTGAAGGAAAGGAGTACACAAATTTTAGAGCTACATTCTCTCTCTAATTTTATCTCATCTATTTGTTATATCCAGTCCTCTCTCCTCAAAAATAGTAATTTATGACTTGCTACGCTTAGTATAAACACTAATAGGTTGTAACTTACTCACCCTACCTTATTTTTTGTATACTCCAATAGTGGAAATATTTGAAAAGTCGTTACCATAGATGAAAAATATCTCTATCTCTACTTTCATAAGATATCCTAAATGTATCTTCATAGGTATGAAATTGATCATATCCAATCCTTATATGACTACTCCTATTGTAACATGATCCTTTGAGAATGATATCTCTTATATGAATGCTTATAACCCTTAACCACACAAGGATAATCTTGACTAGGATCCTAAATAATTGGATAATCGACACCCTGCATGGTATAGTTTTTGAAATTTAGAAAACCACCATCTTTCTTATGATGAGATTTCCTATACCAAAGTAGATCCTAAAGAATACCCTATACCATACCAAATTATCTATTAATTTGATAAAAATAATGTAGCTCTCACTTTCCTTTTGATCCACACAGCTATATAAGGTGTCATATATAGACAAAGTGGTATTCATCATCAACCCATATAGAGTGTAATCGATAAATCTTGCATATGATCTGATCTATATGAAGGTTGTCTACTACTCTAATCACATATAAAATGCACCTCATAGTAGATGTTATCCATATAGTCTTGAAATATTATCTCCAATGAAAGACCATATGTACCTAGTGATCATGTGCTTCTTCTAGCACTTCAAATGGTCATAGGATCAAGATATTTTTCCATGTCCAAACCTACAACAAAGTGCAATACATCAAATTGCACCACCTTTGTACACCATATAATATATCATCTAATATAGATATTACAACACCATTAGTCAATAGGAAAGCATGACCTAGTGATCCATCATATTTGTGACAATACCCCCCTAGCCCTAGTGCATCAGTTTCTTGCTGGTATTTCCAACTAGAATTCTTGATACCAATACGTATACTAGAGTTATCTTTCTATCTCAATGCTAGATTGCACAACTAGAAAATCATCACACCCTATCAAAATTTTCAAGCATTATATTCCATTTCATCCCATATATATTCTAACACCTTTTATGGAAATATAGAGGATCTTCCAAACATACTCTACTATAACTATTATCTCTCATATAGGGATATGAAAGGTATTGATCTCTAAGTACCATCACTTTTTCAATGTTGTTAGAAATGCTTAGTCAAATCTAACTTTTATAATAAGAAATATATTATATAGTCCCACAATAACTAAAAATCCATAGCCACTATTATGTAGAAAACTCTAGATAGTCCACAATGCATGATACCTCTAATATTGATACTTTAATATAGATAAATAGTCTTGCATCCACAAAAAGTACAAACATTATCTCACATTAAATTTAGTAAGGAAATACAAGTGTCAAGAAATAAATTGATCTTTGAGGCTTACAAAATGGTCTCAAATCTTCATAATATCTTAGGAAATCCCTACTAGTGAAATGGACTTAAAAATATATTTTCAATGGATATAAAGAAGCTTATACCTACTAACAAGTTAACACCCATAAATGATAGCACTCAAATGTGGCACTATTGGGGTAAGAAAATACTAAGTGTACAAAAATACCTCAAATATTCACAAAACATTACATAAATAGTACCATTGGAAGTATCTTGAAAATATATTTTAAATGAGTATAAACTTAAATATGCTTTCCTAACATTCAATATCCTAAAATAGCTATAAACAAAAATACATTGACCTAATTATAACATCCTATGGTCAAAAAATGTATGAAAATGTAGCATTGTATATGTTGTATAAACAAACTTGGAAATTTACCATGTATCAATATCATATGAAATAATAATTTGATGATGCAAGTACCATGTGTTAGCATAAGTATTGTATTGATGTTAAAGTATCATAAAATTAAACCACTATATGGATATATAAGTTTTGTAAAACAATAAAAGTGTTGTATGGTCACAATAGAGTTGTATGGAAATAAAGTGTTGTATTGACAAAACTCTTTGCCATATGGACATGATTTACCACAAAAAACATCCCTACGCATGTTTTTTTAACAGAGAAAAAATAACAACATAAAAACAAAATATAAGGTTATCATTTCTTAACTGTAGTTCTACAAACTCTCCCTAATTTACAACCTACACAAATTCAACAATAATTACAAATTACTCTCTTGTCCTCCTCTCCTTCTCCTCTATGTGATAAAAAATAAAACCTCCCTCCCACCCAACCCTTTATAACACCCTTTTCTCATTTCCCTCCCTTTTGATTCAATTTTAAAACTTTTTTGCCCTCTAGTTTTAATATATATAATCAAACATTTACAACTTAAGCTTTCATATTTTCTCAATTCATGTATCAACCAATGTATTTTTGAGTTTCCTAAGTTCTACATCCCCTCTAAAACTCAAGCGAGCATGTTAGGGCATAGAAATGCATAAGTTATAGGCCTAACCCCAAGAAAATAGGTACCCTTTCTTTCCATAAAATTGGGGCATCTATGATGTTTTTTATGTGTTCATAATATAGTAAATAAATAAATAAGAAACAAATGTAGACACCCTCCTAGAAGCCAATTTTATTATTAAATATCCCCTTTTATGAATCCAATAAAACTAACCCCTTTTGTACCCAAATTTGGAAAAAAAATTGACATCACCTTTGATGATTACAAAACATCAAATTGTCATAAATTTTACAAATGTGGTACCATTGGGAAGGTTTTATAAAGGTATTGATAACAAGCATAAATTTTTTATGTTTTTCTAAATATTGCTACTTTAAAATCCCCTAGAATGGTAGCACCATGTGTTTGTGATAATTCCATATTGTTCATACAATGGTTTTGTCACTTATGATAGAACCCTATGGATCAAATAGTTATTTTTTCACTATAGAGTAATTCTATTCAATGCTTTTATCACTAAAAAATTCTTTTGTTGAGTCACAACTAGAACTAAAATTTTAATGGCCTAACTATGCGTCACCACCTAATACCTCATCTAGTGCATGATTGATCTACTAAATTAATTGATTGACTACTAATAAAGGTATTTAATGAGCCAATGAAGGCATAGATCTAACATTTATAAAAATTAACTAATAAAATTATCTTCTAAGGCACATGTAATGTATCTTCTAAGGAGTTTAGACTCTATAAAATGAAGCTTATAGGAGGCCAAAGGGACCATCAACTATTACATAGGTAATTACATGCTATTTCAAATTTGGGACCATACTTCTTACACACATGAGAATATTTTTTGCAAGTACATGCTATTGACATAAACTCTTGAGATTTGAGGGCATATAAAAATAATTAAAAGTAGCATTTGTTCAAGCATTTAGTAGATCTATCCAAGGAAGCATCCCAAAAGGCAATGAGGAATTCTTATCCACCATGAATTAGGGTAGGTCTATGAATTTAGGTTGAGATTCAGCTTTATCCTTTTTTGAATATTTCATGTTTTACTTTAATAAGTATATTTTAACTTTTTAAAGTTTTTCATTCATCAAACTACTATAAAGGGAACAATGGGTTTTAGACATATATCATGAAAAATATTTTTTTCCGAGAGATAAAGACAAACCCCTTTGTTCTAATTATTATTTTTTGCATTTTTATATTTGTAGATATATATAATGAGTGTTGTATGACTATATAAGAGTTGTCTATCACTTTTGAAATCATTTGGTGCTTCTATCACCATTTGGAACTTTTAACATCATTTGGTACTTTTTTCATTCGATGCTTCTATAACTTGATGTTTCTATCATTTGAAGCTTCTATCATTTGATGACACTTATATCCTTATGGGAAAATTAAGTGTGCAAATTTATGTTCTATATTTTTTTGACATAGATCTACAAATATGTATGTTTTTATATTGCTTACAATCATTTAGATGATTTTGTGAAACTTTATTACAAAAAGCTAAAATTTGTAGTTCTCTGATTACATAAACAATAAAAATCATTATATCAAGTCAAAATTGCTACATATTTAAAATTTGAAAAGCTAATCATGAAAATCCTAAAAATAAATTGATCAATTTTTAGGATTTATAATGTTTAATTTGATTTTGTAACTAATTTTGTGAAGGATATTAGGCAAATTGTATAAAATTTTAAAGTTCCAATAGATAACATAACCTGATCTCCCATTTTACATATAGTTAAAAAATTAAACTCACACAAAGTGAAACTTATGATAGTCCTATTTTTTATATGCACATCCTTTGAACTCTTCAATTAGAAAGAAAATTAGAAAAAAATAATATTTTACAAGCATTGAAAAATAAAAAAAACTTAATCTAGATATGCATGTTACATTTTGTCTTTATTTTCACTTTAATTTGAATCATCAAAACCTTGAATTTAGGATAAAGGAAAGTGACATTATGTATTCTTAATTTTTGTTCACAATAAAATAGAATTTTTCATTTTTTGCAAGCATTGACAGTGAGAGAGCACATAGATATAGGACTTATTTTATGGATTATTGTATTCATTTGAATTGAATCCCTGATCCTAACATTGCATTGATTATAGAATAGTATTTTTAACCCTATATGTATTCTAATAAACCCATAAAAATTAGATTGGTATAATTAACATTAGTTCCTCCATTGTCTTGAGTGTGGATGCATGATTATGTGATCCCACATATTTGGTGAAGCTAACATGAAGACCACAGGTCCAAACATTTTTCTTCCTTGTAAAAAACCTTAACTGCATATAAAATTAATTTAATATCTAAACAAGATCATTACAGTTACTTGCGTAGTTAGAAAAAGGTTAATAAATATTTATAAGAATCTAACCAAAGGATAATCCTACTAGGGACTAAGAGGATTCACATGGTTGGATATTGATTACCTTTGATGTATTAGTTTTGAGTCATGTATCTAGGTGTGATCACTATCACATACCATTATCTTTCAATATCTCAAATTATCTCTCATTTATAGTCACCTATATCTAGAGGACCAACTTATTTGTTGTAACAATAGTGTTAGACTTACAATGGCACTGAGAGGGGGGGTGAATCAGTGTAGCTCTTTAACTATGAATTAACAGCTCTTAAAATAGTAGCAGTTAAAACTTAAGAACAGATACAGTAAGAACAGCAAGAGAACAACACACAACACAAGATTTAATGAGGTTCACCAATGTGGCTACTCCTCAAAAATGACTGCTTGGACTACCATCCAAATCTAGCCTTTGCAAAGCACCAACTTTACAATTAATTTACCAACACCAACTGGAAGGAGCACCAACCCCTGATTTATCTACACCAACAGAAAGGAGCACCAACCCCTGATGCCAAGCACCAACTTGGACTTCAAATTTGGAACTAGAAGATTGATAATAAGATACCTTTGCTTTTGCTAGACCCTGACTGGTCACCTTTGTTTTCTCTGCACGCTCTGCTTTTTGCACAAGCACTTCGCACACTCTGCTGCACCTCACAGTCATCTTCTCCTTGTTGCGCACTCTGCTTCCTTAGAAAAATTCCACACTTCAAACGATTCGACATGACTTGCTCTCTACGCTCAGGCGACAGTAATTTGCACTCTTCGACACATCTCAAATTCTTCAAATAGCCCTCCTTTTATAACAAACTTTTCATGATGAAAAATCTAATCTTAGTCGGCTGAAGAACCCTAATCTTAGTCGGCTGCAAACCCTAAACTTAGTCGGCTGCAAACCCTAATTTTCGTCGGCTTGCATCAGTCTTCATCGGCCTCAACTGCCCCTGCAACTCTTCTGTTGTTGTTGCCACGAAAACACAACATGTCACGATATCGTGACACTTTTGGCCTCCATACACTCTACTTGGCTTGCACCAATGAAAACATGACATGTCGCAAAATCGTGACACTTTTCGCTTCCTTGCACTCTTCTCGGCATGCACCAGCGAAAACATGACATGTCATGAAATCGTGACACTTTTGCTGCCTTATGCCTTTCTCTGCCTTTCACCCACGAAAACGAAACATGTCGCGAAATCGTGACACTTTCGCTGCCTTGTGCCTTTCTCTACCTTTCGCCCGTGAAAATGAAACATGTCACGAAATCGTGACATTTCTGCCTCTGAACACTCTATCTCCTTTTTGGGTCGCGAAAACCCGACATGTCATGAAATCATGACACTTTTTCTCCTTGGCGCTTTCTCTTCGAACCTGTCGTGAAATCACAACACTTTTTGCTTCTGTACGCTTTCTCTTCAACCTATCACGAAATCGTGACATTTCATATTCTGAACACTTTCGTTTGCAGCATGTCATGAAATCATGATAGTTCTCACTTTGAATTCTTTCCTTTGCAGCATGTCATGAAATCGTGATAGTTCTCACTTGGAACATTTTCATCTGCAGCATGTCACGAAATCGTGATAGTTCTTACTTTGAATTCTTTCTTCTGCAGCACGTCGCGAAATCGTGACAGTTCTATCCTGCTTTCATTTTATCTTCTGACTTGTCATGAAATCATGACAGTTATTCCTGCTTGTGCTTCTACTTCGAACATGTCACGAAATCATGACAGTTTTTCAACTTGCCTTCTCTTCCAACATGTCGCAAAATCATGACAGTTTAACCTGCTTGCGCCTTTGCTTCGAACATGTCACGAAATCACGATAGTTTTTCAACTTGCCTTCTTCTCTTCCAACATGTCACGAAATCATGACAGTTTAACCTGCTTGCGCCTCTGCTTTGAACATGTCACGAAATCATGACAGTTTTTCAACTTGCCTTCTTCTCTTCCAACATGTCGCGAAATCATGACATTTTTCTTTGCACTTTCTCTCTCCTCCAGAATGTCACGAAATTGCGACAGTTTTTCCCTACACTTTCTCTCTCCTCCAATATGTCACGAAATCATGACATTTTTCTTTGCACTTTCTCTCTCCTCCAATATGTCACGAAATCGTGATAGTTTTCCTATTTTCTGAATATGTCGCGATATCGCGACACTTTCCTTACTTGTATTTTTCTTTGAATTTTTGCATGTGGGCCACTTAGGTCTTTTTGGAAAAACACTGTACATATTCTGAGAGATCTCTGAACTTCCTGTTTGCTGCATCTGAATAGCTTCTGAGCATCTGAACTTCCTGTGCACTGAATCAAATGATCTAGCTGATTGTGTTGACAACAATGACAATCCTGTTGCTGCACTTTGCTCAACAATCTCCCCCTTTGGAATTGTTGGCAACACATGTGCAGCTTCCTGTAGCTCTTCTCCCCCTTTGAAAATAATACCAAAGGGCTACTGCAGACTCCCCCTGAGTCCAAGCACAACATTCTCAAGCAAAATTTATTACACTTAGTAATAAACAAGAACATGAGCAAGAAGATAAACAAATACTTCAATGCTCCCCCTAAGAATGTGATCCCTGTAGCTAGTCACTTCTTGGGAAGGGTCACCACTCCCAATTTATTGCGAAGGTATTCAAAAACATCCTTGGGCAATGGTTTTGTGAAGATATCTGCTACTTGCTCTATAGTTGGAACAAAATCCAACTTAACCTCACCTTCAAGCAACTTTCTCTTTCAAAAAATGATATCCGATAGCAATGTGTTTTGTCCGTGAATGCATTACCGGATTCTTGGAGATGTTAATTGCACTCGGTGTTATCACACTTAACGCGATATTGGCTCACTAAAATTAATACCAAGATCTTTCGGAGTTTGTTTCATCCACAAAACTTGTGTACAACATGTTGTTGCTGCAATATATTCTCGCCTCAGCTGTTGATAAAGAAACTGACTCTTGTTTCTTGTTGTGCCAAGCAACCAACCTGTCACCAAGATAGAATGCACCTCCACTGGTACTCTTCCTGTCATCAACACATCCTACCCAATCTGCATCTGAATATGAAATAAGGGTGAAGTCTTTACCTTTCGGATACCATAACCCATACTCCATAGTACCCTTGAGATACCTAAGAATCCTTTTACTCGTTATCACATGAGTCTCTTTGGGACTGGCCTGAAATCTTGCTACCATGTAGACTGCCTGTAGAATATCTAGTCTGGTAGTTGTTAAATATAGTAAGCTTCCAATCATTGATCTATACATGGTTTGATCAATAGGTGGAGATTTGTCATCTTTGCTCAACTTGCATCCTGTCATCATGGGAGTGCTAACTGGCCTATAGTCCTCCATTGTGAACCTTTTTAGCATCTCTTTCACATATTTGACTTGGGAAATAAATATGCCCTTCTCATTTTGATTAACTTGTAACCCAAGAAAGTAAGACAGTTCACCAATCATAGACATTTCAAATTCTTTCTGCATCTTATTTGCTAAGTCTTTACATGATTCATCTTTGTTGCTGCCAAATATGATATCATCTACATATACAACAAGAACAATGAGATGCCCACCTTCTATTTTGACATACAAATTACTGTCCACCATACCTTTCTTAAACCCCTGTTGAGAGAGATAGTTGTCTAGCCTTGCATACCATGCTCGGGGTGCCTGTTTTAAGCCATATAAAGCTTTCTTTAATTTGCAGACAAGGTTGGGATCTTCACCAATTTGGAAACCATCTAGTTGTTCAATATAAACCTCTTCTTCAAGTTTCCCATTTAAAAAAGCTGATTTTACATCCATCTGATAAACTCTGAAATTCTTGTAGACTGCTAAGGCCAGAAACATTCTGATTGCTTCTAGTCTGGCCACTGGTGCAAAAGTCTCCTCAAAATCAATGCCTTCAACTTGTGCATAACCTTTACAAACCAGTCTTGCTTTATTCCTAACTACCTATCCGTTTTCATTCAATTTGTTTCAAAATATCCATTTGGTGCCGATTACATTCTTATTTGTAGGTCTAGGTACTAATTCCCAAGTTTTGTTCTTTTCAATCTGATCTAATTCTTCATTTATTGCCTTCATCCAGCTATCATCTTTGCTTGCCTCAGCTATATTTTTGGGCTCAATGCTGGATAAAAGAGAGTAGTTACTTACTACTTTCCTTCTTGTCTGAACACCAGCTGTGGGATCTCCAATTATTTGATTTCTAGGATGATTTTTTTGCTAGCTACTTGTTTTGAATTTCTTATTTTCTTCCACCTCTGAGTCATCAATTAAGTCATCTGAGTCAAGTGTTGGTTTCTTTTCTGTTTCATTTTCCTCATCACCTTCAATGACTTCTTCATAAATTGGGTAGTTTTCTTCAAAGTTAACTATTCGTTCCCTACCTTCATCAAATTTAACATCGGCACTGTCCACAATTTTCTTGAGTCTCTTGTTGTAGCATTTGTAAGCTTTGCTTTTTGACGAATAGCCAACGAAGACACCTTCATCTGCTCTATTTTCAAACTTCCCAAGATTATCTTTAGTTTTTCTGATGTAACACTTACAACCAAAAACTTTGAGGTGTTTTGTTGTTGCCTTTCTACCGAACCACAATTCATAAGGAGTTTTGCTTTCATGTGTTCTCAGCATGTACCTGTTTTGGATGTACACTGCAGTGTGGACTGCTTCTTTCCAAAATCTATCTGCTATTTTGTTCTCATCCAGCATAGTGCGTGCCATTTCCTGTACTATTTTGTTCTTTCTTTCTACCACACCATTCTGTTGGGGTGTTCTAGCTGCTGAATATTGTCTCTTGATACCATGTTTTTCATAGTATTCTATAAACTCATCTGAAATGAATTCTCCTCCTCTATATGATCTTAAACATTTGATTCTTTTTCCTGTTTCATTCTCAACTAGATGTTTGAAGGATCTGAACATTTCAAAAGCTTCTGTTTTATTCTTTAAGAAAAATATCCATGTCATTCTGGAATAATCATCAATACACAACATAAAGTATTTGTCACCATTTATGCTTTGTGTTCTCATGGGTCCACATAAATCTGTATGTATAAGTTCCAAAGGTTTGCTAGTGTGGTACTCTTTTGTTTTGAATGAGACTCTGGTTTGCTTTCCCTTTTGACATGAAGCACAAATGCTATTTGAAGGTTTTCTAATGGTTGGAATATCTCTCACTGCCTGTTTCGAGCTGATTTTCACCAGATTATCAAAACTGATGTGTCCAAGCCTCTTGTGCCACAGCCAATTTTCTTCTTCCTGTCCAATGAAACAAGTACCTTTTGATGTTTCTGAGAGTGTGTACAGGTTGCCAGACGTCCTTGATCCAGTTGCTATCAATTTTCCACTATTTGTTTTTCTGACTTCACAACCCTGCTTCATAAAGACTACTTCATGACCTTTATCACAAATCTGACTTACACTCAGTAAATTATGTTTCAACCCATCCACAAATAAGACTTCTTCTGATTTAATCCTTCCATCACTAATTTTTACTGAGCCTTTGCCGACTATCTTGGCTCCATCATTATTTCCAAATTTTACTGATCCTCCTTCATATTTCTGTAACTTGTCAAATTTTTGTTTGTCACCTGTCATATGACTGGAGCATCCACTATCTAGTATCCATGGTACATATTTATTCTGTGCTTTGAAAGTAGTTTGAACAATTAAGGATTCCTTTTCTTCCTTCAATTGTTCTTTTCCTTTCCATACTATTTTGTTAGTAGTTTTGGGCTCTTATTTTGCCTTTCCCTTATCAGTAGTTTGAGCATGTTTTTCAGAAAGCTTTCTATTTTGACTCATCCTGTATGGTTGAAATTTTCTTCCCTAAAACTGATTTGAAGTAAATGTGTTTCTACAGTTTCTTGCAAAGTGCCCAAACTTATGACAGTTATAACATTCCACTGTATAATTCATCAGAGGAGAAAAGACATTTCTACTGGTGAAGTTCCTTGGTTTTACATTATATTTGCAGTCTACGATTTTATGCCCATAGCCATTGCATTTAAAACAGAAACCAGAGAAAGGATAATTGAACCTGGGTGATGGTCTTTGCCATGTTGTCGTAGGAGCCATAGGTCTTCTTCTTCTTTGATGTGTGACTTTGGTGAATCCATCATTGTCAATTCTCCCATCGTGCCTGGTATGAATGCTTTCTCTTTCATGAGACATTTTTCCTTGATCAACCTATTTCTTAGCTTCATTCTTTATGGACTTGGCCTTTGATCCACTTGATGATTCTCCTTCGATGAAGCCTAGACCAAATTTGATGCCTGTAGGTCTTTGGTCATTTAAGATCTTATCCAACTTCATAGAACTTTCTTCACGTTTGTGATAACACCTAATTTTCTTATTCATCTCTTCTAGCTGCATTCTTAAACCAACAATCTCTTCTTCTAACTTGCTGCAATGATCTATTTTCATTGTTAATAGCACTTCAAGATCTTCGGAGATTTTCTTAGATTCTTCTATCTATACTTTTAAGCTGGTTATGATTCCATTTGTATCCTCAAGCTTTCTTGATAGTTTCTTATTCTTTTTATTTTCTATCTCCCACTCTTCAAGTGCAGATATCAACTCACCTTCCAAATCTACTTCAGCCTCGAGATTTTCACCACAAACTTTAGAGGTCACTCCTTTTTCTGGTTTAATTTCTTCAAATGCCATAAAAAGAGCTTCATCTCTTTCTTCTTCAGATTCTTCATCGGAGCTGTTTTCTGATGAACTAACATTCTTGGATATGAAACTTTTCTTTTTGAAGTTGCCTTTTCTGAAATTTGTTTTCATCTTCCAGTCACTTCTTTCTTGATGGGATCCTTCATCATTTTTGTTCTTCTCTTTCAGTGGACATTTAGTCGCAAAATGCCCAATGCCTCCACAGTTGAAGCATTTGAATGGAAGCTTCCCTCTGTATTTTCCTTTCCCCTTTTTTAGTTTTCTCACAAAATTTGCTTCCATTTCATCTGATGTCTCTTCTTCCTCGGACTCTTGTTTTGTGTTTTTATTCTTAAGGGCTTTGAAAGCCGCTTCTCTATCAGTGGGATTAGATCTTCCTATCCTCATCTCATATGCAGTTAAAGAACCATACATTTCATCTATACTAAAAAAATTTAGATTTTTAGCTTCTTCTATCGCTGAGACTTTGGAATCAAACCGTTGAGGAAGAGATCTTAATACCTTTTTCATGACAGTAGAGTCATCGATATCCTCACCGAGTCCTCTGATCGCATTGATGATTCCATTAACTCTCAACATGAATGCCTCAATGTTTTCATCGTCATTCATCTTCAATGCTTTGAACTAAGCTCGATGTGTCTGTAACTTGGCTTCTTTGATCTTATCATCTCCTTCATGAACACTCTTCAGTTTGTCCCATATTTCTTTTGCCGATTTACAGTTCATGACCTTTACTAGTTCACTGTCTGCTAATCCGCACAAGATGGCATTCTTTGCTTTCGAATTATTCTCAAATAGTTTCTTTTTATTCGCTTATTTTGGAGGAGTGGTGGGAGTTGTATATCCACTAACTACTGAATTCCAGATGTCGTATCCCAATGCACAGAGATATGTCTGCATCCTGACTCTCCAGAATGCATAGTTAGATCCATCAAATAGTGGTGCTTTGTTTGATGAGAAACCTTCACCACCTGCCATTGTGTTACTTCCAAGATCACCCTAGCTGGTTAGGCTTGTACAGGGACTTAGCTCTGATACCAATTGTTAGACTTACAATGGCACTGAGAGGGGGGGTGAATCAGTGTAGCTCTTTAACTATGAATTAACAGCTCTTAAAATAGCAACAATTAAAACTTAAGAACAGATACAGTAAGAACAACAAGAGAACAACACACAACACAAGATTTAACGAGGTTCACCAATGTGGCTACTCCTCAAAAATGACTGCTTGGACTACCATCCAAATCCAGCCTTTGCAAAGCACCAACTTTACAATTAATTTACCAGCACCAACTGGAAGGAGCACCAACCCCTAATTTATCTGCACCAACAGAAAGGAGCACCAACCCCTGATGCCAAGCACCAACTTGGACTTCAAATCTGGAACTAGAAGATTGATAATAAGATACCTTTGCTTTTGCTAGACCCTGACTGGTCACCTTTGTTTTCTCTACGTGCTCTGCATTTCTGTGCAAGCACTTTGCACACTCTGCTACACCTCACAGTCATCTTCTCCTTGTTGCGCACTCTACTTCCTTAGCGAAATTCCACACTTCGAACGATTCGACACGACTTGCTCTCTGCGCTCAGGCGATAGTAATTCGCACTCTTCGACACATCTCAAATTCTTCAAACAGCCCTCCTTTTATAACAAACTTTTCATGATGAAAAATCTAATCTTAGTCGACTGAAGAACCCTAATCTTAGTCGACTGCAAACCCTAAACTTAGTCGGCTGCAAACCCTAATTTTCATCGGCTTGCATCGGTCTTCGTCGGCCTCAACTGCCCCTGCAACTCTTCTGTTGTTGTTGCCATGAAAACACAACATGTCACGATATCGCGACACTTTTGGCCTCTGTACACTCTACTTGGCTTGCACCAGCAAAAACATTACATGTCACAAAATCGTGACACTTTTCGCTTCGTTGCACTCTTCTCAGCATGCACCAGCGAAAACATGACATGTTGCGAAATTGCGACACTTTTGTTGCCTTATGCATTTCTTTGCCTTTCACCTACGAAAATGGAACATGTCGCAAAATCATGACACTTCTCGTTGCCTTGTGCCTTTCTCTGTCTTTCACCCACGAAAATGAAACATGTCATGAAATCATGACATTTCTACCTCCGAACACTCTATCTCCTTTTTGGGTCACGAAAACCCGACATGTCATGAAATCGTGACACTTTTTCTCCTTGGTGCTTTCTCTTCGAACCTGTCGTGAAATCGTGACACTTTTTCGTCCGTACAGTCCTTCTTACAAATTATCGCGATATCGTGACACTTTTCCTTGCGAGCTCTTTCTCTCAACCTATCACGAAATCATGACACTTTTTGCATTCGTACGCTTTCTCTTCAACCTATCGCGAAATCATGACATTTCATATTCTGAACACTTTCATCTGCAGCATGTCACGAAATCATGATAGTTCTCACTTCGAATTCTTTCCTTTGCAGCATGTCACAAAATCATGACAGTTCTCACTTGGAACATTTTCATCTGCAACATGTCGCAAAATCGTGACGGTTCTTACTTTGAATTCTTTCTTCTGCAGCACGTCGTGAAATCGTGATAGTTCTATCCTGCTTTCATTTTATCTTCTGACTTGTCACGAAATCGTGACAGTTATTCCTGCTTGTGCTTCTGCTTTGAACATGTCACGAAATCGTGATAGTTTTTCAACTTGCCTTCTTCTCTTCCAACATGTCACGAAATCGTGACAGTTTAACCTGCTTGCGCCTCTACTTCGAACATGTCACGAAATCATGATAGTTTTTCAACTTGCCTTCTTCTCTTCCAACATGTCACGAAATCATGATAGTTTAACCTGCTTGCACCTCTGCTTCGAACATGTCGCGAAATCGTGACAGTTTTTCAACTTGCCTTCTTCTCTTCCAACATGTCGTGAAATCGTGACATTTTTCTTTGCACTTTCTCTCTCCTCCAGAATGTCGTGAAATCGTGACAGTTTTTCCCTGCACTTTCTCTCTCCTCCAATATGTCGCGAAATCATGACATTTTTCTTTGCACTTTCTCTCTCCTCCAATATGTCACGAAATCGCGATAGTTTTCCTATTTTCTGAATATGTCGCGATATCGCGACACTTTCCTTGTCTTTTTCTTTGAATTTTTGCATGTGGGCCACTTAGGTCTTTTTGGAAAAACATTGTACATATTCTGAGAGATCTCTGAACTTCCTGTTTGCTGCATCTGAATAGCTTCTAAGCATCTGATCTTCCTGTGCACTGAATCAAATGATCTAGCTGATTGTGTTGACAACAATGACAATCCTGTTGTTGCACTTTGCTCAAAAAATAGATATATCAAGAATTTTAGGTATATCAAGAATTTCCTAAGTCATATCGACCAGATTAGGTATATTAAGAGAAGGTGATGTAAGGGTATACAAAAATATCCTTCTTATTTTAAACAACTCTAGAAATAAAATTTTAATTCCCCCTTTCAAACCATAGCTTAACAAAATTATCTTACCTAGCATGTTTCCCACCAATTGGCTCATAAACATAACACATCTCCCTGCTTGCTTGAGATTTAAAGGGATCTACTTACATTCAAAAATCCCATATACTAAGAGTAATATGAAGAAGCTCCTCCTTTAGGTACCCTCTCACCTATTTATAACAAGAAAGGTGGAGTAATCCTTAAGTCTATGGAACACGTACCTTCCTTCCTTTTTGGAAATAAATAAGCCATAGAGACCATCTTGAGATAAAATAAATATCCTTTATTTTTTTATGAAGAAGAATCCCTTTAGAATATTCCTCAATAGCCTAGGTCCACTACCACAAATTCAAACCAAATATATTTATCTCATAGATCTTTATATGTTTACCTTAACACATAAAATTTTAATTGTCTAAGTTCAAATCCTCCCTTAATTGCAACCTCTATATAAGATAGGGCACCAAATCTCCCTTCCTATTTATGAAATCATTCTTCCTTACCCTCTATTATAGAACTACTTAGGATTAAAACCACTTACCCACTTTCAACCAACAAGTGTTATCCAAGTTCAACACCTTAAAATCCTCAAAAACATCCCTATCTCTCAACCTATAACTCATAATATCCCACCAATTCTAAGTGTGAGTGTGGGGTTTAATAAAAATTGTACTCCCATAATTTCTAACCTTACACTGTTGAATCCTCTTATCCTTAATAATTTGGGTGCAAATATGATGTAGGAGCCTATCTTCTAGAGGGCATCACTTTTGATCTAACCATCTGATCGGCTTGAAATTTTATGGGGAGTTAGATAAAGAGATGGACATTGTTATGCTAGACAAATTTAGTCATCTAGATGATTTTAAAGCTTTTATCGAGCCCCAATTCCTTCATATAGTGTCTCAAAAATAGAGTTTAGTGTTTTTTTACAAAAACATGAAAAAATATTTAGAATTTATTGACTTATAGACATAAATAGGTTTTGAGGTTTTCTAGAAGGCGTAATATGAGTGATACAACAATTTGTACTAATTTAGAGGGCTATCCAAACTTTTTAGATTTTTTCTTAGAGAAACCATTGTAATTTTTTATCTTTAGGGTTTTAAGATTTCAGGTTTTTTATCTTTAGGGTTTTAATATTTAGAGTTTATTTTGGGGTATATATTTCCTTGGTATCACATTGTAAAAGTAGTGGTATCTAGGAATGAGAAAATAAAGCATTTATCATTTTATTTCCATTTATTCCAAATTTTATGTGATTGGAGGTTCTAGTTCTGACCTCTTGCAGCTATATTTACATCAAATTCATGTGAACCGTACATCATAAACATCTACCTCCTAGCCCTATCTCTTATTTAATAAAAAAATATCATTAATATCTAAACAAACAACTCATACTCAAATAATCTTCTCATAGATACTCTTGTGCAAAAATTTATAATCAACCTCTTGAACCCATCATAACTAGTTATCATTTTTTCATAAATTTTGAGATGCCCAAATTTGATATATAAAAAGGGTAAAGAAGACCCTTTTGAAGACCTTAGGATCTTATATAATATGAATAACAACATCATATATGATGATATTTTACTCCTCAAAATTTTCCCTCACAACCTTAAAGACCTTAGCCTAGAATGATATTACCAAATACCTTCAAATAGCATCAAAACCTTTGAGGACACGATGAGGAAGAATCCAATACATTCTTATAGAAAATGAGATCCTAAATATTTTATATGGAACTTGCATGAACAACTAGAATACCCATTGGATACAACCAATATCATATCTTTTGAAGAGGAAATATATTTAGGAAAATGTATAGAAGTTGCCATATTTAGGAAAGGTAAACTTACAAGTAAAAAATACTAAGAAAAAACATATTCTTCCAACCAAAAAGTATAATACAAAAACAAGTATGTGGTGGGCAATGGGGTAAGTAATTCATGCCTAGCCAATAATGTAAACATTGTTGCAAAACTCTAAAAATTAGTCTTAAGGAATGTCCAAAAACATCAAAGTCCCAAAATAAAGTTTACTAGACTTATTCAATCCATTGAAACTATTATTGACAAAATTATAGAGGTCAAAATGATAGATATACCACCTATCAAACTTGGATAACCTAAAATGGAAAAACATTTCATTGCATAAATTATTATCCTATCAAAAAATGTAAGTCCCTCATGAATTTGATTCAAGATCTAATTGATGCAGGGTGAATAGTTGATGGTGACTCCAAATAATAATATTCCTTTAATAAATAAATAATAATATTCTAAAATCCATTACCCAATCATGATCAAAAATTACTCAAGCAGTCCTCTAGCAATCCAATTACAAGAAAGCAACATAAATCTCAAGTATATTATCATTCATATCAACATCCTTTGGTCCTTTGGGCTAAACATAATCATTCTTCTAGAGGTAGAAACTTAATCATATGACCCCAAATCAAGGATACATTTAATTTCAAACTCTGACAATAGCTCAAAAGCACTCCTACAAAAATCTATCTTCTTGATTTTTTTTAATATTATTTGACTCATCATGAAATCCTTTCTAAAATTTTAAGTGAATAAATTTCTCCTTAGAACCTAAATCCTAGTGACCTTACAAATTTTTTAAGTTACATTATAATAAAGCATATAACAATCACATTCTACAAAAATGACCTTCATTGTACACCTATAGATAGAGATTCCTCTCTACACATCATAGATTATATTGGTCAAACAATTATCAAATGTATTATTTTTTAAAATGGATCTACCCTTAACATTTATAACCTAAATTTTACAAGTAATTTTTATTTGGCTAAGCACAACCAACCTAGACAAATTAAATCTGATCATCAAATCCTTTAACAATAAAGAATACAAGGCTACTGGTACTATAGTTTTACCTTTGAAAGTTGGGCCTCGAATTTTAAACACCCTCTTTCATGTTATGCCATGATACTTATAATATTATCCTTGGTAGGCCTTGAATTCACATGATGAAAGCTATTCCATCCACTTATTTTCAATACCTATAATATTCCTGCTAATTTTCCTACTATCAAGGCAATACTTATAATATTCTCGCTAATTTTCCTACTATTTAGCTATAGAAATAAAAATCCAAAATTTTTCCTTCACACTTACCTTAATTCCACTTAATTATCTCAATTCCACATCAATGATGTGCTAAGGTCACTTACCCTCAATCTATAAGCTAAGAAGCCTAAGGAATAATCCTATAACTCAAATCCGAAAAAACTAATAATAACCAAATAAGCACACAAAATCAACCTAAATATAAATATGGTAATAAAATTAGAACTTGCAACATTAATAATATTAATCAAGAAATAAAATTAATAGCTTTGGACCTAGCCATACTTACCCCTTCCCCTCAAACCATAGGATTATTATCTAGAATGTGTAAAATGGTGCAAATATGTAGTTTTTATTTTATCTCTATTAGTTCTACCAAATTAGGAGCACATATAAGTTTGTAATCCATACCTAATGGACTTAAAATATGCTTAATTTTACCTATTATAATTACACCCCATATCTGAACACATCGTATGTAACATGAGGTACCAAGGAAAGGGATTAGGGCTCTATTAATAAGGTATAAAGGAACCCTTAAATACTAAACATTATCTAGGTTTTCAAGGGTTAGGAATATTCGAAACTAAATTAAATATTTATCAACCTCACCCTCATATGATAGTGAGGATGAACATAATATCTACCCTTAAAAATCTAGTAATAATACCATCTTCATAAATGGATTAGATTGGAATGATGAGGACAATAATGAGCTTTGTCTCTTTCAAGGCCCCAACTCTTCCAAATTTGCAAGTATTAACACTCTCATTATAAAGCATCCCAACCTAATAATCAATATCAATAATTGTGATATAGAGATAAATCCTCATTCTTCTCCAAAGGACGGTCCTCCTCACCATCATGTTTAAAATAACCTAATGATGGGGGACTCTTTACTAGTTAAATATTATCATTGTCTCATAAGAAGTTCACAATCTAGAATCAATTCCTAACAAAAATAATAGTGAGATAGAGTATACTCTTCACAACCCTCTATAATATGGTCTCCTTGATCATTCACTTTAGGATAACTCCTCTACTGAAGAATCTCATTTCTTGATAATTAAGACCATTGCTTCATAGTCCCTTAACCAAGAGCAACCGCTTTTAGACCAAACTGATATTGAAAGCATGAGTGTATTACCTTACTCCTCTCAAGTAGAGGATAAATCACACATACTCATTGAATAAACTATTAAAAATGATATTAGAACCCATGATATCTCTAAAAATCTAAAATTAGAAAAAATATTGACCTTAGAAGAATATGAGCAATATAATCAATTTCTCATTGACTTCAATGGTATATTTGCTTAGTATTAAATAAATATACCATGAATTTATCCCTCCCCAGTCATTCAATATTTTCTCATTAGGTCATATGTTAAACCCATCAAGCAGATTCTATGAAAGATGCATCTCAAAGTTACTCTCCTAATTAAAAAGGAGCTACAAAAAGTTTTTGAAGTTAGTTTTATTAGAGTCATTGATTATTTTGACTAGATGTATAATATTATACCAATGGATAAAGAGGATTTTTCTATTAGAGTATGTACTAATTTTAAATACATCAACAAATTATGTTCCAAACATGATATTCCTTTACCAAATAGCAACATGGTTTTGAATTTTACTATAGGATGCAAAAATTTAACCTTGATGGATGGATTTTCAAGTAATAATAAAATATGAATTACACCTAAATATCAACCAAATACTACATTTACAATCCCATAGGGAATGTTTTTCTATCAAGTTATTCCCTTCATCCTAAAAAAATTGTTGGAAATTACCAAATAGTTGTTACATATATTTTATATGACATGATGTATGAATAGTGGAAGCCTATGTCAACAATATTCTTGATCGATATTTGAACCAAGAAGATGAAATATCATATCTTAGACATATCTTTGAGTGCCTAAAAGAATACAAAGTTCATATTAAACCTTCAAAATTAATTTTCAACGTGACATCTAGAATGATATTGGGGTTCATTATGTGTTGACATAAAATTGAGGTGGACCCTAGAAAGACATATATCATTATTTATATGTCACCCCTTAAGATATTAACTTAGCTTCAAAGCCTCCAAGGTAATATCCAATCACCATGATGATTTATATCCCAACTTATTAACACATGTTAGCCATTTTTTAATGTTTTAATATAGAATATTGATTTCAAATGTGATGATGACTATTAGACAACTTTTGACACTCTTAAAACCTATATTTTATCTCTTCCTATCCTATTCCACCTAACCCACTCAAATCACTCTTACTTATATATATATATATATATATATATATATATATATATATATATATATATATTTAACCATCCCTACTTTAGGTGCTATGCTTACCCAATATAACAACTAGCACAAAGAAAGAGAAATGTATTACATTAGATAGGTTGTGGTAAATTATGAGGTTTGCTACACTTATATAGAAAATATTTACCTTATAACCATATTTACCTCCCAAAATCTAAGACATTACATGGTAAACCATAAAATTCCCTATGATACCTCATGTTTATACCTTATCTTTTGGGTCAAACCACAAAATAGGTCATTTACCTTAACAAATTTTACCTATAATTCATTATTCAAAAGTCATCAAAACCTCAGGTAATTGTTGACCAATTATAAACAATACCATTTTATGCTAACAACCCCATAGCCTTAAAATTTTTGGATGATTCTATCCTCAACCTCAAAACTAAAAACCCTTATTCGTATTCCCTATTATTTGATGGTGCTAGGTATGTCAAATGATTAGGAGAAATATTTTTCATATTCTTACTACAATGAAACATTATTTCCTTAAATTTCATGTTTCACTTTCCATGCAAAAATAATACTATAGAGTACAAATATCTCATCCTTACACTCTATGCCATCTTGGATTTAAATATTATGACACTACATATTTTTTTAGGACTCCCAATTTGTGGTCAACCAAATCAATAGAATCTAGCAAACCAAAGATGACAATATTAATCTACATAGGGATATCATCAAGCTAATGGAAACCATTGACAATATTACTAATGATACTATCCCATGATGTACTAACATCCATTTTGATGCTATGGCTACATCTACTTATGTTATTCATATAGAGTTGAAAGATGACCAAGCAATGGTAATCATCTAATAGATCAAGAAACCTATGACCTTAGAATCCATTTAGCATCCCTTAGAATTATTTGCAATCAATATATTACCCCTCTATATCTTAGTATAGGAATATATTTATTTTATAAAATATGGTACCATGCCAAAGGTTTTAAACTAGAGTGAACATAAAAACTTAAGATAATGTGCTAACTAATTTATCACCATAAGCAATATCCTTTTAAAACAATACTTTAATGGAATCCATCTTAGATATCTTAAATCTAATTAAGCAAGGGTAGTTTTTCAAGAATACCATGAGTATGGAATTCATGTTAAGAAGTTTACTTAGTATGGAATTCAATAAGATCTATTATACCCTATTAAATCATGTATGTACATCAAAGAAATCATTCACAAATCTAGTCATTAAATTGGATAAATTAATAAAATTTGACATATATATTTAAAGCATTTTTATTGTAATATCATAGTAAAAAGTGAACATCATCAAATATTGATTTCTAGCATCTGCAACTCATATATGACTAATATCCACTATTGGATGCCCTCCTAGAGGGTGGTCACATCCCCACTAACCATTTATAAACTTGACTCACTAATATTTAGTATGTCCATGACCATGTATTAGTAGGTGATGGAATTTAATGATATATAGGTACTCTCATATGGTATGTTATATTGTAATATATTTCTCATTCCATATCCATCTATAGATCCTATTAAGTGATTTATATCTCCTCTTGCTTTTCCATTAGGTCTCTTGATTCTCTATTCAAGTATTCCTACACCAAAACCATTTCTCTCTCCATGTGATAAATCCTTCTATGATCAACCCAAATCACCATACACCTATCCTAGTTTACTTTGTAACTCTTATAGCTAAAATTATAATATAAACATATTTTATCCTCTTCCATCTACTTCTATTATAATAGTCTTTACAATAATTGTACCCCACTTAATTTTTAGAATTTTTATAACCTAATGCATTATGGTTCTCAACCCTAGTAACCAATACCTCTCTTGCCATAAATCAACTATCTATCTCACATGCTTCATTAAATATATTTCTAACTATTTTACCTATCTATCTCTCTCGATACAATGTTAATCTAGCTCCACCCATAGTTTATCCGTCTTAGGTTGAATCTCAACCATTGCTTTATATTGATCCTCCTCTAGTCATCATGCAACTTTCTAACTCACCAATTATCATTCTAGATCATATCTCTTCAACTACACCTCAACTATCAATTGTATAATGTCCTCCCTCTTCTCCTCAAAAATATTAGGTAATGATTTTCTACCCTCATTGTCAAATCTAATAGGTGGTGACTTGCTCCCATAAATTCTTCATTTTATACAATGGTGGTGGAAACATCTAAAGAGGTATTACCAGAGCTAACATAGCTAATAAAAATTTACATCCATGAATCCTCAAAAAATACTAAATGTGTCTTCATTAGTATAAATACACCTATCTCCACCACTTATATGCCTACTGCTATAGTAAGGTAATCCATTAAGGAAAAACTCCCTCATAGAAATTCTTATACCCCACAACCATGACATGATCATCTTAACCAAGATCTAGAATAATTGGCATATCCACATATTCCTTAGCATAGCTATCTAGATTTAGAAAACCTCCATATTTTCTCTCTCAATGAGCTCTCATATACCAAGTTGGATCCTTAGGAATACCCCTATATAATACTAAATTGCCTAGTAACTCAATCAAAATGATGTAACTACTGCTCTCCTATTGGACCACATAGCCATATAACATAAATCTTATAAAAATCATACCATTATAATGGTCTCAAAAATATACTTCCAATAAATATAAAAAAGGTTATACCTACCTTCAAATGAGCACCCCAAAACACCCAAAAATAACAATAGTCAAAAGTCGTACTAATAGGGCAAGGAAATACTCTATACTTTGAAGCTTATAAAATTTCCTCAAATATTCACAAATAAATTATAAATATTGTATAATTAGAAATATCTTAAAAATATCTTTCCAATGAATGTAAATTTACATATATATTCCCAAGAATTGACTTCCCAAAATACCCATAAACAAAAGTGCCATAACCCGAGGATACTACCATATAGTGTATATGATGCATTTGCTAGGTAAATAACCAAACAGATCAAATGAAACCTATATTTGGTGGTATCATATTCCAATTAGTAAAATTAAACAAATAAGGCAATAAATTTCTATAGATACAAGGTGTCTAGGTATTATTTGAAATCACGTAAACACTTTTCCATTATGTAGGATTAGAGACCATAAGTCAAAGGTGAAGAAAATTGAACAAACAAAGCAACAATCCCCCACAAACACAACATGTATAGGTATTCTTTAAAATTTCCTAACCTTTTATCCATTAACAATGCTCAAAGGTCACCAATTAAGGATGAATAAAACTAAACAAAGAAAGCAATAAAGTCCAACAAACACTTGTCTAGAAAAATTTTCGAAGTTTCCCAAGTACATGTCCATTCTTAGATACCACCCCTTAAGGGTAATGTAAAATAATAAAGCATTAAACTATTATGGATACAAGGTGCATAGGAAAATCAACTTATCATAAATTTATACCCAAATACAAAATCAAAAACCATGTTCAAAAACTCACTCAAGATGCAAAAAAATAAGATCTATTGTACCTTATCAAATAAGATGCTCATTATATCAACATCAAAGGAAAAATTTAGTAAAATAGTCACTTAATCACATAAATTAATAAAGGTCAATATGTATATTTTGAGTGTGTTTATTATAATATCATAGCAAAAATAATACATCATCAAACATTGATGCATATAATGTAAAACTTATCTACTAATGAGGCTCACTATCAGGTGCTCTTTTAGAGGGTGGTCACATATACACTCATGATTGAGAAGCTTAAGTCATCAACATTGAGTATGTCCATGACTATTTTCTCATAGGTGACATAAGTTATAGATATGAATGTACCATTTTATGATATACTATCTTGTAATACATTAATTACTCTATCTCCACTTGTAGGTCACACTAAGTGATTTGTAGATCCTCTTGAATCACTTTTAGATCTCTCTATTCACTTTCCCAATCCTACACTAGAACCATATCTCTCTCTCTCTACATGTTATTCAATTTCTTTTATGATCATTACAACTAACCCTACACCTATTTGATTTTACCTTACAGCTATCATAGCTACTTTAATATCATCCATATCATATCTCCTCCTCCGCATACTCATACTATAGTATCCTATACAATAGTCATATCTTTCTCAATAATTATGGTCTCTATAACCTAACACATCATGGTGCTCTTCCTTAGAAACCAATCCCTCTCCGATCATAAATATGTTATCTATCCCCCATACTCCAATACCTACTCTTCAACGCATACACCTATCTATATTTATTTATCTCAAACTAATTTCATTCCATCCATAGCTAACCTTCCTTAAATCAATGTTAGACTATTTATCTCTTTCTTCTTGTCCTTTAGTCATTGAACAATTTCTCAATATTTCAACTATATTATAATAATGTCTCTCTAATTCCACCATGGCTATATGTCATAGAAAGTCATCCTTTTGCTCCCAAAAACTAGTAGGTGATGACCTACAATATTTAGTATCAAAACTAGTAGGTGGTGACCTACTTTCCTACCTCCTTTTCTATATACTCTAATGGTGGAAACATATAATGAGGTATTGTCATATCTAGTAAACACGTCTATTTTTGGCTCCTCAAGAACACATAAATGTATCTCCATAGGTATGAGTCCACTTGTCTCCATTACCTAGGTGTCTAATATCATATTAAGGTAACCCATTGAGGATGGAATCCCTCATACCCTTCAACCTTTATATAATTATCTTGACCAAGATCTGAAATAATTATATTATTCACATCCTCCTTGTTATCTAGATCTATAAAATCCCTAACTTTGCTCTATTTATGAGCTCTTCTATAGTAGATTGGCTCCTTAGGAATGCCCTAAACCATAGAAAAATTCCTAGTATTTTAGTCAAAGTGATGTGACTCTCACTTTCCTCTTGTTCCCTGTAGCCATATAACATGTCATACTTAGGAAAAGTGATATCTATAATTATCCTAGTCAAGGTACAATTGATAAAGTCATCATATTATCTAATCTACTTGAAGGTCATCTATTGCTCACCTCCCATCTGAACGGTGCCTCATAGAAGATGTTCTCCCTCTTTTATTGAAATACCTCATCCAAAAAAATTCCACAAGTGTCTATTGATCACCTACTACTCCTAGATACCAAAATGGCCATAGAATCTAGATATCCTTCCATACCGAATCCTTAAGAAAAGTGCAACACACTAGATAGCCCCCACCACTATACACTATTTGGTTGAATGTATGATATAGGCATGACAATGTCATTGGTATCAAAATAAACATGACCTAGTCTAGCCATCTATAATATCTTGTACCACACAAAACCAACCATATTACGTAATTCTTGTACTAGTATCTCCTACTAAGATGCTTGGTAACAACACACATAGAAGAGTTCTCTATGTATCAAAATTTATTCCAACAAAGGCAACATTAATGTCAATCCTAGCTTGCACAACTAGATAGTCCTCACAATTTATCAACCTCCATAAGAACCTATAATATCAACCTCATAAATACATCCAATTCCTCTCCATATCTATTATGACACCTCTCATGCGAACCTAGAGGTTTTCTATGCATCATCTAAGGAAAATTTTATTGATCTATACTAATCTTTGATTACCATTGCTCTACCAATGCCATAAATAATGCCTAATAAAATCTAGTTTTTAGCATGTAGACTATGATATAGCACCATAGAAAATTAAAATTATAGTCACCATCATTTAGTAAAATTTAGATAGACATTAATGCATGAGGTATCCTCTCTCAACACTTTAATATGGATACACAATTTTGAATCCATAAAAAGGATGAACATTAGCTGGCATCCATGTTAGCAAATAAATAAAAGCATTATAAAATGAAATAAAATTTTAACCTTATAAAAATACTTTAAGTCCTCATAAAATATAACAAAAATCATACCATTTGAATGAGTTGAAAATGATCTTTCCACAAAATATGAACAACCTTGTACTTGCCTCTAAATTGGCACTTGAAAACACATAGAAATAATAACACTCAAAAGTGGTACTACTATGGAAAGAAAATACTTTTAACTTTGAAACTTACAAAGTTTCCTAAGAACTTCAAAAAAAATATACAAAAATAATACCATTGGAAATAAATCAAAAATATATATTTGTTGAGTATAAACTTGCCTATGTTTTCCTTAGAACTGACCCTTAAAAATAGCTATAAAAAAATGCACCATGACCTAAAGATAGCATTGTATGGTGCATATGGTACTTTTGATATCAATTATAGTGTTATAAAGAAGTACCATACAAATAAAACTAGACATTTTTCATATGCCAACATCATATGATGATGCCAATTATGATGCAAGTATTGTATTCTATCATAAGCATTGTATCCATGTAGAAGTGCCATACAATGAAAATATTGTATTGACATAGAAGCACCATATGTAAACAAAAGTGTTGTATGATTACAATCACATTGTGTAGAAATAAAATAACCATATAGAAAACATTTTTCTTGGGGCATGCAAACCAATAGACTTTCCTCCCTAAGTGACTTGTTTTTCATGATAATATGGAAAAAATAATAACATAAAATATATAAGGTTATCATTGCTTACCCCTACTATTACAACCCTTTCTTTCTCTATAATGTGCATAACATTAGCTAAGTATCTTAGTCACCACTCCTCATCCATCTCTATAAATCACTCTCATCCTCCTTCATTTTTCATATTGTGAATATGAAACCCCATCCCCTCTCACCCAACCCTTTATACCACCCCCCTTATATTTCCCTCTAAAAACATTTCCCCTCTATTTTTAATTCAATTACAAAACCCCTTTTCCGTCACACTTTAATAAACTTAATCAAACCTTAACAACCTTAGATTCCATTTTCTTCTAATACATGTGTTGTTTTAGGAATCTACTATTAAAAAAAAACTCACTCACACAAATACTTTAAATAAAATAGAGATTCATAAAATAAAATAATATAACTATATAGAAAGTAAATGCAAAATTAAACAATCTCACACTAGAACATAAGCATAGGCATCTTCAAGGGGGCAACCTCCTTCAATACTTTCATTAATTTATAAAAAATATATTCAAATTATGGATCTATGTCTTTTAAAAATACACTTCATCCAAGCATAACCCTAAGCTCATGAGTTGGCTTACATGTAAAATGCCACTCAAGCTAGAATATTCTTCCAAATAGCAATTACATTTTTGATAATAGTTACATGAAATGGCTCCACTTGTATAGGAACCTTACTTTCACATAGCACTAGAAAATATTAAAAAATAACATTATAAAGGGATATCTCACATTAGAAGTGGGTCATTATAATAATCAAATGAGAATTAGAAAATGGTGTTAGGATGGGGTCCTAACATGCCCTTCCCCTTCAAAAAAATTTTGTCCTCAATTTTGTATATGAGGAAAATAGTGCTTTAGTTGTTGGAGGGATTCACATGTAGCATCTTCTTGTTGTAATTCTTGCCACCGAACAAGAACCTTAGTGATTACATGGTTGCGAAGAGTACACATCCTAGAATATATTTTTTTGTATATTGAGAAAGTTATAACCCTGTTCATCCAATTCAGGTAAAGCAAACTAAACTTATACTTGATTTTCTAGTACCTTATTGAGAGAGGATACAGGAAATATAGGATAAATATTGGATGTAGATAGTAGGCCAATTTATAGGTAGAAGAACCAATCCAATATAAGACCTAGTAGGGACCATAATATTTGGTAGCTAGCTTTTGGCACTTATGCAAGTAGAGGGATGAATGTTTATATGGTTGCAAGCAGAGGCAGATCATATCATCAACTTCAAAATTATACTCTATACTATGTTGATCAGCTTTTTGGTGCATTCGATTATGGGCCAATTCTAAATTTAGCTTCAATTGACCAAGTACTTTGGCATGTTTGTGGAATTTAGTATCAACAACATGGACCTTAGAGCTACTTGGAATATAGGAGGAGGGTGTTGATGGAGGCCAACCATAAACTACTATAAAAGGGTGACCATTGTAGTGTGATAAGAAGTGTTATACTACCACTCAGCCAAGGTAAGTGATGCAGGAGCATCCGAGGGCAGCAGAGCAATCCTGCATCAACCAAATTTTTCTTAGTGTTTTGCAAAGAAAAATATGTGTCGCGATATCACGACCAAAATAGGAGATAGGAGAAGCGATGGACAGAATGTCATGAAATCGCGACATGTCATGATTTTGTGACATGTCACGAAATTGTGACCAAAGCAGGAAGCAAAGGTGCGAAGGATAGAATGTCACGAAATCGTGACATGTTGTGATTTCGCGACATGTCATGAAATCGCGACCAAAGTAGATAGCGAAGGTGCGGAGGACAGAATGTCACGAAATCGTGACCAAAGTAGGGAGCGAAGGCGCAGAGGATAGAAGGTCATGAAATCGTGACCAAAGCAGGGAGCAAAGGTGCGAAGGACAGAAGGTTGTGAAATCACATGTCACGATTTCGTGACATGTCACAAAATCATGACCAGAGCAGGGAGCAAAGGCACGGAGGACGGAAGGTCACAAAATCATGACATGTCATGATTTCATGACCAAAGCGAAAGAACGGGGATGTGATGGAAATACATCGTGATATCACGACATGTCATGATATCACGACCAAAGCAGAAGCAAGAATGTGTGAAGGACAGAATGTCATGATATCGTGACATGTCACGATATCACGACATGTCGAGATATCGCGACTGGAGTAGGAGAGAGAAAGCACAGATGATAATTGTCATGATATCATGACATGTCGTGATATCACGACCGAAAGCAAAACATGCACTCCAAGCTTTCATAAATGCATTCCTTCATGCACGACGAGCTAGCGATAGTGAAGCAGCAGTATCAGAGGAATATTCCAACAAGCATGTCAGCCACTCGTGCACTATATCTAGAGACGCATTTATGGCAACTAGCAATGAAGCAGCAGTTCCAGAAGAAGATCACGATGGTTATGGCAGCCAATCGTGCACTCCACCCAGAGTCTCATCAATGCAACTTTCTAGTATTGATCAAGGTGGTAGTTTCAGATCATGGGAACTTTGAAAATGTAGAGGATCAAGACCTCGATAAAAACCTAGGAATTGTAATGGGAAAGGGGTTGTCCAATGGCATATTGCTGTATATTTTTTGTAAATTCTTCTGAAGCTACTGAATAAGAAATTTGGCTCTTGTTTTTCTTGTCTCCTGTCCTGTGTTAGTTCTGTTCTCCACCAAGTGGTATCAGAGCCGAAAGTTCCTAAGTGTGTAACAGATCACCGGACGTGAGGCAGTTACACCAGGATCTGTGGAAGGGCTTGTGAGAGAGTGAGCAGAATGCCTCCAAGAAGAAACCCTATTGGTGGGAGAGGCATGGCGGCAACGAAAGCTGTCCGAGTTTTGCAGAGGCAAATGCAAGCCTTGCAAGAAGAGATGCGTAGAGGATTTGAACTAAGAAGAGATGAAGGTAGCGAAGAGGAAGATGACGAAGAAGAATGCCAACCTGAGGAAGAAGAAGAAGCAGTAGATCTTGCTCAAGCCAGACTATACAAAGCCATATCCCAAATTGGGAAGAGGTCGAAGATGGAGGTTTCCACGTATTTCAGGAACCTTAATCCAGAGGAATTGATCAACTAGATCAATGATCTGGAAGAGTACTTTGAGTACGAGGAAGTTGAGGATCCTGATAGGGTCAGATTCACTAAGACCAAACTAAAAGGTCATGCCAGCATATGGTGGAAGGGAGTGTAGCTGGAGTGAAATAGAAGAGGAAAAGAGAGAATAACAAAATGGGAATGGATGGTAGAAAAGCTGAGGAAGCAGTTCATCCCTGGTGATTATGAGTTAGACCTGCTAAAGAAAATGCAAGGTTTGAGGCAATCAAGTAACTCTATAAAATAATACATAGAAGAGTTTCATAAAATTATGATCAGAACGGGCCACTCAGAGGCCAACAAGGAGAAGGTAGCCCATTATATTAATGGGTTACGAGCAAGTATTCAAGAAGAATTAAGTCTGGTCCGGATGACCACCATAGAGGATGCTTACCAATTTGCCCTAAAGGTTGAATAAAAGCTCAATAGGAGGTTTGAGAACAAGCAAATAGGAAGAGGTCGTGGTGGAAGAACCGACGAAAGGACCAGTGGAAGAAGAAATGAAGATTCTCAAAAGAATGAAGAAGGTAGCAGTAATTAGGAATAAAGGAGAGAAAATACCTACCGCCCCCGTAATCAGAATAATGATTACCGAGAGGAAAGGGGTAGAGCTGGATGTGGCCAAGGAAGAGGAATATTCTGTGGAACTTGTTTCCAGTGTGGAGAAGACAGACATCACCAATACGAGTGTCCACAACAACGAGAAAGGAATAATAGGAGGCTGAACGGAAATGCCAGAGCTACGGTCGCTGATGAAGATGTTGGATATGAGTATTTTGAAGAAGTAGAGAGAGGAGAATTAATGATCGCAAGGAGAGTCCTGCTGAATGAATAGGGGGGTACAGATAAGAGGAAAATCTTATTTCGCACAAGGTGTAAATGCACGGGTAAGATTTGCAATATTATTATTGACAACGGTAGCATGGATAACCTAGTTTTAGAGGGAATGGTTACAAAGCTACAACTAGAGAGGAAGAGACACCCGCATCCATATCGAATCACGTGGCTACAAAAATACCATAAGGTTTTGGTCAGTGAACAATGCCTGGTAAAATTTAGTATTGGGAATTACCATGATGAGGTCCTGTGCAACATCCTGCCCATGGATTTGTGCCATTTGCTGTTGGGAAGGCCATGGCAGTTTGACAGGTGCACAGTTCATGATGGCCATGCCAAAACCTACTCCGTGACAAAGAATGGAATGCGTCATAAGATGAAACCCTTGAATGAGGTGGAAGAAAAGGTATGTGGCAGTGCCAGAATTTGCTTGGTTGACGGGAGAAATTTTTTAGATGATTTGAAGCATGAACATATGTGTTATGCATTAATTCCTAGAGTTAGGGAGAAAGAATGCAAAGATACCCCGACAGAAGTCCTAGATATGTTGGAGGAATTTCTAGATATTATATCTAATAATGTACCTGAGGGTTTACCCCCAGTAAGGAAGATCAATCACCATATCGATTTGGTGCCAAGATCGAGCTTGCCCAATAAAGCTACACATAGAATGACGCCTGTAGAAACTGAGGAGCTAAACAGGCAGGTCCAAGAGTTGCTGGAGAAGGGACTGATTTGGGAAAGCTTGAGTCAATGCGCAGTACCTGTAGTGCTAGCACCAAAGAAATATGGAGAGTGGAGAATGTGTACAGACTCTCAAGCCATCAACAAGATCATAATAAAATACAGATTTCCATTGCCCAGAATGGATGACATAATGGACTGTTTGAGTGGAGCCAAGTACTTCACCAAGATTGACCTCAAGAGTGGTTACCATCAAATCCATGTCAGAGAAGGATATGAGTGGAAGACAACCTTCAATACCAGAGAGGGTTTGTATGAGTGGTTGGTCATGACATTTGGGCTATCCAATGCACCAAGTACCTTCATGCGGCTGATGAATGAGGTACTGAAAGAGTTTTTAGGAAAATTTATCATTGTCTATTTATATGATATATTAATATGTAGTAGAACCCTGGAGGAGCACCTGGTGCACATCAGAAGGGTTTTTGAGAAGCTATGGGAGGAGCAGTTATTAATTAATCTAAAAAAGTGTAATTTTGTAAAGAAGGAGTTAGTATACCTGGGATTTGTCATCTCAGTAGAAGGTCTAAAAATGGACCCAGAAAAGGTGAGATCTATCATCGAATGGCCTACTCCGAGAAGCACAACAGAGGTAAGATCATTTCATGGTCTAGCCAACTTTTACAAAAAAAATCATTAGAAATTTTAGTAGCATTTGTGCACCCCTTACAGAAACAATGAGAGGGGATAAGAAAGAATTCAAGTGGACCTTGGGAGCAGATAAGAGCTTTGATGTGTTGAAGAAAAAGGTCACAGAACAACCTGTTTTGGCACTTCCAGACTTTAACAAGGTATTTCAGGTAGATTGTGATGCCAGTGGTAGTGCAATAGGAGTTGTACTGAGTCAGGAAGGCAGGTTTGTTGCTTACTTTAGTGAGAAGCTCAATGATTCTTGAAAAAAGTATTCAGATTATGATCAGGAATTTTATGCTATAGTTCAGGCTCTAAGGAAGTGGAGGCATTATTTTTTGCCAAAAGAGTTTGTTCTGTTTACTGATCATCAGGCCTTACAGTACATTAATAGCCAAGCAAAACTGAATCAGAGGCACTTGAAGTGGGTTGAGTTTCTCCAAAGTTATACCTTTGTGTTGAAGCACAGAAGTGGAAAGTCAAATAGAGTTGCAGACGCCTTAAGTAGAAGGCAAAATTTGCTGATTGAAATGATAGTGGAAGTGGTAGAATTTGAAGAACTGAAGGGTTTGTACCCTGAAGATCCTGATTTTGCAGAAGCCTGGATGGCTTTCTTGGCACCTGTTACTTTGGACAGGACAAAATGGTTGTATTTTCTAATCCAAGATGGAATGTTGTTCAGAGGGAGTCAATTATGCATTCCAAGGAGTTCCATGCGGGAAAACTTAGTCAAGGAAAAACACAGCGGAGGACTGGTTGGACATTTTGGTCGGGATAAGACCATTGCCCTGGTGAGTGATAACTACTACTGGCCACAACTGCAGCAAGATGTGAAAATGTTTGTGCAAAGTTGTAGAATATGCCAGATGGCGAAAGGCGTGAGGCAAAACACAGGATTATATCAGCTGTTACCTATACCTGAGAGGCCATGGGAGGACGACAACATGGATTTCATTCTTGGATTACTAAGAACACAGAGGGTAAATGACTACATATTTGTGGTGGTTGACAGATTCTCCAATATGGCACATTTTATTCCCTGCCAGAAAAAAAGTGACGCGGTTCACATTGTAGGGTTATTTTTCAAGGAAGTGGTACGACTTCACGGTCTACCAAAAAACATCATTTCTGACAGAGATACAAAGTTTGTTGGGTATTTTTGGAGAACATTATGGAAGAAGTTGAAGATAGATCTGAAGTTCAGTTCTCAATACCACCCACAGACTGATGGATAGACAGAGGTGGTAAATAGAAGTTTGGGTAATTTATTGAGATGCTTGATAGCAGATAAACCCAAGGGATGGGATTTGGTTTTGCCATAGGCGGAATTTGCATACAACAATTCTGTCAAGAAGAGTACAAACAAATATCCATTCCAAGTCATATATGGAAACAACCCAAGAAATGTTTCTGAGCTGAGAAAATTGGATAAAGGGGAAAAGAACAGTGCTGAGGCTTAGAAATTTGTAGAACATATGAAAAGCATGCATGAAGAAGTGAAGAAACAAATTACAAAAATGAATACTCAGTATAAGACAAGAGCAGACCAAAAGCAGCGGTTCAAAGAGTTTGAAGTGGGAGATGAAGTCATGGTCCATATCAGAAAAGAAAGATTTCCTGCCAAAACTTATAACAAGTTGAAGATGAAGAAGTCTAGGCCATGCAGAATACTGGAAAAATGGGATTCAGGCAATGCATATGAAGTGGAATTGCCAAGTGGGCTTGACATTTCACCTATTTTTAACATATTAGATTTAGTGGAATACCATGAGGGAGATAGTACAGAGGCACCAAGTACATAGTTGTGGAACATTCCAGCGTCTAACCCAACCACAGGCGAGATCGAGGAAATATTAGACATTCGTGAAGGCAGAAGCACCAAGAACAAATAGTATTCTGAATATTTGATCAAGTGGAAGGGCAGACCTATAGAAGATGCAACTTGGTTTTCAAAAATAGAGGTTGACCGCCTGGGTCTTCCTCTCACAGATCAGAAGTGAGGATCACTTCTCAATCCACCCCGGGTGTCTGATGCAGGAGCATCCGAGGGCAACAGAGCAATCCTGCATCAACCAAATTTTTCTAATTGTTTTGCAAAGAAAATATGTGTCATGATATCGCGACCAAAATAGGATATAGGAGAAGCGACGGATAGAATGTTGCAAAATCGTGACCAAAGAAGGAAGCGAAGGTGCGAAGGATAGAATGTCGCAAAATCGTGACCAAAGCAGAGAGCAAAGGCACAGAGGACAGAATATCACAAAATCGTGACCAAAGCAGGGAGCGAAGGCGTGGAGGACAGAAGGTCACGAAATCATGACCAAAGCAGGGAGCGAAGGTGCAGAGGATAGAAGGTCATGAAATCGTGACATGTCGTGATTTCGTGACATGTCACAAAATCATGACCAGAGCAGGGAGCAAAGGCACGAAGGACGAAAGGTCACGAAATCGTGACATGTCATGATTTTGCGACCAAAGTGAAAGAACGGGGACGTGATGGAAATACGTTACGATATCGTGACATGTCGCGATATCGCGACCAAAGCAGAAGCAAGAAGGCGTGAAGGAAAGAATGTTGCGATATCATGACATGTCACGATATCGCGACCAAAGTAGGAGAGAGAAAGCATAGAGGAGAATTGTCATGATATCGTGACATGTGATATCGTGACCAAAAGCAAAACACGCACTCCAAGCTTTCATAAATGCATTCCTTCATGTACGGTGAGCTAGCGATAGTGAAGCAGCAATCTCAGAGGAAGATTCCATCAAGCATGTCAGCCACTCACGCACTATATCTAGAGACGCATTTATGGCAACTAGCAATGAAGCAACAGTTCCAGAAGAAGATCTCGCACTCCACCCAAAGTCTCATCAATGCAACTTTCTAGTATTGATCGAGGTGGCAGTTGCAGATCATGGGAAATTTGAAAACACAGAGGATCGGGACCTCGATAAAAACCCAGGAATTGTAATGTGAAAGGGGTTGGCCAACGACAGATTGCTATATATTTTTTGTAAATTCTTTTGAAGCTACTGAATAAGAAATTTGGCTCTTGTTTTTCTTGTCTCCTGTCCTGTGTTAGTTCTGTTCTCCACCAAGTAAGCCACTTTGCCAACTATGTAGGATGATCAAAGGAAAAATAATGAAGATAGATATCAAAATATTTATTGACAATCTATGTTTGACCATTTGTATGTGGATGATAATATGAACTCATTTTGAGCTGAGTTCCCAGCAATTGAAATATTTTTTGCCAAGAATTCCTAATGAAGGTATGATCATGATTTGACACAATGGAGGTAGGCATACCATGAATATGAAAGATAGAATTGAGAAAAACTTGGGTGACTACAAAGGCCATGTAAGGATGAGAGGGTACACAAATAAGTGTACTTTGTGAGATGATCCAAAACATTCAATAAAGTCCATGGAAATATCTATCTAGGTCTATTTGGGAAAAGGCAAGGGTTGAAGAGTTCTTGGGGAAGTCACATTTTCTCCATTCATCCATTAACATATGTCACAGTCAATCATAAATATTTGAATGTCCCCTTCATACATTTCCAAAAAAACTTTTTCTTAATTCTTTCATATGTCTTGAGGAACCCTGAATGGTGTGTAGATAGTGAAGCATACATTTTCATCATAATGAGTTATTGAATCGAAGGTGTGTAAGGAAAAACAAGGCATAGGAGATAGCACAAATATTGTCCATCCCAACTGTACCATGGACATGATGTAGGCTCTATTTAAAGTGAGGAAATCATATTTTGCAATGTTGAATCCTTAAGCACCTCGTCTCAAAGATAATCTACCCATTGTGGTTTGGGTACCAAAATGACATATATCATACTTTGAGCCTCAAATTGGTGAGAGAGAATCTTTTATAATGTTCTACTTTCTCTTTTTATATGTAATATCATAATTATAGCCCATGATATTAGAGATCCACTTTTGCTATTCGAGGGTTGAAACATGCTACTCTAGGAAGTATTTAAGTCTTTGGAGATATATTTTAATGGATAAATGATACTAAATGAGATAAGGCCACCAATGAGTAACCGTGTGAAGAATTACAAGAATCTCCTTTGTATAATTTGATTTACCTAAATTTTTGCTTGAAATTTATTTACTAGTGAAGGCCAAAAGGTGCCCTTTTTGCATCAATACAGCTCCAATACCATTATCAGAAGCATCACTTTCAATTATAAAGGACTTAGAAAAATTAGGCATAACTAATATAGGAGTGGTTGTTATATAATGCTTCAAATTATGGAAAGCGTTCTTACCTAGAAATTTCCATGCAAAATAATTCTTCTTTAACATGTCTATTAAAGGAGTACCAATTTTACCATAGTCATGGATGAATTTGGGGTAATATCCTATGAAGCCCAAAAATCAATGAAGACCCTTTAGAGTGTGAGGTTTTTGCCCTTCTTAAATGGCTAAAATATTATTAGGATTAAAACCAACTCCATATTTGGTGATAATGTGTCCCAAATACTCTACTTTAGTTAACCCTAAAGAACACTTGGAACTCTTAGAATAAAGTTGATATTGTGCCAATATTTGTAGAGTTTTGTCCTCATGGATGAGGTGCTCTTATCAAGAATGACTATAAACTAGGATATCATAAAAGACAACTAAATTTAATTTATGAATAAATAGGTAGAATATATTGTTCAAGAGGCTTTGAAATGTGGAAGGTGCATTGGTCAAGACAAATGACATAACAAATAATTCATAATGACCCTCATGAGTGTGGAATATTATTTTTGGGATATTCTCATCCTTGAGCCTGATCTCATGGTACCCTGAGCAAAGATTTAATTTGGAGAAAAATATAGCCCCATGTAGCTAATATATTAATTCATCCACCATAGGTATAGGAAACTTATATATAATGGTGGGCTTATTGAGCTCACAAAATTCTATACATAATCGCTAAGACCCATATTTATTTTGAACCAATAAGACAGGGGAAGATTAAAGGTTGTTACTATGTTGAATGACTCCATATTTTAACAAATATTGTACTAACTTCTCTATTTTTGACTTAAGGGCATGAGGGTATTGGTATGGCCTAATGTTAGGTGGTACACTACCAGGTACCAATGGAATGGTATGGTCATGGGAGCGACATGGTGGTTCAACAAAATTTACATTTTGATTTATCAAAACAAGTTGTACATATTTTGGAATTTAGTCCACCTCTGAAGTAGTTTCTTGGATTACAAATATGTAAGTGATGACCCGACGAGAATATTTTTTCACTAAATTATCCATACAATTTGAGTTGATGATCTGATTAGGCCTTGATTTTGAACCACAAAGAGTGTAAGACCTTCCATTCTATAAAAATTGCATCCATAAATCTAGAAAATTCCATGTGATGGTTCCCAATGTACCTCACAACTAACCTCCCAACACAATATCACATCCCCCTAATTGAAGAGAAAACGTATTGGTTTTGAGATTATAATTCCCTATTTTTAATTTAGCATTATCGCATTTGCCTTTGCAAGGCAAAGTCCCTCCATTTTCCACCATAACCTTAAATGAATTGCATGTTTGTATGTAAAAATTATCCTTCTTGGCAATTAGGGGATCAATAAAATTGTGTGTGCTTCTTGAATTGATAAGGATTGTAATATATTGGTCCTTGTAATAATCCATAACTTTCATGGTTTGTCGAGTAGTAATCCCTGCAAGAGAATGGATAAAAACTTGTTCCTATGGTTCTTCATGTATTTCATCCTCATTTTGAGGTGGTTCTTCTACCTTTTCTACTTTTTAATCATTATGTTTACTATTGATTGGATATTCTATGTATATTAAAGCCAACTTCTTTTGGGAAAACCTATGCCCTCAAACATATTTTTCATCATAAGTGTAGAACAAACATTCGGTGCATCGAGCATCCATTTATTCTGTAGTCAAGCATTCATGTGGAATAATTTTATTTTCATTATTGTTTGGGAACTTAGGCAAAAATGAGGGTTTATCTTGGGGGAATTTAGATGTCCTCCTTTGAGATGATAATTTTTCTTTGGCTAATCATGGTAAGTTTATGGCTTGTATCATTATTTGAGGTTTGAACATCTTGAACTCAGCTTGGAGTTCATTCTTCAAACCACTAATGAAACAACTAATAAAAAACCCTTCATTCAACCCTTTGGTTCTATTAGCCAAAATTTCAAATTGGGTCTAGTAGTCTCAATCTATAGAGGTTTGTCTTAACTTGGTAAATGCTCCTTGAATTTTTTCATATTCAATAGGGTCAAAGCAAGTGAGTAATTGAGAATCAAAAACATTCCAAGAGCGGTCAATAAAGATGTGTTGTAACCATTGGTACCACTATAATACTTCAAATTCAAATTTGAAATAGATCATAGTGATCGACAAATATTTAGGGGCATTATGAAGTTTTAAAAACTAATCTGTATGACATAACCACCCATCTACATCCTTGTCGTTGAACTTAGGAAATTCCAATTTGGGCATCTTAAAGGGATTATAATTTTCAAGGAAATTTTTAAGGTCTTCCTTGTCCTTATGGACCCCTTTCCTATGAAAAAAAGGCTCAATATTATCATGATCAAATATCTCTAGGCCATCCTTAATGTTGACCTCAATCTCTAAGAAGTGATCGTCAAAATTTGCTTTGTTTTAGAGATAGTCACTTCTCAATTGTTGTACATAATCCTATACATCACACATTGCATCCAGAAGAATACCAAGTTTAACATTTATTTGATCTAGGGAGTGGGCATGTTTCATCTCCTTTTTATGTCCATGAGTACCTCCAACCATTTTTTGTGTTTTGAGCAACCCCAATTGACTTACTAAAAATAGAAGTGTGATTTCAAGACTTATAATTTATAGTAAGGAGCCTAAAAAAGTTCTTGGGTGTTGTATATCAAAATGATCAGCCCAAAAAGAGTCAGAATGAGTTATGTACTATTTTTTTAATGAGTCTACTAGCATGCTCAATTTTTTTTTCTTGAGGTTGGGTTAAAAATTAGGTTTAATGTCAACCAACTTTGCCCTATCTATTTTGACTACTAACCACTCCTAACACTATATTATCACTTATACTACAAATATTGACACTATTCTATGGTTCCTTGAACTAAAATTATATATTCTATTTTATCACTAAACTCTATAATTACTGATTGTTACAAATAATTGTTACTACCAACTAACAATTATGACCTGAATTTTACTAAAATAAAACACTTGCAGACTCTACCTTGAGTATTTATATTTGTTTCCCTACTTTTTTCCTTTATACATGTAGTTTATTTTGTGATAAAGAAGTATCCTCCATATGCTCAATTTATGATAAAACAAAATTTGGTTGTTGTGTTAACATAGACAAAACAATTTTATTTGCAAGTGGAACAGAACTAGGTACTCTAAATAGGGATTGAATCATACCCATAGGCCATTTTCTATACTATAGTGATGAACAATAGTGCTCGGACCAATATTTTAGGCCACTAATCAAGGAGGATTTCACACATAACCTTGAGTACATTGTCTACCTCTTAGATAGTATAATAGGGTAATATTTTTTGATGTTATATTTAGTGTACTATGGATAATAGAAGACCAAAAATATTTCTAGAGTTAAATATTTATTTAATCCTAGGTGGTCTCCTGAGATACCCAAAGTTACATGGGAGCTCAATTCCACACAAGGGTGTTTTCTAAGGCCTAGGTATTATAGCCTGATCACTCCTCGCTTCACTAGATAATTTATGGGCTATCTATCCTAGCCAATAATGATAGCTCCTCCACAATATTTTCAAAACCCTAGCACAAGATTTCTAACCTACACAAATACTATAGAAAAAAGAAAGGACTATATTTTTGTTGGTTTTTGTTAATTTTATTTTATTTTTTTAGATAAAGAACAAACAAAAAATGGAAAACATAAGGAAATTATATCTAATAGTCAGAATGGATGGGCAAGAATTATCATAGTTATAGTGAAAATCAGCCTTGGAAAGTGCTCTAATACCACCTTTTAGAAATACACTATTAAAAATAACTCTCACAAAAATACTGTAAATAAAATAGATATTCACAAAATAACAAAATATCACTATGTGAAAAGTAAATGCAAAATTAAATAATAGCAGGCCTCTTCAAGAGTGCAACCTCTTTCAATACTTTCGTTAAGTTACAAAAAGATACATTCATTCATAGATCCATGTATTTTAAAGATACAATTCATGCAACCCTAATCCTAAGCATGAGAGTTGGCTTACATATAAAATATCACTCAAGATAGAATCTTCTACCAAATAGGAGTTACATTATTGATAACATTTACATGAAATTTTCCCCCTTGTATAGGAACCTTACTTGCCACATAGCACTAAAAAATAGTACAAAATAATATTATAAAGGGATCCCCTATGTTTGAAGTGGTTTATTACAATAATAAAATGAGAATTACAAACTGGTGTTAGGATGTAGTCCTAACAAGCCAATTAAGATATTTGAATTTCCTCAGGTCCATATCCCATTCAAGAATTGAGCGGGTATGATAGGGCATCAAATTACATCAATTGCAGTCCTAAACATAGGAAAATAGGTACTCCTTTTTACCATTAAATTGGGGCATCTACAATGATTTTTTATGTGTTTATCATATAATAAATGCATAAAAATGAGTGAATAGAAACACCCAATTTTTTGCACCTTCTAGACACCAATTATATCATTAACCAACACTTTTTATGAATCAAGCAAAACTAAACCTTTTATACACAAATTTAGGGAAAATTTTGACATCACCTTTGATGATTACGATGGATTTTTAAGCCTTAATATTAATGTAGATCTTAGGATAAATATCACAAGATCAAATATAATATAGACACAATACAATAAGATCAAGTAGAATAATATGAGATAATTAATATTTAAATAAAGGCTTAAAATATATCAACTAACATTCACTAATAAGAAACAATATGAATGTAATAGCCTAAAACATATATGTACAAAGCATGTAGCACAACACAAAATATTAATTGCTCAAAATGTATCTTTATTACTCCTATTTATCTTACAAATGTATCAAATAACTCTTGATCATTACAATAATAATATTGATAAATTCTCCTATATCTCTAATGATCCTCCATGGATTAATATATATCTATTGTGGAATGACTCTTTGGATACTTGATTATTCCTTTCCTTATCTGAAGTCTCATGACTCTTGGCTTCTCTACTTAACACTTGCATACACATGACTCTATCTTGTATGCAAACATAGACATGAATCTTCACTTATCATACTCTAATATAAATATACTTGTGCACTCTAACATATAATACACTTGTGCACATATGCTCACATTACACTTGCACACTTACTCACATGAAATTTGTGCATTTTCTACACATTACAATTTTACATAAAATATTACTCATACTCTAAACTAAGACTTAACCCTAATATAATATTTACAATATATATAATTAAGGTACCATGTGGGTCCATTTGCATGTACCAAATAATTTAATATACTCCAACACCCCCTTGTATTACATTATTTGCTTATTGAATACTTTAGTCATCAATCATAGTCTTCATCTTCAAGTGACATTACAATGCATGTGATCTTCATCTTTTTTAGGTTCTTCTTCTTATCCTTGTTTGTCCTTGTTTTTGGATTCAAATTCATGTTCTTTAGCCTTTGTAGATTTTATATTGCAGATATCTTGAACTCTTTCATTGCCATTATATTCTTGCATAAGTATCTTTCCTTTATCTTTGTCCTTAGAATCACATCATTCTTTCTTTTCATGTATAGAGGCTTATGAACACTCACTTAAAGTATCATAATAGGTTCCTTAGATGAACTTGAAATATCATAATTACAAGAAGAATAGAACATATTTTCCAAAATGATTCATTTATTTTCAATTTCTTCTTAAGAGATTCAATTAATTATTTTTGTTTCATATTCCCTTATTTAAGAAACTTGAGTGTAAGCAATGCCATATCCATTATGCTATCAGTATCTAAAGGTATTATAATACTATATTTTCAATCATCAATTACTTCAAAATTTCTTGCATGTAAATAGTATTCAAATGTTTCAAATTTTTCATATATAGCTTCACCATAGATTAACTTTGAGACTAGATCTATCTTTCCTTCATATTTTTCAATCAAATTCTTGATTCTAAATTTTATGATATTTACTTTTCCTTCATGTATAATAAAATTCATATTGTTATTAACTAAATTTGTATATTTTTATTCTTTGAAGTAGACATACTTATATCTCCCTAAGTTTGAAAATTTTAAAGTTTCTAATTTTAAATCCTATGAAGTAGTAATCCTTATGTCTCCCCAATTTTTAGAAACTAAGAAATAATAAATTTTACAAATTTTATTTTTCCTAAGTTTGAAGTAGAACTCCTTTTGACTCCCAAATAACTAATTTGCAAAAATTCAATGACCTTCTATTTCAAAAAATATTAAATAAAATAAATCTTAAATCTATTGACCAATACAAAGAACTATTAAACAATCCTTATAAATCTAGCCTGATAAGTAATTAGACAATTATCCTACTTATCCCTCCATTAAACAAATCTATCAATTAATTGTATCTTATAAAAACACTTCTACATTATCACTCCTAATTAAACCTTAGTAAAGACATTTAGCTTTAATAAAAACCTATCCTTATTGCTCCTAATGATAATACTTTAATAAATCCTTTAATAAATTAAATCAAACCTTCTAATTCCTATGGATTGAAATTAAATAAATTTAAAATACATTAGAATAATGTTGCACATATTTCTCCTCTCCAAAGCTACAAGTGGAATATTTGCTATATATGCTTGTGATATTGTTCTAACCTCATGCAATCTAATTTAAACTACTTGGTTGAGTACTACATACCACCAAGTTACTTCATTTCATGGTGTTCAACTTTAGATGCTAAGATATAGACATTAGATTTTCTAACATACCACTTCAAATGCTATTCAAAAATATATCTAAAAGATATCACTCTTATGCTACTCATTTCTCCTTCCTATAACATTGAAGACTTCTAATAATCCATTCTTCTGATTATATGTGTAACTTACCATCATAGGATGCCATGTAGACTAGATCCCTTTAGAAAGCAAATTCAAACATTTTTCCAATCCAATTGGGAATCCTATGACATATATCTCAATATTCAAACATTTTTCCAATCCAATTGGGCCCAAGGAAACCCTGAAAGTATCCAATCTAGCAAAGAAAATACTGCAGAGGAAACCCATGATCTTGTTTTTGACAAACCCATCGAGATTTGGGGTGATGAACCACAAGATAAGATGAATTTTGGTTGTATTCACTGTTCTGGAGGGAATCATACTTTTAAAAATTCTCAGGGCAAGAAGGCCAAAATTCAAAATTTTAGGACTCAGGGAAATCTTGAAAGTATCCATTCTGGAAAAGCAACTGCTATGAAGGAAACCCTTGATACTATTTCTGACAAACCCATCGATATTTGGGATGATGAACCACCAGATAAGGATGAACCTCATGGGACACCTTTATCGAAGGAACCCAGATCTTAAAAAATGACTTTTTCTCAAGTCGTAGGAAGCGGTCAGCAACAACCTTCTATGGAGCCCTCTTCTCCCATTGAGTCTGTTGGCTCCAAGGTCAAAATCCCTAACACTGTTGCCCAAAAATATCTTTCTGTTGAATCTTTCAATTTAGTTGAAAAACTAATTGGAGGACGTCTGAACCTGGAAGTTATTCATAGTTGGGCTTTGTCCAAATGGAGATGTCAAGGTTCTTTGGAAATATTTGGTCTTACCAGAGGTTTTTTTAGAATCTATATTAGTGACCGTGATGACACCAGTCGAATACTTACTGGAGGTCCTTGGTTCCTAGGGAGGAAAAGTATTTTCTTGCACAAATAGGACCTTGATTTTAACCCAGAAACCCAAAGTATTAACTTTGCTCCTATTTGGGTAACACTCCCTAATATCCCATGGCATTGTTGGTATTTGGATATCCTTACAACTATTGCTAAGACTATTGGGACCTTGGTTACCATTGACCATGCTACTCTTTCTAGGACAAGAATGACTGTTGCAAGAATTTGTGTGAATTCTAACCTTGATTCAGAAATTCCAACTTTTGTTGAACTTGAACATAGTGGTTTTTATTAAAAACAAGCTATTGAATATGAGAAAAAACCTTCTTATTGTATGGAATGCCATACTCAAGGTCATCTGAGGGCTCAGAGCCCTTATATTTGGTCCAATTATACTAATTATGTCAATCAGCAACCTTTTTTTCAAGGTTGTTAGCTACAACATTCAAAAAAGGATGAAGCTGATGGCTCTTATCATAACAATCAAGGATGGAAGAACATGGGACCCAATAAAAGCTTTAGACAAAACATAAATGGATTTTATCCAAGTAAAAAAGGCATCATCATCTATGAGAATGATAATCCTCCACCAATATCACATCCTCCTAAAACTACTAACAAAGGCAAGAAGGTTGTTACGACTTCGTCTCCTTCATATGAGTCGAGTGAAGAGGTATGCCTTGGCCCTGCTAGTCCTAATAAATTATCTATTTTGGCTGATTCAAATAATTGTGATTTCGAGAACCAACCCCTCCATCATGATATTGATATCCAAATTCCACTGAATTTGGATTCTCCTTCTAAATATGGTCCTTCCATGCCTTTTCCTAAGGATTTTAGTCCCTCCAAAATTTCTAACCTGCTTAAGGCTTTTGGTTCAGTTGTTGAACAAGTTATCCAATCTAATTTTAGCCCCAAAATAACCCGTAGTTCCAAAAAATTCCCACTTGATGTTGGTAGTGATAAGAAGTGAGGTACACCTTCTATGAATGAACAATGGAAAAACAAGGTTCAAGATGACAAGGATAATGGCATTCAAAAAAATTTATTTCCTCTTGTCGGTCACCAAGATCAGGATGGTCACAAAAGTACCAAACCTCCCCAACCTACTAGTAAGGGAGGCAAGAAAACCTCTAAAGGTTCCAAATGAAGATCCTCTCTTGGAATGTGAGAGGATTGAATGGGTTAACTAAACACATGGTGGTTAACTCATTAAGGAAAGAAGTAAACCCTACTATCATTATTTTATAGGAAACCAAACTTGATCCAAATCATTCTGCTTCAATTGCTCACAAAATTTAGAACTAAGGAGAATTTGTTTTTAGCCTTGCTAGAGGTGCCTCTGGGGGTCTCATGGTTTTGTAGGACTTAATAAATATAGATGGTATCCTGATCCACTCTAGTGAACACAATTTAAACATATCTTGGATCTTATCCAACATATATAATCCCAACCAACTCTATTGAGAGAGCCCTTTTTTGGAATTCACTGAGTAGTATCAAAGACTCTCATAACAATGTTCCTTGGATTGTTGTTGGTGATTTCAATACTCATCTCTATCCTTCTAAAAAATTTGGGGGTTCAGGATGCACTGATAAAAGTATGGAGGAATTACTGGACTTTATTAACTTAAATAATCTCATGGATATCAAGCTCAAGAATGTTGTTTTCACATGGAGTAATAGAAGATCAGGAAGCCAACTCATACAAGTCAAGCTAGACAAATTTTTCCTATCTCACGAAGCTATTCAACTTTTTGGTGATGCTAACCTTATTTCACTTCCTAAAGTTGGCTCTGATCATTGTCCATTGGTTTTGGATATTATTCAGGAAAACCTATTTAGGAGACCTTTCAAATTTGGGTCCATGTGGATTCAGCACCCGGACCTAAAAACTAGAATATCTTAGTGGTAGCAATAGACAGGTCAAGGGTCCCCTTATCTTTGTCTTGTCCAAAGACTAAAGCATGTCAAAAGTAACCTTAAAATCTTGAATAAAGAGGTATTTGGTAATATTTTTGAGGTCAAATAATCCCTAAAGGATAGAATCCTTTCCATTGAAATTAAAATTTAAGCAGACCTCTGTGATGACCAAACTCGAGCTAAAGAAAAAAGTATTCTATCTTATTATCATAATATTTTATCTCGTGAAGAAATATTCTGGAAACAAAAATCCTGAGCCCTGTGGCTTAAGTAAGGAGACAATAATACAAGGTTTTTTCATGTTTGTACTTCAATAAATAGAAGTCATAATAGAATCAAATAGTTAATGTGCTCTGATGGGTCTTTGACTTCCAATGTTCAGGCTATCGAAAATGAGGATGTGTCTTATTTTGTAGAGCTCCTTGGAGAAAATAGGGTACCCTCCAACTTTGCTATAAAATAAATGTTGTATCATATTCTGAGCCTCGTTTCTAATGATACTGATTCAAAACTTGTGGCACATTTTTCAAATGAAGAAATCCATTTGACCCTTTTTTGCAATGCATCCTGACAAATCCCCTGGGCCTGATGGATTCCCTCCACGTTTTTTTTTTTTTTTTTTTAATAAAATTATTGGTAAGGATGTCTGCACTTCTATTAGAGAGTTCCAGCATACCAAATATGTTCCTCATGGCTTCAATTCTACTTTTTTAGCCCTTATTCCTAAGAACCCCAATGCTAAATCAATGTCTGATTTTTGTCCTATCAGCTTATGCAATGTTGTTTATAAAATCCTTACTAAGGCCATTGCTAATCGGATGAGGGAGATCCTCCAAACCATTATTGATTCATTCTAATGGATTTCTATTCAAGGTAGGTCTATTCTTGATGGTGTTATTACTATCCACGAAGTTCTCTATTATGCTCAGCTTTCCAAACAGGCAACTTTTGTTGTTAAATTAGACATGAACAAAGCTTATGACAGATTGAATTGAAAATTCCTTGAGGTAGTCCTTTTCAAATTTGGATTTCATTATGATTAGGTGGCACTCGTCAAATGTTGTATGTCTTCCCCCTGGTTTTTTGTCCTTGTTAATGGATCCACAATAGGGTATTTTCCAAGCAGTAGAGGCATTCACCAAGGAGATCCCATTTCCCCATTTCTATTCATAATTGCTACTGAAGCTCTTAGGATAAATATTAAAGCGGTATGTTACACTCATCTACTTTAAAGGTTAAAGTTTGCTTCACAAAAAAGACCTATATCCCATCAACAGTTTGTGGATGATACCATTATCACCACCAAAGCCTCTGTTCTTGAAGCAAGATTTTTAAAACATATCCTTTTGTTATATGAAGAAGCAGCTAGGTAGAAAATTAATTTTCACAAAAGAAAAATCTACTTTTTGAACACTCCTATTTAAAGACAGCAAAAAATCCTTGCCATTCTTGAATTTCCAATTTCCTCACTCCCTACTACTTATTTGGGTATTCCTCTTTTCTTACAGCAACCTAAAGCCTCCATGTAGAATAATGTTATCGAAAGACTCCAAAAGAAGTTAGCTACATGGAAATGTAATTTATTGACTCAAGCTGGGAAGATTATTTTGACTCATGCTTCTCTTAAAAATATCTCCATATAATTCATGTCTGTATTTAAGATTCTTGCCAAAGTCTATCAAAAAAATGAGCAGATCCAAAAGAACTTTCTTTGGTCTTGATCTAAAAATAGAAGCAGGTTTCATCTTGTGGCTTGGGACAAAGTATGTAGACCAAAATTTTTGGGAGGGCTTGGTCTTAGGAGAATTCACATTTTCAATTTTGCCCTCTTAGCTAAACAAGCTTGGAGATTAATTTACAAAGAAGATGTTGACTGGACTCATAGTTTCTCGTAAATATTTACAAAAATTCCAACTTTTTCAGTGTTGAGATGTCTCCTAGGGGATCATGTTTTTGGAAATCCATTTTTTAGGTCAGATATTTTATTATGCTTGGGCTTATTTGGAGAATAGGTTATGGTCTTCTTATTGAATTTTGGAGGGAAAAATATATTCTCGATGCTCCCCTCATTCAACATCCTATTTTTGTTGTCCTTAAACAACATACTGACGGTCTATATGGTTCCAAAGTTGTTGATTTCATATTTTCCCATAATGGTAGAAGGAGTTGGAAGTGTCTTGTCATTCCTGCTTGTCCTTATGAGACCATACAATTGTAAAATATCTTAAGTTCTATGTTTATCCCTTCTGGGATATCCTCAGATCAAATTTTTTGGGAAGCTTCTAAATCGGGTGAATTCTCTATCAAAACTGCTTATAAACTTTTATTACCTATTGAGGCCCCTGTTATTCCTTTTATTCTGGTATGGCTTAAGCACGTAATCCCAAATATTTCTTCCTTTTCCTAGGTTTCCATCCAAGAAAATATTCTCACTATTGATAACTTGTTGAAAAGGGGACTACCCATACCCAATAGATGTTATATTTGTCTTTTTGACTGGGAATCCCCCTATCATATTTTTATTGGGTGTTTCTATGTTGCTATTCTTTATAAAAATTTTGAAAGTTTTCATATATCCTCGAATTTCCCTTGGTCTATCCCTAAAATTTTTATACAAAGGAAAAATCCTTTTAAAAATTTATGCCTAAAAAGCTTATGGTAATTTTGTCTTCATCATTATGTGTGGCAAATCTAGCTAGAAATAAATAGGCATGTGTTCTCAAAATTTTCCCAAAATTCTAAGTGCATGCTTAATAAAATTCTTGCCAGTGCTATTGATAATGCTTCCCTATGTCCTTTACCTTCCCTGCTCCCTTATCCTTTTGAAGCTTCTATAGGGAGGTCCTTTAATTTTTCCATTGTCAATTCTGGTGTTCATCCTTTGTCCAATGGAACTCTTTCGTCTTGGATTCCTCCCCCTCCTGGATGGCTCAAATTGAATTTTGACAGTTCTACCAAGGGTAACCCTGGTCCTTCAAGGGCGGCTGGAGTTATCAGAGACAATCAAGGTGAGGTGATCATAGCTTATATTGAATTTCTCAGGATATAGTCCAATCAAGTTGTTGAATCCCGTGCTCTTTGGCATGGTTTATTTCTAGAAAATAGGTTAACCAATCAGATTATTATGGAAGGTGACTCTCTAACCACCATAAACTACTTTAAAAGTAACAAAATGCCTTCATGGAAAGTTCACAATTGCATTGATGAAGCTAAAGTTCTCAAGAGTCAATTCCAAGACATCATTTTCCATCATACTTATCATAAAAAAATAAAGTTGTGGATGTTCTTGCCAATTTTGGCACTTCCATAAGATAATTAATGATGTGGGCTTCTAACCTGCATTAATTATTACTTCATATAATTGAAAAAGACAAAGTGTTTTCAATACATGCTCCCCCCTTGGCTGATGTGGAGCAAGTCAGTATCATCCAAGTTGATCCTCATGTCATTGAATCTTAATTTTTTAACTGCCTCATATTTTGCCTTTTTACCTCAAGTTTCATTCATGTCTTTTTGTAATTCCATCCTAGATTTTTGGTATTCGTCATTTGAGGTAGTTTTTTGTGTCGTATCTCACCCGTGTCTTCCTTGATTGTCGGTTTTTCTATTTGCAAAAATTCAAAATTATTGTTTGCTATTATCCCTTTTTTTCCCATTTTTCCCATGCTTTTGCCTCCATTTCATTTGTCTCTTCCCACATCCACCCTCCATGTCACCCATTTTCCATGTAGTCCTCATTTTTTTCTGGTTCAACCTTTAGGTAATCCTTTTTGGAGAATTTTTTTCTTGTTTCGCCTCACGATTTGCTTTGGTGATCATTCTCATCTTTTTAGTTTTAATCATGTTGGAATGTGGTGCTTCCCTAGTTGTCACGAGTACCAAAACCATTGCAATAATACTATTATAACTATATCTTGAGGCTTTACTAGTCATAATGCTCTGTTTTACTCTTGTCTTCTTTCTTCTCTAAAGATCTTTCCTGTAATGCTCTCTGTGTGTTTAAGCATCATGGATAATTATTTTGAATCTTCTACCCTTAGTATTGATGCTATTGCTGAAGGGATTCTTGATGGTAGAAAGTTCCTTCCTTTCTTTAAAATGTTTGAAGGTGAAGACCCTAAAATTACTCTAGCATTCATAGAAACTTGGGATGATGGGAAGATCACCATTTGAGGCAAATCCTATGTCCTTGATATCCAAACTCTTATGGAGCTAACTGGTCAACCACCAAAAGGAAGGTCTATCAGAAGGGAGAAACACAACTGGGTATCGTGTTGAAGGATGTTTTTGACAAAGATATTTGTAGAAGAGCCAAGCTTGGCATGCGACATGATGAGCTTCCATTTCCCTTTGGGAATGTCCTCAAGCCAATAATAGAGTATGTCACTATCGACAATCCAGATAAGCCCTTAAATATTTTTCACTTTTATTTTTTGGGGGTGGGGAGCAAGTACAGCCAAGTGCATCTGAGTGTTGAATATTCTCAAATTCATTTATAATTTTTTCAACCATACCAGCAAGGAGCCCAAGAATAAACAAGGTTCCAAATTGCCTACCCACTATTGCTTGTTTAATATCCTTTACAAGCACTGGTTGATCCATTGCCCTGAAGGTGATGTCCTAACCCCTACCCCTTATCCTGAGCCCAAGTGGAGTCCACCTAAGGCTATTTCCTCTCAATTGACTCCTTTGTCCTCCAAAAAGCCAAATTGTTCTGCTAAGAAATGGAAAATTATTGAGGAGGGCCATATAAGCTCCCACTGACAATGATAGTGATCATGAACTACATTCGGATTTTGAACATGTGCAAAAACCACTCTGTGCCTCTGTGCACCTAAAGAATAAAGAAAAAAAATAGGATTCCATGGTCATTGACTCTGATGAAGACACCAAGATTGACCATAATCTGTATTTGTAGGAATATATCATAAAATCAACTTCTAACAATATTTCTCAACTTGTTGATTTGCACAATGCCCTGAGCGTCTATTTTTTTAGAATATCCTTCTCTAAAGGGGTTGCAAATATGATTGATACTAAACAAAGGAATAAAAAGGTCAAGATTGAGGAGTCCCTTAATGGCAATGATGCTGAAGTGAATTTTTTACTACTAGCCTACATGATCTCACAACTAAGACTGCTTTTGAGAAATAGTTATTGGTTGTCGTTCTTTGTTCCTTGTTTCAGTTTTCATTTCCTTTTTCTTCTCTATGCTTTTATTCTTTCTCTTCAGGGTGGTTGGGGACATCCTTTAGTTTGCTTTTGTTGTAGTCTTCTAAGCTGGTTGAGGGTTTCCTCAAGTTTTGATTTTATGATGTTGTTTCCCTTTCGATTAGTGTTTCTGTTGGCATGTTTTAAATTTTGCATTTAGGTTTTGGGTCCCTATCAAAACCCCTGTTAATCTAATATTTTTAACCGATCAAAAACAAATGTATAAAACCTATAAAATGATTTTTCTAATCTTATTTTCTTAACCTAGGAATGTTTAATTCCATTCTTAGGAATGGGCCATATTTTTATTCAAATGTCTCTTCTTGTTTCCCCATGGTAACCCAATTTTGTTAATACTTAATCAATATGCTTATAAGTACTTGTAGGGGGAAACATTATTGGTCTTCATATCCCATTATGGATCCATCTTGATAAATTGGTTAGCTCATTAGGTTATTTTATTTACATGAACAACAGAGCTAATATTGCATTAAGCTCCACAAGAGAGTTTATTTTCAATACTTAATTGGTAGGAACATAATATATTGTTGATATTTAATTTTATTTTCAATACTTAACTCAAAAGATGATTTATATCACTTTTTATAACATCTATTTTAATTGTTAGGCCTTTGTGTATAATATTTAGGATAGACTAACTATGGCATGACCTATGACTATCTAGCAGGAAGAGCCTTCTCAATTGTAGCCTAATAAAAAATATGGTTAGAAGGTAATATAACATAAATCATAAATGACAAAAAATAAGAACAAAATAGATTCTAGATACACAATTTCTAAGGAAGTGGAGGTAGATGGCAATAAATCCATTATAGTTTCTTAGAATTCCATGCATACTCCATTGAATATATTCTAGGTAGTACCTTAGATTTTAGTAGTTTCTATGCATAATTGGATAACTAAAATTAATTGATATGTCCTCCTATTAGATCCATTAGGGAAATATATGATTGATTGGAGGGTTGTGTCCCTATGGAAGAAATATAATTGGAAATCCCACTTTCATAGTCCTCCTTCTCCAAAATTTTATCCTAAGGGGACATTACTATGTGTATATAGCCCATTTTAGATTCTTCTTTCCTATTCATGAATCAAGGGTTTTTGTATAATTCATATAATACTCTTAAAAAAATTGCAGAGGATATGAACCCTGAACTCAAGTACAAACAAATTTCATCTCTTGAAATATTTGTGATTTGAATGATACTTGAGATAAATATGTTGTTAGGTTAGTATTACAAGCCCTTAAATATTTGTCCTACTTAAAAGAATCCAAAGTCATGGGTTTTGTCTTGTATGCAACTATACATATTTTTTGGTATTACTGCTATTTTTTTGTATTAATCACCAAAAATATAGATTGAGAATAGTGACTCTTGTATGCCCCTAATTATTTTTAAACTTCATTGACTATGAAGAGGATCGTGATAACAAATATGTTATAGATTTGGAGTGGATTTTGATAAGCTGTTAAAAGTCATATGGGTTATTTAAGGAATATTTTTTATTATGGAATATCCAAAAAATAAGGAGGTCACTTTTTATTTGCAATTATTTTTAGGAGAGTGAGAAGCATGATTTTATTTTAATAATAATTTAGGACTTTAGGACCTTAAATTTCAATTTCATCATCTAAGATCAAGTATAGCTAGAGTAATATTCATAAGGGGAAGCTCATAATGTTTTAGAGGCTTTATTGAGGCATGATATTAGAGACATGGTATTTTTTACTCTTTTATTTGTTTAATATATATCGATAGATTTATATGGCTTGTTCTTTAAATATAGTTTCATTTTATTTAGAGTGGTTAAGGGAGATAATTGTCTAAAGCTACCATGTAACTATGTTTATCTTAATGTTAGTCATATTAACTACCTAAGAACTATTAGGGATATTCAAAGAGTGTGGAACCTTGTTCCCCATCAACAAGAGGAATATAGGTGGACTAAGTAGTGGAATTTTTTAATCACCCACACAAAATAATTTCTCTCACATGTTTGAAATATATGTTGCTAGGTTTTAAAATATGAAAAATACAAGTGTGAACCGAGAATTTTTTATAGTATGACAAGATTGAGTGGCATCCACTAGATAAGACACCATAAGTCCAAGATACAAATCTTGACCAAATATCCAAGTGAATGAAGCATATGATGTCACAAATGCTCAGTTCTATGGCGTTCTCTTTTGTCTTAAATTTGAGGATAAATACTCTAAATATTTATTTCAAGACCTTCATGTTAATCACTCTTCACAATATATTTTTTCCATTAAAATAACTAGTTATAGGTTGATTGCTTTCATAATGTTTCTACTACTTTTTTTATAAAATTACAAACTTAAATTATATGTCATTGAATAAATACATAAAATTGATCTACATTACAATAATAAATTGATGTTGTTAGTACTACAAATTTATAATATTATCACCATATCCATTATATAGCTTAACTTTGGAAGGGCTAACTGATTATCTATTTGATATAGCCAACCAAAAGGTCCATGGATTATATGACTTTGCATGTGAGGTTTACAAGGATATATAGAGCATTATTAACCCTAGTTTGTTAGAGGGACATATTTATTAAAGGATCCTATTTATTAAAATTTATTTTTGGAAACCCTATGAGAAAATGGAATGAACTTTCATTTTGGCCATGATGTATGCCTTGAGGTTTGGGACTTAGATAATCGAAATGGTCAAAATACTATTTGAAAACACCTCAACAATCCTTAGTAACAAAATATTTTCTTAGGATATTTTTACTTCGCAATGCTATCCTCTATCCCATTGGATATCTATTTTAGTTCAAAATATGACAAGGGTTTGTTAGAAATATGTTCCTCTCACACTCATTGTATCAATTCCATAATGGTTATTTTGTTTATGATTCCTACCTCACTCGCATTGAGGATAAGAATAATGTTATCTAGGATATTCAATGCATCAATACATTTTTCTAGCCTAAATATCTATTATACAATAGAAAAACTAGGTGCTAAAGATAAAATCTAGGTATAATTCATCAATGGTTGTAAGACTTTTGCTAGGAATGGATTGAACAAGGGATTTAAATTTTTATAAGTTGCCTTGGATTTTGTGGTTAGTAATATGCACTCTAAATCTATGTGGTGTAGAGAGTTTAAGATAAAATCTCTTTTTGGATTTTTAAACCTGTCTCTAGTTGTTAATTTTTAATTTTATGGAAAAGTTTTTGCACCCACATGTATTATTTTTCTTGTTGGGCGCCATTGAAAAATCTCTATGGAAAATTATGGAAACTATATAGGGATTTATTTGGACCAACACTAAAGGTTTATGATGTATTCTTAGGGTGGCTTGACACATATACTACTCCCTTTATGAGAATGGATGGCTATTTATCATTGGTATGCATAAATAGGGAATTTTTATTTATGCTAAGTGGATAGTTTGGGCCCTTATGGGTAGTGTATTATAAAATCCTTGATAAACATTAAATTGTTTAATTTTATCCTTATGGAAACCTTTATAGTAGGGTAAAATTATTTAAAACATTTTATTTACTTTAACTTCAGCTAAGATTTAGGGATAATTTATTATTTAAAGTACCTAACATCATTTTTGGTTTGTTTTGCGTATAATTTTAGAATGATTTTTTCTCTTCGAAACCATACTATATGTTCCAAATTTTGAGATAGATTGATACAATAAATTTTATTCACATACTTATTCAACATACCTTAAATATTTTTGCATTTATTTATATGTTTTCATTTATTTATCAACACAAATAATTATCCTCTAATAATTGACACTTCAAAACCTTAGAATGATAGAAAATATATTTATAAAATTATGTATTGACAAAAACATGATCTCAAAACCTTGTTTATAAGCTCACATGTTATAAACGTGTTATACCATATATTTAATATGCAACAAAAAAGATAAATATTAATTAATTACACATTTATTTCCCATAATCAACTACCAATGTCAAATACATGTACTATACGCTTCCTATAGCGCTTTCACTACTTTTCAAATACATTAAATAATATGACCCAAGCCAAATAAAATTAATATCTACATTCATCAACTATTCAACTACCTAACCAAGTACATTTTTTTTGTTGATTATGATTTCCTATTTGCCTTGGATTCTTAAATTCAAACACTTAGGTATAAAATAACAAGAACTCCATCTCATATAATACAAGTGGGCACATTCAAATAAAAACTATGGTTTTTTATCCTTCACAAAAATCTAATATTTTATTTTTAATCTTCAAGAACCTTTTCATGAGCTACATTATAGTTATTGATGACCTTATCCTACTATAGAAAATATTGAAGTTCATTATATTTCCTTCATAAGTGCAGTTGTATACAAATTCTCTTCCATGGATTCCATAACAAATCCGCTCATCTCTTTGTGATTTTATTTATTGACCACAATAGATTAATTTTTCTACATCTGCTTCTTCAATATATTTTTCACTATCTTCTTAAATTGAATAGCTTGTCATGCTTACCTCTATAAATTTTTTCTTACTATGAATGTTAAGAACTTATTTGTCCACTAAAAAAGTGTTTGGTGTCTTTCTACACTCATAAAGCTCTTCCTCAAAAGATTTGTTTTAATATCTTGGATTATCTTCTTAATGCAACAAACCTTCTCTCTTTTCCTCAATAAACTACACTATATCATTCATTCCAGTTGTCTTTACTCTTTTTCCCCCTCTATGACATTTACCAAGTAGATCTCTCAACACCAAGATTCTAATTTCTTCTATTATTTTTCTACTTTGTTTAATTATCTTATTACTTGCTCTAATTCCAACTCTAAACTATTTTCTTCTCAAGAGCCTCAACTGTTACTACTCCTTGATAATTCTACATGGGATACTCCTACAACATCTTCACCCACAAGTACTCCAAAAAATATTACATGTGACCCCTTTCTCTTATCTCCTTAGCTTGTTTTGACTTTGACACCAAACTATGTACTAAAAAAATAGTATAGAGAACAACCCACAAAAACAAATAGGAAAATAATATTATAATATACTAAAAAACTAGAACTCTTAAATTAGATTTATGCAATAATTATCCTTCACATAATTATTCAAATCTTATAGAATTTTCTACATATGTTTGTCTCTCCTTAATAAATGCATCTCTTTCTTTTTTGTCAATGGAGTTTACATATCAAAATCATGGACTAGTAAAACCACTAGTTTATAAAACCATGGTCTCAAAACAATATACATAAAGTCACATGTTATAATTTTTTTATCACCAACATTTAATACCCAAAAATCAATACAAGCAATATATTATTACATGTTTATTTCTTACAACCCACAATGCAAGCCAAGTGCATTTAATATGCACTTACTCCAACTATACCACTAGTTACCAAATAAATTAAATAACACTACTGAGCCAAATACAATCATCAATATCCACTTCCTCGAACTATCAATATATATATATATATATTGGTTGGTGTGTAATGACTCTTTGATGCTCTTACTTAATGTTAAAGCTTTTAATGTTTTTTAGAATTCAATAAATAATATCTAGCATATCTTCCTATCTTTGTGTATATGTATCTTGCATGTGATATTATACATAAAGCCTCGATATTTTAGAAATTAATATGATAAAATGAGCATTACAATTAGGCTATCTAAAAGAGGAACAATTCTTGACTTTTGAATTATTATTCTTTTATTTATCATTTAATTCACTATTTAACTATTAGGATTTTTAAATGCTTGTATCCTCCTTATAGTATTCTCAATGTCCAATAATACCTTATTTTTTTTAACCAATTAACAACCATTCAAACTTGTGTTTTTTTTTCTTGGTAGATAAGATACTATAGCATTAATACCGGGTTGTACAGGTTGACCCAAAACTTTACAAAAATCATCCTAGGGCTATTGATGAACATGTCCTTACTAAGGATCCTATATATGTAAAATCTACATACCGCCAAAGCCATTACATCCGGTAAGGCACATAGCTTGTTATCAAAAAGAAACTTCCCATACAACATTTTGGGTATACCCTTAGAAAACACACCTGCATCATAATTAAAAAATAAATAAACAGACACAGATCCCTTTCTTGAAATTGTGGAGAAACAAAAAGTTGCAGACACACATAGCAGAGTACTGAAAAAAGCTCCCACAAACTCAGTATTGATAGTTACGCTTAATAATTATTTGGTAATTACTTTCTTCCATATATGACATGCTTTGGGACCACATCTTGACTTGGCCAATCAACCTTAGAGAAGTTAACCTGTTGGCTAGATTTATGGCAGTGGCTATCTGGTGGTCCATGTGGCTCTAGTTCAAAGTCTTATATTGTTGTTTCTTTCTTGCCCTATGATTATCAACCAACCTCAAATTACTAAGATGACTAGGAGCCATGTTATATGACATGTGAATGTCCCCATTAGTCTTTGTGGTATTTCCAAGCAACATCCATGAATATTGACAACTCGGATAATTTTTATTGTGAGTTCATTTTAAAAAGATACGGGAATACTCCTAGCCTTCGAACTTATAGTGCCTTCCTTGTTGGTAAATTCGATTATCATTCTTGGAATTCTTTTTTAATAAGCTCCTCTAATTCACTCGGGACACCGTGTTCCCATTTGAAAAGTCCATCACCATTGACACCAAAATTGGCAAGCTTATCAGCAATTTTGTTAGCTTCCTGAAAGACATGTTGGGCTTTTTCGTCCTGTCTTCCATGGAAAAGGATCCTAGCCTCTTCAATAATTGTTTTAATCCTCCAAAGAGGCGTTTTCCAATTATTGAGGATATTTATAACATGCATAGAGTCTCCTTCTACGATAAAATTTCCTTCTAAGTATTGAATCATTTGAAGGCCTCTCCACATAATTCTAGCTTCAGCTTCGTTTTTTGTCCTTGTTCCCAAATATTCAAAAAACACAAGCATCATATTCCTATTATGATCTCGCATAATACTGTCAGCACGTATGCTTTTCCAGGATTTTCCTTAGCCGCTCCATCAAAATTAAGCTTAAACCAACCCATAGGAGGTGGGGACCACTTAACATTGGCTCTGGGGTTGACTATCCTAGGCACAAACTCATCTAACAAGGTTAAGCTTAAATATTGAGCAATCATGGTCTCCTGTATATGAGGTTTACGACTATCAAAAGGGATAAGGTTCACATTCTCATTGGCAAAGGATAGGATCCTGGCAATGATAGTTTGATGATCATGGATAGACTTATTAAATACTCTATTGTTCATTTCTAACCACACCTGCCAAAGATAGTGATTGAGACAAATTTTCCACATGTATATAATTCTTTGGCTTGAAAAGGGTAAATGCCACTAGATGAAAAAATCAAGTACGGTGGCTTTTTTAACCCAAGAAATATTGAAGGCCTGAAAAAACCCACTTAGGATAGTCAAGGAAAAATGGCACTCAAGGAAAATGTGATAAATGGTCTCCCAATTAGCCCTGCATAGATAACAGTGATTAGTGATACAAATACCTTTACACATCATATTATCAATGGTTAGAATTCTTCCTTGGATAACCAGCCATGACAAGACTAAAATTTTTAGAATTAAATTTTTTATCCAAACTAAGTCCTTTTGGAGGGCAAAATCCTCGTCATCAAGTAGAAGCTTGTAAGCTGATTTAACAGTGAACTGCCTATTTTACGTAGGATCCCAGGTCACTTGATCTTCCTTGAGTATCATATGGGGATAAACTGTTGCCTGAGAATGTTATAAAGATCATTTGATCCCGCTTGAAATACTTGAATCCTTATTTGTTTCCACTTCATTTTGCCTCTATTCTCAACCATATAATCGAAGACTTTTCTACCAATGAGTTCTTCTGTTATATCTCTGATTCATGCTAAGTTAGGATAATGCATCAGTGATTCATCCTTAGACCACCTATCATTCCAGCAATTTATCTTCCCACCATTGCCTAAAACCCATAATAAACCTTTTTTGATGATTTCCTTACAATTGAGAATTGCTTTCCAAAAAGCAAAACCTTTGATTGGAACTAAGTCACTTAGAAATTCCATATTTTGAAGATACTTTCGTTTGATGATAGTTTTCCATTCATTTTCTTCACCAAAAATGAGGTGCCATGCCTGCTTAGCTAGTAAAGCTAAATTCATATGAGCAATTCTCCTCATACCTAAGCCCCCATTTTCCTTGGGTCTGCACACTTTGGTCCATCCTATAAGGTGTATCCTTTTTTTCTCCTCTAATCCAGTCCATAAAAAATATTTTTGGAGTTTCTCAATTTTTTGGAAAACCTTCACAAGGGCTTTGAAAATGGAGAGGAAATAGACTGGAATGCTCTGAAGAGAGGCCTTAGTGAGGGTCAACTTTCCTGCTTGAGATAGAAGATGACATTTCCATCCAGAAAGTTTTTTTTTTTAATTCTTTCAATAACCTTGTCCCACATTGACTCTCTCGAAGAACCAATGAAAATAGGGAGACCAAGATACGAAGTGGGGAGGTTTTCTATATCACACCCTAAAATTTCTACAATCCTTATTTACCTCTGAATGGGGGTGTTCAAGAAATATAACTTGCTTTTACTAAAATTAACTTTTTGACTAGTAGCATCCTCGTAGAGTTGCAGGATGTATTTAATTATTTTTGCCTCAACCACCGATGCCTTAGTCAATAGAAGGGTATCATTGACAAATTTTTGGTGAGAAACAACCCTAGTGAGAGATGTTGCCTTGATTCCTAATATTAGCCTTGAACTGTAAGCATTTTTTATGGTTCTACCTAAAGCTTTTGCCATAATGATTAATAACATGGTGCTGATAGGGTCCCCCTACCAAATTACTTTGTGAATTTAAAAGTAACCAGTAGTTTTTCCATTAACAAAAATTGAGAACCATGCTTTAGAAATGCATTATTTGATAAAATTAACCCATTGGTGGTGAAAACCAAACTTAAGGAGGACAACAATTAGAAATTCCCAATTTAGCCTGTCAAATGCTTTGTTCATATCAAGATTGAGGGGAAAAACATACCTATTAGTCTTATGAGCAAAGTGCAAAGATCCATGAACTATGATAACTCCATCCAAGATTGACCTTCCCTAGACAGATATTCCCTAGTATGTATCTATGATGCATGGAAGAACATATCTCATTCTATTTGTAATAGCTTTAGTTAGGATCTTGTAAGAAATATTGCATAGACTGATTGGCCTAAAGTCAGCCATAGATTTAGGGGTTTGCTTATTAGGAATTAGATAAATAAAAGTAGATTTGAGACATTTTGGGATATGATTGCTTGCTTGGAATTCTCTGACAGCAAAAATTACATCCTCAATTACGATGTCCCAAAACATTTGATAGAAACAAGGGGGAAAGCCATTGGGTCCTGAGGCTTTATATGGCTCCATGCTAAACAAGGCTTCCTTAATTTCCTCATCAGAAAAGGGATCTAGAAGCTTAAGGTTTATATCCTAATTTATTATTATAGGAATGGATTGCAAGAGAATATATTTGGCCTCCTCATTGCACTACAATTCCTGACCAAGGATAGAATTGAAATAAGTTACTGCCTCCTTTTTTATTTATGTTAAGTCCTGAGTAATAGAACCATCTACTTTTTAAAAAAAAATTATCTTGTTATTGCTTCTATTTCTAAGCGTGGTGACATGAAAATTTTGGAATTTGAATCTCCATATTTCAACCAAAGAGACCTTGATTTTTTCCTCCAATAGATTTCCTCACAGGCCAAAATGTTATGAAACTCTGCTAGTTTTGTTCGTTCCTCCTGCCTAGTAGTTTCATCATCATCACCATGTTGAATCCTCTGATCAATTATCTTCAAAATTTCAACAACCTATTTTTTATTTTCAAAGAGGTTCCCAAAGACCTCTTTGTTCGATGTTTGAAGCTTTTCCTTAACAAAATTTAATTTTCCAGCAAGTTTAAAAGTTGCACTACCCATGACAGGTTGTTGCCACCTCTGAATTAAGTTATCTCTAAAACTGGAATGTTTGATCCACATAGATTGAAATCTAAAAGGTTTCTTGAAGGACAGAGAGTTAGGGATCTCCAAAAAAATTGGATTATGATCAAAGGTAATTTTAGGAAGGGGTTGCAAGGTAGAATCACCGAATAGACTTGTAGCCTCCTTTGATAGAAAAAACCTATCAAGCCTTTCTTGAATGATATGACACCCTATCCACCGATTTCTCCAGGTATAATTTTCTCCTCTAATTTTTACATCCATCAACATGTTGGAGTTCACAAAGTCATTGAACTCATCCATACTCCTGATAGGTGGTTCATTTCCACCCATTTTTTTTGAAGGGTAAAGAGGAGTGTTAAAATCCCCAGCCAAAATCTAGGGGACATTATGGAAGATTTCACTCAAATTGCCTAAGTACTCCCATAGTAGAGCTCTCCCTTGAATTGAATTCGGGGCATAAATATTTGAAAGGATCCATGACATGTTGCTATTTATTTCCTTAAATAAAACACTAATAACCTTGTCATATTTCTGAATAATAGTACCTTCTATTATCCGGGGATCCACAAAGTCATAAGGCCTCCAGACACTCCTCTGGCTGATTTGCAAACCATATCCCCTTGATTCTAGATTTTTTTTACTACTTTTTTTGATTGAATCTCATCAGTTTTTGTTTCTTACAACATGATAATAGTTGGATTCACTTGATTTTTTATTGCACTGAATTCCCTATGTTTGGGCAGGCCATTGAGGCCTCTCACATTCCATAAGAGGAACTTCATTTAGATTGTTTGGTATTTCTTCCTCTCCCCCTCCCTTGAGGGGGTTTTCCTAATTTGTTGTCTTTAGAACCCAAAATAACCTGTTGAAACAAGGTTCTCTATTTTCCATTGGCAATGTCATTATCAGTTTTAATTCTTTTATGCTCAGTATTTGATATTCTCCCTCTTATTTTTTCACTACCAAAATCTATAGGAGACTTCACAGTGCTCCTATTTTGTTTAGGACTAAATTAGGGGAGGTAATTTATTACAGAACCGGACTGACATATTCCTTAGTTTGAAGAGTTTCACATATCTCCATCCCTACATCCAAATATTTTCCTTTTTTCATGTATTCCCTTGGTCTACGGGACGACCTCTCAGTAGGATTCACTTGGCTCCTAGTGATGATGTTAGGGAGATGAGATTTTTTATTTTCCAATGCCTCAAATTTCTTCCTAAGTTCTTCAGCATTAGGGTTTGGCTTTGGGATGCCCACTAGCCTTGAAGTATTTTCAGCATTGGGGTTTAAGGATCCCGACTTGGATGGGTATTCTAGAGATCGGGCATTAGGGTTTGGATTTGTGATGCCCATGGGGATTACAATAATTTTAGCATTAGTGTTTGAGGATCCTAACTTGGATGTGGATTCTAGAGAGTCAGAAAGGTTAGCCTGAAGGTTCTAGGATTCCATGTCTTTCGATAATCCTCCTACTCCCATATTGGATATAATTGAAAATTTATTTGAAACTAGAGGATTGTAACTTAATCGAGTATTTTGGTTGCCAACAACCTATTATTTTCCTTTGTCTTGTTGGGACCCTGCACCCTCTATTTTCTTATTTTAGTAGACATAGTTTGCCTGATTTAAATCACCTCTTCCAGGGAAACTCCTCAAATTTTCTCTATCTAGCATTCCCTGCTTCTGCTTTTCTCTATTCATTGCCAAGTTAGGGCATGATTACATATATGTCCTTGATTTTTGCATTCTGCATAGAATTTCGGTCTGTTATCATATTCTACCAGCTATTTTTTATAGTATTCTTCATACTCTTGACAATTCATTATCCAAATTAGCATTTACGCAGATTCGTACATGAGTCATCTTTGTCCTAGCCAAGGTCTCATGGTCAATGGAGATCAGGTCCCCTATAGTTCTGGCTATGCCCTGCAACCAATATTCATTGAATAACTGGGTAGGTAGACTCAAGAGACGAACCCAAATAGGGGTAATGTTAATATTTTGCTTTTCAAGGTCAAAATCTTCACCCCATCATTTGAGAAAAAGGCTCCTTTTGCCCAAAAACCAAGGGTCTCTTATTAAAATACGGTTAACATCCTCCATATTGTTAAAATATATAATGAAGAACCCTCGAGTTAGAGCTACCAACTCCAAGCTACCTACCAGTCGTCATTTACCTGTTGCTCAAGCCCTGATAGTCTCCATGTCCGACCTACCTCCCAAAAACTTTCCTACCAGGGAGGATTCTTCGATTGAAATAAAAGGGCTCATGGAACTTGTTAGGGCCAAAATTTTATTATTTACTGGAACTCGGGGCGTAAGAGAGATAACCTCCTTTATTTTTCATCTAAGAGTCTCAGCAAAAGACAACCACTTCTTGGGCCCCACATTGTCCTTCGTATATTTTTTGTCGGGGTCTTTCTGAGGAGGGTCAGGCCCCCGCGTGATACCCGCCTCCAAATCTTCTGTAACCTGACCACCTTCGTATGGATCCTCACTTGATCCATGCTCGAGGTTCCCACCTGCCCCTTTTGTACCTGCTCTACCTCTACCGCATTGGCTGAGATTCCTGCCCAAAAAAATCAAACCCTCACTCCTGCTGCACCCACTAAACCTTAGCTCACTCATTCCTCTTGGCTGAGATTCCTATCCAGAAAATTCAAACCCTCAGGTTGCATAGTATTCTACTTCAATGGATGATTGTGCTATATATTCAAACTTGTGTTTTTATTCAAACATGAGTTTATCTATTTTATTAGCTACATTAATCACTTCATATACATCTTTACTCAAAAATATACAAAATTAATTTACTATTTGAAAAGATCTACATTCTTTGTTAAAACCCTTTATTTTTATGTTTCTTCATTTTATAAAACCCTAATTACATTAAATATTATTACAACTCTAAAAAAAATTATCAATTATATTAAAATTGAAAATAACTTTATAATTCAATTTTTTTTTTTTATGAGGAACCTTTTATATACAACATATCCGCAACATGTGAGGGGAGAGATTTGAACTTGGGCCTCTCGATAACTGGAGAGTTTTAACTACCCACTTGCTCTCCAACTCCTCTACATGAGAGGATTTTATAATTCAATTTTGAAAGGCCACTTTAAATATTTTAACATTATACTTCAAAGTAATAAATATTAGCTAAATTTAAAAGTAAACTAATATATTATTTAGAAAAGATGTGGTGAGAAATGGAAGAAATCTAGCACTACTCCAGCATGTGACGCACAGCAGAATAAATATAGAGCACCAAACCAACGTGATAAAACACTTTGAAAAATCTAGTGGAATAAGCATTCTGAAAGTGACTCTTCAAAAATTGAGGAGCAGATTTTGAATGGAGCAGAAATTAACAAAACAATTGCATCGGGTGGAATTTAACAATTGTTTTTCTAAAAAAAATCAAATGTTTCGCAAGCGCCTTAGCCGAGTAATGAGTAGCAAAATTTATAACCTTTGAAATATAACAAAGCAAAATGATTTTCCAAAATTTTAGGAGAAATTAATTATTTGTAATGTTTAAGGATTTGATAAGCAATAGTGCTTAACGACATGTAATCAGTTTAGTTTTCGTTATAGAAACCGCATCTAACTATTTTGTACTCTTATAAAATGTATCAATATTATTGAATGTATAATCATCAAATGATCAATATCATCAATATTATTATGATCATAATCAATATGATTCTTCCTCCCTAGTTTTGAGTTTGGGTATATTGTGTATTGTTCATCCGCTGTTATTGTGTTGTTCATTTGAGATTGCTTTATGTAGATCCTCTCTTAACATATGGTATCAGAGCTAGCATTATTTGGAGTTTACTAAGCATGACGAGGTGCAGAATATACGTGACCCATGAAGAGGTGCAGTAGACAGTGACGGTGACCCTGCCATTCTCGAAAAATGAAATGGACTATCTGCTTGAGCGCACTCCACAAACATTGATACTCAAACTTGGATAGCCATAAATCTTGGGCACCTGTGTACAAGAGCATGTGCATTAACAGTGATTGCCCGTGGCTTGGAGGTACCTGTGTACCAGAGCAGTTCATCTCTACTATGCTTGGCTTGACAAGACGTGAATCGATCACCATAGAACCTGCAACAAATATTTTTTCAAAAAGCAACCATGGCAGAAGGGGCCTGTGATTCCTTTAAGATGAGATATCTATAACACTAACAAATATTTTTGATGGTAGAACTTCCAAAAAATCTGCAGTTATTTGTGTAGATCATGTGACCCTCCGTAGCTTCGCATCTGGTACCATCGGTGTCTCTGTTCCAGCTCAAAGGAAAAATTAAACCAAAGGGGGGAAAGAAAGAAAAAAAACATGAAAAAAGACAAGAAACACAATTTTCTAAAAGTATTTATTCAAGAAGCTACAGAAAAATAAAAAGATGTGTCAGGCAAAATATGGAAATATTTGTGTTCCATTGTTACAGAAGCCCAAAAAGGTGAATATTTGGTCTTGCAACAATGCATTTAAATAATCCTTCATGATGCTCATGATGTTAAATAAAAAATTTCACTATACCTACTCATTTATGGCAAGTCATACATAAAGGGATAATTCCTCTTAATGTTTCTACAATCAAAGCACAAGAAAAAATGTTATTGATGAAATATGTTGTTTGTGATACTAGTGAAATGGTGGACAAATGTTGTAACACTAATGATTTGAAACCCATGATGATGGATGAATGTTGTGATACTAATGATCTTTGTGAGCAGGAAAAAGTAGCAGATTGTGATCCCTTTCCAAATGAAAGTGACTTGACCATAGTTCGTGATTGTTCAGAGAGAGCCTATGTTGTTGTAATTGATGAGGACATAGACTCCAATGATGATAGACTTAGTGATGCTCAAATTTGTGTTGAGCAATGTGATGATGGTTTTGGCCATTTTGAGAAGCACACTAAGGGAATTGGTTCAAAATTGTTACATAAAATGGGCTACAAACAAAAAGTCAAAAAGTCTTGGGAAAACATGACCAAGGTATGAAAGAACCATTTGTACCCATAGTAAGACCCAAATATGAAGGTCTTGGGTACATAGGACAAGTGAATCCACATGATTCAAGCACAAGCACAAAATTTGTAACAGGTAAGAGTGATGGCAAGTTGGTGCAAGAAAATAGATGTGACCATTGTGGTAAATATGGTCATAGAATAGAGAAATGTTGGAATCTCTATTCTTGTCAATTTTGTGGAAGACATAACCATTCACATATGTTTTGTTTACAAAAAGAAAGAAAAAATGTACATTAAAAATGAATTGTGGATGGATTGATATAAATGCTTGGGATAAATTAAAAGGCATGTTGTATAATTTCTTCACAAGGAAACCAAGTGTGATCAAAATTTGATCAGATATAGATAATAACACAATTTTTGATGAAGAGGAAAAATATGAAAGAGAAAGAGTAGCAGAAAGAGTATACCCAAAGGAAAAAGGGGTAGTGAATTTCCAAAGGAAAAATGGGAGTGAAAGAATGCTTTCATTTTCATGCAATTAAAATCGGTTGTGGATTTGTTAATGTTCTCTTTTTGTAGTGAGACCATGTTCAAATTCTCATATTTATTATAAGTGAGTGAATTTATTAGAAACTACATATTGATGTTGTTTCTAATTTGGTGAATGAATTTATTGAAATTCATTTTGGGGTGTTAACCAATCAAAGACACCATTTCCTCACTTTTTGTTGCAGAATGAATTTGTTGAAAATGAATTTGTTAAAATTCATTTTTGGGTGTCAGTCAGACACACCATTTCCTTGTGTGATACACTTGGAAATTTTGAGGACACATCATGACCAGAAAAATAGAATGGATGTTACAGTTTGAAAGCATGGAGAAAGTTTGTTTGAGAAATTACCCTTAAGCATTAAGGGGGAGTTTGTTGGAGAAATTAATTATTTGTAATGCTTAAGGATTTGATAAGCAATAGTTAGGTGCTCAACGACATGCAATCAGTTTGGTTTTGTTATAGAAACCACATCTAATTGTTTTGTACTCCTATAAAATGTATCAATATTCTTGAATGTATAATCATAAAATGATCAATATCATCAATATTATTATGATCATAATCAATATGATTCTTCCTCCCTAGCATTGAGTCTGGACATCTTGTGTATACAAAAATGGTTATTGTTCATCCGCTGTTATTGTGTTGTTCATTTTAGATTGCTTTATGTAGATCCTATTTTCAATAGGTTTATCTCACCGAAATTTAATAAGCCACACACATGAAGCGAAAAATTACTCGAAAGGAGTTTTAAAAGGAATTGGCTGTCGAAATTTTATCAAAGGTAAATGTATTATCAGATTTAATTTATCCAACCCTAAAGAGTCACTTGAGATAAGAGTCATGGTCTTGCAAGACCAAAAACTGCTTGGAAGGAAGGATCTGTAGGGTGACTTCCCATGTAAGTCCTTCCTTTTACCTACATCCTTTCATGTCCCTATCTTAGGACCCTGTTCCTTTCCCATTTTCCTTGGCATATTTCCCATCCTTTGTGGAAGGAATGTGTTACGGACGATCTCCTTTGGAGGGGGATATCTGATCCACTATTTTGCCCCTTTCCTTGTCCTTGGTGGGAAAATTTGTCCAATTTCTGTTCCATCCTTTGATGCCTAGGTTCTGGGTTGTGTTCAGGTTTTCCCTAGGACTTTTCTTGGGGTTTTTTCCTTAGGATTTTTTTGGAAGTCTTCCTCTCGACTGTCCTTTGGGTTGCTTTAGTTGTGGTTTTGTTGGGTATTTGGATTTATGGCTTCATGAGCAGTTTTGCACAACATCCTTTTGGTTGGAGGGACCATGTGCTTTATACTATGGCTCTACTCTTTGGATTTGAAGTGGTGGTTCTTGGAGGTTTTTGGATCCTTTTGTTGCTTCAGGGATGGACCTCTATTCTTCCTATTGTTGATTCCTTTCAGGACTTCCTCCTTCATTTCCTTGAAGTTGTATTTTGGTGGGTCTAAGGAATTTTAGCTTCATGAGCAGTTTTACACAGCATCCTTTCAATTTTGGAGGAGACCGTGTGCTTCCTACTATGACTCTTCTCTTTGGGTTCATGGTGTTGGTTCCTTCAGGTTTTCAATTCCTTTCATGGCTCTTGAGGGTGGGCCTCTGCTTTTCTTGTTGTTGACTCCTTGCAAGTTTTCCTTTTCTGCATCCTTTAAGCTTTAGTGTTGAAGGTTGTCTAGGTTGCCTGGTTGCTTCCTTTCATTTTAGGCTCCTTTGTTTGCAACCATGCCTCTTCATGACTCCTTCATCTTGGATTCCTATGGCACTTTCCTGCCTCTCCTTCTAATGTGTTGTTCCACTGTTGTTGTTTCCTATGTTGGGCATTGTTTCTCGAAGACTTCCTTTTTCCTACTTGAGGACTTCATAGCCTGGGAAGTTCCTCTTGTTCCTATTCCATTGATGCACCATCCTCCAGGATGTTGTTCCACTGCATGAGGATTTCGTTGCCTACGATTTTCCTCTTTATGTTGTTTCACTTTTTAAGGCGTTCAAGGAATGGTCTTCTCAGTTTTCTTTATCTTGCACTTTCCCTGTATGTTTCATTCTGCTTCACTGATCCACCCTATTGTTCATGGTGGATTTTCTGATTATTTTTGGTTTTCCCCTGCATGGGAAGGTAGTTTCTCTCAAGCTTGTTTCCCAATGGTGGTTTCAGGTTTCCCCACCATTGGGTTGATTCAAAATTTAAAATCCTAGATTTGGTTCTTTTTCCCGCCCTTGGAAAAGTTTCAAATTGATTTTTAGTGGATGGTGTGGTTTGGCATTGTCTCCCACCTTAGGTTTGTTGAAAATTCTTATTTTGTGCCCTTTGATTCAAAATTGATTTTCTAGCGGGCTTTCCCTTCCTGCCCATGTTTCCTTTGGTGCTTAGGAAGTAGTCTTCCTCTGTCGCAAAGGATTGTGCCTTCCTCTGGCGTTTAGGATGGCACATCCCTTTTTTTTGTGTTTCTCTAGTGTTTCCTTTTGTTACAAGCCGATGTATTGTGTTGCATTCTGATCCTTTGTAATCAGGTTTTGGGATCCTTGATAAAAACCCACTTTTAATATATAACCTAACAAAAAAAAATTATCCAACCCTAAAAGTACAAATCCGCTCACCGAAATGGAGAGAGTATGAGCAAAATAAAACTTCTAAAACCCTAACTTTGCAAAGTAGATTTATTCAATATTCAAGTAAACACGCTGAAAATATTATATTGAATAAAATGGAAATACATCCACATATATCTACAACTTAGAAAAATTCGAGGATACACCAACCAAAGAGTTTATGAAGACTGCAACCTCAACTCTCAAGACTTTTCTCGCACTTCTTCATCATTATTTCTCCAACTTCTATCTTTTTGTTTTAATATGAAGACAGCTGCACATATATATATATAACTAGATATTGGGGGTAATTTCATTAGCAATCTCACATGCAATAAATATAAAAAATATGGTGCATATTCAATTGCCAAACAACAACAACTATCCGTAGTAACTTTCACAATCAAATTGAAAGATAAGATCTATCAAAAGATTTGTCAGGTAAAATCTGACTTTATTTCTAACAATTTTAACTTTACTTTACTCTATAAGCTATGATGTACTTCTAAAATATATTTAAAGAACAATATAATCTTCACATCAACCGAAATCATTTAAAAGTTGATCAATATTCAGAACAAGATCAAGAACATATTGCTACTGCTGCCACAGCCTTGGATAGAAAATGGAAAATAGAAGAAAAAGAAAAAGGAAGAAACATAATATTTCTAGTTAAAAGAAAACATACCACACATCACTTAGAGTCGCATAATTGCCATCTATATTGCCAGCAACCCTTTCCAGGTAGAGTCAACGAACCTTTGTTAAATTCTTTCGATTGTTAAGAATTTTCAACTGTTCCATGTCAGAAGAAGAGCATCTATTCTGTTGGTATCCGCAGTCATTTTCAGCTGCCGTGATTCGCAAAGTAGCAAATTCCTTATTGTCAAAGCAAATGCGTTTGCTTATATCACGTCAAAGTCATGTCACAGCATTTGCCAGTACGAGTATCGCTAAGGTATGCATAGCTGTTGAAAGCAATGATACAACAATAAGCATATGGGGAAGAATGGATTCGTTTTGAAAAGCATATGAATCAGAAAAACACATGGAGACGCGGGAAATAGGATTGCGATCGACAGATGTTCGATTATCTGCATGAGTATATGCCTGGTTGCTCCCGCGCAGATGCTTATGCCTGTTTGAAAAAGTAATGGTTAATGTGAAAAAGTCTTTGAAAGTCATGCCTGTTCGAAAAAGTAATGGTTAATCTGAAAAAGTGTTTTGAAATTCTTAAGAAGGAAAAAATAAAAAATAGGAAAACACTGTAATATAGAAAACAAATGTAAAAGAAAAAGGTGAAAGTAAAGATAAAAAATAAATGCAAAGATAAAAAACATGAAGTAGTAGTTCATTTGTAACTAGTCTATGTATTTATGTGTTTGACACTAGTGATTATCCATTCATAATTCATCACTTTGATGGATAATTTAATTTTTGCACCATTCATAATTAAATTAGATTATATGAAATAATAAAAAATGATGGCTATAAAGTTTATGTTAAATTAGATTATATGGAGTAAAAAAAGATGATGACCACAAAGCTTATGAGAGTGAAGAATATTGTATTGTATTGAGTTAGAGAGCAGTAAATTTGACACAATGATTATTAACTCAATGGAATAGTATTGGATCCTGACAAATGTTACTAGAATATGATCTTTACAATTGGTAGTAGAGCATTGTAGTTTGATAATTGGTATTCTGAAATCTGCTCTTTTACATGGCATAAAGAACTTTAATATAGCCAAAAATCATAGTTAGAAATTTTACATAGCTATTTTACACGACCGGAGCTTTTCTTAACAAGAAGTAGAATTGTTTTTTACACACACTTAAGCTATGATCATTACAATATTTTTCTTGGTGAATCTCCATAGCTAAAAATTTTACTTCCTCTTAGTTACAAATTCAACTACCTTGGCTAACATGAAAGAGAATATAAACAACTCTTTTGATTAGCATTAGTTAATATGCATAGCTTAGTTTTTTCTTAGCATCACATTTCCAAAATTATTCCCCTTGATGCTAAGAGGTCTCACAAAACTGATCTTTGGAAACTTCTTATATGAATACATCAATAAGCTACTTTTGAGTGCTACATTACTTTATTTATTTATTTATTTTTGTACCATATCCTTAACAAAATAATACTTCAAACCAAAGTGTTTAGGTCTGCTATGATGGATGGGATTATGTTCTAATTATAGAGACCTAATTTTTTTCACATACCAAACACCAATTGCATCATTAAATATTTATTTTATGAATCAAGTGAGATCAACCCCTTTTGTACTCTAGTGAAGGGTAAAAAGCAACATCACATTTGAAAATTATAAACAATTATCAAATAACAAAAAAATAATTTACCATTAAAAACATCCCATAAAGAGCTTTCCAACAAGTATAAACTTACCTGTGTTTACCTAAGGATGAGTATGTCAAAATCCTCTAAAATAAAAGCATCATATACCTACAATAGTGTTGTATAGTGCTTTTAACATTGATGATAGTGTCATATGGTACATACAATACTTTTGGCACAATATAGTTATTTTGTTGAATGCTTATGTAACCAATCAATGCTTTTCTTTATCCATCACTAGAGCTAATGTTTTGGTGGTCTAATTAGGTGTCATTGCCCATTTCTCATAGATTGCATCTTGTCTACTGAAAGATTTCTATATGAACATAATTTATTAACTACTAATCATGGAAGGTAACTTCCCACTCAAGGTATAGATATTCCAATTAGACCAATTAACTAATCAATCCAATCATACAAATATCCAATTATTATTGTTAATCTAATCAACAACATACAACTTATCTTATATTGCTCTTGAGGGTTGAAGGTATATAAAAATAAATAAAATGTGATATTATGACAAGCATTTGTTAGATCCATCTGAGGAAGCATCCTAAAATACATTGAACAATCCTCATCCAAGATATATTCATAACGGATCATGGTATATCTATGAATCTAGACTAAGATTCACCTTCCCTCCTTTTTGTTCCTTTCATTATTTATTTAATCAATATACTTTGATCATCTACATGATTTCATGTTTTCATACTTTTATTTTTTACTTTATTCAAGAAACTACCATAAAAGGAATAGGGGTTTGATCTCTCTGCCAAGAAAATTAACTTTCCTAGAAATATCAAGAAAAATCCCTTAATACTAATTATTGATTTTTGTCTATTTTTGTTTTTAAAAAAAAAATTGTGTAGTTATAGAAAAAGAGCCTTATAGGCTAACAAAAGCATTGTTAGTACTCTTATCATCATTTTACATTTCTATTAAACACTTTTGCCATAAAATGATAATTTTGTCATAGTAGTAGGATTAGGTGCATAATTTATTGTTCTGTCTCTATTTAGATTCAAATTTGTAGGTTATTTTGTTGCATACATTAGGTTATTTGATAATATTTTATTACACAAGGCTAAATATTATGGTTATTTGATTATAAAATTATTAAATTTCATTAGATCAAGTGGCAATATATAAATTAGATAAATTGCATTATTTTGTAAAGTTATTTGTGATCTTTAATTTAATTTTGTAACTAATTTTATGAAGGAAATTAGATAAATTGCATTATTTTGTAAAGTGGCAATAGATAACATAATATATTTTATTCTTTTAAATAGAGGCAAGAAATTAAACTCACATGTAGTGACACTTAGGATAGTACCATTGTTTGTATGGACATCCTTTGGTCTTTTCAATTGGATATGAGAATAGGGAATTTACTATTTTACAAGCATTGAAAAAGAAAAATACTTAGTCTAATATTATATGTTATATTTTGCTTTCATTTACACTTTAAATTGAATCATTCAAAACTTACATTTAGGATAATAGAAAGTTATATTACATCTTTAAAATATTATTCAAAAGAAACGTGAATCTTCCATTTTCTACAAGCATTGGAATCAAAAGAGCACATAGAGCTAGAAATTGTTTTATATATTATTTTATTCATTTGCATTGCATCCTTCATCCTAATTTTACAACAATGATATAATAATAGTTTTAACCCTAAGTGTATTCTAATCAACCTACATAATGTGGATTGGTAGACTTCATATTAGTGCCCCCATAATCTTTAGTATGGATGAGCATATTTGCTATCCCACATATTTGGTGAACTCAATGTAAATACCACACTGCTATAAAAAAAAAAATTCCTTATCAATAACCCTATTTAAAGATAAAATTATTTCAAAATTTAGGCAAATACAAATCAAATTTCTTGTATAGTTAAAAGATATTAATAAATATTAATAAGAAGTTATGCTTAGTTCTACTAGGGACTAACAATATTTATAACAAGGGATATTGATTACCTCTTAAATATAGGTGTTGGATCATGCATCTATGTTTGGTCATTCTCACATACCATTCTATTTTAGTACCTCAAAGTCTCTCTCATGTATCAGTGTATATATTGAGAGGACTAGCTTCTTTCAAGTACCAAAATGTATAAATAAAGGACATATATATCAAGAGGTTTAGGTATATCAAGAATTCCCCTAAGTTATATCAATCATATTAAGTATTTTTAGAGAAAATGATATAAGGGTATATAAAATTATTCTCCTTATTCTTTTTCTATGCAACTTTCAGAACAAAATTTAATAAAATATAATTACCCGTTACAAATAATGGCTAAAATCATTACCTTCCTCAACATGTTGTCCACAAATTGGATCATAACCTTGATTCCGTATCCTTGTTGTATGAGTTCCAAGGGGATCCATTTACATTAAAATACCATGTATAAAGAGGAATATTCAGGTACCCTGTTTCGTATTCATAATAAACAAGGGAACATAATATTTAAGTCTATGGAATATAAGGATTCATTTCTACATGACAATAAGGAAGCCATAGATATCATCTTAAGATATAATAAAATGTTGTTAACTTCCACCAGAGAAGGATCTATTTTGGACCTTATTTAATAGCTTAGGTGCACTTCCACAACTTCAAACTAGAGATATTTATATGAAGACCTTAATGCCTCAATTCATAACCATACAAGTTCAAATCCTCCCATTATTGCAACCTCTAGAAAAGGTAGGATACAAAATCCGTCATCTTCTTTAGGACACTACTATTCCTTCCTTTCTACTAGATAATTACTTAAAGTTAAAAACCACTTTCCCTATTTCTCATCCAATAATTGCTACCCAAGTACAACACCTTAACATCCTTAATAGTGTCCCAATATCTCAATCTATTATTTATAATTTCCCTCCTATTCCAAGTGTGAGTTTAGGGTTTTCTCAAAATCCTACTCCTATAATTTCTAACTTTACACATTTAAATATATTATCTTAAATAATTTTGGGATAATTCATGTTATGCCTACATCATAAGCCTCAATATCCTAGCATTATCTCTTTTAAATTCATCAAATATTACTAGTTTATCAATAAACAACTCATATTCCTACTTATTTCTAAAATCTTATCTCACAGTTGGAGCAACTGACATGGTGAGTGTACTCTATTCAAGACCATCATCTTCTTATAGATACTCTTATGTAGATTTATATAAGCAATCTCTTGATCCCATAATTGCTAGTCACACTTTTTTTCCAAATTTTGAGATCCCAAAATTTGATATGTAGTAGGGAAAATATAACCCCATTGAACACCTTAGTCTTTTTCATACTATGTGTGATGTCCTATATGAAGATATGTTACTCCAAAAAAAATTCTCTCATAGCCTTAAATGCTTGACCCTAGAATGATATTACCCAATAACTTGACACAACATCAAAATATTTGAGGAACTAATTGAAACTTTTATCACATGATTCTTAGTATATAATGAATATAATGTCACTATAAATGAACTATATACTCTTATAAAATCCCCAAGTGAGAGTTTCATTGACTTACTAACAAAGTTGTATGTTCTACTAGGAAAAACTTTAATACTCATCTTAGTGAAAGTTATATTAATTTCTTGACAAGGTGGTATGTTAGTTTCTCAAGAAATAAATTATATCCCTCATTATTTCCAAAATATTATCTCATAGTTCAAGAAATTGATATGGTGAGAGGACTCTATTCAAGGGCCATCATCTTCTCATAGATATTTTTAAGTAGATTTGTATAACCAACCTCATGTTCTGATCATATCTAGTCATCATTTTTCCACAAAATTTATATGTTCAAATTTGGTATGTAATAGGGGAAATAATATCCCATTGAACATCTCAGGATATTTCATACTATGTGTGATGATATTGTTTATGACAAGTTCTTACATGTTCAAATGTTCTATCATCACCTTAAAGGCCCATCCCTAGAATAGTATTACCAAATACATTGACAAAACATTAAAATATTTGGGGATTCAATTAAAAATTTCATAAAGTATTTATTAGTATACATTTAATATAAGGTCACTATCAATGATATTTATACTCTTAAACAATCCCCAAGTGAGAGTTTAACTAATTTCCTAACAAAGTGACATGTTCTATAAGGAAGAATCCAATACATTCTCTTATAAAATGAGCTTCTAAATAATTTTATATGGAACCTACATGAGCAACTATCCAACCCCTTGGAGATAGCCAATATATTATTTTTTGAAGAGGCAAAAAATTTATGAAAACACAGAGAAGTTGCCCTCTTGAGGAGAGGCCAGTTTAAAACTTAAAAGGACAAACGAAAACCATATTATTCAAACCAATAGAATAGTATACAAAACATATACCATGAGTGATGGATTAACTAATTCATTCCCAATCAATAATGTAAACATAGTTGCATCCCTCCAAAAATTAGTCCTATGAAAATCCCAGTAATAAAAATGGCCTGAGATAAAGTTTACTAGACCTAACTAGCCCCCCATAGCTATCCTAGATCAATTGCTAGAGGCCAAAATTATAGAACTACCAACTATCAAATCTACCAATCATGAAATATAAAATATCTCTTGGTTTAAACCCAAATATAAATGTACTTTTCATTGCATAAGTGGTCATCATATCAACCAATGTAAGTCCCTCACGTATCTCATTCAAGACCTAATTGATGAAGGGTGCATTGTTGTTGGTGACTCCAAAGAACAATCTTACTCTAATAAAGAAATGGTAATATTTCAATACCCATTACCAAATCATGATAAATAACATCAAACCATATTTGGTATAAAATGGTGGGAATGATCCATTCCTCTAGCCATTAGTTACAAAAAAGCAACATAAAGCTCAAGTATTTGATTAGTCCTCCCAATATCCTTTGATTATTTGGTCTAAACATACTCCTTCTTTTTGAGGGATTTCCTTAATCAACCTCCAACAATAGCTTAAAAGCACTCTTTCAAAAATCTCTCCTTTTGACATTTTAAAATCTTCTTTAGCTCATCATGAAGCACTTTTTAAACTTTTAAGCGAACAAATTATACCTTAGGAATTAAATTGTAGTGATCTTACAAATTTCATGGGGTCCCTCAAAATAAATTATAGATATTATTCTATGAACATGATCTCCCTTGTACACCCATATATGGATATCCCCCTATATACATCATAAGTTACATTGGTAAACATTCCATAAATACATTCTTATTGACAATGGATATTTCTCTAGCATTTGTAGCCTAAAGTTTATAAGTAAATTATGGTTGACTAAACTTGATTTGGATGAATTGAATATCATTAACAAATCCTTTGATAATGAATAATATAAATCTAATGGTACTACAGTTTTACATTTGAAAGTTAGCAATCAAATCTCAAACAACCTTTTTCATATTATGCCATGTGACTTAGCCTATAACATTCTTCATATGAGGCCCTAGATACATATGTAGGTAATTCCATGTACTTATCACCAATACCTTAATTATAAATATCAAGACATGACCTATAGTATTTTGTTGATATTGAGCCATTTGCCTACTATCAAGTAGTAGAAATAAAAAAATCCAAATTCTATATTTATTCTTCCCTTGAATATGCTTCACCCTCTCAACCCCCATCAATAATGTACTAAGATCACTTAACCTCAATATAAAACCTAAGTAGACTAGGGAATAATCAAATCGCTCAAATAGTAACAAAATCAATATAGATAATAATATACAAATAAACATGTAAAATCAACCTAAATCTCAATATGGTAATAAAATTACAACCCACAACATTAATCATACTAATCAAGAAATAAAATTAATAGCATTGGACCTATCCAAACTTCATCCTCTCCTTTCAATCTTAGGATAACATCTAGAGAATAGAAAATAATGTAGATAAGTAGTAGTTATTTTACCTATTTTGGTGCTACCAATGAAAAGCATATATGAGGTAGTAATCCCAATCCAATTGAGTGATAATATGATTCGTGTTACCTCTTTTTCCTATACCCAATACCTAAATAGATCTTGCATAACTTGAGATACCAATGAAAGGTACTAGGTATCTATGAATAAAGCATGAAGGAGCCCTTAGATACTAAACTTTGGCTAGGTTGTTTTGGGTTAGGAAATATCCCCAAACAAAATGAACCTCTACTAACCTTACCCTCATCTAATAATGAGTATGAACTTAAGCCCACCCCTTTGGAATCTAGTGACTACACCATATCCATAAATGAGTTAGAATTGAATGATGAGGATGATGAGAACCCTTGGCTCTTTCAAGGCCATGACTCTTCTCAATTTACAAATTTTAATACTCTCACTTTAAAATATTCCAAGATCATCATCAATAACAATAATTGTGATATGTAGAAAAATCCTCACACTATTCCAAAGGATGGTCACCTTGACCATTCTATTTCAAAATACTCTAAATCATGTAGAAACTCTTTCCTAGTTAGATATTATCACTATAGCATAGAAATTTGATAATACAAAATTAATTCCTAACAAAAATAATAGTTATATAGAGGATATTCCTCACATCCCCCCAAAATATGGTCTTCCTAACCATTCACTTCAAGGTAACTCCTATAATGAATAATATCCATTACCAATAGTGAATACCAACTCTTCACAATACTTTTAGAAAGAGCAACCACTTTTAGACCAAACAAATATAAACATCAAGGGGGTATTACCTATTTTCCCTCAAATAGAGGATAAATCACACATTCTCATTGAATAAACTATTGACAATGACATTAGAACCTATGATATCCTAAAATTCTAAAATTAGGAAAAATCTTGATCTAAACAAACCATGTGCAATATATGCAACTACTCATTGAATTTAGTTATATATTTTCTTGGTCTTATGCATATATTCCAAGACTTTATCCCTTCCTAATTTTTCACCATTTAGTCTTTAGGTTAGATGCAAATCCCTTTAAGAAAAATCTATAGATGATGCATCCAAAATTTGCTCTCCTTGTTAAATAGGAACTACAAAAACTTTGAGAAGGTAGTTGTATTACAGCCATTATTTTTATGAATAGACATCTAACATTGTTTTAGTTTCTAAAAAATAAGGTACTATTAAAGTATTTATTGATTTTAGGGACATCAACAAAACATGTTCCAAAGATTTCACTATAGGATACAAAATGTTATAAGGTACAATCAAATCCACATTACACCCAAAGAACAACCTAAAACTACCTTTACAACCCCTTAGGAATTTTCAACTATATGGTTATGCCCTTTAGCCTAAAAATGATTAGGGAAACTTTCCAAAGAGCTATGATGAATATTTTCCATGACATAGTTGAATATTACATCAAAAATATTCTTAGTAAACCTTTGAACTAGGAAAATCATATCTAACACCTCAAAATTATCTTTGAGCATCTAAGGGAATATAAATTTTATCTTAAACCTTTAAAATACATTTTGGGGTGATATTTATTCAGCTATTGGGATCCATCATATCTTGACATAAAATTGAGATGTACCCTAACAAGATATCTTCCATTACCAATATACCACACCCTAAGACATTAACTCAGCCTCAAATATTCCAAGGTAAGTATAAAGTAATATGACAATTCATCTCCCAACTTGCTCACAAATATCAACTTTTTTCTACATTTTTATGAAATAATGTATAGTTTAAAAGGGGTTATGTGTCAGGTATTTTTTGACACTCTCAAAGCTTATATTTTATATAAAACTATCCTTATTCCATCTAACTTGCTCAAATCACCCATACTCCATATAGCAATTACCATCCATACCATAGGTGTTATGCCAGCCCAATATGATGACCAATATAGAGAAATATCAAATGTTTATATTAGTTGAATCTTAGTTAATTATGAGGTCCACTACACCCATATAGAAAAGCATTACCTTGTGGTTGTCTTCATTTTCTAAAATATAAGATCTTATATGCTTATCCATAAGAGCTTTGTGATTGCTATGTAGATCCCCTATGTTAACTGAAGAACACATGCTTATTTTGAGAGGGGGGGTAAATAGTATAAGACCAAATTTTACTTTTCTTTCCCAAATAATATTATCCAATATTATCAATGGCAATATCAATAGCAATAATAAAAGCAGTGCACAGATCATTAAACACAAGAGAGACACAAATTTAACATGGTTCATCCAATGTGGGCTACACCAGAGAGAAAAATTTTCTTCTAAAATTTCTCAACAAATCTCTTGGAAAATCAATTCCCTATTACAATATTTATGGATCTCTGTCCAAAGGAGACACCAATCCCCTATGATCTAATTTATGGATCTCTCTTCACAGGATAACCCTTTCCCCTTTTCTCTGGTTCATGGATCTCTGTCCATGGGATAATTATATCCCCTTGCTCTTGTTCATGTAACTTGATCCAGGAGAACTCTACATCCTCAACTAGTTTGTGGATCTCTCTCCATAGAATAACTCTATCTCCCTAGTTGGTTCATGGATATTACTCAATAGGATAACTCTTTCCCCTTGCTCTAGTTCATGTATCTCTATCCATATGAGAACTCTACCCCCTTTGCTCTGGATAGTAAACTTCTAGAACACTTCTACCCCCACTTCTATGGCTTATGGATCTCTCTCTATAGGAGACCTATGTTTCCACAGCATTGTTTTATGGATATCTATCCACTTGAGACTACTATTATCTTTTCTCTATCACTTCCAAAGCCTACTCTCTACTTTATCTAAAATTTGTACAAAATTTACCACTAGTCTAACACAATTTTGCTCTCACTCTGCTCACAAATTTGCACCAAAACTCTATCCCAAGTCTACAACAAATATTCTCTATAATTATCTCAAATTTGCACCAAAAATATATCTCAAATATTCCCCAATACTTAACACAAATCTTGAGAAAGTCAACAATCAAATATGCTCTCAATCCTGTTTCAAATCTTCACAAGACTTACTCAAATCTATCCTCAAGTCTTCTCAAAGACTTTCTCAAATCTATCCTCAAGTATTCTCAAATAATTGCTCAAATATTTCCTCAATACTTCCCAAATACTTGCTCAAATATGCCCTCAAGCCTTCTCAAAGACTTTCTCAAAACCTATCTTGAAGCCTTCTCAAATACTTACTCAAATATTCCCTCAAGCCTTCTCAAATACTTTCTCAAATATTCCCTTAAGCCTTCTCAAATACTTGCTCAAATATGCCCTCAATCCTTCTCAAAGACTTGGTCAAAACCTATCCTCAAGTCTTATCAAATACTTGCTCAAAACCTATTCAATTTTACCAAAATTTGCACACAAACCAAGCTTATATATGTTTTAGAAAAGCTTTCCTCAAATAAATATATTCTACTAAGAATTCATTTAACCTTTCGAACATATAGAGAATGATATGGTCTATCAAAAACTCAACATGTTTCACACTCACAATTCTTGTACTCAATTCACCACTCTCTATCTCTTGCAAAATTCCTTTCAAATCAAATCAAAACAATGTATAAAAAAACTGGTTTATTCTTCTTACAAATTTTCTCTCAAAGATCAATCATATCAATGCATAATTTTCCTCATAAAATTGATCTTAATCACCTTCACAATTGCTATCAATATCTCTCAAATTAATGTTCAAAATATTTCACAAATATGCATTAACTTATCTTCAACCCTAGCACAAGTAGTTCACAATCTCTATCTTACATGTCTCATACCCTTTCAATAATAGAAGCATACTCAAATTCTATCCCAAATATTTCCAAAACATTCAAAAATTAATCATATTATCCTCACTCAAATATTTCCAAAAATGCTTATCAAACAATCCTTTTCACTCCACCTTATATTCCAAACTATTTCACTTCTACAAAACACTTCAAATAAAATATGATGTGCCCATACCTCTTAATTTTCTCTTATGGAGATATGTCCTCAAAAACTGTCTCAAAAATAATTAATTTCTCTAATGCCACTCCAATGGTTATATTGCAAGATATTTTCTCAGAACATCCACATGAATTTTCACTTCAAAATATATTTCACCATACATATATTAAAATAAAATATCAACCACTATAACACCTTATTACTCCTATTATCTCATGTAAAATAATGCTTCAACAAAACAAACCAGAAATTACACACATGAATTTCTCATATACACCTTATACCTCCTTCTTATGAAAACACAATAATGCACTTCAAATTTCAATAAGACCAAATAAATTATCACTTCATCTCATGCATCCACCAAGCACTAGCAATATGAAATTTCACTTTTCAACCCTTTCTAAAATAAAAACAAATCACTTAACTATCCTTATGGCTCCCTATCCACTTCACATCAGCATAATAATAAAAATTAACAAACCCTTATAACTCCCTAACCAATCTTAAAGTGCATACCTTTAAAAATTTAATTCTACCCTCAAGCACTGTCGCCACTGTTTGAACCCACAATATTACTAGCCCCCATGTCCTAGCATAAGGGCAAAAACCATGTGGGCTAGCTGCCCACAGAAGCCCAAGGAGAACATGCTCCTTCTTATCCTATACCATTAGTGTAAAATATTTCAACACGTAAAAACCTTCATGCGAATCGAACGTCGAATTTATCACCTACAATGCGCTCTGCAAGCTAAGCTTGCTAGCTAGACTACCATCCACTGTCAAATGGTGTTTGGAAAGCTTCTGCCTTAATCTCCACACTACCTAAAAATTCACATAAATACCTTTCTCTGCCTCCACTACTTTACCAAATATGAAAATTGCAAGTCTTAATTTCTTGCGGATTAATCAAAAATTAAATTTCATCAATTAATCAAACACCATAGCTTGCAAATATATTAACTTTTTTATGCACATTGTCCTTTGAATTTGGATGTTGGCTCCACTTGGAATGTTTCTTCTATGTAACTTTGAATTTTTAGTGCTATTAAATCTTTTCAAAATATTATAATAATTTAAATCTAAGGTAAATTTAAATATTATAATAATTTTAATATTTTGGGTCCTTTAATTTTTAATTATTATAATTATTTAAATCTATATAGATTTAAATATTATAATATTTTTCTTTCTTCTTGGACCTTTTATTTGTAAAACCTCTTCCTTTTTCTTCCAGAAATGCCACCATGGTAAAGCCACTAAATATTTATTTTTCTTGACAAGAGTGACAACCAATGTCATTAACCTATGTCATTAATTCTTTGACATCAATGACAACAATATACTCAAAATTTCCAACAATATCCCCTTTGTCATTTATGGAAACCCTTTTCTAAAAATTCTTTTTTCAAAACCATTTGAATCCAAATCTGCTCCTCCTGAGAAACTGCTCCCCCTGACTGAATGCTCTCCCCCTTACTTAAATATCTCCCCCTTTGACATCAATGGCAAAGGAAATCCTTTGGGGATAAATATAATACTCTTAGCTCAACCCCCTCCCCACCTCCTCTCCTTTAGGTGATTAATTTTGGGGTGGGATTATCTTTACTCCTAGTATACAATGCTCTTTTTCTTTGTCAACCTTCTTTCTCAACATACCTTTTTGATCCTTTTGAGTGTCCCTATTCTTATTTCTTTTTGGAAGCTCTGTAAACTCTATTCTACATCACCTGGCCTTATTCCCTAGATTATTGCACTTGTAACACTTAATTTTATAGTTCTTAGAAGGTACAAATGTCTTTAAGATCCTCCTAGTGAAGCCATACTCATTTCTATCATGAACCCTACAGTGGATTATTTTATGACCAAATCAATTACAAGAGTATCAATACCCTTGAAAGATATGTCCATATTTGAAGTTTCTCTTAGTAAAACCATACTCCTTTTCATGAGTCCTACAATACATAGCCTTGTGACCAAATTGATTACATGAAAAACATGATCCTTTGAAAAATCCTTGTCTTGATCCCACTGGTCTCATAGTCCTTTCTTCTTTGTGATGATCTATGTTCCTTGTTTGTGCATTGTTTCCTTTATTAATGAAGCTTCTATTCTTCAATGTATCCTTATAAGTCTCAATTTCTCCTTCACTCTCTTCTTGTGAAACTTCTTCCTATTTTGATCTTGAGCTTGACCCTTCTTCGTGTTTCCTTTGTCCTTATTCAAAACCAAGTCCTATTTTGATAAATGAGGATCTTTGTGCATTGATAATATTATCCAAAGTCTTTAAAATTTTCCCAAATGTTTGTAGTTTATCCTTAGAATATTTCACTTCCATCCTTAGTGAAACTACCTCATGTTCTAATCTTTCACATTCTAACTCTTTTATTTCTATTTTTCACTCATGACCTCTTTAATTTTTCTTGCCTTAGATTTTGAGTTTATCAGATCTTGTAGAATATTTTCCTTCCTCACATTTTTGAACTTGAACCTTTAGTCTTGAATTCTATTTTCAAACCATTTTTAATTCTCTAAGAGCAATAATAAGTTCCTCTTCTAGATTGATTGTGGCTTTTGAATCTTCTTCTAGGTCTTCAAGAGCATCTTCATATTCTTCTTCACTACTACTAAACCCATTATTTGTACAATGATCTTCAAGGTGACCAAAGTTACCACAAATAAAACATTTGAGTATTCTTGGTTCCTTCTTAGCTTCTTTTTTAACTTGATATTTAATAGGAGTGTCCTCTTCTTTTTCTACTACCAAAAATAGAATTTATTCTTCTTCACTATCTAAGGTTCTTTCATCACTTTCACTTGAAGCCTTGCTTCCCTTATCAACATAGAAACTCTTCTTGTGCCTTTGAAAAAACTTTTTTCATGCTTGTTTTGACCATACCAGTTTTTATTTTCATACCTATATTTTCCTCCTTCCTTTTTCTTATGATCTTGTTTCTCTTCACTACTACTACTTCTAGATTTTGGAAAATTAGATGCATAGTGACCAAAATTTCTACAATTGAAACATTTCACTATTTTCATACCTTTGTGCTTTCTTGAGTCCTTGTTTCTTATACCATAGTTAGCTTCTTCATCACTGCTTGACTCACCACTTGATTCTGGTTTCTTATCTTTTATTTTTTTGATTCTTTGAAAGATGCATCTTTCTTGGATTTGGGATCCTCTACTATTATCATATCATAAGCTATGATAATTCCATGTAACTCATCCATAGTCAACTGATCAATATCTCTCATCACTTTTATAGCTGAAACTTTTCCATCATACCTCGTAGAAATTGATCTTAAGACTTTCTGAGCAATAGTGGAGTCTTCAATTTCAAATCCAAGTCCATGCATGGTATTTACAATCTCATCAACATGAAGCAAGTATGTAGTAATATCTTCCTCTTCTTCCATATTCAACTCTTCAAACCTTTTATTGTTATTTTGTAGTTTTTCCATCTTGAAATTTTTATTTCCCTCATAGGTTTGCTTTAATTTTTTCCATATATCTTTTATTGATTTAAAATGCATAACTTTCACAAATTCTACTTCACATAATCCACTCAAGATTCTATTTATAGCCTTGGCATTATTTACATGTAATAGCTAAAAATATTTATTTGTGGAAGGATTAGCTGTAGGTGTGAACCCATCCTTAATTGATTGCCATGTCTCATATCCTTGTGCCATCAAGTAAGTATTTATTCTTATGCTCAATAAAGTATAATTGTTCCCATAAAAAAATGGTGCCTTATTTTATGAAGATCCATTCTAAGATGCCATCTATGTTCCTGTAATATCTTCCTTTAAGTTGTTAGACTCTTTCAAAGGAAATCGCTCTAATACCAATTGAAGAATATAGGCTTATACGAAGGAGGTGGTGAATAGTATAAGACAAACATTTACTTTTATTTCCTAAAAAATATTATCCAATATTATCAATGGTAATATCAATAGCAGTAATTAAAGCAATGCACATATCATCACACATAAGAGAGACACAAATTTAATATGGTTCACCCAATGTGGGCTACTCCACGGAGAAAATATTTCTTCTAAATTTTCTCAACAAATATCTTGGGAATCAATTTCCTATTACAATGTTTATGGAACTCTATCCAAAGGAGACACCAATCCCCTATGCTCTAATTTGTGTATCTCTATCCATAGGAGAACTCTTTCCCATTTTATCTAGTTTGTGGATCTCTCTCCATAGGAGAAATCTATCCCCTTGCTCTGGTTCATGGAACTTGATCCAAGAGAACTCTATCTTCTCAAATGGTTCATGGATATCTATCCATAGAAGAACTTTATCTCCCCAACTGGTTCATGGATCTTACTCCATAGGAGAACTCTTTCCCCTTACTCCAGTTCATGTATCTCTATCCACAGGAGAATTATATCCCCTCTGCTCTGGTTGGTGAACTTTTATAAAACATCTTCCCCCACTACTTTATACTGTGGTTCTCTCTCCACAGGAGACCTCTATCCCCACTGCACTTACTGATGGATATCTATTCACTGGAGACTATTGTCCTCTTTGCTTTTTCACCTCCAAACCCTACTCTCTACTTTATCTCAAATATGTACCAAACTCTACCACTAGTCTAGCATAAATTTTCTCTCACTCTACTCATAAATCTACACAAAAAATCTATCCCAAGTCTAGCACAAATTTGCTCTATATTTATCTCAAATATATACCAAAAATCTGTCTCAAATCTATCCCAAGTCTTAACAAAAATATTAAATAAATTAGCAATCAAATCTACTATCAATCCTATTTCAAGTCTTCAAAAGACTTTCTTAAATTTATCCTCAAGTCTTCTCAAATACTTTCTCAAATCTATCCTCAATTATTCTCAAATATTTTCTCAAATATATAATCAAGTCTTCTCAAATACTTGCTCAAATCTACCCTCAAGCCTTCTCAAATACTTGCTCAAATATACCCTCAAGCCTTCTCAAATACTTGCTTAAAACCTATCCTCAAGCCTTCTCAAAGACTTGCTCAAATCTGCCCTCAAGCCTTCTTAAATACTTTCTCAAATTTACCCTCAAGCCTTCTCAAAGACATTCTCAAAACCTATCCTCAAGCCTTCTCAAATACTTTCTCAAATATGCCCTCAATCCTTCTCAAATACTTTTCTCAAAACCTGTCCTCAAGTCTTCTCAAATACTTTCTCAAAACTTGTTTAAATATTTCCAAAATTTGCACACAAACCAAGCTTATGTCTTTTTCAGAAAAGCTTTCTTCAAATGGATATATTCTACTTAGAATTTATTTAACCTCTGGAACATATAGAGAATGATATGCTCTATTAAAAACTCAATATATTTCACTCACAAATCTTGTACTCAATTCACCACTCTCTATCTCTTGCAAAATCCCTTTCAAATCAAATCAAAACAATGTATAACAAAAATGTTTTATTCTTCTTGCAAATTTTATCTCAAAGATCAATCATATAAATGCACAATTTCCCTCATAAAATTGATCTTAATCGCCTTCACAATTGCTATAAATATATCTCAAATCAATGTTTAAAATATTTCACAAAGATGCACTAACTTGTCTTCAACCCTAGCACAAGTAGTTCACAATATCTATCTTAAATGTCTCAAATCCTTTCAACAATAGAAGCATAGATTGTTCTCAAATTCTATCCCATTTTTTTCCAAAATTTTCAACAATTAAGCATAATATCCTCACTCAAATATTTCCAACAATACTTATCAAACAATAATTTTCACTCCACCTATGTTCCAAAACATTCACTTCAACAAAACACTTTAAACAAAGGATGATGTGCCCATACCTCTTAATTTTCTTTTATGGAGATGAGTCTTCAAAACCTATCTTAGAAATAACTAATTTCTCTAATGCCACTCTAATGGTTAGTTTGCAAGATATTTTCTCAAAACATCCACATGAATTTTCACTTTAAAAGATATTTCACCATACACAAATTACAATAAAATATCAACCACTATAACACCTTATTACTCCTATTCTCTCATGTAAAATAATGCTTCAACAAAACAAACCAGAAATTACACACATGAATTTCTCATATACACCTTATACCTCCTTATGAAAACACAATAATGCACTTCAAATTTCAATACAGCGAAATAAATTATCACTTCATCTCATGCATCCACCAAGCACTAGCAATCTGAAATTTCACTTTTCAACCCCTTCTAAAATAAAAATAAATCACTTAACTATCCTTATGGCTCAGTAATCATTTTACATCAACACAATAATAAAAATTAACTAACCCTTATAACTCCTTAACCAATCTTAAAGTGCATACCTTTAAAAATTTAATTTTACCCTCAAGAGTTGTCGTCGTTGTTTGAACCCACAATCTTGCTAGGCCCCACACCCTAGAACAAGGTCAAACACTAGGTGGGCTAGCTTCCCACACAAACCCAAGGAGCATGTGCTCCTTATTATCCTCTATCGTCGATGCAAAAGACTTCAACACGTAAAAACCTTCATACAAATAGAACACCGAACATGCTATCTACAATGCGCTCCACAAGCCAAGCTTTCCAGCTAGGCTACCATCCACGTAGAATGGTGTTTGTAAACCCTCTACCTTAATATCCACACTACCTCAAAATTCACGTAAAAACCTTTCTTTGCCTCCACTACTTTTCCAAATACAAAAATTGCAAGTCCTAATTTCTCGGGGATTAATCAAACATTAAATTTTCATCGATTAATCGAACACCATAGCTTGAAAACATATTAACCTTTTTATACACATTGCCCTTTGACTTTGGACATTGGCTCCACTTGAAAAGTTTCCTCCATACAACTTAGAATTGTTGGCGCTATTAAATCTTTTCAAAATATTATAATAATTTAAATCTAAGGTAGATTTAAATATTATAATAATTTTTATTTTAACCTTTTGGGTCCTTTAATTTTTAATTATTATAATTATTTAAATCTTTATAGATTTAAATATTATAATATTTTTCTTTCTTCTTGGACCTTTTCTTTGGAAAACCTCTTCATTTTTATTTTGCAAATGCCACCATGGTAAAGCCATTAAACCTTTATTTTTTTTGACAAGAATGACAACTAATGTCATTAACCTATGCCATTAATTCTTTGACATCAATGACAACAATATACTCAAAATTTCCAACATTAACCCATGTATAAACCTTATATTTTAGGTCAAACCATAAAATGGATCATTACCCCTAATGAATTTGACATAGAATTCATCAATTAAAATTCATTGAAAGGTCGGGTAATTGTTAACCAATTATCGGTGGCATCTTTGATTGCTAACAACATAATAGTTGTTATTGTTGGAAATATTGAGCATAGTGAGTTATCATTGATAGCAAAGGATTGATGTCAAGATTCATCATTGATGAAAAAATATTGTATGGTATTCAAGGCAAAAATATTCTTCTAAGGTTGGATAGATATACCTGTAGACACCTAAAATGTGTCATTTCAAGTGTGACTACTCATATGGACATGCTACAATACCATATTGAGGATGTTGGATAGACTCTAAGATAGAGAAGTGGTTCTAACCACTCAATTTGGGTTCCTTGGCCTAATAAGTCTGAACTGCAGCCTAGACCTACAATTTACAGGCTAAACCATGAATTAGACCTACGATTTACAGTCTAGACCACAACTATAACCTGCAGGCTTAACTGATGTTCAGTTGGCCTTCAATCTAATCCAAATTGGTTTGAACAACCATTTGATCTAGAAGACGGTGTTTAGAGGATGGAAGCTTCCATTCCAAATATCCTAACCACCCCTTCTTGATCTTGGCTTCTCCATGAAGCCACCCCTAGCACTTTAGTAGTCCTATAAGTATCCCTCATAATTAGGGTAAACAAGGATAGAGAGCATTGGATATTTGAGATGCGAAGCCCTGTCAAATTGTACACTCAACCGAGTATACTAAGAGAGATCTATTGCACTTATCCCCTACCTACTTGCCAAGATTCATTATGAATTGCATTATGAATGCCCTGGAAGCCTAGGAGAGCCAAGAAGCATATATTCGGGCAAACAAAGGGCCTTCATAGTGAATCAACTGCCAAATCAGTATGAGGACACCGAAGGTGACCATTGAAAATCAATTTGGACAAGGAGGTAAAGCCCACTACCCTTGAATTGAGGGCAAACCTATCATATTTCTAACCATAGATTTCAACCATGGTTTACAGTGCCGACCGCTCATCAGAGTTGTGGTTTGCAATAGAGGTATCATCGCCTTAAATTTTTCATTTATGTCCAGCTAATTAGCTTAGTTTAGCTATTTCTATGGTTCAATTGTAGTTTAGCAGACTTTTGACCGATAGAATTAGGTTAGAATAGTTTATTTATGTTAAGCATCAAATAGGACATTAATGGATTCTTTATGCACTTTCATGCTTTATTTTACATAATTGGTCCATGCATAGTGTAGTTGTTGTTTTCCTTCATGCAATCCCATAAATATTGATCTAATTAACATAATTTAGAAGTTTTTTTCACGCTTTCTTGATTATACATGCTTAATGGTATCTTTATGTATTTTTTCTAAAAGGGCCTCATCATAAGAGTTTGCTTATCTTTTTGACACTTTTATGTTGTTTCTTGATCATAGGGAACAGATTCGAAGGAGATTCAACCATCAAGTTCCTTCCTCAACACGAAAAATAGAGCAACTCCACCCTCGATCAGTTTGTGACTAGTTGAAAAGCAACATTAGTACGCCTACCCTATTGAGGGCTTTAGCATTGTATTAATCATATCATCATTTGGGTGACCCTAAGAGGGGCATGATTGTAATCGATATTATTTGCAATTATTAATACAAGAAACACTTATTTTTGTTGAATCTATGCAATCTTGTCATTTTTATGTTTGGAATGATCGAATATGATATAATACAGTAGATGGATGCACACTTTTTGGTTTTATTAGAAGGTTATCATGGAGAAACTCTGCAATTCTAGCATTCGACTATATGTTTTTGGTTTTTGTGACTTACAGGTATAGACCACAGCTACCAGCTATGAGCCAACAATTGAACCACAGGTTCAACCTATGGGCCACATTCAGAACTGTAGCCTAGACCTACGGTTTCCAACAAACACAACCAACAACAGAGGGATAAATCTCATTTGGATAAGGACTTGAGGTAGGCCCTAGTTCTCACTCTCTGTAATGTTTTCTATCTCTATGTTTTACTAGAAATTCAAATTTGGAATACAATTAAGAAATTAAGAAAGAAAAATAAATTAATTTAGGTCTTAGTTTGCATTTATCTTTCATGTCGTTAGAAAGGCGCTACTAGGAACAACGAATCTCTGATTTTAATCCACCCTAGAATCCGGCATGCTTGATAGAATTTGTGTGATTGGTTTGCATGTGTGAGGTCCAATTAGTGGCCAATTATCATCGTAATGTGCATGGTCTCAAAGAGCATCTAGAATAGCTTGCATTTTTTGAATTTGAAATTTTCTTTCATTTGCATAGCATTTAGAAAATGAGCATGAATGCTATATGATGCATTTATTTTATGTACATTAAAAGGAACCACACACACCACTTGGCACTTAAACACTAGTGAGTTGGGATTGACATCCAACCACTAGTAGGGTTCAACGACAGTGGGCATAACTTCCATCCGTTGGCCCAAATCTCATGAACCTTTTGGATACTAGACCAATACCGGATTTGAGAACCTTTTGTACCCTGGAAAATTTGCATGTATTCTCTTCGAAGGGTATAATGTTGACTAGAGGAAAACATTTGAGGATCTAGGAGGACCTGTGCTCCTTGACCATTTGTGGGCTTTATTACCACACATTATAGGTTGGATTATGTGACTTGGAGTTCATAACCAAGTTGTCGAGCTATGAGCGTACAGGTGAAAGCCATTAAAATGAGAATAAAATCCAACAAGTTTTGCAAAACATGATAAGAGTTTCTACACTGATACAACAAATCTTGAAAATACATCAAATAGTTTAGGACTCACTTTCAAAATTTAAAACAAGATAATCATTATTGTATACCTTGTTTGCTAACAACATAGTAGTTGTTATTGTTGGAAATATTGAGCATAGTGAGTTATCATTGATAGCAAAGGATTGACGTCAAGAGTTGTCATTGATGTAAAAATATTGTATGGTATTTAAGGCAAAAATATTATTCTAAGGTTGGATAGATATACATGTAGACACCTAAAACGCGTCATGTCGAGGGCGACTACTCATATGGACATGCTACAAGACCATATGGAGGATCTTGGATAGACTCCAAGATAGAGAAGTGGTTCTAACCACTCAATTTGGGCTCCTTGGCCTAATCAGTCTGAACCGTAGCCTAGACCTATGGTTTACAGGCTGAACCATGGCTGAGACCTACGGTTTATAGTCTAGACCATAGTTGTAACCTATGGTCTTAACTGAAGTTTAGTTGGCCTTCAATCCGAGCCAAATCGGTTTGAATGACCATTTGATCTAGAAGAAGGTGGTTAGAGGATGGAAGCTTCCAATCCAACTATCCTAACCACCCCTTCTTGATCTTGGCTTCTCCATGAAGCCACCCCTAGCCCTTGGGTAGTCCTATAAGTACCCCTCAGAATTAGGGCAAACTATGAGAGAGAGCATTGGATATTTGAGCAGCGAAGCCCTATCGAATTGTACACTCAACCGAGTATACTGAGAGAGAGAGCTATTGCACTTATCCCCTACCTACTTGCCAAGATTCATGATGAATTGCATTATGGATGCCCTAGGAGCCTAGGAGAGCCAAGAAGCGCATATTCGGGAAAACGAAGGCCCTTCACAGTGAATCAACCACCAAATCAGTCTGAGGACACCGAAGGCGACCATTGAACATCAATTTGGACAAGGAGGTCAAGCCCACTACCCTTGAAATTGAGGGTAAACCTATCAGATTGCTAACCATGGCTTTCAACCATGGTTTATAGTGCAGACCACTCATCAGAGCTGTGGTTTGTAGTAGAGGTATCACCACCTTACCTTTTTCATTTATGTCTAGTTAATTAGCTTAGTTTAGCTATTTCCATGGTTCAATTGTAGTTTAGCAGATTTTTGACCGGTAGAATTAGGTTAGAATAGTTTCTTTATGTTAAGCATAAAATAGGACATTAATGGATTCTTTATGCACTTTCATGCTTTATTTCACATAATTGGTCCATGCATAGTGTAGTTGTTGTCTTCCTTTATGCAATTCTATAAATCTTGATCCAATTAACATAGTTTAGAAGTGTTTTTCATGCTTTCTTGATTATACATGCTTAATGGTATCTTTATGCATTTTTCCTAAAAGGGCCTCATCATGAGAGGTTGCCTATATTTTTGACACTTTTATGTTGTTTCTTGATCACAGGGAACAGATTCAAAGGAGATTCAACCATCAAGTTCCTTCCTCAACGCGAAGAAGAGGGCAACTCCACCCTAGAGCAGTTTGTGACTAGTTGAAAAGCAACATTAGTGCGCCTACCCTATTGAGGGCTTTGGCATTGTATTAATCGTATCATCATTTGGGTGACCCTAAGAGGGGCATGATTGTAATCGAGATTCTTTGCAATTATTAATACAAGAAACACTTATTTTGTTGAATCTATGCAATCTTGTCATTTTTATGCTTTGAATGAATGAATATGATATAATACAGTAGATGGGTGCACACTTTTTGGTTAGATCAGAAGGTGATCATGGTGGAACTCCACAATTCTAGCATTTGACTATGTGTTTTTGGTTTTTGTGACTTGCAGGTATAGACCGCAGCTACCAACTATGGGCCAACAATTGAACCATAGGTTCAACCCATGGGCCATAGTCAGAACCGTAGCCTAGACCTACGGTTTCCAATAGACACAACAAACAACAGAGGGATAAAGCTCATTCGGATGAGGACTTGAGGTAGGCCCTACTTCTCACTCTCTATAATTTTTTCTATCTCTATGTTTTTCTAGAAAGTCAAATTTGGAATGCAATTAAGAAATTAAGAAAGAAAAAGAAATGAATTAGGTCTTAGTTTGCATTTATCTTTCGTGTCATTAGAAAGGCGCTGCTAGGAACAACGGATCTCTGATTTTAATCCACCCTAGAATCCAGCATGCTTGATAGAATTTGTGTGATTGGTTTGCATGTGTGAGGCCCAATTAGTGGCCAATTATCATCGTAATGTGCATGGTCTCAAAGAGCATCTAGAATAGCTTGCATTTTCTGAATTTGAAATGTTCTTTCATTTGCATAGCATTTAGAAAATGAGCATGAATGCTATATGATGCATTTATTTTATGTACATTAAAAGGAACCACACACACCACTTGGCACTTAAACGCTAGTGAGTTGGGCTTGACATCCAACCACTAGTAGGGTTCAACGACGGTGGGCGTAACTTCCATCCATTGGCCCAAATCCCATGAACCTTTTGGATACTAGACCAATACCGGATCTGAGAACCTTTCGTACCCTAGAAAATTTGCATGTATTCTCTTCGGAGGGTATAACACTGACTAGGGGAAAATGGGTGAGGATCTGGGAGGACCTGTGCTCCCTGACCATGTGTGGGCTTCATTACCACACATTATAGGTTGGATTACATGACTTGGAGTTCATAGCCAAGTTGTCGAGCTGCGAGCGTACAGGTGAAAGCCATTAAACTGAGAATAAAATCCAACAAGTTTTGCAAAACATGATAAGAGTTTCTACACTGATACAACAAATCTTGAAAACACATCAAATAGTTTAGGACTCACTTTCAAAATTTAAAATGAGATAATCATTATTGTATACCTTGTTTTCTTAATAATAAAAGATACATCTAGATGCTAGGTACACAATGGTGGATACATGGGGTGGTCAGAAAAGGTCTAAACCTAACATCGATGACCAACCCCTAACCAATTCACAATAGCACGTGTCAATTCCTCAACCACATGAGCGAACCGAACGTCATTCGGCAAGCATCAGAGGAGATAACTCGACACGAGGGGAGCCTGTAGAGCATACCCTAGATAGAGGAGCTTTAGTACACTCCTCTAGGCATAGGATAGAATAGGAAGCCTTCTAGCATGAGGGTGTTCCACTCGAGAGCCATTACCGAGACCGCAATGCACGCGCATCCATGGGATCGGCCGAAGAGTTTGTTGTGCAGGGGACCAGGTTGGTGCCCCTACGTACTAAGTCCATAGGAGGATCCATGGCTCCACCTTCTGAGTATAGAAGGACTAGAGATCCACCCATTCAGGGGTAGGCAGATAGGCTCGCTACCGAGCATAGGTCTAACCATACTCCCATGCGTGGTCCACCATGCAAGATCACCATTGATATATCAAAGGTGGGAGATAATGGCACACCACCACATGAGCGATGGTGGTCTAGATAGCTAGAGGGTCTAGGTAGTGTTTTAGAGCAGCTAGGCTGCAAGCCTTCCGCTCCACCCACTCATGCCCCGAGTGAGCATAGCGTGAGTGTCGTCAAGACTACTAGAGAGCATGGAGAGGCTTCTAAGCACCCTCATGTCACACACCCACTATCTATGCATGGTGGTTCATAGTATAGGACACAATAGGATGCCAATGCCATCTTCATAGATAGAGGCAAAGGCACAACACATCAGTTCGATGGGTACAGAACCCACAAGGTCGCTCGTACAGAGCAGGGATACCAGAGGCCTCCCACGGTCGATCAGATCGATAGGTCACATCGATTGGTATCGGAGCAGAAATGCCAACTCCTCCAAGATCAATTGGAGGATGCTCGCCTAGAGAGGTAGCGCATTGAAGATGAAAATATTCAAGTGTAGAGGCTCATTAGATAGAGGCTATATGAGTAGCGCATGCACGAAGAGCGTATCCTTACCTAGAAGGAGCACATGGAGCAGGAGGATAGGTTAGCTAGGGTTGGCCTATATCCTCATGATGAGCATAGAGAGTGTGTATATAGGAAGGCTTTATCGCAAGCCGATATGCATCAAGAGCAAAGAGATGCTCGTACTCATGCTAGTGCTAAACAGAGGGAGCGACCACCATCGCTCGATAATCAAAGGCAGAGGCAGCATGAAGAAGTAGAGGGAGATGGATACGAGCAAGAATATCCTGAGAGCTCTCGAGCTGAGGAGGAGGAAGAGCAATGCCCTCCATATCGTACGAGGAAGATAGTACCTCCTAAGCCACCTCCACGTCAACTTAGGGAGGAGGACTTTCTATCTTCGGAGGCCTATAAGGCCTTAGCCGAGAAGATCAAAGCCATCGAGAGACAAGGCACGACTATTCAAAAGCTGACATTAAGGAAAATTCATAATGAGCCTTTGGATCCTTCGGTGCCTACTTCGGCTTACCCTGAGCATTTTGATATGCCTAGGTTGGACAAGTTTAAGGGTGATGAAGATGCACAGGAACATGTCACGAGATTTCTGGATGCTTGTTTTTAGATAGCAAGCAATGATGCATTGTTGTTGCATACGTTCATCATGACACTTTTTGGTCTAGCCTGAGAGTGGTTCAATCAGCTAAAGAAACATAGCATAATTGGTTTCGAGCAATTAGTTGATGCCTTTCTTGAATGCTATTCCTTTGGCATCAAGAAATAGGCCAATATTTCCGATCTGGCTGCGCTAGCTCAACGCGATGATGAGCCAATAGAGCAATACAAAAAGAGATGGAGGAGACTAATGGTAAAGTTGCCATTCCCTATTCTTGCCATAGAGTTAACCCAAATTTTTATGAAGAGTTGTGCCAAGCACATCTCATTACTATTGTAGCTATAGCAGTATCCTACATTCGAAGAGGCTTTGGCACAAGCCAAAGTGATTGAGGACATCAAGTTGTAGGAAGGCAACTTGAAGCTCAAGAATAGGAGAGAGGGACAAAAGAAGAGTACCACAAAACAACAGGGCAAGCAGGCCCATGTGAATCAAGTGGTGTTGAATCTCCAGAGGGAGAACAAGGGGCAACAAAAATAGAATTATCAGGCCCAACCTCCTCCTACGCAATATGACAAGCGCAACAACAATTATAAGGGCAAGAACAAATATCAACGCCCACCTCACCAGTTCACACCATTGATGGAATCACTGACGTCAATTTTCCATCAACTGTGCGAGGCCAAGGCAATTAGATTACCCAAAATCAAGATGATAGACCCCAATCAACCCAAACCAAAGGGGTACCAAGAAGATCTATTTTGCATTTTTCATCGAACGAAAGGCCATGACATTGAGGTGTGCTGGAATTTCAAACACATGGTGTAAAATATGATTGAAAAAGGTGAGCTTGTAGTGCCACACAACCCATAGGTGCCCGATAATCAGAATATGGGGATTTACAAAAACCCCTTGCCAAATCATGAGGCACCTCGCAACAATGTTGGCCAAGTCAACCAGGTGCGAGTCGAACCACCTACCCAGGGGTTCGTAGGCATGGTGAACATTGTCACTAGGCATGGGAGATATGAACAATAGAATCAACCTCATGCTCCCATTCAAATACAAGCCACATCGAATCAACGGTCGATGCAGAATATTCCAGGCCCACCAACAAGACCGGTGGTGACCATAAGGAGCAGGTTGGTCCAAAACCTGCAGATAACTCCTACGAAGTTGTCAATATATGAGCTAATACAGTAGTCCCCGAGGCACAGGGAGACTCTTATGGATATTTTGAGGTCCATTGAAGTACAATCCTAGGATGCACAAGCATTTACTAATTTCGTGGGACATGTACAGCAGTGTCAGGAACCGATGATCCAATTTTATGATCATGAGATAAGGATGGTTTCTACAACTACGGCTGACCCACCATTGCACATAATCGCATGTGTTAATCACATGCCATTTAAAAGGGTCTTGATCGATACCGGCTCATCGATCAACATAATAACGACCAAGGCGCTGAGTCATTTGAAGCTACCTAAATCACACATTGTGCCCACTACATTTACATTGAGAGCATTTAATGATGCACTATGTTTGACTATTGGCACAATTATCCTACCCATGCAGGTAGGCTTGAAGACCATCTCTATGATGTGTCATGTGATAGAAGGGGCCATGCAGTACAACATATTACTCGGTAGGCCTTGGATTCATGAAATGCGTTGCATTCCCTCGATATTGCATCAATGTGTGAAGTATATTCACGAGGGACAGGTTCACGTAGTGGCATCGGATGAAGAACCATTTAAGTTCATGAACCTAGTAGATTTTCCTGGGGGTTTCATACTCCCGTAAATGCACCTGGATGTTTGGTCGTCATTGCCAATAAAGAAACTAGGAGGTAAACTAGTAGTATGTGCTCAACCAATGCCATCTGTGTCACATAGATCGGAGCACACCACTGCCACTTCCTTGAAACCATCGACATCAGTCATGCATCGGGATGACAGGAAGTTGAAGGTAAAAATGGGCAAGAAAGAGGAGCATGAGCCCGAGCCAATCATCGAGGAGGTTCCCATTCCTATGGAAGTTGAGGAACCCCAAGACAAAGCCGAGGAGGCACCTCAGCCTGCCTCACCTGCATCTTCAGTAGGGTCATCCGCACCATGGGTGATGGTACATCTCACTAATACTAGATTAGGTGAGTACCTTGTGCAGAATGTAACCTTTGAACTGATTCTAAAGACTGCGCAAGAGATGGGTCGACCATCTGCTCATCGTTACCTAGTTGGATCGGTGGTTCCATTGGGAGAGCCACCTAATCAAACTAATTTCATCTATGCGGGGCTAGACCAGCTTCCAACGTGAGAGCCCATGGATGAAGATGATGAGGAACCTTTCACTATAAATATTCGTTATCTATCCAATCCAGAGTATGCCATGCATATTTTTGAGCTATATCATTGGCATGGATACGACCTTGGTCTCTTTGAACAAGGATGGAGGACTTTGCTGGAACCTCATTATCAGTTAGTCACTGATAGGTTCGGTTTAGGGTTACAGATACGAGGGCAGGATGATTTGCTCATAGCATCCCTAGATCATCTGTACCTTAGTATGGCGGACGATGTGGATTTTAATCCATATCATCTAGATCCTTCAATATTCTAGAGGAATCACCCTATGATATTTGTCATCACCGCTGAGCCACTCGAAGATCATCATGAAGGGCTCCTTGAGCAGACTGAGATAGAAATGAACCCCAGAGATCACCTGGGACACCAAACCCGTGATGTAGTCGATGACACAGATGTGCAGGGGTGTAACCCCATTACTGTATGTGATCTCGAGCTAGGAGATCTTTGTAATGAAGATGGAGCGGAGTCCACCTCCGATATGAGTGGACTAGGCTATGATGCAGATGAGGAATCCTCAAATGATGATGAATCTAGGGATGAAGTCGAAGGTGCCTATGAGAGGCCCTGGCATGCACGTCATTTATTGCCTATTGAGTTGGTACAGGTTACCAAAGAGATCCTTCCCAATATTGATCATTCAGGGGAAGAAGCAGAGCTAGATTTCTTGGCGATGTCACACTTACGATATAATTATCCAGTCTATCCAGATAGTGATGACAATGATCAAGCGATCAGATTCATGGGGCCACATTTGCCAGAGCACCCCCTAGGAGTAGGGGCAAATGAAGGATTCTATTATGACAGTGATGAAGAAGATGAGTTAGAGAGGGCCTACCTTGGTCCTCCTTATTTGCGTTACCATCATCAACCCATCGACATTGATGAGGTCTATCGGCAGCTACGTGTTGGTCCTCGTCTGAGAGCAAGACGGTTAAACTTGGATCAAATTCATCGGTTGGTTAATCCCCTTCCACCAACCTACATGGAGCTCCATGAGCCAAATGATCCTATTTTGCATTCAGTGCATAGGGAGGATCTGGTTGTTTGTAGTCCTCATAGGGAAGACCCCTTTGTACCTATGCCATTAGAGCTAGATCATGGGTATGAGGACTATGCAAATTTTGTAGAGGTCGGTCTGTGTGGTCCTGGAGATCAATTCCATTCCATAAACATGGTCTCCATTGATTTGACCACTCCACTCCACAATCCAGTAGATCCGTCCAAACCATTGTATCTTAACAAAGATGATATCTACTGGGATCATGATGATTCACCTGTTGAGCCTAAGGATTTCTTCCCCAATGAAGAAATGTTGCAACCTTTCCATTTTATGCACTAGGTTGTGCATATGATATTTATCATGCCAAAAATACTTCCAACGTGAAACCGATCAACCCGATTGATGACATCCATTTGATTCCTATGCCTCATGAGCTTGAGGAGGGATCACATCTGTCAGTAGAGGAAACCTTTGAGGTGGATATCAGTAATGATCCCGCCAGTGCAAATAAGGTTAAATTTGGAGATATTCTCACTCTAGATGAGTGGGCCACCCTCATCCCTCTACTGAAAGAGAGACCAAATTTTTTTGCTTGGACGTACAAGGATATGCCAGGTCTAGACCCGAAATTGGTTACACATAACCTTTCACTAGATCTGATGAAGAAGTCGTTCAAGCAAAAGCTTAGAAAAATACACCCAACAGTAGCCTTAATGGTGAAATATGAGCTACAAAAGTTGTTGGATGTGGAATTTGTGATCTCCATCGACTATCTAGAATGGGTGTCCAATATGGTACCCATGGGAAAAACCGATGGAAGAATCTATATTTGCATGGATTTTAGAGACCTAAATAAAGCAACACCTAAAGATTAATTTCCATTACCCAATATTGATGCTCTTGTAGATGCAATTATAGGTCACGAAATGCTCTCCTTAATGGACAATTGTTTTGGTTACAATCAAATTTGGATTAAACCCAAAGAATGGCATAAAACTGTATTTGTAATGCCATGGGTAACATTTTGCTATAAAGTTATGACATTTAGCTTCAAAAATGTTTGTGCCACATATCAGCGAGCCATTACATACATTTTTCATGACTATATGCACAAAATTCTGGAATATTATATCAATGAATTTTTGGCCAAGTCATTGCTGCGAGAAGAGCATGTAGAGGTCTTAATAAAAGTCTTTGATCACTTGATAGAGCACAATGTCAAGTTGAATCCTAAGAAGTGCGTATTTGGCATAACTTTTGGAAAATTACTAGGATTCATCATCTCTAAGAGAGGCATTGAAGTAGACCTAGCGAAGGTCAAGGCCATTTTGGAAATGCGTCCTCCCACCAATATTAATGAATTAAGGAGCCTTCAGGGCAAGGTAGCCTTGATAAATCTATTTATCGCCCAACTATCAGATAAATGTTGACCCATGAATCGAATGCTACATAAGGGAGTACCATTCAATTGGGATGAGGATTGCAAGGTAGCCTTCACTAAAATAAAGCAATATTTGGTGATGCTACCAGTACTAACTCCACCAAGGCTAGATGTGCCTTTTCTGCTATATATATCGGCAACCAACTTTGCATTTGGGACCATGTTAGCCCAAAAGAATGTGCAAGGCAAGAAACAAGCCATATATTATATTAGCTAAACCTTGGTGAGTTACGACCTAGGATATGCATATGTTGAAAAGTTGTGTTTAGTAGTGGTGTTCGCTATGAAGAAATTATGGAATTACATGCTAAGTCATATGACATATATTATATCAAAATAAAATCCTTTGCAGTACATGATGAGTAAAACTTATCACAATACAATGTACTACAAATTGGATCATTTTATTGACAGAATTCGATCTGGAATTCATAATCCAGAATTTCATTAAGGTATAGGTCATAGTGGATCAATTAGCTAAGGCACCACTGTCAAATAGTAGGCCTCTAACAATTGAGCTTCCGGACGATGCAGTCTTCGTCATATCTGAAGCTCCCAAACTTGAAGAACCAGAGAACAATGCTGATATGACTCTGTTCTTTGACTATTTGAATTATGAACAATGAGGTGGTGCCGAAATAGTGTTCTTCATGCCGCAAGGATTTCCAATGCCCTTGTCATTCAAGTTGGATTTTTCGTGCACCAACAACAATGCTGAGTATGAAGCCCTACTACTGGACCTCCACATAGTCATCGCCATGAATATTAAGATATTGAACACATTTTGTGACTCCTTTCTCATAGTAAATCAAGTCAAGGGGCTTTCTCAGTGTTGATGTCCCATACTGAAAACCTATAAAGCTCTAGTTGACACATATTTGGCCAAATTTGAATGGTATGATATTAAGGCAATCCCTCAATCATAAAATAGGTTTGTAGAAACCATGGCATATTTGGGATCTCTAATCCCTTAGAATCCATCTATTGATTTCACTACCATCCATGTCAAGATGCTCTCGCATCCAGCAGCGAAGCGTGCAACCTATGATAATAGAGAATCGATAAATATGATCAGTGTAGAACCAAGAGCTGAATGGTTCTGCAAAGCTGAAGACTTTCTTAAGAAGGCACCCTAGGGGTCATTAACCTCTCAAAGTCCTATGGGGAGTGGTATGACCATTCACCATAAGGTTGTTTCAAAGTTTGCATTTGCAAAGGTAAATACATAGGGGGAGCAAGTCGTCTTAGCAGTCAAAGTTGAGATTTATCAAAATTGGATGTCACAAATTAAAGACTTCCTAAAGCTTAGTATAATCCTAGAGGGATTACCACGTACCACAAAGCACACATTTAAACATAAGGTAGCTAAATATGTCTTAATAGGATACATTTTGTACCGACAAGGCTATGATGGAGTTCTCCTTCATTGCCTAGAGCCTCAGGAGGAATCATGGGCAATTTTGTAAGCCCATTATGGTACGTGCGATGGCCATTTCAGTCGTATGGCCATCGTCAAGCGCATACTTCGAATGGGATACTATTGGCCCACTATGGAGGAGTACAATGTGTATGTCAATAAATGCCTTAAATGCTAGCATCACGCTAATCTTACGCACTTGCCATCGTAGGACTTACAGCCCATCCATGTAGCTTGGCCATTTTATTAGTGGGGATTAGATCTTATAGGCAAGATCTCTCCTCCGTCATCGGGCCAACATACATTTATAATCATTGATACTAAGTATTTTACAAAGTGGGTGGAAGAAATACCCTTAACAATGACAACTGGAGCTCGTATAACAGAGTTTATATTAGAGCATATCATAAGTCATTTTGAGATTCCATCCAAAATAATATCGGATAATGGAACATCTTTTAAGAAAAAAACTATGAGAGCTTTGACATCTAAATATAGAATCAAATATATTTTTGCGACTCCATACTATCTGCAAGAAAACGAGCAAGCTAAATCTTCAAATAAGATAGTGGTGGCCATCTTGAAAAAAATGGTACAAGAAAACCACAAAGACTGGCATATCCAGCTGCCCCTTGCATTATGGGCTTACAAGACTAGTATTCGGATGCCCACTAGGGCAATGTTGTTCTCACTAGTATATGGTGTTGAGGCCATTATGCCCTTGGAATTAGAAATTCCAATGTTGCGCATCATATTGAAAGAGTTCATCGATGATGACACTGTGTAGCAAGCTCGATTGGATCAACTAACGCTACTTGATGAACGTCATGTGAATGCCCTGGAGAATCTCTATGTTTATCAGGAGTGACTAAAATGATCTTAGAATATCAAAGTCCACCAGAGAGACTTTGAATTTGGGGATCTTATCTTGAAAGAGAACCAACATAACTCTAATTTACCACTAGATATGTGAGACAAACATGTGGCTAATTGGCTAGGACCTTACATCATATCTAAAAATATTGGTCTGGGTACTTATCACCTAACTTCGCTAGGGGGTGTTGAATAGCTTGAACCTATCAACATCATCCATATTAAGGCATTTTATGGTTGAAGAGCATAGTAAAAGGCTTTGAGGGTTTACTTGTAACTTCTCAATCATCCTAAAAATATCCAAACACTATCATAAGTAGTTTGGTCAATCAAAAAGCCCCAAAGGTGTTTGTAAGCCCTTTGGTCAACCTAAAAAACTTTGAGGGTTTGTTTAAAACCACTCGGTCATCCCAAAAGGCTCCAAGGGTTCCTAAAACTACTTGGTCATGTCAGTCAAAGGCCTCGAGGGTTTTCTTATAATCGCTCTGTCATCCTAAAAAGCTCCAAGCTCACCTATGAGTATTTTGGTCAATCAAAAGGCACCAAGAGTTTTTGAAAAACTTCTTGGTCAACCTAAAATCTCCAAGGATTCTTAAAATATCACTTGGTCATCCCAAAAAGAACCAAAGGTTCTCATAAACCCTTTGGTAAAACCCCAAAAGGCTCCGAGGGTTTTCTTAAAAATGCTTAGTCACCCTAAAAAGCTCCAAGGATTTTGATGAAAAATTGCTTGGTTAATTTAAAGGCTCCAATGACATTTCCTCACCAGTTGGTCACTCCTAAATGCTCCAGAGGCATGTACTTGCCATTTGATCAGATATGAGGCTCAAAATTATAAAATCCAAAAAAAATGGTAAAGCATAAAATCCAAAAACATTTGCTTTTGCATTTGAATTTTGCATTATTATTTTTGCATTCACACATGCATTCACTACATTACTACATTTCATATAGGCATTATTCATCTATTTCATTCAGTAGTAGGAGGGATTATGTTTGTTAGTCTTCAAAATGACACCATGTTTGTGTTTAAAGCATGCATCTCTGCATTTATCATGATCCATCATTCATGTGAGTAATTGTGTTTTTCAACACAACCTATAATGTTTCTATGGAGATATAATAGGGTTTTCTGATCACTCAACCATACCTAGTAGCCTTATCAAGAGTTGGTAGAAAGCTTGCTTTGCTTTTGTAGCTAAGGTTCAGTTAGTATAGCCCTTAGCATATCAGAAGCCTATCACTAATCAACAAATTAAACAATCCTAACAAGGACTAGGGGAAGATGAAAGCCACAAAGTAGGACCGGGTATCCTGAAGTGAAAAGAGTTATTCTTGCTTATCCCTTTGTGTAGATGGTATGGGAAATTTTGGCAGTTGGCAAAAGGACAGGTTAGTTTCCTATTCATAATCCCTTGCTTATGATAAAATGAGCAATATCCCTGAGTGCTATCCCACATCAATCCTCATGATTCATACCCTATATCGATATCATAGATCGACTTGCCAGATTGATATCCCATATTGATATCATAAGATTGATATTCTCAATCAATATACCAAAAACAGTTTTCCCAAGTAAATCCCCCAAAGGAAATTTTTTGAAGAAAATTATCAAATACAAATACCGAAAAGTGGAGATCGAATGAAGATCAAAAAACAAGCCTAAATTAAAGTTCAAAGTGAAGATCAAATGAAGATCATAAATCAAAGTTCGAGTGGAGATCAAATGAAGATCCAAAATCCGGTTCGAAGAGAGATAAAATGAATATCCAAAGATAGTTCAAAATGAAGATGGAATCGACTTCCTTGCTTTACTACATATGAGCAAGTATCTTGAAAATTGAAGGATAGAAAGGAATGATCCTGAATCCCTAGAATTATCGGCACTACTGTACCTTACGCATGATGATATTTTTGATGCATTAGCACCTCGGTTATGAACAAGACCAATGTTTGAATGTGGAAGAGCTAGATTCAGGTGTCCTGCATTGCCTAGTGGCTTAGTCCAACTAAAATCTAAACTTGTTATTGGATAAGACATTTTTGGAACCCTTATCTTAGTAATGGGCTGAAATAATCCCACCTGACATGGGGAAATTCTCGTGTCTTATCTTAAAATAATCATGTGCACACACAGGGATAATGAACAGTTAGGGCCTATCCTAGAAAAAGCCTATTATCTCAGAAGTTTAGTGTGGTTAGTTTGCAAATTTTGATAGGTTTATTAGGGTGTTTGAGTCTCATGGAAAACATAAAAATTTTATCTCATAGCAAAAAAATATCAAATATCGCAAACCATATAAAATCATCAAATTGCAAAGTATCAAATCCATGATACATCATCATATAGAGCACAATCAATATATAGGATAGATACCAGATGAATATTAGAAATAATATTTAGATGGCCACTGATATATCTTGCATAGCTTTCAAATTTGTAAAAGAAAATATAATGACACATTATATCATTCGCATAAAACAACTGCATTCATTGCATTTCATATATGGGTGATTAATTGATTAAATTCTTAAATTAAGGATTTTTAATTACATTCATGATTTTTATACATTCTGTGGTGTCGTCCATTAGATTGATAAACATATTTGCATTCATTCCTTATGTTTTAAGTGATTAAAGCATATAGGTTCATTTACATGATTACAGGTTCATTTACATTAGATTACCATCATGTAAATAAATCATTACATACATTAATGCATACAATAAAGAAATATCAAATATGTGTTAAGAGAAAACATTGCATCCATATGCATCCATCATTAATCACACATCTAAGCATATAGATCACTACATATCAACATCATCATAAATCAAATAGCTATCTAGTTCATGTCATCCATACATCACATCATATAGTGTCAAATTAACATAAGCATTGCATCCATGTGCATAACATAAACATAAAATTAAAATATATAAATCAAGAACACATCATGATCCATAAATTATCAAGTCATATCATATATAAATATGTGTCTCAAAGTACATCAGATGAATACAAAATACCCGCAGGCTACAATCGTGAAGGTTCTTGACATTACACCACAAATGATACTTGTGCAAAATGTAGCTATGATATGACAAAAGCTCTAGATCTGGCTGGCTCCCCCTAAAATGGAGCTCTCACCACCTCCCTCAGCCCTGTGACTTGGAGCCTACTCTATAGTTGGATCTCGTGCTTGATGTGCACCCTACTGAGGGCCCTGTGTACCACCTAGTCTGAAGAGGCCTAGCACATGAGATACTGGTATGTCCAGGTGGCTAGTCCTATGGCTAGAGGTCATTCATGTCTCCCTATGAATCTTGTGCAAGTTGTCACCATGTGTGCTAGATGACCTATGCATCCTCTTTATCCAGTGGGTCCCTTGGCTAGAGCTAGTTGTGCACTGCCCCGTAGTACTAGACCTGGTCTGCTGAGACCCTACAACATGAGAATCCTCTAGGACCATACCTCCAATCAACCTGATGTAGCCCTCTAGTTGGTCTATACGGGCTACCCTGCTAGTATGTCTATCATTGCCCTCCTCCATGAGGGCTTGTAAACATCGGATCTGTAACATGGGATCTCGACCGCCAGGGAGCACTGGCACTAGTGCTACGGGTGGTGCCATGAAAACACAAGAAGATGAAGGATCTCCCCTCTAAGCCTGGGCCAAGTCCCACTCTACTATAGCTGTACCCAGTCATACCTCTACCAAATCATGCACACTAGTAAGCTCCTAGACCCTCCCCTCTACTACCTTAGCCTATGCAATCAGGCTAGTGATCTCTTGCTCTACCTGAGTCAGCATACGATCTCTATCAGTCAGCTGTGCCCATATAGTAGAAATAGTGGTGTCTCATTTCATCTATTTCATGATATATCTATCGAGATGACTCTGCAAGTTAGCAACCTAAGCCAGGAGCAGCCCCTCTGCATTGTCATGAGGGACCTCACCCTCCTCTGGAGCCTCATTGTCTAGATTGACCTCAAGAGCCTCCTCGGTGATGGCCTCTATGCCCCATCTACCCTCTATCCACTGGCGCACCTTGCATCCATCAAGATCTGCCTCTACCTCTACCTGGTCTAGAACTCTACCCAAAGGCCCCAATCCATGCCATTGGAGCATGGACCACCATCTATCATATGTTGGGGTGGTAGCAGCCCTGTCAACCCCAGTCTCCTAGAAGTCATTTGGCTCATCTCCTAGAGATGAAGGTTGAATCCATGGTAGATCCTGCTCTAATTCCAAGCATCAATACACAAATGGGATCTCTGGGATGTCCTGCACTTTCCTGAACTAACACAAGAAGTGAGAGTAGAACTGATACTCTCTAATATAGGCCTTTCGGCTAAGTAGCCACCTATATTTATGAGCCTATCAAAGCCACTCACCAACCTTAGCCCATGCTGGGAAATCCATGTACGGCCGCCACTCAATTTTGTCTGGTCCAAGTGATCTGAACCATGTAATATAATGTTGGATGTCACCAGCATGGGTCCTACTCCTAAAATCCTCCTCCTCATGAGGCCAGTATGTAGCATAGCACTTATGGTCATCATCGATATTTGTGATGTGTAGTGGTAGCTCTCTAGCATGCTCTATCTTGATGTTCTTCTAGCCCCAAATCTAGAGTAGAAGGCTATAGTTGATGACCCAGTGGCTCCATTCAGTGATCTGATATAGCTCTCTATACAACTAGCATAAAAGGGTGCTCCACTAGGCTAGTTGCAATGACTGATCCACTGAGCTCTAAACCACTCTATGAATAGTGGCCAGGATGTTCCAGAGAATCCTCACACCTGAGGAGTTTGGAAGAATAAATTACACCACCAGGTGCATAAATATGACCTCACGTACAAATAATATGTTCTTCCCCTACCAGTATTTGATATGGACTCCTCCATGATCGATACTGCACTAAGCCTCCTAGCTTCGATCACCAAATATAGCATCAAAAATGGGCCCTTTGGGCCCAGAAGTAGAAGAGATGATGGCCTCACCATCAATGGGGATCTTGAAGATCCTACAGAGGTCCTCCAGTGTAACAGTAATTTCACCTTTAGGTAGGTGAAATGTGTTGGTACGTGCATTCTAGCACTGGGCCAATGTAGTCAGGTAAGCTTGATCCACCCTAATCATAGGTAGATATGTAGCCAAAGTTGATGGCTCTGAACCATCACTCCTTGGGAGTGAGCTCTCCATGAAGAGTCTTAAGGATGTCATGCTCTTGAGCTCTAGAGGTCAACCTCTAAAATAAAAATCATAATATAATATAAAAGCTAGCTAAAAACAAGCAAAAACATTTAAAAATGACCTAAAAATCATCAAAAAAAATCTAAAAACTAATAAAATTACAAAAACATGTCATGAGGCAGTCATAAAAATTAAAAATGTCACTTAGACAAGTCAAAAATGCATTAAATGACATTATTTACCTATTAAACCTTAGAAAAATTAAAAATTTGATAAAATTTTCCTAAAGTTTGTGAATCGCGGGTCAACCCTACGGTCCGCGTGTGGTCAAAAATTGATCATTGGGATTTTAAATGCGAACCGCAGCTAGTAGCTATGGTCCGCGATTGATCAATTGTGAACCGCAGCTGGTACCTGCGGTCTCTGACTGAGATCCTGCCCGGATCATGTCTGCTGCTAAAAAACAAAAAAAAATAAAAAAAAATAAAGCCTAAACTAGCCTAATCTAGCATGAGGTTCATTACCAGCAGTTTAATTAGGTTCAATTATATCATTTCTTAATGAGGTCAATTTTACTGGTAATGGATGTGAGGTCTTGGTTTCGAATTACCTTGCCGTCACCTCAACCACCGTGGCTAGATGAAGCTTGCCCACGGCCTGCCATCGTGCGGTGTGTAGGTGTGAGTGTAGAGTTTGATAGTTTTAGGTCAATTCTCAGTTGTCACTGTCAAGCTCTCCAATTGCCAATCATTGTCAAGGAATAATGAAAGAAATTTGAAAATTGAGCTTTTATAAGCTTTTCTTATTCTACACAGACTGCAGGCCCTAGCTGCGGTTCCCAAAATTGTAAATGGGAATTGCAGATCCTATCCGTGGTTTGCAACTGGTAGCAAAGCTGGTCAAATCCCACCGTGGAAAGGTCTAAAAAAGCAAATTAATGACTTCCATTGGATCAAATTTTTAAAAAGAGCAATCAATGTTGCAAATTTGGTGATGTTCAAAGCACCATGATCAATTAAAAAAATCAAAATTAACAACAAAAAAATCAAATAATTAAAAACACCAAATACACCTCGTATTCAGTAATTTACCCTATACACTTGGTGGTTGCAGGGACTTGCACTCCATGCAATCTGAAAAGATGAATAAATTACCATAAGGACATTTGGGGTAAAATTATCATCATTGATATGATATGGTTCTTTTCAATCCCTAAGAAGGCCTTCGCGGCTAGACTTCCCCACAGGAATGAGGCATTTCATGTCATGTCTTCTATGAAATTTTTTAGTAGATCATTGATAACTTGATTCAACACAAATCTAATTGGATTTGTATAAATTTGATTCTCTAAGATGCTTATTGTAGCCTGACTGCTCCATGGGTTAGGAATGTGCAATTACTATTAATAGTTGGAATCAAAATCTGAACTAGGCCTAGCCAAGGCATTAATATGCTCAAATCTAAATTTGTTCAAATCATCCATGGTGGTCAAACGATATCGTCGCTTTAATCATTGTCATTACCCTCATCGACTAGTCATTTGAGGGGGTAGTCATAATATCAAATCATAATCAAAATCAAAAGAAGATCTTATCAAAATTGTGTTTGTCCTTACGAATCATTATCAACAACTATCATAAGCTTACCACTTTGCTTGGGGTAAATAGAAAATATGATAATTTGTTTGTATCTCTTCTCCTTTTGATTATATAGGCCTAACTCCTATTGTAGCATCAAATGCTACTCGAATGACTGATGATAAGTGCAAGCTTTTCAAATATAAGCCTTTCACCCAGTTGGAAGCAATGATTCCAATATGTGCATCCTTTTGCAGGACATGGGACATCTAATGTTGATCTGACTAATGATCATCATAGAACCTTCGACATCATTTTAGGAGGTATATTTTTGCTCAGCATTGTTTGATCTCACAATACATATAAAAAGGGCATCTATAGACACCAAAAATGCATCATGTCGAGGGCGACTACTCATATGGATATGCTACAAGACCATATGAAGGATCTTGGACATACTCCAATATAGAGCAGTGGTTCTAACCACTCAATTTGGGCTCCTTAAACTAAATAGTCTGAACCGCAGCCTAGACCTATAGTTTATAGGTTGAACCGCAGCTTAGACCTGTGGTTTACATTCTACACCGTAGTTGTAACCTATGGCCTTAACTAAATTTTAGTTGGCATTCAATCTAAGCTAAATCAGTTTGAACGGCCATTTGATCTAGAAGACAATGGTTAGAGGACGAAAGCTTCCATTCCAACTATCCTAACCACCCCCTATTGATCTTGGATTCTCCATGAATGCACCCCTATCCCTTGGGTAATCCTATAAGTACCCCTTAGAATTAGGGTTAACAAGGAGAGAGAGCATTGGAGATTTGAGCAGTGAAGCCTTATCGAATTGTACACTCAATCGAGTATACTAAGAGAGAGCTATTGCACTTATCCCCTACCTACTTGCCAAGATTCATGATGAATTGCATTATGGATGCCCTAGGAGCCTAGGAGAGCTAAGAAGCACATATTTAGGAAAATGAAGGCCCTTCACAATGAATCAACTGCCAAATCAGTCTGAGGACACTGAAGGCGACCATTGAACATCAATTTGGACAATGAGGTCAAGCCCACTACCCTTGAAATTGAAGGTAAACCTATTATATTGCTAACTGTGGCTTTCATCCATGGTTTACAGTGTAGACTGCTCATCAGAGTTGTGGTTTGCAGCAGAGGTCTCACCACCTTACCTTTTTTATTTTTGTCCGACTAGTTAGCTTAGTTTAGCTATTTCCATGGTTCAATTGTAGTTTAGCAGACTTCTGACCGGTAGAACTAGGTTAGAATAGTTTCTTTATGTTAAGCATCAAATAGGACATTAATGGATTCTTTATGCACTTTCATGCTTTATTTCACATTATTGGTCCATGCATAGTGTAGATGTTGTTTTCCTTTATGCAATCCCATAAATCTTGATCTAATTAACATAGTTTAGAAGTTTTTTTCATGCTTTCTTGATTATACATGTTTAATGGTATCTTTATGCATTTTTCTAAAAGGGCCTCATAATGAGAGGTTGCCTATATTTTTGACACTTTTATGTTGTTTCTTGATCCCAGGGAATAGATTCGAAGGATATTCAACCATCAAGTTGCTTCCTCAACGCGAAGAAGAGGGCAACTCCACCCTAGAGCAGTTTGTAACTAGTTGAAAAGCAACATTAATGCGCCTACCCTATTGAGAGCTTTGGCATTGTATTAATCATATCATCATTTGGGTGACCCTAAGAGGGACATGATTGTAATCGGGAGTCTGCAATTATTAATACAAGAAACACTTATTTTTGTTGAATCTATGCAATATTACCATTTTATGCTTTGAATGATCAATTATGATATAATACAGTAGATGGGTGCATGCTTTTTGGTTAGATCAATACGTCAAGCAAGGGTTTATTGTAAAGAAAAGGTTTATAATATTTATTTTCAAATACTATAAATAAGGATCAACAGGTTAAGAGTGCTTGGGATAATTTTTTGGAATAAGGTTATGGTCATGGTTTAAAAGAGAAGAGACAATATTCTAATATTTTTAATAATATAATACTTGGGCCAAAAGGATTTATTTCTTAAAAAGAAAAAGAAAAATATGGAAAGGTTTATTTTGCAAAGATCAAAGGCTTAAAGAATAATATTATAATATTCTTTAAATATTATAATATAAATGTTTTAATTGTTTGAGACACTAAAAAGACTTTGAGGGAACACCTTAAACATTTCTAAGAGCCCGACAAGATTATTTTTGAAAGCATCGACATTTTCACAAAAATATTCAAAATGCATATAAATAAAGGTGGATTTAATACATTCGATTAACGATTCTTTTGGCTATTTTTTTATGTGCATGCAAAATTTCAAATATCTTTTGTGTAGTGAAATAGAAATAAAAATAAGGAGAATATTTTGTGAATCAAAACTAGGAACAAATTTTACATTGTTGCATTTGATTCTCAAGTGGGTGGCTAGCCCAACTGGTCACTAGGCTAGCGATAAGGTGTTGGGGGTAGAGAGGTTGTAGGGTCGAATTTAGGGGTATATGTTTTGCTTGGCAGTGTTGGAAACTATTTTTATTGGCACACAAAGAACCTTGGATGATACACAGTTATTGTTGTTACCACCCGTTAGGGTAGCCAAGTTGGCTACCTAGCTGTTACTAGGGTGTTGTGTTGGCAGATGTTGTGAGTTCGATTCCCATATGATTTGCTGGCTTGAGTTGTTGAAAGTTTGCAACAAAATTTTTTTCATACATTCACTGGCCTATGTTGTTGAGGTATGCACCAAATTTTTGATTTATCAATGCGTGTTTGAGAAAAAATATTTGTTGTTTCATTCGTCATTGTTACAAGCAAAATTTTGGTATTAATTAAGTAGTGGAGATATAAGGTGTATAAAGAAATATTTTTTATTGTAATGTGTGTATAAATAAAATACTTAGAATATGATTTGAGCATTGTTTAAAAGGTCATATATCTTGTACTTTGAGAGGTGAAATAAAGTGTCTTTGTGCTTATCGTTGTGTGTAATTTTTACTAGCTTAAGCTTGGAGTTATAAGGTGTAAATTGATTTATTTTCAAGCATAATATTTGCATTATAGAAAAAGGGATCCTAGTGTTTTAGAAGCTTATTCTTGAAATATTAAAGAGGAGAAATAAGGCATTGATTTTCTAGATTTATTGTGGACACCTTTTGGAAATATTTGAGTGGATGATGTTTTTATCTATGCTAGAATTTGAAAATCACTAACTAGATTTCCTAAAGGATCAAAAAGGAAATTATTTTTGAGACAGGTTTTTATGGGCCCATTTTCATCAAGACAACTTTATAGATAGGGTGATTTGAGTTTCTTTTCAATGTGTTTTTTCTTAAGGAAATATTTTTGATATCATATGGTGGAGATATAAGGATTAATTTGATGTGAAATGCCTTGATTGATATTGGAAATATATGAGCTAGGATTTGAGAACAAGTTGTGCATGATTATTTAATGTAATTGAAACATATGTGCTAGGGTTTGAAAATAAAATTGTACATGATTATTGAATGACATTGAGACATATTTTCTAGGGTTTGAAATAAATTTGAGCATTGGTTTTGAGTGATATTGGAAATAAAAATGCAAGAGTTATAAATTAACTTTGTGAAAGTGACTTGTGCATTCTTCATGGTTGAATTTGTGATTAATTGAGGACTTGTGCATTGTGATTTATTTTGAAGTGAAGTTACAAATCAACAAATACCAAGTTAGTTATCAAGTGCTAGACTAGAGCTACCTTTAGAATGCAATAAATGTGAGACATGTGAAAGTGATAGACTTAATGAATGTAAAGAACATATTGAGCATTTTTTAGTGCATATCATTCTCTATATGTTCAAGAGGTTAAATGAATTTTGGGTAGAAAATGTCTAAATCACTTTAGTTAAAGAAAGCATATTGAAAAATAGATAAAGAACTTAACTATATCATTATGCAAGATTTGGAAATAAATTTGAGTTTATGTTATGAATATATTTGAGTATGTGTTATCAAAAGATCTGAGCTTGTGTTATGGGTATATTTGAGTATGCGTTATGAGCAGATTTGAGTATGTTTTATGAACATATTTTAGTATGTGTTATGATTAGATCTGAGCTTGTGTTATGAGGAGATTTGAGTATGTGTTATGAGTATATTTCAGCAAGTCTTGAGTGTAGACTTGGAGTAGATCTTAGCATAGTTAAGAGCAAATTTTGGTTAGAGTATTTGCGTAAGTCTTGTGTGTATACTTGGAGCATATTTGAATAGAGTTAAAAGTAGGTTTTGGTAAGTATATTTGAGCAAGTATTATATATAGACTTGGAGCAAATCTGAACAGAGTTAAGAGGATATTTTGATGAGTATATTTTAGCAAGTCTTATATGTAGACTTGGAGCATATTTGAGAAGAGTTAAGAGCAGGTTTTGGTAAGTAGATTTGGGCAAGTCTTGTGTGTAGACTTGAAGTAGATTTGAGCAAAGTTGAGAGCAATTTTTAGAGTAGAATTGAGCAAGCCTTGTGTAAAGGCTTGAAGCAGAGTAGAGCATAGAAAATTGAGGTATTCTATGGATAGAGGCAAAAAAACCAGATCAGATGGGATTGAGGTCTCCTGTGGATAGAGGTCCATAAACTAGAGTGAATGGGATTGAGGTATCTTGTGGATAGAGGTCCACAAACTTGAACATAGGGGATTGGTGTCTCCTTTGGGTTAGTTACCATAAACATTGTAATAGGGAATTTTTTTCGAAGAGATTGGTTGAGAAAATTTATAAGAAATATTTTCTTTTTATATGTAGCCCACATTGGGTGAGCCACATTAAATTTGTGTCTCTCATGTATGTGATGATTTATGCATTATCTCATTATTGTAATTTATGATATTGGATAATACTACTTTGGAAAGTTATTGAAATTGATAATATTGGATAATATTTGGAAAGAAAAGTGATGGGGGACGGGAAAACACGCTCTTACCACTTCCAAATTTTCTTCTATTAAATCGGGAAAATTTACATACATAAACAGCCTGCAGGCTCTACATTAACCAGCGCTCGGCTTGGTTTTCTCTCAACTCTATCTCCCAGCATGTTCTTCGATCCACCACCCCTATTACATAAAAACTGGGTTTTTATAGAGGCCCTGACCCTCTGAAACATATTTCAAAAAATCGGTCCACCAACCCGATTTATGACCCCACTCTGCACGGCCCCTGTCACCGTCACTTCCTGTCAAGATACTCTACGCACCCATCCTTTTTGTTTCCCACGCTTCTTGGTTCTCATTCATCTTTAATGCACCTTGGTGCCACGTGTCGTCCTTGCCCTGTAACCGTCACCTGACCTTTGTCGTCTTCTTCCTCTAGCTGCACTGTGACAGGTGTCGCGATATCGCGACATGTCGCGATATCGCGACATCTTCCTCTTCTTGCCCCTTCTCTTCTTTTTTGGTCGCGATATCATGACATGTCACGATATTGTGACATTTCTCTTCCTCTCTCCCCTTTTCCACTTTGGGTCATGAAATCATGACATGTCATGATTTTGTGACATCTTCTCTTCCTTCCTTCTTCTGCTCCTTCAGGTCGCGATTTCGTGACATGTCACAAAACCGCGACGTCTCCTTCTCCTTCGGCTCCCTCTCTCCTTGGTGGGTCGCGAAACTGTGACATGTCACGAAATCGTGACATCTTCTCCTTTTCGCCTTCTCTCTCCTCTGCGGGTCACGAAACTGTGACATGTCACGAAATCATGACATCTTTCTCTTTCGCTCTTCTTCCTGCTTTTGGGTCATGATATCGCGACATGTCACAAAATCATGACATCTTTGCTTGCAGCTCTCTTCTTCTTCAAGCCACGAAATCACGACATGTCGCAAAATCGTGACATCTGCTTCCTCCGTACTCTCCTTCTGCTTTTGAGTCACGAAATCGCGACATGTCGCGATATCGTGACATTTTTGCTTGCAACTTCCTTCTTCCTATTTGGGTCGCGATGTCGCGAAATTGTGACATCTTCTCCTTGTTGGCTCTGTTCTCCGTTTGTGTCACAATATCGCGACACATTTTCTGTCACGATATCATAATAGTTTTCTCTGCCTGCTTCTCTCTCCTCATTGTGTCGCGATATCACGACACTTTTTCTATCGTGATATCGCGACAGGTTTTTCTCCTCGCCCTCTTTGCCTTTTTCTATCGCGATTTCATGACACATCGCGAAATCGCGACGTTCTTCCTCCTTAGGCAATTTTTCAAATGCCTCTACATCAGGTGCTACTGGATGCTCTTGCATCTAAAAGTAAAAATTTTATCTTATACTATTCACCTCCTTCTCAGTATAAGTTTATGTTCTTCAATTGGTATCAAAGGGGGTTCCTTCAAGGAAGCCTAGCAGCTTGAATAAATATATTATAGGAACACAAATGACTAATAAGGAAGGATTATCAATAATAGAGCTCCATTATTTGATGGGACTAATTATGCTTTCTAGAGTGTAAGGATGAAGAAATTTTTGATGGCACAAGGATTTGATACATGGCATTCATTTTAAAATGGGTAGACACCACTTGAATCTCCTCCCACAAATATAAGTAATAAGAAACTATATGAAAATATTTCCAAGGTAAAGAATGTAATTTTAAGTGGATTACAAAAATCTAAGTTTGTAAAAGTCGTGCACAACAAATAAGCAAAAGAAATGTGGGATAAGCTACAAAGTAATGAAGAAGATGACAAGGTCAATATGGCAAAACTTCAAACTCACAGAAGCAAGTTTTAAGACTTGAAAATGAAATATGAAGAAAATATTGCTAGGTACTTACTTCATGCTGATGAGGTTTTTAATACCATTCGAGGACTTGGAGAAAATATTGAGGATTCTACTATTGTTTAGAAAATTTTAAGATCACTTCCCATGAGGTATGATGCAAAGGTTTCTACAATAGAAGAAATGAAGGATCTTGCAACTTTGAAGATAGATGAAATACATGGGATTCTCATAGCTTATGATATGAGAACAAAAAAGGATCAAGCATCCAAAAGGGAGGCAACATTCAAAGCTTCAAAGAAGGCAAAGGATAAATAATCAGAATCAAGTGATGAATCAAGTAATGAAGAAGAGGCTAATTTTGTAATACTAAATAAGAAGGGTTCAAGTAAATAAAATAATATGCAGACTGTGAATTTTTTTAGTTGTGGTAACATTAGCCAATATGCAGCCTATTGCTCACAAAATGGATATAGTAGCAGTGAAGATGAAAAATAATACATTAAAAATAAAGAAATAAACTTTGGTTATGAAAATAAAAACAGGCATGGTTAAGGAAAGCATGAGAAGAAGGTAATGTGTATTATTTTCCCATATTGATATTTATTATGATACAAATATATCAAGAACCAAATGTGTGTTCTTGTGAAGTTCATTTACCAATTTTTATTAGGGTAATGAAGCAAGATAATTTAAGAACCATTGTGTGCAAAAGTGGATTCATCTACCAATATCGAGTAAGATAAGGGTTAAAGCAGTCATGGAGGAAACCAAGAGGGTATATTTTCCTTATGTGTGATCAAAGTTCTTTTCAAGAGATACGTGTCACCATGCATGAGAATACTCCACTACCATTCAAGTGTATATAGCCCCGGTGGATATTAGCTCCATATTCCAATTGATGAACACCATAAATGCTCATTTTATATACACTTTTAAGGGGCATCATTACTGGTTTAATTAGAATGTGAAATGTATTTTTATATAACTTATGCATATAATTAATTGAAAATCCATTAGTATGCTTGATTGGTGTTTTTAGTGGAAACTATGTATAAATGCAGGTTTTGCTACTAATATGGTGTTTTCCAGTCTACATCCCAATTAGACCTGGAATGCTTCTACTTAAAATATTCTAAGGTATATTGAGTAGGTGCCTTACTCTTCAAGTAGGTGCCTTACTCTAGCACATTATTTTTTCACCTTAGTAAGGCACCTTACTCAAGTAGGTTCCAAGCAAGCGCTTTACTCAAGTAGGCGTCAAGAAATTGCCTTACACAATGAGTATGCACATTGACCAAATGGTTGTAGAAGGACCATGTTGACCATAGATGATTGTTGACTCCACATCATATGCACCAATTTTGGATAGCTACCAAAACACGTGAGCTATCTCATTTACATAGGAGGAAATGGCATAACTACTAGCTAAAACAGAACACAAGTGATAAACGAGCTGGACCAGAAAATCTACCATCTTCAAAAAAGATGAAAACATGTTGTTTGACTATTGTGATTGCATCTATTATTGTAACTGAATTGTCTTAGTTTAATACTGTTTGAATTTTAACAACATTATTTTTAGGATGCATTATTCTTAGTTTATTACACCTAAGGATTATTATATTCGGTGAACGGTCATGCTATTAATAGGAGAATAAAATCTATGTATAAGCCAATTGTAACTAATCACATCATGTGATTAGAAATATATCAATCTATTATTGTAATGAGATATGGCTGCACTTTATATAAATATGCAGGCCAGATGAATGAGGGGATGATTAATTTGACACATAAATTACTTCATTTCATTCTTTGTTTAATTTATTAATAGTGCAATTCCTCTTATTCAAGCAAGCTCTATGTAGCTAGCCAGGCAGACTATCTATGGGAGCTTGGGACCACTCTCTACAGCAATCCTCCCCTATTTTATTTTAGTTCTATTATTTTCTTTTAATAGAGTATGTTTACTACTTTATTTAATTTCATTTGTGTGTATTTATTTTTCTGCATTTTGTTTTTGTACTTTTATTTCCAGCACTTTAGTTTTAGTTCGTAATTTATTTATTTAATTTTCCACACTTATTTTATTTGGTTTGGCAAGAATCAAAATGCATAAACATCCCCCACGAAACTAAACAAGATACATATAAATTCATTCCCCAACACTGTAGGCATATACTGTGCATGACACTCGTAAGTTTACGGACTTACCGGATTGATAATTTATGGAAGAGAAATGATTGTTTTTTGAGACATATTTCTTCTCACCAACAATGATATAATTTTTTTGCATTTTGGAGAATTGAAAAACCAAACCATATAGATGTAAATGTAGTGCTAATCTTACAACTTGGAGATTTATTATTATTTGTTATATATTTATTTGGGTCTCCAAGCTTTGGGGAATTAGATTCTCAACAAGTCCGATGAGAATTTTTACTCTATCCTTATTAATTGGAGATTTATTAATTTTATTTGTTGGACTATGTGCATAATGGGACAAGCAAGAAGACTTTTCACTTCAAGGTTCAAACCAATCGAGGTGTCATCCTTTTCTTGATGCAAGATTTTATTAATAAGTGTGATATGTGGTTGGTTCAAAAATGGAAAAATCAATTCCCAAAACTCAAAATTTTTCTTAATGAGGAGTTTGCTTTGATTCAAGAGATATTTTTAATCAATATCAAAAATCAAGATTTTATTAAATTATGAATCTTGTGAGTGGTTCGAGGTAAACTCTTAATCAATTCATAAAATACCAAGATTGACTTTGACCTTAATAGCATCTGTCTAATATTTAAACAATATAATAATTGGATGTGGCTATTTGACATATGCATTTGGACTAAAAAAAAACCTGGGAGGTGCAGTGCAACTACATGATAGATAATTTATGTAAGATAAGTGAAATTACAGAATGAACTATATGATAAATGCAAAATGCTTTATGTATAAAATTAAAGGTGATTATGTACATTGGAGAGGCATGATTTTACACATAGTACTTCTTGAGATGCATTATGTTCATTGGCTCCTTAATTTCTTTTCCATCTAATGTGGCCAAATGATATGCACCTAATCCAAAATTAGTAGTTATGATGAATGGTCCTAACCAATTGGGTTTATATTTACCTATAAGAAGCAAGTCACCAACCTCAAAGGACCTATTATGGAATTGCTTTAAATATGATCATTTAAGTTTTTCTTAGTAGGCACAAATATATTTTAAGGTATTTATGCACTTATCATCTAACAATTCTAGTTGACTTAGTCATCCATCATGATATTCATCTCCTACTTCAGTGTATTGATGTATAAGTCCTAAAGAAGGTACTTCAAGCTCAAAGGGAAAGATGACTTCGGTTCCATAGACCAAGAAAAAAGGGGAAGCACCTATAGGAGTTTGAATGCTGGTCTTATAAGCCCATAGGGCTAGATATAATTGAATGTGCCAATCTTGACCTGACATATTAACAAACCATTTTAATATTTTGACTAAATTTTTATTATACGCTTCAGCTTAGCCATTACGTTGTGGATAATAGGGAGTAGACAATCTATGCTTGATTTTATACTTTGCACAAAGTTTTTTCATATCTTTATTTTTGAAACAAGATCAATTGTTGAAAAAAAGTATAGAGGGGATCCTAAATATACATATTATTTGATTAAAAATAAATTTAGAAACTTGGGTCCTTGTATAAGAAGCCAATGGCATGGCTTCTACCCATTTTGTGAAGTATTCAATTACAATTATTATAAACTTATGGCCATCAAATGAAATCAGATTGACCTTCCCAATGATATTAAGGCCCTATTTGGAAAATGACCAAGGGGAAAAAATGGTTTGAAGATTTCGAGGAGGAGCATGAACAATATTTGCATGTTATTGGCACTTGTCACATCGGTTATATAATAATTTGAGTTATTCTTCATAGAAGGTCAATAATAACCCATATGTAGGCGCTTTTTGGGTATGATGCTACCACTAAAATGACCTCCACAAGATCCATCATGCATTTCACTAAGTACCCTTTATAACTCTTCCATGTTGATATATCTTAAGAGAATACCTTTGAAAGACCTCTTATAAAGGGTATTTCCTAGGATGACAAAGTGAACAACTCGCTTATGTAGGATTCTACATTGGTTTCTATCTAAACCATCTAGAAATGAGCCATTTTGGAGAAAATTGGTGATATCTGCATACCAAAGTTTTGATTATGTTTCTCCAATTCTAAAGACATCCAAAGCTATTAATAAATGAGGATATAAACCTTAAGCTTCTAGCTCTCTTTTCTGATGAGGAAATTAAGGAAGCCTTGTTTAGCATGGATCCAAACAAAGCCTCGAGACCCGACGACTTTCCCCCTCGTTTCTATCAATATTTTTAGGATATTGTAAGTGACGATGTAATTTCTACTGTTAGAGAATTCCAAGCAAGCAATCATATCCCAAAAGGTCTCAACTCTACTTTTATTTCTCTAATTACAAAGAAGCAAACACCTGAATCTATGGCTAAATTTAGGCCAATCAGTCTATGCAATGTTTCTTACAAGATCCTAACTAAAGTTATTCCAAATAGAATGAGAGATGTTCTGCCCCGCATCATAGATCTATAAAAGAGAAGCTATGTCCAGGGTAGGTCAATCTTAGATGGAGTTATCACAGTTCATACTCTGCTCATAAGACTAATAGGTCTATTTTTATCCTCAATCTTGATATGAACAAAGCATTTATCAGGCTAAATTGGGACTTTATGATTGTTGTCCTCCTTAAGTTTGGTTTTCACCACCAATGGGTTAATTTGATCAAATAATGCATTTCTAAAGAATGGTTCTCAATTATGGTTAATGGAAAAACTACTGGTTACTTTCAAAGTCATAGAGGAATTCGGTAGGGGGACTCTATCAGCCCCATGTTATTCATCATTATGGCAGAAGCTTTAGGAAGAACCATAAAAAATGCTTGCGGTTCAAGGCTAATTTAGGGAATCAAGGAAACATCTCTCACTAGGGTTGTTTCTCACCAAAAATTCATCGATGATACCCTTCTATTGACTAAGGCATCGATGGTTGAGGCCAAAATAATTAAATACATCCTGCAACTCTACGAGGATGTTGTTGGTCAAAAATTTAATTTCAGTAAAAGCAAGTTATATTTCTTGAACACCCCCATTCATATGCAAGGAAGGATTGTAGAAATTTTAGAGTGTGATATAGCAAACCTCCCAACTTCATATATTTGTCTTCCTATTTTCTTTGGTTCTCTAAGAGATTCAATGTGGGACAGGGTTATTGAAAGAATTCAAAAAAAACTTGTTGGATGGAAAGGTCATGTTCTATCTCAAGTAGGAAAAGCATTCCAGTATATTTTATCTCCGTTTTCAAATCCCCTGTGAAGGTTTTCCAGAAGATTGAGAAACTCCAAAAGTAATTTTTATGGACTAGATCAGAGGAGGAAAAAAAGATACACCTTGTAGGATGGACCAAAGTGTGCAGACCTAGGGAAAATGGGGACTTAGTTCTGAGGATAATTGCTCATATGAATTTAGATTTACTATCTAAGTAGGTGTGGTGCCTCATTTTTGGTGAATAAAATGAATGGACAACTATCATCAAATGAAAGTATCTTCAAAATATGGAATTTATAAGTGACTCAGTTCCAATCAGAGGTTCTACTTTTTGGAAAGCAATTCTCAATTGTAAGGAAATCATCAAAAAAGGTTTAATATGGGTTTTAGGCAATGGTGAGAGGATAAATTGCTGGAATGATAGGTGGGATAAGGATTAACCATTGACGCAATATCCTAACTTAGCCCAAATCAGAGATATCATGGAATAACTCATTGGAAAAAAAGTATATGATTATATGGTTGAGGACACAGGCAGAATGAAGTGGAAACAAATAAGGATTCAGGGATTTCAAGGGGAATCAAATGATATTTGTAAAATTATCAAGAAATAGTTTATCCCCATGAGACCCAAGGAAGATCAAGTGACCTAGGGTCCTACGAAAAATGGGTAGTTCACTGTTAAATCAGCTTACAAGCTTTTACTTGATGAAAAACGGGTAGTTCACTGTGAAAAGCGGGTCCTCCAAAAGGACTTAGTTTGGATAAAAAAATTAATTCTAAAAATTGCAGTATTTTCATGGCTTGTTATCCAAGGAATAATTCTAACCATTTATAATATTATGCGTAAAGGTATTTGTATCACTAATCATTGTTATCTATACAGGGCTAATTGGGAGACCATTTATCACATTTTACTTGAGTGTCCTTTTTCCTTGATTGTCCTAAGTGGGGTTTTTCAGGCCTTCAATATTTCTTGGGTTAAACCAGCCATCATACTTGATTTTTTCATCGAGTGGCCTTACCCCTTTTCAAGCCAAAGACTTAGATACATCTGGAAAATTTATCTCAATCACTATCTTTGGCAGGTATGGTTAGAAATGAACCATAGAGTCTTTAATGAGTCATCCATGATCATCAAAATATCATTTCTAGGATCCTATACTTTTCCAACGAGAATGTGAACCTTATCCATTTTAATAGTCGTAAACCTCATCTATAGGAGACCATGATTGCTCAATATTTAACCTTAACCTTGTTAGATGAGTCTGTGCCTAGGGTAGTCAACCCTAGAGCCAATGTTAAGTGGTCCCCACCTCCTACGGGTTGGTTTAAGCTTAATTTTGATGGAGTGGCTAAGGAAAATCTTGGTAGAGTAGGTGTTGGTGGCATTGTGTGAGATCATAATGGGAATATGATGCTTGCATTTTTTGAATATTTGGGAACAAGGATGAACAATGAAGCTGAATCTAGAGCTATGTGGAGAGGCCTTCAAATGACTCAAGATTTATAAGGCAATTTGATCATAGAAGGAGACTCTATGCATGTTATAAATCTCCTCAATAATTGGAAAACACCTCCTTGGAGGATTAAAACAATTGTTGAAGAGGCTAGGATCCTTTTCCAGGGAAGACAGGACAAAAAAGCCCAACATGTCTTTCGGGAAGCTAACAAAATTACTAATAAGCTAGCCAATTTGGGTGTCGATGGTGATGGACTTTTCAAATGGTAACACGGTATCCCGAGTGAAGTAGAGGAGCTATTCAACAAGAATTCCAAGAATGATAGTCAAATTTACCAACAGGGAAGGCACTATAATTTTGAAGGCTAGGAGTATTCCCGCCTCTTTTTTGATACGAACTCATAATAAAAATTATTCGAGTTGTCAGTCTTTGTGGATACTTGGAAATACCACAAAGACTAATGGGGAGAGTCACATGTCAGATAACATGGCTCCTAGTCATCTTAGTAATTTGAGGTTGGTTTATAATCATAGGGCAAGAAAGAAACAACAATATAAGACTTCAAACCAGAGCCACGTGGACCACTAGATAGCCACCACCATAAATCTAGCCAGCAGGTTCACTTCTCCAAGGCTGATTGGCCAAGATGGGATGTGGTCCCAAAGCATGTCATATACAAAAGAAAACAATTACCAAAGAATTATTAAGAGTAATTGTCAATAAAGATCTTGTGGGAGTTTTTTCAGTACTCTGCTATGTGTGTCTGCAGCTTTTTGTTTCTCCATTGTTTCAAGGAAGAGATCCGTGTCTGTTTATTTTTTTTGTAATTATGATGCAGGTGTGTTTTCTCGGGGTATACCAAAAATGTTGTATGGGAAGTTTCTTTTTGATAACATACTATGTACCTTACCGGATGTAATGGCTTTTGTGACATGTAGATTTTACATATATAGGATCCTTAGTAAGGACATGTTCATCAACACCCCTAGGCTAATTTTTGTAAAACCATAAAAAAAAGCTATATTTTAGTGAGGCAGGATCTCGAAGTTGATGAATGGTAATAGTGGCTTGATCATCATCCAACTTCAAAGATATGAGGGAAGCATTTGTTGCCATAACATCTATGGAGTGATTTTTAGTGCAAGGAATAGCTTCAATGGTAACCTTTTCAAATAAAGACATAAGCTTTTGGACAAAATATTTATAAGGGTAGATTGTGTCATCTCAGGTTTGGTATACATTATTAATTTCCACACAGGTCCTTGTGAATACATCGATATATTCTATGAGGATGCTCATATATTTAGCTTGTTTTTCTTCACTCAAAGTAGCCCCTATTTTAACCATTTGAGGGTTGTCTTCAGTTCCAATGTTAATATTAAAAATTTCCTCTATCACAATGTCTAAATCCCTTTAAAATTTTGTAAGAGTGGGTGAAAAACCTATTTCTTGAAGTTCTTCTAAGGATAAATCTACTAATTCATTCTATGGATTTTCGTTTGAATGTGGGCTATACATGGGATGGATCCATTGAAGAAGAAACCATTTTGTATGATCTCATCATGAGCGATGTTATAAAATATATTGTCTTATACATATTAATTTGGAGTAGCAATCATTTTGGGATGAATTACCAAAAGCATGTTGCATAAATGGTTGAGGAGAAAAGAAGATCCCTCACCTTTTTTTATTCTTTTTAGGCATTGTTGATTCTCTAAATATTTATCATACATTATTATATGATCATCATTATCAAAGAGGAAAGGTTGGTGTTTCATGGGGATGTAGCCAATACCACATCACATAGGCCACTCTTTAGTGTTAATAGGTTCATGTATACCATTTTCCAAGCGACCTAGGCCTTTACCCCTATAACCAATTTCACACATGATTTCCTTGGAAATCGTATATCTATATAAAAGATAACAATGGGAAAAATTACTCTCGTCAAAGATTAATTTTGTTTTGCTAATGATAATATCATCTACAAAATATCCCATGGAAATTAAAGTACAATTACTCACATGGTATATATCTCCTTTATTATGGGGTAATCCTATTATACACATAGATGGTAGTAGCTGAGACAAGATGATGGTATCTTGCATGATGAAAGCTTTATTTTCGAGTGGTGATAGTATGGTGGAAAAATTGATTAAAACCTCATTTGTGATAGGATATTATGTGGAGGGATAATTGGTATGAGAATATGGTGTGTTAGAAGAATATAGTTGATCAGATATGGATAAATATGGGTCTAAATAAGAATATGTTAATGGTGATAGGTTAGGTTAAAAGGAGACATCAACGGGTTCGATCATAGCACACATATCAAAAGGTCTTGGATCACCATGAATAGTGACTAATTGATTTTTAAATCAAATTTCACACAATGATGTAAGGTAGAGTAGAGTGCCCTCATTACATTAATCCATGGAAGCCCTAGAAGAATAGTGTATGATGTTGGGCATGGTACAATATAAATAGATGTGTTTAAAGTTCTACAACCAACCTATAGTGGGATGAACATCACACCACATGCATCTTGAGTTTCATCATTGAAGGCTTTAATGATCATATTTGTTGTTCTTAAGTCCTCATTTTTTAATCCAAATATTTTGAAAAATTCATAAGTGTAAATGTTCAAGGATGACCCATTGTCTATCAACACCCTTTTAACACAAACATTCCCAATCAATGTTGTTATGTACAAGGTATTATCTTTGTGTAGACTTTGAGGAGGAATATCCTTATCGTGGAAATAAATATAATCCACTCCATGAGAGGCTACAATATTAACTACAACAATTGTATCTATATCTTGAGGTACCATCATCTGAATTAAGGTATTAATCAATTATTCCCTATTAATGGGGGAGGACCGAAGAAGATCCAAAAGTGAGATTCTAGCTATTATATTAGCTAATTATTCATTAATGTCAAAAGGAACATTTTTTTGTGGTCTGATATCATTATTGTGCTTATGAGATACCTTCAAAATTATAGATGTTTGAATGGGATCACTTTACTAAGCTGTAGATGGTTGAGATTGAGAAACTTGAGCTTGAGCCTATTGTCTTGTTATAACTCCAACCATGCCAACTATATTATTTGGCTGAAGAAGGGATTGTATAGTAATTAGGAAAGAATGCGTTAACTTGAATATAGTGAGGTCTATGATTTAATTCTTGTTGTAGAGGAAGCAATTGACATGAATATGGGCAAGTTTTCAGCACTATCAAGAAAGGTTACTTGAGAATTAAAAACTCTATAATAGTGTTATAGGTTCTAATTCATCCTCTAAGCTATTAGAGTGAAGGGAACTAATATCTACCTTGGAGTATGATTCACTTTTTGAATAATCAAGAGACAAGGGTTGATATTCTTGACATCTCTTGATTGTAACAGTAGATTGCATAGGCATCAATGTACTTTATGAAGGTTGTGATGCTAGAAAGTTACTAACCATACCAATGTAGCGTGTTGGATGAGGTACATTTTTATAATCCACTTGGTTTACAAATTCTTTACCATGGTTGGGTAATGGATTTTGGAAAATGTCTAAATTTTTATTTGCATTATGTGTTTTTCATATAGGAGTTTACGTATTCATATGAGGACTGCAGTTTCTAGAATAACATTCTACCTCCAAATTATCATTTTCAACTAAATATTGCACTAAGTGTTTTGATCTCTTGCAATTATTTTTTGGATGGCCATCAATTTGATGAAAATCACAATGTTGATATTGTCTATACCAAGGCTAAGTGGTGTCTAGTTTTCATATTTTTGGCATTTCTATCAAGTCTATTTCCACCAATTGTGGAAATACCATTGTCAAGGGTTGATTTAATATTGTGAAATTGTATGGTGGGGGTTTTTGTGGTGCTTTCAGTATAAATGTTTTTTCAATGTTGATAGCATTGACATTCTTAGGGGGTCTATTGTTTGTGACCCCATATCCCACCACATGCTTATTTTTGTATTGGTTTTTGGAAGTCTTATCTTCTTCTTTTCTTTTCAATTGACCTCTTCTAATGAGGGCTTCCTCTACTCTCCTTTCCAAGTCAATGGCTTGATCAAAGGAAGTTAGAGTGGTAGTTGCCAATTCATATGAGAGTTGTTCTTGCAAGTTTCCAATAAAGATATCTAACATCTCCCTAGGTGGTAAGGTAAAATGTAACTTTCCTACCATTTTCCTCCATCTTGCTAAAAATTTAGCAAAGCTCTCATCTTTGCCTTGTTTGAGGTTATACAAATCCTTTATTGTTACATGTCTTTCAATGTATGCCCCAAACTGATGCACAAACAACTTAGCTATTTCTTCAAATTTCCTTAAGGAATGTGTTGGTAATTGGTAGTACCACTCTAAGGCCATCCCCCAAGGCTCTTAGGAAATATTTTCAATAACAACATGTCATCATATGCAATGTCATGACATGTTGTATAGAACATCCTAAGATATTCAATAGGATATTTAGTCCCTTTATAGATGGGTAGGACTGGCATTGGAAAATGTTTGGGGTATGGCTTGGTGGCAATTAGAGGGTCTAAAGGTTGGTTACACATTTCTTTGTAACTATATGTTGGATGATATGGATCTATATGATTCAATCATGATTCCAATTATTTTACTATATTTTCCAAATGGTGTGTTTGTGCATTATGAACACTTGGTGCTACTAGGTTTCCATAAGGAGGATAATAGTTGGATTGTGTAGTTGGATGAGAATTTATATTTGGTATAGTAATACTATTGTGCATGGGATTAGAAATAGATGAGTGAGTTTATTGGTATGGATATGATATGTTGTACAAATCTTGTGGAATGTAAGAGGAATGTGAAAGGGGTTTTTTTTTTTTGGTAATTAAGGTACAATTTCATTACATCCGGGTTTTCCAGGTTGACCCAAAACCTTTTACAAAAATCAGCACTATGCTATTACGGATCAAAACCTCAATAGGGACAGTATGTCCTTCGCTACTAGTACCCTTCTGAGGCCACCCTGCCAAGAAAGAGCACAACCCCTTACACATATTTACAAACACCTTAGAACACAGGCAGCGGCCCACCGCAATGCTTTCTTGCTGCCCCAACCGTGAAAATGCGACCTGTCACGAAATCGCGACGTCCTTAAGTCTTCTCCTTCATTTGCTCTGGAGAGTCGCGAAACGGTGACATGTCACGAAAATGAGACATGTCGCGAAATCGTGACATTCTGCCTTCGTTCTGCTCCTTTGCCGCTATAAGTCGCGTAAATGCGACATGTCACGAAAATGAGCCATGTCGCGAAATCGCGACATTCGTCTCCCATTTTGCACTCTTTCTGCTTCCAGCCGTGAAAATGCGACATGTCACGAAATCGCGACGTCCTTAAGTCGTTTCCATATTTTACTTTGGATAGTCGCGAAAATGCGACCTGTCGCGAAAAAGAGACATGTCACGAAATCGTGACATTCTGCCTGCGTTCCGCTCCTTTGCCGCTGCATGTCGTGAAAATGCGACATGTCGCGACAATGAGACATGTCGCGAAATCATGACATTCGTCTCCCATTTTGCACTCTTGCCGCTTCCATCCGCGAAAGTGCGACATGTCACGAAATCGCGACGTCCTTAAGTCTTTTCCTTCATTTGCTCTGGATAGTCGCGAAAATGCGGCATGTCGCGACAGTGAGACCTGTCGCGAAATCGCGACAATCTGCCTTCGTTCTGCTCCTTTGCCACTGCCTGTCACGAAACTGAGACATGTCACGAAATCGTGACCCCATTCTTCCTTCCCCTTTGTTCTCTTGCCGCTTCCAGCCGCGAAGAATCGACAAGTCACGAAATCGCGTCGTCCTTGAGTCTTTTCCTTCATTTGCTCTGGATCGTCGCGAAACTGCGACATGTCAAAAATGCGACATGTCGCGACATCGCGACACTTCTGCCTCTTTGTCCTCTTTTGTTGCTTTTGGACACGAAAAGGCAACATGTCGCGATATCGCGACACAATCGCCTCCTTGCTCCTTTTCTTGGCTTTTGCCCGCGAAAATCCAACATGTCGCGATATCGCGACACTTTCGCCTCCTTACTCTTTCTCTTCTCTTTTGGTCGCGAAAATGCGACATGTCGCGATATCGCGACACTTTTTCCTTCCTACTCTTTCTCTTCTCTTTTGGTCGCGAAAATGCGACATGTCGCGATATCGCGACATTTTTCCTTCTTACTCTTTCTCTTCTCTTTTGGTCGTGAAAATGCGACATGTCGCGATATCGCGACACTTTTTCCCTCTTGCTCTTTCTCTTCTCTTTTGGTCACGAAAATGCGACATGTCGCGATATCGCGACACTTTTTCCGTCTTGCTCAACATGTCGCCAAAACGTGACACTTTTTCCTTCTTGCTCAACATGTCGCGATATCGTGACATTTTTCCTTCTTACTCTTTCTCTTCTCTTTTGGTCGTGAAAATGCGACATGTCGCGATATCGTGACACTTTTTCCCTCTTGCTCTTTCTCTTCTTTCGACATGTCGCGATATCCGACACTTTTTCGTCTTGCTCAACATGTCGCCAAAACGTGACACTTTTTCCTTCTTGCTCAACATGTCGCGATATCGTGACACTTTTTCTTTCTTGCTCAACATGTCGCGATATACTTTTTCTTTCTTGCTCACATTCGATATCGTGACACTTTTCCTTTCTTGCTCTACCTGTCGAAATCGTGACACTTTTTCTTTCTTGCTCAACATGTCGCGAAATCGTGACCCTTTTTCCTTCTTGCTCAACATGTCGCGATATCGCGACACTTTTTCTTTCTTGCTCAACATGTCGCGATATCGCGACACTTTTTCCTTCTTGCTCAACATGTCGCGATATCGCGACATTTTTCCTTCTTACTCTTTCTCTTCTCTTTTGGTCATGAAAATGTGACATGTCACGATATCACGACACTTTTTCCCTCTTGCTCTTTCTCTTCTCTTTTGGTCACGAAACTGCGACATGTCGCGATATCGCGACACTTTTTCCGTCTTGCTCAACATGTCGCCAAAACGCGACACTTTTTCCTTCTTGCTCAACATGTCGCGATATCGCGACACTTTTTCTTTCTTGCTCAACATGTCGCGATATCGCGACACTTTTCCTTTCTTGCTCTACTTCGTGAAATCGTGACACTTTTTCTTTCTTGCTCAACATGTCGCGAAATCGCGACCCTTTTTCCTTCTTGCTCAACATGTCACGAAATCGTGACCCTTTTTCCTTCTTGCTCAACATGTCGCGATATCGTGACACTTTTTCTTTCTTGCTCAACATGTCGCGATATCGTGACACTTTTTCTTTCTTGTTGTATTTTGCTTTTCCTTAAACTACGACATGTCGCGAAATCGCGACATCGGTCCTTGGCAGCTGCCTTTGCCCCTAACCCCATAACATGAGGCCACCATGCCACCTGGATCCTTCCCCCATTGCAAAGAAAACTAAAGCCATCACAAGAAGGACCGAAGCAATACTGACAAAACAAAAATGAAACTCCTCTCCCTTTTTTCGAACCCCACAGTTTCATCATCATTGGCGATCATTTTGAATAATTTTGTCCACATCACTTGGGACCCCATGTTCCCAAGTGACCAGCCCATCGGCTTCCACCCCTATATTGGCCAAGATATCAGCTATTTTATTTGCTTCCCTAAACACGTGTTGGGCCTTCCGATCATTCCTGGCTTGGTAGAGGATCCTAGCCTCTTCGATGACAGTCTTAATCCGCCACGGAGGATTTTTCCCATTGCTGAGAAGGTTTATGACATGCATCGAATCTCCTTCGATAATTAGTTTACCTTCAATCTCCTGAGCCAACCGAAGACCCCTCCATAACGCTCTTGCTTCCGCCTCGTTGTTAGTCCTTGTTCCCAGCTTCTCAGAAAAGGCCATCACCAGCTTGCCTTGATGGTCTCTCACTGCTCCTCCAGCCCCTGCTTTGCCAGGGTTACCTTTAGAGGCCCCATCGAAGTTGAGCTTGAACCAACCAACCGGGGGCGGTTTCCACTTGACATCTAATCTGGGATTGACCTTGGTAGACATAGGTTTCTCGCCTAGAGTAATATTTAAGGATTGAGCGATCAGCCTCTCCTAGGGGGAAGGATTTCGAGCTTCATGAGGAATAAGGCTGACGTTTTCATGGGTGAAGGTAAGAATCTTATTGGTGATGGAGGTGACATCATGGCTCGACTCATGGAAAGCTCTATGGTTTCTTTCTAGCCACACCTGCCAAAGAAAATGATGGAGACAAATCTTCCAAAAAAACCTCAGCCTCAGGCTAACAAAGGGATTTGGCCATTGGTGGAAGAGGTCAATGATGGTGGCTGGTCTGACCCAGCAAATGCTAAAGGCTTGAAATAACCCATTGAGGATACTCAGAGAGACCGGGCATTCAAGGAAAATATGGAGGGTGGACTCCCAATTGGCCCTACACAAAAAATAGCGGTTAGCAACTATCACACCTTTCCTTATCAAGTTGTCAATAGTAAGAATCCTGCCTTGGATCACCAGCCACGAGAACATTGCAACTTTAGGAATAAGATTTTTGACCCACACCAGCTGTGTCTGGAGTGTGGGGTCCTCAGTATCTAACATTAGCATGTATGCAGATTTGACTGAGAACTGCCCATTTTCGGTAGCTGCCCATATTACATGATCCTGCTCAGGTCTCATAGAAATGAATTGTTGATGCAGGATGCTTTGGATTTCTTCTGATTCAGCTTCAAATCCTTGAATCCTTATCTGTTTCCAAATAAGCCTTCCTCTGTCCTGTCTCATGAAATCAGCTACTTTCCTTCCTATGAGATCCTCTGTGATTCTTTTGATCCTCGCTAGGTGAGGAAACTGAGATAAAGCTTCATCCTTGGCCCACCTGTCATCCCAAAACCTGATCTTCTGCCCGTTACCTAGAACCCATCTTAGGCCTTTCTTTATGACCTCTCTGCTTGTTAAGATTGCATTCCAGAACGCCGAACCTCTACTGTGCACCGTGTCATTTAGGAATTCGGTATCTTGAAGATATTTTCTTTTAATTATGGCAGTCCACTCATTCTCCTCATTGTTAATGAGACGCCAAGCTTGTTTGGCTAGCAAGGTTGTGTTTAGGTGAGCAACTCTTCTCAGTCCTAGCCCCCATTTTCTTTTGGCCTGCAAACCTTGCCCCAGCCCACAAGGTGGATCCTCTATTTTTCCTCTGACCCAGACCAGAGAAAATTCTTTTGGAGCTGTTCAATTTTTTGGTATACTCTGGTTGGGGCCTTAAACACAGATAGAAAATAAACCGGAATGCTCTGTAAGGAAGCCTTAGTGAGAGTAAGTTTCCCGGCCTGAGATAAAAAATGTCCTTTCCAGCCAGCCAGTTTCTTTTGGATTCTTTCTACCACTCTATCCCACATAGATCTTCTCGGAGAACCATAGAAAAGGGGAAGGCCTAAATAAGAGGTAGGAAGAGTCGCTATCGAACATCCCAAAATCTTTGCTATTCTGGCTTGTCTCTGAATTGGGGTGTTGAGGAAGTAAAGCTTACTCTTGTTGAAGTTCACCTTCTATCCCGCCGCATCCTCGTAGAGTTGGAGAATGTGCTTAATCCTTTTGGCTTCAACCACCGACGACTGGGTCAACATCAGAGTGTCATCAACAAATTGTTGGTGAGTAACTGGGTTGGTGAGAGAGGTGGCTTTAATCCCCAAAATTAATCCAGCAATGCAAGCTACTTTAATAGTTCTACCTAATGCCTCTGCTACTATAATGAACAACATTGGGCTAATCGGATCTCCTTGTCTGAGCCCCCTATGGCTCTGGAAATACCCAGCTATCGTGCCATTGACCAAAACTGAGAACCAAGGTTCGGATATGCACTCTTTTATCAGCCTGACCCACTGAGGATGAAAGCCGAACTTCAGAAGAACAACCATCAAAAAATCCCAGTTAATGCGGTCAAAAGCTTTATTCATATCAAGCTTTAGGGCAAAGACCTCCTTGTTGGTTTGCCTAGCAGAGTGCAGAGCTTCATGGACTGTGATCGCACCATCCACAATTGATCTCCCCTGAATTGAGCTTCCTTGACCAGGGTCAATAATGAGGGGCAATATTTCTTTCATCCTGTTAGCAATGGCTTTTGTTAAGATCTTGTAGGATACGTTACATAAACTAACCGGTCTAAAATCTGCCATTGTCTCCGACGTTGGGCCCTTAGGAATCAGGGCAATAAAGGTGGACTTGAACCCTCTCGGGATATGTTTTGAAGCCTGAAACTCTTTGATAGCAGAAATGACATCCTCTCCCACAATATCCCAGAAAACTTGGAAGAACCGAGGAGGGAACCCATCAGGGCCAGGGGCCTTCTCAGGTTCCATACTAAACAAAGCATTTCTGATTTCTTCATCAGTGAAGGGAGCAAGAAGCTTACCATTAATGGCCTCATCAACCAAGCTAGGAATGAACTGGAGGAGAGTGTCCTTGGCTTCCTCTATACACTGGGATTCATCCCCGAGAAGGGAGCTGAAATAAGCAATTGCTTCCTCTCTGATCTCAATCAAATCCTGGGTTTTGGATCCATCAGCTTTGGTCAACTCTCTGATCTTGTTATTACTTCTGTTCCTCAAGGTTGTGACATGAAAGAACTTTGAGTTCAAGTCACCATCCTTTAGCCATAGCGCCCTGGATTTTTGTCTCCAGTATATCTCTTCACAAGCCAAAATATTGTGATATTCTAAAAGCTTGGCTTGCTCCTCCTTCCTAGAAGCTTCATCACCGTTACCATTTTGTATCGAGTTGTCAATGACCTGCAACCTTTCTCCCACTTGTTTCTTGTTCTCAAAAAGGTTCCCAAAAACCTCCTTATTCCAAGTTCTAAGATTATCCTTTACTAATTTCAGCTTTTGAGCAAGTTTGAAACCTGAACTTCCCTGAAAGGGTTGCTGCCACCATCTGGAAATATTTTCTTTTAACTCCGGGTGCCTGATCCACATTGACTGGAATCGAAAAGGTTTTTTGAAGGAATTTGACTTTGGAACCTCCAAAAGGATGGGATTGTGATCAGAGGAAATTTTGGGAAGAGTTTGCAGAGTAGAGTCTCCAAACCCAGAAATTGCCTCCTTTGATAAGAAAAACCTGTCAAGTCTTTCCTGGATAAGTTGGCTCCCTGTTCGCCTGTTGCTCCAAGTATACTTGGCTCCTCTTAGCCTCACATCCATCAGTTGGTTCGAGTTTACGAAGTCATTGAAGTCTTCCATACTTCTGGTTGGGAGCCCTGTTCCACCCTTTTTGTTCGAGGGGTATAATGGCATGTTGAAGTCGCCTGCCACCACCCACGGGATGTCATGGAAAGCATCACCCAGTTTACCCAGGTACTCCCACAAAGAAGCTCTCCCTTGAACAGAATTGGGAGCATAGACATTTGAGAAGATCCACGATCTATTGTTGTCAATATCATGGAAAAAAACACTCAGCACCCTGTCATCATCTTGGATAATGCTGCCTTCCACCACCCGAGGATCCCAAAGAACCATGAGCCCCCTTGAAGTTCCTCTAGCCGGTTTGTACACCATGTCCCCTTGACTCCACATATTTTTTGCTATTGTTTTTGATTGGGCTTCGTCTAATTTTGTTTCTTGCAACATCAAAATTGTTGGATTGTATTGCCTTCTTAACGAGCTAACCACCCTCTGAGTGGGTCGGCCATTGAGGCCTCTCACATTCCATGAGAGAACCTTCATTTAGATTGTTTAGAGTTTTTCCCCTTCCCCCTCCCTTGAGGAGGTTTTCCTGATTTGTTATCTTCATGCCCTGGGATAACTTGTTGTATCGGTGTTTTCTGTTTGCCACTGGCAATCTCATTGTCGATCCTCATTCTCGTTGTGCTCTGCATTTGACATCCTCCCCTTCTTTCTCTCACTGCCATAGTCAATAGGTGACTTAGTAGTACTCCTGGTCTGCTTGGGGCTAAAAGGTGGATGAACTATCTGTTGTAGAACCGGACTAACGCATTCCTCAAAATCATTCATTTCTACCACCTCAATCCTTGATTCTAACTCCTCCATCTGTTTCCTGTATTCTCCTAATTTTTGTAGTGAACCTTCTAGATGGTTTGACGGGCTTCTGGCTATGATGTTGGGAAGGTCTATTTTCGAAGACTCTATCTCCTCCACCCATTTTCTATATTCTCTGGGATTTTGCCTTACCCCTCCCTGGGGGCTTGAGGGGTTCTTGGTTATGGGGTTTGTAGGACCCGCCCTTGATGGGGATTCTAGGGTTTCAGGGATTTCACCTTGCAGGTTTCCTTCCTCTAAATCCTCACTCTCCCCTTCTACCATTAGATCATCTAAAATTTTGAACTTATTTGAGCTTGGAATTTTAGGGCTTACCTGATTTTCCTGTTCGTCGGTGAGATGTTGCTTGTCTTTGCTCTGACCTTGCCCTGGCCCCTGTTTTGTCTTCTCCTGATAAATGTGGTTATTTTTAGATGGCCTAAACCCTCCTTTGCCCATAGGGCCTCCTTTTAGAGGGAGGTTCCTAGGAAACCCTTTCTCATTTGCTCGTTTGCCTTCCGTCCTTTGGTTTTCTCTACTAGCTGCTAGATTAGGGCACTGATTTTGCAAATGGCCTTGGGTTTTGCACTCAGGGCAAAAAGTTGGCCTGTTTTCATATTCCACCGCCTATTTTCTTAGGTAGTTGTCGTACCCTAGCTCCACAATATTTGGCAGCTCAGAGTCTAAATTAGCGTTGACGCATATTCTTGCATGTGTCATCCTTGTCCTCGCCAAGGTTGCATGATCTATGGAAACCAGTTCTCCAATCGCTCTGGCGATGCCTTGCAGCCAATACTCATTGAAAAACTGAGCTGGTAGGTTAGGAAGTCGAACCCAAATAGGGGCAGTATTGATATTCTATTTTTTAGGGTCGAAATCCTCCCCCCACTTCCTGAGGAATAGACTGCGTTTCCCTAAAAACCAGGGTCCTCCAGTTAGAACGCGGTTCGCATCCTCCTTGTTATTAAATATTATGATGAAAAACCCCCTGGACAGGGCAACAACCTCCATACTCCCCACCGTTCTCCATTTGGATAGAGCCCAGGATCGTATAGTCTCTATATCCGGCCTTCCACCCAGAAACTTACCCACTAAAGAAAACTCTTCCATGGATAAAAAAGAACCCATCGAAGCAGTAGGAGCCATTATCCTATTATTCACCGAAATGAGGGGCGGGAGTGAAAGGAAATCACTCTTTCTCCCCTTAACAGTTTCCGCAAAGGACCGGCCACCTCTGGGACCCGCATCGCCCTTCTGGGTCCCTTTGTCTGGATCTTTTTGAGGAGGGTCGAGCCCTCTTTGGGCAGCCCCACCTGTCGCCGAAGGCCTCCCTTCCTCTGGATCCTCGCCTGATTCCTTCTCGAGGTTCCTTCCCAAACCCTCCGTGCCTTCTTTGCTGTTCCCGCCCGAAACTTTCAAACTTCCTCCGCTGCTCCTCTCCTCCATTCCTTCCCAGGATATTAATGAGAAATGAGAAAGGGGTTATGATTGAATAGGAATGGAAGTTTTTGGAGGGAGTGATTGGAACACCTACAAATGAATGGGTTGGGAAGAAAGGTTTGGTTGTGAAGTAGAAACTTATGAGTATACATTCTAAGAAGAGATTTGTGAATGAACATCAACTACTTGTGTGGATGGAATGTTGCAAAGGGTTTTGAGAGGAGGTGGGTTGAGGTTGAAAAGAGGGTTCACCCAAGTCTCACCCTTTTCAAGGTGATCCACATTTGCAAACAGTTGCATGAGGCCACCACAGTTAGACTTCACGAAGTTCTAAAATTTATCCATAGTTTGAAAGCAAATACCTCCTATGGGTTCTAAATCGTGTACAAGATGAGTTCATCTAGTGTGGATATTGTGTTTAATTTTCTCCTCCTAGTTCTCTTGTTTTTATTGGTTATCTTGGTTTTCTTGGTTTTATTTTCTATTTCGATGTCTTCTTCATTAGGATTACTAGTATCAAATTTATCCTTAGGAGGTTTTTATGACCTCTGTACCATTTCTTAAATTTATAGGCATCTCTCGATGATCCCTTTGTTATTTTAGGATTTTCAAGACTTTAATTAAATCTTCATACAAGATTTACCCTTTTTATATATTATATATTTTTATTTTTTCTAATTAATACTTCTCACTAGTGTTGATCACAATTTTTTTCTTAAACAATATTCAGTGCCACACTCAATCCTCTTTAAAGATCTTATGGCTATAATTAATTGGTTTCAACTATTTTGGATTCATATAGTGTTCTTCCTCAAATGCAAAATCTCATCTCAAGAGATGAATTAAATGAACAATGAAAAAATCTCCTTGAACACTAGTAGGGCTTTCAAATTGTAAATCATAAAAAAATTTCTTTAAAAGTATAGCCCTAGGTGCTTTGTTGTATCTCCTATTATTTTCCAAGGTCACCTCTTTTCTTTATATGTCTGCCAAGAAAATATGACATTTAGGGCATCTTCAAAGTAACTTTCTCAAGGGTATATTTTTGAATGGATACTTTCTCTTTTTTATGCTAACCAACATTCACAACTTATTTTGATTTCAAAGTAAGGTGAGTGATAATCTGCACCTAGAACTTGAGTTATGTTGATTCTCTTAATTTGGCTTAACTCTTCTGACCTTATCCTAATGAGTTCAATATTTTTCCACAAGATATCCCACTATAATTTGTCTTATATAAAAATAATATCGACCTATTGTTCTATAAATGTTTTTTCAAGGTCTACGAATGCAAATTCTCTAATGAAACTATCCACCATTTAACTAGTTTTTTTTTAATTGTTTTGTTACTCTTTTTTTTTTTTGAAAGATATGGTTCACACAAAAGGGTTTTTTGACTCTATTGATCACAGTCACATACAAGAAAATTAAAGACTATATATATATCTATATATATATATGTATATATATATATATATATATAGACCTTTAGTAAGGGAAAAGTTTTTTTTAGAATTTATCTTGTTTATATGCCTAAGTTCTTTCCAACAATTGATTATGTGATCTTGATTAAGTGAAAAAGAAAGAACAAGTGGTGAAAATAAAGATATCCCTTCTAACCAAATTTCTCTTCAAATAGGTCCAGTGTGGTATAATCTTAGTCGCATCTAGAAATACCAATAGTAAGAGGTGTACACCACTTAATACCCAAATTTACTAAACCCACACCAAAGCTTGAAACCACTTCATCTCAATGGTGGGATGAAACTAGAATGATGTCAATATAAACTATCACTAGAAAATCTTGAAATTTGGAAGGTGAAAAGAAGAGAAGTGTGATTAAATTTAAATCCTTTTGATGATTGTTCACATTGGGTTCACCAAAGAATGTGGACCAAAAATTTTGCACCCCTTTTTCTCAGACTAATGGATCTACACCTAGAAGGGGGATGGAAAATTAGAGGTCTACACCTTGATATGTGGGGCACCTGGTATCGTTCCTCCTTTGGTATACCAAAAAAATATTTAAAGATTTTTTAAAGACTGTTTCCACGTCTAAACAAGGTGTAATGTTTGATAATTGTTTTTGATAACATACACCTAATTTTAGGGAAAAATGCAACTAAATTCTATGCTATATGCAATTTTGATTCCTTGAAAACAACACACATAAAAGCATAATGTTTCTAAGCTAAATGTAAATTTGTTTTCTCATTTTTTTTATCTTTTGATATTTTGATAGCTTAATGTAGAAACAAAAATAGAAACAAATCAACATCAATAGAAATAGAAGCTAAAACTTGAAATAAAGTAAATGGGTACACTTAGATAAGTTGGATGGTTTATGTAGGCAAATTCGGAAGTAGAAAATATTTTTGACAGAAAGTAGAAAATAAATTTGGTAGAAAGTAGAAAATAAATTTGACAGCAATAAGCAATTTTGATAGCTAACTTTCTATCACGAATTCAGTTTCAGAATTCGTTAAAGACCTACAATTAATTACACAAGAGACTAAAAATAATTTTTAGTGGTTAGGGATCTGCTAGGCCAATATCAAATGAGTCTTTATGGCATGGTAGTCAGATCCCCTAGGTCCCTTTAGTAAACCTTGCATGAAAATGGAAAAATCGTAAATCTGATTGCAAATGAATGAATGACTAAAGATGAGTATTGAAAATGTGTAGGAAGCATAGTATAATGCTTATATAAGTTACCAAGATATAAAGTGAAAAGTACAATGATGAATTTGAAAACATCAAATTACCCCTAGCTTGAGTTTATGTGAATTCATCACTAAAATGTGAATTCGGCAAGAATATGAACATGAATTCAACACTACCAAATTCACTAAACCTACAAAAATAGAAACCTGCAAGTGAAAAATGATAAATGATATGGTTAAAAGTAAATAATGAAATGCTTACATTGATTATACATTGGATCCAATCTCCTGATTCACTTGAATGATGATGGCTAAGTGAATTTCTTCTAATATCATACTAACTATAGAAATATAACACACTTCAAATGCTCAAGTCACCATTAGTCTTTTTAGAGGGTAGCCTTCTTCTTAAAAAGAATGAGATTAACTAGAAGTTGTGAAGAAAAAGAGGTCAAATCAGGTTAGTTGGGGTAGTTTGGGAAAATACCATTGTAAGAGAATTCGGAAATAGTTGGAACTATTCCAACAAGCACATAATTCATAGAATATATATAAAAAATCAAATTTAGGCCAAAATACCAATGGCTACCAATCAACATAGGTTGGTGCTCTATTTTAGCAAATTTAGCAGTTGTTGGAACTATTCCAATAACTACCAAATTCACTAAAAATGATAAAAAAGGAAGATGGAGGTTAGAAAATTATTGCAAATGTATGAAAAAAAGGGTAGGTGAATAAAGGGTGGATTCTACTTGGGCTAAGATGATTTAGGAATTTTACAATGGTTAAAAATTCTATGGCTACACAACCGCTTGGTTCTCTATCCTCATCAATGGTTCTGCAGTTGGTTACTTCAAGAGCTCTAAAGGAATGAGATAGGGTGATATTTTGTCTTCTATTTTGTTCATCATATTAGCTAAGTCCCTGGGTAGATATTTCAAAGTGGCTTGTGCTTCTAGAATCATCTTAGGTATAAAGGCTTCCTCTAGGCTTTATCTAATCTCTCAACAATAATTTGTTGATGATACTATCCTTGCCACCCATTCTTTCGTATAAAAATATAGAATAATTAAGTGCATCCTTAATTTGTATGAAGAAGTTGTAGGACATAATATCAACTTCATCAAGAGCGACATCTATTTCATCAACACTCCTTTGGAGAGACAACTTAAAATTATAAAAATATTGGCATGCACCATTTCCAATCTTCCCTCCACCTATCTTGGTCTCCATATTTTCCATGGTAGATCAAATGATAGCATGTGGAACAATATCATCCCATGTATCATGAAGAAACTTTTTGGGTGGAAGGGAGCTCTTCTAATCCAATATACTAAAGCCACGTTCGTATAGGCATACCTTTAAAGTATCTCGGTGTTCTTCATGTTAGTTTTTAAATTTCCCAGTAATATATGTCAAAAGATAGAACAAATCCAAAAATATTTATTTGTTTTGGATTTGAGAAGAGGTAAAAATTTCCTCTAGTGGCTTGGGATAAATTCTGCTAAAAAAACCTTAGGGTGGACTAGGATTTATGAGAATCAATAAGATGAATATGTATTTATTAAGTAAGCAAGGATGGAGAATTATCTCTAATACAAAAATTGCTTGAGTTGACATCATTGAAAGCAAGTCCCTTCACCATTGTTATTTCCTTTATGACATCCCTCTTCCTAATGGCTCAACATTCTATAATTCTATCACCAAAACCAAACACATTCTATCAAAATATCTTAGATCATGCATCGGTGATGGAATTCACATCTGGTTTTGGGAAGACCCATGGATTGTAGATCGTCTGCTAATATTTGATCCTAATATATGCATCCTTAAACCCCTCATGGACCGTATCTTTGGCATTTATGTGTGTAATTTCATTGCCCATGATCATACCCAAAGGCTAGCTTGGAAAATCCTTCCTATGTTTTGCACCAATCGTAAGCAAATTGAGGATGCATGTTCTCTTTCCAACTTGCTTAGAATCTATCATTCCTAGAAAACCTATTCAAGATTCACTTATTTTGAAAGCCAATGACCATGACCACTTCATTGTTAAATATACTTATTTTTTCTAAGAAATCCCTTATCAAGATTGGTTTCTTGCTAATCTCATTTATCTCTAGCATATCATATTTAATATCACTTTATTTTTCTAGTTGGTGGTCCAAAATAGTATTTTAACCATTGATAATCTTATTATTTGTAGGTTGATCATCCCTAACTGCTACTAACTTTGTCAAGTTACCTGAGAATCGGTATCTCTCCTTTTTATCGAATGCCCTCTCTCTTCTAATGTCTTACTTTCTATTATTTTTGCATTCTATATTTCTTGGGATCCTCCTAACTCTGTTCTTGACTAATGCATCTATTGGTTGGAGAATCTATCTAACAAAAATATTTGTGCACCCATAGACCTTGACCAACATTGAAATACCTAGCAGGGTGTGCAAGCTATGATGGTCAATCTCTAGAGGAGCCCGGTTTCTTGTAGTCCCAACTATGTATTTCTAAAAGTGGAGGGAAAAGGGTGCTAAAATAAATAAACAAAACTAGCCAAAACTTAAAGTGGTACAAATTAAGTGACATTAAGACATATGTAATTACAAGGATATACAACTAAGACACCAACTACCTAACATACCAGCTCATTGCACAACCAATTACAAAGTATTTTATTATAATTTATTGTATGATAATAAGATTGTGAATTCCAGACAAGTGATGAGTATGGCAGAAATATAGGATTCAAAATTATCACCATGAAAAATCCAACATGCTTAAATTAAAAATATGCAGGCATCACAGAACACACAATTTAAACCTATTGTGTATTTAACATTCCCTAAATTCCAAAAAAGTGAATGAATACGATGAAAATGTAGAATTTAGAATTATTTCCATAGACATCCAACATGCTCAAATTAGAAATAAAAAGACTTGCAAGCACATACATACTCTAAAAATGAATCAAACTAGAGGCTAGATAGTAGTCCATTTGCATTAAGGTGTAGTATCCATACTTATGCATGAATTGTAAATGCCTAAGATTCGATCTATTTTACATCTACCTTCCTTGTATATATAGAAATTTACAATATGAAATCATTATCAAAATACATCATTATCATAGAAAAAAATGTTGGTATGTTAAATAGGGTGCTAGCTAATTGGACTAATAGGAAGTATGGATGCCCCAACTACTTCACAATGGCTTGCTGATTTGGTCAAAATATATGCTACTTTAGGTAGTGTTGCATCTACTACTTGCATCAAGTTCATCACCTTTAACTAATCATTTTTGGTTGAGTTGACCTATCATCTACATGATTGTTATGAATATGAAGAACACAAGCTTATACTGAGAGGGGGTGAAAAATATAAGATCACTTTCTACTTTTATTTCTCAAATAATATTATACAATATGTCAATGGAAATTTCAACAATAGTAATCAAAGCAATGCACAAATCACCACACACAATAGAGACACCAATTTAACATGTTTCACCCAATGTGGGCTACTCCACAGAGAAAATCTTTCACTAAAATTTCCTCAATAAATCTCTTGGGAATCCTTTCCCTATTACAATATTTATGGAACTTTTTCCAAATGAGACACCAATATCCTAATCAAGTTCATGGATCTCTATCCATAGGAGAAACTAATCTCCTCAACTGGTTCATGGATCTCTATCCATAGGAGAACTCTTTCTCCTCTACCATGGTTGGTGATCCTCTAGAAGACTAATGCCTCCACTACACTGGCTTGTGGATGTCTCTCCACTAAATACTATATCCTCACTCAAAAGATATCTATCCTAACTCAGAAGAAATCTATCCTCACTACCTCGACTATTGGATCTTTATCCACTAGAGACTACTATCCTCTACTCTATCACCTCCAAAGCTTGCTCTTAGCTCTATCTAAAATATGCACTAAAAATAGTCCTTCAGTCTAGTACAAATCTACTCAATATATATCATTGATATGCACTAAACACAATTCTTTGGTCTAGCACAAATATTCTCTATATCTATCCTCAAATCTACATTAAACACAGTCCTTCGATCTAGCACAAATTTTCTCAATATCTGTCTCTCAAATCTACACTAAAAATAATCCTTCAATATAGCACAAATATGCTCAATATCTATCTCTAGTCTAGCACAAACCTATCCTTAAATATACACCAAACTTTGTCCTCAAACCTATCCTCAAACCTTAACACAAATCTTGACTCAATCACAAATTAACTCTGGTAGATCTGCACCAAACCTTAACTCAGGGTTTTAACAAATCAATCAATCAAATCTACTCACAAGTCTTCTCAAATGCTTACCTCAAATCTATCCACAAGTCCTCTATAGAAATTTCTCTCCCTGCTCTCAAGTCTTCACCAATACTTACCTTAAATCTTCTCAACAAGTCCTCACTAGAACTTGTCCAATATGCTCAATAAGTCTTCACAAAGACTTGCTTTAAATCTACATTTTAAGCTTCCATAAAAGCTTACTCTACTCAACTCACTCTATCATAGAAAACCTCTTCAATCACACAAACAAGCTTCACACAAAATATTGTTTAACTTACAAAAATATATAGAGAATGGTTAGAGACTCAATATGCTTCACACTCACAACAATGCTCAATCACTTTTAATCTCTCTTGTTCAACCATAAAAACATATGGAGAATGGTTAGAGACTCAATATGTTTCACACTCACAACCACTCAATCACTTTCAATCTCTCTTCCAAATCAAATCATAATATGGAATAATTTATTTCATAGAACTTGAACTATCACTCCAACACTTCCAATGGTGTAGATCACGTTACACAAGCAACACCAAACAAATAATACACAGGTATTTTTCCTTTGAACAAGTTAGATAATCCAACCTTTCATTACTTTCATGCCAAAAATAAGGATACAAGAGAAAATACCCCTTTGAAAATTCCCTCAAATACCCTGTTTTCCTTTTTTCCCACCTAAAACCATTAAAATTCAAATTTAAATTTTGGGGGCAACTTGTCGAGGTCATAACTTCGCACTCGTTGACCCGATTGACTATTACAACATGTTTTTGGAAATGGCATGAAACGAGCTAAGCAAGGCTATCCTTGGCTCTTCATGCAAAGGCTTAAGTCTAGCCAAAAATCCTCAAATTCAACCTCTAAGATCTTCAAAAATTTCTTGCAAGTTAAACTAGTTTTACTAGTTTTACAAAATTAAACAATTACAATTTTTTTTTGGGTGATGCAAGATCACTCTTACACCACTGGATGCTCCCGCATCAGACACCCAGGGTAATTTTGAGAAGTGACCTTCACTTCTCTATTGTTGGAAGCAAACCAAGGCGTTCAACCTCAACCTTCGACAACCAAGATGAATCTTCAACAGGTCTGCCTTTCCACTTAACCAGATATTCTACATACTATCTGTTTCTGGTACTTTTACCGATGCGTGTATCTAGGATCTCTTCTATCTCTTTCGTATCTGGAGTAGATGCTAGAATATTCCACAATTTTACTACTGGTCCCTCACCATTGTCTCCTTCATGGTATTCTACCAAATCTAAAATGTTAAAAATAGGTGATATGTTAAGCCCACTTGGCAATTCCACTTCATATGCATTGCCTGAATCCTGTTTTTCTATGATTTTGCATGGTCCAAACTTCTTCATCTTCAGCTTGTTATAGGTTTTAGTAGGAAACCTTTATTTTATTAGATGGACCATAACTTCATCTCCCACTTCAAATTCCTTAAACCATTGCTTCTGGTCTGCCCTTATCTTATATTGAGTATTCATCTTAGTAATATGCTTCTTCACTTCTTCATGCAAGCTCTTCAGATGCTCTGCAAATTTTGTAGCCTTAGCATTGCACTTTTCCCCTGTATCCATATTCCTCAACTCAGAAGCATTTCTTAGACTGCTCCCATATATTATCTGGAATGGAGATTTGTTAATACTCCTATTGACAAAATTGTTATATGCAAATTCCACCTATGGCAAAACCAAATACCATCCCTTGGGCTTATCTCCTATCAAGCATATCAATAGATTACCCAAAATTCTATTCACCACCTCTATTTGTCCATTAGTCTATGGGTGGTATGCAGAACTGAATTTCAAATTTATCTTCAATTTCTTCCACAAGGTTCTCCAGAAATACCCAACAAACTTGGTATCTCTGTCAAAAAATATACTCTTTGGTAGACCATGAAGTCGTACCACTTCTTTGAAAAATAAACCTGCAACATGAACTGCATCATTAGTTTTCTGGCAGGGAATAAAATGTGCCATATTTTAAAACCTGTCAACCACCACAAATATGGAGTCATTTCCCCTTTGTGTCCTTGGTAGGCCAAGAACAAAATCCATGCTGATGTCCTGCCATGGTCTCTCTGGTACAGGTAATGGCTGATATAATCCAGTGTTCTGTCTCACACCCTTCGCCATCTGGCATACTATGCAACTTTGCACAAATATCTTCACATATTTTTGTAGTTGTGGCCAATAGTAGTTCTCACTAACAAGGGCAATGGTCTTATCCCAACCAAAGTGTCCAACCAACCCTCCATTGTGTTTCTTCTTGATTAGATTCTCCCTCATTGATCTCCTTGGAATGCATAGTTTATTTCCTCTAAACAACATTCCATCTTGGATCATGAAATCCAAACACTTAGTCTTGTCCAAAGTAACATGTGCCAAGAAAGCCCTCAAAGCCTCTGCAAAATCAGGATCTTCAAGGTATAAAACCTTAAGTTCGTCAAACCCTACAACTTCCACTTTCATTTCTATCAACAAACACTGCCTTCTACTTAAGGCATCTACAGCTCTGTTTGAATTTTCACTCTTGTGCTTCAACACAAAGGTATAACTCTATAGAAACTCAACCCACTTCAAGTGCCTCTGATTTAGCTTCCCTTGGTTATTAATATACTGTAAGGCCTGATGATCAGTATATAGAACAAACTCTTTTGGAAAAAAATAATGCCTCCACTTCTTTAGAGCCTGAACTATAGCATAAAAATCTTGATCATAAATTGAATACTTCTTCCTAGCATCATTTATTTTCTCACTAAAATAAGCAACAAATTTACCTTCTTGACTCAATACAGCTCCTATGGCACTACCACTAGCATCACAATCTACCTAAAATACCTTATTAAAATTTGGAAGTGCAAAAATAGGTTGATCTGTGACCTTCTTCTTCAACATATCAAAGATCTTATCTTCTTATAAGGTCCACTTAAATTCTTTCTTATCCCCTCTCATTGTTTCTATAAGGGGTGCACAAATACTGCTAAAATTTCTAATGAATTTTCTATAAAAACTTGCTATACCATGAAATGATTTTACCTTAGTTATGCTTCTTGGAGTAGGCCATTCAATGATAGCCCTCACCTTTTTTGGGTCCATTTTTAGACCTTCTACTGAGATGACAAATCCCAGATACACTAAATCCTTCACAAAACTACACTTCTTCAAATTAATCAACAATTGCTCCTCCCTCAGATTCTCAAAAACCCTTTTGATATGCATCAAGTGCTCTTCTAGGGTCCTGCTAAATATTAAAATGTCATCCAAATAGACAATGACAAATTTTCCTAAAAAATCCTTCAATACCTCATTCATCAGCCGCATGAATGTGCTTGGTGCATTGGTTAGACCAAATGGCATGATCAACCACTCATACAAACCCTCTTTAGTATTGAAGGCTATCTTCCACTCATCTCCATATCTAACATGAATCTGATGGTACCTACTCTTTAGGTCAATATTTGTGAAGTACTTGGCTCCACTCAAACAGTCCATAATGTCATCCATCCTTGGCAATGGAAATCTGTATTTTATGGTGATCTTATTAATAGCTCAAGAGTCTGTACACATTCTCCAATCTCCATATTTATTTGGTGCTAGTACTGTAGGTATTGCACATGGACTCAAGCTCTCCCAAATTAGTCATTTTTTTAGCAACTCTTGGACTTGCCTGTTTAGCTCCTCACTTTCTATAGGAGTCATTCTATGGGTTGCCTTATTGGGTAAACTAGATCCCGGTACCAAATCTATATGGTGACTGATATTCCTCATTGGTGGTAAACCCTCAGGCACATTATCTGATATAATATCTAGAAATTCTTCTAACAGACCCAAGACTTCTACTGGGGTATCTTTGCATTCTTCTTCCATAACTCTAGGAATTAATGCATAGCACATATGCTCATGATTCAAACCATCCAAAAATCTTCTCCCTTCAACTAAATAGATTCTGGTACTGCTACATACATTTTCATCCACCTCCTTTAGGGTCTTCAGCTTATGGCACACTCCATTCTTTGTCAATGAGTAAGTGTTGGCACGACCATCATGCACTACAAACGGATCAAACTGCCTTGGCCTTCCCAACAACAAATGGCAAACATCCATAGGCAGGATGTCACATAGGACCTCATCACGGTAATTCCCAATATTAAATTTTACCAAGCATTGCTCACTGACCAAATCCCTATGGTCCTTCTATAACCACACAATCTGATATGGATGCGGGTGTCTCTTCCTCTCTAATTACAATTTGGTAACCATTCCTTTTGAAACTAGGTTATCTGTGCTACCATTATCTATGATAATATTACAAATCTTACCTGCACATTTACACCTTGTGCAAAATAATTTCTTCCTCTGATCTGGGTCTCTCTCCTCATTCAACAAGGCTCTCCTTGTGATTAGCACTTCTCCTCTTTTTTCTTCTTCAGAGTTCTTAGATTCAACACCTTCAACGACCGCATCTCGGGCATTACCTTCAGGCCTCCTATTTGTCATCTCTTGGTGCTGTGGACACTCGTATGCTTGATGTCCTTCTTCACCACAGTGGAAACAGGTTCCATGAAATCCTCCTCTTCCAAACCCTCGTCCATACCTTCCTCTTCCTCTCTGGTAACCATTGTTCTGATCACGGGGGCAGTAAGCATTATCTCTCTTTTGGTCATGACTACTGCTAGCTTCTTCATTATTTTTATAATATTCATTTCATCCTCCATTTGTTCTTCCACCAGTTATTCCACCATGACCTCTTCCTCTTTGCTTGCTCTCAAACCTTCTGTTCAACTTCTCTTCAACCCTTAGGGCAAACTAGTAAGCATCCTCTATGGTGGTCATCCTGACCAGACTTAAATCCTCTTGAATACTTGCTTGTAACCCATTAATATAACTGGATACCTTCTCTTTGTTGGCCTTTGAATGAACTATTCTGATTAAAATTTTATAAAAATCCTCTATGTATTCTTTGACAGACTTGATTGCCTCAAACCTTGCATTTTCTTTAGTAGATACAACTCGTAGTCATCTGGAATGAACTGCCTCTTCAACTTCTCCAACATCCGCTCCCATTTTGTTATCCTTTCTTTTTCTCTTTTATTTTTGTCTAGCTGCACTCCCTTCCACCATATGCTAGCATGACCCTTCAGCTTGGTCTTAGCAAACTTGACCCTATCAGGATCTTCAACCTCCTCATACTCAAAGTATTCTTCCAAATCATTGATCCAGTCAATCAACTCCTCTGGATCAAGATTTCTATAATACATAGAAACCTCCATATTCGGTCTCTTTCCAATATGAGATATGGCTCTGTATAACCTGGCTTGTGCAAGATCTACTACCTCTTCTTCTTCCTCAAACTGGTCCTCTTCTTCTTCAACTTCATCTTCACTACCATCTTCTCTCCTTGGGTCAAACCCTCTATGCAGATCCTCTTGCAAAGCCTGAACTTGTCTTTACAAAGCTCTGAAATATTCCTCTGGCACCATATTTCTCCCACCACCATGGTTTCTTCATGGAGGCATTTTGATCACATCTCTCACAAACCTTAACCACATATTCTGGTGTAAACTGCCTCACGTCCGATGATCTGTTTACACACTCAAGAACTCCCGCTCTAATACCACTTGGTGTAGATCACGTTACACAAGCAACACCAAAAAAATGATACACAAGTATTTTTCCTTTGAACAAGTCAAAGAATCCAAAATTTCATTACTTTCATGCCAAAAATAAGGATAAAAGAGAAAAGACCCCTTTACAATTTTGAAAATTCCCTCAAATACCCTGTTTTCCATTTTTCCCACCTAAAACTATTAAAATTCAAATTTGAATTTTGGGGGCAACTTGTCGAGGTCATAACTTTACACTCGTTGACCCGATTGACTATTACAACATGTTTTCAGAAATGGCATGAGACGAGCTAAGCAATGCAACCTTGGCTCTTCACACCAAGGTTTGTGTCTAGCCAAAAATCCTCAAATTCGAGCTCTAAGATCTTCAAAAATCTCCTGCAAGTTAAACTAGTTTTACTAGTTTTACAAAATTAAACAATTAAATTTTTTTTTGGGGTGATGCAAGATCACTCTTACACCACTAGATGCTCCTACATCATCCAACCAAATAAGCTCAATAAAATCCACTCAACCAATAACTAAATGAAATCTTAGTAAAAAATGCTTATCAAACAAACCTCACATAACAATAATACTCATGATCTTTCACAAACCCTAGTTCAAGCATATGAAAGCTTACTCAATATTTCCAACAATGCTTATCAAACAAGGTTTCTAGTATCAAATTTCATTCCATAAAACCAAACTCAACAATGCTTATCAAACAATCCTTTTCACTCCAACTTAGCATTCACAACATCCAACAATCACTCTCAAGGATAACGTAACATTACCTTTTTGTTTGAAGAAGATTTGACCTCAAACACATGTCTCAATCACAATCAACTCTTTGCCAATATCAAAGGTTAGGTAGCAATATCTTCTCAAAAATTCACTCAATTGATCTCTCACAATATTTCACCATACATAGCAATAAATCTCTATTACACCTTATAATCTCCACACTTCAAAATATAAGCCAACAATTTGTTTAAAGAAAATAATCACAATAATTTTCTTTATGAACCCTTAAATATTTTCTCAAAGTATTTGACACATCATAGATTATCCCAACAAAAATATAATTTCATTTTTATACCTTATAACTCCTATCTCAAATCAATTTATCAAAAATCACAATAAAATAATTATTTCTTAAAACCTTATAACTCCCCTTTAACAAAAATTAATCATGCCACCTTAAACCTTAGAAGCAATTTAATTTTCAAAAATTAAATACCTTTGCCTTCAGTAGGATTCAAAATCCCCCACTTGCACCTCCATAATGACCTAGTTGTGGCCCATGTGCCACATGGTCTAGGCGCTTACCTTAGAAGCAAAAAGTACCTCGTGCGCTTTATTGCTTCACCTTGGCACCAAAACCAAAAATGCGAACCTCTACCAAAATACAGTTGTGGTGTTTCGATCACTGGACTTCCCACCTGTTAGCACCCTAAGAACATAGCTGCCTACCATTGGCCCAACCACCATGGTTGACTATGAGTCTCCAAGCCTCCTCCCTCTTATTCCTTTTATGACTACCATGTAAACAAAAATGTTATCGTTTTCTTCCATGCAGTTCATAAATTTTTGCATGCACTCTCAAAGATTCGATTGAATGTTACTGTGGGTTTTCCAAATTACATGGTATTTATACCAATGTACTGTCCTCCTTGGCATGTTGGCAGATGAAAATTTTAGTCGACATTGATGCCATTTAACTTAGTCACTTGCCATTATAACCCTAACATTAGGGTTATTTAAGTAAATTAAATCATAAACTAATTTATAATTTATTATAATTAATTTAATAACTTTAAAGTTAATTAAATTAAGTTATAAATTAATTTATAGTGAAATTATTATAATTATTCTCTAATTAATTTAAATCTTTAGGTCTTAACCTTAGACCTTTAATATTATAATACAAGATTATAATATTATTTTTCTTGGGCCTTCCTTTTGCTCTTTAGACCTCATCTGACCACCTTGAATATTATAATATTATTTTTCCTTAGGCCTAGAAGCAATCTTTCTCTTGCACTGATTACTAAAACTGACTCTTGACATCCTTCTTTTTGCACTGCTCACTGAAACTGACTCTTGACATCAATGACAACAAATCTTGCTCATATTTCCAATAATAGATACCCACCTTACAGATATTCTTCTAACATATGATCCTATTCTCTAGGTGTCCTAAGTTGGTAGTAATCCTTCTACAAGTGGTCCAAAACTGAATCTAATTGGGCTAGCTGTGTGTTGCATAGTATGATACCATATACTCAGGTTCCTGTATAACTATGGTCAAGTAGAAGGGTTTTAATGATACCAACACTTATTTCTCTTACTATCCAGCAACCTCCGGTATGTACTCATCAGGTCATTAACAAAGGAAAATCCTTCAAGCTTTACAAAATGGACTTATGAAATGGGCTAGGGATTTGGTATGCTTCCAGGCTTTGATCAAGTGCCAATCATCCATCCTTATAAAAACTTTACCTTCATTGGATTTCGATATTTGGGTGGATAATTAATAAATTTCTTAGCCCCTATCTGGTGTAAATATTTAGATGATATTCTTACTCTATGGAATCTATCATTGGTATCTTTTTGGGAATGGTTCTTTTAGCATGTTTGAGACTCACCACATATGTGTACCAAAACTTTTGGATCACCCTAGGCTTTATATGATTTTAAAACCTCCAATCACTAGTAGGATAGGCCAAATATTCAGGTCCTCAATGGGCTCCTATTTAGTACAATTCTTTCAGTTGCTACAAGATTCTTAGTATGATCAGGTTTGTTGTCTCTTTTTAGGCCCTCATGGGGAACACAACTTCCAGTATAGCTTGGACTTGGTAGACTTGAAATATTTTATCATGTCGGGTCTTCAGGACAAATCCAAGCTCCATCCAAGTGTAAAATATTCAATCATCTTTAGGCTTAGTGGATTCACATTTTCTAGTTGGGTTAAATATCCAAGGTTATGTTGGGCTTTGTTTGAGTACCAAAACCTACAACTACCTTTAGACTTAGCTAAATTCACATTAAATGCATAAGTCCTCGATTTTATGCAATGTACTTATTTTTAGTACTTCCTTGCCAAAGTGCATGTGGGTAGTGATATTAGAACACCCACACTATTGGAGGCTCTTAGGGGATTTTTGTCTTGCAAAAACTGGAGGACCTAGATCTAACTATTCATATTCCATAGAAAAATGACAAAAACAAGGCTAAAAAAAAGAACATACTACTGAGGCACCTTTGATTGCACATGCAAATTTTACCTAATACTTGTTCCATTGGATTACAAGATCACTATCTTAACAAGACATTATGGTAAAATTGTATAAAACATAAAAATATTATAATACATGATTTCCTCTAATCACCTCTTGGTTATTTGCATGGTTGTGATCCCTCCTTCTATGGAGGCTCCATTTGTGTAGTCATTCTTTATGATTATCCATGTTGTAAAACAACCCTAGATGGCTCAACTATATGAAGTTGTTGGAACAGATTTCCCTAGATGTCCAAAATTAGGTCTAGGATTCCTCTTAGTTTTAGGATAACTTTGTTTAATCTACCAAAAAAGTGATAAGGAGGGTCACTATACTTCTAAACTAGGTGTTCTACTTTTGATAGGAGATTAGACAGTCTATAGAATAGTGCAGACTTTCTTGACCTCTAGAGGCTTGATCAATGAGTCAATCTTAATCTGATCTTTTATCTGTGTCTCAAACAACTTGGTGAGTATTTCCTACTTTTGTCAAACTAATTTTTCATCCCATAAGATTTTTGAAACCAAGTTTTTGAGATCCTATCCAATAGCGCTCATGTAATCAACCTCCTTATTGATGATAACAAACCATTCTCTTGCCATATTGATAAGATAATTTTCATAGCAAACCTGATGTGCTAGAATCCTCCAATCCTTTACATCCTTGTTGGACTATGATTTCAAAGAAAGGAAAATATATGGATATCCCAACATCTTCCAAAGTTTTTATACCTCTTTAAATATAGATGTGAGACCCTTTTCTACCTTTTCTATCTCTTGCCTGACTGGCTTGGTTGCAAGACTAATTTTCTTGAGATTTGTATAGAAAGGGGGGAAGATTGGTAAGATTGCTTCTCTTATATTTTTCTAATATAATTCCCATACCTATCTGAGCCAATATTTAGAAATGGTTGAGCCAGATGGCTTATCCTTTTCCTACTGTAATTCATTTATAATAGTGGATAGGGCCTCCTCCTGTTCTACTAATTTGTTCTTCATCTCAGCTAGTGGTACATTTTGTTGATCATTTTATCCTTTTATATTTCTCAAATCGTCCTCAATATCTTTGATTCACCTACCCTTTATTTGCATCTCCTTTTCAGAAGGGGCTTTATCATTTATGCCTTTCAACCTGATGATATTGTTTGTTAAGGCACTGTTTTACAATTTTCTTTGCCATTTTGACCTCTAGGGTATCAATTTTATTCTTGGAAGATGCTAAGTTCTTATTTTCTTTCCTTGATTGTACTAGAAATGTATATATTTCTACATAGAAGGCTCGGTTAGTTTTAGTATTTGATATCATATAGATATCCCTTTTGTATTCTTCTATATCTCAATATTCTATCCTCATTAAGGAGGTAGGTTTCTTGATTTTTGGTTTAGAAAACACCTTGACACTTTCCTCCTTAATGGGATCCATTATATCGTATCCCATAGCAATAGCTATTTCTTCTTTCTATCATGAATTTTCAAATTGCTCTTCCTCCTCTCTCTATTTTTATTGGTTTTTATTTGCTAGCTAAATAGTAGAGAAGATTTCTGATAGTGGTTACTGGGTAGCAATTGGTAAGACCAAAGTGATCAAAAATGTAGGTGGTGCAGTGAGAGGATATGATAGTATAGACTTAGTGGAGGGAGTTTTTTATTACAAAATTTCTCCCTTTTCATTTGTTTATGGAGCAAGAAAATTTGAGGTTTGCATTGGTGAAGATTGAAGGGTGTACTACTGAGACAACAAAGTGGGTCTAATGATTGGTGAGGTGATTGGTGGACTGGGTAAATCTTGTGAAATGGTGGTCAAACTAGGAGAATGGTTGTCCTCTGCTTAAATTTTAGTTATTGCAAGGATCATCCTATATAGGGGTTAAAATTTATGATGAGGTGAGATCAAGACTTATAGGGATGGACAACTCAAGGGGATATGAAGTGTAGAGGACATACTTGTGTCTTGCACTTCCAGCTTTAGCTCCTCCATTTATAGGGCTTATGCTGATTCAGATCCAGGTCCAGTTCTCTATGCCTGCTCAACTTCTATTTGTGCAACCACTACTTCATATCTTAGTGCTTCCCTTTACATTTTTTTCCTCTTTCATTTATGCTCCTCCATTTCCTTCTTTAGTGTTTGATTTCTTATGGCCCTACTAGTTTTGAAGATTCCAAAACTTGAGTTGTCTTTTCACTTCTTTACAGATTGGGTGCTTTGGCCAGAAGATTCAAGTAGGACCTCGAGTGGTATTTTGGCTACTTTGTGTGAAGCCGATCTTCTGGTGTCAATTGTTGGTGTATTTTGAGGTAAATATTCTCCTTCCGCCTCTACTTCATCTTCAGACCCTTCCTCTTCTTGGTATGCTATGTCGTCCATAGTTTGTACCTAAAGTCTTTTGAAAAGAGTTCCTTCACATTTTTCTATTTCTAGATAATATACTTAGCATCAAACTCAGTGTTAAACAAGTCATTAGTATTTCTATTGTACTTCACCTTCTTGATTAGATTATGTTCATAGTGCATAACCCACCATTGTTCAATATTATGATCTTCCTAGCCTATATCTTCGCTGACATTATCAATTATACTAGGATCGAGTAGCTGAACTACATTCCTCTTTGGGTCATAAACTCGTTCATATTTGTAGTAGCTTATCCATGGTGATCTCTTTTGCATCTCCATAAATTTGAGTCGTGCTACCTCTCCCTTGATTAGGTTTCTATATTTTAAATATTTAGTCATGGAAAGTACTCGAATCTAGGTACTTTAACATTATTTATTAAATGATCTATCAAAATACCTTCTAGTTCATAATTCCACTTGTGTAGCACCACCAATGGTCTTAAGGTAACAAGCTTAGCCTCCAAGTATCTATACTATAAAGGATACATTTTAATTGTGATATGCTTAATTTTAATGGGAAATCTAAACATGAAAGTCTTCTTAGCTCCTTGGCTAAGATTTTTCTCTACCATGTAGGCTTATCTACAAAATTCTAGTCCAAATACCCAATTGGTAACATAGTAGGACAACAAGTAAGGGAATATGGATAAATCATATATGCAAATGATCATCCTTTCCTCCAAAAGGTACCAGTCTCCTTGTTGCTGAGACTTTCCACTTAAAATATCGATCGCTTGTTGAGATGCAGAGATAGTTGCCATAATCTATTGCTAGTGTTAGTCTTAGAAATTCACTTTTAAATCATGATATGTGCTACTATCCCTCAATATGTGATTTCAGTCCAGCACTGAATGGTCCCCACCTTTTTCATATATTTTTTGTAGCTTAATATTGTGCTTGCTTGTTGAGATCATTTAAAAATAAAAATCCAAGACACATAGGAAGGGTACGTAAACAAATCACATTTTTTGTTCTTCATTGCCTTAGTTGTTCATGTTTGTTGTGTGCCAATAGTTTGGCCCAATCTAATGTGACATGGGTGAAGGCACACATGACTCAATTTTTTATGCCCATTTGATAAGGGTATATAGTTACATCCATCCTCATGCCCAATATAATTGCCATCATTGATAATATTGGTTGTACTTCCTAATTGAATTTTGTTAGACCTTTATTTTTAATCATGTAGTCATTTGGAAAATTTCCTTCTATATCGATGAGCCTATCTCTCACCAATTGATTCTCTAGATATAGTCTTTGATACTCTAGCATAATTATTTTTAGCCTGATGCTTGATGACTCCTCTATCATGAATTCTTGCATAAGGAGTTCTCTACTTATGGTGAAAATTGGCTCAAACCTAAAGTTGTGGATAGAGGTCATATCGGTGTCATAATATTTGACTATCACATGAATAAGCTTGGGGTATGGGTGTATAGGCTCCATTATGAATTGTTTGAGGTTCAAACGAAAGGGGGAACTTGCTTTGTGATGGTCAAAAATCCTCTTCCCCTTTTCTTAATAGCCTATTTGGGAAATCCATAATTTGGGCCTGATTGTGAGCATTGGGTCTTGTATTCTTACTAGTTTATCAAATAACTCATTCTCAGCCTTTTGTGTAGCAACACTTTTCTTTCCTCTATCCATTTCCACTAATTCTAGTCCTATCACTCTTTTCTGCTAAAAAATATTAGGGCTCTCTGTTGCACCTAATACTATGAAGAGAGCAATGCTTAAAAAGGGTGGAGGACATCTACAACGGTTGAGCTAGCCCTTTTTAAGCCTTGAAATATCTTTTCAAGGTTTTTGTTGCCCCTTTTTGAAATCCAACACATAGGTTAGAAAAGGGGTGCAGCCGACCGACGACCTATAGTATTATATTGTAATTTCTAACAATCAATGGTTTCTCAATTTGGAATACATTATGTCATAACTAATTTTGATAGGCATGGTTGTGATTACATAGTTTTGCAAATATATATAATATAGAAGATCTTCATTAGGATTACCGATCGTTACGAATTAAATGTTCCATGTTGTATGTGATAGTTGACCTAACCAATGATTCTAATGCAATTACTCATGCAAGGATGGCTTGCAATTATAGAGAACCATAAACTTGATAGATTTGCTGTAATATATTCCAATAATTTATGTAACCTATCATCTAATGAATTAGCATATATGTGGTATAAGAGTTTAAAGCCCAAAAATCTAGATAGGCCAGCCACTTACTACCCTCTTTGAGCATTTATTTTTGTTGGTTCTAACTTTTTAAGGTAAGGACAAAATTTATACTTTATACACAATGTACAAGTATCTTATTTACATATGTACAAGTAGGATTCCACTTATCCTAAGTGAAATTCTTACGATATCACCCCTCTACCAGAAATAATAGTGGGTGACCATACAGTTGACATAACTGTAGGTTGGTTGGCCTTAACCTCTATTATGTTAGGTACGAGCTAGTCCATGTAGGATAAAATTATTTATTTATCCCTAGTTTTGATCTATCCAATCCCTATTTAAGTGCCAGATCATCTTCTTCAAATGTCACTGATTTTGTCTCTTGGTCGAATGATTGTTTAGCCATAATATGACGATGGCAAGAATTTTTACGTTCTTTTTTATACTCTTCTATTGATTATATGAGATCTACCATCACTATTTCTAAAGGCTAAAAATCCACTAGGCCAGTAGCCTTGATGAATCCTTATGTCAAAAATTTTGATTTTGTTGATAATGTGACTTCTATTCGACTGGACCGGGAACAACGTACTATCTTTAGGGCTCTTTCAACTCATATTAGGTTAGCTAGCATGGTTTGATATCTATTTCTAGGATTAGTGATGTCCTATTATTCTAGAGAGTATTTGGTAATGTTGATATCTTTTTTGGGCTCAATTTATACCTCCTTATAATCATTGCTCTTAACCTCTATCTGATGAGCAACTAGTTCATTTGTGCTATCAAATGGGATATCCACAGTTGCCAATTTCTTGAGTATGTGATTATTTTCTAGCTGTGTAATATCTCACTATTGATCGCTCTACTTTCCTTTTGGTAAATGGCTATTCATGCCATCCATTTGATTCTTGGTCCTATGAATGATATCAACCATCGAATAACACTCATCCTCTATGAGGATCAACATATCAGATTTAGCATTATTTTCTCAAGTAATGGCCTTGAGATTCAAAGCTTTAGAGGACTCAACTAGATCCTATTTTTGATTAAGAGCCTTAATCACTGGAGTTGTAACTTTGGATTTTTCCATCATCATAATTGAGAAAGTATCCATTTCTATTTTTATCATGGCATTAAAAGTACTCCATGGAGAACTGCTCTTCTACTTGCAGATCCTCTAGTACTTCTTCCATCAAGGTTATTTCTTCGATGACTAAGTTCACTACATTTGTATGTGACTCTTCCCCAAGCCTCTCAATGTGAAATGAGGATGGTCTTTCAAAGTGTATCTTGACCCTTTTACCTTTTAAAGGAATATCCATATGGGAGTAATCAAGGGACAAGTAACCACCTAATTTAGTAGTAAATTCTATTGACAGACACATCCCAAAATAAGGTTCTAAGTCAACCACCATAATTTCTTGAATAACGGTAATTTGGGGTATTCTATGCGACTTGATAGGGACATACTTGGTTACTCCAACTATTTTGACTAGTGTTTCATCCAAATGCAGCACTATGGAACTTCTTCTTGTGTATTCCATACCCATTATCTCACAGATTGCTTTGGGCATGACAGTGGTGGCTGCTCTGGAATCAATCATGAATTATGTACCACCCATTCTTCCATCAACAAGGACAAACAAAAATGAGGCAGCCTGTTCTTTCTGGTTATTAAGGCAGGGTGCCCTTGAGCCAATTTTTGTTCTGTCATCCATTTCCCTTAACTCTTGATGGACTCAAGAGAGGATTTCAAAAGATCTATCTATCCCAGGATGAAGAGAGTATCGTACATGCTAATTTTGAATGGAGTTTTCTTCAATTCTTCTACAATTTTGAAATATGAAGATTCCAAATATTTCTTTAGCCAGATTACATGCTCCTCATATTTATCTTTATAATATTGGGCAACTTCAACCCTCTAACATTTGTTCAAGGAAGGATACCTTAGTTTCTCTTTAGCTCGTTCCCTTCCTTCACCCTCCTTGGATCCTTTTTGCTACTATTGGACCTCCTTTTGTGTTAGGGTTTGTTGGAGTACCTCCTTCTTTGGAATGTCTCTTGGTTTATTTAAAACCTTCAAAGGATATAGAGTTTTAGGATTAATTGGTAAATATTTCTTCTCAAAACTAGTAAGGACCATCACATGTTCTTCAATGGGCATCATGAAGTTGTACTCATTTGCTTCCCTCATCATGTTCACTTGCTCTTTCTGTGCATTCTTTACTTTCTCAATAGTAATTTTTTGAATGTATTTTTGGTGTATCATACATGTACTTTCACCATGAGGATCATTATAGGTTGAGCACCAGTAGGCAGATTCAGATTCTGAAGAAGAAGGTTCTTCCTTCTAATTGGTGTACATGGCATTTGGTCTTTTTGAGGGTTTTCTAGTTGAAGTAGCTTTATATTTTGTGATAGAAAAAAACCTTCATGGCTGAAATTTCATCTTGGTGTCTCATATCTTCATAGTTGTGACTTTATTTGTGAGATTCTTAAAGGCTACCATCATTTCCTTAAGGGTAATTATCTAGGATTCTAGTGTCGTTAATGCCAGGAAGGTAACAAGTGTTGGGAGTTGTGGGACTTGTAGGGGAGTGGGAAGCACTTTTTGAGTAGGGCATGATGGAAAATTGATCGATGGAGTATATTCCAAAAAATATCTTGAGGGAGCCAAGAATGGTGGTTGTTATTGAGGGAGTTCGATATATATGGGCACAACCATTTTTGGAGGTAATATTTCCACCTTAATGAGGTCCTTATCAACTTTTTTCTCTTCTTTAAAAATATTTAGGAATGTTTGTATGTGGGATTGCCTTATGTACATCCCCAACTCAGAAGGAAAGGACCTTACGTAGTGGTACATTGCTTGTTTGGTAGGTGGGTTCATGCCTTGTAGTAAAATTTTCCATATTTAGATGAATCTCATATTGAAGTCTAGGATTTCCTCTTGTGGATGTCTCTGGATGTAGGTGAACTAGTTCATCAAAGAGAAGGGACCTTCATGTTTATTGATTTCTTCAATAAATTTGTTGGCTAGATCATTCCATGAAGTTATGTTTAGATCCGACAAAGTTCTATATCATTATAACATATTTCATTTTAATGACATTACTAATAGACTTATCATGATGTCTTCATATTGGATGTTACGCATAGAGGCTAATGTAACCACATATTGTAATATTCATAAGTCATTTTACCAATACCATTATATGTTGATAGTGCTTTCAAGGCAGCCTAAGGAATCGAATTTTGGACCAGTACGTTTAGAGGTCTGACATGGTTCCAAGTTGGGAAATCCTAATATAGGTTTGTAGCCATTATTGTTGGTGTAAGAGGATGAAATGTTAGAGTTGGATTGGTAATAACTAGAGTTGTTGCATTGGTTAGATATATAATTAGAACTACAGAAGGCATTGAAACCCAAGGAAAAATTAGATGAACTCTTAAGCTACCAAACTATAGCTCTAGAAATTCAATTGGTTCCTCAAATTATTTAACTACTTTTCTTGTGATCATATATCTGGAAATCCAAGGAGGACAGCTTAATGAAATATGGATATGCAAGTATTTTATAGGTATCAATGGAGGAAGTTGCAAATTGATAGGGCTTATGGATCAAAAATAGAATATCACTTGGTTATATTAAGATCTGAAAGGCAACTAGTATTATGACACAAATATTTGTATTTAAGTGGAGTTGCTAGGTAATTTTTATAGGATTTTATAGTACAAGAAATCACCTATCCTTGTATTATCTATGTAAAGGATCTTCGAGTCCCACTAGGTGTGCCAAAAATTGTTGGTTGAAGAATTTATCTAATAGAAATATTTGTGTACCCATAGAACCTGACCAAAATTAAAAGACCTGACATTTTGTGCAATCTACGATGGTCAATATCTGAAAGAGGTTGATTCCTTATAGTCTCGATTAAGTATTCCTAAAAGTAGGGGGAAAGGGTACTGAAAGAAATAAACTAAACTAGCTGAAACTTAAAGTGGTACAAATTAAAAAACATCAAGACATGCAATAACAAATATATGCAGCTAAGCCACCAACTACCTAATAGACCAGCTCATTGCACAAACAATTACAAAGGTTTTTATTATAATTTATTGTATGCTAATGAGACTATGAATTCCAGATAAGGGATGAGTACGAAAAAAATATAGGATTCAAAATTATCACCATGAAACATCCAACATGCTTAAATTAGAAATATGCAAGCATCATTAAACACATGATTTAAACCTATTGTGTATTTAACATACCTCAAATTCTAGACAAGTGAATGAATATGACAGAAATGTAGAATAAAGAATTATTACCACAAACATCCAACATGCTCAAATTAGAAATAAAAGGGTTTGCACACACACATACATACTCTACAAATGAATCAAACTAGAGGTAATATAGTAGCCTATTTGCATTAAGGTGTAGTATCCATCCTTACACATGAATTGTAAACGCCTAAGAGATGACCTATTTTACATCTACCTTCCTTGTATATAAAGATATTTACAATATGAAGTCATTATCAAAAGACATAATTATATTAGAAATAGAATGTTTTTATGTCAGAGAGGGTGCCAACTAATTGGACTACTAGGAATTATGGCCACCCCAACTGCCTCATGATGGCCAACTTATTTGGCCAAAATTTGAGCTACGTCGGGTAGTGCTAAATTTTATGCTTGCATCATGTTCATCACCTTTCACTGATCATTTATGGTTGAGCCACCTTTTCATCCACATGATTGCTATGAATATAACCACATTACATAGATTCTTCTGATAGATGATCCTATCCTCTAGGTGTCCTAAGATAGTTGTAATACCCATGCAAGTGGTCTAGAACTGAATTTGATTGGACCAACTTTCACACTTATGTGTTGCAAAGTGATGATACCATATACTCAGGTTCCTACACTACTCTAGTTGAGTAGAATAGGGTTTTAATGATATCAAATCTTATTTCTCTTACTATCGAGCAATTTCTAATATGTACCCATTAGGCCATTGAATAGGAAAAAATCCTTCGGGATTTGCATAATGGACCTCTAAAATGGGACAAGGACTTGTTATACTTCCAAGCTTCGATCAAATGCCAATCAGCTAACCTTCTGAAAACTTTTCCTTTGTTGGATTACAATATCCAGGCAGATAATCACTTTCTTGGCCTCTGCCTGGTGTAAATATTTCAACAACATTCTTCCTCCATGGACTGGGTCATTGGTATCTTATCGGATATGGTTATTCTGACATGTATGAGACTCACTATATATGTGTGCTTGAAATTTTGTACTACCTCAGACTTTAGTTGATTGTGAAACCTCTGGTCACTACTAGGATAGGTCAGACATCTAGGTCCTCACTGGGCTCATACTGAGTACAATTATTTTGGTTGTTACAAGCTTCTTAGTTTGATTGGGTCTTAAGTCTATTTTTTGGTCCTGATGGGGAAAAAAATTCTAATCTAGCTTAGACTTGGTAAAATTGAACCCTTTTATCGGTCTAGGTCTTCAGGACGAATCTCGGCTCTGACCAAAGGTAAAATCCTTGATCATATCCAAACTTAGTGGATTCACATTTTTTTGTTGGATCGAATATTTGGAGTTATGTTGGGCTTTGTTTGGGTACCAAAACCTCTGGAAACATTCAAAATTATCCAAATATAAATTCAATACATATGTCCTTCATTTTATGCAGTGTATTATTTGTAGCACTTCCTTGCCTAAGTGCATGTGGGTAGTTATCTTAGAACACCCACTACATCCAATGGCCAAATCCTTTTAAACACTTGCATATCAAATCCTTGTGGTTCTTTTGCTTGCCCTATTTTCTATGGTGAAATTGGATTGAAAGGAACAATATAGACTTTAGTGATTCTTCTAGAGACCTAGGGTCTATTGTCTCTAAGGTTATTTTGATGGAAATTAAGAACTCTAATCTCATGCCTTCTCCTAAGCCCCTTGGCCATGGGATTGAATTCAGGTTAATTATTTCCTTTAAAAAAATTTCTCATCCCACCAAGATTTATTTCACTAAAGTTTACATATCTAAAGTTGTATAGTCTCCCCCTCCTATAGTATGGTTCAAACTCAACTTTGATGGAGCCACTAAGGGTAATCTCGATAAATCTAGTTCTAGAGGTATTGTCAGAGATGAGATCAATAGGATCATCCTAGTGTATATATAAAATATTAGCATCTAGACCAACAACATGGTTGAAGCTAGAGCATTATTCCAAGGGTTATCAATGGTAGAAGGTCTCCATATTCAAAACTTTATAATTGAATGGGATTCCTTGAATACCATAAATTATTTCAAAGGTTCTTGACCTCCTGCATGGTCAGTTCTTAATCTCATTGATGAGTTTAAGAATCTTCTCTACAAATTTGACAATGTCATAATTCAACACATTCTTAAAGAAGGCAATATAGTTGTTGATCTAATGGTCAATATCAAATTGACCTAGGATTGCCTATGTTTTTGGGTTGATAATTATCCCTAAGGTGTCATCAACTTCTATAATTGTAATGATTCTTCAAATCATAATTAACTTTGAGAGGATATATGGCAATCCCACTCATATCTTCATCCTTTTTCCTAGTACCTACCTTCTAGTGATATCACCATTGAAACCTATCCCTTTGGTATTTTCATAGTCTGGTCACAGGTGGTAGTTTGATATGCATCGATTATCCTTTATCATCTGAATTTATCTACCTCTCATGAGTGAGCCATGTTGGATTTCAAAAGATGAGTTTTCAGTCTCCATTTGGTAATTTATTTCTATTTGGTGGTCTATCTTAACCTATGACCCCTTCCAAAATCAAAATCCTTAGGTCGATGGATTTTTCAAAATTTCCATACATTGTTATCATTCTTGGTAGTGGTATTGCTCCTATAATTTTTCTTCATTAAGGTCCAAGGAAACAAGTACCAAGTTTTGGAGTCCTCAAGTCTCAAGTGATATATCCCTTCCCTCTTAGTGTTGGATGGTCATTGTTTTCTCCCTTCCTAACTATGAGTTGGCACATAGGGCTATATCATCCTAGTCTGAGATGCTCCACCAACAACCCTACACCATTTATGATTACCAAATTGATGGTATACCAATTTGCATCAACTTTGGTTTTTCTACTCCCTAAACTAGTTTAAATTGTTGCAAATAGAAGACCTCTCCTCATCCAGTTATGGTCGTACCCATTATTTATTTATGCTCCTATGAGGTGGTCTATACAGAAGTAGAGTGGGAGGCTTGTCTTAGGTTGTGGTAATCAATGGATTTTCTTGAGTTTCATAATCTATAGATCGATGTAATAGTTAAGGAAATTCTAATCACAGATGGGTTTCTACCTTTCCTTTGAAAGTTTAGCAGTAGCAATCCTGATTTATCAATGGAGCTCTTCAAGATTTGGAACAATGGTAGGGTGACCCTCAGAGGATTTTATTTCAAAATCACCATTAATTTGATCATAAAGGTTATCAAATTTATCAATGATGATGACTTGATCCATTAGGACAAGTATTCAATTGCCATGGGTTATTTTTTGGACAAAGGCAAACACCTTACCAAAGAGAACAATGATATTATTAGGAAGGATCTTCCTACTCCATGGAATAGAGTACTCATCCCCATGATGCTATAATTTACCATATATGATCCTAATTCCCCTCTGCAAAGTTTCCATATGGTATTCCTTAATCATTTAAGGAATATCAAGATGCTAAATATCCCTGAGTACCTATTTTGTTTGATGGAGCTCTTCATAACTAGTGTTAGGGAAGGGAAAACCTCACATCCAAAGCACCAGGGACTTCACTTGATGATCTTAAAACATGTTATTTAGCTCCAAGCCTAAGGTCCCGCTTTGTCCATAATGGATAGAACGAATGGTCGATCCTCTACCTATGTGCCCAGTCAGAGGTCTCCTCAAGGGAATGAACCAAGGTATTATGATATGGATATGGAAAATAGGTAAAAGGAAGTTGGTATTCGGTTCATTTGAGATCACTCCCTCCCCATGTTGGTGTTCTACAAGAAATAAATCATTTGGTGACAAGTTTAATATAATCATCATCCTAGACTAGGACATTTCTATTTTTGGATCACCTCCTTTGAGCTATAAGAAGCAAAAACATGAGGGTGGCCCCAATAACATTATTTTCCCTAGTATAACTATGATTCAGTCGCTCTTGGTTGATGAATCTTATTTAATATCTAATATGGATAACCTCATTATTTTTGCATCATCCCTTATCCTTCAAGCATGGAAATTTATCAAGAGGATCAATAATCCAAAGGTGGTGACCCAAGCTTCAGATATGGCTCATAATGTTCATGGTGATGAGTAATACCATACTACTACCTTGAGGTGATCTCGTTGTTGAATCTTCCTCTTTTTCGCTATTGTTTTGTCTCCTTTTGAGTTTATGGTTTACCATCCTCTAGGTATTTTTGACTCCTTTGTTATGTCTTTTGTTGAGGGTTTCCCACCTTTGGATCCCTTACTTTGTATCTTGACTTGTAATAGGTTTGGGGATCAAAACCCCATTTTATCATTAAAATAAAAACACTCCATACTTCATACATGCTCAGTATACATTGTATTTCTTCATTATGCTTTCACACTCACATATAGAACTATATATATAATGGAATGTGACTCTTCATATGGAGTATTCGTGGTCTTCACTCTTCTTGATACTCTTCACATTCCTATTCTATGGAATTGTGCACATGGACTATTATGAAAATTTACATCATTAAATACTTTGCACACTGTAATAATACTTGTGCATTTATTACAATACATAAAGTAAATACTCACACTCTAATCTAAGAGACACTCCTAATCTAAAAATGTACCGAAGTTGGTACATTATCATGTACCAAATAATATAATATATTCCAACATCCCCTGTATTATATTATTTGGTTATTGAAGACTTTAGTCTTGAATATGGTCTTTGTCTTTTAACTTGCTTTGCACTATATGCCTCCTTAATCAGGTTCTTTCTCCTTTTATATATCTTCATCAGTGATGCTAGTATTCATGATTTCAGATGATATCACATTATTAGATTATTGCAAAAATATTTTGTATTGCCTTTGTCCTTCATATCACAAGTTGTCTTAAATATAGAACCTTCAAAGTGTTCACTTATAGTATCATGGTAAGGCCCTGAATTAGATGAACTTGAAGCATCAATATTACATGAAGAATAAAATACCTTTTCCAAAAATTATTCATCCACATTTATTTTTTCTTAAGGGATTTAATTAACTCTTTTTGTTTTAAGTTCTTCTCTTTGTAATATTTAAGTGTAAGTAATGCCATGTATATTATACTAGCAACATTTAAAGGAATCATAACACTATATTTGTTATTATTAGTTGCTTAAAACCTTATTGCATGTAGATAGTATTTTAATGTTTTAAAATTTTCTTCTAATGCTTCTTTGTAAATGAATCTTGAGACTAAATATAATTTTCCTTCAAACTTTTTAATCAAATCCTTGATCCCAAGTTTTATGAAATTTCTCTTTTCTTCTCTGAAAATGTTCTCTATATCATTATTTAATGTATTCTTTGAAGTAGACATCCTTATTCCTCCTTAGTTTTATGATAGACTAAGAACACTTTTCAAATTTTCAACCTTCCAAACAATTATGTTGTAAGCCTTATATCTCCCTATATTTTCAACTTCTAAATTTTAAGTTGAATTTGAGTATACTAACTTTCAATTCTTCAAATATTGTAGTCTACCATGTATTTCCTAATATTTGAATAATGATTAAATGATGGTTTTGACAAAGATTTTAATTTTTCAAATCTCTAGATGGAATTCCTTTGAACTCCCTAGTATTTTGAATGTAAAATAGCTTTGATAAAATACTTAGCTTTCTAAGTTTTCCTTTGAGTTGAATCCCTTTTTTATCTGTAATTATAAATAGAAAGCTAAATATAATTTCTATGCAACTTCAATTTTTATAAATTCTCTACTTTCAAGAACTTTAACTTGGATTCCTTATGTCTCGTTAAATTTTTACAAGAGACTAATATCAATGTAATTTTTCAACATTCCAACAACTATATGTTGTATTTTTTATATCTCTCAATTTTCAATAATATGGTTTCTAAATTTCAAAAACCTATGTTGATGTTGAATTCCATATAACTCCAAAATTAGAAATTTAGAAAACAAAGATATTTGTAAATTCAATATTCCTATTTTGATGTAGAAATCCTTATTCCTCCAAGTCAAATTATTTGCAAATATTTCTATTCTTGAATTTCAAATAAAGTAATTTCAATAAATTTCAAATTAAATTCTCTTCACCTCAAAAGTCTTCCAAATATTTCAATAAATCTTCTATGGTTATAATTTATCAAATCATTACCTTTCTACTCCATTCATTTAATTAATCTCAAGCATAATAGATTAATTAATATTAACCTTAGTATTGATATTTATTATACCTCCTTAACCTTTGTAAAAAGCAAATTAATATAAATGGTTTATGTACCTCCTTGAATATGGCACGTTATGTTTTGGCTTGCTCCTCATGATACTTTGCAACTTGCACTCTATTTCAGGTGTTGTTCTAAAAATTTGAAATTTCAAATGTTTTTTCTCTCTCTCTAATGTATTTAATGCTCCTTATTGTGTATGGTGCTCATTAAATATAGTCTTCAAGGATCTAACATTCCTATGTGTGTTTGTTGGCTTCTCTGACCATTAATGTGTAGGCACTCCACTAACTTGCACCACTCTTTGCTCTCACAAATACACTTGTATGATTTGTCCCTCATGCACTTATGGATACAAGGAGATGGTTCACTTCCCTAGTATTGGTTGGAGCTACCTTTTGTTCTGATACTTGGAAAATATATTGTCCTTCCAAGTAATAATTAGGTCACATAGTTGGTGCTTCCCCTCCATGTACTATCTTTTCCTCCTCTTGGTAATGATCCTCTTCCTATATATTCTTGGTAACATACTTCTTCTTCTCTACACTTGGTAGAAACTTTAATTCTTTACCTCCAATACTTCTACTCTTTAGTTCCTAAATAGTCAACATATTTTTTCCAATGTATCTTTAGTGAAATAACAACAAATAACTGTTTCAATTTCTTCTAATGATGGTGACTCAAAACTTCTTAGTAACGACGCTTGCTCTCATCTTTGGTGGTTCCTTGGTTTCTAGCACTCAATATCTACTCAATGATATATCAACTTCTCTTGAATAGCATTGCCTCCTATGGTGCTTAAAATATCTTTCTAATGATTTTTTATTTTCCTCTTTTATGTTTCTTCCTCCGTCCAATGTGATGGCTCTTCTTCACTATGGTGGCTCCTCCTTCAATATGATGGTTTTACCACTCCTTTGATATGATGTCTTTTGGAACTCTACCTTGTTATTGTGCACTATTTTGTCTTTTTATTGTATTCAATAAGACATAAAAATATTGTACTTCCATGGATTATAATAACAACAAATATAAATACTAATTTCCTTCTCCTTATTACTCCCTTTCAAGCACTCTTTAAATTTACTTTTGCTGTTGTGTTTTAAAAATTTTAGGATGATAATGATTCCTCCTTCCTTGGTTTGGAGACACTTAGCTTAAACTATCTTTTTCTGGATTTAATAACTCTAATATGGTATTTTTAAAAACATTATAATAAGCTAATTTGAATGCTTTAATAATCATTTTTTATAGCACCAATATTACAAACCTCTTTGTACTCCTTTTTGAAGCTAGTCTCCTTGGTGATTTGATTCACCTTTTGCTGTCTTGAATTTATGAATTTTGTAGCTTCACTACCTTTTACTTTGTTGCCCCAAAATCAATTTCTATCCTATTTGAAGTATGTTTTATGAATATTCTATTTTTCTTTGGTAGAAAACTATTATATAATGCTGAAATTTTAAGCCTTTATTCATTTTAAAATTCTGTTTGAAATCAGACTTCTTTCTCTTCAAATTCTCCGAATTTTGTAGTTCCAAATGCTACCTTCATGCTATCCAAAATCTCTGCAATTTTTAGCTTCAATTGCTGCCATGTCTTCCTTCAATTTTTCTGTCTAAATATCTTAAATTGGTGCTCTAGAAATATATTTTCTTCTCCTATATCTTGCTGTTCGAAAACATTCTCCAAATCCTCCAAACCAACTATTTAGTTTACTATCAAGCCTTCCTTCAATTTGCTATTCAAGGGCACTTCAAAATCTGCCCAAATCTTCAGCACTTCAAAATATTTTGATACTAAATTCTTAATATACAATAACCACAAGATCTTAAATAATAATGCTATATCAAATATAAAATAATGGCAATATTCTAAACATATAAAACTCATGAAATTTTTTTGAAACTACTCAGAAAAATACCATTAACAAATTCTTACAAAAATAGTATTTTGCTATAGAATGGAGATATCAAATACTCCATATTTCATACATGCTCAATCTATATTATGTCTCTTCATTATGCTTTCACACTCACATATAGATCTATATATAGAATGAAATGTTACTCTTCATATGGAGTATTATTGACCTTCACTCTTCTTGAGACTCTTCACTTTCTTATTCTATGGACTCATGTGGCATGGACTATTATGCACATTTACATCATTAGATACTTTACACACTCTAGTAATACTTTTGCAGTTATTACATTGCATAAAGTAAATATTCATACTCCAATATAAGACACACTCCTAATATAAACATGTACCCAAGGTGGTACATTAGCATGTACCAAATAATGTAATATATTCCAACAACAAATTTTACAAATGTGATACCATTGGAAAGGTTTTAGAAAGGGATTTCCAACAAGCATAAACATTTTTATTCTTGTATAAATATGGCTACCTCAAAATCCACTATAATGATAGCACCATGTGTTTGTGATAGTGCCATATGGTCCACACGATCCTTTTGCCACTAGTGATAGAACCCTATGGATAATATTGTTAAATTCTCACTATAGAGTACTTATATTCAATGCTTTTATCACCAAATAATTATTTTGTTGATTCAACACTAGAACTCAATTTTTAATGTCATAGTTATGTGTCACCACCTATTGCCTCATCTAGTGCATGATTGATCTACTAACTCAATTGATTGACTATTAATCAAGGTATTTAACTACCCTATGAAGGCATAGATCTAACATTTAGAATAGTTAACTAATTAAATTATATTCCAAGGGACCTATAATTGATATTTTAAGGGGTTTATATTATCCATAAAATAAACCTTATATGAGGCCAAAGGGACCGTCAACTATTACATAGGTAATTGCATGCTATTACAAATTTAGGACCACCGTTCTTACACACATGAGAATATTTTTTGCAAGTGCATGATATTGACATGCACTCTTGAGGGTTGAGGGCGTATAAAAAATAATTATATGTAGGATTTGTACAAGCATTTAGTAGATATATCCAATGAAGCATACCAAAAGGCAATGAAAAATCCTCATCCATCATGAATCATGGTAGATCTATGAATTTAGGTTGAGCTTCACCTTTCTTATTTTTTTTATCTTTCATATTTTCCTTTAATTAGTATAATTTATCTTTTTATAGTTTAATTAATTCATAAAAATACTATAAATGGCGCAATGGGTTCTATACCTATATCAAGAATTGTTTTTTTAAGAGAGATCAAGACAAACCCCTTTGTTCTAATTATTATTTTTTGCATGTTTTTATTTATATCTATAGAACATAAGTTTTTTAGGATTATGGAAGTGTTGCCTATCACTTTTGTCATAATTTGATGATTTTATCATCATTTGGAACTTTTACCATCATTTGGCACTTATTTCATTTGATGCTTCTATAACTTAGTGTTTCTATCATTTGAAGATTCTATAATTGAACGACACTTATATCCTTATGGCAAGATCAAGTGTGTAGACTATAGTTTTATATTTTTTTGGACATATATATACTAATATATAGGTTGTTATAATGCTTACAATAATTTAGATCATTTTGTGAACTTTTTTGAGATATGTAAGGGTATATAAATATAAAAATATCATTCTTCTTCTTCTTCTACACAACTCTAGAAATAAAATAATTCCCATTCCAAACCATAACTTAACAACATTGTCTTACCTAACATGTTTACTGCCAATTAGCTCATAAATAGAACACCTTTCCTTGCTTGCTTGTTATTGAAATGGATCTAGTTACATTCAAAAACCCCATATACTAAGATTAAGATGAATAATATTCCTATTTAAGTACCCTCTCCCCTATTCATAACAAGCAAGGTGGAGTAATCCTTAATTTTATGGAACATGTACCTTCCTTTTTAAAAATAAAGAAGCCATAGAGATCATCTTGAGAGCAAATGAAGATCCCTTAATTTTTTTATGAAGAATACCTTTTGAATCTTCCTCAGTAGCCTAGGTTAACTACCATAAATTCAAACAAAATATATTTATCTCATTGATATTTATATGTGGACCTTAAGATATAAAATTTTAATTGTACAAGTTCAAACCCTCCCTTAGTTGCAACATCTATGGAAGGTGGGGCACCAAATTCTCCATACTCTTTATGAAATCATTCTTCCTTACCCTCTATTGTATAACTACTTAGGATTAACACCGCATACCTATTTCTCAACCAACAATTGTTACCCAAGTCCAACACCTTGACATCCTTAATAACATCCCTATATATCAACCTATTACAAGTGTGACTTTAGGGCTTAATTTCTAACCTTACACCATTGAATCCTCTTATCCTTAATAATTTGGGTGCAAGTCATGTGAAACCTACATCATAAACCTCTACCTCCTATCCCTATCTCTTATTTTTTCACCAAAGACCATTAATATCTAAACCAAAAAATCATAAATTGAGTATTTGACATCATGAGTGGACTCTATTCAAGTTCCATCATCTTCTCATAGATACTCTTATGTGGAAATTTATAATCAACCACTTGAAACCATCATAACTAGTCATAATTTTTTGATAAATTTTGAGATACCCAAATTTCATATGTACTAAGGAGAAAGAATACCCTTTTGAACATCTTAGGCTCTTTTGTTTTGTGCATAAAAACATCATATATGATTATATGTTACTCCTCAAAATTTTCCCTCACAACCTTAAAGGCCTTGCCCTAGAATGATATTACCAAATACATTAAAATAGCATCAAAACCTTTGAGCACATGATAAAAATTCATCAAATATTTATTAGTATATATTAAAAATAAAGTCAATATTAGTGTTATATATACTCCCTAGGTGAGATTTTCACTAACTTCCTAACAAAGTGGTAGGCTCTAGTAGGAATAATCCAATACATTCTACTAGAAAATGATCATCTAAACATTTTTATATGGAACTTGCATGAACAACTAGCATACCCATTGGATACAACCAATATCATCTATTTTGAAGATAAAATAGATTTAGGAAAATGTGTAAAAGTTGTCATATTAAGGAGAGGTCAAATTAAAAGTAAAAATGACTAATAAAAACATTATCTTCCAACCAAAGAGCATAATACAAAAACAAGTATGTGGTGTGCAATGGGGGAAGTAATTCATGCCTAGCCAATAGTGTAAACATTGTTGCAACACTCTAAAAACTAGTACTAAGAAATGCCCAACAACATCAAAGTCCCAAAATAAGGTTTGCTCGACTTAGCCAAATACTTGGAACTATTATTGATAAACGTTTAGAGGCAAAAATGATAGAAATACCACCTATCAAACTTGGATAACCTAAAATGGAAAAAAAATTCATTATATAAATGATCATTCTACCAATAAATGTAAGTCCCTCATGGATCTGATTCAAGATATAATTGATGAAGGGTGAATTTTTGGTGACTTCAAATAATATTATTCCTCTATTTAAGAAATGAAAATGTTTTAAAATCCATTGTCCAATCATGATAAGAAAGTACTCAATCATTCCTCTAGCCATACAGTTATAAGAAAGCAACATAAATCTCAAGTATCCAATCATCCCTCTCAACATCCTTTGGTCCTTTGGGCTAAACATAATAATTCTTCTAGATATCCACCCTTAATCATATGATCCCAAAAAAAGAAAAAATTAATTTCAACCTCTAACAATAGCTCAAGAGCACTCCTAAAAAAATCTCTTCTTGAATTTTTTTAATCTCCTTTGACTCATCATGAAATCCTTTTTAAACTTTAGGTGAGCATATTTCTCCTTGGAACCTAAATCCTAGTGACCTTACAAATGTTGTAATGTACATTAGAATAAATTATATAATAATCACATTCTACAAAAATGACCTTCATTCTACACCTATAGATAGATCCTCTCTACACATCATAGGTTATATTGGTAAAACAATTATCAAATATATTCTTGTTTACAATGGATCTACCCTTAGCATTTATAATTTTTATTTGACTAAGAACAAACTAGACAAATTATTTCTCATCATAAAATCCTTTAATAATAAAGAATGCAAGAATAGTGGTACTTTAGTTTTACCTTTGAAAGTTGGGCCTGAAATTTTAAACACGCTCTTTCATGTTATGCCAGGAAACCTATAATATTATCCTTAGTAGGTATTGAGTTCAAATGATGCAATCTATTCCATCCGCTTATTTTCAATGCCTTAAGTATAAATATCAAGGCAATACCTATAATATTCCCAATAACCTTGAGCTATTTGCCTACTATTTAGCTATAGAAATAAAAATCCCAATTTTTTCCTTTACACTTTCCTTAATTCTACTTAATCCTCTCATATTGACATTAATGATGTGCTAAGATCACTTTACCTTAATATATAACCTAATAATCCTAAGGAATAATTCTATAACTCAAACCCTAAAAACATAATATAGATAATAATAACCAAATAAACACACAAAAATCAACCTAAATATCAAGATGGTAATAAACTTAGAACTTGAAACAATAATAAAATTAATCAAGAAAGCAACTTAATAGCCTTGGACCTAGCCATACTTCCTTCTTCCCCTCAAACCTTAGGATTATTATCTAGAATGGGTAAAATGCTGCAAATAGGTAGTTATCATTTTATCTCTATTAGTTCTGCCAAATGTGTTGGACATTTTGAGTCAAATTTGTCATTGATGTCAAGGAATGAAGTTGTTATTGATGTCAAGGAATAAGCTACCGTTGATGCCAAAAGGTCAAAAGGAGCAATGTAAAAGGTTGATGGCCAAAGAGCTTCATAATATTTATTTTTAATATTATGTGAAGCATAAGTAGAAGGGTTTTTATTAAAACCATGGTTGGGAAAAATAAAAGGTTTTTATTAAAAACCATAGTGGGAAAAATAAAAGATTTTTATTAAAATCTAAGGAGGCTTTAATATTTAATAAAGACAAAATATTTAAATATTAATTTATAATATTTAAATTCTAGTGAATTTAAATAATTATAAATTAATTATTTCGGAGTTAAAACATAAGTTTCGACCCCTAATGAATTCGTAACCACCAACATGCATGGGAACAAGTGCATAAGGTATTTATACCTTAGCCAAACATTAGTTTAGAAATTCGAGTAATACATCTGTGATATTAATTGAAGAGAGCTTGTGCGAAATTAAAGGCACCTCTAAAGTGTAAGGTTTGAAGCAAGCGTCATGTTGAAGAAAGAGCCAAAGGTTCTAGAGGAGTGTGAAGTGGTCAAAGTGCACATTGAAATTTAGAGCATCAAGGGAAAACGTGGCTCACATGACATGGAAGCCACATCCAAGGCACTGTTGAAGCATTTGGTGCAAGTTTGAATCTCACCTATTGCAAAGCGGGTAATAAAGTTTTTGAATTATTTTATTTTTCATATGCTAAGGTTGTTGGAGAGATAAGGTGCAAGTAAGGTTTGATATTAACCTAAGTGTTGAAAGGTTAATTTTTTCTAGGGTAATTTTGTTTTCACCTTAGGAAAGTCGAAATTGATTTATTGCATTAAGTTATAAAGTGAATTATTTAAATTATATGTAATATTGAGTAGGGAGTCATAAGTAGAGTTTGGATTATTTTTTAGATACATTTCTAAAAAGTGTTATGATGAAATTAAATTGTTAAGAGGCTCTTTTGATGATTTAGAGTTTTTAAAGAAGTGTTTTTGTGGTGTTGGATATTATTTTAAGAAGGATAAATAAGGTGTAATTAATTTTGATTATTTTTGTAATTGAGAATTATTTTATGAGAAAATTAGTGTGATATTTTATCATCTAACTATTGATATTTGTAAAAGAGAAAATTGTGATTGAGATAGGTTTTCCAAGGTTAATTCTACATCAAATAAAGGTATAGGTATATTCTTCCTAGTGAGTGATTGTTGAAAGTTGTGAATGCAAAGTTGGAGTGAAAATTATTGTTTGGTAAGCATTGTTAAGTATGTTTTGAATTAATGCTTCAAGGTTTTCTGGAATAAAGAGGTGTTGATAAAACCTTATTTTATAAGCATTGTTGTTGAAGTTATTAAGTTGAGTGAACTTAAACTAGTTGAGTATCATTGTTATGTGAAGATTATTTATAAGAATTATTGTTGAAGTGAATAGTTGAGTAAAGAACTTGAACTAGGGTTTGCAAAGAACATGAGTATCATTGTTATGTGAGATTGGTTGATAAGTATTGTTGGAAATATTTGAGTGAATGTTCATATGCTTGGACTAGGGTTTGTGAGCAAGTATTATTTAATTGAGTGATTTGTTGAGTAGAGTTGGTTGAGCCTAGTCAAGTGGATGTGTGAAGTGATAGTTCAAGTTCTATGAAACAAATTGTTCTATATTCTGAATTGATTTCAGAAAGAGGTTGAGTGCTGGTGAGTGTGAAATATATTGAGTCTCTAACAATTCTCTATATGTTTCTATGATAAAATAGTTATTGAAAGTGATTGATATTTTGTGAGTGTGAAACATATTGAGTCTCTAAAAATTCTTTGTATGTTTCTAAAAGAGAGACTGAAAGTGATTGAGAGTTTGTGAATGTGAAGCATATTGAGTATCTAAAAATTCTCTATATGTTTCTAAAAGAGTGATTGAAAGTGATTGAGAATTGAGGTGAATGTGAAGCATATTGAGTCTCTAACAATTCTCTATATGTTTCTAAAATAATGGTTGAAAGTAATTGAGCATTGTGATGAATGTGAAGCATATTGAGTCTCTAACAATTATCTTTATATTTCTATGAGATTGGATAAGTTCTAGTGTGGACTTGTTGAGAATATTTGAGGTAAGTATTTGAGAAGACTTGTGGATATATTTGTGTGAGCTTTTGTGGAAGCTTACAATATAGATTGAGAGTAGAATTAGATAAGTTATAGTGAGGACTTACTACGCAAATTTGGACAAGTTATAGTGAGGAATTGTTGAGCAGATTTGGACAAGTTCTAGAGAGAGCTTGTGGACAGATTAGTGTGATATTTTGTGGAAGCTTACAAGGTATAATTAAGACAAGTATTTGAGAAGACTTGTGAGCAGAGTTGATTGATTGATTTTTTCAAACCATGAGTTAAGGTTTGGAGTAGATATAGTAGAGTTGATTTGAGATTGATTCAATCTTTGTGTTAATTATTGAGGATAGGATATTGATTCAAGATTTATTTTAAGGCTTGAGGATAGATATTGAGGATAAATTTTTGCTAGACCGAAGAACCGTTTTTAGTGTAGATCAGAGGATAAAAATTGAGGATATATTTTGGTGCATTTTTTTGAATAGGTTTATGCCAAACCAGAGATAGACATTAAGTAGATTTGTGCTAGACTGAAGGATTGTGTTTAGTGCATATTTGAGACAGGGATTTGAAGATGATAGAGTATAGAGGATGACAGTATCCAGTGGATAGAGATCCATTAGACAGGGTAATGAGTATAGGTTTCTTTAGTGGATAGAGATCCATTATCCAGAGTAGTGGGGATAATAGTTCTTATAGAAGATCACCAACCAGAGCAAGAGGAGAAAGGAGTTCTCCTATAGATAGAGATCCATAAAATTTATTAGGGGATTGGTGTCTCCTTTGGATAGAGGTCCATAAATATTGTAATAGGGAAAGGATTCCTAAGAGATTGATTGAGGAAATTTTAGTGAAAGATTTTTTTTGTAGAGTAGTCCACATTGGATGAACCACGTAAACTTGGTGTCTCTATTGTGTGTGGTGATTTGTGCATTGCTTTGATTACCATTTTTGATATTGCTATTTATACATTGCATAATATTGATTGGGAAAGAAAAGTAAAAAGTGGTATTATACTATTCATCCCTCCTCTCAGTATAAGATTATGTTCTTAAAAATGAGGATCACATATAAGGTCATAATCCCTACCTAATGAAGTGATAATATGCTTCACATTAGTTATACTACATACCTAAACACATCCTATGTAACATGAGGTACCAATAAAAGGGATTAGGGATCTATGAATAAGGTATAAAGGAACCCTTATATACTAAACATTGTCTAGGTTTTTAGGGTTTAGGATATATTCCCAACTAAAATTAACATTTATCAACCTCACTCTCATTTGTTAGTGAGGATGAACGTGATCCCTACCCTTTAAAATATAGTAATAACACCATCTCCACAAATAGATTATATTGGAATGATGAGGATAATAATGATCCTTGGCTCTTTCGAGGCCCTAACTCTTCTCAATTTACAAGTGTCAACACTCTCACTATAAATAATTCCAACCTCATAATCACTATCTATAATTATGAGGAAGTATTAAATTCAAGACTCAGGCAAGATGAACTTAGGAGGGATGAACTCAGGCAAAATAAATAATCTCAAGATTCTAGAAAGTAGGAACCAAATATTAGTTTCAAATGATGGATATGGCAATATTCCTTGTAATGGCAAGGCCCTAGATGATGAGCTCAATTTTTTTGGTTCCTTGTGACTCCTCGAAGGAGGGTGGAAGTCACAAAAGTTGAGGGAAATCCTCTACAAGATCACCAAAGACCCAATCTTGTATCATTTGAAAATATAGTCTACATTGGCTTAGGGATCGTACCTCCACATCAACAACCCTATCCCATATCGCTCACACCTAAATATAGGTATTTTGTCATTCCCATCAATGTAATGACATCTCTCATAGCTCGAGAGTCCTTATCCTTAGTCAACAAATTCATCGGTGGTAGATGTGATATGGAAACCATTCAAATATGGGTAACCTTCAAGTGGTATTCCTATGGTAACATGAATCTGGTTGCCCTTCCTAGAGGATTTTTCATGATTAGACTTAACAACTAGGGTGATACCAACCACATACTTATTGGTGGATATTGGATTTTAGTCTAGTGTAGTCTCTTTCTCAGAAGGAGGATTAAATAATTTAATCCTAAAACCTAGAGTATACATACAACACCTATCTGGGTAAGGCTCTTAGGTCTCCTAGCTCAATTTTGGATGAAGGAATATTTAGAGGTATTGCTCAAACCATTGGTGAAATAGTTACCCTTGACCCAACAACTAAAGCTATAAGTTGAATGGTTCATGCCCGCGTATGGGTAAATGCAAATATTGAATCTAGGTTGCCCACTCATGTGAACCTCATCTATGACTCTTATCATAGGCATAAATCCATTGAATATGAAAATAAATTGACCTTCTACATTGAATTCCATACCTAGGATCACTTGAGAACCCAATGTTCAACCCTAAAGAAGGATTCAATAAATAAAGTTGAATCTTGGTCAAAGATTCACCCAAAAGCTCCCAAAAAGAGAGGGACCATATTTGGTAAGCCTCCTTCTAAGGAGGATCATCCAGGGGCCAAAGGTAACCAAATCTTGTCTCCTCAATAGGCTGAGTCCCAAGACCAGGTTAGTTTCCTCTTCACTTTCCCTAATAATTTTGATTCCCTTTTCAAATCAATGGATGACCTCCTTTTCCTTGAATTTCTTCATCATCCCTTTAGAGAATCTACCCCCATTAATTATTTTCATCCTCACTCCTTGACCAGGCCTGGACCATCTTGCCCACATCAAAAATGCTTCTCTGAATCCCCTCCCCTTTCACCCCATCACATAGACTACCATGAACTTGTTCGTAGGCTTAACCACCATAACTAGGGTCCTCCTAAAACCCACAGTCTACTCAAGTCACCAAACCACCTCAAACATGACAAAACCTATAGCCCATTCAAACCCATTATTTATTATCCTATAAACCTTAGTCCTCTAAGGTATCACACAAGAAGCTACAAAAAAGCATCCATTATCATGGGTAGCGACAAAAATAAGGGAAGATGCACCATCCAATACTAGAGAAAAAAATAAGTTGAAGACAACATCATCAATGGAACCCAATCAAATCTCTTCTATGTCCTCAGTGGTTTATCCAGAGATGATGAAAATAAATCCAAACCCCCCTCATAATAGGGCCAAGGAAAAAAATCCTCTATAAAAAACCATAAATGAATATCCTCTCATGGATTGTGAGAGGCCTCAATGGTTTGACCAAGCAAATACTAGTTTCAACCATGAGGAAAGAGAAAAAAATCCACCATTTTTGTTCTTTAGGAGACCAAAATTGAAGGAACCAATATCAATATAATTGCTAAAATTATATGGAAAAATAACGAGTTTGTTGTAAGCCCAATCCAAGGAACCTCAAGAGGGCCTTCTTTGCCTATGGGACCCGACCATTATTTCTTGCAATAGAAGTCACATGTGGTGGATTTCAACCATCAACCCATCCCAATCCAAAATACCTTTGTCACTCTCAATCAATATCGGGTATCACAACCACCTATATCACTATACCTACCCTTACATTCAACCACATCAATGCCATCACAACTACCTAAATCACCCAAAATCCCCAAAATCCACATCATCAACCTATTCCTCCTCAAAATCAATCATTCCATAATCAATTCCAATAGAATTTCCAATACCATCACATACCCACTACCATCAACCCATTAGACAACCAAAATTTTATTTCATCTCAACAATTCATCACACAACATACACCATCCACCTACATTTATCATGCAAACCAAGGCTTCCAAATAAAAGTGGAAGATACCAAAATGTATTCTTTACAAAAACAAATTAACAGCTTTATTATGCACACAACTGGTATGATTTATCATAAACCCACCTTAAGACAACTGGGCAATCACATGATTCATCCTTCGGTACCATTGCCACTGTACCCCACAATTTTTACACTATCGAAGTTTGACTACTTTAAAGGGGTCGAGGATCATAGAGAGCATATAAGTGCATTTATCCATACATGTTTTAGGATTCAAGAGAATTATGCCTTAATGCTATAAATATTTCCTCAGACATTTGGGTGGATGCCTTAGAATGGTATAATCATTTTTCAAACCATAGAATATATACATTCGAGTAACTTGCAGACCAATTCTTAAATACGTTCTTCCTAAATGTTAGAATGAAAACCACATTAACCGACTTGTATAATTTAGGATAATTTTAAGAAGAGTCAATTTAGGACTTTGAAAACCTTTGGAGGGTAGTAATTACCAAATTTCCATTCACCCTCCCCATGGAAGAACTAACACGGATGTTCAGAAGAAGTTGTTTTAAACCTATATCCTTGTAAATACAATTTCAACAATCACCCAAGCCCGAATTATTAAGGAAATAAAAATTCAAGAGGGTAGATCAATCCTAATAAAAATGAATGGTAGAACAAGGGCCAAAGCAAGGGAAATTATAATGGCCAAACTAAACCTATTCATGTTAACCGAGTGATCTTGAGACAACCAACAATGTAGACTCAATAATCGCAAGTCTATATTCAATAATCACCATCGCAACAACAACCATAGGAAATGATATATCAAGAAGTTCCACCACAACAATAGTTGTAAAACCTATTACCAATTGTAGATAATAATAAACATTTATAGTTCATTTGACAACCTCGCAACTACATACTATTGCCTAAATCATATTCATTCATCTTCCAAAGTTTCTATGATACACACACAAATACCCTACCAAAAGTCAAACCAAAAGATCCAACTAAACCATATGAAAAGGGCTATAAGGAGAATTTTTTTGGTCCCTTTCATTTATAGAAGGTCCATGACATTAATAATTTCTTTATATTTAAAGATATTGTACAAGATCTATTAGACCTAGGTGCTATTACGATGGATAACCCCTTGGTATAGCAAAACCAAAATCTTGGTATTTACTAGAAATTGATTCCTAATCCTAAGGAGACACAATAGTATATAGGGATATCAACTGCTATAACTCCCCCTAACCAAGTCAACCATGCACAACAATACTAAGGTTTTGTAGGTGTTATTCATGTAGTAACCTGAGGTCAAAGAAGCACAAATCATTAATAGAAGATAAATGAACAACCCAAAGCAGTGAAATATTCTATGGCACCACCAAAAAGTGTGTATCCACAACAAAATATCTTTAATCCTCCTCAACCCATTCATATTCCAAGTTATCCACCAAGACCAATAATTACAGTAAGTAGCCAACTGACAAATAGTCTAAAAATAGCTTCAAATAAACTATCAATTTATGATCTTATACAAAAATCTCCTCCACACTATGAAGCATTTATGGAGATCTTGAAATCCATCAAAATTTATACTCAAGACTCTAATTTCTTCAACAATTTCTTGGGGATTATTTGAACATGCATGGATCTTTCGATTGTATTCTATGATTTTGAAATCAAGTCAATATCATCATAATCACCAGATCCTCGACTGCATATCATGACTTATGTTGATTATAAGCCTTTCAAACAAGTATTAATTGACACTGGATCATCATTTAACATCATCACCACTTCAAAACTCCACCATATCAATATTCCATCTTCCCACATTACCAAATACACCTTCATATTGCGAGCATGTAATGATGCTTTATTATCTATAGTTGATATTGTTGTTTTAACCATACAAGTGGGTGTCAAGACATTACATACCATGTTTCATATCCTAGAGGGGGCCATGGCCTATAACATACTCCTTGGGTGACCCTGGATCAGGGATATGAAGTGTGCTCCCTCAATATTGCATTAATGTTTGAAGTACGTACACGAGAGATAAATACATTGTATAGTTTCCAATATTGAACCATTCAAATAATACTTTATTTCCAACCCTTATGAACCTTAACTTCCATCCACCCATTTTTCATTAAATCCATCAACCACACCACCCATCACATAGTATAATATCTTATCCAAAGCACCTATTTTAGAATAACTCCCTATTACTGATCTAAATCAGACCTCCACTTCAACATCTCATCACATTATTTCCACATCTCAACCTTCATCATAATCAACACCATGTGGATGTGGTTAGATCCAATCATCACCTCAAACATCTGTATAAGGGGTACATACCTCCACATCATCTGTGTCACTCATTATACTCATCCATCATTATCCATACAACCAACCTCACAATAACCTATTGTCACCTCATCCAAGCTTGAATACTTAGTCATTAATCAAATTGCTCAACCAAACCTACCTCTATATCAACCAGTAAATATCTTACAAGTCAATCTTATAGATTGCAATATGTCATACCAACATGAGCTAGATGTCACCATTGAGCCACACACTTCCATATTCAATCCATCCACATTGTTGCCCGCACAAGTTGCAATTCACCTCATTAGTCCTAGCATTGGTGAGTATGTAGTTCAAGATATTGCAATCACACCTCTTAATATTAAAATTTTTTGGGACTAAAATTACCTATGCAACCCACCTCTATCTATAGGAGTGGTTTACAACATGGGTTCATTACCAAATAGAGTCAATTTCGTAAATGAGGGGGTCAATTAATTGTCCAATATACTTCCCCTAGATGAACCTAAGTATCCATCATGTACCAATATTGAGCACATGTCCAATCCTTAGTTCCCATAATGATATTTTCATTGAGTTAACTAGCAATGATATGGGTTAGGATGACATGAACAAGGCATACGTGATATCGTTGAACCTCAGTATTGAGAAACACATGATCGTTTTTGCTGGGAATAGGGTTCTACTTTCTCTTTCAAATAAGAATTTCAATGAATCACTATAGATATTGAAGAGGATAGTGAAGAAGAGGAGGATAGTGATAAAGATAATTCTTAGGATGTATTTTATGAGGAATACGATATCATGTCGATAGCCTCAGATGAATCTAAATAATAATCAATACCAGTCACACCATTCACTATAGAAGATGAGTTATACCTTAAAATGTTCCTTATCCATCATCCCATATTTCATATTCTCCTCCTAAGGGATTGAGTTGATCCAACTCATGAGCCACCACCACCACTTTTTCCACCTTAGAAAAACTTGATGTAAAATATGTACAAAAATAAAAAATAAATTAAAAAACAATTATCAACATAACATTGTATTTCACACTACATTTGCATATCCATATCATTTGCATTTATACATGTTGCTTGTTGTTATCTAGGTTCACAAGGTTCATTCATCAATTCCAAGGGATAATAAAAACCACCCTTCATATCATGACCACCATTTTCCCACCAATTCAACATGAATACTATTCATTTTTTTCACACTACTCTGTAATCCATATGATTTGGAAAAACCAATTCCTATTGATATAAGCCTCATTCATATGGAATAGGTATAATCACCCCCATAAATTTATGAATTCATTCTTTTAGAGGAATTTTTAAGGACTTTTAGAACTTATATTCCTCTGTAGCCTTTGCATTTACCTTTGCACTTACCTTCACCTTCGCCTTCACCCTTGGCTTCTTCTATTTTCTAAGTAAAAATAAAAAATATTGTGCTAGAAGAGTTTTATATCATCAGTGATGACATTCATCTAATTCCAATGTCCCATAAGCTCTAATAAGGTACACATATGTCCATTTAAGACACTATAGATGTGAATCTAAGCATAGATGCAAACAATCCACAAATTGTGAAACTTGGGAAAATTTTATCTGCTAATTAACAAGAGAAATTTATATACCTCCTCACAAGAAAGAAGGGTATATTTGCATGGTATTATAAAGACATGCTTGGCCTTGACCCTAAAATGGTCATTCACAATATCACTATGTATTCCTGATGCTAAGTTGGATAAAAAAAAGCTAACAAAGTTACATTCTACCATTGCCCTTATGGGAAAAGAAGAAATTCAAAAGTTCTTAGACATGTATTTCATTCAACCCATTGACTACCTTGAGTGCTTTTAAAATATGGTACCCGTTCACAATTCTAATAGGACCATTCACATTTGCATTGACTTTTGATATCTTAGCAAAGAATGTCAAAAGGATGAATTTTCACTACCAAATATCAATACTCTTGTAGACAATTGTGATGGCCATGAAATGCTCTATTTAATGGATGGTTTTTCAGGATATAATCAAATTTGAATTAATCTTGATGACCAACATAAAATAACATTCACAACACCTTGTGGGACTTTCTTTTACAAAGTGATGCTATTTGGTCATAAAAACATGGGTGTTACCTATCAACGTGCCATTACATACATATTCCATAATTACATGCATAAGATAATTGAAGAATGTGGATGATTTGTTAGCTAAATTTAAAACACATCAAGAGCACATTGATATCTTGGAAAAATATTTTGATCAAGTTCTTGAGCATAACATAAGGTTGAATCCCAATAAATGTGTCTTTGGACTCACATATAGAAAATTTCTAGTGTTCATTGTGTCCAAGTGTGGCATTGAAGTGGACCCAAACAAGATCAAGACTATTATGGAAATGCCTCCTCCAACAAACTTGAAAGAGTTACAGAGCTTACAAGGAAATATCCAATTAATCCATCACTTTATCACAAAACTCTCAGAAAAATGTAGACCATTCAATCATCTACTACAAAGGGGGTGATATTTCCCTGGATAAAAGAATGTTAAAAATATTTTTATGACATCAAAAAATACTTAACTTCTCCACCAATATTAACTCCACCTCGCCTGGGGGTCCCCTTTCACCTTTATGTTTTCACAATAGATTTTGCATGAGCGATAATGCTTGCATAGAAGAATGAAAAAAACTGGAGAGTAAGTAGTCTATTATTATTCAAAAATTAATCTAAGCCTCACCATGGTAGAGAGGGCCTGAGCCTCACCATGGTAGAGAAGGACCAAGAGGGCTTGAGGCTGCATTTTTAGAAATGTGACTCTATAGGATAGTGGATTTCCTTTTGGGTAGAGAATAACTTTGGTAAATGGTTTGTGCTTCCACTTGTCAGTTTACAGCTTGGAGGAAGGTTGGATCAGTTGGAACCCTAGTTGGGGGGTTGGGGGAATGGTTCGGCAGTTGATGTATTTGCTTCAACTAGTCATTAAGATGGGAGATTGGCTATTTTTATTCATTTTGGGTTGCAAAGTTCTCTGGTTTGGTTGGTATTTTTCCCTCTTTAGTCCTTACTATTGGTTGCTAATGATGGATAGTCAAGTTTCTCTCTACTATGGTTCATTTATAAGGGGAGATCTCATGCCTTCAATGTTAGTGGAGATATGCTTATGTTGTCTGGTTAATCTGGCTAGTGGTTGTGTGGTATTTTAATTTGATGGATTTATAGGAGCTATTTCTAGATGTGGGTGTTGATCAAAATGTTCCTTCTATGAAGTTATTTTTGGTCTTACCCCTTCATTTACCATATTCTAAAGGGATACATTGTTCTCTATGGATGTTGAGGAATAATTATTATATTAGTCCCTCCGTTTTGTTGGGTCTCCTAGTTACTTTCAGTTGCTAGGGGTGGTCCAGATAGTAGATCTAGCTTCTTTGACTATGATGGATCCTAGGGTTTCAAAGATTTATTTTTTTATGGGTATTTTTGGAAGGCCCCTATTCTACATGGACTATAGCAAATATGGGGTTTTTTTAGGCAAGATCTTCTTTTTTCGTAGGATTTTTTACGATTTCAACTACTGTTTGGATGACATGTCTTCGAAAGGTTGGGTTTCATGGTTGGGTTCTCCTATTGGGTGGGATTGTGTTTTCTTCTAAGTGTGCATAGTGTTTTACAAATTTTTCTTCTTTAAGTGCTTATTTTTCTTTCTTTTGAATTTTGTGTATGATTTGAGGGCTTCATAGCAAGCCAAATAAATATTTAATTCTTTTTGTTATTCTTTCCATTGGGTGAATTGGAGAATTTCATATTTCAAGAAATTTTTTTTGTTTTATCTCTCTTACCGATATTTGTCAGTACCTCATCCTCATTATCCAACTATTTCTCTTCATGCCCTGTTTGTAGTCAGCTAGTGGATGGTCGTGGATCGCTAGTTCATCAAACTCTTACTGGGCAAGATTTTTTCATCATCAATATTTGGTAAAAAAATTATTTGAGTTTTCCTAGCCTATCTTGAGTACCTCAAAACTCATAATGGTTTTCTCTTATGGTGTTTTTTTTCAAATTGGAATTCTAAATTGGAGTTAAGGTGGGATTGTTGGATTCATTATTTATTTGATGTCAGATCCTCTTGTTATAAGCTAGATTCAATCTCATTGATGTATTTATTTTGAGCTTATTGAATACTATTTGGCTTTGTAATGGTTTGGGGTCCCTTCCAAAACCCCTTTGTAAAGGTTTAGGGACACTATCAAAACATCTTCATCTACCTACTCAAAAAAATTATTAGTAAAATATTAGTAATCTATGAAACCAGATATGGATATGTGGAAAAATTGTGCCTAGCGATGGTTTTTACCACTAAGAAACTTATACATAATATGCTAAGTCACACCACTTATGTCATAGCTCAAGAAAATTCTCTACGATAGATGATGACTCGTATATACAATAATACCCATACCACAAAATGGATAATGCTTCTAATAGAATTTGACCTTGAATCCATTAGCTAAAAATCCATTAAAGGTTAGGTTATAGTCAATAATCTTGTGGAAGATTTGCTTCCTAATGATCAACCTTTGTTTATTGAGCTTCCATATGGTTCGGAATTTAACATCACTGAATAGGAGGAATATGCCATCCCTAAAGATTGTGTATATCACTCCATTATTTGATAGTTCCAAGTGTGAGAAAGGACAAGGTGCAATAATCATGTTTCATACTCCATAAGGGATACTTATCCCCATATCATTTACTTGATTTTCCATGCACAAACAATAATGTAAAATATGAAGCCCTAATATTAAGACTTCAAGTAGCTATAACTATGAGTATAAAGCATATAAGAATATTTGGTGATTCCTAGCTTATCATTCATCAAGTAAACAAATCATACCAATGCAAAGAACCAATCTTAAAACTTTACCATGAAGTAGCAATGAAATTTCTCATAAAATTTGACTTGTATGAGATTGATAGCCTACCTCATTTGAATAATAGACTTGTATATGTGATGGCCTTTCTAGGACCAGTAATTCTAAAGAACTTCATAGGAGAGGTTTAGCCATTGATCATCACAATAATATCTAAATCTATAATTTCATGAGTTAAATATAAATATGAGAAGGATATTTGATTTATTCACATAGAAACATATTGGATTAATAAAGTAAAACACTTTTTCAAGTTTGGGATACTCCCATTAGATCTATCATGAACTTTCAAATGAAATTTCAAACAAAAGGTAGCTCATTTCACTCTCTTAGGGGATGTGTTGTATAGGCATGGTTATGATGGATTCCTACTTCATTGTTTCAATCATGTAGAGGCACAATGATACATATATAAAGCTCATGATGGTACTTGTGGTGGTCACTTTAGTGTAATGGCCATCGCAAAGCGTATTTTATACATGGGTTACTATCGTCCCACCATAGAATGTAACTATTGTAATTATATCAAGAAGTTTTATAAATATCAATAGCATGCTAATTTAACTCATGTGTCATCACAAGCAGTACAACCTATTCAAATTATTTAGCCCTTTTCATAATGGGACTTTGACTTGATTGGTAAAATCTCACCTCCTTCCTCAAGACAAGACACATTTATCTTCACTAGAACTAAATACTTCACGAAGTGGATCAAAGCAATTCTTCTAACCAACACAAAAGAACCTTGAATTACAAATTTTATACTCTAACATATCATCTATATTATTGGTATTCCATCAAAAATAATCTTTAACAATGGCAAGTATTTCAAAAATAAGGATGTTCAAGCACTTTGCAAAAATATAATATTCAACATAGCATCTTGACTCCTCATTACCCATAGGTAAATGTACAAGCTGAGGCAACAAATAAGACATTAATCACTATTCTAAATAAATTAGTCATAGAAAATCATCAATATTGGCATACTAAAATCCCCTTGATATTATGGTCTTATGGAACGAGCATTCACACACCTACTAAGGAAAATCCATTCTCATTGGTCTATTGTGTCGAGGCAATCATGCCTCTTGAGCTCAATATCCCATTACTATGTATTTCATTAAAATAATTCGTATACAATGATACTACTAGACAAGCACATGCTTCTCAATGAAATGTGAATCAATGCCTTGGAGTACTTACAAGTATATCAAGACCATATAAAATGTGATTACAATGCCAAAGTTCATCCACACAAATTCCATGTAGGAGATCTCATCCTTAAATAAAATAAACAAAACACTAAATAATTTCAACATCTTCATGATGAATTCGTGGCTATTGGTTAGGCCCATACATTTTTAAACAAAAATTGGGTCAAGGAACATATAGGCTTACCATTCGAGAGGGAGTAGAATAGCCTAAGAAATTTAACATTATCCACTTGAGAGCATTCTATGCTTAATGCAACTTATATATACATATATACATGTCTAAAATAAAATAAAAAGCACTATTCATACACTACATTTCATACATCTATTTTGCACAATCACATTTATGTCATTTCAGTAAATTTCATCCACCATACTAGTGGCCATTTGCTTAGTTTAGATAATTTTTAATCCAATAAGTCTTATCACATTAATTAAGGGCACCCTCAGTTTAACATCAATTTCAACTCATCATTTCAAAAGTTATGTCATAATTTATAATAAAATCCCATCATCCCTAGGTGTTTTAGGTCACTCAGACACTCCTAGTGTTTCAAGCAACCTCCATTACATGTCAAGTTTTCTTTAGGACCAAAAGCATATTTTCACTAAGAAAATATTGATTTATGGGAGTTGAATCTAACATTCTTGAGCCAAACACATATAACACTTATTAAAAACATCTTGTATTAGATAGGGATGACACCATTATTGGGTTGAACCTCGAAGTGAAAAATTCATTTTTGTTTATCCCATTATGCACATAGTCCACAAATAGGGTTTTCACCACTTAAACAAACCATAGTCTAAAATAACAATGAAAATAGTGGTTTTTACCACATAACTTTAAAAACAAAAGGAGTGGGTAGTAAGGATAGGATAAAATTCTCATCTCAATTTGATTGATAACGCAATTCCCCAAAGATTTAACTCTTTTTAAAATACATAATAATAATGATAGATCTTCAAGTAGTAAGGACATGGTTTAATTCTCATAATGACTTGGCTAAGAATTTTGTTCCCCAAAGCTTCGAGATTCTATCATTGGCCTATGGAGCTAATATCCACTGGGGATAGAGATACTTGATTGGTAGTGGAGTATGTGCATGCATGGTGACACATATCTCTTGAGTAGACCTATAAACTTACATAAGGATGAGCTAGCTTTTTGTTTCTCTACATGATAGGCTTAATATCACCTTACTCAATATGGGTAAATTAATTCACTATTTGCACACATAGTAGTTCTTAATTAGTTTGAGTCATTACCATACTCATGATTGGTAAATGAAATTCCATTGCACACACAGTTGGTCTTTGAAAAATTTAACTCTATTTTACCAGTTTGTTTGAGATTACTAGGATGTTTGAGTCTCTGTAAAATAATTCTACAAAAACAAGCTTACATTCCATGTCATCACCATATCATTAAAAGTTCATAATTCACTTCATATTTCACCATTAGATGTTGGTGTCCCTGATTAAGCAACAAAGATAAAAATGGTCAAGAAAAAATCTAAACTACTACAAATGATCATCAATTCACTTACATTGTTATCATAAAGCATATACATCATCATCATAATGCATCCATAACATCATATACACATACATTCATACATACATTTACAATAAAAGAACACAAACTCATACACAAAATAAAATCCATGTATATATATATATATATTTATAAATATTGCATGTACAATGTATGCTCAAAGGCTGTATACAATAGAGCATTGAGACTCATATACAAAAATACAATAAGAGGCACTAAATAACACCCAAAGGAAGACCCTTGTGATCCTAAGGGATCAAGATCTCTATAAGCTCTAGAATTAGAACTACTATACCTAGAGTCACTACACCTAATAGATCTAGATACGAATGAAGAATACCGCACTAGTAATCCAATACCATGCTGCACAACGCAATACTAAAGATCCTAAATGTAGCCATATCAATACCAAAGGTGAGATAGGTCCTATATTTGTGTGCATCTCTCCCTTTTAGCTCTACCTAAAGCCTATCTATCACATAAACATCCTTGCCTCCACCTACAATAGTTTGCACCTCTAGTTCCCTCCATATTTGAGCAATCTGAGCATCCCAAGCCATCATCCCCATATCTTTCTCTACCAACATCTATAGGAGTTGATCCCACTCTTCAACAAAGCTATATTTTTCAGCCTAGAGCATAGTCCACTCCTCCTCACTCTAACTAGAAGGTCTCTCTAGAATATCCTCCATACCACCTCCACCCTCACCATTACCTCTAATCTCAAGAGGCTAATTTGCCATGACCCTCGATTGCTTACTACAATTTTTGGATAAACAACATATCTATCATTAGTGAGTATCCTTTGCTTCATTCATAGCCTCCCTATCATCACCACTACCCTCATCCACCACCTAACTTGGTATCCATAGAGGTTGAGAAGCAAACCAGGCATCGTAGTTAGCTATGGTCCTAACATCATCAACACTTGAGATATCAAGCCTCAAGAATCCTCAAATACAACATAATACAAAAAAATGTACATCAGGATCTCATTCATTTAAAAAAAAATTTGCCACCTCTTTCAGTCATAAAAAAATAATAATAAAAAACAAAACAAACAAACAAAAAAAACAATGCAAAATAAAAAAGAGGGCTAGAAGAACTTACCTTTGCCACCCGTACATCATCTCCAGCTACTTATACAATTCCCTCAATCACCATCGCCAAGATCTTTCACTCTTATTCTCTCAAAAATTGCTTCTCAAACTTTGAAATGCAAGAATGAAATGAAATTTTGCCCATACAGCCCTTTTATAGCTGAGTAGGCTCACCCAAGTACACTGCCACATATGGTAGGTGTAGTCAAACTCACCACTACATCTACATAATGATAGATGCAGTTCTACATCTATGGAGATATAGATGTAGGCCTATGTTTATTTTTAAAATATTGCAAAAGGCTACAAAAGAGCCTCAAAACATAGCAAAATTCCACAAATTCATTATATCATCTCATTAAAACATCATTCATATCATTCCATTTCATTTTGTGATAAATTGGATTGAGTTGGGTGCTTCATTTTTGAATGCATCCAAAAAGTGCAAAATGTCCCAAAACACTTCAAAACATCCCAAAATGATCCAAAATTTCACAAAACTACCAAATCAAGTCATCAATTCATTTACATCATTATTTCACATCACCAAGTCAACCTACATTATGAAGTGAACCTTTATTCTAGTGATTTACTCTAGTCACCTAACAATTGTAGTGATTGGTTATCCATGCAATTAGGTAGGATGGGTAGTTCACCATAAGGATGCTTGCTCAAAATAATCATCCAATATCATAATTTTTGAAACCAAATAAGTTTGGTTCTTGAATGTTTGAATGTGACTATGTTCAATAAAATTTACTCAAAGCTATCATAAGCCCTCTCCATGGGTAAAAAGTGGAACACTCTTACAAACATTAAATGCATCATACCAATATTTAAGTTAAAAAATATGGTTTACGTAAGCAAGGTGGTAATGCCTTTGCCTCCACCATAATGTTTACCTAATTTTGGTTAGTTCATCAACAACATTGCACATCATGCTAAAAGCAAAATTTTGACAACACAGATCAACCTCAAACTTGGGGTAACAAACTTGACTTTGATTTCTAACATCCACATACATCACATGCATCCATTTCATCATCCAAATTCGGTCAATTGACTCATGGATTTCATTCCTCACTCATTCACCAATTCAGGAGGTAAGCTAAATTCATAAAATTTTCAATTTAATGCATGCTGAGGAAAGAGTCCATTCCATAAAACCAATTGTCTCTTATTTTTGCACCACATTGTATTTCATGCAATGCGATATAAAAATGGGTATCTATAGACACAAAATCCTAGCCATTCATCATCCATTCATTTCCATCAAATATGAATGGTATATATATATATATATATATATATATATATATATATATATATATATATATGATATTAAATCACAACCATCCATCAAACTACAATCCTAGCCTACCATTTGGCAATCTTGGCCACTTAACCAAATCTTAATCTTAGTTGCTCATCAAGGTTTAATCTTAGCTATGTTTGCCACCGTTAAAATCCTAATCTTTACTAAAGGGGTTATAAAATACTATTCACTTTTGTGAATAAAGGATATCACACAAGTTATCAAGAACTTGAACATTCACACAATATTTCACACAAGACAAAAACCCTAGTTATCATTCGCATCAAGCACTGCATTCATCCTTCAATATCTTCCACTTCTTAAAACTAGATACAAATGCTTCATAGCATCCATCATAGTCTACAGATGTCTCTGGGCATCTATGAGATTATGTAGGGTGTCCATCACAGTATATTGATACTTTTGGGCATCCATCAAACACAAAAATATGTCTAGCAAACCCTCAGATGCTTTCTGGCATCTGCACAACTCTTCAAATCCTTAAGAGCACATATCAAGGTTAGGTATTGGAAAGGTATTCTAATTTATTTATTTAATATTTTTTAAATGCTATACATTTCATATGAATTGTAATTAGTATTTATAGGTCTACATTGTTATTTAAAGAGGGTCTCACATAGTGGAGGCCCCTCATATGCTATTGAATATTTTTATATTATTTACCTGATTGCAGGTGCAAGTTACATATTATTGGATAGCTATTGAAGCTAGAGTGGTCTTACAAAGGATATGGAAGCCCACTCAAAACTCTGTTTGTAGCAGTGAATAATTTTCACACCCACTTTTGATTGGATTTTCCAAAGGAGCTTCACTCCGTTGGTGTTTATTGTATTTTGACAAAGAGAACAAATAACTTCTTTTGTAATAAGATTCCTTACAATTCAGGGTAAATCATTATTGTAAGAGGAGTTGAATACATAGGCTAAATTTGGACTTTTTGATTTTTTTTCTCCTTAATTTTGGTTTTCACCACCAATGGGTTAATTTGATAAAATAATGCATTTCTAAAGAATGGTTCTTGATTCTGGTTAATGGAACAACTGTTGGTTACTTTCAAAGTTGCAGATAAAATCGGCAAGAAGAACCTATCAGCCCCATGTTATTCATCATTGTGGCATAAGATTTAGGCATAACCATAAAAAATACTTGTAGTTCAAGGCTAATATTAGGAATCAAGGCAACATCTCTCAGTACTACTATTTCTCACCAACAATTCATCGATGATACCCTTCTATTGACTAAGGTGTTGGTGGTTGAGGCCAAAATAATTAAATACATCCTACAACTCTACGAGGACGCTGTTGGTTAGAAAGTTAATTTCAGTAAAAGCAAGTTATATTTCTTGAACACCCCCATTCAGAGGCAAGGAAATATTGCAAAAATTTTAGGGTGTGTTATAGCAAACCTCCCCACTTCATATCTTTGTCTCCATCTTTTCATTGGTTCTCTAAGAGAGTCAATGTGGGATAGGGTTATTGAAAGAATTTAAAAAAAACTTGTTGGATGGAAATGTCATCTTCTATCTCAAGCAGTAAAGCTAACCCTCACTAAGGCCTCTCTTCAGATCATTCTAGTCTATTTCCTCTCCGTTTTCAAATCCCCTATGAAATTTTTCTAGAAAATTGAGAAACTCCAAAAAGAATTTTTATGGACTAGATTAGAGGAGAAAAAAAGGATACACCTTGTAGGATGGACCAAAGTGTGCAGACCCAAGGAAAATGGGGGCTTAGGTCTGAGGAGAATTGCTCATATGAATTTAGCTTTACTAGTTAAGCAGGTGTGGAACCTCATTTTTGGTGAAGAAAATGAATGGACATCTATCATCAAACGAAAGTATCTTCAAAATATGGAATTTTTAAGTGACTTAGTTCCAATTAGAGGTTCTTATTTTTGGAAAGCAATTATCAATTGTAAGGAAATCATCAAAAAATGTTTAAGATGGGTTTTAGGAAATGGTGAGAGGATAAATTATTGGAATGATAGGTGGGCTAAGGACGAACCACTGACGCAATATTATAACTTAGCCCAAATTAGAGATATCACGGAAGAACTCATTGGCATAAAAGTCTTCAATTATATGATTGATGATAGAGGCAGAATGAAGTGGAAACAAATAAGGATTCAAGGATTTCAAGTGAAATCAAATGATCTTTGTAACATTCTCGGGCAACTATTTATCCTCATGAGATCCAAGGAATATCAAGTGACCTGGGATCTTATGGAAAACGGGCAGTTCAATGTTAAACTATATTACAATATTCTGATTGATGACGAGGATTTTGTCCTCCAAAAGGACTTAGTTTGTATAAAAAATTTAATTCCAAAATTTGCAATCTTTTCATGGCTGGTTATCCAAGGAAGAATTCTAACCGTTGATAATATGATGCGTAAAGGTATTTGTATCACTAATCATTGTTATCTGTGTAGGGCTAATTGGGAGACCATTTATCACATTTTCCTTGAGTGTCGTTTTTCCTTGACTGTCCTAAGTGGGGTTTTTCAGACCTTCAATATTTCTTGGGTTAAACCAGCCATCGTACTTGATTTTTCATCTAGTGGTCTTGCCCCTTTTCAAGCCAAAGACTTAGATACATGTGGAAAGTTTGTCTCAATCACTATCTTTGGTAGGTGTGGTTAGAAAGGAACCATAGAGTTTTAATGAGTCTATCCATGATCACCAAACTATCATTGCCAGGATCCTATCCTTTCCCAACGATAATGTGAACCTTATACCTTTTTATAGCCATACACCTCATCTGCAAGAGACCATGATTGCTCAATATTGAAGCTTAACCTTGTTATATGAGTCTATGCCTAGGGTAGTCAACCCCAAAGCCAATGTTAAGTGGTCCCCACCTTCTACAGGTTTGTTTAAGCTTAATTTTGATGGAGCGGCTAAGGACAATCTTGGCAGAGCAGGCACTGGCAACATTGTGCGAGATCATAATGGGAATATGATGCTTGCATTTTCTGAATATTTGGGAACAATGATGAACAATGAAGCTGAAGCTAGAGCTATGTGGAGAGGCCTTCAAATGACTCAAGATTTAGAAGGCAATTTGATCATAGAAGGAGACTCTATGCATGTTATAAATATCCTAAATAATTGGAAAATGCATCCTTGGAGGATTAAAACAATTGTTGAATAGGCTAGGATCCTTTTCTAGGGAAGACAGGACATAAAATTGCAACATGTCTTTCGGGAAGCTAACAAAGTTGTTGATAAGCTGGCCAATTTGGGTGTCGATGGTGATGAAATTTCCAAATGGGAACACGGTGTCCCGAGCGAAGTATAGGAGCTTATTCAACAAGAATGCCAAGAATGATAATAAAATTTATCAACATGTAAGGCACTGTCAGTCTGAATGCTATGAGTATTCCCATATCTTTTTTGAAATGGACTCACAATAAAAATTATCCGAGTTGTCAGTCTTGGTGGATGTTGCTTGGAAATACCACAAAGACTAATGAGTACTGTCACATGTCAGATAACATGGCTCCTAGTCATCTTAGTAATTTGAGGTTGGTTGATAATCATAGGGCAAGAAAGAAATGACAATATAAGACTTCGAACTAGAGCCACATCGACCACCAGATAGCCATCACTATAAATCTAGCCAGCAGGTTCATTTCTCCAAGGCTGATTGGCCAATATGGGATGTGGTACCAAAGCATGTCATATATGAAAGAAAGCAATTAGCAAAGAATTATTAAGAGTAACTGCCAATACAGAGCTTGTGGGAGTTTTTTTCAGTACTCTTCTATGTGTGTCTGCAGCTTTTTGTTTCTCCATTGTCTCAAGGAATGGATTTGTGTTTGTTTCTTTTTTTGTAATTATGATGCAGGTGTTTTTTTCTTGGGGTATACCCAAAATGTTGTATGGGAAGTTTCATTTTGATAATAAGCTATGTGCCTTACCAGATATAATGGCTTTGGTGGTATGTAGATTTTACATATATATGATCCTTAGTAAGGACATGTTCGTCAACAACCCTGGGCTGATTTTTGTAAAAGGTTTTGGGTCAACCTGTAAAACCCGGTATTAATGTTGTATCTTATCTACCAAAAAAAATGATTTGAATAAAGAAATTATTTTATTTATTGCAATCACTTGTATCAATATTTTATTGTTTGGGTGTGCTTTTATAGCTTACATGGATGTTGGACCTTAAGGCTTCACAAAATGTGTTTAGATATTGGAATGCATTTTCAATGTTACTTTCCTCTTCATAGAGTGTTGGGAAGGATTCATAAACAAAACACCCATTGAATAGGTACTAAGAGGAGTCAAGAATAAAAATCTCTTTCACTCTCTTAACGTCAGCTAGAAGGTATCTAAAGCCTTCAATTGCAAGAACATATAGATATGGAGCAAGAGGGAACCCTTGGAAAATGAATGTATAGAGACCAAAGAATGAGGACTATAATTCACTAATCGCCATGTAGGAAAATGCACTTGTGAATATCATTTCAATAGAATGGAGAAATGTGGGTCAAAATCCTATGGCCTATAGCATGGTCATTCAATCATATTGTATGCATTAGTAAAGTTTATTTTGAGGAAATTAAGCTTCTATTATGATTGCCTTGCCCATTTAATTCCTTCCCATACAACAATAATTTTGTCCAAGATGTATCTACACTTGATAAAATTTGTATGCTTTGATCAGATAATCAATGAGAGTAAATTTTTGAGCTTCAAAGTCATGGCTTTGGCTATAATATTATACGAGACATTATGCAAGGCAATGGGCTACCAATTACAAATGTATTTAGGATCCTCTATTTTAGGGATAATATTAATATTATCCCTATTGATCAAATGGCCAAGGTATCCTACAATATCCTATAGAGCTTTATAAAATTCTTAGGGGAACCTATATCAACCAATGGTCTTATCATTGGATATGAAAATTATTGATAGCTTAAGAACTTGCTATGAAAGAGCTATCTCAAAGGGCTTGTTGAGATTTAGAACCATGATAAGGAACTACTCTGACATAATTCTAAGGGCTTGGGGTTGAGATAGGGTGGGTTCCTAAGCTTGAAACACCTTTTTATAATGGTGGAAAAAGACCTACAAAGTAACATTAATCCCTATAAGCAATCACTACCCTCTTGGATGTTTTTGATTTGTTGGTATAAATTCCTTCTTTAGAGAGACAAAAAATTATTGGGAGACCCTATCCCCAACCTTGAGTCAGTGAAATATAGATTTTAGTTGGGAACCTCAAGGAACATGAGAATCCATAAGGTATTCTTTCTAGTAAAGCCTATCCACCTATAGTTGCAATGCAATGGAGAAAGTTTGCACTTCATTCATATCATTCACTTTGAATTTTTTCTTATCATCTTCCTTCACATCATTAACTTCTATTTATTTGAACTTAAATATTGTACTTCCTCATTCCTCGTATCATATTTTTCATTGAATGATTGATACAATTGAATGATAATAAAATTTTCAATTTGGTGATGCAGAGGATTTTTGTTTTCACTTTCTTAGGAGTGGAAAATCCTCCATTTTAATCGATTTTTAGTATAATATGATCTCCTTGTTTCAAATAGAAATTTGTCTTATAACAAAAATTTTCCATCTCTTTCACCTTCATCTTCACTTTACAATCTCTTGCCATGTGTCCATTATCATAACATTTGTGACATTAGAATAGGTTTTTTCATAAATCACTCGATGATAACATTCTCTCGATTTAGATTTGATCCTAGTAAGCTATGATAAATGTTTAAAATATGCATGACAACATATATTTGAGTTTAAAAAATATGCATTATATTATTATTAGTTGGTTCATCCTGGATGAACCCAGAGTATTGTCAATATTCTTTATAACATCCTTATTGATGAGTTGATTATGAAATCCACAAATTTTAGTCCACACTAGAAACCTTTTAATAGTCTCTCTCCATATAAATTTGCATACTCCATGGTATTAAATATAGTACATAATTACTCTTAAACCAAGGGTCACCATCCATTAAATTTTTCTTTATTTATAAACTAGAGAAGATATTGAGAAAAAATCCTTTTGGAATAAAATCCATGGTGTATTTTCAATTTAATCCTTAGTTCCACTTGAACTAATTTTGAATTTTTTAAAAAGCTGGTAAGTATAAAAGGAACTTATGTTTTATCCCTCGACATTTAAGAATCATAATATCAAGATTGATCATGTCGTATTAATGATTACTTGATGCAGGAGCATCCAATGGTGTAAGAGTGATCTTGCATCACCCAAAAAAAAATTGTAATTGTTTAATTTTGTAAAACTAGTAAAACTAGTTTAACTTGTAGGATATTTTTGCCCTGCTTAGTTCGTTTCATGTATTTTCCAAAATATGTTGTAATAGTCAATCGGTTCAATGAGCGCAAAGTTATGACCCTAGAAAGTTACCCCCAAAATTCAAATTTGAAATAGATGGTTTTAGGCGGGAAAAGGGGAAAACAGGGTATTTGAGGGAATTTTCAAATTTGTAAAAGGGGCTATTTCTTTTGTATCCTCATTTTAGGTATTAAAGAATAAAATGTTTGGTTCTATTACAGGAACAAAGGAATAACACCTGTGTATCATATGTTTGTGTTGTTTGATCTTCACCAAGTGGTATAAGAGCAGGAGTTCCTGAGTTCTTGCATGATTACTTCTAGTGTATTATGTCCTATCTAGATAGGTTTTTCCATATATTCAATCTCCATCTTATCATTTACTAGGGTGTACGTAATTCCACTTGGGGAATACTTATAATATTAACTTTTAAAATGATTTTTCTATTATGTTATCTATATTTCCTTCACATGAATGTTTTATTTTTTTAGTTTCTCTTAATATAGAAAATAAGAAGACATGGTGCTCTCTCATTCGTATTTTTTGTTTCCACCTTGTGCTCTTCGTTTGAACTTATAACACATATTTACTTTATAAAAAAAGAAAAATATGAGGCTTATTCTTGACTTCCATTGACACTCAATTCTCACTCTTTCAAACTATACCTTAGATGTTAACTATATGATATTTCTTAAGTAAATTTTGTCAATGTGCTCCTTAAAAGGATCCATCTATGTAAGAAACCCTAACAAAGTATGAATAGAAACTTTGAATATTATTTTTAGTTAGATCTAAAGAGATGCCAACTATATTTTTGGTTATTATATACCATAACTTTACTATTAAATTTATATATGTGGCATACAAGTGAGAAATTTAAAGATTATTCTAATGCTTATAGATGAAGATGACAATTCTCCTTCTCATGTAGGAAAATATCTACCACCTTTCAGTTGGATAAGTATAAAAAAGGTTAAAAATATCTAATAGTTTTAAAGATAACATGCTACTTATGATGGGAAGACTATTCACTAAAGAAAAAATATATTTCACTTTATATTTATACAAAAATATAAAAATATGAAGATGATATTGTATATCACAACCAAAACATCATGCTTCTTATGAGTATAATCACTCTTTGAAACTTGTATTTCAAATCTTGATCCAATATACAAACTACAAAAATAACCATAACTATCAGAGCTAATATATATCAAACATATGGGACTAAATTTTCTTACAATTTAATTAAGCTTATGTTAAATATTTTTATATTTAATTAAAAGGTATAATAATATAACTTTAATATGCTTATTTTATAAATAAATAGATATATAGATAGCTTGATTACATTAATATAATATTTTATATTCATTTATAATTAATATGACACTAAATATTTCTATCCCTATTATAGATGATTTATTTGATGAATTACATGGTGCTAGATACTTTACAAAGTTATACTTGTATTATGGGTTTTATCAAATTAGGGTTATGGAAGAGGAGATTCCTAAGACTAATTTTTATACACATGAGGGTCACTATGATATTCTAGTCACACATTTTGATATCAATAATGTTCCTTCCACTTTACAAAGTCTCATGAACTCTATCTTTCATCATTTTCTTTGCCAATTTATCCTAGTTTTCCTTGATGAAATTTTAATTTATATAATGTATTGGAGGGTCATATACTTTATGTTGACAAATTTCTTCACCTATTACAAAAGTAAAAAGTATTTAAAAAGTTTCAAATTTTCTTTTGGCATCCAATAATTGGAATACTTGGGACATGTACTGCCTTACACAATCAAAGCCATAAAATATTTGCCCTTTACCAAATCCCTTACATAGCTCCATGATTTTTTATGAATAATATGGTACTATAAAAACATTATCCATATCTATGGAACTATTGCTACTCATCTCACTAATATCACAAAAATGGATATATCTGTTTGGTCTTATGCTAATTTCCATACCTTCCAACTGCTCAAAGAAGTTATGTATACCAATCCTATTTTAGCCACTATTGAATTTAGAAAACATTTTATTATTGAGTTTTGTGCTATCAACATAGGTATTAGATCTATTTTGATGCAATATGAACATCCATTAGCCTTTGAAAGTAAGCAATGTCTAAGAAAATCAACATATGAAGGTTGCATGGCATAGAGAAATGAAGATTGTATTTGTTGGGATGTTTTTTCATCATCAAAATTAACCATAAGCCTTAAGAATTTCTTAGAGAAATATATCTCATGATCTAAACAAAATAAATGGATAACCAATATCTTGGGTTATGATTTTGTGGTTGTTGATGCTAGGTCTTGCAAATATAAGGATGTTGTTGTGAATATGATCTCTAGTCCTCTCCCATAATGGCTTTCCCAATTTTAGGAAGATAGGTTTTTTGACACAAATACTACATAGATTATTCGTGAAATAGAAGTAAGACGATAATTGCATTATTATATCTCACATAGGAAATAATTTATTTACAAAAATGATCAATTTATCTTCCCTAGTCTTTAGCTATTACGTCAAATGTTATCCAAGAATTGCATGCATATCCTTTTGATGGACATTTGGTATTGTTGAGCACATACCAATGCTCAACCAATCCTTTTCTTGGAAAGGATTAAATGCATGTGAAAATATGATTATGGTCAAGCATGATGTGTGTCAACATAATAAACATAAAATAGTTAAATCTTCTAGATTGTTACAATGTTTTTCTATCCCTAGCTACGAATGGAAACACATATCCATTGATTTCATTGAGGACGTTTCCAAATATAAGTATAAATTTGAGATATTTGTGGTAGCATGTTGTCTTTTCTAGTATACTCATTTCTCTAATTAAAATATTTCTATTTAGTAAAGTTTCAAAGGTATTTCTTGATTATATTTTTAAATTACATAGTATGCAAAAATTTGTTATCAGAGACTATAACTCTATCTTCACCAATAAATTTTCAATATAATTATTTTATCTTAGTGGTACCAAGCTGAGTACGTCCTATTATTATCACCCTTATTTAGATTATTAGATAAATATTGTTAATAAATATTTGGGTACTTACCTTTGTTGGTTTGATCAAGATAAGAAGTATCATTGGGTTCAATGACTCTCATTAGCTAAATGGTGGTACAATACTTCTTACCATGCATCCATCAAGATATCACTTTTTATATGATAGGATCCTTGAAGGTTTCCTGACTAGATGATTTGTTATAACAATAATGACTTGTGCTTTAGCTTATTAAAGATAATTTGACACAAGCCTAGAACTACATGTAGCTAAAATAAAATTCATACCATTTTTAATAATAATTTACTATAAGAGATATGGTATTGTTGTGCCTATAATCCTACAAGAACTAGTCCTTAAATATTATGTATATTTATACATTGGGTCATCAATTTTATGGGCCCTAAAAGGTGGTTTATCTCATTTAGCAAGATGGTATATCAGTTGGAGTGTCTACCATATTTCTACATCCATCCTATATTTCATGTATCTTACATCAAACACATTATTACTTGAAGGTGTAGTCCTAGATGAAGCTTCTAGTACTTGATGAAGAAGGTTGAATCACTCTCCAACCTAAAACATTGTTTTAGTCCAATATTTATCATCTTTGGTCTTGATAAATTTAGGAGTTTTACATCAAGTGGTAGGACCTTCTAAACAAACATACTACATGTGTGTTTGAGATAATTTTCCAACCTTTTCCAACTTTAAATATAATATTTTGATGGGTGAGCCATGTAACACCCGCAATATCCATGTTAGTTATCTTTATTTTAATTATCTTGGGTCCTAATATTAGATAGTTAGCTCTTGATTATTAGGTTTAGGGTTAATTATTGATGTAAAATTTAAAAAATAAGAATTAGCCAGTAGTTGAGATTATATTTTATATTTGAATCATAGTTTTGTCTACTACTCATATGAGACTTCATCCTCTCCAAGTGGCTATAAGACTTTGCCATATCTAATTGGCTAAGGATTTGCATTGATTTGAATATGGAATTTGATTATTATACATTTAATTTTATGACAATTGGATTTGAGCTATTATTGTCATTTGGGTAATGTTATTTGCATATTATTAAATTTCTACTACTATTGCTATAATTCTCAAATTTATTTTATAACATATAAGATTAATGCCTATACTTTACTAGTTTTAATGTAGAATAAGTCTCATCAAATCTTGCCTTGCATGTTCTAAACAAAATAAATTTAAAAAATAATATGTCAAAAAGATTCATAAATAGCTTTTTTGATATTTAAAATTTGAAAAAATAATATTTAATATTGATGCTAAGATCATAATAAATAACTTAAGAAAATATTGTTAGGACGAATATGCGTGATCTATTAATGTCAATATAAATATTTTAAAAAAGTTTGGATAAATAATAAATATATCTACAAGTTAAAAACTTTCTATAAAAATTCCAAATGGGAAGTGAAGTTTTTATTAGATTTATACAAAATGCATATGGATTTCATTGAAACATGTTGTTATATTAGCATCTTAATATATTCTTATAAATTAATTTGTTAAAATCATGCTTTATGTTTTATATGTTAAATTTAAAAAATATAAGAGATCACATATAATACATACATGGAAGCCATGTCCTATGTCTAGCTACAAAAACATGTTTACTTTTAAATATACAAAGAAGATAAAATTTAAAGCTATTAAGATATTCTCAAATAAGCCTACAAGGGATATATGGACTGGTAATTGTCTATCTAGCTAGGTGCTTACCAAGAAGAGACCTAGGTTTAAACCTTCGGGGTATACCTATTGTAAAGGTAGTAGTCTAATTTGAATCATCTAATTGTGTACCAGATAGACAATGATGGTATGGATCTCAAGTAATTGATTGTCTCCCTCGTGTCAGGTCAAAAATAATGAGTTGGTATAAGCTTGTTGGAAGTAGCCCCTATGGTTTAAACCCTCCACTTGATAGTTACTAAAAATAGTATGGATGTAAAAAACTCCCCTATGTATATATTAAAAAAAAATGATTATATATTCACAAATAAGAACAAGAAATTGAGTGCTTACCAACTCCCCTATGTATAAAAAAATATGACTATATATTCGCAAATAAAAACAAGAAAAAGAGTGCTTAAATGGGAGACCGCCACATAAATTACACATAATAAATAATGTTATATGGTGAGTAATGTTATCTTGCTAGTTAAATTATATTTATTTTTAATAGAAATAAAATGCTATTAACATCTCCCTCCCTAAGAATGGTTATCTTCATAGATAATAAGTTCCCAAGAGATTAATGGATTGGTAATTTTTGGTGCTTAAGTTCAAACCCTAGGAGCATGCATGTTTGTAAGGGTAGTAGTTTGACCTGACCTAAATCTACTAAGTGCATGCTAGCCTGACAAGGATGACATCAATTTTGAGGAATTGATGTTCCTAGGTGGAATAGATGTTGTTGGATGTAGCCTTAGGATTTGATCCTTGCTTGGCAGTAAAAAATAACTATGGATGTAACCAAATATCCTATGGAGAAAAAAATATTACTTACACACATCATCATATTTTTATTTATCTTTAAAACATTTAAAAGAAAACATAGTTTTATTTATTTATTTATTAAGTAAATAAGGAGTGAGTTTTTTTGTATAGGGTCCTTCAACCCTATTAACAAAAATATTTCAGACTTCATAAAAAAGAACTCAATATAACAAAAAATTTCTATAACATGTTAAAATTATTATATATATATATATCAACCTAAAAATTAAATATTATTTTATTTATATAATGAGAGATAATTTATAATAATATATTTTTGTAAGTTTTATATTTCATTTAAAATTTTTATTAATATTATCTTTTTAATTTTAATAATTATTTTTTTAAGAAATATCATTTACATGAAAGTATTTTGTTGTATTAATTACAAAATTATTATTATATATTTTTTATATAAATACACAAAATAAACATTTTTTTTTTTTATTAATTATGAAATGTGGGGTTTTGAAAAGAACCCCACAACCTTTTACAATGAACACGGGGTGAGCACACAAGCCAAATGACACACTCTAGCTATCCCATTTCTAAAGCAAACCATAGTACAACAAAGCCAAAAATTATTAGTAATTATTATAATAATAATTTTTATCTTATATAAGTTTTATTATATTTAAATTGAATTATAGGTAACCATTAACTATTATCTTCTTAAAATAATATATGTAAATATTAACATTTATATACATTAAATATTAAAGCTAAAATTCATATAATGAGGAAAGTAGTACATATTAAGATCTAAATTAAAATTTTGCTGTGATGATCCAGGCAAGCCTCTTCGCAGCTACCACATCACTCTCATAAACCACTTGCGGGCGTCCAAGAAACTGTGCTTCCCGGACTTCCTCAACTACTCCCTCGATGTTCCATCGAGGCCGCTCGAAAGAACAAGGCCAGGCTGCAGCACCAGGGGCTTATGGGCATCATTTTCCGCCATTGTCTCTCTAACAGGCCCCCCCCCAGATTGTCCCTCCCCTCTCTTCCAACCCGCCTGCTTCCCCGGGCACCGACGCTCCCAAGACCGAGTCTCCCATTCCTCCCGACAAGGCCACCCCTAGTCGCAGTCGCTGTCGCAGGCGGGCCAAGGCAACTCCTCCGAGTGGCAGATCCTCCAGGCGGCTCAAGAAATCCAAGGCCGAAGTTGAGAACGATTCTCCTCTCCACCTGAGCTCGAATTCTGAGTCGATGCAGAAGGAGCAGGAGAAAGTTCCCCTAAGCATGCTCATCGATCTGGCCATCGACGCTATGGGAAACATCTCTAGGGCTGCTGATTCGGCAATCCTCTGCCTCCGTAATCTCAAGGCGCATGTTGAAGGATCCTCAGGGATCCCGGAGAATCCTACTGCCAATTAAGGGTGCTGGCACTTCTTGGTCGGTTGGGTTTTTTGAGCTAGGGCAGCTTCTGTTTTCCATGCCTTGGCAGCTTCTTTTTCCTGTTTTTCTGTTCAGGTCTGAGGCTCGCTTTGAGACCTCAACCTCGCGGCTATAATGGGTTCATCCCATTTTTGTAATAAGGTTTTTGGGATCCTCTAGAAAAACCCACTTTTGTATATAAATGTTACTTATTAAAAAAAAGATCTAAATTAAAATAATAATAATAAAATACTTTCTTTTTTCAATTTAATTAATTATTAAGAAATGTTATTATAAACTATACTAATAAAATTAAAGAAAATTTTAAATTTAGAAATAATTATTTAAAAATAATGCAATATAAATATATTATTAATGATTTTTGATATTTTGACATTCAAGAAGACATCCTTATTCCTTAATGCATTTTTTCTTTGTAAAAGAATATAACAATGTATATATACTTTTAGAACTACAACAAAGTATGAAAAGAAACCTTTAAGGTATATCTTCATTTTTTCTTAATTTTTATCCATAAGAAATGAAGACAAAGAACATCATATAGTCTAGCATAAAAAATATTTTATTTTAAAATCACCTAAAATAAAATCAATTATTTTAAAGAAATTATATTTAATATTTGTTTTTGTAAAATTTAATATATAATTTTTTTCTCGGAGGTGAGCAAGAGACCTCTCGCTCTATGCATGAGGTCACCTTTTCATATTCTTGCTCCCTCCTTGGCTCTTCCTAGGATTTTTTAGGTGGATCTCTTACTTTCCTCTAGATTTGTAGGCAGATCTCCTACTTTTCTTGGGATTTCTGGCCTTTCCTGTCTTTGCTTGGTGCTTGGAGGACCTCTAGAAACTTTTCTACATCTTCATGAGGTATTATAGGAAGTCTTTTTGGGTGGTGTTGCGTGGTCGATCCAACCTAGTTTTTTGGTGTGGTTTGGGGGGCTAGTGGATCTCTTCCTTGTAGTTTTTTCTTTGGCCATGGGATTGGGCCATGTACTTTACTTATTATAGGTAAAACTCTTTGTTCCTCTCCACATCGTGGGATTGCTTCAGAGTGGGCTTCAGTTCATTAGTTCTACTTGTCGAGATGGTCATTCATTGGTTTTTCTAGGCTTGGGGGAGGCCCTAATTATTCTCAACTGAGTGATTCCCATGGTTTTTTAGTTCATGGTTTGTGGTTAGTGGTTTAGGGTTTCTGATATATTTATTTCATTTGTTCTTATTTTTAGGATGGTCACTCACTAGTATTTCTAGGCTTGGAGGAGGCCCCAATTGTTCCCAGTTGAATGTTTTTGTAATTTTTGGCTAGTAATTTAGGGTTTCTAGCAAATTTATTTCATCTTATTTGCTTTTCAAGATGGTCATTCATTATTTTTTTGGTATTGGGGTGGTCCCAATTTTATTTTTCATAGTTGAGTGTTTCTCATGGCTAGCAGTACGGGGTTCATGTCTAGGGGTTTCTGACAAATTCCTTCTCTTCCTTTTTTGGTCTTGGAGGGAACCATGTGCTATTTTGTATTGTAGAATAATTTCATGGGTTTTCCTCTAGTGGTAGGGTTAGGGTTTCTTGCAGATCTATAAAAACTTTATGGATGGTCCTACCTACAACTCTTTCTAGTTTGGTTGGAGGATCGTTTCTTTGTTGCAACACAGGGCTTCTTGACATTGTGTTGTATTTTATCTTCTTCTTGTTTCAAGGGCATCTTCTTTATCAGTGTTTATTTTCGATTGTGCTTCACCTTTTTCATTGGGATTTCGCATGGTCTATTGTGATCTCCTTCGACTGTTTCATTTATAGGCTTGTGGATGACTCTGCATGAACTACCTTTGTGGATCTACTCAGTACTAGTGTTTTTGCATTAGGCTTGTGGAGTTCCCAATGTTTTGGGTCTTCCAAAACTATTTTTTTCCTAGGAGGGAGAAAAATTTTCAAAAAAAAAAAATCTCAAGAAGGTTTTTTCGGATGGTCTAGTGTTGTTATGTGGATGGCCCTGGGCTAGTTTGCGGATGGACCTGTGCTAGTTTTTGGATGGTCCCATTTTCTTCGTAGATGATCCTGATTCATTTAAGGTTGGTCTTGTTTAATTTAAGGATGGTCTTGCATTGTATTGCTTCACTCCTTTATTGGGCCTTCTTATTGTGTGAGGTTTTCTTCTGGGTGAGCAAACCCTTCTCATTTTTGTGTGTAACTATGAACTTTTCTCTTGAGTGAAAAAATCCTTTTCAAATTTATGTGTAACTATGAGGTTTTCTCTACTGCCCCTGTAAGGGCTTCTTTTCTTTGCCTGTGTGGATTCCTCTCTTACTCTTGCATGGGATTCTCTTTTTTATTTTAGCTATTTTTATCCAATAGACCCCTATGGGCCCGTTTCTTTAATTTTTTCTGGTTAGGAACTCTTCTCCCAACCTTCATATTTTTGTAAAATGTTACAGGATCCTTTCAAAATCCTTCTTACCAATATATATGTGGGTCTATTTATTCAACTTTTTTTATATTGGGAAATATTTTCCCAACCTTCATATTTTTGTAAAAGGTTATGGGATCCTTTCAAAACCCTTCTTACCAATCAATATATATATATATATATATATATATATATATATATATATATATATATATATATATATATATATATATATATATATATATATATATATATATATATATATATATATATTTCTAAGAAAAGCATGTTGAGTAGTAGTAATTATAATTATTACCAATTCAATTTTCATATATATATATATATATATATATATATATATATATATGAAAATTGAATTGGTAATAATTATAATTACTACTACTCAGCATGCTTTTCTTAGACAAATACAATTGACCCTCTTAATTTCTAAGTGATTATTGTATAGACACCCAATTTTGTACACTATCTAATTGTTAAATGGTTCATTTACCTTGGCAGCCAATTTTGTAAGCAAATAAAGTCCATTAGAGTCTATAGTGCCCATATTTGAGGAAAAAATGAACCTCATATTTTTGCTTCACAAAATAATTGTAACTATTCAAAAATATTTATAAATATAGTACTATTGGAATGGGATGAAAAATAGCTTTCCAAGTATAAGCATGCCTATATTTTGACTGGAAATGATACTGTAAAAAGCTCTAAATAAAAATTTGATACTTAATTGCAAAAAAATTTCACAAAAAGTATAAAGAGAGACAAGAAAATAGACATAATATATAATTTCAAAGTCTAGAATAGAAATAGGCTAAAAATAGGATAAACTATACTTGATGTGTATTCTAAATTAGAAGTGCTATGTGAAAGTATTGTGTAGAATCATTGTTGCTCACCAGCTGGCTTAAAACACAAACCTCTTGGCTAATATCCAAGTTGACCAATCCACTTTTGAAAATCCCATATATGAATAAGAATGCAAGGGAGACCTCACCTCAAGCTCACTCTTTCCTATTCATGATAAAAAGGGAGAATGGCCTTCAAATATATTGAATATTTGACATTTTTCTTCATTGGAAATAAATACACCATCCAAATCATTCTAAAAAAGAATAGAGATATCCTAGCCACATTTTCTAAGGAAATGTCTCTTTTAGATCACTCTCGATAACTCAAATATAACCCCTTAACATCTAATCCAATTGACCTATATCATGGATATTTATACACATAACTTAATATACGAACCTCAAATCACATAGATCAAAATCCTTTAATTGTCATAATTTGTATGGATGGTGAAGTATGAAATTCTCCATTATTTTTATGATATCAACTCTCTTTTCATCCCTTTAATGAGTTATTGTGGGTCAATGTAAGCTGTCCCATCACCCAACAAGCGAGAACAAGCTATTTAACTCATAGTGTTCCCACCTCCTAATCTAGTTTTATCAAATTTCCATCAATCCAATGCATGAGCCTAGGTTATGCTTATAATTTCAATCCTACCACATAAAATACCACTTCTTAAAATCCTTTTGTATTAAACAACCTATAGATAAATTATACATCACACACTTCAATATCTCAACCTTATACTTTTTCCAATTATCCAAGCACTATAATTTTGTAGCACATATCACATGTGCCATCACACCCTCTCTTAAAAACTTAAATCATTAACATCCTAAATAGAGTAGTTAAGATAGAAAATGACCTCAAATTAAGGGACCTCATATGGTCATAGGTGCTCCTACAGGGACCTATGAAACTATTCATTGGACCTAATCATAGCTAGTCTCCCTTATAGCTTTTCCAGTTATCTAAGTACTATAATATTGTAGAACATATCACATGTGCCATCACCAAGGTTATGCATAAGGGGTCAAACCCAAAACGTACTTGTAAAAAAAAGGTGAATTCATTTCGAAACTGTAGTGAATCCTGGCCAACCTAATGTTAAAGGTAATGGTGAATTACTTTGGTTTTTAGAAAAAAATAGGAAAAAATGGTGAATTTGATAGTTTTTGAAAAATTGGATCTGGTATGATGTATAACTAGGTCTGAATCTTATATGATGCATAACTAGGTCTGAATCCAGCCTGATACATGACTAGTTTCAAGTTTGGTCTAATGCATAACTAGGTTTAGACCCGATTTGATGCATAACTAAGCTTGGATATGGTCTAATGCATAATAAGATCTGGGAATCCAGTATGATGCATAATAAGGTCTAGGTATTAGGTTTGTTGCATAACCAGATTCGAGCATCGGGTCTAATACATAATAAGGTCTAAGTGTCGGGTAATACATAATAAGGTTTGGATGTCGAATTTGTTGCATAACCAGGTCTAGGCATCAAGTCCAATGCATAACCAAGTTTGGGCATTGGTTTTGATGCATAATAAGGTTTGGGTGTCGATTCTGATGCATAATAAGGTCTGAAGTCAAATATGATGCATAATAAGGTCCGAGTGTTGGGTCTAATGCATAATAAGATTAGGGGTATGATCTAATGCATAATGAGGTCAGAGTATCAATTTTTATGTATAATAAGGTTCGTGGTTGGTTTTGATGCAGAATAAAGTCTGGGTGTTGGATCTGATGCATAATATGGTCTAGGGTTAGTTCTGATGCACAATAAGGTCTAGTATAGGACTTGATGCAAAATATGGTCTGATATTGTGCCTGATGCACAATCGATCACCCATACTGTATGTCCAATACAATTCTACCATGTGTCGACTCCATCCATTTTGTCTATAAAAGGGTATCAATGTCATTTTTTGAGTTCATTTTTGCAACTACACTGAACCAGAGTAAACTGTTACCGAGCAACCAATTTCTTCTATTTTTCTTGTTTCTAAGTTTCCAAATTCTAGCAATAGCTATGAATTCCACCCCTAATCTAAAGTTCAAGAACCCTTATTGCACGTTAATTTCAGATTTGTTAATTACCCCAACTACGGACTTATCATGGTTAGAAGACACAGGTTTGTTAACCTTGGTGTCAATGCCACATTTTAAAACTAATAAAGTACTCTTGCAACATGTCATTAATAGTTATGACCATGATAAGGCCATGGTCAAAATGAAAATATAGAATAGAAATATATCGTTCACCATAATAACTATAGATATTAAGAGATTGGCAAATATTCCTTTCAGTGATTGTGCTCTAATGTCAGAAAAGTGCCATCTCTCTACAAAATAGAAAGGCTACCTCTAGAAAACATACCAAATCAAAACATAATATTTGGTAGGTATAATTCATGTGTATTAGAATTTCTTAATGCTAAAAATTTTAAATTTGTAGATTGTTATCTAATTTATTCTTTTTTTATCTTTCACCACCAAGTCAAAAAAAGGGTTAACAATCATTTATGTTAAGAATGCAAATTTGAAGGCCATTATTGAGTTATTCTAGGTAATACTGATTCTATGTGGAAGATCAAAAATTTCATTTTGGGAACTTTTGTATGTTATTCATTATGAGCATCATAAGAGGTTCAATTGGTTCACCTATATTGCAAATCGCATCAGGGCTAAGTTGCATGTGATGTAATTGCAAACTAGCACTACACAGCCCATTGTGGACACTATTAATTATATTTTAGCTCTTTCTTTTGAAATTTTCCATAATTTTCAAGATACTCCTACTCTTACTATAGTGCATGAAACACTACAAGTCATTGCCTTGAAATAAAATGAATTAAAGGTAATCAGTCCATATTTGACAATCAAAAGTATTTTATATTTTAGTATATTTTTGTTTTTGAATTTTTCTTTTCATATAAATATAGGTTATGGTAGCCACAATAATGAGTAAACAATATGCTGCCAATAGGAGTCATTGGCTAGAGCAAACTGGTGATTCTAAGGACACTGGATCATAAATTTCACCATTACAGAGGGTACCAAAATGTCCGAGGCAAGCTCCTTCACCTAGTGGATCTCGTACACCTAGGTATGCACAAAATGTGTAGGTTGAATCTTGTGTGGCCACACCCTCCCTCATCGATGCATAAATTTAATAAATTTCATCATCATAAGGTAAAACAATGTGTATTTACTTTGAATTAATTATTATGGTTGTTTTCTATTTAATTTTTAGAATAATGTTAACAAAGTTTTTTTAAGTTTTTAGCCATATCTTAATGAAAAACTATGAGAATGAGAAGCCATATGGTGCCACCACTTCCATCGTAGCTATCACTTCCACTACAATAGAAACACCACCAACAACAACAATAGTAGCAACAATAGCATTTGCATTTACAACAATGATAGGCATAGGCATAGCCTGTCCCTATACATTTTGGAAATCAAATTTTTTCACAAAGATCACAGCTGGATTATTTTTTGGGCATGGGTTCTTATATTTTACATTTCACACTTCTTCATAGGCACCGGAAGTTTCATCTGTTGGGTTGGATAATATCCAACTTGATGATAATTTTTTGTTGTAGGGCAACATTTTAGGTTTTAAAGCAATAGATGTGCTTCAAGATCCACTGGATGAAGCACAAAAATAGGAAGCCCTTACACCTAAGCATAGATCATTTTCATATTCGAAAGGAAATGACCCTCATCCTCAAACTAAGGATGACATTGTTAATTTTGATGAAAATGTTTTAATGGTTGAAAATATGAAAGCAACAATAAAACAAATTGTCCTTCAAGATTTGCAAGAAATGAAGGATTGGGAATATCGGGCCAAGGTTCTAATAAAACAAATAATTTCCTGATATAAGAATTGTGCAAAAATAGATTCTATCTATTATTTGGTTCAATATGAACAAAAAAATCTTAGTGGTTTGCTGAGTCAAGCCACAACATGAATAGTAAATCCTAAAATTGTTTATGATGATGATGTTTTAAATGTTGTTAGCATATTAGATAATATTAATGTTGAAGCCCAAGATTTTTATAACCAATGGGATTCTGATAAAGAAAAAGTTACACTTGCTGAGTCTGCTAGGGATGTGGATGAGGTAAGAAAATATTTATTTTTTTTTCATTTTTCTTTTGCACTTTATTTTTCATATTTCAATTTTATTTAAAACAAGTAACATTTTTTTATATAGCTATTTTGAATGATTTACCATTTTATTTTTTGCAATCAAATTTTGAAAACTTTAAAATGCAAGTAAACAACATGCAAGTTAATATCAATGTGACAAAAACATTTTTGCTTAATGCAATGGAAATGAAAAAAATGCAATTAAGAGTGTTAATGCAATGGAAATTAATATTAATCGTTTGAGAAAATATATTAGGGAGAAGCTCCATGAAGATCCGAATATCGTACTACAAGTCTACAACACCAAAAAGAAAAATAAAATCTTACAACAATACACAAATATCCAAACCAACAAGAAAGTGCATTGTTGGGAAGTATTGTGAAAGGTCAAGAAAATCTAGTCAGACTTGGTGTGCTACTAGAACAAGGAGCTAAGCAAGGAGATAAAGGAAAAAAAGTCACCATTGCAAGTGAAACTGATGTAACTATGGCGAAATAAGATATTTCACAATGTTAAAATGTTTTAAATTTGATTGTAGTCAATGATTTTTTACAATGTAATATATTTTCAAATGTATTAATGAAATCTATATTTTCTAAATTTGTGTCTCCAATAATTCAAAGGTAGTATGCATTTATAATTTTGTGTTGCTTTTCTAGTATTAATCATCAATATTATTTACTATCTTCATCTCAAACATCAGAAGAATATTTGTTTTTATCATAATTGATACATTAACAATATAATACCAAAACTGTGATATAAAATAAAAGACAACAATTTATTAAGGCAATTCAAACAGTATGATAATAAACATTCAATTTTTAAAAGCATAATGTGATATAAAATGTACAATTTTTATAAGCATAATTTGAAAAAGTATTTTTTTGAAATCTTGTACATCTGAAAAAATGTTGTGAAATATGGAATGAATAGTTGTGAAATCTAGAATGAACAGTTCTCAACTTGTGAAATATGTAATGAATAAATGTTGTAAAATCTGATTACAAAGAAAGTCAAAAGTTACATTGTTGTGAAACACTGGAAAAATCAGAATTCAAGTAGCTAAAATGAACACATTTCAACTTGTCCATAATCAAATTATGAAGACACCATTTGATTACTAAAAGCATCATTATCCTCCTTATCGGTTGTATTCGTAATACCAGTTCTATCTACAATTGAATTCTAGTATGCCAATGCTCTATCATATGGAAATTTATCTAGCTGATATGATGACACATAAATTCATAAAAAAAAATTAAAATTTTTTTCTAGCCTGTTGTAGAGCTTAAATTTAACAAAATATAGTGCACTAAAAATCCTCTCATCTTCCACAGATCCCAAAATCATTTTTTGACATCATTCATATAAACACAAGTATTCACTAATTGTATCTTGTAAGATACTACTTGGATACAAATTTTGCCACAAACGTGCAATTGAACTAGTCTCATGGATATTACTCAAAGTGATGCTTAATTAACCATTGTTCTTCCAAAATGTTGTGACTATTGTATTAAAAGATCTTTGTTGATTATACCTTTTATTTCAACATCATTGACTTCTACACTTTTACTAAAATGCTAAATAAGCTTACCCATATATTTAATAAACAACTCTTGTGTAGATTTTTAATCATTGGAAGAACCCCAAAACAAAGGTTTAGCAACACCCATGGCCTCAAGCAACTCATGTATTTGAAACTGATATCTTATCTCTTTTATCAATTATTTTGCTGTGTTGAACAATTAATTTTGGGTATTGTGTAAAACAACTTCATACCTAGTGTGTGTTACACAAACTCTTTAAACATTGTTAGTAACTACACTTGAATACCTTTCATAACAATATCAAGTATCATCTTTTCACAAACATTAATACAAATATTATCATTAATGTCAAACTTCAAAAAACTATTTGCATCTTTCATGTTTGTCAATGTTTTCCAACTTTCAAATAAGGGATCTGTAAAATATGGTTTGGACACATATAACCTGTCAATAATCACACATATTTGCTTTCTCATCTTCATGAAATCAATGATATAAATGAATATCTCTTGTGCAAGTTTAGTCAAATTTTTCATTTCTTGTAATATTGGAAGAATACCACATAATGTTAAAAGAGTTTCCAAGTTAGTCAAATGAAACAACATATCGTTTGCATTATCAATTACTCTACTATTTGCATACATAAACCCTATTAAAATTTTATATTCTATAAAAACTCTGAGTGCAAGTTGATACAATGAAATCCACCTTGTATCCACATATTTCAACATTTTTTTTCCTTCTGTAACTCCTAGTGCAAACTGTTGAAACTCTACAAATATTTTAGGACTGCAAGAAAAATAATAATATATTTCACGAATGAGATATTCCACTTTAGCAACATTGTCAAAAGTGCTAAAAATTTTATAAGATTCACTCTATGAGTCATGCAATGAATGGGTATCATATATGGGGCAACTAAAGTTTAGAGTTGAACACATAAGCCATTCATGTGCCCTTGCATTATGGCAGTACCATCAGCTCCAATGAAAATTAAATTTATGGTTATGTTGATATAATCCATTCTCGAAATTTCCTTTAAAATATTGAAAACAACATTATAGATATTTTTTCCATTTGAAATTTCAACCATCTTAAGTAATCCTAGAAAACTAGGCATCCTTATATGATTTTGAAATGTGTACACATGCATGCAAATATAGGATGTGTTATCCACAACCATCACCTCATCAATAGAAAGTGAAATGAATATGGCATGTTTTACCTAATCCCTCAGGTATTCTAAACTAATGATAGATATTTTACCATATTTCAACCACTTCAATCTGACCAATGGGAACTAGGAAGATTTTGCACATCATCTAGTTGATAAAGGTGCTTATAATCAATAAAATCAAACATGGGTCTACTATTTTTGATAATACTAAAGACAACAACAAAATGTAAACTTTTTAAAGTTAAAATGGTCTTATGCATTTTATGAAATTGGGTTTCAATCATTCCACCTTTCTCAAAAAGGAATTGTTATAGCTTTAAGTGATTCTCAAAAAAACCTAAGTGGCCCACATGCAAAAATTCAAAGAAAAAGACAAGGAAAGTGTCGCGATATCGCGACATATTCAGAAAACAGGAAAACTGTCGTGATTTCGCGACATATTGGAGGAGAGAGAAAGTGCAAAGAAAAATGTCATGATTTCGTGACATACTGGAGGAGAGAGAAACAATAGAGAAAACTGTCATGATTTCACGACATGTTCGAAACATAGGCGTAAGCAAGGAAAACTATCACGATTTTGTGACATGTTGGAAGAGAAGAAGGCAAGTTGAAAAACTGTCATGATTTCATGACATGTTTGAAGCAGAGGCGCAAGCAGGTAAAATTGTCACGATTTCGTGACATGTTGGAAGAGAAGAAGGCAAGTTGAAAAACTATTGTGATTTCACGACATGTTCGAAGCAGAGGCGCAAGAAGGTAAAACTGTCGTGACTTCACGACATGTTGGAAGAGAAGAAGGCAAGTTGAAAAACTGTCACAATTTTGTGACATGTTCGAAGCAGAGGCGCAAGCAGGTAAAACTATCATGATTTTGCGACATGTTGGAAGAGAAGAAGGCAAGTTGAAAAATTGTCACGATTTTGTGACATGTTCGAAGTAGAGGCGCAAGCAGGTTAAACTATCACGATTTCATGACATGTTGAAAGAGAAAGCACAAGCAAGAATAACTGTCGTGATTTCGCGACAAGTTAGAAGATAAAATGAAAGCAGGATAAAAGTGTCACGATTTTGTGACATGCTGCAGAAGAGAGAGTCCAAAGTAAGAACGGTCACGATTTCGTGACAAGTTCAAGGAGAGAGAAAGTAAAATGAAAAGTGTCATGATTTTGCGATGTGCTGCAGAAGAAAGAATACAAAGTGAGAACCGTCGTGATTTCGCGACATGCTATAGATGAAAATGTTCCAAGTGAGAACTGTCATGATTTCATGACATGCAGCAAAGGAAAGAGTTCGAAGTGAGAACTATCATGATTTTGCGACATGCTGTAGACGAAAGTATTGGAAATAAGAAGTGTAATGACTTCGCAACAGGATTAAGGGAAAGCGTACGGATGCAGGAAGTGTCACAATTTTGTGACAGGTTGAAGAGAAAGCGTACGAATGCAGAAAGTGTCACGATTTCATGATAGGTTGAAGAGAAAGCGTACAGATGCAAAAAGTGTCATGATTTCATGACAGGTTGTAGAGAAAGCGTACAAATGTAGAAAGTGTCATGATCTCGAGACAGATTAAAAAGAAAGCAAATGGATGCAAAAAGTGTCATGATTTCATGACTGATTAACAAAATAGTGTACGGTTGCAGAAAGTGTCGTGATATCACGACAGAAACAGAAAGCAGGTCTTCAACAGGAGAAGTGTCATGATTTCATGACAAATGCAGAATAGAAGACTTCGAAGACAGAAGTGTCACGATATCACGACAAAGAGCTAAAGATGAAGTTTACAGAGGGAGAAGTGTCGCGATATCATGACAAAAGTTAAGGCGAAGCATACGAAGGAAGAAGTGTCGCAATATCGTGACAAAAGAAGAAAGAAAGTGTACGAAGGCAAAAGTGTCATGATATCATGAAATCTTGTGGTTTTGTGGCAACAGGAACAAAAGAAGCTACATAGTTAGGTAAGTTGAAGCCGACAAATACCGATGACAGCTGACGATAATTTGGGTTTACAGTCGACGAAAGCTAGGGTTTACAGCCGACGATGATTAGGCTTTGCACTTGCATAATCAGTCGACTAAAGTTAGAATTTTATCATGAAAATTTTGTTATAAAAGGAGGTCTGTTTGGAGATTTGAGAAGCATCAAATTTGTGTGAATTAAGCCTGTAGTGCACAAAGAGCGAGTCATGTCGAATCGAGCTAAGTGCGAAGCAAGAGCACACAGAGAGCAAAAAAGTGTTGTTGTGGCTGATCCACAACACACCCCAAAATTAGGGACCCACCTTTTTTGCAGGCTTTCAAAGAAAATCTCAGTGACCCAGATGCTAAAAATAAAAAAAAGGGGTAAAATTGCACAAGGAAGAAAAGTGTCACGATATCGCGACATGTCGCGCCTTCGCTGTCGAAAAATGAAAAAGTGTCGCAAAATCGCGATGTGTTGCACGGTCGCTGCCGAAAATGAAAAGTGTCGTGAAATCATGACATGTTGCTACGTCGCGACCCAGAGAGGAGAGAGAAAGGCAAAATGGAAAGGGTAGCGAAATCGTGACATGTCGTAAAATCGTGGGTTAAACCAGTAAAACAGGGCAAAGCAAAAAAAATGTCGCGAAATCGTGACAGGAAGGGGCAAATGGGGCACGAAGCAGAAAGGCGTAGCGAAATTGTGACGCATCACAAAATCATGGTCAACATAGTTAGCGATAGCAGGTGGGCAGAACCGTCATGAAATCGTGACGTGTTTGATTTTCGTGGCTTGTAAGCGGGTGGAAGGCATGAAATGTAAAATGGTCATGAAATCATGACAAAATCGAGCCAAAGGCGATAAGGCCCAATAGTGTAGTGAAATCGTGACAAGAACAGGCACAAAGCACATAAATCGAAAGGTGTCACAAAATTGCGACACGTCACGTTTTCATGGTGCGAGTGGACTAAAAGGCCTAAGTGGTGAAAGGCGTAGCAATTTTGCTCAACTTTTGGAGGAAACGTTCCAGATGAAAAAACGTCGTGATTACATGACAGGTTGCAGCCAAAGGAATGCCGAGTGAAAAACATCGTGATTTCGTGACAGGTTGCGGCCGAGGGTGTACGGAACATAAAAGCGTCACGATTTCGCAACATGTCACGTTTTCTCTGGGCAAGAAGGCAAGAAGGTTGTTGGCCAAAAAATATCGCGATATCGCGACCTGTCTCATTTTTGCTGTGCTGGCAGAGGAGCAAGCTGCATGCATAAAAAAGTCACGATTTACATGGGGCCATTACAGAATGTGCAGAAAGCACGAAACACATGGCATACAGGTGTCAGAGTTGCAGAAGCATTACATGTAACAGAAAATTTCAAACATTTCGACATCGAGCATGAATTGAAAGTAATGAAAAGGCGGGAATACGAAACGATGCATTCTAGGAGATGAAACAAAGCGACGCAGGGAGAAACCGAGAGCTGCGCCAGACAGTATAAAATTAGAAGTGCAGATTGAACAAAGGGTTGGAAATTGCTGCTAGTAGAATTGTAGAGATAAGGGCTGCAAGCCATTTTGGGCCTGCACTTGGAGCAATTTTTTTCATTTGTTCTGGATTTGTTAAACCTAGAACATTCTGTCATTGTAATCAATATATCATTTTAATACAGAAATACAGAGAGCTGATATCTCATTGATAAGAAATAAGGAGTCATTTTTGCATGCTAGATTTAATGTCTTATCTTTCCCTTTCAGATTTCTAGGCTTTTAGGTGAAGTTTAATGCAAGTGTTCTTGGTTGCTTCATGCGAATGTCTAAGTCTGAAATTACAGTAAAAAACCTCAAAAATCCGCACCTAGCTTATCTGGATTGTGCAAATTTGCAGGTTCAATAGGTTAGGTTGCATGCAGAAACCTCATTATCTTTAGTTTTGTCAATCAGGATGGTCGTACTCTGGACGTAGTTTAGTTTCATGTTTATTTGCATTTCTTTTATTTTCAACCCCTTATTTTATTTTTTGCATTTTAATTACTGTCATTTAAATAAATAACTAAAAATCCATCAAAGCTCAAGATCGAAATAGATTCAGTTCTTAGATTTATTCACTTTGAGTCCATTGTAAATTCAAATTAAAATAAACCATAGTGCCCCTTGTTAACATTCACTTGCAACCCTAAGGTATTCCTAGCATTTAAATTGAATAGCATCATTGGTAAAAAAAGAGCTAGCATAACAGGAACCTTGGAGAAATTATTTTGTTATAATTTCTTTGCAAGCAGAGGATTTTGGGACTCAGATCCTATCGGAGAGTATGCTTTCACAATTGGGTGAAAACACAACTCAACAGATTGGCGCTAGAAGGAGGGCTCAAATTGGTTTACTTTATTTTGATTTTCATACATGAGTAATATCTTTTTTATTTGATTTTGAAATCATCTCTTAAATCTCACAAAAAGCTAAACTACAGCTTTTGTTTTTCTTTTTATTGTAGGTTTTCTTTGAAATAACCGAGGGTTTCATCAGGTAGGCTGAACCCACCGTGTCGTATTACGACCAGGTCCCAAACAATCGGGGAAACCATTTTTCATGACCTTACGCTCACTAGTACTCCCAAGAATAAAACCAAGCAATTCGTAAGCTTACCAGTCACAAAAGACCTTTTTTCTCCAGGAACATCGAGTGGACCTACACCAGTGACATCAGTTGCCACTAGTGTGCCTATTGTCAATAATATTTCTACTGCTCTTATAGGGTTGTCCTCATTGATTTTGAGCCAAATGGTTCAACCTCCAGCAGCTCCTTGGTATGGAGCTAATAATATTCCTTTGAACATTGCAGGGGATATCCATGAAATCCCCAAGAACATTGAAATATTTTTGCCTAAATACAAACCAGATGGCCCAAAAACAACAGAAGAACATATCCAAGCCTATAGGGATGTTTTAATAAGGCTGCAAGTCCAACATGAGGATGTGGCTTGCAGACTTTTCCCCATGATCTTAGATCCAATAGCATATGAATGGTATATATGCTTGTCAATTGGTTCAATCACTTCATGGGCGCAAATGGAGAATGCATTTTTTAATCAATTTTGGTCACCCTTGGATCCCACAACCATTTACAATCAGTTTATTACATGCTAAAGGGGCCAGGGTGAACCTATCAGAACATTTAATCAGAAATTCCAAAAGTGCTATAATAGAGCAGTTCAACATTTTGCCATCGATCTTGCAGTGGCTTTGCAAATATATTTTGGGGCATTGGATCCCATGACATCCGTGTTTGTGATACGAAATCCTCAAGTCACCACGCTAGCTCTAGCCTATAATGAAGCCATGACCATCGAGCAACAAATGACACCACAGGGCTATGGATTTCCCCAGATGCCTATGATGGGACAATATGCTCCATATGGTCAAGCTCCCTTGGCAAATCAGATCATGGCATCACAAATGCCAAGCATGAAGGCCTTCCCATATCAGCAGTCGTATCCACCAGCACCTGCATATGCACCCATTTCAATCCAACCAATTACATCCATTCCATCGGTTCCTGCATTTTTGCATAATAGTCAATCGACTATGCAAGGAACCAGCCAAGTTAATTCTCAAGCTATAGTTCCTTTCCAAAATCCAACTCCGATTCAAAGTTTCAATCCATATGGGAATCAAATTCCTCAAAACCCGACCCAAATGTTGAATCAAGACCCCACCAATTATGCAAATCCAACAGGGGTTAACAAAAATGTGATTCCATCGAAGGAGATTTATTCAGAGGTCGAAGAGCTCAAGAAAATAGTTCATAAGCTAAGAAATGACATGGTTCAGAAGTAGAAGTATGAATCCCATGCCCCTCACTCAAATCAAAATTTTAACAATAGAGGGAGACATTGGAACACAAAGCCAAACAATGGGGGAGTACCCGCTCCCATTGCTAATCAACTAGATACTTCTACAGGACCTAGCCAATCCAATTCCCTTTTGAATCTTTCAAATTTGGCATGGGAAAGGGGGTGTAGGTTGCACAACACAAAAGAACACAATGAGAGGAATTGTCTTGAAATTAGCAGATACACTCATTGTCTTCAGGCACAAGTTGATGATTTGGAACTGGTATCAAATGAGGGTCCATCGCAACATCAAGATGATAACATTATGGTGATGGAAACTATATATCATCAAGAAGGTGAGAGTGAGGAAGAAGAAGACGAAATTTTGGAACAGGAGGTGTAAGCTTTTCAAGATTTTAGAAATGGGAATCATGGATACCATTTGAGAAGTAAATCTAAAGCCCCTAAAACCTCATCAACACCTCCAAACAACTCTATTCTTCCTCTGGATACTAAGGCAAATAATAATCCTCCTCCTCCACTCAGAAGAGAAATATCTAATGACGTGCAAAAGACAGTCAAATTCAAAAAACCCAACTATGACGTAGTGGAGGATCTAAAGAAGTCCAAATCTAGCCTTTCATTCTTGGACACGGCTAGATTACCTGACCAAAAGGAGGTGTTGATAAAGGCTCTAAACTCACCTGATCAAATGTGGAAGGAAAAAGGAGTTGAGTCCCATATGATTTTACGAAAGGAGAGACGGGATGTCCCGCCATTCTTATTGACTCTGAGAATTACGGGTAAGAATTTGCATAACTGTTTGGTGAACACGGGTGCCACGAGCAACCTCATGTCTTCGGAGATATGTTAAATTCTAGGTCTACAACTTGTTTCATCGAAATGCAAGGTCTTGCAATTGGACCGATCAAAAGTAAATGTGGTAGGGACCCTATATGATGTCAAAATTCAATTAAATTAGTCCAGTAGGTTGTCAACATTATGGTTGTTAATATCCCAAGTAGATATGGAATGCTACTTGCGAGGGATTGGATGAAAACTTTGAATGGCTATTTTTCAACAGACTGCTCACATATGTGGCTGCCATGGAAAGGAATTGCAAATCAAATTAGAGTGGAAAATGAATCGAGGCTTAAAGAAATCATAAAAAAATTTAACAAGCCGAATGAAGTTCAGTTTTCTAAGCTAGAACTGGGGGTTTATGCACTTGATGTTGAGGAAACTACTTAAGAGCCTAAAGAGGAAACATGTCATGGTGGCTCTTCTGAGGAAAATTATTACACATGGTTGCTCAGGTTCGATGGATCAAAATCTAGACAGGGAGCAGGAGCTGGAGTCGAGCTCACTGGTCCAGGAGGTAAACCATTATTGGCTGCCTATAGATTGCAATTTCCTTGCACAAACAATGTGGAAAAATACGAAGCATTGATCTTTGGTTTACGTATAGCATTGAGCAAGCAAGTTAAATGCTTGAAGGTATTAGGAGATTCTAAGCTAGTAGTCAAGCAGATCAAAGGACAGTATACATGCCGTGACAGGAGACTGAGCCTTTATAGAACTAGGATTATGGACCTCATTGAGGAATATGACACATTCAATATAGCCCTTATTTCTAGAAAAGGAAACCGGATAGCAGACTCTCTTGCAATCACCGCGGGCATGTTAAATCCAGTTGATATAAAAAGGTGTAAAAAGTTCTCCATTGAATTGGTTCCTTGTCCATCAATACCCGATAATGTCAATAATTTCCAGGTTTTTGAAAATGACAGACACATCTTCAAATTTGTCACGAACTCGGGTATTTTTGAAAATCAGGTGATTGATGAGGAGTAAAGGTGGCAAGATGAAACATAAAATGAGAGTGAAACCGCAGGTCAATCCAACAAAATACCTAAAGATGTGGTTTCATTGGAGAAAATGTTCGACGTGGGATACAAGACCCAAAAAGGAAAAAAGGTCCCACTCCCCAAAGATGCATGTGATTCGATTAATCTAGGGAGTGCAAACAATCCAAAGGAGGTGTACATTGCAAATGCATGTACAGATGAAGAAAGGAGCAACATAATACAGGCATTGAAGCATTACATAGATTGCATTGCTTGGAATTACAATGATCTGAAAACATACAACCAAGACATCATCACACATACCATCCCTTTGAAGCCAGACTCCAAGCCTTTTAGGCAAATACAGCGAGTTGTTAACCCGCTATTGGAGCCTTTGATCGAAAAGGAGGTCAAAATATTATTGGAAGTGAAAATCATTTTTCCTGTTAGGCACTCAACCTGGGTTGCTAACCTCGTTCCAGTAAGAAAAAAGAGTGGAGAGATTAGGCTTTGCATAGATTTTTGAAATCTTAATAAAGCCTCTCAAAAGGATAATTATCCATTGCCATCAATCGATGAAATTCTACAAATGGTAAATGGATCTGAAATGATGTCCTTTCTTGATGGGTATTCTGGATACAACCAAATTCTTATACATCCAAATGATAGGATGAAAACAGCCTTCACCACCAAGTGGGAGACATTTGCATATAAGAGAATGTCGTTTGGACTGTTAAATGCTGGTGCAACATTTCAACGCGCCATGGACTATGCATTCAAAGGGCTTATAGGCAAATGTATCATCGTGTATGTGGATGATATTCCAAGTATTCTCAAAGAAAAGAGAGGACCACGTCAAAGATTTGAATAAAGTGCTTCAAAGATGCGAGAGAACATGGAATTTCCTTAAATCCCAAAAAGTTCATTTTCGGAGTAACAGAAGGAAAATTGCTTGGTCACATCATTTCAAAAGAGGGCATATCCATCGACCCAGAAAGGATACAAGCTATCCAAAACTTACCTCTCCCAGGTAGTAAAAAATAATTGAGATCTTTCTTTGGGCAGGTTAATTTTGTGAGGAGGTTCGTCTCTAGCTTTGTTGAGATAGCCAAGCCTCTGAAAAAGATGCTCAAGAAAGATGTAGAGGTCAAGTGGAACGAGGAAAGTAGGGTGGCCTTTCAAAACATCAAAGATGCCATTTCTAGAGCCCCTGTCCTCATAAGTCCAGACTATTCTAAGCCTTTCTATATTTATTCTTTCGCATCAGAACACTCTTTTGCGAGTGTCTTGACCCAAAAAGGTGAGGATAGTGCAGAAAAACTCATAGCATTTTTAAGTGCCCCTCTAAAAGATTCTCAATTAAGGTATTCCATCCTTGATAAGCAAATGTACACACTTTTTAAAATGGTAAAAAAATTTAGACATTACATTGTGCACAACAAAGTTATTGCCATCGTGCCTGAATCTGCTGTTAAGACCATGTTTTTACAAAATGAACTAGGTGAGAAAATAGGGAAATGGATTTCCACCATCCAAGAATTTGATCTCGAAATCCAACCTATGAAACTAGTTCGAGGACAGGGACTGGTGAAGGCGATCGCTGAAAATAATCTGCAAATAACATGCCAATACTTGAATACATAATACATTGCTAAGGATGACTGGTATGTTGATATTGTGCAATTTTTATTGAATGGTAAGTGTCCTTCTAATCTGAATTCAACCCAGAGAAGAGCTTTAAGGCTTAATTCGGTCAATTATCTGATGAAATCTGGTGTTCTTTACAGGAAGAATCATGAAGGGATCTACCTGAGGTGCCTGAAAAAAGAAGAAGCTGCCAGGGTGTTGCAATAATTTCATGGGAAAAATGGAACTGGTCATGGTGCGGCAAATGCTACAGTGCATCAAATCCTGAGAGCAGGATACTACTGGCCCCATATTTTCAAAGATGCACATGCCCATGTACGATCTTGTCATATCCGTCAAGTGGCTTCCAATAGAGAAAGAAATGCAGCCATGCCATTACAACCTATAGTTGAAATGAGACCATTTGCACAGTGGGGACTAGATTTCATTGGGGTTATTAACCCAAATTCTTCTGATTCTCATAAATTCATATTGACAGCTACAAACTACTATACAAGGTGGACAGAAGCGATTCCTACTAAACATGCCACCACAGATGTTGTAATAAAATTCCTTGAGGACCATATTATAACAAGATTTGGAATGCCCGATTCTATTGTCAGTGACAATGGTAAAGCTTTTATTTCTACACAATTTGCAGATTGGGCATATGACAACAAAGTGAGCTTGAAGTTCGCATCTAATTATTACCCTCAAGGAAATGGTTTGGCCGAATCTTAAAATAAAAATTTGTTGAACACCATTAAGAAATTGCTGGAAAATAACCCTCAGGATTGGCACAGCCAATTAAAGTTTGCCCTTTGGGCAGATAGGACCGAGTAAAAGAATCCATAGGGAATACTCCCTATCATTTGGTCTATGGGCAAGACCCGATATTTCCTACAAATTTGAAGTTGCAGACCTTGCATTTCATACAAGAGTACTTGGGGACAGATGATCAAGTTCAAGCCAGGTTAAGTCATTTGCTGCACCTTGATGAAAAAAGATAAGAAGCCATGAATCACATGAATAAACACCAGGAAGTCATCAAGAGATGGTTTGACAGAAGGGCCAAAATTAAGTCCTTCAGAATTTCATATTTGGTATTACTATGGGACAAAAGACATGAGGAAAAAGGGAATCATCAAAATTTTGATTGTCTTTGGTTAGGCCCCTATCAGATTTCAGAAATTTTCAAAAAAAATACCTTCAGGCTAAAAACTTTAGAAGGGAAATATTTTATGCTACCGGTTAATGGGCAGATTTTAAAGCATTATTTTAGCCCTTAGGTTGTGGGATTTTGATGTTATTCTTTTCGGTTTTGGTGGAGTCTTTCAGATTTTGTTTTCATAGTTTAGGATTGTCAGTCTAGTTAGGATTTAGGTTATAGGTTTGATTTCAATTGACATGTTTTGTTTGTTTTTATAAAAAAAAAGGAAAAAAAAAAGAAGAATAAAATTGAGATGTCAACTTATGCTTGAGACTAGGAGAGTATGAAATATTGGAATTGTCTTGTAAAAGCTCCACAAGTAACACAAAAATTTTAAGTTATATCATTTGAAACTTGTGATGCATGAAGTAGTCAGTTTTGTATGGCAAATAATTTCATCTACAATTCAAAGATAATGCATTCATGTTACATCTCACTTTACATATACATTCCATCTTAGTTGCATATGCATCTCAGGTACAAGTCATTAAGGTGTGTCAAATCCTCTTAGGGTTGTGTTATAACATAAATATAAAAAATCCTAAGGTTGGAAACTGAGTCTTGAGATGTCTAGAACCAAGCACATCTTGTATACATTAAAAAGGATCTTGAGCAAAATGATCAAAACCTAACTTGGAAGAAAAGGTTGGGCGAAAGAGGTTTTTCGTGTCTATCCTATTATGCAACATGATCCTTAAAACAGTGGTTTTGACCACTTCCATAAAGCTTAAAGCCTAAAATTAGAGTAGTAAGGATAGGGTTAAATCCTCATCAAACTTAGGTTGAGGATCCAACTCCCCAAAGCTTTGATTTGACCTACATGGAGTAGTAAGGATAGGGCATAAATTCTCATCTCGCTTAGGTTGAGAATATGATTCCCCAAAGCTCTTATGTCTCATTTCATAATAAGTCTTGGATTGGAAGGATCGTACTATTTGTCCTCTGCAAAGGATGGGTAGTCATCCCCAAGGTCTAATCAATAAATTAATATTTTTCATTTTTATCCAAAGCTTGGATTGGAAGGATCGTACTACATGTCCCTAGCAAGGATGGGTAGTCATCCCCAAGGTCCAAGAAGTAAAAAATTAATTTTTTTCTATTTCATATTTATTTTGGATTGGAAGGATCATACTACTTGTCCTCTGCAAAGGATGGGTAGTCATCCCTAAGGTCCAAAGAAATGAAGATAAGTTTTGGATTGTGGGGTTAAAAATGCCCATGCATGGCAACATGTCTTGTCTAAAAAACAAGACCATTGATTTTCCAAAGGGTTAGCCTAGCATGACCATTTCTTCCATAATTGGTTAAATTATTTTGCTCAAAGTGAGGTAATGAACTCTAAATCAGAATAGTAAGGATAGGGTTAAACTCCCATCTTGATTAGGTTGGGAGTATGATTCCCCAAAGTTCTGATTTCACATTCACTTGCACATGGGTTCAAAATAATAGGGACTCATAACCAACTTTGGGATATAATAAAACAATTCATTAGTGGATCCTAAGAGGGTTTGGCAATCTTGAATGTTTGTACATGATACTAGAAGAAAGACTATGCCTTTTATAAAAGCAAAATCTCCTAACATATTCATTAGGTTACACAAATCATTCACAATCTCACATATACATTCATGTAAAACTGACAATGGAATGTTGATCAATTTCAAACGATAGGGAATGAAATTCATTGCACACACTGAGCTAATACTTGATGATTATGATGATTCATGTACTTTTGATCTTTGGGAATTTTTTTATATTGCTTATGTGCTAACACATGTTTTTGAGTTTGTATATGTTTCATGTTGGGTTCTCACTAAAATGCTCAAGAGCATTTGACAGCAGAGTCGCCATTTGTTGTGGCTGATCCACAACACACCCCAAAATTGGGGACCCACCTTTTTTGCAGGCTTTCAAAGAAAATCTCAGTGACCCAGATGCTAAAAATCAAGAAAAAGGGGCAAAATTGCACAAGGAAGAAAAATGTCACGATATCGCGACATGTCGCGCCATCGCTGTCGAAAAATAAAAAAGTTTCATGAAAAGTGTCACGAAATCGCGACATGTTGCTCCATCGCGGCCCAGAGAGGAGAGAGAAAAGCAAAATGGAAAGGCGTAGCGAAATCGTGACATGTCACAAAATTGCGGGTCAAACCAGTCAAACAGGGCAAAGTAGAAAAAACATCGTGAAATCATGACAGGAAGCGGCAAACGGGGCATGAAGCAGAAAGGCGTATCAAAATTACGACGCGTCACAAAATCGCGGTCACCGCAGTCAGCGACAGTAGGTGGGCAGAACCGTCGCGAAATCACAACATGTTTGATTTTCATGGCTTGTAAGCGGGTGGAAGGCATGAAATGTAAAATGGTCATGAAATCATGACAAAACCGAGCCAAAGGCGATAAGGCCCAACAGTGTAGCGAAATCGCAATAAGAATAGGCACAAAGCACATAAGTCAAAAGGTGTCACGAAATCGTGATGCGTCGCATTTTCGCGGCACGAGTGGACTAAAAGGCCTAAGTGGTGAAAGGCTTAGCAATTTCGCGCAATTTTTGGAGGAAACATTCCAGACGAAAAAACGTCACGATTTCACGACAGGTTGCAGCCAAAGGAGTGTCGAGTGAAAAACATCACGATTTCGCGATAGGTTACGGTCGAGAGTGTACGAAACAGAAAAGCGTCGTGACCTGTCTCATTTTTGCTGTGATAGCAGAGGAGGAAGCTACATGCATAAAAACATCATGATTTACATGGGGCCATTACAGAATGTACAGAAAGCGTGAAACATGTGGCATATAGGTGTCAGAGTTGCAGAAGCGTTACATGTAACAGAAAATTTTGAACGTTTCAACATCGAGCATGAATTGAAAGTAACGAAAAGGTGGGAATATGAAATGATACATTCTAGGAGATGAAACGAAGTGACGCAGGGAGAAACCGAGAGCCGCACCAGATAGTATAAAATCAGAAGTGCAGATTGAACAAAGGGTTGGAAATTGCTGCTAGTAGAGTTGTAGAGACAAGGGCTGCAAGCCATTCTGGGCCTGCACTTGGAGCAATTTCCTTCATTTGTTCTGGATTTGTTAAACCTAGAACATTCTGTCATTGTAACTGATATATCATTTTAATACAGAAATACAGAGAGCTGATATCTCATTGATAAGAAAGGAGTCATTTTTGCATGCTAGATTTAATGTCTTACCTTTCCCTTTCAGATTTCTAGGCTTTTAGGTGAAGTTTAATGCAAGTGTTCTTGGTTGCTTCATGCGAATTTCTAAGTCTAAAATTATAGTAAAAAACCCCAAAAACCCGCACCTATATTATCTATATTGTGCGAATTTGCAGGTTCAATATGTTAGGTTGCATGTAGAAACCTCATTATCTTCGATTTTGTCAATCAGGATGGTCGTACTTTGGACGTAGTTTAGTTTCATGTTTATTTGCATTTCTTTTATTTTCAACCCCTTATTTTATTTTCTGCATTTTAATTACCGTCATTTAAATAAATAACTGAAAATCCATCAAAGCTCAAGATCGAAATAGATTCAATTCTTAGATTTATTCACTTTGATTCCATTGTAAATTCAAATTAAAATAAACCATAGTGCCCCTTGTTAACATCCACTTGCAACCCTAAGGTATTCCCAGCATTTAAATTGAACAGCATCATTGGTAAACAAAGATCTAGCATAACAGGAACCTTGGAGAAATTATTCTGTTATAATTTCTTTGCAAGCAGAGGATTTTGGGACTTAGATCCTACCGAAGAGTATGCTTTCACAATTGGGTGAAAACACAACTCAACAAGTGCAAAGTGGTGGAAGTGATCGTTCGATTGTATCGAAGCAGAGTGTGCGAGGCATTTGTGTAGAAGCAGACTGTTCTAAAATAGATTGTGCAAAGCGATTGCATAGAAGAAGTAGAGTGCACATAAACAGTAGACTTTGTGCGAAAAGGGTGAAGGTATTTCTCTATAAATTTCATAGATTCACTTGAATTCCAAGTTGTAGCTTGGCATCAGGGGTTGGTGCTCCTTCCAGTAGGTGCTGGTAAATTAGGGGTTGTTGCTCCTTTCTGTTGGTATAGAAAAATTGAGGGGTTGGTGCTCCTTCCAGTTGGTGCTGGTAAATAGATTGTAAAGTTGTTGCTTTGCAAAGGCTGGATTTGGATGGTAGTCCAAGCAATCATTTTTTTGAGGAGTAGCCACATTGGTGAACCTCGTTAAATCTTGTGTTGTGTGATGCTCTCTTGTTAACTTTTTGTATCTATTTTTAGTTTGCTTTATTTTAGCATTAAGAGTTGCAAATTTAAAGTTTTAAAAGAACACACTGATTCACCCCCCCTCTCAGTGTCACTGTGAGTATAACAATTGGTATCAGAGCAAGGTTCCTGAATAGGCTCAATCAGCTAGGGTGATCTTGGAAGTGATGCAATGGCAGGTGGTGAAGGTTTCTCCTCAAACAAAGCACCATTGTTTGACGAAACTAATTATGCATTCTGGAAAATCAGGATGCAGACATATCTTTGTGCTTTGGGATTTGATATCTAGAATGCAGTAGTTAATGGTTACACAGCTCCCACCACTGCTCCAACCGACAACACCAATAAAAAGGCATTTGAAAATGACTCAAAAGCAAAAAATGCCATCATGTGTGGATTAGTGGACAGTGAGCTGGTCAAGATCATAAGTTGTGAATCGACAAAAGATGTATGGGACAAACTAGAGAATATTCATGAGGGAGATGATAAGATCAAGGAAGCCAAGCTTCAAACACATCGAGCTCAATTTGAATCATTAAAGATGACCAACGATGAGAACATAGAGGCTTTTATGCTGAGAGTTAATGGAATCACTAATTCGATTAGAGGTCTTGGCGAAGATATGGATGATGCTACTATCATGAAAAAGGTATTAAGATCGCTTCCTCAAAGGTTTGATTCTAAAGTCTCAGCCATAGAAGAAGCTAAAGATCTAAATCACTTTAGTATGGATGAGATGCATGGTTCTTCGACTCGCTTATGAAATGAGAATAAGAAGGTCTAATCCCACAGATAGAGAAGCAGTGTTTAAAGCCCTAAAAGGTAAAGACACAAAACAAGAGTCTGAAGAAGAAGAGACATCAGATGAAATGGAAGCAAATTTTGTCAAAAAACTGAGAAAGGGAAAAGGAAAATATAGAGGAAAGCTACCATTTAAATGTTTCAACTGTGGAGGCATTGGGCACTTTGCGACCAAATGTCCACTCAATGAGAAGAACAAGGGTGAGGAAGCATCACACCAAGAAAGAAGTGACTGGAAGAAGAAAACAAACTTCAAAAAAGGCAACTTCAAAAAGAAAAGTTTCATCTCCAAGAATGCAAATTCTTTAGAGGACAGCTCTAGTGAGGATTCTGAAGAAGAAACAGGTGAAGCTCTATTCATGGCATTTGAAGTAGAAAAATCAGAAGAGGTAGAAAAATCAAAAAAGAGGGAAGGAATGAACTCTAAAGTATCTGTTGAAAAACCTGAGGCTGAAGTAGATCTAGAAGGTGAGCTGGTCTCTGCACTTGTAGAATGGAAATCTGAGAAAAGAAAGAATAATAAACTTTCAAGAAAGCTTGAGGATGCGAACGACATCATAACCAACTTAAAAATATAGACAAAAGAATACAAGAAAATGTCTGAAGATCTCGAAGTTCAGATAACCATGAAGATAGATTACTACTGTAAACTAGAAGAAGAGAATGTTGGTCTACGAATGCAGATACAAGAGTTGGATCAAAAAATTAGCTGCCATCACAAACGTGAAGAAATTTCGATGAAGCTGGATAAAATTTTAAGTGATCAAAGACCTGTAGGCATCAAATTTGGTCTGGGCTTCGTTGAAGGAGAATCGTCAAATGGGCCAAAATCCAAAAATGTAGAAACTGTAAGGAATGAAGATAAGAAACAGGCTAATGAAAGAAAAACAACTCATGCAAAAGAAAGCATTAATGCCAGGCCCGAAAGGAGAACTGACAATGATGGATTTACCAAGGTCACACATCAAAGGAGAAGAAGACCTATGGCTCCTACAACAACCTGGCAAAGACCATCTTTCAGGTTCAATCATTTCTTTTCTAGTTTCTGTTTCAAATGTAATGGTTATGGGCATAAAATTGTAGACTGTAAGTATAATGTAGGACCAAGAAATTTCACTAGTAGAAATGCTTTTTCACCGCTAATAAATTATGCAGTAGAATGTTTTAACTGTCATAACTTTGGGCATATTGCAAGAAACTGTCGTAGTACTTCTGTTTCAAATCAACCTCAGAAAAGAAAATTTCAACCAAATAGGACAAGACAAAATAGAAAACTTCCTGAAAGATATGCACAAGATACTGAAAAGGGAAAGTTCAAACTAGAGCCCAATACGGTAGTCAAAACAGAGTGGAAATAGAAAGAGCAGCTTAAGGAAGAAAAGGAATCCCTAATAGTACAAACAACTTTCAAGGCACAGAATAAATGTGTACCATGGATACTTGACAATGGATGCTCAAGTCATATGACAGGTGATAAACAGAAATTTGAAAAATTATAGAAATATGAGGGTGGTTCTATAAAGTTTGGGAATAATGATGGAGCTAAGATAATCGAAAAAGGATCAGTTAAAATTAGTGATGGGAAAATCAAGTCAGAAGAAGTTTTGTTTGTGGATGGTTTGAAACACAACCTGTTAAGTGTCAATCAGATCTGTGATAAAGGACATGAAGTAGTATTCAAGAAGCAGGGTTGTGAAGTCGGAAAAACAAACAGTGGAAAATTGATAGCAAGCTGGATCAAGGACGTCCGGCAACCCAGTACACACTCTCAAAAACTTTAGAAGGTACTTGTTTCATTGGACAGGAAGAAGAAAACTGGTTGTGGCACAAGAGGCTTGGACACATCGGTTTTGATAATCTGGTGAAAATCAGCTCGAAACAGGCAGTGAGAGATATTCCAACCATTAGAAAACCTTCAAATAGCATTTGTGCTTCATGTCAAAAGGGAAAGCAAACCAGAGTCTCATTCAAAACAAAAGAGTACCACACTAGCAAACCTTTGGAACTTATACATACAGATTTATGTGGACCCATGAGAACACAAAGCATAAATGGTGACAAATACTTTATGTTGTGTATTGATGATTATTCCAGAATGACATGGATATTTTTCTTAAAGAATAAAATAGAAGCTTTTGAAATGTTCAGATCTTTCAAACATCTAGTTGAGAATGAAACAGGAAAAATGATCAAATGTTTAAGATCAGATAGAGGAGGAGAATTCATTTTAGATGAGTTTATAGAATACTATGAAAAACATGGTATCAGGAGACAATATTCAGTAGCTAGAACACCCCAGTAGAATGGTGTGGTAGAAAGAAAGAATAGAATAGTACAAGAAATGGCACGCACTATGTTGGCTGAGAACAAAATAGCAGACATATTTTGGAAAGAAGCAGTCCACACTGCAATGTACATCCAAAATAGGTACATGTTGAGAACACATGAAAGCAAAACTCCTTATGAGTTGTGGTTTGGTAGAAAGGCAACAACAAAACACCTCAAAGTTTTTGGCTGTAAGTGTTACATCAGAAAAACTAAAGATAATCTTGGGAAGTTTGAAAATAGAGCAGATGAAGGTGTCTTCGTTGGCTATTCATCAAAAAGCAAAGCTTACAAATGCTACAACAAGAGACTCAAGAAAATTGTGGATAGTGCCGATGTTAAATTTGATGAAGGTAGGGAACGAATAGTTAACTTTGAAGAAAACTACCCAATTTATGAAGAAGTCATTGAAGGAGATGAGAAAAATGAAACAGAAAAAAAACCAACACTTGACTCAGATGACTTAATTGATGACTCAGAGGTGGAAGAAAATAAGAAATTCAAAACAGGCAGCTGGAAGAAAAATCATCCTAGAGATCAAATAATTGGAGATCCCACAACTGGTGTTCAGACAAGAAGGAAAGTAGTAAGTAATTACTCTCTTTTATCTAGCATTGAGCCCAAAAATATAGCTGAGGCAAGCAAATATGATAGCTGGATGAAGGCAATAAATGAAGAATTAGATCAGATTGAAAAGAACAAAACTTGGGAATTAGTACCTAGACCTACGAATAAGAATGTAATCGGCACCAAATGGATATTTCGAAACAAATTGAATGAAGACGGACAGGTCGTTAGGAATAAAGCAAGACTGGTTTGTAAAGGTTATGCACAAGTTGAAGGCATTGATTTTGAGGAGACTTTTGCACCAGTGGCCAGACTAGAAGCAATCAGAATGTTTCTGGCCTTAGCAGTCTATAAGAATTTTAGAGTTTATCAGATGGATGTAAAATCAGCTTTTTTAAATGGGAAACTTGAAGAAGAGGTTTATATTGAACAACCAGATGGTTTCCAAATTGGTGAAGATCCCAACCTTGTCTACAAATTAAAGAAAGCTTTATATGGCTTAAAACAGGCACCCCGAGCATGGTATGCAAGGCTAGACAACTATCTCTCTCAATAGGGGTTTAAGAAAGGTATGGTGGACAATAATCTGTATGTCAAAATAGAAGGTGGGCATCTCATTGTTCTTGTTGTATATGTAGATGATATCATATTTGGCAGTAGCAAAGATGAATCATGTAAAGACTTAGCAAATAAGATGCAGAAAGAATTTGAAATGTCTATGATTGGTGAACTATCTTACTTTCTTGGGTTACAAGTTAATCAAAATGAGAAAGGCATATTTATTTCCCAAGTCAAATATGTGAAAGAGATGCTAAAAAGGTTCACAATGGAGGACTGTAAGCCAGTTTAGCACTCCCATGATGACAGGCTGCAAGTTGAGCAAAGATGACAAATCTCCACCTGTTGATCAAACCATGTACAGATCAATGATTGGAAGCTTACTATATTTAACAGCTACCAGACTAGATATTTTGCAGGCAGTTTGCATGGTAGCAAGATTTTAGGCCAGTCCCAAAGAGACTCATGTGACAACAATAAAAAGGATTCTTAGGTATCTCAAGGGTACTATGGAGTATGGGTTATGGTATCCGAAAGGTAAAGACTTCACCCTTATTTCATATTCAGATGCAGATTGGGCAGGATGTGTTGATGACAGGAAGAGTACCAGTGGAGGTGCATTCTATCTTGGTGATAGGTTGGTTGCTTGGCACAACAAGAAACAAGAGTCAGTTTCTTTATCAACAGCTGAGGCAGAATATATTGCAGCAACAACATGTTGTACACAAGTTTTGTGGATGAAACAAACTCTAAAAGATCTTGGTATTAATTTTAGTGAGCCAATATCAGTTAAGTGTGATAACACCAGTGCAATTAACATCTCCAAGAATCCGGTAATGCATTCATGGACAAAACACATTGCTATCAGATATCATTTTTTGAAAGAGAAAGTTGTTGAAGGTGAGGTTAAGTTGGATTTTGTTCCAACTACAGAGCAAGTAGCAGATATCTTCACAAAACCATTGCCCAAGGATGTTTTTGAATACCTTCACAATAAATTGGGAGTGGTGACCCTTCCCAAGAAGTGACTAGCTATAGGGATCACATTCTCAGGGGGAGCATTGAAGTATTTGTTTATCTTCTTGCTCATGTTCTTGTTTATTACTAAGTGTAATAAATTTTGCCTGAGAATGTTGTGCTTGGACTCAAGGGGAGTCTGTAGTAGCCCTTTGGTATTATTGTCAAAGGGGGAGAAGAGCTACAGGAAGCTGCACATGTGTTGCCAACAATTCCAAAGGGGGAGATTGTTGAGCAAAGTGCAGCAACAAGATTGTCATTGTTGTCAACACAATCAGCTAGATCATTTGATTCAGTGCAGCAACAGGAAGTTCAGATGCAGCAAACAGGAAGTTCAGAGATCTCTCAGAATATGTACAGTGTTTTTCCAAAAATACCTAAGTGGCCCACATGCAAAAATTCAAAGAAAAAGACAAGGAAAGTGTCGCGATATCGCGACATATTCAGAAAATAGGAAAACTGTCATGATTTCGTGACATATTGGAGGAGAGAGAAAGTGCAAAGAAAAATGTCATGATTTTGTGACATATTGGAGGAGAGAGAAACAATAGAGAAAACTGTCACGATTTCGTGACATGTTGAAGAGGCGTAAGCAGGAAAACTATCATGATTTTGTGACATGTTGGAAGAGAAGAAGGCAAGTTGAAAACTTGTCATGATTTCACGACATGTTCGAAGCAGAGGCACAAGCAGGTAAAACTGTCATGATTTCATGACATGTTGGAAGAGAAGAAGGCAAGTTGAAAAACTATCATGGCGACATGTTCGAAGCAGAGGCGCAAGCAGGTAAAACTGTCACGATTTTGCGACATGTTGGAAGAGAAGAAGTCAAGTTGAAAAACTGTTGTGATTTCATGATATGTTCAAAGCAGAGGCACAAGCAGGTAAAACTATCATGATTTTGTGACATGTTGGAAGAGAAGAAGGCAAGTTGAAAAACTGTCACGATTTCGTGACATGTTCGAAGAGTAGGTTAAACTATTGCGATTTCATGACATGTTGAAAGAGAAAGCACAAGCAGGAATAACTGTCATGATTTCATGACAAGTCAGAAGATAAAATGAAAGCAGGATAAAAGTGTCATGATTTCGTGACATGCTACAGAAGAGAGAGTTCAAAGTAAGAACGGTCACGATTTCATGACAAGTTCAAGGAGAGAGAAAGTAAAATGAAAAGTGTCATGATTTCGTGACATGCTGTAGAAGAAAGAATACAAAGTGAGAACCATCATGATTTTGTGACATGTTGTAGATGAAAATGTTCCAAGTGAGAACTGTCACGATTTCATGACATGCAGCAAAGGAAAGAGTTCGAAGTGAGAACTGTCACGATTTTGCGACATGCTACAGATGAAAGTGTTTGAAATAAGAAGTGTCACGATTTTGTGATAGGATGAAGAGAAAGCGTACGGATGTAGAAAGTGTCACGATTTCATGATAGGTTGAAGAGAAAGCGTACGAATGTAGAAAGTGTCATGATTTTGTGACAGGTTGAAGAGAAAGTGTACGGATGCAGAAAGTGTCATGATTTTATGATAGGTTGTAGAGAAAGTGTACGGATGCAGAAAGTGTCATGATCTCATGATAGGTTAAAAAGAAAGCAAATGGATGCAAAAAGTGTCATGATTTCATGACTGATTAACAAAACAGTGTACGATTGCAGAAAGTGTCACGATATCATGACAGAAATAGAAAGCAGGTCTTCAATGGGAGAAGTGTCACGATTTCACGACAAATGCAGAATAGAAGACTTCAAAGATAGAAGTGTCGTGATATCATGACAAAGAGCTAAAGATGAAGTTTACAGAGGGAGAAGTGTCGCGATATCGCGACAAAAGTTAAGGCGAAGCATACGAAGGAAGAAGTGTCGTGATATCGCGACAAAAGAAGAAAGAAAGTGTACGGAGGCAAAAGTGTCGCGATATCGTGACATGTTGTGGTTTTGTGACAATAAGAACAAAAGAAGCTACAAATTTAGGTAAGTTGAAGCCAATGAAGACCGATGACAGCTGATGAGAATTAGGGTTTACAGCCGATGAAAGCTAGGGTTTACAGTCGACGATGATTAGGCTTTGCACTTGCATAATCAGCCGACTAAAGTTAGAATTTTATCATGAAAATTTTGTTATAAAAGGAGGGTTGTTTGGAGATTTGAGAAGTATCGAATTTGTGTGAATTAAGCCCGTAGTGCGCAGAGAGCGAGTCGTGTCGAATCGAGCTAAGTGTGAAGCAAGAGCGCACAGAGAAAAAAAGCGCAAAGGGGTAGAAGCGATCGTTCGATTGTATCAAAGCAGAGTGTGCGAGGCATTTGCATAGAAGTAGACTGTTCTAAAATAGATTGTGTGAAGCGATTGCATAGAAGAAGCAGAGTGCACGAAGCAATAGACTGTGTGTGAAAAGGGTGAAGGTATTTCTTTGTAAATTTCATAGATTCACTTGAAGTCCAAGTTGTAGCTTGGCATCATGGGTTGGTGCTCCTTCCAGTAGGTGTTGGTAAATTAGGGGTTGCTCCTTTCTATTGGTACAGAAAAATTGAGGGGTTGGTGCTCCTTCCAGTTGGTGCTGGTAAATAGATTGTAAAGTTGTTGCTTTGCAAAGGCTGGATTTGGATGGTAGTCCAAGAAGTCATTTTTGAGGAGTAGCCACATTGGTGAACCTCGTTAAATCTTGTGTTGTGTGATGCTCTCTTGTTAACTTGTTGTATCTATTTTGAGTTTGCTTTATTTCAGCATTAAGAGTTGCAAATTTAAAGTTTTAAAATAAGACACTGATTCACCCCCCCTCTCAGTGTCACTGTGAGTATAACAAGGTCTACTATTTTTGATAATACTAAAGACAACAACAAAATGTAAACTTTTTAAAGTTAAAATGGTCTTATGCATTTTATGAAATTGGGTTTCAATCATTCCACCTTTCTCAAAAAGGAATTGTTATAGCTTTAAGTGATTCTCATAATCTATTGCATATATGACATGCATACATTTTGATGCATCCTTTCACCTAATGGATTTTGTAATTTTACCATCACTTTGTATAACTTTTACATATACTTTACCAGCATATTTTTTATTGTATTTTTTTTAGTTTGCAGCCTGTGATCCTTACCTAGTTTCCAACTACAAATTTTGCATCTGCATTCTTTTTTATTGAATTGGTTGTCTTCAGTCAAGACCACCTTAATCTAGGGAATTTTTTATGCCCATTCATTCTTAAATGATTTTCCAATAATCCAATTAGAATCTTCCTCTTTTTAGAATTTTTGCTTGAATATTCATAAGAACTTTGTAGTGTATTTGATTTATATCTTTCATTTTCAACTTGCATATCTTTTCCAGGAATATCTTCAAGTGATTTTTGGATGTCATTGGTAATGTAATTTTCTTTAGAAGGCATCTCTTTTTCAACAGGGTATTCTGCATAGTAGCATACAATAACATTCTTTACTATTTATGGATTTAAAAAATTTATATTGATAGAAAAAATATAGTGAAAAATAACTATTTGAGGAAGGAAGCAGTATTGAAAATTATTACAAAATATACAACTAACTATTTATAATTCAAAAATCACTTCTACCTATAATTTGTACCAATGTCGATGGCTTATTTCAACATATGACTAAAATATTTAAGGATACTCTTTTCAATAGAATATTTGGCCCCCTTGTTTCCATTTTCGATGGGTGACATTTTACTTGTAAATAAAGTGTTTTTAATTTTAGAAAAGTAATAAAATATTAAATAGATGTTACTTCTCATAGGCCTCAAGATAATATTGTAATTAGAAGAAACAATGGGTCATCACTAAAAAATAAATACCTATTTCATGCCATGTTTTATTGTGATTTTGTTAGTGTATGCCACTACTACATTTTTTGGTGATAACACTTGTAACTGATAAGAGTAGACAAATATGCAATATAAAAATTTAAATTAAAATCAAAAAATAAGTTCTCTATGCAAAAAATAACTAGTGATACAATGTTTAGAAAATAAGCATTTACCAAAGTATTTACCTATTTATAATTTTATCACAGAAAGTAGATCCAAATAGAATAGGGAAAAATAGAGAACCTAGTGTAGAACGCTGTCCGAAAATCTATTCTGGTGCAGAATAAGGTCTGGATATTGGTGCTGAAGACATGCAGAACAGGGTAAAATAGAGAAAAATATGGAAAATAGAGTATTGAAATATTTTCAATAAATGATCGAAAAATAGCAGAAGAAAAACTTGCAATTAGCTAATAGAAAAATAAATCTTATTACTATATTTAGAATATCTTAAGATAAATAGAGAACCTAGTGTAGAACGTAATTTTGCAGTCAATCCTAGTGCATAACAAGGTTTGAAAATCAAAATATTCTGGTCTGTTACAGAACTGGGTCCGATCTATTACAAAACTAGGTTAAGATGTCGGGCTATTTTAGAAATGGGTCTGAATATTGGTCTATTGTAGAATTGGATTTAGTTTGTTGCAAAACTAGGTCTGAATTTCAGGTTGTTTCAGAATTGGATCTAGACTATTGCAAAACTGAGTTTGTATGTTGGTCTATTGCAAAACTAGTTCTAGATGTCAATCTATTGCAAAGTTGGGTTTGGATATTGATTTGTTGTGGATATGGGTCCAGATGTCGGTCTATTGCAGAAATGTGTTCGGATGTCAATTTGTTATAAAACTAGGTCTGGATATCGATCTATTGTAGAAATGGATCTGGTATGTTTCAAAAATATCATTGCCATGTTAGTTTTATATAGTGGTATACTTGGTGGGATAATTTTAAAAATTTTGGGTGAAAAGTGTCCTCATTCTAGAAAAAAATGATGGTAAAGTTTTATAAAAATCCGTAATACTATTATCAATGGATGGTGAACTGACACCTTAAAAAAAATTCAAAAATTTTAGGCGAAAGGACTGACCTTCAGGGCCCCCAAACTCGCCAATTTGAGTTTTTTAAAATGCAAATATTAGCCCAAATGGCGAATATTCGTTGCTCTGCATAACCCTGGCCATCGCATCCTCTCTCTTCCAAATTTCAATCACTAGCATCCTAAATGGAGTAGTTAAGATAGAAAATGGCCTCAATTTAAGGGACCTCATATAGTCATAGGTACTCCTACGAGGACCTATGCAACTAGTTGTTAGACCTAATCATAGCTATTCTCCATTTTCCTCTAATCTTTAAAATATTAAAATTCTAGATGTACAAGGGGATAGAAGACCCCATAAAACACCCTAGGCTCTTCCCCACTATTTATAATAACATCATATGCGATGATATGTTGCTTCCTAAAGTATTCCCCAAATTCCTTATTAATCCTTCCCTAGAATTGTATTATCAAATACCATGAAATACTCTTAAGATATTTAAACACCTATTCAAAATGATAATCCAATAGTTTTTAGTCTATATTGAAGTAAATGTCACTATTAGTGACCTTTATAATTGAAACACCCTATAGATAAAAATTTTAATAAGTTTTTAGCTAGATGGAAATCTCTATTGTGGATACTTTAGTATGCTCTCCCACAAAAAGACCTTTAGTATATTTTTATATAAAATATTCAGGAATGGTTGGACTTTTACCTTGAGGTGTCTAATGTATTCGCCTTTAAGGATGGTGTAGACATGAACAAATGCATGGAAATGTCTATCCCAAATAGGGTGCACATGAAAATAAAGAAAGGGAAATAAAAGTATCTAAAAGCAAATACATTATGGGCAATGGGGTTAATAAAGCATGCAAGTATAATGATATCACTACTATTATAGCCCTCCAAAAACTATTTATCAGGGTTATGCATAGTGGCTATTTATTTCCAAATTGGCTAAAATTAGGATTTTCAAAATTTGGAATTAGCTAATATTTGGGACCGTTGACCAGGGCCCATTAGCCAAAAAAAATTAGATGCAGATTTTTTTTTGGGTTGATTCGCCCCAATTTTATAATAATTTTACCATTTTAAGTTTACATTGCTAACATTGTCCCTAATAATAGTGAACCTTCTATATGTGTTTGGACATTGTTCACCTGATTTTGAAACTGATTCGTCAAATTTTTATAAATACATTTTGGGGCTGACCCATTACGCATAACCCTAATATTTATAGGAAAGGTAACATATTTTGATGCCTTAACATTAATGTAAATATCATAGGATAAATTCTATAGGATCAAATATAAGATAGCAACAACATAATATGAAAAGAATGAAACTTACAAATTTAGAAGAAAACACAATCTGTAGAAATGAATTACATAGAGAATTAGTGCAAATCTATTATGGAGATTTGTGTCCATAAAATAACTTTATAAAATAACATTTGGTCTTCTTAGTACCAATATTATACTCTTTTTGCAGCTATCGAGTGACTTTATCTAGGTTCTTACATAAATATTGACAGATAGTTGACAACAAAAACAATATTATTGGAAATTGTGAGTTGTCATTGATGTCAAAGGAATAAAGCAATCAAAGCATAAATATTCTTCAAATATGATGAGCTCAAGAATGGATTTGTGAAATTGTCATTGATGTCAAAAGCAAGAGTATGTTCAAGAATAAAGGTCACAATATCAATATTTGTGTGCTTGAGAAATTCAAATGGTAAGCATGGTCATTCAAATGATAAGCATGGTCAATATCATTGTGCTTGAGAAATTCAAATGGTGAGCATGATCTATACTATAGCACTTGAAGAATTAGAATGATGATGTACATTAATTAATAATGTACACTTTAATATTTAAATTAAAATTTTAAATATTAAAGTAAGGCTCTAAAGTGGGATATAATTAAATCAAAGTTATAATGTAAGGGTCGACTCCCATGGTTAAAAAGATTCAAATCATTCATATATATATTGACCTAACATTGTGGTTGATAAAGAGTTGTTGGTTGAAGCGCCTTTGTATTTCCCATGGAAGGAGAAGAGTATTTTTGTTCATTGTTGCATCTGTGTTCGAAAGAGTGAAGCAAGAGGAAGAATAAGAGTTCACCGAAGTGAGCATCGTTTGATTGAGTGAGTAAGTGAGAGTCTTTCATTGAGTATATGAGTGCCTTTCATTGAGGAAATGAGTGCCTTTCATTGAGTGAAGAGTGAGCTCCGATTCGTTGTGAGTGAAGTGCCATACATCTTTCATTGAGTGAACATGCCTTTCACCATTCGGAGAATGTTGTGTGATGAGTGTTGAAGACCTGCACCTTAAAGAAGATATTGTTGGTCACCATGAGGGCTATGTTCGACAAAGTGGATTTGCTAGTTCCTTGAAGGCCAAAGAAGAGATTGTTGTTCGCCATGAGGGCTACATTCGAAAAAGTGGATTTTGTTGGTTTATTGAAGACCAAAGAAGAGATTGTTGTTCATCATGAGGGCTACATTCGACAAAGTGGATTTGTTGGTTCATTGAAGATATAAGAGAAGATTGTTGTTCATTGTGAGTGATACATTTGGCAAGAGATCAAGACATAGTTCTATTGCACATTTGATTTGAGAACAAGGTGAAAAGAAAATAGTGGCAGTAAAAGAAGTTTTAGAGATGTCGTGGCCAAATGTGCGCACAAAGGACTTACACAGGAACAAGCACATAAGGTATATTATTGATAAATTTATTTTGGGTATAAATTAATCTCAGTATCTTGCAGTGGAAGTGTTGGTGCCCAAAAAATAAAAGAGACAAATACATCCATGCAAACATAACCCTAAATCTAGAAAAATGTAACGTCCAAGCACATAAGGTAGTCTTGTGGGAATTCAAAGAGATAGGTGTGTAAGAGAAAATATAGTAATAGCATTACATTCATTTTCAGCAAAGACTAATTTTGGGTTGAGAATTATGACCATGTCTTCAAAAGGGAGATAGTGGATTCATCTTCCACCAAGGTGTGTAGTGGAAGTGGTGTGTTGATAGTAGGATAAGGATTGTGTGTGTGGAAGACCAGAGTTCAAGTTTTGGTGCAAGCAAGGAAAATGTTTTTGAAGACATCAAAATAAAAAGATAAGTGTGCTTTATGCTATATCTGAAAATAAGTTTTTGTTGGTGAAAATTTGTGTGAAAGGATTTTGTAAATGAGAAATGATGAATGCATCAAGAGTGTGATGAATTAGAGTCTTCCTTTGATAGAATAAGAGCATAGTGCATATTATTTGATATGGTGTGGTTCTCCAAGACAAAGACTTGTGTAAGGGCAGCTATGCAAACATTGTGAAATAAGTTTATGCTTTGTTAAAGTAATTTGAAAGAAAACAAAGAGCAGATTTTGTGCATCATTGTTGGGTAGATTTTGTACATCATTGTTAGGAAAATTTTATATATCTTGTTGTGCATATTTTGTGCATCATTATTGGTTGTTTTGAGAGGAAAACAAAGGGTAGATTTGTGCATCATTGTTGGTTGTTTTGAGAGAAAACAAAGGGTAGATTTGTGCATCATTGTTGGTTGTTTTTGAGAGGAAAACAAAGGGCAGATTTGTGCATCATTGTTGGTTGTTTTGAGTGGAAAACTAAGGGCAGATTTTGTACATCATTGTTGAGTGTTTTGAAAAGAAATTTGCAAGAAGTAGAGATCTGATTTGATTGCAATAAATGTGAGACATGTGAAAGTGACAGACTTAATGAATGTGAGAAGAGCATATTGAGTATTTGCATTGCATATCATTTACTATATGTTCATGAAGAAAAGGAATTATGGGTAGAATATGTCTGAATTACTCTAGTTGAAGAAAGCAATTCTGAAAGAGATATAATCTTTGTGCAAGTTTTGGGAAATATTTGAGCAGAGTAGAGAGTTGTGTTGTGAGCAGTTGTGAGCTGAGTTGAGCAAGCCTTTTGAGAAGGCTTGTGGGTATATTTGAGTAGAATAGAGACCAAGATATTGAGCTGAGTTGAGTAAGCCTTGTGTGAAGGCTTGTAGTAGCCTTGGGTAGAGTTAAGAGCAGATTGTAGAGTAGAGTTGAGTAAGCCTTGTGTGAAGGCTTGTAGTAGCTTTGGGTAGAGTTGAGAGAAGATTGCATAGTAGAGTTGAGTAAGCCTTGTGGGAAGGCTTGGAGCAGCTTTGAGTTGAGGATTGAGTAGGATTTAGAGAAGACCAGAGCAAATGGGATTGGTATCTCCTATGGATAGAGGTCCATAAACTAGAGTAGAGGGGATTGGTGTCTCCTGTGGATAGAGGTCCACGAACTTGAGCATAGGGGATTGGTATCTCCTTTGGGTTGGGGCCCATAAACATTGTAATAGGGAATTGGTTCCCAAGATATTTGTTGAGAAAATTTAGAAGAAATATTTTCTCTATGGATGTAACCCACATTGGGTGAACCACATTAAATATATGTCTCTCTTGTGTGTGTTGATTTATGCATTGCTTTGTTACTACTATTGATGATATTGGTTAATACTACTCTGGGAAGTTATTGCAATTGATAACATTGGATAATATTGTTTGGAAAGAAAAGTAAAAGTTTATCTTATACTATTCACCCCCCTCTTAGTATAAGCTTGTGTTCTTCAATTGGTATCAGAGTGGGTTCCTTCATGAAAGCCTAACAACTTGAGGGAAGATTTTACAAGAACACAGATGGCTTAGTAGGAAGAATTTTCAACACATAGAGCTCCATTGTTTAATGGGACTAATTATGCTTTCTGGAGTGTAAGGATGAAGACATTTTTTATGGCACAAGGGATTGATACATGGAAATCAGTTGAGAATGGGTACACAACACCTGCAACTCCTCCTACAGATCTTAATGGTAAGAAACTGTATGAAAGTAATGCAAAGGCAATGAATGCAATTTTGAGTGGATTACAGGAATCAAAGTTTGTGAAGGTTATGCATTGTGGATCAACAAAAGAAATGTGGGACAAATTACATAATACATATGAAGGAGATGTCAAAGTGAAGATGGCAAAACTTCAAACTCATAGGAGGAATTTTGAGGAATTGAAGATGAAATATGAGGAAGACATTGCTAGGTATCTACTTCATGTGGATGAGGTTGTTAACACAATCCGTGGACTTGGAGAAAATATTGAGGATTCTACTATTGTTCAAAAAATTTTAAGGTCACTTCCTATGAGGTATGATGCAAAGGTTTCAACAATAGAAGAGATCAAGGATCTAGCAACCTTGAGGATAGATGAACTACATGGAATTCTCACAACTTATGAGATGAGGATAGAAAAAGAATAAACATTCAAAAAGGAGGCAGCATTCAAAGCTTCAAAGAAGACAAAGGATAAGGAACCAAAATCAAGTGATGAATCAAGCAGTGAAGAAGAGGCTAACTTTGTGAGAAGAAACAAGAAGGGTCCAAGAAAACACAAAGATATGAAAACTATGAAATGTTTTAGTTGTGGCAACATTGGTCACTATGCAGCAAACTATCCACAAAATGGGTATAGTAGCAGTGAAGATAGAGAGGAATATCAGAAAAAGAAAGATAGAAAATCTTATCATGGAAAGAAAGACAAACATGGTCAAAGCAAGCATGAGAAGAAAATATTTCAAAGGCACAAGAAGAGTTTTTATGTTGAAGAAGCAAGCAATGCTTCAAGTGATAGTGATGAAAGTTCTTTCGATAGTGAAAAATATGAAATTCTATTTTTGGAAATAGAAGAGAAAGAAGATGCTCCTATTGAAAACCAAATAGAAGAAAAGGAAGATGCTCCAGTTGAAGAACAAAAAGAATATGCTCCTATTGAAAACCAAATAGAAAAATAAGATGCTCCGATTGAAGACCAAATAGAAGAAAAGGAAAATGCTCCTATTCTAGAAGGTCAAGAAAGAGGGAGAGTAGATGATCATATGATTGAAGATTCAAAAAAATAAAAGGAAACCATAAGTGATATAAGAAAGGAACTTGTTGTTATTCTTGAATAATTGAAGAAGGCTAGAAAGGAAAATTCAATATTGAAGGCTCAAGTACAAGAGGATGAGAAAACTAAGGCAAAACTTCTACAAGATCTCATAGATTTAGAGACTAAGCTTGAAGAGGCAAAGAAAATTGAAGAAGGTATGATGATGCAGTTAAAGGCTAAAGAGCTAAAGTGTGAAAGACTAGAAGAGGAAGTTCAAAAGGGTCTTGGAACATATCTTAATGCATTATCATGATTCAAAGAGAGCTCAAAAACTTTGGATGATATTCTCAAGGTACAAAGATCTCCATTCATCAAAATAGGACTTGGTTATGAAGAAGGTCAAAAGGAACAAGAGGGAAAGACAAGCTCAAGAGAAGAGGAAGTTTCAAAGGAAGTGATTGAAGAAGAACCTGAGACATTTGATGAAGAAGTAAAAGGTGGAAGCTTCAAAAAGGAAGAAAATAATGCACAATCAAGAAACAAGGATCATCACAGAAAATATAAAGGAAGATTTATGGGATCATATCCTCCAAGGCAAGGTGAACATTTCTTTCAAGGTCATTGCTACTCATGTAATCATTTTGGTCACAGAGCTATACATTGCAAGGTTCATGGTCAAAATGTGTATGGCTTCACCAAGAGGAACTTCAATTCATTTGCACCTTTCAAGAACTACAACATCATGTGTTACAATTGCAATAAGTTTGGGCACAAAGCAAAGTGGTGTAGAACAAAGTTTCCAGAATTTCCAAGGACAAGCAAGAACAAGGATGCTCAAAAGGTTCAAAAGGATGTGAGTTCAAAGGTATGGAAAAATAAAGTTGGAAGAGAAGAAGAGCATTGTAAGTTGGGAGTATTTTTACTCCCACCCCAAAATTAATCACCTCAAAAAGAGAGGTGGTGAGGGGGTTGAGCTAAATATTTTATTTTTAGCCCCAAAGAGCCCTTTGCCATTGATGTCAAAGGGGGAGAGAATTCAGAAAGGGGGAGAAATTTTAGTAAGGGGGAGCAACATGTCAGGGGAGCAGTTTGGTAATCCAGTTGAAATAAAAAAAATTTTTGTTGGGTTGCCATCAATGACAAAGGGGGAGATTGTTGGAAATTGTGAGTTGTCATTGATGTCAAAGGAACAAAGCAGTCAAAGCAGAAATATTCTTCAAATATGATGAGCTCAAGAATGGATTTGTGAAATTGTCATTGATGTCAAAAGCAAGAGTATGTTCAAGAATAAAGGTCACAATATCAATATTTGTGTGCTTGAGAAATTCAAATGGTAAGCATGGTCATTCAAATGATAAGCATGGTCAATATCATTGTGCTTGAGAAATTCAAATGGTGAGCATGATCTATACTATAGCGCTTGAAGAATTAGAATGATGATGTACATTAATTAATAATGTACACTTTAATATTTAAATTAAAAATTTAAATATTAAAGTAAGGCTCTAAAGTGGGATATAATTAAATCAAAGTTATAATGTAAGGGTCGACTCCCATGGTTAAAAAGATTCAAATCATTCATATATATTGACCTAACATTGTGGTTGATAAAGAGTTGTTGGTTGAAGTGCCTTCGTATTGCCCATAGAAGGAGAAGAGTATTTTCATTCACTATTGCATCTACATTCGAAAGAGTGAAGCAAGAGGAAGAATAAGAGTTCATCGAAGTGAGTGTCATTCGATTGAGTGAGTAAGTGAGAGTCTTTCATTGAGTATATGAGCACCTTTCATTGAGGAAATGAGTGTCTTTCATTGAGTGAAGAGTGAGCTCTGATTCACTGTGAGTGAAGTGCCATACATATTTCATTGAGTGAACATGCCTTTCACCATTCAAAGAATGTTGTGTGATGAGTGTTGAAGACTTGTACCTTGAAGAAGAGATTGCTGGTCATCGTGAGGGCTACGTTCAGCAAAGTGGATTTGCTAGTTCCTTGAAGGTCGAAGAAGAGATTATTGTTCATCGTGAGGGCTACGTTTGGCAAAGTGGATTTGCTGGTTCATTGAAGACCGAAGAAGAGATTGTTGTTCACCGTGAGGGCTATGTTTGACAAAGTGGATTTGTTGGTTCATTGAAGACATAAGAGAAGATTGTTGTTCATTGTGAGTGATACATTTGGCAAGAGATCAAGACATAGTTTTGTTGCACATTTTATTTGAGAACAAGGTGAAAAGAAAATAGTGGTAGTAAAAGAAGTTTTAGAGATGTCGTGGCCAGATGTGTGCACAAAGGACTTACACAGGAACAAGCACATAAGGTATATTATTGATAAATTCATTTTGGGTATAAATTAATCTTAGTATCTTGCAGTGGAAGTGTTGGCACCTGAAAAATAAAAGAGATAGATACGTCCATGCAAACGTAACCCTAAATCCAAAAAAATGTAACATCCAAGCACATAAGGTAGTCCTGTGGGAATTCGAAGAGACAGGTGTGTAAGAGAAAATATAGTAACAACATTACGTTCGTTTTCAACAAAGACTAATTTTGGGTTGAGAATTATGACCATGTCTTCAAAATGGAGATAGTGGATTCATCTTCCACCAAGGTGTGTAGTGGAAGTGGTGTGTTGACAATAGGATAAGGATTGTGTGTGTGGAAGACCAGAGTTCAAGTTTTGGTGCAAGCAAGGAAAATATTTTTGAAGACATCAAAATAAAAAGATAAGTGTGCTTTATGCTATATCTAAAAATAAGTTTTTGTTGGTGAAAAATTGTGTGAAAGGGTTTCTGCAAAAGGCAAATGAGAAATGATGAATGCATCAAGAGTGTGATGAATTAGAGTCTTCCTTTGATAGAATAAGAGCATAGTGCATATTCTTTGATATGGTGTGGTTCTCCAAGACAAAGACTTGTGTAAGGGCAGCTATGCAAACATTGTGAAATAAGTTTATGCTTTGTTAAAGTAATTTGAAAGAAAACAAAGAGCAGATTTTGTGCATCATTGTTGGGAAGATTTTGTACATCATTGTTAGGCAGATTTTGTGTATCTTGTTGGGCAGATTTTGTGCATCATTGTTGGTTGTTTTGAGAGGAAAACAAAGGGCATATTTGTGCATCATTGTTGGTTGTTTTGAGAGAAAACAAAGGGTATATTTGTGCATCATTGTTGGTTGTTTTTGAGAGGAAAACAAAGGGCATATTTGTGCATCATTGTTGGTTGTTTTGAGTGGAAAACTAAGGGCAGATTTTGTACATCATTGTTGAGTGTTTTGAAAAGAAATTTGCAAGAAGTAGAGATCTGATTTGATTGCAATAAATGTGAGACATGTGAAAGTGATAGACTTAATGAATGTGAGAAGAGCATATTGAGTATTTGCATTGCATATCATTTACTATATGTTCATGAAGAAAAGGAATTCTGGGTAGAATATGTTTGAATTACTCTAGTTGAAGAAAGCAATTCTGAAAGAGATATAATATTTGTGTAAGTTTTGGGAAAATATTTGAGTAGAGTAGAGAGTTGTGTTGTGAGAAGTTGTGAGTTGAGTTGAGAAAGCCTTTTGAGAAGGTTTGTGGGTATATTTGAGTAGAATAGAGACCAGGATATTGAGGAAGTTGAGTAAGCCTTGTGTGAAGGCTTGTAGTAGCCTTGGGTAGAGTTAAGAGCAGATTGTAGAGTAGAGTTGAGTAAGCCTTGTGTGAAGGCTTGTAGCAGCTTTGGGTAGAGTTGAGAGAAGAGTGTTGAGCAGAGTTGAGTAAGCCTTGTGTGAAGGCTTGTAGTAGCTTTGGTCAGAGTTGAGAGTAGATTGCAGAGCAGAGTTGAGAAAGCCTTGTGGGAAGGCTTGGAGTAGATTTGAGTTGAGGATTGAGCAGGCTTTGGAGAAGACCATAGTAGAGGGTATTGGTGTCTCCTATGGATAGAGGTCCATAAACCAGAGCAGAGGGGATTGGTGTCTCTTATGGATAGAGGTCCATGAATTTGAGCATAGGGGATTGGTATCTCCTTTGGGTTGGGGCCCATAAATATTGTAATAGGGAATTGGTTCCCAAGAGATTTTTTGAGAAAATTTAGAAGAAATATTTTCTTCGTGGATGTAACCCACATTGGGTGAACCACATTAAATTTGTGTCTCTCTTGTGTGTGTTTATTTGTGCATTGCTTTGTTACTGCTATTGATGATATTGGTTAATACTGCTCTGGGAAGTTATTGCAATTGATAACATTGGATAATATTGTTTGGAAAGAAAAGTAAAAGTTTATCTTATACTGTTCACCCTCCCTCTCAGTATAAGCTTGTGTTCTTCAAATATTTGGCCATGTATTTGTTAAATATAAAAGACTCTCAATCAATTATAAATAGGCTATTGTTGAAATGAAAGGTGTTTCATCATATCTAGATAATTATAGTTCTTGTTCCATAGGTGTGTCTTTGGGATTAAAATTGCTCATTTTATATTTCTCAAGAAAATATTTTGCATTATTTGTTTATGTTATTGTAATATTATCTTCATTTTTATGGATTTTTAAAACAATAAAATAGTGCATAAATCCCATATTAGTCAATACAAAGTATTTTTAAAGATCCTTGCTTACATCATTTATTAAATCCTTTTTAGTTCTTGTTATCACTATATCATAAACATATACTATAAGTAATATTATATTATTTCCAACTCTTTTTGTATAAATATTGAACAAGCTTCTCTTAAAATTATGTTGTAATAAATGACTTGATTTTTATATGCCATGCTCTCGGAGATTACATTAGATCATATAATGATTTGTTTAGTTTATAAACTTTGTGTTGTTACCCCTTAATTACAAATCCTTCTAGATGTGACATAAACTTCTTCTTCAATATCACCATTGAGAAATGTAATTTTTACATCCATCTGATGAAGCTTCCATCCATAATGTGCTGCCAAAGCACAAATTGTTCTGATAGTAGTCATCATTGTTGTTGGTGGAAATTTTTCCTCATAAATAATTATTTCTTTTTGTGCATATACCTTTGCTACTAATTGAGCCTTGTACTTATCAAGTGAACCATCTACTTTATATTTGACCTTATAAACCCATTTGCAACCAACTATTTTATTTCCTAGAGGTATCTCGACTAAATTCCATGTTTTTATTTTTGATTGATTTAAGGAAGGGGTTTTAAAATGGTACCCAAACATTTTACACTAAGCTAAAACAAATAAGAGGATCAACCAATGGAAATAGGAGAGATAGTATCCACTAGAAAAAAATAGATGACCTCACTAAGAGGTCATGGACAAGACTATCTTTAGAGGAAAGGCCTAAGGAAACAATAATGGACAAGGTCTCTAGAGATAAATATTCCACACACCAACTAAGAAGAAGATCTCTAGATCTCAAGAAGCCCACCAACCAAGAAAATAAATGAAGAACAATGGAAAAAAAGTAAAATACAAGAGGAAGAAGGCTCTTCATTCACCATCACTAGGAGCAAGGGATATCGCATGGTCTACCAGATCATCCCCATAAAACTTGTTGTTTTACTCATCTAGGATGATTGTGGCCTATTAGAGTAGAGAGGTAGTAATTTATGTTTTTCTAGTTAGAGCTCTTATTAGGTCATTGAGCTCTTTGAAGTAGTTTTTTCTAGTTATGAATCATGCACTGGATCTCTACTAATTTTGACTAGATAGCTTGAAGGAGTTGCTCTAGGAAGATCCCTTATAAATAGAACACACAAAAAAAAATTCTTTCTTAAAATATTTTGAGGAGGGAATCCTCTAAAATATCAATATCATGATCAAGGATAAGGAAGACTTCCTTTTTCTAGTGTAAAATTTGGCATGAGAGGATCATCAATAGAACTCTAAATTAATAGTGGGAGTTGCATCATTAGCCTTGGGTTCAAATTCAAGCATCTGATTAGTTATAGGATAGGGAGGCCTCTGGGTAGACTCATTGGTTACATTTGTCTGGGGATTCCTACAAAGGCTATATTTAGGGAGTGTGGGGTAAGTCAAAGGGCTTCTCACATACGATAAGATAGACCTATAAGACTCCTTTTGAAGCATGTATCTATAAAGTATAATGTGGAGGTATTAATGCATAGGGAAGGATGGAGATCCTTTCTTGATATTGAGGATTAACCTCTCACTAGAACTAAATAGGTATTCGACAATATTAATGGTCTTCTTGACACAAAGGTGATTAAGTATGGCAAAGTGGAAGCTTTTGAGTATGGTATTAGGTCCATCCACTATAAAATATTGTAGAACAAACACTATTACCTTATCCCAAGGCTTGGGAAGGGAATCCCACATGATGCCACATTTTTTTATACCAAGATTTTACCATTTGTATTTAAAGAGATTTAGTTCAACAACTAGGGAATGCTTTTTAATCTCTCCATATTTAAGGAGACAAGTCACTTCAACAAGAAAATCAATATTGATGGTGAACCTAAGTCCTCTAACCAAGACTCTACCTTCATCCCAAGAAATATCCAACTCTTGGGAAAGTCCCATGTCATTGTTGCTAAATGTTTGGAGGAAAGGAAGAAGCCCATGATCAATGAATATCTCCTTGACCATCTTGTCCAATTATAGGACCTTGAGATTGAACCTATAGTTGTGATCAACCATGCATAGCTTCAGGGGGCAAGAGGTGAAGGAAAATATTAGGGCTAGGTGGGGTATAATGGACGGGGGAGGATAGGGTATGACTAAAGCCCAATCCAAGAACATAGCTAACCAAGAACCAATAAGAAAGAGGATAGCTAGAGGTAAAAATATTATTGAACACTTTAGTCAGCAATTGTTGATAGTATTATGATAACTTAAATTTAAAGGAGAGGAATTTTACCCTTTACAAATTATAATGAAATCATAGGTGTGCAAGTCGATGCATCCAAAAGGAGATGTGTCATTATGACATATGATGATATTCCCCATTCCAATAAATCCTCGTCAAATTGGTCATATTTTATGGAAAGGTGGTGACCAATGGGGGAAGTGACATTACCATGGAAAGACATAAAATTTTATGTAGGTAGGCATGATTTAGTGAGATGGTAGGCATACAAGGTGGTGTGGAGAACATTAGTGAGGCAAAAACTCCATAATTAGTAATAAGTGCACAAAAGGTGTTTACAAATATCATGAAGGAATGAAATGATGATGATGATAAGTATGCCATAGGGGAGATTGGAAAGAATATAGATGTTATTAGGACTCCAAATAAGTCTACACAAAAAATGTGGCAAAGGGATACTTGGCCAAACTAGGAGAAAAAGAAGGCAACACACAAGTCTTGATGGGCATTGACCCAAGGTAATACCATGACCATTAATCCTCTTGCAAGACCATTTTGAGACTCAATCCTACAAACAATGCTATTTTTAAGCTCGCTAACAAAGCTCTCATCTGATCTAAATTCCATATTTTAATTTTTTAGTAATGATGTATATTTTTATTCCATTACCACCTTCCATTTCAGATGACTCAAATTCTAAAGTGTTGTTATAGGTTATATCATTGTGCTTAACAATACTCTATTTGTTTTTGTTAGAAAACGAGTTTGAGTTCTAGTAGTAGTAAGATCTAGCATTTCCTCAAGATTTGAATCTCTATGTGTATTTCTAAGCCATATTGTCTCCTTTTTCTATGGATTTGTAGAAGTTTCTATACTGCCATCCTGTTCATCTTGAAATTTTTATTCGGTATATTAATTTGATGAATTTTCTTCTAAAACTTTTAGAAATTCGAAATTAGCATTTTATTTTTTCATACCATTTTTTATATTTTTATCAAAACTTACATCTTTGCTTACATAGATTTTCTATACCGTAAAGCATTTTTAGTGAAGAATTATGGATAAATTATTATATGCCCTATAGATTCATCATCATAACCAATAAATATACCAAACATAGACTTTTCATATAATTTTGTTTTTTTTTTTTGCTTTGTAATATGCATATAAGCCTTACATCCACAAATTCTTAATATTTCTCCTTTTGGATTTCGTCTTGACCACACTTCTTTTGGTGTAACATTATTGACTATTCTTGTAGGTAATATATTCTACAAATATATAATTATTTTAATAGCCTTTTCCCAATACTAATGATCAATATGATATTATTTTATCATACATATAACCATTTCCATGATAGATCTATTTATTATTTTTACAATACCATTTTTTTGTGGTGAATATGTTGTAGTAAGTTGTCTCTTTATTCCATTCTCTTCTAAAAATAAATTGAATTTTTTTGAAAAAAATTTACCTCCTCTATTTGAACAAATATTTTTAATAGTTTTCACTAATTATTTTTCACAAAATTTTGAATTATTTAAAACAACCAAATGCTTCAAATTTATATTTCATAAAGTTCTTCTAGAATAGTCATCAACAAATAGTTGAAAATATTTATGTCCTCCAATACTAGTAACATTCATTGGTCCACATAAATATGTATATATTAATTCCAATGGTTTTTGAGGTATATTATGACAAAGTTCAAAAGTTATTCTATGTTTTTCCCTCCTAAAAATTATATACATATTGTAGATTCCCAAGATATTTTTGGTAAACCTTCAACCATTTAATATTTAACCATTTCATTTCATGATGATGCACTTGTATGTCGTAAGTTGTTTATAACAAAGTTCTCTTATCTCAAACATTCCTATCGAAAGAACCAAATTTGTGAACACATATAGATTGAACAAAATATATTTCTAAGATCCTAAAGCTATCATTTTTCCTTGTTTGAGTATATGACATTGTTTTCTTCCATTGATAACTTCAAATTCTATTGCCATGTTTTGATCAATAAGCTGAGAAACTGAAAGAAGGTAGTAGTCAATCTTGGGATATACAACACATTAATAATATTCATTTTTCATCTATTAGATTGACTAGAACATCTCCTACTCCTTTGACTTCATAAGTCTTACTATATGCTATAGTAACTAGTTTCCCATATTTCTCACGAAACATATTAAACCACTAATTGTTTTGAGGCATATGTCTACTAGCTCTAAAATCTATGTATCAATAATCCATAATGACCTTGTAGAGTAGTAACCCTTATATTTATCAAAGAAATATTAATTTTTCAAATTATATTACACTTGAAGTTGAATTCCTTTTGACTCCAAAATTATTAATTTGTAAAATTTTAATAATCAAATTATTTCAAAAAATCAAATAAAGAAAATTAATCTTTAAAACTTATAACTCCAAACTTAATAATTCTTTAATCTACCATTAATCTACTTATCTCTCCACTATAAAAAATTAATTCTTCTAATAAACCACTTATCACTCCACAACTTAATTAAATACAAAATTTAAACATTATAACTTTAAAAAAAAAATAAAAACCTTATAGATCCAAATTAAAACTTAATTCTAAATTTTAAAACTTAAATATTTTACCTCCATTCAAATACATGTTGGCACTCATGATCTTTCCTTGTATTATTTGAACTACTATTAACTACAACAAAATCCTTTTGATAAACTCTTTAAGTACATGCCCCTCTTTAAACCACATGCTCCATAGATATTTTAACTCTAGATGCATTTTCATTCACATCATGCATGGTTGGTGGTGCAAATTATGTTACACAATGCAACATTATTGAAAATGCTCAATGTGGATTATCTTTTGAATGAATTTCTATTATAGCTTTCTATAATGCTTATTCTTTTGAGAAATATTATTCACTTCCAAATGATTTGTTCAACATTTCCTTTGGTGTTCCTTATTAAGTGTATATTCGTATTTTTAGTTTTAAACTACATTTCGTTCATGTTTCAAGTAACTTCTTGAGATGAGTTCCATTGGTGATATGTTTAGGGGGTTGTCGATTTATGCTAATGCTATTGATAATTATTCTAGCTTGAACACTGAGCAATTGTCTTAGCTTTGTTTATTGTATAGTACACTACACTTTTGAAAGCTTTGCATAGGCATTCTTGGTCATGCGCTATGACTGGTTTGACTTGGGCACTTCTATAAGTTGGATTGGGTGTTTTTCTAGCTAAGTGCTAGTTTGGATTGGATATTTCCCTAGGATATATTTTACCTTTAACTCTAATATTGCATTCTTTATACAAGTAGATCTATCTTCACTCTTACTTTAATAAATAATGCTCTTTCTCTTTCTCTTTGACATTCCTTCTCAATACATAGATACATGCTTGTAATAAAATATCCTTTAATATTATCACTCATAGATTTTTGTATATAATATATCCTTCTTACATAGACAACTCAACCTCTTTTTCTTCCTTCTATAGATGGCCATGTATAAAGTCTTTTCAATAGATACCTATATATCATGAGCCTTCCATCTTCAGTAGTCCTTATTAAACTCTTATGAAGGCTTCTTTTCTCTTTCCTATAAGGGATTTTCTTTCCTCAATCAGAAATATTTTATCAAAGGATCTCCTTCATGACCTCTTGTGTCTATATCCTTTATATCATATTTGAAACTTATATTTTATGAATGACTCTTTTTAAGACTTCTATATCAATATCAATGTTCAAGTATATCTTAAAGACCTAAATCAATAATATTTTGTAGCTTAAATATTTTTTAAGGTCAATATTAATGACCTATAACTTACTTCTATATCAAGGTCACTTCTTCAAGATCTAAAAATTTATTGTTGTAATTCCACAAGCTTTACCTCCTAAATTTACTCCTCACATGGGCTTCAAAGATATGTTTCAACTTTAATTGGGCTTGTCATAAAATGGTGATCATTATCCCAATCCCTTCACTCTATGGCTCTAATACCACTAATGGATTTTGAAGCCTTAATGTTAATGTAAATATTATAGGATAAGTTTCACAGGATCAAATATAAGATAGTCACAACATAATAATAAAACTTAGGATTCCCTCGACCGCTCTCTATCCATAATCCTCGCTTACCGCCCTTTTAAATTTCAATTTAAATGGTGGGGGTGGGGAGAGGGCCCTTTGCCATTTTAAGCTCCCACACCTTAAAAACGCGTTCGTGATCTCCTCAACTGTGTATCGAAAGGGGCAAAAACTTACAAAAATTTAAGAGATAACACAATATGTAGAATTAAATTATATAAATAACTAGTATACACCGAGTATGGATATTTTTGTCCATAATATAACTTTACAAAATGATCTTTAGTCTTCTTATTTCGACACTTATCTAAGAAACTATCGAACTTATCATATATCAAATAATGTAATATGATCTAACAAAAGTCTCAACACAAAAAATACAAGAGGAAATTCACTAGGATTTACCAACCACTTGCAATTATCTATGATCAACTTCTAGATGAAAAAATGATAGATATTCCATCCATTAAGCCTATAGACCCCAAGAAAGAAAATTATCTTTGGTTCCATCCTTAGGAGCAATGTTATTTCCACTACATCCTTGATGATGCAAGAAATAAATGTAAAAAACCTTAGAAATCATATTAAGGACATAATAGATAAATGATATATTAACTTTAGTGACTTTAAGGGCCAATCTTCATTCAATCAGGATCTTGGGATATTTCAATACCCTTTACCCTATTATTATTAGAAAACAATAAATCATATCTAGTAAAGGAGTTTCCTCCTCTAAATAAAGGTATGGTTGAAATGATCCATTCCTCTTCCATTGGAGATATCATCCAACAACAACACATGAACCAATATTCTAATCAGCCTTCTCAACATTCCTTGGTCCTCCATTTGAAGCAAACCCCTTCTACTAGAGTACCACCTCTAGTTATGCAATCCCAAAATTAGGACAAAGGTTCTTTCAACCTTTGTAATCAAATTGAAAGTACATTTACCAAAATATCTCTTTGGATTCTTAAAACATCTTCAATGCATCACAAAATACTATTGAAACTTTAGTGAATAGGTGGTTACCCAAGATCTAAACCCCAATGACCTCACCATCATGGAAGTGTCTCTTAGGGTTAATTACACAATAATATAATTATACAAGAATTATATTCATCTAACATTAAGGATAAGAAGACTTCATATTTATATTAATAACTATATTAGAAACATGCATAGGAAAAATATCATTGATAATGGTTCAACCATCAATGTTTAGAGTTTTAAATTCATTAGTAATTTTGAACAAAGCAAACAAGACTTAAGAAAATTTGATGTTGTTATTAGGACATTTGACAACAAAGAGTGAGAGACTAGAAACATAATAGTATTACCTCTAAAATTTGGTCATCATATCCTAAAAACCCTTTTCTATAGCATAGCTTGGAACCATGTGAAGTAGGCCATTCTCTCTTCTTATCATCAATATATCAATTATGAGTACTAAGGAAAAATATATCATATTCTTGTCAATCACAAACCTTTTTTATTACTACCAAGCTCAAAAAATAATTTTCATCCTTATCTTAATCTGACTTCTCCTTCTTTCCAACTTTGTATTGCTAATGCATTAGAGGAATTAACTATGAATATTCAAAACAATCAATTTATTTTTTTTCCTAAACATAAACCTCCAATAAAACTAACATATATAGCAATGGTCAATTTGTGGTTCAAAGCAATAAACAAACTAAAATTCAAAATCTTAATCAAATAATAACCAAAAAGTCATGGAGCTTGCTAGAACCCCACCTTCTTCTTGAACCATGGGATTTCCCTTTATAATTGTTTAAATAGTACAAATAGGGATTTTTTCCTTTATTTGTGTTAGTAATACTAATGAGGAGAAAATTTATGGCAATAACCCTCACTTGTTGGAACAACAATATACCTTGTGCTACTTGTTTGACCTATATCCCATACCTAAGAAAATACTTTATAATATGGGATACTGATTTAAAGTATTATCCCTTTATTAGTTAGGGATATTCCTTAGAGGTCAATTATTGGCCAATTTGATATGGGATGGGATATATCCAAAGCATAATTATCCCTTTCCTAGTTCATATTATAAATTTATATTTTCTCTTTGTTAGTCCCATGATGACACCATATCAATCAATGGGTTGAACTGGGATGAGAAGGACGATAAGGAGGTTTGGCATATATTAGGTTCTAACCATGACATGAATTTTCTAACTATTGTTTATCTTGACCTGATTTCTAGTGAAAGAGATTATGAAAATTTTCCCATAGTATTCCTCAAGATAAACCCCTTGAGTATCTTGAATGGATTGACCCTTATTAAAAATAATATTTTCCACAAGTATCTAGTATTGTTGTCCCATAGTTTCCCAATTATGAATAATCAACTATAGATCTTATAGATCTTAAGATCCTAGAGGTGTTACCTACTTCTCAAATAGAAGATGAATCTCATATCCTTATTGAAGAAACCATCAACTTCAAAATTCTAACTCATGATAACCATAATATATTAACATTAGGAAAAATATCAACCTTGATAGATAGTGAAATACATATAGATATTAATAGAGTTTAGTGATATATTATCTTGTCCTACATAGATATGCTAGGACTAAATCTATGTCTCATTATCCATCATCTAATTAGGCTAGATGCAAAGCCAATTAAGAAAAAATAATGAAAATGCAACCTTAGGTCACTCTACTAATCAAGGGGGGGCTTCAAAAGCTCCATGATGTCGAATTTATCAAATCCATTGATTATTCTTAGATATCTAATATTGTATGTATCACCAAAAGGAAGGTACCATTAGGGTGTGTACCAACTTTTAGGACATCGATAAACCAAATCGTATATTCTCCTACCCAATATTGATATGATGGTCAATATTTCTATAAGACACAAAATTTTGTCACTCATGGATGGAATCTCAATGTACAACCAAATAAAAATCACCCTTGAGGATCAGTATAAAATGACTTTCACAACCTCCTAGTGAACCTTTTATTATTAGGTCATATTGTTTGCATTGAATAACATTAAAAAAACTCATCAAAGAGCTATGGCATATATTTTCCATGATATGATGCATGACATCATCAAGGATTATGTTGATGACATTCTTAGGTGGTCTCTAAATTGGGAAGATCATGTTTGAGAATTAAGATGCATTTTTGAATAGTTGAAAAAATATAAACTCCATCTCATGCCTTTGAAATGCATCTTCAAGGTGATATCAAGGAAGTTGTTGGGATGAATGTATCCTGATATGGTATTGAGGTTGATATCATAATAATTTTCCATTGGCATATGTCATCCCCTCAAAAATTAATTGAACTCAATATCCTTTAAGGTAAATTTAAAACCATTAGAAATTTTATATCCCAACTTGATGTATAATATAACCCCTTAACCAAAATATTGTGAAAATACATAGAAATTGAGGCAAAGAGTTTTAGCTAGGTTTTAACACTCTAAAATTATATATTCTATCCTCACCTATCCTCATCCCTCAAAAATTGACCAAAATTTTGCTACTCTACATAGTAATAAATACCCAAACTCTAGGTTCTATGCTAACTTAGTATAATGATGAGCATAGGGAAAAATCCATATACTACATTTGTAGAACCTTAGTAAACTATAATTTCCATCACACTCCCTTACAAAAACTTAGCCTTGTTGTAGTATTTGCATCACAAACGCTTTGACAATACATGCTTATTCATAAATTCTTTTTCATTGCAAGGGTCAATCCCTTGTGTTATATAATTTTAAAACCTCATATTTTAGGGCAACCACCAAGTGGGTTATCACCCTTAATGAATAAAATATGGAATTTATAAATTATATTTCAATAAAGAGTTAATCCATTGCTAAGGAGCATACCCTAGCAGCTGCATAGGAGGTGTGGATTCACCCACGAATGGCTGTGAATATTCTCTAGCTGTTTATTGGGCTCATTTATGTTGCTGATGTAGGAAGAAATTAATGTGAAGGTGAAAGCGAAGAAAGTCTGAGTAAACTTGAGGTGACAAAAAACCCTAGAAACTGTAGAGGATGTGTGGATTCACCTATGGATGACTGTGATTTCACTCTACTAATTTATTGGGCTCATTCCCATTGCTAATGTAGGTATAAATTAACACAAAGGCAAAAGCAAATAAATTATGAGCATACTTGAGGTGATAACAAACCATAGCAGTTGTAGAGGAGGTGTCGATTCACTTGTACTTAGGGTTTTTGGGTGAGCTTGTACATATTCTGATAAAGAGTGTAGTCAATAGAGGAACACAATGTAGACTTATTGGAAACCCTTACCAAATTACCATGGATCTTCTCACCATAGGTTGGATAAAAAAACAATAGCCATAGCCCACCTTGGCAGTGATAATCATCTCGATCTAGGGCTAGTTTTCATTGGTAGCTATTATTGAGGCACCTAAAAACTATCCCAAAGAACCCTAGTTGGTCAACCTTCAACATAGCAGTTGTGAGAAAACCTATGGACACTCGTATCTAATCAGTATTTCTCCCAAGAATTGAGGAGAAAAATGCAAAAATCTAAATTTAAAAAACAAATGTGGTGATCTCCTATGGAAGGAGGATATCGAATGGAGAGTGATTTTGAAACTTAGAAATACTGAAAAAACATAGGTTATGTTGATCTCAAGGCTTCCAATGGAACTAGCACACTGACGAGAGATGGAGTTGAGAAACTGACTGAAGATGATGAAAGTGATGATATTACTTGGTGTGAGAGATCACCCAAAAGACATTCATTCCAAGGCTAGTGGTTTTTTGTCTTCATCACAAGAAATTACTGTCTTGAATGGCACCCATGAAGGTAGTCAAAAATTTTCCTTTGCTGACACCCTCAAAAAGGGTGTGGGTCCATATTTGGGCCCTACTCCTTCATGTATTGGGTAACTTTATCCCAACCGTAGAGAGCTTATCCTTCCCAAAGACATAATGGAGAACATCATCAAGAGGAATTCCATGTCTCTGGTTGGGAAATTTGTGGGCTCACGACCTGACATTGAGTCCATACATAGATGGGCCTTTAGTAAATGGAAATCAGTTGGCCATATGGATCTCATGGAACTTTTGAGAGGATTCTTCCTGATAAGGCTGAACAATGCTAGCGATTTTGAGTGTATTCTCATTGGCGGTCCATGGTTCTTTGGCCATCGAACCCTCTTCCTTTGGAAATGGGATGCAAGTTTTGACCCCAAAACCCAAAGTATTAATATTGCTCCTATTTGGGTGAGGCTCCTGGGGCTCCCTATGTAGTTTTGGGAAGAAGGCATTTTGAGGAATATTGCCCTCTCAATAGGTGATCTGGTCACTTTTGACCTAGCTTCAAAAGCTCAGTCAAGGATGACTTACACCCGCCTGTGTGTGATGGCTGATTTAGATTCAGAGCTCCCAATATTTATTGACCTAACCTATGGGTCTTACCATCATCGCCAAGCCATAAAATATGAGAACAAGCTAGCATTTTGCATCGAGTGCAGGAAACAAGGGCATCTTCGAGCTCAATGTTTCATGCTATGGGAAAAAAGGAGTGAAAGATGATCTTTCTTTGAAGACCAATCCCAATATGGAAAATGTTTCTCAAAAAAATAAGAGCTCTATAGATCCAACCTCCACATTGGTGGATCCCATAGCTAATGGTGCTTCAAGTGATGTTGCAGCTACTCCGACTCAGAAGTCACCTCCCATTCTTACTAATCATTAGGTTTGTTCTTTGTTCACCAATCCCAATCATTTTGGTCCTTTATATGTTGAGTTAGACTCTAAGCTAGAAGATCCTAGTAATCTTAAACCTAAGGCTCCCTACCCCATTCTTGAAGAGGTCTTCCTACCATACATGTCCCTTTTAAATCAAGGTGTTATTGAATATTGCTCTCAGATTCCCATCACCCCCAAATCCAGGCCTAGTTTGGGTGGATCCCCACCCCTTTCCTCTCTTGTCAAAAGCCCTACCTCCATAGTTGTGTGTCTTGATTTGGTTCAACCTTCACCATATAATCTTACCCCTATAGCTATTGGCCATGCCTCACCCTCTTTCTTCCCTGGTCATTTTCCTTTGGCTTCCCCTTCTAAGCTAACCATAGGAGAATCCTCTTGCTCCCCTTTGCACACTAGAAGCCACAAGAAACCAGTTGCTAACATTGGAGTGGAAAAGAAGAAAGGAAGACCCTCCTTGCAAGATAGAAGGAAAAAAGAAGTTGATGATGACATAGCTAATGGTATCCAAATGAATTTGATACCATCTCCTCCTGAACTCCCTCTTTCAAAGTTGTCCAAATAAGAAGGCAAAAAGCCCAAAGTTAATCACCCTCAAGGAAGAGGGAAGAAATCATTATCCAAATCTCTCAAATGAAGATTATCTCTTGGAACATAAGAGGCCTGAAAAGAGTTACAAAATAATGGGTTGTTTCTTCCTTGATCCAGGATCTCAAACCTGACATTCTTGTCCTTCAGGAATCCAAGTTGGATGTAGCCAGTTCAGAAAAGGTCGTCAGAAGCATATGGAATAATTGTGAGTATGTAGCTAGTCCAGCTAAAGGCACCTCTGGTGGCCTTCTTTGTATGTGGAATCCAATCAAAGTTTCAAGAATTTTGTTTTCCTTTTCAGAGAGAGTCATTCATGTGCTTTTTCAGTATTTGGATTCTAATATAAAATGGATGCTAACCAATGTCTATGCCCCTAATAATTTTGTTGAAAGAGGAGCCCTTTGGCAATAGTTATCTCAAATCCAAAATTCCTTTCCTTGCAATGAATGGATGATCGTTGGAGATTTCAACAACCCCTTGTACCCCACTGATAAGCTCGATGGATCCCCTATCACTCCCAGGTGCTATGAAGAATTCATAGAATTTTTTGATTCAAATGAACTGATGGACATTGAGCTAAAAGGGGCCCCTTTCACTTGGTCTAATAAAATATCAGGAAGTCATCTCATTCAGTTGAGGCTTGATAGGGTCCTATTATCCAAATATGCGATATCATTTTTAGGTGATGCCTCCCTTTACTCCATGCCCAGAATTGCTTCAGACCACAATCCACTTGTCTTTGAGGGAGCCAAACCTTCTTGGGTTTTTAAACCCCCTTTTAGGTTCGAGTCTATGTGGATTTCTCACCCTGATCTTAGAACAAAAATTTTAGAATGGTGGTAACAAGATTTTAGGGGTTCCAAACTCTCTCAGATTGCTATGAAACTCAAAGTTATTAAAGGTAATCTCAAAACCTAGAATAGGTAATCCTTTGGAAATATATTTGAAACTAAAAATACCCTCACCTGTAAGCTTACCCGAATTGAAGAACAACTCCAACATGACAACTCTCCTGAGCTTCGTTCAGAGGAAAAGGTTTTAATTTTTGAATTTCACAATGTTCTTGCTAAAGAGGAGACCTTTTGGCATCAGAAGTCTAGGGCACTTTGGCTTAAGGAAGGAGATGCAAATACAAATTTTTTCATGCCACTACTCTCCACCACAGAAGTGCAAACCGAATCAAGTAAATTAAGAAGAGTGATGGGTCTAGCACGAAAGACATTTTGGATATAAGGATTGAAGAAGTCCATAACTTCCAAGATATTTTGGGGTAACCTCATGAATTTCATGATGCTATATTGGAATCTCTTCTTCAGCATATTGCCACCCTGGTTTCTTAGAATTCTAATGATATTCTCCTTTAGCCTTTTACTGATGATGAAATTGAGGAAGCATTATTTGCTATACCTAGTGATAAGGCCCCAGGTCTTGATGGGTTCCCTCCCAGATTCTTCCAAGAATACTGGGACATAGTGGGTAGTGATATTGTTGTAGCTATTCAAGAGGTTCAAAGGACTAAGGAATTATCGAGAGATATCAATTCAACCTTTATCACCCTTGTTCCAAAGTCTACTGATTGTGCCACCTTTTTTGACTATCGTCCCATCAGTCTGTGTAATGTGGTATATAAAATTTTGACTAAGACCATGGCCAACCATATGAAAGGGCTCCTCCATACTATTATAGATTCTTTCTAGGGTAGTTTTGTCAAGGGAAGGGCTATAACTGACGACATCATTATAGTGCATGAGCTCATCCACTCGATCACCAAAAGTAAAAATCTAGGTTTTTTTCTCAAACTTGACATAAGCAAGGTATTTGACCGTGTAACCTAGGACTTTATTTTTGTTATCTTAACAAAATTTGGGTTTCATAGTGAGTGGGTCAGCCTCATTAAGTCGTGTATCTCATCTTCTTGGTTTTCTATCCTGGTCAATGGTGCTTCTACAGGTTATTTCAAAAGTAGTAGAGGAATTTGATAGGGAGACCCTCTTTCACCTTTCCTATTCATCATCCTTGCAGAATATTTGGGTAGATCTCTTAAGGTAGCTTGCTAGGCTGGTATTATTTTAGGTATTAAAGTTGCTACTAATCTACCACCCATATCCCATCAGTAATTCATGGATGACACTATCTTGGCTACCCGATATTCTATTCCAGAAGCTCACGCCATCAAATCCATTCTCAATTCTTATGAGGAGGCAGTTGGCCAGAAGATCAACTTCCACAAAAGCCTCATATTTTTCATCAATACTCCTAGAGATCATCAGCTTAAAATCACCAAGATTCTTGGATGCTCCATATCCTCTCTCCCAGAAACTTACCTTGGCCTTCCTTTATTTTAGGGGAAACCTACTACAAGAATGTGGAATAATGTCATACAAAGAATTATGAAGAAATTAGCTAGGTGGAAAGGTGCCCTCCTGAGTCAAGCTGCTAAAGCTACCTTAGTTCAATATTACTTGTAGAATATCCTAGTTTTTTCCTATCAATTTTTAAGGCTCCCATTTCTATCTACCATAGCATTGAGAAGATCCAAAAATGATTCCTCTGGTCTGGAGCAGAGAATAGATTCAGATTTCCCTGTTGGCATGGGATAATGTGTGCTCAAAAAAAAATCAAGGAGGGCTGGGGTTCTAGAGAATTCACAAGATGAACTTAGCTTTAATCAGCAAGCAAGGGTGGAAAGTAGTTTCAAATGCCAAATCATTGTGGGTTGACATAATTAAGAGCAAATATCTTCAGCAGTGCTCCTTGCTTGAAGATAATGCCTTCCTGGATGGTTCTGCCTTCTGGCACTCAGTGGTTCATACTAGACATATAATTAAGAAAGGATTGAGATGGTGTGTTGGTAATGGTTCCTCCATCTAGTTTTGGGAAGACTCTTGGATTTCTTAGTAGCCTCTCATCAAGAATTCGGCTTATTCGATTGCTTAAACCCATAACTGATTTCCTATTTGGAGGGTTAGTCTCCCATTTTATTTCTAGAGACTATCACAATGATCCCTGTTGGTCAATGTTACCTAATAACCTGGATCATCCTGATCAGACTGAGGTATCCAAAGTGCTGTCTTCCATGCTCAAAAGGTATGTTCTTTCTAGAAACCTACCTCCTGATCACCCCTTCTGGTAGTTGACTGAGTTAGGTGAGTTTACTGTCAAATCTACTTACTTTGCCTAGGTTGATCTGTCCAATGGGTGGTTCCCTTCCAATAGAATCTAGCTTAATAAACTCACCCCCAAAATTACTCATTTCCTATGGCTTGTCATCCAAAATAGGGTCTTAACCAATGATAATCTCATATCACGAGGCCTTACCATCCCTAATAGATGTATTCTTTGCAAGTCATATTGGGAGTCGGTCAATCATCTGTTTATCTCCTACCCCTTTGCCAGTCAGGTTCGTTCATCTCTGTTTAAGAAATTTCACATTGCTTGGGCCTATCCCAATTCTATTGAAGATCTCTGCCTTCAATGGCCCAACCCATTTTCATTTTCCTAGCTCAAAACCACTTGGTCATTCATTCTTCCCCATTGCCTTTGGAAATTATGGTTAGAAAGAAACAACAAAATCTTTAACAATCTTTCCAGAAATCATCAAGCCATTACTACTAGAGTTTTGCTGTTTGTTGTTGAGAATGCCAATATTACCACTTCCTCAGACCATCCCAAGTCTGACTTAGAGTCTAAAATTTCTTCAAAACTTAATATCCTCATTGATCCACAATCCAGAGATATCCCTTTGAGTAGAGATAGTGTTGTTTGGGAACCACCATCGGCTGGGTGGTCTAAGATTAATTTTTATGGAGCCTCAAAAGGCAACCCTAGGAGTGCCAGCATAGGAGGTCTCATTAGAGATGAACACGAGTAAAATTCAACTTGCTTACGGTGAATTCATAGGAATCCAATCCAATAATGTGGCTGAAGCTTGGGCAATGTTGTAGGGGATTAAGGTTGCCCATGACCTCGACATTCAAAATGTGGTGATTGAGGGGGATTCCCTCAACACCATAAATCTCTTGAAGAATAACACCAACCCCCCATGGAGTATTTCCAATATGATAGAAGAGGCAAGGTTGTATGTTCGTGAGTTTGCCAATGTTTCTATTCAACATGTTTATCATGAAGCCAACCAGCTGGCTGACATCATGGCCAACTTGGGCCAAAGCACTGAACCTTTGAAGATATGGGTGGAATATTTTCCCCAATGTTTGATGGAAAAATGTATCTCAAATGCTCCAATTTCCTTTGTGTAAAGTCATTGATCTTGGTGTCAGTTGTGGGTCTAGGTTTTCTATGTTGATCCTTGGCCACGTCTATGTTGATTCTTGCTGGGAAGGTTATTCACAAACTGAAGTAGCAGAAGGTGGATATGCGGTCTCCAACCATTACCAAGGTGATCAAGGACCTTCAAGATGATCTTGGCACCCATAATACTGATGAGTAATGTGTAACTCATCCTCCCTGGTGTTGGTGGTTTGCTTCGGTCTTGGGTTATTCTGAATTTGTTTGGGATGATCCCATTTTGTTTTAGGCTTGCTGGTTTTTTTTGCATCAGGTTGGTTCGTGTGTAGCCTCCCTTCTCTTTTACCTTAGTGTAGGATTCTGTTGTGGGTTTTCCTTCTTATCTTTGTTCAAGGTTTGGGGACCTTTCAACACCCCATCTTATCAATAAAAAAAAAAGTCATTGCTAAGTAATTAATAGTTGCACCCTTAGAAGTTAGACATCTAGTAGTTTCCAACTATTTTAATGGATTTACCTTCAACCTAGAGGCTAATAAAACTAATTTTTAGACCTTGTGGTTTTATGGAGTTCATTGCATCAAAGGATCAAGGATGAGAGTTGTGTTGGTCACAACCCAACAACAAATCATCTCTTTGTCCTTTAAAATCCAATTTTCTTGCACTAATAATAATACATGAAGGTATTATCCTTAGGCATCAGATAGGGTTAGCCTTTAATGTTAGGATACTCTTTAAATTTTGGGATTATCAATTAGTTTTTAATCAAGTAAATGTTATTTATCAAAATAAAGATAAAATGATAAGGTCATATAAGGATATTATTGGTAAACTAATGGGAACTTTTGATAGGATTAATATTAGTTATATCCTTGATCTATCAATCACGAATAATGCTTATACAATGTCATCCAATGGATATAAAATTCATCATAACAATGACTAAGTACTTTAACAAATGGGTCAAAGTAATACCTTTATCTTCATGTACCAGATTAAAAGTATATAAGTTCATATTTAATCAAATTAATTATCATTATGTCATCCTTTATGTGATATTATACAATAATGGGATGACCTTTAAGATTAAGGGAATCTAGAAATTTTGTGACAAATATAAAATCAAGTGCAAGTGGTCCACACCTTACTATCTTCAAGGAAATGATAAAGCTAAGGCTTCCAACAAAGCCTTGATCAAAATCCTTAAGAAAATCATCAATAAAACTATATGAGATTGGTATTTATAGCTCTATCTAGCCTTTTGGGACTTTAAAACTATTGTTCAAATATCTACAAGTTCAATTCCCTAGGCTTTCATCTATGGGACTGAAGTTATCTTCCTCTTTGAACTAGATGTACCGTCCTTACACATCCTATTGAAGGAATCATTTTTAGGTGATGAATATCATATTTTTTTCCTTATCCAATTTGAATTGCTTGACAAAAAGTAGATCAATGCCTTATAAAACCAATAGGATTACCAAAAACGGCTAAAATTAGAATATGGTAAAATGGTGGAACCTCATCCCTTCCAAGTTGGCAACCTAGTCCTCAAAGAGAATCAAAATAATATTAACAATAAATTTGAGAACAAAGGTAAGTTTGAACCTAATTTACTAGGACCATTTATAATAACCACCAAGTTTATATTTGGAGCCTACTATCTAGCCACACTTGATAGGAAATAACTAATGGTGCAACAAACATAATGTATTTAAAATGATACTACATATAAATCACACTAATTGATTATTTCATTTTATTAATAGTCATTGATTTACTTGCATGGATGCCTGCTTGCATGACTACATGTTTTCATACTTTACTAAATGCACATGATTGGATTATCTAATTTTATATAAAATCAAGGGCCTACAATGATTCAAATAATTATCCTAATCAAGAATTGGATCATTTTGTATTGCACTTACACCAGGCGGCTAATGCTAGCAATATTCCATAATATTACACTATCTACTTCTTATCACTTTTTACATACTTGTTTGTTTTCATGGCCATTTAATGTCGCACTTTCTTGAGTTTCTTGTTACATATAAAATAATTAACCTATAGTTATGTAATTGATGATATATAATTATGTGTATAAGGATTGATCATGGTGGTGATTATTGTTCAAGGTTATTTGATAGTTTTGTGATAAGAATAGAATCAAGAGGTAATCAAAAACTACCTATGATCCTCAAAACATTGACATGGCTAAAAGAAATAACTAGGCTATGGTTGATATGACACAAAATATATTTCATACTAAGAGTTTAAGAAATTATTTTTGGGCTAATGTGATTATGATAATAGTATACATTATTAATAGGAGTCCCACAAGTGCTCTAGATAATATGAATTCTTATAAAACTTGGTATGAGAAGAAACATAGTGTTAATAATTTTAATTTTTTTTGTTGTTTAAGTTATTTTTATGTTACTGATGAGAAAAGCAAGAAGCTTGATCCAAAAAATGAGCATTGTATTTTGTTATATATTTTTAAAATAGAAAATTTTATAGGCTCTACATTCCAAAGACTAACAAAGTGATGGTTTGTAGAGATGTGATTTTTGATGAAGGGGGGTATATTATCATCATATAATCCAAGATGTTAAGACCATCAATTAGTAATGGCAGTGTTACTGGTGAACAACCCACTAGTTTTTCTACTCCTCCATAAAGTCTACCAAGTTGTCTTTCAAGTAGTTCTTCAAGTAGTCATAGAGAGAGTTCAGTTGATCTTAAATTTTTGACAACTAAGAAGGGGAAGAAAATTGTTCAAGTTCATCCACAAAGTCAAATTATTTAGAGCAATTTTGAAAGGAGGCTTACAAGATGTCAAGCTCAAGAAGTTGATCAAGTTTTTTCAAGATTGAAAAGTCTACACATTTATGAAGGTGAGGAAGAATACCCTAAATATGAGTTGGTTAAATATGATTTTATGTCTCAATTCAAGTTTGAATTGTCTTGTTTTGATTATGCTTGTACTAATTCTATATGGATGCAAGGAATTCAAGAAGACATCATTTCCATTCAAAATAATTATACATGGGAGGTTATGAGACATCCTAATGGTAATAAATATATGGATTCCAAGTGGGTTTATAATACCAAGTGTAATAGCGATGACAATATTGAAATATAGAAGGCTATATTTCTTGCTAAAGGATTCACACAAAGGGTATGGAATTAATTATGAAGAAATGTTTAAACCTATTTTAAGACAAGAAACAAAAAATATATATAGTGCTATGGTAGCCCTAGAGATGGAGTGTTCATCACTTAGAGTAGTGTTGTACAAGGATGATGGGGGTAAGAAAGTAAATATTATAGGTTATACAAACATTGTGGTAAATTTAATGTCTCTCACTAACATTAGACTAGATATTGCTTATGTTGTTTCTCTTATTTCATGTGCATGCCATCTCAAATTTATTTGAAGGATTATAAGAGAATATTGAGGTATGTGAAAGCTACTCTATATTTTTGTATTCATTATTATGCAACTATGGAGATGAATCTTGTTTGTTTTTAGCAATTCTAATTAGGGCAATAACTTGGATAATAGGAACTATACTTCTAGCAATTATTTTCTTCTTGGTTTTTTTCTAATAACATGGAGCTCAAAGATGTAAGCATAAATTGTTCTTGCCTCCATAGAAGTTGTGTATTGTAGTAATTAGCTAATGCACAAGTCTTATGGATTAAGAATGCATTGGAGGATATTGGTGAGAAATAAAGTCATTCTACAATTATTTTTGTGATAATATGGGTACAATTCAATTAGCAAATAATTCCATCCATAATAGTAGGTTTAAACTCTTTGATTTGATGTATCACTCTATCAAGGATATGGTACAAAATAAAATAATAGAGTTAAAGTATTGTAGCACTCATGAGCATCTTGTTGCTGTATTTATAAAAGGATTTGCCAAAGATAAGTTCTTAAAACTTAGATATAATATAGTGAGATATCTCAACATCAATGAGAAGCATGTTGGAAATATGATGTTGAGAATAAACTATGATATGCATATTAATTAATGCTAAGTAAAATTTCAGTGGACAAATTATAATTTTGTCATTCACTTCAATATTGTAATTGTAGTTATGCATATTCTCTTTCATGTCAATTAGGTAGTAGAATTTATAACTGGAGGAAAGTAAAAATTATAGCTATGCATATTCATAAAAAAAATATTGTAATGAATGTAGCATAAGTGTGTGTAAAAGAAAACATTTGTATTTCATTAAAAGAGAAATTTGGTTGTACAAAATTTCTATGTAAAATTTCAAGTTGTGTGAATATGACATGTTAAATTTCTTCGTGATATGTAAAAATGAAGATTTCACAATACCAATTATTGATGCACCTTTAACCCTGGAGGATCTCAAATAAGCTTTGTCTCATAAGGCAAATGACAAAGTACCTGGATTAGATGGTTTCCCTTGTGAATTTTATAAATAATGATGGGACTTGGTGGGTTCTGGTTTGATGGTTTTCTGCAAGTGTATAAAGAGGCTATGCTTACTGGGTCATTGGGAAATCTCATCAACAAAGGTAATGTTAAGCTCATTACAAAATGGGGAGACCCTAAAATTATTTCTAATTGGTTGCCAATCACCTTTCTTAATGTCAGTTATAAGATAATTGCCAAGGCTTTAGCTCTTAAAATCAAACCTATTCTTCCTTAGATAATTAGTCCTAAGCAGACTAATTTTGTTCAGAACAAATATATTCTAGATAATGTTATTGATGTTTGGGAAGGGATGAAATGGGCTAGATCCTTTGGTTAGCATGTTCTTTAACTTAATATTGATTTTGATAAGGCTTATGATAGAATAGAATGATTTTTTATTACTTCTATGCTAAAGGCTCTGGGGTTTGGCCCTTATTTTATCATGACTGTACTTATATTATTCAAAGATACCTCTGCTATGTTAACTTTGAATAAGAGACAATCTCATAATATTCAATTAGCTTGTTCTGTCATACAAGGTTATCCATTGGCACATTTTTTTATTATTCTTACTATTGAGGTCTTTGGTTATCTTCTAGCTCATAGATCTGATCAAGGATTGATCAAGGTAATTTATCTCCCTTCCTCCCCCAAGTAGTTGATTAATGGTCAATTTGCAGATGATTATTTCTTGACTATTGTAGAAGATGAGATCTCTTTTACTCATGTTTTAGATTATCTTCATACATTTTGCTTAGCTTCTGGCTCTAATATTCAATGGAGAAAAACTTCTTGTTATAGAAAGTTTAGAAAATATATGCCTACTTGGTTAGCTAATAAGCCTTGTAAGTGGATTCAACCTAGGGAACCCTTTAAATTTTTGGGTATTACTTTTGCTTTTTTGAGTTCTCCTGCCTATTTTTGGGATTATTTAGTTCAAAAGGTTGAGAAGAAGCTTTTGTACTGGTGTACCAAAAAATTTTCCTTAGCTGGCAAGTTTCAGATTTGTTCCAAGGTACTGACCTCTAATCATGTTTATTACTCTTCTTGTTGGGTCCCTTCCAAGACTTGTTATACCAAATTGGAGAAGTTGCTTCGAGATTTTATATGGTCCAATGTTGTTGGTAAGAAGGGATTTTGTAGGGTGGCTTGGTATATTTGTTGTCTTCCTAAAAAATTTGGAGGAATGGGATTGTTTGACTGTCAGCGACAAGGCTTTTCCCTCTGTGCTAAATGGATTGTGAGAGCTTTATAGAGGGAGGAAGCTTGGAAACTTTTAATTCGGTACTGCCTCTCCATGGGGCTTCCTTTTAGTAATAAGGTATGGAAAGGGCTTGATTCACAAACCATTCTTACAGCCCCTGTTCCAATAAATATTTATGGCTCCTTTGTTATGCAAAGCATTTGGAAGGCCTAGGAGGCCATTAAACCCTAGATTTCTTGGAAAAGTCACAAGGGGAAGCTTGGGGCTTCAATACCTTTTCTTAATGTCTGGTGGACTTCAACCATCACTTTCTAGGGGACTCCCCTTGCTCAATTCCAGTGGATACATGCTCAGAAATTTTATAAACGAGGTATTGCTCGGTTATTTAATTTCATGGATTTTCATTCAAGGTCTTGGATACCTTGGGAAATTTTTAGGAACTTTTTTGGTCTATATTCTACTGATAATACTACTTATGAGGTTGTTATTTATTTCACTCCTTTATCTATTTGGGGTAATTTTTTTTTATATTATCATAAACCTTGGTGGACTGATTGGTCTTGGCCCAAAGATGTTTCTCTCACCAAGTATAAACCTCATTTGGGATACTTTTGGCTTTCCCTTGATGTGCCTATTGCTGAGAAGCTTAATTCTATATGGGATGTAGTATCTCTTCAGTCCAGATGGAGTCTCAGATTTAATACACTCTAGGAAAAGTATCTTGAACCTAAGCAAGCCTTTTTTGCTTGGAGTTTATTGTTTCAAGGGCTTCCTATTGGTCAGTGGCTTAGATATTTTGGTGTGAATGATATTTCATGTAGATATTGTGGAGCAAAGGAGGATGTGCATAATCTATTTTGGTCTTGTGTGAGAGCTCAAGAGGCTTGGCAATGGATTTTCTCTTTTTTCGGACCATATATGATAGGTCCCTTTTCTTGGGTGAATATTTTGTTAGGGGATCCACTTGAGTTTTCTGAGAAGCTTTTTCTTGTGTGGCATATCTTTAGAGTGGGGATTATTTTTCATTTGTGGAAAACTCACAACAAAATGATTTTTAGCCATCATGAGCCTTATTCTATGATTGTTGGCTGCAGATTTTGGTGCAAGCAAAAAAATAGAATATAGAGCTTCATCACTTACGGGATCGTATTTATCATTGGGGTAATGCTCCTTATGCAGTGAATCATATTCCTCCAATCCCTACACAACAATGATGCATAGTCTAGTAGTTGTTTTTTTATGCAGTTCTCTTTTTGGTTTTATTGTGAACTTCTATAAGTTATTTTTGTAGCTCTACTAGATTTTTAGCACACAGTTAGTGTGTTGGTTGTGTTCTCAGGGTGTGCTAATTCCACCCACCCTTTTTTTGTAAGATTAAGCCATTTTAATATAAGGTTTTTTTCATCCAAAAAAAAATCTAATGCTCTGAAACTAATTGTAAATATCATAATATTGTGATACCAATTATCATGATCAAATACTATTCCATTCAATTAATAACTATTGTAATACATTTAGTAATTTTTAACTCAATACAATCTTCTTCACTAGATCACATAAACTTTGTGGATGTCAGCTTTTTTTACTTCATATAATTTAATCCAAGTATAGACTATGCATATCTTGGATCATCCACCAAAATGAGGATTGATGGAAAGATAAATTAACTCAAGTTCAATACATAAGTATATAAATATATAGACTCATTACAAATGACTTTTATTAACAAATAGATCATGTTATTTTATCTTTAAATCTATTTTTAAATCTTGGCCTTCACCTTTTTTTATATTGCCATCTATGTTTCCATATTGTAATTGTTTTTTCAACCAGTATAAGCATCTCCGCGATAGCAACCAAGAATATACCCAATATATATAGTGGTTTAATTTTAAATTTAATTAATATTTATTATTTTTAAGTATAATTTAAAATTTTATTTATTTATTTATTTTTAAGTAGGATTTTGAAAGGGTTACCCTTTTCATAATATATTTAGCTAGTCACATTGAGCTATTTGGTGTTGTTGAGATTTTTACCTTGGTGTGGGCTACATTAACTATTTGTTCCAACCGTTGAACCATGGACCCATTGGTAATGTTAAAACATTATAAGTTGACTTTTAGAATTAAAGTACGTTATATAGATTTAAAAAATAACAATGATTATTAAATTTTTAAATTGATAATTTATAAGTTAGAGTTATAAGAACATTTAAGAAAATTATGATTTTGTAATTTGAAGATACATAAAAATAATAAGTTTCAACAAGGAATTAATATCTTTTCAAATAATAATTTTATTTCTTAAGTTTTTGAGTAGAGATGCACATAATGTAAACAATAAAATATAAAAATTCATGTTGAATAAAAATACAAGTTTGAAAGGTTATTTATTGGTTGCACAATATTTGATGTATTATAAGACATTAATAATACTATAACAAGGATACAAATATTTTAAATACCTAATAATTATACAATGAATTAAATAGTATATAATAATATAACAATTCAAAATTCAATAATTGTTTTACTTTTAGCTAACTTCAATGTAGTGCTCATTTTATAACATTTACTTCCAAAGTGTTAAGTCTTGATATATTATCTCGCATGCAAGTTACATGAACACAAAGATAGGATGATCAAGTATAGATTATTTATTAAAATCTAAAAATATTCAAAGTTGTAGCATTATGTAACCCTATTTGAGTAAAATAGGTAATCATCACCAACCAAAAAAAATTAATCTATATGGTTGGATATTTGGAGCAAGTGAATATTGTTTGTATTTAATTTTTTTAGTATTATTTTATGTACTTGGAAACTAGAGGGATAGTTGGAGGAAGTACATATTAAATGTATTTGGCTTGTATAGTGAGTTGTATGAAAGAAACATGTAATTATTAATTGCTTATCTTGATTTGTGGGTATTAAATGTTGATAATAAATATTTATAATATGCAACCTTATGCACATTGTTTTGAGACCATGGTTTGATCAACTAGTAGTTTTATAAGTCCATGGTTTTGACATGTAAATACCATTATAAAAAAAGAAGATGTATTTGTTAAGGAAGATAAATGTAGGTATGTAAATATATGTAGAAAATTCTATGTAAGTCTAATAATTATGTGAAGGATAATTGTTGCATAAATCTAATTTAAGAGTTGTGCTTAAATCCAATGCAATAACTATCTTAAATGAATTATTTTTTAACATGGTCATTAAAGGAGCTGCTATTTTCCTATAATTTTATACGAATCGATGGTAATAGACCATGAGCCCCAATAACCCATGAAATACCTTGAGAGTTTGTGTCTTATGTCAATTTTTGATAGCTTCTATTTTCTTGGGGTCAACCTTGACTCCCTCTTGAGAAACAATATGCCTCAAGTATTCAACCTCTTGCATGCCAAAGGAATATTTGGATCATTTAAAAAATAACTGATGGTCCCACAATAATTTCAAAGTTTGATCTAGATATTGTAAGTGCTCAACCCAAGTGTGACTATAGATGAGAATATCATCAAAGAAAACCAAAATAAAATTATAAAAAAATGGGTGGAAGACATTATTCATGAGGCTCTGAAATATTGATGGTGTATTAGTTAGACCAAATGGCATGACCAAAAATTCATGATGGCCCTCATGATTTTGAAATGTTATTTTGAGGATATCTTCCTCCTTAATATTTATCTCATGATAGCCTGAGTAGAGATCTAACTTGGAGAAAAAAATTGTGCCATGTAACTCATCCAATAATTCATCAATCAACAAGGTAAGAAATTTATCCTTAATGATGAACTTATTGAGGTCACAAATATCTATACACAACTACCATGATCCATATTTATTTATAACCAAAAACACTAGATAATAATAAGGATTGTTACTAGATCAAATTGCACCTGCTTTTAGTAATTCTTGTACCAACTTATCAATTTATAACTTAAGTGCATAGGGGTGCTGGTAGGGTCTAATGTTAGGTGGAAATCTACTTGGTACTAATGGTATTGCATGATCATGGGAACAATGTGGAGGTAATTATATTAGTTTCACAAAAATTACATTATGCTTAGTCAAAAGAAGTTGCAAATCATCTTGAGGATTATCTACTTCTAAATTTTATGATTGAATTGTAAATATTTAAGCTACTACCTCACGTGGAGTTTTTTTAATAAATTCTCCATATGGCTTGAAATAATAACCTACAAATATCCTATTATTTAAGCATAAAGAGTGTATGATTTTCCATTCTATAAGAACTACATCCATAATTTGGCAAAGTTCTAGGTTATTATTCCCAATGTACCTAGCCATTGTGATCCTAGCACAACATCACATCCTCCAAGTTGAAGAGCAAAAATATGAGTTTTGAGTTCATAGTCCCCTATCTTCAAACTAATATTATGATATTTACCTTTACAAAGTCATGTTCTCCTATTTTCCACAATTACTTTAAAGGAGTTACAAGCATGTATGTAAAAGTTTGTTTGCTTGGCTAATTGAGGATCAATAAAATTATGCATCCTATCTAAATCAATGAGAATTGTAGTATGTTACCCTTTGAAGAATCTTATTATCTTAATAATTTGAGGGATCGATATTCCTACATGTTCATGGATAAATATATTTTACTATGGTTCTTTGTATGTTTCACCATCATCCTGAGGTTGTTCCTCTCAAGGTTCTACTTTAGCAGGTATTTCATTCTCTATTGATTCATCCACATCGAAAAAAAATATATTTTGTATAAATTTATGCCCTGGAAAATATTTCTTATCATAATTATACCACAAGCCTTGTCCTTAATGAGCATCCATTTTCTCTACTGTCAATCTCTTGACCAGGGTAGATATATTGCTAGTATTCAATGTAAACTTGGATGGAAATATCTGTTTGGACTATGGAATTTTAGATGATTGCCTCTAAGGAAAAACTGTTTTCTTTTCTAGTCTAGCCAATCCTATGGCTTGCGTTATAGATTTTGGTTTGAATATTTTTACTTCTACCTTAATATCATTCAAACCCACTAATAAAATAACTCTAAAAAAATCCTTCACTCAAACATTTTATCTTATTAGGCAAGTTCTCAAACTAGGTCTAATAGTCCTGAATAGTAGAAATTTGTCTTAATTTTGTTAAGGCTTCTATAAAGTCCTACTATTCACTAAAGCCAAAATGAGTGAGCAATTAGAACTCAAATTCTTCCCAAGAAAGGTCAAGAGTTGTGTTCTTTAGCAATTGATACCATTGTAGGGCCTCATATTCAAAGTTAAAAGATGCCATGGTGATGCATACATATCAAGGAACATTATGAAGCTTGAATAATTGATTAGCCTAACCCAACTAGACATCAACTTCCTTTCCATTAAGCTTAGGAAAATCTAATTTAACCATCTTAAATGGGTTATCTATGTCATATAGAGTATAATGGGGTTATTTCTCCTTATTGACTAAACTGCTAGTCAATCCTTCAATATTAAGATGCTTAAATACCTGTGAGGCTTTCTTTAATTGCTCTTTAACATTTATAAATTTTCTTTAGTGTTTTATTTAGATTTAATCTGATTAGTTTTCATAAACTACATGTGATCTTTCATATTTGAAACTTCTTATCTAATTTGGGATATTTGGCTTTGTAGGTTACTAGGTCTATGATTCAATTTCTCCATATTTTGGATTTGTTTTCACTCCTTTTATCCTCTAGTCCCTCCATACATATATATTTGATTTGGACCACTCCCAATGACTTACTAAAAATAGAAGTGTTATTTTTTAGTAGTTACTATTTTTAGTAATGGGCTAGAAAAAGTGTTTAGGTGATATATATCAAAATGATTAGCCCAAAAATATTAATACAATGGGCTAGGTCTCACAATAACATTTTTTGAAACCCTAGAAAAAGTGCAAGGAGGCTATATACCAAATTGATCATGTCGACGATACAATCACAATGAGCTATGTTCCACAACAACACTTTTAGGTACCCTAGACCTTTTTCTAGGGAAGTACTATCTTCAAGTATCCATTTTTCTCTTGGAATCTTGCTTCACTCAAAAAATTAACTTTTAATTGATAAAGCTTTAGCAGGCTCTACAATGTCCATTACTAATAACTATTATGTTTGATTCTAATATTGACAATTGTTGTATTTGAGTCTATCTTAATTGTTACTTACTTTGTAACTAGTAACTACATGGTTAATTTTGTTTTGACTATTCTAACTGATACGTGGCTATTATTAATAGACATTATCTTAACTGATATTGATTTTATAAATTATAACCACATGATAAAAATCTATCTAGACTATAACTAACAGATACTGATTGTTACGAATAGATCCTATCATGACTGTTATTCTCACCACTAGTGTTTTTGTCATTTATTTTTTCTCAATCAATTTTGTGATAGTGTAGTCTCCTTAATATGCTCAATTTCTGTGGTAGGGTCTTTAGCATTAATAATAAATAGAAATGGGATACTCTAATGCAGGGCTTATGTACTAACCATAGCCTTATGTTATACCATAACAATGAATGATAATGCTTGGGCCAATTTTAGACCACTACGTAAGGAGAATTCTATGTATACTCTTTAGCACAATACCTACCTCTTTGATAGCACGAGAGGGTTATCTTCCTAAGTGTTGTGGTCAGTGCACTATGAAATATACAAGGTTAAAAATATTCCTAAGGATAAAGGTTTCTCCTAATTTTAAGGGGGTGTCCTGATATATCCAAACATATGTGGGAGTTCATTTCATATATGGGTATTATTTGAGGCCTAGGTATTAGATCCTAATTGTTCCTCACTTCACTAGATGCTTTATGGTAAATATAACTTATCCAATAATGACAACTCCTCTATGATATTTTAAAAACCTTGAAACAAGGTTTCTAACCTATTGAATTAAAACAAAGGAAAAAATGGCCTAATATTTTTTGTTTTTATTTTCTTTAGAAGAAACTATACAAGAAAATAAAATCACATAAAATTTATACCTAGAAAGTAAATTTTTTTGAAGATTAACTATTTGTACTACAACAAAATGTGGTTGTGGAAAGTGTCATGATGTCACTTGTCATTAAACTTGTAATAAAATAAAAACACATCCACACAATTTCAATAATAACAAAAAATGAAACTTGAAATTAACAATATTGCAAGATCAAATGGAAAATAGCATATTATATTGCTAAAATGCCTCTTTTAGGGGAAAACCTCCTTAAAAATATAGATTTGATAAAAAAAATATGAGAGATGCCTTCAGCTATGCCCCATTATATTTTTAAATGCTCTTTGTATCCCTAACTAAAACATTCAAGGGTTTACTTCACACACAAGTGGCCACCCAAGCTACAATCTTCTACCAAAAAAAAGAATTATGTTCTTTATAATGGTTACACAAAATGACCCCACTTGTGTACGCACCTCAAATGCCACACACATAATACAAAATATTACATAATATTGTTAATATGGGGTTCACATATTAGGGATATGATAATTATAAAATAAGGTTAAGATAGGGTTCTAACATAAGGTTGAGTGCCAACTAGGTGCTTCTTGACCTTAGTATGCATTATAGCCCATGGTTTCTAAGTCATTCCTCTCCTACTATTCACTGTTATTTCAAACTACATGCCTATAAAACATGCATACATTGTGCTTATCAAGACAATCAAAGACCTTGAAAATTGGTTTACTCCTATGAACCCAAGATAACTATCCAAATTGAATGAGAATTGTAAAGTTTTCATTAATGAGTAATTTTCTTGCTCTTTTGAGTGATATGGTTTATTAGAAATCCAACCAAAAAATGCAAGTACTTTTTGTCAAAGTACCTTCAAACTAGTGAATCACAAGCTATACTAAGTGATTCACTCCTTACATTCAAGTAATTTGGTCATAATTCAAACTCTTACTAACTTAAATCTAGTTAGTAAATTGTTCAACCCTATCAAGCAAACACTCCATTCATCAAGTGAACCACTTCTTACTCTAGAATTGATGAATTTTATCCACTTCTTAAAAGTAACTCTTGTCCATTCAATTCACCTTGGATTCCACTTTGGTCCCTTCTAGTCCTTCCTTTCTATAATCTAACCCTATACACCCACCTACCACTACTATAAAATATCATATTTTCACCTCAACAACACACATTTGGATCAAGGTACCAATTTTATGTAAATTTTCATCAAACAAAAAATGGAATATAAAATCCAAGAAGAAAAATCTTGTTCTCCCACCCATAATTCCTTAGGATATATTCAGTGAACCTTATAGAAGAGTGGAGAAAGAAAATTTTATATATTCCTCAAAAAAGACCAAGAAAGAGGTATTAAGGACATTCAATTTAGGGCTTGGAATTGACTCTTGGAATATAATCCAGGTATGGGAATTTGCACTAGCAATGAACTTGGTGCCCTAGGTTTGGAACTACTCTGAGTTACCACCACCCGACCACTCAGTTCATATGTCAATATTCCATCACCATCATGAATAGTTTAACTACTATTAGTAACCTTGACATACATGGGAACTAAAGCATTGATTACTACATCATTATTCATCCTTATTTCTACTCAATTTATTCCATCCACTATGTTTATCTTCTCTTAACACCATCCAAGCACACATACTAAGAAACTCGCACTATATACAATGATATTGCTAACTCAAACTTATAGGATGATGTCTACAAGAACCACTCTTGAGTCACAATAAATTATAGGACCTAGTCAGGCCTATGTTTATTACATCATTGGTGCACCTAGAGAAGTAAATATCCAAAAAGTATTTGACTTCCTTCAAGCTGAAGAGAGAAAATTTAGAAATAAATATAAATTCTTGAAGCACCAAACGTCAATAATACCAATATTATTACAATCACAACTAGTAGCCAATGTCGATAAGCTCATCATCATAGGAGTACTAAATGACCCTTCCATATCTACCACCTCTATTATTGAATTTACCATCATGGTTTTAGGGTTAAGATCTATAAAGAATAGATTCTTACCAAATTATCTAGCTTTCCAACTAACTCTCCATTAGAGTATCCATGCAATATGGCCTTGTAGAATCCTAATATGCAATAGAAAACTTTACCTATAATTGGAAATAAAATCCCTAAGGAAGATGTTAAAGGATTGTAGTTGAGATGACAAGTAGAGAAACTAAAATCCCAACATGTTGAGAATGAAAAACAAAAAGAAACTAAAGGATCTCTCTCAACAACTTTCTTAGAGGAAGAATGAGCTGAGAAAATAATTCAAATAATGGAAATCAATAGTTGGTGTAACAAAAAGAGAGAATGCAAATGACCCAATAAGAGAGAGTTAAAAAATAATTGAGCTCCAAAATGAATTCATGAGAATTAAGGAAGGAGCATAATAGACCTATTAAAATCCTCAAAAGTGAAAGAAGTTAAGTCCCTATGGGATAATATCAAGATAAATTTAACAAATGTCAAAACCTACTCTGCATTTGTGGCTAATACGAGGGCAATACTTAATATAGAAATAATATAATACGAGGATAATATAATAAATATAGAAATAATTGGTTATAAAGGAGAGGCACCATGAGGTACTTAAACTATTGTCCACCTTGTTGATATTATAGTCATTATAGATAGGGATTGATAAAAAAGATAATGAAAAACTAAATAAAACCACCAATACCCAAATAGACCTGCAAACCTATAAAAACATCATGGTCTTCTCGGGAACCCTAGTACAAGAAATATAAAAGAAAATATAGGAGTTAGTTGATGCTAAATTGTCATATATGCTTGATAATTAAAAAAGGCTCCTCAATGATGAAATTGCTAACATAATGATCGAAGACAAGAAAACTAAGGTTGAAGTTGAAGCAACAACAAAATGAATCAAGTAGTTGAAGTCTCTACTAGAAAAGCTAAATGAGATGGTGATAAAATATGATGGCTTATAAAAGAACCTATATGAGGACCTAACAAAATATGTTGAAGATCTCATAAAACTGAGGTTGTCAAGAGACAATAAGTGGTAGAAGTTGTTGAAGCTATTGCCTTGAGGAGAATATGGAAAACCACCAATTTTGTAGTTTTATGGTAAAGTAATTTCAATTTTGCAGACTTTATACCCAAAGAAAATTGACATCCCATGAAGCCACTAAAATTATAGTAACAAGTTACTACCTTGGTATTCCCCCCATTTCAGGATGTGTAAAACATTTTTGGTCAATCATTGAGACCTCATTGGCTTCTAAGGAGCAAAGTGCTAGACAACTTAGAGTGCTTGGTCCCCTAAGAGTGAAGTACTACTAGAATGGATCAAAGCACTCCTATATAAGAGCAATTCACTCCCCTCTTGGAGTGAATTATTCATTGATAGGTAAAAGTACAAAAGAAGCTAAATGAATCTCAAGGAAGATTCAAAAGTGATATTTTTAAATTTAGTGGTATCACTATGCACATTGGAGCCCTCCTAAGTAGTTTAGGGATGTATTAAGAGGAATGTAACATTTGGAACTACATAATTTTTCTAAATATGCCTCCAACTCATTACCTTTACTAGCGAATACAAATTTCTTACCTAAGGTAACTTGGGGGTGAATTCTTCCTATAAAAAGAAGATATGGATTCCATTGTAAATATTTTTTGACCTTGAGAGAATTAAAACTACACTTTGTAAACCCACATTTTAATTGCTCTTTCCTCTTGGATTAAGGATAAATTGATGAGACTTTTTGGTTTCCATTAATGACATTGCCCTCCTAGATTAAAAAATACACATTGTAACATTATCATTTTGTCCTCTTGTCATTCCTTAGTAATTTTATTTTATGCATGTGGGACCAAATACCTTGATTAACAAATTTTATAGTATACACAAACTAAAAAATATAATTTCAAATTACATCATAATAGCTTATGTCTCATAGAATTACTTATATGATAAAATAGGCTTGTGCATAGAAAGATATAAAACCTTTGGTATTGATATCTAGTTTTAAGCTAGATAAGTTATTAAGAATTCTAATACTTTGATACTATAAGCATACAAGTTAAGACCTCACATAAGCCTCACTTGACCACGCATAATCTCTTTCTTTCAACGAGAAATAAGCCTAATTTACCTCATATAACCTCTTTTATATCGAAGACATAAAAATACTAGTTAAATTATGATAAACCTAATATTAGATCGCATGCTAAGCATTTGCATGTGTTGCAATGATAGACATGAATAAGTAATGGCCAAGCTTCAATAGATAACTTTTAGATCCAATATGTAAAAGGCACGACATTAGATTATGAGTATATTTAGACTCAAACTATAACTCAATACAATAGTACTTCATTACTATGGAAAATAAAAACGTATTAAATTGTTTAAGTCAATATATTATATTTTAAATGCATTTGAGGGTTAGGTGGATTGGTAAGTGTTTGTCTCGGCACGTACTTACTAAGAAGACACTCAAGTTCAAACCTTGAGAGTAGCTTGTTTGCAAAAGTAGTAGTTTGATTTGAATCTTTTGAGTGCACACTAGACCGGTGATCATGATACGGATCCCAAGCAACCAATGGGTCCCTGACCGATGATTATGATATGAATCCCGAGTAACCAATGGACCCCTTCACGCTGGGTCAACAAAGTGGAATAAGTTTGCTGAGAGTAACCCCTAAGATTTAAACCCTATATACTTATAAATTACTAAAAATAATGTGATTGTAACCATCTCTTATATAACAATCAAATATATATATATATATATATATATATATATATATATATATATATATATATATATATAAAGAGTGAGTTGGTAGAGTTTACACCTAATATAAGAATTCAATTAGCTAGTGAGTTTTATGTGGTTAACATTTTGATAAGCACGTTTGTAACTTAAATAGATGCATTGAATGATCTTTTTGGTAAAAACCAATGAGTGTGATGCCATAAGAGTGAGTGCAACCACATGACAAAGACAGTATTGTTTGACTGTTGAATATTGACGTTAAAAGCTTCCACGTTATTATGAGAAAAAATGGTTCGTAGGATATCTAAACTTAAATTAGGAAAAAGATGATACTATTATGACTGTAATTATATGCTTCTACTTTTAAAATAGTTTTAAAAAATAAACATATCCTATGATAAAAAACTGGAAGTGCGGAACCTCCAACAGCTACCCCACACGCGACACGCGAACGGTCGCGAGTTGCTTTTTTCTACTTTACTAGCGATTTTTAAATCTCTCCCGGTTAAAAAAATCATATTTTATTGACTATGACACCATGATGACAGTTGGCCTCTTAAAATTATATGTTGTCAGGCACCCCGAAATTGAACATAATTAACACAAGCATTTGCGCAGCTATCATTGATTTTCGTTGATACAATCGGCTAACAGCTGATTAAAAATACGCGTTGTTAGCGGGCGCAACCTTTTTTTATCCCACAGATGGCGACGCTTTATTGAATCATAAATCAAAAGCGGAAGTACCAACACTTGTGAGCTTGAGCATGACGACTCATTTGAAATTTGTTTGTGGAGAATCAAGCGAAGAAACTCCGGGATCTGCACACGGGGGGAGGCGGAGGCAGAGGCAAGGAATTAGAGGCAAAGGGAGGCTCAGGTTCCTACCTCCCCCTCAGAAGAGGCGGCCCAGCAGCGCGATGGACAAGCGGAGGAGGAGCGGCGGCGGCGGGAGCAGGAGCAGGAGCAGCAGACGCCTAGTGGAGGAGGGCGAAGGAGAAGCGAAAGCAGACACCCTGTGTACAAGGGTGTCAGGAAGCGGCAGGGAGACAGATGGACTTCTGAGATTCGAGAGCCCGGCAAGAAATCTCGTATATGGCTGGGCACCTTCCCCACTTCCCAAATGGCTGCCTGTGCTTATAACGTGGCTGCTTTCAACCTCCAGAGACCCTATGCTTACTTGAATTTGGATTCATTGGTGGACGAGGATATTATATTCGATATGCCCAATGTACTTACAGACATGGCGGGGGCTCTTATGATGACACCGCCTTTACTGCATCACGGTACAATTGAAGACAACAATTCCGGCCACAATGGAGACGAACGATCTATCTGGGATCCTTGACTCTTCACATGTTAACGTTATCATTCTTGTAAAGTGTTTATGTACTGAATTTAACCAAGTATTACATCCATTATTTTCATGCAGACCTGTAAATTCAAATTCTGAGGGCATATTCACGTCATTCGAAGTTTTGAGGAGAAGTTGAACCAATTTTGATTTCACAGAAATTCAAAAGAAAGAAGCAGCATTGAGTCCGAATAGACAGGTCAAATCGGGAAGGACAAACTATAACGTGTTCAAAACTGAACAAAAGACCTTGGTCGGTCTAAGTAGATTCGGAAGACTTTCTAAGTATTATTTTTTTTTATGTTTTATATATATTTTATTTTAAATGAATTTGTAGAGGCCCACGTTGGTCTGCCAATATAATATCACGTGCTTTCATACTCTCCAGCTTGACAGTTTGACTTGGGTGCTTATTAGAGTATACAACATAGCTTTGGTTTTAAACCAAAGAGATTACAGATTGGTTAATATAGTTTTATTCTATTTTTATTGGATTGTTAAATGCAGGTGTGGTTGGACACTTATCAAGAAGAGACCTAGGTTTAAATTTTGGGGCAAGCCAATCCTTTGCAAAGGTAGTAGTTTACTCCGAACCCTTTTAATGTACATTAGATTGGTGATGATGATACGGATCCCAAGTGACCACCACGATGATGATACGAATCCCAAGTGATGTGACCAGTGGTCTCCATATCTCACATCAGGTCAACAACAACGAGACAAATAAACTTGTTAGGAGTAGTCCCTATAATTTGAACCCTGCACTTACCAGTTACTAAAATAGTAATTATACCCAACCACATATACAATCAAAAAAATATATATATTTTTATTGTTTTAAATTATTGATACATCTGCTAATAGAACTCCAATGTTATTATTTGCAAATATAATACTATCAATTTTTTATTTTAAAAGATTGGTCTTATTGGTTGATAGGATGTGATGTTTAAAAAATTATTGACACATACTTCTATAGAACCCCAATCTTTACCTTTTCTCACATGTAAGTGGTGAATGTTTAAACCTCTCACTTTTAAATTAAATAAAAAATTATTGACCCATCTTCTAATAGAATTCCAATCTTTAGCTTTTCTCTCATGCAAGTGGTGAATTTTTAAATAAAAAATTATTGACACATCTTTTAATAGAATTCCAATCTTTAGTTTTTCTCTCATGCAAGTGGTGAATTTTTATTTTATTTTTAAAGTAATACACATCCAAGTGGTAAAAGGTTAAACTACTTTTAGACAAAAAATTATTAACACATTTTTTAATAGAACTTCAATATTTAGCTTTTCTTACATGCAATAGGTGATATAATTTGGGGTCACACTTCCCATGGGCATAGCAACAAAGGTTTTTCTTCCCATGATTTAAATTAAGGTTATCAAAATGAAACTTCAATGGCATACCATTAGGGTGTTGGACATACACCAACGCTAGTACTTGAATTTAAAAAATATGTATCACAAAATAAAAAATCATTTTCTATATATATTTGAAATAATGTTATTATTTACCAATACGAGACTGTATTTTCTAGAGAATTGATCTTATTACTGTTTGAAATGATGTGATGATTAAAAGGGATTGCAAAATTTTAAAAGCAAATCTAAATATCATATTCAAGTTTTGAATCCTACTTTTAACTCTCTTATAGATATTTTTAAAAGTATGATGTTTATTATAAAAAGTTATTATAGAAAAAAGAGATATAGATATTTTGCTTAGAAAACTTAAATATACAATCGAGGGTTATTTCCTATAATGAAGCTAACACAAAGATTTATTGGTGAAAAAGATAAATAAATTAAAATCATATATTTATTTCAAAGTTGTTGATAAATTTTGAAATAATAATATCACTAGAAAAAACAAAACAGTTATGTATTTTTATGGAGGATTGGTCATTCTATTATTTGTTGAAATTTGTTGCTTGAAAGGCTTAATAGAATTTTTTGAATATGCAAAAACAAAACACCAAATATAAAATGAATGAAATAGACAAGCAGATTGATACAAAATATTTGCACAAAGGAAATAAACTTTTATTCTTTTCAGGGAATTCTTGTAATACAATCACATATACCCCAAATAAGGGGTTTACAATGTTTATTATTTTAAATAAAATCAATACAAAACACTAGGGTTCTATGAAACTATAGTTAACAATGTTGGTGGTGTCTTCTGGTTCATTTTTAATCTCAATAGAGGTGAGTGGACTTGGATATCCTAGATCATACCACTCCAGATTAAGCAACTAACCAATAAATGTATATCCCCAAATATGCACACAAATAATAACAACAAGGGGTTAGTAGCAACTATAAAGGCTCCACTATGTGAGATCCTTAGACATGAAACAACAAAACCCTAGTTGCAAAAATAGAAATATTGTAAGCAGATAAGAGAATATTTAAATAAAAATACCAATGAGAGATTTACCTTGTTGACTTGTCGCTCTCTGATATGTTGTCATTGTAGGAAACTGGTACATGGATTCCCTAGCGACACCCAAGGGATTGTTGGTCTCCATAAATAAGGTCTAGAACACCCACGAGCACTCGATGGTAGTAGAAAATACCCATGGATGCTTGGGAATAGTGGAAAGTACCCACAGGCTCTCAGGAGTAGTAGAGGGGCATTCAGGGGTTGGAGCAGGGTCTACAAAAGCACACCTACTTTGAGCGAGGGTTGCAATGGTGGATATGGAGGCAATGGAAAGGGATGCAAAAGGAAATTTTGAAAGCTCGGATTGTGAATTGCTTAGGAGAAAAACTTTGAGAATTTAGGAATTTGGGCCATCAAAGTGACCTCTATTAATAATCCGCACTTAGGTATATTAGGGTTTAAGAAACACAAATCATATGGCTCAGATTAAAACATATCAAAGGGTGGATATTAATTTTGGGTGTATGGCATGGATCAAGGTGGATGAATGGCTAGGATTAAGTCAAATCGGATGGCTAGGATTTATTTACATATAAAATATTTATATTTATTACAAATATAAAATATAATTTTAAAATATTAATATTAAACATATATTTAATAAATATGCCTAAATATATATAATTAAATGGGTGAAAATTGTGGGAGGATCTGGATGGATGACAAGTGGCTAGATTTTGGTGTCTACAGATGCTCATTTTTGTACTACATTGCATAAAACACAATGCAATGCAAAAATACAAGACACCTGCTTGGGCTAGGTGCAAAAGCAACTTTCTCTTAGGATGGAAAAATGAACTTGAAGATAAAAGAATTAAAGAATTTGAATTTGTGTAGCTTGCCCCCTCTATTGGCGAATGATTTTACAGATGAATATCATGAGCCAATTGAAAAATGAGTGCCATTGGCTGTGTAAATGAATGATGTGATTGTGGATGATATGAATGGTGTAAATGTGATACCATTTTTGGCCCAGTGGGAAGAGGGGATTTGTGGAAATTGTGGAATGATTGTGTCTATTTTGCCCTAATAGATGAAGGATTTTGTGAAAATGTGTCTGTTTTTGGCATAACAAATGAAGGGAATTTTACCAAGTGTAGATGCCATGATCATGTAAGATGTATCCTATTGTGAGAAATTCAAAAATCAAACATGGTTACCCAAAATTTGTGGTGATTCGATGTTGCTAAAGAATGTGCCTTTGGGCGTCATTGATATGCAAGGATGAATATACAAAAATAAAACTAATTCCTATGGTTAGAACCAATCACCCTAGTTAATGCCATTTGTTGTGATGAATTTCAAGGAGATTTAAAAGGATGAAATGTCATTTTATCCATATTTTAATCCCCATAAACTAGGCCATCAATGATATATTTTGTGCAAATTGTTCTTGGCAAGGTTTCACGTAAAAATGTGAAGTACCAATTGTGATTGTGATTTCAAAAAAGGAGATATGAGATGATGAATATGACCAAGTATCCTTATGGTAATTTATTCATCTTAATGAATTGCATGGATGCAAATAGCTGCAATCGCCAAGTAGATAGAATTGACCACTAGATACGAGGTTCACTTTAATTTTTGTTTGAACTTGGAAAATATGCAAATGTTATGATTGATGATTGAAAAATATGTGGAAATGAAGTATTGATGATGAGATGATTATGGATGTTTTGTGAAAATTTGAACTGTTTTGGAACTTTTTATGCGATTTTATGACTTTTGTTCGCAATTGAAAATTATGTGTCCAAATTGGTTGTATCCTTCACAGAACCTATTAAGATGATGAAAATGATGGATGGATACAATGTGGAGTGATTTGGTGGGGGTAAGCCACTATTTTGCATTGATTTAAACTTTTATCAGTTTGGATGCCAAATGTTGATTAGTGCTTTCAGCATGCACAAATGCTAATCGATGTTTAGGCATTTTGAAAATTCCTCAATATGCTTCAATGCACCAAGAAACATCCATGGGAACTTCAATATGCCTGAAGTAGCTATAAATAGCTTGCAGGAGAAAAATGAAACTATTTTGTGCATTTGTGAGTTTGAGAAGCTACGTTTGAGAGGTTTCGATGAAATGGAGTGGAGTGAGGTGAAGCAAGGTGGGAGCGAAAGCTATGGTAGAAGAGAGAGTAGATGTGAGGGCTGAAGCTAGGGCTGGAGTGTGATTTTTTGAGGTAAGTTATTTCTTTAAAGATCTCTTTATTTTTGTGCAAAAAATTATGTTTTTTTTTACATATATTAACAAATATTTTTGTGTTCCATTACAGATTAGTATTTTGGAGGCTCAACACCAATTCTTGCCTCTTATCCTTGGGATGAGGAAGGCGTTGGTGAAGGAGGAATGAGATTTTCTAAAGGTTGTGGGTCTATATGAGGTAGCTTGCATTGATGTGGTAAGTGTGGATGAGGGGTACCTCTCAACCTTGGTGGAGAGGTCGAATCTAGATAGGGGAACCTTCCAAATTCTTAACGGAGATGTTACTATTACACTTGAGGATGTATACCACATCCTTAAGCTATTGATGAAGGGGATTCACATTGAGGTTGGACACGATCAAGGAGAAAATATGAAGAAGATTTTTGGAGATAGCTGGCAGAGTGCAAAGGTGGAGAGTGGAAGAATTCCATACTTGTCCATGTATGTGGACAAGGAACTGGATGCCTTTTAAGCTTTGTTGATGTTCATGTTGGCCAACATCGTGGCCCCAAATAATACTAACTATGATTTTCCTTGGAACCTATTGGGGGTGGTGAGTGATATGCTGGCTACCTCGCAAGTATATGCATGGGCTCCTTCATTATTGGTGTAGGTGTATCAATAGTTGTATGAGGTGATGAGGCAGGGGAGGAAGGTATTGGGTTGCATCTTGCTACTACAATGCTAGGGATGGGAGGATTTTAGTGTGGTTCAATCAAAGGATCTACCAATTGTAGGCTTGGGTAGGGGGTAACCCTACACTAGGATATGGGTGGTGGTGGAGGAGGTACAACCAAGTCGACCTGTGTAAATGAGCCAGTGGTATATAGATTTATGGGTTGGATTGACATCTGCTAGAGTGACATGGAGGCCATGGTGGGGTACTAGGTGGATAGGATAAGAGAGTAGCTATGTCGAGTGAGACAATATAAGTGGGTGGTTGGGAGGTATTGAAGTGAGGCTGAGTATATTTAGTTCTCATGGGTACTCCGTTAGTTCAACTTGAGGTAGGATATTTCAGATGAGTCGATGCTCTATATGAGGCATCGGGAGGAGATAGGTCTACCCTATGCTGAGCCATACATGGAGGCTTACGAGGATGATGATGAGATAGATATCTCTTATGTGGATGATATAGGAACTACTATAGAGTATGATGTATGGCTATCTACACAACCACCATGGGAGTCAGCTCTAGTAGTAGCTGGTGAGGATGAGGCTGAGGTGGATATCCATAAGGCTCCTAAGTGATAGAGACACCTTCAATATGAAAATTGAAGGAGGAGGACTAAGGGTGCAAAATGTCAAGCTCCCATAAGTGGAGGAGATGGCATAGATGAAGATGATGTGGAGGAGACTTAGGATGAGTCTCAAGGTCAGAGAGAGGAGGATTGGGTAAGGTTGGAGTAGTAGGTGGTAGAGCGAGATGCGATGGTGACAACTCAGGATGAGAGGATCATGAGGTTCCAGCTAGAGCTACTAGAGAGATTGTCATGATAATGTTGACATAGTGCACCTTCGATATCGACATAGGTATATCAAGGCTTTTGAGGATAGGTTGATGGGGCATCATGTTCCACTTCATGATCCTCCTACCTCCTTTGTATCTGATGCTGCTAGGTAAAGCTCTAGGTTTGGGGCTCCTTTGAGGTCACATGGGTCCTCTTGGAGGGCTTAGCTAGTGCTTAAATGCACTTTTTGTATATGAGCCTTGGTGCTCCATTGTATGTAGCCTTTTGGGAACTCATTGTACATACGATATTTCTATATACATATACATGGCTTTTACTTTTGTGTTATTTTTTTGTGGAATGAATGTTTATATGGATGATTAATGCATATTATATGTTATGGATTATTAATGCAAGTGGAAACATATGGATGATTAATGAAAGGTATGGAATACAACTGTTTTAGTGATCATTTATAGCTTAGACTTTGCTTGGTCATGTTCTAGCATTGTTGTTTAATCAGGGGTACTAGACATGGTGGCATATGACATGGATGACTCATGAAATGACACAGATATTGACATGGAGTAAGATATGGATGTTGATATGGAAGAAGATATGGATATTGATATGGAAGAACTGACTGTTTTTGTAGAGACTCAAACATACTAGTGGCATAGAACAAACTCACTAAAATTACCTAATACTTTTAGGATCAAATATGTGTGCAATGAATTCATTTAGTGAATCATGATCATGGTAATGGCTCGAGGTAATCAAGAACCAATGTATGTGCAAGTGAGTTCATTAACTCATATTGAGTAAATTTGGGGTGACTTATTATGGGTGAAACTAAGAATCTAGCTTGTTCGTATGTGCAGTCAAAGATCTCTTTAAAAGTGATGTGTCACCATGCATGAGCATACTCCACTACCATTCAAGCGTCTATAGCTTTGGTGGAGGCTGACTCCATAGTGCAATAATTTTGATCTTTTAAGTTTTGGGGATGACTACCTAACTATCTAACTGGAAATGTAGTATGATCCTTACAACCCAATGATTAGTGGTGTGTGATGAAATATTTAGAGCTTTGGGGAATCAAATTCTCAACCTAAGTGTGATGAGAATTGTACCCTATCCTTACTACTCTATCTTTTGAATTTGGAAGCAACTATGATAGTGGTGAAAACCACTATTTTTGTGGACTATGTTGCATGATGGGACAGGCAAGGATTACCATTTTCACTTTGAGGTTCAAACCAAGTATGGTGTTATCCCTCTTTGATACAAGATGCTTTTAAGATTGTAAATTGTGGTTGGTTCAACAATGTTTTGGAGTCAATTCCCAAAACTCAAGATTTTCTTAGTGAAGATGTGTAATGGTCCTAAAAAGAACTCGACATGTATTTGTGGTTTGTTTAAAACACTAGGAGTGGTTGAGTGACCGAAAATACCTAAGAATTATGGAAAATAAAATGGGAATAAAATGTATGAAACACAATTTTTTGAAATGGATTGTATGCAAATGCAATGCAATATTTTTTGAATGAAATATATACAAATGAAATGTAATGTTTTTGTGTATTAGCCATGTATACATACATATATATAAATCACATTATGCATAAATTGCTTTCAATTGTTTAACATTAAGGGGTTTAGATTCTTCCTCTCCCTCTAAACTAGCAAGCCTATAAGTACCTTTACCCACTTTTGAGTGATGTATGGACCCAACCAATTAGCCGCGAATTTATCATGAAGATGCGTCAATGCATTGGTATTTTGTTGATTTTATTTAAGGATAATATCTCCTACTTGGAATTCACATAGATGAACTTTGGCATTATAATTATGCTTTAGGCAGTATTGATAAACTTGTAAATGATCTAAATCATTGACTCACCTTTTATCAAGAACTGTGAGTTGGTCAAGACATTCTTGTCTAGGAGTATCATCATCTATGAATTCCTACAAAGAAATTCACAAGGAGGGGATCTCAAGCTCGAGAGGCATGATTGTTTCGACTCCATAGACCAATGAAAATGGTGTTGCCCCAGTAGGCATGTGAATGCTTGTTCGATAAGCCCATAATGCCAAGGGAATTTTTGTATGCCAATCTCTATGATTTTTTTTAACGAGTTTATTGATAATAGTAATTAAGGTCTTGTTGGTAGCCTCAATTTGTCCATTAGCTTGTGGGTAATAAGGAGTCAAGAAACTATGTTGGATGTTATATTTCTTGCATAGTGCTCGAACATCCTTGTTCTTGAAAGACTTGCCATTGTCAAAGATGATTTTTGAGGGGATACCAAAATGACATATGCTATGGTGAAGTATAAACTCCACAATTCTAGGTCCTATCATACTGGTTAGAGGAATTACCTCAACCCACTTTGTGAATTATTCAGTGGATGTGATAATGAATGTATGTTATCCCAAGGAAGGAGGTAAAATATTTTGAATTAAATCAAGACCCATTGTGAAAAGGGCCAAGGGCTTTGAATAGGCTATAAAGCTTGTGATGGCACATGAGTTAAATTAGCACGTTTTTGACATTTCTTACAATGTTTAACATAAGTGCAATAGTCACGTTCCATGGTGGGTCAAGAATAACCTATGCATAAAATATGCTTTGCGATGGCCATCCCACTAAAATGACCAGCGCAAGTACCATCATGAGATTAAACTATGGATCTTTGTGCCTCACTAGACTTGATACAATGGAGGAGGACTCCATCCTAACCAAGTTTATACAACACGTCCCCAAGAGAACAAAACAAGCTACTTTTTGATTGAAAATGTGTTTAGAAGTTTGACACATGTCATATGAGAGTGTTCCAATCTTGAGAAATGCTACTATTTGGCTTGACCAAGGCTCATATGGATCCGACTAGATGAAGCAAACGACATTTTCATCCTTAGATTCAACACGAACAATTACAGATTTAGAGACCATTGAAATAATAAGGGGTTGTACCTCTCGTAAGAAATATTTTGGAATCAGTGATCCAAGGGAGGCCATTGCATCTACAAATCTATTATTCAAACATGGGAAACTATTGATTTCATACCATTCAATGTAGAGAGCAATTTCATTGCTACTTCATGGTAAAGTTTAATGGTAGTTTATTTGCATTGGTATTCTCCATTGATTTTCTTGACAAAAGTTGAGAATCACCAAATATCATAATACACTTTATACCCATAGCTATAGATGATTAAAGACCTAAGATTAAGGCTTCATACTTTGTAGTGTTATTTGTGCATTGGAAGTCAAGCTTGAATGATAAGGGGATAGGTACCCCATGGGGTGCATGAAACACAACTCTAGAACCTTGACCTTTCTCGTACTTAGAGCCATCAAAGAATAGTGTGATATCAATGTCTTCCTCCACAATGACATCTTCTTCTTGTTTAGTGACGGTAAATACTGAATCATCTAGGAGCTCAATAATCAAAGGATGATCACTAGGTAGTGGAGCTTCTGCAAGTTGATCAGCTATGACTTGACCTTTAATGGATTTTTGGCTAATGAATTCCAAGTTGAATTCAGTAAGAAGCATTATCCATTTAGTGGTGCAGGTGTTATTGTAAGTGCGAGACATCATATAACATAGAGGATTTTCTCTAGCTATGACATATGTTGTGTGACTAAGCATGTAGTGTCAAAGTTTCTTAGTGGTAAAAACCACTGCTAAGCACAATTTTTCTACATAAGTGTATCTGGTTTCATAGCTTACCAATGTTCGACTAATGTAATAGAAAACTTGCTTTCAATTTTCTTCATTATTTTGTGCAAGCATTGTCCCTAATGCAAATTTCGTTGCTGAAACATAAATATAAAATGAGACCCCGGAACGAGGAGGAGCTAAGACTAGCGAAGAAGCTAGGTATTGCTTAATGTCATCAAAGGCTTTTTGACATTCATCTATCCAAGAAAATGGTATCCCATTTTGTAGTAGGTGATTGAATGGCCGCATTTGTATCCAAGAAAATGGTATCCCCTTTCATGGCATGTTCCCCACTCCTGAAATGGCTGCTTGTGCTTATGACGTGGCTGCTTTCAACCTCTAGAGCCCCTATGCTTAGTTGAATTTTCCCGAGTCAGTTTCCTTGCTGCATCACAATGGCGACAACCATTCCGACCACAATGGAGACAAACGATCTATATGGGATCCTTGACTCTTCACCTGTTAACTTTATCATTCTCGTAAATTGTATATGTACTGAATTGTACTGAATTTAACCAGTATTACATCCAATATTTTTTATGCAGATCTGTAAATTCAAATTCTGAGGGCATATTCACGTCATTCAACGTTTTGAGGAGAAGTTGAACCAATTTTGATTGCATAGAAATTGAAAAGAATGAAGCAGTATTGGGAATCGTCGTGATACGAGCCGCTCTATTTCAGTCGGTTATCCACTGTCGTGACACGACCCGCTCTATGTCAGTCGGTTATACAAGATGAGAGAGTATACAAAAACCTCAACTTGAGGAGGGCCCGGGTTTTACATTGCTGATATTCCTGAAGATGTGACGTAGGCAGGTCAAATCGAGGAGGACAAACTATAACGTGTTCAAAACTGAACAAAAGACCTTGGTCGGCCTAAGTAGATTCGGAAGACTTTCTATGTAAATTTTTTTTTTTTTTTTTTATATACTTTTGTATTTTAAATGAATTTGTAGAGGCCCACGTTGGTCTGTCAATAGAATATCACCTTTTTTTATACTCTCCAGCTTGCCAGTTTGACTTGGGTGCACATTAGAGTATACAACATAACTTTGGTTTTAAACTAGAGATTACACTTTGGTTTGATTAAGTAGATTGGTAAGTGGAGGTGTAGTTGGACACTTATCAAGAGATTTAAGTTCAAATTTTGGGGGAAGTCAACATTTTGCAAAGGTAGTAGTCTGCTCAGAACCCTCCCTTTGAGTGCACACTAGATTGACGACAACGGTAAAAACCCGAGCTACATGTGGTTTCCATTTCATGCCGGATCAACGACAACGAGATATATAGGCTTGATGTTGGGTCAACAACAACGAGACAAATAGGCTTGTTGAAAGCAGTCATTGTGGTCTGAACCCTACACTTATCAATTACTAAAAATAATAACTGTAACCAACTCCCATAGTAATCAAAAATATATATATAATCTTATTGTTTTAAATTGTTGACACATCTTCTATTATTATTTACAAATATAAGACTATCAATTTTTTTTAGAAGATCAGTGTGATGTTTAAAAAATTATTGACACATCTTCTAATAGAACTCCAATATTTAGTTTTTCTCACATGCATGTGGTGAATGTTTAAACCTCTCACTTTTAAATTAAATAAAAAATTATTGGCACATTTTTAAATAGAATTCCAATCTTTAGCTTTTCTCACATGCAAGTGGTGACTTTTTATTTTATTTTATTTTTAAAGTAATACATATGCAAATGGTTAAACCTCTCACTTTAAAATTAAATAAAAAATTATTGACACATATTTTAATAGAACTCCAATCTTTATCTTTTTTTCACATGCAATTTTATTTTATTTTATTTTAAAAGTAATATGTGTAATAGGTGATATAACTATGGGTCACACTCCCTATGGGTACAGGGACAAGAGTTTCATTTCCCATAATTCAAACTAAGGTCGTTAAAATGAAACTTCTCCCCATGGGTATAGCAGCAAGGGATTTGTTTCCCATAATTTGAACTAAGGTCATTAAAATGAAACTTCAATGACATACAGTTAGGGTGTTTGGCATACACCAACACTATACTTGAATTTAAAAAATATGTATCCCAAATAAAAAAAATTAATATAATACTATATTTTTTAGAGGATTGATTATTATTGTTTAAAAGGACGTGATGTTTAAAAGGGATTGTAGAATTTTCAAAAGCAAATCTGAATATCATATTCAAGTTTCGAACCTTTTTTTAACTCTTATAGATATTTAAAAGTATAATGTTTATTATAAAAAGTTACTATAAAAAAATATGTATAGATATTTTGGTTAGAAAATTTAAATATACAATTGAATGCTATTTCATTGTTATTTCCTACAACGAAGCTAACACAAAAATTCATTAGTCAAAAAATCAAATAAATTAAAATCATATTTTTTCAAAGTTGTTGATAAATTTTGAAATAATAATATCACTAAAAAATACAAAACAGTCATGCATTTTATGGAGGATTGGTTGTTCCATTATTTGGTGAAATTTGTTGCTTGAAAGGGTTAATAAAGTTTTCAAATAAAAATTTCAAAATCACATCTAAGTTTCGAATCATATTGATGTATCTCTTGTAAAATATTTGTAGGCATGTTGATCATCATAAAATATCTACTCTAGAAAAAAGGGCTATAAGCTTTTTGGTTACATGATTTAAATAAATATATATATATATGTGTGTGTGTGTGTGTGTGTGTGTGTGTGTGTGAGGGTCATCATAGTAAGGCATTGTACCTATGTGAAGGTTTCTTACCAATGTGAAGGTATTCTACTAGTACGAAAGTGCCATACTAGTGTGAAGGCACTATACCAATGTAAAGGTATCATACTAGAATAAAGGTATCATATAAGTATGAAGGCATTGTACTAGCATGAAGATTTAATACCAATGCAAAGGTAGTATACTAGTATAGAGGTATTGTAACAATACAAAGGCACTATTATATAGTAGTATTCTCATGTAGGGATTTCATAGTCTTGTAGCACCTTTGTCTTATACCTATAAAAAAAAGGACCTGTGATCAAGAAACTAAAATTTTATGATGAGAGTTAAGGGTTTTGTCTAGATTCTCTTGGAATCCTAATATCCCTAGGTTGGGGGATTAGACTCTAGTTCCTTTATGGTACATGATTAATAAATTATAAAATATCAAATGCATGTGAACGTGGAAATGTTGATCCAAATTGTAAGAAAAAAGATAAGGTGAGGAATGGATTCACCTAGCTAATATGTTGTATTGCTTGCTTGGTTGCTTATGCAATATTTTAGCCTAATTTTCCTTGACGATTCCTTTTCAATGTCCTTGCCTATGCCCAAGTGTGTTATCCTAGGGAGATTTGGCCTCACCAATGCAAAACATGTGGATGCAACTCTAATAGCAAAAACCTAAGAACAAAAATAAAAGAGACAAAAATGATGGACCATTCCATATTGATTGAGAAAATATTCATTATAACCCTTTGTGACTCCTCCAAGGGTGATTTTATATAATACCCCACACCCTTAGAGGATCTATCACAACATCACATAGGAGGATGAGCTATTATATTTTTCAAGGGGAGGTGGTTTGGGGGCAATTTAGAATTCAAGGTAGGGGTATAGAGATGATCAAGAGTTGGATATCTTCATTGGTAGTGGCATTACTTTCATTATGTAGTTAACTACTCTAATTTATAGTCAATCAAACTAGTTAGAAAATTAGAGATGTGCTTGATAAGGTCATGGGAGAGATCTATAAGAAGTGAATAGTAATGAAGAGTTACACATTTGAGAGTCAATTTTTAGTGGTATTGTTGCAATGGTTCCATGGGAGTATGGACATGCCATAAAAAATTATGTACAAAACTTATATAAGCATCATATGGAATTTTATATGGAACTCATGGAAGCATACAATGCCTATGTTCTATATATATTTTTAGGTCAACTTTGAGTTCTAATGTGGGCATGTTTATACTCGATGGAAAGCTCATATAGAATTTTTTCCAATGATATTATTGTTTCAGGGTTTTGTGAAGGTTTAACAATGTTTCATAATTATTAAAGTTGATGTCACTTTTTGTCTTGAATTCGAGTACAAAAGGGGTCAATCATCATTATCACTATAAGTAACCCTTAATAAATAATCATTTGTATAATTAGTGTGAATAAAATGTGAAATATTAGGGTGCACACAAATGCCCACCTTCTATTCCATCTCGCTCTCTATCTATCTATCTATCTATATATATATATAGATAGTTTACTATTATTATATTTAATTTGCTTCTATATTTTTGTATATGATTGTGGTTGGTGCATGTTTTAGAATGTTTCTAGAAGGTATTTTGAGTTTAGAAATAGAATTAAAGTACAATTCTAATTAGTATAAAATGAAATCTCCTTGGCGATTGAAGATACAAGATGTAAGTTCTTTTGAAAATTTTAAATTTTCAAATGTGCTTGACACAAACCATTTTCCACTAAGTTTTGGTTCCATTTCATAACAAACATGCATGCATTATACACTAGTATTATCACACACCTCTTTAAATTCAAGTACTACATCAAATGGGCATGCTTATAAGGATAGCAAATAGGTAGAGGCACTCAAAGGCAAATGGGAGAATGTGGTTTTGAATCCCATTTACATTTTTATTTATATCTCTTCAATTTTTCACTCTCTCCCCATCTTGAGTAATTTTTTTCCAACCCTCATTTGCATTAGAGAGAGTGGAACAATGATAGAATCACTAGCTTCTAAGGTAAGAGAATAGGTTGAAAACTTTGGGATTTAGCTATTGTAAGTGGAAAATTTTGATAAGGTGGGCATACATGCTAAAATATAAATCATGCAACTTCCCTCTAGCCTAATATAATGGTACAAATATTAGTTCTATTTATTTCTATGATGAGATTGTTAGTTTAAATCCTGGAAAAAACCTTTTTTATGCATAGTCTCTCCTCAATGACACGTCAATATAAGATCTTCCTTTCCTCAAAATTAGTCCTATCTCTATTATATTTGTGAATAGGTCAAATATATTCCTTTTTATGGTGATATTATTAGTTAAAACCCTATAAATATCCTTTTCTATATAAAATCACTCCTCAATGACACATCAAGAGAGCCCTCTCTTCACACTTAGTCTAGTCTCCATCATGTAGTAGTTGGATGGATCCCTTAATGTGTATGGGTCAATGATTTTATCCTCACAAGAAACTAATTTTTAATATTTTTTTCTATATTTTGAAGGAATGCATATTTGTTATGTGGTAAAAATATTCTCTTCATTTGCACTAGCACTGTTGGCATATTCGCTGGTAAATAAATTTTTGCTAGGGTGAGATTGTTAGTTTGAATCCTGGAAATATCATTTTTTGTGTACAATATCTCCTCAATAACACAAAAATAGAGGATCTTCCTCTCCTCATGCTCAGCGCACTATCCATTATATTTTTTTATAGGTTAGATCTCTTCCTTTCTATGGTGATATTATTGGTTCAAACCCTAGCAATAGCTTTTTCTATAGATAATCTCTCCTCAATTACACATCAAAGGAGTCCTCTATTCACACTTAGTATAGTCTCCATCATGTAGTGGTTGGATGATTCCCTTATTGTGTATGGGTCAATGATTTGATCCTTACAAGAAAATTATTTTGAAGACATTTTTCTACCATTTTAAGGAAGGCATGTGTTATGTGATAACAGGCCTCTCTTCATTTCCTTCTAGCCTAATGTAATGGTACAACTATTAGTTATATTTCTTGATAGGGAAAGATTTTTAGTTTGAATCCTATAAATATATGCACAGTATCTCCACAATGACACATCAAGAGTGGATATTCCTCTCCTAACACTTAGTCCAGTCTCCATAATATTTATGTATAGTTCAAATCTCTTCATTCCTATGTTGAGATTATTGGTTCAAACCTTGTCAATATCCTTTTCTATAGATAATATCTCCTAAATGACATATCAAGAGATTCATATATTCACACTTAATCTTGTATCCATCATGTTGTGGTTGTATGGATACCTTATTGTGTATGGGTCAATGATTTGATCCTCAGAAGAGACCTTTTTTGAATAATTTTATTCTACCATTTTAAGGAAGGTATATTTATTATGTGGTAAAAGGCCTCCATTTATTTCCACCAACACTCTTGGAATATTGGTTGGTAAATAAATTCATTAAATATAGGTTTGAAGTTCAAAACTTGACACTAATATTTTTTTCTTTGATTCAAGGTATGCATTCAACACTATCTTTATTTGAAGTCTTTCTATCAATTTCTTAAAAGTGTATATCATACATTAGTCCACTCATTCACTTGAACATAGGAAAGTTATGGTTTGATCCTCATTTAATTTGAACCTTTAATAAATGTATGTGTGTGTGTATATCTATCCAGCCAAAGTAGTTAACTTGTCAATCCATGATTCATCAATTTAAAAAGCAGTATCAAATTTTATTACACCATGTAAATGGATTTGATTCAAAAAAAAAATTCTAAGGTTTGACAATTGGATTTTATCATATGATTTAAGTAGTAATGTATCAAATATTTTGAAGGCCATAACTATTGCATACAAAAGCATTTAGAGTATTGCATAGTTTTTCAATCTCTATGTAGTGATGAAATCAATTTATAGAATTTCTACAATTCTATGTGGGAGTTGTGTGTGAAATAAATTCTTGTTAGATATTAATGCTTCGAATGATTGTATTATGGCAATTAAGGGTATTTGAGTACATATAATACCTATTTTAAGCATAATAAACCCTTATGGTTGATGCAAGGTAAGTCAGATCAAATAATAATCAAATTAATCTAGCTGAACATTAGGTTTAAGACTAATGTTTATATAATACAATGAATAGTAAACCTAACTAATTCCCCACTAACCAAGCTAACAAACGCGTTAGGTTAGGTGGAGAGTTAGGTTTAGGATTGACTACCCTAGGATATTTAGGCTAGTTACAATTAGATATTTAGGACAGTAAATATCTATATGGTAGAAACTAAAACAATAAATGTAGTAATAAATCCTAAGTAGTGTAATGCAATACACTAGATTATTTTACCTAGTGGATTAATTGGTAAGTATCCCAAGTAATGGAATATTACTCTAACATCCCCCCTTATTACATTATTTGGGTAATACATACATATCCCTCTATACAAAAATATTTGGGTGAAGTATATAACTACCCCAATACAGTGAAGAAGATGTTGATTTGCTGGATCGTTGCTCTGTCACAGTACTCTGGCTACTCCTAAGCAAAAAGTGGGTTATTCCTCACTTTGTCTTCATGCCAACAAATGTCCTTATGGTAATAACATCATCCAAACCGAATTGCATGGGTAACCAGCCGCTGCAATCGCTAGGTGTAGTAGAATAGATCACTTCATACAAGGTTCATTCATTTACAATATGAATTTGCAAAATATAAGGTAGTTGTGTTTCATGCACCCTTATAAGTCGTCTTCCCTATTTACAAAAAATAGTGAAGAAAAGAAATGGATATCCCCCCTCAATTGCAAAAAGTGTGCAACGCAAGAATGTTGTGAAGGATTTTACAAATATTGCCTCCTAGACAATTGTACATCACAAAAAATTGCTCCTCTTGTTACAAGTACTTCAAACACATAGAATTTGCTATTTATGAAGCCTAAAAGAGGTACAAGCAACCCTTATTGCAAGGTCTTCAAACAAAAAACTTATGCTATTTATGAAGCCTAAAATAAGAGTGAGAGAAAATGGTGCTTTTGCCCAAGGGACACATGTGTTTTCCCTCTACAAAACTGTTTTGGCAATTTAGCACTCCTTGTGCTATCTTTGAACCAGAAACAAAATCAGAATGAGACACTTCACAAGAAACATGGCTTATGTGATGTGCCTTTGCCATTTTAGTTTTGCTTGTTTTGAAACCAACACTGAATGGTGTCTTGGTTGTCATTTTTACAATTTGTGCAAAACTATGCTTTCTAGGCAATTTGATCAAAAAAGTTCACCATTTTGTCCTTTCTTATTGTAAGTACTTCAAGCATGATTGCTATTATGAAGTCTAAAATAAAAGGGTTAATGTTGATGACTTGGTATTTTCTGATTGCCTTTACAAGTTTGATTTCCATTTTATTAAAATCTATGTTTGAAGGAATAAAACAATTATCCCCCCTTAGTGCAAAGGATTGCAACTTTTAAGGTTCCTTATTTTCAAAAAAACTTGTTCTTTATTTTGATTACCCTAAAAGAGTACCAAAATATAATTCACTCAAACAAATATTTAATGGCACCTGCCTTAACACCCTTCAGAAGGATGAGAAGTTGGAGGAAATTAAGCCAAACAAATAAGAGTGAATTATGGGTTTTGTTGATTTAGGAGAGAATATCAAGTAATTTTAGGCTATAAATCTATGCAAGGATTTACACAAATTTGTGAAATTTGGGGGTTTAGTGTGTTCTTGATTCTATGACTTATAATTGCAAAAGAAATAATGCAATAATCAAATAAGAATGCCCACAAAATCCTTATCACCTAGGTGTCGAATGCAATCGAAAATGCACCTAATTTTCCAATAAAGATGTCGAGTAAAATCGAAAATGCACCTTTTAATGTTTGCAACAAAATGTGTGTTTTGTGTTGTGCAAAAAAAGATATTTTTATGTCTCCTACTTTGTTTTCCAATTTTGCAAAAGAAGTACAATGTTGTGTTCTCCCCAGAATTTTGCAAAATTAACAATTTTGAGCACTCCTTCCAAGACAAGTCGACACACGACCCGCATTTGGAAGGCTTCCAAAACCAGTCGACAAACGACTTGGTTTTTTTAATGGACCCAAGGCTTCAAATTTTTCTCAAGTTTGCAAAAAAAATAGATGTGCAATTTTATGTATTATATCTCCTTGGAGAAAACAAATGCACTCTTTGAACTTTGATTTTTTTTACAAAAATTGTGTCTCCTTGTTTTCTAATTTTGCAAGAAAGAATCAAATTTCTATGATGTTGTCCCATGTGTCGCATCCATTGTCATCTTGTCGTCATCCAGTGGTTGTCCACCACATGTCTGGTATCCTCTAGGTGGCGCTTGCCACGTGTCCTGTATAGTGGTTGTGCCATGTCAGCACCTCAGGATCTATGCCCAAGGTCGGGTCAGCCTGCCACGTGTCATCGATCCGGTCACCAGATAAGTAGGGCGTGCCTACCCTCACTTTTCGGTCACCGACGGTGGGTTTCTGATCAGGTCAGAGTGGCAGTGCCATGTGCCTACCCTATATTTTCTAGGGTCTCGTGTGGTCTGTCTTCGTCAGATCATTTCAATTATCAGATTTGGCAGAGGATGTGCCTACCCTCGCTGACCGGTCTAAGTCATCAAGGATCCCCTAACACCCCAATCAGTGTCTATCAGACCCAAGGGCACTCCTACCCTCGGGTTTGAGTCCTGTCCCCGCTTGGCAGGGTGTGCCTACCCTCCTAGCTATGCGCTGGACCCACGGGGGCAACACTAGTGACCATCGATGATTGGAGGGCACTCTTGCCCTCGTAGATATTGGTCGCTCGGAGGGCTAGCTATGGTGGTCGATCGTCCTATGGCCACCAAAGGTCGCAGGAGGGTCGTTTCCCTCTATCGACCTATCAGGCCTAACAGGTCAGACAACAGAATGTTGTCAGATCTGTCGGGCCTACGGGCCTACTCCTGTGGCTGTGCTTAGTGACGTGGGCCTTTGGGCCTTCTCTTGTGGTTACGCCTGGTGATGTGGTCCTGCGGGCCCTCTCCCATGGTTGTTTGGTGATGTGGGCCTATGGTCCCTCCTAGGGATCCATGCAGGTCCTAAGGGCCAGTAGGTCCCTAGAAGACCGTGCCTGGTCCAGGTCAGGTGGAATGAGCAGAGCTCATATTAGGCCACCCAGCTGCGATGATACCAATGATGCAAGGTAAGTCAGATCAAATAATAATCAAATTAATCTAGTTGAACATTAGGTTTAAGACTAATGTGTGTATAATACAATGAATAGTAAACCTAACTAATTCCCCACTAACCAAGCTAAAAAATGCATTAGGCTAGGTAGAGATTTAGGTTTAGGATTGACTACCCTAGGATATTTAGGCTAGTTACCATTAGATATTTAGGACAATAAATATCTATATAGTAGAAACTAAAACAGTAAGTGTAGTAATAAATCCTAAGTAGTGTAATGCAATACACTAGCTTATTTTACCTAGTGGATTAATTGGTAAGTATCCCAAGTAATGGAATATTACTCTAACAATGGTCTCTTTTCTTAAAACTATAGTATATGGCTTCAACTTCTCCTTCAGGATGTAGCCTGGAACTTTTGAAGTTTTGCTACTTGTAATGATGTCTTGATTGTTGAATTCTAGAAGATAATTTATCTACTAAAATTTTGTCCTTCAAGAACCATTTCAATAATTTTATGTGAATCTAGAAAATCCCTATCTCCAAAATGTGTCTTCTTAGCTGTGAAAGACAGGCTCAAAATCTTCTTGGGTTTGGTATATTTCTTATATTTAAGTTCTCCTTCAACCTCCTTGTCAAATTATGACTTCAAACTAGACTTTATTCTTAATAATCTAAAAGTCTTGAGATCTTCAATATTCTCATTCAATATTTGGTACTCCTTGCCAAGTTCTTTTCCTTTTTGGATTTTTTTCGGATGGCAATAAGTGCCCCAATTCTTTCACTATCAAGAGCTTCTGCTTGGTAGAAAATTTATCCAATGATTTCTTCTAGGAACTCCCTCGATGATTTATTTTAATTCTATAATAAGGCTCTCCAAGCATTTTTTCCTTGAGATCTATCCAAGGCATTCTCCTTATTTCTCCTTGAGACCTCTCCAAGGTATTCTCCTCATATCTTCTCTGGGATTCTTAATGAGACCTTTCCTTCAACTTTCTACTATAGAAGTGTTGGCAATGAGATCTCCTCCACAGATCTCTAAAATCTAGAACGAGACCTTGATAGTCCCTCTTGATCTCTTCCAAGACTAGATTTTTTTTCAATTAGATCTTTGTAGGTCTCTTTATCTTCTTTTGAATAAGTCTTCAATCTGTAGTTGTAACACCCCAAAAACATGAAACAAGAAAACACACATACAAAAGAGAAAAATTTTATCTATAATTTTTTTGACTAAGGAGAAGGATTCATAAATCCTCACCCAACCTTAGACCAACTTACTATTTGACATTCCCTAAGTTTCTCAAAAAATATACCACTCAAGATTCCCTTTATGCAAGTCCTTATACGTAAGCCTATCTTATGTTAAGCATATAAGTCCATCTCTCTCATCAGTATTGATGAGCTATACTTACCACCTTTGATAATTAGAAGGTGTACACATATATTCATATCCAAATAAGTTGTTATATGTGGTATGCTACGTGTACTGTAAGCTAAGCTATCGATCTTGTCCACTGACAAGCTATCTTAACTCAGGTACAATATTCCAAATCTAGTCACCAATCTCCCTAAGGGGATCTCAAGCCCTTAGGGTATCCTCTAAATTCACCTAGAACTTACTAATGATTCATTATTTTAATCACACAAGATCATTGAATATCTAGATACTAAATCTAACAAATTGAATTATCCATCAACAAGAATAATCAAAGCATAAAAAAAACAATCATCAAATAGGCATACATTAAATATTTAAATGCAATTTATTGAATAAATAAGTACTAAACATAGTAGTTGCAATATCCATTTAGTAAATAAGTATGGTACACCCCATAATTTCCACAATAATTTACATCTATTTCTTTAGGGAAATCTCCTCACAATCTAATCTATTGCATAAATGACAAGATGTAAGGTAGAGGGCAAAATTGTGAATTGGCCCATCTCATGATTTTGACCTTCCTGCTCTTCCATCGATCAAGTGAGGATATAAGGGGATAAGGACACTCATGGATATGGATAGACATTCTTCTATATGCACTTACTTAATTCATTTCCAAATTACAACTATAAAAATAACCCAAATAATTCAACTTACTAATGCATAGTATTGATCATGGAAACTACCCTTTCCATTTCCCCCCTTAGTCAACTTGAGGGAGTCAGTCAACCATGCATCAACTCATGCACTCTATTTGCAAATAAATGAACTAACCTTCTCAACAATTAAAGTCCCATATCCTTAATTGCTAAGAACTAGGTTCACACATCTCATTACTTAAAGCAACTACCTTAATTTTAAATAAACCTTTTTCTTTATTTCATAGCATAAGTTCCCATACCCTTAAATTACAAAATAAACATCATTCATTTTATTTCATAACATAATGTCCCATACCCTTGAATTACAAAATAACCATCATTCATTTTATTTCATAATATAAGGTCCCATACCCTTGAATTATAAAACAACCATCATTCATTTTATTTCATAACATAAGGTCCCATACCCTTAAATTACAAAATAACCATCATTCATTTTATTTCATAACATAAGGTCCGGTACCCTTAAATTACAATAACCATCATTCATTTTATTTCATAACATAATGTCCCATACCCTTAAATTATAAAATAACCATAATTCATTTTATTTCATAACATAAGGTACCATACCCTTAAATTACAAAATAACTATCATTCATTTTATTTCATAACATAAGGTCCCATACCCTTAAATTACAAAATAACCATCACTCATTTTATTTCAATAAAATATACCATTTAAGTTAATGAGCAGTAAGTAGAGCTTTCACACAATCATTATCACAAAATCTATTCTTTTAAATAATGAAAAACACCTAAAGCTTCTACACCTCATTACTCTAAAACCTATCATTTAAATGATAAGAAACACTTAAATCTTCCTACACATCTGTGGACAAGAAGACAACCAACCTTCAACGGATGGGTTGACACATCCCAAAACGTGGGAGGAGACACAGGGTAGCCAAAGTTTGGTAGAAGTGGCTTCCACCTTGGCAGCACTAGAGAAAATTGTACTCACACACCCATGACACCGCTAGTCACCATGAAAAACATATAATTCTCGGTATCTACGATATCCAAGGTGACTTCCCATATATATGTGACTACAATGGGAGGGTTTACTTGTAGTTCTACTTGACTGGATTTATCATAACATACCTAGACAACTACCCATGATAGAAGCAAGGTGTTGATGCCATTACATCTATCCTTCCTATAGAGGGATGAAGACCACACTGCCAAGTAGGGATTACACACAACCTTCCAAGTAACGTAGCCACACTACCTTCATAGGGGCTACACACAATGCTCAAAGGAACGTAGTCATACTTCCATCATAGTGGCTAACATAGCATTCAAAGGATGTATCCATACTACCATTGTAGTGGCTAAATATAACACCTCAAAGGACGTACCACACTTCCATCATAGTGGCTAAACACAACACTTCAAAGGATGTAGCCATACTACCATTGTAGTGGCTAAACACAATACTTCAAAGGATGTAGCCATACAACCATTGTAGTGGTTAAACACAACACTTCAAAGGACATAGCCATACTACCATAAAAATGGCTACACATGGCATACAAAGAAACATAGCCACACTACCAAAATAGGGGCTACACACATCATACAAAGGGATTTAGCCATACTACCATTGCAGTGGCTAACACACAACATACAAAGAAACAAATAACGAAAACTCTAGATGAACCAACCTGGATTGCCTATACTACTCGCATGGATATCCGTTTCTCTTTTGTCTCCTTAATTGATTTGATCTCTTTTGTTGCTTTTCTCTACCTCGTTGCTTTGCTCCTCCTCCTCCTTGCTTCCAACCTCTTTTGTGCTTAACTCCATACGTGCCTTCTTTTCTCCTTGACCCATGTCCTTGCCTACCCGCCATTACTCCTTGACCATCTTCGATATGTGGTGGGGTGGGCATGTTTCCCCCTCTTCCCAAGGTGATTACCATAAAGATATTTCCCTTCACATCATGGTAGCTTCGCGCAACTTAACCCAATTGGGTATTCAAAGGGCAACCCGACCCATTCAGTCGAGTTTCGTCTTGTCACATTTACACCTTAGGTTGATCATTGGGTGAGCAACGACTTCTTAGATATGCCATGGTAAATTCCTTACCTTGGGGCTTCAAAATAATTGCATCGATTTTATTATTTTTATATTTCAAGGAAAGTTCTCCACTAACAATCGTTTGGTAAATTGATTACTTCTTGCTTGCTAGTGCTATTGAATAAATCAATCCTTTTATTAAAAATAACATCTACCAACATCTTTTAAAATGACCAATTGCTCATCATTTTTTTAATGAGATATTTGCTTAAAATAATTATTAATTTTAAATATATTCTTGTTTTTAAATAAAATCAAAAATTTATTTAATCAATGTCTTTTTTATTTTTAAATAAATTAAACATTTATTTAAACAGTATATTTTTGTTTTTTTAAATAAATCAAACATTTATTTGAACAAATATCTTTTTGTTTTTTTTAAATAAATCAAACATTTATTTAAAAAATATATTTTTGCTTTTTAAATAAATCAAACATTTATTTAAACAAGCACACATAAATTTGTGAAGGTAAACTATTTACTCCATGCTCACTAATTATCAAGATTAATAATGTTGAAGTAAAATACAATCAGGCAAGTGCATCAAAAAAAGAGGGAGTCTTTTCGTCAATCGAATCACCTATATCAGCCTCTAGAACTTACGATAGCTACTAGGCCATAAGTTCGGGGCTCAAGGTGGTAAGATATTGATGATTATCCCTAAATGAATGCATACTTATATGAAGGTATCTATCTATGTCACCTTCGAGTTACCTTATCATCATATCCCCTTCCTTAAGTACTCTCATATCTGATGGATGACTCAATTCCTTCCACTCTTGAGCGCACCTAATCCTACACAATGGAAATTTATTAACATCTTCACTATCTATTTATTATTGTGAGGTTGCTTAATTGCACACAATCAAGTATTAGTCACATTTGTTAATACATTATTTTTTTCATGTTCAAAGGTCCATATGGGAGGTTCATGATAGTAGTAAGGCTACTCTGGCCTTTTTCTTGTCTTCTACAATCTACAAATATTCAATCTTCTATGGATATCACCAGCCTCCAATCTTCTAGGACTCTTCTTTGAAGTCTCTTCCTTGAATCTGGAACAAGGCTTTTGTGGCCTTTTATTTTGTAACTTGCAAGTCTGAAACAAGACTTCCTTCAAGTTCCTAAAATCTCCTTTTCTTGCAACAAAACAATAGGATGAAAATTTTAAATCTCTCAATGACGAATCTTCACTAGTTGATTTTTCAATATAGTGGAATGAATGTTGATTCCTAGTCTTCACAAGTTTTTTTATAATTTTGTAGAAAGACTTTAGCCAAATGCAATCTCAAAAATTCTGGAACTAAGATTTGCTTCTCCTCTCTATCTCTCTTATGGCTCTCCCTATTCCTATCTAAACCTACTATAGCTCTGATACCACTGTTAGATTTTGATTAATTCTGCTATGGGAGATAGCAATCACAAGATGCAGAAAGATAATAAAGTTTAGGAATGACACTAAAATATGATATTAATAGAACTCACAAAAATATGGAACTGAATACAATAGATAGAAACCTACTCTACCAATGCATGCTGAGAGCAATGCACTCACACACTCAATATTACTCTATTCACTATGGGCATTTCTATAGAAAATATGTAACTTTGTCCTTACTCTTCCTAACTACCATTCATATGAATCATGTATAAGTGGACTCCTTGCACATTTACATTATTGCACATTGACACTTGTGCATTTATTGATTCTACCCCAAGTAACTCCTAATCTAATAATGTACCCAAGGTGGTACATTGATATGTACCTAAATAATGTAATATACTCTAACATGTCCTCCTAGATTATGAAATACACATTGTAACACTATCATTTTTCCTCTTGTCATTCCTTGTTAATTTTATTTTATGCATGTGGGATCTTTTTTTGTTATTTGGTTTTCTCATGCATTGATTGATCGCATCCTTTCCTTGTTACAATTAGAATAATTTTTTTTTGTTTCCTCATACCCTAAACTATAAATTTCTACATTTTTAATTTCAGCATTTTAATTTGTGCATTTATTTTCATGGAATTAACTTAGATTAGTTAAATTTAGCCAAGCCAAAATTCATAGGCTGAGAAAGGCACACTCCCATTTCTTCCATTTTATTGAAATCAAATTGTGAGTACATAAAAGTTAGATCCTTTTATAATTCAATAGAATTACCATACCTCAAGGTTAGTCCATCCCTATTCGCAAAAAAATATTTTAAGCAAATAATTAAATAATTGAATCAAATACCTTAATTAACAAATTTTATGGTATACACAAACTATCATATATAATTTCAAACTACATCATAATAAATTATCTTATAAAATATGATTGTCTGATAAAATAACTTATCTAATAAACTAAACTTGCACATAAGAAAAAATACAATCTTTATAATTAATATCTATTTTTAAGCCAAATAAATTATTAATAATTTCAATACTTTGATACTATAAACATACAATTCAAGACCTCAGGTAAGCCTCGACCTTTTCTTTCAATGAGAATAAAATATTTGACCCCATATAAAAATACTAGTTAAATTATGATAAACCCCATATAAAAATGCTAGTTAAATTATGATAAACCCAATATTGGATCTCATGCTAAGCATGTGTTCCTATGATAAAAGTTATATAGAAATAAAAATACTAGTTAAATTATGATAAACTCATTACTGGATCTCATGCTAAGCATGTGTTGGAATGATAGAAGTTGGATCTCATGCATGTGTTGCAATGACAGAGACGCATGAGTAAAGGCCAAGCATCAGCAGATAACTTTTAGACCCAATATGTAAAAGGCACGACACCAAATTATGATTACATTTAGACTCAAACTATAGCTCAACACAATAATACTTGATTATTCATGTTTATTAATAAATGGAAAATAAAAACGTATTAAGCTGTTTGAATCAATATTATAAAGTGAGTTGGTAGAGTTGAAACCTAAGAAAAGGGTTCAATTAGCTAGTGAGCTTTTGGTGGTTAACTTTTTGATAAGCACGTTTGTAACTTAATTTCATACCTTCAATGATTTAAAAAAAAAAAAAAAACAATGCATCCGTATCCGCATCAACATCATCTGCATCAATGCCAATGACAATTACAGTGCCAGTGGCAGCACCTTCTAGAGACTTTTCTTTGTTTAATCTCTTACTTTTAAATTAAATAAAAAATTATTGATACATGTTTTTAAATTTTTATTTTATTTTATTTTTAAAGTAATACGAAGTACAATAGTTGATATAAGTAAGGGTCATACTTCCCATAACAACAAGGGCTTCCCTTCCCATAAATTGAACTAAGGTCATCAAAATAAAACTTCAATAATATACCGTTAGGGTGTTTAACATACACCAAAACTAGTGCTTGAATTTAAAAAATATGTATCACAAAATAAAATTTCATTTTCTATATATATTTGAAATAATGTTATTATTTACAAATATAAGATTGTATTTTTTTTTAGAGGATTGATCTTATTATTGTTTGAAAGGATGTGATGTTTAAAAGGGATTATAGAATTTTCAAAAGCAAATCTGAATATCATATTCAAGTTTTGAATCCTACTTTTAACTCTCTTATAAATATTTTTAAAAGTTACTATAGAGAAAAGAAGTATAGATATTTTGGTTAGAAATTTTAAATATACAATCGAGGGTTATTTCCTCCAATGAAACTAACATAAAGATTCATTAGTCAAAAAATAAAATAAATTAAAATCATATATTTATTTCAAAGTTATTGATAAATTTTGAAATAATAATATCATTTGAAAAAATAAAATAATCATTCGTTTTATGGGGATTGGTCTTTCCATTACTTGTTGAAATTTGTTGCTTGAAAGGGTTAGTAGAGTTTTCAAATACAAATCTCATAATCACATCTAAGTTTAGAATCATATTGATGCCTCTCTTGTAGAATATTTGTAGGCATGTTGATCATCATGAAATATCTACTCTAGAAAAAGGGCTACAAGATTTTTGGTTGCATGATTTGAATATATATGAGGGTCATATAAAACAATTGAGTTAACTAGATATATCCTTAAATTATTTTATGAGGGTCATCATAGTAGTGCTAAATCATCGTAACTATGTGAAGATGTCGTACCAATATGAAGGTATTCTACTAGTATGAAAGTGTCATACTAGTATGATTATACCAATGCAAAGGTATCATACTAGAATAAAAGCATAATATAAGTGTGAAGGCATTGTATTAGCATGAAGATTCCATACCAGTGAAAATGTATTATATTAATATAGAGGTATTGTAACAATACAAAGACACTATTATAGAGTAGATTTCTCATGTAGGGATTTCATAATCTTGTAGCACCTTTGTCTTGTACCTACAAAAAATAGGACATGTGATCAAGAAACTAAAATTTTGTGATGATAGTTAAGGGGTTTGTCTAGATTCTCTTGAAATCCTAATATACTTTGGTTGAGGGATTAGATTGTGGTTCCTTTATGGTAAATTAATAATAAATAAAAAATATCAAATGCATGTGAACATGGAAATGTTGATCAAAATTGTAAGAAAAGAGACAAGGTGAGGAATGGATTCACCTAGCTAAGATGTTGGATTGCTTGCTTGGTTTCTTATGCAATAATTTGGCCTAAATTCCCTTGATGATTCCCTTTCAATACCCTTGCTTATGACCAAGTGTGTTCTCCGAGAGAAATTTAGCCTCACCAATGCAAAACATGTGTATGCAACTCTAATATAAAATACCTAAGAACAAAAGTAAAAGAGACAAAAATTTGATTGAACATTCCATATTGATTGAGAAAAGATTCATTCTAACTTTGTGTGACTCCTCCAAGAGTGATTTTATAGAATGTTCCACACCCTTGGAGGATCTATCATAACATCACATAGGAGGATGAGATATTTTATTTTGCAAGGGAAGGTGGCTTGGAGGGGTGATTTAGAATTCAAGGTAGGGGCATAGATATTATCAAGAGTTAAATTGGTAGTTGCATTCCTTTCATTAGCTAGTTAACTATCCTAATTGCCAGTCAATAAAAATAGTTAGAAAATTAATGATGTGCTTGATAATATCATGGGAGATATCTACAATAAGTGAGTAATAATGAAGAGTTACACCTTTGAAAGTCAATTTCTAGTGGTATTATTGCAAAGGTTCCATGGGAGTATGGACATGCCATAAAAACATTATGTACAAAGCTTATATAAGCATCGTATGGAATTTTGTATGGAACTCATGAAAGCATACAATGCATATGATCTATATATATTTTTAGGTCAACTTTGGGTTATAACATGGGTATGTTTATACTCGATGGAAAGCTCATTTAGATTTTTTTCCAATGATACTATTTTTTTGGGATTTTGTGAAGGTTTAAAAATATTTCATAATTATTAAAGTTGATGTTGCTTTTTGTTTAGAATTCAGGTACAAGAGGGGTCAATTATCATTATCACCATAAATACCCCTCAATAAATAATCATTTGTATAATAAGTGTGAATAAAATGTGAAATATTATGGTACCCATAAATGTCCACCTCCTATTCCATCTCTCTCTCTCTCTCTCTCTCTCTCTCTCTCTATATATATATATATATATATATATATATATATATAATTTACTATTGTTATCTTTAATTTACTATTGGTGCATGTTTTAGAATATTTCTAGAAGGTATTTTGAGTTTAGAGTGAAGAATTAAAGCACAATAGTCATTAGTAGAAAAATAACTATCCTTGGCAATTGAAGATACAAGATGTAAGTTCTTTTTAAAATTTTAAATTTTCAAATGTGCTTGACACAAACCATTTTCCACTAATTTTTTATTCTCTTTCATGGAAAACTTGCATGCATTATACACTAGTATTATCACACCCCTCTTTAAATTCAAGTACTACATAAAGTGAGCATGCTTGTAAGGATAGTAAAGCAGTAGAGGCACTCAAAGGTAAATGGGAGAATATGGTTTTGAATCCCATTTGCAATTTTATTTATCTCTCTTAAAGTTTTCACTCTCTCCCCATTTTGAGTAATGTTTTTCCAACCCTCATTTGCATTAGAGAGAGTGAAACAATGATAGAGTCACTAGCTTATAAGGTAAGAGAATAGGTTGAAAACTTTAGGATTTAGCTATTGTAAGTGGAACCTTTTGATAAAGTGTACATACATGCTAAATTATAAATCATTCAACTTCCTTCTAGCCTAATATAATGGTATAAATATTAGTTCTTTCTTTCTATATTAATATTATCAGTTTGAATCCTAGAAAAATCCTTTTTTGTGTATAGTCTCTCCTTAATGACACATCAAGAGAGGGTCTTCATTTCCTCACATTTAGTCCAATCTCTATTATATTTGTGTATAGGTCATATATATTCCTTTCTATGGTGATATTATTGGTTCAAACCCTAGCAATATCCTTTTTTAAAGAAAATCACTCCTCAATGACACATAATAGAGTCCTCTCTTCACACTTAGTCTAGTATCCATCATGTAGTAGTTGGATGGATCCCTTCATGTGTATGGTTCAATGATTTTATCCTCATAAGAAATAATTTTTGAAGATTTTTTTCTATATTTTAAAGCAAATACATATTTTTTATCTGGTAAAAGGCTTCTCTTCATTTCCACTAGCACTATTGGCATATTGGTTGGTAAAATATTAGTCTCCATCATGTACCATTTGTATGGATACATTAATGTGTATGGGTCAATGATTTGATCCTCACAAGAAACCATTTTTGAATATTTTTTTCTATATTTTGAATGAAGGCATATTTTTTATGTGTTAAAAGGCTTCTCTTCATTTCCACTAGAACTATTGGCATATTGTTTAGTAAAAAAATTAGACTCCATCATGTAGCAATTGGATGGATCCCTTAATGTGTATGGGTCAATGATTTGATCCTCACAAGAAACCATTTTTTAATATTATTTTTCTATATTTTGGAGGAAGGCATATTTTTTATGTGGCAAAAGGCTTCTTTTCATTTCCACTAGCACTATTGGCATATTAGTTGGTAAATAAATTCTTGCTAGGACGATATTGTTAGTTTGAATCCTAGAAATATGATTTTTTGTGTTTAATATCTCCTTAATGACACAACAAGATAGGGTATTCATCTACTCACACTCATCCCTATCTACATTAAATTTGGTTAAATATTAGATCTCTTCATTTCTATTGTGAGATTATTGGTTCAAACCCTAGCAATATCCTTTTCTATAGACAATATCTCCTAAATGACATGTCAAAAGAGTCCTCTATTCACACTTAGTATAGTCTCCATAATGTCGTGGTTGGATGGTTTCCTTATTGTGTATGGATCAATGATTTTATCCTTACAAGAAAATTATTTTGAAGACTTTTTTCTACCATTTGAAGGAAGGAATATTTGTTATGTGGTAAAATACCTCTCTTCATTTTCCTCTAGCCTAGTGTAATTGTACAACTATTATTTATCTTTCTTGCTATGGTGAGATTGATAGTTTTAATTCTAGCAATATGTGTACAGTATCTTCATAATGAGACATCAAGAGAGGATCTTCTTATCCTCACACTTAGTCCAGTATCCATTATATTTATGTATAGGTAAAATCTCTTCCTGCTTATGGTGATATTATTGGTTCAAACCTTGACAATGTCCTTTTTTATAGATAATATCTCCTCAATGACACATCAAGAGAGTCCTCTTTTTGCACTTAATCTAGTATCCATCATGTAGTGATTGGATGTGTCCCTTCTTGTATATGGGTCAATGATTTGATCCTTACAAGAAACATTTTTTGAAGAATTTTCTTATGCCATTTGAAGGAAGACATATTTATTATGTGGTAAAAGGCCTCTATTAATTTCCACCAACACTCTTGGCATATTGGTTGGCAAATAAATTCATTATAGGTAGGTTTCAAGTTCAAAACTTGACACTAACATTTTTTTCATTGGTTCAATGTATGCATTCAACACTCTTTAATTGAAGTCTTTCTATATGTTTCTTAAAATGGTGTATCATGCATTGGTCCACTCATTCTCTTGAAGGTATAAGGTTATGGTTTGAGCCTCATTTAATCTGAAACTTTAATAAATGTATGTGTGTGTGTATCTCTATCCAACAAAAGTAGTTAACTTGTCAATCCATGATTCACCAATTAAAAAAGTAGTATCAAATTTGATTACACCAAGTGGACGAATTTGATTCAACAATAATTTTCAAAGGTTTGACAATTTGATTTTGTCTTATGATTAAAAGTATTAATATATCACATCTTTCGAAGGCCATAACTATTGCATACAAAAGCATTTAGAGCATTGCATAGTTTTTCAATTTCTATGTAGTGATAAAATCAATTTATAGAATTGCCACAATTCTATGTGGGAGTTGTGTTTGAAATGGATTATTGTTATATATTGATGCTTAGAATGATTTTATTATGGTAGTGAAGGTTATTTGAGTACATAGCATGCCTAAATTAATCATAAGAAACCCTTAAACAATCTTACAACTATCTTGTCCTATATCATATGCATGTACCTTATGGGAGGGTGGTTATACCACTTGACATATCACATGGTCTATGATGTAATAACTCCTAACATCACCCCCTTATTACATAATAGTAAAAATTTATAATTTTCTTATGACCAAACAATAATGTCTAGGGTGATATTGGAATTTGAGAGAGAAATTACCCCATTAAAGTAGACATATTGCTTATATAATTGGATGTGTTGGATTCTATGATATTGCACTCCAAAATATATTTTCTACCAAATAATTCATTATTTAAAATACCATGAATGATATTTGTTGAATTAGTTGGTTCTCCCACTTGTTGATAATGATTGGCTTGTTCTGTAGGTTGCAATTGTTGTAAAATTTGAAGTGATTCTTTTATTCCTAGATTTATTTTCTTGAAATATTTCAAGGTTTTTAGTCCTCAAGGCATTTTTACGCTACATAATTTCTTATTCATATTTTTGGATGATGATTTCTATAATGTGTTGTATTGATCTATCTATAGATGCAGTATTGTCTTTATAATCTTCAACTATTTTCCATCTAACTAAAGTGTTTGATTTTCTATAATCTCTAGTTTCTTGTGTCTTTGCTTGTCATCTTGAATCCTTTGAAAATATTTATTTTGTAGTATTTACTTTGTTCTATTCTACTTTACCTCTATACAAAGACAACAATGAAATAGTCCTTGGATATTCATGTTAAAATATTTCTTCAAATATTTCTTTGTGGCTAGAATAATTTAAAAAAAAATTAATATGGTAGTAAAATTATCTTCATATATTTTAACGATTAAAACTTCCTTTATTTTCCTTTTGAGGTACAAAATTTGACCATGTATGATATATTCATTCTTCTTTTCATACAAAAGGTTGAATCTGGTGTATTGATTTCATATTTCCATTGCTATCTTTGGCTTCAAGTCCTTATATAGATGGAGAAAAATTATATTTAGAATCCTTATATTTAACCTTGGTCTCTAGAATATGTTTCCTTTAAATTTTCAAGGCTTGATCATCTATTCTCTCAATGTATCTAGCATGATTTGAATATCTGGTTCCTTTTGTACTGTTCCAAACTTGTCTTTTCTAGTGTGGTTGTACTTGTGCAACATACACATGTTCCTCTTGTATTTATCAAATTTATTATTCCTTGTATTTAACTTGATTCTCCTATACTACATTATTTTTATGTTCCTTTTCCAAATTTGATTTTGTTGTTTTGAATATGACCTATCATATTGTTGATTCATTTTTCATGAATGGGATTCATTATTGAATGAAGTATGCCAACAATCCTTCATGGTATGGTCATTTTTTCTACAATGATCACATGTATTTTGCATGTTGAAAGTACTCCTTTAAAAAACAATTCTTTGATTATGAAATCCTTAAAAAATATTTTTTTGCTATAATTGCTATGGAAGTCATTTGTGTCTTTGAAATGGTTGTTTCTATATTTGATTTGTATCTAGTAATTATTGTTCTTATTTTTTAGAATATGAGGCCTCTACTTTTTGAAGTAGGTTCACTAGCTTCTCAAAGCTTGGTATTATCTCAATAATATTTAATGTAGTCATAAGACATTGTACATAGATTGGAGTGATCTCAAAATAATAGGAACTAACATTTCATCAAATACGTATGTTCAATTGTTAGCAATGATGCTTATAATCCCACTATTCTCCTCATGAATGATGTTAGCTTTTCTCTAGTATGCATATTTAGATAATGGAGTTAGATTTGGAGGAATAGAATCTAATTTTAATTCTTATCGTCAAATATTATCTTCAACTTCTCCCATACATCCTTGGCTATGGTTGTTTCTCTAATGTATTCTTGGACCTCATATGCTACTCAAAATATGATAATTACTCTTGATTTTCTATTAGTATTGATTTTCTATTATTCATATCAAACTTTAATTTTGCTTCTCCTTCTATAGTAAGATGGGAAGTGATTCCATCTACTTCTTGACAAACTTCCTCATACTCAAGTTGGGTCTTGAGTTTGGCCTTCTAGGTAGCACAATTTTTTTCCCTCAACAAATGGGAATCTAGCAACCAAAACATCAATGCTCCACTAGCCATGGTAAAATTTCACAAATTCTAAATATTCTTCCTTTATTAAGTCCACCTATGGAATATTCTTAGAATATTCTCTTTTAAAAATATTGGTTTTTTTACTTTGTTCGAAAATTCTCCAACTAGGAACTTCTCCTTCAACTATATGTTGCTTTCCTATTCAATTACTTCCAACATTAAAATGATGAGAAATTTTTAATATATTGTAATAATGTCTATTGTGTTATTTCTTGAATTTTCAAATTGCTTCTAGATGTAACTTCCCTTTAGTGACTGTGTCTATTTACTGGATTCTTGTGAGAATGCATAAAAATTTGATTATTGCTACTTCAAGTTTCTTTTTGGTAGTTTTTTTTACTCTAGAGTGTTATTTTCTTGATATTTGCAATGCTATTGACTTTCTTTTTAAATGTCTTTCTTGACAAAGAATACTAAGAACTGGTATGATATTGTTCCTTCTACTTTGGAGATTTTGTCTTCTTTCACCTTTCTTCATGTCTCTTGCCCTGGTTTCTACATAGGTTTTAGCTTCTCTTTTGTACTTGGCATTGGCTCATTATTTTACTAGGTGATATGTCTTTTCAATGGATCAAATAGATGGCACTTTCTTATTTTCACATCATCTTACATCTCTTATTTTTATATTCCTTATACCATTTTAGAATCAATTTTTTGATGAATATCCTTCATATGTCTTCACAAAAGTTTCTTTCCTTTGGATGATCTCTCAACCTACCTTCTATTTTATTATTCTTAATTTTTATTTTCAAGCATCTTGAAGTACTAAGGAACCTCATATTATATTCTCATTCTCAAAGGTAATATAGTTGCTTGTATCTTTAAATTTAATTTCCTCTAAATGGTAATTGTAATAGGCTCCTTTCTTGATGAACACTTGACTCCATGAGGTTTTGAGTTATTTTAAATTAATATTGCTTTTTGTAGTTCACGAGGATTTTATTTATATTAACACCTTTATTTTCTTCTTATTTATGCAATTATTTCCCTCTTATTATTTTGTTCAAGTCATGTTTAACTTTCTAAGCTTAGTTCTCTTGATCAATTATTCTTCTTTCGTGTAATATTTATTACTTTTCATCTTCGTTACTTTATCCTTATTTTTTCCAAATGTGCATTGTATGATTTTCTACACTTTGTTGTGTCTCCATGAGATACACTATTATGCCTTGGTTCTTTTAAATTGTTTTGGTAGTTGTAATGACTAGATCAAACTCGTTTGAATAAATGTAATGGGGCAAATTACAATACTTTTAGAATAATGATAATATTATCACCTCTTTATTTAATGGTAAATGTAAATTAAAAAATATTTAATGGATTTTTTCTTGTTTTATTTCTTCTATAAATGCTCTAAAAAATTCTTATTATATACCCCTTTTTGAGATATTTTATTGCTCCTTGGTTATTGATAAATATGTGGGCCTTTAAACTTATGTGAATCATATCTCTCTATGTTCCCTTGGAACATAGTAATTTTTCCCTCTTGGGATGTGCTTGAACCCTTCAAAGGAGAGCTATTCTTTTGCAACGTTTTTAAGAAACTATGAGGAGATTATTTTGGCTTCTTCTTATTTCCTTACAATGGCAATGAATTATTTCCTTTCTTGCTTGAATTTTCCTTGTTGTTTCTTGGGATTATAACCCTTTTGAAGATTGAAGGCTTCTTTCCTTTAAAAGTGATTTTTCACCATAAAAATTTTAAATGCACCATGAAAATTTCCTTCATGGTCATAGTATTATACAGGGTCATTTTACCCTTGAATTTTTTTTATCTTAGATTTAATTTTTTTCCCTCAAACAAAGTCCACCCTATCTTTCTTTGTGTCCAAGATATAGAGGATAAGAAGGAGAATTATTTCTTCCTTCTACCTAATTTGATACCACATGTTAGATCTTAATGCTTTGAATAATTTTATTATGGCAATGAAGAGTATTTAAGTACATAATATGATTAATTTGGGCATAAAAAACCCTCAAACAAACTTGAAACTATCTTGGCCTATATCACATGCATGTACCTTGTAAGGGTTGTTTATACCACTTGATTTATCACATTGTCTATGATGTAATAAATAATCAAAATTTCTTAGGGTATGTTTCTATTTTCAATGGGTGAAATTACAACAATTGGTAAATTAAAATGGTAGCATTACTCAGAAGCAAGAATATCTTGTTGATTTTCAATAATGAATGAAAATAAGGTGTTAGTGATCATGAAATTGGTATGAAAAAGTAGGAAGCTCTTGGAATTCTTTTTATGTTAATTAAATTAGATGTACTTTTGAAGAACACAAGCTTATACTGAGAGGGGGGGTGAACAGTATAAGACCACTTTCTACTTTTGCTTCAAAACAGTTTTCAAATCAGTATATGCATTGTAAAGATAGCAGTATTAATAGCAGTAATCAAAATAATGCTCAAAACACCATCCAAAAAAGAGACACAACAATTTACGTGGTTCACCCAAAGCGGGCTACTCCACGGATAAAATTTCTCTCTAAATTTTATCAATTCAACCTCTCGGGAAAACCTTTCCCTGTTACAATGTTTATGGGCACCAACCCAAAGGAGATACCTTCCCTTAGCTCGCTCTCGACCGGTGATCCTCTAGAAGACCTCTACCTCCTCTCGCCCTTAGCAAGTGGAACTCTATCCATAGAAGACACCCGTCTTCCCCGCTTTGGTCGGAGACCTCTGTCCTCAACTCTATCACCGCAAAGCTGGTCCTCGAATATGCACTAAACATAGTCCTTCGGTCTAGCACATATGTCCTCTATCTCTGGTCTGCACCAAACATAGTCCTTCGATCTGGCACAAATCTGTCCTCTTATCTCTTTCTATTCTGTTACAACCGCACTTGGTCGAAACCAACTTTTGCACTGGACGTGCAAACACAGCAGCACTCGATCGAATATCAACTTATGCACTTGTGCGCAAACATAGCAGCACAGTCTTCACACACTCTACGCAATCACAATAGCATAGTCTTCGCACACTCTGCTTCTCGATGATCGAACTTCTCCCCCGTACTCTATCTACGAATATCGCACTTTGAATGCACACTCCGATCGATTCGACTCGACTCGCTCTCTTGCGCACAGCAGACTTCACTTGCACAAATTCGATACACACATTTGATACTTACAATCTCGAAATAGCCCTCCTTTTATAGCATAAATTCTAAGATCAAAACACTCAATCTTAGTCGGTTGTAACCCTAGAATTCGTCGATTGCACAACCCTAATCTTCGTCGGCTCAGATTTAACTCTGTCGGCTTCAACCGCCTCTGTGCTTCAGAGCTTCTATCATGAAACCACAACATGTCACGATATCGTGACACCTTTTCCTACCGTACACCTTCTTTTGCCTGCTATCACGAAATCACGACACTTTTTGCCTTTATCTGCCTTGACTGCGTCCTTGTCACGAAATCGTGACACTTCTATCTTTTGCTGACGTCATCTTCACTCCTGTCGCGAAATCGTGACACTTTAGTCTTCATTGCCTTCTTCTCTGCTTTTGTCATGAAATCGTGACACATCTACTTATGCTGATGTCATATTTAACTCTATCATGAAATCGTGACCCTTTTGTCTTCAAGGCCTTCCTCTCAGCTTCTGTCATGAAATCGTGACTCTTTCACCATCCATACATTTTTCTTTCAGCCTGTCATGAAATCACTACAACTTCATCCACTAGCTTCTTCACTTCTGCCTGTCACGAAATCGTGATACTTCTTGCATCCGTATGCTATCTTTTCTGCCTGTCGTGAAATCGTGACACTTTCTGCATCCGTACATTTTTCTTTCATCTTGTCGTGAAATCGTGACGCTTTCAGCTTTCAAAAGCTTTCCTTGCAACCTATCACGAAATCGTGACGCTTCTCCTTTTAGACTCTTCCCTTTGCTGCATGTCACGAAATCGTGACAGTTCTCACTTCGAGATTTTCAGCATGTCGCAAAATCGTGACAGTCCTCAACTTGACCTCTGTAGCATGTCGCAAAAATGCGACAGTCCTCACTTGGAACTTTGCATCATGTCGCGAAATCATGATAGTTCCTGAATAACTTTCTCTCTCTTCGATCTTGTCACGAAATCATGACAGTTCACACTGCGGACTCTCTTTTCTGCAATATGTCACGAAATCGCGACACATTTTTGTCCGTACAACTTTCCTGGCAATGTGTCACGAAATCGTGACACTTTTCCTTCTCTGCCTTCCTGCACTTTTCGAGTCACGAAAATGCGACATGTCGCGAAATCGTGACACTTTCCAACTTGCTCTCTTTCTCTGCCAACATGTCACGAAATCGTGACGCTTTGCCTTCTCTCTTCTTCCAAATGTCACGAAATCGTGACACTTTTGCTAGAACTTTCTCTCTCCTCAAACATGTCACAAAATCATGACAGTTTTGCCAGCACTTTCTCTCTCCTGAAACATGTCGCGAAATCGCGACAGTTTTTCCATCCACCTGCATACTTTTTCTTACTTGTCTTTTTCTTGATCTTTTGCAACTGGGCTACTCTGATCTTCTTGGAAACTCACTTTCCAAACTGAAACCTTCATCAAAACACATTCTTTGACATCAAACCAAATTGCTTCAAGACCTTCTTGACATCAATGACAACATCTACACTTAGAGCAAAGGCAATGTACCCAAGGTACCCAAAATTGCCAACAATCTCCCCCTTTGTCATTGATGGCAAACCTTAACTGAAAACACTAGTCAAGAGCCAAAACTGAAACCAACCGATCCAACAACTGAGAATCTACCTTTGAAGTTTTTGCTCCCCCTGACTTGAAGCTCTCTTCTTCACTATGAAGCTCTCCCCCTTACTCATATCTCTCCCCCTTTGTCATCAATGGCAAAGGGTCACCTTTGGGGCTTGGGACTAAGAATGAGCTTCTTAGCTTAGTCCCTCCCCCACCTCCTGATGAGGTGATTTAAAACAAGGGTGGGAGTGAAACTCCCATTAGGCACTCATCATCATCAGTGTCTACAATTTCTTTGTTGGGCCTTCTCTTGAACTCTTTGTCAATGTTTCTGTTCTTGTCACTTTTCTTGTTCTTGTTCTCATCTCTTTTCTTGTCCACACCTTGATCCTTGGACCTATTTATACCACTGTTCCTATTCTTGTACCTTGGAATATCAGCTCTGCACCGTCTGGCTGTGTGACCTGCATTGTTGCACTTATAACAAGTAACAATATTATTTCTTTCGGGCATAGCTATTCTTTGAATCCGCTTGTTCGACTAACCCAGCTTCTCGTTATTTGCCTTGCAAAAAATTGCCTTGTGCCCGAACCGTTGACAAGAGTAGCAATACCCTTGAAAGAAATTACGGCCCCTAAAACTGTCATTTACTCTCTTCACTTGAGTCATGCAATGTACAGCCATGTGACCAAACCTGTGACACGCAAAACATCTGTCGTGAAATTTTCTTTTATTCGACCTCTTGGGTCCCGAAACCTTCTTCTTGGCATTCAAAATTCTATTTTCTGTTTCTGCGCATTTATCACTTACGGACTCATGATCTGAAGTACTTTCTTCATCAGAACTCTCTTCCTTTTGAAATCTCTTGCTAGATTCCCCAACCTGTTCCTTGTGCGGCTCAACAAAACCGAGACCTGTTTTATCTGTTGGTTTTCTTTGACCTTTGATGAGAGACTTAACATTTTTGGAGCTTTCTTGAAACCTGTACAGTTTATCCTTGTATTTTTTAGTTTCCTCTTCCAAAGAAGCCATTTCCTGTTCTAACTCACTATACTCCAGAATCTTAGAATCTAACTCATTCTTGAGTTCTTGTGTCTTAGCCATAGAGATGTCAAGACTTTCTATAAGCTCATCTCTCTCCATACAACATTCATCTAACTTATCCTTGAGTCTAGCATTCTTCTTTCTTTCCTTTTTCAAAACACTAAGAGCATTAGTAAGTTCACATTCAAGATCCTCTATTTGATTGCATTTTGAATTATCAAGGCCTTTTTCAGATTTCTTATCACTAGAGGTGCTACCCTTTTCAAAAACCATACATGCATCTTCATTGTAGTTTTTTGAAGCATCCTCATACATACTAGCAACCAAATCATTATTTTTGCAATTATCCTCAAGGTGCCCAAAATTTCCACATCTAAAACATTTCATGACAATGAATTTATGTTTCGGTTCTTCCTCCTTTTCTGAAATGAACAACATCTCATTTTCATTATCACTAGAAGAGCTTTCACTATCACTGCTAGAACACTTACTTGCTTTGTCTAGGTAGAAGCTCTTCTTGTGTTTGTGAGAATGCCTCTTTTCGTGATTGTTGTACTCATATTTGCTCTTCCTATGATGCTTGTGCTTTTCAGAATCCTTGCTCTTAGAATCCTGTATATCTTCATCACTTTCATTCTTTGAAATAGTACAGTCAGTAGCATAATGACCAAACTTCCCACAGTTGAAACATCTTATGTTTTTCATGCTCTTGTGCTTTCTGGAAAACTTGCCTTTCTTGCTGTAATATGCCTCTTCATCACTAGAGGACTCATCACTCTCTTGAATCTATTTGCTCTTTGATTTCTTGGTAGCTTTGAAGGCTGCCTCTTTCTTGACATCAACTTTCACTTGAGTTCTCAGCTCAAATGCTGCAAGTATACTATGGAGCTCATCCTTTTTCAATTTATCTAGATCTTTAGCTTCCTCAATGGCAGAAATATTTTCACTAAATCTATTAGGAAGAGATCTTAAAATCTTATCACACACATCATTTTCAGCAAGTTCAAGACCTAAGTCTTTCATGGAGTTAACAATCTCATCCATACGAAGCATGTAGTCACTGATATTTTCATCATCATTCATTTTGAGTTGTTCAAACATACCTTTAAAGTGTCTCAATTTGGCCTTTCGGACATTTGCATCACCTGTATGAACCACTTGTAGCTGTTTCCACATTTCACTAGTTGTCTTGTAGTGAATCACCTTGGTAAGATCTGCTTTCTGTAAGCCTTTCAGGATTGCATTCATAGCTTTTGAATTGCTATGATGTAGGAGCCTATCTTCTTTAGTGTATGGACCATTTATAGGGATAGTGTACCCATCTTCAATTACTTCCCATACCTCATTACCAAGTGCCATTAGATAAACCTTCATTCTAGCACTCCACAGACCAAAATCTGATCCATCAAGGATAGGTGCTGCATTGCCACTTGAATAATCCATTGTGTTCTTAATCAGTTCTTCCTTCAAGTTGTTAAACCTTTTCGAAGGAACCCGCTCTGATACCAATTGAAGAACACAAGCTTATACTGAGAGGGGGGGTGAATAGTATAAGACCACTTTTTACTTTTGCTTCAAAACAGTTTTCAAATCAGTATATGCAGTGTAAAGATAGCAAGTATTAATAGCAGTAATCAAAGCAATGCACAAAACACCATCCACAAAAGAGACACAACAATTTACGTGGTTCACCCAAAGCGGGCTACTCCACGGATAAAATTTCTCTCTAAATTTTATCAATTCAACCTCTGGGAAAACCTTTCCCTGTTACAATGTTTATGGGCACCAACCCAAAGGAGATACCTTCCCCTAGCTCTGCTCTGACAGGTGATCCTCTAGAATACCTCTACCTCCTCTTGCCCTTAGCAAGTGGAACTCTATCCATAGAAGACACCTGTCTTCCCTGCTTCGGCTGGAGATCTCTGTCCTCAACTCTATCACCGCAAAGCTGGTCCTCGAATATGCACTAAACACAGTCCTTCGGTCTAGCACATATGTCCTCTATCTCTGGTCTACACCAAACACAGTCCTTCGGTCTGGCACAAATCTGTCCTCTTATCTCTTTCTATTCTGTTACAGCCGCACTTGGTCGAAACCAACTTTTGCACTGGACACGCAAACACAGCAGCACTCGATCGAATATCAACTTATGCACTTGTGTGCAAACACAGCAGCACAGTATTCGCACACTCTGCATAATCACAACAGCACAGTCTTCGCACACTCTACTTCTCAACGATCGAACTTCTCCCTCATACTCTATCTGCGAATATCGCACTTCGAACGCACACTCCGATCGATTCGACTCGACTCGCTCTCTTGCGCACAGTAGACTTCACTTGCGCAAATTTGATACACACATTCGATACTTACAATCTCAAAATAGCCCTCCTTTTATAGCATAAATTCTAAGATCAAAACACTCAATCTTAGTCGGCTGTAACCCTAGAATCCGTCGACTGCACAACCCTAATCTTCGTCGGCTCAGATTTAACTTTGTCGGCTTCAACCACCTCTGTGCTTCAGAGCTTCTTCTGTGAAACCACAACATGTCACGATATCATGACACCTTTGCCTGCCGTACACCTTCTTTTGCCTACTATCACGAAATCATGACACTTTTTGCCTTTGTCTGCCTTGACTGCGTCCTTGTCGCTAAATCGTGACACTTCTATCTTTTGCTGACGTCATCTTCACTCCTGTCATGAAATCGTGACACTTTAGTCTTCATTGCCTTCTTCTCTGCTTTTGTCATGAAATCATGACACATCTGCTTATGCTGACGTCATCTTTAACTCTGTCATGAAATCGTGACCCTTTTGTCTTCATGGCCTTCCTCTCAGCTTTTATCATGAAATCGTGACTCTTTCACCATTCGTACGCTTTTCTTTCAGCCTATCACGAAATCGCTACAACTTCATCCATTGGCTTCTTCACTTCTGCCTGTCACGAAATCGTGACACTTCCTGCATCCGTACGCTATATTTTTTGCCTGTCGTGAAATCGTGACACTTTCTGCATCCGTACATTTTTCTTTCATCTTGTCACGAAATCATGATGCTTTCAGCTTCCGAAAGCTTTCCTTGCAACCTGTCATGAAATCGCGATGCTTCTCCTTTCAGACTCTTCCCTTTGCTGCATGTCGTGAAATCATGACAGTTCTCACTTCGAGCTTTTTAGCATGTCACGAAATCACGACAGTCCTCAACTTGACCTCTGCAGCATGTCGTGAAAATGTGACAGTCCTCACTTGGAACTTTGCATCATGTCGTGAAATCATGACAGTTCCTGAATAACTTTCTCTCTCTTCGATCTTGTCGCGAAATCGCGATAGTTCACACTGCGGACTCTCTTTTCTGTAATATGTCGCAAAATCGTGACACCTTTTTGTCCGTACAACTTTCCTGGCAATGTGTCACGAAATCGCGACACTTTTCCTTCTCTGCCTTCCTGCACTTTTCGAGTCACAAAAATGCGACATGTCGCGAAATCGCGACACTTTCCAACTTGCTCTCTTTCTCTGCCAACATGTCGCGAAATCGTGATAGTTTTGCTAGCTTCGTCTTTGTCTTCCAGCGTGTCGCGAAATCGTGACACTTTTGCTAGAAATTTCTCTCTCCTCAAACATGTCACGAAATCGTGATAGTTTTGCCAACACTTTCTCTCTCCTAAAACATGTCGCGAAATCGTGACAGTTTTTTCCAGCTCACTCGCATACTTTTTCTTACTTGTCTTTTTCTTGATATTTTGCAATCGGGCTACTCTGATCTTCTTGGAAACTCACTTTCCAAACTGAAACCTTCATCAAAACACATTCTTTGACATCAAACCAAATTGCTTCAAGACCTTCTTGACATCAATGACAACATCTACACTTAGAGCAAAGGCAATGTACCCAAGGTACCCAAAATTGCCAACAATTTTTTTACATCAGAGATAAAATTGGTCATATTAAGGTTTGGAGCACTTTGAAATATTTCTATGGAAAATTAAGTGGTAGTGAATTTAATAGAATAGAAATAAATATTTTTAATCTAAATTTTTTAGAACATAGTAGGATTTAAGACTACATATTCACTCAAAATATCTAAAAGATAACATAGATATGTCAAGAGACAATGTGAAGGGTGATAAAAAGTATCTCAAATATATTACTTCCAATATTTTTCCTCCTTTTAATACAATTATATTTATTCTTTATGTGAATGCTATGACTATCAAGGATCTACAACCTATTTCTCTTGAAGGATTTTTCAATCTTCTTATTCATTATGAAGTTGCAATGAAAAGTTATGGAGCTTTTTATCATACATAAGATCATCCAAAAGACTTTAAATAAATGGAATATAATGTGGATAGTTTCCCAAGTATAATTCTAATGTTTCAAATAATTCAAATACTTGTGAGTACTATGAAAGGGAAGACCACTCTAACAAAATTTATATTATAATATGGAAAAATATTGAAATAAAATTTTAAAGGGGTGGACACAAGATTTATAATTATGATGATGAGGATGAACATGGTAAAGTAGAGACCTATGGGAGCATCCATTTTGGAGGAAGGTGTTACCTTTAGTGCCCTATCCTCTTGGAGACTTAGTATAGATTGTTGAGGGTGTTGAAATATGTGTAGTCAGATCTTGTTATACCAAGGCAAAAAGTGTGAAGTATTAATGAGCGCTACTAATGTAGCCTACATGAATTTTTAGATTTAATCCTATGGTCACGCTCATGTAATACTAAGGATACCATTCACATTTAATCCTTTTTTCTATTGTCTAATTCACCTTTATGGATAACCTTGCTTAAAGTGTATAATTTATTATTATTTTATTATTATAAGTTAACCGAAAAGTCAAGTTAATATTGGATTGATATTAATCACTCATTGGGGTTTTTGTATCAGTATAAATTCCCCTTAGTGAGTAAGCATTTATATAATACATTTGAATAAAATGTATAATATTGGGATACCATAAGCACCCACCTTCTATTCCATTTTGTTCTCTCTCTTGCTATAAAAAACACACACACACATATATACATACATACATATATATGTGTGTGTGTAAACACACACACACACACACACACACATATATATACATACTATTGCTCTGTTAATTTTCTCATTCTCCGTTTTTGCATATTTTTGTGGGAGATACATATTTCAAATGTTTTTGAAAATTATTATGAATTTAGAAATTTAAAGTTCATATTGGCTTGGTATTAATCACTCATTGGAGTTTTGGTATCAGCATAAATACCCCTTAGTGAGTAATAATTTGTATAATACATTTTAATAAAATATAAAATATTGGGATGCCACAAGCACCCACCTTATATCCCATCTTGTCCTCTCTTGCTATACACACACACACATACATATATACATACATACATACATATACATATATATATTGAAGAACACAAGATTATACTGAGAGGGGGGGTTGAAAAGTATAAGATAAAACTTACTTTTCTTTCCAAAGCAGTATTATCCAATATCATCAATTGCAATAATGAAACAATGCACCGATCATTACACACATAAGAGACACATATTTAATGCGGTTCAAGAAATGTAGGCTACGTCCACGAAGAAAATTTTTCTTAAATTTTTCTCAAAAAATATCTTGGGAGCCAATTCCCTATTACAATATTTATGGGCACCAACCCAAAGGAGACACCAACCCCTATGCTCAATTTCATGGATCTCTATCCATAAGAGACACCAATCCCCTTTGCTCTGGTTCATAGACCTTTATCCACAGGAGACAACAATCCCCTTTGCTCTGATTCATGGACCTCTATTCATAGGAGACACTAATCCCCTTTGCTTTTGTTCGTGCACCTCTATCCATAGGAGACATCAATCCCTTTTACTCTAGTTTGTGGACCTCTATCCACAACAGACATCAATCCCATTTAATTTGGTTTGTCTACCTCTATCCATAGGATACACCAATCCTCTTTACTCTGGTTTGTGGACCTCTATCCATAGGATACACCAATCCCCTTTGCTCTAGTTAGTGGACCTCTATCCATAGGAGACACAAATCCCCTTTTCTCTGGTTCACTCCAAAGACTACTTAAATATGCTCCAATCCTACTCACAAGGCTTGCTTAAATCTTCTCCAAAACTAATCACAAGGCTTGCTCATAAATATGCTCAAATATACTTCAAGCGTACACACAAGGCTTGCTCAAATATGCTCCAAGCCTTCTCTCAACTCTGCTATAATCTTCTTCCAGCATACACATAAGGCTTGCTCAAATATGCTTCAAAAACTACTCTTAAATTTTCTCAAATATGCTTTAAGCCTACACATAAGGCTTGCTCAAATTTGCTCACCAAACCTACTCAATCTGCTCCAAGCCTACACACAAGGCTTGCTCAAATATTCTCACCAAACCTTCTCAATATGTTGTAAGCCTACATATAAAGCTTGCTCAAATATGCTTACCAAACCTACTCAAATCTCCTCCAAGACTGCATAGAAGGCTTGCTCACCAAAACCTCCTATCAACTCTACTCAAATTTACTCCAAGCCTATACACAAGGCTTGCTCAAACCTACTCATCAAAACCTCTAAAACTACCTTGATGATGATGTGCCTTCAAAACCTATATTAATAAAATAATTTTCTTTTCTAGTGCCACATCAAGCACCGGTTAGCAAATCTCATTTTCAAATCATCCACATTAACCTTCCAAAAAATGTGCACAATAAAGCTTTAAAAATAATACCTTATATTTCCCTTTAAAATATGCAATATTACAATTTTAAAATAATCCACAATACACCTTATATCACCTTTTCTAACATTCAATAATCATACTTTTCAAACAATACAAAAACCACCTTGTATCTAATTTTCACATGCCAAAAATTATATTTTCAACTACTCCTTAATAAACCTTATAAGTCCTTTTCTTAGATAAAAGAAAAATAAAAAATTTCCTTTGTTTAATCAACAACTAACTAGTGACTATCTCCTTCTCTCACAATTTTTTTTCCTTATTTTAATTAGCACAAGACCAATGAACTATATCATTTCATAAACAGTTTAAATCAAAATTTTGGTGCCCATACCTCAACCAACAAGCCCCATGAGCGCAACGAGAATTGAAATCGTGACCTCTACCAACATAGTGCCTAAGCCAAGGCTTGGTAACCAGTTGGGATACCCTAGTGGGTAGTAACCACAATGTAGCATGAACTATATGAAGATTTCTTTTTTCCAAAATCATTTTTCCACTCTGCTAAGAAAAATAGAATCTGCTCGAATTCAACCCTGTGATATTCTTACACCCAACGCCTTAGCACTAGATTAGTGACCAAATGGGCTAGCCACACAATTGAAACAAAATATACAAAACTATCGATTTGTCTCCTTTTTTGTGCTCTCCAAGACAATAAAACACATCAAAAACTAGCACTAGTGAGTTTCAAACCTCACATAGTCTTCCTTGCAGTGACTTGGTACAAGTCAAACCACTACTTGGGCTATCTCGATGGATGGTGTCAAGGGGATATGCTTCTTATCCTTATTTGCTATCATTCACATTCACTACAATGAATTATCTTTGAATACATGCTCTTCCCCCTTATCCAAACCAATATTTAGTGCATTATTTATATGCATATTGTCTCCTTTCACAATGACATCAGCATTCATATTTTACTTTTAGATTTTTGAATTTCATATAACCTCTAATAAATTTTGGCACTCTTTCTTTTTAAGCCTTCTTTTGATTATAATATTTTAAATCTAAAGGATTTAAATATTATAATCATTAAACCTTTGGCCCTTGGAAATAATTCTTTGTCTTTATACTTTTTCCTCCTCTTGTGGTCTTTAAATATTTTTCAAGCAATTATAATAAAACCTTTTAAACCTTGTCCTTCTTCATAATATTTAAATTTGACATTTAAATATTATTAATCCTTCTCTTAGAAAAATACTTTGGAGATATACCTTGCTTTTGAATTTTATCCATTGCTTGTTATTCATAAAAACCATGGGAAATATTGTTGCCTTGACTATCATGCACCTTTGACATCAATTACAACTCAATATTTCCCATAATATCCTCCTTTGTCATTGATGGTAACCCTTAAAAAATATTATTTTATTATAACTGAATTCCAATACTGCTCCCCCTGAGAAGTTGCTCTCCCTCACTGAATTCTCTCCTCTTTGACATCAATGGTAAAGGGCTCCTTGGGTCTAAGAATAAGACACTTTTAGCATAGCCCCCTCACCACCTCCTTTCCTTGAGGTGATTAATTATGGGATGGTAGTAAAGCTATTCCCAACTTACAATGCTCTTCTTATTTTTCAATCTTTTTCCAAGATTTTGAAGTTATACCTCTTTGAATATTTTGACTATCCTTATTCTTGCTTGTCTTTGGAAGCTCCATAAATTTTGTTCTACACCACTTTGTTGTATGCCCAAAATTCTTGCAATTGTAATACCTAATTTTTTAGTCCTTGAAATGTGCAAATGAATTATTGGTGAAGCTAGAATCGTTCTTACCATAAACCCTGCAATGTATAGCTTTATGAACAAAATTATTGCAATTGAAACACATGATGTTGTAGTCCTTGGAAAGTGCAAGTGACTTAAAATTTCTCTTGTTGAAGCTATAATCATTTTAATCATGAACCTTGCAATGTATAGCTTTATGACCAAAATTATTACATGAGAAACAATAACCTTGGAAGAAATATTCATCTTGCCTTGATCTCATGGTTCTTTCTTTGCTTTTCTTGTGATGGTCTATGTTCCTTAATGATTCTTTGTTTGCTTCCTCTTTGATACTTTTATTTCTTTTGAGCTTGACTCCTCTTCTTGAAATTCCTCATAATCAAGTTCAGTCTTCATAAATGGAGATCTCTATGTTTTGATAATATCTTCTAAATATTTTGAGCTTTTCCTAAACTAATGTATCTTATTATTGAATTTCTCAATTCCCTTCCTTAGAATATCAGCTTCATGTTCTAGTCTTTCACATTCTAGTTCTTTTGCCTTTAACTATTCAGCCATACCTTCTTCAACTTTCTTTGTCTCTTCAACCTTCACTTTTAATTCTATGAGATATTTTAGAATCTTTGTCTTTGTTTCCTCATCCTCTTGAACTTGAGCCTTAAATTCTGAATTCTTCTTTCTAACCCTTTTTAATTCTCCAAGAGCAACAAAAAGTTCCTCCTCTATGTTAACCATGGGTTCTTCTTCATTCTTTAAATATTTCTCTTTTTCTAGGTCTTTGATAATAGGAGCATCTTCATTCTCTTCTATTTCCAAAAATAGGATTTCTTCCTTTTCACTATCGGAGAAGCTTTCATCACTTTCAGTGAAAGTACTTCTTTCTTCTTCAGCATAAAAACTTTTATTGTACCTTCAAAAAATATTCTTCTCATGCTTTCCTTGACCATGCCTTTTTTTATTTTCATAACAAAACTTTATTTCCTTATTTTTATTGTAATCATTTTCTTATTCACTACTACTACCTCTATTTTGTGGACAATTAGCTGCATAGTGACCAATGTTACCACAACTAAAATATTTCATAGTCTACATACTTTTGTATTTTCTTGGACCCTTTTTATTTCTTCTCAAAAATTTAGCCTCTTCTTCACTACTTGATTCATAACTTGATTATTTTTCTTTATTCTTTTTCTTATTTGAAGTTTTGAATGTTGCCTCTCTTTTTTATGTTTGTTATTTTTCTGTCCTCATCTCATAGGCTATGAGAATTCAATGTAACACATTTATGCTTAAAGTTTTAAGATCCTTCATATCTTCTATTGCTAAAACCTTTGCATCATACCTCATAGAGAGTGACCTTATACTTTTTGAACAATAGTATATTCCTCAATATTTTCTCCAAGTTCATGAATAGTTTTGACAACCTCATCAACACAAAGTAGATACATAGCAATATCTTCATCATATTTCATATTCAAATATTCAAATCTCCTTCAGTGTGTTTGAATTTTTGTCATTTTGACCTTGTCATCTCCTTCATATGTTCTCTATAATTTATCCTACATTTCTTTTACTAAAGTATATTGCATGACCTTTACAAAATCTGATTCACATAACCCACTCAAAATTACATTCATTACCTTGGCATTATCTTCATATGGTTTCTTACCACTTACATCTATAGGAGGAATTGTAGATGGTGTGAATCCATTTTCAATAGATTGCCATGTATCATATCCATGTGCCATCAAATAAGTCTTCATCCTTACACTTCAGAGAGCATAGTTAGTCCCATCAAGCAATGCAACCTTATTTGAAACAATGGAGCCTTATTTGATGAAAACCCTTCCTTATGAGTAATGTGTGTTCCTGTAATATCTTCCTTCAAGTTTTTACGCTTTCACAAAGTAATCTACTCTGATACCAATTGAAGAACAAAATCTTATACTGAGAGTAATATAATCCAACATCATCAATTGAAATAATGAAATAATACACATATCATCACATGCATAAGAGACACAAATTTAATGTGGTTCATCCAATGTGGGCTACGTCCACAGAGAAAATATTTCTTAATTTTTTCTCAACAAATATCTTAAGAACTAATTACCTATTACAATTTTAATGGGCACCAACCCAAAGGAGACACCAATCCCCAATTCTCAAGTTCATGGACCTCTATCGACAGGAGACACCAATCCCCTTTTATCTCATTCATGAACCTCTATCTACAAGAGACAACAATCCCCTTTATTCTAGTTCATGGACCTCTATCCATAGGAGATACCAATCCCCTTTGCTCTAGTTTTTGGACCTCTATCCACAGAATACACCAATCTCCTTTTCTATAGTTCATGGACCTGTATCCATAGGAGACACCAATCCTCTTTGCTTTGGTTCGTGGACCTCTATCCATAGGAGACAACAATACCCTTTGCTCTGGTTCGTGGACCTCTATCCACATGAGACACCAATCCCCCTTTGCTTTAGTTTTTGAACCTTTATCCATAAGATACACCAATCCCCCTTGCTTTGGTTTTATCCAAATCTTGATAAAATATGCTTCAAGCCTACTCACAAGATTTTATTAAAATTTGTCCAAACCTACTCACAAGGCTTTCTCACAACTCTGATCAAATCTACTTCAAGCCTACACATAAGGCTTGCTCAAATATTCTCCAAGCCTACTCTCAACTCTACTCAAAATTACTTCAAGCCTACACACAAGGCTTTCTCAAATCTACTCCAAAACTTGCTCTCAACTCTGCTCAAATATACTTCAAGCCTACACACAATGCTTGCTCAAATATGCTCACCAAAACTACTCTCAAATCTACTCAATCTGCTCAATCTACTCCTAGCCTACACACAAGGCTTACTCAAATTTTATTACCAACCCCACTTAAATCTACTTAGCAAACCTACTCAAATATGATCCAATCCTACACACAATTCTTTCTCACCAAAACCTGATCTCAATTCTGCTCAAATATTCTCCAAGCCTATACACAAGGCTTGCTGAAACCTACTCATCAAAACCTCTAAAATTGCCTTGATGATGATGTACCTTCAAAACCTGTCTTAATAAAATAATTTTCTTTTATAGTGCCACTTTAAGAAATGGTTAGCAAATCTCCTTTTCAAATCATCCACATCAACCTTCCAAAAAATGTGCATGATAAATATTTAAAAATAATACCTTATATCTCCCTTTAAAATATGCAATATTACAACTTTAAAATAATCCACAATATACCTTATATCCCCTTTTCTAACATGCAATAATCATACATTTCAAGACCACCTTGTATCTAATTTTCACATGACAAAAATTACACTTTCAACTAGTTCTTAATACACCTTATAACTCATTTTCTTAGATAAAATAAAAACAAAAGTTTCCCTTTGTTTAATAAACAACTAATCAATGACTATCTCCTTCTCTCACAAATTTTTGTCCTTATTTTAATCAACACAAGGCCAGTGAACTATATCATTTCATAAAAAATTAAATCAAAATTTTGGCACCCATACCTCAACCAACAAGCCCCACGAGCACAAGGAGAATCGAAATTGTGACCTTTGCCAACGCAGCACCCAATCCAAGGCTTGGTAATCAGTTGGGCTACCCCAATGGGTAGTAACCACAATGAAGCATGAAATATTTGAAGGACTCCTTTATCCAAAAGTATTTTTCCACTCTACTAATAAAAATATAATTTGCCCAAATTCGAACCTGTGACCTTCTTGCCCCTAGTATCTTAGCACTAGCTCAGCGACCAACTGGGCTAGCCATCCAGTTGAAACAAAATATATAGTACTACTAATTTGTCTCCTTCATTGCACTCTCCAAGGCAATAAAACATGTCAAAAATTGGTGCTAGTGAGTTTTAAACCTCACACCTTCTTCCTTGCAGCGACTTGGCACAAGCCAAACCACCACTTAGGCTACCCTGATGGATGATGTCAAGGGGCTATGCTTCTCCTCCTTATTTTTTGTTGCTCGTACTCATTGCAATGAATGATATTTGAATGAATGCTCTTCCTCCTTATCCAAACCAATGTTTAGTGCATTATTTATATGCATATTGTCTCCTTTCATAATGACATCGATGCTCATATTTTACTTTTTTATTTTTGACTTTCATATAACCTCTAATAAGTTTTGGCACTCTTTCTTTTTAAGCCTTATTTTGATTATAATATTTTAAATCTAAAGGATTTAAATATTATAATCTTTAAACCATTGGCTCTTGGAAATAAAACTTTGTCTTTAAAAATTTGCCTCCTCTTGTGGTCTTTAAATCTATTTCAAGAAATTATAATAAAACCTTTTAAACCTTGTCCTTCTTCATAATATTTAAATTTGACATATAAATATTACTAATCCTTCTCTTAGAAAAATACTTTGGAGATATACCTTGATTTTGAATTTTATCCATTTTTTTCTATTCATCAAAACCATAGGAAATATTTTTGCCTTGACTATCATGCAACTTTGACATCAATGAAAACTCAATATTTCAAAAATATTTATATGTATATATATATACATACATATATATATTTAAGAACACAAGCTTATACTGAGAGGGGGGTGAACAGTATAAGAACACTTTTTACTTTTCTTTCCCAATAAATATTATGCAATGTATAGATAGCAATATGAACAGTGGTAACCAAGCAATGCATAAAACACCATACACAATAGAGACACCACAATTTATGTGGTTCACCCAATGTGGGCTACTCCATCGAGAAAATTCACTAAATTTTTTTCAATCAATCTCTTGGGAATCCTTCCCTATTACAATGTTTATGGGCCTTTCTCCAAAGGAGATGCCAATACCATAAATGAAGTTTGTGGATCTCTATCCATAGGATAACTCCTTATCCTTTACTCTGGATGGTGATCCTCTATAATAATACTGCCTCCAATGCACTGCCTTATGAATCTCTCTCCACAGAAGACTCTTATCCCCACTCAGAAGACTTGCCCTCAATGCCTTGGTTGATGGATCTCTATCCACTATAGACTACTATCCTTTCTGCTCTATCACCTCCAAATATCTATCCAAACATAGTACTTTGGTCTAGCATAAATCTACTCCATCTCTATCTCTAGTCTGGCAAAAACTTATCCTCAAATCTGCACCAAACTCTACTCCACAAGTCCGCTCAGAACTTGCTCAATTTTGCTCAACAAGTCCACTCAGAACTTGCTCAAATATGTTCAATAAGTTTACTTAGAAATTGCTCAATATACTCAACAAGTCCACTCATAACTTTTTCAATCTGCTTCAACAAGTCCACTCAGAACTTGCTCAATTCTGATCAATAAGTCCACTCAGAACTTGCTCAAATCTGCTCAATAATTCCACTCATAACTTGCTCAAATATGCTCAATATGTTCACACAGAACTTGCTCAACTCTGCTCAACAAGTCCACTCATAAATTTTCTCAACAAGTTCACATAGAACTTGTCAAAATGTCATAGAAACATTATGAAAATTTTTAGATACCCAATATGTTTCAACTCAATGCTCAATCACTTTCTCAACTCAAATCAGAATATAGAATAGTTTATTTTATATAACTTGAACAATCACTTCACACATCCTCTTGGCTAGGCTCAATCCACTCTACTCAACCAATCACTCAATGAAACACTTCTTTCTCACAAACCCTAGTCCAAGTATATAACCATCAACTCAAAATGTTTCCAATAATGCTCAACAACAAATCTCACATAACAATGATAATCATGCTCATTTCAAACCCTAGTTCAAGTTCTTCAAACAACTAATGGCTTTAACAACAATGTTTATCAAAAAAGGATTTAATAACAACTCTTTATTCCAGAAAACCTTGAAGCATTAACTCAAACACTCTCAAAAAGGAAACCCTAATCAAGTCCTTTTCACTCCAAACTTATTTTCTAGAAAACCAATCAATCAACTCAACTATGGAAGAATGTGCTCATACCTTTTTCTTGATGGTGAAGGGATTTCATAAATATGCCACAACCACAACAACTTCTATGCCAATCTCAAAGAGGTTAGATGAGTAAATATTTCTCACAAAATAATATAAATACTCAATTACACCTTATCACTCCACCTTTCAAAAACAACCATCAACATACATAAATTATTTATCCAATAACACCTTATAAAATCCCAACTAATAATAAATTCAACATCCACCAAAATAACTCAAAACCTCTTTAATCAATTTTAATGGCAAGAAGAACTTTAAAAAAAAAAAAATCTTTCTTTAAAAACCTTAATAGCATAAATCCCTTCTCAACAAAACAATCTTTCAAAAACCCTTTTAACTCCAAATAGCACAAATCAATTTCCAATAAAAATAATTCTTCACAAACCCTTATAACTCCAAATGACCCTTTAATAAAACCTTAGGCAATATAAATTTTAATCAAAAAATTACCTTTGCCACTAGTGGTATTTGACCCCACTATCTCTACCTCCATGAGCGCTCTAGCCGTAGGCTTGACCACCATCTACGCTAGACGCACATTTGAAAACCAACGAGCACTTCGTGCTCCTTCTTCACTACCTAGTGCTCAAATTGAATGTAAAATAAAAGTCTTTCTATGGCATGTCCACAAGACTCGAACGTGGGCACCTCCTTTCCCAACTCCTTCGTAAAATGTGTGCTAACAATGGACCACCATGTCCTGTATGGATTAAACCATATGTTATCCTCATTTTGTCTTCTTCCCTGGCACTAATAAGACAAAGCTCTTTGTCTTCTTCCTCAACGTTCACGATGCACGAAATACCTTCAACCTTTTCATATCGGAATCAATTTGTCAAGGGGTAAGTTTCGAATGCCTATTTGGGCATCAATTTATAACAAAACCACCATTCGAATTTAGACGTCGGTGCTCCTTAATTTTGATGACGTCGACGCTAGATAAACCTTTATATAATTTATAAATTATTTAAATTCCAATGGAATTTAAATTTTATAAATTATATTTTAAAAATTTTGAATTTAATAAAATTAAAGTCTTCCATGATCTGATTTAAAATATTCTTCCATCATGGGTTTAATTAAACCCTCATAAAATATTATTTTACCAATTTATTCTTCAACTCTTCGCTTTGTTCCTAGTGTTAATAATGGTGTGCTCCATGGTTGTTGATGATAGTTCCATTTGTTCACTTTGGCACCAATGACGAATTTTTTACCTTGCAATCAATGACAACTAACTAAGCTCAAAATTTCCAACATATATATATATGTGTGTGTGTGTGTGTGTGTGTGTGTGTAACTACCAGAAAGGCTCCCATCCGATGGCGATTCCTATTGTGATAAATGGTAAAGATATAGCATGCATACAAGAAAACAAAATTGACAACAAATGAAACAAGAAAGAAAGCACTTTATTCCATTGTATTCAAAGCCAAAATCAAATTACAAGTACGTCCCTCTTAGGGATATTCATTTTGATACAATATTACAATATGAGTGCACAATTGTTTTCCCTATTAAGGGTAGGTGTTATTTCTAAATGCCTTTCAGAATGGCACAAAATGATCTAGGTTTGAGGTACCCTCTTCTTCACATTGGGGAAGGAATTTGATGGTTTACTCTCCTTTGGAACTATTCCCTGCAGTCAAGAAACAACAAGAATGTCAAAAAGATAGGCAGTCTCTCATGATGAGGCCCTTTTAGGTAAATTGCATAATGACACCATTAACATGCATAATCAAGAAAGCATAAATAAAGTTGCTAAACTATGCAAAGTGAATCAATATTCATGTAATAGCATAAAGTAAAATAGTAGCTACACTATGCATGGATCAAATATAGAAAATGAAGCATAAAATGCATAAATAAAGCATTTTAGTCCTAATTAAAACACAAGCATAAAATGTGAATCTAGCCTAGTTCTACGGTCATAAGTCTTCTAAAATGCTATTAAATCAAAAAAATAGCTAATCTAACCTAACTAGCTGGAAAAAAATAAAAAGAGTAAGGTTATCGGTCACCTGTTGCAAACTGCAGCTCTGGTGAGCAGTCTATACTGTGAACCATGGTTGATAGCTATGGTTTGACCTCTGATAGGTTTACCCTAAAAATCATGGATAGTGGGCTTGATATCCTTGTCCAAATTGATGTTCAAATATCACCTTCATTGTCCTTAGATTGATTTGGTGGTCAATTCGATGTGAAGGGCCTTCATTTTTTCGGATTTGCATTTCTTGATCCTCCTAGTCACCTAGGGCATCCATAATGCAATTCATCATGAATGTTGGCAAAAGGGTAAGGGATTTAGTGCAATAGATCTATCTCTTAGTATACTCAGGTTGAGTGTACAATTTTCTAGGGCTTTGCTGCTCAAATCTCCAATGCTTGCTTCTCTTCTTCTTCCTATTTGGAGGGGGTATTTATAGCATGCCCCTAGGGCTAGGGATGGCTTCATGGAGAAGCCAAGACCAAGAAGGGTGGTTAGGACAATTGGTATGGAAGCCTCTAGAATATTCCATCCTTCAATTACCTTCTTCTAGATCTTTTGTCTGTTCCAACCAATTTGGCTCGGATGGAAGACCTAACTTAACTTCAGTTAAGACCGTAGGTCATAGTTGCGGTACATACTGTAGACTGTAGGTGTCAACCATGGTTTAGACTAGAGACCACAGGTCTAGGCTGTGGTTAAAATTGATTAGGCCAAAATTCCTAAATTGAGTGGTTAGAACCACTACTCTATCTTGGAGACTATCCAAGATCCTCCATATGGTCTTGTAGCATGTCCATATGAGTAGTCGTCCTCGACATGACGCATTTTAGGTGTCTACAGATACCCCTTTTGAGATGTGTTGTGATATTTAACAACACTGATCAAAAATATGCATCCTAAAATGGTTCCTAAGATTCTATGATGATCATTAGTTGGATCAACATTAGATGCCCCAGGTCCAACAAAAGGACGTGCATCTTGAAATCATTGCTTCCAACTCGTGAAATATTTACATTTTGACAAGTCTGCACTCGTCATCAGACGTTCGAATAGCATCAATACCAAGTATGGGTATCTTATGACCCATAAATTTGAAGGATGAGAGTTACAAATCAATTATCATATTTTTTGTTTACCCCAAGCAAAGGGAGAAGCTTATGATAGTTTTTGACAATGATTCGCAAGAACGAACACAATTTTGACAATCTCAAGATCTGGTAAGAAAGTTTCAAGGATGACTAGGATCTACAATCTCAGAAGAAGGTTGGATATTGTAATAGGTTTTGGGTTAACCTGCAAAACCCGGTAATTAATGAAGACTTTTATTTACCAAAAAAACAATTTTGACAAGATCAGGGGATCTACGATCTCAGGGATCTTCTGCTGACTTTGATTATGATTATGAAATTATGACTACCCCCTCAAGTGACGAGTCGATGAGGGTAATGACAATGTATGAAGCGACAAAATCGCTTGACCATAATGAATGATCCTGAACAAATTTAGATTCGAGCCTTTTAATGCCTTGGCTAGGCCTAGTTCAGCTTATGATTGCAACTCTTAGTAGTATTTGCACATTTCTATCCCATGGAGCAGTCAAGCTACAATAGTCATCTTAAGGAATCAAAATGATACAAATGCAATTAGACTTGTGTTGAATCATATTTGTCGATGATTTGCTGAAATATGTCATAAAAGAAATGACAATTTTACCCCAAATGTCCTTATGGTGATTTACTCATCTTGTCGGATTGCATGGATCGCAACTCGCTGCAACCGCCAAGTGTATAGGATAAATCATTGAATACGAGGTGCATTTGGTTTTTAATTATTTATTATTTTTTGTTTTAATTTTGCATTTATTTGATTGATCCTGGTGCTTTTAACATCACCAAATTTACAATTTTAATCATTGATTTTGAATTTTTATCCAATGGGAGTCATTAATTTGCTCTTTTAGACCTTCCCACGATGGGTTTTGAGTGCATTTAATGCTAGTTATGGACCGTGGGTATGGTCTACGGTTTAATTTTTCAAATTTTGGGAACCGTGGGTCAGACCTACGGGCAAAAAACCCTAGTTTCGAAACCGCAGGTGTCAGCTACGGTTCATCGAGACTAGGAGAACCTATAAATTGAATTCCCATTTGAAATTTTTCATTATTTTCTTGCAAGCACTAGCAATTTGAGAGCTCTGAGAGTGAGAGAACCTTCCTTGATCCAAAACGCTACCACACTCTACCATAATTACACTCATCTACCTCGATGGTGGATCCTGATCAACCATCTACTAGCCGAGGCCAGGGTGCGGGCAAGGTAACTCAAAACCGAGACCTCACACTCAATACCAATAAAATGAACCACATTAAGTAATGCGGATAATGAACCTCACTAAACTGTTGGTAATGAACCCCACTAGTCTAGGTTAGCTTAGGATTTTAATTTTGTGACTTAGTGGACTAGGAGGGTACCCAAAATGGGTGCCTCTCCTAAACCATAGCTAGTAGCTGTGGTTCCCAATTGGCAAATTGGGGACCGCAAGTTTTAGCTATGCGATTCCCAATTGGTAAATTAGGGGCCGTAGGTTTCATCTGAGATGTTTTTTTATATATATATGTTTTTGTCATTTTTAGCATTGTTTTTAGCTCTATTTAGCTAGATTTTGTCTTACATTATGCTTTTTATTTTAGATATTGACTTCTAGAGCCCGAGGAGCCTGACATTCTGAAGACTCTCCATGAGGCTCTATCTGATGATGACCGAGATTGGTTTCGAGTTGTCGGGTTTGGCTATGTCATGGATCTGCCCACTATTAGGGTAGATCAAGCCTACTTGACTACGTTGGCCTGACACTGGAATGCGTGGACCAACACATTTCACCTGCCTATAGGTGAAATGACTATTACTCTAGAGGATGTCTACAGGATCTTCAGGATCCCCATTGATGGCGAGGCCATCATCTCCTCTACCTCTAGGGTAAAGGAGGTTGTTTTCGATTCTATCTTCGATGACCAGAGCGAGGATGCTCAGGATGCGATTGACCATGGAGGGGTGCACATCGGTGAGTGGTATCACGAGGATGTCTTCTCTACATGGGAAGCCCTCTTCATGCACCTTATAGTACATATTGTCCTTCCAGACTCCTTGAGCATGAGGATTCCCTGGAACCTCTTATCCACTACCTGGAGGGTTCTTCAGAGTTCTACAGAGGAGCCCTTACTTCTATCATGGGGGAGCACCCTGCTATGTCAACTCTACAGGGAGCTGTATCATATTACTGAGCATAGCCGTAAGGGCCTCAACTATAGTCTTCTATTGTAGATCTAGGGGTGGCAGCACATCCGGATCGAGCATCCTATAGATCTTCCACTATGCATCACTTCTATTGCTGATGATCATCAGTGTTATACCACCTATTAGCCTCGTGAGGAGGAGGGTACCCATAGTAGGATCCATGCTGGTGATGTCAAACATTATATCACTCAATTCATGGCACTTGGCCCGAATGATGTTCAATGGTGGCCCTATATGGATTGCCCAGCATGGCCGAAGGAGGGCCAGTGGTTGAGATAGGCATGCCATGATAGATGGTTGATCAGTCATAAGGCCAAGATTCAAGAGTACCAATTCTACTCTTAGGTCCTACGATAGTTTGGGCTCATACAGGATATTCCAGATATCCCACTCAGATACAGATGCTTGGTCATAGAGCATGATCTATAGTGGATCATTCTAGAGCCTCTAGGAGATGCTCCTGATGACTACCAGGAGACTAGAGTTGAGACTATTGGGACCACTCCAGAGTATGATGGGTGGTGGTCCATGTTCAGATGGTACGACATAGGGCCTCTAGGTCGAGAGCCAGATCAAGTAGAGGTAGAGGTGGATCCCGATGGGCGTAGGGTGCACCAATGGATAGAGGGCGGTTGGGGCATAGAGGCCACCATCGAGGAGGCTCCTGAGATTGACCCAGATGAGGAGGCTCCAGAGGAGGGTGAGGTCCCTCCCAAAAGTGTAGAGGGTCTGCTCTTAGCTCAGGTGGCTGACTTGTAGAGTCAGCTCGGATGATTCCATACATAATAGCTAGAGTGAGATACTACTATCACCACTCTAGAGGTGAAGGTAGCTGATAGGGATAGGTGCTTGACTGAGGTGCAGGATCAGATACAAGATCTCACTATGTAGGCCATAGATGTAGAGGCCTAGGTTCAGAGACTGTAGACTACACTGGAGTTAGCACAGGCATAGTGGACTATAGCAGAGGTAGAGAGGGATCTCCTTTCGAGTATCGAGGGGGGCTATGCCACCTCCTTAGGTTACTATGGGGCCTCCGGTAGCACCAGTGGTAGCTTCAGTAGGTGGTTAGGATCTGATGGTCGAGGTAGAGTGACTACGTAGCATGGTCATGAGGACCAATGAGATGCATGCAGCCCGGCTTGCTCGTATTGATCAGCTAGTCGGCTATATTGAGATGCATAGGCTATAGGTTCCTGAGGATCCTTTCACTTTAGAGTCTCAACAGACCAGGTCTAGGACCTCGGGATAGTCTATGGTGAGCTCGAGTCATAGGACTCATAGGACTGAGAGGATGCATAAGTCCTCTAGCTCACATGGTGTGACATCGTGCACCAAGCCTAGAGATGTAGGGTAGACTTTAAGGGCCACCGGTCAGAGGACTAGCCTGCTATAGTTACCAGTTTCTCATGTGTTGGGTACCTTAGGATTTGGAGGTAGGCAGGATCCATAATAGGACCCACCATGGGTGCCAGAGTAGATAGGAGAGCAGGCTCCAGAGCATAGTGTTGAGGGAGGCGACGAGAGCTCCGATACAGGGGGAGCAGACTAGATCTGGGCTCTACTAGATGCAGACTACATTTTTGATATGCCATATTTATTTTGGGTGTAAGGTCGAGGACCTACACACTTTGTAGCCTATGGGTATTTTGATACACTCCCTATGTACTCTTTTGGACACATATATATATATATGACTTGATCATTTATGGCTCATTATGTGTATCGATATTTATTTTTGATTTTATGTTTATTTGATGCACATGGATGCAATGCTTATGTTGATGCTATGTTTATATGATGTGATGTATGGATGACATGCACTAGATAGCTATCTTATTTATGATGATGTTGATGAGATGCAGTGATCTAGATGATTAGATGTGCCATATATGATGTATGCATATGGATGCACTATTTATTTTTAACGCATATTTGTTTTTGCTTTGTGGGCATGCATTTATTTTTATGAAGTTATGGTATGCTATGCAATGTATGGTAATGCATTATGTACATAATCGTAATCTAATGGGAATGAACCTGTATGCTTTAATCACTTAAAACATAAGGAATGAATGTAAATTATGTATATCAATTTTAAAATATGACACCATAGAATGTATAACAATCATGCAAAATAATTGATAATTCTCATTACAAGAACTTAATCAATTAATCACCCATATATGAAATGCAGTAAAATGGATTGGTATAATGCTAATGAATGAATATGTCATTCTGTATATTTTTCTTTGCTGCACTATATAGTCAGTGGTCGTCTAAACATCATTTCTGATATTCATGCGGTATCTATCCTATATGTTTGATTGTGCTTTGTAAAATGCATTCTGATGAATGAATGACTCATATTTTTTGATGTCTAATGATATTTGGTATTTTGTTGCTATTAGAGAACTTTTTGAGGTTTTCCATGAGACTCAAACACCCTAGTAGACTTCTCCAAAAATCACATACTAACTGTACAAGGCTTTTATTGGACAAGGCTTTTGCCATGATAGACCCAACTATTCATTATCCCTATGTGTGCATGTGAGTATTTTTAGATAGACCATAAGCATACCCCGTATGTCAGTCGGGACTCTTTCAACCCATATGTGAGATAGGGTTCCTCATACGATCGTACCATCCTTGTTTCAGCTTTGATTAGACTTATACAACTAGACAAACCTAGGCACCTAGAGCTAGCTCATCTTGCAAATTGATCAGGGCTACCCCTCCAAATGCAGGCGGGACTCTTTCAACCCATTGCTACGTTTGGGGATCACCCAATAGAACTACCCCTCCGATTGTAGGTGGGACTCTTCCAACCCATTGCTGCGATCGGGGATCACTCTATGGCTTTCAAAAGGTGGACAATCCAGGGATTCAAGTTCTCACCCTTCTTACTTGCTCATATGTAGTGATAAAAATCATTGTTAGTCCACGTGTTACCATTTTCTTTGAGCAAGGGATTTTTATAGTGCTTTTGATTCACTATGTCACTTTACATTTGATTTGAACTTTGTACTTTGAAATTTGCACTTTGTAACTTGGGATTTAAACTTTGTAACTTTGGGATTTATAGGGGAAATTCTTGTCCTTTTGCCAAAGTTCACCACTCTAGACCAAACTATTTGCAAGATAAGTAGGTCATGAAACCCATCTCTCTAGATACCTAAGACCGCTTTCACAGCTTTCATCATCTCTTGTCTTAGCAGGATTTTATATTGTTTTGCTTAGTGACGGGATCCTGATATGTTGAAGCACTATCCCAACTAATGACCTCATCTATAAAAGCAAAGCAAGCTTTCTACAATATCTAAAGAACCCACTAGGTATGTTTGAGTGACTGGAAAACTTAATATACATACATATTTCTCCACAATAGGTATCGTGTATGAATGCAATGAATTATGATAAATGCAAGGGTGCATGATTGAAACACAAACGTGCGACCATTTGTAAGATTTTGATAGACACATTACACTCTACTATGGAATGCAATGGATGACAAATGCCTAAATGCAATATGATGAGGTGAATGCATGTATGAAAATGCAAACTGCAAAAGCAAATGTTTTTGGATTTTATGCTTTACCAATTTTTTTTGGAATTTTATATATTTTCAAATTTTTATGAATTTTTGAGCTTTCATATTTGACCAAACGATGAGTATATATGCCTTTGGAGATTTTTGGGGTTGACCAAGTGATTTTTAGAAATCCTTGGAGCTTTTTGGATTGACCAAAGGGCTTACAGATGCCTTTGGAACCTTTTAGTTGACCAAACTCTCAGCAAGAGAGCTTGGAGCCTTTTAGGATGACCGAGAAGCTATAGGAACTCTCGGAGCCTTTGGGTTGACCAAGCAATTTTTTAGAAATCCTTGGTGCCTTTTTGGGATGACCGAGTGGCTTTAAGCAACCCTCAGAGCCTTTGGGTTGACCAAGCAATTTTTAGAAATCCTTGGTGCCTTTTTGGATGACCAAGTGGCTTTAAGCAACCCTTGAAGCCTTTGGGTTGACCAAGCGATTTTTATAAATCCTTGGAGCCTTTTGGGATGATCGAGTGGCTTTAAGAAACTCTCGGAGCCTTTGGGTTGACCAAGCGATTTTTAGAAATCCTTGGTGCCTTTTTGACTGACCAAAGGGCTTATAGATGCCTTTGGAGCCTTTTCTGCTACACTCTCTAAGCATAGAATGCCTTAATATGGATGATGTTGAGAGGTTCAGGCTCTTCAACACCCCTAGCGACGTCAGGTGATAGGTACCCGGACCAATATTTTTAGATATGATATAGGGTCCTAGCCAATTAGCCATAAATTTGTCTCGCATATCGGGCAATAAATTTGAGTTTTGTTGGTTTTCTTTCAGCACAAGATCCCCAACTTCAAAGTCTCTCTGGTGGACTTTGATATTGTAAGCTCATTTTAATCACTCTTGATAGACGCGAAGATGCTCTAGGGCATTCACGCGACGTTCATCCAGTAGCGTCAATTGATCTAGTCGAGCTTGTCATGCGGTGTCATCATCGATGAACTCTTTCAATGCGATGCGCAGCGTTGGAATTTCCAACTCTAAGGGCATAATGGCCTCAGTGCCATATACTAGTGAAAATGGAGTTGCCCTAGTGGGAGTCCGAATGCTAGTCCTATAAGCCCATAATGCAAGGGGTAGTTGTATATGCCAATCCTTGTGGTGTTCTTGCACTATCTTTTTCAAGATGGCTACCACAGTCTTGTTTGAGGCCTCAACTTGCCCATTTGCCTATGGATAATATGGAGTTGCAAAACTATGTTTGATGCGGTACTTAGATGTTAAAGCTCACACAGTTTTGTTCTTAAAAGAAGTTCCATTATCCAAAACTATTTTGGATGGTATCCCGAAATGACTTATGATATGCTCCATTATGAACTCTGCTATGCGAGCTCCAGTGGTCATTGTTAAGGGAATGGCTTCCACCCACTTTGTAAAATACTCAGTAGCCGTAATAATGAATGTATGTCGGCCTGATGACGGAGGAGAGATCTTGCCAATTAGATCAAACCCCCACTGAGCAAATGGCCAAGCCGCTTGGATGGGCTGTAAGGCCTATGATGGCAGGTGCGTAAGATTAGCATGATGCTGACATTTGATGCATTTCCTGACATACACATTGCAATCCTTCTCCATAGTGGGCCAATAATAACCCATTCAAAGGATGCGCTTGACGATGGCCATGCCGCTGAAATGGCCACCGCACGTACCATCATGAGCTTCTAAAATTTCCCAAGATGACTCTTGGGGCTCAAGACAATGAAGGAGAACTCCATCGTAACTTTGGTGGTACAAAATATCTCCTATCAAGACATATTTAGTCACTTTCTATTTAAATGTGCGTCTTGCGGCATGCGACAGTCCCTCTAGGACAAAACCAAGTCTTAGGAAGTCTTGAATCTGTGACATCCAATTCTGATGAGCCTCAACTTTGATTGCTAAGACAACTTGTACCCCCTACGTATTTACTTTTGCAAATGCATACTAGGAAACAACCTTGTGGTGAATGGTGGTGCCACTCCCCGTAGGACTCTGGGAGGTTAAAGACCCCTAGGGTGCTTTCTTGAGAAAGTCTTCAGCTTTGCAGAACCAATCAGCTTTTGGCTCCACACTAATCATGTTGACTGATTCTTTGTTATCAAAGGCTGCACGCTCTGCTGTAGGATGCGAGAGCATCTTGACATGGATGGTAGTGAAGTCGATAGATGGATTCTGAGGGATTAAGGATCCCAAATATGCCATGGTGTCTGCGAACCTATTTGATGAACGAGGGATTGCCTCGATGTCGTACCATTCTAGTTTAGCCAGATATGTGGCAACAAGATCTTTGTAGGCTTTTAGTACCAGACATCGACACTAAAATAGTCCCTTCACTTGGTTAATTATGAGCAGGGAATCACCAAAGATGTTTAGTCTCTTGATATTCATGGCGATGGTTGTATGGAGGCCCAAAAGTAGGGCTTCATATTCAGCATTATTGTTGGTGCATGGGAAGTCTAGTTTGAATGACAAGGGCATTGGAGCTCCTTGCGGCGTGAAAAACACTATCCCTATGCCAGCTCCTTGCTCGCATTTTGAACCATCAAAGAACAGAGTCATATCAGCATTGTTCTCTGGTTCTTCGGGTTCGGGAGCTTCGGATACTACAAACACTGCATCATCCAGAAGCTCGATTGTTAGAGGCCTACTGTTGGATAGTGGCACCTCAGCTAACTGATCTGCTATGACCTATCCCTTAATGGACTTCTGGCTTATGAATTCCAGATCGAATTCTATCAATAGCATGATCCACTTTGTAGTACGTGTATTATGATATGTCTTGCTCATCATATACTGCAAAGGATTTTGTTTTGATATCACATATGTCGTGTGACTCAACATGTAGTGCCACAATTTCTTGGTAGCGAACACTACTGCTAAACATAGTTTTTCCACATATGCATATCCTAGCTCGTAACTCACCAAGGTTCGGCTAATGTAATATATGGCTTGCTCTTTGCCTTGTACATTATTTTGGGCCAACATGGTCCCTAACGCAAATTCTATTGCCGATATATATAGCAAAAAAGGCTCTTCTGGCCTTGGTGGAGCTAACACTAGTGGCATCGCTAGGTATTGCTTTATCTCAATGAAGGCTGCCTTGCAGTCCTCATCCCAGTTGAATGGGACACCCTTATGTAGCAGTCGATTCATGGGTCGACATTTATCCGATAGTTGGGTGATAAATCACTTTATCGAGGCTACCTTGCCTTGAAGGCTCCTTAATTCCTTAATATTGGTGGGAGGACGCATTTCCAAAATGGCCTTGACCTTCGCTGGGTCTACTTCGATGCCTCTCTTGGAGACAATGAACCCTAGTAATTTTCCAGAAGTTACGCCAAATACGCACTTCTTAGGATTCAGCCTGACGTTGTGCTCTATCAGGCGATCGAAGACTTTTCTTAAGACCTCCGCATGCTCTTCTCGTAGCAATGACTTGGCTAGCAAATCATCGATATAATCTTCAAGAATTTTGTGCATATAGTCATGAAAAATGTATGTCATGGCCCGTTGGTATGTGGCACCAACATTTTTGAGACCAAATGGCATAACTTTGTAGCAAAATGTTCCCCATGGCATTATAAACATGGTTTTGTGCTGGTCTTCGGGCTTAATCCGAATTTGATTGTAACCAAAAAAATCATCCATTAAGGAGAGCATTTCGTGACCTGTAGTAGAGTCTACTAGAGCATCGATATTGGGCAACGAAAATGAATCTTTGGGTGTTGCCTTGTTGAGATCTCTAAAATCCATACAAATACGGATCCTTCCATCTGGTTTTCCTATAGGCACCATATTGGATACCCATTCTGGATAGTCGATGGAAATGACAAATTCTACATCCAAAAATTTTTGCAATTCATCTTTCACCATTAAGGCTACTGTTGGATGCATCTTTCTGAGCTTCTGCTTGATAGGCTTCTTGGATGGGTCTAGCGAAAGGTTATGAGTAACCAATTTTGGGTCTAGACCGGGCATATCTTTGTATGTCCAAGAAAAAAGGTCAGGTCTCTCTTTCAATAGAGGGATGATGCTAGCACGCTCATCTAGAGTGAGACTCATTCCAAATTTAACCTTCATTGGATTGGTGGGGTCGTTATCGATATCCACTTCGAAGGTTTCCTCTACTGACATATGGGATCCCTCCTCAAGCTGATGAGGCGTAGGGATCAAATGGATGTCATCAACTAGATTTATATGTTCTTCATTGGAAGCATGTTCAGCGTGATAGACATCATAAGCACAACCTGGTCCAAAATGAAATGGTTGCAGCATCTCTTCATTCGAGAAGAAGTCTTCAGGCTCTACTAGCGAATCAGCATGATCCCAATCGATAGCATCCATGTTTAGATGCAATGGTTTGGATGGATCTATTGGATTATAGAGTGGAGTGGTCAAATCAATGGAGACCATGTTGATGGAATGGAATTGATCTCCAGGACCACATGGACTAAACTCTACATCATCTATGTAGCTTTCGTACCCAAGATCTAGCTCAGATGGTATGGGGATGAATGGGTCCTCCCTGTGGGATGCCCGAACAACTGGATCCTCCCTATGCACTAACTACAAAATGGGATCTCTCAGCTCAAGTAGCTCAGCATAAGTAGGTGGATGGGGAAAGAGTCTTTGATATTCCTCTTCCAGATTTATTCTTTCCCTGAGGCGGTGTTGGAGATTAATCTCTCGATGCAAACCTGCAGTTGTAATAGGTGGTGGACCCCGAGGTGGATTCTGATTACGTAGGTGATGAGGCCCCAAATAGGCCATCTCCAATGAATCCTCATCATCACTATATAGATATAATCCTTCACTTCCCCCCATATGCAAGGGGCGATCTGCCAGATGTGGCCCCATGTATCTGATTCTATGGTCACTATCATCACTATCCAGATAAACTGGATAAAATGATCGTATATATGACATCGATGCAAAAACTAGCTCTGCTTCCTCTTCAGAGCGATCAGTGTTAAGAGGCACTTCTTCTATAACATACTTCGACTCCACAAGCAATAGATGTAGTGGATATACAAGCCTCGGATCGGTCATCTCAACCTCATCGCTATGATTGCTACTATGAGCAGACCACTCTATCGTGTCCACAAATATTGGGAGATTAGTTGGATGAGGCCTTAAGTAGGCCTACTCTATCTCATCTTCATAATCACTATCGACTATGAAATGCTCTTGTATCTCATCTAATTGCTCTCTAGGTAGCAAATGGCATAGAAATGTCGAAACCACGAAGGCTCGTTCAATTTCCTCCTTAGATTGATCATCATTTGAGGACTCACCATCTGCATCATAACTCGGTCCACTTATTTTGGAGGTGGACTCCTCTCCATCTTCACTACAAATATCTCCTGAATCGAGATCACCTAGAATGGTGGGGTTGTGCCCCTGCATACCAGTATCATCGGTTGTGATACGATTTTGATGACCCAAGTTGCCTCTGGGGTTCTGCTCCGAGAACTCTTCATGTTCAAGCTCTGGTCTCTCAATGGTGATGACTGACACCATTGGGTTGTTGCCTCGAAGACTAGACATGTTAGGATGATATGGATTAAAATCCATATCATCCCCTAGACTCAGGTATAAATGATCCAATGATGCAGTGAGTAAATCATCATGTCCCTGAATCTGCAATCCCAATCCGAACCTATCAGTTGCCAACTGATAACGTAGTTCAAGAGGGGTTCTTCATCCTTGTTCAAAAATACCAAGGTCGTATCCATGCCAATGATAGAGCTCAAAAATGTGCATGGCATACTCTAGGTTGGACAAGTACCAAACGTTCACCGTGAATTGTTCCTCATCATCCATCTCCATGGGTGCTCACATTGGAACTTGATCCAACCTGGCGTAGATGAAGTTTGTTTGGTTGGGTGGCTCGCCCAATGGTACTATGGATCCAACTAGATATCGATGGGCTATCGGTCGGCCCATGTCTCGTGTAGTCTCTAAAATAGGACCAAAGGTCACATTTTGCACAAGATATTCACCCATACCTGTACTGGCTAGGTGAATAGTCACCCGTGGTGCGGATGACCCTACTGATGATGTAGGAGAAGTAGGCTGAGGTGCCTCCTCGACTTGATCCTAGGCTTCCTCCACCTCCATGGGAGTGGTAGCCTCAGTGGTGACTGGTTTGGGCATGTTCTTTGCTTCTTTCCTACCCAATTTTACCTTTAATTTCTTATCATCTCGATGCATTGCTGATGCACTTGATCTCAGAGAAGTTGTAGTGGTATGTTCAGATCTATTTGATATAGATACCGATGGTTGAACATGCACCACCTGTTTACCTCTTGGAACCCTTACCGATGACGTGGGCCGTATGTCCAAGTGCATTGATGGGAGTACGAAGCCCCTTGGAAAATCTGCTAAGTTCACGAACTTGAATGGTTCTTCATCTGATGAAACCACGTGAACTTGTCCCTCATGTATATACTTGACACACTGATGCAATATCGAGGGAACACAATGCATTTCATGAATCCAAGGCCTCCCCAGTAGGATGTTATACTGCAAGGCGCCCTCTATCACGTGACACATTATGGGAATGGTCTTTAGTCCCACCTGAATAGGTAGGACAATCATGCCAACCATAGAGCATAGTGCATCGTTAAACGCTCTCAATGTAAAGGTGGTTGGTACGACGAGTGATTTAGGCAATTTCAAATGGTGCAGTGCCTTAGTCATGATTATATTGATTGACGAACCAATGTCAATCAAGACCCTTTTGAATGGCACGTGGTTAACACATGCAATGATATGTAGTGGTGGGTCAGCCATGCTTGCAGAAACCATTTTCACTTCATGATCGTAGAATTGGATCATTGGTTCCTGGCACTATTGTACGTGCCCCACGAAGTTTGTGAATACCTGTGCATCCTAGGACTGTACCTCAATGGACCTCAGAATGTCCATAAGAGTCTCCCTATGCCTAGGGGACTGTTGTATAAGCTCATATATTGACAACTTCGTAGGAGTCATCTACAGGTTTTGAACCAGCCTTGCTCCTAATGGTCACCATCGGTCTCGTTGGTGGGCCTAGAATATTTTGTGTCTACCGCTGTTGGGGCATGGCCTGTATTTGAATGGGAGCATGAGGTTGATTCAGTTGTTCATACCTCCCATGTCTGGTAACAACATTGACCATGTCGATGAACCCCTGGGTAGGTGGTTCGACTCGCACTTGATTGACGTGGCCAGCGTGGTTACGGGGCGCCTCATGGTTTGGTAATGGATTTTTAAAAATCCCCATGTTTTGGTTGTTCGATGCCTAGGGATTTCCTGGTACCACAAGCTCTCCCTTTTCTATCATATTTTGCACAATATGTTTGAAAGACCAACATACCTCGATGTCATGGCCTTTCGCTCTATGAAATATGCAAAATAGATCTTCCTGATAGTCTTTGGGCTTGGGCTGATTAGGATCAACCATCTTGACTTTGGGTAATCTTATTGCCTTGGCCTCATAGAGCTAACAAAAAATTGATGTCAATGATTCCATCAATGGTGTAAATATGCGAGGTGGGCGTTGCTCTTTGTTCTTGCCCTTGTAGTTATTCTTGCACTGGTCGTATTGCGTAGGAGGAGGATGGGCTTGATAATTCTATTTCTTTTGCCCCTTATCCTCATTTTGGAGATTTAGTACCACCTGATTCACATGGGCCTGCTTGCCCTATTGCTTTGAGGTACTCTTCCTATATCCCTCTTTCCTAGTTTTGAGCTTCAAGTTGCCCTCCTGCAACTTGATGTCCTCAATTACCTTGGCTTGCGCCAAAGCTTCTTCGAATGTAGCATACTGTTGTAGCTGCAATAGTAGCGAGATGTGCTTGGCACAACTCTTTGTAAACATTCGGGTTAATTCTATGGTAGGAATCAGGAATGGCAACTTTGCCATTAATCTCCTCCACCTCTTCCCATACTGTTCTATTGGCTCGTCGTCGCACTGAGCTAGCACAACCAAATCAGAAAGGTTGGCCTATTTCTTGACGTCGAAGGAATAGCATTCAAGAAAGGCATCAGCTAATTGCTCAAAATTTGTTATGTTGTGTTTCTTTAGCTGATTGAACCACTCTCGGGCTGGACCAGAGAGTGTCATGACAAACGTATGCAATAATAGTGCATCATTGTTCTCTATCTGGAAGCAAGCATCCAGAAAGCTCGTGACATGTTCTTGCACCTCTTCATCACCCTTGAATTTGTCCAACCTGGGCATCTCAAAATGCTCAGGGTATGGGGGCATAGGCACCGAGGGATCTAAAGGTTCATTGTGAATTTTCCTCAGTGTCAGCTTTTGGATAGTCGCGCCTTGTTTCTCAATTGCTTTGACCTTCTCGGCCAAAGCTTTGTAAGCCTCAGAAGATAGAAAGTCCTCCTCCCTAAGTGGCATGGAGGCATTCTGGGAGGTACAATCCTCTTCTATCGAGGTGGAGGGCGTTGCTCTTCCTCCTCCTCAGCTCGGGAACTCTCAGGATATTCTTGGTTGCATATGTTCCCCTCTTGTTCCTCATAATGTTGTTGCCTTTGATTGTCGACTGAAGGCGGTCACTCTCTCTGATGGGTAGTGATATGAGTGTGAATGCTTACGCGCTCATGGTGCATGTCGGCTTGCAAAAGAGCCTTCCTGTGCACCTACTCTCTATGCTCATCCTGAGAATATAGGCCGGCCCTAGCCAACCTATATTCCTGCTCTACACGCTCCTTCTGGACGAGGATGCGCTCCTCATGCAAGCGCTGCTCATACAACCTCTGTCTAGTAAGCCTCTATGCTTGAAGATCTTCATCTTCAATGCGCTACCTCTCTAGGTGAGCATCCTCCAATTGATCTTGGAGGAGTTGGCATTTCTATTCAGAGGCCAGTCGATATGATCTTTTGACCTGGTCAGCCGTAGGAGGCCTTTGGTATGCTTGCTCTGTATGAGCGACCTTGTGGGTTCTATACCCATCGAACTGATGTGTTGTGCCTTTGCCTCTATCTATGAAGATGGCATCGACATCATGTTGTGTCATGTGCTATGTGCCACCATGCATGGATGGTGGACGTGAGACATGAGGGTGCTTAGAAGCCTCTCCATGCTCTCTAGTAGTTCTAATGGTGCTCCCGCTATGCTCACTCGGAGCACGAGTGGGTGGAGCCGAAGGCTTGCAGCCTAGCTACTCTAACACACTACCTAGACCATCTAGCTGTCTAGACCTCCACCTCTCATGGGGTGGTGTTCCATTAGCTCCCACCTTCGATATATCGATGGTGATCTTGCATGCTATAGTATGCATGGGAGTATGGGTAGACTTGCGCTCAATAGGGAGCCCATCTACTTGCCCCTGAATGGGCGGATCTCTATTCCTTCTATACTCAGAAGGTGGGGGTATAGTACACCCTATAGACTTAGTGTGAATGGGTACCAATCTGGTCCCCTACATGACATACTCTTTGGCCGATCCCGTGGATGTGCATGCACTATGGTCTCGGTAATGGCTTTCGAGTGGAGCACCCTCAGGATGAGAAGCTCCATGCTCTAATCTACGTCTAACAGAATGCACTGATGCTAGTCTATCAGGGGTACGCTCAATGGGATCCCCTCATGTCGAGTTGTCTCCTCTAATGCTCATCGAATGATGTTCGATTTTCTCATGTGGTTGAGGACTAGACACGTGTATTTGTGAATCGGTTGGGGCTTGGTCATTGGCTTCAAGCTTGCACCTTTTCCGACCACCCCGTGTATCCACCATAGTGTACCTAACATCTAGATGTATATTTTATTATCAAACAAGGTATACAATGATGCTTATCTTATTTTTAAATTTTAAAATGAGCCCTAAACTGTTTGATGTTGTTTCAAAATGTGTTGTATCAGTATGAGAAACTCTCGCATGTTTTGCAAAATCGTTGGATTTTATTCTCAGTTTAATTGGCTTTCACCTATATACTCGCACAAGCCGAATATGGGAATGAAGTCCATACTCAATGAGGTAGCATAGGTACTACCAACCCTCACCCAACACACCGTGCATAGTGATACACTCTTCCAAAGATGAGTGCATGCTATTTTGCACAGATAGGACAGTTCTTGGGTCGGCCTTGGCAACGAGCGGGTCCCGATAATACAATTTCAAATGAGCCAACCAAGTGGTAATGACATCCACTATTGGTCTCAATCAAATGGGTTGGATGTGAGAGCCCAACGCCACTAATTTTTAAATGAAACGTGGTGTGTGTGGTTTGTTTTACTTTGCATAAAGACAAATGCATAAAAGAGCATTCATATGATCATTCCTACATGATATGCATAAACACAAAAGGAACATTTCAAATTCAAAAAGCTATGCATGCTATGTCCTACATGATGTTATGACAATGCGATTACGATGACATGGCCTCTAATTGGGCCTCAAGCATGCAAACGACCACTCAATTTTTATCAAGGTCACTGTATTCTAGGGCGAACTGCAATCAGAGGTCCGTTGTTCCTAGGAAGTGCCTTTCTAATGGAAGGAATGCGAAAGAAAATTAGGACTTATTCATTCATCCTTTTCCTTTAATGTACCTAATTTGCCATCGATTTACCTCTTACTATAAAAACACAGAGAAGAAAATACAGAACAAAGAATAAAAATAGAGCCTACCTCAACTCCTGATCTGATGCCAAGTGGTTTCTCTACTGTCTGCTACTTCTGCTGTAAACCGTAGCTCTGGTCTGTGGGTTGTAGTGTGAACCATGGGTGAAAGCTACGGGCCAAAAAATAACCATAGTTGTTAGCTGTGGTTAGCACTTGAGATAAAAAAACAAGAATGTCAACACTCAGGGGCTAGAAATGCAGAGTTCCACCATGATCGCCTTTTGTAACCACAAAAGCCCACCAACTAAAAAAAAGAAACCACAATAAAGAAAAAAAAAGAACAAAGCCAACCAAACAAACCCACTTAGGGACCAACAAAAAAAGCAAACCAAGGAGGGTACTAATGCCGAATGGCATGAACTTCTCTAGGGTGGAGGTGTAGCACCCTAAAATTGGTGCAATTAAACCCTTAGTAAAAAGATAAAAATTTGAATTTTAACCCCGAAACCGCCCATTAACCGCTCACCCCATTTTTTGTGCCATTTTTAGGAGTTGTTTTGACCGTTGGATGATATCGTCGTCGATCAGACGAAATCATCCCAGATCGGACGAATTCATCTGGAACAGAACGTCCAGACGATTTCATCCCAAAACCGAATTTTCATAATTAGCTTATGTTTCAACAACCTCTCCAACTTGGGCAGAAGCGTGTCTATGCAGTTGGAGATTCCTCCATTGGAGATCTCCCAGATTGGGATGATCCCCAACCTCCTAACCTCCCCCTAATCCTATATAAACTAGGATTTTCTTAGTTTATCCCCTTGGTTGGATGATCCCATGATTCCTTGATTGATTTTCCCTACCATTTAGTTTTGTTGTGTCAAGACGTCCTATCCACCATTATTTGCACTCGTAGTTTCAATTTTTCATTGCAGGTTTTCACTGTGCTTCAGCTGGAGGAAGCTCGGATCGTCGCAGGCGATTCCAGATGATTTTGGATGATCCTATCGTAGATCGGCGATGATCTCATACGATTGGAGGTGATATCGACTGTAGTCCAGATTGGGGGTAACAGAGCCTTGAGTTTGCATTTCTCATTTGTCTTCTTTATTTTACTATGCATTAGTTTGATTTATTTTCATTCTGCATCCTGGAGTTCACCTCATTTAGCATAGATGCATGATAAAGTTAAAATAAATTATTAAAACAATGCATTTCCTTTAATATATTATCTAGATCTATCATTTAGGCATTTATACTATCATTTCTATCATTTTGCATTATTCTTGCAGTAGCATTTTTGGTTTTTGGTGTCTGTTTCTGTGATTGCAGGTTTCTGACGGATTCGTTTGATGAATTTGTCGGATCGATGATGATCTTGTCCGATCTCAGATGATCGACTGTGATTTGAGATGATTCTATGCAATTGTAGATGATCATGTCATATTTGAGATGATCTGGACTCCTAAAAGCTTTAGAATCTTCATCAGACATCCGAAATCAGGTGTATTCTTTCTTATTTAGCATACTTCCTAGTATTTAGGATTCATTCATGCTTTTTGTATTCATATAAATCATCATTTTCATATAGAATAGCTTAGATTCATTCTGGAAAACCTAGGGATATGAATGATTAAATTAAAAAATGAACACATCAAACCCATTCTCAACCTAGGCATGGAAGCTGCCACTCAAAGTTTCCTGGTGAACCCCACCATCCATCAAAAATTCACCCTTATACCCCTCCCCCGAGAGGCACGACCTTCAAAGGGCCTCTCAGTCCGAGGTATTGTCCCATCCTTCTCGCATCCCCCTTTCGGGCATGGATCCTATAGCCTGAAGGTAAGGATGCAAAAAATTTGGGGCGATACATTTTGGTGAACCCGACGTGAAACTAAAACCTTTTGAAAATAATCCAAAAAAAAAATATTATTAAGTAACATCTAGAATCATTAGACAAACAATTAAAGTTGCATATCATATTTAGATGGTAGATTATAATAAAAGACGAGTTGTCACCATTAATGTTGAAAATCAATTAGTAGCCATAGAGATTACTTCTGTGCTTAGAGTACCTCAAACATATAGAGTCCAACCTTTATGGGATGAACTTGATAGGAGATTGGGTATTATTTCATCTAGATCAACAGAACTTAGGCAAATCAAGAGGTTTGTCCTAGATAGAATCCTGGATCCTGATCAGGTGACTTTGTACCATGAACTTTAGAGAGCTTGCCATAGGTGGTTAGCAGATAAAAGAGCACTTGTGTCTTCCGAATTGTACACCTTTGAGGAATACCTTGAGAATGCAATTGTAGTACATAAATTTCTATCTCGTATAGAGGATCAAGAAGTCGTTCTTACGGATAGAAAGAGATGGAATAGAGTTCCTAGAGCTGTGTTATATCGAGAGTATTGCCATGAAATTTATTTCTACAAGTTCGAGTATGAGACAGATCATATTACCATAGCACACTTTGTCAAATTTTTGAAAAACCATTTCCAATTTGAAGAGGAGCATTTCATGACTCCTGATGAACTTGATCCTATCAATGATATCCATAAACTATTTATAGAAAACTAAGTTATTATTTTATTATTGTTATTCCTTTTGCAACTAGAATGCTATTTGTTATCTTTATAATAATATTATAAAACACAAAAACAATAAAAACAAAACAAAAATAAAATAAAATCAAAACATTTCCTTTTTATAGTAGGTATATAATTAAAATATATACCTCCCAAACCTATCGCATATATATATAAATATATATATTTGCTAAAATCTAAGTTTAAGCATAATGCCTAGACTTAGGAATGGAAAACAGACTGAAGAAGAAGAAGATTGGTTAGGAAAACCATTAAATAACCTAGATGTCCTTCTTGAAGATCAAGTTCCGGAAGAAGGAACCCTAGACCAGCAAGAAGAAGAGCTTGTTGTAGGAAATGAACAAGAAGAAACTATTAGAGAGGAAGGATCCTCATCCCCTAAAATGTCTCCGGGAGGAGTCATTACTTTTGAGAACATGGAACAATTCTGGAAGTTCATCAATACTAATATTGGTGTTCTTAATAGAGCAGTCCATATGGACAAGGATCAAATTAGTGACACTCAAGCAACTCTAGAAGACGTATTTCACACACGCACTAATCCCTTGTCCTTTATTGATCAAGAGAGTGATCAAACTGGACCATCCAATTTGGATATGGCTGCTATAATCCAAAACATGCAACAACAACAGGTTACCCAACCATCTAAAGTGCATGTTACCAAGCCTAGGGTTATTCCCACACAAAAGAAACCATCATTTACTGCTCTATTTTTCCAAGCTATTGAGCAATATACCTCAAATCAACAAAAACCCAAAACAAAACCAAACACCAATTACCAACAATCTGGGATACAACATAATACTACTACAAATCCTCTTCATAATACTCTTCCTACCAACCATTTGCATAATAGCAATATAGCATCTAATCCTTATGTCACACCATCATACACTCACAAATCCCATGCTTATGTCCCACCGAACCAATATGGTGGACAAACTAGTAATCTTGAAACTATGGTGAAACAGTTAGTTTCCCGCATGGACCAGATAGATCCCTACCGTCCCTCGTACAATTATCGAGAGATGTGTAGTCAACCTCTAGATCCTATAGTTGTAGCACAGCCATATCCTAAACATTTTCCTATGCCTATCCTACCCATATATAAAGGAACCGAAGATCCCATAGAGCATCTTCGTATGTTTAGGATAGCATGTCATGATATATCACATGATGACTTATTATTACTAAAAATGTTCTCGAAAAGTTTAGGAGGAATGGCATTAGAGTGGTATTATCAATTACCCACTAATTCTTTGAGGAATTTTGAAGAAACAGCCGAGTCTTTTGTTCATCAATTTAGTGCCTACATCGAAAGGCATGTGACCATTAAAGACTTGTACAACTTAAAACAAGACAAAGATGAATGTTTTGCTGATTTCCTAGCTAGGTGGAGACAGTTGATAGGAAAATTACACTTTGTGTTACCTTATAGGGAGATGTTGGACATCTTTATTAATAATTTACAAGACCAACTATCTTATGAATTATCAACTGCTACCTTGACCACCTTCGATCAGGCTATAGACTTAGCTCGAAGAGTGGAAGATGCTCTCATTAGGAGAGGTCAGCTTAAAAAGAAATATGATGAGAAAACATCCAGAAATCAATATAAAAATAAACAAGTTGTGGGTGATGGAGTCACTGATAGTAGAAATATTGCTACTGTTAATGCTGCGAAGACAACGGAGAAGTTTATACTGAAACCTCCCGATAAACCTCCTCAAGAATTTACTAGGTTAAATCAACCTTTATCAACCATTCTCCCATAATTATTAGAACGAGGTTTGATTCAATTACCAACTATCCAGGAACCTGATCCAACTATACCCGGATACAGAGCTGATTTACACTATGACTTCCATAGAGGACCTGGACACACTACCAACTCTTGTAAAAGATTAAAACATAAAATACAGGACCTGATTGATAACAATGAGATGGAGGTACAAGCCTTTCAACCTAAGCAAAATCCTCCTAATAATGCTCAAAAGAACATTCCTCAAAACCAGAATCAGAATGCCAATCAATCATTGGACATATTTCAACATCCTTTACCAAAACATGGCAAGGAAGTGGCTAATCAAATTGAACATCATAATGTTCCCCCTCCTACCCGATATGTAGGAACTATTAGTGGGCATTTACCTGTTCATGATTTGGAAATATTTGACACAACTTTATCCGTAGTTACAACCAGGCCTCTACATAATATTTAGACACTCGATCTTAGTGATATAGAATATGAGACTGAGAGTGATATGGAAATCACCTCAAATCAATCGAATAGATCTGAAGATGAATCGAATCCTATTCTCCCTATCACAAGTCATATGGTCCCAGAAGAACCATTTCCAAGAAGAGTCACTACTCGACCATCGTCTCACCAATTAATTTCTAATGAGAAAGCCATAAATTCTAGACCAAGACCCATTCATCATCCGCAGAATAATATTGTGGGTACCATCGGAGCTATTACTAGACAACAGGCTCAAAACTCTCAACAAGATCAAATGCAAAATGATGGATCAACTCCATTTGTTTTGAAAGTTCCTAATAAATGGAATCAGGCACCTAATGTGCAACCTAAACCTCCTTATAATATTAATGAGCAACTATCAAACATTATAGCTAGAATTTCTCTTTTGGACCTTTTAAGATCCTCTCCTACACATAGAGATGAATTAATGCTCACATTAAGCCAGATGATGGTACCACAAGACATTCAACCTGAAGCCATGGCTAATACTATAATAACTCGTGAAGTTGATTGTATTGACTTTCGGGATAGAGACATACCTCAACATAGTTTACATAAGGATAACCCCTTATATATTACTGCCTTAATTGGAGATGTAGTAGTTAAATGAGTCTTGATTGATAATGGTTCATCTTTAAACATCTGCACTTTTGACTTCTACCAAATATTTGGGTTTAGAAGTGATGAAATGAAAAGAACTGATATGATCATAAAAGCCTTCAATGATGAAACACAAGAAACATGTGGAGTTATTACCATTCCATTGCAGGTTGGTCCGAGAACCTTGGATACGACCGTGTTTATTGTACATTGCCCTGCATCGTACAATATACTCTTGGGTCACCCTTGGATCAACGCAATGCGAGTCGTTCCCTCAACTTTACATCAATGTGTTAAATTCAAATTTAAGAATCAGTTGGTTACCATTCATGGTGATCCTAGACCCTTTGATATGTGTGCTTTGGCAGAACTTGTTGGAGTTCAATTTTGCCCTGCTTTATCATCCACACATCCTAATTCTCATTACCCATCTAAACATGTGAAACACACACCCACAACACCATCTACTTCTTCTCCATCAGTTCCACCCCTACATACAGCTCAAACATCCTCTAAACAAACTACATTAGGACCTCAAAAAAATCCTAATCCCACAACCAAGGCTTCTTGTTCTACTCCTATAACTTCTATACCTATAATAGACTCATCCATTGACATCTCTACAACATCTACATCCACCAAAGGCATAGTTTCTACATCAGAAGATGTAGGAAATGTTCCTTCTACCTCTTATGCTCTTACTGACGAGCTCTTACCCGATTTATCTAAAATTCTTATATCAGAGAAAACACATGTTTCTATGCAAGATTCCCTTATTTTAAATAATTTTCCACCATCTCCTCATACCTTGGGTCTCCCAAATCCTATGGGAAGTACTTACCAAGTCGGGAGTTGTGCTTTTATTTATAAGGGATATGACTAGGGTAGAATACCCAGAAACATCAAGACTCATTATGATGGATATGCTCGATGATATTTTACTAATGAGTATATTAAAGCCAAATCTATAATGCGTAAATTGGGATATAAAGGGAAAGGTTTAGGGCCTTTCCAAAATGGTATGAAAGAACCCTTTGAGGTAGAACCATGGCCTGCCCGATGTGGTGTGGGCCTATTTCCTAGTAAAGGTCAGCCCTTCCCATTTGAGGATGATGACCATCTCATGTGTTACCAAGATTATTTGGATAAACATGATGCTTTGTGTTTAATGAATAATCCACTTACATGTAATATGCTATCTATAGCTTACCCTGATATGATCGCTGAATCCGATGATGAGTTGGAGGGAGATATCTTCCATGATGTCTCCGTCGAGGAATTATTACATAATGAATTTTATTTTAATGGATCCATACCTACCATAGCCCATCTTGAGGCCACGACTCCTCAAGATGAATTATCCAAACTAACCTTGGAATAATTACAAGAATTGGGCGTTTCACCCGCCCCACCTAATTTTGAGAAAAATCTACACATGGAAGTAGAGAATTTCATAAAAATTAACATTGGAACTGAGGATAATCCTCACATAATCAACATTGGATCAGAATTGAGTCAAGAAAAACAGGATAAATATATTGCATTTATTAAATAATATGGATGTCTTTGCTTGGACATATGAATATATGCCAGGATTAGACCCTTCTGTAGTTATGCATCACCTAGTAGTCCATCCGGATGCTAAACCTGTTAAACATAAACTTAGAAAAATGCATCCTAAATTGGCCTTACTGGTCAAATGGGAGTTAGAAAAACTCTTAAATGTTATTTTTATACAATCCATTGATTATGCTGAATGGATCTCGAATGTAGTTCTAGTAACTAAGAAAGAAGCTAACAAGGTTAGGGTTTGCATAGACTTTCGAGATATTAATGATGCATGCCCTAAATATGATTTTCCTCTTCCCAATATGGATCAGATCATTGATTTTATTGTTGGGAGTGGAATGATATCCTTAATGGATGGATTTTATGGTTATAATCATATCAAGATAGCTCCTGAATATCAGGCTAAAACAACCTTTATTACCCCTTGGGGGACCTTTTGTTGGAAAGTGATGCCATTTGGTTTGAAGAATGCAGGTGCAACCTATCAAATAGCCATGACTTACATCTTTCATGAAATGATGCATGATATACTACATGATTATGTAGACAAAATTATAGCTCGTTCTATTAACGAAGATGACCATTTAGATGACTTGAGAAAAGTATTTAATCGATTAAGGGAATATCTTATCCAATTGAATCCAGCAAAATGTATATTCGTAGTTAAGTCCAGTAAATTATTGGGGGTTATAGTTTCTTCACGTGGCATCGAAATTGACCCTCTCAAGATTGTGGCTATCACTGATATTCCTACACCCACAAACATATTTGAATTACGGAGTTTACAAGGTAAACTTCAAGCTATCTGACGCTTCATCGATAAGCTAGCTGGTGGAGAACAGTTCTAACACAAGACAGGGAACCAGAAAAACAAGAGCCCAAAATTTCTTATTCAATACTTTGAAAGAATTTTACAAGAATATACAACAATCTACCATTTGCCAACCCCCTCTCATTACAATCCATGGGTTTTTATCGAGGTCCCGATCCTCTCGTGTTTTCAAACTTCCCACGATCTACAATTGCCACCTGGAACAATACTAGAAAGTCGCATTGATGAGACTCTAGGTGAGGTGCGTGACTGGCTGCCATACCCAACGAAATCTTCTTCTCGATCTGCTGCTTGTTGTTAGTTGCTATAAACGCGTCTCTAGATATCCTGTGTGAGTGGCCAACATGCCTGTTGAAATCCTCCTTTGAAACTATTGCTTCACTGTTGCTAACTTGCCGTGCACGAAGGGACGCCTTTATGAAAGCTGGGAGTGCATGTTTTTCTGTTTGGTCGCGATATCGCGACATGTCACGATATCACGACCATTTCCTTTCTGTGCCTTCTCTCTCCTACTCCCGTCGTGATATCGTGACATGTCGCGATATCGCGACATTTCCTCCTTCAAGCCTTCTCTCTCCGTTTTGGCCGCGATATCGTGACCTGTCGCGATATCGCACCGTTTTTCTTGTCGGCCTCCGTTCTCCCGTTTCGGTCACGAAATCATGACATGTCATGATTTCGTGACCTTCGGCCCTCTGTGCCTTTGCTTCCTGCTTCGGTCACGAAATCACGACATGTCGTGATTTCGTGACCTTTTGTCTTTCGCGCCTTTGCTCCCTGCTTTGGTCGTGATTTCATGACCTTTGATCCTCCGCGCCTTTGTTCCCCTACTTTGGTCGTGATTTCGTGACCTTTGGTCCTCCGCACCTTTGTTTCCCCTGCTTTGGTCATGATTTTGCGACATGTCGAAATCGTGACATGTCGCGATATCATGACCTTTTGTCCGTCGTTTCTCTATCTCCTGTTTTGGTCGTGATATCGTGACACATATTTTTCTTTGCAACACTTAGAAAAAAAAATAACAACAAAAAATTTGGTTGATGCTCGATTGCTTTGCTGCCCTCGGATGCTCCTCGCATCAGACACCCGGGTGGATTGAGAAGTGATCCTCACTTCGATCTTTGGGAGGAAGACCCAGGTGGTCAACCTCTATTTTTGACACCCAAGTTGCATCTTCTATCGGTCTGCCCTTCCACTTGATCAAATATTCAGAATACTATTTGTTCCTTGTGCTTCTGCCTTCACGCGTATCTAATATTTCTTCGATCTCTTCTGTGGTCGGGTTAGACTCTTGAATGCTCCACAATTCTGTACTTGGTGCCTCTGTATTGTTTCCCTCATGGTATTCCACTAAATCCGATATGTTAAAAATAGGTGAAATGTCAAGCCCACTTGGCAATTCCACTTCATATGCATTGCCTCAATCCCATTTTTCCAGTATTCTGCATGGCCCAAACTTCTTCATCTTCAACTTGTTATAAGTTTTGGCTAGAAATATTTCTTTTCTGAGATGGACCATGACTTCATCTCCCACTTCGAACTCTTTGAACCGCCGCTTTTGGTCTGCTCTTGCTTTATACTGAGTATTCATTTTTGTAATTTGTTTCTTCACTTCTTCATGCAGGCTTTTCATCTGTTTCGCAAATTCCTCAGCCTCTGCACTGCACTTTTCTCCTTTATCTAATTTCCTTAGCTTAGAAATGTTTCTTGGACTGTTTCCATATATGATTTGGAATGGAGATTTTTTTGTACTCTTATTGACAGAATTTTTGTATGCAAATTCCGCCTGTGGAAAAACCAAATCCCATCCCTTGGTTTTATCTGCTATCAAGCATCTTAATAAATTACCTAGGCTTATATTTACCACCTCTGTCTATCCATCATTCTATGGGTGGTATGCAGAACTTAACTTCAGATCTATCTTCAGCTTCTTCCACAATGTTCTCCAGAAATACCCAACAAACTTTGTATCTCTGTCAGAAACTATGCTTTTTGGTAGACCGTGAAGTCGTACCACTTCTTTGAAAAATAACCCTGCAATGTGAACCGCATCACTTGTTTTCTGGCAGGGAATAAAATGTGCCATCTTGGAGAATCTGTCAACCACCACAAATACAGAGTCATTTCCCCTCTGTGTTCTCGGCAACCCAAGAATAAAATCCATGTTGATGTCCTCCCATGGCCTCTCAGTGTATGTGTAACGACTGGTATAATCCTGTGTTCTGCCTCACGCCTTTTGCCATCTGGCATATTCTGCAACTTTGCACAAACCTTTTCACATCTTGCTGAAGTTGCGGCCAGTAGTAATTTTCATTCACCAGGGCAATGGTCTTATCCCGACCAAAATGTCTAGCCAGTCCCCCGCTGTGCTTTTCCTTGATTAAGTTCTCCCGCATGGAACTCCTTGGAATGCATAATTTACTTCCCCTAAACAACATTCCATCTTGGATTAGAAAATCCAACCATTTTGTCCTATCCATAGTAACAGGTGCCAAGAAAGCCGTCCAGGCTTCTGCAAAATCAGGATCTTCAGGATAAAGACCCTTCAGTTCTTCGAATCCTACCACTTCCACTGTCATTTCAATCAAAAGATTCTACCTTCTACTTAAGGCATCTACAACTCTATTTGATTTTTCACTTATGTGCTTCAACACAAAGGTATAGCTTTGGAGGAACTCAACCCACTTCAAGTGCCTTTGATTCAATTTTGTTTGGCTATTAATGTACTGTAATGCCTGATGATCAGTGAATAGAACAAACTCCTTTGGCAACAAATAATGCCTCCACTTCTTTAGAGCCTGAACTATAGCATAAAATTCTTGGTCATAAACTGAATACTTTTTTCGAGCATCATTGAGCTTCTCACTAAAATAAGCAACAAGTCTGCCTTCTTGACTCAGTACAGCCCCTATTGCATTGCCACTGGCATCACAGTCTACCTGAAATACTTTGTTAAAGTCTGGAAGTGCCAAAATAGGCTGTTCTGTGACCTTTTTCTTTAATGCATCAAAGCTCCTTTCAGCCCCTAAGGTCCACTTGAATTCTTTCTTATCCCCTCTCATTGTTTCTGTGAGGGGTGCACAAATGCTGCTGAAATTCCTAATGAATTTTCTGTAAAATCTAGCTAGACCATGAAATGATATTACCTCTGTTGTGCTTCTCGGGGTAGGCCATTCCATGATAGCTCTCACCTTCTCTGGGTCCATTTTCAGACCTTCTACTGAGATTACAAATCCCAGGTATACTAACTCTTTCTTTACAAAATTACACTTTTTTAGATTTATTAATAACTGCTCCTCCCGTAGCTTCTCAAAAACCCTTTTGATATGCATCAGGTGTTCCTCTAGGGTTCTGCTAAATATTAATATGTCATCTAAATAGACAATGACAAATTTTCCTAAAAACTCTTTCAGTACCTCATTCATCAACCGCATGAAGGTACTTGGTGCATTGGATAGCCCAAATGGCATGACCAACCACTCATACAAGCCCTCTCTGGTCTTGAAGGCTGTCTTCCACTCATCTCCTTCCCTGACACGGATCTGGTGGTAACCACTCTTGAGGTCAATTTTGGTGAAGTACTTGGCTCCACTCAAATAGTCCATTATGTCATCCATCCTTTGCAATGGAAATCTGTATTTTATTGTGATCTTGTTGATGGCTTGAGAGTCTGTGCACATTCTCCACTCTCCATCCTTCTTTGGCGCTAGCACTACCAGTACTACGCATGGACTTAAGCTTTCCCAAATCAGTCCCTTCTCCAGCAACTCCTGGACCTTCCTGTTTAGCTCCTCAGTTTCTACAGGCATCATTCTATGTGCAACTTTATTGGGCAAGCTTGATCCCGGCACCAAATCGATATGGTGACCGATCTTCCTTATCGGGGTAAACCCTCAGGCACATTATCAGATATGATATCTGGAAATTCCTTCAACAGATCTTGGACTTCTGCTGGGGTATCTTTGCATTCTGTATCCCTGACTCTAGGAATTAATGCATAACACATATGTTCATGCTTTAAATCATCTAAAAATTTTCTTTCGTCAACCAAGCAAATTCTTGCACTGCCACATACCTTTTCTTCCACCTCCTTCAGGGGTTTCAACTTATGACGCATTCCATTCTTGGTCACGAAATAGGTGTTGGCATGGCCATCATGAACCGCACACCTGTCAAACTGCCATGGCCTTCCCAATAGCAAATGGCACGCATCCATGGGCAGAATGTCACACAGGACCTCATCACGGTAATTCCCAATACTAAATTTTACCAGGCACTGTTCATTGACCAAAACCTTATGGTATTTCTGCAACCATGTGATCCGATATGGATGCGGGTGTCTCTTCCTCTCCAGTTGTAGCTTTGTAACCATTCCCTCTGAAACTAGGTTATCCATGCTACCGTTGTCAATAATAATATTGCAAATCTTACCCACGCATTTACACCTTGTGCGGAATAAGATTTTCCTCTGATCTGTAGCTCCCTCTTCATTCAGCAGGACTCTCCTTGCAATCATTACTTCTCCTCTCTTAGCTTCTTTAGAATGCTCAGATCCAGCATCTTCATCAGCGACTACGACTCTGGCATTTCCTTCCGGCCTTCGATTATTTCTTTCTCGTTGCTGTGGGCACTCATATTGGTGATGTCCCTCTTCCCCACACTGGAAGCAAGTCCCACGAAATCTTCCTCTTCCCTGGCCACGTCCAGCTCTGCCCCTTCCTCCTCGGTAATCATTATTCTGATTACGGGGGTGGTAGGTATTTTCTCTCCTTTGTTCCTGATTGCTGCTACCTTCTCCATTCTTCTGAGAATCTTCATTCCTCCTTCCACTGGTCCTTCCACCGGTCCTTCCGCCACGACCTCTTCCTCTTTGCTTGTTCTCAAACCTCCTATTGAGCTTTTCTTCAACCTTTAAGGCAAATTGGTAAGCATCCTCTATGGTGGTCATCCGGACTAGACTTAATTCTTCTTGAATACTTGCTCGTAACCCATTAATGTAACGGGCTACCTTCTCCTTGTTGGCCTCTGAGTGACCTGTTCTGATCATAATTTTATGAAACTCCTCTGTGTATTCCTTTACAGACTTACTTGCTTGCCTCAGCCCTTGCATTTTCTTTAGCAGGTCTAACTCATAATCACCAGGGATGAACTACCTCTTTAGCTTTTCTGCCATCCGTTCCCATTTTGTTATTCTCTCTTTTCCTCTCTTATTTTGCTCCAGCTGCACTCCCTTCCACCAAATGCTGGCATGACCTTTCAGTTTGGTCTTTGCGAATCTGACCCTATCAGGATCCTCAACCTCCTCGTACTCAAAGTACTCTTCCAGATCATTGATCCAATTGATCAATTCCTCTAGATCAAGGTTCCCAGAATATGTGGAAACCTCCATCTTTGGCCTCTTCCCAATCTGGGATATGGCTTTGTATAGTCTGGCTTGAGCAGGATCTACTGCTTCTTCTTCTTCCTCAGGTTGGTCTTCTTCTTCGTCATCTTCCTCTTCACTACCTTCATCTCTTCTTGGCTCCAATCTTCTATGCATTTCTTCTTGTAGGGCTTGCATTTGCCGCTGCAAAGCTCGGACATCTTTCGTTGCTGCCATGCCTCTCCCACCAACAGGGTTTCTTCTTGGAGGCATTCTGCTCACCCAATCCCAAGCCCTCCCATAGATCCTAGTGTAACTACCTCACCTCCGGCGATCTGTTACACACTCAAGAACTTCTGGCTCTGATACCACTTGGTGGAGAACAGTTCTAACACAAGACAGGGAACCAAAAAAATAAGAGCCCAAAATTTCTTATTCAATACTTTGAAAGAATTTTACAAGAATATACAACAATTTGCCATTTTCCAACCCCCTCTCATTACAATCCATGGGTTTTTATTGAGGTCCCGATCCTCTGTGTTTTCAAACTTCCCACGATCTACAATTGCCACCTGGAACAATACTGGAAAGTCGCATTGATGAGACTCTAGGTGAGGTGCGCGACTGGCTGCCATACCCAATGAAATCTTCTTCTCGATCTGCTACTTGTTGTTAGTTGCTATAAATGCGTCTCTAGATATCCTACGTGAGTGGCCAACATGCCTGTTGAAATCCTTCTTTGAAACTGCTGCTTCACTGCCGCTAACTTGCCGTGCACGAAGGGACGCCTTTATGAAAGCTGGGAGTGCATGTTTTTCTATTTGGTCGTGATATCGCGACATGTCACGATATCGTGACCATTTCCTTTCTGTGCCTTCTCTCTCCTGCTCCCATCGCGATATCACGACATGTCGCGATATCGTGACATTTCCTCCTTCAAGCCTTCTCTCTCCGTTTTGGCCACGATATCGCGACCTATCATGATATCGCACCATTTTCCCTGTCGGCCTCCGTTCTCCCATTTTGGTCACGAAATCGCGACATGTCATGATTTTGTGACCTTCGGTCCTCCACGCCTTTGCTCCCTGCTCTGGTCGTGAAATCGTGACATGTCACGATTTCGCGACCTTTTGTCTTTCGTGCCTTTGCTCCCTACTTTGGTCGTGATTTCGCGACCTTTGATCCTCCGTGCCTTTGTTCCCCTGCTTTGGTCACAATTTCATGACATGTCACGATTTCACGACCTTTGGTCCTCCGCACCTTTGTTTCCCTGCTTTGGTCATGATTTCACGACATGTCGTGAAATCGCAAAAGGTCGTGATTTCACGACATGTCACGAAATCGTGACATGTCGTGATATCACGACCTTTTGTCCGCCGTTTCTCTATCTTCTGTTTTGGTCGCGATATCGCGACACATATTTTTCTTTGCAACACTTAGAAAAAAAAATAACAAAAAAAAGTTTGGTTGATGCTCGATTGCTTTGCTGCCCTCGGATGTGTTGTGGTTGATCCACAACACACCCCAAAATTGGGGACCCACCTTTTTGCAGGCTTACAGGGAAGGATCTCAGTGACCCAGATGCCAGAATTGAAGAAAAAGAGAAAATGCACAAGTGTAGAAAGGGGTCGCGAAATCGCGACAGGTAGCGAAATCGCGACATGTCGCGAAATCGCGACCGAAGCCGGAAAATTGTCGCGAAATCGTGACATGTCGGAAAATCACGGTCAACGCGGTCAACGGCAACAAAACAGAAAAAGTGTCACGAAATCGCGACGTGTCGGTGACCAGGATGAAAAGGATGTCGCGAAATCGTGACATGTCGCTGAGGAGAAAAGAAAAGGTGTCGCGAAATCGCGACATGCTGTTGAGAAGAAAATAAATGATGTCGCGAAATCGCGACACGCCGTTGGAAAAGGATGAGAATGGTCGCGATTTCGCGACGTGTTTTGCCGAAGCGTACGGGTGATGAAAAGTGTCGCGATTTCGCGACGTGTTTTGGAAAGGTGTACGGACAGAAAAATGTCGCGATATCGCGACGAAATACAAAGGACTCGAAGAGGAGAGACGTCGCGATTTCGCGACTGATTGTAGCAAAGGTGTACGGACGGAGAAAATGGTCGCGATTTCGCGACGTGTTTTGGCAAACTGTACGGACGGAGAAAATGGTCACGATTTCGCGACATGTTTTGGCAAACTGTACGGACGGAGAAAATGGTCGCGATATCGCGACAGGTTTTGCCAAGGCGTGCGGAACAGAAAAATGGTCGCGATTTCGCGACGTGTTTCGGGGAGGCGTACGAAAAGAAAAAGCGGTAGCGATATCGCGACAGAAAGCTGCATGAAGGTCCGAGGGGGAAAAACGTCGCGATATCGCGACAAGTTTTGCCAAGGCGTACGGATGATAAAAGTAGTCCGATATCGCGACGATTTTGGCAAAGTAATGCTCGAAGAAAGCGGTAGCGATATCGCGACGGTTTGTCGAAAGAGGGCAAGAGGATGATAATGGTCGCGATGTCGCGACGTAAAGTTGCCAAGGAGGCCCGACAGAGAAATGGTAGCGATATCGCTGCCATATTTGGAAAGAAGACTCGAAGCTGAAAACAGTAGCGATATCGCTACGAAAAGCCGTTGGACGCGTACGGACGAGAAAGACGTCGCGATATCGCGACATGTCGCGATTTCGCGGTCGGGAAGGTGAACAGGCGGACTTGCAGTTTTGTCGGGTTCTTTCGTAGGAAAGCGTTACACAGGACGTAGGAAAAGCAGGACACGTGGCGCACAGGTGTCAAACTTGCAGAGGCGTTACATGCAGAGATGAATTTCGAGGCATTTTCAAATTTGAGCGTGAATCAAAGCGGGAAAAGGCAGGAATTTGAGGGGTCATGTGCAGAAGGTGAAATGAAGCGACAGAGAAGATCGAAGAGCCGCGTCAAACATTATAAGACCAGAATTGCAAATCGAAGAAGGGGTTGGAAATTGCCGAATACGGAGTTGCAGAGACGAGAGCTTTGTGCTATTCTGGGCCCGTACTTGGGCAATTTCCTTCTTTTTGTTCCTGGATTTTCTTTTACACCTGGAACATTTTTGAATGTAATCGAGATATCATTTAAATACAAATACAGAGAGTTGGCATCTTATTGGATGAGAAAGAAGGAGTAACTTTTGCATGCATGATTTAATGTTTATATTTCCCTTCCAGATTTCTTAGGTTTTTAGGTGAAGTTAATGCAAGATCTCTTGGTTGCTTCATGCGAATGCTCGTTTTCCGGAATTACCACGAAACCCTCGAGACTCGCACTTGGCCTATTTGGATTGTGTGGATGTGCAGGTTCATTAGGTTAGGTTGCATGTAGAAAGCCTCGGTATCTTCGGTTTCATCCGATTAATGACGACTTTACTATTGTAATCTATTCTTATTGTTACTTTTGTTTACTTTTGTCTTTGCTTTTCAAACCCATATTTTATTTTCAGCAGTTTAATTACTGTGTTTGAATAAATCACTGAAAATCCATCAGAATTAAAGGTTAAAACAGATTTTATTCATTTTGAGTCCATTGAAAGTTCAAAATTAATAAACCACAGTGCCCCTTGTTAACATCCACTTGCAAACCCTAAGGTGTTCTTAGCATTTCATTTTAAACAGCATCCTTGATAATCAATAATTAGCATAATAAGAACCTTGGAGAAATCGTTTTTCTTTGCAAGCAGAGGATTTAGGACTCGGATCCTACAGGAGAGTGTGTTTTCACAATCGGGTTAAAACACCACTCAACAGATTGGCGCTAGAAGGAGGGCCCGAATCGGTTTATCTATTTCAATTTTTATATCTGAATATTTTGTTTTTGATTTAATTCTGAAATTATTTACGGCTAAACTGCAACACTGTTTTTGTGTTTGTTGCAGGTTTTCTTCGAACTAGCCGAGGGTTTCCTCAGGCAGGCTGGACCCACCACGCCGTATTGCGACCAGGTCTCAAACAACCGGAGAAACCATTTTTCACGACCTTACTGGTACTCCCAAGGGTAAAGTCAAGCAAGTCGTAAGCACTCCAGGTAGCAAAAGGCCTATTTTCTCCAGGAACGTCGAGTGGACCTACGCCGATAATATCCGTTGCCCCTAGTGTGCCTATAGTTTGTAATATTTCTTCTGCTATTGTAGGTCTGTCTACATCAATTCTGAGTCAAATGGCTCAAGCTCCAGCAGCTCCTTGGTATGGAGCTAACAATACTCCTTTGAATATTGCTGGGGATATCCATGAAATCCCCAAGAACATTGAAATATTTCTGCCTAAATACAAGCCAGATGGCCTAAGAACAGTAGAAGAACATATCCAAGCCTATAGAGATGTTTTAATTAGGTTGCAAGTTCAGCATGAAGATGTAGCCTGCAGACTTTTCCCCATGAGCTTGGATCCAATAGCATATGAATGGTATATATGCTTGCCAACTGGTTCAATCACCTCTTGGACACAAATGGAAAATGCATTTGTCAATCAATTTAGGTCGCCCTTAGATCCCGCAACTATTTACAATCAGTTTATTACATGCAAACGGGGCCAAGGGGAACCAATCCGAATGTTTAATCAGAGATTCCAAAAGAACTATAACAGAGCAATTAGACATTTTGCCATCGATCCTGCAGTAGCTTTGCAGATATATTTTGGGGCATTGGACCCCATGACAGCCATGTTTGCAAGGCGTAATCCTCAGGTCACCACGCTGGCTTTGGCCTATAATGAAGCCATGACTATTGAGCAGCAATTGACACCGCAAGGCTACGGGTTTACCCAGATGCCTATGTTGGGACAGTGTGCTCCATATGGTCAAGTTCCCCAAGCAAATCAACTCATGGCACCACAAATGCCAAGTATGAACGCCTTCCCATATCAGCAGCCGTATCCACCAGCACCCGCATATGCACCCATTCCAATCCAACCAATCACAACCATTCCACCTGTTCCTGCATTCTTGCAGAACAGTCAATCAACTACGCAAGAAACTAGTCAAGTCAATCCTCAAGCCATAGTTCCTGTTTCGAATCCAATCCCAATTCAAGGTATCAATCCATATGGGAATCCAATTCCTCAGAACCCCACCCAAATGTGGAATCAAGACCCCATCAATTATGCAAATCCAATGGGGGTTAACAACAATGTGGTTCCACCGAAGGATGTCTTTTCGGAAGTCGAAGAGCTCAAGAAACTAGTGCATAAACTAAGTAATGACAGGGTTCAACAGCGAAGCATGAGTCCCGTGCCCCTCACCCAAGTCAGAATTTTAACAATAGAGGGAGGCACTGGAACACTAAGCCAAACAATGGGGGAGTTCTCGCTCCCATTGCTAATCAATTAGATGCTTACCAGAGGCCCTAGCCAATCCAATTCTCTTTTGAATCTTTCAGATTTGGCATGGGAAAGAGGGTGCGGGTTACATAACACAAAAGAACACAATGAGAGGAATTGTCCCGAGATTGCTAGATACACTCATTGTCTTCGAGCACAAGTTGATGATTTGGAACCGGTATCAAATGAGGATCCATCGTATCAACAAGATGAAAATATTATGGTGATGGAAACAGTATATCACCAAGAGGGTGAGAGCGAGGAGGAAGAAGACGAAGTTTTGGAACAGGAGGTGCAAGCTTTTCGAGATTTCAGAAAGGGGACTCATGGGTACCATTTGAGGAGTAAGTCTAAAGCCCCTAAAACCTCATCAACACCTCCAAACAGTTCTATTCTTCCTCCGGATACAAAGGCAAGTAACAACCCTCCCTCCCCTCCACTCGGAAGAGAAATGTCTAATGACGTCCGGAAGACATTCAAATTCGAAAAACCAAATTATGACGTAGTGGAGGATATGAAGAAGTCCAAATCTAGCCTTTCATTCCTGGACGCAGCTAAATTGCCTGGTCAAAAGGAGGCGTTGATAAGAGCTTTGAACTCACCTGATCCGATGTGGAAGGAAAAAAGAGCTGAATCCCATCTGATTTTGCGAAAGGAGAGAAGGGATGTCCCGCCATTCTTATTAACTCTGAGAATTGCGGGTAAGAACTTGCATAACTGTTTGGTAGACACAGGAGCCACGAGCAACCTCATGCCTACGGAGATATGTCAAATGTTGGGTCTACAACCGGTTTCATCCAAATGCACGGTCTTGCAATTGGACCGTTCGGAGGTAAATGTAGTAGGGACCTTATATGATGTCAAGATTCAATTAAATTCTGAACCCGGGGTCCAGCGAGGTTGTAGACATTTTGGTGGTTAACATCCCAAGTAGGTATGGAATGTTACTTGCGAGAGATTGGATGAAAACGTCTGAATGGCTATTTTGCAACAGACTGCTCGCATATGTGGCTGCCATGGAAGGGCATTGCTAACCAAATCAGAGTGGAAAACGAACCGAGGCTTAAGGAGATTATAACGGATTTTAACAAGCCGAATGAGGTTCAGTTTTCTGAGCCAGACCTAGGGGTCTATGCTCTTGATGTTGAGAAAGTTGCTGATGAACTTAAAGAAGAAGTGTGTCATGGTGGTTCTTCTGAGGAAAAGGATTACACGTGGTTGCTCAAGTTTGATGGATCAAAATCTAGACAGGGAGCAGGAGCTGGAGTCGAGCTCACTGGTCCAGGAGGTAAACCATTATTGGCTGCCTACAGACTGCAATTTCCTTGCACAAACAATGTGGCAGAATACGAAGCATTGATCTACGGTTTACGTCTAGCATTGAGCAAACATGTTAAATGCTTGAAGGTTTTGGGAGATTCCGAGTTGGTTGTCAAGCAAATCAAAGGACAGTATACATGCCACGACAAAATACTGAGCCTTTATAGGACTAGGGTTATGGACCTCATGGAGGAGTTTGATGCATTCAACATAGCCCTTATTTCTAGGAGAGGAAATTGAATAGCGAGACTCTCTTGCGATCGTCGCGGGCATGTTAAACCCGGTGGATATAAAAAGATGTAAAAAGTTTTCCATTGAGCTGGTTCCTTGTCCATCAATACCGATAATGTGAAGAATTTCCAGGTTTTTGAGTGTGACAGGCACATCTTCAAGTTTGTCACAAACTCGGGTATTTTTGAAAATCGGGTGATCGATGAGGAACAAAGGTGGCAGGATGAAACAGAAGAAAGTGAAACTGCGTATCAATCCAACAAAATTCCTAAAGACGTGGTTTCATTAGAAAAGATGTTCGACATGGAATGCAAGAACAAGAAAAGAAAAAGAGTCCCGCTCCCCAAAGATGCATGCGATTCAATTAATCTGGGGAGTGCAGACAATCCAAAGGAGGTGTACATAGCAAAGGCATGTACAAGAGGAAGAAAGGAGCAATATAATACGAGCTTTGAAGCATTACATAGATTGTATTGCTTGGAACTACAATGAGTCGAAGACTTACAACCAGAACATTATCACGCATACCATCCCTTTGAAGCCAGACTCCAAGCCTTTTAGGCAAAGACAACGAGTTGTTAACCCGCTATTGGAGCCTTTGATCGAAAAGGAGGTTAAAATATTGTTGGAGGCGAAAATCATTTTTCCCGTTAGGCACTCAACCTGGGTGGCTAACCTCGTTCAGATGAGAAAAAGAGTGGAGAGATTAGGTCGTGCATAGATTTTCGAAATCTTAATAAAGCCTCCCAGAAAGATAATTATCCATTGCCATCAATCGATGAAATCTTGCAAATGGTAAATGGATCAGAAATGATGTCCTTTCTCGATGGATATTCTGGGTACAACCAAGTTCTTATACATCCGGATGACGGGATGAAAACAGCCTTCACTACCAAGTGGGGGACATTTGCATATAAGAGAATGCCGTTCGGACTGTTAAACGCTGGTGCAACTTTTCAACGCGCCATGGATTACGCATTCAAAGGACTAATAGGCAAATGCATCATCGTGTATGTGGATGATATCCCAATTTTCTCGAAGAAGAGAGAGGATCATGTTAAAGATTTGAAGAAGGTGCTTCAAAGATGCAGGGAACATGGAATTTCATTAAATCCCAAGAAATGCATTTTTGGAGTGACAGAAGGGAAACTGCTAGGTCACATTATTTCAAAGGAGGGAATATCCATCGACCCAGAAAGGATACAAGCTATCCAAGACCTACCTCTCCCGAGCAGTAAAAAAAGAATTGAGGTCTTTCTTTGGGCAAGTCAATTTTGTGAGGAAGTTCATCTCTAGCTTTCGTTGAGATAGCTAAACCTCTAAACCAGATGCTCAAGAAAGATGTGGACGTAAGGTGGAACGAGGAAAGTAGAGTGGCTTTCCAGAATATCAAAGACGCCATTTCCAAAGCCCCGGTCTTGATAAGCCCAGACTATTCCAAGCCTTTTTACATTTATGCTTTTGCATCGGAGCACTCCTTGGCGAGTGTATTAACCCAAAAAGGCGAAGATAATGCCGAAAAACCCATTGCATTTTTAAGTGCCCCCTAAAAGATGCCCAATTAAGGTATTCAATCCTTGATAAGCAAATGTATGCACTTTTTAAAACTGTGAAAAAATTTAGGCATTACATCGTACACAACAGAATTATTGCCATTGTGCCCGATTCTGCTGTCAAGACCATGTTTTTGCAGAATGAACTAGGTGAAAAGAGAGGAAAGTGGATTGCAACCATCCAAGAATTTGATCTCGAAATCCAACCAATGAAACTAGTTCGAGGACAAGGACTGGCAAAGGCGATCACGAGAAAATGATCCGCAAATAACAGGTCAATGCTCAAATACAGAATACATGGCTAAGGAGGACTGGTATGTTGATATTGTGCAATTTTTATTGACTGGTAAGTGCCCTTCTAATTTGAATTCAACACAGAGGAGAGCTTTAAGGCTTAAATATGTTAACTATCTGATAAAGTCTGGTGTGCTTTATAGGAAAAATCATGAAGGTATCTACCTGAGATGCTTGAGCAAAGATGAAGCCGCCAGGGTGTTGCAAGAATTTCATGGCAAGCATGGAACCGGTCATGGTGCAGCCAATGCTACAAGACACCAAATCCTGAGAGCAGGATATTACTGGCCTCATATATTCAAAGATGCACATGCTCATGTGCGATCTTGTCACATCTATCAAGTGGCTGCAAATAGAGAAAGAAATGCAGCCATGCCGTTGCAGCCTGTAGTCGAAATGAGACCGTTTGCACAGTGGGGACTGGATTTTATCGGGGTTATTAACCCAAATTCTTCTGACTCTCACAAATTTATTTTGACAGCTACAGACTATTGTACAAGGTGGAAGAAGCGATTCCCACTAAACATGCCACCACGGACGTTGTGATTAAATTCCTTGAGGATCAAATTATCACAAGATATGGAATGCCCGATTCTATTGTCAGTGACAATGGTAAAGCTTTCATTTCCACACAATTTGCAGAGTGGGCATATGATAATAAAGTGAGCTTGAAATTTGCATCCAATTACTATCCTCAAGGAAATGGGTTGGCCGAATCTTCAAATAAGAATTTGTTGAATACTATTAAGAAGTTGCTGGAAAAGAATCCTCGGAGTCGGCATAGTCAATTAAAGTTTGCCCTGTGGGCGAGATAGGACCAGAGTGAAAGAAGCTATAGGGAATACTCCTTATCATTTGGTCTATGGGCAAGACCCGATATTTCCAGCAAATTTGAAGTTGCAGACCTTGCATTTCATACAAGAGTACTTGGGGACGGATGATCAAGTTGAAGCTAGATTGAGCCGGTTATTGCACCTGGATGAAAAGAGAGAAGAAGCCATGAATCACATGAACAAACACCGGGAAGTCATCAAGAGATGGTTTGATAGAAGGGCCAAAGTTAAATCATTCAGAATTTCAGATTTGGTGTTACTATGGGACAAAAGACATGAGGAAAAAGGGAATCATCAAAAGTTTGATTGTCTTTGGTTGGGCCCATATCAGATTTCAGAGATCCTTGGGAAGAACACCTTCAGGCTAAAAACCTTAGAAGGGAAAGATTTCATGCTGCCGGTTAATGGGCAGATTCTAAAACATTATTTTAGCCCTTAGGTTGTGGAAGTTTTCATTTTATTCTTTTGGCTTTAACAAGGGGATTTTCAAACTGTGTTTTATTTATGATTGCTAGTTTAGCTAGGATTTTGTTTGCTAGATTTTGATATCCTGATTTTGGTGGAGATTTTCAGATTTTGGTTTTTATTTAGGATTGATAACCTAGTTAGGATTTTGATTCTGAATTTGATTTCAATTGTCATGTTTTTCTTTAAAAAATAAAATAAATAAAATAAATAAATAAATAAAAAATTGAGATGCCAACTTATGCTTAGGGTTAGGAGAATATGAAATATTGGAATTGTCTTGTAAAAGCTCCACAAGTAGCATAAAACTTTTTAAGTTATATTGTTTGACTTTGTGATACATGAAAGAATCAGTTTTGCATGACATATCATTTCATTTGCATAGATAAGGCATTCATATTCCATCTCACCTCACATACATTTCATTTTAGTTACATATGCATCTTATGTACAAGCCATGAAAGTATGTCAAATCCTCTTAGGGTTGTGTTATAACATATATGTAAGTAGCTCCTAAGGTTGGAAACTGAGTCTTGAGATATCTAGAACCAAGCACGTCTCATAAATTAAAAAGGATCTTGAGCAAAATGATCAAAACCTAGCTTGGAGGAAAAGGTTGAGCGAAAGTGGTTTTCATGTCTATCCTATTATGCAACATGATCCTAAAAACAGTGGTTTTGACCACTTCCATAGAACTTAAAGCCCACATGGAGTAGTAAGGATAGGGTGTAAATTCTCATCTCGGTTGGTTGAGAATCCGATTCCCCAAAGCTCCTATGTTTTCATTTCATAATTAGTCTTGGATTGTAAGGATCGTACTATTTGTCCTCTGCAAAGGATGGGTAGTCATCCCCAAGGTCTAAGTAATAAAATTAATATTTTCCATTCTCATCAGTCTTGGATTGTAAGGATCGTACTATTTGTCCTCTGCAAAGGATGGGTAGTCATCCCCAAGGTTTAAGCAACAGAATTAATGATTTATATCTAAGGTTTGGATTGTAAGGATCGTACTACTTGTCCCTAACCAGGATGGGTAGTCATCCCCAAGGTCCAAGAAATAAATAAATAAATAAATTTTTCCCATCTCATCTTTATTTTGGATTGTAAGGATCGTACTACTTGTCCTCTGCAAGGGATGGGTAGTCATCCCCAAGGTCCAAAGAAATGGAGATAAGTTTTGGATTGTGGGGTTAGATATGCCCATGCATGGCATCATGTCTTGCCTAAAAAAACAAGACCACTGATTGTCTAGAGGGTTAGACTAGCATGACCATTTCTTCCATAACTGGTTTAATTATTTTGCTTAAAGTGAGGTAATGAACTCTAAATCAGAATAGTAAGGATAAGGTTAAACTCTCATCTCGGTTGGTTGGGAGTCTGATTCCCCAAAGTTCTGATTTCACATTCACTTGCACATGGGTTCTAGATAGTAGGGACTCATAACCAACTTTGGGATACAATAAGGAAATGAACTAGTGGATCCTAAGAGGGTTTGGCAATCTTGAATGCTTGTACATAGTATTAGAAGAAGTACCATGCCCTTTATGGAAGCAAATCTCCTTGCACATTCATTAGGGTACACAAATCATTCACCATCCCATATATGCATTCATGCAAAACTGATAATGGAATGTTGATCAATTTCAAACGATAGGGAATGAAAACACATTGCACACACCGAGCTAATACTTGATGATTCTGATGATTCATGTACTTCGGATCTTTGGGCATTTGTTATTTTGCTTATGTGCTAACATGTATTTACGAGTTTGTGATATGTTTCAGGTTGGGTTCTTACTAAAATGCTCAAGAGCATTTGACAACAGAGTCGCCATTTGTTGTGGTTGATCCACAACACACCCCAAAATTGGGGACCCACCTTTTTCGAGGCTCACAGGGAAGGATCTCAGTGACCCAGATGCCAGAATTGAAAAAAAAAGAGAAAATGCACAAGTGTAGAAAGGGGTCGCGAAATCGCGACAGGTAGCGAAATCGCGACATGTCGCGAAATCGCGACCGAAGCCAAAAATTGTCGCGAAATCGTGACATGTCGAAAAATCGTGGTCAACGGCAACAAAACAGAAAAAGTGTCACGAAATCGCGACGTGTCGGTGACCAGGATGAAAAGGATGTCGCGAAATCGCGACATGTCGCAAAGGAGAAAAGAAAAGGTGTCGCGAAATCGCGACATGCTGTTGAGAAGAAAATAAATGATGTCGCGAAATCGCGACACGCCGTTGGAAAAGGATGAGAATGGTCACGATTTCGCGACGTGTTTTGCCGAAGCGTACGGGTGATGAAAAGTGTCGCGATTTCGCGACGTGTTTTGGAAAGGTGTACGGAAGGAAAATTGTCGCGATATCGCGACAGCTAAAGGACTCGAAGAGGAGAGACGTCGCGATTTCGCGACATTCGGAGAAAAGGCACGATTTACGGATAAAATGGTCGCGATATCGCGATGTTTGCCAAGGCGTGCGGAACAGAAAATGGTCACGATTTCGCGACGTGTTTCGAGGAGGCGTACGGAAAGAAAAAGCGGTAGCGATATCGCGACAGAAAGCTGCATGAAGGTCCGAGGGGAAAAACGTCGCGATATCGCGACAAGTTTTGCCAAGGCGTACGAAAGATAAAAGTAGCGATATCGCGACGATTTGTGGAAAAGCGGTAGCGATATCGCGACGGTTTGTCGAAAGAGGGCAAGAGAATGATAATGGTCGCGATGTCGCGACGTAAAGTTGCCAAGGAGGTCCGACTGAGAAACGGTAGCGATATCGCTACCATATTTGGAAAGAAGACTCAAAGCTGAAAATGGTAGCGATATCGCTACGAAAAGCCGTTGGACGCGTACGAACGAGAAAGACGTCGCGATATCGCGACATGTCGCGATTTCACGGTCGGGAAGGTGAACAGGCGGACTTGCAGTTTTGTCGGGTTCTTTCATAGGAAAGCGTTACACAGGACGCAGGAAAAGCAGGACACGTGGCGCACAGGTGTCAAACTTGCAGAGGCGTTACATGCAGAGATGAATTTCGAGGCGTTTTCAAATTTGAGCGTGAATCAAAGCGGGAAAAGGCAAGAATTTGAGGGGTCATGTGCAGGAAGGTGAAATGAAGCGACAGAGAAGATCGAAGAGCCGCGTCAAACATTATAAGACCAGAATTGCAAATCGAAGAAGGGGTTGGAAATTGCCGAATACGGAGTTGCAGAGACGAGAGCTTTGTGCTATTCTGGGCCCGTACTTGGGCAATTTCCTTCTTTTTGTTCTGGGATTTTCTTTTACACCTGGAACATTTTTGAATGTAATCGAGATATCATTTAAATACAAATACAGAGAGTTGGCATCTTATTGGATGAGAAAGAAGGAGTAACTTTTGCATGCATGATTTAATGTTTATATTTCCCTTCCAGATTTCTTAGGTTTTTAGGTGAAGTTAATGCAAGATCTCTTGGTTGCTTCATGCGAATGCCTGTTTTCTGGAATTACCATAGAAACCCTCGAGACTCGCACCTGGCCTATTTGGATTGTGTGGATGTGCAGGTTCATTAGGTTAGGTTGCATGTAGAAAGCCTCAGTATCTTCGGTTTCATCCGATTAATGACAACTTTCTGACTGTAATCTATTCTTATTGTTACTTTTGTTTACTTTTGTCTTTGCTTTTCAAACCCATATTTTATTTTCAGCAGTTTAATTACTGTGTTTGAATAAATCACTGAAAATCCATCAGAATTAAAGGTTAAAACAGATTTTATTCATTTTGAGTCCATTGAAAGTTCAAAATTAATAAACCACAGTGCCCCTTGTTAACATCCACTTGCAAACCCTAAGGTGTTCTTAGCATTTCATTTTAAACAAGCATCCTTGATAATCAATAATTAGCATAATAAGAACCTTGGAGAAATCGTTTTTCTTTGCAAGCAGAGGATTTAGGACTCGGATCCTACAGGAGAGTGTGTTTTCACAATCGGGTTAAAACACCACTCAACAAGATGCTCCTGCATCACTAGCGGATAAAACCAGACCCTTTATTAAGCTTCTTAAGAAGGATGTCTTTTTCCATTGGGACAACGAATTTCAGGAAGCATTTGAACTCCTCAAACAATATCTTCTTAACCCACCCGTGCTTTCACCACATAGAACTGATCATCCATTTATCTTGTATATTTTTGCTTCTGATATTGCCTTAGGAGCTATGTTAGCTCAACTTGATGATGGGAAAAGAGAACGTGCTAATTATTATATTAGCTGAACCTTAATTAGTTATGAAACTTGCTACACAACATTAGAGAAGTTATGTCTAGCAGTCATATTTTCTACACAAAAATTACACCACTATATGCTCAGTCAAAAAACGTATGTTATTGCTAAATCTAATCCTTTGCGGTATCTCATGAGTCGACATTATTTATCTGGTCACACAGCAAAGTGGGTTCTTGCCCTACGAGAGTTTGAACTCACATTTATAGGATAAAATTCTATTAAGTGTCAAATCATAGCAAATTAATTAGCTAATGCACCCTTAGAGTCTACCCATCCCCTCATCATTGAGTTTCTTGATGAATGCCTTAAACTAGATTCAGACCATCCAAAGCAATGGTCCTTATACTTTGATGGAGCTCGATGCATGAGTGGGGCTGGTGTAGGTATTATTTTAATATCTCCACACAAACATCTTATACCTATGTCCTTTAAATTAATGTTTTCTTGTACTAATAACACTACTGAATATGAAGCTCTAATCCTTGGCTTATGAGCTACCTTGGCATTGAAAATTAAAAATCTATTGGTTTTCGATGATTCTTAACTTATTATAAATCAAATTAATGATTTTTATTAGACTAGAGATGATAAATTGTGTCCATATAAAGCATATGTATTACAATTGATATCTTTATTTGATTAAGTTACCTTGGAAGCTATTCCTCGAACTAGCAATCATGCGACTGACACTATGGCTTCAGTTGCATCCCTTTTACCCTTGGAGTTAGATGATGAATATGCTACCATCATTATTCGTCGACTCCATGAACCCGCTTCAAATAAATCATGCTTAGAACCTTTGGATGTGTTTCTAATCAATGAAACTACTCCTAAACTTTGGTACACTAATATATTCAATTTTTTGCAAAATGGGACCTTTCCTGAAGGTTTTAACAGAAACCAGTGTCGGTTATTATGTAGATGAGCAAGTCACTTTGTAATAATTGGCAATACGTTATATAGGATATATTTCGAAGGTATCCTACTGAGATGTTTACATCTAGAAGAATCTATATCAGCTTTGAGTGAAGCCCACAATGGATCTTGTGGGGGACACTTTAGTGGTAGCGCCATTGCTAAGAATCTCCTTAGGATAGGATATTTTTGGCCTACCATGGAGAGAGATGCACATGATTATGTGCGCCATTGTGACAAGTTCCAAAAACATTTTGACCTTGGCCATGCACCTGCACAATAGCTACAGGCTATTTCATCTCCTTGGCCCTTTTCAAAATGGGGCTTAGACATCATTGGAAAAATCAACCCTGTGTCATCTGATGGACACAAATTCATCATAACCACCATCGAGTATTTCACGAAGTGGGTTGAAGCTATGTCCTTAGCTTCTTGTACTGGAACCCAAGTTTCCAAATTTATTTTTAATCAAATTATTTGTAGGTTCGGAATTCTTGCAGATCTCATCTGAGATAATGGAACTTGTTTAAAAAATAAAGATGTCAAAAAATTATGTCAAAAATATAAAATTCAACATTATTGGTCCACTCCTTATTATCCTTAGGGTAATGGCCAAGCATAAGCATCTAATAAAACATTAATTAAAATCCTCAAAAGACTGGTCAATAAATCTGGTTGAGATTGGCACATTCAACTATATCCTACTTTGTGGGCTTATCGAACTAGCGTTCGTACCCCCACAAGCACTTCACCTTTTGTTTTGGTTTATGGCGCTGAAGCAGTTTTTCCCTTTGAATTAGAAGTTCCTTCTTTGGCTCTGATACTTCAAGATACTAAAGTAGGAGATGAATATCGTGTTGGTAGATTTAGTCAACTGGAACTCCCAAATGAGAAGTGCATCAATGCTTTGGAGCATTTTCGAGCCTATCAGAATAAGCTTAAACGAGCATACCTCAAGAAATTTCATCATCGATCCTTTGAGATCGATGACCTTGTCTTAAAAGAAAATAAAAAATACTAATGCAACTAAAGACCTTAAAGGTAAATTTGAACCTAACTGGCTTGGACCATATATCATCACTACCAAATTTGGATCAGGAGCATACATATTAGCTACCTTAGATGGTAAAGATCTTAAAGAACCTATGAACATTATGCATCTTAAGCGCTATTATGCATAAATCTGGTCATTTCATCATTGTATATATTGTTATTTTGCATATTGTTTCATTTTAGTCATTCATATAAAAATTTCAAAAAAACAATCACATTGTATATCTTCTCAATTCATCAATCAAAATCAACATATAAAAACATCAAAATCATCAAAATCTTCAAAAAACATCTTTTATTTTCGCACTTGTCAATTATTGAAGTATTGCAGTCATATTTTCATTTATTTTGGATAAATTAGCATTTATTTGGAATCCCGCACTTTCACACTCACATGAATAAAAATCTTGATTTTATTTGGTATGATTATTAATCTCTCTTATATCAAAGTCCACAGTTGAATTAAATAAAGTTTTGAGAATAGAGAATTGATCTTGTTATTTACTTGAACCAAGTATATCTCTTTACATTAAAACGATTTCATTGCAAATTCAATATGATGCTACATAGTAAAAGTGGTTTCTTGAGCAAAAAGTTTCCTCTACTATCCTATCATGCACATGGTCTAGAATATTTGAGAATTGACAAAAGGACAAGCTCACCCCTACCTAGAATAAAAATCCCTTGCTCTACAGCCAATCCGAGAAAGTATCCCTAGTATAGGAAGAAAAAAAAAGTCAAAGAAAATGAGAAAAAGAAAAATATTATTTTGTACCATCGCAACAATATTTCAGCATTATCTCAGTTCCAAGCAAAAATACAAAAAAAAAAAAGGAGAAAAAAAAAAAAAGAAAAATCAAAAAGCAATAAAATCCCTTTCCCTACCCCTTGAAAAGAAAAGAATGGTGAATGAGCTTGAATCCTTGGAATTCTCAATTATTCGAAAACTGTGAGGTAAGCCCCATAACAGGTGGTTTGTGCCCAACCCGCTTGGCCATGGGTAATTCCTAGCGTGGTGATATGTTTATCATATTAGCGACCTTATTTTGTATAGACCTATGTCTACTTATGGATCAGCTAGCTCTTGATGACCCGACTTACATAGTAGTCTAGTATGGTTACATGCATATAAATCATGGTCAACGAACACTCATTTGGTTAATTCAAATTACTTGTATCAAATTATCTTACTCAAAATTAGTAAATGAACAATACAATTGCACACACATTTGCATTTGAGAGATTTTGTATCATTATGATAAATCAAGATCGGCAATGAACTCACATATGCACATGAGGGTTCCTTATAAATCTACATTTTGTCTTTGAGATAATTTAAAATATTTTTGCAACTCTCTTTGGAATAATTTCATCTTCTTATTTAGGAACATTTATTTCGTATAAAAACAATTACATACATTGTTTTCCAAAATTTCTTTCAACAACATATTCAAAATCTAGAAATAAAGTCATGTTATATATATATATATATATATATATATATATATATATATATATTATCTCAAAACTCAAAAATCAATTATGCAATAAAATCATTTTTTTTGGATTTTCATGATGATGGTATAAGTCTATACCTTTAATTTGATGCCTATCGCAAACCATTGTTCTAATTTTATTTCCCATTCATTATAATTTATAAAAACATATGGCTTACATCATTATGTCACACAATTGTGCTTTAAAAATAACAGACATATTTTCTATTTCATTTCATTATGTCAACATTCAACTTTGCAATGATGGTATAATTTCTAAGGAATTGTTCAAAATATTATCACACTTAGGAATGTTATGCCTAGCAAAAATCATATATATATATATATATATATATATATATATATATATATGCATAATATTTTCATAGAAATTTGAAAACAAATCATCACCATCATCATTTTTCATCATCACAACACCAAGTCTTAAGACAGTCTCTTAAGCACTCTTTTACTTTTAGCAATATTTCTATACTGGGATTAGCTTGACGACCTAGCGAGCAACGACTCCATGAAATGGTCTATAACAACGAAAATGTCCTTTGAAATTATTGTTAGAAGTCTCTTTATTTCATCACACCACAAAACAATCAATTTGTTTACATCAGATTATTTCATTTAAATTTTTATGGCATGACATAAAATTATACTACTACCAACAACATAATTACATGAATAATAAATCAACAATTCAAAATTTAAAGCATCATAAAACATATGGACAAGTCATATCACAAAAAAAAGATCATATATATATCAAAAATATATGTACATCATATCAAAGCTGGATTGGTATGCCACAATCTATACCTTGGCATACTCAATACTCTAAAAAATATACAGTCTATAGTCTATAGCAGCTATTCTCGAGAAGCCCTTGATCTCTCAGCCTCATCTCCTCTCCCGCCTTGGTGTGGAGGAGGTGGTCCCATAGAATTTTATGCTATGTCGTGGGTCCTTGATGTCGATTGTAAGGATAACCTTGATGACCCCATTGTGATCGGCTCTGCAATGGGAGCTAGAAATGGTATCCTATGGTTCTCTGGAACCACGTGATAGTATAATTCTTGATAGAATATGGTCTAAGCAATAGACCGTACCAGATCTTGAGTGCTCACCCCTCTGCTCAGATCCCTGAGTCATGTAGCCTCATACTGCAGTGTCTGCACCTGAGCCTAGAGGCAGTCATTCTCATCCCAGAGAGCTGCCATATCGCTGCTCTCCCCAACCTTGATACCCTTGCCCTTATCGGGCGATGTTGGCCTATCCCTCTATTGAGAAGGGAGTCCCTCCTCCATCCTCTCAAGATGTTGTGGTCTCTTCAGAGACTGTGGCACTCTCTGATGTCTCTTCTGAGGATACCATCGCTACTCCCTCCCTCCATGACCTCTCACTGCATTGATAGTAGCCTGGCACTACCTCCCCATCCATCGCACCATAGCGTGCATCGAATCCTATACCCTCATCATCAGAGGAGAGTGGATGCCTGCATATCAGGCATCATATCCATCTATCACCCCTATGTCATCCCCATCCACTGGCTGAATGGAGGCATCATCCGTGTCCTAACTCCAGAATCACTGCATATCTGGAGCCCCGCTTAGTGTAGTACTATCCCAAATAGTCCGGGAGTACTCATAATCCCTGAGAGAAGGGATCCCCTATTGTAGACCGAACTGCCACAAAAATTTGTTATAGCAATGGAGCTCTACCTCTCCCAACTCCATCCTCATCCAGAAGACTCTCCTAATGTGATCCAACTCTTGTACATCCTCTCCCCACCTTGGGTGCTCTCTCCATGGCCTCCATGTGATCTAGTCAGGGATGAGGTCATCTAGCAACCTCTAGGACATCGGCAGATCTATCCGTTGTTGTGACCCTCTTTGGAGCCACCAATAGAAAACTCGGGGTCTCTCCTAGTAAACCCCTATTAGTGGAAGCCCTACTGGCCTCCGCACCACAATGTGCTCCCAGCACCAAAATTTTAGTAGCGATATCAAAACTAGACATCGACCTCCCTTATATACGAACCTGTACAGGATCCTATACAAGCGGCATAGTACAAAGATGTCCCAAGAAAATCTATAGTTGTCATCTCTCATATCATAGACCACATCTGATAGTAGCTAGGGTAACATGCATTCACTCTGGTGGCATAGCAGTAAGCCACCCACTACCCCTGCCAAAACCTATGTCAATCAAGATGCCCCAGGCATCTGCCATAATGTCTCGATGTTCACCCCACCCTTATCCAGGCCGAAGCTAGGATCTCTGCATAGTCGCATCATGGCATGGCCCTGATTGGCCACAGGAGTCATCAATCATCCCTATATGGGGATCCTCAAGATCCTCCATACATCCTCTAGAGTGGGAGCCATCTCCCCTATTGGTAACTAGAAGCAGGATGACCCCGGATACCACCTCTCTGCTAGGGCTATCAGTAGCCCCATGTCTGTTAGTATTTGTGGCATCTCTACCACATGCTATAGTCTAACCTTCGCTAGTCGGTCTCGCTTCGCCTGGTCAAGTGTGGCTACATCATCTCTTAGTCCCTCATATTTCCACTCCCAATTTTTTAGTAATCCTCTCTACAAGATAAACAATCAAACAACAAAAATCATCAATAGACAATCATTAAAATCAGTTAAATTAATTTCATCTTATAACTAAATGATAGCGTCCATTATTGGATGATATCGTCCTAAATTGGGTCAAATAGTCCTTGGTAGGATGAAATCATCTTCGATTTCACAACTTATGGATCGCCCCTTGTTGGACGGGATCGCCCCTATTCCGTAGATTTTGCCCTTAGACAAAATCGGTGATCTAGGGATGATTTCGATGAAATTGGGATGATTTCATCCCGATGTCATCGATGGCCTAAAAATGGTCGCGATGCCCCAAAAATAGTCAAAATTAAATCAAAAATCACACAAATCAAATTCAAAACATAATTCACTAGGTTTAGATCCTTACCCGCAACCCGTGTCGGACCTCTATCGATCTGTGCGCTATTTCTACCATTTTTCTTGCAGAGCTCTAAAAACAGTGAAAATGAACAATAAAAATGAATTAGGGTTTTACCCTATTTTTCTTAATTTTATTTAAAAATAACAATTTTTTTTTTAATTTTGCTTTTTCGTGCTTTTACCTCAAACATTTGATTTGGGTAAAAACACGGAGGGGGCACCATAGTAAGCAGTTGTACGATTCGACCTAGAATCATTGTCTAAAAATTGAGTAAATTTTTTCTTTCTCATAAAACGTGAAGAACTCGTCTTTAACGCATTTTCTTCGAAAAATTCGCTAAAGAGGGGGTAAAATGTAGCACCCTAAAATTGGCATAGTTAAACCCTTAGTAAAAGATAAAAATTTGAATTTTAACCTCGAAATCACCCGTTAACCGCTCACCCCATTTTTCGTGCCATTTTTAGGAGTTGTTTTGACCGTTGGACGATATCATCATCGATCAGACAAAATCATCCCAGATCAGATGAATTCATCTGGAACAAAACATCCAGATGATTTCGTCCCAAAACTGAATTTTCATAATTAGCTTATGTTTTAACAGCCTCTCCAACATGGGCAGAAGCGTGTCTATGCAGTTGGAGATTCCTCTGTTGGAGATATCCCAAATTGGGATGATCCCAAACCTCCAAACTTCCCCCTAATCCTATATAAACTAGGATTTTCTTAGTTTATCCCCCTGGTTGGTTGATCCCATGATTCCCTGATTGATTTTCCCTATCATTTAGTTTTGTTGTTTCAAGACGTCCTATCCACCATTGTTTGCACTCATAGTTTTAAGCTTTCATTGCAGGTTTTCACTGTGCTTCAGCTGGAGGAAGCTCAGATTGTCACAGGTGATTCCAGATGATTTTAGACAATCCTATTGCAGATCGACGATGATCTCGCATGATTGGAGGTGATCTTGACTGCAGTTCAGATTGGGGGCAACCAGATCCCTGAGTTTGCATTTCTCATTTGTCTTATTTATTTTACTATTCATTAACTTGATTATTTTATTTTGCATCCTGGAGTTCACCTCATTTAGCATAAATGCATGATAAAAGTTAAAATAAGTTATTAAAGCAATGCATTTCCCTTAAATATGTTGTCTGGATTTATCAATTAAGCATTCATATTATCATTTCCATTATTTTGCATTATTCTTGTAGTAGCATTTTTGGTTTTTGGTTTCTATTTCTGTGTTTGCAAGCTTCTAATGGATTTGTCTGACGAATTCGTCACGTTGACGATGATCTTGTCTGATCTCAGATGATCGACTATGATCTGAGATGATTCTATACAATTGTAGATGATCCTGTCATATTCGAGACAATATGGACTCCTACAAGCTTCAAAATCTTCATCATACATCCGAAATCAGGTGCATTCTTTCTTATTCAGTATATTCCTAGTATTTAGGATTCATTCATGCTTTTTGTATTCATATAAATCAACATTTCATATAGAATAATTTAGATTCATTCTGGACAACCTAGGGATATGAATGATTAAAGTACAAAATGAACACATCAAACCCATTCTCAACCTAGGCATGGAAACTACCACTCAAAGTTTCCTGGTGAACCCCACCATCCATCAAAAATTCACCCTTATACCCCTCCCCCGAGAGGCGTGACCTTCAAAGGGCCTCTCAGTCCAAGGTATTGTTCCATCCTTCTCGCATCCCCCTTCCGGGCAAGGATCCTTTAGCCTGAAGGTAAGGGCATGAAAAATTTGGGTCGATATAGGAGGTGCCCTCTTTTCATAATGGGGAAGGAATTTTATGGTTTACTCTCCTTTGGAACTGTTCCCTGCGGTCAAGAAACAACAAGAATATCAAAAATATAGGTAGCCTCTCATGATGAGGCCCTTTTAGGTAAATTGCAGAATGACACCATTAACATGCATAATCAAGAAAGCATAAAGAAATATGCTAAACTATGCAAAGTGAATCAAGATTCATGTAATAGCATAAAGTAAAATAACAACTACACTATGCATGGATCAGATATAGAAAATGAAGCATAAACATGCATAAAGAAAGCATTTTAGTCCTAATTAAAACATAAGCATAAAATGTGAATCTAGCCTAGTTCTATGGTTAGAAGTCTTCTAAAATGCTATTAAATCAACAAAATAGCTAATCTAACCTAACTAGCTAGACATAAATAAAAAGAGTAAGGTGATATATCACCTATTACAAACCATAGCTCTAGTTAGGGGTCTGCACTGTGAACCACATTTGATAGCTGTAGTTTGACCTCTGATAGGTTTACCCTCAAAATCAGGGGCAGTGGACTTGATATCATTGTCCAAATTGATGTTCAAGGGTCGCCTTCATTTTCCTCAGACTGATTTGGTAGTCAATTTGATGTGAAGGGCCTTTGTTTGCCCGGATTTGCATTTCTTGATCCTCCTAGGCACCTAGGGCATCCATAATGAAATTCATCATGAATGTTGGCAAAAGGGTCGAGGATTTAGTGCAATATCTCTATATCTTAGTATACTCAGTTTGATTAGGCCAAAATGCCTAAATTGAGTGGTTAGAACCACTGCTCTTTCTTAGATACTATCCAAGATCCTCCATATGGTCTTGTAGCATGTCCATATGAGTAGTCACCCTCTTAGCATGACGCGTTTTAGGTGTCTAAAATATATATATATATATATATATATATATATGCACATGGGAGAATCCAAAAGGCACATGCATAATAAAAGGATGGTTTTATCTCTCCTCCACTCATCACCCTCCACATCGCTTCCCCCATTTTTCCTTCCTAGGTAGGTTATAAATAAGTTCCTTTGATTAGGGTTCTAGGAGGACTAAAACAAGCACTATCATGCTACCAAAATCACACCTAAAAGATCACGTCTCTCTTGAATACCAAAACACAAGAGTCGATGAGCATCAACCCAAGCTCTTCTACCACATAGTTGCAAATGTAGCTTGCATTTGACTAGTACCAAATGTAACCTGCATTTACCAAATGTAGCCTATGGGTGTACAAATCCAGATCAACTAATTATAGACTTAGGTTAGCATCATAATGATTTAGCAAGGTTTGATTTTGATTATTTTGCATCTTACATATATTTTTTAATTCTACAACCATTTAATTTTAGGATTTTGTAGCTTTTATTCAGACCAATATAGGCCTTACACAGTGAAGGCCCCTCATATGCTATTGACCCTCTTATGGTTGCAAGTAATTGTGTGCAAATGATAGGTTATTTGATGGCTTTTGAAGTTAGGGTGGCCCACAAGGATACTCAATACCACCCACTCTTTTTTATTGTAGCACGAATATCTTGGCATCTAGATTCAATGATTAGAAAAAGGGTTCTTTCCTCCCTTTTTACCATATTGTACTCATAAGAAAGCAAGCAAGCATTCTTTGTGTAATCATACCCTTATACATCAAGGCATATTATTTTAAAAAGGAGACTAAGGCTCCAATGTAATCAATACAAATAATCCTTTTCATTGCACTTGTTCATATTGTTATTTCATTTGCTAAGGTGTCATTTTCATCCTTACAAATTTGGTGATACTTTTGTAGAATCTACTACTAGCCATGAAAGGATCCCAAAGATGCCATGGTGTCTGCAAATCTATTTTACAAACGAGGGACTGTCTCGATGTTGTACCATTCCAGTTTAGTCAAATATGTGATAACAAGATATTTTTAGGCTTTCAGTACCGGAAATCAACACTGAAATAGTCCCTTCACTTGCTTAATTATGAGCAAGGAATCGCCAAATATGTTTAGTCTCTTGATATTCATGGCGATGTCTATATGGAGGCACAAAAATAGGGCTTCATATTCAGTGTTATTGTTGGTGCATGGTAAGTCTAGTTTTAATGACAAGGGCATTTGATATCCTTGCGACATTAAAAATACTATCCCTATGGCAACTCCTTGGTCACATTTCAAACCATCAAAGAACAGAGTCATATCAGCATTCTTCTCTGGTTCTTCAGGTTCGAGATCTTTGGATACTACAAACACTTCATCATCCACAAGCTCGATTGTTAAAGGCCTACTGTTGGACAATGGCACCTTAGCTAACTGATCTGCTATGACCTATCCCTTAATGGACTTCTGGCTTATGAATTCCAGATTGAATTTTGTCAATAGCATGATCCACTTTGCAGTATGTGTATTATGATATGTCTTGCTCATCATATACTATAAAGGATTTTGTTTTGATATCACATATGTCGTGTGACTTAACATGTAGCACCACAATTTCTTAGTAGCGAGCACTACTATTAAACATAGTTTTTCCACATATGTGTATCCTATCTCGTAACTCACCAAGATTCACCTAATGTAATATATGGCTTACTCTTTACCTTGTACGTTCTTTTGGGCCAACATGATCCCTAACGCAAATTCTATTGCCAATATATGGCAGAAAAGGCTCTTCTGGCCTTGGTGGAGCTAATACTGGTGGCATCACTAGGTATTGCTTTATCTTAGTGAAGGTTGCCATACAGTCCTTATTCCAGTTGAATGGGACACCCTTATGTAGCAATTGATTCATGGGTTGACATTTATCTGATAGTTGGGCGATAAATAACTTTATGAAGGCTACATTTCTGTAGCACCCTAAAATTGGCGCAGTAAAACCTTAATAATTACATTCACTTTAGTAAATAATTTAAATTCAAATTTTAACCTCCCAAACCGCCCGTTAACCGTTGGGTAATCCGTTTCCCCCTTTTTCGTGCCATTTTTAGAGGTTGTTTTGACCGTTTGATGATATCGTCGCCGATCAGACGATATCGCCCCAGATCTGACGATTTCGTCTGGACTAGGACGTCCAGACGATCTTGTCCCAAAACTGATTTTGCACAATTAGCTTCTGTTCCAACGAGTCTCTAATCCGGGCAGAAGCATGTCTGCACCGTTAGAGACCCTCCCCCATTGGAGATCTCCCAAATAGGGATGATCTCCAACCTCCTAACCTCCCTCCTAAGCCTATTTAATCCTAAGCCCTTCCCTTAGCACCCCCCTGGCTGATAATTCCTATAACCCGACTTCATACACGTTAAAACATCCTAAGTTTCTATTTTGCATTAGTTCTATACAATTTTGTTGCAGGTATCTTACTGTTTTTCAGTCGGAGCAAGCTTACATCGTCGCCGACGATCCTGTTCATATAGGAGGCGATCCTGTCGAATCAGAGACGATTTCGTACCAATGCGAGACGATTTTGACTGCAGTCAACATTGAGGCAATCAGTGCCTGAAGTTTGCATTTCTTCTTCCCTTTTTCTGTTGTTTTATTTTGTAATTAGCAAGTTTATTCAGTATTTTATGTTATTCTGCATTTTGGAGTTCACCCATCTAGATTAAATGCATAATTAAGTCATAATTATTATGAAATCAGTATGATGCATGCATGTTTCTATTTTCAAGTTTCAGTTTGATATTGTTGTTGTCATTTTACACTGTTTCCCTCTGTTAGGATAGTTGCATTTTTTGTATTTTGCACCTATTTCTCTGTTTGCAGGTCTCTGACGAATTCGTCAGATCTCAGACGATCCTGTCAGATCTCAGACGATTCTGTCGAATTCCAGATGATCCTGACTACTTCAAGAATCAGAATCTTCATCAGACATCCGGATCAGGTATTTTCCTTTAACATTCATTAATTTCTCTATTTTTTTGTCTTAATCTTGTTTTCTGTATTCATTTAATCTGCATCTTCATATAGAATAGTTTAGACGCATTTTGGCCAAACCTAGGATTTTGAATGCTTAAGGCTAAAATGAACACATAAAACACATTCCCAACCTAGGCGTGGAAACTGCCATTAAATGTTTCCTGGTGAACCCACCATCCGTCGAAAAATCACCAATATACACCTCCCTTGAGAGGCGGGACCTTCGCAAGGCCTCTCAGTCCGAGGTACCGTGCCATCCTTTTCACATCCCCCTTCCGGGCACGGATCCTATAGCCTGAAGGTAAGGGTGTGAAAAATTTGGAGCGATACATTTTGGTGAACCCGACGTGAATGCATTGTAAACCTTTTGAAAACAAAATAAAAAATAAAACAACTAAAACATAGATGCATTTCAGATCATTTAAATTTTATATCATGTTTAGATGGTAGCTCCTAAGAAAATATTAGCAGTTACTATAAATGTAGAAAACCATTTGGCAGCCATAGAAATCAATTATGTACTTAGTGTGCCTGAAACAGATAGAAATCAACTCTTGTGGGACGAACTTGATAGGAGACTTAGTGTCATTTCATCTAGGTCAACAGAACTTAAACAAATCAAGAGGCTAGTCCTAGATAGAATCCTGGATCCTCATCAACTTGTCTTTTACCATGAACTTCAGAGAGCCTGCCATAGATGGTTAGCTTATAGGAGAGCCCTTGTATCTTCAGAATTGTTCACCTTCGAGGAATACCTCGAGAACGCAGCCATTGTACACCAGTTCCTAGGTCTTGTAGAAGACCAAGAGGTTGTTCTTACGGATAGGGAAATATGGAATAGAGTTCCTCGAGTTGTGTTATATCGAGAGTATTGCCACGAGCTTTACTTCTATCAACCAGCATCCGAGATAGATAATATCACTATAGCTCTTTTCATTAAATTCTTAAAAGAAAACTTTCAATTTGAAGAAGAACACTTCATGACTCCTGAAGAACTCGAACCCATTAATGACATTTATAAATTGTTTATAGAAAACTAGATTATTACTTTCAGGTATTATTTCTTGCATTTATTGTTGTTTGTCTTTACAATATTATTTCAAAAAACATAGCAAAACCAAAAAACATTTTATTTTAAATATTGTAGTAGGTATATAATTGATATATACCTCTTAAACTTGTTGCATATATATATATATATATATTTGCTGAAATCTAAAATTAAAGCATAATGCCTAAACTTAGGAATGGTAAACAAACTGAAGGAGAAGAAGAAGATTGGTTACAAGATAAAACTAGAGACCCAAATGTACTTCCTGAAGATCCAATTCCGGAAGGAGAAACTCTAGATCAACCAGAAGATGACCTAGGTGAAGATAATGAACAAGAAGAAAGTGTTAAAGAGGATGGATCTTCATCCCCTAGAGTAGCTCTAGATGGAACTATTGCTTTTGACAACGTAGATCATTTTCGGAAGTTTCTCAATGATAACATTGATGCCCTTAATGTGGCAGTTCGTATTGATAAAGGGAAAATTAGTGACACTCAAGCAGCCATCGAACATGCGTTTGATGTGCACACTAATCCCTTGTCTTTCATTGATCAAGAAAGTGATAAGGCTGGGCCATCCAATACAGATATGGTCACTATGATTCAAAACATGTCAAAACAACAGGTTACCCAACCTCCTAAGGAACCTGTTATTCAACCTAAAATCATTCCCACACAAAAGAAAACTTCCTTCACTACTTTATTTCGCCAAACTATTGAGCAATATGCTTCAAGTAAACAAAAACTTAAAACGAAGCCAAACACAAATTTTCAACAATCTGGAATACAACATAATACAACTTCAAAATTCCTTCATAACACCTTTCCTACCAACAATTTGCACAATAGCAACATAGCATCTAATCTTCATGTCCCTCCATCATATGCTCACAAAACCCATATCAATGCCCTACCGAACCAATATGGTGGGCAAACTAGTAATCTGGAAGCCATGGTGAAACAATTAGCTTCACGTATGGACCAGATAGATCCTTATCGTCCCTCGTACAATTATCGAGAGATATGTAGTCAACCTTTGGATCCCATGGTTGTAGCTCAACCATACCCTAAGCATTTTCCCATGCCCATCTTGCCTATATATAAAGGAACCGAAGATCCCATAGAGCATCTTCGCATGTTTAGGATAGCATGTCATGATATATCACATGATGACTTGCTATTACTAAAAATGTTCCCAAAAAGTTTAGGTGGAATGGCATTAGAGTGGTACTATCAATTGCCCACTCATTCTTTGAGAAACTTTGAAGAAACAACTGAATCTTTTGTCCATCAATTTAGTGCCTACATCGAGAGGCATGTAACCATTAAAGATTTATACAACTTAAAACAAGACAAGGATGAATGTTTTGCTGATTTCTTAGCTAGATGGAGGCAATTGACAGGAAAACTGCACTTTGTGCTACCTTATAGGGAAATGTTGGACATTTTTATCAATAATTTACAAGAACAAATATCTTATGAGCTATCAACTGCTACTTTAACTACCTTCGATCAAGCTATAGATCTAGCTCGAAGAGTAGAAGATGCCCTCATTAGGAGAGGCCAACTTAGGAAGAAGGATGATGAGAAAACCTCTAGAAATCAATATAAAAACAAACAAGTTGTTGGTGACGGAGTCATGCGATAGCAGAAATGTTGCTAATGTCAATGCAACGAAGACAACAGAAAAATTTATATTGAAACCTCCTGATAAACCTCCTCGAGAATTTACTAGATTAAATCAACCCTTATCAACTATTTTACCTCAATTACTCGAAAGAGGTTTGATCCAATTACCAGCTATCCGGGAACCTGATCCAACTATACCCGGATATAGAGCTGACTTACATTGTGATTTCCATAGAGGACCTGGACACTCTACCAATGCTTGTAAAAGGTTGAAACATAAAATACAGGATTTGATTGATAATAATGAAATGGAGGTGCAAGCCTTCCAACCTAAACAAAATGCTCCTAATAATACTCAAAAGACCATTCCCCAAAATCAAAATCAAAATGCTAATCAAACATTAGACATATTTCAACACCCTTTACCAAGACATGGTAAAGAGGTGGCCAATCAAATCGAACATCATAATGTTCCTCCTCCTACCCGATATGTAGGAACCATTAGTGGACAATTACTTGATCCGGATCCTCAAATATTTGACACAACCTTATCCTTGGTGACGACCAGGCCCTTACATAATTTTCAAACTCCTGATTCTAGTGATGTAGAATCAGATACTGAAAGTGAACTAGACATTACTTCAAACCAATCGAATAGTTCTGAAAATGAATCAGATCCTATTCAACCCATCACAGATGCTATGGTTCCAGAAGAACCATTTCCTAGGAGAGTTACTACTCGACCCTCTTCTAATCAATTCCTCTCTAATGAACAAGCCATAAATGCTCGACCGAGACCAGTTCAACGTCCTCATTATAACATTGTAGGTACCATTGGAGTCGTTACCCGACAACAAGGCTCAAAATTCTCAACAAGAACCAAACCAGAATGATGGATCAGCTCCATTCATTTTGAAAAATCCCAATAAAGGGAATCATGCTTCCCATGTTCAACCTAAACCCCCTTACAATATTAATGAGCAATTATCCAATACTACAGCCAGAATTTCCCTTTTGGATTTATTAAGATCCTCTCCTACCCATAGGGATGAGTTGATGCTTACATTAAGCCAAATGATGGTACCTCAAAACATTCAACCTGAAGCTATGGCCAATACTATCATCACTCGAGAAGTTGATTGTATTGACTTTCGGGATAAAGATATCCCACAACACAGTTTACATAAGGATAATCCCTTATATATTACTGCTCTAATTGGAGATGTAGCTGTCAAACGAGTCCTGATTGATAATGGCTCATCTCTAAACATTTGCACTTTTGACTTCTACCAACGGTTTGGCTTTAGAAGTGATGAAATGAAGAAAACTGACATGATTATCAAAGCTTTCAATGACGAAACACAAGAAACATGTGGAGTTATTACTATCCCCTTGCAAGTTGGTCCTAGAACCCTAGAAACAACCGTGTTTATTGTACATTGCCCGACATCGTACAATATACTTTTGGGTCGTCCTTGGATCAATGCAATGCGGGCTGTCCCATCAACTTTACACCAATGTGTTAAATTCGAATTTAAAAATCAGTTGGTCACTATCCATGGTGACCCTAGACCCTTTGATATGTGTGCTTTGGCAGAACCTGTTGGAGTGCAATTTTGCCCCGCTCTGTCATCCACACATCCTAGTTCTTATTTTTCATCCAAAACTGTGAAGCACACACCCATAACTTCACCTATTTCCCCTCCATTAATTTCATCCTCCTATATAGATCAACAATCTTCTAAACAAACCACTCTAGAACCTCAAAAAGATCTTAAATCTACAACCAATCCTTCATGTTCTATCCCTATAAATTCAAAACCTATAGACACATCTATCATCCCTTCCACATCTAAAGATATAGGGAATAATCCTTCTACATCTTATGCTCTTTCTGATGAACTTTTACCAGATTTATCCACAATCTTAATATCAGAAAAAACAAATGCTTTCATGCAAGATTCAATTCTTTTAAAAAACTTGCCGCCATCTCCTCGTACTTTGGGCCTCCCACAACCTATGGGAAGTACTTACCAAGTCGGGAGTTGTGCCTTCATTTATAAAGGATATGGCCGGGGAAGAATCCCTCGGAATATCAAAACTCATCATGAGGGATACGCTCGGTGTTATTTTACCAATGAATATATTAAAGCTAAACCCATGATGCTTAAAATGGGATATAAAGGGAAAGGCTTGGGACCTTTCCAAAATGGCATGAAAGAACCTTTCGAGGTAGAACCGTGGCATGCCTGCTGTGGTGTGGGCCTATTTCCTAGTAAGGGTCAACCCTTTCCTTTTGAAGATGATGATCACCTCATATGTTATCAAGATTATTTGGATAGGCATGTTGATTTGCCTCTAAAAAATCAGTCGTTTACATGTAACATGCTATCCATAGCTTACCCTGAAATGATTGCTTACCCCGATGAAGAGTTGGAAGGAGATATCTTCCATGATGTCTCCATTGAAGAGATGTTACACAATGGATTTTATTTTGATGGTTCTATACCAACTATAGCCCAACTTGAGACCACTAATCCTCAAGATGAATTATCCAAATTAACCTTACAAGAATTACAAGAATTGGGCGTTTCACCCGCCCCACCTAATTTTGAAAGAGATCTACATATGGAGGTAGAAAACGTCATTAAAATTAACATTGGAACTGAGGATAATCCTCACATAATCAATATTGGATCAGAATTAAGTCAAGAAAAACAAGAGCAATATATTGCATTCCTTAAAGAGTATGAAGATGTCTTCGCTTGGACATACGAAGATATGCCAAGTCTAGACCCTTCTGTAGTCATGCATCATCTAGTGGTCCATCCGGATGCTAAACCTGTTAAACAAAAACTTAGAAAAATGCATCCCAAAGTGGCTCTGCTAGTCAAAGGGGAGTTAGAAAAACTCCTGAATGTTGTCTTTATACAAGCTATTGATTATGTTGAATGGATCTCAAATGTAGTTCCAGTTACCAAAAAAGAAGCCACCAAAGTTAGGGTTTGCACAGATTTTAGAGATATTAACGTTGCATGCCCTAAAGATGATTTTCCTCTTCCAAACATGGATCAAATCATTGATTTTACTATCGGGAGTGGGATGATGTCCTTAATGGATGGATTCTCCGGTTATAATCAGATCAGGATAGCTCCTGAAGATCAGGCTAAAATAGCCTTTATTACCCCCTGGGGTACTTTTTGTTGGAAAGTGATGCCATTTGGCTTAAAGAACGTAGGTGCAACCTATCAACGAGCTATGACTTATATTTTTCATGATATGATGCATGATATCCTACATGATTATGTAGATGATATTATAGCTCGCTCTATTATTGAAGATAATCATTTAGATGATTTGAGAAAAGTTTTTAATCGATTACGAGAATATCTTATTCGATTAAATCCAACAAAATGCATATTCGAAGTTAAGTCCGGTAAACTATTAGGGGTTTTAGTTTCTTTACGTGGTATCAAAATCGACCCTCTCAAGATTGCGGCTATCACTGATATGCCCGCACCTACTAATATATCTGAGTTACGAAGTTTACAAGGTAAGCTTCAAGCCATCCGTCGCTTCATCGATAAGTTGGCGGACAAAAACGGTCCCTTTCTTAAACTCCTTAAGAAGGATGTCCCCTTTAATTGGGACGATGACTGTAGAGAAGCTTTTGAACTTCTCAAACAATACCTCCTTAATCCACCTGTGCTTTCACCGCCTAAACCTGATCGCCCATTTCTCCTATATATTTTAGCTTCATATTCTGCCTTAGGAGCTATGTTAGCTCAGCTTGATGATGAAAAGAGAGAACGTGCTAATTATTATATTAGCCGAACCTTCGTCAGTTATGAAACCCGCTACACAGCATTGGAAAAACTATGTCTAGCAGTCGTGTTTGCTATGCAAAAATTATGACACTATATGCTTAGTCAAAAAACTTATGTCATTGCTAAATATGATCCCTTGAGGTATCTCATGAGTCGACCTTATTTATCGGGTCGCACGACCAAGTGGGTTCTTGCTCTAAGCGAATTTGATCTCACATTCATAGGACAAAAGTCTGTTAAGGGTCAAATCATAGCAGATCAATTATCTGCTGCACCCTTAGAGTCTACCCATCCCCTCATCATTGAGTTTCCTGATGAATGCCTTCAATTAGAGGCGAGACCACATTGAACAATGGTCCTTATACTTTGATGGAGCCTGATGCATGAGTGGGGCTGGTGCGGGTATTATTTTAATATCCCCACAAAAACATCTTATTCCTCTGTCCTTCAAATTAACATTTGCTTGCACCAACAATACTTGCTGAATATGAAGCTCTAATCCTTGGATTACGAGCTGCCTTGGCGCTAAAAATTAAACATCTGTTAGTTTTTGGTGATTCTCAACTGGTTATAAACCAAATTAATGAAGTTTATCAGACCAGAGATGATAAACTATGCCCATATAAAGCCTATGTTTTACAACTAATGTCTCTATTTGATCAAGTTACCTTGGAAGCTATTCCTCGAACTAGCAACCGTGCAGCTGATGCTATGGCCGCAGTTGCATCTCTCCTACCCTTGGAGTTAGATGACGAATATGCCACTATCATTATTCGTCGACTCCAGGAACCCACTTCAAATAAGTCATGCTTAGAACCTTTGGATGTGTTTCTAATCAATGAAACTACTCCTGAACCTTGGTATACGGATATATTTGATTTTCTCCAAAATGGGACTTTCCCTGCCAATTCTAATAGAAACCAGCATCGGTTATTACGTAGACGAGCAAGTCGATTTGTAATAATTGGCAATACTTTATATAGGAGATCTTTTGAAGGTATCCTATTAAGATGTTTGAATTTAGAAGAATCCAAATCAGCCTTGAGTGAAGCCCACGATGGATCTTGTGGAGGACACTTCAGTGGTAGTGTCATTGCTAAAAAGCTCCTTCGGATAGGATACTTTTGGCCTACCATGGAGAATGATGCACATGAGTATGTGCGCCATTGCGACAAGTGCCAGAAACATGCTGACCTTGTCCATGCGCCTGCATAAGAACTGCAGGCTATTTCATCTCCTTGGCCCTTTTCAAAATGGGGTTTAGATATTATTGGCAAAATCAATCCTGTGTCATCTGATGGACACAAATTCATCATAACCACCACTGAGTATTTCACGAAGTGGGTTGAAGCTATGCCTTTAGCTTCCTGCACTGGCACACAAGTCTCTAAATTTATTTTTAATCAAATCATTTGTAGGTTCGAAATTCCTGCAAATCTCATCTCTGACAATGGAACTTGTTTCAAAAATAAAGATGTTAAAAAATTATGCCAAAAATATAAGATTCAACATCGCTGGTCCACTCCCTATTATCCTCGGGGTAATGGTCAAGCAGAAGCATCTAACAAAACTTTAATCAAAATTCTCAAAATATTGGTCAATAAAACTGGCCGTGACTGGCACATTCAGTTATATCCAGCCTTGTGGGCCTATCGAACTAGTGTTCGAACCCCCACGGGAACTTCACCATTTGTTTTGGTTTATGGTGCTGAAGCCGTTTTTCCATTTGAATTAGAAGTTCCTTCTTTGGCTCTGCTACTTCAAGATACCGAAGTAGGAGATGAATATCAAGCTGGCAGACTCAATCAGCTGGAACTCCTAGATGAAAAATGCATCAATGCTTTGGAGCATCTCCGTGCCTACCAAAACAAGCTTAAAAGATCATATGCTAAAAAAGTTCGTCATCGATCCTTTGAGATCGGCGACCTTGTTTTAAAAGAAAATAAAAAAAATACTAATGCAACTAAAGACCTTAAAGGTAAATTTGAGCCCAAGCGGCTTGGACCATACATTATTACTTGCTAAATTTGAATCGGGAGCATACAAATTATCTACCTTAGATGGTAAAGAACTTAAAGAACCCATGAATATTTTGCATCTTAAACGTTACTATGTATAAATTTGGTCATTTCATCTTTGTATATAATATTTCAAAATCATTATCTTGTATTTCTTTCAATTTATAAATTTAAAAACACCAAAAACATTCATAATCATCAAAATTTTCAAAACTATTTGTTGTATTTATTTATGGCACTTGTTAATTCTTTCAAAAATAAAAAAAAATATAAATATATATATATATATATATAATAACTCAAAACAGCAATATTCTTGACTCTTTCGAAACCAAAATAACATAAAGAAGAAAGAGAGAACCAACATTCTCAAAACTTCTCAAAAATCATTTATATATATTTTCTTACAATTATTGCAGTTATATGTTTCAAATTATTTTGGATAAATTAGCATTTATTTGGAATCTCTCACTTTTGCAAACACAAAAATAAATATCTTGATTTTATCTGGCATGATTACTAATCTCTCTTATATCAAAGTCCACAAAATTCAATTAAATAAAGTTTGAGCATAGAGAATTGATCTTGTTATTTTCTTAAACCAAGCACATCTTTTCACAATAAAATGATTATATTTGTAATTTCCATGCTTTGCTACATAGTAGAAGTGGTTTCTTGAGCGAAAAGTTTCCCCTGCTATCCTATCATGCACATGGTCTAGAATCTTTGAGAATTGGCAAAAGGACAAGCTCACCCCTACCCAGAATAAAAATCCCTTGCTCTACAGCTAATCCGAGCAAGTATCCCTAGCACAAAAAGAAAAAGCAAAGTTCAAAAGAAAAAGAGAACAAGAAACAAAATGTTATTTTATTACAACAATATTTCAAGCATTATCTCAATTATCAAGCACAAATACAAAAAAAAAAAAAAGAAAAAAAAAGCAAAAGCAATAAAATCCCTTTCCCTACCCTTTGAAAAGAAAAGAAGGGTTGATGAGCTTGAATCCCTGGAATTCTCAATTATTCGAAAACTGTGAGGTAAGCCCCATAACAGGTGGTTTGTGCCCAACCTGCTTGGCCTTGGGTAACTCCTAGCGTGGCGATATGTCTGTCACATTAGCGACCTTCTTTTGTACAGACCTATGTCTGCTTATGGATTAGCTAGCTCTTGATAATCCGACCTACATAGTAGTCTAGTATGGTTATATGCATCTACATCATGGTTAATGAACACTTATTTGGTTTCTTCAAATCACTTGTATCATAGTATCTTGCTCAAAACTGGTAAATGAACATAGCAATTGCACACACATTTGTATTTGAGAGATTTTGTGTATCATTATGATAAATCAAGATTGGAAATGAATTCACATATGCACATGGGATTCCTTATAAATCTAACTTTTGTCTTTAAGATACTTTGAAATATTTCTTGCAAAATTGTTTGGATAAATTCATTTTCTTCTTTCAAGTACAGTTGTTTAGTATAACGACAACTACATGCATTATCAAAAATCAAAATCATTTTTAAAAACATGCAATCAAAAATATATATTCGACTTTCGCAACGATGGTATAGTTCCAAAACCAAAATTGGAATTTTATGCCTAGCGCAAGTCCTCATCTTCATATTTTCTGTTTATTAAAAATCAACCATGCAATAAAACTATCTCTTTTTTTGGGATTTTCGCGATGATGGTATAAGTCTATACCTACATATTCTATGCCTAGCGCAAACCATTGTAACAATTTTTATTCCCCATTTATTTAAAAATCATGAAAACCATATGACTTAAATCATTATGTGATACAATTATGTTTTTCAACAAAAAAACAAACACATTTTCATTATTTCATGTCATTATGTCAACCTTCAAATTTGCAATGATGGTATAATTCCTAGGGAATTATCTAAAAAATTTATCACACTTAGGAATTTATGCCTAGTAAAAATCATTTTAACATTATTTCATGCATACTATTTTTATGAAAATCTGAAAACAAACCATCATCATCATCATTTGCACCATTGCACCAAAGTCTTAAGACAGTCTCTTAAGCACTCTTTTACTTTTTAACAATATTTCTATACTTGGGACTAGCTTGACGACCGAGTGAGCGGCGACTCCATGAAATGGTCTATAATAGCGACAATGTCCTTTGAAATTATTGTTAGAAGTCTCTTTTTATTTTTTATCACATTACATCACAAACAACCAATTTGTTACATCAGATTATTTCATTTAAAATATTACAGCATGACATCAAAATTATAAATTTTCAAAACGACATAATTTCATAAATCCTCAATCCAATCATCAAAATTAATCAATCAAACATAAAAGCATCATAAAAATCCACAAGTCATATGATCAAAAAATATCTCATCTCATATATATATCAACAATATATACATCATCTCAAAAATGGATTGGTATGCCACAATATATATCTTGGCCTACTCAATCCCCTCAATCAAATGTCCTCTGAGCAGTGTCTCGAGAACCCCTCGAGCTCTCAGCCTCATCTCCTCCCCCGCCCTGAGGTGGACGAGGTGGCCCCATCGCAGTATGAGTAGTACTATGAGTCCTAGTCCTCGATCGGGACGAAGTCCTCGAGGACCCAATCCTGATAGGGTCAGCAATGCCAGCTGGCAGCTGTACCCTCTGACCCTCTGGCACCATCTGGAAGTAGATGCCCTGGTAGAATGCGGTCTGAGCAATCGACCGTGCCAGCTCCTATGTGCTCGCTCCTCCGCCCCGTGCCCTGAGGCGTGCAATCTCATCTCGGAGCTGTGTCACCTCAGCTCGGTGGCGTGCAGCCTCATCCTGTAATGTCTGCACCTATGCCTGGAGACGGATCATCTCCGCTCGGAGAGTCGTTGTCTCGTTGCTCTCCCCTGTGTCCACACCCTTGCCCTTATCGGGCGATGGTGGCCTCTCTCTCTGTGGAGAAGGGGGTCTCTCCGCCCTCCTCTCCCACTGTCGTGGCCTCTCCTGTGCCTGTGGCCTCCTCTGCTCTCTCCCGCTATGACCCTGGGCTGCCTCCATAGCCGCCTAGTGCTACCTCCCTATCCGACGCACAACTGTGTGTATCGGACCCTGAGCCCTCGTCATCCGAGGAGGGCGGATGCCTACGTACCAGGCATCGTAGCCATCGGCTACCCTTGCGTCGTCCCCATCCACTGGCTGAATGGGGGCATCATCCGAGTCCTGACTCTAGAAGCGCTGCATGTCTGGAGCCCCGCTCACTGTGGTGTTATCCCGGATAGTCCGAGAAAACTCATAATCCCTGAGAGATGGGATCCCCTACTGTAGATCGAACTACCTCAAAACTCGATCGTAGCGGTGGAGCTCCACCTCTCCCCTCTCCATCCATAACCAACAAACTCGCCTGATGTGAGCTAGCTCCTGTCCATCCTCGGCCCACCCTGGATGCTCTCGCCATGGCCTCCAGGTGATCTGATCCGGGACAAGGTCATCCAATAGTCTCCGGGACATCGGTAGATCTATCCACCGCTGTGACCCTCTTCGGAGCCACCAATAGAAAACTCGGGGCCTCTCCCCGTCAATCCCTGTCAAAGGAAGCCCTATCGGCCTTCGCACTGCAATGTGCTCCCAGCACCAAACCTGTAGGAGCGATGTCATAACCAGACATCGATCGCCCTTGTACACGACCCCATGCAGGATCCTGTACAACCGGCATAGCACAAAGCTGCCCCAAGCAAACCTGTAGCCATGGTCCCGCATATCGCAGATCACATCTGCTAGCATCCATGGTACCCTACACCCGCTCTGGTGGCACAGTAGAAGTCCACCAACCACTCCAGCCAAAACCTGTGTGAGTCTAGATGCCCCAGGCATCTGACGTAGTGCCTCGATGTTCACTTCGCCCTTCTCTAGGGTGAAGCTCGGGTCACCACACAACCGTCCCATAGCATGGCCCTGATTGGCCGTAGGAGTGATCAACCGTCCTTGTATGGGGATTCTTAGAATCCTCCATACATCCTCCAAAGTGGGAGTCATCTCCCCTGTCGATAGCCAAAAATAGGAAGAACCCGGATACCACCTCTCTGCTAGGGCTGTCAGTAGCCCCATGTCTGTAGACACTTGTGGCATTTCTGCCACATGCAGTAAGTCGGCCTGTGTCAGCTGATCCCACTCTGCCTGTGTTAGAGCGGCCAAGTCATCTCTCAAACCTCCATATTTCCATTCCCTGCTCTTTAGCAAACCTCTCTGCAACATAAACAACAAAACAACAAACAATCATTAATAAAAAATCATTAATTAAAAATGCAAGTTAAAATAAGTTCAATTTTATACAAATGATGATATCGTCCAATATTGGACGATATCGTCCCAAATTTGAGCATAATCGTCTCCGATTTTGCAAGCCGAAATCGTCCCTAATTTGATGAAATCGTCCCCCTTTCGCCGATTTCGCCTTCAGACGAAATTGGCGAACTTGAGACGATTTCGTCGAAATCGGGACGATTTCGTCCCGACGACGTCGACGGCCCAAAAATGGCCGCGATGCTCAAAATTCATTTAAAATTTACCTAAAAAGCATGTAAATTCAACTTAAAATCATTCTAAGTTAAGTCTAGACTCTTACCCGTAGCCCGCGTCGGACCTCTGTTGATCTGTGCGTCGTCTCCACCATTTTTGCTTTCAGAGCTCTAAAACCAGAAAAAATAAACAGTAAAAATGAATTAGGGTTTTACCCTATTTTTCTTAATTTTATTCAAAACATAATTAACAACATTTTAAAATTTTGCTTTTTCGCGTTTTTACCTCAAACATTCGATTTGGGTAAAAACACGGAGGGGGCACCATAGTAAGCTGTCGTACGATTCGACCAAGAATCGTCGCCTAAAAATGGGAATAATTTTTGCTTTCTCGTAGATCGAGAAGAACTCATCTTTAACGCATTTTCTTCGAAAAATTCGCTAAAGAGGGGGCAAAATGTAGCACCCTAAAATTGGCGCAGTAAAACCTTAATAATTACATTCACTTTAGTAAATAATTTAAATTCAAATTTTAACCTCCCAAACCGCCCGTTAACCGCCGGGTAATCCGTTTCCCCCTTTTTCGTGCCATTTTTAGAGGTTGTTTTGACCGTTTGACGATATCGTCGCCGATCAGACGATATCGCCCCAGATCTGACGATTTCGTCTGGACTAGGACGTCCAGACGATCTTGTCCCAAAACTGATTTTGCACAATTAGCTTTGTTCCAACGGGTCTCTAATCCGGGCAGAAGCGTGTCTACGCCATTAGAGACCCTCCCCCGTTGGAGATCTCCCAAATAGGGATGATCTCCAACCTCCTAACCTCCCTCCTAAGCCTATTTAATCCTAAGCCCTTCCCTTAGCACCCCCTGGCTGATAATTCCTGTAACCCGACTTCATACATGTTAAAACATCCTAAGTTTCTATTTTGCATTAGTTCTATACAATTTTGTTGTAGGTACCTTACTGTTTTTCAGTCGGAGCAAGCTTACATCATCGCCGACGATCCTGTTCATATCGGAGGTGATCCTGTCGAATCAGAGACGATTTCGTACCAATGCGAGACGATTTCGATTGCAGTCAACATTGAGGCAATCAGTGCCTGAAGTTTGCATTTCTTCTTCCTTTTTTCTGTTGTTTTATTTTGTAATTAGCAAGTTTATTCAGTATTTTATGTTATTCTGCATTTTGGAGTTCACCCATCTAGATTAAATGCATAATTAAGTCATAATTATTATGAAATCAGTATAATGCATGCATGTTTCTATTTTCAAGTTTCAGTTTGATATTGTTGCTGTCATTTTACACTATTTCCCTCTGTTAGGATAGTTGCATTTTCTATATTTTGCACCTATTTCTCTGTTTGCAGGTCTCTGATGAATTTGTCTGACGAATTCATCAGATCTCAGATGATTTTGTCTAATTCCAGACGATCCTGACTGCTTCAAGAATCAGAATCTTCATCAGACATCCGGATCAGGTATTTTCCTTTAACATTCATTAATTTCTCTATTTTTCTGTCTTAATCCTATTTTTTGTATTCATTTAATCTGCATCTTCATATAGAATAGTTTAGACGCATTTTGGCCAAACCTAGGATTTTGAATGCTTAAGGCTAAAACGAACACATAAAACACATTCCCAACCTAGGCGTGGAAACTGCCATTAAATGTTTCCTGGTGAACCCACCATCCATCGAAAAATCACCAATATACACCTCCCTTGAGAGGCGGGACCTTCGCAAGGCCTCTCAGTCCGAGGTACCATGCCATCCTTTTCACATCCCCCTTCCGGGCACGGATCCTATAGCCTGAAGGTAAGGGTGTGAAAAATTTGGAGCGATACACTTTCCCTAAAGGCTCCTTAATTCCTTAATATCGGTGGGAGGATGCATTTGCAAAATGGCCTTGACCTTCGTTGGGTCTACTTAGATGCCTCTCTTGGAGACAATGAACCCTATTAATTTTCCAGAAGTTACACCAAATATGCACTTCCTAGGATTCAGCCTATCGTTGTGCTCTATCAGGCAAATGAAGACTTTTCTTAAGACCTCCACATGCTCTTCTTGTAGCAATGACTTGGATAGCAAATCATCGATATAATATTCAATAATTTTGTGCATATAGTCATGAAAAATGTATTTCATGGCCCACTGGTATGTGGCACCAGCATTTTTGAGACCAAATGGCATAACTTTATAGTAAAATATTCCCCATGGCATTATAAACATGGTTTTAATGTGGTCTTTGGGCTTACTTCGAATTTGATTGTAACCAAAAATATCATCCATTAAGGAGAGCATTTTGTGACCTGCAGTAGAGTCTACTAGAGCATCGATATTGGGAAATGCAAATGAATCTTTGGGTGTTGCATTGTTGAGATCTCTAAAATCTATACAAATACAGATCCTTCCATCTAGTTTTCCTACATGCACCATATTGGATACCCATTCTAGATAGTCAATGGAAATGACAAATTCTACATGCAGCAGCTTTTGCAACTCATATTTCACTAATAAGGCTACTTTTGGATGCATATTTCTAAGATTCTACTTGACAGGATTCTTGGAAGGGTCAAGCAAAAGGTTATGAGTAACCAACTTTGGGTCTAGACCAGGCTTATCTTTGTATGTCAAAGGAAAAAAGGTTCAATCTCTCTTTCAGTAGAGGGATGATGCTAGCACACTCATCTAGAGTGAGACTCATTCCAAATTTAACCTTCATTGGATTGGTGTGGTCGTTACCGATATCCACTTCGAAGGTTTCCTCTACTGACATATGGGATCCCTCCTCAATCTGATGAGGTGTAGGGATCAAATGGATGTCATCAACTAGATTTATATGTTCTTTTTTGGAAGCATGTTCAGCATGATAGACATCATAAGCACAACCTGGTCCAAAATGAAATTGTTGTAGCATCTCTTCGTTCGAGAAGAAGTCTTCAGGCTCTACTTGCAAATCAGCATGATACCAATCGATAGCATCAATGTTTATATGCAATGGTTTGGAAAAATTTATTGTATTAAAGAGTGGAGTGGTCAAATCAATGGATACCATGTTGATGGAATGGAATTGATCTCCAGGACCACATGGACTGAACTCTACATCATCAGTGTAGCTTTCGTACCCAAGATTTTGCTCGGATGGTATGGGGATGAACGGGTCCTCCCTATGGGATGCCTGAACAACTGGATCCTCCCTATGCACTAATTGTAAAATGGGATCTCTCAACTCAAGTAGCTCAGCATAAGTATGCGTTTGGGGAAAGAGTCTTTTATATTCCTCTTCCAGATTTATTCTTTCCCTAAGGTGGTGTTGGAGATTAATCTCTTGATGCAAACTTGTAGCTATAATAGGTGGTAGATCCCAAGGTGGATTCCAATTACGTAGGTGATGAGGCCCCAAATAGGCCATATCCAATGAATCCTCATCATCACTATAAATATATAATCCTTCACTTCCCCCATATGCAAGGGGTGATCTACCATATGTGGTCCCATGTATCTGATTATGCAGTCACTATCATCACTATCTGGATAAACTAGATAAAATGATCATATATATGACACCGATGCAAAAACTAGCTTTTCTTCCTCTTCATAGAGATCAATGTTAAGAGGTACTTCTTCTATAACATACTTCAACTCCACAGGCAATATTTGGAGTGGATATATAAGCGATTAAATCATCATGTCCCTAAATCTGTAATCCCAATCTGAACCTATCAGTTTCCAATTAATAACGTAGTTCAAGAGGGGTTCTTCGTCCTTGTTCTAAAATACCAGGGTTGTATCCATACCAGTGGTAGAGCTCAAAAATACATATGGCATACTCTGGGTTGGACAAGTACCAAATGTTCATCATGAACTATTCCTCATCAGCCATCTCCATGGGTGCTCGCGTTGGAACTTGGTCCAACCTGGTGTAGATAAAGTTTGTTTGGTTGGGTGGCTCACCCAATGGTAGTACAGATCCAATTGGGTATCAATGGGCTATTGGCTGACCCATGTCTCATACAGTCTCTAAAATAGGACCAAAGGTCACATTTTGTACAAGCTACTCACCCATACCTGTACTGGCTAGGTGAACAGGCACCCATGATGCGGATGAACCTACTGACAATGCAGGAGAAGTAGTTTGAGGTGCCTCCTCGACTTGATCCTGGGATTCCTCCACCTCCATGGGAGTGGCATCCTCAGTGACGACTGGTTTGGGCACATTCTTTGCTTATTTCCTACCCAATTTTACCTTTAATTTCTTGTCATATCAACGCATTGCTGATGCACTCGGTCTTAGAGAAGTTGCAGTGGTATGTTCAAATATGTTTGATACAGATACCGATGGTTGAACATGCATCACCTGTTTACCTCTTGGAACCCTTACTGGTGATGTGGGTCATATGTCCAAGTGTGTTGATAGGAGTACGAAGCCCCCTGGAAAATCTACTAAGTTCATGAACTTGAATGGTTCTTCATCTGATGAAACCATGTGAACTTGTCCCTCATGTATATACTTGACACACTAATGCAATATCGAGGGAACACAACGTATTTCATGAATTTAAGGCCTCCCCAATAGGATGTTATACTGCAAGATGCCCTCTATCATGTGACACATTACAGGAATGATCTTTAGTCCCACCTGAATATGTAGGACAATCATGCCAATCATAGAGCATAGTGCATCATTAAAAGCTCTCAATGTAAAGGTGGTTGGTATGATGAAATATTTAGGCAATTTCAAATGGTGCAGTGCCTTAGTCATGATTATATTTATTGACAAACCAATGTCAATCAAGATCCTTTTGAATGGCATGTGGTTAACACATGCAATGATATGTAGTGGTGGGTCAGCCACGCTTACAGAAACCATTTTCACTTCATGATCGTAGAATTGGATCATTGGTTCCTAGCACTCTTTTACGTGCCCCACAAAGTTTGTGAACGCCTGTGCGTCTTGGGACTGTATGGACCTTAGAATTTCCATAAGAGTCTCCTTGTGCCTAGGGGACTACTATATAAGCTCATATATCGACAACTTCACAGGAGTCGTCTGCAGGTTTTGAACTAGCTTGCTCCTAATGGTCACCACTGGTCTCGTTGGTGGGCCTAGAATATTTTTTGTCTATGTTTATTGGGGCATGGCCTGTATATGAATGGGAGCATGAGGTTGATTCAGTTGTTCATACCTCCCACGTATGGTAATAACATTGACCATGCTGACGAACCTCTAGGTAGGTGGTTTGACTCGTACTTGATTGACATGGCCAGTGTGGTTACGGGGCGCCTCATGGTTTGATAATAGATTTTAAAAATCCCCATGTTTTGGTTGTATGACACCTATGGATTTATTTGTACCACAAGCTCTCCTCTTTCTATCATATTTTTCACAATATGTTTGAAATACCAACGTACCTCGATGTCATGGCCTTTCGCTCTATGAAATATGCAAAATAGATCTTCCTAACAGTATTTGGGCTTGGGCTGATTAGGATCAACCATATTGAATTTGGGTAATGTTATTGCCTTGGCCTCGTAGAGCTGACAAAAAATCGATATCAATTATTTCATCAATGGCATGAATATGCGAGGTGGGAATTGCTCTTTGTTCTTGCCATTGTAGTTATTCTTGCATTGGTCGTATTGCATAGGAGGATGGGCTTGATAATCCTATTTATTTTACCTCTTATCCTCATTTTGGAGATTTAGTACCACCTGATTCACATGGGCCTGCTTGCCCTGTTGCTTTGAGGTACTCTTCCTATATCCCTCTTTCTTGGTTTTGAGTTTCAAGTTGTCCTCCTATAAATTGATGTCCTCAATTACCTTGGCTTGCACCAAAGCTTCTTCGAATTTAGCATACATTTGCAGTAGCGATATGTGATTGGCGCAACTCTTTGTAAACATTTGGGTTAATTCTATGGTAGGAATCGGGAATGAAAAATTTACCATTAATCTCCTTCACCTCTTCCCATACTGTTCTATTGGCTCGTCGTCGCACTGAGCTAGCATGGACAAATCGAAAAGGTTGGCCTATTTCTTGATGTCGAAGGAATAGCGTTCGAGAAAGGCATTAGCTAATTGCTCAAAATTTGTTATGTTATGTTTCTTTAGCTGATTGAACCACTCTCGGGCTGGCCTAGAGAGTGTCCTAACAAATGTACACAATAATAGTGCATCATTATTCTCTATCTAGAAGCAAGCATCCATAAAGCTGGTGACATGTTCTTGCACCTCTTCATCACCCTTGAATTTTTCTAACTTGGGCATCTCAAAATGCTTAGGGTATGTGAGCATAGGCACCGATGGATCTAAAGGTTCATTGTGAATTTTTCTCAGTGTCAGCTTTTGGACAATCGCGCCTTGTTTCCCAATTGCTTTGACCTTCTCGACCAAATATTTGTAAGCCTAAAAATACAAAAAGTCCTCCTCCCTAAGTCGGCACGGAGGTGGTTTTGGAGGTACACTCCTCTTCTATCACGGTGGAGGGTGTTGCTCTTCCTCCTACTCAGATTGGAAAATCCCAGGATATTCTTGGTTGCATCTATTCCCCTCTTGTTCCTCATAATGTTGCTGCCTCTGATTATCGACTGAAGGTGGTCACTCTCTCTGATGGGAAGTGATATGATTGTGAACACTTACACGCTCATGGTGCATGTCAGCTTGTGAAAGAGCCTTCCTATACACCTACTCTCTATGCTCATCCTGAGAATATAAGCCGACCCTAGCCAACCTATCTTCCTGCTCTACACGCTCCTTCTAGACGAGGATGTGCTCCTCATGCAAGCACTGCTCATACAACCTCTTTCTAGTAAGCCTCTGCACTTGAATATCTTCATCTTCAATGCGCTGCCTCTATAGGCGAGCATCCTCCAATTGATCGTAGAGGAGTTAGAGGCCATTCGATATTATATTTTGACCTAGTTAGTTGTAGGATGCCTTTGGTATGCTTGCTCTGTATGAGTGACCTTTTGGGTTATGTACCCATCAAACTGATGTGTTGTGCCTTTGCCTTTGTCTGTGAAGAAGGTATCGACATCGTGTTGTGTCATGTGTTGTGTGCCACCATGTATGGATGGTGGACATGAGATATGAGGGTGCTTAGAAGCCTCTCCATGCTCTCTAGTAGTTCTAATTGTGCTCCCACTATGCTCACTTAGAGCACGAGTGGGAGGAGTCAAAGGCTTGTATCCTAGCTACTCTAACACACTACCTAGACCATATAACTATCTAGACCTCCACCTCTCATGGGGTGGTGTTCCATTAGCTCCCACCTTCGATATATCAATGGTGATCTTGCATGCTATAGTATGCATGGGAGTATGGGTAGACTTGCACTCAGTAGGGAGCCTGTCTACTTGCCCCTAAATGGGTGTATCTCTATTTCTTCTATACTCAAAATATGGGGGTATAGTACACCTTGTAGACTTAGTATGAATGGGTACCAATATGGTCCCCTGCACGACATACTCTTTGGACAATCCTGTGGACATGCGTACACTACGATCTCGGTAATGGATTTCAAGTGGAGCACCCTTAGGCTAAGAAGCTCCATGCTCTAATATACATCTAAAAAAATACATTGATGCTAGTCTATAAGGGGTATGCTAAATGGGATCCCATCGTGTCGAGTTGTCTCCTCTAATGCTCATCGAACGATGTTCAGTTTGCTCATGTGGTTGTGGGCTAGACATGTGTATTTGTGACTCGGTTGGGGCTTGGTCATTGGCTTCAGGCTTGCGCCTTTGTCGACCATACCGTGTATCCACCATAGTGTACCTAATGTCTAGATGTATCTTTTATTATCAAACAAGGTATACACTGATGCTTATCTTATTTTTAAATTTTAAAATGATCCCTACACTGTTTGATGTTGTTTCAAAATGTGTTGTATCAGTATGAGAAACTCTCGCGTGTTTTACAAATTCATTGGATTTTATTCTCAGTTTAATTGGATTTCACCTATACACTCGCACAAGCCAAATATGGTAGCGAAGTCCATACTCAACGAGGTAGCATAGGTACTACCAACCCTCACACAACACATCGTACATAGTGATACACTCTTTCGAAGATGAGTGCATGCTATTTTGCATAGATAGGATAGTTCTTGGGTCGGCCTTGGCGACAAGCGGATCCTGATAATACAATTGCAAATGAGCCAACCAAGTGGTAATGATGTCCACTATTGGTATCAATCAAATGGGTTGGATGTGAGAGCCAAATACCACTAATGTTTAAATTAAATGTGGTGTGTGTGGTTCATTTTACTTCGCATAAAGACAAATGCATAAAAAAACATTCAGATGATCATTCCTACATGATATGCATAAAAAAAAAAGGAACATTTCAAATTCATAAATCTATGCATGCTATGTCCTACATGATGTTATGATAATGCGATTACGATGACCTGGAATCTAATTGGGCCTCAAGCATGCAAACGGCCACTCAATTTTTATCAAGGTCACTATATTCTAGGGCGGACTACAATCAGAGGTTCGTTGTTCCTAGCAACACCTTTCTAATGGAAGGAATGCAAAAGCAAGGACTATTCATTCACCCTTTTTTTTAGTGTACCTAATTTGCAATTGATTTAACACTTACTATAAAATCACAAAGAAGAAAATATAGAACATAGAATCAAAATAGAGCTTACCTTAGCTCCTGATCTAATGCCAAGTGGTTTCTCTATTGTCTGTTGCTTCTGCTATAAACCGTAGCTCTGGTCTATAGACTGCAGTATGCACTATGGGTGAAAGCTACGGGACAACAAATAATTGTAGTTGTTAGATGTGGTTAGAACCTAAGATAAGAAAATTCAAGAATGTCAGCACTCAGGGGCTACAAATGCAGAGTTTCATTGTAATCGCCTTTTGTAACCACCAGAATGGCTCACACTCGATGGTGATTCCTATTGTGATAAATGGTAAAGATATAGCACGCATACAAGAAAACAAATTTACAACAAATGAAACAAGAAAGAAAGAACTTTATTCCATTGTATTCAAAGCCAAAATCCAATTACAAGTACATCCCTCTTAGGGATATTCATTTTGATACAATATTACAATAGGAGTGCACAATTGTTTTCCCTCTTAAGGGTAGGTGTGATTTTCAAATGCCTTTTAGAATGGCACGAACTTCTCTAGGGTGGAGGTGCCCTCTTCTTCACAATGGGGAAGGAATTTTATGGTTTACTCTCCTTTCTAACTGTTCCTTGCGGTCAAGAAACAACAAGAATGTCAAAAATATAGGCAGCCTCTCATGATGAGGCCCTTTTAGGTAAATTGCATAATGAAACTATTAACATGCATAATCAAGAAAGCATAAAGAAAGTTGCTAAACTATGGAAAGTGAATCAATATTCATTTAATAGCATAAAGTAAAATAGAAGCTACACTATGCATGGATCAGATATAGAAAATGAAGCATAAACATGCATAAAGAAAGCATTTTAGTCCTAATTAAAACACAAGCATAAAATATGAATCCAGCCTAGTTCTACAGTCAGAAGTCTTCTAAAATGCTATTAAATCAAAAAAATAGCTAATCTAACCTAACTAGCCGGACAAAAATAAAAAGAGTAAGGTGATCTATCACCTGTTGCAAACCGTAGCTCTGGTGAGCGATCTGTACTATGAACCGTAGTTGACAGTCATGATTTGACCTCTGATAATTTTACCCTCAAAATTAGGGGCAGTGGGCTTGATCTCCTTATCCAAATTGATGTTCAAGGGTTGCCTTCATTGTCCTCAAACTAATTTGGTAGTTAATTCAATGTGAAGGGCCTTCTTTTGCTTGGATTTGCATTTCTTGATCCTCCAATGCACCTAGGGCATCCATAATGCAATTCATCATGAATCTTGGCAAAAGGGTCAGGGATTTAGTGCAATATCTCTCTCTTAGTATACTCAATTTGAGTGTACAATTCGCTAGGGCTTCGCTGCTCAAATCTCCAATGCTTTCTTCTCTTCTTCTCCCCATTTGGAGAGGGTATTTATAGCATGACCTTAGGGCTAGGGGTGGCTTCATGGAGAAGCCAAGACCAATAAGGGTGGTTAGGACAGTTGGGATCGAAGCCTCTGGAATATTCTATCCTTCAAATGCCTTCTTCTATATCTTTTATCCATTCCAACCAATTTGGCTCGGATGGAAGGGCTAACTAAACTTTAGTTAAGATCCTAGGTCATAGTTGTGGTCCAGACTACAGACCACAGGTGTCAATCGTGGTTTAGACTGGATACTACAGGTCTGGCCTACAATTCAGACTGATTAGGCCAAAATACCTAAATTGAATGGTTAGAACCACTGCTCTATCTTGGAGACTATCCAAGATCCTCCATATGGTCTTGTAACACGTCCATATGAGTAGTCGTCCTCGGCATGACTCGTTTTAGGTGTCTACAATATATATATATATATATATATATATATATATATATATATATATATATATATATATATATATATATATATATATATATATATGTATATATATATATATATATATATGTATATATATATATATATATGTATATATATATATATGTATATATATACATATATATATATTTATATATATATATATATATATATATATATATATGTATATATATATATATGTATGTATATTGTAGACACCAAATTGTAGTTATTTACACTAGAATTACAATTCATCATCTACTATATACTTTACACTATTCATACCTCATCCCCTCCTACACCTATCCCTTATTCATGATATGACCATCCCTCTAGGTGCACACTTCCTCACCCTAGTTCAGTGCTCACCCTATATCCACCTAACCATAGTCACCTCCACTCAAAAAGCACCTTCTCCACTATCAATTTTATATTTCCCCACTACATGCACCTATCCCCCACTCAAGTTATTCATATATTTTATATTATCCACTTAACCCTCCACTCACTTCTACTCATCTCGTTGTCTAAAACTATTCTTAAAATCCTTGTAAATAATTTTAAAAAAGGAAATTTTAAGGGAAGGGTCACTTTCTCTCTTCCCTAGGCTTCCCACTTAATATGCTCACATGGGAGAATCCAAAAGGCACATGCATAATAAAATGATGGTCTTATCTCTTCTCCACTCATCACCCTCCACATCGCTTCCCCCATTTTTTCTTACCAGATAGGTTATAAATAAGCCCCTTTGATTAGGGTTTTAGGAGGACTAAAACGAGCACTATCATGCTACCAAAATCACACCTAAAAGATCATGTTTCTCTTGAATACCAAGACACAAGAGCCAAGGAGCATCATCCCGAGCTCTTCTTCCATATAGTTGCAAATGTAGCTTGCATTTGACCAGTCCCAAATGTAACCTGCATTTACCAAATGTAGCCTACGGGTGTACAAATCCAGATCAACTAATTCTAGACTCAGGTTAGCATCATAATGATTTAGCAAGGTCTTATTTTGATTATTTTGCATCTTACATATATTTTTTAATTCTACAAACATTTAATTTTAGGATTTTGTAGCTTTTATTCAGATCAATATAGGACTTACACAGTGAAGGCCCCTCATATGCTATTGACCCTATTGTGGTTGCAAGTATTTATGTGCAAATGATAGGTTATTTGATGGCTTTTGAAGCTAGGGTGGCCCACAAGGATACTCAAGACCACCCACTCTTTTTTATTGTAGCACGAAGATCTTGGCATCTAGATTCATTGATTAGAAAAAGGGTCTTTTCCTCCCTTTTTACCATATTGTACTCATAAGCAAGCAAGCAAGCATTATTTGTGTAATCATACCCTTATACATCGAGGCATATTATTTTAAAAAGAAGACTAAGGCTCCAATGTAATCAATACAAATAATCCTTTTCATTGCACTTGTTCATATTGTTATTTCATTTGCTAAGGTGTCATTTTCATCCTTACAAATTTGGTGATACTATTGTAGAATCTACTACTAGCCATGAATTGATCTCCTTCATGGACATTTTTTTAGGATATAATCAAATTCAAATCAATATTTATGATCGACACAAAACATCATTCACAATGCCTTGGGCGACTTTTTGTTATAAATTAATTCTATTCGGCCTTAAAAATGCAGGATCTACACACCAATGTGCCATGACATATATTTTCCATTGTTAATGCATAATATCATTGAATATTATGTGGGTGATTTACTAGAAAAATCTACAACACATCTTGAGCACATCAATGTACTATGTAAATACTTTGATTGACTTCTTCAATATAAGGTGAGATTGAATCCTAAGCATTGTGTCTTTGGATTCACATCAGATAAACTCTTAGGTTTTATTATCTCCAAGTGTGGCATTTAAGTGGATCCTAATAAGGTCAAGGCCATTTTTAAAATGCCACCTTCAAGAAACCTTAAAGAGTTGCACAACTTACAAGGAAAGATTCAAGTGACTCATTGCTTCATCGCAAAAATCTCTGACAAATGTAGGTCATTTAATCACCTACTATAAAAGGGGGTAACTTTCTCATGGACAAAGGAGTTTCAAGAGGCTTTTGAGAACATTAAGAAATATCTAGCCTCTCTGCTAGTTTTAACACCCCCTCGCCCTGGCATCTTGTTTCATCTATACATTTTAACCTCATATTTTGTATTAGGGACAATTATTGTACAAAATATTAAAAGCAATTGAGAGCAACCAATTTATTATATTAGTCAAACACTTGTGAGCTATGAAAAACAATACACATATGTGAAAAATTTATGTTTAGAAGTGGTTTTACCACTAAGAAACTAAGCCATTACATGCTAAGTCACACCACTTATGTCATAGCTCACAAAAAACCTTTGCGTTACATGATGACTAACACATACAATAACACCCATACTGCAAAATGAATAATGCTTTTAATGAAAATTGACCTTGAATTCATTAGGAAAAAATCCATTAAAGGTCAGGTGATAACCGATTAGCTCATGGAATCTCCGCTTCTTAATGATCAACCTTTATTTATTGATCTACTGGATGATGTAGTCTTTAATATATCTAAATAGGAAGAATATATCATCCCTAATAATGATGTTGATATCACACTATTATTTTATGGTTCCAAGTGCAAGAGATGACAAGGTGTAGGAGTCATGTTTTACACACTACAAGGGATACATATCCCTTCATCATTCAAACTCAACTTTCCATGCATAAATAATAACATGGAATATGAAGCCTTAATCCTAGGACTTCAAGGCATTTGTCGCTATGGGCATCAAGCATATACAAATATTTTATGATTCCCAACTTGTGGTCTATCAAGTGAAAGGTACTTACCAATGTAAATATCTAGTCTTGAAAGTTTATAGAGAAATAGCAATGAAGTTCCTTGTAAAGTTTGACTATTATGAGATTGAAAACCTACCTCGATTGACTAATAATTTGCAAATATAATGGCCTCTCTCAGAATGTTAATTCCAAGGAGCCATGTTGGAGAGGTCCAACTACTAATCATCACAATATTATCCAAATCTATAATTTCATGAGTAAATACTAAAGATGAAAAAAAAGTGCTCTTCATTCAAGCACAACCATATGAACCATGGTTTAATCAAGTTACATATTTTCTCAATATTGGTACTTTCCCTATAGATTTATCATGGGCTACTAAACACATTTTACAATATAAGGTAGCTCATTACACTCTTTTTGGAGATGTGCTATATCGATGTGGTTGTGATGGAATCCTACTTCGTTCTCTAGAGTTTGCAGAGGAATGATGGTCGATATTTGAGACTCATGATGGTACATGTGATGATTATTTTAGTGGGATGGCCATCACAAAGTATATATTATGCATGGATTGTTATAGGCCCACCATGAAAAGTGATTGTTGAAAATATGTCAAGAAATACCAAAAATTTCAACGTGTCAATTTAACTCATGTGCTAGCATAGGTGTTGCAACCAATTCAAAATATTTTGCCCTTTTCATAATGGGGCCTCAATTTGATTGGAAAATGTTACCTCTTTCATTGGGACTATACACATTCATCATCATCACCACAGAGTATTTCACAAAGTGGGTCGAGGCAATTCCTATGACTAGCACAACAGGACCCAAAATTATGGATTTTATACTCCAACACATTATCTATCATTTTGGCATTCTCTCAAAAATAATTTTTAACAATGGAAAGTATTTTAATATTAAGGATATTTGAGCACTTTGTGTGAAATATCAAATCCAACATAGTTTCTCGACTCCTTATTACCCATAAGCAAATGGACAAGTTGAGGCCACCAATAAGACATTGATAACAATTCTAAAGAAACTTATCAAAGACCACCATATATATTGGCATATTCAAATCCTTTTGGCATTATGGGCTTATTGAAAAAGCATTCATATGCCTATAGGGGCAACTCCATTCTCTTTTATCTATGGTATCGAAGAAATCATACCTTTTGAGCTCGATATCCCCTCGTTACACATTTCTTTACAAGAGTTCATGGATGACAACACCACATAACAAGCACACCTTGATCATCTTACACTCATTTATGAAATATAATTCAATGCCTTGGTGCATCTATGGGTATACTAATACTGTATTAAGCATACTTATAATGTAAAATTTTATCCACGTGAATTTCAAATAGGATATCTTGCACTTAAATAAAATTAGTAAAATACAAATTATTTACCACACCTTCATGACAAATTCATGGTTAATTTGCTTGGTCCATTTATTATTAAATATAAGTTGGGACCTGGAACATACAAACTTGCCAACCTTCAGGAAATATTAGAGCCCAAACCATTAAACATCATTCACTTGAGATATTTCTACACTTAATGCAAAATATGTATAGATATATATACATGAAAACAGAAGAAAAATAAGAGAGAATATAATGATGTGTTCATTCATATAAAATAGTTGCATTCATAATTCATATACATTCCACTTTCATCTCGCTTGACACTGCATATACGCATTCCAGCCATCTGCATTCATACATTTCATTAGTTGTATCAGTTGTCATTTGGCTAGTTTGAATAATTATTAGATAGATGAGTCTTGTTGCCTTAATCATGGGCACCTTCATGTTAGTATGGGTGATTTTATCATAAAAAAATGTGTATAATACCATCACTATCATTCGCATATTTCCACTTTGCATAAAACCCTATTGCTTTTCTAGTCTCTAGTTTGAGGAATCTCTAGGTGATTTTAGTCACTCAGCCACTCCTAGTGTTTTAGGCAACCTCCATTGAACATAAAAAATTCCTTAGGTGTTACAAGTTGTTCATGGTTAAATCATTTTTTCTCTTGGACGATGCACATCATCATATATTAATCACATTATGATGTCTCAGAAAGACAAAATCATGCATGGTTATTTCCATAAAGTGAATGATTTCCCTTTCTCATCCTATAATGCACATGGTCTAGCCCTAAGAATTGGCAAAATGACAAGCACAAAAGAAAAATATAAAAGTATTTTACAAAGAAAAATAAAATAAAAGCTTGAACATCTAAAATTCTCAGGTCATTACATCATGGGGTTAACCTCCATTGGGTCTATAGATGCCTGATTGGCAGTGGAGTACACCCTACATGGTGATATATCTATCACATTAGTGAACTTATTTTGTATAGATCTATGTATCTTGTGTATGAGCTAGATTATTGGAATAAGTCACAAAATTATTAGTCTAACCTTACTCATGATTAGAAATAAACATTCATAGCACACACAGTTGGTCCTTGAGAGACTTGTCTCCACTAAGAACACCCTTAGTATCTTATGGATTCATGAGATTATTAGATGAGTGTCTTTGAGGTCAATAGAATATTTGAGTCTTTGGGAAACACCTCTATATCCTTTATCCTAATATTAGAAAACTTATAAGGAAGCATAAATTTCATACCACCATTGGATTACATCACACATATCCTACATTTCATTTCATTATTCATCATATAGTAAAACTAGTATCATTATGACTGGTTTTCTTGATTAAAAAATAAATACAAAAGTTTGTCAAGCAATTATTCATGACTTCTTCAAATGACAACTAATGTGGTGAACACCATTAATTCATTTTCATACATTATTATAATATAATATGCATTCATTCATAAGGTATTAATTCCATTACATGCATATACCATAAATTCATCAAGAAACAATAAAATCAAACACATCAAGATATGTATATATCTATATATATCACAATATACATCGATCCACCCATAGGCTATGTACAATAGAGCTCTCAAAGCTCATAATAATAATAAAAAAAAAACATAAAAAATAAGTACAATTAGTGTTGCTAGCTAATGTCATCATGGCCTCTAGGTGGTGTAATAGGAGGCCCCAAGATAGATTGCTATGATATTCATATTTTTGGAAATCATGGAACTCTCAAATGGGAACTGTCAGGTCTCAATTCGCTCCATCAACTAGATATAGATATTGATGAAGAGGATTGAGCTAGTAGTGGGATGTTTCACTCAACCAATCGATCCTCTAATGACAAAATGTATGCCAAATACTTAAGCTATCATCAATCATTATTAGCCACCTTTATCTAGAGGGAAGCTATCATATTTGCCTCACCACTACCACCCTAGGTACTCTATAAATCCACCTCACTATGTAGCCTTATAGTCTTAGCATCTTGATCATCCCTCTCTCGTAAAATCTAGTCTTGCTCCTCTTCTAGGATTTCATGCTCTTCCTAGAGTGTCATCCACTCCCCCTCACCCTACCTCAAATATTTATATGACCCCTCACCCTTAGCCCCCATATCTCTATAAATATTTCCACCACCCTCACCTCCATCACCAACATCCATAGGTCTATCTTCCTTAGCCCTCATAGACTTGGAACCACTACTTAATTGATTATGTCTTTATTGTTATGAAGGCTCCTCCATCACTATTGCATCCCCATCATCACCACTAACATCATCTGCTACCTAATTCAGTGTCTAAGATAGCTTCTCAATAAATCAGACTTTGTACTCGATAGACCAATCACTAGGATATACCAAGTTGATCTCATCAGTATAATGCATATATATCATAAGGTCATTTGAAACCATTTGTGACAACCCAAACTATCATAGAACGTAAGAGAACTAAATTAACTCCCTATTTATACCATGGCATCTTCTACCCATCGAGCCCATCTAAGTCATCATATCTGCATCTCATCCTTTGGCCATCAATCAACCCCTCTCCATGGTCACCATACCACATCATAAGTCATTAGCCTTGAAAACATATCCCTATAGTCCAATCCACTATGACTAGGGTGACTCAATCACACCTCCTTCTTTGTACACCGTGCTAGTGCATAAGGATGTGAGCTATCTTACATGCAAGGAAATCCCATAGAGTGACCCACACTAAAGTGCTCCCATCCCTAGATCTAAAGCAACAAGTTGCAGCCCAATACCTTTCACCCTCACATTTATACCTCATAAATATCAATATAAGTGTGAGCTAATAAATTAGGTGCCCAAGCATAAACCTGACGCTCACTGATCATGTCAAATATTAGTCAAATTTAGTTCCAAGGGAACCTAGCTCCTATGTTGTTTGGTAACAACATATTATCCAATATGAATATCACATAGGTTGGTGTGCATCCAGCTACTTCTTTTGATACATCTCTAGGTATTGAATGTTCTCCATTATAACATCTCTAGTGCATTACCATAGATAAAAATCATCTCATACTCTGTGTCCCATATGACTTTGATAGGTAGCCCCTCAATAGAAAAATAAAAAATGCAATAGATGTCCTCGAAGGTAATTGTAATCTCCCCTATTGAGAGTTGAAAATTTTCTCTACCAAGATCCCACCTCTCCATCAACATCAATAAATATACTTCATCCACCCTAACCACATCTATCCATGCAACTCCTACCAATCTCACCCTCTCCAACCACCTCCAATCATCATATATTAGAGCCCTCCCAACCTGAGGTAGAATAGGATAAAACCAATGTTGTGTGACCAACATCTTCACCTGCAACAAAAAAAACAATAAAAACACATCAATACATCATTCGTTTCATTATAAATAAATAAAAACAATTTGTTTTCCATCCCCTTCTTCCATTGCAAAAAAAAATGGTTTGCCCACCCCCCTTTCATTGCCAAAAAAAAACAACAAATAAATTAAAATACAATAAATAAAAAAAATTAAACATTTAATTTAGGGGAAGGCTACCAAACACTTACCTCTCCTGCATGCCCTCTTGCTCTAGCCATGGTGCCTACTCCTTCCATTGCAATGCAACTTCTTTATTTTCCTTGTCTCTCAAACGTGAAAATAAAACTCTCTAGCATAAGAATGAAGCAAAACTGATACCTCCAAAACTATTTATAGCCAAAAAAAACCTACCACAAAATATAGGTTGCATTTGTTAGGTGCATCCAAACGCAACCCGTGTTTGTAAAAGTTCAAACGCAAGCTGTTTTTGGTAAAAATAGCCTGCATTTGACCCCAAAATGCTCCAAAACACCTCAAAATACCTCAAAACATTCTAGAAGGGTCCAAAAAATTTACAAAATCCTCAAATAAACTAATACATGCATGCCATACATCACCCCACTCCACCTTGTCCAAAATTAGCTCAATTTGGTAACCCAAATTTTGAATTGCATGCATCCAAGAAAGTTTGCAAAAGGCTATCATGAAACCCTTTTTGCAGGGTCACAAAAAGCATAACCTTTACAAGTCAAATTGGTAGGTACCATGCCATTTACAAAATGGGTCAAGCATGCACCCTCATTTGTTGGTCCATATATCACATCAAAATTGTACATCATTTTACTAAAAATAAATTTTTGATGTCACATACCCACCCCAAACTTGGTGCAATTAGTTTGATCTTGATTTGCGATATTTACATCCATTAATTCATATTACGCCACCATCCAAATTTGTCAATCGACTCATGGGTCTCATTTTTTTCATCTTCCACTGATTCACCATTTTTGGGGAAAATCTAAATACCAAAATATGTATTGATCAATAAATCCTCATACCGGGGAAAAAAATCATTTCCTCCACCAAATAAACCAAGTGTCTTTTATTTTTAACTTGCATTGTGTTTCATGCAATGCGGTACAAAAAAGGGCATCTACAGACACAAAATTCTAGTTATTTACACTAGAATTACTATTCATCATTCACTATTCATCATCTACTATTCTCTTTTAACTATTCACACCTCAAACCCCTCCTACACCTAGCCCCTAGTCACCATATGACCATCCCCCTAGGTACACACTTACTCACCCTAGCTCAATCCTCACCTTGGGTCCACCTAACCATAGTCACCCCACTCAAAAAACACCTTCTCCAATATCAATTTTATATTCCCCCATTACATGCACCCATCCCCCACTCAATCCACTCATACATTTTATATTCTCCACTTAATCCTCCACTCACCTCTACCTATCCTATTACTTGAAAATATTCTTAAAATCCCTATAAATCATTTAGAGAAAATGGAAATTTTAAGGAAAAGAATTACTTTCTTTCTTACCTAGGCTTCCCACTTAATACACTCACATGGGAGAATCCAAAAGGCACATACATAATAAAATTAAGGCCTTCTATCTCCTCCACTCATCACCTAACACATTTCTTTACCCATTTTTCCTTCCTATCTAAGTTATAAATAATCCCCTTTGCTTAGGTTTTTAGAAGGACTGAAACAAGCATTGTCATGTTGCCAAAATCATGATAGAAAGATCACATCTCTCTCAGATATCAAGCCACAGGATTTGAGGAGCATCAACTTAAGCCCTTATTCCACATAGTCCCTAATGTAGCCTGTGTTTGACTAGTCCCAAATATAGCCTACGTTTACCAAACGCATCTTGCAGGTCCTAAGCACAACCTACAGGTGTACAGGCCTAGATCAACTGATTCCAAACTCATATAAGCATTAGAATGACTCAACAAGGTTTGATTTTATTTGTTTTGCCTCTTGCATATATTTTTTAATTCTACAACCATTTCATTTCAAGGTTTTGTAGCATCTTACAAATCATCCTTTTCATTGCACTTACTCATCTTGTTATTTCATTTGTTAGGGTGTCATTTTCATGCTCATAAATTTGGTGATCACGGTAGGACCCTCAAAGGGTTCTATTTTGTTTACCTTATTGTTTTCTACCTTTTGATTTGTGTCTATCATTGATTGTAGGTTTGTTTAGCTCCATTTTGTAAAATATCATAGAGGATTTTCAGGTTTTTCAAAGACTAATTAGGTTGTTTCTCACATTGTGCAAATGCAGCTTGCGTTTGGTAGCCCTATGAAAATGTATCCTACATTTAGAAAAAATAAATAAAAGAGCTTAAGGCTTTTGGGTAAGTGATCTAGACCAACAATTTTAAATTTATTTTAAAAATAAAAAGAAAAACAAAAATAATTTTTTTCTATTTTTGTTTTGATTCCTAATATAGGCATAATAGAGTGCATGTTAGGATTAGCATTTGTATGCATAAAAAATAAAATTTTCATTCTAGGGTGCATTGATTGCCTTTTAGGTTCTAAAACAACTATTTTCTGCATCTAAGGGTTAATTCTGCATTAATAGGTGTATTTAGGGTATATTTAGGCTTTCTTTTTGCCTTAATCTATTTTGAGATACAGTCATAAACATAGCCTATGTTTTCCAAATGCAAATTGTGTTTACCAAATGCAACCTATGGGTCTCAAACATAGCCTGTGGGTCCCAAATATAGCCTACTTATGGCTCTATATATCAAACCCATTTTAGGGACTTTTGAAGCATTCTATTTGGATTTTGACATAGGGTTTTGTCTTTTCTGCTAGTTTTGAGTGTTGTTCTCTATTTTATCTCTCTGGTTTATATTTTGTAGGTATTAAATCAAAGTTGCATCATAATTTTAAATTTTGGTGAGATTAGATCAGATTTGCTTTACAAAATTGTACAAAAATCTACAAAACTTGAAAAAAAACACTCACACACATGCACAATCATAATTTTTCACCTCTGTATTACACAAGTATGAGGAAGATCTCTTGAATGTATTGGATTTCATCACCATCTGCTAGTTGAGCCCTAACAAGCCCTATTTATTATGCATAGCCTCATAGACTTCATCATTAGGAGATTGGTTACCCTTGGTATTAGCTTGGGGTAATATTTTAGGTTAGACACCCTTTAACCATGGGGATTAATAATTAGTGGAGTGCAATTGTCATTTTTGTCTAAGCCCACCTGAGGCTGAAGCAAAAATCTAGGTTGACTGGTAGCAAGACTAATATAAAGTGGCATCTTTTAGGAGGTAAATTTGGTTCCCTTAGGATATACCCATTACCAATCCTTCATCTAGGAAGCCTTATCAATCGTTCATGAATCATTCTTCAATAAAAGAGTGAGTACAAACACACAATTTTCAACTTTTCCACCTACCATTTATAGTTTTTAGGTCTAGGTAACATCAAGCACACTTCAAAACTTAAACAAAAAAACTTCCAACAAAACAAAAATAAAAATAAAAAAAAAAGAGAGAACAACACTTGTCTATGTGTGTGATTGTTTACTTGTTTGTTTAATTTTTGCATTCATTGTTTTTGCTACACACCTAAAATTCACCACCTTTACACCACCACAAATACTTAGCTTATGGTATTGATCCAGATTCAAGCCAAAGCCTCAGCCAACCTTCAAATACAAACCCCTTCATCCATGGAGCACTACATTTAAGCCTCCCACACTTCGATTGTCCCTACAACTGAGCAAGGAGGTGCATAATATAACATCTATGTTGACCTATTTACTAGAACTCCCATCATATTCCCTCTATATAAGGAGATAATATCTCAATCAAAACATGATGTAATGGGCTACTCATGCTTCCATTTCTAAAACTCCTCCCATTGAGCCATCAATGCTCTTTAACCTACGTATCATTCACTTTGATACTAATACCATTAGAACCTACTTAAACCTAGCTTTTCCATCCTTACCCTCGCTCATCATTCCACCCTACTCCATTCCCATAGTCCATCAAGTACTTAAATATTCACATCCTTAACACACCAACACCACCATCATCAACCTACTCTTCAAACCTATCGATCCACTACCTCCACCTTGCCTACCTAAAAAATAATAATAATATTTTTTTTTTAACCAACTGCTTCCTCAAGAGCATGCACAAGAGAATCCAATCCCCATGCCACAACCATCACATTTTCACCAAGTTAACATGATCTCAGTTGACTTTTTTTCACCCCTTCGTAATCCATACAATCTAGAAAAACTAATTCTGATAGACATTAGCCTCATTGACATGGATTGGATTTCACCCCCTCCATACACCACCCAATTTCTTCTATCTGAAGAATTTTTAAGAGCTTTCGACATGTATATCCCATCAAAATCATCACCTTTTCCATCCTCCTTGTACCACATTGAGGTGGAAGAAACCATGCTTGATATTCTTGATGATATTGATAACAACATTCACCTCATTCCTACCCCATGAGTTGAAAAAGGATTAGAACATGCTTCTCATGGAAACTATTGATGTGAATCTCAATGTAGACCTAGATAATCCTGTTAGGACCCTCCTAACATATCCTAATAGTTATATTTAATTATTAATTATATTAAATGGGTCACAACCCTTCATATCGAACCTTAGAATAAGTATTTATTGCAATAAAATTATGGAAATAAAGACATCATCGAACAATTTAATATATTCTATTGAGTGAGTTCTCTCATCAAATTAATATTGACTCAAATTCAAACTACTATTCTATTCTTCTTGAATTCAAATTCTTCCAGGATCTTAACAACTTGGATCAGAGATCTCCTTCCAGGACAAACATTAAAAGCCCTCCATTGATCATTAACATCGTTCCATCTGGTGCTTTACTACTGACCCCGCCAGCCGCTATTTGAAGCCTTCCACTACTACACTTGATGTCTCCTAACACCAACTTGCACCTTCCACTATCACAAACCTCAACCTGCATTCATGGTTTGCATCTCTCGAAGACATCATAAATAGTAAATTTTTATTTTCTCCAGGACATCAAAACGATCGAAATTTTTTTCCCCTGCGACAAACAATGACTATGCATCATCCAGATTGCTCTGCAACAAAATAGATAGGATCAGGAAAAATAACATTCAATCCATCAAAATGCCAAAAATTATCACCGGATCACAAACAAAATTAATTGCTGAAAAAATCAAAAAATCACCATTGTTATTTTTTTGGTGACGCAGCATGACAAAAATAATTTTTCAATGATAAATTAAAGTTTTTTTTAAAGGTTTCGAGAAATTTTTTTCTATCGGGGAAAAACGTCGACATCGGACGACAAGAAACAAAAAAATAAAAGAAAAGGTTTTGTTTATCCCACATTGGGAGTGTGGATAACAAAACACACTTTATATTGCACAAGGTGCAATAGGCCTATAGGTATATAGGTTCCAAAACCCTACTGCCATGGCCAAATGAAGATGATCACAAGATATCACTATGGATAAACTTCTCCAAGAAATTCACCAAGGCAAAGAGGAGAATGCAACTAAGACATAGGAACTCCAGGAAACAATACTCACATTAAACTTAAAACTAGACTCTGTCAATCAGAATATGGCACTAACACAAACAAATCAAACTAACATAGGATCACCAACTGAGTCACCATTGGGAGGGCCACAAACATCCATCCTACCCAGGACTACCAAGTTAGATTTTCCAAAATTTGAATGCAGTGATCCTACAAACTGGATTTATTAGGCAAAGCAATATTTCTCATTGAATCAAATTCTAGAAAGACAAAAGGTGTATATTTCATCCTTTCACTTAGAGAATGAAGTCATCCAATGGTACCAATGGTTCAAAAAAACCAACGGCACTCCTACTTGGTTCTCCTTTACAAAAAATTTATTAGTACGGTTTGGACCTAGAACTTTTGAAAATTTCACAAGAGCTCTCAAAATTATGCCAAACCACTTCGGTAAAAGAATATTAAGCTGAATTTGAAATATTAGCAAATCAAAAAACCAGGATAGATGCTTCCTTCTTTCAATATTGTTTCATTTGTGGATTAAAGGAAGAAATCTGAATAGAGGTACAAATGTATAGACCCTCAAACATGATGGAAACTATAGGATTTGTGAAACTAGAGGAGGACAAAATCAGGGCACAACGCCGATTGGGGAAACCACCCATGGGGAAATCATCAAATAGTTACACTAACCCCAAAACCATGCAAAATGGAAAGGTATAAAATTCATACACAATTACCAAAATTAACCCAACCCTACCAATTAAATGCCTTAGTTTCGAAGAAATGAAGGAACGACAAGCTAAAGGTCTTTTCTACCACTGTGATGAGAAATTCGATCGAAAATGTGCCTCACAAAATTTGTATATTTTGGATGCTACGGACTGTGGAAATTCCATCGAAGAAGAACTAAATATAGAAGTAGAAGTAGTATCCGACACACTAGAAAGTGAAGAGGAAAATACACCTAAGGTTTCCTTCAACGCCCTTGCAGGATTTTCTACTCCACAAACGATGAGGGTAACAAGGAATTTTAAGAAACAAAACCTTATTGTGCTCCTAGACTTGGGTAGCATGCATAATTTTATCGATCCAAGGGTGGCTAAACAAGCTAATTATTTTACATATCCTTGTAATAATTTTGAAGTGATGATTAGAAACGGAGGAAAAATTGCATGTAAAGGTAAATGTCAAAATATTAAATTAACTATGGGATATTATAACATGAAAGGAGACATGTATGTACTACCCATAGGAGGTTGTGACATCGTACTAGGAGTACAATGGCTACAGAAATTGGGCATTGTTAAATGGGAATTTGATGAATTATGGATGAAGTTCACAGAGAAGAACCAAACTTATACTGTCCAAGGATTAAAATCCGGACCTTCACAAATCGTAAGATCTCATAGAATGGAGAAAATTATCTGCAAAGGAAGTAAAGGAATGGTAGCCCAATTATTCTCAATCCAACCCACTCGTGAAGAAAAGGGGGCATAAAATCTACAAAATATTTTAGAACACCATAAAGAAGTACTCAATGAACCAAAAGGACTGCATCCATAATGAAGTCATGATCACTCTATTCAACTACTTCCATGGCATCCACCCCCTAATATTAGGCCCTATCATTATCCATATCTGCAAAAGACCGAGATAGAGAAGCTAGTACAAGATCTTATTAAGGTATGGATCATTAGACCTAGCAAAAGCTCTTACTCCTCTCCAGATATATTAGTAAGGAAGAAGGATGTGTCATGGCGTTTATGTGTCGAGTTTAGAGCACTTCACAAAATGACCATCAAGGATAAATTTCCTATTCCAGTTATAGATGAACTACTAGATGAACTACATAGGGCTGCCTATTTTTCCAAATTAGACTTACGATCAGGCTACCACCAGATTAGAGTTAATGAGAAAGATGTTCTAAAGATAGCCTTTTGCACTTATGAAGGACACTATGAATTCTTGGTGATGCCATTTGGCCTTACCAATGCTCCTTCCACTTTTCAAAGTCTAATGAACAAGGTATTTCACCCTTTACTTCGTAAATTTATCTTAGTTTTCTTTTATGACATTTTGATCTACAAAAAAAAATGGGAAGATCATTTGAACCATATTAGCCAAGCATTAAGAATCTTGAAGGAAAATCAACTTTATGCGAAAAGATAAAAGTGTTCCTTTGGAAAAAAATAAATCAAATACTTAGGACATATAGTCTCGAAGGAAGGAGTTAAGGTAGATCCTCATAAAATTGAGGATGTGAAAAGTTGGCCTATTCCAAAAACCTTAAAAATTCTACGAGGGTTTCTTGGATTAACAGGATATTATGGAAAATTTGTCAAAAACTATGGTAAAATTGCAGCTCCTCTAACGTCATTACTTAAGAAAAATTCCTTCAAATGGTCATCTCAAGTGGATGAAGCTTTCATTACATTGAAAAATGCCATGTGTACCATTCCTATCTTAGCCATGCCCAAATTTTCTAAACCATTCATCATTGAAAGTGATGCCTCGGGGGTAGGAATAGGAGCGATACTCATGCAGGATGAAAGACCTCTAGCTTTTACAAGCAAGGCATTTTCTAAAAATAATCTAGCCCGTTCTACCTATGAAAAATAAATGTTGGTAATTTTTCACGCTATTAAGCATTGGAGACCTTACCTTATTGGACAACATTTCATTATACGCACTGACCATCATAGCTTAAAATACTTCTTGGAACAACGTACTAATACCCCAGAACAACAAAAGTGGGTTACTAAACTACTTGGCTATGATTACGAAATTACATACAAAAAGGGAAAGGACAACATGGCGATCGATGCACTCTCTATAAAATTTGAATACATGCCTCAATTCCATGCTCTTTCCTCCCTTATCCCCAAATGGTTAGATGAGGTATATGAAGAATGGATTAATGATCCTACTACCCATGCCCTAATTCAACAACTCCAACATAATCCTAATAGCAAACCTCCATACACTTGGATGGACAATATATTAAGGTACAAAGGAAGGATGGTCCTCGCCCCAAATTCCTCTTATCGTTAAATACTTCTCCATTAATTACATACCTCACCCACTTCCAGACACTCAAAGTTCTTAAAAACATATAAAAGAGCAACTAGATCTTTTTATTGGGTATGTATGCAAAACTACATCAAAACATTTGTAAAAGCATGTGAAACTTGCCAAAGACATAAAGGAGAGACAATTGCTACTCCAGGATTACTTCAACCTCTTTCTATACCAACCAAAACATGGGCAAATATTTCTATGGATTATATTGAAGGCTTACCAAAATAAGGCAGAAAAACAACAATTTTTGTCGTAGTAGACCATTTATCCAAATATACCCATTTTTGTCCAGTGGCCCATCCCTACATCGCTAGTACTATAGCCTATATTTCCCTTGATACTACCTTTAAATTACATGGTATGCCATCAACAATTTTTAATGATCGTGACCCAACTTTCACTAGTGTTTTTTGGAAGAAATTGTTCAATTTACAAGGTACTCAAGTTCGTATGAGCTCTCACAAAATTATGCCAAACCACTTCGATAAAAGAATATCAAGCTGAATTTGAAATATTGGCAAATCGAAAAACCAGGCTAGATGCTTCCTTATTTCAATATTGTTTCATTTGTGGATTAAAGGAAGAAATCCAAATAGAGGTACAAATGTATAGACCCTCAAACATGATGGAAACTACAGGATTGGTGAAACTAGCACAGGAAAAAATTAGGGCACAACGTTGATTGGGGAAACCACCCATGGGGAAATCATCAAATAGTTACCTGTTGGTCACGAATCTGCCACAGGAAAGGATTTTCTATGTCTATGCGCCCTAGACCCGGCCAACATTGAAAGGCCGAGAGAAAGAAATGTCTCCCGGACCAATCTCCAGAGAGGGCTGGTTCCCTTACTAAATTCTATGTTGTTGAAGACTAGAGTTGCAAGAAAGAAATCGGAAATATGCGGAAAGAAATGGGAAATTACTGAAAGAGATGGGAAATATGGCCACAGGCCGAATTTGTCAGATCGGGGAAAGATTAGCAGTAGATAACCTCAAGCACATGAACAACATATAACAAAATATAGCAACGTAATCTACTTACAACCTTGCACAGATAACCTCTAGAATCGCATTCCAGAACTCACTTCCTCACTAGCAATATTTAAACTCAGATGCAGAATTCAAATTTAGCAGCAGATAAGAAATACGAGCGTAAAGGAGAAATGCATAAGATAGAAGGAAAATCACACAGAAAGTTGCTTGCAAAACCAGAGGCCAAATATCTTTCATTCATGCAAAGAACTTGAAAAGCTTTTCAGCAAAAGTCTCTCTCTCGATGCCTCTTTTTGAGATATACATTGATATTTATAGAGGTCTTGCCTCTTTGTAGCATTTAAAACATGAAACGGACTTCCTCGAGATCCACAAAATATACAACAAAAATAAGGAAATGATCCCCTTAAACCAGCCTTGGAGAAATCAAAAATTGAATGGAAACAAGGAACCGGTCGTCTTCATTAAATGGTCATTCTCGGAGCATGCTTGGACCGTTAGAAAATCATGAATAGAAGCTTTGAATAATGGAGGCGTCTTCAATTCTGGTGGCTTCAAAAGCTATAGGCCTGAGCACGTTCTTCTATCTTGCACACATTGGAAAGTAGCAAAACATTAAATTCTGGAGAGCTTTTAATCCTTGGAAATCACAATACTTCATCGGGCCATTGAACTGCTTTCTAGCGTGAAACCGTGACGGGTCGCAAAATCGTGACATGTCACGAAATCATGACATTTTCCTTCTCCGTATGCTTTTGCCACTTTGGGTCGCGAAAACCAAACATGTCGCGAAATCGTGACGTATTCGGCTCTTTGTTCTCCTTCGTCACCTTAGGTCGCGAAAACACGATGCGTCGTAAAATTGTGACAATTTCTTGCTCTCTGCCTTCTTCTTCATGTCCTTCCATGAAAATGCGACAAGACACAAACTGTGACATGTTTCTCTTATCATCTTCATTATCACCTCCAAGTCGCAAAAATTTCACCATGTCGCGAAATCGTGACATTTCGTACTATTCTGCTCCTTCCTTGCTTTGCCCCCATGAAACTATGACATATCGCGATTTCGCGATGTTCTTTCCCCATGTTGTCCTTTCGCTGCTTTGAACCGCGAAAACGTGACAAGTCACGATTTCGCTACACCTTTCTCTCACTTGGCTTTCTCACTGCTTCTCGTCCGTGAAAACAAGACAGGTCGCACTTTCACGACATTCTTCCATCGGCACCTTCGTTGTTATCTCCAGGTCATGAAAACGAAACAAGTCATGAAATCACGATGATTTCTCCCAGCTGCTCAATCCTCTCTTTCCCGTCGCGAAAATCCGACATGTCACGATATCGCGACAATTTTCATTTGCCTTGTACGGTCCAGCTCTCAACCTGTGAAAACGTGACATTATTTCCTCATGTGGTTCTTTCATCCTCAGCACATCATGAAATCGCAACAGGTTTCATGTTCTCCTTATTTCTGCCTTCTGCCTCATGAAAACGTGACATGTCACGAAATCACGACAATTCTTCGCACTTTGTCCTTTCTGCCCAATATGTCGTGAAATCGTGACATTTTCTTGCTTTCTCTATTGTTGCCACTTCCTGTCGCGATATCGCGACGTCTTCCTCTTGCTTGGCCTCATCTTCAAAAATGTCGTGAAATCGCGACGTCTTTCATGCCTTAAACATTTCTTTCAACCTTGCCGCGACAACGCAACACGTCGCGATATCGCGACGTTTCTACATTTTGCTCCTTGTTCACTTTTCTGTCACGATATCGTGACGAGGTTCATTGGCATTGCCCTTTGCTCAATTATGTCATGATATCGTGACATTTTCTATCACTCTGCTTCATTGTTGCCTTATGTCACGATTTCGCGACACTTTCTCTTGTTCTGCTCTATGGTCACTACAAGTCGCGAAAATGCGACATGTCGCGATATCGTGACAAGTTTACTGCTTTGCTTTCGTTGACCACTTTGACCATGATTTTGGAACACGTCGCGATATCGCGACATTCTTCGACTTTGGCTTCTCTCTCCTCTAAAAACCCGTGATAGCGCGACATGTCGCGATATCGTGATAGTTTTGAGCCCGTGCTCTCCATTCTGCTTTTGGTCGCGATATCACGATAGTTTTTGGACTTAGCTATTTTTCGCTACTGGAAACCATGATAACGCAACATTTTTTGGTCAACCCTCCTGTTTCCTTGCTTTGACCGTGATACCGTGACATGTCGCGATATCGCGACAGTTTTGCTCCGTGGTCGCTACGCCCCTTTTTTTGGTCGCGATTTCGCGACAACTTTGAACTTAGCTGCTTTGGCACCAAAACTTGTAGAGAAACATAGAGGAGTGAGTACTTCAATAATTCATGCATGAACAACAACAACAAAACAATGTGGCAAAATTGCCAACATTCTTGGCGGCTCATGGGGTATACAGTTCTGCTGTATGCACGAACTCCAAGCCTGAATCCATTGGGCAACAAAGTCAAGAAAAATTGGAGAAAAAGAATCAATGAATGCTGACTGATGGTGGACATCTCTGTGGACTGCTGCAACAAACTCTCGCTGAATTTTGGAAACTCAAATAGATATGCATTTGGCCTAGCTCGAGTGAGCTGGGTAATCACCGGGTGTTGTAAAATGATCTCCATGATAGTGATGAAAGCACCTAGGTTGCAAAAATGGAAATGAATGGAATGAACGGAGTGATGGCCAGCAAATGTGTAGGCCATGGAATGGGAATGGTGAATGATGGAATGGTGAAAATGAAAGAGTGAAAGCGGTAGATACAACAACTGAAGAGGGAGCTACTGTGTCATCGTGCAGACGTGGATAATGAAATGGCAGGATGGAGGAAAAAATGAATAATGAAATGGAAGTGGATGGGATGGTGAAAGTGGTGGAAACTACGGATAAATGCTGAAAATAAAACAAGGATTAGAAGAAAGGGGAAATGAAGAAACGGGAATATCAGAGGGGGAAACAGAAACAATAGTAGTGGCTTAATTACGGATGGTAGAAGAAGAAATGAGTGAAGAAGGGAATGAAAATAAGGAAGGGGAGGGAAGAAATTGATGGAAGCCACTATCTATTGGGAAGGAAGAAGAAAAAAGAAAGAAATAAACGTACCTGCGGGCTCGCATACAAAAAGAGCCGAAGTTGACGATTTACATACACAGAGGAACTCCACAATATTTTTTTTCTTTTTCTGTTTTTTTTTTTTTCTTTTTTTTTTACAAAAGCAAAATAACTGTACAAGGTGATACTGGACTCATACTTCATGGGATGTAGGCTTTCAGATGAAATCCGTTCACTGAAATAGGAAGTGGGCTGCCATCCAGATCCTCTAGATGAAACGAATTTGCTGCACCTGTGCTGACAATGCGGAATGGACCCTCCCATAGAGCATCAAACTTCTTGTGCATTCTTGGCTTGGCTTTCCTTTCATTCCATTTCAGGACCAAATCACCCACCTTGAGTGTACGATCAGCAAAATTTTTATGGAACCATTTTGAAACAACCTGTGTATGCTTAGCAAACTCCTCGTAGGCCAAAGAACGTTGCTCTTCCAACTGCAACAACTGAGCCAACCGCATATCCATGGAATCCATATCTGCTTCATCGTCCAAAAATCCCTGCAACTGCTATAATACTGGCAATTCTAGATGAACAGGCAACCTTGCCTCTTTTCCATATACCAGGGCATATGGTGAAGTCTTGATAGACTTCTTGATTGAAATCCTATCTGCCCATAAGGCTTGATTCAGCAGAAGGTGCCATGATCTCTTGTTATCCCCCAAAGATCTCTTCAAAATCCATAGCAAGTTCTTGTTTGTGGACTCCACCAAGCCATTCCCCTGAGGGTAATAGTTAGAGGATGTCTTCAAGAAAACACCATACTTGTTTGCAAATTTTGCTAGCTCAGCTCCAACGAATGGAGTTCCATTATCTGTGATAATAGCATCAGGAACACCAAAATGTGTGATCAGCCCTTCGATGAAAGAAATCACCACATCTTGATTTGCGACCCTGGTCGGAATAGCCTCAGACCATCTTGTGAAATAATCTATAGCCATCAAGATATACTTGTGTCCAACTGAAGAATTTGGATCAATGATCCCAATAAAGTCCAGTCCCCACTGCTGAAAAGGTGCTTCAACCTGAATTGGATGCAGGGGCAATGATGCATTTCTAACCCTTCCTGTATACCTCTGACATCTGTCGCATGCTTGGGCAATCCTGAAAGCATCTATGAACAAAGTTGGCCAATAGTAACCAGCCCAAATAATTTTTAAAGCCATAGGCCTACCTGCATAGTGTCCTCCCGATATGCCAGAATGAAACTCCTCCAGGAGTCTAGCCTTCTCTGATTCCTTGACACACCTTAAAAGAATGCCATCAATATTATTGAAAAAAAATCCTTCGGGCAGCAACACATACATGGGAGCTTGTAAGCAAAACCTTCTCCGTTGTGAGGCATTTAACTGTGAAGGGCATCTGCCAGTTGTGAAATAGTTAACCAGGTCATCAGCCCAATCTTGTCCTTGTGCTAAGAGGTTCACCAGATTCCTATCTTCAACAAAATCATCCGCTTGATAATCAACTATCCCAGATGCTGCAGTCTTTGCTAAGTGCTGGCATAAGGCCTTACCCCGCACCAACTTGGTCGGATGAATCTCAACATCAAATTCTTGAATTTTGGTGACCCAACCAGTGCGTTTATCACCCATCTCACCCTGAATGATGAAGTTCCTGACATCGGGATGTATAACATAAACCACTATCCTACTCTGAGATATGAAGTGCTTGAATTTCTTAAGAGACTTCATGACAACATATACCTGCTTTTCAATGAAATTATATCTTCCCTCATGAGGTAAGATAACCTGACTCAGGAAAGCAATGGGCCTTTCATTCCCATCATCTCCTTTCTGTGTGAGTACTACAGCATAGCTTTCATCTTCTCCAACTGCATACAAAATGAAATCTTTCGAATAATCAGGATTAATTAATACGGGAGCTTGCGCGATTCTGTCCTTAATCTCCTGGAATGCCTCCTTCCTCTGAGTCGTCCACTTAAATTTTGCATCCTTCTTCAACAACTCAGTCATGGGCTTGACGACCTGGGCAAAGTCAAAAATAAACTTCCTGATGAAATTAATCTGCCCGAAGAAAGACTGCAGCTCTTTCTTATTGGCAGGGAGCGACAGTTTCTTCAATGCTTCGACTCGAGATGGATCAATTGCCAAACCATCTTCTGAAATGACATGCCCCAAGAGTTTACCTTCCTTCACTGCAAAAACCGACTTCTTTGGATTAATGGAAATACCAAACTCTCTACATTTTTCAAAGATTTGCCTCAAATGAGAACAGTGATCTTCCCATTTATGTGAAAATACAGTCATATCATCAAGATAAATGACAATAATCTTGTTCAACAGCTCCTTGAATGCAATGTCCATGGCTCTCTGGAATGTGGCCCCAGCATTGGACAATCCAAAAGGCATGCACTGATAAGCAAAAGTGCCCCACTTGGTTGTGAATGTAGTCTTGTACTGGTCCTCATCCCTAACCCAAATCTGGTTATATCCAGAGAAACCATCTAGCAGTGAGAAACGCTGAGCCCCAGCAACAACATGGAGTATCTGATCAATGCGAGGCAAGGGATAGTGATCTTTCAGAGATGCACGATTCAGGTTTCAAAAATCTACACACAGTCGTATGTCTCCATTTTTCTTTCGAACCGAAACCAGATTAGCAACCCAAGTCGAGTGCTTAACCGGATATATAATCTTGGCCTGTAGCATTTTCACAAGTTCGGCCCTCATGAGAGTCTCAATATTTGGGTTCACTAGTCGCTGCTTTTGCCTGAAGGGTCTGACTCCTTCTTCCAACTCAATAGTATGCTGAATAATCTGTTTGTCATATCCCCTCAGATCCTCATAGCTCCAAGCCACAATATCAGAAAATTCTTGACACAGTTGCCTGATCTCTTGCAGTTCATCAGGAGTAGAATCAGTCCCAATCTTAATGACCTTATTGGGTTCCAACTGCAGCTCCATATACTCTTTCTTGTCGATCTCAATCCGATGTTTCTTGGACCGATCATGTTGATCAAACAAACTTTCTAGAGTGATAAGACCTTTTGGAATATGATTATTTCACAACTGAATCAGACCATCGGTTTCTTCGTGCTCCAAGGTTCTTCCTTTGATAGTGGCAGCTTCTTGAATCAAAAAGTTAATGATTTGCTCATCACTCTCGAAGACTTTCCAGAAAGTGTCCTTGTCTGGGACACTAGGCCTATACACCATCCTTACTATTTTTGGTTTCTTCACTACCTGCTCAATTGGAGAAAAATTTGCTCCAAGAGATGCTAGAAGATCAGCATGCTTGTTCAGCTCTCGTGAAATGGCTTGAATACTTAGAGCTATGAAAGACTCGAACAGGTCCCAAACTTGGTTGCGATATGCTTTGAGATAATGCTGCTTGGAAATACACCTGTTTGTTACTTGGTTTACAATCAACTCAGAATCACCAAAAATCTGCAATTGCTCAATTCCCAAATTTTTTACCTTTTTCAAGCCTAGGCATAATGCTTCGTACTCGGCAGCATTGTTAGTACAATTCCAAGTGAGACGATATGAATATGTTCTTTGTAAGCCAGAGGGAGAAATCAGAACAATACCTGCTCCTGCACCATTTTTGCATCTTGCCCCATCAAAATACAACTTCCATAATTGATCGGGGATAGAGCTCTGATCATCTTGGTTAAGGAGTACCTTCATTGCGTCATCCTCGGGCTTTGTGATAGAATAACAACCGATTTCGGTTTCCAACATAGCATTGAAATCAAGCATTGAAAACTCGTCTTCCAACTGAAGCTCATCCAAAACCTCATTCATCAAATCAGAACCTTCTAACTCTTTAGTTAGCATGTTAACAGATTGCATGGTCTTTCCTGCTTCATCCAACCTTTCAATATGAAAAGAGGAAGGTTTTTCATTATGAATCCGGATTCTCTTTCCTTTAAAAGGGATCTCCAAGTGAGAATAATCCAGTGAAAGGTAACCTCCCAACTTAGTAGTAAATTCTCTTGATAAGCACATACTGAAATATGGTTCTAGATCGACCACAACTATCTCCTGAATGACTGTAATCTGAGGCATACTATTTAAAACAATCGGGACATCCTTGATTACACCCATCATTTTCATAGGAGTACCATCCAACTGCAAGACTCCAGGGCTACTTCATGTGTATTCCATACCCATAACTTCGCAAACTGCCTTTGGCATGATAGTTGTAGCGGCATCGGAGTCAATCATGCAGTTATGCACGATCCAACCCTCTATTTGTAGTGACAGATAAAATGGGGGTGGTCTATTCTTGCCAGTGATTGAAGTGGTTAATGCTTGAGCATAAATTGTCTGGGTAGGACCCTTCTCACTATCCTTCACAGATTTCAAGGATTCTTGCAATAAATCTACCTGCCCAGGCAATTGCAATGCATCATAAAGACTAACCTTAGCTGGGGTCTTCTTCAATTCTTCGACAATGTTGTATGCAGCCGCAACAGATTCCTTCTTTTCAACGGGGGGTCATATCTGCTCCGATACTGTTGAGTGGCTTCTACCCTCAACCTTTTAGTCAATGATGGGTACTTCAGCTTTTCTCTTGCTTGTTCCTCTATTTTTGATCTTGCTTGTGTAGCTGAGGCTTTTTCTTGCACTTTGTGTGGAACAGGATCTTTCGGTAGAACAGGCCCATCTAACTTTGAAACTGACACAGGAGCTTTCACTTGTTTTCTTGAATCAGCTGGCACTTTTAATGGCTCTATCTCAGCAGGATCTACTATGACAGGCCTCTTTCTAGTTCTCGTGAGAACTGAAACTTGTTCTTCAGATGGAACCATTAAGTTATGATCTACCTCAGAGATCATGTTGACTTGCCCTCCCAAAGAGCTAGCGGCCAATGTCTGCACATAATTCAAATGAACCATGCAAGTGTCTTCGCCATGTGGATCATTGCATGTCGAACACCAATATGTTCTTTCTGCAAGGACTGCATCTTCATTTGCCAAAACAGTCAGGTTCTTCTTGAGTGCTTTTCTTGTTGAAGCAGCTTGTTCTCTAGTAATCGACGGAGGCTGAAATCTCTTAGGTTGGAAATCTCGCTCAGCCTGCTTCCTTTCAATAAGTGTGATCTTATTACCCATTGCTCTTATTGCAAAATTGGTGGACTTTACCTCTTGCAAGAGTGTCGTATAAGGATCAGGATTTACAGGCGCAGGAGGTGCTGGTAAGGGCAAAGGTGTTGGTGGCACCGGTAATGTCGGGAACGGAGTGGAAGCAGGGAATGGCAGGTTGGGTGCAGGAAACTAGGAATTTGTTGGAGTAGGGAGCTGAGGAACTGGGATGGGTGCAATCTGAGGTGCACTGGAGCTCCATGATGGAACAGGGTACATGGAAGACATAGATTGCGAAAATGAACTAGGATATAAATGTTGTGGAATATCAGGTAAAATGGGCATTGTTACCTTTGGAGGAAGCCTACCGATTGCGATCAAGTCTGCCTCCGCATTTTGTGCTTGTTCGAATAGTTCTGAGAAGGTCATCACATTGGACTGCCTGATCGCCAAGCCAATGTCTGTGTTGAACACTCGAAGATAGTAGAACGTAGCTTGCTCATGGGTAGGGCGAAGACCTTCAGGCACTCGTTGCCAACTTCTGGTAAATCGAACATTGAAATCTGCTATTGCCTCCTACGGGTGCCTCTGAATTGTGTTAAACTGATGCAACAATGAAAATGGATCAGCCTGTTCATGAAAATTCTTAATTAACAATTCTCCTAACTGATCCCATGACGCAATAGTGCCTGGTTGCAGAGATCGGTACCAATACAACAATTTTCCTCTCAGGGATAATACTAATAACTTTACCATCACATCTTCATCTATTATATCATGAATGGCTGCCAAAGAAGCTACATCATGAATATGTTCATATGCAGTCTTACCAGTACCATCATAGGTTGGCAAGGCTTTCAAAGCAGCCTAGGGAACTGGATTTTGAGCCTACAAATTCAAGGCTCCTGAACTATTCCATGCTGAAAACTGCCTAGGTGGAGGATACTGGGCCATTGGGACTAGTGTATGTGACTGAGAAGATGGAAAACTAGTAACAATACCAGGGATTTGTGTGGATATGGCAGATGATGCAAGTAATGGGGAAACCAACCTAGAGTGTTCACCTTTTTTTGTGCTGTCAAGTTCAAAAAACTCAACAAGATTTTCAACTTTTTTGGACTTTGATCTCGTGATCATGAAGTACAGATTTCACTATATCCACATTCAGAGATTTTTGGGTACTGTAGAGTCACCAAATGTTCTAACTATACGGCATGAAGGCGAACATTAAACCCTCAATACTATGGGATCTTTCTGAGACAGAAATAGTCTGTCCCACCGGGCGTGCCAAAAACTGTTGGTCACGAATCTGCCACAGGAAAGGATTTTCTATGTCTATGCACCCTAGACCCGGCCAACATTGAAAGGCCGAGAGAAAGAAATGTCTCCCGGACCAATCTCCAGAGAGGGCTGGTTCCCTTACTAAATTCTATGCTATTGAAGACTAGAGTTACAGGAAAGAGATGGGAAATATGCGGAAAGAAATGGGAAATTACTGAAAGAGACGGGAAATATGGCCACAGGCCGAATTTTTCAGATCGGGGAAATATTAGCAGCAGATAACCTCAAGCACATGAACAACATATAACAAAATATAGCAACATAATCTACTTACAACCTTGCATAGATAACCTCCAGAATCGCATTCCAGAACTCACTTCCTCACTAGCAATATTTAAACTCAGATGCAGAATTCAAATTTAGCAACAGATAAGAAATACGAGCATAAAGGAGAAATGCATAAGATAGAAGGAAAATCACACAGAAAGTTGCTTGCAAAACTAGAGGCCAAATATCTTTCATTCATGCAAAGAACTTGAAAAGTTTTTTAGCAAAAGTCTCTCTCTCGATGCCTCTTTTTGAGATATACATTGATATTTATAGAGGTCTTGCCTCTTTGTAGCATTTAAAACATGAAACGGACTTCCTCGAGATCCACAAAATATACAACAAAAATAAGGAAATGATCCCCTTAAACCAGCCTCGGAGAAATCAGAAATTGAATGGAAACAAGGAACCGGTCGTCTTCATTAAATGGTCGTTCTCGAGCATGCTTGGACCGTTAGAAAATCATGAACAAAAGCTTTGAATAATGGAGGCATCTTCAATTTTGGTGGCTTCGAAAGCTACAGGCCTGAGCACGTTCTTCTATCTTGCACACATTGGAAAGCAGCAAAACATTAAATTCTGGAGAGCTTTTAATCCTTGGAAATCACAATACTTCATCGGGCCGTTGAACTGCTTTCTGGTGCAAAACCGTGATGGGTCGCGAAAACGTGACATGTCATGAAATCGTGACATTTTCCTTCTCCGTACGCTTTTGGCGACTTTGGGTCGCGAAAACCAAACATGTCACGAAATCATGACGTATTCGGCTCTTTGTTCTCCTTCATCACCTTAGGTCGCGAAAATGCGACGCATCGCAAAATCGTGACAATTTCTTGCTCTCTACCTTCTTCTTCATGTCCTTCCGCAAAAACGTGACAAGACGCAAAACTGTGACATGTTTCTCTTATCATCTTCATTATCACCTCCAAGTCGCAAAAATTTCACCATGTCGCGAAATCGCGACGTTCCATACATTATGCTCCAAGTCGTGAAAAATTCACCATGTCGTGATCATGATGTTCCGTACTATTCTGCTCCTTCCTTGCTTTGCCCCCATGAAACTATGACGTATCACGATTTTGCGACATTCTTTCCCCATGTTGTCCTTTCACTGCTTTGAACCGCAAAAACGTGACAAGTCACGATTTCGCTACATCTTTCTCTCGCTTGGCTTTCTCACTGCTTCTCATCCGCGAAAACAAGACAGGTCATGCTTTCACGACATTCTTCCATCGGCACCTTCGTTGTTATCTCCAGGTCGTGAAAACGAAACAAGTCACGAAATCATGACGATTTCTCCCAGCTGCTCAATCCTCTCTTCCCCATCGTGAAAATCTGACATGTCACGATTTCGCTACAATTTTCATTTGCCTTGTACGGTCCAGCTCTCAACCTGCAAAAATGTGACATTCTTTCCTCATGTGGTTCTTTCATCTTCAGCACATCATGAAATCGTGACAGGTTTCATGTTCTCCCTATTTTTGCCTTCCGCCTCACGAAAACGCGACATGTCACGAAATCGCGACAATTCTTCGCACTTTGTCCTTTCTGCCCAATATGTCACGAAATCATGACATTTTCTTGCTTTCTCTATTGTTGCCACTTCCTGTCGCGATATCGCGACGTCTTCCTCTTGCTTGGCCTCATCTTCAAAAATGTCACGAAATCGTGACGTCTTTCATGCCTTAAACATTTCTTTCAACCTTGCCGCGACAACGCAACACGTCGCGATATCGCGACATTTCTACATTTTGCTCCTTGTTCACTTTTCTGTCGTGATATCGCGACGAGGTTCATTGGCATTGCCCTTTGCTCAATTATGTCATGAAATCATGACATTTTCTATCACTCTGCTTCATTGCTGCCTTATGTCATGATTTCGCGACACTTTCTCTTGTTCTGCTCTATGGTCACTGCAAGTCGTGAAAACGTGACATGTCGCGATATCGCGATAGTTTTACTGCTTTGCTTTCATTGACCACTTTGACCGCAATTTTGGAACACGTCGCGATATCGTGACATTCTTCGAATTTGGCTTCTCTCTCCTCTAAAAACCCATGATAGCGTGACATGTCGTGATATCGCGATAGTTTTGAGCCCGTGCTCTCCATTCTGCTTTTGGTCGCGATATCGCGATAGTTTTTGGACTTAGCTATTTTCCACTGTTGGAAACCACGATAACGCAACATTTTCTGGTCAACCCTCCTGTTTCCTTGCTTTGACCGTGATACCGTGACATGTCGCGATATCGCGACAGTTTTGCTCCGTGGTCGCTACTACCCTTTTTTTGGTCGTGATTTCACGACAACTTTGAACTTAGCTGCTTTGGCACCAAAACTTGTAGAGAAACATAGAGGAGTGAGTACTTCAATAATTCATGCATGAACAACAACAACAAAACAATGTGGCAAAATTGCCAACATTACCCTAACCCCAAAACCATGCAAAATAGAAAGGTCAAAATTCATACACAATTACCAAAATTAACCCAACCCTACCAATTAAATGCCTTAGTTTCGAAGAAATGAAGGAATGACAAGCTAAGGGTCTTTTCTACCACTGTGATCAAAAATTCGATCGAAAATGCACGTCACAAAAGTTGTATATTCTGGATGCTACGGATTGTAGCAATTCCATTGAAGAAGAACCGAATATAGAATTAGAAGTAGTATCTGACACACCAAAAATTGAAGAGGAAAATACACCAAAGGTTTCCTTCAATGCCCTTGCAGGATTTTTTTCTCCACAAACGATGAGGGTAACAGGGAATTTTAAGAAATAAAACCTTATTGTGCTCCTAGACTTGGGTAGCATGCATAATTTTATCGATCCAAGGGTGGCTAAACAAGCTATTTTTTTTTTTATTTGTGCAAAACATCCTAAAATGGATGCCACTTTCAGGTAAGACCCAAGGAGGTAGGGGTATCCATTCCATAAAAAATGCCCAGGACTTGGACCTGGCCTACCACCTTTGACATACTCAAGGAGCAAACAAACACACAAAACCAATTTAAAAATAAGTAAATAACAACAAAAATAATAAAATAAAATAAAAAACATGCTCCTTGAGTGTGTCAAAAACAAAAGCACAACCAAACACGCACAATAAGATAAAAGAAACCACAACACAAACCACATAGAAAAACACAAGAACCACATAAAAAAACACAAACAAGACAAAAAAAATAGAACACTGGCTAAACAAGCTGATTATTTTACATATCCTTGTAATAATTTTGAAGTGATGATTGGAAATGGAGGAAAATTTGCATGTAAAGGTAAATGCCAAAATATTAAACTAACTATGGGGGATTATAACATGAAAGGAGACATGTATGTACTACCCATAGGAGGTTGTGACATCATACTAGGAGTACAATGGCTACGAAAATTGGGCATAGTTCAATGGGAATTTGACAAATTATGGATGAAGTTCACAAAGAAGAACCAAACTTATACTGTCCAAGGATTAAAATCTGGACCTTCACAAATCGTAAGATCTCATAGAATGGAGAAAATTATCTGCAAAGGAAGTAAAGGAATGGTAGCCCAATTATTATCAATCCAACCCACTCGTGAAGAAAAGGGGGTACCAGAGCTACAAAAGATTTTAGAACACCATAAATAAGTACTCAATGAACCAAAAAGACTGCCTCCACAACGAAGTCATGATCACTCTATTCAACTACTTCCATGGCATCCACCCCCTAATATTAGGCCCTATCATTATCCATATCTGCAAAAGACCGATATAGAGAAGCTAGTACAAGAGCTATTTAAGGCAGGGGTCATTAGACCTAGAAAAAGCCCTTACTCCTCTCCAATTATATTAGTAAGGAATAAGGATGTGTCATGGTGTTTATGTGTCGATTTTAGAGAACTTAACAAAATGACCATCAAGGATAAATTTCCTATTCCAGTTATAGACGAACTACTCGATGAACTACATAGGGCTGCCTATTTTTCCAAATTAGAATTACGATCAGGCTACCACCAGATTAGAGTTAATGAGAAGGATATTCTAAAGATAGCCTTTTGCACTCATGAAGGGCACTATGAATTCTTGGTGATGCCATTTGGCCTTACCAATGCTCCTTCCACTTTTCAAAGTCTAATGAACAAGGTATTTCACCATTTCCTTCGTAAATTTATCTTAGTTTTATTTTATTACATTTTGATCTACAACAAAACATGGGAAGATCATTTGAACCATATTAGCCAATCATTAAGAATCTTGAAGGAAAATCAACTTTATGCGAAAAGATAAAAGTGTTCCTTTGGAAAAAAAGAAATCGAATACTTAGGACACATAGTCTCGAAGGAAGGAGTTAAGGTAGATCCTCATAAAATTGAGGATGTGAAAATTTGGCCTATTCCAAAAACCTTAAAAAGCCTACGAGGGTTTCTTGGATTAACAGGATATTATGGAAAATCTGTCAAAAACTATGGTAAAATCGTAGCTCCTCTAACGTCATTACTTAAGAAAAATTCCTTCAAATGGTCATCTCAAGTGGATGAAGCTTTCATTACATTGAAAAATGCCATGTGTACCACTCCTGTCTTAGCCATGCCCAAATTTTCTAAACCATTTATCATTGAAAGTGATGCCTCGGGGGTAGGAATAGGAGTCGTACTCATGCAGGATGAAAGACCTCTAGCTTTTACAAGCAAGGCATTTTCTAAAAATAATCTAGCCCATTCTACCTATGAAAAATAAATGTTGGTAATTTTTCATGCTATTAAGCATTGGAGACCTTACCTTATTGGACAACATTTCATTATATGAACTGACCATCATAGCTTAAAATACTTCTTGGAACAACGTACTAATACCCCAGAACAACAAAAGTGGGTTACTAAACTACTTGGCTATGATTATGAAATTACATACAAAAATGGAAAGGACAACATGGCAGTCGATGCACTCTCTACAAAATTTGAAGACATGCCTCAATTCCATGCTCTTTCCTCCCTTATCCCCAAATGGTTAGATGAGGTATATGAAGAATGGATTAATGATCCTACTACCCACGCCCTAATTCAACAACTCCAACATAATCCTAATAGCAAACCTCCATACACTTGGACGGACAATATATTAAGGTACAAAGGAAGGATGGTCCTCGCCCCAAATTCCTCTTATCATGAAAAACTTCTTCATTAATTATATACCTCACCCAATTTCGGACACTCAATGTTCCTAAAAACATATAAAAGAGAAACTAGATCTTTTTATTTGGTATGTATGAAAAATTACATCAAAACATTTGTAAAAGCATGTGAAACTTGCCAAAGACATAAAGGAGAGACAATTGTTACTCCAGTATTACTTCAACCTCTTCCTATACCAACCAAAACATGGGCGGATATTTCTATGGATTTTATTGAAAGCTTACCAAAATCAGGCAGAAAAACAACAATTTTTGTAGTAGTAGACCATTTATCCAAATATGCCCATTTTTGTCCAGTGGCCCATCCCTACACCGCTAGTACTATAGCCCATATTTTCCTTGATACCACCTTTAAATTACATGGTATGCCATCAAAAAATTTTAGTGATCGTGACCCAACTTTCACTAGTGTTTTTTTGGAAGAAATTGTTCAAATTACAAGGTACTCAAGTTCGTATGAGCACCGCTTACCATCCTCAAATCGATGGCTAGAAAAAAGTTGTTAATAAATGCTTAGAAACTTACCTTCGTTGTTTCATATCTACTCAACCAATCCATTGGGTAAAGTGGCTTCTGTTAGAAGAATGGTGGTATAACACTTCCTACCATACATCCATAAAAATGACTCCTTATGAAGCATTATATGGCCAAACAATGCCATCACTCACTTCTTATATTCCATGGAGTACAAAGGTACAAGCAGTGGATACGAAACTCTCTACTCGAGATGACATTATGTGGATCCTAAAAGAGAACTTACACATTGTCCAAAATCGCATGAAGTAGCAAGCCGATCAACATAGGAGCGAGCGCATTTTTTAGGAGGGTGATAAGGTTTTCCTACGCCTCCAACCTTACCGTCAATCCTATCTTAAACAAAAATGCTTACAAAAGTTAGCACCCAAGTTTTATGGACCTTATAAGATTATACAATGTATTGGAGTCGTTGCTTACAAACTAGATTTGCCACCAACTTCCAAAATTTATCTCGTCTTTCATGTATCTTGCCTTAAGCCAGTGGTGGGAGACAACATCACTATACAAACCAACCTTCCTAAATTTTCATATGATGGAGTACTTTTGGTTGAACCTGAAGCTATCTTAGATCGCCACTCTCGTCACCTTCGTAATCGAGATATCATGAAAGTCTTGATCCACTGGAAAGGTCTACCTTTAGAAGACGCTACATGGGAGACTCTTCACTATATCCAGCAACAATTTCCACATTTCCAACTTTGAGGACAAAGCTTTTTTAAGGAGGGTGGCATGTTAGGACCCTCCTAACATATCCTAATAGTTATATTTAATTATTAATTATATTAAAGGGGTCACGACCCTTCATATCACACCTTAGAATAGGTATTTATTGCAATAAAATTATGGAAATAAAGACATCATCAAAAAATTTAGTATATTATATTGAGTGAGTTCTTTCATCAAATTAATAGTGATTCAAATTCAAACTATGATTCTATTCTTGTTGAATTCAAATTCTTGCAGGATCTTAACAAATCCACAAATCGTTAAACTTGGAAAACATTTTCTGTAAAAGAGCAAGAATGGCTTACATCACTTCTAAAAGAGATGAAGGGTATTTATGTATGGTCATATAAGGACATGTCTGGCCTTGACCCCAACTTGTTGGTACACAATCTCACCTTGAGTCCTGATGCAAAACTAATCAAGCAAAAGTTATGAAAATTTCACCCTACCATTGCCCTAATGATTAAAGAACTCCAAAAACTATTAGATGTGGGTTTCAGTCAACCTATTAATTATCTTGAGTGGCTTTCAAATATGATACCCATTCAAAAACTGAATGGGAGGATTCACATATGCACAAAGTTTTGATAATTAAACAAATCATATTCTAAGGATGATTTTCCATTACAAAATATTGATACTCTTGTAGACTCTACTACTAGCCACGAATTTCTCTCTAATGGATATTTTTTTAGGATATAATCAAATTCAAATCAATCCTAATGATCAACACAAAACATTGTTTACAACACCTTGCAGGAATTTTTGATATAAATTAATGTAGGCGCTATGTACCAACATGATATGACGTATATTTTCCATGATTACATGCATAAGATCATTGAATATTATGTGGATGATTTACTAGAAAAGTCTACAACATATCTTGAGCACATTTATGTACTATGTAAAGTCATTGATCGACTTCTTGAACATAAGGTGAGATTGAATCCCAAGAAATGCATCTTTGGAGTCACATTGGGTAAACTCCTAGGTTTTATTATCTCCAAGCATAGCATTGAAGTTGACCCTAACATGTTCAAGACCATTGTCAAAATATCACCCCCAAATATATTCAAGCAATTTGTTGCTTCATCGTGCATCTCTCTAACAAATGCAAGCCATTTAATCACCTACTATAAAAGGGGGTAAATTTCTCACAGACAAAGCAGTGTCAAGAGGCTTTCAAGGACATCAAAAAATATCTAACCTCTCCAATAGTTTTAATGCCAACTCACTATGACATCCTATTTCTTTTGTACATTTTAGCCTCAGATTTTACATTAAGGACAATGCTTACACAAAATAATGAAAGAAATTTAGAGCAAGCAATTTATTATATTAGTCAAACACTTGTGAGATACAAAACACAATATACATATGTGGAAAACTTGTTTCTAGCAGGATTCTTTGTCACTTAGAAACTCAAATATTACATGCTAAGTCACACCACTTATGTCATAGCCCATGAAAACCCTCTGCATTACATGATGACTCGCACATACAATAACACCCGTACCACAAAATGGATAATGCTTTTAATAGAATTTGATCTTGAATCATTAGTCAAAAATCCATTTAAGGTTAGGTGATAGTCGATTAGTTTGTGCAATTTTCACTTTATAATGATGAACCTTTATTTATCGAGCTACCAGATGATGTAGTCTTTAATATCTCTGAATAGGAAGTATACATCACTCCTAAAAATGATGTTGATATCACACTGTTATTTGATGGTTCCATGTGCGAGAGAGGACAAGGTGCAAGAGTCATGTTTTACACACCACAAGAAATACCTATCCCTTCATCATTCAAACTTTAGATTCCATGCACAAATAATAACATAGATTTTGAAGCCGTAATCCTAGGACCTCAAGAAGTTGTCACTATGGGCATCAAGCATATTCAAATATTTTATGATTTTCAACTTGTGGTCTATCAAGTTAAAGGAACTTCCCAATGTAAAGCTCCAATCATAAAATTTTATAGAGAAATAGCTATGAAGCTGCTCACAAAATTTGATTGGTATGAGATCGACAACCTATATTTTTTGACTAATTAATTTATAGATACAATGGCCTCTCTCAGATCATTAACTCCAAGGAGCACCATTGGAGAGGTCCAACCACTAATCATCATAACATTGTTCCAATATGTAATTTCATGAGCAAATATTAAATAGTAAAATGAAGTGCTCTTCATTCAAGCATAGCCATACAAACCATGGTTTAATCAGGTTACAAATTTTCTCAAGTTTGGCACTTTTCCTATAAATTTGCTATGGGCTACCAAATACACTTTCAAATAGAAGGAAACTCATTACACTTTTTTGAAATATATGCTCTATCAATGTGGCTATGATAGGATCCTACTTCGTCATATAGAGCCAACGAATGCACAATGGGCTATATCTGAGGCTCATGATGGTACATGTGATGGTAATTTTAGTGGGATAGCCATTGCAGATTGTATTCTATGCATGGGTTATTATTGGACCACCATGGAAAGTGATTATTCTAAATATATCAAGAAATGTAAAAATATCAATAGCATGCCAATTTAACTCATGTACCATCACAAGAATTATAACAAATTTAAACTCTTTCATCATTTTCACAATCGGGAATCAATTGAGATTAATTTTTTTTTTCAACATTGCTTGTAAGATGAGGAGCTAGGGAAAAACTAGGGCATCAGTTTGGTAGCCGAAGAGATTTCTGGTTACTGTGGATTTGAAGACAAGATTGCTGCCCCAGGAGGGTCCAATGGGGACACCTCCGGATCCTCTTCTAGAGAGACATAGTTCTTTTGCAGATTTGTTAAAGGATAAATCTCCATCAAAGACTGAAGAAGCACAAAAACTGCATTAAAAATGCTCTTTACGATTGCTGGAAATAGATCAACATCTCAACGAGTTAATGGATGCTTGCCACAGTTAGAATCAAGGCCAAAGATTGTCATTGAGCAAAGGATGGTTGAAGAAACAGTTTTATATAGAGCCAATCATGATTTGATCTCAGAATTCATGGGTATTCGCCCTACCCTAAATTTTTTGCATTCCTGGGTCCGACAAAACTAGGAGCCTCTTGGTGAGTATTCTTTATGGTTTATTAGCAATGGATATTTTATTGTTAGTTTTTCTTCACTTGCCGATAGAAATAGGGCTTTCAAATCAGAAAAGAGGAATCATGGTCCGACAGGATTATTTGTTCAACCCTGGAGAGTGGGATTTGATCCTCGAATTGAACCCACTGTTGTCCCGGTTTGGATCCGTTTGTATGCACTTCCAATGGAGTTTTGGAGTGAGCAGGTATTGGAAATTATCGGTAATTCCCTTGGAAGACATTTGGGTGTTTCCAAAGACACAATAGAAGGAAACACAACTGTTTATGCAAGATTATGTGTGGAAATGGATCTTAGCCAGCCTCTACCGATAGAGGTGGAACTTGAACTTGCAGGACTATCTTGGATTCAACAACTGGATTATGAGGCATTGCCCTTCAGATGCAGAGTTTGCCACAAATATGGGCATTTGGCCCGATCTTGCCCAAATAATATGAACATAAAAATGGAGGCTCCTCTAGGAATGTCAAATCTTCCTAAGGAGGGTAAGTCAACAATCAACAAAGAACCAACGAATATTTCTCAGGGTAAAGAAGCACAGGGAGATGGTTTTGAACAGCCCAAAAGAAGGAGAAGGCAAAAGAAAAATATGGTAAAGAGCAAACCCAACTCAAGCCCTCCAATAGGTATGAGATATTTAAGACACTAATGGACCAAGAAGAACAATTCATGGAAGGAGTGGATGGGAATAATGAAAATAATAACATCCATGTTCAAGCTCCTCTTTCATCTCCCCCCATCATAGAGCAGGTAATTGAGTACAATGAGTTACCGCAATGAGAGTGCAGGGGCATTGATAGTGCATAACCAAGAGCAACCAATAATTAAGGATGTCAACATGGGCATAGCAGAAAAGAACAGAGAAAGGCCAACTTTAGGGATAACTCATGTGGAAAAGAGATCAAAAAATAGCAACTCTCAAGGAGTGGGTAGAAAATCAAATAAGGAATTGATAGCAGTTCAAGGAGACAAACTGATCACTGGAGGATCGGTGAGGCCAATAGATTTTTACTGCTCTCAAGGTAACCAATGATTATACAATCATGGAATGTTAGGGGTTTAAATAGTAGAACCCATCAATCTTTTTCGAAGACTCTTAGAAAAATGTAAAACAAATTTTTGCTTATCCAGGAGACAAAAATGTCGTTAGATCTTATGTGTAAAATAGTTAACAAAATTTGGAGGGGTGCTGGTCATATGGAAGTGGCTGCCCAAGGTGCCTCATGGGGGATAGTTACTCTTTGGAACTCTCTTGAATGGACTGCAATAGAACATATAGCTTGGAGGGGTGTTCTCACATCACATTTTAGAAATAATGTCACAACTGAACATGTTTTAATCACAAATTTTTATGGGGCTCAAAACCTAGATGGTCGAATGCATCAATGGAAAGTTGTGCATAACATGAGAGTCTCAAGGGAAGATTTAGACTGGATTATTGCCGGGGATTTTAATGCTAAATTATCCTCTAGAGATCAGGAAGGGGGAACCCCAATTTTGGACCCAGGGGATCGACTTATGATTGCCCAAGTCCAGGCATTACACTTGGTGGATATTAAATGCCCTGGAACCAACTATACTTGGACTAATAAGAGGAGGGAGCCACATAGCAGGAAGGTGAAGTTAGACCATTTTTTGGTTTCAGAGGAGGCATTTGTAAAATGGAATATAAAATTTCAGATTTTGGAGGGTCCAGCTTTAGATCACTTTCCCATTTTGTTGGAAGGAGGGATCAAGACAAGGCAACATCACAAACCATTTAAATTTGAAAACTTTTGGTTACAAAAAGAGGAACTTCGAAAGAAAATTCCACAGTGGTGGGAAGAAGGTCGCCCAGTATATGGGACAACAATGTTTAGATTCCACAAACAACTTCATTATGTCAAAGATCAACCGAAACAATGGAGGCGAGCTAACAAGACAGACTTCCAGGTCCAAAGAGCTCCATTGGTGGCCAGATGGGATGAGGTTCAAAAACACTTTAGGGAAGGAACAATTACAGAGCAGCTCAAAGAAGAGGATGATGCATTGCGTAAAGCGGTTGAGGACATTGACAACCAAGAGGAGACCTACTGGAAACAGAGAGCAAGAACCACTTGGTTATTAGAAGGTGATAAAAATACCAAATTTTTCCATCGGATCGCTTGTGCTAGGAGACAGATGAACAACATGGAAGCTCTTCAAGATGAGAACGGACACTCCTTTGATACAATTCCAGGTATGCATTTCCATTCAATGGATTATTTTTCTAAACTATTTAAGGAAAGTATGGTGCAAGATGAAGAGGCTCAAAAAGAAGTTATTGTTGTCATACCCTCTCGTTATCTCTGAAGAAGAAAATCAGACCCTACTTAAACCCATTGATAGAGAGGAACTGAAGAATGTAGTCTTTGGAATGAGCACCGGAAAAACACCAGGTCCAGATGGCTTTCCAATTGAGTTTTTTCAGGCCTTTTGGGATAACTTGGAGGAGGATATAATGGCTGTTATAGAGGAGTCCAAAGGTAGTAAAAGAATGCTTAAAGCATTAAATCATACTTTCATTACCTTAATTCCAAAAGGGGAGGAGGGGGTACATATTTCAGATTATAGACCTATTGCCTTATGCAATGTCATATATAAAATAATCACAAAGGTAATGGTTGAGCGGCTAAAACCTCTTCTACATAACATTATCTCCTCAGAGCAAGGGGGTTTTGTAGAGGGTAGGCAGATCTTGGATGGTGTGGTTCTAGCTCAGGAGGCAATCCATTCAATGCAAACATCTCGTAATAGAGGAATGTTCATAAAATTAGATATGTCAAAGGCTTATGATAGGGTGGAGTGGAGCTTCTTGTCAAAGATGATGGCAGCCTTTGGTTTCTCTCAGATTGGATAGAATGGGTCATGAGTTGTGTTTCTACTCCGACATACTCAGTGTTAATCAAGGGTCTTCCCTCGCAACCGTTTGGAGCTACTCGAGGCCTTCGTCAAGGAGATCCTTGCTCTCCCTATATTTTTCTCATATTGGCTGAAGGATTGGGTAGACTCATCTTGAGGAGAAGACAACAAGGTTTGCTAACAGGTATCAAGGTGGGTGAGGAAGTTTTGACTCACCTACAGCTTGTGGATGACACAGGATTGGTGGGAGTGGCCAGCTTCAGGGAAGCAAGAATGATTAGAGATACACTTAATGTCTACCTTAGGGCTACAAACCAAGTCATCAATGATAAAAAATCCAAAGTGGTCTTTTTCAATCTTGATCAAAGGCTTCAGGACAGAATTTTAGAGATCTTGGGATTCACAAGGACTTATCTCCCAGTGGTATACTTGGGGGTCCCTTTGCATTTTAAAAAACTAAAAATAGATATCTGGAGGAATATTTTGGATTGTATCAAGGACAAAATTAATCATTGGTCTCACAAATGGTTAAGCTATGGGGGTAGATTAACTTTTTTACAGTCAATATTCAAAGCCATGTTAATTTATAAATTTTCTATCCTTGCTGCCCCACATACCATATGGAAAGAGTTGGACAAGATGGCTAGAAAATTTTTATGGGAAGGAGTAAAAGGAGAGAGGAAATGGGCCTTAGTAGGTTGGGATAAAGTAAGCCATCCCAAGGTAAAAGGAGGTTTGGGACTGAGAAGATCAAAGTTAAATAATAAAGCTTTGGCTGGAAAGCTTTACCGGAGGTGGATTTCCCAACCAACTTCTTTATTCAATAGATTTTTAACTAGTAAATATTTGGTATAGGTAAACTCAAATGAGGTGGGTCATTTCCCTTTGGATGGTAATGGATCCTTAGTGTGGAGGCTCTCAAGTTAGGATCTCGTAGTAAAAGATAGATTATTTTGGAAAGTGGGGAGAGGGGAGAAGGCACGATTTTGGACAGATTCATGGGATCAATACCCACCTATCATTGTTGAATTTCTTGAATTGCAACCAATAAAAATAGCCATAGAAACCAAGGGATGGGTCCAAATTGAAAGTTATTTCAACACTAGTCACTAGGGGATTATAAGTTTAAGCAGCTTAAGAAGTTGGATGAGTGGCCAATTTCAATCCCTCCGGATTTGACACCCATCATGACTAAAATCTTGGCAGAAATATTTCTCACAGGTAGAGACGAGGAGGATGAATTAGCTTGGGGCTATGGGAGCCTTGGTGTCTACACAGTGAAGGACGGATATGATAAGATCCTTCCAGAGCCTCCTCCTCATACATATCAAGTTGAGGATTGGAGAAAGATTTGGCAGTCCAAGGGTTGGCCGAAAGTAAACTTTTTGCCTGGCGCTCATGCATAATGGAATTCTTACTTTTGATAATCTCAGATGTAGGGGAATCATTGGTCCATCTCAATGTGTTTTATGCTACAAGAGTGAGGAAACAGCTGATCACTTGATGTTTGAGTGCCCATTCACGTGCCAGATTTGGGAGAGATGGTTTTTATATTATAAAATTCAAGTTAATGGTGATTTGAATCGGATTAATATTTGGGAAATATGGAAGAGGGGTAGATTTAAATCTAAAGCTCTTTGTATTGGTTGGGAGCTTGGATTAAACTTTATTTGGTGGCAAGTGTGGTTGGAGAGAAATGCTAGAATTTTTAGAGAAACTTTTTCTTCTTTAGATGGAGTTTGGCAGTCATTTGGAGCAAAGTCACACAAACGGTGGCAGTCTATGCTAAAGAGGAAACTCAAGTTGTTATTGGGGCAATGGAGAAGGAAGTTGAAGTGCAAGAGGGACAGGACAGAGCTAGTTGGAAACCACCCCTTAAGGTTGGATTAAAATTAATACTGATGGAGCTGCAAAAGGCAATCCGGGTAGAGCTGGAATTGGAGTGGTTTGCCGAAATCATGTTGGAACAGTGCTCTATTGGGAACCGCAAGGCTTGGGAAGAGCCACAAACAATGAAGCAGAAGCCTTAGCTATCAAATCTGCTTCTATTTGGGCAGTAAAACAAGGTCATAGGAGGATAATCCTAGAATCAGATTCTCAAATAATGGTTGGAGCTCTAGATTGCATGAGGAACTTTGCTTTGAAAACATGGAGGTTGAGGATTCTTGTCACTCAAATTAAGGAATTATGGAGGGAATTAGATGATGTGATTCCAGTTTATGTGAGTAGAGATCTAAATAAAGTGGCAGACTTCCTGGCTAAGATGGGTACTGAGAAGGAGGTAGGGGTTCAGTGGCACAATGACATGGCTATTGAGGATGAGATGATTAGGCAGGTTGGTGAGCAAATCCAGTGCTTAGCTAATTTGGATAACCATTCCAGAAATACTATTTAGGAGATTTATGTTTCAATGTAGATCTTCTTTTATAGTTGTAAACAGGTGAACAATCATTGTAGAAATATGGTTTAAGAGATTTGGCTCCAATGCAAATCTTCTTTTACTATTGTAAACATGTGTTCTCTCTGACTAAGGCTGGGAAAAGTCTCATCCCAACTTGTAAATGATCTTTGTTTTAATACAAGTTTTTTCAAATTATTTTTCAAAAAAAATCGGGAATAAATTTTATTGGAAAAATATCACCTCCTTCATTAGGACAACACACATTCATAATAATCACCACAAAGTATTTCATAAAGTAGGTTAAGGTAATTCCTATGACTAGCACAATACGACCCAAAATTGTGGAGTCTATACTCCAACACATTATCTATTGTTTTGGGATTCCCTAAAAAAAAATTGACAATGGAAAGTCTTTTAAGAATAAGGATGTTCAAGCACTTTGCAAGATATATCAAATACAATATATTTTCTTGACTCCTTATTACCCAAAATAAAATGGATAAGCTAAGACCACCAATAAGATATTGATAACCATTCTAAAGAAAATTGTCAAAGACAACCACAAAGATTGGCATCTTCAAATCCCTTTGGTATTATGGGCTTACTGAACAATTATTCATATGCCTAGAAGGGAAAATCCATTCTCTCTTATCTATGGGACTAAGGTAATCATGCCTCTTGAGCTCGATATCCCCTTGCTACATATTTCTTTACAAGAATTCATGGATGATAATACTGCTCAACAAGTGCACCTTGATCAGCTTATGCTCCTTGATGAAAGGTGAGTCAATGTCTTGGAGCATCTACATGTATACCAAGACTATATTAAGCATGTTTATAATGTAAAAGTTCATCCATGTGAGTTCCAAATAGGATATCTTGTCCTTAAAGGAAATTAGCAAAATACAAATGCCTTGCCACAACGTCATGATAAATTCATGGCTAATTGGCTTGTTCCACTCATTATTAAATAGAAGTTGGGATCTAAAACATACAAGCTTACCAAAATTTATGGAATAGAAGAGCCCAAACCATTAAACATAATTCACTTGAGAGCTTTCTACACCTAATGTGAAATATGTATATATACATGAAAAAAATGAAGAAAAAGAAGATAAAACATAATGATATGCATTCATTCGTATATAATAGTTTCATTCATGATTCATATGTATTTCACTTTAATCTCACTTAACACTGCATATACGCATTCCATCCATCTGAATTCATACACTTCATTAGCAGTATCAGTTGTCATTCATCTAGTTTGGATAATTATTAGATAAATGAGTCTTGTTGCCTTAATCAAGGGCACCTTCATGTTAGTATGGATTACTTTACTATAAAAAATAAAATTTGTATAATACTATCATTATCATTCACACATTTCTAGTTTGCATAAAACCCTATTGCTTTGGTATTCTCTGGTTTGAGGAATCTCTAGGTACTTTCAATCACTTAGCCACTCCTAGTGTTTAAGGTAACCTCCATTAAACATCAAAAAATCCTTAGGTGCTACAGGTTGTTCTTGGTTAAAGCATGTTTTCTCTTGGACCATGCACATCATCATATATTATTCAAATTGTGATATTTTAGAGTGATAAACTCATGTGTGGCTATTACCGTAAAGTGAATGGTTTCCCCTGTTCATCCTATCATGCACATGGTGCCTTGAGAATTAGAAGAAGGACAAGCACAAAAGAAAAAAATAAAAGTATTTTATGAAAAACAATCAAATAAAATCTTGAATACCTAGAATTATTAGGTCATTAGATCATGGGGTTAACCTCCATAGAGTCTATAGACACCTAAATAGAAATGGAGTACACCCTGTGTGGTGATATGTTTGTTACATTAGAAACATTTTGTATAGACCTATGTACACTTGTGGATGAGCTAGATTATTGGTATTAGTTACAAATTTATTAGTCTAATCTTGCTCATGATTGGAAATGACCATTCATAGCACACATAGTTAATCCTTGAGATAATCGACTCCATTAAGAACACCCCTAGTATATTATGGATTCGAGATATTAGTAGATGAGTGTGTTTGAGGTCACTAGAATGTTTGAGTTTTTGGAAAACACCTCTAGTGGAAGGAACCCCAAGGTTCCTCCTCACAATTTGATAAATATTAGATAAATAATGTAAAATAAATTACAAATCACCTTTTCAATTGGAGAGTGAACCTTCCAAATGCTCTTAATGAGTTATATATATTGTTCTTTGATGCCTTCCTACAACCATACCTACCCTAATTTATATTATCCTAGGGCTACGATAATGAAGGGACATGACTATTCATGTTATAATAATAATTAATGAAATAATACTATTAAATGTTAGGATGGAGGATCCTAACATGCCACCCTCCTTAAAAGGAGCTTTGTCCTCAAAGCTCGAAGTGAGAAGCTTCATCCTTTGTTTCCCTAGTATTATGTGCTTATGTTCTTGCACTATTTTAATATCATTGTTCCGTAAGCAAGGGTATTGGGAAGGTTGAAGTGTTAGTGGCTTTGTCATGGCTTGGAGAGAAAATAATTGGGCCACCATTTTCTTGCCTCCTCTACGAACAATTTTCTCCATGCGATGAGAGCTTGCTAGTGGAGAAGGACCAAATTTTATCCCTTTAAGAGTATATGTTTGATTTTCTAGTGTAAATTGCATCCATAATGCCTCAAAATCCCATTGGATTTTTCCAAGCATTCGTAACCATTGCACTCCTAGGACGATATCACATCCCCCTAATGGTAGTGCATACATATCGTTCTTCATGCTATAATCGCCCATGGTGAGCTTAATATTTTTGCACTTTCCTTTATAGGCAATTCTTCCCCCATTACCGATCATGACTTCAAAATTATTACAAGGATGGATAAAGTAGTCAATTTGTTTTTCCATATGTGGGTCGATGAAATTATGTGTACTTTCGGAGTCAATAAGCACAATAAGATTTTGTTGTTTAAAGGAGCCGAGGACTTTCATAGTTTGGGGGGATGAATTTCTGGCGAGGGCATTGAAGGAAATTTCTAATGGACCTCAAGGGTTATCTTCAGGTATATCTTCCACTAGTTTGACCTCTACTTCCTCTTCAGTTGGTGTTGATTGAAAAGGAATAGTTTTATCCAGAATATAAAGTTTGGGTGTAATACATTTGTGATTCTAGAAAAATTTCTCATCACAATGAAAACAAAGGCATTTTGCTCTTCTCTCCTTCATTTCTTCAGGGCTAATGCATTTAATTGACATGACTTTAGTTATTTTTTGGTTTGTGGAAGTATTTTGTGAGTCTGTTGTAGATATGTTTTCGAGTCGACGTTGGTTGTTGATTTTATCTTCGGCTAATTTGGCCAATCCAATAGTCTGCATCATGGTACTAGGGTTAAAAATTTGTACCTCTAGTCAGATTTCTTCCTTTAATCCACTGATGAAACAATCCTAAAAAAATGAGGTATCTAGCCCTATTGTGCGGTTTGCTAATTTCTCAAATTCTACTTGATATTCACGTATCGACGTGGTTTGACACAATTTGGTGAGAGCTCCTGTGAAATTTTTGAGCTTGCTAGGGCCAAATCATACTAATAGATTTTTTGTAAATTTTAGCCAAGTGGGGATGTTGTTGGTCTTCTCGAACCACTGGAATAATTGGATAGCCTCATTTTCTAAGTGAAATGATGCAATATGAACTTTTTGTGCTTAAGGGATTTGGTTTAAAGAAAAATATTACTTTGCCCAATAAATCCAGTTAGTGGGATCACCACCTTCAAATTTTGGAAAGTCTAAATTAGTAATCCTGGGAAATATGGATGTTTGTGGCCCTCCCAATATTTTCTGGTGTGTTGGTCCTCCGGTAGTTTGGCTAGTTTTAACTAGTGTTATATTCTGATTGAAGGTGTCCATTTTTAAGTCAATTGCTAATATCCTTTGCTCCAATTCTTGTCTTGTAGCTATGCTCTCCTATTTTCATTGGTGTAGTTCTTGGTAAATTTTCTCAATAATGATATCCTATGATCTTCTGCCTTCTACCATCGTAGGATTTTGCAAAATTTGATTTCCACAAAATTTGCAAAATTTTGGGTTTCAATTGTCAAAATTTGCAAAATTTGAAAAAATTGTAGGGACTTCAATTTTTCAAATTTGCAATTTTTTGGGTTTCAAAAATTGTTGACAACTTTTTGGGTTTCCAAAAAAAATTGTTGACAACTTATTTTATTTTATTTTTTATTTTTGAATATGCAGTGACTGCAAGGGAGGAGCAGTGGAGATGGCAGAAGAAGGTCGGGATGAGGGGCAGTCATAGCTACGAGGTGGCGAAGGAAGGTCATACTGAAATGTGGTTATGGCTATGAGGTGGTGGAAGAAGACCAGGCTGAGTGATGGTGGTGGGGGAAGTCCGGGATGAGCGGCAGTGGTAGGCATAGGCGGGGTTGAGCAGAGGTGACAGGAGCATGCAAAGGGCGGGAACTAAGCAAAGGGCAATGAGAACCTAATAGAGGGTAGTGTAGGAGGCATCTGTCAGTGTGTGGTGGGGTCAGGCATGAAACATGGGTGCAGGTCATGGTTGCCTAGAAAGCTAGGCACTTGCTTATGTACCTAGCCCTAGTTGTAAACCCTGCCGAACTTCCCCCACATAAAATGTGGGATAATTTGTTATCTTTAACCTTAATAAAAAAACTGCTAGATTATTTTTTGATTCCACAATTGTTTTTACCATCAGTGAATAATTATCTTTTTTAACATTAGGTTTTTTAATTTTTTTTGCCATAAAATTATGTCTTCCGTCGGAATGTTGCAGAGGCAAATTTTTTTTGACTTGTTTCATTGGATTTTTTCATCAGACCAATTTCTCGTTTGTACTATGTTTCCATGGTCTACTCGGAATTATGCCCATGCACTCTAGTTCCATTTTCTAAATTTGAGTGATGATAATTCCAAGGTATATACCAGTTTGTATCTGCTGTGATCTCTCACTATGGTCTCCCGAAAAAACTACGTTAATGCAGAGTAGCGACGCCATATTTTTAAGGGTGGAATACACAGTTTGAGAGAAAAAATAAATGGGAAGGTTTCTTTTCCTCAGGTTTACTCCTTGCAGGATGACATGATCAAATGGGTCTGAAACCATATGGAAGGAACCCGAAGTTCCTACTCACAATTTGATAAATATTAGATAAATAATGTAAAATAAATTATAAATCGCCTTTCAATTGGAGGGTGAACCTACCAAATGCTTTTAATGAGTTATATATATATATATATATATATATATATATATATATATATATATATATATATATTGTTATTCGATGCCTTCCTACAACCATACCTACCCTAATTTATATTATCCTAGGGCTACGATAATGAAGGGACATGACTATTCATGTTATAATAATAATTAATGAAATAATACTATTAACTATTAATGTTAGGATGGAGGATCCTAACATCTAGATCATGTATCCCTAAGATGAAAAAACTGATAAGAGAGCACAAATATCATACTGCCATTGGATTACATCACACATATCCTAAATTTTAATTCATTATTCATCACATATTAAAACCAGTATCATTATGATTGGTCTCCTTGATTAAGCAATGAATACAAAAGTTTGCTAAGAAATGATTCATGACTTCTTTGAATGACAATTAATGTGGCAAACACCATTAGTTCATTTGCATACATTATTATGCATTCATTCATAAGATATTCATTCCATTAAATGTATATACCATGAATTCATCCACTCATAAAATCAAAACAATACATATAAGACACAATAAAATAAAACACATCAAGCCATATATATATATGTGTGTGTGTGTGTGTGTGTGTGTGTGTAAATATCACAATATACATCGGTCCACCTATAGGCTGTGTACAATAGAGCTCTCAAAAATCATAATAATATAAAAGTAAAAACATAAAAAATAAGTACAATGATTTCTGCTAGCCAGCACCATTAGGGCCCCTAGGTGGTCCAAGAGGAGTCCCCAAGCTAGATCCTTATAATACTAATGGTTCTAGGAACTATGGAACTCTCAAACTGGAACTGCCAAGACTTGACTTACTTTTTCCACTCGATCTAGATCTTGATGAATAGGGTCAATTTGGTAGTGGGATGCCTCGCTCAACTAGTCGATCCTCCAATTATTGAGCATGTGCTAAATCTTGAAGCTATTATAGATCCTTATCAACCACCTCTATTCGATGGGTATCTATCATAGCTACATCACCACCGCCACCTTGGGTACTCCGTAACTCCACCTCACTATGCAACCTCACAACCTCAACATCCCAAGCATTCTTATCTCATAAAATCCATATTGTTCCTCTTATAGGTTATCACACTCTACCTAAAGCATCAACCACTCCTCCTAACCTTATCTCAAATCACTCTCTAGTCCCTCATCCATATCCCCCATATCTCCACCAACATACCCACCAACCTCACCTCCATCATCAACATCCACAAGTCTATCATCCTCAACCCTTGTGGGCTTGGCACCATCGCTCAATCAATGATTTATCTATCATCATGGAGGCTTATCTATCACTACTACATCCCCATCATCACCACTAATATCATCAATTACTTCACTCAGTATCCAATATGGCTACTCAGTAAAGCAAGCATTGTACTTGGTAGTCATCTTAGTATCCTCTAGCCATCCATTAGCCCCTCCCCATAGTTGCCATACCACATCATCAATTGTAATCCCTAATAACATATCCCTATAGTCCTATACATTACAAATAGGATGACTTGATCACATCTCTTCCTCTATCCACCACTTGAGTGCATAAGGATGCAAGATATCCTACTCGTAAGGCAATCCCACAAGGTGATGCACATTAAAGTGCTCCTAGCCCCAAATCTAAGGTAACTGGCTACAACCCAATCTCTTTCATTCTTGCTTCTTTACCTCATAAAGCTCAATATAAGTGATCCAATAAAGTAGATACCCAAGCATAAAGCTAAGGCTCACTAATCATGTCAAACATTAGTTGAATTTGGTTCTACGGGAACCTAACTCCTATGCTATTTGGTAAAAACATATTATCCTATATGAACATGACATAGTTTGGTAGTGCCTCTAGCTCCTTATTTTGATATATCTTTAGGTACTGAATTCTACCCTTGCTAACATCCATAGCCTCCCATTCATCACCATAGATACAAGTCACCTCATACTCCTTGTCCCATTCAACTTTTATAGGAAACCCCTCAATAGGAAAATGAAATATGTGATAGATATCCTCTAGGATAATCATCATATCCCTTGTTGGAAGTTGGAGAGTCTCCCTATCAAGATCCCACCTCTTCATCAACACTTATATATACCCTTCATCCACCCTAACCACTTCTATACTTGCAACTCCTACCAATATCACCCTCTTCAACCACCTCCACTCACCATCTATCGAAGCCCTCCTAACCTAAGGTAGAATAGGAGAAAAGTGATGTCGTACAACCAACATATTCATCTACATCAAAAAAATAATAAAAACACATCAATACATCATCCATTTCATTCTAGATCAAGAAAAAAACAAAACAAAAATATATTTTTTCCATCTCCTTCTTCCATTACAAAACAAATACAAAAAATAAATTTAAATAAAATAAAAAAACAAAAAAAACTGAAACATCTAAGCTAGGGGAAGGTTGTTAGACACTTACCTCTCCTACAAGCCTTGTTTCTCTAGCCACGGTGCCTAATCTCTCCAACACAATACAACTACACTTTTCTTCTCTCTCAAATGTAAAAATAAAACTCTCAAACATAAGAATGAAGAAAAAATGAGTCCTCCAATCCTACTTATAGCCAAAAAATCTACCACCAAACATAGGCTGCATTTCCTAGGAGTGCCCAAACATAGCCTACATTTGTAAAAGTTTAAACATAGGTTGTGTTTGGCAAACACAACCTGCATTTGACCCCAAAAGGATTCAAAACACCACAAAATGCCTCAAAACATCCCAAAAGGGTCTATAAAGTTCATAAAATCATCAAATTAAATCATACATGTATATCATAAATCAAACCACTCTACCTCATCCAAAACTATATCAATTTGGAAACTCAATTTTGGAGTCGCATGCATCCAAGAAAGCTTGAAAAAGGTTATCATTAAACCCTTTCTATGGGGTTGCAAAAATTAGAACCTTTACAAATCAAATTGGTAAGCACCATAAAATTTAAAAAAATGGGTCAAACATGTACCATCATTGGCTAGTCCATTTACCACATCAAAATTGCACATCATTCTACCAAAAGTAATGTTTTGACATCACATACTTATTCCAAACTTGGGGCAATTAGCTTGATCTTGATTTACAATATTTGCATCCATAAATTCACATTACTCCACCATCTAAATTGGTTAATCAACTTGTGGGTCTCATCTCTTTCATATTTCACCCATTCACCTTTTGAAGGGGTAAGCTAAATACCAAAATTTGCATTGATCATTAAATCCTTAGATTGAGGCAAAAAAATCAATTCCTCCACCTAATAAACTAGGTGTCTCTTATTTGTACACTACATTGTGTTTCACGCAATGTGGTACAAGAAGGGGTATTTGTAGATACCAAATTCTAGTCATTTACACTATAATTACTATTCACCATATACTATTTACTTTTCACTATTCACACCTTAGCCCCCTCCTACACATAACCCCTGGTCACTATATGACCATTCCCCTAGGTGCACACTTCCTCATACTAATTCAATCCTCATTCTGCTCGACCTAACCATAGTCACCCCCACTCAAAAAGCACCTTCTCTACTATCAATTTTATATTCCCCCACTACATGAACCCATCCCTTACTCAATCCACTTATACATTTTATATTATCCACTTAACCCTCCACTCACCTCTACCCATCTCGTTGCCTAAAAATATTCTTAAAATTATTGTAAATCATTTAAAAAAAAGGAAAGTTCAAGGGAAAGGGTTACTTTCTCTCTTACCTAGGCTTCCCTCTTAATACGCTTACATAGAAGAATCCAAAAGGCACATGCATAATAAACAGAGGGTCTTCTCTCTCCTCAACTCATAACCTACCATATCGCTTCCATCCTTTTTCATTTTTATCTAGGTTATAAATAATTCCCATTGCTTAGGGTTTTAGGAGGAATGAAACAGGAACTATCATGCTACCAAAATCATGCTAGAAATATCACACCTCTCGCAGAGACAAAGCCACAAGATTCAAGGAGCATCAACCCAAACCCTTCTACCACATAGTTCCAAATGTAGCATGCATTTACCAAACATAGCTTGCAGGTCACAAACATAGCCTATTGGATCCAAATGTAGCCTGTACATTCCAAATGCATCTTGTGGGTGTATAGGTCTATCAACTGATTCTAAACTTAAATCAATACAAGAACAATTCAATAAGGTTTTATTTTAATTGTTTTGGATCTTGCATATGTTTTTTTAATTCTATAACCATTGTAGCTTTTAATTAGATCAATACGAGCCTTACATAGTGAACACCCTTCATATGCTATTGATCCTCTTGTGGTTGAAAATATTTATGTGTAAGTGATAGATTCTTGGACAACTGTTGAAGCTAGAGTAAACTACAAGGATACTCAAGCCCACCCACTCTTTTTTATTGTATAATGAAGATGTTGGCATCTAGATTCACTTATTAGAAAAATATGTTTTTCCTTCCTTTTCACCATATTGTACTCAAAAGCAACCAAGCAAACATTCTTTGTGTAATCAAACCCTTGCACATCAAGGTACATTATTATAAAAAAGATACTAAGGCTCCAATATAAAATATCATCCTTTGTTATTTTATTTGCTAAGGTGTCACTTTCATGCTTACAAATCTGGTGATACTCTTGTAGAATTTACTGCTAGCGATGAATTACTCTCCCTAATGGATGGTTTTTCAAGATATAATCAAATTCAAATCAATCCTTATGATCAACACAAAATATAATTCATATTGCCTTGGGGAAATTTATATTATAAAGTAAGCCATTCAGCATTAAAAAAGTAGGAGCTACATACCAACGTGTCATGACATATATTTTCCATGATTACATGCATAAGATCATTGATGATTATGTGAATGATTTACTAGAAAAATCTACAACATGTATTGAGCACATCGATGTACTACATAATTTTTTTTTATTGAATTCTTGAACATAAGGTGATATTTAATCCCAAGAAATGCATCTTTGCAGTCACATTAAGTAAATGCATATTGAAAAAGAGGGTTGAGCTGTAGTGGGATGCCTCACTCAACTAGTCGATCGTCCAATGATAAAATTACATCAAATCTTAGATATATCACTAATCCTTCTCAATATTATTTGTTAGAAGGAAAACTATCATAGATGCCTCACAATAACCACCCTAGGTACTCAGGAACTCCTTCACCTCACTCCATAACCTCATGATCTTTGCATCTCAACCATCCCTCTCTTGTAGAAGGTGATCCTGCTCCTCTACTAGGTTGTCATTTTTTACCTAGAGTATTACCCACTCCTCCTCACCCCACCTCAAATATCTCTATGGACCTTCACCCATGCCCCCATATCTCCACAAACATCCCCACCATCCTAACCTCCATCATCAAAATTTCTAGGTCCATCCTCCTCATCCCTTGTAGGCTTGGCACCATTGCTCAATTAATGACATCTTTATGTTGGACATTTTGAGCTCATTTAGTTGTCATTGATGTCAAGGTGAGAAATTGTCATTGATGCCAAAGTGAACACATGAATCTATAATTAATACCATGGATTACACCATTACTGTCACCAGGAACAATGCAATGACTTGAAGAAAAATTTGTCAAAATATTATTTTATAAGGGTTTGTGTTAAAACCATTGTGAAAATTAATTTTTTTTATTAAAATCATTTTAAGGATATAAAGGCTTCCTTAAATATTGTGATGGCAGAATTAAGGTTTTTATTAAAACCATGGTGGTAGAATAATCTTCATCAAGTCAGTGGAGTACAAGTTAAAGGTTTAAATTTCATCCCAAGGAAGGCTTTAATTTTTATTAATGTCAAAGGTTTATAAATATAATTTAGAAAATTTAAATTCTTTTAGAATTGAAATTATTTATAAATTATAAAAGGTTTTAAAAAGGAGCACCGATGTCATCTTAAAGGATCACTGATTTCATCTTAGTGGAGTGTCGACGTCTATGGAAAAAGGGAAAATCATGTATAAAAACCATGTCAAAGGACATTAGAACTTACCCTTATTCGATTATTTTGTGCGACCAAAGAGAAAAATAATTTGTGCGATTGTTGAGGAATAAGACAAACTCGTGTTGTTTTCAGTGCCAGGGAAAAAGACAAAAAGGGAGGAGAAGGCCCCACTCCCATAGGACACGGTGGTCCATTGGCAGTGTGTGTTTCGTAAGAGCATTGGGAGTGGAAGTATCCATGATCAATTCACGTGGAGTTGGCCTGTTTGTCTTGAGCGCCAAGGGGAAAGTTTTAGGACACACTCGTTTTGAGTTCCAGTTTAGGAGAAAGAGCATGAAATGGTCCTGAGATCTCAAACGTGCGTCTATTGCATGCAGTGGTCAAGCCCACGGCTAGAGAACTCATGGAGGTAGATATTGTGGGTTCGAATCCCACTAGTGGCAAAAGTATTTTTAATTAAAATTTTATTTGCCTAAGGTTTTCTATAAAGTGCTATTTGGAGTTATAAGGGTTTATGGAAGATTGTTTGATTGATAATTGATTTATGCTATTTGGAGTTATAAGGGTTTATGAAATATTGTTTGATTGATAATTGATTTATGTTATTTGGAGTTATAAGGGTTTATGGAAGGTTATTTGATTGATAATTTATTTATGTTATTGGAGTGGATTTGATTTTTGCCAAAGTTCTTCTTGCCATTAAAATTTGATTTAAATAGGTTTTGAGTTAATTTTTGTGGATGTTGAATTTATTTTTAATTGGAATATTATAAGGTGTTATTTGAAAAATATTTTATGTATGTTGATGATTGAAAGTAGGAGTGATAAGGTGTAATTGAGTTTTTACATTACATTGTGAGAAATATTTATCTTCTAACCTCTTTGAGCTTGGCATAGAAGTGTTTGTGGTTGTGACAGATTTATGAGAGCACTTCATCATCAAAGAAAAGGTATGAGAACATTCTTCCATAGTTGATTTGATTGATTGGTTTTCTAGAAAATAAGTTTGGAGTGAAAAGGACTTGATTAGGGTTTCCTATTGAATGTGTTGAGTGAATGCTTCAAGGTTTTATAGAATAAAGAATTGTTGTTAAAACCTTGTTTGATAAGCATTGTTGTTGAAGCCATTGGTTGTGTGAAAAAATTGAACTAGGGTTTGAGTATCATTATTATGTGAGAGTTCTTTTATAAGCATTGTTGTTGAAGTGAGCTATTGTGTGAAAAACTTGAACTAGGGTTTGAGTATCATTGTTATATGAGAGTTTTTTTTATAAGCATTGTTTTTGAAGTGAGTTATTGAGTGAATAACTTGAACTAGGGTTTGAAAAGAACATGAGTATCATTGTAGTGTGAGATTTTTTGTTGAGCATTGTTGGAAATATTTTAAGTTGATATACTTGGACTAGGGTTTGTAAGCAAGGAGTAGTTCATTGAGTTATTGATTGAGTAGAGTTGGTTGAGCCTAGTCAAGTGGATGTGTGAAGTGACTGTTCAAGTTCCATAAAACAAACTATTCTATATTCTGAATTGATTAGAGAAAGTGATTGATCATTGAGTTGAATTTGAAGCATATTGAGTCTCTAACAATTATCCTTATGTTTATAAGAGAGTGATAGAAAGTAATTGAGAATTATGATTAGTACAGAACATATTGTATCTCTAACAATTCTCTTTATGTTTCTATGAGATTTGAGCAATGTTTGTGTGGAATTTTTGAGCAGATTGGACAAGTTCTGTGTGGACTTGTTGAGCAAATTTGAGCAAGTTCTATGTGGAATTGTTGAGCAGATTAGACAAGTTATGTGTAGAATTTTTTAGAAGATTTGAGCAAGTCCTATGTGGACTTGTTGAAAAGATTGGATAATTTCTATGTGGACTTGTTGATAAGATTTGAGCAAGTTCTATATGGACTTGTTGAGAAGATTGGATAAGTTCTATGTGGACTTGTTGAGCATATTGGACAAGTTTTGTGTGGAATTGTTGAGAAGATTTGAGCAAGTTCTGAGTGGACTTGTTGATCAGATTGGACAAGTTCTGTGTGGACTTGTTGAGAATATTGGACAAGTTCTATGTGGAGTTGTTGAGCTAATTTAATCAAGTTTTGTGTGAACTTGTTGAGCATATTTGAGGACAGAGTTTGGTGTATATTTGAGGATAAGTTTGAGCCATACCAAAGATAGATATTTAGTAGATTTGTGCTATACCGAAGGACTATGTTTAGAAAAAATTTGAGATAGATATTTGGAGGTGATAGAGCAGAGAGGATAGTAGTCTCTAGTGGATAGAGATCTATTAGCTAGGGCAGTGAGGAAAGGTCTTTTGATTCAGGACAAGAGTCTTCAATGGAGAGAGATCCACAAGCCAGTGCAGTGGAGGTAGTAGTATTCTAGAGGATCACCAGCTAGAGCAGAGGAGAAGGAATTCTCTTGTGGATAGAGATACACAAAATTTATTTAGGGGATTGGCATCTCCATTGGACAAAGGTCCATAAACATTGTAATAGGGAAAATATTCCCAAGATATTGATTGAGAAAATTTTAGTGAAATATTTTCTTCGTGGAGTAGCCCACATTGGGTGAACCATGTAAATTGTGGTGTCTCTATTGTATGTGGTGATTTATGCATTTCTTTGATTACTTCTATTGATATTGCTATCTTTACAATGCATAATATTGATTGGGAAAGAAAAAGTAAAAAGTGGTTTTATACTATTCACCCCCTCTTAGTATAAGCTTGTGTTCTTCACTTTATCATCATGGAGGCTCCTCCATCATCACTACATCCCCATCATCACCACTAACATCATCCATTAATTGAATTAGTGTACAATGTAGCTTCTTAGCAAACTAGACATCATATTTAATATTTTTCCTAATGTCATCCACATATGGGATGTCTATCACCTCATCAAGATCCTCCTCCATAGGCTAGGATATGCCAATATAATCTTGTTAGTATGATGCCTATAGATCATAGGGTCATCTGCAATACTCTATGCCAAACCAAACTATCATATAACATGAGATAACTAAATTAACTCCCACTCACTACTATGGCATCTTGCTACCCATTGAGACCATATAACTCATCATATCTACATCCCATCCTCTGGATATCCATCAACCCCTCTCCACGGTGGTTATACCACATTATAAATTGTCAACCCTAATAGCATATTCCTATAGTCCTATCCACTATGACTAGGGTGAATCAATCACACATCCTTCTCCATCCACCACCTGAGTGCATAAGGATGCGAGCTATCCTGCTTGTAGGGCAATCCCACAAGGCAAACCACACTGAAGTTCTCCTAGCGCTATATTTGAAGCAATAGGCTACAACCCAATACCTTCTACTCTCACTTCTTTACCTCATAAATCTCAATATAAGTTTGAGTCAGTAAAGTAGATACCCAAGCGTAAACCCAAGGTTCACTGGTCATGTTGAAAACCAGTCAAAACTAGTTCCAAGGGAAACTAGCTCCTATGATGTTTGGTAACAACATATTTGCCAATATGAACATGACATAGGTTAGTAGTACCTCCAACTCCTTCTAATACATCTCTAGGTACTAAATTTTACCCTTACTTACATCCATGGCCTCCCATCCATCACCATACATACAAATTATTTCATACTCCTTGTCCCATCTAACTTTGGTAGGTAGTCCTTCAATAAGAACATAGAAGATGTGATAGATGTCCTCCAAGGTAATTTTCATCTCTCCTTTTTGGGGCTAGAAATTCCTCCTATTAGGATCCCACCTCTCCACAATTAGTAATAGATTCTTTTTATCTTCCATAACCACCTCTATCCATGTAGCTCTTGCCAATACCACCCTCTCCAACCACCTCCAATCATCATTTGTTAAAGATATCGTAACCCAAGGTAGAATAGGGGAAAAGTGATGTTGTGCGACCAACATCTTCACCTACATAAAAAAATAATAAAAACACATCAATAAATCATCCATTTCATTCTAAATTAAAAAAAGCAAATACTTTTTTCCATCCCCTTCTTCTATTGCCAAAAAAAAATGTTTCACCCATCTCCCTTTCATTGTAAAACAAAAACAACAAATAAAATTAAAAATAATAATAATAATAAAAATATGAAACATCTAAGCTAGTGGAAGGCTTCCACACACTTACCTCTCTTGGATTCCATTTTTATTTAGCCATGGTGCCTACTCCCTCCATCGTAACACAGCTCCTTCACTCTCCTCTCTCAAACATTAAAATAGAACTCTCAAATGCAATAATGAATAAAAATAAACCTTCCAAGCCTATTTATATCTGAAAAACCTACTTCCAGATGCAATTTATTTTTGCTAGGTGCACTCAAATGTAGGCTAAAGTTTTTAGGCATATCAAAAAGCATATTGCATTTGCAAAAGTTCAAACATAGGCTACATTTGACAAACACGGGCTACGTTTGACCTGAAAAGATCCCAAAACACCTCAAAACATCCCAAAAGGGTTCAAAAAGTTCATCCAATCAACTCATACATGCATGTCATACATCAAACCACTCCACCTCATCCAAAATTAAATCAATTTTGTAACTCAATTTTGGAGTAACATGCATCCAATAAAGTTTGCAAAAGGCTATCGTGAAACCCTTTCTACGGGGCTGCAAAAATGAGAACCTTTACAAATCAAATTGGTAGGCACCATGCCATTTAAAAAATGGGTCTAACATGCACCCTCATTAGCTGGTCCATCTACCACATCAAAATTGCACATCATTTTACCAAAATCAAAGTTTCGACGTTGCATACGCATTCCAAACTTGGGGTAATTAGTTTGATCTTGATTTCTAATATTTGCATCCATAAATTCACATTACTCCACCATAAAAATTGGTCAATCGACTCACGGGTATCATATATTTCATATTTCACCCATTGACCATTTGAGGTAGTAAGCTAAATATCAAAATTTACATTGATTATTCAATCCTCATGTCAGGGCAACAAAATCAATTCCTCCACCTAATAAAATAGGCATCTCTTATTTTTACACCACATTATGGTAAAAAAGGAACATCTGTAGGCACCAAATTCTAGTAATTTAAACTAGAATTACTATTCATCATTCACTATTCATAATCTACTATTTCATTTTTACTATTCACACCTTAACCCCCTCCTAGACCTAGCCCTTGATCACCATATGACCATCTCCCTAGGTGCACACTTCCTCACCCTAGGTCAGTCTTCACTCTAGGTCCACCTAATAATAATCACCCCCAATCAAAAATCACCTTCTCCACTATCAATTTTATATTCCCCCACTACATTCACCAATCACCCACTCAATCCACTCATACATTTAAATTCTCCACTTAACCCTCCACTCACCTCTACCCATATCATTACCTAAAAATATTCTTAAAATATCTGCAAATCATTAAAAAAAATGAAAGTTTAAGGGAAAGGGTTACTTTATTTCTTCCCTAGGCTTCCCACTTAATATGCTCACATGATAGAATCCAAAAGGCATATGCATAGTAAAAGGAGGGTCTTATCTCTCCTCCACTCATCTCCTGCCACATTGCTTCCCCCATTTTTCCTTCCTAGCTAGGTTATAAATAAACCCTTAGAGTTTTAGGAGGACTAAAATGAGCACTATCATACTGCCAAAATCATTTTAGAAAGATCGCATCTCTCTTAGAAATCAAATCACAAGAGTTGAGGAGCATCAACCTGAGCCCTTCTACCACATAGTCCCAAATGTAACTTGCATTTACCAAATGTAGTCTACAGGTCCCAAATATAGCCTATGGGTCCCAAACATAGCTAGTAGGTATACAAATCTATATCAATTAATTCTAGACTTAGATCAGCATCATAATGGCTTAGCAACATTTGATTTTCATTTTTATGCATCTTGAATATATTTTTAAATTATAGAACCATTTCATTTTAGTATTTTGTAGCTTTTCTTCAGATCAATATAGGACTTACACAGTGAAGACCCCTCATATGCTATTGAATCTCTCATGGTTGCAAGAATTTATGTTTAGGTCATAAGTTATTGGGTAGCTGTTGAATCTAGGATGGCCTGCAAGGATACTCAAGACCACCCACTATTTTTTATTATATTACAAATATGTTCGCATCTAGATTCACTGATTAGCAAAAGGGTATTTTCTACCATTTTTACCATATTGTAATCATAAGAAAGTAAGCATTCTTTATGTAACCATACCCTTGTACATAGGGGTACATTATTGTAGAAAGAAGACTAAGACTCCAATATAATCAAAATAAATCATCATTTTCATTGCACTTGCTCGTATTGTTATTTCATTTGATAAGGTGTCATTTTCATGCTTACAAATCTGGTGATACTCTTGTAGACTCTACCACTGGACATGAATTGCTCTCCCTAATGGATGGATTTTTAGGATATAATCAAATTTAAAACAATATTTATGATCAATATAAAACATCATTCACAATGCCTTGGGGGACTTTTTGTTATAGAGTAATGACATTCAACCTTAAAAATGTAGGAGTGATGTACCAACATGCCATGACATATATTTTCCACAATTACATGTATAAGACCATTGAAAATTATGTGGATGACTTACTAGAACAATATACAACACGTCTTGAGCACATCGATGTACTACATAAAGTCTTTGATCGACTTCTCAAACATAAGGTGAGATTGAATCACAAGAAATACATCTTTGGAGTCACATCGAGTAAAATCCTAGGTTTTATTGTCTCCAAGTACAATATTGAAGTGGACCCTAATAAGGTCAAGGCCATTGTTGAAATGCCACCTCCAAGAAACCTTAAATATTTGCATAAATTACAAGGAAATATTCAAGTAATTCATTGCTTAAATAGGAGGCCCCAAGCCATATCAATGTGATACTAATGGTTTTAGGAACCATGGAACCCTCAAATAGGAACTACTAGGTCTTGACTCACTCCATCAACTAGATCCATATCTCAATGAAGAGGTCTAAGCTGGTAGTGGGATGCCTCACTCAACTAGTTGATCCTCCAATGATTGAATGTACACCAAATCTTGAAGCTATCATTGATCCTTCTCGACCACTCTATCTAAAGTACAATTATCATAGTTGCCTCACCATTGCCATATTAGGTACTCCATAACTCCTTCCCCTCACTCTACAATATCATGATCTTAGCATCTCGAGTATCCCTCTCTCACAAAAGCTAATTCTACTCCTCTTCTATGTTGTCACACTCTACCTAGAGTGTTGTCCACTCCTCCTTGCCCTACCTCAAAGCTCCCTCTAGCCCCTCACCCATAGAACCCATATCTCCACCAACATCCCCACCACCCTCACCTCCATCACAAACATTAGTAGGTCTATCCTCCTTAATACTTGAGGGCTTGGTACCACCACTCAATTGATGATGTCTCTATCATAGTGGAGACTTCTTCATCATGATTGCATCCCCATAATCACCACTAACATCATCCATTTCTTGAATCGATACCCAAGGCAGCTACTCAGTAAACTAGGCATCATACTCAGTAGTCATCCTAATGTCATCCACATATGGGATGTCTATCACCTCATCAAGCTCCTCCTCCATAGGCCAATCATTAGGGTATGCTATTTTGATCTTGTTAGTCTTATGAATATATATCATAGGCTCATTTGGATTCAATAAAGATCAACATTTTCCACATTTATTTTTCTTAGTAAACTAATCATTGTACTTGATAGTCATCTTGACATAATCTACATCTAGATTATATATTTCCTTGTTAGGCTTCTCCTCCACAAGCTAATCATTAGGATATACCAAGATAATCTCATCAATATGATGCCTATATATCATAGGATCATCTATAACCATTTATGGTAACCTATACTATCATAGAATGTGAGAGAATTGAATTAAATCCCTCTTTTTGCCATACATCCTACTACCCATTGAGCCCATCTGGCTCATCGTAGATGCTTCCAATCCTCTGGCCATCTATTAGCCCCTCTCCATGGTTTCCAGATACATCATCAATTGTAAACCCTGATAACATATCCCTATAGTATTATCCATTACAACTAGGTTGACTTTATCACATCTCTTCCTCTATCCACCACTTGAGTGCATAAGGAAGCAAGCCCACCCTATCGTAAGGCACATCCACAAGGTTATGCACATTGAAGTGCTCCTAGCTCCATATTGAAGGCAAAAAAATACAACCAAATATCTTTTTCTCTTGCTTATTTACCTCATAAAGCTCAATATAAGTGTGAGTGAATAAATTAGATGCCCAAGCATAAACCTAGGTCTCACTAATCATGTTGAACACTAGTTGAATCTAGTTCTAAGGAAACCTAGCTCCTATGCTATTTGGTAACAACATATTAGCCAATATGAACATGGCATAGATTGGTAGTGCCTCTAGGCCCTTCTTTTGATACATATCTAGGTACTAAATGTTTCCCTTTCTAACATACATAACATCCCATCCATCACCACATATACAACTCATCTCATACTTTGAGTCCCATTTGACTCTTATAGGAATCCCCTCAATAAGAACATGAAAGATGTGATAGATGTCCTCTAAGGTAATCTTTATCTTCCTTTTTGTAAGCTAGATATTCCCCCTGTCATGATACCACCTCTCCATCAACACTGATAGATACCCTTCATCCATCCTAACCACTTATATCCTTTCAACTCCTACCAGTCCCACGCTTTCCAACCACCTCCACTCATCATCTATCGAAGTCCTCCTAACCTAAGTTATAATAGGATAAAAGTGATGTCGTACAAACAAAATATTCACCTACATAAAAAATAATAATAAAAACATATCAATAAATTGTCCATTTCATTCCAGATCAAGAAAAAAAACAAAAAACATATTTTTTCCATCCCCTTTTTCCATTGCAAAAAAAACAAATAAATTGAAATAAAACAAAAATAACAAAAAAAATAAAACATCTAATCTAGGGAAATGTTGTCAGACACTTACCCCTCCTACACGCCCTACTACTCCAGCCATAGTGCCTACTCTCTCCATAACAACACAACTCCTTCACTCTCCTTCTCTCTCAAACATGAAAACAAAACTCTCAAACGTAAGAATGAAGCAAAAATGATCTCTCCAAGCCTATTTATAGCCAAAAAACCTACCACCAAATGAAAGCTGTGTTTTCTAGGTGTGCCCAAACATAACGTATGTTTATAAAATTTCAAACATAGATTGCATTTGGTAAACACAACCTACATTTGACCCAAAAAGGATCCAAAACACCACAAAATGACTCAAAACATCCCAAAATGGTCCATAAAGATCACAAAATCATCAAATCAACTTATACATGTATGCCATACATCAACCCACTCTACATAATCCAAAATTAGATCAATTTGGAAACTCAATTTTGGAGTCATATGTTAGGACCCTATTCCTAACAATAATTATAATTAACCTTCACTATTTTATAATCACTAATAGAGATATGAATAGGTATGTATTTACATCACACCCTATGTTGCGTATAAGTAGGCAATCCATTGGTAAGTTATAGACATCGAAGAACATTCATTTTATATCATTGTTTGGGTTATCCAATTCAATTCAACTATGATTCTAATACAAATTTGATTCCAATTTATTAATCCAAGGTTATTACGTAGAGGAACCTTGCATCTGGTATCAGAGCCTCGTTTCATGAAGAAATTCCATCTCCGTCTTCATTTGCCTCGCAGTCAATCTAGGAAAAAAATTTGCAGTCATATAGTAGGTTTCGCTACTAGTGAAAAAACTGTCACCCAGGTATTACAAAAAATACAATCTGCACATTATTCCAGAACTTAGTGGCTGTTGTCGATTTGATCATCACACAACCAAATCATTCGCTTATTTCTCACAACCATTTCTTTGCTCATCCGTAGAGTCAGTCTAGCATTATCTGGTGTCTAGATAGATTGTTAATATAGCAAAATTACAATAGAAAAGAAAATACAACGTCGTGAAGCATCAGCGATGTGGTGTTCAACATAGCAACCAACTGCTCCTGATTTAATCCTACTATTGGACATCATTCAAAATGAACTACACCGTGTTAGTGCTTCACTCTATAGTGTACGTAGATTTATGGATAGACACTTAAAACCATTCGAAGAAATATCGTACGCAGATTCAAATTAACCCTAACTGTCTTCCAGTTCTCCGTTTACAAAAGGACAGAGGGCATAGGAAAGAGTGGAAGCATTCGCACCGTAAGAAAGTTTTGATTCGTGCGGTAAGCAGTGCGCTATCATAGAAAATCCTGACAATTTTTTAAATTTTGATGCTATTTTTTAAACAAAGAACAGTGGAAGAATTATGGCCTTCTGGGAAGGTAGGGCCTCTATCCATTGAAGTTTTTGGGTGGGTCGTAATTACAAGTAATAGTGCCACGCACAGTGATCAAATCATCCGACATCGTCACCGATCACCGATGAATGAGGGACATAAATGCAAAATATTTATGCTTAATTATCCCACATTCTTCATACAACAGGAAGAAAGGGATATAAAAAGTTCAATTTACACCATAAACATTGTGACCACTCGGTGGTGGTCACGTAGTCACCCAACACATCCTCCTCAATCGTGCTCTACCCTTCCTATCCTATCGCCTTGTGTCCCATGCCTGCCTCTTACTACCTTGTACTCGTGCCCCATCCTATCTTGGTCCCACCTCATGCTTTATCATGTTTTGTGGCTCGTGTTTCGCTCAGTTCCGCTGTTAAGTCTACACACTTGCATCGTCAGTCCAGCCTCCAATTTCTGCTCTGTCTCTCAGCTGCCCCTGCTCCGACCTCACTCGACCTATCCATCACTGCTCTATCCCCTCTCGACATCTGCTCGTAGTCCCCCTGCTCAACCGATGCTCCCTCACCGCCTCTCTCACAGCTACTCATGCACTCGGGCCGTAGCCAAAAAATTTGAAACCCAAATTTTACATTTTTTGTCAACAACTTGTAAGCACAAAACCTTGTCAATTATTGACAACAAAAGTAGAAATTTTTGACAATTGACAAATAAAATTTTGCAAAGTTTGGCAACTAAAATTTTGCAAAATTTGACCACAAAAACTTGATTATTATTTTTGATGAATTTTTGACAATAAGCCCGACACAAATTAGTGATAACTTCCAAACAATGACTACACAAATGGCTGATTATGGAAGATCTCGTGACACCAACCTGCTTTCATCAATTAATATCATCAACCTTCGTCAAATCACTTCAGTGCATGAGTATCAAACATGGTTTGAGGATATCACCAAACACAACACAAGGTTGGATGAATCAATTCTCATCAGTGGCTTCATTAGTGGATTGAAAGAGGAAATTCGAATGGAGGTGACAAGGTTCAATCGTTATACCATGATGCAGACCTATGGATTGGCCAAATTAGCCAAATACAAATTCAATTATCAACATCGACTAGGAAAAACACCTATTGGGAAGGCACAAACTACTTACACCACCGCCAAACCTAATCGAATTTTACCAATTAAATGTCTCAACTTTGAGGAAATGAAGGAGCGACGAGTGAAAGGTCTTTACGATAATTGTGATGAGAAATTTTGACCCCACCATAAATGTGGTACACTAACGTTGTATTTATTGAAGGAATTTGATCCTTGTCTCTCCATAGAGCAAGCAGATGAGGTAATTGTCTCTGAAGCGGCCAGTGCACCTACTCACCACAATGAAGACAATAAGGTTGATGTGCAAGAAGTGATTAGTGGACCAAGCAAGGTTGAGGTAAACATCCATACAGTGAACAATGAAGGTCATAAATACACTCTAAATAGACTACCCTCAAGTTCCTCACAAATAGTGAGTTCTCATAAAATGGTAAAACCTATCCGAAAACAAAGCAAAAAAGTCACTACACGCTCATTTCCCGTTGACTCTCCCAGGAAACAATAGGAAGATACAAAAGTAATACAACCACTTTTAAGGCATAATTTTGAAGTGTTTAAGGACCCCCACAAGTTCTCCTCCCATCATCATCACAATTATCCTAAGGAATATTCTCCTATTTCTCTTGGAAATCCACCACTAACAATTCCCCCTTCTTGATATCCTTGCTTACAAAAAAAAGACATTAAAGTTGTGCAAGAACATGAGCAAAGGCGTTTTGGAAAACAAAGGACGAAGCTCCTCCCCTTGAGATTTGAGGAAAAAGCTCTTTTTAAAGAGGGTGGCATTTTAGGACCCTATTCCTAACAATAATTATAATTAACCTTCACTATTTTATAATCACTAATAGAGATATGAATAGGTATGTATTTACGTCGCACCCTATGTTGCGTATAAGTAGGCAATCCATTGGTAAGTTATAGACATCAAAGAACATTCATTTTATATCATTGTTTGGGTTATCCAATTCAATTCAACTGTGATTCTAATACAAAGGTGATTCCAATTTATTAATCCAAGGTTATTACGTAGAGGAACCTTGCATCATATGCATCCAAGAAAGCTTACAAAAGGTTATCATTAAACCCTTTCTACGGGGTTGTAAAAAGCAGAATATTTACAAATCAAATTGGTTATCACCATGCCATTTACAAAATGGGTCAAACATGCACCATCATTGGCTGGTCCATCTACAATATCAAAATTACACATCATTCTACCAAAAGCAATGTTTTGACATCACATACTCATTCCAAACTTGGGGTATTTAGCTTGATCTTATTTACATCCATCTACTCACATTAATCCACCATCCAAATTCTTCAATCGACTTGTGGGTCTCATATCTTTCATATTTCACACATTCATCATTTGAGGGGGTAAGCTAAATACCAGAATTTGCATTGATCATTCAATCCTTGGATTGGGGCAACAAAATCAATTCCTCAACCTAATAAACTAGGGTGTCTTTTATTTTTATACTACATTGTTTTTAATGCAATGTGGTACAAAAGGAGGCATTTGTAGACACCAAATTCTAGTCATTTACACTAGAATTATCATTCACCATCTACTATTTACTTTTCACTATTCACACCTTAGCCTCCTCCTACACCTAACCCTTGGTCACTATATGACCATCCCCCTAGGTGCACACTTCCTCATACTAGGTCAATCCTCATTCTGGTTCAACCTAACCATAGTCACCCCCACTCAAAAAGCACCTTGTCCACTATCAATTTTATATTCCCCCACTACATGCACCCATCCCCTACTCAATCCACTCATACATTTTATATTATCCTCTTAACCCTCCACTCACCTCTACCCATATCGTTTCCTAAAAATATTCTTAAAATGATTGCAAATCATTTTAAAAAAGGGAAATTTTAAGGGAAAGGGTTACTTTATCTCTTACCTAGGATTTCCACTTAATACACTCACCTGTGAGAATCCAAAAAGTACATGCATAATAAAAAGAGGATATTATCTCTCCTCCACTCATAACCTACCATATCACTTCCTCCCTTTTTCCTTTCCAGCTAGGTTATAAATAAGTACCACTGCTTAGGTTTTTAGGAGGAATGAAACATGAACTATCATGCTACCAAAATCATGCTAGAAATATCACACCTCTCTCAGAGACCAAGCCACAAGATTCGAGGAGCATCAACCCAAACCCTTCTACCACATAGTTCCAAATGTATCCTGCATTGACCAAACAAAGCTTGCAGGTCCCAAACGTAGCCTATTGACCCAAATATATCACGTACATTCCAAATACATCTTGTGGGTATATAGGTCTAGATCGACCGATTCCAAACTCAGATCAACATCATAAAAACTTAGTAAGGTTTTATTTTTATTGTTTTAGATATTGCATATATTTTTTAATTCTATAACCATTTCATTTGAGGGTTTTGTAGCTTTTCATCATATCAATACAGGCCTTTACACAATGAAAACCCCTCAAATGCTATTGACCCTCTTTTGGTTTAAAGGATTTATGTGTAAGTGTAGATTCTTGGACAACTATTGAAGCTAGGGTGGCCAACAAGGATACTCAAGCCCACCCACTATTTTTTATTGTAGCAATAATATGTTGTCATCTAGATTCAATAATTAGAAAAAGGTTTATTTTTTCCTTTTTCATCATATTGTACTCATAATAAACAAAGTAAGCATTTTTTATGTAATCAAACCCTTGCACATCGATGCACATTATTGTAAATAAGGGACTAAGAATCTAATATAATCAATACAAATCATCTTTTTCATTGCACTTACTTGCTTTGTTATTTTAATTGCTAAAGTGTCATTTTCATGCTTAAAAATCTAGTGATACTCTTGCAGACTCTACTGCTATCCATGAATTGCTCTCCCTAATGGATGGTTTTTTAGGAAGTAATCAAATTCAAATCAATCCTTATGATCAACACAAAACATCGTTTACAATGCCTTGGGGGAATTTTTGTTATAAAGTAATGCCATTTAGTCTTAAAAATGTAGGAGCTATGTACCAATGTGCCATGACATATATTTTCTATGATTACATGCATAAGATCATTGATGATTATGTGAATGATTTACTAGAAAAATATACAAAACATCTTGAGCACATCGATGTACTACATAAAATTTTTTGATTGACTTATTAAAAATACGTTGAGATTTAATCCCAAGAAATGCATATTTGCAATCATATCAGGTAAATGCATCTTGAAAAAGAGGCCTGAGCTAGTAGTGGGATGCCTCACTCAACCAAATAATCCTCCAATGATCGAATGTACACCAAATATTGGAGCTATCACTAATACTTCTCAAACTCCTCTATTTTAAGGACAACTATCATAGTTTCCTCACCATCACCACCCTAGGTACTCTATAAATCCTTCACCTCACTCCATAGTCTCATGATCGTAGGATATCAACCATCCCTCTCTTGTACAACTTGATCCTACTACTCTACTAGGTTGTTATTTTTTTCCTAGAGTATTACCCACTCCTCCTCACCCCACCTCAAAGATATCTCTGGACCTTCACCCATGCCCCCATATCTCCACCAACATCAGAACCACCTTCACCTCCATCACAAAAATTTGTAGGTCTATCCTCCTTAGTCCTCGTAATCTTGGCACCATTGCTCAATTTATGGCATCTTTGTCATCATGGATACCCCTCCATCATAACTGCATCCCCATAATCACCACTAGCATCATCCACTACTTGACTCAGTTTCCAAGGTATATACTCAAAAAAATAGACATCATACTCGATAGTCATCCTGATATCATCCACATTTGGGATGTCTATCACCTCATCAAGATCCTCCTCCATAGGCCAATCATTAGGATATACCAATATAAGCTTGTCATTTTGATTCCTATATATCATAGAGTCATCTACAACCCTATGTGGCAACCCAAACTATCATAGAATATGAAATAACTAAATTAACTCCCACTCACTTCCATGACATCTTGCTACCTATTGAGCCCATATAACTCATCATAGTTGCATCCCATCCTCTGGATATCCATTAACCCCTCTCCATGGTCACCATACCACATAATCAACTGTCAACCCTAATAAAATATCCCTATAGTCCTATCCACTATGACTAGGGTGAATTTATTACACCTCCTCCTCCATATACCATCTAAGTGCATAAGGATGTGAGCTGTCCTACTCGCAAGGCAAGCCCACAAGGCAACCCACACTAAAGTGCTACTAGCCCCAGATCTAAAGCAATAGGCTACAACCCAATCCCTTCTATTCTCACCTATTTATCTCATAAATATCAATATAAGTGTGAGCCAATAAATTATATGCCCAAGTGTAAACCCAAGGCTCATTGATCATGTCAAACACTAGTCAAATCTAGTTCCAATAGAACCTAGATCCTATAATGTTTGGTAACAATATATTAGCCAATATGAACATGACATAGGTTAGTAGTACCTCAAACTCCTTCTTATACATCTCTAGGTACTATATGTTACCCTTTTTAACATCCACATCCTCCCATCCATCACCATAGATACAACTCATCTCATACTCATTGTCCCATCCAACTTTCATAGGTAGTCCTTCAATAGGAACATAGAAGATGCAATAGATGTCCTCCAAGGTAATTGTCATATTTCTTATTGAGATCTATAAATTCCCCCTATCAGGATCCCATATCTCTACCATAACTTATATATACCCTTTATCTTCCATAAACACCTCTATCCATGCATCTCTTGACAATCCTACCTTCTCCAACCACCTCCAATCATCATTTATCAAAGCTTTAGTAACCCAAGGTAGAACAGGAGAAAAGTGATGTTGTGCAACCATCTTTACCTACATAAAAAATAACAATAAAAACACATCAATACATCATCCATTTCATTATAAATAAAAAATAAATTAAATATTTTTTTCATCCCCTTCTTCCATTGTCAAAAAAAACTTTTCACCCATCTCCCTTTCATTGCCAAAAAAAAAAACAAATAAATTGAAATACAACAAAAATAAAAACAAAAAAATAAAACATCAAAGCTAGTGGAAGGCTATCAAATACTTACCTCTCTTGGATGCCATTATTCTCCAACCATGGTGCCTACTCCCTCCATCGCAACACAACTCCTTCACTCTCCTTCTCTCTCAAACACGAAAATATAACTCTCAAATGCAAGAATGAAGCAAAAATAAACCCTCCAAGCCTATTTATAGCTAAAAAACCTACCACAAAATACAAGTTGTGTTTCCCTAGTGTGGTCAAATATAGACTAAATTTTTTAGACATTCCCAAAATCATCTTTCATTTGTAAAATTTGAAACACACACAAGTTGTGTTTGACCTGAAAAGGCTCCAAAGACCCCAAAACACCTCAAAACATCCCGAAAGCATTCAAAAATTTCATAGAATCATAAAATAAACTCTTACAAGAATTCCATACATCAACCCACTCCACATAATCCAAAATTAGATCAATTTGATAACTCAATTTTTGAATCGCACGCATCCAAGAAAGTTTGCTAAAGGCTATCATGAAATTTTTTCTATGGTGCCACAAAAAGCAGAACCTTTACAAATCAAATTGGTACGAACCATGCCATTTACAAAATGGGTCAAACATGCATCCTCATTATCTGGTCTATCTACCACATCAAAATTGCACATCATTTTTCCAAAAGCAAAATTTTGATGTCACATACACATTCCAAACTTGGTGTAATTAGTTTGATCTTGATTTGTGATATTTGCATCTATCAATTCACATTACTCCACCATCCAAATTGGTCAATCAGATCATGGATATCATCTCTTTCATCTTTAATCCATTTACCATTTGAGGGGGTAAGATAAAAACCAAAATTTGTATTGATTATTCAATCCTCATGTTCAGAAAATAAAATCAATTCCTCCACCTAATAAACTAGGTGTCTCTTATTTTTACACCACATTGTGTTTCATGCAATGTGGTACGAAAAGGGCATCTGTAGACACCAAATTCTAACCATTTACACTATAATTACTATTCATAATTTACTATTTACTTTTCACTATTAACACCTCAGCCCCCTCCTACACCTAGCCCTTAATCACCATATGGCCATACCCCTGGGTGCACACTTCCTCACCCTAGGTCAGTCTTCACTCTGAGTCCACCTAATAATAATCATCCCTACTCAAAAAACACCTTCTCCACTATCAATTTTATATTTGCCCACTACATGCACCCATACACCACTCAATCCACTCATACATTTTATACTCTCCACTTAACCCTCCACTCATCTCTACCCATCTCATTACCTAAAAAGATTATTAAAATCTTTGCAAATCATTAAAAAAAAAGAAAATTTTAAGGGAAAGGGTTACTTTCTCTCTTCCCTAGGCTTCCCACTTAATATTCTCACATGAGAGAATCCAAATGGAACATGCATAGTAAAAGGAGGGTCTTCTCTCTCCTCCACTCATCACCTACCACATCGCTTCCCCTCTTTTTCCTTCCTAGCTAGGTTATAAATAAGCATGTTTGCTTAGGGTTTTATAATGACTAAAATGGAAACTATCACATTACCAAAATCATGCTTGAAAGATCACATCTCTCTCAAAAACTAAGCCACAAGAGTTGAGGAGCATCAAACTGAGCCCTTCTACCACACAGTCCCAAACGTAACCTGTATTTACCAAATGTAACCTACAGGTCCCAAATGTAGCTTGTGGATCCCAAACATAGCTAGCAGGTGTATAGATCCAGATCAAAAAATTCTAGATTTAGATCAACATCAGAATGAATTAGCAAGGTTTTATTTTTATTATTTTTCATATTGAATATATTATTGAATTCTGCAACCATTTTATTTTAATATTTTCTAGCTTTTCTTCAGATCAATACAGGCCTTACACAGTGAACGCCCCTCATATGCTATTGAACCTCTCATGGTTGCAAGAATTTATGTGTAGGTGATATAATATTGGATAGTTTTTGAATATAGGGTAGCCCACAAGGATACTCAAGCACACTCACTCCTTTTTATTGTAGCACAAAGATGTTGGCATCTAGATTCACTGATTAGAAAAAGGGGTTTTTCTTCATTTTTTACCATATTATACTCATAAGCAAGAAAGAAAGCATTATTTATGTAACCATACCCTTGCACATCAGGGCATATTATTGTATAAAGGAGACTAAGAATATAATATAATAAAAAAAATCATCATTTTCATTACACTTGCTCGTCTTGTTAATTCATTTGCTAGGGTATCATTTTCATGCTTACAAATCTGGTGATACTCTTGTAGTCTCTACTTCTAGCCATGAATTGCTTGCCCTAATGGATGGCTTTTTAGAATATAATCAATTTTGAATCAATACTTATTTTCAATATAAAACATCTTTCACAATGTATTGGGGGAATTTTTGTTATAAAGTAATGCAATTCAACCTTAAAAATGTAGGAGTGATGTACCAACATGCCATGACATATATTTTTGATAATTACATATTGAGAACATCAATGTACTACATAAAATCCATGAACTTATAAAATCATTGAATATTATATGGATGATTTACTAGAAAAATCTACAACACATCTTGAGCACATTGATGTACTACGTAAAGTATTTGATCAACTTCTTAAAAATAAGGCAATATTGAATCACAATAAATGCATATTTGGATTCACATCGGGTAAAATGCTGGGTTTTATTGTCTCTAAGTGAAACATTGAAGTGGACCTTAATAAGGTCAAGTCCATTATTGAAATTCCACCTCCAAGAAACCTTAAAGAGTTTCATAGCTTACAAGGAAATATTCAATGGATTAATCACTTCAATAGAAGGCCCAAAGCTAGATCCATGTGATACTAATGATTTTAGGAATCATGGAACCCTCAAATGGGACTACTAGATCTTGAATCACTCCATAAAATAGATCCATATCTCAATGAAGAGGTTTGAGATGGAAGTGGGATGCCTCAATCAACTAGTTGATCCTCCAATGATTGAATGTAAACAAAATCTTGAAGCTTTCATTGATCCTTCTCAGCCACCTCTATCCAAAGGGTAGCTATCATAGTTGCCTCACCACCACCACCATGGGTACTCCATAACTTCTTCTCCTCACTCTGCAACATCATGATATTAGAATCCTGAGCATCCCTATCTCACAAAAGATAATCCCATTCCTCTTCTAGGTTGTCACACTCTACCTGGAGCATTGCCCACTCATCCTTACCCCACCTCAAAGCTCCCTCTAGTCCCTAACCCATAGAACCCATATCTCCACCAACATCCCCACCATCATCACCACCATCACCAACATTAGAATGTCTATCCTCCTTAACCCTCATGGGATTGGTACCACCACTCAATTGATGATACATCTATCATCATGGAGGCTTCTCCATCATCATTGCATCCCCATCATTACCACCATCAACACCATGTAAAAAAGGTATCTATTAAAGAGGGAAAAATAACTCAAAAGAGATAGTGTATCGCTCCAAATTTTTCGCACCCTTACCTTCAGGCTATAGGATCCATGCCCGGAAGGGGGATGTGAAAAGGATGGGACAATACCTCAGACTGAGAGGCCCTTGGAAGGTCCCGCCTCTCGGGGAGGTGTATAAGGGTGAATTTTCTGACGGATGGTGGGTTCACCAGGAAAATTTTGAATGGCAGTTTCCATGCCTAGGTTGATAGTGTGTTTGATGTGTTCATTTTTATGCTTTAATCATTCAACTCCTAGGTTTGGCCGATATGAATCTAAACTATTCTATATGCCAATGCTGATTTAAATGAATACAAAAAATAGAAATGGATGCAAATAACAGAGAATATGCTAACTAGAAGATGTCATACCTGATTTCGGATGTCTGATGGAGATTCTAAGTCTTGTAGCGATTCAGATCGTCTCAGTTTGTACGTAATCATCTGATATTTCTCGGGATCATCCCAAATCACAGAAGGTCGTCTGAAATCAGACAAAATCATCCGAAATCTGACGAATTTGTCAGAAACCTGCAATCACAAAAATAGACACAAAATACCAAATATGCAAATGCAGAAGCAAGGGATAATGGTAGAAATAACAACAAACATGCCTAAATAATAGATTATAATAACAGATAAGGAAATGCAGTAAATTTAATGATTGATTTTAACTTTATCATGCAATTATGCTAAATGAGGTGAACTCCAAGATGCATAAAACATAATAACTTAAAACAATGCAGAGATATGATATGAAAAATGCAAAAAAGGCTAAGAAAATGCAAACTCTAAACTCGGACTGCCCTCAATCTGGACTACAGTCAAGATCGCCTCCAATCGTACGAGATCATCCGAAATCGTCCGAGATCGTCCGCGATGATCCAAGCTAGCTTCGACTAAAAAATAGTAGAGTTCCTGCAATAAAAATACAAAAATACCGAATGCAAGCAAAATAGTGCGAGGGAATAAGGAGCTAACTCTGCAATGAAATCCGTCAACTAAGGGGTTGGGGGTTCAGTGAGAATCAGCCAGGGGGAATCAGGGAGAGACAGGGGGATAAACTAGAAAAATCCTAGTTTATATAGGATTAGGAAGAGGTTTGGGAGGTTGGGGATCATCCCAATCTGGGAGATCTCCAACAGGGAAATCTCCAACTGCACAGACACGCTTCTGCCCGAGTTGGAGAGGTTGTTGAAACAGAAGCTAATTATGAAAATTTGGTTTTGGGACGAAATCGTCTGGACGTTCTGTTCCAGATGAATTCGTCAGATCGGGGACGATTTCATCTAATCTGAGACGATATCGTCCAACGGTCAAAACAAATCCTAAATATGGCGCAAAAAATGGGGGAAGCGGGTAAAAGGCGGTTTAACGGGAGTTTGGGGTTGAAATTCAAATTTTAATATTTTATCTGTTTACTAAGGTTTTAACCGTGCCAATTTTAGGGTGCTACATTTTGCCCCCTCTTTAGCGAATTTTTCGAAGAAAATGCGTTAAAGACGAGTTTTTCCCATTTTACGAGAAAGCAAAAATATACTCAATTTTTTAGACGACGATTCTTGGTCGAATCGTACGAATGTTGACTATGGTGCCCCCTCCGTGTTTTTACCCAAATCGAACGTTTGAGGTAAAAACATGGAAAAGCAAAAATTTAAAATGCTGATTTTTAAATAAATTAAAGAAAATAGGGAAAACCCTAATTCATTTGTACTATTCACTTTTACTTGTTCCAGAGCTCTGCAGAGAAGAAACATGGTGGAGACAACACATAGAGCGACAGAGGTCCGACACGGGCTACGGGTAAGGATCTAATCCTAGTAGATTAGGTTTAATTTAACTTTGTGCAATTCTTTTGATTTAAATTTTGATTGTTTGGGGCATCATGACCATTTTTAGGCCGTCGACGTCGTCGGGACAAAATCGTCCCGATTTCATCGAAATCGTCCCTAGAGCATCGATTTCATCTGACGACGAAATCGGTGAATTAGGGGCGATTTCGTCCAACAAGGGGCGATTCCCAAGTTGCAAAATCGAAGACAATTTTGCCCAATTGGGGACGATATCATCCAATGGTGGACGATATCATTTTAAATTTGATTTTAAGTTGTTTAATTTGAATGATTGAGTTATTAATGATTTTGTTGTTTTATTGTTTGTTTTGCAGAAGGGGTTACTAAAGAGCCAAGAATGGAAATACGATGGGCTAAGAGATGACATAGCCATGCTTGACCAGGAAGAGCGTGACCGACTTGGACAGGTCAGTTTGTAGCATGTGGCAGAGATGCCACAAGTACCGACCGACATGGGGCTACCGACAACCCTAGCAGAGAGGTGGTATCCAGGGTCGTCCTGCTTTTGATTACCGATAGGGGAGATGGCTCCCACTCTAGAGGACGTATGGAGGATCATGAGGATCCCCATACAAGGACGGATGATGATGCCTACGGCCAATCAGGGCCAGGCGATGATGAGGCTCACTGGAGACCCGAGCTTCACCCTGGAGAAGGGCGGAGTGAACATCGAGTCGCTACGACAGATGCCTGGGGCATCTAGGCTGACACGGGTTTTGGCAGGAGTTGTCGGTGGCTTACTACTGTGCCACCAGAGCGGATGCAGACTACCGTGGGTGCTCTCAGACATAGTCTACGACATGAGAGACCATGGGTACAGATTTGCATGGGGCAACTTTGTTCTTTGCCGCTTGTATAGGATCCTGTATGGGGTCGTATACAAGGGAGGTCGATGTCTGGTTTTGACATCGCTGCTATAGGTTTGGTGCTGGGAGCACATTGCGGTGCGGAGGCCGGTAGGGCTCCCATTGATAGGGGTTGACCGAGAGAGGCCCCGGGTTTTCTATTGGTGGCTACAAAGGGGGTCACAATGGTGGATAGATCTATCGATGTCACGGAGGTTGCTAGACGACCTCATCCTAGACCAGATCACCTAGAGGCCATGGCGAGAGCACCCCGGGTGGGCAGAGGATGGGCAGGAGCTGGCTCGCATCAAGTGAGTCTGCTGGCTGAGGATGGAGCGGGGAGAGGTAGAGCTCCACCGCTATGACCGAGTACTATGATAGTTCGGTCTATAGCAGGGGATCCCTTCTCTCAGGGATTACGAGTACTCCCAGACTATTCGAGATAGTACTACACTGAGCGGGGCTCCAGATATGCAATGATTCTAGAGTCAAGACGCGGACGATGCCCCCATCCAGCCAATGGATGGTGATGACGCCAGGGTTGTAGATGGCTACGATGCCTGGTACATAGGCATCCGCCCTCCTCGGATGACGAGGGTGCAAGGTCCAGTGCACGCTGTGGTGCGCCAGATGGGGAGGCGATGGCAGGCTACTATTGAGGCAGCACGGGGTCAGGGGGAGAGAGCAGCGATGGATCCCATAGGAGAGATGCCAGAGGATGGCATGGGCTCCATAGAGGCCATGGGAGATAGGGCGAAGGGAGGAGGGACTCCCTTCATAGTAGGGGGAGAGACCACCATCGCCTGATAAGGGCAAGGGTGTTGACATAGGGGAGAGCAGCGAGACGGTGGCTCTCCAGGCTGAGGTTGCTCGCCTCCGGGCTCAGGTGCAGACATGGCAGGATGAGGCTACACGGCTCAGAGCTTAGGGTAGAGGAGTGAGCAGGGATGATCTAGTGCGGTCCATGATGCAGACTACATTTTACTAGGGTGTATACTTTCAGCTGGTTCCAGAGGGCCAGAGGGTACAACTGCCAGCCAACATTGCAGAACCAATCAGGCTGGGATCGACGAGGACATCCTCCCGATCGACGACGAGGACCCGAGATACATCCCGGACCTCTATGGGACCACCTCCTCCACGTCAAGGTGGGGGAGGAGATGAGGCTGAGAGCTCGAGGGCTTCTCGAGGCTAGGTGTCTATGGACTGTAGATTTTGAGAGATTGTTGAGAGGATTGAGTATGCCAGGGTATAGATTGTGGCATACCAATCCAGTTTTGATATGATGTATATAATTTTTTGATATATATATATATGATCTTTTTGATGATATGACTTGTTCATATGTTTTTATGATGCTTTAATGGTTGAATTGTTTGCTTATTGGATTGATGATTCATGTAATTATGTCATGTTGAAATAGTATAATTTGATGTCATGCTGTAAGATTTTAAATGAAATAATCTGATGTAAACAATTGGTTGTGGTGGTGTGATTTGATAAAAAATAAAAAGAGACTTCTAACAATAATTTCAAAGGACATTGTCGTTGTTATAGACCATTTCATGGAGTCGCCGCTCACTTGGTCGTCAAGCTAATCCCAGTATAGAAATATTGTTAAAAGTAAAAGAGTGCTTAAGAGACTGTCTTAAGACTTTGTGTTGTAATGATGGAGATAATGATGGTTTGATGATTTGTTTTCAGATTTTCATAAAAATAGTATGCATGAGATATGAAAAGAAATATGATTTTGCTAGGCATAAATTCCTAAGTGTGATAAAATTTTGAACAATTCCTTAGAATTTATACCATGGTTGCAAAATCGAATTTGAACATAATGACATGAAATAGAATAAGTGTTCGTTTGTTTGTAAAGCATAATTGTGTAACATAATGATGCAAGTCATATGTTTTGATGAATTTGTTTTTAAAATAAATGGAAAATAAAATTAGAACAATGGTTTGCGCTAGGCATAGAATTATAGGTATAGACTTATACCATCATCGCGAAATCCAAAGAAGAAAATAGATTGTTGGTTTTATTGCAAGATGAATTTGTGACTTTTGATAAACATAATAATATGAAAATTTTGTTTGAAATCATTTTTGTGATTTTGTGAGAAAATTTATGTAATTGCTTTTATAGAAAACAAGAATTCTGAAATAAAAGGATAAAATTATTCCGAAAAGAATTACATAAATATTTTAAATTATCTCAAAGAGAAATGTAGATTTATAAGGAATCCTCATGTGCAAATGTGAGTTCATTACCGATCTTGATTTATCATAATGATACAAAATCTCTCAAATACAAATGTGTGTGCGATTGTATTGTTCATTCACCAATTTTGAGCAAGATAATTTGATACAAGTAATTTGCCTTGACCAAATGAATGTTCGTTGACCATGATTTATATGCATGTAACCGTACTAGGCTACTATGTAAGTTAGGTTATCAAGAGCTAGCTAATCCATAAGCTGACAGAGGTCTGTACAAAAGAAGGTCGCTAATGTGACAGACATATCGCCACGCTAGGGATTACCCAAGGCCAAGCGGGTTGGGCACAAACCACCTGTTATGGGGCTTACCTCACAGTTTTCGAATAATTGAGAATTCCAGGGATTCAAGCTCATTCACCCTTCTTTTCTTTTCAAGGGGTAGGGAAAGGATTTTATTGCATTTTTGCTTTTGCGTTTCTCTTTTGCTTTTTTTTTTTTTGTACTTTTGTATTTTTGCTTGATATTTGAGATAATACTGAAATATTGTTGTGATGATAAAAAATAACCTTTTTCTTTTTCTCTTTTTCTTGAACTTTTATTTTCTTCCTATGCTAGGGATACTTGCTCGGATTAGCTGTAGAGCAAGGGATTTTTATTCTCGGGTAGGGGTGAGCTTGTCCTTTTGTCAATTCTCAAAGATTCTAGACCATGTGCATGATAGGATAGCAGGGGAAACTTTTCACTCAGAAACCATTTCTACTATGTAGCATCATATCGAATTTGCAATGAAATCATTTTAATGTGAAAAGATATACTTAGTTCAAGTAAATAACAAGATCAGTTCTCTATGCTCAAAACTTTATTTAATTCAACTGTGGACTTTGATATAAGAGAGATGAATAATCATACCAAATAAAATCAAGATATTTATTCATGTGAATGTGAAAGTGCAGGATTCCAAATAAATGCTAATTTATCCAAAATAACTGAAAATATAACTGCAATACTTCACAATTTGACAGGTACAAAATAAAAGATGTTTTTGAAGATTTTGATGATTTGGATGTTTTTAATTTTAAGTTATGAATTGAAAGAAATACAAGATAATTGTTTTTTGAAATGTTTTAAATAAGTGACTAAAAAGGAAATAATATGCAAAACAAATATATACAATGATGAATTGACCAATTTTATGCATAGTAACGTTTAAGATGCATAATGTTCATAGGTTCTTTAAGCTCTTTACCATCCAAGGTAGATAATTTGTATGCTCCTGATCCAAATTTAGCAGTGATGACATATGGTCCAAGCCAGTTGGGCTCAAATTTACCTTTAAGGTTTTTAGTTGCATTAGTATTTTTTTGATTTTCTTTTAAGACAAGGTCACCGATCTCAAAGGATCGAGGATGAACTTTCTTAAGATATGCTCTCTTAAGCTTGTTTTGGTAGGCGCAAAGATGCTCCAAAGCATTGATGCACTTTTCATCGAGAAGTTCTAGCTGACTAAATCTGCCAGTATGATATTCATCTCCTACTTCAGTATCTTGAAGTAGTAGAGCTAAAGAAGGAACTTCTAATTCAAAGGGAAAAATGGCTTCAGCACCATAAACCAAGACAAAAGGTGAAGTTCCAATGGGGGTTCGAACACTAGTTCGATAGGCCCACAAAGCAGGATATAACTGAATGTGCCAATCTCGACCGGATTTATTAACCAATTTTTTGAGAATTTTGATTAAGGTTTTATTAGATGCTTTCGCTTGACCATTACCCTGAGGATAATAGGGAGTGGACCAACGATGTTGAATTTTATATTTTTGACATAATTTCTTGACATCTTTATTTTTGAAACAAGTTCCATTATCGAAAATGAGATTGGCAGGAATTCCAAACCTACAAATAATTTGATTAAAAATAAACTTGGAAACTTGTGTTCCAATGCAAGAAGCTAATGGCATAGCTTCAACCCACTTCGTGAAATACTCAGTGGCGGTTATGATGAATTTGTGTCCATCGGATGACACAGGGTTGATTTTTCCAATAATGTCTAGGCCCCATTTTGAAAAGGGCCAAGGAGATGAAATAGCCTGCAGTTCTTGTGCAGGCGCATGGACAAGGTCAGCGTGTTTCTGGCACTTGTCGCAATGTCGCACATAAGTATGTGCATCATTTTCCATGGTAGGCCAAAAATATCCTATCCGGAGGAGTTTCTTAGCAATGGCGCTACCACTAAAATGTCCCCCACAAGATCCATTGTGGGCTTCATTCAAAGCTGATCTAGATTCTTCTAGATTCAAACATCTCAGTAAGATGCCTTCAAAAGATCTTCTGTACAAGGTATTACCAATAATCACAAAGCGACTTGCTTGTCTACGTAATAACCTACGTTGGTTGCTAGTACAACCATCAGGGAAGGTTCCTTTCTGCAAAAAATTAAATATATCAAGTATACCATGGTTCAGGAGTTGTTTCGTTGATGAGAAACACATCCAAAGGTTCTAAGCATGATTTGCTTGAAGCGGGTTCCTGGAGTCGATGAATAATGATGGTAGCATATTCATCGTCTAACTCCAAGGGTAAAAGAGATGCAACTACAGCCATAGCGTCAACCGCACGATTGCTAGTTCGAGGAATAGCTTCCAAAGTAACTTGATCAAACAAGGATAATAACTGCAAAACATATGCTTTATATGGGCATAATTTATCATCTCTGGTCTGATAAACATCATTGATTTGATTTATGACAAGTTGGGAGTCACCAAAAACCAATAAACTTTTAATTTTCAATGCCAAGGCAGCTCGTAATCCAAGGATAAGAGCTTCATATTCAGCAGTGTTATTGGTGCAAGCAAATGTTAATTTGAAGGATAGAGGAATAAGATGTTTTTGTGGAGATATTAAAATAATACCCGCACCAGCCCCACTCATGCATCGGGCTCCGTCAAAGTATAGGGACCATTGCTCTGAATGGTCTGCCTCTAGTTTAAGGCATTCATCAAGAAACTCAATGATGAGGGGATGAGTAGATTCTAAGGGTGCAACAACTAATTGATCTGCTATGATTTGACCCTTAACAGAATTTTGTCCTATGAACGTGAGTTCAAACTCGCTTAGCGCAAGAACCCACTTGGCTGTGCGACCAGATAAATACGGTCGACTCATGAGATATCGCAAAGGGTCGAATTTGGCAATAACATACGTTTTTTGACTGAGCATATAATGTCATAGTTTCTGTGTAGAAAATACGACTGCTAGACATAATTTCTCTAATATGGTATAGCGAGTTTCATAACTAATTAAGGTTCTGCTGATGTAATAATTAGCACGTTCTTTCTTCTCATCGTCAAGCTGAGCTAACATAGCTCCTAAGGCAGAATCAGAAGCAAAAATGTACAAGATAAAAGGACGATCAGATCTAGGTGGGGAAAGCACTGGTGGTTTGAGGAGATATTGCTTAAGGAGTTCAAATGCTTCTTGGCATTCTTCGTCCCAATGAAAAGAGACATCTTTCTTAAGAAGCTTAAGAAAGGGTCCAGTTTTGTCTGCCAACTTGTCGATAAAGCGGTGAATAGCTTGAAGCTTACCTTGTAAACTTCGTAATTCTGATATATTGGTGGGTGCGGGCATATCTGTGATAGCCACGATCTTGAGAGGGTCAATTTCAATGCCACGTAAAGAAACTATAACCCCTAATAATTTACCGGACTTAACTTCGAATATGCATTTAGCTGGATTTAGTCGGATAAGATATTCCCTTAACCGATCAAATACTTTCCTTAAGTCATTTAAATGATCATCTTCTTTGATGGAACGAGCTATGATATCATCTACATAATCATGTAGGATATCATGCATCATATCATGAAAAATATAAGTCATAGCTCGTTGATAGGTTGCACCTGCATTCTTTAAGCCAAATGGCATCACTTTCCAACAAAAGGTTCCCCAAGGGGTAATAAAGGTTGTTTTGGCCTGATCTTCAGGAGCTATCCTGATCTGATTATAACCAGAAAATCCATCCATTAAGGATATCATTCCACTTCCAGCAGTAAAGTCAATGATCTGATCCATGTTGGGAAGAGGAAAATCATCTTTAGGGCATGCAACATTAATGTCTCTGAAATCGGTGCAAACCCTAACTTTAGTGGCTTCTTTCTTAGTTACTGGAACTACATTAGAGATCCATTCGGCATAATCAATGGCTTGTATAAAAATGACTTTCAACAGCTTTTTCTAGTTCTCCTTTGACTAGTAAGGCCACTTTAGGATGCATTTTTCTGAGTTTCTGTTTAACAGGTTTAGCACCTGGATGGACTACTAGATGATGCATAACTACGGAAGGGTCCAAACCTGGCATGTCTTCATATGTCCAAGCAAAGACATCTTCATAGTCTTTAAGAAATGAAATGTATTTATCTTGTTTTTCTTGACTCAATTCTGATCCAATATTGATTATGTGAGGGTTATGTTCGGTTCCAATGTTAATTTTTATAACGTTTTCAACTTCCATATGTAAATCTCTCTCAAAATTAGGTGGGGTGGATGAAACACCCAATTCTTGTAATTCTTCCAAGGTTAGCTTGGATAATTCATCTTGAGGAGTCGAGGCCTCAAGCTGGGCTATACTAGGTATAGAGCCATCAAAATAAAATTCATTATGTAACAATTCCTCAATGGAAACATCATGAAAGATATCTCCCTCCAACTCGTCGTCGGATTCGGCAATCATTTCAGGGTAGGCTATGGATAGCATATTGCAAGTAAAAGAATTATTCTTTAGACACAAAGAATCTTGTTTATCTAGATAATCTTGATAACATACGAGATGGTCATCATCCTCAAATGGAAAGGGCTGACCTTTACTAGAAAATAGGCCCACACCACAGCAGGCGTGCCATGGTTCTACCTCAAAAGGTTCTTTCATACCATTTTGGAAAGGTCCCAAACCTTTCCCTTTATATCCCAATTTAAGCATTATGGGCTTAGCTTTAAGATAATCATTAGCAAAATAGCATCTAGCATATCCATCACAATGTGTCTTAATGTTTCTGGGTATTCTTCCCCAATCATATCCTTTATAAATAAAAGCACAACTCCCGACTTGGTAGATACTTCCCATAGGCCGTGGGAGGCCCAAGGTACGAGGAGAGGGTGGAAGTTTATTTAAAAGGAGGGAAGTCTGCATGGCAGTTGTTGGCTTCCTCAGATATAAGAATTGTAGATAAATCGGGTAAGAGCTCATCAGTAAGAGCATAAGAGGTAGAAGGAACATTTCCTACATCGTCGGGTGTAGAAAGGATGCCTGTAGTGGATGTAGATGTCATAGGGATATTGACGGGTGAGTCTATAGGTATGGAAGATATAGGAGTAAAACAGGAAGCATTGGTTGTAGGTTTAGGATCTTTTCGAGGTCCTAATGTGGTTTGTTCAGAAGATGGTTGAGCTATATGTATAGGTGTAGTTGAAAGAGTAGATGATGTTATGGGTGTGTGTTTTACACGTTTGGACGGATGATAAGAATTAGGATGTGTGGATGACAGGGCAGGGCAAAATTGAACTCCAACAGGTTCTGCCAAAGCACACATATCAAAGGGTCTAGGATCACCATGAATGGTAACCAACTGGTTTTTAAATTTGAATTTAACACACTGATGTAAAGTGGAGGGAACCGCTCGCATCGCATTGATCCAAGGGCTACCCAAAAGTATATTGTACGATGCAGGGCAATGTACAATAAACACGGTCGTATCTAGGGTTCTAGGACCAACTTGCAAGGGTATAGTAATGACTCCACATGTTTCTTGTGTCTCGTCATTGAAGGCTTTTATAATCATATCAGTTCTTTTCATTTCATCACTTCTAAACCCAAATCGTTGGTAGAAGTCAAAAGTGCAGATGTTTAAAGATGAACCATTATCAATCAAGACTCGTTTAACGACTACATCTCCAATTAAGGCAAGTAATATATAAGGGGTTATCCTTATGTAAACTATGTTGCAGGATATCTTTATCTCAAAAGTCAATACAATCGACTTCTCGAGTGATGATAGTATTGGACATGGCTTCAGGTTGAATGTTTTGTGGTACCATCATTTGGCTTAATGTAAGCATTAATTCATCCCTATGGGTAGGAGAAGATCTTAACAAGTCCAAAAGGGAAATTCTAGTTGTAGTATTGGATAATTGTTCATTAATATTGTAAGGAGGTTTAGGTTGAACATTAGATGCATAATTCCCTTTATTGGGATTTTTCAAAACAAATGGGGCTGATCCATCATTCTGAGTTTGATCCTGTTGAGAGGTTTGAGCCTGTTGTCTGGTAACGGCTCCGATGGTTCCTACAATATTATTTTGCAAGTGATGAATAGGTCTTGGTCTAGCATTTATGGCTTGTTCATTAGAAACTATTTGGTGAGAAGATGGTCTAGTAGTGACTCTTCTAGGAAATGGTTCTTCTGGAACCATAGAACTGGTGATAGGTTGAATAGGATCTGATTCATCTTCAGAACTATTCGATTGATTTGAGGTGATTTCCATGTCACTTTCAGTCTCATATTCAGTGTCACTAAGATCAAGTATCCGAATATTATGTAGAGGTCTAGTCGTAACTATGGATAAAGTTGTGTCAAATATTTGAGGATCATGAACAGGTAATTGTCCGCTAATAGTCCCTACATATCGGGTAGGAGGAGGAACATTGTGATGCTCAATTTGATTGGCCACCTCTTTACCATGTTTTGGTAAAGGATGCTGAAATATGTCCAATGATTGATTGGCATTTTGATTCTGATTTTGGGGAATGCTCTTTTGAGCGTTATTAGAAGGATTTTGTTTAGGTTGGAAGGCTTGCACCTCCATCTCATTATTATCAATCAAATCTTGTATTTTATGTTTTAATATTTTACAAGAGTTGGTAGCGTGTCCAGGTCCTCTATGAAAATCACAATATAAATCAGCTCTGTATCCGGGTATAGTTGGATCAGGTTCCTGGATAGCTGGTAATTGGATCAAGCCTCGTGCTAGTAATTGCGGGAGAATGGTTGATAAAGGTTGATTTAACCTAGTAAATTCTCGGGGTGGTTTATCAGGAGGTTTCAATATAAACTTCTCTGTTGTTTTCGCAGTATTAACATTAGCAATGTTTCTGCTATCAATGACTCCGTCACCCACAACTTGTTTATTTTTATATTGATTTCTGGATGTTTTCTCATCATCTTTCTTTTTGAGCTGACCTCTTCTAATGAGAGCATCTTCCACCCTTCGAGCTAAGTCTATAGCTTGATCGAAGGTGGTCAAGGTAGCAGTTGATAATTCATAGGATAGTTGTTCTTGTAAATTATTGATAAAAATATCCAACATCTCCCGATAAGGTAACACAAAGTGTAATTTTCCTATCAACTGTCTCCATCGAGCCAAGAAGTCAGCAAAACACTCATCTTTGTCTTGTTTTAGGTTGTACAAATATTTAATGGTTACATGCCTTTCGATATAGGCACTAAATTGATGCACAAAAGACTCAGCAGTCTCTTCAAAATTTCTCAAAGAATGAGTAGGTAGTTGATAATACCATTCCAATGCCATCCCCCCTAAGCTTTTCGGGAACATTTTTAGTAATAGCAAATCATCATGTGATATGTCATGACATGCTATCCTAAACATACGAAGATGCTCTATGGGATCTTCAGTTCCTTTATATATAGGTAGGACAGGCATAGGAAAGTGTTTGGGATATGGTTGTGCTACAACTATAGGATCTAGAGGTTGACTACACATCTCTCGATAATTGTACGAGGGACGGTAGGGATCTATCCGGTCCATGCGAGAGACTAACTGTTTCACCATGGCTTCCAAATTACCAGTTTGTCCACCATATTGGTTTGGTGGTACATGAGTATGGGATTTGTGACCGTAGGAAGGCGGGACATAAGGATTGGATGCTATATTGTTGTTATGCAAATGGTTGGTAGGAAGAGTATTATGAAGAAGATTTGTTGTAGCATTATGTTGTATCCCAGATTGTTGGAAATTGGTATTTGGTTTTGTTTTAGGCTTTTGTTGATTTGAGGTATATTGATCAATAGCTTGGCGAAATAGAGCAGTGAATGAAGGTTTCTTTTGTGTGGGGATAACCCTTGGCTTGGTAACAGGCACTCTAGGTGGTTGGGTAGCCTGGTTGTTGTTGCATGTTTTGGATTATAGCAGCCATGTCCAAATTGGACGGTCCAGCTTGATCACTCTCTTGATCAACAAAGGACAAAGGATTAGTGCGTGTGTGATATATATCTTCTAGGGTTGCTTGAGTATCACTAATTTGATCTTTATCCATATGAACTGCTCTATTAAGGGTGCCAATATTATTATTGAGAAATTTCCAAAAATGGTCCATGTTCTCAAAAGTAATAGCTCCTTCTGGAGTTATTTTAGGAGATGAGGATCCTTCCTCTCTATCATTTTCTTTTTGTTCATTTGCGTCCACAAATTCTTCTTCTTGTTGGTTTAAGGTTACTTCTTCCTGAATTGGGTCTTCAAGAAGGGCATCTCGGTTTATTTGTGGTTTTTCCTAACCAATCCTCTTCTACTTCAATTTGTTTTCCATTCCTGAGTCTAGTCATTGTGTCTAAATTTAGGTTTTAGCAAATATATATTAATATATTTGCAACAGATCTTGGGAGGTATATATTTTAATTATATACCTACTATAATACTTAAAAGAAAATGTTTTGATTTTTTTTGTTATGATTTTATTTTGTTTTTGTTTTTGTGTTTTTGTTTTTATGCTTATAAAGACAATAAACAACACACTAAATACAAGAAATAACAATAATAAAATAATAACTTAGTTTTCTATAAATAGTTTATAGATATCATTGATAGGATCAAGTTCATCAAGAGTCATAAAGTGCTCCTCTTCAAATTGGAAATTGTTTTTCAAGAAGTCAACAAAGTGTGCTATGGTGATATTATCTCGTTTCAGATTCTGTTTTGTAAAAATAAATCTCATGGCAATACTCTCGATATAACACAACTCTGGGAACTCTATTCCATATTTTTCTATCTGTAAGAACGACCTCTTGGTCCTCTACATGAGACAGAAATTTATGTACTACGGTTGCATTATCAAGGTATTCCTCAAAGGTATACAACTCAGAAGACACAAGGGCTCTTTTATCTCCTAACCACCTATGGCAAGCTCTTCGAAGTTCATGATACAAAATTACTTGATCGGGATCCAGGATTCTATCTAGGACAAACCTCTTGATTTGCCTAAGTTCGGTTGCTCTAGATGAAATGAGATCCAATCTCCTATCAAGTTCGTCCCACAAAGGTTGAACCCTATTTGTTTGAGGTACTCTAAGCACAAAAGTAATCTCTATAGCTGCTAGTTGATTTTCAACATTAATGGTGACAACTCGTCTTTTATTATAGTCTACCATCTAAATATGACATGCAAATTTTCTTAAGTCTAAATGCATTTATGTTTTGGTTTTTATTATTTTTATTTTTAAAAAGGTTTTTGTTTTCAAAAGGTTTCTGTTTCACGTCGGGTTCACCAAAATGTATCGCTCCAAATTTTTCGCACCCTTACCTTCAAGCTATAGGATCCATGCCCGGAAGGGGGATGTGAAAAGGATGGGACAATACCTCGGACTGAGAGGCCCTTGGAAGGTCCCGCCTCTCGGGGGAGGTGTATAAGGGTGAATTTTTGACGGATGGTGGGTTCACCAGGAAACTTTTGAATGGCAGTTTCCACGCCTAGGTTGATAGTGTGTTTGATGTGTTCATTTTTATGCTTTATCATTCAACTCCTAGGTTTGGCCGATATGAATCTAAACTATTCTATATGCCAATGCTGATTTAAATGAATACAAAAAATAGAAATGGATGCAAATAACAGAGAATATGCTAACTAGAAGATGTCATACCTGATTTCGGATGTCTGATGGAGATTCTGAGTCTTGTAGCAGTTCAGATCATCTCAGTTTGTACGTAATCATCTGATATTTCTTGGGATCATCCCAAATCATAGAAGGTCATCTGAAATCAGACAGAATCATCTGAAATCTGATGAATTCGTCAGAAACCTGCAATCACAAAAACAGACACAAAATACCAAATATGCAAATGCAGAAGCAAGGGATAATGGTAGAAATAACAACAAACATGCCTAAATAATAGATTATAATAACAGATAAGGAAATGCAGTAAATTTAATGATTGATTTTAACTTTATCATGCAATTATGCTAAATGAGGTGAACTCCAAGATGCATAAAACATAATAACTTAAAACAGTGTAGAGATATGATATGAAAAATGCAGAAAAGGCTAAGAAAATGCAAACTCTAAACTCGGACTGCCCTCAATCTGGACTACAGTCAGGATCGCCTCCAATCGTACGAGATCGTCCGAAATCGTCCGAGATCGTCCGCGACGATCCAAGCTAGCTTCGATTGAAAAATAGTAGAGTTCCTGCAATAAAAATACAAAAATACCGAATGCAAGAAAAATAGTGCGAGGGAATAAGGAGCTAACTCTGCAATGAAATCCATCAACTAAGGGGTTGGGGGTTCAGTGAGAATCAGCCAGGGGGAATCAGGGAGAGACAGGGGGATAAACTAGAAAAATCCTAGTTTATATAGGATTAGGAAGAGGTTTGGGAGGTTGGGGATCATCCCAATCTGGGAGATCTCCAACAGGGAAATCTCCAAACTGCATAGACATGCTTCTCGCCCGAGTTGGAGAGGTCTGTTGAAACAGAAGCTAATTATGAAAATTTGGTTTTGGGACGAAATCGTCTGGACGTTCTGTTCCAGACGAATTCGTCAGATCGGGGACGATTTCGTCTAATCTGAGACGATATCGTCCAACGGTCAAAACAAATCCTAAATATGGCATGGAAAATGGGGGAAGCGGGTAAAAGGCGGTTTAACGGGCAGTTTGGGGTTGAAATTCAAATTTTAATATTTTATCTGTTTACTAAGGTTTTAACCGTGCCAATTTTAGGGTGCTACAGATAGGTTATTATGATTAGAGAGATGGGCCACATTTAATGATGTCATTTGCAACTACTAAATAGATCAAGGAAGAAGCCCCTTCAAGTGGATCCTAATGATCTTAGTCCATTAAAACTATCTACATGAACAAAAAATTAGACTGAAAAGGATAATTCTCATGATACTCCTCAAAATCCAACCAAAAAGTATGGACCAAAAACAAGTAGGAATGACACTTCGTAGAAAGAAACTAAGACCCAAGAACAAATGAGGGATAAATTGATATACCCCTATTTAACCAAGCATCAAATAATAGAAGCAACCGATGGGTATAGAAATAAATATGATCTACCTACAAAAGAAAAAGACAAGCAACCTGATACACCTATCTTCAACATAGTGGAGGAATTGAAAAGACACCATCAAAGGTAAGCATGTATGATGCATTGTTGCTTCCAGGGAAAATTGGTTTACTCCAAGAGTCTCTCAATTCAATCAAAAATAAATTCAAATCTCATCCTCAGTTGAATCTAGCTCAAGCTAGTTCAATACTAGCCATTGGAAAGAATATATCTCTTTCTTTCTATTTATCACTACAAATGGAAGGATGGGTGGTACATAATTGTATGATAGATTTAGGTGCAAAAATTATAGTTATGCCTAAAGTTGTATGTGACATTATGGGGATGGAATATACTAGAATTATCCCAAGAGTATTATATTTGGATGGCACTCTAGTTAAAACTATAGAGGTAATCAAAGATATTCCTGTAGTATTGCATAGGATACCCAAGATCATAGTTATACAAGTAGTTGTGTTAAACTTAGAGCCTTACTTTGGGATGTGTTTTTCAAGGAAGTTCATGACCAAGATAGGATTATATTTATAACTTGTTTACTCACACATGAAGATTCCATATAAAGGTAGAAGGATTAATATCTTCAATAAAAAACCTTCTTCTTTTCATATTGAGATGATTGAAGAGGACAACAAGTAGGTAAATAATGTGAGTATGATTATTGAAGATATTGAGGGACTATATATAATGGAAGAAGCCCAAGAAGAGATCCAGACTGAGGACCAATTCTCTTTGAAATATTTTAATTCTATGATTGAGACAGGGATTGATACCTATTCAACTACAAAACCTAAAAAGGTTGAACGCTTCACTTTGCTAAAACAAGATTGCCCTGCAAATCAAATCTAGAAACTCTTCTTTGATGGTTCCAGATGTAAAAATAGGGCCAGTGTAGGTATAGTGCTGATTTCACCAACTAGGGTGGAGAACATTTTTCATACATGTTGACATAGAGCTGCACAAACAATGTAGCAAAATATGAGGCACTTTGCTTAGGTTTAAGAAAGGATGAAAATTTAGGGATCAAATAGTTGCAGATATATGTTGATTGAAAATTGATTGTGAATTAGGTCATAGAAAAGTGTATCAATGAACAACATTACGTCAAGGTCTACCAAAATAAAGTGTGGAATTTATTCGAAGCTTTTGAAGCTCTAAATATCAAGGCTATTCCTAAGGAGTGTAATACTCATGCTGACCTATTGGTATTTGTGGAAGCCAATTATTGCCCAATAGCCAATGTCATACAAAAATAAAAAATAGTAAGGCTAATATATAGGCCTTCAGTACCATAAAAATATACCTTCTTGTAGATATTTAAAAATGATGAACAAGTGTTAGATTTCCTAATACATGAAATAAATTTTTAGGCGATCGAGCCTTAGAATATGAATAATATGAGGGCTGATCCAACTCAAGAATAATTATACACCAAATACCCTGATAACTCTTGAAAAGTTGTTTGACAATAGTGATCGGCCAGTGGACCATAAGATAAGATTTGATAAGAAAAAATACAAGTAGATGTAGATGGAGCCTAGAAAAATGCTCAAATTGAAGGTTCAATGTTTAGAAGAAGAGGTAAACCATGTTCAGGAATTATGCAAATATTTTAATGATATTATAGCTTGGATATATGATGACCTCAAGGTGTACAACAAGAAAACAATACAACACACCATTGAATTGGATCCAGGATCAAAGCCCTTTTGACAAAAGTAGAGGCCTATCACCCCAAAGATATAAGTCCTAATTAAGCAAGAGTTATTGATGCTGCTCAATGCTAAAATAATATACCCTATCAAACACTCTACATGGGTTGCTAACTTGGTTCTAGTGAGAAAAAAGAATGGGGATATTAAATTATGTACAGTCTTCAAAACTTTGAATAGGACCTCCTTAAAATATCACTATCCTCTACTTCAAATAGATCAAAGATTGCATATTGTAGTAGGAGAAAAGAGATTCTCATTGTTGGATGGATTCTCTGGTTACAATCAGGTTTGGATCAAATATGAAGATCAACATAAGATTACATTCACTACTAAATGGGGAACTTTTGCATATCAATGAATACCTTTTGGTTTATCCAATGCAGATGCTACTTTTCAAAGTAAAATAGATCTAGCTTTTGGATAACTTGTAAATAAGGTAATAGTTAATTACTTGGATGATATGATAGTGTTATCCCATAAAAAAAAAAGAATTGAATATCTTAGGATGGTTTTTGAAACGTGCAAGAAATTTGGTATTTCCTAAACCCAAAGCAATCTATCTTTGTTGTCAAATAAGGAACCCTATTCGGACATATTATTTTTGAAGTAAGACTAGCTATTGATCTAGACAGGGTGAAAATTATCTTATATCTTCCATTGCCATTGAATAAAAGGGGTTGCATTCCTTATTTGGACATATCAACTTTGTGCAAAATTGTATTGTGAAATTTGCCAAAATAGTGAAACATATGACCAAATTACTGAAGAAAGATGCAGGCTTCAGGTGGATTGAGGAAACAAGCATTCAATAATATCAAAGAGGTAATCTCTTAGGAACCTATGCTAATCAATCTAGATTACTCAAGAGATTTCATTATGTATGCTATTTGTGAACAAGAAAGTTATGCTACAGTCCTTACTTAAAAGGAAGAAGATAGTGAGGAGAGACCTATTGCCTTCCTAAGCCATACTGTGAAAGATCATGAGGAAATATATAACTTCATTGAGAAAAAGGTGTATGCAGTCATGAAGTACTTAAAAAAATTTAGGTATTTTCTATCCCAAAGCAAGACCTTGGTGTATGTGGTACATCCTGTTATGAGGAACTTTATAATACAAGGAGACCTTGGTGAAAAGAGAGTAGGATGGATATCAAAAATAAAATAATATGGAAAAGAGATCCATCCAACTAAATTGGTAAGAGGTAGAGCTTTGTATCCAGAGTTGGCTAAAAGGGGTAGAACAAAATATGTAGCATGTCAAGCACCATAATCAATCTAGGAAGATAGACAATCCTCAAAAAATTTAGATTGGTGTAGGTTGTAGACCTTAAAATATATTTAGTTACCTGAAGGTTTGTACAAGAAAAATTTGTATGGTATTCTTTTGAGATGCATCAAATATGATAAAAAAATAGAAGATATGGAAGATTTCCATGGGGATTATCAGGTGGACACTATTCAAGTATAAAAACTACTTTAAAATATTAAGACCAGGTTGTTACCAGCCTACCATCTTCTTTGATGCCTTCAAAATTACAAGGGAATGTGATAAATATCAAAGATATGTGGGGAGAACAAAACATTATTCCTTACCTCTCAAGTCCATCTAAGTGGAAGAACCCTTTCAACAATGGGGTTTGGATTTCATAGGGGTGATAAAACTAAATTCATTAGTAGGGCACAAGTATATTCTAACTACTATAAATTAGTTCACTAAATAGGCTGAAGTAGTACCCACAAAGAAAGTTGACCAGGAGGTAGTGATTGAATTTATTGAAATCTTGGTTACAAGGTTTGACATACCTTAGGCTTTGGTTAGTGATAATGGCCCATCCTTAATAGAATTAAAGGTGATTGATATTACTGGTAAACATGGTATCTATTTGAAGACTTACTCTAATTATTATCCATAGGGAAATGGCCTAGTAGAATCAACCAATAAGAATCTACTTAGATTTTTGAAAAGAACCTCAAAATATAATAAGAGGAGTTGACATTCACTGATAGATCAATCACTATGGGTTGATAGGATCACCATTAATAAGTCCATCAATACTTATACCTTAGTATATGGAAAAGATGTTATCCTCCCTGTACATATGGAAATACCGGCTTTGAAATTGCTTGATCAAACTCATTGTAGAGGGGAAAAACTGCCCTACCACATACAATTACCAAAAAAAGGCTGGATCCCCAAGGAGGGAACTTTTTGTGGGGTGAACCATAGGGGTATGTTGTACTCTACACTTGGTGCTAGGGGGAAGGGTTCACCAAGAATGGTTTTAGGACTCGCTCCAAGTCCTTAGGATATTCGAGATAGTTTTATGTATTCAGTTTCAAGACAAACACCTAAGTTTGGCCTTTCTAGATCTAATCTAGAAAAAATAAAGGACAATATAGAAAATAGAATAGCGTATATGAAAATAGAATGTAAGCATACAAGAGCTATACTATAATGATTCTTTATTTTTTATGCTCACTAACCTAGGGTTTTATTTTGAAAAACCTATAAACAGAAATATACAAGATAGATGCATAGAAATTATCCCTAGATGCAAACTAAATAACTTTCACTTTCATATGCCTAAGAATAAATAATTAAAATAGATTTTCAACAAAGAGAATGAGTAGAGTACTTATCTAGAATGGTGGTTGATTTAGCTTTTTTTGCCTCTTGTCCAATGATATCAAGAATATCTATTTTTGCAAGATCACTCATGAAACACTGAAAAATAGAATTAGAATTAGGGGGACTTCTTAGGCCACTGTGTAATAGATCTTGGAGGTGCAATAGTCAAGACCCCTAGGTCCTTTTAGATGACGTCTTAATACAAAAGTGGAATTTGACCTTTGGAGAATTATTCATAAAACAAAAATATAGTAGTAGAGAACAGAAAATAAAGTGCAACCATGTGATCTAGAAACAAAATGGAATGCAAAAGTGAAATAAGAATCTATAAATTACCCCTGGTGTGCCCTAGGAAAAATCGTACCTTACATGGAGTTGGCGTGATAACATAGTAGCAAAGTCATGCCTTGCCTGGATGGGGCATGATTTCACTTCTATAGATGAATTTGCCCTAATTAGGGTAGGCGAAGTCATGTCTCGCTAATGTTAGGTGTGATATCATTGTAGATCAATGAAAAATAAAAAGTGAGTGTAGAAGATGAAATAAATTCTAGAAATAAATTAATAAAACCCTAATGGACATCGTAGAAGCAATCAAAGAAGATTGAAGTATCTGAGTGGGTACTCTATCTCTCCGAACTACACCACGGATCCACCAATTCAAATAGTAAATCAATAAAATCCACACAATAGAAGATCAATTCAAAATTCATACTTAAGGGGTTAGATTGTAGTAGAGAAAACAAAGGAAGAAGAACAAACTATCATAAATATTTTGAGCTCAATTAATAATAAAAAATTCACACCAAGATCACACATAAAAACTTCGCATATTACCTCTTCTTTCATTTAGCAAAAATATATTTTCTTTTGTAGATGAAATTGGAGAAAATACTGGTGAAATAAACTCACAGTCGATGCCAAAACATGTTGGAGGGTTTAAACCTAGATATAAGCAGGCTCAAAAATAATAAAATAAAATAAAATAGGTTAAATAGCGAAGTCGTGCCTCGTAAATATGGGGCATGATTTCTCTAAAAGATAAATAAATTAAAAAAGGGAGGCAAAGAGGTATTCCCTTGCTCTTGGTAGGGGTTGAGGGTCTCTTAGGGGTACTAAGGAAGATTTCCCACTCAAAGTGGGTCAATTTTTTGTGTCTACATTTTGCCTCCTCTTTCATGCATTTATGGCCTATTAAATGCATCAAAGAAAGGATGTAGGAACATACTAGAAAAAAATAAGTGAAAATATGGTGATTGGGTTAGAAGAAATGAGTGATGCAAAAATGGTGTCATTATGGATACTTTTTTAATTTATATGTAAATCAAGGTATTAGGGATATTAATGCCTCTATAGGTCGGGGTGCCCCCTCGAGTGTTTATGAAAAATTGACATTTCATAAAAACTTGAAAGAACTGATACAAAAGAAATGAGAGTGACAATTGAGCGAAGAAAAGAAAAAAAAAAAAGAGAAAAACAAAGAATAGGATTAAAATGGGAAACAGGGGTAAAACCCTAATTCATTTTTACTACGAGGAGGAGAAAATAGAGCTCTGGGATAAAAGGCAATGGTGCTTCCAATTCATTGAGTAACGACTATGAGAGGCGAGGTTGGGGTTTTAGAATGGGTAATGATTGTTTTTGTCCCTCCTTTCACTTTATTGTCATCTCCTTTTGCGTAATTTAATTAGGGTTTTAGGATTTTTTTTTTAAAATCATCGTAAAAGTCAGAAAATTTTGCACTGTGACCCGAATGCGACTTTATGGCCCGGGCATGATTTTGCCTTAGGCAAAACATGGTTAAATCATGCCTAGTAGAAACTAGGCATGAATTCGTGAAGTTTTACCAAGAAGACATGGGGCATGACTTCGTGAAAGCGAAGTCACACGCCCTAGTGCAACTTTGCAGAAACCTAGGAAAGAAAAATAATAATAATAAAAATATAAAAAGGAAAAAAAATAAATAAGGAAAACTCGAAGTGCTAAATGCAAATTAAAATTCCCTTATGGTGAATTAAATTTTTTAATTAATTTGATTTTATGATGGAACTGATGAAATTTTATGTTATTTGTTGAATGCAACTAGGTATTCTCGAGAGTCAAGAGTGGTGGGCAGGAGATCTAGCAGATCTTGATGCTATAGGGCTGGCAAAGAGGGAAATACTGGAGGCAATGGGGTTGGACCACGTGGTGAGGATACCACAGATCGAGACGAATAGGGCTATGTTGACCACCCTAGTAGAGCAATGGCATATCAAGACTTCTACATTCTGGTTACTAACAAGGGAGATGACTGTCACACTGGAGGATGTGTGGCAGATCCTAAGGATCCCCATAAAGAGGAACGAGGTTTACAAGGCCCATTATTAGGCAACTAATTTTTAATGGTTTTCCATAGGTTTCACCCATTAGGTACGAGAGGTCACCGTAGTAGTGGATGACCTGGTCGACCACTATGGAGTGGATCCTTTGATCACAATACTCTCAAGGATGGTGGCTGGTCTCTTGATCTGCCACACTAGCAGATGGTACTTCTCATGGGTATTGGAAGGAGTAGTTGCAGACATGTGATATCAAGGAGTCCACTTCATATGGGGTCCCTATGTGTTGACCCATTTATATAGGATGTTGTACAACATTGTGTATAAGTGGCGTACAAGACTGGTGTGTACAATTTTGCTCCAAGTGTGGTGTTGGGAGCATATTGTGGTGTACAAATCATTAAAACTACCAGGACCATCACCCGATCTAGAGCGACCAGTAGTATACAGATGTCTGAGATCCCTGGAGAGGACTGTGAGGGCCTATGTAGGGAACCTACCACTAGCAAGGTAGGTGATCGATGAGTTGTGGGATACATAGCTCATCTGGAGATCATGGAGGCTTCACCTTGGTTGGGCAGATGATGGGATAGAATTTATGAGGGTGATGAGGATCATATGGGTACAGTCAGAGATGGGAGATCCAGATATACTCATATTTGATTGAGTCCTATTGTAGTTCAAAATCTTATAGGGAATCCAGACCTGGGGGACTACTAGCACTAGAGGGTGAATCAAAATCCAAAAGAGGTTGGTGGTGAGCCAAACCTCACTAGATAGGCTAAGGAGGATCAATACAATCCTCCTTATGTTGACCCAGGGGTAGGCAATGTAGGGGTGGCCATCAGGTACATGTAGTGGTACAGAGGAGTTGCACCTTAGATAATATTCACTCATCTACTAGTATAGAGGTGTCGGGCGATGGACCTAGGCATGCAGTGGGTATTATGAGAGGTAGCTTGTAGGGCCATGGAGAGGGCATAGTAGGCTCATGCTATGTCTAGATAGAGACTAACATAGGTCCAAATCTGAGTCATAGGGGAGACCATCCCAAGAGTAGGGACCAGAGAGGGAGATATGGGAGATGCCCCCACATAGGTAGAAAGGCCATGAGTTAGAGACCCTGGAGAGGAATGTACATAAACAAAAACAGGAGGCCAGAGCCAAGAGATAGAGGAGCTACAGGTACAACTAGCTTATTTATAGATACATATGTCTTTGATATAGACTGAGAGGGACACTATACTAGTAGAGGTTACCCAACTATAGGGAGAGACAATCCAATTGGATGGGGAGCACTAGTAGGCTAGGTTTATGGGGATGGCTACCATTGGGAGCATCCAAAAAAGGGATACGATGTAGCTCCTTCAGGTGGAGTTGTGGTATACCAATGATAGGTTAGAGACATCCATTTATAGGGTCATGTTCTTCGAGATAGCTTACTATGCAGTTATCCCTCTAGAGTGAAGGATGGAACTTCCTCCATCCCTTTAGTCAGTGAGTAGGTCATAATCCTGCTCATGGGAACTGACGACATATTAGTAGTTGATGGCACAACTGAGACTACCTCCACCCCAAGGTGGGCTAGAGGGAGCTGGCTCTCAGAGCTAAGCTAGACTAGGAATCGAGATGACGAACAAATTTTTAATTTTGGTGTGCATATCTATGTTGAGTGTACCTAGTTTGTATTGTGGTACACCAACCTCACATGATGTAATTTATTTCCTATGAGTAATACATAGCTACGGATTTGGTTATGATTTTATGTGTAATATTTTGATGTATATTTTATATGTTTTGCTTGTTTGTTTTAAGTGTTTTATGAATGCAGACTATCCTAATGCACACTATATCAAGGATGAGATGAAATGCAAAAAAATAAGAACAAGGAGTATAAATAAGGAGAAATGAGATGAAGCAAGAGAAATATAGAAGGAGAAAAACAAGAAGGAGAGAAGGAAGAGGAAAGAAAAGAAAGAGAAAAGAGAGAGAAGAAAGAAGAAGATAAGGAAGAGAAGAATAAGAGAAGGAAGAGAAGAATGAGATAAGGAAGAGAAGAATGAGATAAGGAAGAGAAGAAGAAGAGAAAACAGGGAGGTCCAAAGGTCAACCATCAAAAAATGAGAAAAATGAATGATCCAAAGGATAAGGCTAGCATAGGTTACCATGAACCAGTGGATCCTGACACTATGGATTGAATAGATGAGGTAGATAGACCCACTATGGATGTAGCACTTGCATCAATGAGAATAAGTGTGTGGATGTTTGACCCACTATGGGTGGTTGCTCCCATATTGATTGTTGTAAGGTGATTACCCACTAGGATGTATGCTGAGGTCTACTAAAAATGACCAAGGAGCTTATCCTGTAATAGGGTGTTGAGCCTACTAAGTCAAAAGAGAGTATGACCCAATATAAGATCATGAATAGTGAAATACCTACTAGGATGTATGAGTATCCCATATGGGGTGTAATATGTGTAAAAATATTATGCAAGTGCTATCCCAAAGTGGGACCATGAGAAATATTTTGTACAACATTATGAAGAAAATGAGAAAAGGAGAATAAGCGACCAGAAGAATAGAAGAAGAATGGAAATAATCCCTAGGGGGGATCTGACTAGGTATCACAGTCCTAGTGAAAAGTGTAATGCATGTGAGATATGACCTAACTAGGTATCATTACATGCCATTATCGCAATATTTCCAAAATCTATATGAGCAAGTAGTCATGAGCAATCAACCATGCATTTATGATAGTCAGATGTGCAATAAGTTTTGTTTAGATGTCAAGAAACCATGCAAATATGACAAATAAGAATGCAATATGAGAAAGCAAGTGGATGCAAATAGAAAATGCAAATGCAATTGTATGAAAGTTTTTTTTTGTTAAGAATTGAAATCAATACAATACTTGAATGCACCATTCATATTATTAAAATAAATTAATATGCCATGAGGTGTCATATCGAATATATCCCTAAGGAGTGCATTTTCTCGATGATAAAAATCATGGAAAAGTTCTTCTAAGGCTATTATTTTGACATCCATAGCATGATAATCACTACATTTCCTAACAACACCATTTTGCTTAACATAAAAGACATTATACAAATATTCCTCATTCTTTAGCACAAAAGGAAAGTTATATTTAGAACAGACAGAGCCAACCATATTACAAGACATTATATTTGAAGGGAAAGAAAAATTAACACTTTTATTATCATCTATTGACAACTTTTGATATTCCATATATTATGCATAAGTCATAAGATGGTCATCATCCTCAAAAGGTAAAGGTTCATTTTTATTAGGTATGAAACCTATACCACATCTCCCATGCCAAATATCAACATCCAAGGGATCTTAAATATCCTTATGTTGTGGTCACAATCCTTTACTTTCATATCCCATACCGTACATGATCTTCTTAGGAAGGGGATAGTCATTAGTGAGATAACATTGAGCAAAAGAGCGCTCATTGAGATATGGGTTGCTACCATGAAGATTTTATTCAAAAGCCATACCTCCAAAGATAAAAGTACACGTGCTAATGTGTATAACATCACCCTTATTATGAGGTAAGGACATATTTCAAGGTGAAGGTGGTAGCTTGGCTAGATCCAAAAGAGGTTCTTGAAGAAATTGATTATCATGTTTCGAGGAGAAAGAATGAGTTCTATGTTCCTCACTCACCTTTATACTTTAAAAATATTAATAAATTTGAGATGAGGAACATGGGTAAGTGGTTGAATAAATATAAGGACACGAATAAGAATCGATTTAAGCTATCTCTATATTTGAACAAAATTCAAATGGTCGAGGATCACCCAGAATGGTTATAACTTGATTATTGAATTCAAATTTGAGACACTAATGAAAATTAGAATGGGTGACCCTCATAGCATGGATCCAAGGTCACCCAAGAAGAAGATTAAAATATGTTGGATAATTTACCACATAAAATGAAGTATCCAATATTCTCAGCCCTACCTTTAAGGGGAGAGATATGGCACCACAGGCCTCTTGGGACTCATTATTGAAAGCTTTAATAATGATATCAATTTTTGTTAAATTTTCCTCTTTTAATCCAAGTTTTTGAAAGAATTGATATGTACACAAATTGAGGGATGACCCGTTATCAATAAAAACCCGCTTCATAAGGGTATCCCCAATAAGTGTGGTGATGTAAAGTGATGAATCTCTATGTAACTTTGAGGAAGATTTATCATCATATAAGAATGAGACATGATGTATCCCAAAAGAACCTACAATGTCAACTATGGCATTAGGAGGGATGTCTAGAAGAATAGATTGTTGTTGTAAAAACTTCATAAAAACATTTCTATGATCAATAGAAGTATACAAAATTTATAACATTGATATCTTTGCTGGTGTACTAGCTAACTACTTCTAAAGATCGAATGAATCTTGTGACTATGGTCTCAATATTATAGGTGGAATATTTGTAATTGGATCTCTTCTCTGATTCTCTTTTTGAACTATACTGGGCTAAGATACTGAATTATGTCCTTGCTGCTATTGTTTATTCTCAACCTATTTCCTTGTAGTTACCCCAATCATACCAACCACATTGCTATGGTAGGGAATCATATTGATGAACCACTTTATTGTATTCTTGTTGCTCATGCTTAGGTAGAGGATCCTTGAATATCCCCATATATTTATTTTTTGTTGGAACTTATTGATTAGGAGTTTGACCACTCGTTGATTGGATATTTCCTAAATCAATGTGTCCTGCATCAATCAAATCTTGAACCACATGCTTCAATTTCTTACAAGTATTCATCCAATTTCCTTCTACTCTATGATAAGTGTAATATTGACATGCTTATACCAATGAGTTGTAGTATCTGGTTGCCTTACTGAAGGTAATTATAATACTTTAGTATCCAATAGTTTCTTTAAAATTGCTTCCATGGGGATACTAAGTCTTGTGAAGTTCCTTTGAGGAGGTTTATAAAGTATAACCTTTTGTAGGTTGTTAGTGACATTGTTAACAAGCCTACTATCACTATTACCTCCTATATACTTATTCATAGGTTGAGACTTAGTTGGATTATCTTATTTAACCTTGATTTATCCTCTTCTAATGAGATATTTTTTCACTTTTCTTGCTAATTCAATTGCTTGATCTAAATATGTGATAGTAGTAGTTTCTAGAGCATAAGATAATTGTTCTTGTAAATTACCAATGAATATATCAAGCATATCTTTCTAAGACATTGGTTCTCTTAACCGACCAACTAGACTTCTCCAACAGGCTAAAATTTTTGAGAAACTTTCTTCCTTACTTTACTTTAAATCATATAAATCTCTTATTGTTACTTCCTTTTCAATATAGGCACTAAAATTATGAACAAACATCTTTGCAGTCTTCTCAAAACTTTTCAAAGAATAGTTGGGCAACCGATAATACCATTCTAATGCCATTCCAACAAGACTCTTTGGAAATATTTTCAATAAGAGCATATCATCATGAATAAGATCATGATAAGCTATTTGGAATCCTCTCAAATTCCCTATTGGATTTTCAATCCTTTTATAGATTGGCAATACAGGCATAGAAAAATTCTTAGGATAAGGTCTAGCAACAACAATAGGATCCAACGACTAACTACACATTTCTTTATAGTTGTATGTAAACCCTGATGTTTGAATCATATCCATCCTTGAAATCAATTGATTTACAACACTTTTCAAATTATGCATTTTTGGATTACTATGTATGTTTCTCAAACTTCCCAAGGAAGGAATGTATGTATGTTGAAACCCTGATGTTGAATTTAAGCTTTGGATACCTTGGTTGTATGTGGAATTTCGAGGATAACTTACATTTGGTGGAACAAAGGCAATAGTGTTCATATTAGAGGATATATGAGGAAATTGAGAATAAGTTTTTGGGCCACCACTAGTTAGAGGGACTTGCAAATTCCATCCAATATTGGTGGTATTAGTAGTGGCACAAGTCACTTGGTTCTTAATTTGTTTTATGCAAGGATTAATATGTAGGAATATCATGATGAATCAAAAGAGATCTATTGGGAGGGGAAGGAGTAGTGTCCTCTTTTTCAAGGTGAGATTCTCATTTCACATATTCCAATAGTTCTTCCTTATGAGCTTTCATGAATTCCTAAATGTGATCAAATGATGAAAAGACATAACTCTCATTAGGTCTAGCAAAAGTATTAGGATTAGTTTTAGTTTCCATGTCTACATATTCTTGCTCTTTTGGATCTATATTAGGGTTTTTCCTATCAATCTGATCATCTTCCAAAGGAACATAAATTGTTTCCTTTGAATTCTAAGGAAATGCGCCATTAGAAGTAGTGAAAAACAAATAGGGGAAAATACTAACAAGAAAATTTTAATTAAATATTTTTCAAATAGAATTAATGATCTTGCTTAAATTTTGAAAGAAAAGGAGGTGTTCACATCGGGTTCACCAAATATGTAGATGGGGAAAACTGCCCTATCACATATAATTCCTAAATAAAAGGCCAGATCCGCAAGGAGGGAACCTTTCGTGGGATGAACCGCAGGTGTATGTTGTACTCTACACTCAGTTCTAGGGGAAGGGTTCACCAGGAACAGTTTTAGGACTCAATCCAAGTCCTTAGGATATTTAGGATAGTTTTATGTATTCATTTAAAATACAAACACCTAAGTTTGGCCTTTCTAGATCTAAGCTAGAAAAGATAAAGGATAATGCAAAAAATAAAATAATGTAGCTGAAAATAGAATGCAAGCATACAAGAGCTATCCTAGAATGATTATTTATTTTGGATGCTCACTAACCTAGGGTTTTATTTTGGAAAACCTTTAAAGAAAAAATATACAAGATAGATGCAAATAAATTTTACCTAGATGCAAAATAAATGCCTTTCACTTTCAAATGCCTAAGAATCAATAATTAAAATAAGTTTTCAACCAAGAAAATGAGTAGAGTACTTATCTAGACCGATGGTTGATTTAGTTTTTTTTTTCCTCTTGTTCAATGATATTAAGAATACCTATTTTTGCAAGATCACTCATGAAACACTGAAAAATAGAATTAGCATTAAGGGGCCTACTTAGGTTGTTGTGTAACAGATCTTGGAGGCACAAAAATCAAGGTCCCTAGGTCCTCTTATATGACCTCTTAATACAAAAGCAAAAATTGACATTTGGGGAATTAATCATAAAATAGAAATATAGTAGCAGAGAAAAAAAAACAAAGTGCAGTAGTATGATCTAGAAACAAAATGGAATGCAGTAGTGAAAGTAGAATCTAGAAATTACCCCTTGTGTACCCTAGGATAAAATCGTAACTCGCCTAGAGCGGGCATGATAACACATTAACAAAGTCATGCCCTACCTGGATGGGGTGCGATTTTGCTTCTGCATATGAATTTACCCTAATTAGGGTAGGCAAAGTTACACCTCACTAATTTTGTGTGCGATATCACTACAAATCAATGAAAAATAAAAAGTGAGTGCAGAAGATGAAATAAATACCAAAAATAAAGTAAGCAAACCCTAATGGACATCGCAGAATCAGGAAGAGAATATTGAAGTATCTGAGTGGGCACTTTATCTCTCTGAAATACACCATGGATCCATCAAGTCACACAATAAATCGGTCCAATCAATGCAAGAAAAGATCAATCCAAAATTTATACTTCGGGGGTTAGCTTGTAGCAGAGAAAACAAAGGAATAAGAATGAAATATCATAAATATTTTGAGCTTAGTCAATACTAAAAAATTCACACTAATATCGCACATCAAAATTTTGCATATTGCCTCTTCTTTGATTTAGCAAAAATGTCTTTCCTTTTATAGATGAAATTGGATACAAATGTGGGCAAAATAAACTCATAGCCAATGCCAAAACATGTTAGAGGATTTAAACCTAGGTCTAAGTGGGATCAAAAATAATAATAAAAAGTTAGGCTAAATAACGAAGTCATGCCCCATCTTGCCGAGGCACGATATTACTGGCGCGAAGTTGCACCTCGTAAAGATGGGACGCAATTTCACTAAAAGATAAACAAATTTAAAAAGGGAGTCAAAGAGGTCTTCCATTTCTCTTTTTAGGGGTTAAGGGTCTCTTAGGGACACTAAGGAATATTGCCCACTCAAAGTGGGTCAGTTTTTCGTTTCTACACTCATATCGTATAAGGTGACCTAGTGGAAGATAGATTGATGTAATTGTTGCAGTTAGAGGAACAAAGGGAGAAGGATTATGTACAATATCAAAAGCATCTAGGGAAAACTAAAGGTTGGTTTGATAGAAAGGCCACTTTCAAGAAATTCAAATTTGGAGATATGGTCCTAATATGGAATGAAAATAAAGCAAAACAAAGAAATCACCAAAAGTTTAACTTCTTTTGGGAAGGTCCTTTCAAAATAATCATTGAGAAACAACATAATTCTTTTCATATATAGTATGAATAGGGAACGATTATCTATTCCTGTCAATGGTTTCCATTTGAAACTCTATTTTCACTAAAATATTCATGCCCCTGTATTATATGTATCATATGTAATTTAATGTGTGATTTGTAGATGCTACGATATTGTGACATGTCTTAAAGTCATGCCGAATAGAAAGAAGGTGCACAATGTCATGATATGTCAATAGGTCACGGTAACAAAGAATAAAATATTTTGAAAATGGAAAACTAGGACGATGCCACAACACATCATCATGTTGCGATAAAATAGTTAAAACATATCCACATCAATAGGGCTTTGGTCATGCAGCAAGAAGGAAAAACTATTTTTGTATTTTAAAAGAGTAATATAAAATTTGATAAACATAAATGCCAAGTTGGTTGTGATTTTTCAAGTATGGTGGTGTACGAATTGAAGAAAAAATTTCATCTTAATTGATTCATCAAAATAAATGGCCAACCATTGCAATAATTGTATTTTTAATTCTTGTGGAAGCTCTATATACGATTGAGAAACCCTAGCAGCTCTTCACTTCACCAAAATTATTTTGCAGGGTTACCTTCTATTGCTAATAAAATATTCTCTCATACTAGTAAAGGATTTTTCAATGAGACAATGCTCAAAGAGGTAGAAGTACCATAATGACAGTTTTTCCTCAATCGTTGAGACTACAATATAGACTAAAGATGAAAAGAATGTAAGGTTTCAGGATAGAGATGTGAGAATTGTAGAGAATATAGTAATATTCAACGGTTCTAAATGGCTTAGGGTGGATGTCAAAGATAGGCTTCAATAGGTATTTCCCCATCAAGATTGAATTCATTCACCTTTCATTCCTTGTTTTCTTTCTATGTTTGTACCCAGTTCACCCATGCCTAAACTGGTGCATTCCATAGTCAAGTATTATGATTCTAAACACAAATTTATCTAAAATTCACAAGGAAGAACCATACTCACACTTAGCCCAAATTATTTCACAACTACTTTTACTACAATCTTATTTCCTACTCAAAAACCTAAATACTTCAATCTCACTCAACATGTGAAGTATTATGTCCCAAGTAGCTATAGAAGATATTTTGTAGATTTGAAACTAAAAACAATTCCGTTACCAAAAATTTACCAAAAATTTTGTAGAAGAAATTTACCAAAAACCCCCATTCCCATTACCAAATTCAAGAATCATGAACTCTTTTTAATGTTAGTGGTGATAGTGGGGTTGCCTTTGGATGAGGAGGTCCATTGTTGGAAAATTGCCATAGTCCAATGCATTTCAAACCCTAAGTTCTACAACACTTCTATTATGGACCAAAAAACTAGGTATCTTTTCTTCAATTGGTCTAATTTTTAGTGCCAACAAATCCATGAGCAATTTTCTAAATTGTAGAGGGGCTCCAAAATCTATTTTAGATATTGTTCCCACCTGGTCTGGTTCTTCTTCTAATTCATGGTACAAGAAATGCATTTTATAGCTATGGTATATAGAGATGAGAGAGGTAATCTATTACCAGTTTGTAAATGAACCACTGTGCTCACCACCTTTGAAACTTATTACAACATTAATAGGGATTTATTAGAACCTACCCTTAAAATCTTACATGGTAAAATAAGTAGGTTGTCCCCAAAGGCTATGAGTGTGTTACATAATACACATGTAGAGTAGGAAGACTGATTCATTCTAACAAAGGGCATAGATATTAGATTATATGGGTTCACTAGGAAGCCATTTTTACTCCCTCACTGTGTTACAAATCGATTATTCAAATATGGAGTACTGCAAATAGAATGGGTATATTAACTTCAAATATAGTATCGATAAAGGCAAGAGGGGAACTTGCACCTACCCAGTCAATTTTGAATATATAGAAATAATAAAAAAGGGTAAACTGAATAGGTTTTTCAAGCTATAAGGGATCTAGACCTACTAGAACTACCCCAAATATGGAGGTACGACCCCGATGATAAGTTTACAAAAACACTATCCATTATCTAGAACACTAAAACTTGAAATTTCTACAAAACATCTAGGGAGCATATAGAGTAGCAAAGAAATAATGGGAAAGAAGAAGATTTAGAATGGAATGTGGATCATATGTAGTTATTGCTCCTATTGCATGATTTCTATAAGTAGGTTGTAGATTATGATCCCAAAAATAACCTAACGCATGTCTTGGAAGAACCTAAATTCAATAGATATAGAAGAAGTACAAATGGATCAAGACCAAAATACATGCCTAGTGGGTCATGAGAGTTGAAGCTAACACAATCCCTTCAAGATCTAACCTCAAGATTAATTATGAATTTTCCCTCAATAATGATGAGAACTATAAGACCCAGGAACATACCATTGGAAACATGATTGATCTAAGTTTTTATCATACCTATAGAGAAGAACATATTGCAAAAGACACCATGGAAGAAGCAGATACAGGTAAAGAAAATGTGATCTTGCAAACTCAATAGCAAACTATCACAGTTCTCCTTCTACTGTTAAGAAAGGAAAAACAATTGTGTATACCCATATACATGAATAGTTAAAAAGGTATTCAAAGGCACTCACAATAATGTAGAAAATGGGATATATTGGAGAAGGCCTTGGGAAACATGACCAATGGATTATTGATCCCATTCAGGTGTAAAATAGGTCAAGACAGTTGGCTCTAGGAGCAAAACATTCAAAGGATAAAGGTTTTAAGTCAATTGCTCAAAATTTTGTATCCCATATTGGGACAACACCTTATCTAATTGACATAACACAGTCATAGGCTCAACATAAATATTTAGAGCATATTTTCATCCCCTTCCTCTTATAAGAATATCCAATGGGAAGAGAAGATATACAGTTGAGCAACATACACCCAAGAAAAGTAAGGAAGCTAAAATTTTAGAGGAATTAAATACCTTAGGATAAGAGGATAATACTAAAAAACCACCTCATCAAAAAGATGCAAGTTCCTTTAGGCAAGAAGATGAGTTTGAATAGCCACCACCCAAAGAAGTTGTACAAGGAGGACTACAACTGCCATCGATGTTAGGTATGATAAGTATTCCTTCCTCTCCTCCTTATTTTACTAATCCCCCAAAGAAATATCCTTCCCTTTATAGTGAAAAATATGTTCAATCTCCACAACATCCACCTTCACCACCACTATCTCCACCACCTACTTCATATTTCCTAGCTGAAATAGTTCATATTTCATCACTTCCATATAAAATGCCACCTCCTATTACCTCTGTAACCTCTGTAGTAGTGCCTATTACAACTCCCACATGTGTGGATTCCACTCTTGTAACAATTCAATTTTCCCTACTGCTCACTTTCCATTGTTGCAGTCTCTACCCACTTCTTCTGCTGAGAATCACCACACCACCTAAAAGCTTAAAAATTTTAAGAAAGGTACAAAAAATGCTTACAATTGGTGGAATACAACATTTCCCAATATTCTAAGGAATCTCCCTGTTCTAGGGATATGATTGTATTAGATACAACCACCCTCTAATGGACGAAAATGATAATCAAGCCCTTGGTGGATAAACCAAAGGAAGACATGACTATAGAAGACTACCAGGTTCAAGTAATAATAGAAGATATAATTCAAATACCAATGCATAATGAGTTGGTGATTGCGAAATCTCACATTGAAACCATCTCTTGCATGGAGATAAGTACAAGGAGAATTTTTTCATAGGATGCAGAGAATATCAAGGAGCTTGAGACAACACTGAGTGAAAAAAGAAACATTGAAAAGGAATTGAAAATGAGATAAAGAAATGGTAGGATAAGTTCCATGAAATAGCCAAGTACAAAAAGGAGGCTGAATATGCCAATAAGCAAAATTGATTTTTTGTTGAATAGGTCAAGAATATTCAATAGTAGATTCAGTATGAGAGATGCAAAGCCATAGGGTTCTCTAAGGAGAAGGGAAATCAAGTAAGAATAAAGATAACTGAGGATATTTTGGAAATGAGCCTAAAGGTACGACTTGTGCTACTATACATGGAGGAGATGAAGGAAGTCCTAGAGATCTTCCAAAATGAATTCAAGAATATTGAAATATTTAATTAGTCAAGATTGCCTGCAGCAACAGATATTCAAACCCTAGCTGAATGTAGATATGAACAAGTAGAAAATAGGGTCCCCAACAAAAAATGGTCCAATACCAAGATAGTGGCTAGAATATTTTTCAAGAGGCATAAAATCATGACCCAAGGTTGGAAACTCATCCAAGAGCTCAAGGCTGAATCCAAGGGGATATTGAAACATCTAAACCTAGTTAAAAGTGTGGATTCCTAGGATTCTAAGGTGAAAATTCTAGCATCTTAGGAGAAGAAGAGCTCAGAGCCACCCTAAAAGTAGCCATAGATGATGAGTTTGAAATAAATGAGTGGTCAAAACCTGTGCAATAGGAATATGTCTTAAAAAGTATGCAAGATAACACTTAGATCAAATTTTACCTGTACAAGCTGATTTTTAAGTCCAAAAGATTCTCCTATGATAAGGTCTCTATGCTGGAATTCATTTGTCAAAAATTCATAGAGTCATCAGACCCCGACCATGATACTTGAGAATAGGCTTGTAGAACCTACAATGATATTGTGAAGAGGCTACAAGACCAAGGTGCTGAGAATAGAACCCAAGTAGTCGAAGAAGTTGGAGAAGATATAGAGGGTGAAGATGGAAGATAAATTGAGAAAGATGTTGGAGGGGGTACAAATAAGGAGGAATATGAAGAAGAAAATGGAGGATCAGAAGGATAAAAATCCCTCGTTGATCAAAGGTCTGAGTAAAAGAACCATCCATTCAATTTTACCATTTATTGCATCCCTTTCAATCCTCATCATCCATTCATTCCCCTTACTTCAAATTTTCCTTTCATACATAACTCCCAACTTATCATTTCTTTTCAATTTTTCAAATATTCCATTCACCCAATGGATATGGTCCTAAGTTCTAAAAAAATTATAAGCAAAAAACCTTGAGAGACACCAATAATGTAGGTCAAAATGACTACATTAGGATAAACAAGGTGATAAGCCTCTAATTTTTTTTTAAGTTTAAAGGTTAGACACAAAACCGTGATAAATTTGAATGTCATTATCAAAGCAGCCTAAGGGATACCAAATCCACAACTAAGCTTAATGTTGCAACCTTTCTCGGTCTCATGGCTGCCAAGGCCTAAAAAATATCGAAGATAAAAAAGGGTCATGAAATTGTGATATGAGTCGGTGTCGTGGTTTCCAAGGATTGAAAAATATTGAAGGTAGAAAAGTATCACAAAATCATGACTTGTTTTCCTATCATGGCTACCAAGGCTTAAAAAATCTTGAAGGTATAAAAGTGTCACAAAATCATGACTTGTTTCCCTATCACGATCGTGAAAGATTAAGGAAGATCATGGTGAATAACTGACGTGGTATCGTGACTTGTCACCATATCATGGTCATGAAGGTAAAAAAGGCTCAAGGGTAGAAGAGTGTCATAAAATAATGACATAAGTCTTCATCACATTCATTGAGTTCCAATAGACTTGTTAGTTGAGAAGGATCGTGACATAATGATGTGCTCCTCTGTCATGACCAAAATAACTCTAAAAGTGCGTAAGCTGAAACAATGATGTGGCAATGTGATATGTCTCCCCATTGCGATTGTAAAGGTCCAAAAGGCTTCGAATTAGTAAGAGGGGCATGAAATCATGACATGTTCCTATATAACATTCATAAAGGCTAGAGAAGCCCAAAGATGAAAAAGAGGTGCAACATTTTGACATGTCTTTGTGTCATTGCCATCATAGGTTACATCAATAAAATATTTTACAAAGTTTTTTAGTCTGCTATAGTTGTTACAATATCGATGGTGATAGGTGTTTCCAAAGAAGAAAGGATGGACCAAATTTTAAGCTCATATACACTACTTGCTCATGTGCATAAATTATTTAATAGGTAGTTAGAAGTCGAGCACTTTGTTCTATTTTTTAATCGATAGTGCTACACAATGAATTTATTGGCCTAGTCACCTAGCATATTGTTGTAATGGCTTTGATAAAGCTATATATTTTTATTTTGAGTATCAAACCATAGACTTAACTAGTAAATATTTGGGATAGGTAAACCCAAATGACGTGGTTCATTTCCATTTGGATGGTAATGGGTCCTTAGTGTTGCAGGATCTCAAGTTAGGATCTCAGGTAGTAAAATATGGATTATTTTGGAAAGTGGGGAGAGGGGAGAAGGAACGATTTTGGACATATTCATCAGATAAATACCCACCTATCATTGTTGAATTTACTGAACTAAAACCAATAAAAATAGCCATGAAAACCAGGATTTGGGTCCAAATTGAAAGTTATTTCAACACTAGTCAACTAGGGGGTTATAAGTTTAAGCAGTTTAAGAAGTTGGATGAGTAGCCAATTTCAATACCTCTATATTTGACACCCATCATGACTAAAATCTTGGTAGAAATATTTCTCACAGATAGATATGAGGAGGATGATTATCTTGGGGCTATGGGAGCCTTGGTGTCTACATAGTTAAGAATGGATATGATAAGATCCTTCCAGACCCTTCTCCTCATACATATCAGGTTGAGGATTGGAGAAATATTTAACAGTCCAAGGGTTGGCTCAAAGGAAACTTTTTTTCTTGGCAATTTATGCATAATGGAATTATTACTTTTGATAATCTCAGATGTAGGGGAATCATTGGCTCATCTCAATGTGTTTTATTCTACAAGAGTGAGGAAACAACTGATCACTTGATGTTTGAGTGCCCATTCACATACCAGATCTGGGAGAGATGGTTTTTATATTATAAAATTTAAGCTAATGGTGATTTGAATCGGATTAATATTTGGGAAAGATGGAAGAGGGGTAGATTTAAATCTAAATCTATTTGTATTGTTTAGGATCTTAGATTAAACTTCATTTGGTGGCAAATATGGTTGGAGAGAAATGCCAAAAATTTTAGAGAAACCTTTTCTTCTTTAGATGGAGTTTGGTAGGTCATTTAGAGCAAAGTCACAAAAACTATGGTAGTCTATGCTAAAGAGGAAACTCAAGTTGTTATAGGAGCAATGGAGAAATAAGTTGAAGTGCAATAGGGGCAGGACATAGCTAGTTAGAAACCACCCCTAGAAGGATGGATTAAAATTAATACTGATGGAGCTGCAAAATGCAATCTAGGTAGAGTTGGAATTAGAGTGGTTTATCATAATCATGTTGGAGCAGTGCTCTATTGGAAACTGCAAGGCTTGGTAAGATCCACAAATAGTGAAGCAAAAGCCTTAGCTATCAAATCTACTTCTATTTGGGTAGTAAAACAAGGTTACAAGAGGATAATCCTAAAATAAAATTTTGAAATAATGGTTGGAGCTCTAGATTGCATGAGGAACTTTTCTTTAAATACATGGAGGTTGAGGATTCTTGTCACTCAAATTAAGGAATTATAGAGGGAATTAGATGATGTGATTACAATTTATGTCAGTATAGATCTAAATAAAGTGGTAAAATTCTTGGCTAAGATGGGCACTGAGAATGAGGTAGGGGTTCAGTGGCATAGTGATATGGCTATTGAGGATGAGATGATTAGGTAGGTTGGTGAGCAAATCTAATGTTTAGCTAATTTGGACAGCCAATCCAAAAATATGGTTTAGGATATTTGTGCTCCAATATAGATATTCTTTTATAGTTGTAAATAGGTGAACAACCATTGTAGAATTATGGTTTAAGATATTTGGATCCAATGTAAATGTTCTTTTACTATTGTAAATATGTGCTCTTTGGTTAAGGCTGGGAGAAGTCTCATCCCAACTTGTAAATTATCTTTGTTTTAATACAAGTTTTTTCAAATTATTTTTCAAAAAAATATCAAACCATAGAGGTATTATAAATAAGAGTGACAACCTCTTGTGAAAGGTTCAACTCTTCGGCATTTACAATTTTCATGTGTAAAGACTTTTGAAAGGAGAAATACAAAGGAACTCTTTGTTTGACCTCTGGTTCATCCTCTTGCAGAAAATATATGTATGAATGGATGAATGTTTCTACTTAGCTAGATGAATGTGCATGACATAAATTCTACTCTTTGGATTCTTGTGCATCTTTATTCTCTGGTTTTGGAACTTATAAGATCATTCTACATGAGATAAAAATTGGTTGATATGTTAGGATGTTTTAATGGTTATTTAATTTCATGAACTTTATAAAATTCTTATCAAATTAGTAACATCTTGAGTTCTAGATTCAACTACATTTATTCTCTTTTAGTACTTTTTTCCTCCTCCCATCATAGTTTTAGCTAGTTAGAACCTTTCATGATCCAAGCTTCTCTATAAATTAGCCCAGTTAAGCTTTGCAGCTTACCCAATCATTCAATATTGACCAAGTCTTAGGTGCAATAATAAACTATAGGTAGATTTTAAACTAAAATATTACCAACAAAGTCTCAAATTAGAATATGGTAAAAGGGTGCAACCTCATCCCTTCCAATTTGGCAACCTGGTCCTTAAAGAGAACCACAAGAATATTAACACCAAAATTGAGATCAAAAAATATTTGAACCCAATTAGCTAGGACCATTTATAATAACCACCAAGTTTAGATTTGGAGCCTACTATTTAGCCACACTTGATAGGAAATAACTAAAGGTACAATAAACAAAATGCGTTTAAAATGACACTAAATCTAAATACACACTAATTTATTATTTCATTTAATTATTAGTCATTGATTTGCTTGCATGAATTACTGCTTACATAACTATATGTTTTCATACTTTCCAAATGCACATTATTGGATTACCTAATTTCATATCAGCCCAAGGGCCTACAATGATTCAAATAATTATCCTAACCAAGAATAGATCATTTTGTATTGCATATACACTAGGTAGCTAATGCTAGCAATATTCCCTAATCTTACACTATATGCTTGTTATCACTTGCTTGCATACTTACTTGCTTGCTTGATCATTTAATCGCTTAATTGCTTGAGTTTATTGTTACATATAAAATAATTAACCTATAGTTATTTAAATTATGATATATAATTATGTGTATAATTATTGATCATGGTGGTGAGTATTGTTCAAGGCTATTTGCATAGTTTTGTGATAATAATAGAATCAAGAGGTAACCAACAACTGCCTATACTCCTCAAACAAATGAGGTGGCTAAGAGAAAGAACTAGACTATGGTTGAGATGATGAAAAGCATGCTTCAAACTAAGGGTTTGAGAAATTATTTTTGGGCTGATGTGATTATGATAATCGTAAACATTATTAATAGGAATCACACAAGTGCTCTGGATAATATGACTTATTATGAAACTTGGTATGAGAAGAAACATAATGTTAATCCTTTTTAATTTTTTGTTGTTTAACTTATTTTTATGTTACTAATGAGAAAAGTAAGAAGCTTGATCCAAAAATGAGCATTGCATTTTTGTTATATATTTAAAAAATAGCAAATCTTATAGGCTCTACAATCCAAAGACTAATAAAGTGATGGTTTTTAGAGATGTGATTTATCATCAAAAAATCCAAGATGTCATGACCATCAATTATTAATGGTAGTGTTGTTGGTGAACAACCCACTAGTGTTCCTATTCCTCCATTAAGTTTGCTAAGTTGTCTTTCAAGAAGTTCTTCAAGTAGTTGTAGGTAGAGTTCATCAAGTAATTTATCACTTGATATTGAATTTTTGATAAATAAGAAGGGGAACATAACCATTCAAGCTCACCCATGAAGTCAAATTCTTTAGAGCAATTTTGAAAGGAAACTTACAAGAGGTCAACCTCAAGAAGTTGATCAAGTTATTTCAATATTGAAGAGTCTAAAAATTTATGGAGGCGAGGAATAATATCCTAAATATGATTTATTTTATTATACTTTTATGTATCAATCCAAGTTTGAACCTTCTTGTTTTGAATATGCTTGTACTAATTCTATATGGGTACAAGTAATTCAGGAAGAGATCATTTACATTAAAAATAATGATACATGGGAGCTTATGGGACTTCCTAATGGTAAGAAATATATGGATTCCAAGTGGGTTTATAAGACCAAGTATAATAGTGATGGCAATATTGAAAGAGACAACATTATATTTGTTTCTAAAGGATTCACACAAAAGGTATGAAATTGATTATGAATAAATTTTTGCACCTATTGTAAGGCAAGAAATAATCAAAACTTCCATTGCTATGGTGGTCCAAAAGAGATGGAGTTTTCATCACTTAGAGTTGTCTTGTACAAGGATGATGAGGGTAAGAAAGTAAATATGATAGGTTATACGAACATTGTGGGAAGTTTGATGTTTCTCACTAACAATAGATCAGACATTACTTATGTTGTTTCTCTTGTTTCAATGTGCATGCAATATCAAATTTATCTGAAGGATTACAATAAAATGTTAAGGTATGTGAAAGGTACTCTTATGTTTTGCATTCATTATTATGAAACTATGGAGATGAATCTTGTTGGTTTTAGTGATTCTAATTAGGAAAATAGCTTAAATGATAGGAAGTATACTTGTAGCAATTATTTTCTTCTTGGTTTTGGTTTGATCACATGGAGCTCAAAGAGGTAAGGAGCAATTTCTCTTTCCTCCATAGAATATGAGTTTATTGCATTCATTATATAGTGCACAAGTCTTATAGATTAAGAAGGTATTGGAGGAGATTGATGAGAAGTAATGTCATTCTATAATAATTTTTGTGATAATATGGGTACAATTTAATTAGAAAATAATTCAATCCATCATAGTAAGTTTAAACACTTTGATTTGATGTATAACTCTATCAAGGATATGGTACAAAAAAAAATAATAGAGTTGAAGTATTGTAGCACTCATGAGCATCTTGTTTATGTATTCATAAAAGGAGTTGCCAAAGCTCGGTTCATAAAACTTAAGGACAATATTGTGAGACATATCAACATCAATGGGAAGAATTTTGGAAATGTGATGTTGAGAAAAACCAAGTTATGCATATTAGTGGAAAAATATCAATTTAGTCATTCACTTCAAGATGATAATTATAATTATGCATATTTTAATTTTTGCCAGTTACGTAGTAGAATTTATAACTAAAGGAAATTTAAAATTATAGCTATGCATATTCACCCAAAAAAAAAGATTGTAATGAATGTAGCATAAGTGTGTGTAAAAGTAAACAATTTTCCTTCATTAAAAAATAAATCTAGTTGTATAAAATTTAAAGTAAACAATTTTCTTAACTAATAGATCATGTTATTTTATATTTAAATATATTTTTAAATATTGATCTTCACATTTTTATTTTTCCATCTATATTTCCATGTTGCAATTGCTTTTTTTTTTCAACAAGTATAAGCATATTTGTGAGAGCAATCAGACATATACCCATCTAGATGATGGGACACTTCTTGATGTTCACCATATGCATTTTTGCATCTTCATATGATTTTCAAAATGCATCCATTCTTTTCCATATGCTTATTGTTGTATATATATATATTCATATGATTTTCAAAATGCATCCATTCTTTTCCATATGCTTATTGTTGTATATATATATATATATATATATATATATATATATATATATATATATATATATATATATATATATATATATATAATTTTACATTTAATTTTAATTAATATATATTACTTTTTTTTTGTAATATTAAGAGAGAGGGTTTAAAGGGAAAACCCACAACCTTACATAACAACTCCCAAAGGGAGAGAAAAATGAACCCAACCTAACAAACCATCTCCAAAAGGAGACTAACAGCCGACCACCCGAAGGGGAAGCCGCCAACAACACCATCCAAGAACAAACAACAATTACAACCATTACTTTTAAGTATAATGTTCAATTTTATTTATTTATTTATTTTTAAGTAAATTTTGAAAGGGTTACCCTTTTGGTTTTACATTTATTTAGTCACATTGAGCTATTTGGTGTTGTTGAGATTTGTACCTTAGTGTGGGTTACATTAACTATTTGTTCCAACCATTGAACCAAGGACCCATTGGTAACATTAAAACATTATAAATTGACTTTTAGAATTAAATTATATTATATAAATTTAAAAAAACTATTTTCAATTTTAATTATTAAATTTTTAAATTGATAATTTATAATTTAGAGTTGTTAGAAGATTTAATAAACTTAGGATTTTGTAATATGAAAATACATAAAAATAAAAGGTTTTAAAAAGGAATTAAAATCTTCTCAAATAATAAGTTCATTTCTTAATTTTTTTATTAGATATGCACATCAAGTGATTAATGTAAACAATAAAATAGACAAACTCATGTTAAATAAAAACACAAGTTTTAATGGTTATTTATTGGTTACATAGTATTTTCTGCATTAGAATTATATAGTATATAAAAACATGTCAATTCAAAAGTCAATAATTGTTTTACTTTTAGCTAATTTCATTGTAGTGCTCATTTGATAAACAATGACTTCCAAAGTGTTGAGGCTTGATATATTATCTCACTTGCAACTTACATGAACACAAAGGTAGGATGATCAAGTTAGACTCTTTATTGAAATCTAAAAACATTCAAAGCTTTAGCATTATGTAATACCGTTTGAGTAAAATACGAATCATCACCAACCCAAAAAACATAATCTATATGGTTGGGTATTTGTAGCAAGTAAATATTATTTGTATTTGGTTTGGGTAGTATTATTTATGTTGGCAATTTTGGGTTTGAGATCCTAGCTCCTTGTCTATGAGTTGTCATTGATGTCAAAAGGAAATGGCATTAATGTTAAGAGGATGTGTTGGCTTCAAAGGTGAAATATTCCAATAGAATATTTTTAAGAGAATCCGGAGAGATTCCATTGGATAAGGTTTTTTGGATAGGGTTTTTATTAAAACCAAGTTAAATAGTTTTTATTAAAACCAATGGAGGTTCTCTTTATTATTTAATTATTATTTAAAACCCTTCAAGGTTTTAATTAATTAATTAAGGGAGAAATTTTTTTAATTTATTACAAATATTTAAAGGTTTTTAAACCTTTTTTATTCTTAATTTATTAAAATTAATTAAGGGTTTTTAAACCCTTTAGAAAGCAATTTCGATTAAATTCAAAATTACGTTTCTCTGTCGCCGACGTGTTCTAAAGTCCACGATTGGACTATAAATATGGGAAGGATCCTAAGGTTTAACTCCTCTTGAAAATTTTGAATGCATTAATTTTTGGCTGCGATCAATGCTCTGTTGACGTCGCGGAAGAAGAGAGCTCGCGTTTGAAAAACTTACGAAGTGCTTTTTTGTTGAAGTGGTAGGAAGTCTATCTTAGACTTCGTTAGCCCCTTGTGGGCTAGTGGCAGCATAGGTTGCGTTTGGTATTTGCGTAGGCGGAGGTCTGCGTTTCGATTCCCGTGGAGGGAGCTGTGCATGGATTAAGTCACGTTTTTGTTAAAACGTATTTTGTGCCGCATTTTTCGGATTCGTCAAAGGCAGCCATTCCACAATTTTTGGATTCGTCAAGGGCAGCCATTCCGCGATTTTCGGATTCTTCAAGGGCAGCCATTCTAAGGTGTGATTAATTTCTTGATATAATTTTTGGCTTTGTTTAGCATTGTTTAAAAGACATAGGAGAAATAAGGGGATATTTCTTTGGTTGTATTTTTGAGATTAGTCTTTTGCTATGCTAAAGTTTAAAATGGAGATATAAGGTGTAAGTTTTGGTTGTGTTTTTGGCTTCTTTGGTGGTTGTTTTCAAAAGAAGAGAAGCTAAAAGGTGTATTAAGGAAAGTTTTTATATGCTCATTTTTCTTGGTTCTAACCCTAACTTGGTTGAAAGTTTGAGGGTTGTGTGTGGTGACAGCTTTAAGGGTCAAGTTTCTTCTACTCCAATAAGGTATGGGCACATTCTTCTTATGAGTATGATTGGTGTATGTTTTCTGAAATAAGGTTGGAGTGAAAAGGTTTTCAACTAGGTTTTCTTTGATTGGGTGTAAATCCTTTTTTCTCGGTTTGTTGAAGACTACTTATGCATTGTTATCCTTAAGGAGAGTTTTTGATGAATGCATAATTTCTGGTTTGAGATAGTGGAAGCTTTGTGCACTAGGGTTTGTATTTGTGAGTCAAGCTACTTGCATTGAGTTGGTGGAACCCTTGGTTGGTTGTTTTGAGTTTAATGGTTGAGTTGCTTCCATAGAGGTTTTTTGATCAAGTTATTGCTTTACTTGATTCATGATATTGGGCTTACTCCATTGAGTTGATTTGAGCAAGTTATTCTTTGCATTTGGTGATATTGTGTTGGTGGTCGTTTTGTTCAAATATCTTTGGAGGGAAAAGGATTTCTACTTGTTTCCTTTTCTTGTGATGATTGGTTGAATGCTTCAAGGTTAATTTTGAGTTGAATGATGTTGGTTAAACCTTGTCTATAAGCATTGTTGTTAAAGCCCTAATTGGTTGAGAAAATATATTGGTTGTGGAAAGAACATGAGTAGCATTGTTATATGATATATTGCATGTTTGGCAATTGTTGGGTTGTGTTTCATGTTCTTGAGAAAAGCATACTACATCTATCTTATTATTTTGAGATTGAGATTGAGTTGAGATTGATATTGGGAGTCAAGTATAGATCATATTGAGTCTCTAAAAATTCTCTTTATGTTTCTATGAGATTTGAGATTGAGTTGAAGATTGATATTGAGAGTTAAATATAGAACATATTGAGTCTCTAACAATTCTCTTTATGTTTCTATGAGATTTGATATTGAGATTGGGAGTTAAGTATAGAACATATTGAGTCTCTAACAATTCTCTTTATGCTTCTATGAGGTTGATGAATCACATTGGGTCTCTAACAATTCTCTTTGTGGGTTCATGCTAAGCAAGTTTTTTTTCTTGGTGAACTTGTGAGCTGTTGTGGACAGGTTCTGTTGGGGACTTGTGAGCAGGTTTTGAATAGGTTTCATTGGGGACTTGTGAGAAGGTTTTGGACAGGTTCCAGTTGGGACTTGTGAGCAGATTTGTACAGGTCCTAGCAAAGGACTTGTGAGCTAAGTTTTTGATAGTTCTATCAGAGAACTTGAGGATAGAGGTGCATTGGTTCTTTGAGAAGAACCTGAGGATAGATTTGGCAAGTCTTTGAGAAGGCTTGTGTGCAGAGGATTGATTTGTTCAAGATTTGGACAGATCTGAAAAATAGAGGAAGACTTGTACTAAATCGACTGACTATGTTTGGTACAAGTTTTTGAGCTGCTATGGATGTGATCATAGAAGGCAGAGGTCTCTTAGGCTAAGCATTGAGGACAGGAGGTCTTCGGTGGAAAGGAGTTCCACATGCTGGCAAGAGGTAGAGATAGTTGATCTTCTGAGGGATCATATCCAGAGCAGAGGGGAAGGTATCTCCTTTGAGCAGAGGCTCATAAATTTAGATTGGGGAAAGGTTTCTCCTTTGGGCAGAGGCTCATAAATTTAGATTGGGGGAAGGTTTCTCCTTTGGGCAGAGGCTCATAAATTCAGATTGGGGGAAGGTATCTCCTTTGAGCAGAGGCTCATAAATTCAGATTGGGGGAAGGTATCTCCTTTGATCCGAGGCTCATAAACATTGTAATTGGGAAGGTTTCCCAAAGAACTTTGAGATAACTTTTAGAGAAAAGTTTTGTGGACGTAGCCCAACCATTCTAGGTGAACCACGTTAAAATTGGTGTCACTTTGTGGATGATTTTGTGCATTGCTTTGATATTGCTTTGGGTATATTGCTTTACTGTTTTGAAGTATAAAGGAAAAAGTAAAAAGAGGTCTTATACTGTTCAACCCCCCTTCTTAGTATAAACTTGTGTTCTTCAATTTAATGTACTTGGTAACTAGTGGGATAGTTGGAGGAAGTACATATTAAATGTATTTGTCTTGTATAGCGAGTTTTATGAAAGAAACATGTAATTATTTATTGATTATCTTGCTTAGTTGGTATTAAATGTTGGTGATTAAATATTTATAACATGCAACCTTATACATATTGTCTTGAGACCATGGTTTTATCAACTAGTAGTTTTATTTATCCATGGTTTTGATATGTAAATGCCATTATAAAAAAAATATGTATTTGTTAAGCAAGATAAATGTAGATATGTAAACATATGTAATAAATGCTATATAAGTCTAATAATTATGTGAAGGATAATTTTTGTATAAATATAATTCAATATTTGTCCTTAGATCCCATGCAATAACTAAAATAAATTATTTTTTATCATGGTCATTAAAGGAGTTGGTTTTTTCTATAGTTTTGTATGATACGATGGTAATAGACCGTGAGCCCCAAAAACCCATGAAGTTCATTGAGAGTTTGTGTTTTAGATAAATTTTTGATAGCTTCCATTTTCTTAGGTTCAACCTTGGTTCCCTCTTGAGAAACAATATGCCTCAAGTATTCAACCTCTTGCATGCCAAAGGACCATTTGGATCATTTGAAAAATAACTTATGGTCCCACAATAATATCAAATTTTGATCCAGATGTTCTAAGTGTTGAACCCAAGTGATATCATATATGAGAATATCATAAATAAAAAAAACAAAATAAGCTTACAAACAAATGGATGGAAGCCATTATTCATGAGATTCTAAAATTTTTATGATGAATTTGTTAAGACCAAATGGCATGTCCAAAAAATCATAATGACCCTCATGATTTTGAAATGATTTTTTGAGGATATATTCCTCCTTAATACTTATCTAATGATAGCCCGAGCATAGATATAACTTGGAGAAAATAATTTTGCCATGTAACTCATCCAACAATTCATCGATCAAAAAGGTAAGAAATTTATCCTTAATGATGAACTTATTGAGATCCCAAATATCTATACAAAACTACCATGATCCATATTTATTTCTAACCAACAATATTAGAGAAGAAAAATTATTGTTACTAGATTGAATTATCCCTACTTTTAGTAATTATTGTACCAACTTGTCAATTTATAACTTTAGTGCATAGGAGTATTGGCAGGATTGATGTTAGGTGGAAAGCTACTTGGTACCAATGGTATTGCATGATCATGGGAATGATGTGGAGGTAATTCTATCAGTTTCACAAAAATTACATTATGCTTAGTCAAAATAAGTTGCAAATCATCTTAAGAATTATCTACTTCTAATTTCATGATTGAATTGTAAATATTTGAGCTACTATCCCACGTGGATATTTTTTTAATAAATTATTCATATGGATTGAAATAATAACCTAAAAATATCCTACTAGTGAACCATGAAGAGTGTAAGAATTTCCATTCTATAAGAACTACATCCATAATTTGGCAAATTTTCAGGCTATTGTTCCCAAGGTACCTAGTCATTCTGCTCCTAACACAACATCACATCCTCCAAGTTGAAGAGAAAAAATATTAGTTTTGAGTTCATAGTCCCTTATCTTCAACTTAATATTGTGATATTTACCTTTACAAGATGTTCCTATATTTTCCACCATTAATTTAAAGGAGTTGCAAGCATGTATGTAAAATTTTGCTTGCTTGGCTACTTGGGGATCAATAAAAGTATGCATACTACCTTAATCAATGAGAATTGTAATACACTGCACTTTGAAGAATCCTACTACCTTCATCATTTGAGGGGATAATATTCCTACAATTTCATGGACATATATATTTGGCTATGGTTCTTCCTATGTTTCACCATCATCCTGGGGTTGTTCCTCTCATGGTTCTACTTTAGTAGGTATTTCATTATCTATTGATTCATCCATATCCAACAAAAATGAATTCTTCTATATGAATTTATACCCTAGTGAATATGTATTATCATAATTATAACACAAGCCTTGTCCTCAATGAGCATCCATTTCCTCTATAGTCAATCTCTTGACTAGGGTAGATATATTGATAGTATTCAACGTGAACTTGGATGGAAATTTAGGTTTGACCTATGGAAATTTAGATGATTTCCTCTAGGTAGGAAAATTTTCCTTTGCTAGTCTATCCAATCCCATGAATTTCATCATAAATTTTGGTTTGAACATTTTTAGTTCTACCTTAATATCATTTTTAATCCCACTAATAAAACAACTCTAAAAAATTCTTCACTCAAACCTTTTGTCTTATTAGCCAATTATCAAACTCGGTTTGATAGTCCCGAATAATAAAATTTTGTCTTAATTTTATTAAGGCTTCTATAATATCATCATATTCACTATAGCCAAAATGAGTGAGCAATTAGGACTCAAAATCTTCCCAAGAAAGGTCAGAATTTGTGTTCTATAACCATTGATATCATTGTAGGGCCTCATATTCAAATTTAAAAGATCCCATGGTGACCCACACATATCAGGGAACATTATGAAGTTTGAAGAATGGATTAGTCTAACACAACCAACCATCAAGTTCCTTTCCTTTAAGTTGAGGAAAATCTAATTTGAGCATCTTAAATGAGGTATATATGTCATATAGAGTATGATGGGGTTCTTTATCCTTATTGACTAAACTACTACTCAGTCCTTCAATGTTAAGAAGCTTAAATACCTTTGAGGATTCCTTTAGTTGCTCTTAAACCTTTATAATTTTTCTTTAATTATTGATTTAGATTTGATATGATTAGTTTTCATAACCTACATGTGATCTTTCATATTTGAAACTTTTTGTCCAATATGGGATATTTGACTTTGTAGGTTACTAAGTGTGTGATTCAATTGCTTCATATATTGGATTTATTTTAAATTCATTTCTCCTCTAGTCACTCCATCCATATATATGTGATTTGGACCACTCCCAATGACTTACTAAAAATAGAAGTGTTGTTTTAGGAGTTACTATTTTAGTATTGGGCCAAAAAATATATTTGGGTGATATATATCAAAATTATTAGCCCAAAAAGATTATTGCAATGGGTTAGGTCTCACAATAACTTTTTTTGATATCCTAAAAAAAAGTGCATGGAGGCTATATACCAAATTTATCAGGTTGACGATATGATCACGATGAGCTATGTCCCACAACAACACTTTTAGGTACCCTAGACCTTTTTTCTAGGAAAGTACTATATTCTAGTATCCAATTTTCTCTTTGAGTTTTGCTTCACTCAAAAAAAATTACTTTTGTTTGAAAAACCTTTAGCAGGCTCTACAATATCCATTACTGATAACTTTTCTATTTTATTCCAATATTGATAATTATTGTATTTGATTATATCTTAACTGTTACTAAATTTGTAACCGGTAACTACATGGCTAACTTTATTTGGACTATTCTGATTAATACCTGTATTTTAATGATAACCACATGACTAGACTCTGTCTAGACTATTACCAATTGATATTAATTGTTACTGATAGATCCTATCATTTCTGTTATTCTCACCATTATTTTTTTGTCATCTATTTTTGCTAAATCAATTTTGTGATAGTGTAGTCTCCTCAATATGCTAATTTTTTTGGTAGGATTTTTGACATTAATAATAATTAGAAATAGGAAACTCTAATCCAAGGCATATGTAATACCCATAGCCCTTTTTTATACCATAGAGATGAATGATAATCCATGGATAAATATTTTAGGCCACTACATAAGGAGGATTCCATGTATACTCTTTAGTATAATAATTGTATCTTTGGTAGCATGAGAGGGTTATCTTCCTGAGTGTTGTGCTCGATGCACTATGGAAAATACATAATTTAAAATATTCATAGGGATAAAGGTTTCTCCTAATCTTGAGGGGGTATCTTGATATACCCAAAGATATATGGGAGCTCAATTTCATATATGGGTATTATATGAGGCCTAGGTATTGGAGCCTGATTGTTCCTCACTTCACTAGATGCTTTATGGAAAATATAGCTTATCCAATAATGATAATTCCTCTATGATATTTTAAAAACCCCAGCACAAAGTTTCTAACCTATTAAAATAAAGAAAAGGTAAAAAATGGCTTAATATTTTTTATTTTTTTCTTTAGAATAGACTAAACAAGAAAAAAAAAAACATAAAATTTATACCTAATAAGTGAAAATTTTAGAACATGAACAGTGTGTACTACAACAAAATGTGATCCTAGAAAGTTCCACGATACCATTTGTCACTAACCTTACAATAAAATAAAAACACATCCACACAATATTACAATAATAACATGAAATGAAACTTGAAATTAACAATATTGCAATATCAAATGGAAAATAGCATGTTATATTGCTAAAATGAGAACACAATATAGAATAGTAGGCCTCTTCAAAGGGAAAACCTCCTTATAAATAGATATTTGATAAAAACAAATATGAGAGATACCATCATCTATGCCCCCTTATCTTTTTAAAGACTCTTTGTAAACCTAACTAAAACACTCAAGGATTTCCTTCACATGCAATTGGCCACCAAAGCTAGAATATTCTACCAAACAAAAGAATTACATTATTTATAATGTTTACATAAAATGGCCCCACTTATCTAGGCATCTCAAATGCCACATACATAAGATAAAATATTGTTAAGATGGGATTCCCATGTCAGGGATGGGATAATTATAAAATAAGGTTAGAATAGGGTTCTAACATAAGGTTGAGTTCCAACTAGGTGCTCCTAGACCTTAGTAAGCATTATAACCCGTTGTTTCTAAGCCATTTCTATCCTACTATTCACTACTATTTTAAACTACATGCCTATGAAATATGCATACATTGTGTTTAGCAAGTCAATCAAAGACTTTTAGGAATGGTTGGCTTCTATGAGCCCAAGAAAACTATCCAAATTGAATGAGAAATGTAAAGTTTTTGTTAATAAGTAATTTGCTTGGTCTTTTGAGTGATTTGGTTTAAGTAGAAATCCAAGCAAAAAATGTATGTATTTTTTGTCAAAGTACCTTCTAACTAGTGAATCACAAGCTATACTAAGTGATTCACTCCTTACATTCAAAAAAATTTCTCATAAGTCAAATTATTACTAACTTCTAGCTAGTAAATTGGTCAATCCTATCAAGCAAACACTCCATTCATCAAGTGAATCATTTCCTACTCTAGACTTGACAAATTTTATCCACTTCTTAAAATTAACTCCTATCCATTCAATTCACCTTGGATTCCACTTTGGTCCCTTATAGTCCCTCCATTCTAGAAGCCAACCCTATACACCCACCTACCACCACTATAACATCTCCTATTTCCACCCCAACAACACACATCTAGATCAAGGTACCAACCTCAGGTGAAAGTTCATCAAAGGGGGAATGGAATATAAAATACAAGAAGAAGAATCTTGTTACCCCACCCATAAGTCCTTAGGAGATATTAAATGAACCTTATAGAAGAGTCGAGAAAGGAAATTTTATACATTCCTCAACAAAGACCAAGTTTGAGAATTAACCCTTGGAAGATAATCTAGCTATGGGCATTTGCACTAGAAATGAACTTGGTGCCCTAGGTTTGGAACTTTCCTGAGTTAGTACTAAGTAGATACTTGTGGAAAAATACATGACTATGATGAGATGAGCATAAGGTCATTATAGTGGGAAGAGAAGTCCTACATTTGAGAAGATAATATTAAAAGGATTATTAATACAATATATGATGCTACAATGTGAGCCACTTCTAACCCAAAAATACAAAAAGGCTACTATTACTAGTTTAACTAGAATTACTAGGGGAAATTTTTCATATTATATCTAAAGGATCTAAAAAATGTTGTTGAATTCAGCATCCTGCTACAGTTGGAGATATTCAAATATGATGTCTAGATGATATTATCAAAGATAGCAATAGTCCTCAGATAAAAGAGTAATGCCTAGATTAATGCAAAGCATATTGCCCTTTTTCATGTAGTGGAAAAAAATTTGGACCATTTCCAAATGATTGATTGTGCATGATACATAGTTGATCAAATGAACAAAAAATTGATAGATTTTAAGGATGGTAAGAAATTTACCTATACATCACAACTAGTAGACTTGATATTGTATTAGAAGTAATGTGTTATAAATAGAGTCTATTCCATAATTTGGGTTATGTAAATGTATCTTCCAAGGTACATACTTAGGGAATAATATTACTTTAGGGGGAAGTTATTTAGTTACTTCATGCAATGTAATAAATGCACAAGTGTCAATGTGCAAGTTGTATATGTGCAAGTTGTCCCTCAAGGAACCTATCTTCCTATATTAGAAAGACCTCATTGTTAGATAGATATGAGAAGGGGAACATAGATAGATAGAGTTGGTTATATCATAGTAGTAGGTAGTAGTGCAATGTTGTGTAGATCACCATATATTGATGATGGGTGCAATGTAGTTCAGTAGCTTCATTAATAGAGTGTTAATTTCCTCCATAGCTACATTGTATTTATTTATGTTATTTCTATTCATAGCATACTTCAGTCATCTTGTAGATTTACTTTCTTTTATATTATTTTGCATCTTGTGATTATTGTCTCTCATTGCTCGTTACATCAAAATCTAACATAATGGTTCTCTTTCCTACAACTAAACTAGATAGGTCCAAAAAAAAAACTATTCCTATCGTGTATTGCACATAAATTCCATGCTGAGAATTAGGAAAGACATCATAGCACTTATATGATGCAATATACTATTCGATAACAATGAAACTAAAAGGTAAAATTACGAAGAATCATATAGGAGGTTTGAACCTATTAAAGTTTGAAGAATGGTAAATTGGGTAGTTCTACTTTGGGAAGCATAGGTCCTTCATCCACCTATTTGGCTTCATCCATGCCCTTTGATTCACCTAAATACATACCAAATTACTTGTTTAACCTAGAATATGTAAAACTAGATTATGTGGACTAAAATTATGTCAAGGGATAGAAAAAATGATCTTTTGTCACCTCAAATATAAAATAATATAGATTAGCCAAAGCTATGATAATTCCACCAAACCATCAAGGAATAAATAAGAAGCATGGGACTCTATCAATTGAGGAATATTTGATCATACAATCTAGATGGGTAATTCCCAATGTATCTTGAGGGCAAAGGTATAAAGTATAAAATGAGAAAATTCTTTTAAAAACATGGCCCAATCCATTTTGGGGAGAAGGAAGGGTATAAAAAAAATATTTAATAATGGTAAGATGAATCATATGTTGGAAATATGAGCAAGATTTTTTGTCATTGATGTCAAATGAATACTAAGCAAATATCAAAAGAATGTTAAGAAAATAGTTCATGGTTGATTTTCTAAGAGGTAAGGATATAATATTTAATTTAAATATTATATGCCTAGAGACCCCAAAAGCTGAAGCATCAAAAGAGAAGCAAGAAGGATAACAATATTATAATATTTGGTAAAATAAAAGGGTTGAAAAGATATCTTCGTTCCATGGTGGTTGAAAGAAAATAATAAGGTTATTTTGATAAGGTGATGATGACAAAAGGTTCCCCTAAAAATCTAAGGAAGTTTATATTTTAATTTATTTGAAAAGTCCCAAAGGACATTTAAATATTTAATTATAATATTTAAATTCATTTTGAATTTAAATAATTATAATTAAAATATTTGTTTTTGATCGGTTAAAGATATTAGCATATATCAGACGGGTTTTGATAGGGTCGCAAAACCTGAATACAAAATAGCATCAAATTCCAAAAGGGAAAAAGAGAAACAAAAAATAAATAGATCCGAATTACAAAATACAACTAAGTCAGTCCTCATACTACAAACAGAAGTAAAGAATTACCAAAAATAGGGCTACCCTTAGCCAACAAGAATACAAGAGGAACAAAGTCAAAGTATTAGCAGCCACAAAGGGCATAAAAGCACCACAAAACCAAATGGTAAGAGCCCCCAAAGAACACTCAGGTATCATAAGCGGGCTAAACACAGATATCGTAAATACTCCCAAAAAAAACATCCAAAATCTAATATTTTTTTTGAAATGAAAAATCTAATTTCTCTATCTGTTGATGTGAAGGCAAATGCCTTGAAAGGCATAATATAGCCTTAATCAAAGGCTTAATTCAAATTTTAAATATTGTGTGCTCTTGGTTGTGCTCGTAGATTGAACATGAAAGGGAGAATAAGTGTGCACAATGCTAACTATGAGAAAGAGAAAGGAATAAATGGAAGCGGTGCTAAATTCATAGAACCATCCGGGCAGCTAGCCCAGATGACGATTGGTCTGGGCACTAAGTTGCAACAGAGGGGAGGTCTCAGGTTCAAGACTTTGTGACTGCGAAAGGAGAAAGCTTTTGGTTTTAAAATATTTTGGTGCTAGTGTATGGAATAAGTGTGTGCAAGAACACTTAGATCACACGTGAGTACCTAGCTCACATGGTAGTTGAAGCCATGGCTAGGGAGCTAGTGGCAACATAGTGTGGGTTCGATTCCAGCTAAGAGAAAAAAGGTATTTAATTTTTAAATTTAATTTTATGTCCTAAGGTTTGTTTGACATGAGCTTTTAGGGAGGTATAAGGTTTATGAAAATTAAATTTTATATTGTGATTTTGGTGGTTAAAGTTTTGAAAGGAGTAATAGGGATTTAGAGGAGTTTAAATGTTATTTTAAAGTATTATTGTGTTTAATAGTTGAAAGGAGTAATAAGGTGTAATTGAGATCTAATTTTTTGTATGGTGAGAAAAATTTGTGAGGGAGTTATTGAATGAATTTTTGAGAAGGTTTTTGCTACCTAACCCTTAATATTGGAAAAAGAGTAATTATGATTGAGACAGGTTTTTAAGGTCAATTCTTCATCAAACAAAAGGTATGGGCACATATTCCTTGTGAGTGATTTTTGGATGTTGTGAATTCTAAGTTGGAGAGAAAAGGGTTGTTTGATAAGCATTGTTGAGTTTGATTGTTAAAGGTTTTTCTGAGTGAAATTTGATGATAAAAACCTTGTTTTATAAGCATTGTTGGAAACATTGAATAAACCTTCATATGCATGATTAGGGTTTGTGCAAGATCATGAGTGTCATTGTTATGTAAAGTTGAGAACTATCTTGAAACTAGGGTTTGTGCAAGATCATGAGTATCATTGTTATGTGAGATTGTTCGATAAGCATTGTTGGAAATAATTAATTGTTCATATGATTGGACTAGGATTTTTAATCAAGGAGTGTTACATTAAGTGATTGATTGAGTGGAGTTGATTAAGCCTAGTCAAGTGGAAGTGTTAAAGTGATAGTTCAAGTTCTGTGAAACAAATTGTTCTATATTCTAAATTGATTTGAAAAAAATATTGAAAGTGATTGAGAATTATTGTGAGTGAAGCATATTGAGTCTCTATCAATTCTCTATATGTTTCTGTGAGATTAAAAAAGATTTTGTGTGAATCTTATCTAAGTGATTGAAGGGGATTTTGTGTTAGATTGAGTTGAGTTGAGTAATATTTTGTGGAAGCTTACAATATAGATTTGAAGTAATTCTTGGTTAAGACTTATTCAATAAATAGGAAAAGTTCTAGAGAGGACTTGTGGATAGATTTGTGTGAGATTTTGTGGAAGTTTACAATGCAGATTTGAGATAAGCCTTTGAAAAGACTTGATAGCAGAGTTGATTGATTTATTTGTTCAAACCTTGGGTTAAGGTTTGAAGCATATCTAGTAGAGTTGATTTGTGATTGAGTTAAGATTTATTTTAAGGCTTTAGGATAGAGATTGATCAGATTTGTGCTAGACCGAAGGACTGTGTTTAGTGCATATTTGAGAATAGAGATTGATAAGATTTGTGCTAGACTGAAGGATTGTGTTTAGTGCAGATTTGAGGATAGATATTGAGCACATTTGTGCTAGACCGAAGGACTATGTTTGGTTCATATTTGAGGATAGATATTGAGTAGATTTATGCTAGATTTAAGAACTATGTTTAGTGTAGATTTGAGGATAGAGATTGAGCAGATTTGTGCTATACCAAAGGACTATGTTTAGTGAAAATTTTAGGACTGAGATTGAGCAGATTTGTGCTAGATCAAAGGACTGTGTTTAGTGTATATTTGAGACAGAGTTGAGAACAATATTTGGAGGTGACAAAGTATAGAGGACAACAGTCTCTAGTGGATAGAGGTCCATTAGCTAAGGTAGTGAAGGCAGGTCTTCTGAGTGAGGGTAAGATTCTTCAGTGGATAGAGATTCATAATACAATGTAGTGGAGATAGCAGTTCTTCTAGAAGATCACCAGCCAAAGTAGAGGAGAAGAAGTTCTTTTGTGGATAGAGATCCATGAACTTGATTAAGGGATTGGTGTCTCCATTGGGTAGAGGTCCATAAACATTGTAATAGGTAAAGGATTCCCAAGATATTTGTTGAAAAAATATTAGTGAAATATTTTCTCCATGGAATAGCCACATTGGGTGAACCACATTAAAGTGGTGTCTTTATTGTGTGTGATGATTTGTGCATTGCTTTTATTACTACTTTTGATATTGTCATTGATATATTGCATAATATTTATTAAGAAAGAAAAGTAAAAAATGGTCTTATACTATTCACCCCCCTCTCAGTATAAGATTGTGTTCTTCAATTGGTATCAGAGCAGGCTCCTTTGGAAGGTTTTACCAACTTGAAGGAAAATCTCACAAGAACATAGATGGATTCTAAGAGTGGATCCTCAGATAATTCAGCACCAATATTTAATGGGAGTGATTATATATTTTGGAGTATGAGAATGAAGATTCACCCGATGGAACTTGGAAATGAAATATGGGAAGCAGTTGAAAATGGATACACACCACCAGCTACTCCACCTACAGATAAAGATAGCAAACATATATATCATTACAATTCAAAATAAATGAATGCAATTTTGAGAGGTTTGCATAAAATAGATTTTATAAAGGTTATGCACTACAAATCAACAAAGGAAATTTGGGATAAATTGCAAGGCATATATGAAGGAGATAAAAAGGTCAAAAAGGCAAAGTTGCAAAATCTCAAGGGAATATTTGAAGACCTAAAAATGAAGTATGAGGAAAACATTAGTTCTTATCTACTTTGTGTATACGGGGTTGTTAACTCCATGCAAGGAATTGGACTTGAAGTTTAAGAATCTGATGTTTGTGATAATATTTTAAGGTCACTCCCAAAAATATTTAGTGAAAAGATTTCAGCTATAGAGGAATCAAAAGATAGTGATATTTTGACAAGGGATGAATTACATGGCATTCTTACAACTTTTGAGATGAGAAAAAAAGAGGAACCTAATTTCTAAAAAGAAGCAGCCTTCAAAGCTACTAAGAAGACAAAGGAAAATAATTTAGATTCAAGAAATGATTTATCCAGTAATGAAGAAGCAAACTATGATAGAAGGAACAAGGACTCAATAAATTATAAAGGTACAAAATCAGTTAGATGTTTCAATTTTGGAAAGTATGGTCACTTTGCAACTGATTTTCAAGAAGCTAGAAATAGCAACGATGAAAAAAAAATAGGATCATAAGAACATAGAAATATATTAACACAAGTATCAAAAGAAAAGCAAGGATGGACAAGGAAAGCAAGGAAAGAAGTTATTCTAAAGACATAAGAAGATTTCCTATGCAAACAAGGAAAGTAAGTACTCAAGTTATAATGATGATAGTTCCTAAGATAATGATAAATATGAAGTTCTATTTCTGGTAAAAGAAAAATAAGTGGTTAGGAAAAGATCACCAATAATTCTCAAGTGTTTTAGATGTGGTAACTTTGGTCATACTAAATATAGTTGTACAAGGAATGGATTTAGTTTCAGTTATGATGAATATGAAGATACACTTGAAGGACTAGAAGATAATATTCTTATGGCAATAGAAGAAGAAGTGCTTCTAGTAGAAAAGAGAAAAAATAATGAAGATGTTTTCAAAGGCAAAAAAATAGAGGAATAATTAGAGAAAGGAGAAGTTGACCTTGAGGCAGAGCTTATTTATACCCTTTATACCAAGACATTTGCACCTCCACATAATAATAACATTAAGTGTTATAAGTGCAATAATTATGGACATATAACAAAGTGATGTAGAGAAAAAATTCAAAAGTTAAGCAAGAATAGGAATAGTTAGAGGAATTAGAAGGATCAGATGAGGAGAAAAGTGGACAAAGGTAAAGATCAATGCATGCTGGGAGTAGAAATACTCCTACCCCAGAATTAACCACCTCAAGAGGAGGTGGAGGAAGGGCTAAGCGAAGAGTCTCATTCTTAGTCTCATTCTTAGCCCCGATACCCAAAGGTAACCCTTTGCCATTGATGGAAAATGGGGAGATATTTGAGTAAGGGGAAGAGATTTTAGTTAGGAGTAAATCATCAATAAAGGGGAGTAGTTTCTCAGGGGAGCAGAATAGAAAGAGGTAAAGGAAATGATAAAATATAAATGGGTTGCCATCAATGACAAAGGGTAAGATTTTTGGAAATATGAGCAAGATTTGTTATCATTGATGTCAAAGGAATACTAAGAAAATGTCAAAAGAATGTTAAGCAAATGGTTCATGGTTGATTTTATAAGAGGTAAGGATATAATATTTAATTTAAATATTATATGCCTAGAGACCCCAAAAGTTGAAGCATCAAAAGAGAAGCAAGAAGGATAACAATATTATAATATTTGGGTAAAAGAAAAGGGTTGAAAAGATATCTCCATTCCATGGTGGTTGAAATAAAATAATAAGGTTATTTTTCTAAGGTGATGATGGCAAAAGGTTCCACTAAAAACCTAAGGAAGTTTATATTTTATTTTATTTGAAAAGGCCCAAAGGACATTTAAATATTTAATTATAATTATTATATTTATTTTGAATTTAAATAATTATAATTAAAATATTATTTTTGAAATGCAAAGTCTAATTTCTCTATCCATCGACGTGAAGGCAAATGCCTTGGAAGGCATATTAATATAGCCTTAATCAAAGGCTTAATTCAAATTTTAAAAATTGTGTGTTCTTGGTTGTGCTCATCGATCAAAAGCAGAAGGGAGAAGAAGTGTGCACAATGCTAACTCTGATGAAGAGAAAGGAATAAAGGGAAATGGCACTAAATTCGTAGAACCATCTAAGAAGCTAACCCAAACGATGATTGGATTGGCCACTAAGTTGCAGTAGAGGGGAGGTCTCGGATTCAAGACTTTGTGATTACAAAAGGATAAAGCTTTTGGTTTTAAAAGCTTTTGGTGGTAGTGTATGGAATAAGTGTGTGTGGGTACACTTAGGTCCCACGTGAGTACCTAGCTCACGTGGTAGTTGAAGTCATGGCTAGGGCGCTAGTGGCAACGCAACATGGGTTCTATTCCCACCAAGGGAAAAAGATATTAAATATTTAAATTTAATTTTTTGTTCTAAGGTTTGTTTGGCACGAACTTTTAGGGAGGTGTAAGGTTTATGAAAATTAAATTTTATATTATGATTTTTGTGGTTAAAGTGTTGAAAGGAGTAATAAGGCTTTAGAGAAGTTTAAATGTTATTTTAAAATTAAGTCTTATTGTGTTTTATATTTGAAAGGAGTAATAAGGTGTAATTGAGATCTAATGTTTTGTATGGTGAGAATAATTTATGAGGGAGTTATTGAATGAAGTTTTGATAAGGTTTTTGCTACCTGATCCTTAAGATTGGCAAAAGAGGAATTGTGATTGAGACAAGTTTTTAAGGTCAATTCTTCATCAAACAAAAGGTATGGGCACATATTACTTGTGAGTGATTGTTGGATGTTGTGAATGCTAAGTTGGAGAGAAAATGGTTGTTTTATAAGTATTGTTGAGTTTGATTGTTAAAGGTTTTTCTGAGTCAAAGTTGATAATAAAAACCTTGTTTGATAAGCATTGTTGGAAATATTGAATGAACCTTCATATGCATGATTAGGTTTTGTGTAAGATCATGAGTATCATTATTATGTGAAGTTAAGAACTATCTTGAAACTAGGGTTTGTGCAAGATCATGAGTATCATTGTTATGTGAAATTATTTGATAAGCATTGTTGGAAATAATTGAGTGAGTGTTCATATGCTTGGAATAGGGTTTGTAGGCAAGGAGTGTTTCATTGAGTGATTGATTGAGTGGAGTTGATTGAGCCTAGTCAAGTGGAAGTGTTGAAGTGATAGTTCAAGTTCTATGAAACAAATTGTTCTATATTCTAAATTGATTTAAGAAAGATATTGAAAGTGATTGAGAATTGTTGTGAGTGTGAATCATATTGAGTCTCTAACAATTCTCTATATGTTTTTGAGAGATTAAACACGATTATGTTTGAAGCTTTTCTAAGTGTTTGAAGAGGATTTTTTGTTATATTGAGTTGAGTTGAGTAAGTTTTTGTGGAAGCTTACAATACAGATTTGAGGTAAGTCTTGGAGGAGACTTGTTGAGCATATTGGAAAATTTCCAAAGAGGACTTGTGGACAGATTTATGTGAGATTTTGTGGAATCTTACAATGCATATTTGAGACAAGTATTTGATAAGACTTGAGAGTAGAGTTGATTGATTGATTTGTTCAGACCTTGGGTTAAGGTTTGGAGAAGATCTAGTAGAGTTGATTTGTGATTAATTCAAGATTTATGTTAAGGCTTGAGAATAGAGATTGAATATATTTGTGCTAGACTAAAGGAATGTGTTTAGTGTAGATTTGAGAATAGATATTGAGCAGATTCGTGCTAGATTGAAGTACTGTGAGATTGAGCAAATTTATGCTAGATCGAAGGACTATATTTATTGCATATTTGAGGACTGAGATTGAGAAAATTTGTGCTAGATAGAAGGATTGTGTTTAGTGCATATTTAAGGATAAATATTGAGCAGATTTGTGCTAGACTGAAGGATTGTGTTTAGTGTATATTTGAGGATAGAGATTGAGCAAATTTGTGCTAGACCTAAGAATTGTGTTTAGTGTATATTTGAGACAAATCTAAGAGTAATATTTGGATGTGATAGAGTATAGAGGATAATAGTCTCTAGTGGATATAGGTCCATTAGCCAGGGCAGTGAATATAGGTCTTATGAGTGAGGAAAATAGTCTTCAATGGATAGAGCTCCATAAGACAATATAGTAGAGACAACAATTCTTCTAGAATATCACCAACCATAGGAGAGGATAAAGAGTTCTCATGTGGATAGAGATATACGAACTTGATTAGGGGATTGGTGTCTCCTTTGGATAGGAGTCCATAAACATTGTAATAGGGAAATGATTCCCAAGAGATTTTTTGACAAAATATTAGTGATATATTTTCTCCGTGGAGTAGCCCACATTGGATGAACCATGTTAAATTGGTGTCTCTATTGTCTGCGGTGGTTTTTGCATTAATTTTATTACTGTTGTTGATATTTCCATTGATATATTGCATAATATTGATTAAAAAAGAAAATTAAAAAGTGGTCTTATATTGTTCACCCCCCTTCTCAGTATAAAATTGTGGTCTTCATCATCAAGGAATTATAGCTTTGGAGAACTTGGGATAGTCACATAGAAAGATATTAGCTTCTAAATTAATAAGGTATGAAATTAGAACAACTAGGAGGCTAGTACAAAGTTGTCCCATTCATAAGAAATTTTCAAATATTTGGGATATAAAACATAAAACATTGTCCAAGAGGTCAAGGATATTAAAAACATATCCCCTATAGAAAGTACCTTATAAAGGAGGTCTCCTATTGTGGCACCTTAAATTGTAATAATCACATCAACAATACTATCTATGGTAAGTGTTATAGTTTAAGATGCAATCATGAAGATACATGAGAAATAGTAGGAGGATCCTCATGGGTTACACTTCAAAAATATGGTAGTGTGGGAAGAAGGTACACTAGAAGTGGTCTCAATCCATATAGCATAATTTTCATAACTTATAAAGGATATAATGAAAGAGCTATGTTAGATACCTAGGGATAGGAATATGGACACCATGTGGTATGTCCCATTATGATGTAACAATTACTTTATTTTAAATATGATTTATTAGTAATGATGTAACCATTCTTGTATTAAGAGTTATTTATAATGATGTAACAAATACTTTAACATAAATAGAAATAACTAGAATGAGGGAAAATAAGAGTCTATATAAAGGTATGAGTGGAGAACGAAGTCATATCAAGTATTCTTGTAATAGTATTAGCTCACGGAGCTTGGATATTGTGTAGTGATTCCTTTCTTAAGGAATTTTTTTGGTGTTTCCCTACCTCAAAGTTAATATATTTCTCTATCTCTTTGTGTCAATTATCTTGTAGAATTTATTTGTTGATGCATTTTTGGTATTTTTGCATATTGGTGAATTATTTATTGTTAATGATATTAAAGGTTCATCTCAAAATACTCCCATTCAAAGAAAGTGAAATTACTCAAGAAAGACCTCTTCCTAGACTAGTGGAAACAAATCCCAATTTAAAGTGATAACTACCTTTGCCAAGATCATAACTAATAACAAACTAAGGGTTTTTTATAAATTAAGGAAAAGGAAAAGGGTGTAGGACATAGAGGTCATTAGAACCTCCACAAACCTACTCAGGAAAAATAAATCATATCAAGGGCCATGCTAAAGGCTATCACTGGTCCATCCATTATTTCCGCTACATTTCTCTTTATCCACTTATATTTTCCTTCCATCTATTCCCACTACTTTTTTTCCATTTATTTTTTTGTATTTCCTCTCCTTCAATTCCCCCTCTTATATTGCACATCCTTATCCATCAACAAGTTTAGTTTTAGGTTCTCTGAGTAGAACACCACCTTCCATGGTGATCCATATTGTTAGAACCACACCCATCACATCATTTACATCATCCATGATAGAAGTTACCACCACCCGACTACTCATTTCATATGTCAAGATTCCATTGCCATCATGAATAGTTTAACTACTGTTAGTAACCTGGACATAGATGGGAACTAAAGCATTGATTACTACATCATCATTCATCTAATTTCTACTCAACTTATCCCATCTACTATGTTTATCTTATTTTTACACCATACAAGTACACATACTAAGAAACTCCTACTAGAGACAATGATGTTGCCAACTCAAACTTATATAATCATGTCTATGAGAATCACCCTTGAGTCACAACCAATTATAGGACCTAGTCAGGCCTATGCCTAGTACTTTATTGTGCACCTAGAGAAATTAATGTCCAAAATGTATTTGAAACCCTTCAAGCTGAATAAATAAAAGGTAGAAATAAATATAAATTATTGAAGAACCAAGCCTCAAAAATACCAATTTTCATACAATCACAACTAGTAGCTAGTGGAGATAATGTCCTTATCATAAGAGTACTAAATGACCCTCCATATCAACCACCTCTATTATTAATTTAATATCATTGGTTTAGGGTTAAGATATATAAATAATAGATTCTTACCAAATTATCTATCTTGCCAACTAAATTTCCATTAGGATAGCCATGCAATATGGCCTTGTAGCATCCCAACACGCAATAGAAAACTTTAGCTATAATAGGAAATAAAATCCCTAAGGAAGATGTTAAAGGATTGTAGTTGTGATAACAAGTTGAGAAACTAAAATCCTAACATATTGAGATTGAAAAACAGGAAAGGAAACTAAAGGATCTCTCTTAGAAACTTGCTTAGGGGTAGAATGAGCCAAGAAAATAATTCAAAAATATGGAAATCAATAGTTGGTGTAACAAAAAGAGCAAACACAAATGACCCAATAAGAGAGAGATAATAAATAATTGAGATCCAAAATGAAGTCGTAAGAATAAAGGAATGAGCACAATAGATCTAGGAAAAACATCAAAAGTGAATGAAGTGAAGTTCCTATGGGACAATATTAAGACAAATTTGATAAATGCCAAAATATACTCTACATTTGTACTAATACAAGGGCAATACTTAACCAAGTGGTAAGGATATTCCAATAAATATAAAAATAATTAGCTACAAAGGAGAGGCACCAAGACACATAAAAAATTGTCCACCTTGTTGATATTACAATAATTATATATGGGGATTTATTAAAAAGACAATGAAAAACTAATGAAAACCACCAATACCAAAATAGACCTACAAACCTGTAAAAACATAATGGTCTTCTTGGGAACCTTAGTACAAGAAATATAAAAGGAATTATAGGATTTAGTTGATACTAAATTATCATATATTCTTGATAAGTAAAATAGGCTCCTCAATGATGATATTGCCAATACACTGCTCGAAGACAATAAGACTAAGGTTGAATTTGATGCAACAACAAAATGAATCAAGCAGTTGAAGTCTCTACTAGACAAGCTAAATAAAATGGTGGGAAAATATGATGGGCTATAAAATAACCTATATGAGGATCTAACAAGAGATGTTGAAGACCTCACAAAACTGAGGTTGTTAAGAGAAAAGAAGTTGTAGAAGCTATTGAAGCTATTGCCTTGAGGAGAATAGGGAAAACCATAAATTTTATAGTTTTATGGAAAAGTAACTCCAATTTCGTAGAATTTATACCCAAAGGAGATTGAAATCCCATGAAGTCACTAAAAATACAGTAACAAGTTACTACCTTGGTATTCCCCCATTTCAATATGTTCAAAATGTTTTTTATCAATCATTGAGGTCTTTAGATAACCAATTTTATAAAAAAGTTACCAGCTATGTGAGTGCTTGGTGATCAAATTGGTTCCTAGGAGCAAAGTGCTAAATTACATAGATTTCTTGGTCCCCAAAGAGAGAAGTGCTATAGAATGGATTAAATAACTTCTATATAAGATAAATTCACTCCCCTCTTTGATTGAATTTCTCATTGATAGGTAAAAGGTCAAAAGAAAGTAAATGAATTATGAGGAAGATCCAAAAGTGCTATTTTTAAATTTAGTGGCATCATGATACACATTGGAGGCCATATAAGTAGTTTAGGTATGTATTGAGAGGCATGTAACAATTGGAACTACATCATTTTTCCAAATATGCCCCCAAATATTTACCTTTTTTTTTATTTCAACATCTTTTCACCTTGAGAGAATCAAAACTACACTTTATGAGCCCCAAATTTTAATTATTTTTTCCTTTTAGATTAAGGAAAAATTGATGAGACTTTTTTATTTCCATTAATGACATTGCTCTAGTATATTTTTATTAAGTATGTTATGGGAGATAAAAATCACAAGATGTAGAAATATAATGAAGTTTAGGAATGACACTAAAATATAATATTAATGGAAATCACAAAATATGGAACTGAATACAATAGATAGAAACCTAGTCTACCAGTGCATGCTGAGAGCAATGCACTCACACACTCTAACTCTATTCACTGTGGGACTTTATATAGAAAATAGGTAACTTGTCCCTTAAACTTCCTAACTACCATTCCTATGACCCATGTACGAGTGGAATCCTTGCACATTTATATTTTTGCACATTGACACTTGTGCATTTATTGATTCTATCCCAAGTAACTCCTAATATAATAATTTATCCAAGGTGGTACATTGATATGTACCTAAATAATGTAATATACTCTAATACCCCCTTGTATTACATTATTTGGGTATTGAATACTTTAGTATTCGATATGGATCTTCTTATCAAGAATAATTGAAATTTTATTCTTCTTCTATGCTTACAAGAATTTGTCTAAGTAGGTAGTTTGTGTCTTCATATAATGTTACCCTTGCTGAGAGAGCTTTGACTTCTTGGTCATCTATAGTATCTTTTGGTTCTTCAATTTATTCAATCCTCTAAGATATATGTGTTTTTTGGTTTCCTTCTAGATATTCAAATTATGGATAATTGTCTTAGCACACAAATTGTTGTTGTCGAGGATTATTTTGATATTGCCTTGGTTCAAATGCCCTATTTGGTTGGCTTCAATAGTTCATATGGTTTCCTTGATTCTAATTTCTTAGATTGAACCTACAATAGCTAGTGCTATGACCTTTTCTCCTACATATCTAACAAGATCTATTATTCCTTGGTCTTTGATATGTTTATGATGAAGCAATGTTTCCCTATGGATTATCTTTTGAGACCAATGCAGTGTTAGTCATTTCATTTTTTACTATATTTTCTACCTCATATTCTTGAAGAATGTTGATTAGTTCATCAAGTTTCTTATATTTACTAGAACTTATAAAGATGTAACTAGATGCTTGTAGCTCTGTGGAAGTCCTCTTAAGGTAAATTTAACAAGAAATATATCTTTAATCTCTTCTTCCAAGGTTAATAGTTTTCCTCGGATATCGGCTATCTTCCTTATAAATAGCTCTACACTTTCACCACTGTTTATTTTCAGAGAATGTAATTGAGTTTGAAGATTTAAGATGGTGGCTTTATTTTTTGCTTCAAATATTTTCTCTATTATTTTCCAAGCATCTGTAGATGCTCCTAATGACCTGACGTAAGCTTGTATTTCATCTGTGATGGAAAAGGTTATTATCATTAATACCTTAGCATTGTTTTCTTCAAAATTTTGAATTTTTATTTTTGCTACAGTTGGTTTAGAATTTTCTCCTTTGACAATATCCCAAAGTTTTTCAAATATCAAAATAACTCACTTTGTTCTTCCATAAGAAGTAATTTGGGTCCTTAAGTAGTTGGTATTATGTAAGGATGAATTTGTTTGTAGTCATGATGATTTTTATGAGCTACCTTATGAATCCCTAGATAAGTGAACTAGTTTGATAAAACCTTTCTTAGAATTATGTTTTGTAGGATTACTTATATCTCCCTAGTAATTTAGGATATGCTATGAGATTTAATAGAAAGTTTATCAATATTTAGTTCACCTTTTGGGTTTATTTTGTAATGTTTTGAGAATAATAATCAACCTTCAATTTTACCTTATTTCTCTAAATGAAGTATGCCCTAATGGTTGGATTTTTTTTTGTCTCCTTAGTATGAATGTGATACAATTGTTATCACTTAATTCCAACTTTCAAGGATGCTTTAATGAGCTTATTTTGTCTACCTTAAGTAGTTCAATTGTCTAATTTCCAAATATATATGGTTTTGGTGTAGAAAACATTATAACTCCCTACTCTTGGAATATTAGAAAATAATTGTATTTGTAAATTAATATTTTAATTTACTAAGGTTGTCAACCTTACATCTCCTACTTTATTTGCAAATGTTCTTCAATAATAATATTTTAGAATGACCTTGCTTGATAGATTACTAAAGCTTGGTTTAATGTTGGTTATTCCAATGCAATAGAATGTTTGAATATATCATCTTATAAGTCCAACATTACCTTAATGAAAGCAAGAAATAATGGATTTACCTTAGAAATTGTAGTATGTAGCTTGTATCTTATGATATGGTTGGAGACTCAATCGTGTCTCCAATGAATTACTTAACATTGCTCAACATGCTCCACCCTTACGTGGATCCTACTATGCTTTTAATTGCTTGCGGTCTTAACAGTTAGTGGTTTCACTGATTGGCACCTTCTCCATAACTTCTATCAGTGATGGGTCTTCTATGTGCATGATGGCTAAGAGAATTGAACTCCCCTAAGTTTGTAATGATTCTAATAAAGTATTATGTTTTGATTTCAGTACGATTATGCAATAGCTATGATAAAATTAATGTTTGACCTTCTAAAAATAGATAATTCACTGATGATCTTTGAATGATTGATTTACTAGAGGTAATGTTTATGCATTGGCTTGAGTTGATTGATGCTTCAATGTATATGTTGGCTAGGTAGAAATGAGCATTAAATTCTCTCCCTCCAAATATACAACACTTGGTTGATGCTAGAAATCCTATGAAAGTAATGGTTTATGATAACCTTAATTACTCCTACGCTCCTCCTTTAGTCTTTCTTACACTCCTCACTTGAAATTCATTGTTCGTGATTCCAATATGATTGTGTATGTGTATTTAATGCAAATGGATTAATATATATCCTTCAAAATTAACTCCTTGATGTGTTATGCTCTTCTTCATGCTTCGAATAAGTGGTAATTAGATTGGTGGTAGCTGCACCTTTACTTTCAATGTTCAATATGCAATTATGAATATGGCGTTATTGCTTATATTACATTCTTTTCCTAACACTCCAATATGGGCTTCACTCTTTTCTAGGAACTTCGATGCTTCAACACAAGTGTTATATTATTTCTAGGATCTTACATGAAAGGTGAAGCATCCATTTTCTATGTGCCAAGTGGCAATTGCATGCTAAACTCTCAACATCCTTCTTGAAACCCTATAACTCCTCCAACGAATGCAAGTTCATTTCTTTTCTCCAATGCTTTTCCAGTGAATGCTATCTTACACCTATAGCGATGATCTCCTTCCAAAATTGACTTTGATGTAGCTTCTAGGTGGATGAGATGGCACCTTTTGATTGTAGCTTTTGGATGCTTTGATGACTCTCTTCTTTGTTGATTGTTAGGTTCTTAAATGAAGTAACTTTTTGTGGCCTTCCCTTGCAGATTTTTGTGGCTTTCCATTGGCTTTTATGAAGATTTGCAAGCTGTTATTCTACCTTGCTTTGTGATGGTTGTAATGGTTCTTATTTGACTATAGATTGGCTTCATTTGAGGGTATTTATTGAATTATTTGAATGGTATATTTGGACACCTGAAATCTAGTGCTTTGTAACCTTGGATTCACTCATTTTCTATCTCTCTTGTTTCACCAAGAGTGGATGTAGGATTTTTGTAGTGTTAGTATCTTCATGACACTTGATAATCTGACCTCTTATAGAGGTATTATGGTTCTCAAATGTAGTATGAATAATATATTCAATTTTGCACCAAATCTTAGTGTGTTTATTGTCTCTTTTGATGCTATTTTTTTATTTGATGGTTTTAATGTTGTATATATATATATTTGCTCCTCGCTTTATAGCTTGAGGACTTATGTAAGATATATCTAAATTTTTTCTTTGGCTTCTTGGATATGGCTGCTACTTGCTTTATTCTTTTGATAGCAATGTATTGTTGCCTCTCTTTTAGACAATAATAGAATCTCTTTTTTTTACTTAGATAGTTTAGTAATAACGAATCCAAGCTAATAATAATATAAACTATATGCTAAAGATATTAATCTTTGCACTAGCCTTTTATTTTAACAAGTGCACTTCTAATAAGCTTTGAGAGAAAATGATATAGTGCAACTCAAATTACCTTATTCCTCCTGAAGGAACTTTGTAATATGCACTAATAATAACTCTTAAATAATGCTGAATAATTTTTGCAATTTAATGTAATCCTTTTTATATAAGTAGATGATAGGAAGAATGTATCTAACTACTATTAACATGTAGGTAATAACCCTTAACAAAAACTATTTTCTGCACTTCCTTTAAGGGCTTAAGATGCAACCTTTTATTTTGCAACTTTTGAATTCTAATAAGATGCTTAATGAAGCTAAGTAGTAATCCAAATAAGTGTTCTAGTAATGAACCCTTTTGCACCTTAAATTGCTTACCTTTAAATTCTTCTAAATATGGTGTAGATATTGATAATTTGGTTCATCAAGTTGCTACCTGGAATGGTGGTTGCTTGTAGATATGAACCCTTCTAGTTTATTTTATTGAAACTGTAGTAGATGGCTTCAACTTCTCCTTCAGAATGTAGCTTGTAACTTGTAAAGTTTTTCTAGTAGTAATGATGTCTTGATTGTTGCCTTCTAGCAGACAAATTATCTAATAAAATTTTATCCTTCAAGAACCCTTTTAGTATTTTGCTTTGAATCCAACAAATCCCTATCTCTAAGATGTGCCTTGTTAGCTATGAAAGACAATCTCCAAATCTTCTTGGATTTGGTAGGTTTATTCTATTTAAGTTCTCCTTCAACCTCCTTATCGAATTCTAACTTAAAGCAAGGTTTTCTTCTTAAGAATATGAAATTCTTGAGGTCTTCAATATTCTCCTCTAGGATTTGGTACTCCTTGCTAAATTCTTCTCCTTTTGGGCTTGTTTTCGGATGACGATAATTGTCCTAGTTCTTTCACTATCTAGAGCTTCTCCTTAGTAGAAAATTTATCCAATGAGTTCTTATAGGAACTTTGTCAATGATTTCTTCGAATTCTACAATAAGGATCTCCAAGCCTTTTTTCCTTGAGATTTCTCCAAGTTCTTCTCCTTGTTTCTCCTTGAGACCTATCCAAGAGCTTCTCCTCATAGTTGCTCTAGCCTTCTTAATGAGACCTTTCCTTCAAACTTATACTATAGAAGTAATGGCAATGAGATCTTCTTAACAAATCTCTAAAATCCAGAATAGGACCTTGATAGCCCCTCTTTATCTCTTCCAAGATTGGAAGTTTTTAAATGAGATCTTTGTGGATTTTTTTAGCTTCTTTTGAAGAAGTCTTCAATATGCAGTAAAGCTGATCTAGCCTTTTTCCTGTATTCTAAAATTTTTAGGTATTCAGTCTTCTATGGAGATCACCAACCTCCAATATTCTAGAACACTTATCAGTCTCTTCCTTAAATATGGAATAAGGATTCTATGATCTTTTCTTCTAGAACTTGCAGGTTTGCAACGAGACTTCCTTCAAGTTCCTGAAATCTTCTTTTCCCAAAATAAAGCATAAGGACAAAAATTCTAAATCTATCAATGACAAATCTTCACTAGTTGATTTGTCAATCTAGTGGAATGAATATTGATTCCTAGTCTTCATGAGTTTTTAATAACTCTGTGAAATGACTCTAGACAAATGCAATCTTAGAAATTTTGGAACTAAGTTTTTCTTCTCCTCTTTATCCCTCTTGTGGCTCTCCCTATTCCTATCTAGACTTACTGTAGTTGTGATACAATTGTTATCTTTTGATTAAGTATGCTATGGGAGATAACAATCACAAGATGCAAAAAGATAATGAACTTCAAGAATGACACTAAAATATGATATTAATGGAACTCATGAAAATATGGAATTGAATAAAATAGATAGAAACCTCCTCTACCAATGCATGTTGAGAGCAATGCACTCACACACTCTCACTCTATTCACTATTTTTAATTTCAGCATTTTCATTTGTGCATTTATTTTCATGGAATTGACTTATATTAGTTAGATTTAACCAAAATAGTAGGGAGCCAACCATAATTCATAGGTTGAGAAAGGCACACTCCCATTTCTTCCATTTTGTTGAAATCTAATTGCGGGTACATAAAAAGATAGACTTTTTGTAATTCAATAGGATTACCATACCTCAAGGTTAGTCCATCCTTATTCGCAAGAAATTGTTTTAAACAAATATTTAAGTAATTTAATCAAATGCCTTTATTAAAAAAATTTATAATGCACAGACTATACTATGTGATTTCAAATTACATTATAATAACTTATCTTATAAAATAACTTATATAAAATAAACTTGCGCATAAATATAAATAAAACCTTTATTATTAATATCTATTTTTAAACAAAATAAATTATTAAGAATTTCAATACTTTAATATTATAAGCTTACAAGTCAAGACCCACGTAAGCCTTACATGACCTTACATACTCTTTCTTTCAACAAGGAAGAAACCTAGTTGACCTCTTATAACCTCTCTTAAATAGAAATAAAAATACTAGTTAAATTATGATAAATCCAATATCGGATCTCATGCTAAGCATGTGTTGCAATGATAGAAGTTATATAGAAATAAAAATAGTAGTTAAATTATAATAAACCCAATATTGGATCCATGCTAAGCATGTGTTGCAATGATAGAGACGCATGAGTAAAGGCCAAGCTTAAGTAGATAACTTTAGATCCAATATGTAAAAGGCACGACACCAAATTATGATTACGTTTAAACTCAAACTATAGCTCAACACAATAGTACTTGATTACTCATCTTTATTAAAATAAAAACGTATTAAATTGTTGGAATCAATACTTTATATTTTAAATTATGAAGTGAGTGGTAGAGTTGACACCTAAAAAAAGAGTTCAATTAGCTAGTGAGCTTTTTGTGGTTTAACTTTTTGGTAAGCACGTTTGTAACTTAAATAAATGCATTGAATGATCTTTTTGAAAAAACCAATGAGTGTGGATGCCATAAGAGTACGTGCAACCACATGACAAAGACAGGATTGTTTGATTGTTGAATATTGACATTAAAAGCCCCCACTTGCTCCATAAAGCAATTCAGTGATAAATAATCAAGATAATGTTCTTGTCCGAACAGTGTATTAGTAAAGACATTAAAAAAAAAAGTCCGTGGATCTAGGTGGATTGGTAAGTTGGGGCACTTACCGAGAGGAGACCTAGGTTCCAATCCCACGGGCTTGCCCATGCACAGACAGTTGCCCAGATCCGATTACTCTGAGTGGTGTGTCAGATTGATGACGACGGTGCAACCCCTATGCGTCTGGTGGTCCCCATCTCACGCCGGGTTATCATGTACCGAGACGGTGGAAGTCCTGGGAGCCTTCGTAGATAGTTTGAACCCTACCAGCTGTGCCGGTAGTTACTAAAAATCGTGATTGTAACCATTGCTTCTATATATCAAAAAAAAAAAATACATTAAAAAAAAACAGTGTATTAGTAAAGGAGTTGGATTTATATTGTGGGATATCTAAATTTGAATGAGGGAAAAGATGATACTGTTATGCTTCTAATTATATGCTTCTGCTTTTAAAATATTTTTACAAAAAGTAAACATATTTTATGATAGATTTAGGGTTTGTCATCATCTTCTTGTCCTGTCATCACCCTTGTTGGCTTTTGTACAATTGTTTTTTCTCAGTTTCCTGCATTTAAGTCCCTCTAACATCGCCTTGTGCGGTGTTTACCTACCCTTTTTATGGTCGTCGTTCTTCACCCAACTTCAGTTGATGTTGGAGTTGTTGGAGTACCCAATGGCGCCCGAGAAACGTCCTCGCAAGTTTGTTCCGAAAGTCTTCCACGAGGTAAGGGTTTTGTCCCTGAGATTCTTCTTTCGGTTGAAGATTTTCAAAAAGCATGTACCTGGTATGAGCAAACTCATTTGGTTGGTTACTTTCTTGGTCGTATTCCAAATGATACCCTGGTTCGTAATTGGGTCCAACATGTCTGGCATCCTCATGGTATTATTGTTGAAAATATTCAGAATTTGACCAAAGGTTTTTTTTTATTCTGTTTTGTTGATCCCACTCTTGCTGAAAAGGCTTTGAACAAAGGTCCTTGGACTGTTCGCAGTTCTCTGCTTATTTTGCAACCCTATCGCCGTTCTTTTTCGGTTATTGATGAAACTTCTCTAGAAGTTCTAGTGTGGGTGGAGTTTTCGGGTTTGCCTCTTCCATTATGGCCTTTTCTGCAATCTTTAGCTGCTCCTTTGGGTACTTTTGTGTGTCTTGAGCCTGAGCATTTTTTCAGTCCTCGTCCCACTCGACGTGTGTGTGTCAAAGTTGATTTGAAGAAGGACATGCATGAGTTTATTGATGTCAAGTGTGGGGAAAATACCCTTCGCCAATGAGTTGTGTATATCAATTTACCTAACACTTGTTTTCGTTGTCAATCTATGACTCATAAGATTAAAGATTGCCCTCTTATGGTTGACAATTTCAATTCGCATGAAACTCCTTCTTCTCCTGCTCCACCACCTTCTGTGTCTAGGGGTCAAGCTAACTGGGTGGTGGTGAATAATAGAAAATCTTGTACTCCCAAACCCCTAGTTTCCAGTTTTGAGGCTGTCCCTTCTAAACCTTCTGTCCCTGCCATGCATGCCCAACAAGTTTCCCCTACCCCTCTCCTTCCTTCCCCTTCTTCTTCGGATTCTTTTGCCTCTGTTGTCGCTCAAGTTCCTCCTACTCGCATTCCTCATTCCTCTTCCCTTGTCACAGATTTTGTTGTTGCGGTTTCTGTAGTTTCCAAATTTCATCGCTCCCGCAGCCCTATACGGGGGGATGGATTTTTTGTTTGACAAACGACGTCAGTTGGATGAAACTAGTCGTCCCTCTTCCAAAATTCCATTGCATAGTGGTCGGTTCTCTAACTCGTATGACTCTTTGGGTCACCTTGGTGATACTGAGATTGTTGAGGTTGACATGCACCTCAATCGATCCCAATGATCTTTTACTCCTGGAATGTTCGCGGGTTAACGGACCCAATCAGAAAATATGTGGTCCATGATGAACTTTCTCGTTCTGCTTCTTTGTTTGGTCCTCTTGATTTTGTCTGTTTGCAAGAGGTCAAGATTTTTGACTTTCTTCTTCAATGTACCTATAATTTTTTATGGCCACGTGGTGGGTTTCATGTTACCAATCATCCTTTTGGGAAAGGTGGTGTTGTTACCTTTATTGCTTCTAAATGGTGGAATCATGTTGTTTCTTGGGGCTCGGACCCCTCCCATCAAGTTGTTTGGTCTCTGCTGGAAATTCATGGCAAACCCTTTGGAATTGTTAATATCTATGCTTCCAATGATGCTTCTGAATGCAATGCTCTCTGGCATTGGCTTACTTTTTCTTTATCGCCTGCTCTCTGGGTTTTATGTGGTGACTTTAATATGATTGAGAAACCCTACGATAAGATTGGACAGCTTCCAATGCGTTGGCCTATTGGTGAACGTGAAGCATGGTTCTTTATGAAAAACAAGCTTGGTGTTTTTGACCCTCACTCTTGTTTTTCCCCTGCTGCTTTTTCTGACTCTGTCTGGTATACCTGGTCTAATTTCCAATCAGGCTTTGCGAGAATCTTGAAGCGGTTAGATAGAGCCATGCTTACTAAAAATGATACTTTTTGTTTCCAGTGGCTGACCTCTTCTTCTCTTTATGTGCACACTCTTGCTGATACGACTTTATCTGATCATGCTCCTATTGTTTTTAGTATCAGCCCTGTTATTCAACAACCTCGTCAGTTTCCTCATCAATTTTATTTCAATGTTTCTTTCCTGCAACACTCTTATATGAAAGCTCATATTGTTCATTGTTGGAATCTTCTTCCTCGGCCTTCTGGACGTCTTGGTTGGATCTCCTGGTGGAATCATGCCATCTCCCGTACTACTTCCCTGTTACGCTCTCTTGGCGTTGAGGTTGCTAAAAGACGATGAATTGCCACTATTGCTCTTAAGCAAGAGTTACACAAAGCCTCTGCTCGTCTTGAAGCTTGTCCTTTTAGCTCTGTTTTACAAGCTCACGTCGCTTCCCTTCATCATGAAATCAAAAAAAGTGATTTGTATGAAGCCAAAGGAGCTCAGTTGTGGGCTAGATTGCATTGGCTGCAAATTGGGGACAAGGTCTCTAAAGAATTTTTTAAGTGCCTCCGACCACCTTCTCCAACTCTTCAGATTTTTGCTCTTCAGGTTGATGGTCAACGACTCACTTCTCTCCCTGACATATGTGCAGCCTTTGTCAGTCACTATCAGCATGTGTTTGCTTCCCAGCCTCTCTCAGAAGCTCGCCAACAAGCTTTAGCTGAATGTCAGGTTGTCATTCCTGTTAAGGTCTCTCCCTCCCAACGGGCAGTTTTTGAAGCTCCTTTGTCTCTTGAAGATTTGACGCAGGCTTTATCTGTCATGTCAAATGAGAAAGCTCCTGGTTTAGATGGCTTTCCCTGTGAATTTTATAAAGAATTTTGGGATTTTTTGGGTCCCGATCTTCTTAAAGTTTATCAAGAAGCTCTGCATACTGGTTCTTTAGGTCCTCTCTTGAATCGAGGTAATATCAAGTTGATTCCTAAAGCTGGTGATCCTGAACTTATCACTAGTTGGCGTCCTATTACTTTGTTGAATGTCAGTTATAAAATCATTGCCAAGGCCATTGCTCTTAAGCTTCACCCCCTTCTTCCTTTGATTGTCCGACCTGAACAGACAGGGTTTGTACAAGGCAGATATATCTTAGATAATGTGATTGCAGTTTGGGAGGGAATGGACTGGGCTCGCTCTTCTCATCAGGATATGTTATTTCTTAAAATTGATTTTGAGAAAGCTTATGATAAAGTTGAGTGGTATTTTATTCTTTCTATGCTCCAAGCCTTAGGTTTTGGGCCATCCTTCATTCAGTCTATGAATATGCTTTTTCAAGATGCTTCTGTTGTTATCACCCTAAACGGTTGTAGATCTGAGGCCTTTGGATTGTTTAGATCTGTTAGACAGGGTTGTCCTCTTGCTCCTTCCCTTTTTATTTTAGCAGCTGAGGCGTTTGGGTATTTACTGGCTTCAAAAGTGGCTCAAGGCTCTATTCGTGGTCTTGCTTTACCTGCTTCCTCTTCTCAATTGGTTCATGGCCATTTTGTTGATGACTCTTTTTTAACCCTTTTTGAAGATGAACAATCCTTGTCTACGACTCTTCATTGCCTTGACACTTTTTGTCTAGCTTCAGGGTCAAGTATTCAATGGAAAAAAACTTCTTGCTTTAGGCAATCTGGGAAGCCTATGCCTCCTTGGCTTTCTCACTATCCGTGGCGATGGATTCAATCTGGTGAAATGTTCAAGTTTTTAGGTATTCCTTTCGCCTTTCACAGCACCCCTGCTCAACTATGGCAGTATGTCATTCAAAAAGTGGAGAAGAAATTGTCCTTTTGGATCACTAAACAACTTTCTCTGGCAGGAAAATTTCAGGTCTGTTCTAAGATTCTTGCTACCACTCATGTCTATTTTTCCTCCTATTGGCTTCCTTCGAAGGCTTGCTATTTGCAATTGGAAAGATTATTGAGGGATTTTTTATGGTCATCTACTTCTCACACAAAAGGATTTCACCGAGTTGCTTGGGATTTTTGTTGCCTTCCCAAACTTTCTGGTGGTCTGGGCCTTTTGGATTGTCATCGACAGGGAATTGCTTTGTGTGCAAAATGGGTTGTGCGAGCTCTTGATGGCTATGAAGCCTGGAAAATTCTTCTTAGACATTGCATTTTGTTTGGTCTCCCCTTGGGCAAAAGGGTATGGCACGGTTTGAATTTGTCTACTCTTCTCACTGCCCCTGTTCCTATTAAAATCATAGGTTCCTTTGTTGTTAAAAGTATTTGGAAGGCCTGGGAGTCTCTCAAACCATGGCTTTTTTGGAAAGGTGCTGGGAAAAAGAATGGTGCTTCTGTTTCTTCAATCAGTGTTTGGTGGTCCCCTGTTATCAGAATTCAGTCTTTACCCCTGGCCCAAGTTCAGTGGGTTCATGCTCAACGATTTTACAGAAAAGGAATTAACTCTATCTCTGATTTTTTTTCTTTCTCCACCAGAGACTGGATTCCTTGGGATGCTTTTAAACATTTTTATCAGCTTAAGCCGGATGATCAAAGTACTTATGAGGTTGTGGTTTGTAATACTCCATTCTCTTTGTGGCCCAAAATTTTTAAGCACTTTCAGAAGGCTTGGTGGACTGATTGGTGTTGGCCTCAACATAAATCCATGTTGCAGTATAAAGCCCATCTGGGTTATTCTTGGCTATCTCCTCATCTTCCTATGGCTGTTGTTTTAAATGCTCGTTGGGATCTTCTTTCTCCTCCTATTTGGCGAGCACGGTTCAAAATGGTTTGGGCCAATTATATTGAACCTAAACAATCCTTTTTTTCCTAGAGTTTACTGATGCAAGGCCTTCCTCTGGGGCACAGACTTCACTATCTTGGCATTGAACACCCTTCATGTTATTTTTGTGGTGCGTTGGAGGATTGTCTGCATGTGTTCTGGTCTTGCCCCAAGGCTCGTTCTGCATGGACCTGGATTGAATATTTTTTTTGCCCCTTCATTTCCTCTCCTTTTTCCTGGCAGCAAATCCTTCTTGGTGATTCACCTTCATTTTTTGAACCTTTGCTGGAAGTCTGGAACATCTTTCGCATTAGCATTCTTTATCATATTTGGAAGTCCAGAAACAGGATTGCTTTTTCTCATGATACTAGTTCACGACATTTTTCCCTGGCTGATCAATATGCAGTGTTTTATGATTCTTGGCTATAGATTTCTATGCAGGTGGAGAAGGTTCATGTGGAGATTCAACATCTTCGTAGTCTTATTGACTATTGGGGCAATGCACCGTGCACTGTTAGTCGCCTTCCTACGGATCCTCCCTCTCATGGTCGATCCCGCTCTCGCTCTCGCTCTTGTCGCACTCCCTCCTCTCACAATCGTTGGTCCCCTTCTCGACAAGAGCGCCTTTGCACCCGTGGCGTATCCATGGCAGATTCTTCTAGACAACTTCGTGGATGGGATGTTCGTCCTCCTGCTCCTTCCCCACCCCTTGTGACTGGTTGGGGAGATGAAATTCCTGCTGTACCCACTCCCCCTTCTGGTTCAGGATGGGGAGACCCTATTCACAGTGCTCCTGTTTCTGGCTCAGGTTGGGATATTGGGCCTCCTTCTGGTATTGATGTGCAACCCACTGCTGCTGGCTGGGGAGATGAAATTCCTGCTATCCCCACTCACACTGTTCCTGTTTCTGGATCCGGTTGGGATATTGGGCCTGCTCCTGGTATTGATGAGCAGCTCAGTGCTGTTGGCTGGCCTCTTTCCAACGCCAAATAATCTTGCGTGTGTATAGTTGAGGCAGATGTGCCTCCACTTCTTGTTCTTTTTGCCTACCTCTATGTGGTTCTCCTTTGTTTTCGCGATGCTTTGTTAGTCGTGGGGTTCGTGGTCTTTCGTTTTTGTTGCCTTGGTTTTTTGATATCTCCTAACCCTGGGGGTTAGTTTGACAACATACTGGGGTGTGATCTTCTCCACCCATTTTTTTGATGTAAAAAGGCCTAATTATTCTTTAATGAAAATTTTCTACGCTTTTTCATTCAAAAAAAACTGGAAATGCGGAACCTCCAACAGTTACGCCAGCTACCCACACGCGACCCGCGAACGGTCGCGAGTTGCTTTTTTCTACTTTACTAGCGATTTTTAAATCTCTCCCGATTAAAAAAAAGTATATTTTATTGACTATGACACATGATGACAGCTGGGCGTCTTAAAATTATATGTTGTCAGACACCCCGAAATTGGACATAAGTAATACAAGCATTTGCGCGGCTAGTGTTGATATTTTGGTACAATCGGCTAACAGCTGGTTAAACATACGCGTTGTTAGCGGGCGCAACGGCCCTTTATCCCACAGATGGCGACGCTTTATTGAAGCATAAATCAAAAGCGGAAGTCACCGTTATTTGTCGTCACTCTTCTGCATTTAGCGGCATTTGTGAGCAAGATGAGTCGAAATTAGACAATTCCGCCGTGTTTAGCGACGCTTTTCATTTGGAATTTGTTTGTGGAGAATCAAGCGAAGAAACTCCGGGACCTGCGCACGGGGGAGGCGGAGGGAGGCTCGGGTTCTACCTCTCCCTCAGAAGAGTCGGCCCAGCAGCGCGACGGACAAGAAGAGGAGGAGCGGCGGCGGCGGGAGCAGGAGCAGCAGACGACCGGTGGAGGAGGAGGACGAAGGAGAAGCGAAAGCAGTACAGGGGTGTGAGGAAGCGGCAGGGAGACAGGTGTACTTCTGAGATTTGAGAACCCGGTAAGAAATCTCGTCATTGGTGGACGAGGATATTATATTCGATATGCCTAATGTAGTTACAGACATGGCGGAGGGTCTTATGATGACACCGCCCTTGCTGCATCACGGTACAATTGAAGACAACAATTCCGACCACAATGGAGATGAACGATCTATCTGGGATCCTTGACTCTTCACATGTTTAACTTTATCATTCTCGTAGAGTGTTTATGTACTGGATTTAACCAAGTAATACATCCAATATTTTTATGCAGATCTGTAAATTCAAATTCTGAGGGCAAATTCACGTCATTTGACAATTTGAGGAGAAGTTGAACCAATTTTGATTGCACAGCAATTCAAAAGAAAGCAACAGCATTGGGAACCGTCGTGACACGAGCCGCTCTATCTCAGTCGGTTATCCACCGTCGTGACACGACCCGCTCTATCTCAATCGGTTATGCAAGATCGGGAAGGACAAACTATAACGTGTTCAAAACTGAACAAAAGACCTTGGTCGGCTAAGTAGATTCCGAAGACTTCCTAAGTAATTTTTTTTATATTTTATATATATATTATTTTAAATTTGTTTGTAGAGGCCCGCGTTGGTCTGTCAATATATTATCACTTGCTTTCATACTCTCCGCTTGACAGTTCGACTTGGGTGCACATTAGAGTATGCAACATAGCTTTGGTTTTAAACTAGAGATACAACATAGCTTTGGTTTTAAACTAGAGATTACATTTTTGGTTAATATAGTGTTATTGTAAAGGTAATAGTATGCTTTGAATATTCTAAGTGTACTTTAGACTGATGTTGACGGTACGAATTCCAAGCGACCAGTGGTCCTTGTATCACGCTGGATCAACAACAACAACGAGACGGATAGACTTGTTGAAAGCAACCTCCGTGGTTTGAATCTTCTACTTGCCAGTTACAAAAAAATAATAATTGTAATCAACTCTTATTTATATATATATATATATATATATATATATATATATATCCTGTGAGTGTGGTCTACGACAAGGACACCATTTACATTATCATGTCACCTAAATTCAATACCCATGGTGGATGCATATAAAAAATATTACTTATATATAATTTTAAATTATTAAAATGTTATTATTCACAAACATAAAACTATCCATTTTTTTAGTAGATTGGTCTTATTATTGTTTGATAGAATTTGATAGAATGTGATGTTTATAAAAAAAAAAACACATCTTCTAATAAAACTCCAAACTTTAGCGTTTTTTTACATGCAAGTAGTGAATGTTTAAACCTCTTACTTTTTAAATTAAATAAAAAATTATTGACACATCTTTTAATAGAATTCCAATTATTAGTTTTTCTAATTTTCATTTTATTTTATTTTTAAAGTAATACACATGCAAGTGGTGAATGCTTAAACCTTTTATTTTTAAATTAAATAAAAAATTATTGACACATATTTTAATAAAACTTCAATCTTTAGCTTTTCTTAAATGCAATTATATATTATTTTTAAAGTAATATGTGCAAGAGGTGATATAATTAGGGGTCAGACTCCCCATTGGCATAGCAACAAGGGTTTCCTTTGCCATGATTTAAACTAAGGTCATAAAAATGAAACTTTAGTGACATATTGTTAAAGTGTTAGACATACACCAACATTAGTGCTTGAATTTTAAAAAAATGTATCATGAAATAAAAAAACCATTCTCTATATATATTTGAAATACTGTTATTATTTTAAGACTATTTTTTAGAGGATTGATCTTATTATTGTTTGAACGGGTGTGATGTTTATAAGGGATTGTATAATTTTCAAAAGCAAATGTGAATATTATATTCAAGTTTTGAATTCTACTTTTAAATCTCTTATAGATATTTTTAAAAGTATGATGTTTATTATAAAAAGTTATTATAGAAAAAAGAGGTATAGATATTTTGGTTAGAAAATTTAAACATATAATAGAGGATTATTTTCTACAATAAATCTAATACAAATATTTATTAGTTAAAATATCAAATAAATTAAAATCATATATTTATTTCAAATTTGATATATTTTGAAATAATAATATCACTATAAAAAACAAAACAGTCATGCATTTTATGGAGGATTGGTCGTTCCATTATTTGTTGAAATTTTTTGCTTGAAAGGGTTAATAGAGTTTTCAAAAACAAATTTCAAAAACACATCTAAGTTTAGAATCATATTGATGCCTCTGTTGTAAAATATTTGTAGGCATGTTGATCATCACGAAATATCTACTCTAGAAAAAGGGCTACAAGATTTTTGGTTACATGATTTGAATATATATGAGGGTCATCTAAGATAATGGAGTTAACTAGACATGTCCTTCAATTTTTTATGAGGGTCATCATAGTAGTGCTAAGGCATCATACATATGTGAAGGTGTTGTACTAATACGAAGGTATAATACTAGTATGAAAGTGTCATACTATTGTGAAGGCAATATACTAATGTAAAGGTATCATACTAGAATAAAGGTATAATATAAGTGTGAAGTCATTGTACTAGCATGAAGATTTCACACCAATGCAAAGGCATTATACTAGTATAGAGGTATTGTAACAATACAAAGGCACTATTGTAGAGTAGTTTTCTCATGTAGGGATTTCATAGTCTTGTAGCACCCTTGTCTTGTACCTATAAAAAATAGGATATGTGATCAAGAAACTAAAATTTTATGATGAGAGTTAAGGGTTTGTCTAGTTTCTCTTGGAATCCTAATATCCCTAGGTTGAGGGATTAGACCGTGGTTCCTTTATGGTAAATGAATAATAAATAAAATCTATCAAATGCATGTGAATGTGGAAATGTTGATCCAAATTGTAAGAAAAGAGACAAGGTGAGGAATGGATTCACCTAGTTAAGATGCTGGATTGCTTTCTTGGTTGCTTATGCAATATTTTGATCTAATTTCTCTTGATGATTACCTTTAAATACCCTTGCTTATGCCCAAGTGTTTTCTTAAAAGGAGATTTAGCATCACCAATGCAAAACATGTGGATTCAACGCTAATAGCAAATACCTAAGAACACAAATAAAAGAGACAAAAAATTGACTGAATATTCTAAATTGATTGAGAAAAGATTCATTCTAACCCTTTGTGACTCCTCCAAGGGTGATTTTACAGAATTTCCCACACCCTTGGAGGATCTATCACAACATGACATAAGAGGATGAGCTATTTTATTTTACAAGGAGAGGTGGTTTGGAGGGGTAATTTAGAATTCAAGGTACGGGTATAGAGATGATCAAGAGTTAGACACCTTGATTGGTAGTTGCATTCCTTTCATTAGGTATTTAAATATCCTAATTGGTAGTCAATCAAACAAGTTAGCAAATTAGAGATGTACTTGATAAGGTCATGGGAGAGATCTACAAGAAGTGAGTAGTAATGAAAAGTTACACCTGTGAGAGTCAATTTCTAGTGGTATTGTTGAAAAGGTTCCATGGGAGTATGGACATGCTATAAAAAATTATGTACAAAGCTTATATAAGCATCGCATGGAATTTTGTATGGAACTCATGAAAGCATACAATAGTTATGTTCTATATATATTTTTAGGTCAACTTTGGGTTAGAACATGGGCATATTTATACTCAATGGAAAGCTCATTTAGATTTTTTTCCAATGATAATATGTTTTGGGGGTTTTGTGAAGGTTTAGCAATGTTTCATAATTATTAAAGTTGATGTTGCTTAAAGGGGTCAATTATCATTATCACCATAAATACCCCCCAATAAATAATCATTTGTAAAATAAGTGTGAAAAAAATGTGAAATATTAGGGTGCCCACAAATTTCCACCTTCTATTCCATCTTGTCATCTCTCTCTCTCTCTCTCTCTCTCAAGATATAAGATGTAAGCTATTTTAAAAAAATTCAATTTTCAAATGTGCTTGACACAAACCATTTTTCATTATGTTTTGGTTTCCTTTGATAGCAAACTTGCATGCATTATACATTGGTATTATCACATCCATATTTAAATTTAAGTACTACATCAAGTGAGCATGCATGTAAGGATAGCAAAGTGATAGAGGTACTTAAAGGTAAATGAGAGAATGTGGTTTTCAATCCCATTTACATTTTTATTTATCTCTCTTCAAGTTTTCACTCTTTCCTCATCTTGAGTAATTCTTTGCCAACCATTATTTGCATTATAGAGAATGGAACAATGATAGTCACTAGCTTCTATAGTAAGAGAATAGGTTGAAAACTTTGGGATTTAGCTATTGTAAGTGGAACATTTTGATAAAGTGGACATACATGCTAAAATATAAATCATTCAACTTCCCTCAAGCCTAATATAATGGTACAAATATTAGTTCTCTTTCTTTCTGGGATGATATTTTCAATTTGAATCCTGGAAATCCTTTTTTGTGCATAGTCTCTCCTGAATGACACATCAAGAGAGGATTTTCATTTCCTCACACTTAGTCCAATATCTATTATATTTATGTATAGGTCAGATATGTTCTTTTCTATGGTGATATTATTTGTTCAAACCATAGCAATATCCTTTTATATAGTAAATCACTCCTCAATGACACATCAAGAGAGTCCTCTCTTCACACTTAGTCTAGTCTCCATCATGTAATAGTTGGATGGATCCCTTCATGTGTATGGATTAATGATTTTATCCTCAAAAAAAACTATTTTTGAAGATTTTTTTCTATATTTTGATTTGTTATGTGGTAAAAGGCTTCTTTTCATTTCCATTGGCACTATTGGCATATTGGTTGGTAAATAAATTCTTTTTAGGGTGATACTGTTAGTTTGAATCCTAGGAATATCACTTTTTGTGTACAATCTCTATTTAGTGATAAAACAAGAGAGGATCTTCCTTTCCTCACACAACCCAATCTCCATTATATTTGATTATAGATCAAATCTCTTCATTTCTATTATGAGATTATTGGTTCAAACCCTAGCAATATCCTTTTCTATAGATAATCTCTCCTCAATGACACATCAAAAAAGTCCTCTATTCACACTTAGTATAGTCTCCATCATGTAGTGGTTGGATGGTTCCCTTCTTGTGTATGGGTCAATGATTTTATCATTATAAGAAAATTATTTTAAGACCTTTTTCTACCATTTGAAGGAAGGAATATTTGTTATGTGGTAAAAGGTATCTTTTTATTTCCCTCTAGCCTAATGTAATGGTACAACTATTAGTTATATTTCTTGCTATGGTGAGATTGTTAGTTTGAATCCTAGCAATATATGCACAATCCCTCCATAATGAGACATCAAGAGAGGATCTTCTTCTCCTCACACTTAGTCCAATATCCATTATATTTATGTATAGGTCAAATATTTTCCTTCCTATGGTGAGGTTATTGGTTCAAACTTTGACAATATCCTTTTCTATAAATAATATATCCTCAATGACACATCAAGAGAGCACTCTATTCACACTTCATATAGTATCCATCATGTAGTGGTTGGATGGATCCTTGTGTATGGGTCAATAATTTGATCCTCTGAAGAAATATTTTTTAAAGAATTTTCTTCTACCATTTTAAGGAAGGCATATTTATTACGTGGTAAAAGGCCTCTGTTTATTTTCACCAACACTCTTGGCATATTGGTTGGTAAATAAATTCATGACAAATAGATTTCTAGTTCAAAACTTGACACTAACAATTTTTTATTTGATTCAAGGTATGCATTCAACACTATCTTTAATTGAAGTCTTTCTATCTATTTCTTAAAAGTGTCTATCATGCGTTGGTCCACTCATTTGCTTAAATATAGGAGGTTGTGGTTTGAGCCTCATTTAATTTGAACCTTTAAGAAATGTATATGTGTGTGTATCTCTATCCAAGCAAAGTAGTTAACTTATCAATCCACGATTCATCAATTAAAAAAGCATTTTAAAATTTGATTACACCATGTGGACGGATTTGATTCAACAATTTTTTTCTAAGGTTTGACAATTGAATTTTATCTTATGATTTAAATACTAATATATTTGAGTGCATAACATACCTAATTTAAGCATAACAAACCGTTAAATAATATTATAACTATCTTGTCCTATATCATATGCATCATGGTCTATGACGTAATAACTCATAACATACCCCCCCTATTACATAATAGTATAAATATATAATTTTCTTAAGACCAAAAAATAATGTCTACCGTGATGTTGGAATTTGAGAAAGAAATTGCCCCCATAATGTAGACATATTTATTAGATACTTGGAAGTGTTGGATTCTATGATAATGCAATCCAAAATATATTTTCTACCAAATAATTCATTAAAGTACTTTCTAATACCATGGATAATATTTGGTACTTGGAATTAGGTGGTTTTCCAACTTTTTGATAATGATTGGATTGTTTTACAGGTTTGTAAAACTTGAAGTGCTTCTTTTCTTTCTAGACTTATTTTCTTGAAATATTTCAAGGATTTTAGTCCTCGGGGTATTTTGTTGCAAAAATTTATTATAATTAATATAAACCATTCACCAATATGCAGAAATATAAAATCATTCATCCACAAGTAATTATCCACAATAACAATCCACAAATGAGAGAGAGATAGATAATAACCTTTAGGTAGGGAAACACCAATAATACTCCTTAAGGAAGGAATCACTCCACAAGATCTCCCAAGATAAGAGTTCCACTCAAGGAGGGTAAATTCCCATAAGCCACTTTGTGGGCAACGACAATTACATAATATTATTCTTCAATGATAATTACAATGAAAAATATCTCTTCTTTATATATCGATCTTCTTATTCTACTTTGGAGAGCCTACTAATAATATAATATAATATTATAATATAATATAATATTATAATACAATCAACCTTGGATTATGTGTGGCCCATGCCAACCCTTATACAATATAATAATATATCCCCAAATATCTATTCCTAGGTACCCTACCATGCCACCCTCCTTACAAATGTTTCATCCTTGAAACATATAAAGAAACCTGATACTAAGAAATGTTAGCAACTGGTACCAATATTGATCATCCATCCATCAAAGTGAAACACATTGATGTTGGTATGCCATTTTGTTACTTGAGTATCCAAATTTGCTTCGTTGGCTCCATGCTTCTGTTGTTGTATTTTGATAACTTGAATGATGGGTCCACTTGTTCCTTGATGTTGATGAACCACTTTTAAAATATGATCACTATGCTTTTTATGTCAAACTTTGCCATAGTTGGTGACATTATGATTCCATGTGGAACCATAATATTGCTTCCTTGAGTCATACATCCAATAATGTTGTCGCTCATGGTGGTGTGGATGTCGATATGGTGCAACATTTACTTGATGTTCTACATTCTTTAACTTCCCAATATTTGGCTCCATTGTTTTAAATTCTTCTACACATTGTTCTTTCATGTTCTCTTTGTTTGGTGTGTCCTTGTGTTCTTCTATCAAAGATTCCTTGGACTCTGTTACTATTATTTCCATGGAATTCATTGCTGCTACTTCTTCCATGGACTCTATTGCTAATACTCCCTTCTTGGATTCTATTTTTGGTTCTTAAATTTATTTCTCTACAACCACTTCCTGATTTTCCTTGGATCCTTGCTCCTTAAGCTGAGAAATATCTTGCAATGTTATCTTCTTTTTCTCGTACCATAAATTCATAAACTTCTTTAACACATTAATGTTAATAGTACCCAACTAATCTAACCAAGGATAACCAAGAATAATATCCTCATCATCCATCTCAATAGCATAGAAATATGAATGTAAAACATATTTATCCATGGTGATCTTCAAATATTCAAAAATCTGAACGTGCTCATCCTCTAGCTGTATGTACTTAACATTTGTTTCTTGAACTTGCAACTTCTTAGCCAAAGCAATATTAATAAAATTATATCTGCTACCAAGGTCAATGGAAATAATAACCTGTTCCTTTTGAATGCTTCCATGAACCTGCATAATAGAACTTTTAGTTGAATTTAAACCCTTTTTATTCTGCTCTTACTTTTGTAAATCCAATGATGTGTCTTCTATATTCCTCTCATTATCTCCCCTGGCATTTTCCTCTTTCTCCTCGAGTAATTTTATTTCTTTTTGATAGTCTTCATTCTGTTTCCTGAAAACTTCCCAATCTCCTTTTATTTCATTTCGCTCATTTTAAATACCCTATAGTTTATTTTTAAGGTCTTTGATGACATCCATTAGGCTATATATATAATATGGGTCCCATTTACTCAAGAATGCATTCTCTATTTCATTCCAAGTGTATTCATTATTCCTTTCTTTACAAAAAATTATTCACCAAGAAAACGTTTCTCCTTTAAGACATAAACCAAGGAGGGATTTACCAAAATAAATATTATGATATAGAGAGTTAAACTCTTTCCACCATTCTCTAGCATAAATAGCATTCTCCCCAAAAAAATCTTGTATCTCCATAAGTTCACACCCCAATAATGCAAACTAGGGTTTCATAGAAATATATATCTCCCCACTTATTTGAAGCTAAAATTCCACATAAAATTTAAATCTACAATTTTTCTTCCAAAAAAAATAGAGTGCAACTGATTTGCTTACCCGAACTAAACAATTTTTATCTTTCAAAAAAATCGTGACTTAAAAATTCGTCACTACCCTTATTCCAGACGACTAATTTTAGAAGGTCATAAATATCTCTCAATACTACTAGGATTCCTCCATATGACCACTCATTTTAAAGCTCTTCAAATTCTACACAAATTGGTCCAAGAATCGCCTAAATCGGATAAACGTTCACAGAGATATGGCTTCTAAAAGATGAAATATTTTTCTAGAAAAAAATTATAAAATTCGTCACTATTCTTATTTCAGATTACTAACTTCAAAAGGTTGTATATCCCTCAATACTGCTCAAATTCCTTTATATGACCAATCATTTTAAAGCTCTTCAAATTCTGCACAATCTGATCCAAGAATTACCTAAATCGGATAAACTTACGCGGAGATATGGCTCTTGAAATATGAGATGTTTTTCCAAAAAACGTTGCCATAATTTTGTAATTTCACACAAAAATCCCTACTTTGCCAAAATCGTTGCTCTGATACCAATGTATCTAGCATAATTTGAATGTTTGGTTCCTTTTGTATTATTCTAAAATTATATTTTTTAGCTTGGTTGTACTTGTGCAACATACACATGTTCCTAATATATTTATCAAATTTATTATTCCTTGTATTTAACTTGATTCTCCTCTACTACATTACTTTGATGTGACTTTTCCAACTTTGATTTTGTTGTTTTGAAGGTGACCTATCATATTTTTGGTTCATTTTTCATGAATGGAATTCATTCTTGAATGGAGTATACCAACAATCCTTCATGGTATGCCCATTTATTCTACAATGATCACACACCTTTTGCATGTTGAAAGTACTTCTTTAAAAATCAATTCTTTGATTTGGAAATCCTTAAAAAATATTTTTTGTTTGGAAGTGCTATGAAAGTCTTATGCGTCTTCTAAATGGTTGCTTCCCTCTTTGATTTGTAGCTAGTAATTATTATTCTTATTTTGTAGAATATGAGACCTCTACTTTTGAAGTAGATTCACTAGCTTCTCAAAGCTTGGTGTTTGTTTAATAATATTTAATGTAGTCATAAGATATTGTACATATATTAGAGTGAAATCAAAATAATAGGAACTAACATTTCATCAGATACCTACGTTCAAGTGCTAGCAATGATGCTTATAATTCCACTATTCTCCTCATGAATAATGTTTTTTTTCCACTATTAATATTCATATAATAGAGTTATATTTGGAGGAGTAGAAACTAATTTTAATTATTGTCTTCAAATATTGTCTTCAACTTCTCCCATGCATACTTGGTTATGGTTGTTTCTCTAATGTATTCTTGGATCTCATCTATTGTTAGATTTTGAGGATATATAGAGTGGGAGAGATATAACACAGGTATGATAAGATGAAAGAAATTGAGTCTACAATATGACTGAAATATACTATAAATAGAAGTGGCTAAAATACAATGCAATATGGAGGATATGGCCACTCCATTAATATAAGCTAAATATCTACATTGTGCTTCGTACAAGAGCTCTACCACTATCTACTACTATCTAATACAATGCTCTTGATATCTATATGATGTGTATTATTATTTATTACTATAAGACCCTTGATATAGGAAAATAGATTCCTTGGCCAACACTCTACCTAGCTATATAAGTGGAAACCTTGCACATTACAACATACACATTGACACTTGTGTATTTATTACATTACTTGAAGTAAGTAGGCAAATTCCTCCTTAATTAGTCTCTACTCTAACTATGTACTAAAGGTGATACATTTACATGACCCAAACGATGTAATATACTCTAATTCTAACACCCCATTATATTACATTATTTTGAAACTAAATATTTCAATCTTCAATATGGATCTTCTTCTTGAGAATGATCTTCAGCTTGATCTGCTCCTTTGTATTTCCTTTAATTCATATTGCATTGTATGCCTTCTTGAATTGGTTCTTCTTCTTCTTCCTATGGATGTTCTTTGGCTTGATTAGGTTCTTCTTTAGCTACTTTAGTCTTCATGTTATAACCTCGTGTCCTTTCCAATCCTCTATTATTTGACATCAGATGTCTTTGATGAACTAGTGATCTCATGATTTTGCATGTCTGAAGTGGATCTGAATTGACCCATTTTCTCTCCTTTAGATTTTTGTATGACCTGTTTCTTTTACCTTCATAAGTATCAAACTTGAGCTTATGTCAGTAGATGTAATATTTGAAAGCAGCAATCTATTATGTGTAGTAATATTTCTTCGTGAATTTTATAGTACTTGTATTTATAATAGAAGAAGAAAAATGAATAATTTTTCCCTTCATAGTATTTGCATGGATGAAAATTCCAACAATTGATTTTTCATGACCATATTGATTGCAATAGGTGCACACTAGAGATGTTTTGACTACTTTGTAATCTATCTTAGATATATCATGTTTATCTATATCCTTGACTAGATCCTTAAACCATATGTGCACAATTGAAGCTATTTCATTTTTACTCCTTTGTATGATGTCTTCTTGATCTACTTTTTCTTCTCCCTTTTGAATGTGATATTTTGTGTTTTCATAGTTGTCATCAGTTTCATTAGAAGAATCTAATTTTCTATAGCTATTTGCTTCAAAACTTATTTCCCATCTTATTGATTCTTCTTTCTCTTTTGCATTTTCCTTGTTGTTATCCATTGTATTACCCATCATGCTTTTAATCCATACTGGTATTTTTCTCATTCCACTTCTAAGTGTATTGCTTAATGTGCTAGTAGTCATATTTATAGTTCCTTGGATTAGAGTATAAGGTGCTTTTTGATAGAGCCTTTATAGAGCTTAGGTTTTGTAGACACCTTATGACTCCCAAATGGATTAAGTACTTGATAATATTTGATGAATGCTATTATTATCAAGTTTTGTAGAATACCTTATAACTCCCTAGTGATTTTGGATATGCTATAGGATTTATAAAGTGATTTTTGAGAATAGTAGTTCAATTTTGGGTTGATTTTGTAATGTTTTATAAATAGAAAAATCAACTTATATTACACCTTATTACTCCTATTGAACTTAAGAACTTTCTAATTTTATGAGGTTCTATTGGTTGGATTTCTTTTGTGCCTTTAATATGGTTTGAGACAAGTATGTCAATTTATTTACAACTCTTTATTTTTCTTAATAGATCTCCTTTATAGCCTTTAATATTTAATATTTAATGTTTCTAAATTCCAATTACCTACTTTGATGTAGTATTCCTTGTGACTCCATAATGTGGAATATTAGGAAATAATATAATATTTTCAATAATAGGATTTTTAATTTCCAAGTTAAAATCCTTATTCCTCCTTTATTATTTGCAAATATAAGTATTTTGGAATATGATTGCTTAATATATTACTAATGTTAAGTGAATGAATTGCAATTTTAAATATAATGTGCCCTTATAAGTCCAATATGTCCTTAGTCTATAGAAAGCAATAAATAGTATAGGATTTACCTTTGTATTACTTTGCCTTGATGCTATGAGATGTCATATTTGAATCCTTTGAAATTGCATTCTATGCCTTCTTTGATCGGTGCTGAATTCTCCCTTACATAGTGCTTATTTTCTCTATAACTGGTACTGATATTTATTTAAAGAATGCTCAGTCTTATCCTCTGTGAATTGAATGCTGGTATGGTTGGTTTTATGATGTATTTCTTCTATGAAAGAGATGTTGGATTTCTGATCGAATTAGGTGTTGTATTTGTTGATCTTTTGTTAGCTTCTTAAATATTGGCTTTCTCTTTCGAATGGTGCACAAGCTTGAATTAGCCTTCTTCCTCTGAATATGCTTCACACCATTCAATGCTAGTCTTATCTTTGAACTCCAAACCTTTTCCTTCTTTAATATGGATGCCTTATATAGCACTTCTTCCTTGTGAATTTCAGACAAGTGTCACTTGAGCATCGCTTAGTAGGTGTTGATATTCCAATGTATGCAATGATGAGTTTGGTGGTAACCTCCTAAAGACTTATAACTTCTCTGGGTGAGTTTTGGCTTGTTTATGAATGTTGGACACTTCGAGCTCTTGTGCCAAGTGGAACTCATGGATTATGCATATAATCCTTTCTTCTAATGCTCCAACTATGGGCGTTGATGCCCTATATTTACCTATATTTTTAAAATGTGCATTGGCTTGCTAGTTTATTGAGACACAAGCTCTTCTGTGTTCGCATGTTATCTTGATGAGGATAATGGATGACACTAGTTGTATTGCTTCTTGGTTATATATCGCTCTCAATGGTAGTCCTATTGTAGCTTCTTGTGCTCTTCAATGGTGGTCATTCTCTCCAAGTAGAAATATTGGGTATATCACATCTTCCTTTTTATCTTTATGCCTATAATATACTGTTTGTATGTATTTTATAACAACCAATTTCCAACATTTTTTTCTTGGCTTTGATAGCGCATCTTGTACATAGATGATATCCCTTTGTATGCTACCCTTTTATCTACATAGACTAGGATGGTAATTGCTTCTTAATAGCTCCAATGTTGTAGGTGCCACGCTTGCTTCTAGGGCCAGATTGGATGTGGAGAAATAGTATTTTTAAACACCTTGATTCTTAGACGTGTGAGCTCTTTGGTGGCTCCTTCTTCTTGCTATAACTCTTCCCTTCAACCTTTAAAATATGAAATCTGCATTGCTTCCTATAAATAGGATTAATTTTATCCTTTCAAATGAACAAAAGAGGTGCTTTGTAATAGATAGATTTGCACAAATATGAAGGATATTTTTATGAATCCTTCTTGCATATTCTAATATGCTTCTTTAGATATTTTAATGATAGTTAATCCAAGCTAATGAAATGTTAGTTTTCAAGTAAGGATATTTTGCACTCTGCACTTAAATGAAATCCTTATATTCTCCTTTAATCTTGATATTCACCAAATCTCAATTTTAGGCTTCATTTAAGGATATTAAAGGTGGCTTCCTTCTCCATTTTTTTTCTTGTATTGGTGGCATCCTTTGGCCATGCAGTGTTATAGATTATTGTTCTAGTTTTGTGCCTTTATCAACACAAACTAATTTCTTGAGAGTAACTAGTTAAAGATAAACTAGTATAGTGCTTAATAGATTAATAATGCAATTTTAATGATAATAATCTCTTAGAATTAATTCTAATGAAATAAATAATATTCTATAATTCTTAAGAGTAATTTGTAAAGAACCCTTAATAAATATTCTACAATTTTCACTGCAATAATATTGTAGGATTTAGTCTTCTTGCTTTCTAGATAGATAATAGGTAGATGATAATTTTATTTCTTTCAAAATATCTAGCTCCTATTAATGTGAAAATATATCTTAAAATGAATTGTCCTTTTTTGGAATTTCTAGAAGACAATAATATTAGCCCTTCTTCTTGCAAATTTAATCCAAATATGGTGCTTATTGATTAATGGAATTTGATAATGAACCCTAATTTAAGTTCAACTAATTGCACCCTAGTTTCTTACCTTTAATCGCTTCTGTAGTAGATGTAGATCTTGGTGTTTTGTTTCACCAAGTTGTTGCCTTGTACCAGATGAATTCATAGCTTCATGTTTGTTGTCTAGAATAGCTTCATGCTTCACCAAACTGTGGTATTGAATGTTTTTGTCTTAAGCCTTAGGTTTGGTGGCTTGATCTTTTCAGTTATCTTATACCTTCTACTGTAGATTTAGAGAACTCCTTTCTTTGAAATTGTGCCTTATTTCTAAGAGAGATAATATCAAAATATCCTATATTTGGTAGACTTATTCGATCTAAATCTTTCTTCAATATTTTTTTCAAATTTTGACTTCAAACATGATCTTCTTCTTATCAAGATTCTAAATATCTTAAGGTCTTCACTAGATTCTTCTTCTAGGTTTGGTACTCCTTACAAAATTCTTCTTATATTGGGCTTATTTTTGGAAAACGACAATTATCCCAAGTAATTCACTATTAGGATCTTTCTCTTTGGTAGTGGATTTCTCCAATGAGTTCTCCTAGGAATTATTTTAAAAATGCTTCTACGAGCTCTACAATAAAGCTCTCCAAGACTTCTTATTTTTCTTGAGACCTCTCCTAGGTCTTCTATCTTACAACTTCTTTGGTCTTCCAACTAAAATATTTTCTTCAACCTTCTACTTTTAGAAGTTTTGGTGATGAGATCTTCTTCTTGGATCTCTGATTCTACTAAAACTGGATTCTAGAATGGGACTTCAATGGTACTTTATCTTTCTTATACAATTTGTAGGCTTTGATGGAGATCACAAATCTCCTATTTATTAAACTCTTATTTGGAGTATTTTTCAAAAAATCTTCTTTGGAGTCTTCTTTTGAATTAGGAATTCATTTCTAAAATTTTCTTCAAAATTAAGGCTTCTATGGCCTTGTTTTATGGATCAAGACTTCTCTGGCCTTTTCTTCTTCAAGGCTTCTCTAGACTTTTCTTCTTCAAGGCTTCTCTAGCATTTTCTTCTTCAAATATTCTATAGCCTTTTCTTCTTCTATGTTTCTCTAGCATTTTCTTCTTCAAGGATTTTCTGGCCTATTCTTCTTCTAGGCTCCTCTAGCCTATTCTTCTTCTAGGCTCCTCTAGCCTATTCTTCTTCTAGATTTATCTACCCTTTTCTTCTTCTACACTCTGTAGGTATTGATATTAAATGAACATCACCAATATCCTATCTCCTCCTCGACTCGTCTTCTGGACTCTCTTCTTTCTTGAGTCTGATATAAGGCTACTGTGGTATTTTTCTTTACTTATACACTTTTTAGGATTGTAGCTATTGTAATGGGACATTTATTAAGGTCATTGAAATATTTAGTCTTCTTCCTTGTTGCTACAAGTTCTATAATGATTCTAAGAAGATATTCTTTCTAAATCTCTTGTAGGAAGCTTCCCAACCTTCTTCTTGAATATTTATTTTGTGTAACTAGTTGTTAGAAACTGGAACAAAATAACTTATAAATCTAGATATAATACTATTCACTAGTTGATTTTTTAATCTAGTGGTATGAATGCTAAGTCATTGTCTTCATGAGTTTTTCTACAACTCTATGGAAAGACACTTTCCAAATGTAATCTTAGAATTTCTATAGCTAAGATTTTTTTCAGTACTCACTTGTGATTATCTCCCTATTTCTATTGACCTACTAGAATTCTCTTATAATAACTTTTGCAAGTGGTGGTGCACAATGACAAGTCCTATTTCCAAAATTCCAAAGAGGAACTATGATGGATGTAGGCCCTCCTGTTCCTATCTCGATTCACCATGGATCTAATACCATTGTTAGCTTTTGAGGATATATGCAGTGGGAGATATCTAACACAAGTCCTAATAATATGAAATAAAGAGAGTCTACAATATGATTGAAATATACTATAAATATAAAATGGTGAAAATGCAATGCAATATGGAGGATATGGTCACTCAATTAATATAAGCTAAAGAACTACATTGTGCTCCATAAAAGAGCTCTACCACTATCTACTACTCGATACTACAATGCTCTTGATATATATATCTTGTATCCTATGATATATTACTACAAGACCCTTTATATGGGAAAATAAATTGCTTGGCCAACACTCTGCCTAATTATACAAGTGGACACCTTGCACATAACAACATGCACATTAACACTTGTATATTTATTACATTGGTTTAAGTAAGTAGCTAAATTCCCCTTAAAGTAATATCTACTCCAACTATGTACTAAATGTGGTACATTTACATGACCTAAATGATGTAATATACTCTAACTCTAACATCTGCTACTTAAAATATGATAATTAGTATTTATTTTCTATTAGTCGTATCAAAATTTATTTTCACTTCTCCTTCTATAGTAGGATGGGAAGTGATTCCATCTACTTCTTGAGAAACTTTCTCAAACTCAAGTTGTGTCATGATTTTGACCTTCTAGGTAGCACAATTGTTTTCCCTCAACAAATGGAAATATAGCAACAAGAACATCAATGCTCCACTAGCCATGGTAAACATTCAAAAATTCTAAATATTATTCTTTTATTAAGTCCACATATTAAATATTTTTAGAATATTCCCTTCTTAAATATATATATTTTTCTTTTGAATTGTTTGAAAATTCTTCAACTAGGAACTTCTTCAACCATATGTTGTTTTCCTATTTGATTACTTACAACCTTAGAATGATGCGAAATTTTTCATATGTTGTAATAATGCCTATTGTGGTCTTTATTGAATTTTCAAATTGCTACTATATGGAATTTCCCTTTAGTGACTATATCTATTTATAGGATTCTTGTGGGAATGCATAAAATTTTGATTATTGCTACTTCAAGTTTCTTTTTGGTGGTTTTGTTTACTCTAGAGTATTCTTTTCTTGATATTTGTAATGCTATCGACTTTCTTGTTATATTTATTTCTTAATGAAGATTACTAAAAACTGGTATGATATCATTCCTTCTACTTTGGGTATTTTATCTTATTTCACCTTTCTTCATGTCTCTTGCCTTGGTTGCTACATAGATTTTAGCTTCTCTTTTGTACTTGGTGTTGGCTCCTTGTTTCATGAGGTAATATACCTTTTCAATGGTTCAAATAGAGGATAATTTCTTATTTTTACATTATCTTACATCTATTAGTTTATATTCCTTATAGAGTTCATACTACCATTTGAGAATAATTTTTTTGGTAAATATCCTTCACATGTCTTAACAAAAGTTTATTTCCTTTGGATGATCTCTCAACCTACCTTCTATTTTATTGTTCTTTTTTTTTTCAAGCATCTTGAAGTACTAAGGAACCTCATACTCTATTCTCATTCTCAAAGGTATTATAGTTGCTTGTATCTTTAAATTTTATCTCGTCTATATGATAATTGTAATAGGATCCTTTCTTGATGTGCACTTGCTTCCATGAGGTTTTGAGTTTTTTAAAAATAACATTGCTAATTGTAGTTCATGAGGATTTTATTTATATTAACACATTTATTGTCTTCTTATTTACGTAATTATTTCTCTCTTATCATTTTGTTTAGGTCATGTTTAGCTTTCTAAGCTTAGCGCTCTTGGTCAATTGTTCTTTTTCATGTAAGAATTATTACTTTTCATCTTGGTTACTTTATCCTTATATTTTCCAAATGTGTATTGTATGATTTTCTACAATTTTTTGTGTCTCCACGAGATACACTATTGTGCCTTGGTTCTTTTGAAATTTTCTTTTTTTGTAGTTGTAATGACTAGATAAAACTCCTTTGAATAAATATAATGGGGAAACTTACAATTCGTTTAGGATAATGATAATATTATAACCTCTTTTCTTTTAATGGTGATTGCAATTTCAAAAATATTTAATGAATTTTTTTCTTGTTTCATTTCTTCTATGTATATTTTGAAAACTTCCTATTATATACCCCTTTTCTAAGATATTTTATTGCTGCTTGGTGATTGATAACTACTTGGGCATTTAAAATTATGTGAATTAGATCTCTTTATGTTCCCTTGGAACATAGTAATTTTTCCCTCTTGGGATGTGCTTGAACCCTTCAAAGGAGAGCTATTATTTTGCAATATTTTAAGAAACTATGAGGAGATTATTTTGGCTTCCTCTTATTTCCTTAAAATGGCAATACATTATTTCATTTCTTGCTTGAATTTTTCTTGTCATGTCTTGTAGGATTTATGACCTTTGTTGCTTCTTTGAAGGGATTCTAACCCTTTTGAAGCTTGAAGGATTATTTCCTTTAAAAGGGTTTTTTCACCATGAAAATTTTAAATGCGCCATGAACTTTTCCTTCATGGTCATATTATTATATAGGGTCATTTTACCATTGAAATTTTTTAATATCAAATTTAATTTTTTTCCCTCAAACAAAGTACACTCTAGCTTTCTTTGTGTCCAAGCTAAAGAGGATAAGAAGGAGAACTATTTCTTTCTTTTAGCTACTTTGATACCACATGTTAGTTAATGCTATGAATAGTTTTATTACGATAATGAAGGGTATTAAAGTACATAATATGCCTAATTTAGGTATAACAAACCCTCAAAAAAACTTAAAACTATCTTGACCTATATCACATGCATGTACCTTATGACGGCTGGTTATACCACTTGATTCATCACATTTTCTATGATGTAATAAATCCTCAAAATCTCTTAGGGTATTTTTCTATTTTGAATGGGTTAAATTACAATAGTTGGACAATTCAATGTAGCATTAATCAGAAGCAAGAATCTCTTGTTGATTTTCAATTACGAATCAAAAGGTGTCAGTGATCATGAACTTGGTATGAAAAAGTAGGAAGCTATTGGAATCCTTTTTATGTTAATTTAATTAGATGTACTTTTTTACATCAGAGATAAAATTGGTCATATTGAGTTTTGGACCACATTGAAAGATTTCCATGGAAAAGTAAGTGGTAGTGAATTTAATAGAATAGAAATAAAGATATTTAATCTAATTTTTTTTAATCTAGTATGGTTGAAGACTACATATTCACTCAAAATCTCTAAAAGATAACATAGCTATGGCAAGAGACAAGGTGAAGGGTGTTAAAGAGTATCTCAAATATATTACTTTCAATATTTCTTCTCCTTTTAATACAATTAGATTTGTTCTTTATGTGAAAGTTATGACTATTAAGGATCTACAACCTATCTCTCTTGAAGGATTTTTCAATCTTCTTATTCATTATGAAGTTGCAATGAAAAGTTATGAAACTCTTTATCATACATATGCTCAACCAAAAGACTTCAAATAAATAAAATTTCATGCATAGTTTCCCAAGGACAATTCTAAAGTTTCGAAAAATTCAAATACTTGTGAGTACTGTGAAAGGAAAGATCACTTTATCAAAAATTGTATTATAAGATGGAAAAATATTGAAACAAAATTATTAAGAAGTGGACACAAGATTTATAATTATGATGATAGATAATGTAGACCTATGGGAGCATCCATTTTGAAGGGAGGTGTTACCTCTATTGCCTTATCGTCTTGGAGACTAAGTTTAAATTGTGGGGGGTGTTGAAATATATGTAGTCAGATCTAGATCTTGTTATGTCAAGACCAAAAGTGTAAAGTGATAATAAGCAATACTAATTTAACCTACATGAATTTGTAAAAGAAAGAAGCAGCATTGGGAACCGTCGTGACACGAGCCGCTCTATCTGAGTCGGTTATGCAAGATAAGAGAGTATACAAAAACCTCAACTTGAGGAGGGCCCGGGTTTTACATTGCTGATTTATCTGAACAAGTGACGTAGACAGGTCAAATTGGGAAGGACAAACAATAACGTGTTCAAAACTGAACAAAAGACCTTGGTCGGCCTAAGTAGATTCGGAAGACTTTCTAAGTAATTTTTTTTGGTTTATATTTTATATATTTTTAATTTTAAATTAATTTGTAGAGGCCCACGTTGGTCTGCCAATAGAATATCACGTGCTTTCATACTATCCAGCTTGACAGTTCGACTTGGGTGCTCATTAGAGTATACAACATAGCTTTGGTTTTAAAGTAGAAAAATTACATTTTGGTTAATATAGTCTTATTGTTTTAAATTATTGACACATCTTCTAATACAATTCCAAATATAAGACTATTTTTTAGAGCATTCATCTTATTATTGTTTGATAGGATGTGATGTTTAAAAAATTATTGATACTTTTTTAATAAAACTTTAATATTTAGTTTTTCTCGCATGTAAGTGGTGAATAGTTAAACCTTTTAATTTTAAATTAAATAAAAAATTATTGACATATTTTTTTTTGGACAGAACTCCAATTTTTAGTTTTTCTTATGTGTAAGTGATGAATTTTTATTTTATTATATTTTTAAAGTAATATGAAGTACAATAGGTGATATAATTAGGGGCCACACTCCCCATAGCAACAAGGATTTTTTTTCTTGTGATTTGAATTAAGATCATAAAAATGAAACGTCAATGATATACTGTTAGGGTGTCCGGCGTATGTCAACAGTGCTTGAATTTAAAAAATATATATCATAAAATAAAAAATCATTCTCTCTATATATTTGAAATAATGTTATTATTTACAAATATAAGATTATGTATTTTTAGAGAATTGGTCTTATTATTGTTTGATATAATGTGATGTTTAAAATGGATTGTAGAATTTTTGAAAGCAAATCTCAAAATCATATTCAAGTTTTGAATCATTTTTAAGAAAAAGGAAAAACAATAATATTGAAAAAACTCGAATTATATATTTATTGTTGATAACTTGCCTTTCTTGGCAAGGCTAAAAATACGACACAACTATGTTCCTTTGACTGTCCAACTTTTAGAATTTTAACTTTTAGATTTTTTAGTCCCTACTGGATGAACCCTAAAGGTGTTTCATTTACTCTTTCATTTTGAATCCTTAGACTTCACCCTGAGTATAAAGCCCTCTTTCTATTCTTATCATTCCTTTCTTAGTTCCCATATTGCAGTTATTTATGGAGTTGTGTCCATATATTTGCTTCATCTTATGCCATCTGAGAGTCCTCTTGGGTTTTAGCCTACATTACCTCTAAAAGTTTCCTAATTAGAGTACCCCAGATTATTTCCTCTAGTCTAAATTTCTCATTGAAAATTATGTGATTGCGTTCTAGCCAAAGTTACCAGAAGATGAAACCCAAACCCAAATCCCAAACTATCTTCAAGGTCTTTGATTTGAATCTATTATTCTTCCAGTAGTCCTAAAAGTTGTTCTCAGTGAGTATGGATCTTTCTGATTGACAAAATATACTATACCACAAATGTATTCAAGTTTTAAATTTACTTTTAACTCTCCTGTAGATACTTTTAAAAGTATGATGTTTATTTTAAAAAGTTACTATAGAAAAAAGAGGTATAGATATTTTGGTTAGAAAATTTAAATATACAATCGAGGGTTATTTCCTACAATGAAGTTAATGCAAAGATTCATTAGTCAAAAAATTAAATAAATTGAAATCATATATTTATTTGAAAGTTGTTGATAAATTTTGAAATAATAATATCACTAGAAAAAACAAAACTATAAATAAAAAACGTGCAACACCAATACACAGATAAAAGCAAATGTACAAAAAGCACAATATAACTCCATAGAAATGCACACAAAGTGAATAATATTTATTATCAATATATTTTTGAGTTATACAAATGAATATGCCCCAATATGGGGTTTTTATAGTGCTTTTGATACAAATTGTTATAAATATTAGGGTTTTTGAAGTCGTAGTTCATTGAAATAGTTATTGTTTTCTTCATTCATATTCGATCCAAATGAGGTTGCAGGTGGGCTTGTGAATCCTAAAAGGGTCATCCTAGCTTCAACAACTTCCAGAAAGATGATACTTATACCTACAAACAGTAAATAACAAAAAGGATCAGTAATGCCTATAAGAGCTCCACTATGTGAGACCCTTAAAAGAATAAAAATTACTAAACCCTAAATGTTGTAGATTGAATCTATAGATATATTACAAGAATATAAATAATTCAAATATTTTTTTTTACCTTGTCACTTGAAATATTTTCTTCTATTATTGGTGGTTGCGAGGATGCCCGAATGATGCCCGAGGGTGGTAGGACTGTAGATTTATTGCAAGAAATACCCAAAGGCATTTTTTTTATGGTAGCAGATACACCAGAAAGGTTCCAAAAATACCCAAAGGTATTCTAGTGGCTTTGGGGAGCATTCAAGGGTTGAGAAAAGTGTCACAAAACTAGATTTGGTTCATGCAAGTTATACAACAACATAAACGGTGGATGTGAATGGTAGTGGTGAGGGACAAGGATGAAAGCAACGAGGCTAGGGTTTAGACCTTCTGATAATTCTTTGTGAATGTTTCTTGATATAATTCAAAGTCAAAAAATCAAGGACCAAGTTAGTAGACCTTGATTCATAAAAATGAATCACTTTTTATAATCTACCCTTAGACATGTTAGATTTTTTAAGACACAAAATGTGTGGCCAAGATTAAAACATGAATAAGGGTGGAGATTAAATCTGGGTAAGTGGCATGGATTAATGTGGATCAATGGATGAGATTAAAATGTAGTTAAAGGCTAGGATTATTTCATATAAATATATATAAATATATATAAATATAATATATAAAATATTAATGTTTATATGTATATTAAGTAAATACATACACACACACACACACACACACATATATATATATATATATAATAGATGATTATGATTGAGAGACATGGATGAATGACAAGTGGCTAGATTTTGGTGTCTACAAATGCCCATTTTTGTACCGTATTGTCTGATTTACAATACGATGCAAAAATACGAGACACCTGGTTTGGCCTAATGAAGAAATAACTTTCTTTCATTGTAGCAAAGAGGATTGTGAAGATAAAGAATTTATATGTGTACCCTTTCAATTGGTGAATGAGTGAAGAATGAATCTCACAAGCCAATTGACATAATTATGCAGTAAAAAATGTAGTTGAATGGTGTAAATGTAAGTGTATGATGTAAATACAGATGATATGAATGATGTGAATGAATGTCATTTTTATCCCAATAGAGAAAAGGGGTTTTTGTTAATACAAGTGATTGATTATACTTTTGCCTCAACAGAGAAAAGTTTTTTTCCGAGTGTAGATGCCATGGTCATGTAAGATGTATTCCATTGTGGGAAATCAAAATAAAATGTGGTTACCCCAAGTTTGGGTTTATTTCATGTTGTTGAAGAAAGTGCCTTTCGGTGTCATTGAAATACAAAGATGCAAATGCAAAAAAAAAAAAGAGAAATAGTTTATTCTCTAGACCACTCATGATTGTAGATAATTTCCACATGGAATTCCTAAACGGTTTCTCAATCACTTTACCCAACATGTATCCTCATATACAGTGTAATTACAAAGAAAATGATGAAAGTTATCCATGTTGGGAACCCCACGGAAAAGGGCATCAATGATAGTTGTTTAACAAAGTGGTCTTGACATAGCCTCACTTAAAAGATGAGGGACCAAAAGTAATTTTATTTTCAAACAAGGAGATATTGGATGATGAAGATGACAGAGTGTCCTTATGATAATTTACCCATCTTACCAAATTGCATGGACAACCAATCACTACAATTGCTAAGGAGATAGAATAGACCACTAGATATGAGGTTCACTTGAAATTGTAGGTGAACTTGGCAAATATTGAATGCAATTGTTGATGGATTTGATGGTGTTGAAATGTAAATATTGAATGAAGGTGTAATGATGAATGAAATGGATGATGTTAAATGTAGATGATATGAATGATGTAAACCAATTTTTGTAAAGTGCAAGTGGTTCGTTCTAGTTTTTCCCCAACAGAGAAAGGGTATTTACCGAGTGTAGATGCCATGATCATGTAAGATGTATTCCACTATGGAAAATAAAAAATAAAATTTGGTTGCCCCAAGCTTGGGGTGATTCCATGCTATTGAAAAAAATGACTTTTGGCATCATTGAGATGCAAAAGATGCAAATGCAGAAAAAAATAGTCTATCCTCAAGACCACTCATGATTGTAGCTAATTCCCATATGAAATTCCTAAATGGTTTCTCAATCACTTTACCCAACAGGTATCCTCGGATATTGGTGTAATTGTAAAGGAAAATGATGAAAGTTATCCATGTTGGGAACCCCATGGAAAATGGCATCAATGAGAGTTGTTGAGCAAATTGGTCTTTGGCATAGTCTCACTCAAAATATGAGGGACAAAAATTAATTTTATTTTCAAACAAGGAGATATTGGATGATGAATATGACCAAGTGTCCTTATGGTGATTTACTCATGTTACCAATTTGCATGGACAACCAATCGATGAAATCGCCAAGGAGATATATTAGACCACTAGATACGAGGTTCACTTGAAATTGTAAGTGAAATTGGAAAATATTGAATGCAAATACAATTATTGATGAATTTGATGATGTTGAAATGCAAATGTTGAATGAATATGTGATGATGAATGAAATGGATGACGTTAAATACAAATGATATGAATGATGTAAATTGATTTTTGTAAAATGTAAGTGGTTGATTCTATTTTTGCCCCAACAGATGAAGGAGTTTTTGACATGTGTATGATTGATTCTATTTTTGCCCTAATATAAAAGATGTTTATGACAATGCAAATGATTGATTTTGTTTTTGCCCTAACAAAAAATGGGTTTTTAAAAATGTAAGTGATTGAGTCTGTTTTTTCCCCAAAAAATAAAGGGGTTTTTGACATGATAAAATGCAATGACTATGAAAAGTGTAATGATTGATTCTATTTTTGCCCCAAAAAAAAAGGGTTTTGTGAAAATGCAAGTGATTGAGTCTGTTTTTGCCCCAATAGAGAAGGGGTTTTTGACATGTGTATGATTGATTCTATTTTTTCCCTAACAGAAAAGGGGTTTGTGAAGATGTAAGTGTTTGAATATATTTTATCTCAAAATATGAAAGGGCTTTTGACATGGGAAAATACAATGACTGTGAAAAGTGCAATGATATATTTTATTTTTTCCCCCCAAAAAAAGATGTTTTTGAAAATGCAGATGATTGATTCTGTTTTTGCCCCAATAGAAAAGAGGTTTTTTTAAAATGCAGATGATTGATTCTATTTTTTCCCCAATAGATGAAGGGGTTTTGTGAAAATGCAAGTGATTGAGTCTATTTTTTCCCCAAAAGATGAAGGGGTTTTTGACATGTGAATGATTGATTCTATTTTTACCCTAAAAAAAAGAGGTTTTTGACATGTGTATGATTGATTTTATTTTTGCCCTAATAGAAAAGGGGTATTTGACATGCGTATGATTGATTCTATTTTTCCCTAATAGATGAAGGTATTTTTGACATGTGTATGATTGATTCTATTTTTTCCCTAAAAAAAAGGAGTTTATGAAAATGCAGATGATTGATTCTATTTTTGCCCTAACATAAAAAGGGTTTTTGAAAATGCAAATGATTGAGTCTATTTTTGCCCCAATAAAGAAGGGGTTTTTGACATGTGTATGATTGATTCTATTTTTACGGTAACAAAAAAAAGGTTTCTGACATGTGTATGATTGATTTTGTTTTTGCCCTAACAAAAAATGGTTTCTTGACATGTGTATGATTGATTCTATTTTTGCCTAAAAGAAAAGGGGTTTGTGAATATGTAAGTGTACTTATGGTGATCTACCCATCCTATCAAATTGCATGGATAACCAATCATTGCAATCACTAGGTGACTAGGATAAACCACTAAATATGAGGTTCACTTTGAGGATTGCTTGACCAAAGGGGTTAGGCCCTCTAGAGTTTTTTTTGGACTAAAATGTGACCAAAGGAATTTGGTTCCTTTGGAACCTTTTGAATTTGATGTGTGTATGCAAGGAAAAGGGTGCAACCTTTAATAAAAAGATACAGCCTTTTGAACCTAGCAATTGACTTGTTGACGATGTAATGTTTATGTGACCAAAGGAGTTTGGTTCCTTTGGAGCATTTTGAAATTGATATGTGTATGTGAAAAGGTTAGAAAATCCAACTAAGTGTCTATTATTTACAAGCTCAATATATAGGCTCTAAAGGCCCAAAATACATAACCAAACCCACCAAATCATGGATTTGATCCTAAAATCCTTAACCATAAGCTACAATAGTGCAAAGGAGAATGCACGTAACTTCTAAGCTAAGATAGAAGGAAAATATGCTAACTAGAAGATCCTTTAGCTAACTTGAAGTTCACTCTTCCTACTTTGAGTTCACACTTCCTAACTAACACTCCAAAGTGACAACTAGTGCACACAAGTGTATGTGAGAAGGAGACTCACTTACAATATTAATTTGCAAGAAATAAACTATGCAAACCTAGCTAGGAACTAAATAGAGGGGTCAGATGAGAGATCTAACATCAATCCTCATCATGCCTCCCCACAATAGAAGCATTGGCCTCCAATGCATTCAGAAGAGTAGGAAAGTCACGGGACATCTGATGAAAAGAAATCCAATGAGCCTGATGTGATAGCTGTCCTCGTCGAGCCACAAGATACGAGGTGGTAGACCCCTGGCGAGTCTGTCGAGTCTTCGTGTCATAGATCTGATCAAAATCCAATGGTAACTGAGAATCAGGAACCACGTCCACAGGATGACTGATAGCTGGTGCGGTCTCCAATGTAGAGTCAAAGTACAACTTCAAAAGATCTACATTGATGACGTCATGAATCCCCAAGTGTGCGGGAAGATCAAGGTGAAAAGCATTCTCGGACACCTGTTGAAGGATAGTATAAGGCCCATAGCGAATCGGTTTGATTTTACTATGAGTCTTATCAGTAAAACGTCGCTTGTCAAGATGCAACCATACTTTGTCACCAACCTGAAATGGATGAGGAATTCGATGTCGATCCATGGCCTTTTTTTTGCTATTGTGTCTTTTGCAAAATCTCAATCACCTTTGATTGAAGATTGTGCAAGTGTTGAATAAATGAGTGTGCCTTGTCTTGCTCCTTTTGAAGATGTGAAGTGATAGGAGAAGGCAAAGACAAAGGTAACTCATAAGGTGCCAAGGGCTGAAATCCCAAACAAACCTCAAAAGGTGAGTGACCTGTAGAAGAATGTAGTGCCCTATTGTAGGCATGCTCAATATGAGTGAGACTCAAGTCCCACTTTGTTGGTGAAGTGTGATGATAGATTCATAAACTTTGCACAAGTGTACGGTTTACCACTTCAGTCTGCCCATCGGATTGTGGATGATAGGCGATGGAAAAGTTAAGGGAAACTCCCAAAATTTTCCACAAAGAATGCCAAAAGTGACCCACAAAGCATGAATCATGATCCGATATAATGCTGGTAGGTAGACCAAAGGATCACCAAATGCTATCAAAGAACAATTGGGCTAAGTCTGCTGCAGAACTGGTCTTGCGACATGGAATAAACTTAGCCATTTTACTGAATCTGTCAACCACCACGAACACACAATCATGTTGTCACACTGTCATGGGAAAACCACTAACCAAATCCATGGAAATGCTTTCCCAAGGACGTGAAGGAATGGGCAAAGGAATGCCTAAGCCAAACTTCCTGTTAGCTGGTTTTGAGCGACAACAAACTGCACACTGTTTGAGAAATCTCAACACATCCCTCTACATTTTAGGCCAGTAGAAAAATATTTGCAAGTGATGAAGTGTTTTGTGCTTCCCAAAGTGACCACCATAAAGTGTTGAATGAGCTTCCTTAAGAAGTGACACTCTTGGCTCACAAGGAACACAAACCTTGTCCAATTTGTAAATAAGTCCTTCCTTGATGTAGAAATCTTGGAAAGGACGCAAATTGGAAGAAGAAGGCTTACTTACTTGCTCAAATATTTTCCCAAAATCAGGATCCTGTGAATACTGATTAGGCCAAGTCTGAAATCCCAAATGTGAAGTAGACATTACTGTTAAAGCAAGAGCGGTAGGAGGCCTACTCAAACAATCAACAACTGTATTACTCTTCCCCTTTTTGTACTTGATCACCAAGTGAAATTGTTGGAGGTAAGAGGCCCACTTCATATGTCTTGATTCTTCAATTTTACTTTGAGATTGTAGGAACTTGAGAGGCATATGATCAGTGTGTACTACTATATATTTTCCCAAAAGATAATGTCTCCAGTACTTGATAGCTTGAACTAATGCATACAACTCCTTGTCATATGTAGAATAGTTCAATTTAGCAACAGAAAAAGTTTCTGAATGATAAGCAATTGGATGACCATTCTGTTTGAGCACAACACCTAAAGCAACTTTAGAGGCATCTGTTTCAATCTCAAAAGGTTGAGAGAGGTCAGGTAAAGTTAACACAGGTGTTGTACAAAGTTTCTTTTTTAGTTTCTCAAAGGCAACCTCTTGGCTTTTCTCCCAATGAAATGGAACTTTAGACTTAGTGAGATAATGCAATGGAGTTGCAAGGGTGGAATATTGAGGAATGAACTTGCGATAAAAATTCGCAAGCCCTAGGAAACTCCTTAACTCGGTGAGAGTAGAAGGAGGGGACCACTTAAGTAAAACATCAACTTTAGTGGGATCTACCTGAATTCCACTTTCACTAATCACATAACCAAGGTAAGAAATGGAAGTATTGCCAAAGGAACACTTGGAAGAATTGGCATATAATTGATTCTTTGCAAGAAGATCAAGTGTATGATGGATATGCCCAAGGTGTTCCTCCCAAGTTTTTGAGAATATCAATATATCATCAAGATATATTATTACAAATTTATCAAGTACATCACGAAATACATCATTCATCAACCTCATGAAGGTTGCAGGAGCATTTGTAAGACCGAAAGGCATGACCAACCATTCAAAGAGGCCCATATTCGTCTTAAAAGTTGTCTTCCATGTATCCTCAGCTTGGATACGCACTTGATGATATCCACTTTTGAGATCTATTTTTGAAAAGAACTTAGCTCCTTGGAGCTGATCTAATAAATCATCAATGCGTGGTAGTGGATATCTATTCTTTACAAAAATTATGTTCAAAGCATGAAAATCAATGCACAATCTCCAAGTGCCATATTTTTTAAGAACCAACAAAATAGGTGATGCACAAGCAGAAGTACTTTCCTTAATGAAACCCTTAGACAACAAATCTTCTATTTGCCTTTTAATTTCTTCATTTTGCAAAATAGATTGTCTATACATGGGTGCATTAGGTAGTGAAGAACCAGGAATGATTTCAATGTTGTGATTAATTGTGCGAATTGGAGGAAGAGACTTTGGCTCCTGAAATATGTGTGAGTAATTTTGCAATATTTTATCCATTGAAGAATGTTGCTTTGTAATGGATGTTGATGTAGGAGTGTGTTGAGAGCGAATGAAAATTAGAGCAACCTCACCACCTTTTTTAATTGCCTTTTGTGTTTGCTTGGAATTTAGAATGATGTTAGGAGTGTTGGTGCTTTTTATGAGAAATACCTTACCATATTTTTGAAATGTGTAGGTTCTTTTGAAAGCATCATAAACAACTCTCCTATCATACTGAAAAGGTTGTCCAAGCAAAATCCCACAACAATCCATAGGAGTCACATCACAAGTGACTTGATCTATGAACTATGGGCCAAGTGCAAATTTTAATGTGCAAGTGTGAGTGATTTCTGAGCCCCTTCCACTATCCTTCCAACCCAAAGAATAAGGTTGAGGATGAGGCTCCATAGGTAACTTCAAACGCTCGACAATGGACCTCGCAATTAGATTTTTCTATGAGCCATTATCCACTATACAATCTGTTGCAAAATTATGGAGCAAATGAGCTCGAGTGATGAACAAAGCATCACGAGCGCCCCCTGATGAACTTACATTTACCAAGGTAACCTCATTGAGCTTACCTCGTAATTCTGTGTATACTCTACTTTCTCCTACTGACTCAAGGGGACCTTTCGAAGCATCCTCTTCTTGAGTAGTGATGACTAAACTCTTCTTCTTAAGCTTAAAACAATCTGCTTTTTCATGACCTTTTTTCTTACAATAGTTACAAAACTTCTTGGAAGAAGAAGGTTTGGAAGAAGAAGAAGGAGTAGAAGCGGAAGGAGAAGGAGAAGAAGGAGATGGAGAAGAGGAATTCTTATTTTGGGCAAAGTTCTTCTTTTGTGAGAAATAATTATTCCCTTTTGATGAGTTAGCAACCACTTGAGTAGCAGGTGCACAGAATCCCTGTGAATGCACCTTGAACTTGTCCTCCGCAAGTTGTGCCTGGTTGAAAACTGAATCCAATGTTTCTATAGAAACAAACATAATTTCCCTGTACAAATGCTCCAACAAGCCACTTTGAAATTTGAGAATCAAAGCTTTAATATCTTCCTCCACATTCAAAAGTATCCTGTACCTGTTGAATTGAAAGATATATTCCTGCACAGTCATATTAGTACCTTGTCGAAACCGAAACCACTTAATAACCAATTCTTTAGAATAATTGGAAGGATAAAAATTGGTCTTAAGACAGTCTACAAGCTCATCCCAAGTGGTAAGCTCATCATGACCCTTTTTCCTTTCGACAAGTACTTTGGCTAAACCAGAAAGTTTTAGCTTAGCATATGGAACTTGATCATCATCTGAAAGCTGAGTGTAAGAAAACCAAGAACTCATGTCAAGAATCCAACTATTCAAGATTTCAGGGTTTCGGGATCCATCATAAAGTGGCACTTCACATCGAACTCGCAGGCGAGAATCATGAGCAGAATCTGAAGCATTGTGGATGGAAATGTCATTTACCTTCACTGCAAGGTTACTGAGGACTTCTGCCATGGTAGTATCATTAGCTTTATCTGCTAAAGCATTTACAACATGTGCAAGTTCTGCCACTTGGGCAGCCAAATCAGAAGCCATGTGAAACCGGGTATAAGCCAGGAGTAACAAGGAAAAACACTTAAAAGTAGGGTAAAAATTTGAAAATACCCTGGTACAATGTAGTGCCTTGAAAAATACCCCTAAGGCTAAATATTTAAAAAATTAACTTTAATCTAAAGTTGAAAAAATTTCTTTTATAATTTATTAATTTAAAAATAACTTAATTAAAAATAGAAATTTAATTAATCAAAAGATTAATTAATTTAATTAAGAGATTTTAAAAATTAATAAATAAATAAAATAAAAATTTCATACCTTTAGAAAAAGAAAATTAATAAATAATTAAAATTTTACCACCGCAGAACTGCACTTGACAGCATGTTAACTGATTGCATGAAATTCAGTGAACAATAGTTCACTCCTCCCGAGGCGCGATCCGGCTATTTCCAGCTTGTGGAAGTGCACACCTGTTGCGGTAAAGGAGGTGCAAAATTTTTTGTTTTGTTTATGGATCCGGCCTTCGATGCAATCTAGCTCAGCATGAAGACGTGCCAAATTCCCCTGGTACAGAATGTACCAGGCCTACGAACGCAGGCGCTGGTCGGTAGGGGCCCTGTGCTGCTATCACAGGCGAGTACGCCTATCACCTACAACAACGCTGACAAGCTATCAACGGGGCAGCCGCCCTGGGACCAGCGCTGCCCTGGTCCTAGCAGGCACAGCTTGCTGCCCGCTGTGATAGGCGACAGCGCCTATATGCGGCAGGCCGCCTGCCTATCTCGCCAGCGATCGCTTGTCAGGCCTAATAGGATGACAGGTTCAGCGTGATGCAACATGCGCTTAAGCTCGCGTGCTCACGACGCCGAGTGCCTGTTAGAATAGACAGGCGTTAGCCTGCGAGAGCGGGGTGAAGCGCGACGTCGAGGCTGGCGACAAAAAAATATTTTCGTCGACGTCGCCAACCAGGTGGGGCCAGCACTCGCCATCAACCGCCTCTTGGCTTGTCGAACATGCACTGCTACGAGTGGTAAATTACCTTCAAATATTCAAACAAATTGCTAATTTCCCTTCAAACCATCAAGATCCCTTCGGTAGCTTTCCTTTCAAGATCCAGTCAACACACGACCAGCGTTTGAAAGGCAACCAGACCCAAGTCGACACACGACCTGGTTTAGACGATGCTCGATCTTCAAGACTCCAAAATGGTAGGAACAACAGGAACAAATGGCTCCCTAATTCGCATTTCACCGTAGCTAAAATCCAATCCTGCCAAAGGATTTTTGTAAGACAAAAATCGGGGTAAACTTCTCCTATACTCCTTGAGCATACGGAGAAAGTTGGAACGAGGATTTTGACGTCGAAGAAACTTTCTTCTGCGAATGGTCTTCAAGCTCCCCTTGAGCTTGAACCGAGTCCTCAATGAGAAAGAGTTTCTCATAAGAAAATTATCTCCTTCCCTCTCACCTCACAAGCCCTAGTGCAAACATGAACTAGGCTCTGATACCAATGAAAAGGTTAGAAAATCCAACTAAGTGTCTATTATTTACAAGCTCAATATATAGGCTCTAAAGGCCCAAAATACATAACCAAACCCACCAAATCATGGATTTGATCCTAAAATCCTTAACCATAAGCTACAATAGTGCAAAGGAGAATGCACGTAACTTCTAAGCTAAGATAGAAGGAAAAGATGCTAACTAGAAGATCCTTTAGCTAACTTGAAGTTCACTCTTCCTACTTTGAGTTCACACTTCCTAACTAACACTCCAAAGTGACAACTAGTGCACACAAGTGTATGTGAGAAGGAGACTCACTTACAATATTAATTTGCAAGAAATAAACTATGCAAACCTAGCTAGGAACTAAATAGAGGGGTCAGATGAGAGATCTAACATCAATCCTCATCAGTATGTGAGGCAAAGGGCTCAACCTTTGACAAAAGGATACAACCTTTTAAACCAGGAAATTGATTTGTTAATGATGTGATATGGTTGAGTGATTGATTTGTTTAGTTCCTTTGGAGCCTTTTAAATTGAAATGTGACTAAAGGGGTTAGGCCCTTTGGAGATTTTTGACTTTGATGTGTGTTTGTGAGGCAAAGGGTTCAACATTTGACAAAAGGATACAATATTTTGAACCTAGAAATTGACTTGTTGATGATGTGATGTGATTGTGACAAAAGGAGTTTGGTTCCTTTGGAGCCTTTTGAATTGAAATGTGTGTTTGCAAGGCAAAGGGCTCAACCTTTGACAAAAGGACATAACCTTTTAAACCTAGCAATTGACTTGTTGATGATGTGATGTATATGTGACCAAAGGAGTTTGGTTCCTTTGGAGCCTTTTGAATTGAAATGTGACCAAAGGGGTTAGGCCCTTTGGAGCTTTTTGACATTGATGTGTGTTTGCAAGGCAAAGGGCTCAACCTTTGACAAAATGATGTAACCTTTTGAATCTAGCAACGAATTGTTAATGATGTAATGTGTATCTGATTGGATTGTTTGTTTAATTGGTGAGGAAGGTGTGATACCTTGAACACCCTCAAGTTGTGTGCTTGTTTGCTTGATTGGGGGGAATATGGGATACCTTGAACACCCCCAAGTTGTATTGTTGTATAGAAATTTCTAGTGATCTTTGCATATGCGCATTATATATATACATGGATTTTATGTTTGTGTTATGTTTTTTTGTGAATGCATATGTATATGTGTGTGATTGCATGTGTATATGTGTGATGGATGCTAATGCAATGATAATGTATATGAATGCAAATGAATTAATGTTCTAATGATTATTTATAATTTAGATTATACTTGACCATGTATAGCACTATTTTTTAATCAAGGATACCAAACTGGTGACATTTGAAATGGAAGACTGATGTAATGATATGGATTTTGATATGGAAGAAGTTATGGATGTTGATATGAAAGAAGATATGGATGTTGATATGGAAAAATGATTTTTTTGTATAGACTAAGACATACTAGTGATATCAAAAAAACTCACAAAATTCTATCTAATTTTCTCTAGGACCAAATGTGTGTGCAGTGAATTCATTTACCAAATCATGAGAATGGTAATGAATCGAGGCAATCAAGAACCAATGTGTGTGCAAGTTAGTTCATTAACCTAGCTTGAGTAAATTGAGATGAAACATATCATGGAGGAGATTAAAAATATAGTTTGTCCTTATGTGTGATCAGATGTCTCTTTAAAAGAGACGTGTTGCCATGCACGAGTATGCTTATCACCTACAACAATGCTAATAAGCTATCAGTGGGGTGGCCACCTTGGGACCAGCTCTATCCTGGTCCTAGCAGACACAACTTGTTGCCCGCTATGATATGCGACAATGCCTATACGGGGCAGGCTGCCTACCTATCTTCCAGGCGATAGTTTGTCAGGCCTAATAGGATGACAGGTTTTTAGTGTGACTGCAACATGCACTTAAGCCTACGTGCTCATAGTGCTGAGTGCCTATTAGAATAGATAGACATTAGCCTGCTAGAGTGGGGTGAAGCACAATGTCGAGGCTAGTGATAGAAAAATATTTCCATCAATGTCGCCAGCCAGGTGGGGCCAACACTGCCATCAACCGCCTCTTGGCTTGTCAACATGCCTGCTACGAGTGGCTTCAAATATTCAAACAAATTTCTAATCTCCTTTCAAACCATCAAGATCCCTTCGGTATATTTCCTTTCAAGATCCAGTCGACACATGACCAGCGTTTGAAAGGCAACCAGACCCAAGTCGACACATGACCTGGTTTAGACGATGCTCGATCTTCAAGACTTCAAAATGGTAGGAACAATAGGAACAAATGGATCCCTAATTCACATTTCACCATAGCTAAAATCCAATCCTGCCAAAGGATTTTTGTAAGAAAAAAATCAAGGTAAACTTCTCCTATACTCCTTGAGCATACAGAGAAATTTGGAATGAGGATTTTGACGTCGAAGAAACTTCCTTCTACGAATGGTCTTCAAGCTCCCCTTGAGCTTGAACCAAGTCCTCAATGAGAAAGAGTTTCTCATAAGAAAATTATCTCCTTCCCTCTCACCTCACAAGCCCTAGTGTAAACATGAACCAGGCTCTGGTACCAATGAAAAGGTTAGAAAATTCAACTAAGTGTCTATTATTTACAAGCTCAATATATAGGCTCTAAAGGCCCAAAATACATAACCAAACCTACCAAATCATGGATTTGATCCTAAAATCCTTAACCATAAGCTACAATAGTGCAAAGGAGAATGCACGTAACTTCTAAGCTAAGATAGAAGGAAAAGATGCTAACTAGAAGATCCTTTAGCTAACTTGAAGTTCACTCTTCCTACTTTGAGTTCACACTTCCTAACTAACACTCCAAAGTGAAAACTAGTGCACACAAGTGTATGTGAGAAGGAGACTCACTTACAATATTAATTTGAAAGAAATAAACTATGCAAACCCAGCTAGGAACTAAATAGAGGGGTCAGATGAGAGATCTAACATCAATCCTCATCAGTATGTGAGGCAAAGGGCTCAACCTTTGACAAAAGGATACAACCTTTTAAACCAGGAAATTGATTTGTTAATGATGTGATATGGTTGAGTGATTGATTTGTTTAGTTCCTTTGGAGCCTTTTAAATTGAAATGTGACTAAAGGGGTTAGGCCCTTTGCAGATTTTTGACTTTGATGTGTGTTTGTGAGGCAAAGGGCTCAACATTTGACAAAAGGATACAATATTTTGAACCTAGAAATTGACTTGTTGATGATGTGATGTGATTGTGACAAAAGGAGTTTGGTTCCTTTGGAGCCTTTTGAATTGAAATGTGTGTTTGCAAGGCAAAGGGCTCAACCTTTGACAAAAGGACATAACCTTTTAAACCTAGCAATTGGCTTGTTGATGATGTGATGTATATGTGACCAAAGGAGTCTGGTTCCTTTGGAGCCTTTTGAATTGAAATGTGACCAAAGGGGTTAGGCCCTTTGGAGCTTTTTGACTTTGATGTGTGTTTGCAAGGCAAAGGGCTCAACCTTTGACAAAATGATGTAACCTTTTGAATCTAGCAACGAATTGTTAATGATGTAATGTGTATCTGATTGGATTGTTTGTTTAATTGGTGAGGAAGGTGTGATACCTTGAACACCCTCAAGTTGTGTGCTTGTTTGCTTGATTGGGGGGAATATGGGATACCTTGAACACCCCCAAGTTGTATTGTTGTATAGAAATTTCTAGTGATCTTTGCATATGCGCATTATATATATACATGGATTTTATGTTTGTGTTATGTTTTTTTGTGAATGCATATGTATATGTGTGTGATTGCATGTGTATATGTGTGATGGATGCTAATGCAATGATAATGTATATGAATGCAAATGAATTAATGTTCTAATGATTATTTATAATTTAGATTATACTTGACCATGTATAGCACTATTTTTTAATCAAGGATACCAAACTGGTGACATTTGAAATGGAAGACTGATGTAATGATATGGATTTTGATATAGAAGAAGTTATGGATGTTGATATGAAAGAAGATATGGATGTTGATATGGAAAAATGATTTTTTTGTATAGACTAAGACATACTAGTGATATCAAAAAAACTCACAAAATTCTATCTAATTTTCTCTAGGACCAAATGTGTGTGCAGTGAATTCATTTACCAAATCATGAGAATGGTAATGAATCGAGGCAATCAAGAACCAATGTGTGTGCAAGTTAGTTCATTAACCTAGCTTGAGTAAATTGAGATGAAACATATCATGGAGGAGATTAAAAATATAGTTTGTCCTTATGTGTGATCAGATGTCTCTTTAAAAGAGACGTGTTGCCATGCACGAGTATGCTTATCACCTACAACAATGCTAATAAGATATCAGTGGGGTGGCCACCTTGGGACCAGCTCTATCCTGGTCCTAGCAGACACAACTTGTTGCCCGCTATGATATGCGACAATACCTATACGCGGCAGGCTGCCTACCTATCTTCCAGGCGATAGTTTGTCAGGCCTAATAGGATGACAGGTTTTTAGTGTGACTGCAACATGCACTTAAGCCTATGTGCTCATAGTGCTGAGTGCCTATTAGAATAGATAGACATTAGCCTGCTAGAGTGGGGTGAAGCACAACGTCGAGGCTGGTGACAGAAAAATATTTCCATCAACGTCGCCAGCCAGGTGGGGCCAACACTGCCATCAACCGCCTCTTGGCTTGTCAACATGCCTGCTACGAGTGGCTTCAAATATTCAAACAAATTGCTAATCTCCTTTCAAACCATCAAGATCCCTTCGGTATATTTCCTTTCAAGATCCAGTCGACACATGACCAGCGTTTGAAAGGAAACCAGACCCAAGTCGACACATGACCTGGTTTAGATGATGCTCGATCTTCAAGACTTCAAAATGGTAGGAACAATAGGAACAAATGGATCCCTAATTCACATTTCACCATAGCTAAAATCCAATCCTGCCAAAGGATTTTTGTAAGAAAAAAATCAAGGTAAACTTCTCCTATACTCCTTGAGCATACAGAGAAATTTGGAATGAGGATTTTGACGTCGAAGAAACTTCCTTCTACGAATGGTCTTCAAGCTCCCCTTGAGCTTGAACCAAGTCCTCAATGAGAAAGAGTTTCTCATAAGAAAATTATCTCCTTCCCTCTCACCTCACAAGCCCTAGTGTAAACATGAACCAGGCTCTGATACCAATGAAAAGGTTAGAAAATTCAACTAAGTGTCTATTATTTACAAGCTCAATATATAGGCTCTAAAGGCCCAAAATACATAACCAAACCTACCAAATCATGGATTTGATCCTAAAATCCTTAACCATAAGCTACAATAGTGCAAAGGAGAATGCACGTAACTTCTAAGCTAAGATAGAAGGAAAAGATGCTAACTAGAAGATCCTTTAGCTAACTTGAAGTTCACTCTTCCTACTTTGAGTTCACACTTCCTAACTAACACTCCAAAGTGAAAACTAGTGCACACAAGTGTATGTGAGAAGGAGACTCACTTACAATATTAATTTGAAAGAAATAAACTATGCAAATCCAGCTAGGAACTAAATAGAGGGGTCAGATGAGAGATCTAACATCAATCCTCATCAGTATGTGAGGCAAAGGGCTCAACCTTTGACAAAAGGATACAACCTTTTAAACCAGGAAATTGATTTGTTAATGATGTGATATGGTTGAGTGATTGATTTGTTTAGTTCCTTTGGAGCCTTTTAAATTGAAATGTGACTAAAGGGGTTAGGCCCTTTGGAGATTTTTGACTTTGATGTGTTTTTGTGAGGCAAAGGGCTCAACATTTGACAAAAGGATACAATATTTTGAACCTAGAAGTTGACTTGTTGATGGTGTGATGTGATTGTGACAAAAGGAGTTTGGTTCCTTTGGAGCCTTTTGAATTGAAATGTGTGTTTGCAAGGCAAAGGGCTCAACCTTTGACAAAAGGACATAACCTTTTAAACCTAGCAATTGACTTGTTGATGATGTGATGTATATGTGACCAAAGGAGTTTGGTTCCTTTGGAGCCTTTTGAATTGAAATGTGACCAAAGGGGTTAGGCCCTTTGGAGATTTTTGACTTTGATGTGTGTTTGCAAGGCAAAGGGCTCAACCTTTGACAAAATGATGTAACCTTTTGAATCTAGCAACGAATTGTTAATGATGTAATGTGTATCTGATTGGATTGTTTGTTTAATTGGTGAGGAAGGTGTGATACCTTGAACACCCTCAAGTTGTGTGCTTGTTTGCTTGATTGGGGGAATATGTGATACCTTGAACACCCCCAAGTTGTGTTGTTGTATAGAAATTTCTAGTGATCTTTGCATATGCGAATTATATATATACATGGATTTTATGTTTGTGTTATGTTTTTTTGTGAATGCATATGTATATGTGTGTGATTGCATGTGTATATGTGTGATGGATGCTAATGCAATGATAATGTATATGAATGCAAATGAATTAATGTTCTAATGATTATTTATAATTTAGATTATACTTGACCATGTATAGCACTATTTTTTAATCAAGGATACCAAAGCTGGTGACATGTGAAATGGAAGACTCATGTAATGATATGGATTTTGATATGGAAGAAGTTATGGATGTTGATATGAAAGAAGATATGGATGTTGATATGGAAAAATGATTTTTTTGTATAGACTAAGACATACTAGTGATATAAAAAAAACTCACAAAATTCTATCTAATTTTCTCTAGGACCAAATGTGTGTGCAGTGAATTCATTTACCAAATCATGAGAATGGTAATGAATCGAGGCAATCAAGAACCAATGTGTGTGCAAGTTAGTTCATTAACCTAGCTTGAGTAAATTGAGATGAAACATATCATGGAGGAGATTAAAAATATAGTTTGTCCTTATGTGTGATCAGATGTCTCTTTAAAAGAGACGTGTTGCCATGCACGAGCATACTCCACTTCCAATCAAGCATCTATAGCCCCCGTGGAGTTTGGATCCATAGTCTAAGAATTTTGATATCTAATATTTGGGGATTCAAAATACCTAGCTGTCTAATTGGAAATGTAGTTCTATCCTTATAACTTGAAGATCTATGGTGTGTGATGTGTAAAATATTTAGAGTTTTGGAGATTTTTCCCTACTATTTATTTTATTTTGAAATTGTGCTAGTAGTGAAAACCATTATTGTTTTTTAATTTTTGGACTATGTGCATAATGGGGAAATAAAGGAATACCCTTTTTGCTTCGAGTTTCAACACAAACATGGTTTTATCCCTATTTAATACAATATGTTTTTAATATGTATTTATTGTGTTTGGTTCAAGAGTGTTAAAGTCAATTCCCATAACTCAAGATTTTCTTAGTGAAAATGTGTCTTGGACCTAAATAAAACTCGACATGTATTGAAGATTTCTTAAAAAATTAGGAGTGGTTGAGTGACCACAAACACCTAGGGATTATGTAAATATGGTTAACAAATGATAATTTGATTTTATGGAATGGTGCAATGAGATGGATGACCCTAATTAAGGCAACAAAACTATATTGGACCAATTATTATCTAAAATGAATAAATGACCCCTATTATGGTGAATGAAATGTATCAAGGTGAATGTAATGTGTTAAATGCCATTTGTGAAGTGCAAATTGTGAAATGTAATGTTTGTAGTGTAATGTGTAAAATGTAAAATGCAATGTGTGAAATGCAATGTGTAAAATGCAATGTGTGAAATGCAGTGTTGTGCAATGCAAAAAAATGTAATGTGTGAAATGCAATGTTGTGCAGTGCAATATGTAAAATATAATGTGTGAAATGCAATGTTGTGCAGTGCGAAAAAAATATAATGTGTGAAATGCAATGTTGTGCAATGCAATATGTAAAATGTAATGTGTGAAATGCAATATTGTGCAGTGCAATATGTAAAATATAATGTGTGAAATGCAATGTTGTGTAGTGAAAAAAGTTAATGTGTGAAATACCATGTTTTAAATGCAATGTTATGCAATGCAATATGTAAAATATAATGGGTGAAATGAAATTTTGTGCAGTGTAATATGTAAAATATAATGTATGAAATGCATTGTGTGAAATGCAATTTTCTGCAGTGCAATATGTAAATGTAATGTGTGAAATGCAATGTTGTTTTTGTGTATTAGCCATGTATATATACATATATATAAATCACAATAAGCATGGAACACTTTCAAGTGTATGATGTTTAGTGGCTCAGGTTATTCTACTCCCCCTAGCCTAGTAAGCTTATGTGCTCCTTGAATCTTGTGAACTTGGATAGCAGTAAGCAACATGTATAGATGCAAATGACAAAATGCAGATATTTTTGTTTTTTTTGTTTTTTTTTACAATAAGGGTTTTTGATTCCTTTGGATCTTTTTGAAATTGAGATGTGACCAAATGTGTTAAGTGCCTTTGGAGTCTTTTGAAATTGAAATGTGACCAAAGGTGTTAGGTGCCTTTGGAGCTTTTTGAAATTGAGATGTGACCAAATGTGTTAGGTGCCTTTGGAGATTTTTTTTGAAATTGAAATGTGACCAAAGGAATTTTGATTCCTTTGGAGTTTTTTTTTTTTTGGGAAATGAAATGTGACCAAAGGTTTTAGGTGCCTTTGGAGCTTTTTTTTTTAATGAGGAAGGTGTTATACCTTAAGCATCATTGATTTGTTTGATGATTGATGGTGTGAGTGACTGGGAGGATGCGAGTAGGCAATTTCCTATTGAGAAGCAATGTTATGCATAGGTGGATCGTGAATTTGTTCTAGAACATTGTTAGCAGATCTTAAAAAAGCTTCCACTTTAGCCATGTATATGTGGGTGATGTTATGATCTATGGGATATTATGGATTAGTTTCTAGTATGGTAATGTTGGTGGCTCTATGTAATAAATAAGACTTTTAAAGTATATACAGTGTGTGATGGACCTATAGATAAATCAAAATAGATTGTCTCTATCACACTGATAGGGTTAACAATAAAAGTGGTAGGAAAAGATGTGAAAAACTCCATGGATGAAGTGTTTTGGATAGCAAGGGTTTGAATCAAAATATTTACTTGGATTCAGGTTGAAACCATAAGCTAATGAGTTAGATGATGGTGGTGAAGTGTGTGAAATATGCAAATAAAAAAAATGTAAATGAAGAACACACAAAATCAAACAAGCAACTTAACCCTATGTTTTACAACAAATTTTGATTTGATTTTTTTATCTCTCTTATATATATATTTGTTTTTGTGAGGTTTGTGTGTTATGAATGTGCTAAATTATGCAAGGTGAAATTTATGGCTAGTTGGAAAATAAGATTCTTCCTAGTGATGAAATACAAAAAGATTTCTCATGGGTATCTACGATTGCTAAGAATAAATATTGATGAAAAAATATGAAGACCACAATTGCCAAATCTCAAACGATGGTTGGTGATGAAATCCAACTCACTACTATTTATTGTGATGAATACAATGTGTGTGATTCATTTTAAAATATGTGTTATCTATTGTGTTCATACAATGTTAAAAATAACCTATTTCACAGGTCTAAATTTGAAGCCAAAAACAATAATATCAAGTTCCTAAAAATAACTTAGAGGACACCACTTAAGTCCCACTCTGAATCATCACGTGATTCTATGATGCAGGAGCATCCGATAACAGTGTCGGCAATCTTGCATCCTTCAAAATTTTCTTTAAGTTCTTGTATTTTGATGTATTTTGGTTCCTTTCCGGAGGAGGGAAGATGTTGCAAAGCAGAAGGGGAAGTTGGTAGAAGAGCTAAGGCAAAATTTGGGGAGGTCACGAAATCGTGACCTCTAAAGCGGTGGCAAAGGCAGGGACCAGTTCTGTCGCGATATCGCGACATTTGTTTGCAGTTGGAGCGTAGGGAGGGTTCCGTCGCGACATCGCGACGTCACAATGTCGCGACGATTGTTGAGAAGCTAATGCAAGGGGTGATCTCCATCGTGATATCGCGACGTCGCGATATCGTGACGATGTTGAAAGAGCAAGGCACGATGGTGGTTGGGTCGTGATATTGCGACATCACGATATCGTGATGTCGTGATATCGCGACGGTATTAAATGGACAGTGACAAGGTAGTGTTTGGGTCGCGATATCGTGACATGTCGCAATATCGCGGCCAATGAGAAGACAGGACCAAGCTTAGAGGTGGACGACCAGACAAGGCCAAAAATTGACACGTGGACAGCCACGTGTATCAAAAAGGTTGAGAAGGGCATGTGTATTGGAGATGGTGCGATAAGAAGAGGGCAAAGCCAAATTTACATGCGGTTAGCTACGTGTATCAAGAGGAAGATGAAGGCCACGTATTACAAAAGAAAATGGACAGCCGCATGCATTAAACGGGGACAACCACTTTATGGAAGTATTTCAAAAAATAACTGTTGCAGGGCATGGCCAGGATGGAGGAGACGACAGTGTAGAGTACGGTCTGAGCAAAGCGGGCGGTGCGAGGCCATCAATGCAAGCGACTTGGTGGATCGGGCAGTGGCCCATTAATGCTGGAGAATTTGAATTCTCGGGGGGAAAGGAAAATTTAAATTTTGTTTTAGGCGAGGCATTAATTTTCGAGAGGATCGGGGCCTCGATAAAAAACCCAAAAATTTGTATTGAAAGGGGAGGGCGGATGGGAAGAACAGGGGAGAGTCAGAGTGGAGAAAAGAAGACCAGGCTGAGAGTAGCCTTTGTAAAAGCCTGCGGGCAGTTAGTTTTTTTTTACGAATGTAATTACTTTTCGAAGGAGATTTTAATGGAAATGGAAAATTTGTGATTGTGTAATTTTCCCGTCCCCGTCAGTGGTATCAGATCCCTTTGTTCCTGAGCGTACAGTAGACCATCGAAGGAGAGGCAGTTGTACCAGGACTTGTGGGAGGGCTTGAGTTCAGGTGAAGATGCCTCCGAGAAGAAACCCCGTGGGTGGCAGAGGCATGGCAGCAAAAGATTTCTGGGCATTGCAGTGGCAAGTTCAGGCCCTGCAAGAAGAACTGCGTAGAGGACATGAGCCAAGAAGAGATGCAAACAGTGAAGATGAAGTTTATGAAGAGGAGAATCAGTTTGAAGAAGAGGAAGAAGATGTAGATCCAGCACAAGCCAGACTTTATAAGGCCATATCTCAGATCGGGAAGAGGCCGAAGTTAGAAGTATCTACGTATTTCGAGAACTTGAATCCGAAGGAATTAATAGATTGGATAAATGATTTAGAAGAGTATTTCAAATATGAGGAGGTTGAAGACCCTAACCGGGTCAGATTTTCTAAGACCAAGTTAAAGGACCATGCCAGCATTTGGTGGAGAGGAATACAGTTGGAGCGGAACCGAAGAGGAAAAGAGCGGATAACAAGATGGGACAAAATGGTGGAGAAATTAAAGAGGCAGTTTATTCTCGTGGATTATGAACTAGACCTGCTACGTAAAATGCAGAGTTTGAGGCAAATGAACAAAATGGTTCAAGAATACATGGAGGAATTTTACAAAATCTCCATCAAAACTGGGAACTTAGAAGCCAGCAAAGAAAAAGTGGCCCGTTACATTAATGGGTTGAGACCCAGTGTTCAGGAGGAGTTGAGTTTGGTTCGGGTAAGCACCATTGAAGATGCTTACCAATTTGCTTTAAAGGTGGAAGAAAAATTGAACCGAAAGTTTGAGAGCAAGCAAAGAGGAAGAGGGAACAAAGGAAAGGCCGATGGAAAGAAAGAGGAAGGAAAGGAAGAAAATAAAGAAGAGGCTAGCAGCAGCCGAGATCAGAAAGAAGATGAAGAATCCAAACCGCAAGTTCAGAATGATGGCTACTCGAGAGGAAGAGGTAGATCTAGACACGGGTATGGAAGAGGAGTGTTCCAAGGAATGTGTTTCCACTGCGGAGAAGATGGGCATCGAGCATTTGAGTGTCCACAACACCAAGAAAGAGTAAACAAGAAACAAGTGGGTCCTGCCAGAGCAGTTGTGGCAGTTGAAGATGCTGACTCAGAACATTCTAAAGAAGCTAAAAATGGAGAAGCAATGATTGTGAGGAGGACCATGCTGGTGGAGGAAGACAAATCTGAACAGAGGAGAAGCCTGTTTTGCACCCGATGCAAAAGTGCAGGCAAAGTTTGTAATGTTATTATAGACAATGGGAGTACAGACAACTTAGTTTTCAAGGAGATGGTTTCTAAGTTGCAGTTGGAGAGGAGGAGGCACCCGCATCCATACCGGATTGCGTGGTTGCGGAAGGACCACAGAGCATGGGTCCGGGAACAGTGTTTAGTCATGTTCCAGATTGGGAGATACCAGGATGAAGTCCTGTGTGATGTATTCCCCATGGATGCTTGCCATTTGCTATTGGGAAGGCCATGGCAGTTTGATCGGAGTGCAGTGCATGATGGTCGTGCAAATACTTACACCTTGAAGAAAGATGGAGTGCGGCACAAGTTGAAGCCATTGCAGACCAAAGATGAGAAAGTGTGCAGTAATGCCAGAATTTGTCTGGTAGAAGGCAGAAATTCTTTCCAAGAAACGGGATTGGAACAGGTTGCAACGATTGATGAATGTTCGGAGATAATACAAAGGATGCGGGCCGAACAAAAAATAAGTGAAGGTCACTTCTCTTGTTACACCGGGTGTCTGATGTAGGAGCATCCGGTAACAGTGTCGACAATCTTGCATCCTTCAAAATTTTCTTTAAGTTCTTGTATTTTGATGTATTTTGGTTCCTTTTCGGAGGAGGGAAGATGTTGCAAAGCAGAAGGGGAAGTTGGTAGAAGAGCTAAGGAAAAATTTGGGGAGGTCATGAAATCACGACATGTCATGATTTCGTGACATGTCGCAAAATCGCGACCTCCGAAGCAGTGGCAAAGGCAAGGACCAGTTCTGTTGCGATATCGTGACGTTGCGATATCATGACATTTGTTTGTAGTTGGAGCGTAGGGAGGGTTCTGTCGTGATATCGCAACGTCGTGATGTCGTGACGGTTGTTGAGAATCTAATGCAAGGGGTGATCTCTGTCGCGATATCACGACGTCACGATATCGCAACGATGTTGAAAGAGCAAGGCACGGCGGTGGTTGGGTCGCGATATCGCGACGTTGCGATATCGCGACATCGCGATATCGTGACGGTATTAAATGGATAGTGACAAGGCAGTGTTTGGGTCGCGATATCACGACATGTCATGATATCGCGGCCAATGAGAAGACAGGACCAAGCTTAGAGGCAGACGGCCAGACAAGGCCAAAAATTGACACGTGGACAGCCACGTGTATCAAAAAGGTTGAGAAGGGCACGTGTATTGGAGATGGTGTGATAAGAAGAGGGCAAAGCCAAATTTACACGCGGTTAGCTACGTGTATCAAGAGGAAGATGAAGGCCACGTATTACAAAAGAAATGGACAGCCGCGTGCATTAAACGGGGACAACTTTATGGAAGTATTTCGAAAAATAATTGTTGCAGGGCATGGCCAGGATGGAGGAGACGGTAGTGTAGAGTACGGTCTGAGCAAAGCAGGCGATGCAAGGCCATCAATGCAAGCGACTTGGTGGATCAGGCAGTGGCCCATTAATGCCGAAGAATTTGAATTCTGGGGGGAAAGGAAAATTTAAATTTTGTTTTAGGCGGGGCATTAATTGCCGAGAGGATCGGGGCCTCGATAAAAACCCAAAAAATTGTATTGAAAGGGGAGGGCAGACGGGAAGAACAGGGGAGAGTCAGAGTGGAGAAAATAAGACCAGGCTGAGAGTAGCCTTTGTAAAAGCCTACATGTAGTTAGTTTTTTTTATGAATGTAATTACTTTTCGAAGGATATTTTAATGGAAATGGAAAATTTGTGATTGTGTAATTTTCCCCGTCCCCGTCATTCTAATAGTGGAGGGTTCACCTATTTCTTCCACCTTGAATCACCAAATGTAGGAGTATAATTTAGTATTATGATTTTGTTTCAATTTATACAAGTAAAAATGGAAATTTTTAACCCTATATTACAACTATTTTATGCTTTTGTAATTTTACATGAAAATAATGTGCATAAATAATGCATGAATACATGAGACAAAAACATAAATCTAAAATAAATATGATCTATAATGAATGCATGTATGCAATTTATACTCTATATGTAATGTGTATGATGAATGTAAATGCCTAAAATACAAACAAATATAACTGCTTTTACCAAAAAAAAAATGATTTTATTTTTCTCAATTTTACTATAAAAAAGTTGAAAAATGAAGCAAAATGGGTTAGGTTTTGAAGCAAGCTTACCAGGAATCCTACGTATTTATTCCACACTCTGTGAAACACACATAAGAGCCACTGAAATGCACCAAGGTATCCATCGAGCACTACAGGGTGTTTGTGCAACCTCTGATTAACTTCTACAATCTCCAAAAACCCTAGTTTTTCATGAAAATCACGCAATCAATTTTTTGGTTCTACAAATTGAAAATAGAAAAAAAAAATTAGTGACAAAGTAAATTAACATAGATAACCCTTTGGGGATCCCACCATGATTACCATTTTGTAAATAAAAAACGTGCAACACCAATACACAGATAAAAGCAAATGTACAAAAAACATAATATAACTCCATAGAAATGCACACAAAGTGAATAATATATATTATCAACAAATATTTGAGTTATACAAATGAATATACCCCAATATGGGGTTTTTATAGTGCATTTGATATAATTTTTTACAAATAGTAGGATTTTCAAATCCCTAGTTCATTGAAATAGCTGGTGTCTTCTTCGCTCGTCTTCAATCCAAATGAAGTTGTGGGTGGGCTTGTGTATCCTAAAAGGGCCACCCTAGCTTCAACAACTTCTAGAAAGATGATCCTTATACCTGCAAATAGTAAAAAACACAAAGTATTAGTATTTTCTATGAGGTCTCCATTGCATGATACCCGTAGAAGAATATAAATTACTAAACTGTAAATGTTGCAAATTGAAACTATAGAAAAAATATAAGAATATAAATGATTCAAATAAAACCTTTTACCTTATCACTTGATATATCTGCTTCTGTTATTGGTGGTTATGAGGACACCAGAACAGTTCCCAAGGATGTTAGGACTATGGATTTTCTATGGGAAACATCCAAAGTCATTCTATGGTGGTAGTAGATGCACCATAAAGGTTCCAAAAATACCTAGAGGTGTTTTGGTGGCTCTAGGGGGCATTTAGGGGCTGAGGAAAGTGTCATAGAACCAAATATGGTTTGTAAAGTTTATGAAGCAACAAAAATAGGATATGTGAATGGTGGAGGCAAGGGTTGAGGATGAAAGTGATGGGGCTAGGGTTAAGACCTTCTGAGAATTATTTACGAATGTTCATCGACAAAATTCAAAGTCAAAAAAATTAGGGACCAAGTAAGCAAACCTTGATTCATAAAAATGAATCACTTTTTATAATCTATCCTTAGACATGTTAGGGTTTTGATGACACAAAATGTGTGGCCAAGATTAAAACATGAAGAAGGGTGGAGATTAAATCTGGGCAAGTGGTATGGATTAAGGTGGATGGATGGCTAAGATTAAAATGTGGTGAAGGGCTAGGATTAATTCATATATATATATATATATAATATTAATGTTTATATATATATTAAGTAAACACACACACACACATATATATATACATATATATATAATGAATGACTATGATTGGGAGACACAAATGGATGACAAGTGGCTAGATTTTGGTGTCTACGAAAACAATAATGCATTTTATGGAGGATTGGTCATTCCATTACTTGTTGAAATTTTTTGATTGAAAGGGTTAATAGAGTTTTCAAAAATAAATCTCAAAATCACATCTAATTTTAGAACATATTTATGCCTTTCTTGTAGAATATTTGTAGGCATGTTGATCATCATGAAATATCTACTCTAGAAAAGGGGCTACAAGCTTTTTGGTTACATGATTTGAATATATATATGAGGTTCATCTAAGAAAATGGAGTTAACTAGACATGTCCTTAAATTATTTTATGAGGGTCATCATAGCAGTGCTAAGGCATTTTACCTATGTGAAGGTGTCATACCCATATGAAGGCATTCTACTAGTATGAAAGTACAATACTATTGTGAAGGTACTATACCAATGTAAAGGTATCATACTAGAATAAAGGTATAATATAAGTGTTAAGGCATTGTACTAGTATAAATATTCCATACCAATGCAAAGGTATTATACTATTATAGAGGTATTGTAACAATACAAAGGCATGTAGGGATTTCATAATCTTGTAGCACCTTTATCTTGTACATATAAAAAATAGGATATGTGATCAAGAAACTAAAATTTTGTGATGTGATTTAAGGGGTTTAACAAGATTCTCTTAATTTCTTATATCCCTAGGTTGAGGTATTAGACCATGGTTCCTTTATGGTAAATGAATAAGAAATAAAAAATATCAAATGCATGTGAACATGGAAATGTTGATCCAAATTGTAGGAAAAGAAACAAGGTGAGGAATTGATTCACCTAGCTAAGATGTTGGATTTCTTGTTTGGTCGTTTATGTAAGATTTTGACCTAATTTCCCGTGATGATTCCCTTTGAATACCATTTCTTATTCCCAAGTGTGTTCTCCCAGGGAGATTTAGCCTCATTAATATAAAACATGTGGATGCAACTCTAATAGAAAATACCTAAGAACACAAATAAAATAAATAAATTTTTGACTGAACATTCCATATTGATTGAGAAAATATTCATTCTAACCCTTTGTGACTCCTCCAAGGGTGATTTTATAGAATGCCCCACACCATTGGAGGATCTAACACAACATAACATAGGAGGATGAGCTATTTTATTACAAGGGGAGGTGGTTTGGAGGGATAATTTAGAATTCAAGGTAGGGGTATAAATATGATCAGGATTTAGATACCTTGATTGGTAGTTGCATTCCTTTCATTAGGTAGCTAACTACCCTAATTTACAGTCATTCAAACTAGTTAGAAAATTCGATATGTGCTTGATAAGGTCATGGGAGATATATACAAGAAGTGGGTAGTAATGAAGACTTACACCTTTGAGAGTCAATTTCTAGTGGTATTGTTGCAAAGGTTCCATGGGAGTGTGGACATGCCATAAGAAAATATGTACAAAGCTTATATAAGCATCATACAAAATTTTGTATGGAACTCATGAAAGCATACAATGCATATGTTCTATATATATTTTTAGGTCAACTTTGTGTCAGAACATGGGCATGTTTATACTCTATGGAAAGCTCATTTAGAATTTTTTCCAATGATACTATTTTTGGGGGGTTTTATGAAGGTTTAGCAATGTTTCATAATTATTTAAGTCAATGTTATTTTTTTTATAGAATTCAGATACAAATGGGTCAATTATCATTATCACCATAAAAATCCCTCAATAAATAATTATTTTTATAATAAGTGTGAATAAAGTATGAAATATCAGGTTACCCACAAATGTCTACCTTCTATTTCATTTTGTCATCTCTCTCTCTATATATATATACATATATATATATATATATATATATAGAGAGAGAGAGAGAGAGAGTTTACTATTGTTATATGTAATTTGTGTCTATGTTTTTGCATATGATTATGGTTAGTGCATGTTTTATAATATTTCTAGAATGTATTTTTATTTTAGAGTGAAGAATTAAAGTACAATACTCATTAGTAGAAAAATAAATCTCCATAGCAATTGAGGATATAAGATGTAAGTTCTTTTAGAAAATTAAATTTTAAATGTGCTTGACACAAACCATTTTCCACTATGTTTTGGTTCCCTTTCATAGCAATCTTGCATGCAATATACACTGGTATTATCACATCCCTCTTTAAATTCAAGTACTACATCAATTGGGTATGCTTGTAAGGATAGAAAAGTGGTATATACACTCAAAGGCAAATGGGAGAATGTGATATTGAATCCCATTTACATTTTTATTTATCTGTATTCAAGTTTTCACTCTCTCCCCATATTGAGTAATTATTTTCCAACCCTCATTTGCATTAGAGAGAGTTGAACAATGATAGACTCAATAGCTTCTAAGGTAAGAGAACGGGTTTAAAACTTTGGGATTTAGCTATTGTAAGTGGAACATTTTGATAAAGTGGTCATACATGCTAAAATATAAATCATTAAACTTCCCTCTAGCCTAATATAATGGTACAAATATTAGTTCTCTTTATTTATAGGATGAGATTGTCAATTTGAATCCTGGAAAAATCCTTTTTTATGCATAGCCTCTCCTTAATGACACATCAAGAGAGGATCTTACTTTCCTCACACTTAGTCCAATCTCTATTATATTTGTGTATAGGTTAGATATATTCCTTTATATGGTGATATTATTGGTTTAAACCCTAGAAATATCCTTTTCTATAGAAAATAACTCCTCAATGACACGTCAAGAGAGTCCTCTCTTCACACTTAGTCTAGTCTCCATGATGTAGCATTTGGATGAATCCCTTCATGTGTATGAGTCAATGATTTGATCCTCACAAGAAACTAGTTTTGAAGATTTTTTCTATATTTTGAAGGAAGGCATATTTGTTATGTGGTAAAAGGCTTCTTTTCATTTCCACTAGCACAATTAGCATATTGGTTGGTAAATAAATTCTAACTAGGGTGAGATTGTTAGTTTAAATCCTAGCAATATCTTTTTTTTGTGTACAATCTCCCCTTAATGGCACAACAAGAGAGGATATTCCTTTCCTCACACTTAGCCCAATCTCCATTATATTTGGTTATAGATCAGATCTCTTCATTTCTATTGTGAGATTATTGGATCAAACCCTAGCAATATCCTTTTCTATAGATAATCTCTCCTAAATGACAAATTAAAAGATTCCTCTATTCAAACTTAGTATAGTCTCCATAATGTAGTGGTTGGATGGTTTCCTTCTTGTGTATGGGTAAATGATTTGATACTTACAATGAAATTATTTTGAAGACTTTTTTTCTACCATTTAAAGGAAGGAATAGTTATTTTGTGATAAAATACCTCTTCTATTTCCCTCCATCCTAATGTAATGGTACAACTATTAGTTATATTTATTGCTATGGTGATATTGTTAGTTTTTATCCTAGAAATATGTTCACAGTCTCTCAATAAGACATCAAGAGAGGATCCTTTTCTCCTCAAACTTAGTCTAGTCTCCATTATATTTATGTATAGGTCAAATATCTTCCTTCCTATGGTGATATTATTGGTTCAAACCTTGATAATATCCTTTTCTAGAGATAATATCTCCTCAATGACATATGAAGAGATTCCTATATTCATACTTAATATAGTATCCATCATGTAGTGGTTGGATGGATCCCTTATAGTGTATGGGTCAATGATTTGATCCTCAATAGAAACCTTTTTTGAATAATTTTCTTCTACCATTTGAAGGAAGGAATACTTATTATGTGGTAAAATATATCTATTTATTTCCACCAACACTCTTGGAATATTGGTTGGTAAATAAATTCATGACAGATAGGTTTCAAGTTCAAAACTTGACACTAACATTTTATTTTTTGATTCCAGGTATGCATTCAATACTATCTTTAATTGAAGTATTTCTATCTATTTATTAAAAGTGTGTATCATGCATTCGTCCAATAATTTTCTTGAAGGTAGAAGATTGTGGTTTGAGCCTCATTTAATTTGAACCTTTAATAAATATTTGTGTGTGTGTATCTCTATCCAACTAAAGTAGTTAATTTGTCAATACATGATTCATCAATTTAAAAAGGAATATAAAATTTGATTACACCAAGTGGACGGATTTGATTCAACAATTTTTTCAAAGGTTTGACAATTGGATTTTATCTTATGAATTAAGTATTAATATATCAAATCTTTTTAAGGCCATAACTATTGCATACAAAAGCATTTAGAGCATTGCATAGTTTTTCAAGCTCTATGTAGTGATGAAATCAATTTATAGAATTACTACAATTCTATGTGGGATTTGTGTGTGAAATGGATTCTTTTTAGATATTTATGATTTTAATTATTGTATTATGGTAGCGAATGGTATTTGAGTACATAGCATACCTATTTTAAGCATAAAAATATGTTAAACAATCTTATAACTATCTTGTCCTATATCATATGCATGTACCTTATGGGGGGTGGTTATACCACTTGACATATCACATGGTCTATGATGTAATAACTCCTAACATAGCCCCCTTATTACATAATAGTAAAAATATATAATTTTCTTATGACCAAACAATAATATCTAGGGTGATGTTGGAATTTGAGAGAGAAATTACCCCCTTAATGTAGACATATTGCTTAGATACTTGGAAGTGTTGGATTATACAATAATGCACTCCAAAATATATTTCTACCAAATAATTTATTAAAGTACTTTCTAATACCATGGATGATATTTGGTACTTGGAATTATGTGGTTATCCCACTTGTTGATAATGATTGGCTTGTTTTACAGGTTGTGATTGTTGTAAAACTTAAAGTGATTATTTTCTTCCTAGATTTATTTTCTTGATTTTTTTCAAGGATTTTAGTGCTCAAGGTATTTTTTCTCTCCATAATTTATTTTTCATATTTTTGGATGATGATTTCTATAATGTGTTTTATTGATCTATCTATAGATGCAATATTATCTCTATAATCTTGAACTATTTTCCTTCTCACTGAAGTGTCTGATTTTCTATAATCTCTAGTTCCTTGTGTATATACTTGTCATCTTGAATTCTTTGAAAAGGTTTATTTTGTATTATTTAATTTTCTCTATTCTACTTTATCTCTAGAAAAAAAAACAACAATAAAATAGTCCTTAGATAGTCATGTTAAAATATTTATTCAAATATTTCTTTGTGGCTAGAATAATTAAAAAAAATCATTATGGTGATCAAATCATATTCATATATTTTAATGACTAAAACTTCCTTGCTTTCCCTTTTGAGGTATAAACTTTTATCATGTATGATATATTCATTATTCCTTTGATACAAAAGGTTGAATCTGATGTATTGATTTCATATTTCCCTTGCTATATTTGGCTGTAGTCCTTATATAAATGGAGAAAATTTATATTCAAAATTCTCATATTTAACCTTGGTCTCTAGAATATGTTTCCTTAAAAATTTTAAGGCTTGATCATCTATGCTCCACATGTATCTAGCATAATTTGAATGTTTGTTTCCTTTTGTATTGTTCCAAACTTGTATTTTTTAGCTTGGTTGTACTTGTGCAACATACACATGTTCCTCATCTATTCATAAAATTTATTTATTCCTTGTATTTAATTTGATTCTCCTCTACTACATTACTTTGATGTGCCTTTTCCAACTTTTATTTTATTGTTTTGAATATGAAATATCATATTGTTGGTTCATTTGTCATGAATGGAATTCATTCTTGAATGGAGTATGCCAACAATCCTTCATGGTATACCCATTTTTCTACAATGATCACACATATTTTGCATATTGAAAGTACTCCTTTAAAAATCAATTCTTTGATTCTAAAATTCTTAAAAAATATTTTTTTGTTGGAAGTGCTATGGAAGTCTTATGCGTCTTCCAAATGGTTGCTTCTCTATTTGATTTGTAGCTAGTAATTATTCTTCTTCTCTTGTAGAATATGAGACCTCTACTTTTGAAGTAGGTTCACTAGCTTCTCAAAGCTTGGTGTTTGCTCAATAATACGTAATGTAGTCATAAGACATTGTACATAGATTGGAGTGATCTCAAAATAATAGGAAATAATATTTCATCAGGTACCTACATTCAAGTGCTAGCAAATATGCTTATAATTCCACTATTATCCTCATGAATGATGCTATTTTTTCTCCACTATTCATATTTATATAATGGAGTTAGATTTGGAGGAATAAAATATAATTTTAATTCGTGTCTTCAAATATTATCTTCAACTTCTCCCATGCATCATTGGATATGGTTGTTTCTCTAATGTATTCTTGGACCTCATATGTTGTTAGATTTTGAGGATATATACAGTGGGAGAGATCTAACACATGTCTTAATAATTAAAGAAAGTGATTCTGCAATATGACTAAAATATACTATAAATAGAAAGTGGAAAAAATACAATGTAGCATGGAGGATATAATCACTCCATTATAATATTAATCTCAATAACAACACAGAATATGAAGGCAAGTTAAATTACCTATATTGTTCTCTATACAGGAGCTCTACCACTATCTACTACTCTATACTACAATGCTCTTGATATTTGTATGTTGCATCTTATGATCTATTACTACAAGGCCCTTTATATAGGAAAATAGATTCCTTGGTCAACACTCTACCTAGATGTACAAGTGGACACCTTGCACATTACAACATACACATTGACACTTCTATATTTATTACATTGCTTAAAATAAGCAGCTAAGTTACCCCAAAAGTAATCTTTACTCTATGTACCAAAGGTGGTACATTTAAATGACCTAAATGATGTAATATACTCTAACTCTAACACCCCCCTGTATTACATTATTTGGGTATTGAATATTTCAATATTAAATATGGATATTATTCTTGAGAATGATCTTCAACTTGATATTCTCCTTTGTATTTATTTTAATTCATATTGCATTGTATGCCTTCCTGAATTGGTTCTTATTATTCTTCCTATGGATTCTCTTTGGATTGGTTAGGTTCTTCTTTAGATGCTTCACTCTTCATGTTATAACCTCATGTCCTTTCTAATACTCTATTCTTTGATATTTGATGTCTTTTATGAACTAGTTATCTCATGATTTTGCATGATTTTACAAGTTTGCACAAGATGCAGAGATGATTAAGGAGCTTGAGACAACATTGAGTGAACAAAAGAACATTGAAAAGGCCTTGGAAAATGATGTAAATAAATGGTAGGATAAGTTTCATGAAATAGCCAAGTACAATAAGGAGGGTGAATATGTCAACAATCAAAATCAAGTTCTGGAACAAGTCAAGAATCTTTAGCAGTAGATTCAAGAGGAGAGAGCCAAAGCCATAGGGTTCTCGAAGGAGAAGGCCAAGCAAGTAAGAAGAGAGATATTTGAGAATATTTTAGAAATGAGCCTCAAGGTACAAATTGTGCCACTCTACATGGAGGAGATGAAGGAAGTCCTAGATATCTTCAAAAATAAATTTAATAATATTTAAATATTTACTTAGTCAAGATTACTTGCAGCAAACCCTAGCTAAAAGTAGATATGAAAAAGTAGCAAACAAGGTCCCCAATAGAAAATGGTCCAATACCAACATAGTGGCTAGAAGATTTTTCAAGAGGCACAAACTCATGACCCAAGGTTGGAAACTCATCCAACAGCACAAGGCTGAATCCAAGGGGATATTGAAACATCTAAACCTAGCTAAAAAGTGTGGATTTCTAGGATTTTGGGGTGAAAATTCTAGCATATTAGGAGAGGAAGATATTAGAGCCACCCTAAAAGTAGCCATATATGATGATTATAAAATAAATTAGCAGTAGGAACATATCTTCAAAATTATACAAGACCTCAATCAGATAAAATCCTACCTATACAAGTTGATATTGAAGTCCAAAAGATTCTCCTATGATCAGGTTTCTAAATTATAATTCATCTATCTAAAGTTCATAGAGTCATCATAACCTGATAATGAAACTGGGAAATAGGCTTGTAGAGCCTACAATGATATTGCCAAGAGCCTGCAATACCAAGGTGCTAAGAATAGAATCCAAGCAGTCAAAGAAGTTGGAGAAGATATAGAGGTTGAAGCTAGAATAGAAACAAATAAATATGGAGGGGATACAAAGAAGGAGTAAGATGAAGAAGAAAGTGGAGGAGCAGAAGGAGAAAAATCCTCCAATGATCAAAGGGTTGAGTAAAAGGATCATCCATTCAATGTTGCCATTTACTTCATCACCGTTCAATCCTCATCATCCATTCATTCTCCTTCCTTCAATTTTTTCTTTCATACATCACTCCTAATTTATCCTTTATTTTCTATGTTTTAAAGACTTAGTTCACCCAACGGATATGGTCCTAAGTTCTAAATATTTTATGAGAAAAATACCCTGAGAGGTGCCAATAATGTAGATCAAAATGACTACATCAGAATAAAGTAGGTGATAAGCCTCAAAAAAGTTTTTTGAAGTCTAAAGGTTAGAAATGAAATTGTGACATATCTATATACCGCAGTCAAAGTAGTCTGACGAGTCCCAATTCCACAAATGATCTTGGTGTTGCAACACGTCTTGGTGTCATATCTACCAAGGTCCAAAAAATATCGAAGGTAGTAAAGAGTCACAAAATCATGACATGAGTTGATGTTGTGGTTGCTAAGGCTTGAAAAATCTTGAAAGCAAAAAAATGTCACAACTATAGGACTTGTTTCTCTATCACAGATACGAAGGCTCAAAAAATATCAAAGGTCAAAAAGTGTCACAAAATCATGATTTGTTTCCCTATCACGATCATGAAATATTAAGGAAGCTCAGGGCAAATAATTGATGTGGTATCGTGACTTATCACCATGTCATGGTTGTGAAGGTCAAAAAAGGCTCAAGGGTAGAAGGGTTTCATAAAATCATGACATAATTCTTCATCGCATTCATCGAGGTCCAATAGGTTTGCTAGTTGAGAAGTATCATGACATCATGTTGTGCTCCTATGTCATGATCGTAGTAACTCTATAAGTGCGTAAGATGAAATAATGATGTGATATTGTGACATGTCTTCCCATTGTGATCGTAAAGGTCTAAAAGGCTTTGAAGCAATAAGAGGAGCATGGCATTGTGACATGTTCCTATATCATGGTCTTAAAGGATAGAGAATCCCAAATATTAAAAAGAGGTGTGACATTGTGACATTTATCTATGTCATGGCCATCGTAGGTTACAACAATAGATTCTTCTACAACGATTTTTAGTCTGCTATAGTTGTTACAAGATCGAAGAAAGGATGGACCAGATTTTCAGCTCATCCCCACTACTTATTCATGTGCATAAATTATTTAATGGGTAGTTAGAATATGAGAACTTTGCTCCATTTTTTTATTGATATTGTTGCACAATGAAATTACTAGCCTGGTCACCTAACATAATGTTGTAATGGCTTTGATAAATATTTATTTTTTAATTTTGAATATTTAACCATAGAGGAATTTTAAATAAGAGTTACAACCTCTTGTGAAAGGGAAGTATCTTAGGAATTTACAAGTTTCATGTGTAAATACTTTTGGAAGGAGAAATACAAAGGAACTCTCTGTTTGACCTATGGTTCAACCTATTTTAGAAAATGTATGTATGAATGGATGAATATTTCTATTTAGCTAGATGAATGTGCATGACATCAATTCTACTTTCTAGATTCCTGTGCATATTTATTCTATGGTTCTGGAACTTATAGTGTACTCAAATAAAAATTTATTAATATCATTATGCATGAGATAAAAACTAGTTGGTCTGTTAGGAGGTTTTAATGGTTTTTTCATTTCATGATCTCTATATAGTTCTTGCTATTGTAAAATCAGTACCATATTGATTTCTAGCTTCAGCTACATTTACTCTCTTTTAGGTTCATTTTCCTCCTCCCATCATAGTTTTAGCTAGTTAGAACCTCACAGGAGTCAACCTTCTCTAGAGATTAACCCAATTAAGCTTTGCATCTTACCCAATAATTCAATTTTGGTCATATCTTGGGTACAATAATAAATTATAGGCATATTTTGAACCTGTAGGTTACCAACAAAGGCTCAAATTAGCATATTGTAAAAGGGTGCAACCTCATCCCTTCCAATTTGGAAACCTGGTCCTCAAAGAGAACCAAAATAATATTAACACCAAAATTAAGCTCAAACAAATGTTTGAACCCAATTGGTTAGGACCATTTATAATAACCACCAAGTTTAGATTTAGAGCCTACAAAATAGTCACAGTTGATAGGAAATAACTAAAGGTCAATAAACATAATGCATTTAAAATGATACTACATCTAAATCCACACTAGTTGATTATTTTATTTAATTCTTGGTCATTTATTTGCTTGCATAGATGCTTGATTGCATGACTATATGTTTTTATAATTTTCCAAATGTACATTATTAGATTACCTAATTTTATATCAATAGAAGGGCCTACAATGATTCAAATAATTATCATAATCAAGAATAGATCATTTGTATTGCACTTACACTAGGTGGCTAATGCTAGAAATATTCCCTCATCTTACACTTTTGTTTGTTATCACTTTCTTGCATATTTTCTTGTTTGCTTGGTAATTTAATCTCATACTTTCTTGAGTTTCTTGTTACATATCAAATCATTAATCTATAGTTATGTAAATGATAATATAGAATTATGTGTATAATGATTTATCATGGTGGTGAGTATTGTTCAAGACTATATGCATAATTTTATGATAAGAATAGAATTAGGAGGCAACCAAAAATTGCCTACACTCCTCAAAAAAATGAGGTGGATAAAAGAAATAACTAGACTATGGTTGAGATGATGCAAAGCATGCTTCAAACTAAGGGTTTGAGAAATTATTTTTGGGTTGATGTGATTAGGATAATAGTATGCATTATTAATAGGAATACCACAATTTATTTGGATAAGATGACTTCTTATGAAACTTGGTATGAGAAGAAACATAATGTTCATCATTTTCAAATTTTTGTTGTTTAACATATTTTTGTGTTACTGATGATAAAAGAAAGAAGCTTGATCTAGAAAATGATCATTGTATTTTTGTTATATATTTTAAAAATGGCAAAGCTTATAGGATCTAAAATCCATAGACTAATAAAGTGATGGTTTGTAGAGATGCGATTTTCCATGAAGGAGGGTATATTGTCATCAAATAAGCCAAGATATCAATAACATCAATTAGTAATGGTAGCATTGTTGGTGAACAACCCACTAGTGTTCCTATTAATCCATTAAGTTTCCTAAGTTGTCTTTCAATAAGTTTTTCAAGTAGTCCTAAGGAGAGTTCATCATGTAATTTATCACTTGATATTGAATTTTTGACAACTAAGAAGGGGAAGAGAACTATTCAAGCTCACCCGTGAAGTCAAATGCTTTAGAGTAATTTTGAAACGATGCTTACAAAAAGGTCAATATTAATAAGTTGATAAAATTATTTCAATATTGAAGAGTCTACACATTTATGGAGGTGAGGAAGAAGATCCTATATATGAGTCGGTTAATTATGCTTTTATGTCTAAAGCCAAGTTTGAACCTTCTTGTTTTGAATATTCTTGTACTAATTCTATATGGGTGCAAGTAATTCAATAAGAGATCATTTCCATTCAAAATAATGATACATGGGAGCTTATGGGACTTCCTAATGGTAATAAATATATGGATTCCAAGTGGGTTTATGAGACCAAGTATAATAGTTACGGCAATATTGAAAGAGATGTCTATATTTGTTGCTAAAGGAATCACATAAAAGGTATGGAATTGATTATAAAGAAATATTTACACCTATTATGAAGGTAAGAAACAATCAAAAATTTCATTGATATGGTGGTCCAAAAGAGATGGAGTGCTTATCACTTAGAGTAGTGTTGTACAAGGATGAATAGGGTAAGAAAGTAAATATTATAGGTTATACAAATATTGTGGGAAGTTTGATGTTTCTCGCTAACATTAGACCAGATATTACTTATGTTGTTTATTGTATTTCAATGTGTATGCCATATCAAATATATTTTAAGGATTATAAGAGAATGTTGAGGTATGTGAAAGGTACTATTAATTTTGGTATTCATTATTATGCAACTATGAAGATGAAGCTTGTTGGTTTTAGTGATTCCAATTAGGTAAATAACTTGGATGATAGGAAGCCTACTTGTACCAATTATTTTATTTTTGGTTTTGGTTTGATCACAAGGATCTCAAAGAGATAAGGATCAATTGATCTTTCCTCCATAGAATATGAGTGTATTGCAGTCATTAGCTAGTGCACAAGTCTTATGGATTAAGAAAGCATTGGACGATATTGGTGAGAAGTAATATCATTCTAAAATAATTTTTGGGATAATATGGATACAATTCAATTAGAAAATAATTTCATCCATAATATTAGGTTTAAATATTTTTATTTAATGTATCACTCTATCAAGGATATGGTACAAAATAAATGAATAGAGTTGAAGTATTGTGGCACTCATGAGCATCTTGTTGATGTATTCATAAAAGGAGTTGCCAAACCTCAGTTCATAAAACTTAAGGAAAATATTGTGAGACATATCAACATTAATGGGAAGAATGTTGGAAATAGTGATGTTGAGCAAAAACTAAGCTATACATATTAATTTATGCTAAGAAAAATTTTAGTAGAAAAATGTAAATTTAGTCATTCACTTCAAGATTATGATTGTAGATATGCATATTCTAATTCATGTTAGTTAGGTAGTAGAATTTATAATTTAAGGAAATTTAAAATTATAGCTATGCATATTCACCAAAAAAATATTGTAATGAATGTAGCATAGGTGTGTGTAAAAGTAAACAATTTTCCTTCATTAAGAAATAAATTTGGTTGTATAAAATTGTTATGTAAAATTTTAAGTTGTAAGCATGTTAAATTTCTTTGTGATGTGTAAAAGCATAGATTTCATAGTACCAATTATAAAAATCGAGTGCTCTAACACTAATTGTAATAGATTTAGTAATTTTTGACTCAATACAATCTTCTTCACTAGATCACATATACTTTGTGGATGTCAGCTTTCTTTACTCCATAAAATTTAATCCAAACATAGACTATGCATATGTTGGATCATCCACCAAAACAAGGATTGATGGAAATATAGATAAAAAAGGTTGAATACATAAGTATATAAATATATAGGCTAATTACAAATTACTTTTCTTAACTTATAGATCATGTTATTTTATCTTTAAATCTATTTTTAAATATTGATCTTCACCTTTTTCTTATTTTACCATCTATCTTTCCATTTTGCAATTGATTTTTTTTCAATGAGTATATGCATATCTGTGAGAGCAACCATGCATATACACATCTAGATGATGGAATATTTCTTGATGTTTGACATATGAATTTTTGCATTTTCATATGCTTTTCTAATTCATATGTTTTTCAAAATGCATCCATTCTTTTTCATATGCTTATTGTTGTATTATTGCTTTCAAATTTAAATATATTTATAAGTTTATTATGTATTATATATATAATTTTACTTTTAAATTTAATTAATATTTATTACTTTTAAGTATGTTATTCAATTTTATTTATTTTTTTATTTTAAAGTAATATTTTGAAAGGGTTGTCCTTTTTGTTTTACATCAATTTAGTTACATTGAGCTATTTGGTTTTATTGAGATTTGTATCTTAGTGTGGGTTACATTAACTATTTGTTCCGACCATTGAACCAAGGACCCACTGGTAATATTAAAACATGTCCGTGAGGGCTAGGTGTATTGGTAAGAATTTGGGCACTTACCAAGAGGATACCTAGGTTCAAACCTCACAAGCATGTCCAATTTAGGCAAAGGTAGTAGTCTGACCCGAGTCCGTTGAGTGTGCACCGGTTTAATGATGACGGTACCAAACCCGAGCCACCGAGGGTCTCCCTCACTCTAGGTTGTGTTTACCGAGGTGAGATAGGGGTTATAGTGGTAACACCATGATTTGATGTTACGATCGGAGGCAATGCGACTTGACCTTGTGACCAATTATTAAAAAAAGGAAAGGTAGTTTTTGATTCCTCTATGTATCAAAAAAATATTAAAACATTATAAATTGCCTTTTAGAATTAAATTATATTATATAGATCTAAAAAAATATTTTCAATTTTAATTATTAAATTTTTAAAATGCTAATTTATAAATTAGAGTTGTAAGAAGATTTAATAAAATTAGAATTTTGTAACATGAAGATACAAAATAATAAAAGTTTTAACAAGGAATTAAGATCTTCTCAAATAATAAGTTCATTTCATAAGTTTTTGAGTAGAGATGTACATCAAGTGATTAATGTAAAAAATAAAATAGATAAACTCATATTGAATAAACACACACGTTTGAATATTTATTTGTTGGTTACACAATATTTTATGCATTATAAGAATTAAGAATAATATAATGAGGATACAAATATTTTAAAGCCCTAATAGTTAGACAATGAATTAAATAGTATATACAAATATACAATTCAAAGGTCAATAATTGTTTTACTTTTAGCTAACTTTATTGTAGTGCTCATTTGATAACATTGACTTCCAAAGTGTTGAGGGTTGAAATATTATCTCACATGCAAGTTACATGAACACAAAGGTAGGATGATCAAGTATAGATTCTTTATTGAAATTTAAAAACATTCAAAGCTTTAGCATTATGTAAGACCATTTGAGTAAAATAGGCAATCATCACCAACCCAAAAAATTCTATCTATATGTTTGGGTATTTGGAACAAGTGAATATTGTTTGCATTTGGCTAGGGTAGTATTATTTACTATACTTGGAAACTAGTGGGATAGTTGGAGGAAGTACATATTAAATGTATTTGGCTTGTATAGTGAGTTGTATGAAAGAAACATGTAATTATTTATTGATTATTTTACTTAGTGGGTATTAAATGTTGGTGATTAAATATTTATAACATGCAACCTTATGCACATTGTTTTGAGACCATGGTTTTATCAACTTGTAGTTTTATTAGTCCATGGTTTTGATATGTAAATTTCATTATAAAAAGGAGATGTATTTGTTAAACAAGATAGATGTAGATATGTAAACATATGTAGAAAATGCTATATAAGTCTAATAATTATGTGAAGGATAATTATTGCATAAATCTAATTCAAGAGTTGTGCTTAGATCCCATGCAATAACTAACTTAAATAAATTATTTTTTAACATGGTCATTAAAGGAGCTATTGTTTTTTTTATAATTTTGTACAATTCTATGGTAATAGACCATAAGCCCCAAAAACACATGAAGTTCATTGAGAGGTTGTGTTTTAGGTAAATTTTTGATAGCTTCTATATTCTTGAGGTTAACCTTGACTCCTTCTTGAGAAACAATATGCCTCAAGTATTGAACCTCCTACATGCCAAAGGAACATTTGGATCATTTGAAAAATAATATATGGTCCCACAATAATATCAATGTTTGATTTAGATGTTGTAAGTGCTCAATCCAAGTGTGACCATAGATTAGAACATCATAAAATAAAAACCAAAATAATCTTATAAATAAATGGATGGAAGATATTATTCATAAGGCTCTCAAAATGTTGATGGTGAATTAGTTAGACCAAATGGCATGACCAATAATTCATAGTGGTCCTCATGATTTTGAAATGCCATTTTGAGGATATCTTCCTACTTAAGCCTTATCTAATGATAGCCCGAGCATAGATCAACAAGGTAACTTGGATAAAATAATTGTGCCTTGTAACTCATACAACAATTCATCAACCAACAAGGTAAGAAATTTATCCTTAATGGTGAACTTATTGAGCTCCAAAATGTCTATACACAACTACCAAGATCCATATTTAGTTCTAACCAATAAAACTAGAGAAGAATAAGGATTGTTTTTTTTTGGTAAGTTAATTTTTTTTCATTGAAGAGGGTATTTGAAAGGCGTACTAATGCATTAATACATCGGATGAGAAAAAATATGCATAGACCACAAAAAACAACAAGCATCCTTGAGGACCTAGGAATGGAAAGGAAAGCATGAAATAACCAAAAAGAAGTAAGGAAAAACCCGAAAGGATAGAGATGCAAAACCACAATACAAAAGCCAATCAGGAAATTATAGACTCATTGATGTCCTCCTTCTTGACATCCTTAACATCATCCTTAGGGATGTCCTTGAATATTTCCTTAGCTATTTCCACAACTTCATCATCCTTAACTTTATGTTTGGTTTTAGTAGTAGACTTAGCAGGAGTATCTTCTATGAAATTATCATAGAAAAATAGGAGGTTTAGAGCATTCCTATGCTCTTTCATTTGTGAAATTGCTCCTCCAATTGTAGACATGGCACTCTCCAGGTGAGCAATCATGATCGAAGTGGTCTTAATGACATATTTCTATAGAAAATTCTCCACTGGATCATTTGGATCATCCTCAGCAGTGTCCTATGACTTTATTGGACTATGTAGTTCCTTTTTTTTGAGGTGTTGTGAGCTCATTATGGGAGTCACCTCAACCCTAGTCCTTTTTTTTACCATTAACTTCTAAAGCTGGTGTTTATCCTCTCCCTTCTTCCTTTTGGAACCACAGACCTTGGTGATAGGAGTAGATGAAGTATCCTCCTCAATGTTGTCCGGATGTTGGTCCTACATAAAAATGTTTCCCTTAGGAAATTTATCCAAGAGATGGGCATACAACACTTTGAAAATCCCTTGATGAGAGGGCCATTCTTCCTCATTTTTTTCTTGGGTTGCAGTGATGGAGTAATCCATTGATAAAAAATAAATTCAGGAATATTGAGCTACTTAACCTCCCTAAAGTGGTTCACAAAGGAGATATGGAAGCTTCTGAGTTGTGAACTGGGATCATCCACCGTTATATACTCCATAACGAGATTCATCACTTCTTTCCAAGGGGTAGGTAGGTCACCCTAGACTATCCTCAACTTGAAAATGCTCCTCATGGGTGAATTTGGCTCAAATTGACTTAGCTCGACGTCCCAATTGTGCTTGTCCCTATGCATAATTTTTCCTATCGGTGGTTGCCCTATAATCTCAGTTAGAATTCCTATGTCCACCTAAAATTCAACACCATGAATCATTACAAAACCTTTTTTCCATGTGGACATGAAATCCATGTTGATGTCCCAGTTTGTGCTAGCAAAAATCTTAAGGAATGGCATGAGTCCTCTATCACTAAGGATAGCTTCCACAATTGGTTCAATGGAAAGTGAGTTTGGTTCAATGAAACACATATTGTCGGGAAGCCAAAGCAAGGAAACAAGAAAAAATGATATCGGATAGGGATGATGTAAACACACAAAGAATGCACATAATACTTCCACCAGAAAGCTTTTGTAAGCCTTTGAAAGGTTTGGAAACTTCTAGAATCCTCCAAAATTTCTCCTCATAAAATCCTAGATCTATGGAAAATTACATCCAGGAAAACACGGGCAAAAGGGCAACATTCTTTGAGTAGCTTGAGTTCCCAATGGTTACACTTTTTCACGAAAAATAGAAAGGCATGCTAGCCCTTGGAGGAGTTGGCCAATCAAGAAATGAAACTTGGCACCCTTAGTGAACTCATAGGAGACAACTGAAGCTAGATTTTTTGGGAAATGACAAGGAATGGGAGTGGACATGAGCATAGGAAACAAGAGACAAAAGTGAATCACAAGGTATGACCAATTTATCACGAGGTAAAAGCTCCAATGTTAGATAATTTATCAGTGAATTTGTTAGCTCCCTGAAGATGTGTTGGATAATAACTTCATGTTGGAATAGTATTATGCTTAGAGCCTCCTCAATGAGGCTTCTTACCTTCCATGCCGGTGATTTAGTATTCTTTAAATAATTGAAAATATTTAAGGAATACCCTTCTATGATAACTTATCATGGGAATTAATTGATGAATTGACCCCTCCATAATGCTTTTTCTTCAACCAAATGGTTTGATTGATCTCCCAAGTATTCTGTAAAGGAAAATATAGAATTTCCATTGTGATCCATTAGAATTTCTCCTGCACCAGCTCTACCTAGTGTTGGAAATTTAAGCAAGTTTTGTTGTCATTGATGTCAAGAAGTTTGATATCCAGTTTTACTATCATTGATGTCAAACGGTTGATTTTCTAAAGGCAAGGAATTTGTTAAAAGAAAAGGGTATAATGTTTATTTTAAATATTATTTTCCTAAAGAGGCTAAAAATGTTGAAGACCCAAGAAAAGAGAAGTAGGCTTAAAAATAAATAATAATATTATAATATTTAATATTATAATATTTGGGCAAAAGGAAGAGGTGAAAAATAACAAGGTCCAAGAAATTATTAAAAAATATATTCCTAACAAGGTCCATTGAGAAAATTATAAATGTTGACAAAGGTTTTAATTTATTTAAATAAAAATATTTTAACCTAAGATTAAAATTTAAGTCTAAATAGTTAATGGTGCCAAAGTTCCAAATTTCCAAAGTTTAAAGTTTCAATTCAAATTTAAATTCAAATTCGAAGGAGGACTGACATGTTTTAATCCAAAGGCAAGAGTATTTAAAGAAAATGATTTTTCATTTCTAAATTCTAAGAAATTTGATTGTGATAATAAAATTTATGCGCTCCATTTTTGAAAGGGATAAGACGTTTGTGAGTTTTTAAAAAGGAGGTAGAGTTACTTTTAAATTCACCTTGAGTGTGAAGATAATTCCAAAGCACTGGCTAGAACAGACGACAGTTGAAAAGTGGCTAAGATACTTGTGAAGGGAAGGTCATGGTTTCCAATCCCACACATTTTGTTTTTAGTGGAGGAAAGAATTTTTATTTTTGGTGAAATTCATGAGAGGTAGACTTTACTATAAAAACGTGGATCTTTGGTTCATGTGTGGGCACATAGTGCAGGTGATAGCCTAGCCTTGGGATAAGGTATAGCAGTGGCTTAGTTCACGAGTTCAAGTTTGGGTGTTGGTCATTGAGACGTGCACATTATTTTTATTTCGTGGACCAACAATTAAGGTATGTGATTCTTCAATTAATTTGAAAAAGGTTTTTGAAGGCGGAAAGTTGTTTTTAAGGCCACATAATATTAAAAAGGGAATGTGTAAAATTGTTTAAGCAGTCATAAGGGTTGTTTATTAAATTTTTTTTTGGGTGCTTAGAAAATAAATAAAGTATTGGAGATTATAAGGTGTAAGCAAGGAACTTTATTTTTTATGTGTGTTGAATATTATTGTGAAAGAGGAGATTATAAGGTGTAAAACAAGGAACTTTGTTTTGATATAGGTTGAATATTATTTTAAAAATGAAGGAGTGATAAGGTGTATTTGTAACTTGACATTTTATTGTATTTATTGTATGGTGAAATATTTTTTGAGGTAAATATTCTTGTGGAAATTTTGAGATAGACTATTGCTATTTAACCTAGAATTGGCAAAAGGATCTGGTTGTGAGTAAAACAGGTTTTGAAGACATATCTCCATAAAAGCAAAGAGGTATGGGCACATCATATTTTGTTTGAAATATTGGAATGAATGTTGTGAAATATAAGGTGGAGTGAAAAGGATTGATTGATAAAGATTGTTGGAAATATTTGAGTGAATTATTATATGCTTCATTAGTGAATGTTTAGAGAACATTTGAGATAGAGATTGAGGATTATTTGATTTAGGATTTGAGACCCACATTGTACTCTTTGTTTGAATAAGTTTGAAAACACTTGTTTAGGGTTAGTGAGCAAGTTGTGTTTCATTGATTGAATGATTGAGTGAAATTCTTGAGCATTGGATTTGAGTGATAATGAAAGTGAATGTGCAAACATTAGAATCCAGATTTGTGAAAGTGATAAATTCAATGATTGAGTAGAACATATTGATTTTTTGATAGATTACATCATTCTCTATATGTTCTAGAGGTTAAATGAATTCTAAATAGAATACGTTTAAACTGCTTCAAGTTAAAGAAATTACCTTAAATATTAGACAAAGAATTTGATAACATTGTGTACAATATTTGATATTGATTGATCATAGTTTGTGATTTTTTTTAGTATGTTTTGAGAGCAGATTAAGCAAGCTCTTGAGAGGACTTGAAAGATGATTTGAGAAATTTTTGGTGAAGACTTGAGAGAATATTGAGCAAGTTCTTGAGATAACTTGAAAGTAAATTTGAGGTAAGTCTTGGTGAAGACTTGAGAGCAGATTGAGCAAGTTTTTGAGAGAACTTGAAAGCAAATTTAAGGTAAGTCTTGGTGAAGACTTGTAGCTAAATTTGAGCAAGTATTTTTGAAGACGTAAGAGCAAAGTTGATTGATTGACTGCCAGCTTTGTGTTAAGGCTTGGGGAAAATATAAGTAGAGTTGATTTGTTATTGTATCAATATTTGTGTTAAGGCTTGAGGATAGAGTTTGGTACATATTTTTGAGCAAATTTGTGCTAGACCTAAGATAGAGTTAGAGAAAATTTTTACTACACCTGGGATAGAGTTTGGTGTAGATTTGATATAGAGCAGAGGAAAGGAGTATCCAGTGTATAAAGATCCATTAGCTAGGGTAGTGAGGATAGAGGTATTCTATGGAGAGATATCCATAAGCCAGAGTAGTGGGGGTAATAGTATTCTAGAAGATCATAAGATAGAGCAGAGGGGAAAGAGTTCTCTTGCGGATAGATATTAACGAGCTAGAGTAGAGGGAAAATAGTTCTCCTTTGGATAGATATCCATGAACCAAAGCAAGAGGAAAGAGTTCTACTATGGAGTGTAATTCATGAAATGGATAGGAATATAGATTTCTTATGTGGAGAGATATCCATAAACCAGTTGAGGAGATATATTTCTCTTGGATAAATTTTCGCAAACTAGAGAAAAGGAGAAATAGTTATCCTATGGATAGATATCCACAAATCAGAGCACAGGGGATTGGTGTATCCTTTGGATAGAGGTCCATAAAAATTGTAATAGGGAATTGATTTCCAAGAATATTTGTTGAGAAAATTTAGTAGAAATATTTTCTCCGTGGAGTAGCCCACATTGGGTGAACCACATTAAATTGGTTTCTCTATTGTGTGTGATTATTTGTGTATTGATTTGATTAATGTTGTTGATATTGCCATTGATAATATTGGATAATATTATTTGGGAAATAAAAGTAAAAGTTGGTCTTAGAATTTTCATCCTCCCTCTCAGTATAAGCTTGTGTTCTTCAATTGGTATCAGAGTGGGTTCCTTCAAAAAAGTTTAACAACTTGGAGGAAAAGTATACAGGAACACAGATGGAATATCAAAGTGGATATTAAAAAAATAAAGTATCTTTGTTCGATGGGAACAATTATGCTTTCTAGAACATAAGAATGAATACTTACTTTATGGCATAAGGATATGAGATATGACAGGTAGTTGAGAATGGATACACACCTCAAGCTAGTCCTCCTACATGTAAATATGGTAAGCTCCTACATCTATATAATGCAAAGGCAATGAATGCAATATTAAGTAGTTTATGTGAAATAGAGTTTGTAAAAGTTATGCATTGCGCATCAGAAAAATATATTTGGGAAAAGTTGAAGAAAACATGAGGGAGACAAAAAGGTCAAAATGGTAAAATTGTAAAATCACAAGAAAACATTTGAAGACTTGAATATGAAGGATGAGGAAGACATTGCTACATACTTACTTCGTGTGGATGAGGTTTTTAACTCCATGCAAGGACTTGGGTTTAAATTTGAAGAATCATTTTTTTTTCAAAAGGTTTTAAGGTCACTTCCTATGAGGTATAGTGAAAAGGTTTCAGTCATAAAAGAAATAAAGGATTTTGAAACTTTGACTACGGATGAGTTGCATAGAACTCTCACAACTTATACGATGAGAATAGGAAAGGATCCTATCCCCAAGAAAGAGGCAACATTCAAATTACCAAAGAAGAAAAAAGATAAGAAGTTAGATTCAAGTGATGATCATCCAGTGATGAATAAGTAAACTATGGTAGAAGGAACAAGGACTCAAAAAATCACAAAGGTACGAAAATAGTTAAGTGTTTCAATTGTGGTAAATATGGTCACTATGCATCTAACTATCCAGAAGTTGGAAGTAGTAGTGATGAAGAGAGACAAGATCATAAGAGCATGGAAGAAATAAAATCCAGGTATGAAAAGAAAAATAGGGATAGACAAGGAAAGCATGTGAAGATTTTTTTACAAAGGCATAAGAAGAGTCTTTATGTAGACAAGACAAGAAAAAATTCAAGTGATAGTGATGGAAGATCCTCAGATAATGAAGAAGAAATTCTCTTCTTCGTAATAGAGGAAGAAGGAAGTGCTTCTATTGGAGATAAATCTAAAAAGTATGAATATGCTATTGAAGATAAATAAGCAGAGGAAGAATCAACAAATGAAAGAGTAGTATATTTAGGAGCTGAACTTATTTTTTCTCTTAAGTAATTAAGAAAGCAAAGAAAGCAGAACTCAAAACTCAAGACTCAATTTTAAGAATGTGATGAAGAGAAACAAAAGCTTATACAAGATCTGACAAACTCAATATCTAAGACAAGGATTTTTAAAGAAAAGTTAGAGATAAAAGTATTAGAATATGAAATATTAGAGCATGATGTAGTTTCACTAAGGAAAGAAGTGAAAGAGACTAAATACAAACTACACAGGTTTAGGAAAAGCTCAAAGACCTTGAATAATATTATCAATACACAAAGATATTCATAAAACAAGACAAGACTTGGTTTTGAATAGGGACAAAGAGAACAAGGAGAGGAGTCAAGCTCAAGATCCAAAGAAGAAGAAGCTTCAAAAAATGAGAGTGAAGAAGAAAGTGAAAATTATGAGGATAAGTTGAAAAATAGAAGGTTCACCAAGGAAGGAAATAATGTACAAACAAGGAACAAAGAACATCACAGGGAAGAAAGGACTAAGAGACCAATGGGTCAAAGAAAATATTTATTTCAAATGACGTTGCCTCTCATGTCATACGTTTGGTCACAAGGCTATGCAGTGTAGGGCACATGAAAAGAAGGAACAAGGTTTCACAAAGAGAAATTTTAGAGATGGATATTTCTTTCAAGGGTAATGTTACTCTTGTAATCATTTTGGTCATAAAGCAATTGATTGCAGGCTTCATGCCAGGAATGGGTATGGCTTAACTAGTATAAACTTCAAGATATTTGCACCTTAAAATAACCACAAAATTAAGTGTTATAAATGAAATAATGTTGGGCATATCGCCAAGTGGTGTAGAATAAAATTTCCAAGGATAAGCAAGAACAAGGATATTCAAAAGAATCAGAAGAATAAATTGAGAAAGAAGATGGACAAAAAAAATAGCATTGTATGATGGGAGTAGAGATACACCCACCCCACAATTAATCACCTCAAGGAGAGGATGTGGGGAGGAGGCTAAGCTAAGAATCTTATATTTAACCCCAAAGGAGACCCTTTGCCATTGATGTCAAAGGGGGAGAGATTTGAGTTAGAGGGATAGCATTCAATCAGGTGGAGCAGTTTCTCAGGGGGAGAAATTTTGAAAAAGGTAAAAGATATACTTAAATAAAAATATGGTTGCCATCAATGACAAAGGGGGATATTGTTGGAAATTTGAGCAAGTTTTGTTGTCATTGATGTCAAGAGGTTTGATGACCAGTTTTATTGTCATTGTGTCAAAATGTTGATTTTCAAAAAGGCAAGGAAGTTGTTAAAAGAAAAGGGAGTAATATTTATTTTAAATATTATATGCCTAAAGAGGCTAAAAATGTTAAAGACCCAAGAATATTAAAAATAAATAATAATATTATGATATTTAATATTATAATATATGGGAAAAAGGAAGAGGTGAAAAATAACAAGGTCCAAGAAATCATTAAAAAGGATATCCCTGACAAGGTCCATTGAGAAAATTATAAAGGTTGGCAAAGGTTTTAATTTATTTAAATTAAAATATTTTAACCTAAGGTTAAAATTTAAATTTAAATAATTAATGGCACCAAAGTTCCAAAGTTCTAAAGTTCAAAGTTTCAATTCGAATTTAAATTCAAAATCGAAGAGGACCAACATGTTTTAATCCAAAGGCAATAGTATTTAAAGCAAATGATTTTTCATTTTGAAAGTCTAAGAAATTTGAATGCCCATGTGATAATAAAATTTGTGCGCTCCATTTTTGAAATGGAAAAGACGTTTGTGAGTTTTTAAAAATAAGGCAGAGTTGCTTTTAAATTTTCCTAGAGTGCAAAGATAATTCCAAAGCACTGGCTAGCACAGATGACAGTTGGAAAGTGGATAAGGTGCTTGTGAAGGAAAGGTCATGGTTTTAAATCCCATGTAGTTTGTTTTTGGTGGAGGAAAATTTTTTCTATTTCAGTAAATTTCATGAGAGACATACTTTAATATGAAAACGTGAATCTTTGGTTCATGTACGGGCACATAGCACAGGTGATAGCCTAGCCTTGGGCTAAGGCATAGCGGTGGATTAGGTCATGAGTTTGAATTTTGGTTTTGGTCATTGAGACATGCGCAATATTTTATTTTGTGGGCTAAAAATTAAGGTATGTGATTCTTGAATTAATTTGCCAAAGGTTTTTGAAACTGGAAAGTTATTTTTAAGGCCATATGATATTAAAAGGGCATGTGTAAAATTTTTTAAGGAGTCATAAGGGTTGTTGATTAAATATTTTATTTTGGGTGCTTAGAAAATAAATAAATTATTGGATATTATAAGGTGTAAGCAAGGAACTTTATTTTTGATGTGTGTTGAATATTATTGTGAAAGATAAGGAGATTATAAGGTGTAAAATAAGGAACTTTATTTTTGATAAATGTTGAATATTTTTATGAAAATGAAGGAGTGATAAGGTGTATATGTGATTTGAAATTTTATTGTATTTCTTGTATGGTGAAATATTTGTTGAGGTAAATATTCTTATGGAAATTTTGAGATAGACTGTTGCTATTTAACATAGAATTGGCAAAAGAATTTGGTTGTGAGTAAAACAAATTTTTAAGACATATCTCCATCACATAAAAGAGGTATGGGAAAATCATATTTTGTTTTAAATATTAGAATGAATGTTGTGAAATATAAGGTGGAGTGAAAAGGATTGATTGATAAATATTGTTGGAAATATTTGAGTGAATTCTTATATGCTTCATTGGTGAATGTTTAGATAACATTTGAGATAGATATTGAGGATTATTTGAGTTAGGTTTTGAGACCCATATTGTGCTCTTTGTTTGAATAAGTTTGAAAACACTTGTTTAGGGTTAGTGAGAAAGTTGTGTTTCATTGATTGAATGATTGAGTGAAATTCCTAAGCATTGGATTTGAGTGATAATGAAAGTGAATGTGTAAATATTAGAAACCATATTTGTGAAAGTGACAAACTTAATGATTGAGTAGAACATATTAAGTTTTTGATAGAGTACACCATTATCTATATGTTCCATAGGTTAAATTAATTCTAAATAGAATATGTCTAAACTGCTTCAAGTTAAAGGAATTACCTTGAAGATTAGACAAACCATTTGATAACATTGTGTGCAAGATTTGAGATTGATTGATCATATTTTGTGATTTTTTTTAAGTATATTTTTAGAGTAGATTGAGAAATTTCTTGAGAGGACTTGAAAGTAGACTTGAGCAAGTCTTGGTGAAGACTTGAGAGTAGATTGAGCAAGTTCTTGAGAGAACTTGAAGGTATATTTAAGGTAAGTCTTGGTGAATACTTGTAGGCATATTTGATCAAGTCTTTGTGAAGACGTAAGAGCAAAGTTGATTGATGGATTTGTTCAAGCCTTGTATTAAGGCTTGGGGTAAATCTAAGTAGAGTTGATTTTTGATTGGATCAAGATTTGTGTTAAGGCTTGAGAAAAGATTTGAGGAAAGATCTTGGTACATATTTGTGAGCATAATTGTGCTAGAACTAAGACATATTTAGAGTAGATTTTTACTACACTTGGGAGATATTTTGGTGTAGATATGAGATAGAGTTGAGAGCAAGCTTTGGAGGTGATAGAGCAAAGGACAAGAGTCTAGTGGATAGAGATCCATTAGCTAGGGTAGTGAGGATAGAGGTATTCTATGGATATATATCCATAAGACAGAGCAGTGGGGGAAGTAATATTATAGAATATCATCATCCAAAGTAGAGGGGAAAGAGTTTTCCTATGGATAGAGATTCATGAACCAGAGTAGAGAGGAAATATGAATAGATATCCATGAACCAGAGCAAGGGGAAAGAGTTATCCTATGGAGTGTGATCCAAGAACCAGTTGGGAAGATAGAGTTATTATATAAATAGAGATCCACGAACCAGTTGAGGAGATAGAGGTCTCCTGGATAAAGTTCCATGAACTAGAGAAAAGGAGAAAGAGTTATCCTATGGAGAGAGATCCACAAATCAGAGCATAAGGGATTGGTATCTCCTTTGGACAAAGTTCCATAAAAATTATAATAGGGAATTGATTCCCAAGAATATTTATTGAGAAAATTTAGTAGAAATATTTTCTCCGTGGAGTATCCCACATTGGGTGAACCACGTTAAATTAGTCTCTATTGTGTGTGATTATTTATGCATTGATTTGATTATTGCTATTGATATTGCCATTGATAATATTGTATAATATTATTTGAGAAAGAAAAATAAAAGTTGATCTTATACTGTTTACCCCCCCTCTCAGTATAAGCTTGTGTTCTCCTGTAAAAGTATTTTCCTTGGAATTGCTTGATGAATTGAAGACCCATCCATAATACTTTTTCTTAAGCCAAATGGTTTGATTGATCTCCCAAGGATTCCGTGAAGGCAAATATGGAATTTCCATTTTGTCCCTTAGAATTCCTCCTACACTAGCTCTACTTGAATTTTCTTTAGCTACTCCATAAAAATTTAACTTGACCTAGTCCTGAGGAGGAGGTGTCCATTTGATGTTATTTCTTGAAATTTGAGTTTTACCTGGGTTAGGATTATCTAAGGAAACATGAAAGGATAAAAGTAAGAAATATTCAAATAAAGGGATAGGAAGAGGATCAAAAGGTGCCGCAAGAGAATTATATTTGGCAAAAAAGATAATTTTATTAGTGATGGAATCTAAATTTTTGGCTTCTCTAGAAAAGAATCATCTATTTATCTCTAGCCAAAATTTCCACATTCCTTTGAGACAGGGATTGCTAAAGGGATTGGGCCATTGAGAAAATAAATCAACTAAGGATGGAGGTTTGACCCAACTAATTTGAAACTTTTGGAAGGGATTATTTAGGATTGAACCAGAAAAAGGATAAAACTAGAAAAATGTGGCTTGTAGACTATTGAGGTGTGATATTGTCCAATTAAAAATATCACCAAGTAGTTAAGATTTAAAATATTCTCTTGCAAAGCAAATGTCTTACTCCAAGGTTATCACTTTATGTTTTTATGTATCATGCATATGTGCTAAAATAAGTGCTTTAACAATCTCAGTAGTTTGAAAGTAACATATAACAAGGGGCCTAGGAATCATGTAATTAACTTTAAATTCATCATGTATCAAGTATATTTTAATCAAATTCTCTCTCTAAGCAATAAATTTGCCTTTTGATTTTAATTTTGATAACTTATGCAAATTTATTCTATAATCTCAAAACGACAACTAATTAAAATGCTTCAAATGATTTTCCAATATATTTTAATCTAGCATTTTAATTAAACCCAAATTATAAGGTTTTGAACATTAATAATTATGAAACTTAGGGTTTAATATAAATATTATTTATGAGGTTTTAAATCTTATGATATGCAAATAAAGCTCATAATAATTTTTCTTCCCGTAATATTTATTCCTCAAATATTTATTGAATTAAATATTTAAGAATAAATATGAGCATCAAATGTAAGGTTTGAATCTTTAGATAAATCGAAACCAGATTGTAATAAACCCAAACTATTCAATGTAACAAGATATCAATTTTGAATCCTCAACTTTATGAAATTAAAGTTGGAATCAAAATAATTATTTATCAAATAAAATTCATAAAAATTTCCTTCCCATAATATTTATTCCTCCAATATTTATTGAATTAGATACTTAAGAATAAATATGTGTTTCAAATGTAAAGTTTGGATATTTAGTTAAATTGAAATGAAATTATAATAAACCCAAACTATTTAATGTAAAAAGATATCCATTTTGAATTCTCAACTTTATGAAATTAAAGTTGGAATCAAAATAATCATTTATCCTCGGTAAATTTATTCATTCAAATATTATTTAATTTTAATATTTGAATAATAAATTTATTTATAACCTAGTTATAAAGTTTAAATTTCTGCAACTATAATATTGAAATAAATTGCAAAAGGTTTAACATAAGAAAATAAATTAAATCTTGGATAACAACTACAAAATGAAAATCACAGAGACTCTAAAACCAGATTAATGCCCACCAAAATCACATAGTAAGGCAATAAAATGATGCAATCTTCAATGGAACTTTAATTTTGAAAAACTATATTAAATTATTTAATCAAAACTCAAATACCGTATTCACGCATATTTGAATAAAAAATAATTTAATACAATAAATAAATCTTACAATAAAATCTTTGAATCATCTACAAATCCAAAATCCTGTAGCTCTTTTGTCTGCTCTCCAGTTTTACTCCTTTGAATTCTTTATCCCTTCTATGCTTAGCAAAATTTCCAACAACCTTGTCTTCTTTCTTTCTCCCTTTTATAAGTTATAGAATTCATTATAAAATTGGTTTGATCTGTTTTTCTCTTTGGTTCTTCCATAGTTTTCAAAACTAATTTAAGAAGCGCCACCAATATCTTTTAACCAAAACCCTACATTATCATGTGATTTAAATAATATACAATTTTCATATCATATGAATTAAATTAAGCCATAACTACACCATATAATATTTAAAACTCAAATACATAAGTTTTGGCTAACTTCCCTAGAATTCCATTCGTATTTTGATTTATTATATTCTATTCTATCACCCATAAATAGGAGGTATTGATTTATGCATCATTAATATCAATCCATATTGGTTTTTTTATTGTAACAAACTCCTTTGCCACTTTAATATCCGATATGTAATTTTGTCGTGTCCAATATGAATACACTGTCATCTACCCATATGATTCAAATGTGTCATTCCTTTTATCACATATTTGAATTCTCATTCCTTTCACGCTATCATGGCTCCGAAATTACTGAAGATGACAACATCAAAACTTGAATTCACTACATCCTCGATTTTCATGCAGAAGTCTTACACGCATCAACCAAGTTTTGTAGTAGTAATAAAAAACTAAAACTAAAACTCCTTTTTTTGCTTCCAGGACATCAAACTGCCCAAAACTACACAACACCCTCACATTTACATCCATATACTTTAAAATAATTATTTGTACCAAAAATATAACCATGCGATGTTTTCATCGATAATTATATTCTCAATGCTTCTACGATTTTAAACAATAGTCAATACTGCTTCAAAAAATCTTCCTTTAATTTTCTATGCATCTGCCTATAAACCTATCCACCAAAATGTGGTCAAATAATTGGCTTTAATGCCTCTTGATGTGTGCCCACACATTATTTGTAACTCTTTGAATGAGACTACCTTCATTCCATCACCCGTGCAGTGGTACATGACCTAAACTTCTTATTTACCAATAGTAATACTATATCCTTCTACATAATAAAATTCTGACTTGCGGTAATATGCGCACATCTATGTATGTTGGCCTTACTCCCTGACTTTGCTGGGAAAATAACATGTAACATATTAATTAAACCTGACTTGTCTTCGAGCCATAACCCAATTTAACTCCATGTTGTTAATAAAATATCATTTTTATGCATGCGTAGTAGTGGAATATGATAAATGTATCAAATAGAAAGGCATTACTACATCACTCTTCCCATATCACACATTTCATATAATACCAGTTGGATGAAACTAATCAACATTACATTGCAATTATTAATCCACTCACTCCAACATCATTCACATCGCCCCAAAATTCCACCAGAAAAATGTGCCATCTTATGTTATCAAACTCCTTTAACTCGATCCATAATTATGATAAATCTTCGAACCATGCATCACTTTCATCACTTTGAGCATATCGGCAACCAGAATATCGATGTCGTCACCATTTATTAGCACTCCATAGAAGTGCCTTCTAGCATCACTCCATACCATGTACTCTAATTCTTCAATCTCAGGGCCCGCCTTGAATTCTATTCAAAGATGTGACAAATTTTTTTAATAATATTCAAGGAGTTACTTTATAATGTAAACAAACATTAAACAGAATAAAACAAAAATACTAACATAAAATAAAAATAAAAACTTAACATAATTACATATAACAAATAATATGAAAGAACAACCTAATAAAACTTACCAAAATACCACATAATCACTCAAAACAATAAATGAACAATTTTACATGATATCAACATCTAACAACAGAACCAACAATAAGATAATGTTTATGACAATTGGTTTTTCAACTCTAGATGATGAAGACAATCAATGACCTGTGAAACACAAACTCAAAACAACCATAAAATTTCAAGTGGGTCCCCAATTTTGGGGTCGTTGTGAAGGAATCATAACATAGACTCCTAATAAGAAAGGCATATGAAGCATCTATTAGGAAGAGGAATTCTACGTTTAATGAGTTTTTTAATAGTGAGGATCTTATCTTGAATAGCCAACTAAGAAAATAAGGATACCTTTGGAGTTAGGTGCTTTATCCACACTAGGGTGAAAGGAATAAGAGCTTTTTCAGGGGCTAGGATGAGTTGATAGGCTGATTTAACCATAAATTCTCTTGTGTCTGAAGGTTACCAGATGGGTTGATCTCTGTCAATCCTTGATGGTAGCATAAATACAAATAATAAGGCTTCCAAGGATGAGATTTATAGTGATATATTGGTACATTGGATCCTTTTACATAAGCGATAATCATTAGATATAGTTAGAAAATTAGCAACCCAATAGCCAAATCGAGGATCAATGAATTCCTTTAAAACTCTAAATCCTAGGATTTGTAAGAGTGGCTAATTTCATAACCACTTATCCTCCCAAAATTTGATTGATTTCCCATCACCAACCTGCCATCTTAGGCCCTTTCTTAGGAGTTATTTCGTTGTGCTAATAGATTTCCAGAAAGTTGAGCCCATATAAGGTGCCCTATCACATAAAAAAATATATTCCTGTAGGTATTTCCTTTTGACAATATTGACCCATTCCACTTGATCTCCTAAAACTAATCTCCAAGCTTGTTTTTCTAAGAGAACTAAGTTTAACAAATTAATCCTTCTAAGGCCAATTCCTCCCTGATCCTTTGGTTTGCAAACTTTTTCCCATGCAACTAAGTGAAATGTGTTCTTATTTTTAGACCTATCTGAAGGAAATATTTTTGAATTTGTTCAATATTATGATAAAACTTAGTTAGGGCTTTGAAAAATGAAAGAAAATATATAGGTATGCTCTGCAAGCAAGCTATGGTAAGGACAACTTTTCCTTCCTGGGATAATAAATTGTCCTTCCAACCTAATAATTTTTTTTGACATCTTTCAATAATATTGTTCCAAAGGTTTTCAGAGGTATTACCAATGAATAAAGCCAATCCCAAATAAGTGACTAGCAAGGTAGAAATAGCACATCCCAAAATTTTTGCTATTTTGAGTTATCTCCTAAAAGGAGTGTTAAGGAAAAATAAATTACTCTTCTGTATATTTACCTTCTGGCTTGCCGCTTCCTCATATAGTAGGAGAATATGTTTGATGACCTTAGCTTCAACAAAAAAGGCAAAAGTGGATAATAAAGTATCATATATGAATTATTGAAGGGTGACATGATTTTTTTGAGAAGTCACCTTAATTCCAAAAATTAATCCTAATCTTATAGCTGTATGAATTTATCTTCCTAACACCTAGGCGGGAATGATAAACATGAGAGAGGATAGAGGAACCCCTTGCCTTAAGCCTCTACTGCTAGTAAAATATCCAGTAGGTAAACCATTGATTAACATAGAGAACCAAGAAGAAGAAATATATCCTTTAATAAAATTGACCCAATCCTGATGAAATTCAAATTTAGTTAAGACAACTAAAAGAAAGTCCCAATTCATCCTATCATAAGCTTTGTTCATGTCCAAATTTAACAGGAAGGTAGCATTTTTTATGTGAGAAAAAGAATGTATAGTTTCATGAACAGAGATGATCCCATCCAAAATGGATCTTCCTTGACAGTGGTCAATAATCAGAGGTATAAAGTTCCTCATTTTGTTTGCTAAAGCTTTGGTTAGGATTTTTTATACTACATTATAGAGGCTCACAAGCCTAAAATCATTGAAGAATTTGGCATTAGGGCTTATGATAATCAAATATATAAAAGTGGAATTGAAACTACATGGACTAATCTTAGATGACTAAAATTCTTTAATCACTTCAGACACACCAGGACCCACAAAATTCTAAAAAGCCTAAAAAAACCTTGGGGAAAACCCATCAGGACCAGGGGTCTTATCAGGTTTCATGGAAAATAGGGTATGCTTAATTTCCTCATAAAAAATATTGGCTAATAACTTATGATTGATGTCCTCTATAATGGAATGAGGTATATGTTGGAGAAAAAAATCTTTGGCCTCACTAGAGTTGCAATCAGGATGAGGGTTTTCAAGTAACTACAAGAAATAATAAATACATCCAACCCTGATTTCCTTGACATCTAAGGTGACGCTTTCATCCTATCAGAGTAATTGCTTAATTATATTGTTGCTTCTATTCCTCAAGGTAGAGATGTGGAAAATTTTGTGTTGGAATCACCATCCTTAAGCCACATTACCCTGGATTTATGCCTTCAAAAATTTTCTTTGCATTTAAGGATATTATGATATTCTGATAAGAGACTTCTTTCTTCATTCCTCAACTCTGCATCAAAGCTATTTCCCATCATAATATCATTCTCAATTATTGGTAGGAAGTTTTTAATGGTATTTTTATTCTCAAATAGGTTTTCAAAAATATTTTTGTTCCAAATCTTGAGATTTTCTTTAATCATTTTTAGTTTTTGCTCCAATCTATATGATGGTGAACCTTGAAAATATGCTTGCCACCACTAAATAATTCTTTCCCTGAAATATGGGTGTTGCATCCAAATAGTTTAAAATCTTAAAGGAATCCTAAAATTCTATGTTTTTTTGGCCTTCAAAACCAGAGGACTATGATATGAGCCAATTTTGAGAAGAGATTAAAGATTGGCATCACCCTAGTTTGCAGTTTCTTCCTAAGAAAAGATAACTCTATCAAGTTTAAGCTGAATTAATTGGTTACCACTTATTCTATTAGTCCATGTAAATTGATTACCTTTCAAATTCACATTCATCAAGTTGTTAGAATTAATAAAATCCTGAAAATTTTCCATGCTCTTTGTGATAGAACCTAGACCACCTCTCTTATCAGAAGGATACAAAGGAGTGTTAAAATATCCAACTAAAATCCACGAGAAATTTGATATGTCTTTCCTCAATTTTGTTAAAGTTTACCATAGTATATATCTACCAGGGATAGAATTTGGGGCATATATATAGGATACATAAGAATAAGGATTTTTAATAGGTTGAATTTCCCCTACTTTTAGTAATTCTTGTACCAAATTTTCAATTTATAACTTAAGTGCATAGGGGTACTAGTAGGGTCTGATGTTATGTGGTAAGCTACTTGGTACCAATGGTATTGCATGATCATGGGAATTATATGGAGGTAATTTTATCAATTTTACAAAAATTACATTATGTTTAGTCAAACTAAGTTGCATATCATATTAAGGCTTATCTACTTTTAAATTTTATGATTGAATTGTAAATATTTGAGCTACTACCCTATGTGGAGATTTTTTTAATAAATTATTCATATGGATTGAAATAATAACCAAAAAATATCCTACTAGTGAACCTTATAGAGTGTAGGACTTCCCATTCTATATTAACTACATCCATAATTTGGAAATTTTACAGGCTATTGTTCCCAAGGTACCTAGACATTTTGCTCCTAGCACAACATCACATCCTCCAAGTTGAAGAGAAAACATATTAGTTTTGAGTTCATAGTCCCTTATATTCAACTTAATATTGTGATATTTATCTTTACAAGGTCATGTTCCTCTATTTTCCACCATTACTTTAAAATAGTTGCAAGCATGTATGTAAAAATTTGCTTGCTTGGCTACTTGGGGATCAATAAAATCATACATACTACCTGAATCAATGAGAATTGTAATACATTACCCTTTGAAGAATCCTACTACCTTCATCATTTGAGGGGTAAATATTCCTACAAGTTCATGGACAAATATCTTTGGATATGGTTCTTCCTATGTTTCACCATCATCCTAAGGTTGTTCCTCTCATGGTTCTACTTCAGCAGGTATTTCATTCTCTACTGATTCATCCACATACAACAAAAATAACTTTTTCTATATGAATTTATGCTCTAGTGAATATTTCTTATCATAATTATAACACAAGCCTTGTGCTAAATGAGCATCCATTTCATCTATAGTCAATTTCTTGACTAGGGTAGATATATTGCTAGTATTCAATGTGAACATGGATGGAAATGTAGGTTTGGACTATATGTAGATGATCGCCTTTAAGAAAAAAACTTTTACTTTGCTAGTCTAGCCAATCCTATTACTTTCATCATAGATTGTGGTCTAAATATTTTACTTCTACCTTAATATCATATTTAAGCCCACTAATAAAACAACTCAAAAAAATCCTTCACTCAAACCTTTTGTTTTATTAACCAATTTCTCAAATTGGGTTTGATAGTACCAAATAGTAGAATTTTGTCTCAATTTTATTAAAGCTTCTATAAAATACTCATATTCACTAAATCCAAAATGAGTGAACAATTAGGAATCAAAATATTCCTAAGAAAGGTCAAGAATTGTGTTCTATAACCATTGATACCATTGTAGGGCCTCATATTCAAAGTTAAAAGATGCCATGGTGACCCACACATATCAGTTAATATTATGAAGTTTGAATAATTGATTAGCCTAACACAACCAACCATCAATGTCCTTTCCATTAACCTAAGGAAAATCTAATTTGAGCATCTTAAATGGGATATCTATGTCATATAGAGTATGATGGGATTCTTTCTCCTTATTGACTAAACTACTACTCAATACTTTAGCATTAAAATGATCAAATACCTTTGAGGCTTCCTTTAATTGCTCTAAAGCCTTACAAATTTTCTTCAATTATTGATTTAGATTTAATTTGATCATTTTTCATATCTTACATGTGATCTTTCATATTTGAAACTTTTTGTCCAATGTGGGATATTTGGCTTTGTAGGTTACTAAGTGTATGATTCAATTGCTCCATATATTGGATTTGTTTTGACTCCATTGCTCCTATAGTACCTCCATACATAGATATGTAATTTGGACCACTCCTAATGACTTACTAAAAATAGAAGTGTTGTTTTAGGAGTTACTATTTTTAGTATTAGATCAGAAAATGTGTTTGGGTGATATATATCAAAATGATTAGCCCAAAAATATTAATACAATGGGTTAGGTATCATGATAATATTTTTTGATACCCTATAAAAAGTGCATGAAGGCTATATACCAAATTGATCAGGTTAGCGATATGATCACAATGAACTCCGTCCCATAACAACACTTTTAGGTACCCTAGACTTTGTTTCTAGGGAAATACTATCTTCAAGTATCCATTTTTGTATTTGAGTCTTGCTTCACTCAAAAAATTAACTTTTGTTTGATAAACCTTTAGCAAGATCTATAATATCCATTACTGATAACTATTCTATTTTATTCTTATATTGATAATTATTATATTTAACTATAACTGTTACTAACATTGTAATCAATAACTACATGGCTAATTTTGTTTGGACTATTCATATTGATACCTAATTATTATTGATAGACCTTGTATTGACTAATATTGACTTTATAAATGATAACCACATGACCAAACACTATCTAGACTATTACTAATTGATAGTAATTGTTACTGATAGATCCTATCGTAACTGTTACTCTCACCACTAGTTCTTTTGTCATCTATTTTTTCTCAATAATGTTTTTGATAGTATAGTCTCCTTAATATGCTCAATTGTTTTGGTAGGGTTTTTGGCATTAAGAATTAAAAAAATAGTATACTCTCAGTCAGGACATATGTACTACCCATATCCCTCTGTTATACCATAGTGATGAATGATAATACATGGACCAATATTTTAGGCTACTACTTAAGGAGGATTGCATGTTACTCTTTAGCACAATATTTGTCTCTTTGATAGCACAAGAGGGTGATATTCCTGGGTGTTGTGCTCAGTGAAATATGGAATATACATAGTTTAAAATCTTCCTAAGGATAAATGTTTCTCCTAACATTAAGCGGGTATCTTGATATACGCAAAGATATGTGGGAGCTCAATTTCATATATGGGTATTATATGAGACCTAGGTATTGGAGTTTAATTGTTCCTCACTTCACTAGATGCTTTATGAAAAATCTATCTTATCCAATAATGATAACTCCTCTTTGATATTTTAAAAACCATGACATAAGTTTTCTAATCTATTAAACTAAAGCAAAGGTAAAAAATGGCTTACTCTTTTTTGTTTTTATTCTTTAGAATAAACTAAATAAGAAAATAAAAACACATAAAATTTAAACCTAACAAGTGAAAATTTTAAAACATGAGCCATTTGTACTACAATAAAATGTGATCCTACAAAGTGCCATGATACCACTTGTCACTAACCTTATAATAAAATAAAAAATATCCACACAATATTGCAATGATAACATGAAATAAAACTTGAAATTAAAAATATTACAAGATCAAATGGAAAATAGCATATTATATTGGTAAAATGAGAACACAATATAGAATCGTAGGCATCTTCGAGCTGAAAACCTCCTTAGAAATAGAGTTGATAAAAAAACATGAGAGATACCTTCATCTATCCCCCATTATATTTTTAACGACTCTTTGTAACCCTAAATAAAACACTCAAGGGTTGCCTTCGAATGCAAGTGGCTACTTAAGCTAGAATCTTCTACCAAACAAAAGAATTACATTATTTATAATGGTTACATAAAATTGTCCCACTTGTCTAGGCACTTCAAATGCCACATACATAAGATAAAATATTACATAACATGTAAGGGATGGGAAAATTATAAAATAAGGTTAGGATAGGATTCTAACATAAAATTGAGTTCCAACTAGGTGCTCCTAGACCTTAGAAAGAATTAGAACCCATGGTTTCTAATCCATTCCTCTCCTACTATTCATTACTATTTTAAACTACATGCCTATGAAACATGCATACATTGTGCTTATCAAGAAAATCAAAGACTTTGAGGAATGGTTTGCTTCTATGAGCCCAAGAAAACTATCCAAATTGAATGAGAAACGTAAAGTTTCCATTAATAAGTAATTTTCTTTCTCTTTTGAGTGATCAAGTTTATTAGAAATCCAACCAAAAAATGCAAGTATTTTTTTTCAAAGTACATTCTAACTAGTGAATCACAAGCTATACTAATCGATTCACTCCTTACATTCAAACAATTTTGTCATAAGTCAAACTCTTACTAACTTAAATCTAGCTAGTAAATTTCTCAACCCTATCAAGCAAAAACTCCATTCATAAAGTGAACCACTTCCTACTCTAGACTTGAAAATTTTTATCCACTTATTAAAATTAACTCCTATCCATTCAATTCACCTTGGATTCCACTTTGGTTCCTTCTAGTACCTCTAGTCTAGAAGCCAACCCTATACACCCACCTACCACTATAACATTTCATATTTCCATCCCAACAACACACATCTAGATCAAGGTACCAACCTCAAATAAAATCTTATCAAAGGTAAAATGGAATATAAAATCCAATAAGAATAATATTGTTCCCCCACCCATAAGTCCTTAGGATATATTCAATCAACCTTACAGAAGAGTGGAGAAAGAAAATTTTATGCATTCCTCAAAAAATACCAGGAAAGAGGTATTAATGACATTCAATATGAGGCTTGGAATTAACTCTTGGAACATAAAATAGGTATGGGCACTTGCACTATCAATGAATTTGGTGACGTAGTTTTGGAACTACATTGAGTTAGTAGAGACTTTTAGAAAAATACATAACAATAAGGGGAAGAGCATAAGGTAATTATAGTGAGAAGAGATATCCTACATTTGAGAAGATAATATTAGAAGAATTATTAATACAACATATGATGCTACAATGTGATTCATTTCTAACCCAAGAATACAAAAAAGGCTACTATTACTAGTTTAACTAGCATTACCAGAGGAACTTCCTCGTGTTATATCTAAAGGATCTAAACAATATTATTGACTTCAACATCCTACTATAGTTGGAGATCTTCAAATATGATGTCTAGTTGATATTATCAAAGATAGTAATAGTGCTCAGAGAAAATACTAATGCCCAGGTTAATGCAAAGCATATTGCCCTTGTCCATGTAGTAGAAAATAGTTTGGACCATTTTCAAATGATTGATTGTGCATGATACATAGTTGATCAAATGAACAAAGAGTTGAGAGATTTTAAGGATGTCAAAAAATTTACCTATACATCATAGCTATTCTACTTGATATTGTATTAGAAGTAATGGTTCTCTTTCCTACAACAAAACTAGATAGGTCCAAACAACAAACCATTCCTATAGTGTATCACACATAAATTCCATTATGAGAACTAGGAAAGACATCATAGCACTTCTATGGTGCAATATACCATTCGATAATGATGAAACAAAAAGGTAAAAGTCCCAATAATCTTAGAGGAGGCTTGAACCTATTAAAGTATAAAGAATGGTAAAATGGGTACTTCTACTTTGGGAATCATAGGTCCTTCGTCCACCTATTTGGCTTCATCCATGACCTTTGAGTTGCCTATATGCATACCAATTACCTATTTAACCTAGAATATGCAAAACTAGATTATGTGGGCTAAATTATGTCAAGGGATAGAAAACAATAATTTTCTATCACCTCAAATATAAAATAGTATATATTAACTAGATCTATGATAGTTCTACCTAACCGTCAAGGATAAAATAATAATCATGGGACTCTATCAGTTGAGGAATGTTTGATCATACGATCTAGATGGCTAATTCCCAATCTAGATTGAGGCCAAAGGTATAAAATAGAAAAGGAGAAAATATTTTTAAAAACATGGCCCAATAAATTTTGGAGGAGAAGTAAGGGTATAAACACAATATTTAATTATGGTAATATGAATCATCAAGGAATGATAGCTTTGGATAACTTGGGATAGTTACATAAAAAGATATTAGTTTGAAAAATAATAAGGTATGAAATTAGAACAACTAGGAGGCTAGTACAAAGTGATCCCATTGATAATAATTTTTCAACTATTCGGGATATAAAACATAAGACATTGCCCAAGATATCAAGGATATTAAAAGTATATCCCCTATAGAAAGTCCCTTAGAAAGGAGGTCTCCTATTGTGGCACATTAAATTGCAATAATTACATCAACAATACTAGCTATGGTAAGTGTTATAGTTTGAGATGCAATTAGGAAGATACATGAGGACTAGTAGGAGGACCCTCATGGATTACACTTCAAAAATATGGTAGTGTGGGAAGAAGGTATACTAGAAGTGGTCTCAATTCATATAGCATAATTTTTATAACTTATAAAGGAACTAATGAAAGAGCTATGCTAGATACCTAGGGATAGGAATATGGGAACCATGTGGTATGGCCCATTATGATGTAACTATTACTTTATTTTAAGTATGGGTTATTAGTAATTATGTAACCATTATTGTATTAAGAGTTATTTATAATGATGTAATAATTACTTTAATGTAAGTAGAAGTAACTAGCACAAGGGAAAATAAGACTCTATATAAAGGTGTGAGTGGAGAAGGAAGTCATATCAAGTATTCTTGTAATAGTCTTAGCTCATGGAGCTTGAATATTGTGTAGTGATTCCTTTCTTAAGGAATGCTTTTGGTTTTTTCCTAACTCAAAGGTAATATATTTCTCTTTCTCTATATTAATTATCTTGTGGAATTTATTTGTGGATGCATGTTTGGTATTTTTGCATATTCATGAATGATTTATTGTTAATGATATTAAAGGTCCATAACAAAATACCCCATTCAAAGAAAGTGAAATTCCTTAAGAAAGACCTCTTCCTAGGTTGGTAGAAACAAATCCTAATTTAAAGTTATAACTACCTTTTTCAAGAGCATAACTAATGATCAAATAAGGGTGTTATATAAATTAAGGAAAAGGGAACGGGTGTAGGACCTAGATGTCACTAGAACCTCCACAAACCTACTCATGAAAAATAAATCATCTCAAGGTCCATGCTAAAGGCTGTCAATGGTCCATCCATTATTTCCCTTGTCTTTCTCTTTATACACTTATATTTTCCTTCCATATATTCCCACTACTTTGTTTCCAATTATTTTTTCTATTCCCTTTACTTCAATTCCTCCTCTTATATTGTATATAATTCTTCATCAACAAGTGTAGTTGTAGGTTCTCCTAGAAGAACACCATCTTCCATGGTGATCCATACTCTTAGAACCACACCCACCACATCATTTACATCACCCATGCTAGAAGTTACCACCATCCGACCACTCATTTCATATGTCGAGAGTCAATTACCATCATGAATAGTTTAACTACTATAAGTAACCTTGACATATATGGGAACTAAATCATTGATTGCTACATCATCATTCATCCCCATTTTTACTTAGTTTATCCCATCCACTATGCTTTTCTTCTCTTTATACAATCCAAGCACACATACTAAGAAACTCCTGCTAGATACAATGATGTTGCCAACTCAACCATATAGGATCATGTTTATGAGAACCACCCTTGAGTCACAACCAATTATAGGACCTAGTCAGGCCTATGTCTATTACATAATTGGTGCACCTAGAGAAATAAATGTCCAAAAAGTATTTGACTCCCTTCAAGATGAAGAAAGAAAATATAGAAATAAATACAAATTCTTGAAGCACCAAACCTCAAGAACACCAATATTCATACAGTCACAACTAGTAGGTAGTGGAGATAAGGTCCTCATCATAGAAGTACTAAATGACCCTTCCATATCAACCACCTCTATTATTGAATTTACTATTATGATTTTAGGGTTAAAATCTATAAAGAATAGATTCTTATCAAATTTTCTAGCTTGTGAACTAAATTTCCATTAGAGTAGCCATGCAATATGGTCTTGTAGCATCCCAACATGCAATAGAAAAATTTAACTATAATAGGAAATAAAATCCCTAAGGAATATGTTAAAGGATTGTAGTTGTGATAACAAGTTGAGAAACTAAAATCCTAACATGTTGAGAATGAAAAACAAAAAAAGAAACTAAAGGATCTCTCTCAGCAACTTTCTTAGGGTTAGAATGAGCCAAGAAAATAGTCCAAATAATGGAAATCAATAGTTGGTGTGATAAAAAGAGCAAATACATATGATACAATAAGAGAGAGATAAAAAATAATTGAGCTCTGAAATGAAGTTGTAAGAATAAAACAGGAGCATAATAGACCTAGGAAAATCATGAGAAGTAAAAGAATTTAAGATCCATGGGACAATACCAAGACAATTTGATAAATGCAAAAATATACTCTACGTTCATAGCTAATATGAGGGCAATAATTATCCAAGTGGTGATGAGTGTCGTTGAGTCTCATAATTTAATCTCAATGATTTATCAATCCGGTGTGGTTTCCAATGCTATCTACGATAGAACGCTAGGGCAAAGTACAATTCGGGAATTCAGATTTCAAGCATTTATTGGTGAAGAAGATTTTGGTTTAGCCTTTTGGTGTCACACTAAACCTATTCTGAAGAATGGAAACTAAAATAAATTACAGGAATTGAAAACTAAATCTAAATTGCAAAATTTAACAATTAACTACAATTGCATGAATTGAAATTGCTGAATTGAAATCTAATCTACTTTTGCAGAATTGAAATAACAGAATTGAAATTGCTAAATTGAAATCCTAAGTTACATTTGCTAAATTGAAACCTAATTACTCTTGCATAATTGAAATTATGCTTGTAAATGAAACTTATTCTAAAAACACCTGTCAATGCCCTGCCATAGAAGGTTGTCAAGCTTCTGCTACAGGAATTGACAGCAAAATGAAATGTGCTGAAAAATGGAAAGTTGCTAAAATAGAAAGCAGGGAAAACATAGAAAGCAAAGGAAAAATGCTTAATATAATTTTTCAGCTGACATACACACAAATGTTGTACACAAACATAATAGAAAACATAAATCATATAATACAAAATAAAAACAAGAAAATGAAATCTAGAAAACAATCTATTAATTTTGCTGCGGCAAAATTACAGATTAAAACCTGCCATAAAATCCCTCCTTCTAGATCTGAAAGTGGACCCATACTTTCTGATATAGAAGGAGGTGAAAAGCACTCCTTAACTAATTAACACTCAGAACAGAAAATGATAAAATAGCTCCACTTTTATTGATGACAGAACATGCTAAAAACTGTTACAGAAAATTGTTGTACAATCCTAATTGCTACTATTGAAAACTCTCCTCTATTCTAATTCCTAACTGGCTCAACCAAGGAGGGATATGTGTTATTTATATAAATATTTACAACATATCCCATGCTCAAATCAGCCTATGTACTGCTTTATAGTGATTTGCCAATAATTTTGGATCTGAAATAAATGCAAATCTGGATAGTTTGTGTTGCAGTAGTAGTCATTGGCCCTTAGAAAGCATATTCAGTGGTGGGAGTACATGATAGGAGTCTAGAAATATCTCACACATCTTTCTCCACTTCATAATATGCCATTTTTATCTTGCAAACAACTTTCTATTATGCTATAGTTTTTTTGGGTTTATCCTAGAAGAGAATCAAAATTGATCTTTTCCATGAATGGTGGCTTTGGACGGCAAAGTCAAATGGGAGATATTTTACTTTAATATTTTCAACCTTCTTTCCCTTTTTCCATCGTAAAAAATAGTCAAAAATTCAAAAAACACTTTTTGTTCTCATTTTGAAGATAAGTGGCTCATTTCGAAGAGACTGCATTTCTCATTCCGAAGATGTCTGTTCATTCCGAATATCTTCAGAATGAACAAATATGTGCTCTTCAAGTGATTTTAGCTGCATTTCTCAGGTGGATTAGCCCTCAGGATCAGATTGCAATAGCCTTAATTCCTCCCCATGTGTGAATTCCATGACTTGCCATTCATTGGCAGCTTGCTGGAATTTACATGGTAAATTATTGCATTTTCCAACTCTGTTGCACAATTGTAAAATATTGGCATTTCTTGCAAATTCAAAAAAATTAGAACATGGAAAAATTATTCAAATATCAACATGAATGAGTACATAAAGTTGCTACTGAATTTATACACTTCATTCACAAAGTAACCATGCTAAAATAGTGCAATAGTGCTGCATAATTGTCCCTGCTCTGTTATACCCTGTTGCTGCATATTTAGACCATGTGGGAATGCTTCTAAATATGTCAGATGTCTTCTGTAGTCCTTCTAAACTCATTCCATCCATTTCCTCATGCTTTTCTTGACAACTTCAAGGTGTTCCTATAAAGTGACAGCTTTTTGATGTTTATATGGCAGTTTTTTCAGATTTTTAGATTTATGACAGTCCTAAACTTTTGGCTTCAATGTGGATTTGAAACAAGTTTAAGGGTAGGAAAACATTCAAAAACCATTGAGAAGTTAATGTATATTAGCATACCGCATTTGGTTAATTGAAATACATGTTTTTACTTGCTACTTAATCAAGCAAAATCAGTCACAAAATGCTAAAAATAGTCAAAAATAGAGATATAGTATTCCTAACATAAAATCATGCAAACACTTAACAAATAGTATATTTTAGTCAACTATTTGGCAATTAACTTATCATATGGTAGTCAAACATTGTGCAATAATGAGGCACTTTTGGGCCTCATCATCCCCCCAACTTGAACTGATGCATGCCCTCATGCATCTTAGTAGGCCATAGTAATATGCAGGTTTTAATCTTATGAACAGCATCCTTTGCTACCTGCTAACTGAGAAATTTCTCCTTGCTGCACTATATCAAGTATTTTGCAATTAAGCACATGTATGACTCTTTTTCTATTTTTCTACAAGTTTTAGTTTTGCAAGGTACCTCTTAAAGGCTTGATATCATATGATTCATCTTGCAATAGTCTTATTGTGGAACCGTATTTGGCAGATGTACTACTACTAATGGAATTTTCTACTCTTAACAACATTTCATCCTAAATGCTTATTTTTGTTGTTTGCACCTTTTGAACAAAATTGATAATTTTTTTATTATTTGAAATGCTTGAGGGATGTACTTACTTGTGGTAGAGCCTTATAAACCTCAATATTTGATGTACCCTACTCTTTTTGCTATTATGTAGCATTTTCAACAATTCTGGTACAGTTTCTGCTCATTTCGAAGATATCCTGCTCATTTCGAAGAGACTGTATTCTCATTCCAAAGATGTCTGCTCATTTCAAAGAGACTGCATTTCTCATTCCGAAGATGTCTGCTCATTTCGAAGAGACTATATTTCTCATTTTGAAGATGTCTGCTCATTCCGAAGAGACTATATTTCTCATTTCAAAGATGTTTGCTCATTTCGAAGAGACTGCATTTCTCATTTCGAAGATGTTTGCTCATTTCGAAGATCTTCAAAAAATATATATAAATGACCTCTTATGCAAAATTTAGCTACAGATTCTATTGTGGGCCCATCTCTAGAGTGTATAAGCCTTCCATAACATCAAAAATCCCTTCTTCATCCTTTTGTTTAGATGTTATTCTTTGTTTTGTATGTTGCTATTTTATTTTAGTAGTACTAAAATAGAACCTTCAGGTGCATTTTGTTGATTATCCTCCTTCAATTTATCATACAATTATGAGATATAAACTTGTAGTTCTCCTTCTACAATTGCCCTAAAATTTGAAATAGAATTGCTACCATGTCTGTCCCAAAATCAGGTTTTTGTATAGTTTGGAATTTCTATGCAATTAAGGGCATAAGGGGGTGTTTCTTGACATCTTGAACATGTTCCTTTTTCAACTTGTCAATATTGTATGAATAGTTTATGCCAAATACCGACTATCATACACTAAATGCTAAATATTTACTATGAATTAAATGCAAGAAACACATACCTTACTGTCCTGAAAATTGGTCATGCACCTTAAAAGCTGCTTTTGATGATTGCTAGTAGGCTATCTAAAAAAATAAACATAACACATGTGCAGTGTGAGATTTGTACAATGGTGGAACAATGATGGGTAGATCAACAAGGTAATGCATGTCAAAAAATCGGTTTTCATGCAAGCCAACTCAGTAGCACCTCCAAGAAGGTTTTCACTACTGAATTTTTCATATATATATTTTTTCTTTTCTTTCCCTTTTTTTTCATATTTTTTTTTTCATTTTTTCATTAGAAGAGGCTGCCATTTCTGGTTTTCAACCAACTTGCTTTTTTTTCAAGTGCTTCAATGAGAGAGAACATCTCTCACTCTTATTTCGATAAGACCAATCCTTATTCTGCAAAAACATGTCAATTGTTGTATGAAAACACCATCTCTTTCTGTTGAAACCTGCAACATTGATGCAACCTTCCTTTCTAAATGAGTAGTAAGAATCTTCTTACATCATAATTGCCTCCTTATTGCTAGAAATGAAGTATTGGCTTCATTGTTCCTCTTCCTTGCTGAAATTGATGCTTGTCCTCATGTATCCCCATTTTGTGGGACATGCCTCTGCTGCAAATCTTTTTTTTTTTTCTTTTTTTCTCTCAATTTTTTTTCAATTTTTCTTGTCTTGCTTGTACCCAAGAAGGAAGTTCACAAACAAGACTATTATTATTTTTGCTTTTCTTATATATATATTTTTTATTTTGTCAAAATTTTTATCATTACTTTGAATCTGATATTGAAGAGAAATTCTCTTCCATTATGTGTACATCCAATGGAATATCCTTTAAGAACTCCTCCTTAGTTAATGGTGCATGGTATACCCAAAGGCAATTTCCATTCACCACTAACATCCTCCATGAATTACCAATGGGAGAAAGAAGCACTGCTCCATATCTGAAAAATTCTTCAATCAATTGTTGTCCATGCCTCCTAGTCTACAAAATCTTGTCAATCTATTCTTGAAGTAATTAAATACCAATTTCCAAAAGATGTTAAGTTCTTACATCAAGATAAAATCTTGATATACCCTTGTAGTTCCATGTAAAGGGATTGAAATATTGTTTCAAAATAACAACAATTTTGCTTTTTATTTATAAGTCAACCAGCTAATAATGTTCAAGAATTTTTTTGGCTGCACTTCAATTTGTTTCATTCCTAGGAGGACAGAATTTACCCCTTTGTAAAATGGAAGTAAATTTTCTATGTGCAGTTTTTCTAGTTTTTCCTCCTTTATCCAAGGCTAATTTTTGTGTGTTTGGACTAAAGGTTTTCTATGTATCTCCATTGATTTTTGCCTCTTCAAGCTCAGGTAAGTTCTTGTTTGAGCATAGTTGGATGTTGCTGCAGTCAATAACATTCCCTACGGGGTTTTTTTTTTATACCAGATTCAGCTACATAGACAGGGGTTGCCTATCCTGTATTATTTAGACTAATCATAGGTTGGGCTTAAAAAATAAATATTTTTGGTTTGCACAAAAATACAAGTGTACAACTTTAGCAGATCAACTACTTGTTAGGTAGGATCACCTCTAATGAGATCAACTATTGTCTGTGTATGCTAAGAATTTATAGGTTGTGGTTTAGCGCAGTAAAATCCTAACAATATTTAAGTAATAATGGAAAACTCTAGGATCATCATTAAGTTGTAAACTCCTATTTTGATTGTGCAAAATTTTTTGTGATTTTTTTTTAGCTTACATAGACAGGGGTTGCATGTCTTATATTATTCATATTGGCCACAGGTTGGGCTGAAGGTGGTGGTTGATTTACTTGCCCTATTTTTTGTTGTTGGGATCTCTCTTTGAGAAGAATTTAGACTAGGCAACAGATTTTACATCTCTGAGTTATGGAAGTAAATGGCATTCATCAATGATATGTCCCTATGAACAAATGCTACAGGTAGCTAATATGGCTATTTTGTTCAAGGGATAGTCTTGTATATCTACCATGATATATTTCCAACACCTAGTACAAATTTTTTTATACTACCTTGATGATATGGATATTAAAATGGTAGTATTAGCAGATGGCTCCTCTAATAGATCTTAAGTTTCTTGATAATGAGGATGATGAATTCTTTCAATTTTTACCAAGAATTTTAAACATAAGCAATTTAACCCCCAAGTGTGAAGATCACCTCCCTATGGTTGCTTGTTTTCTAAATGGACTGACATGCAACTATCAATAATTATTATTTATACCAGCTATTACATTCAGATTTAACTCTGAACTTCATAAATTATCACAATAATAATTATTTGACTACTTTTACCCTCTAAAAACACCATATTCCCCAGCAATGATGCCAAAATGATGAGTGTCGTTGAGTCTCATCATTTAATCTCAATGATTTATCAATCTGGGGTGGTGTCCAAGGCTATCTACGATAGAAGGCTAGGGCAAAGTACAATTCAAGAATTTAGATTTCAAGCATTTATTGGTGAAGTAGATTTTGGTTTAGTCTTTTGGTGTCACACTAAACCTATTCTGAAGAATGGAAACTGAAATAAATTACAGGAATTGAAAACTAAATCTAAATTGTAGAATTTAACAATTAACTACAATTGCATGAATTGAAATTGCTGAATTGAAATCTAATCTACTTTTGCAGAATTGAAATAACAGAATTGAAATTGCTAAATTGAAATCCTAAGTTACATTTTCTGAATTGAAACCTAATTACTCTTGCATAATTGAAATGATGCTTGTAAATGAAACTTATTTTAAAAACACCTGTCAATGCCTTGCCACAGAAGGTCGTCAAGCTTATGCTATAGGAATTGACAACAAAATGAAATATGCTAAAAAATGGAAAGTTACTAAAATAGAAAGCAGGGAAAACATGGAAATCAAATGAAAAATGCTTAATATAATTTGTTAGCTAACATACACACAAATTTTATACACAAACATAATAGAAAACATAAATCACATAATACAAAATAAAAACAAGAAAATGAAATCTGGCAAGCAATCTATTAATTCTGCTGCATCAAAATTACAGATTAAAACCTGCCATAAAATCCCTCCTTCTAGATCTGAAAATGGGCCCATAATTCTTGATCTAGAAGGAGGTGAAAAGCACTCCTTAACTAATTAACACTCAGAACAGAAAATGATAAAATAGTTGCACTTTTATTGATGATAAAACATGTTGAAAACTGTTACAGAAAATTGTTGTACAGTCCTAATTGCTACTATTGAAAACTCTCCTCTATTCTAAATCCTAACTGGCTCAACCAAGGAGGGAACTATGTTATTTATATAAATATTTACAACATATCCTATGCTCAAATCAGCCTATGTGTTGCTTTACAATGATTTGCCAATAATTTTGGATCTGAAATAAATACAAATCTGGACAGTTTGTGTTGCAGTAGTAGTCATTGGCCCTTAGAAAGCATCTTTAGTGGTGGGAGTACGTGAGAGGAGTCTAGAAATATCTCACACATTTTTATCCATTTCATAATATGCCATTTCTATCTTGCAAACAACTTTCTATTATGCTACAGTTTTTTTGGGTTTATCCTAGAAGAGAATCAAAATTGATATTTTCCATGAATGGTCAATTTGGATGACAAATTTAGATGGGAGATATTTTCCTTTAATATTTTCAACTTTATTTCCTTTTTTCCACCGTTAAAAATAGTCAAAAATTCAAAAATCACTTTCTGTTCTCATTTTGAAGATAAGTGGCTCATTCCGAAGAGACTGCATTTCTCATTCCGAAGATGTCTGTTCATTCCGAAGATCTTAAGAATGAACAACTGTGTGCTCTTCAAGTGATTTTAGCTACATTTCTCAGGTGGATTAGCCCTCAGGATCATATTGCAATAGCCTTCATTCCTCCCCATTTGTGAATTCCATGCCTTGCCATTCATTGGCAGCTTGCTGGAATTTACATGGTAAATTACTACATTTTCTAGCTCTACTGCACAGTTGTAAAATATTGACATTTCTTGTAAATTAAAACAAATTAGAACATGAAAAAATTATTCAAATATCAACATGAAGGAGTACATCAAGTTGCTACTGAATTTATACACTTCATTCACCAAGTAACCATGCTGAAATAGTGCAACAATGCTGCATAATTATCCCTACTCTGTTATACCCTGTTGCTGCCTATTTAGACCATGTGGGAAAGCTTCTAAATAGGTCAGATGTCTTATGTAGTCCTTATAAACTCATTCCATCAATATCCTCATGCTTTTCTTGACAAATTCAAGGTGTTCCTATAAAGTGACAGCTTGATGATTTTTATATTGTTGTTTTTTCAGATTTTCAGATTTATGACAATCCTAAAATTTTGGCTTCAATGTGGATTTGAAACAAGTTGAAGGGCAGGAAAACATTAAAAAAACATTGAGAATTTAATGGATATTAGCATACCACATTTGGTTAATTGAAATACATGTTTTTACTTGCTACTTAATCAAGCAAAAATAGTTACAAAATGCTGAAAATAGTCAAAAACAGAGATATAGTATTCCTAACATAAAATCATGCAAACACTTAACAAATAGTATATTTTAGTCAACTATTTGGCAATTAACTTATCATATGGTAGTCAAACATTTTGCAATAATGAGGCACTTTTGGGCCTCATCAAGTGGTAAGTATAATCTAATAAATATAGAAATATGTGGCTACAAAGGAGAGGCACCAAGATATACTTAAAAAATTGTCCACCTTGTTGATATTACAGTCATTAGAGATGTATATTGATAGAAAATACAATGAAAAACTAAAAAAAATCACCAATACCCAAATAGACCTGCAAACCTATAAAAATATAATGGTCTTATTGGAAACCATAGTACAAGAAACATAAATTATCATATATGCTTGATGCTAAATTATCATATAGGATTTAGTTGATGCTAAATTATCATATATGCTTGAAAATTAAAAGAGGGTCCTCAATGATGACATTGCCAACACAATGATCGAAAACAAGAAAACTAAGGTTGAAGTTGAAGCAACAACAAAATGAATCAAGCAGTTGAAGTCTATACTAGACAAGCTAAATGAGATGGTGGGAAAGTATGATGGGTTATTAAATAACCTATAAGAGGACCTAACAAGATATGATTAAGACTTCATAAAACTAAGGTTTTCAAGATACAATAAGTGGTAGAAGCTATTGAAGCTATTGCTTTGAGGAAAATAGGGAAAACCATAAATTATGTAGTTTTATGGCAAGCTAATTCCAAATTTGTAAATTTTATTTCGAAAGGAGATTGACATCCCATAAAGTCACTAAAAATACAGTAACAATTTTTACCTTGTTATTCCCCCCATTTCAAAATGTGCAAAACTTTATTTGTCAATCATTGAGGCCTTCAGACAACCAATTTTATAAAAATTTTGACCAGTTGTGTAATTTTCTCAAAGTAATACAATTGGATCATAAGGATAAATGTGCTAGATAACTTAGAGTGCTTGGTCCCCAATGAGTGAAGTGTTACTAGAATGAATCAAAGCACTCTTATATAAGAGAAATTCACTCCCCTCTTGGAGTGAATTGCTGATTGATAGGTAAAAACTCTAAAGAAAGTAATTGAATTCTGAGGAAGATCCAAAAGTGATATTTTTAAATTTAGTGGTATTATTATTCACATTTGACATCTTATAAGTGGTTTATGGATGTATTGAGAGGCATGTAATATTTAAAACTACATCATTTTGCAAAATATGCCCCCAAATATTTACCTTTACTAGTAAATAAGAATTTATTACCTAAGGTAACTTAGGGGTAAATACTTCCTATAAAAAGAAGCCATGGATTCCACTGTAAAAATATTTTTACCTTGAGATAATCAAAACTACACTTTGTAAGCCCCCATATTTTAATTGCTCTTTCCTCTTGGTTTAAGGAGAAATTGATGATACTTTTCGATTTCCATTAATAGAATTACCTTCTTGGCTTTTGACTAAGTATGTTATGGGAGATACCAATCACAAGATGTAGAAAGATAACGAAGTTTAGGAATGACACCAAATAATGTTATTAATGGAACTCACAAAAATATGGAACTAAGTGCAATAGATAGACACCTACTCTACCAGTGCATGTTGAGAGAAATGCACTCACACACTCTCACTCTATTCACTATGGGCCTTTATATAGAAAATAAGTAACTTGGACCTTACTCTTCCTAACTACCATTCCTATGACTCATGTACAAGTGGAATCCTTGCACATTTACATTATTGCACATTAAAACTTGTGCATTTATTAATTCTACCCCAAGTAACTCCTAATCTAATAATGTACCCAAGGTGGTACATTGATATGTACCTAAATAATGTAATATACTCTAATACCCCTCGTATTACATTATTTGGGTATTGAAGACTTTAGTCTTCAATATGGATCTTCTTCTTGAGAATAATCAAAATTGTATTCTTCTTATCTGCTTACAAGAATTTGTCTAAGTAGTTAGTTTGTGTCTTCATTGAATGTTACCCCTGCTGAAAGAGCTTTGACTTCTTCATCATTTATTTTATCTTTTAGTTCTTCAATTTCTTCAATCCTCTGAGCTAGATATTCTTTTTTATTTCCTTATTGATATTCCAATTGCGGATAATTGTTTTAGCACTGAAATTGTTGTTGTCGAGCATTATTTTGATATTGCCTTAGTTGGAATACCCTATTTGGTTGCATTCAATAGTTCATTTGGTTTCCTTGATTTTGATTTCTCGAATTGAACCTGCAATAGCTAGTGCTATGAATTTTTCTCGTACATATATGAAAATATCTATTATTCCTTGGTCTTTGATATTTTGATGATGAAGTAATATTTCCTTGTGGATTATCATTTGAGACCAATGTAGTGTTAGTCATTTCATATTTTACTATATTTTCTACCTCATATTCTTGAAGAATGTTGATTAGTTCATCAAATCCTATATCTTTACTTAGAACTTGTAAATATGTAACTAGATGCTTGTAGCTCTCTGGAAGTCCTCTCAAGTTAAATTGAACAAGAAATGTATCTTTAACATCTTCTCCCAAGGTTAATAGTTTTCCTCTGATATCTACTCTTTCTTAGAAATAGTTCTACACTTTCACCACTGTTCATTTTTAGAGAATGTAATTGAGTTTGAAGATTTAAGATAGTGGTTTTATTTTTCCCTTCAAATATTTTCTAATTTTTTCCAAGAATTTGTAGATGTTCTTGTTGAGATGATGTAAGCTTGTATTTCATCTATTATGGAAAAGGTTATTATCATTTATGCATTAGCATCATTTTCTTTAAACTTTTGATTCTTTGTTTCTCTTGCAGTTGGTTTAGTTTTTGCTCCTTTGACAATACCTCATTTTATTTCAAATATCAGAATACCTCTCACTTTTTTCTTCCATGAGAAGTAATTTGGGCCCTTAAGTAGTTGGGATTCTATAAGGATGAATTTGTTTGTAGTCATGATGATTTTTATGAGCTACCTTATGACTCCCTAGATATGTGAACTAGTTTGATAAAACCTTTCTTAGAATTAGGTTTTGTAGGCTTCCTTATATCTCCCTAGTAATTTAGGATATGCTATGAGCTTCAATAGAAATCTTATCAATATTTAGTTCACCTTTTGGGTTGATTTTGTAATGTTTTGAGAATAATAATCAACCTTCAATTTTACCTTATTTCTCCTAATGAAGTATGCTCTAATGGTTGGATTTCTTTTTGTCTCCTTAGTATGAATGTGAGACAATTGTTATCACTTAATTCCAACTTTCAATGATGCTTTAATGAGCTTATTTCTTCTACCTTAAGTAGTTTGATTTTCTAATTTCCAAATATCTATGGTTTTGGTGTAGAAAGCCTTATAACTCCCTACTCTTGGAATATTAGAAAATAATTGTATTTGCAAATTAATATTTGAATTTACTAAGGTTTTCAACCTTATATCTCCTACTTTATTTGCAAATATCCTTCAATAATAATATTTTGGAATGATCTTGCTTGATAGATTACTAAAGCTTGGTTTAATGTTGGTTATTCCAATGCAATAGAATGTTTGAATATATCACCTTATAACTCCAATATTACCTTAATGAAAGCAAGCAATAATGGCTTTACCTTAGCACTTGTAGTACATAGCTTGTAGCTTGTGATGTGGTTAGAGACTCAATCGTGTCTCCAATGGATTGCTTGATGTCGCTCAACGTGCTCCTCCCTTATGTGGACCTTGTTGTGCTTCAAATTGCTTGTGGTCTTAATGGCTAGTGGCTTCACTGATTGGTACCTTCTCCTCAACTTCTCTCGGTGATGGGTCTCCTACGCACATGATGGCTAAGAGAATTGAACTCACCTGAGTTTGTAATGATTCTAATGAAGTATTAATATTTTCTTCCGGTATGATTATGCAATAGCTATGGTCAAATCAATGTTTGACCTCCTCCTAAAAATGGATAATTCATTGATGAGTCTTTGAATGACTGATTTACTAGAGGTAATGGTTATGCACTGGCTTGAGTTGATTGATGCTTCAATGTATCTATTGGTTGGGTAGGAATGAGCATTCAATGCTCTCTCTCTCCAAATATACAATGCTTGGTTGATGCTAGAATTCCTATGAAAGTGTTGGTTTATGATAGCCTTAATTACTCCTATGCTCCTCCTTCAGTCTTGCTTACACTCCTTGCTTGAAATTCATTGTTTGTGCTTCCAATATGATTGTGTATATAGGTCTTTAATGCAAATGTATTAATAGATATCTCCTTCAACATTGACTCCTTGAGGTGTTATGCTCTTCTTCATGCTTTAGATAAGTGGCAATTAGATTGGTGGTGGTTGCACCTTTAGTTTCAATGTTCAAGGTGTAGTGATGAATATGGTATTACTTCTTAGCTTGCATTCCTTTCCTAATGCTCCAAGATGGGTGTTACTCTTTGCTAGGTGCTTGGATGCTTCAAGACAAGTGTTATATTCTTGTTGGGCTCTTACATGAAAGGTGTAACATCCCTTTTCTATGTGCCAAGTGGAAATTGCATGCTCAACTCTCAATGTCCTTCTTGAAACCCTATAACTCCTCCAATGAATGCAAGTTGTTCACTTATTTTCTCCAATGCTTTTCCAGTGAATGCTAGCTTGCACCTCTAGTGATGATCTCCTTCCAATGTTGGCTCCAATGTAGCTTCTAGGTGGATGATATGGCACCTTTTGATTGTAGATTTTGGATGCTTTGATGGCTCTCTTCTTTGTTGACTATTAGGTGCTTGAATGAGGTAACTTTTTGTGGCCTTCCCTTGCAAATTTTTGTGGCTTTCCCTTGGCTTATACGTATATTTCCAAGCTATTATTCTACCTTGCTTTGTGATGGTTGTAATACCTCTAATTTGACTATAGATTGGCTTCATTTGAGGGTATTTCTCGAATGATTTGAATGGTGTTTTTGGACACCTAAAACCCAGTGCTTGTGAACCCTGGATTCACTCCTTTTCTACCTCTCTTGTTTCACCAAGAGTAGACATAGGATTTTTGTAGTGTTAGTGTCTTCAAGACACTTGATAATATAAACTCTTTTAGAGGTATTATGGTGCTCCAATGTAGTATGAATAATAGATTCAATTTTGCACCAAATATTAGTGTGCTTCTTGTCTCTTTTGATGTTATTTCTTTGATTTGATAGCTTCAATGTTGTATAGATAGATTTGCTCCTTGTTGTATAGCTTGAGGACTTATGTAAGATAATATGAAGCTTTCCTTTGGATTCTTGGATATGGTCGCTACTTGCTCTATTATTTTGAGAGCAATGTATTGTTGCCTCTCTTTTAGACAACACTAGAATCTCACTTTTTCACTTGGATAGTTTAGTAACAATGAATCCAAGCTAATAATCATATAAGCAATATGCTAGAGAGATTAATATTTGCACTAACCTTCACTATAATATTTAGTGCACTTCTAATAAGATTTAAGAGAAACTAATATAGTGCAACTCAAATCACCTTATTACTCCTTAAGGAACTTTGTAATATGCACTAATACTAACTCTTAAAGAATGCTCAATAATTTTTGCAACTTAATGTAATCCTTTTTCTGTAAGTAGATGATAGGAATAATGTATCTAACTCCTATTAATGTGTAGGTAATAACCCTTAACAGAAACTATCTTCTGCACTTCCTTTGAGGACTTAAGATGCAACCTTTTATTTTGCAACTTCTAAATTCTAATAAGATGCTTAATGAACCTAAGTAGTAATCCAAATAAGTGTTCAAGTAATGAACCCTTTTGCACCTTAAATTGCTTACCTTTGATGTCCTTTGAAGATGATGAATATCTTGATGATTTGATTCACCAAGTCTCTATCTGGAATGGTGGTTGCTTATAGCTATGAACCCTTCTAGTTTCTTTTCTTGAAACTATAGTAGATGGCTTCAAATTCTCCTTTAGGATGTAGCCTAGAACTTCTAAAGTTTTGCTGCTAGTAATGTTGTCTTGATTGTTGCCTTCTAGTAGACAATTTATCTACTAAAATGTTGTCCTTCAAGAACCCTTTCAGTATTTTTTTGTGAATCCAACAAATCCCTATCTCTAAAATGTGCCTTCTTAGTTGTGAAAGGCAATCTCCAAATCTTCTTGGATTTGGTAGGTTTATTCTATTTAAGTTCTCCTTTAACCTCCTTGTTGAATTTTGACTTCAAACTAGGCTTTCTTCTCAAGAATATAAAAGTCTTGAGGTCTTCAATATTCTCCTTCAAGATTTGGCACTCCTTGCCAAATTCTTCTCCTTTTGGGCTTGTTGTCGGATGGCGATAATTATCCCAAATATTTCACTATCAGGAGCTTCTCCTTGGTAGTGAATTTCTCCAATGAGTTCTTCTAGGAACTCCTTCGATGATTTCTTTGAATTCTACAATAAGGCTCTCCAAGCCTTTTTCCTTGAGACCTCTCCAAGGTCTTCTCCTTGTTTCTCCTTGAGACCTCTCCAAGGTCTTCTCCTTATTTCTCCTTGAGACCTCTCCAAGGTCTTCTCCTCATAGCTTCTCTGGCCTTCTTAATGAGACCTTTCCTTCAACATTCTACTATAGAAGTGTTGGCAATGAGATATCCTTCATGGATCTCTAAAATCTAGAACAAGATCTTGATAGTCCCTCTTTATCTCTTCCAAGACTAGAAGTTTTTCAATGAGACCTTTGTGGGTCTTTTTAGCTTCTTTTGAAGAAGTCTTCAATATATAGTAAGGCTGCTCTGGCCTTTTTCTTGTCTTCTACAATCTATAGGTCTTCAATCTTCTATGGAGATCACCAACCTTCAATCTTCTAGGACTCTTCTCTAGAGTCTCTTCCTTGAATCTTGAATAAGGTTGGAGATCAACAACCTTCAATCATCTAGGAATCTTCTCTAAAGTCTCTAAAGTCTCTTCTGGAACTTGCAGGTCTACAACATGACTTCCTTCAGGTTCCTGAAATCTCATTTTCTTGCAACAAAGTATTAGGATGAAAATTCTAAATCTATCAATGACGAATCTTCACTAGTTGATTTGTCAATCTAGTGGAATGAATGTTGAGTCCTAGTCTTCACGAGTTTTTTATAACTCTGTGGAAAGACTCTAGCCAAATGCAATCTCAAAAATTTTGGAACTAAGATTTGCTTCTCCTCTCTATCTCTCTTGTGGCTCTCCCTATTCCTATCTAGACCTACTATAGCTCTGATACCACTGTTAGATTTTTATTAAGTATGTTATGGGAGATAGCAATCACAAGATGCAAAAATATAATGAAGTTTAGGAATGACACAAAAATATGCTATTAATGGAACTCACAAAAATATGGAACTGAATACAATAGATAGAAACCTACTCTACTAGTGCATGCTGAGAGCAATGCACTCACACATGCTCACTCTATTCACTATGGGAATTTATATAGAAAATAGGTAACTTGGCCCTTACTCTTCCTAACTACCATTCCTATGACTCATGTACAAGTGGACTCCTTGCACATTTACATTATTGCACATTGACACTTGTGCATTTATTGATTCTACCCCAAGTAACTCCTAATCTAATAATGTACCCAAGGTGGTACATTGATATGTACCTAAATAATGTAATATAATCTATCATGTCCTCCTAGATTATGAAATACACATTGTTACACTGTCATTTTGTCCTCTTGCCATTCCTTGTTATTTCTATTTTATGCATGTGGAGTCCTTTTTTGTTATTTGGTTTTCTCATGCATTGATTAATCACATCCTCTCCTTGTTACAACTATAGTAATTTTTTTTTTTTTCTCATACCCTAAATTATAAATTTTACTTTCATACTTGCAATTTCTACATTTTTAATTTCAGCATTTTAATTTGTGCATTTATTTTCACGAAATTAACTTATATTAGTTAGACTTAGTCAATATAGTAGGAAGCCTACCAAAATTCATAGGTTAAGAAAGACACACTCCCATTTCTTCCATTTTTTTTGAAATCGAAGTGTGGGTACTTAAAAAGTTAGACATTTTTATAATTTAATAGAATTACCATTCCTCAAGGTTAATCCATCCCTATTAGCAATAAATTATTTGAAGAAAATAATTAAATAATTAAGTCAAATACCTTAATTAACAAATTTTATAGTATACACAAACTATAATACATAATTTTAAACTACTTCATAATAGCTTATCTTATAGAATATGATTGTCTTATAAAATAATTTAATAGAATAAACTTGCACAAACCTTATCTATTTTTAAGCAAAATAAATTATTAAAGATTCCAATACTTTGATACTATAAAAATACAAGTCAAGACCTCACGTAAGCATTTCTTGACCTTAAAAACTCTCTATATTTCAACGAAGAAGGAACCTAGTTGATCTCATATAACCTCTTTTATTTAGAAATAAAAATACTAGTTAAGATAAACCCAATATTGGATTTCATGCTAAGCATGTGTTGCAATGATAGAAGTTATATATAAATAAAAATACTAGTTAAGTTATGATAAACCCAATATTGGATCTCATGCTAAGCATGTGTTGCAATGACAGACGCATGAGTAAAGGCTTAGATCCAATATGTAAAAGGCACGACACCAAATTATGATTACATTTAGACTCAAACTATATCTCAACACAATAATACTTGATTATTCATCTTTATTAATATATGGAAAATAAAAACGTATTAAATTGTTTGAATCGATATATTATATTTTAAATTATAAAGTGACTTGGTAGAGTTGAAACCTATGAAAAGAGTTCAATTAGTGAGCTTTTTGTGCTTAACTTTTTGATAAGCACATTTGTATCTTGATTTGATGCCTTGAATGATCTTTTTGAAAAAAAAAAGAGTGTGGAGTGCAACCACATGACAAAGAAAGGATTGTTTGACTATTGAATATTGACGTTAAAAGCCCCACCTGCTGCATAGAGCAATTCGGTGATAAATAAACAAGACAATGTCCTTGTCCCAACAATGTATTAGTAAAGGATTTGGATTCGTACTGTGGGATCTCTGAGAAAATTAGTTCGCAGGATATTTATTTATTTATTTATTTATTTTAATATATATAAAAAGTAAATTTATATTAATTTAAGATAATAATTTTTACAATAAGAAAATGGGTGGATTAACACATCTTATGGGGAATCAAACTAATCGTTATTGACAAGGGTTAGTAAACAAAGTCGTCAACAAAACACAAATTTATCAATCATGATAATTGATGATCATTACATCAAAGAAAGCATATCACATGGAGTAATGTGTCCTGGCGTACTGTCCTGCATGAACTTCTAGTTATTATGAGATGGGAATCCACACCTCTACATCATGATTAAGGCCTTCAGTACCTGCATCGCTCCAACCAACAACTGGCCCAGGAGAAACTGGTTGGACATCATCCTATCCCCCATCCTGACGAGATGAACAAGCAATGTCAAAATTAGGATGCTTCCTGACTAGTGAGGGTTGGGACCAATGTCTATTTGCGAGAGCACTTCTTGCATATGACAGAGGCTCGAAGTGAGAGCAGGATTGAAAAGGCTCCTAAGAAGAGCGCTCTGTGGGGATCCTGTTGACTGTACATGGAGCATTGGCCCAATGCACCAGAAGAACATGCAGATGATCCAAATCCATAGCAACTTTGTTGGCTTGAGTACATATCTGTAGCCACATGTCATTAAAAACTTCTAATTTATCAGCATGAGTAAATGTGACAGAATGTGTACACTATTTAAAAACAATTATGTTATGGGCCTTCCAAATATGAAAAAGTAGGCTAATCCTGAAAACTTGTCACACTTCAAAAAGCGAGAGAGACAAAGTAAAAGAGTCCCCAAGAAGAGCTTGGGGCCAAGAAACTCTTGTAACTATAAATGGTGAAAAAAAAATAAAGAACCCATTCCCAAGCTTACCTAAATCTTCTACAATTCCAAAAGAGGAAAATACAAGACTCGAAAACACCACAAAGAGGAGATTTAGGATCAGGAATTCCAAGGTGCTTCAAACGTTCCCCCAAGGGAAGGCCTTGACATAGCAAGCTCCACGCAAAAAAAATATTGTTTGGACTCAATATAAGTAGCCCAAACATTATGAAATCTAGAATTCCATCTAGTCCTTGTAGAAAATAAGTTCCAATACTGATTGAGCTTAGGCACCAAAGGAATATGAGGAGATAACCATTTATACCCCGTAATTAAGCAAAGGAGTGTCAACATGCCACCTTCCCTCTGACCACCAAGGATGTTACTAATGCACACCAATCATCTAGTCCTTGTAGAAAATAAGTTATAATATTGATTGAGCTTAGGCACCAAAGGAATATGAGGAGATAACCATTTATACCCAAAATGGATCTTATAATTAAGTAAAAGAGTGTCAACATGCCACCTTCAGTCTAATCACCAAGGACGTTGCTAGTGCACACCAATCTTATGCAACATAGAAAAAGGGGTGAGAGCAATAACAACATCATATGTATCTTTGTTCGCACCATTTAGCCTAAAGGTGTGTTTGAACTCATTCCATGGGATCCAATATTTGCGAAAAAAAAAACTATTGTAACAATACCTTTTTGAAAATCCGTTAAACATATACTTTTACTTTTAAAATAGTTAAAAAAGTAAATACATCATATAATTAAAAAACATGGAGTGTGGAACCTCTAATAGCAACCCTCGCGAGTTTCTTTTTTCTGATTTTTAAATTTTTTCTGATTAAAAATTATATTATATATATATATAAATAAATAAAGTTATTTTAAGTTTTTTTAGTGGATTGGTAAAATCTTGTTAGATTAAATATTTGTTAAGAAAATGTTAGGTTCAAACATGGGCAAACTGCTAACTTAAGCAAAATTAGTAATCCTTGCTAAATCTTTTAAATGCATATAAGACATACAACAATTGTTGTCTCCATCTCAAACTAACTCTCCTATACAACAAAAAAAAAACATTTTATTGACTATGACACAATGATGACAACTGGGCGTCTTAAAATTATATGTTGACATGCACCCCGAAATTGGACTTGCATTTGCGCGGCTAGTGCTGATATTTTGATACAATCGGCTAACAGCTGGTTAAACATATGCGTTGTTAGCGGGCGCAACGTCCCTTTATCCCACAGATGGCGACGCTTTATTGAAGCATAAATCAAAAGCGGAAGTCGCCGTTATTTGGTGTTACCCTTCTGCATTTGAAATTTGTATGTGGAGAATCAAGTGAAGAAACTCCGGGACCTGCACACGGGGGAGAAGGAGGCAGAAGCAAGGAATTAGAGACGGAGGGAGGCTCGGGTTCTACCTCCCCCTCACAAGAGGCGCCCCAGCAGCGCGATGGACAAGAAGAGGAGGAGCGGCGGCGGCGGGAGCAGGACAAGGAGCAGCAGACGCCTAGTGGAGGAGGAGGGCGAAGGAGAAGCGAAAGCAGACACTCTGTGTCCAGGGGTCCGAGGAAGCGACAGGGAGACAGATGGACTTCTGAGATTCGAGAGCCGGCAAGAAATCTCGTATATGGCTGAGCACCTTCCCCACTCCCGAAATGGCTGCCTGTGCTTATGACGTAGCTGCTCTCAACCTCCAGAAACCTCTGCATCCGTATCCACATCAACATCATCTGCATCAATGCCAATGACAATTCCAGTGACAGTGTCAGTGCCAGTAATGTAATGCTTAAAAAATTATTGACACATCTTCTAAAAAAATTTCAGTCTTTAGCTTTTTCAAACATGCAAGTGGTGAATGTTTAAACCTCTCACTTTTAAATTAAATAAAAAAATATTGGCACATCTTTTAATAGAATTCCAATCTTTAGCTTTTCTCACATGCAAGTCGTGAATTTTTTATTTTATTTTATTTTTAAAGTAATGCACATGCAAATGCTGAATGGTTAAACCTCTTACTACTAAATTAAATAAAAAATTACTGACACATCTTTTAGTAGAACTCTAATCTTTAGCTTTTCTCACATGCAAGTGGTGAATTTTTATTTTATTTTATTTTTTAAAGTAATACCATGGATGATATAATTGAGGGTCATGCTCACTATGGGCATAGGGATAAGGACTTCCCTTCCCATGATTTGAATGGTTAAACCTCTCACTTTTAAATTAAAAAAAAAATTATTGACACATGTTTTAACGGAACTTCAATCTTTACCTTTTCTCACATGCAAGTGGTGAGTTTTTATTTTATTTTATTTTTAAAGCAATACGAGGTACAATAGTTGATATAATTAAGAGTCATATTCCCCATGGGCATAACAACAAGGGCTTCCCTTCCCATGATTAGAACTAAGGTCATCAAAATGAAACTTCAATAACATACAATAGGGTGTCTGACATACACAATTTAAAAATATGTATTAAAAAATAAAAATTCATTCTCTATATATATTTGAAATAATGCTATTATTTACAAATATAAGACTATTTTTTAGGGGATTGATCTTATTATTGTTTGAAAGGATGTGATGTTTAAAAGGGATTGTAGAATTTTCAAAAGCAAATCTGAATATCATATTCAAGTTTTGAATCCTACTTTTAACTCTCTTATAAATATTTTCAAAATTTATTATAAAAAGTTACTATAGAAAAAAAGAGGTATATATATTTTGGTTAGAAATTTTAAATATATAATCGAGGGTTATTTCCTCCAATGAAGCTAACACAAAAATTCATTAGTGAAAAAATAAAATAAATAAAATCATATATTTATTTCAAAGTTATTGATAAATTTTGAAATAATAATATCATTAGAAAAAACAAAACAGTCATGAATTTTATGGAGGATTGATTGTTCCATTATTTTTTGAAATTTGTTTCTTGAAAGGGCTAAGAGTTTTCCAAAACAAATTTCAAAAACACATCTAAGTTTAGAATCATATGTTGTAGAATATTTGTAAGCATGTTGATCATTATGAAATATCTACTCTAGAAAAAGGACTACTAGATTTTTGGTTACATGATTTGAATATATATGAGGGTCATCTAAGACAATAGAGTTAACTAGACATGTCCTTAAATATTTTGTGATAGAAAAAATAAAACCCAAACATGTATTGACAAGTTTACAACAAATTGTAGAGAATGATGAATTTTCCAAAATGACCGAATTCTTCTAGCTTGAGCCAGAGAGATGCAGATTTCTTTGTCCCACTATTCGTCTAAGATTTCCTGTTCCAGCAATGAACTAGGCCAACAAACTAAAAAAAAGGAGTAAGGAATCCCAACCAATTTTCCCTCTCAATCGTCCTTTCAAAAATCTATAAATGCATCCCTTGGGGTAAGCATTCAATAAGAAATTTAGAGCTAGGAATACTCTACTAAAATTCTCTTGTATTCTCTCTCATTTTATTCTTTCATATTCTTGTTTGGATTATTTTCATCAAATACTTTGGGTAAGTCAATCAATACAAGAAGAAGGATGGGACAAGAAGAGCATTTTGGGACAAGGAGGAGCTCTTGATAGGTTGTATATCTCCTAGCTTCTCTTTCCTTCCATTTTTCTTGTTCTCATTCATACATTTTTCTATTGCATTTTTAGCCTTGCTAAATTGAATTTCATATTCATAGTTACTAATTTCTCTCTTATTTCTCATTTTATGCTTCTAACACTCTTTTGTAGGCCATTTAAAGTTTGTTTACACTCATTTATTTCATATATATCAATTTTATCTATTTCATGGGCATTCTCTTCTTCATTATTGCATACTAACATTATTTACTTATTGCATGCATGCATATCAATAATTAATTTCTCTTATTTTGTAGGCATTTACTTCTATTTTGTCTAACACCTTAATTTGGCTTAAAATTTGTGTAGCTTAGTTTAAGGTTCATTTCTACCTTGTTTTCAAGTTCATATACTCACTCGTTTCATTTAATTTTATGCTTATGTTAATTTTATGCAATCTAGATTAACTCTTCATTTCATGTTCCTCATTTAAAGTTAGCATTACTTATTGCATTTCCATTCCATTCTCCTTCATATGTAAGTCCTCTTTTTTATTTATCTCATATAAGAGAGCATTTAGGTCTATGTTGTAGCTTCTATCCCCACCAAAGGTTCAAAACCTTATTTCCTTATCTCATTGATCCATATTTGCAAATTTTATAAAATTTGAATAGCATTCTCTTGAAACTCTACAAACTCACAATTATTAGATCTTAGGAATCCATCATTACATTCTCTTTCCTTTGTTTCATGCCAAAATTGACCCAAAAATATCCCATATTTTGACCCAAAACATAGTCATCCTTGTCTTAGAGCAAAATCGCCACTACCTATGGTCATTGGAAAATTTGACTCTTTAGAAATACATAGAGAAAAAATACCACTTCTTATCAAAAAAACCACTAGCAAATTTACCATTCAATGGTGAATTTAACAAGGTCTACATCCATTCCCAAAGGAGGTCATATCATACTCAAATTTACTTTAACAAGGGGTTTGATTGTTACACACCAAACATAGTTGTCGGTTGTGTTTCCAATATATGATTTATTTATTACTAATAGGGTAGATTTGATTTAGTTTTATTATCTTATCAAAATTATTCATTTGTGCAAGTAGAGTACTGAGCCCTCCAAGTGGCGAGGACTAGCCCTCCTTAAGTGGTGATTGATTTGATTATACATTTATTATTTCTACATCGTTCCATCTCGATTCTTGTTAAGCATTCGGTTGATATTTGATTGTTGTGTTTCTACTGAATTAGTATTAATAAAAATATCAATTCGGATTCTAAAGGTGTTGATCTACCTAACAAGGGTACCTGTAACCTTGCATTGGTATTAGTAAATAGGTTCAGCGAGGGCAGTCGAGATTCTACGACCTTAAAAGTGAACCTTTGTAGCACTGCTAACATTCATTTGAAGAAACAGGGAGCAACTGAATTTCATTCTGATCACCTTCACACTATTTGGTTCAAGTTCCAAGCGAGTATCTAGGATATAGAACACTGGGGTAGATTCAAAAATCCATTTAACGTTGTGCTAGTTATATCAGATGCCATCACTATACTGGTTATATTGGAAGCCATCACCGTGGGAGATTAAACACCCAGGAAGCCAAGGTCAATGTAACAGTGGCACCTTGTGTCACAATAAAAAACCTAAAACGAAGGAAATTCATTGTTGGAGCATGTAGTAGAACCTGCCATCTGAATTGCAGGCTAAATCATAGGAAATCTGATGAAAAGGAGCCATGTACCATAGCAAGTATTTTTGACCAATCACAACGCGCGTATAAAAATTAACCACCTAAACCTAAGGTACACACTTTTTTTTTATTTTTCCTTTGAAATATTTATTCCACATTTTTTGTGGGAGGGCAGGTGACACATTTATAAAGGATTTATCGCATCTTCAAGGATGTGACCTTGACCACACACCTATTGGCTCTATCCCACGTGCGTAAAATATGATTGCTTGTATTCATTCATGTCTAGCTTGTATTTGCATTGTCACTTGTTGCTTGACCTAGTCATGTCACATTAGTTCTCTCCACATTGTAATCTATTAGTTGGCTTAGTCGTGTCATATCATTTCTCTCCAATTCCATGTCGATCGAACGTGTGTTGAGTCATGGTCTACTTATCCCTTCCATGTTATGTGTCTAATCAATGGTTTCATGACCTCATGTCTATTGGTAATGGTGGTGGTCCTATATACCAGTTGCATGTTGGTCATTGGTTGTCGTGTCGGTGTCTCAAGTTAGTTTATCCTGATTGTTGGTTGTAGAGTCAGTTGTTTCCCGATCGCTAGTTCCGTGTCAATGCAATAACTTGAAGGGTATAGTTCACTGATTCAAATATCCAAAGTATTCATTGGAGTCTCAAAATCCAGTGTAATATTCAAACTCAAACCCACATCACAGTTGGAGTGGTAGTTGATGTGAAAAATAAACCAAAATTTTCCCAAATTCACCACATTGTTTTGGGTGAAAATTCCTTAAAAAGGACTTATTGACAAGTGCATGAGCGAAAGGTGGACCAAAGGACCAAACGGTCGATTAACAAGCTCAGAGAATTCAAATGAAGGGTTCCTAAAGTCACAAAGAAGACCTCCATGAAACAAAGGTACACATTTTACTTCTCCTTTATGCATTAATAGTTTTGATCCCGATCATCCACTGCTTAACACCATGGCTTCCAATCCTTCTCCTACTTCTTCCCATGAGAACCTCACACAAGAGGAAACGGGAAACCCCAATACCAACACCCCGACCATGCAAACATTAGTAGAGAGCATGAACAAATTGACCACAATGGTGACCCAACTAATGGAAAAACAAAGCCAACCAACCCCTCCTATCCCAAATCACTTCCATAGACACTGGAACAATGAGGATCAGGATGGAGAAGAAGTTTATGAACAACAAAGAGGTCATAATGGTAGTCCCCAAAATCGCTTCCATAGACATAGGAATAATGAGGACCAAGATAGAGATGAAAATTACCAACAACCAAGAGGTCCTAATGGTGTCAATTTCCCATGCATTGATATGCCCACCTTTGAGGGTCATGATCCACGTGGTTGGTTAGCTAAAATGGAAGGCATTTTAGACTTATACCGAATTCTCGATTCAAAAAAAGTTCCTTTTGCTTCCTCCAAACTTGGTACTGAAGCTTATCAATGGTTTGCATGGCTCAAACGTGAGACTAGAAAGACCATCTACTGGGATGATTTCACCACACTTTTCCTTAATATATTTGATGAAGGATCCTCATCTTCATACATGGTTCAGTTGTTATCACTTAAGCAAATAGGATCTGTAAGGGAGTATATTTCAAAATTCACTAGTCTGCTCTCCTACGTAGGAAACTTACCATCCAATGTGGTGGTATCTACTTTTAGAAATGGGTTGAAAGAGAATATTCAAGTCGAAGTTGACATACAAGATCCATCTTCTTTAGATACCTGTATAAGGATTGCCAAGTTGGTGGAGAAGAAGGTGCAATATGGAACATCTATACGACGTGACTCCTATGGTCGACATCAATACCGCAACACCTCTTTTCATAGAAATGATCAACCATCAAGATATTATTGCTTTAAATGTCACAATCACCATCCAAAAGATCAAGCTTGTGTACCAAGACAAAACTTTCAAATAGAATATGCTGACAAAGAAGATGATGAGGAAATAGTGGATATCAATTTACCTGACTCTCCCATAACAGAAGAGCAAATTGAACAAGGGGAAGCGGTAGTTGAAGAGGACACTATGGCAATTTTAGTACATGCTCTTATGGGACTATCAACTCACCATACAATCAAGGTATCAAGATTCATTCAACAAAAGAAGGTAAATGTGTTGATCGATTCAGGAAGTACTCATAATTTTATCGATACAAAAATAACCAGAGCATTAAACTTACACATTAACTCCTCCAATCAAGATAAGTTTCAAGTTATAATTGCAAATGGAGGAAATGCTCAATGTATCGGTAGAACATCTCCAATTTCATTACAAATGGGAAATTATACCTGGCATGGGCCTCTCTTTGTTATGAATTTGGGGAATTCATAAGTCATTTTGGGAGTTGAATGGTTAGAACAATTGGACACGGTCAGTTTTAATTACAGACAGTGCTTTGTGAAATGGAAAGAAAAGGGAAAGACCATTCGCCTCCAAGGAATTCCAACACCTCCATCAAGGATAGTAAGTTCTCACAACATGGAGAAAATATTAAGAAAAGGAAGTTACGGATTCATTGCTCAAATTAATTGTATGGAATGGCAAGCACAAGCCATGCCAAAAATTCAATCAGAATATCTGCAAAACATTGTGGCTAACTATGATGATGTCTTCCAAGAACCCAAGGGACTACCTCCTAAAATATCCCATGACCATGCCATACACCTTGTTCCAGGAAGTCTTCCTCCTAATGGTCCATCCTTATCGATATCCCCAACCTCAAAAAATAGAAATTGAGAAAATTGTCCAAGAACTATTAGAACATGGAGTCATCCATCACAACACTAGTCCCTATTCTTCACCAGTAGTTTTGGCCCATTGCAAAGACAATTCTTGGCGTATGTGTCCATATTTTCGTCCCCTTAACAAAATCACCATCAAGGATAAATTCCCTATACCTGTCATTGATGATTTACTAGATGAACTACATGGTGCAAATTTTTTTACAAAATTGGATTTACGTTCTGGGTTTCACCAAATTAGAGTTAGGGAAGAGGATATTCCCAAAACAGCTTTTCGTACTCATGAAGGTCACTATGAATTCCTGGTCATGCCTTTTGGTCTCACTAATGCCCCATCCACATTCCAAAGTCTCATGAACCATGTGTTTCGTCCATTCCTTCACAAATTTATCCTAGTATTTTTTGATGACATACTCATATATAGTAAATCATGGAATGATCATCTGATGCATGTGGGAAGGGTTCTTCATATACTACACAAGGAAAAATTGTTTGTCAAATGCTCTAAATGCTCTTTTGGTGTTCAAGAAGTTGAGTACCTGGGTCATATAGTTTCTTAGGAAGGTGTTAAAGTGGATCCCAATAAGATAAAGGTAATTCAAGATTGGCCCTTACCTAAAACTATCAAGAAACTTCATGGTTTTTTGGGTCTCACTAGCTACTATCGCAAGTTTGTGCGTAACTATGGAAAAATTGTAGCTCCTCTCACAGCTCTTACCAAAAAGGATGCTTTTCATTGGTTGGAAGCAACCACCCAAGCTTTCGAGGCACTCAAAGAAGCAATGTGTACTACTCCAGTATTGGCAACTCTGGATTTTCACAAACCATTCGTGATCGAATGTGACGCTTCAGGAACAGGTATTGGGGCAGTATTAATGCAAGAAGGTCATCCCTTGGCATTCGAAAGTAAACAACTTTTAGGAAAAATTTTGGGAAGGTCAACATATGAGAAAGAAATGTTGGCTATTCTACATGCAGTGGAGAAATGGAGACACTACTTAATCAATAGTCGCTTCATTATTAAAACCGATCATAGTAGTCTCAAGCACTTTCTAGAACAATGATTTTCTTATCCAGAACAAAACAAGTGGTTAACAAAATTGTTGGGATATGATTTTGTTATCGAGTATAAGAAAGGGAAAGAAAACGTGGCAGCAGATGCATTATCATGAAAATATGAAGATGAAGTGGTTATTAATGCTATTTCAGGTCCTTGTTCCCAATGGGTATCTCAGCTACAAGAAGAATGGTTGTCCAATACAGAAACTGCTCAAATAATTTAGGATTTGTTGTTGGGTTCATCCAAGCATCCTCTTTTTTCCTATGATGACAAGGTGTTAAGAAGAAATAATCGCATTTACATTCCACACAATTCTACAATCAAATCAAGGATTCTAGATGAATCGCATGCTTCTCCATCAATAGGACATTCAAGTTTTTTGAAAACCTATATGCGGATAAAACAATCCTTTTGTTGGAAAGGATTAAAAGTAGAGGTCAAATAATGGGTGGCTGAATGCGAAGTATGCCAATGCAATAAGGGTGAAATAGTCAAATCACCAGGATTGCTTCAACCATTACCTATTCCAGATCATCAATGGGAACATATTTCAATGGATTTTATTGAAGGTCTTCCTAAATCAGAAGGCAAAATAGTAATTTTTGTGGTAGTAGATCACCTCTCCAAATATGCTCATTTCTAGGCTTTACAACATCCATTTTCAGCAAGCAAAGTGGCTAAGGTATTTATGGACTCGATTTTCAAATTGCATGGAATGCCAAAAAATATTGTAAGTGATCGTGATCCCATATTTACTAGCAATTTTTGGAAAGAATTATTTCATCTTAGTGGTACCAAATTAAATATGTCCTCTGCATACCATCCACAAACAGATGGTCAAATTGAGGTAGTTAACAAATGTTTGGGTACCTATCTAAGATGTTTTGTTCAGGATAAACAATATCAATGGAGTCATTGGATTTCCTTGGTAGAATGGTGGTACAACACTTCGTACCATTATTCCATTAAGATATCTCCATTTGAAGCATTGTATGGAATTAAACCACCAACAATAGCAGATTATGTACCAGGATCTTCCAAAGTGGCCCAAGTAGATGATTGGTTCCAACACCGATAGTCAATGCTCAACATTCTCAAAGACAACTTGGTCCAAGCACAAAATCATATGAAGTAGCAACAAGACACACACCGTTCGAAAAGATAATTTAATACAGGTGATATGGTGTTCCTACGTTTGCAACCCTACAAACAATTGTCATTGAAGATCAAGACCAGTCAAAAGTTGACTCCATGATTTTATGGCCCTTACAAAATAGTGCGTCACATTGGAGAAGTGGCATATCAACTAGAGCTTCCTCCCTCATCTCGTATACATCCAGTATTTCATGTTTCCTATCTCAAAAAGGTGATCGACCAGAAAGTACAATCTCAATCAAAATTACTAGTACTCGATGAAGAAGGACGTATATATCTCCATCCTGAAGCAATTTTACAAAGTAGAACACGTATGTTGAGATCTCGTCACATCCAAGAATTCCTCATAAAATGGTAGGACCTACCTGAAGAAGATGCTACATGGGAACCTGAAAGTATTTTCCAGACATTTCCAGCTTTGAGGACAAAGCTTTTCGAGGAGGGGAGCCATGTTACATACCAAACATAGTCGTCGGCTATGTTTCCAATATATGATTTATTTATTATTAATAGGGTAGATTTTGATTTAGTTTTATCATATTATCAAACTTATTCATTTGCACAAGCATAGGACTGAGCCCTCTAAGTGGCGAGGACCAGCCCTCCTTAAGTGGTGATTGATTTGATTATACATTTCTTATTTTCGCATTGTTCCATCTCGATTCATGTTAAGCATTCGGTTGATATTTGATTGTTGTGTTTCTGTTGAATTAGTATTAATAAAAATATTGATTTGAATTCGAAAGGTGTTGATCTACCTAACAAGGGTACCTGTACCCTTGCATTGATAGGATAGAAAGATAACCTATCACCTCTCGAAAGTCAAATAGACCCCTAAGATTAGAAACCCTAAATTTTCATGCCTCTTTTTGAAAATTTTCAAAAATACCAATCAGTGTCAAAAATGCTGGTGTCAAATTTGATTAGGCACTGATTCAGGTAATTTGACCACATGGTACCTCCCAACTTGCTATAATTTTATTTTATTTTAGCTTGCAGCTCTCTAGTTTCTAATAAATTGGTTGTTTAAATCATATTTCCTTTTTCAAATAAAATAATTTTTAGCATAGATCCTTTTCTTTCAAAATACACTTAGGCAAAAACAAAAAATCATACAGTTTGCATTCTAGGATAGCTTGTTTTTTGCACATTTATCTTACTTCCCTTAAAATAAAAATCCTTTTAGCATATACATCATTTAAAGCCAAAAGCATACTATGTTAGCCCTTTTATTCTTGTTTTTTGTGTGTTTATACTTAGGATGCATTTTAGATGATATTTACTTTAGGTTTAAATTGTTTTTGTCTTATCAAGGCTTGATAACGAGTCAAATTAGCAATCCAAAACCTTAAGTGTTTGTTAAATAGACCCATTAAACAATGTACAAGAATGAAATCAACACAACACATATAGTCATATTGTTTTATACATGAATTAGAGCCTACTCACGTGGAAGGTTCTCATATTTTTAGGGTTTCCTTTGGAATAAGGTCCTTGAGTGGGGATGCAAGGATTCCAATGAATTCCCCCCATGCACAAGTAAGTTTTTTCTCAGATATACATTTTGGTGAACCTGATGTGAACACTCCCTTTTTCTTAATATATAAATTTTTTAAAATTTAATAAAAATCATCTAATTGTGTTTGCATAGTATAAATCACATAAAAAAAAAGAAAAAACATAACCAAATTTTTAGTCCTACTAGAGGAATGATAATGACCCCTTGAGTAAACCAACACACAAATCTTAAGGGAATGACCTCTCTTGGATAGTATATTATGGTGGGCTAGCGGGAGTCATAAGGAGGGTTTATCATTTAATAAGGATTTGAAAACATCTTCTCTTATTTGCTATAAGTACTCTAGAAACAAACATTTAATAAATTAACTCCTATCTTTTTCAAACCTTTAATCCATGGCTCAACATCTCTAAAATACCTAAAGAAAGGGTTTATCATATTCATCCTATGAGGTCTATACACATGAACATGAGGACTAAGTAGAAATACCTTAGCCACATCATGAGTTTAGGAAGGAAGAACACCTTATCGAAAGCATTAACTTTAAATATTTATATCACATCAGAGATTATATCAAAAGGAGCAAAGACATATTCCTAGATGTTCTTAGGAAAGAAATTGAAGAACAAAATAGAAAAGAATATTCTACATCTCATGATAACCTTGAGCATTCTAATGGTCAATCTACTATTGCACAAATAAATGAAAAATAAAATAACTTTTCTAGTATTAATGCGGTTATGACACATCCAAATGATTCTACAACTCCTCTAACCATATCTATAGGTATATCTATTATGGGTATACCCATTTCAATATCAAACCATAGTATCACAATATCCATTCCAAATATGAATTCCATAAACCTCTTTTTATCTCATTATTTATGGGTCAACCATACCCCTCCAATTGCAACATATAACTAAGCTACTTCATCTTTGATGAACCTATGTTTTCTCTTGCAACCGCCTTTGAATTTACCTACTCCACCAAACCCTCCACCTAATTATTTTTAAAACATTAATGCTAAACCTAAATCCCTTGAAAAGAGAGACTCTATGTTTGAAGAGCTTGAATGCCAAATTACTTCTCTTCAAGGATCATCAAAACAATATTACTCATTTTAAAAGTTCTATAATGTACCATTAGATTCCATAATATTCAATCATCCTTTTCCAAAGAACTTTGAAACTCCTAAGTTTCAAATGTATAATAGAAAATAATATCCCATTAACCACTTAAGGTTATTCAAAATAGTAAGTAGTGACATCAATCATGATGAGAAGTGACTTTTTAGGTTATTTCCAAAAACTTACAGTGGCTTATCCATATAATGGTATTTTCAAATACCTCATCATTCCATTAAAATTTTCAAGGAATTTATGGAACCCTTTGTCAAGCAATTTTCTATTTATATAAAAGAAAATGTCAGTATAGAAAATTTATACCAACTCAAATAATCCAATACTAAACACTTCTTAGATTGCTTGGCTAAATGTAGATTCGTAGTAGGAAGAATTCAATACATTTCTCCTCGTAATAAACTCTTGAACATCTTCATAATAAACCTTCATGAACAAATGTCATATCCTTTAGAGATGATAAACTTAACCTATTTTGATGAAGTTGTAGACATGGCTAAAAGAGTAGAATATATCCTCATAAGAAGAGGACAACTTAGCTAAAATAAATATGAATAAAAACCATCCAAAAAAATTCAATATAAAAAAAAACATGTCATATGATGATGTAGCAAATTCTCATCAAAACAAAAATGTAAAAACAATCCAAAATGCCCCTCAAAAGTTAGTGGTAGCAAGACAAGACAAATCCAAAAGGAAATATACAAACACTAGGAAAAGCCAAGCTACCATGTTAAAAATGCTTCTTGACTAAAATATGAGGGAACTCCCATCCATAAAACCTTGGGATACTACGAAATATTTACCTAATTTGTACAAACATGATGAACATCACGACTATCACTGCATAGAAGGACATAACAAAAAAGTGCATTACTTTAGGGAATCTCTTTGAAGATATTATAGAGGAAGAGAAGATAGTTTTCAACCAACAAGATACTCCTAACAAATACTTAGGAATATTTTGAAACTCCTTGCCAACATTCTATAAAAAAATTCCAACTTCATCTGTACCATCCATCTATCAAAATAATCTTATCTAATAACTAGACAACAAGCCAAGAATTAATCCTTTGAGAAAATACCCTTAGTCATACCTCACAATACTAGATTAAATATCCCTAATATATCACCTTTTATCCTCATGTCTCTTAAGAACACCCTATACGCTTTTGATCTTCAATAACAATTAGAAAATATACCTTTAAAATATCCCTTCTAGAATTACTAAATATATCACCAAATCATAAAAATATTGTTAAAAATTCTAAGGGATCAATAAGTCCCCCAAGATAAATCTTTTGATGACATCACCAACATATTTTCCATAATAAATAGTGTCATCCTAGCTTTCCATGAGACAACCACACCCCTTGAAACCATATCAGGAGAATCAACTCTTTATATGATAGCTCGAATAGGAGATAAGCATATAAAGAGTATCTTAGTAGATAATAGGTCATCCTTAAATGTTTATAATGTCAAAGTTTTATAAAATTTAGACTTCAGTATAAAAGACTTGCAAAAATTAGACCTTGTTATTAGAGCATCTAACAATGAAGAAAGAGAAGTGACATGCACCATAACCTTACCTTTAAAAGTAGGCCTACGCATCCTAGTCTATGTTATATAATGTGATATAAAATATAATATGTTGCTTTTAAGGCCTTGGATACACTCCATGAAATCAATACCTTCCCCATTACTCAATGCTTGAAATATGAATATCAAGGAAGGATTATCCATATCCCTAGAGATCTAACACCTTTTTCCATATGAAACTTCTTAGACATTCAAAAAAAAAAAATTAACCTTTTCTCCTCACTTTAACCAACATTAGCATCCAAATCCTCTAAGACAAACAAAGGAATGAAACATTAGAATATTCCCCTATAAACTTAGGGGATGAACCTCAATTCTCTTCAAAATATTAAATCAACTTTATCCACCCAAATCCATATCCTTTCACAAAAATGGTTAGTTTATTTCTTTCCCCTTGTACTATAGGTTTACCTAGTAGGAAAGGACTAAACGTTCAAATAGTAACTTGTGCTTTCATCTATGGAGGAACTACCTTTGATGAAATAATCCAAGGGCATAATTTCATGCCTAGCCAATGAATATATGTATCATGTTACATGTAGGAAAAGGCTTAGGTTGGTTTGAATAAGGTATCAAAGAACTTTTAGAAGTTGAAACTTGGCTAGGAAGAAGTGGTATTGGATAAATCCCCAACAAAAATGAACCTTCACCTTTATTGGAAGAGAACGATGAAGAGAAATACACAAAGTATTTACATGGATCCCAATGGGGTGATGAAGATGAGAAAGAACTATGATAATTTCTAAATGAAAAACATCATAAAACCATACATTTTTCTATCATCAACATGTTAACAATTGTCCATATTGAATCCATATCATATTAATAGTAGAGCAACATCCAAGAATCCAATGATCAATATCACATTGAAAAATCTCTCTTTTTTTAAGTAATACTTCTTATACACATCCACCATGGGGATTGAACCCGAGTCTTGAAAAATATCTTAAAAAAATATTCAATTTAGATTATGCACAACTACCTAAATTAAAACAAGTATTATTAGATCCACAAGAACTAAAATACTTAGGAATACTAGCTCTTGCTCCTCACTTTGAGTATGAATCACAAACCTTAATAGATGAAATAATAGACATCCAAATTGTTACTGAAAAAAACCCTCAACTCCTTCAACTAGGAAAGGTACTATTCCAAGACAAGAAAACAAAATATGCAAACCTTTTAAAAGAATTCCATGACATATTTGCTTGGAAATACGATGAAATGTCTAGACTAGACCCTCACTAGTAGTGCATCATCTTGTTGCACATCCAAACACCAAACCAATTAAATAGAAACTAGGGAAAATGCATCCCAAAATTATTTTTTACTTAAGGATGAACTCTAAAAACTATTATATGTGGGTTTCATAAAGGCCATAGACTATTCAAATTGAATCTCTAACATTGTGCATATTACCAATAAATAAGGATCCATTCAAATTTACATAGAATTTAGAGACATAAATAGTGCATGTCCCAAAGATGACTTCCCTTTACCAAATATAGACATGATAGTGGACTTCAATGTAGGATTTGGAATGTCTTTTATGGATGGATTTTTAAGTTACAATCAGATAAATATTAATCCTAAATATCAATCCAAAATGAACTTCACAACCCTTGGGGAACATTTTACTATCAAGTAATGTTTTTTGGCCTTAAAAACATGGGAGGAACATATCAAAGATCTATGACATATATATTTCATGATATTATACATAAAATTATATAAGACTATTTAGATGACCTCATAGGTCACTTAAAGAAAATATACAATCATGTTCAAGATCTAAGATGCATTTTCAAAATATAATGAGAATACAAAGTTAGGATAAACCCTCAAAATGAATCTTTGGGGTAACATTAGGAAATTTAGTAGGGTAAATAATATCCCATCAAGGAATTGAAGTATACCCTTCTAAATTATGATAATAGCAAACATGTCATTGCAAATAAATTTTATTAAACTAAGACCGTCTAAAGATTCATATCACAATTAGAAAACAAGTGTCAACCCTTTTTCAGGAAAGAAAGATATAAAATTTTAATGGGTCAATGAATGTCAAAAATATTTTGAAGCTATAAAAACTTACCTCTTGATGCCACATGTCTTAACAAAATCTTACCCAACACAACCATTGTTGTTATACATAACTACTATTGAGCATATCCTTTAATCCTTATTAGATCATTATGATGACTAACATTGATAAAGAGCCATATATTATATAAGTAGAACTTTGGTGAATTACAAAACTTGTTATACACCTTGGGAAAGTTGCACCTAGTAGTCATTTTATCCTCTTTGAAATTAAGTTATTATAAACGTAGCCAAGAAACCTACATCATAGAAATATTCGATCCCCTATGATACCTCATGTCAAAACCTTACCTATCAAGGAGGACCGCCAAATGGGTCATAACCCTTAGTGAATTTGATCTTGAATTCATTAACCAAAATTTATTAAAGGCATAAGTTATAGTTGATCGACTTGTTACCACACCCTTAAAGTCAAAAAATCCCATAAACATAACCTTTATTGATGAAACAATTCTAGCTATAGAAGCCCAAAATTTTAAGTCCTACATCTATTACTTTGATAAAGCTATATGCATCAAAGGCATGGGGTTAGGAATCATTTGAGTCATACCACAACAACAACTTATGCCATTATCCCTTAAATTATGATTCTCATGTACAAATAATATAGCAAAATACAAAGCACTAATATTAGGTCTTAGAGTCACATTAAATCTTGAAATTAAAACCTTAACAACATATGATGACACACAGTTAGTGATCAACCAAGTCAATCATGTTTAGTAAACTAAGTATGACAAACTAAATCCTTACAAAGACATCATAGACAAATTAATAGCTTGTTTTGACAAAGTCAATATAAAATATATTCAATTATATAAAAATCACCATGCCGATCCTATGGATACAAAATTATCCCTCATTCCCATGGACCTAGAGGATGAAGAAGCCTCCATTATCATAAGATCAATAAAAGGACCTTCAACATTAAAATATTGGTTACAACCTCTAAACATTTGCACCATTGAGTCAATTTTATCACATGAACGTTGGTATCAAGACATACTTAATTTATTCAAAGTTCCTTAAAGGAAATAAACAAGTATAATATTCTAACAAAACACAAGGAAATAAACAATTAGAAGCTTCCAACAAAACACAAGTCAAAATCCTCAAGAAATTGATCAACAAAAGTGGTCAAGATTAGCATTTACAAATTTACCCTATCTTATGGGAATATCATACTAGCGTATTAACTCCTATAAGAGCTACATATTGCACTTTAGTTTATGGCACAAAAATAGTATTTACTTTTGAACTTTAAATCCCCTCACCGAGAGTCCTGTTACAAGACTCTTTAATCAAAGATTAGTACCACCTAGGTAATATACAATAATTAGAGCTTTTAGAAGAAAAGCACATCAATGCCCTAGATAATATAAGATACCAAAATATACTTTGGCATGCCTATCATAATAAATTATGCTTAAGATACTTCAATATTGGGGACATAGTCCTCAAAGAAAACCAAAAGAATAGCAACTCCAAAGATAATCTCAAAGGAAAATTTATGCTGAACTAGCTAGGGCCTTTCATGATCGTTGCTAAATTTTGATCTAGAGCCTATAACCTAACCATATTAGACAAAAAATAACATAAGGAACCAATCAACATCATGCACCTTAATAGGTATTACACATAAATATTGCATGACTTGCTTGCTCATATGACTAATTACGTTATTTCCTGGTTGCATAATGATCCAAAATAACATACATCCAAAAAAATTATGTTTCTTGGTTGCATAATGACCCAAAATAACATACATCCAAAAAAATTATGTTATTTACATGATTTCTTGGTTTTCTTGATCATACCATAGAGTCAAGAGTATTTTATGATGATATAAATAAAAACCCTATTCACTATTAAAATAACTTGCATTGCATTCACATAGGAAACCTCATGTTAAGCAATCCTCCCAATCCAACATTTTTTTATATTTCTCCTCTTATCATACTTTATTCTACTTCCCTTTTATTACCTATCAAATTTATTCTCTTCTTATCCCTCTCTTGGGTTAAGTGATGTATGAAATGATCATCTATGGTCCTGATGACTCGAGCTTACCCCTTTCTTCTATTTCAAGATACACATCATAATCCATCACTTTATATCAACATTACTTTCAATAAACTTCTCTTTTTCTAAATTATCACAATGATTTAATAGCCCCCTATGGAATAATACTTCTCCTCCTTTTATGTACTACAATCTTATAATTTTTTGTATGCATGCCATGTAGCAAAGGGGGATTCTAGTATCTTGACATGACCTATCAAATGTATCATGACATCTACTTATCAAATTCATCAAGCACTACCTATATAGAAAACCACCTGGGCTAAGAAGCCCTATTTATCCAATATCTTATATGCCTACAATTATTTGTAAGCCTCACTAGAAAATAGATAAATAAGGTCTTCTTTACTACTTGGTCTACCACATAAGCATACAATCAAACACAAATTGTGATGTCAAAATATGCTTCTCGAATAAACCATTTAGGATTACAACTACTTGTGAGCCTTACCATGCAATGGATTGATAGATATTTATTCCACAGTTGGTTTGTTAGACACACATACAATCAAATAAAAATTCTAACATCCATGTAATAGCAAAACCATGACTCCAGGTGCCCATTAAGACAAGTATATATTCTCTATCCATTAATGCAATTTATCATATAACAGTTAATGGATAGATAACTTTCTCCATATTACTTGGCACAACAATCAACCTTTCCTATCATAATCATCTTGATTTTCTTCATATAATAGTGATATCCTTGATTTTTCGTATCCCATACCTCATGTATATATAATTCTTGTGTGTGCCTTAGGAAAAGGATGAGGATGGTCAATAATGACTATTGATATACTAAGCAATATAGGAATATAATCATATCACTCTCATATTGTCATTATTCCACAATATTTTTGAACTATCTCATATATCGTCAGGCATAATCGAGTCCCTAGTTTCAATATTTCTCATATATATAATTTTTTGTTGAGGAATATTATATTATTTGATACATGCTAATGTACCCCTATAGTATATTTATGGTACAATTGTAAATATGTAATAGATTAGGGTTGAGTTTTTAGTTTAAATGTGTGATTTATATTTTCCCTTTCATGTAAGTGTCAATGTGCAGGAAATGCATAAGTGTCATATAAGAGTGCAATGTGTAGGAAATACACAAGTGTCATGTAAGTTAGAGTGCAAGTGTAAATTGAGAGAATGTGCATAAGTATCATGTATGTAAGAGTGTAAATATGTAATGTGAGGATGTGCACCAATATATTAGATAAAGATTACATGTATAAGTATAATATTCATATAGATGTGTGAAAGTGTCATAGAGCAAGAAGAAAGTTAAGAGTCTAGTCTGCAAGTGGCAATATGATAAGCCAAATGTCATGGGCCTTGTCATATGGTGAACAATAGTCAATTAATTGAAGAGTCATATTACTATTGCTATATTATGGATACATTGCTCCATAATAAATCAATCCAATTACATATCCCATTATCTAATTGTAATTGGAGGATACAAAAAAGTGAATAAAGCTTGTATACAAATTTTGAGCAATTAATATTGTAAGTTTTCTTCATGCATAGTTCATGAATGATTTAGGCCATTTACATTCATATTTGATTATATAAGGAAAAGTTATTTTTAGTATGATATAGGCCTTGATATACATATTAAATTACTCATATATTATTCTACTTTTCACTATTCATATTTTGACCTTTAATATTGTGGTTTATTTATATTGGAACCTATGATATTTTGTGGTAGTAAGGCTTAGAAAGCCAAAAGTAGTATCAAATTTACCACTTGAATTTGTCCATTTTTATAGAGTTATTTTATTATCCATCATCATCAATATTTAAATTTATCTATTTTTGATAAAGTTAATTTAGATTTTGTCCACTTTGAAGGTAGTGTAGACTTGGACTCTATTTTTAAATGTCTTATTGAGTAGAAATTGAGGGGACAAGAATAAATTACCTTGATTTGGATGCTAGCGTCTTTCCACTTGGTTGAAGGAAAACCAATGAAGACTAGGACTCAACAATATTAATAGAGAGGACCAACTTAGAAGAAAATTTGGACATTTGGTGAAGATAACCAAATTAGAATAATGTTGAAATTTTAAGGACAAACAAAGTCACCCTAGTCATATTTTGTATTATCTAGAGAAGAAGAGGAGAATCACTATTAAATAATGCAATAAATTCAACTCAAGAGAAAGTTGGTCACTCAGGGACATTCATAGTTACCATGGAATTGATATTTAGTTCTTTAGAAAGGAGGAGAATCATTATTTGGTGCCTAGATGTGACCTAATATATTGAGAAATATTTAAAATATTAAGAAAATATTGAGAAGTATCAAAGCTTCCTATAGTGTTTGAGAAGCATTCAAGCTTTATAAATAGATTGAGAAGCATTCAAGCTTTATAAATAGATTGAGAAGCATTCAAGATTCCTATAGAGATAGAGAAGCATAGCAAAAAGTAGTAAGTATAGAGAAGAGAAGAAGAAAGAATTAAAAATTTTTAAGATAAAGGAACATTGAAGAATAAGGTGAAGGCTAAATTGACCTTACCATTTTTTAAGAGTGTTTCAGAAAGTATTATTTTATAGCAAGTAGATGAGCACTATTATATTTTTATCTAGAATTATATAGAAGACACAAACAAGAATATTAGCACACATTAAAGTGTCTATTGTATGGATCCATCATCCACATAGAGGAAGTAAATTAGATTAGTGAGACTAGCCTAAGCATCCAAGAATAGTAAGATAGAGCCTAAGCAACTAAGTAAAGAGAATATAAATCCTAATTGAAGATCATATAGGAAGAATCTAAAGAGACAAACAAATAGATAAAGGCCCATGAGACCAATACATAAGATAAAGCCATAAAAGTGCCTAAAGTAGCTAGAATTATACTAGAATCCTAAAACAACCAATATAGTATTAAAATCTTGAAATGATTGAGATATCAATAGAATATTGCATGGTCAACATAGTATAATAAATCAAATTAGATAACAATACATACAAAGCTAGTGAATATAGAGGCTCTAGAAACCAACATACATAGAATCAAGATCAAAGAATACAATTCTACTAAAGCACTGAGGAGTAGAAGTGCTAGGCAATCCATTAATAGTTACAACACTACTAGAAGTATTGAAGCACCAGTCGTAAGGCATAAAATAGAACTATAGGAAAGTGCCAACACTAGGACTGAATGCACCAACATTGTTTTTGGGACCATAGGCACCTAGAGTCAATACATTGATGTCTAATCTAAGAAGGAGCTAAAGCATCGTTTGTTTTTTTTTGCCTATATCAATAAAAAATTATGAGGTACGTGGGCAGAAGGCTAAATGTTAAACGAGCAAGAGAAGAATAGAATAATATACCATCAATTTGTAAGCCATATCTAGGGTAAAATTCCTTCAAATGTATTAGCTACCGAATACAAGCATTTAGAAAACACTTACCTTGATTACACATGCAATTTGTTAGAACAAAATTCAAATTGATGTTATTTATGTAACGTTATTTACGTTACTCATTTATGCACTAGTTATTATTTTAGAGGGAAAACTTTTTTAAATTAATTTGAATGAAGTTATAAGGTTTATTTAATTTTATCAATTTTTTAAAGTTCAAATTAATTTATAAGGTTTGGAGTGATAAGGAATGCTACTAGGTTAAAACTCTTTTCAAAGATATTAAGGACTTACTCAAAACTTTTTGGAGTATTTAGAGATTTAAAAATATAGTATGTTTTTAATCTTTTTGAAGAATATGAAGATTTTGGAAGTTAGGGAGTTAAAATATTTTTAAAGTTTTAATTTTTTTAAGGTTTTTGAAATTTGAATTTTTTTGGTTTATTTCAAATTTTAGAAAATTCAAAATATTTGAAATTTGAAATTTGAAATTTTGCAAATTTAATGTATTAGGGAGTTAAAAGGTTTTCTACATCAAAGGATTATAAAATTAAAATTTTTCAAATTTGATATATTTTACTACATATTTAAACTTGGGTGGCATAAGTATTTCAACTTAAACATACAATATGGAAAATGGCAAAGAGGATCATCCCAATATAGGAGAAATTATCAAAATGTAAAACCATACTATATGGGAGGAAATGTTCAAAAATAAAATTTGTATCAAAAATAATTTCTTGAATACAATGGGCAACACCATAAAAGATTTCTTAAAAACTCTTATCAAATATGTGAGATTATATCACTCAAATATCATCAAAAAATCAAAGGTAAAAAGATATCTGGTATATATATTCAAGGGCTAGACATCATATGAGCAAAAACTTACATTAGTTTGAATTCTTAGAAGTTAGTGATAACATTTCACTAAACATTGTATATGATAAGATGTATAAAGTTCAAGGAACTGGTAGAGTAATATCTAGCAGGTATGTTTTAGATTGTGTGCTATAAAATGTTTTATATGTTCTTGGAGTATCAACTAATATTATGTAAATTTCTTAATTAGTTGAAAAAAGGAGAACAATTGAATTCAAATATATAAATGAACATAGAAAATGAATTATCAAGAATCAAAATAAAATGGAAGCTATAGGTTCAAAAAAGAATGGAATATATGCCTTATATTCAGTGATATTCTCTCAAGAAATTGTTGAACATTTGCCTCAAGATGAAATTAATGATACACTGCTTTATTTTTTAAAAAGACAAGAAATAGGGAATTGGATCAAGTATAGTCCAAGGTTATCCTATAAATATGAATTATGGATGAACCCAAGATTCAATATTTTGAAGAAGATTCTAGAGAAACATAGGTTCATAAACAATGCAAGGTCACTTGAATATTGAATACAAATATGAGGACCAATATTGAAGATTAAAGTATTCAATAAACAAATAATATAACACAAGGGTGTGTTGAGCAATATTACATTATTTGGTACATGCTAATGTACCCCCATGGTATATTCATGGTACAATTCTAAATATGTAATAGATTAGTTTCGATTGTTTAGTTTAGTTGCGTGATTTATATTTTCCCTTTCATGTAAGTGTCATGTAAGAGTGCAGTGTGCAATAAATACACAAGTGACATGTAAATTAGAGTGCAAGTGTAGATTGGAAAAATATGCACAAGTGTAATATATGTAAGAGTGCAAATATATAATTTGAGGATGTTTACAAGTTTCTTAGATTAGAAGTACATATAGAAGTGTAATATTAATGTAGATGTGTGAAATTATCATAGAGAAAGAAGAAAGTGAAGAGTCTAGTATGCAAGTGGAAAGATGATAAGCCAAAAATCATGGGACTTGTCATATGGGGAGCAATACTCAAGTACTTGAAGAGTAAAATTACTATGACTATATTATGGAGATAATGCTCTAAAATAAACCAATCCAATTACATAGTCGATTATTTTATTGTAAGCAGAGGATACAAAAAAATGAATAAAGCTTGTATATAGATTTTGAGCAATAAATATTGTAAGTTTCCTTCATGCATAGTTCATGAATTATTTTAGCCATTTATATTCATAATTGATTATATAAGTGAATTTCATTTTAGTAGTATATATACCTTGATATGCATATTAAATTGATCATATATTATTCTACTCTTCATTATTGATATTTTGACCTTTAATATTGTGGCTTCTTTATATTAGGATGTATGATATTTTGTGGCAGTAAGGATTAAAAAGTCAATATTTTTGTATAGAATCTAGACAAAAAAATTAGGGGTGATAAATCCACTTATTGTTAAATTGAATATTTCAAAATCAAATCACCAAACAATCAAACATTGAAGAAAACAAGCTTATATTGAGAGGGGGGCGGCAAACAATATAAGACCACTTTTTAATTTCTTTCCAAACCAATATCAATTAATGTCCTTAATTGCAATAACCAAATATAGCAGTGTACATTAATAAATCATATAGTAGTAGTAAGCAAGAGCACAAGTCACCACACAATTGAGACACAACAATTTACGTGGTTCACCCAATGTGGGCTACTCCACGGAGAATATTTTACTAAAACTTTCTCAATCAATATCTTTGGGAATCACTCCCAATTACAATGTTTATGGATCTTTGTCCAAAGGAGAACTCATTCCCCTTATGATCTAGCTATGTGATCTTCTAGGAGAATTTGTATCTCTGTTGCACTGACTGGTGGACCTCTCTCCACTTGAAGACTCCTCACTCAGATCTATCTTCAAATGTGCTGACTGTTGGATCTCTATCCACTGAGAATCTGTCCTTTGTACTCTATCACCTCCAAAGCTCTGTCAATATGCTCACTAAGAACTTGATCAATAGGTTCACACATAACCTGCTTAACAAGATCACACAGAACCTATACAATGCTTAATAACAAGCTCACACAGAACCTATCCAATGCTGAATAAGAAGATCACACAGAACCTGTCCAATGCTGAAAAAAAAGCTCACACAAAACCTATCCAATTTTGAATAACAAGCTCACACATAACTTATCCAATTTTGCTCCAAAAATCTCACTAAGAACTTGTCCAAATATGCTCTAGCAAGCTCAACAAGAACTTTCCCAAATCTGCTCTAGCAAGCTCACCAAGAACTTACCCAAAATTGTCCACAAATTTGTCCCAACACTATCCTCAAATCTGTCCCAACACTGTCCTCAAATATATCCAAAGCTATCCTCAAATCTATCCCAAAGGCCTTCTCAAAGGCTCAATAAATCATGCTCAAGTAGTACTCAAAATTAACTCAATAATGAATGGCAATATCAACTCAAATTGACTTCATACAAGCATAAAAAGAATTTTTGGAGACTCAATATGTTCTAATATCACTCTCAACCCAAACCAATCTCAACTCAACTCATAGAATCATAAAGAGAATTTTTAGAGACTCAATATGTTCTAAACTCGCTCTCAACTCAAATCAACCTCAACTCAATTCAAGTCAACCTCAACTCAACTCATGTCTTATAGAACCATAAAGAGAATTGTTAGAGACTCAATATGTTCTAATATTAATCTCAACTCAACATAGAATGATGGAATAGTTTGTTTCATATAACTTGAATAATCACTTCACACATCACTTGACTAGGTTCAATCAACTCAACTCAACCAATCATCACAAGGGACAACTATCTCTCACACAACCCTAGTCCAAGTATGTATCAACCAACTCAAATGTTTCCACTAATGCTCAACCACAAATCTCACATAACAATGATACTCATTTCTTTTCTAACTCAAGTTATTTCACAACCAATGGGCTTCAACCACTATGCTTATAACACAAGGTTTAAACACAAATCTAAATTATGAAAACCTTGATGCATTCAACCAACCACTTTTGAAAAGGAAAATACAAACAATCATTTTCCCTCCCATGATATTTTAGAAATCAACCACCATAAAAAATCAATAGGAGAATGTGCCCATACCTTTTATGAAGTGAAGAAACCCCTTTGGAAATCTGCCACACTCAACATACTTTGAAACAAAACAACCTTCACTTTGAAACCCTTTAAAAAAATAGAAATATCTCTCTACATACACCTTATTTCTCCTTCTAAATGAGTTAGTCAAATAGCCCTCAAAATAATATTTCCAACGATATATAATATGATATACTTTTATAAAAGGAAAATACTAGAAATATCTTATTTTCTAAAAGTGCTTTTAAACTTGCCTTCCAATAAAAAATCAAATCAACCCTGATCACCTTATTCCTCCAACATTAGGCAATAATAAAAAATTTATTAATAAAAATGCTACTTGCCTCTTAGAGAGAATCAAACCCTCGTCTCTCCCCAAATAATCCTCAACCGCGGTGCCAAATACCACGCGAGCTACACGCTCGCATAGGATGAAGAGCGCAAAATGTGCTTTTGTCCTTCTCCCCTTGATCACATAAAAAATGTGGGTCAATTATCTTGCTCGAAACTCTAACCCATGGGAATCAAACCTCGTATCTTTCACAAGCAAAAACCTTTGCACTACCCTCGCTTGTCGTTGGACCACGTTGCCACACAAATATTTTAGCGCCTTTCCTCTTATCTCCTCTGCATTCGATTCCAAGGCTTTTGAAATAAAAACCTTCACATTTATATGCAACTTCCCTTTAATTTTTCAAACATCGACGATGCATTTAAATTAATTTCTTTTTTATGATGATGTCGGTGATGAGGTAATTTTAATTTTAAAAATTAAAATTAAATTTTAAATATTAAAATTTAAACCAAATATTTAAAATTGAATATCTCCATCTTCGGGGCACATTTTTTGACGAAAATAAAAGCCAACCTGGGTTTTAATAAAAACCCATTTCAAATCTACCATCCATGGTTTTAAATAAAACATTTTATTTTACCTACCTTGGTTTTCACAAAAACCCTATATATATCCATGCTCTCCGATATATGAATGCTTTGGTCATCAAAACCAAATGTGATCCATGTGACATCAGTGATCCATGTGACATCAATGACAACATAAAATACCTCAAATTGCCAAAAATCTCCCCCTTTGTCATTGATGGCAACACCTCTAATGCAAACACCACAATCACTCCAAAAACCATCTCTAAGAATCAAAGCTACTCCCCATGAATTAATGCTCTCTTTGGAGGTTGTTCCCCCTAACTCAAATCTCTCTTTGGAGGCTGCTCCCCCTAACTCAAATATCTCCCCCTTTGACATCAATGGCAAAAGGGACACCTATGGGGCTAAAATATGTGACTCTTAAGTTTAGCCTCCTCACCCCCTTATCTTTTGAGGTGATTAATTTTGGGGTGGGAGTACTTTTACTCCCATATCACTTTGTTTATTTCCTCTATCAATTTTCTTCCATGTTTTTTTGATATCCTTCTCTTGATGAATTACTTGATCTTATTGTCTAGAACATGTTTGACCTTCTTGCTTTGAACCTGTTTGACTTCCTTGCCTTGAACCTATTTGGAATTGAGTCCTACACCATCTTGAAATATGCCCAAAGTTATTGCAATTAAAACACTTGATATTGTAGCCTTTGGATGGTGCCCATATCCTGAAATCTTTCTTGAAATAATTCCATATCCATTCCTTTCCTGAACCCTATATTGTGAAGTTTTGTTTTCATGACCATTATGACCATGACTTCTAAATTATGTAGCTCTAAAACCAAAGCCATACTGCTCATTTCCTTTGCACTGAGAATATCTATGACCAATCATGTTGCATGAGAAGCAATGTCCTTGAAAATAATACCTTCTTCCTTTGAAGTTTCTTCTAGCAAAATCAAACTTCTTTGATCCATGAATTCTACAATGTATGGCCCTGTGTCCAAATCCATTACAAGAAAAACAATGTCCTTGAAAAGCCCTTTTTTCATGCCTTGGTTCCTCATACCTTTCTTGACCATTATCCTTATGATCATCCTCAAATTGTGCATTGCATCCTTGAACCTTATTTGTGGCATCTTCTTCTTCATCATCACTACTGCTCAAATTGTCACTAGAACTGTCGCTTTCTTTTTCAAATATACTTTCCTTGTTGAAATTGCTGTAGTATTGCAATCATCATCTATATACCCAAAATATCTACATTGAAGCATTTTAGTATCCTTAGAACTTTCTTGTATTGCTCAATGGCTATGGCAAGATCTTCATGTATTTCTTCAATAGATTTATCCTCTTCTTTAACTTCAATACCTAGGAATAGGTGTTCTTGATTTTCTTCATTTATTCCAAATAATGTACATTCTTCTTCATCTAACTGATCTTTATCATTGTAATCTGAGCTATCACTTGCTTCTACAATGTAGTAATATTTCTTTACCTTACAAAAAAATATCTTCTTCTCATACCTGTTTTTCTTGAATCTGTCATTTTTGTCATGCTTATGCTTTCCATCGTATTTTCCTCTTTGACCCTATTTTTCATCATGTGGACACTTGTATACATAGTGACCAAGATAACCACACTTGTAGCATCTGAACTTTCTTATATCTCTAAAATTCCTTGAGTCTTTATTCCTTTTGATGAAGTTAGCTTCCTAATCATTTTCTAAAACTCTATCTATTTTTTAAACTTTCCATTTCTCTTTTTCTGAATCCTTGAATGCAATCTCTTTTATTGGAGCTTAATGCTTACTTACCCTCATCTCATAAGCTGTGAGAGTGCCTTGCAATTCTTCCATTGTTAGCTTGTTTATATCCATTATTTCTTCTATTGCTGAAACCTTAGAATCATATTTCATGGGAAGTGATCTCAAAATATTTTGAGTAACTTATGATTCTTTCATCTCAAAACCTAGGCCTCTCATGGTGTTAGTAATTTCATCAACTCAAAGTAAAAAAATTACAATATCTTCAGAATCTTCCATTTTCAATTCCTTAAATATTTTTGTATGAGTTTGTAGTTTTACCAACTTTACCTTGGAATATCCTTCATAAGTAATCCACAACTTGGTCCACATCTCATTATATGAAGTACATATCATGACCTTTGCAAAATCTATCTCACGTAGCCCACTCAAAATACAATTCATTTTTCTTGCATTTATCTCAACCAATTTCTTGGTAGTCTTATCTTCCTCGAGATCACCTTCAACCCTATACTCTTTTTCAACCATCTGCCATACCTCATATCCTTGTGATATCAAGTAGTTCTTCATCCTCATGCTCCAGAAAGCATAATTTTTACCATAAAACAATGGAGCCTTATTTGAAGATAATCCATTATGTGAAGCTATATGTGTTCTTGTAGAATTTGCCCTCAAGCTATTAGCCTTTTTGAAGGAACCCGCTCTGATACCAATTGAAGAACACAAGATTATAGTGAGAGGGGGGTGAACAGTATAAGACAAATTTTTACTTTATATCCAAACCAATATTAATTAATGTCCTTAATTGCAATAACCAAATATATCAGTGTGCATTAATAACTCAGATAGCAGTAGTAATCAAGAGCACAAGTCACCACACAATTGAGACACAACAATTTACATGGTTCACCCAATGTGGGCTACTCCACGGAGAAAATATTTTACTAAAACTTTCTCAATCAATATCTTTGGGAATCACTCCCAATTACAATATTTATGGATCTTTTCCCAAATGAGAACTCTTTCCCCTTATTCTCTGGATATGTGATCTTCTAGGAGACTTTGTCTCTCTGTTGCACTGATTTGTGGACCTCTCTCCACTTGAATACTCCTCACTCAAATCTATCTTCAACTATGCTAGCTGCTGGATCTCTATCCACTAAGACTTTGTCCTCTATACTTTATCACCTCCAAAGTTCTATCAATAGGCTCACTAAGAACCTACTCAATAGGTTCACACAAAACTTTCTTAATAGGCTCACACAGAACCTATCCATTGCTGAATAATAAGCTCACACAAAACCTATCCAATGCTGAATAACAATCTCACACAGAACCTATCCAATGCTAAATAACAAGCTCACACAGAACTTGTCCACTGTTGAATAACAATATCACACTGAACTTATCCAATGTTGCTCCAACAAGCTCACTAAGAACTTGTCCAAATCTGCTCTAGAAAGCTCACCAAGAACTTGCCCAAATATGCTCTAGAAATCTCACCAAGAAATTACCCAAAACTATCCACAAATTTGTCCCAACACTGTCCTCAAATATGTCCCAACACTGTCCTCAAATCTATCCAAAGCTATCCTCAAATCTATCCCAAAGGCCTTCTCAAAGGCCCAATCAATCATGCTCAAGTAGTACTCAACAATTAATGGTAATATCAACTCAAATCCACTTCATAGAAGCATAAAGAGAATTGTTAGAGACTCAATATGTTCTAATATCACTCTCAACCCAAATCAATCTCAAATCAACTCATAGAAGCAAAAAAATAATTGTTAGAGACTCAATATGTTCTAAACTCACTCTCAACTCAAATCAACCTCAACTCAATTCAAGTCAACCTCAACTCAACTCCAGTATTATAGAACCACAAAGAGAATTGTTAGAGACTCAATATGTTATAACCTCAATCTCAACTCAACATCGAATGATGGAATAGTTTATTTCATAGAACTTGAAAAATCACTTCACACATCACTTGACTAGGCTCAATCAACTCAAATCAACCAATCATCACAAGGGACAACTCTCTCTCACACAACCCTAGTCCAAGTATGTATCAACCAACTCAAATGTTTCCAAAAATGCTCAACCACAAATCTCACATAAGAATGATACTCATATTCTTTTCTAACTCAAGTTATTTCACAACAAATGGGCTTCAACCACTATGCTTATAACACAAGGTTTAAACACAACTCTCAATTCAAAAAACCTTGATGCATTCAACCAACCAATTTCAAAAATGAAACCACAAACAATCCTTTTCCTTCCAATGATATTTCAGAAATCAACCACCATAAACAATCAATAAGATAATGTGCCCATACCTTTTATGAATTGAAGAAGCCCCTTTGGAAATATACCACACTCAACATACTTTGAAACAAAACAACCTTCACTTTGAAACCCTTTACAAAAATAGAAATATCTCTCTACATACACATTATTTCTCCTTCTAAATGAGTTAGCCAAATAGCCCTTAAAATAAGATTTCCAATGATATATAATACGATATACTTTTAGAAAATGAAAATACCAGAAATATCTTATTTTCTAAAAGTGCTTTTAAACTTGCCTTCCAATAAAAAATTAAATCAACCCTCATCACCTTAATCCTCCAACATTAGGCAATAATAAAAAAATTATTAATAAAAACATTACTTGCCTCTTAGAGGTAATCGAACCCTTGTATTTGCCCAAACAATCCTCAACCACGGTGCCAAAGACCACGTGAGCTATGTGCTTGCATAGGACAAAGAGCGTAGAATATGCTTTTGTCATTCTCCCCTTGCTCATGTCAAAAATGTGGGTCAATTATCTTGCTCGAAACTCTAACCCGTGGGAATCGAACCTCATCTCTTTCGCAAGAAAAAACCTTTGCACTACCCTCGATCATCATTAGACCACGCTGCCACACGAATATTTTGTCACTTTTCGTCTTATCTCCTGTGCATTTGATTCCAAGGCTTTTGAAATAAAAGCCTTTGCATTTATATGCAACTTCCCTTTAATTTTTCAAACGTCGGTGACACTTTCAAATTAATTTTTTTTTGATGATGACGTTGGCGCTGAGGTAATTTTAATTTTAAAAATTAAAATTAAATTTTAAATATTAAAATTTAAACCAAATATTCAAAATTGAATATCTCCATCTCCGGGGCACCTTTTTCAACAAAACGAAAATCCAACCTAGGTTTTAAGAAAAACCCATTTCAAATCTACCATCCATGGTTTTAAATAAAACCTTTTATTTTACCTACCTTGGTTTTCACAAAAACCCTGTATATATCCATGCTCTCCGAAATATGAATGCTTTGGTCATCAAAACCAAATGTGATCCATGTGACATCAGTGATCCATGTGACATCAATGACAACATAAAATACCTCAAATTTCCAACAAACATCACCAACAAAATATCCTTGCTAATATGTAGATCCTAAAGAAACATTGAGACTTAATGATCATCACTTTGCATGCCCATAAAAGCTTATGAGTGAACCAAATAGTAGATCACTACATCTTTTTTCTTCTTAAATATCTATAAATCAACATGGGGATATTATCCTTGTATTTACAATAAATATTCAAGCTATGCACCATGCTACCATATAGACCTTCAAGAAAAAGTGATTTCTATTACCTATGTTCTACACATGCAATTCTTTGTACATACATTGGGTAAAGGTGAAGGACTTCATATTTCATTGAATTATCCATATGATAGTGTTATTAGCCTACAAACTTGTTGTTATACAATATTCACATAAGTCTCAAATCTCTCAACATATCATATATGACTTTAGACTCTAGGTTTGCTCCTCACATATCTATAAATATTTACATATGCATAAGTAAAGGGACCAATGGATCCAAAATCTTTATCTTATACATCAAAATATTCAATAAAGTATCACCAAGCAATTAAAAAGTATTTCATCTCTATGACTAAAAGTATAGCCCAATTTGCCCTTCACATAAACTTGTCTATCATATTCACTCATACTGCATACTCATGATTATATTATGGGTATGATGGTTAAAGAAATATGATTTTAGATTCGTTGTCATTGGCACCTTCAGAAATGCTCTCCTCATACAAAATCTTAATTTTCATCACACATTAGAGGGGGTGATGGGTCTTAAATCCAATCCCTCGTGTACATGTAAAATATTTGCATATGCATTAGGTAATGAACTTATAGACCCTTGTTATCCTCTATCACATGGTAATAAATCCAAGATATTGTCACTCTATCATACTCATCAATAGATTTTTCTTAATCAATAATGACATTTCAACTAGGGGCAACCTGCTCTTAAAATCACAAGTTTCTTTCTCAAATCATAACATCAAAAAGTAATTTATGTCTACTACTACATATACAAAAATATTTTACTTCCTTATTAGGGGCACCTATCAATATAGATACACAAAATCATTTGTTTCTCACACCCAACACATGCACAATACTCAAAATCACAAAAAAAATGAACAGTAACCCCACATATAATATTAAATCACAAAAAAATTCAACAGAAATCCCAGATCAAATATTTCTTCAATAAAATAGAATTAGAAATTACAATGTATGACCATAAGGCTGAATTTATTACAAAGAATGGAGATCTGCAAATTGGAGCCATGACCTCTGATACCTGGACTACCTTTGGTCATATTTATTCTCCCTTTTAATAACTTCCCAAAGAATATTCTGGAAAGTGTAACTCATTTCCTGGCTTTCATTTTCCTACCCAGGAAAATATTCATTTGAAATTTGAATTTTCTATTTTCCTGCCCAAGAAAATATTCACTTGAAACTTGAATTTTTGACATATGGGTCTAAACATATGGGTATAAACACATGGGTCTAAACACATGGGTCTAAACATATAGGTCTAAACATATGGGTATAAACATATATATCTACACACACACACACACACACACACACACACACACACACACACACACACACACACATATATATATATATTAAACGTATGGGTTTAAAAACACACACATGCACACACACACACACACATATATATATATTGGTGATGTAATATTACCATTACACCATTGGATGCTCCTACATCAGACACCTAATGTGAATTGAGAAGTTACCTTCACTTCTCTAATGTTGGAGGAAAACCAAGATGATCACTCTCTACCTTAGACAACCATGATGAATCTTCAACAGACCTTCCTTTCCACTTAACTAGATATTCTTCATACTGATTGTTTCTTGTACTTCTGTCCATAATATTTTCTCCTTTGCCCATTTTCCTCAACTCATAAACATTCCTTGGGCTGCTCCCATATACAATCTACAATGGGGATTTACCAGTACTCCTGTTGATATAATTATTGTAAGCAAATTCTTCCCATGGTAAAATCAAATCCCATCCCTTGGGCCTATATACTACTAAGCATATCAGTAGGTTTTCCAAACTCCTATTCACCACCTCTGTTTGTCCATTAGGATATATATGGTATGAAAAACTTAGCTTCAAATCTATCTTCAACTTCTTCCGTAAGGTCCTCCAAAGATAACCAATAAATTTGGTATCTCTGTCTAAAACTATACTCCTTGGTAGACCATGTAGTCGTACCACCTCTCTAAAAAACAACCCTACAATGTGAACTGCATCACTAGTTTTCTAGTAGGGAATGAAATGTGCCATCTTAGAAAACCTGTCAACCACCACAAATATTGAGTCATGTACTATAGGTACTGCACATGGAATCAAACTCTCACGAATCAATCCTTTCTTCAATAGCTCTTGAACTTGTCTATTTAACTCCTCATTCTCTACAGGAATAATTTTATTTGGTAAACTGGATCCTGGTATCAAATCCATATGGTGACTAATCTCCCTCACTAGTGGTAAACATTCAGATACATTATCTGATACAATATCTTGGAATTATCCCAACATATCTGAGGCTTTTACTAATATATCTTCACATTTTTCCTCATTAATTCTAGGAATCAATGCATAGCACATATGTTCATGCTTCTTACCATTCAAAATTTTTATACCATAAACTAAATGGATTCTTGCACTACTACATACCTTTTCTTCCACCTCCTTCAGGGGCTTCAACTTGTGGTGAACTCCATACTTTATTAGGGAATAAGTGTTGGCATGTCCATGGCCTCCCCAATAGCATATGACAAGTATTCATAGGCATGATGTCCCACAGTACCTCATGATGTTAATTCCAAATATTGAACCTCACTAAGTATTGTTCATTCACCAAAGATCTATGGTACTTCTACAACCATGCAATCCTATATGAATGCAAATATCTCCTTTTCTCCAACTATAATTTGTTAACCATATCTTCTAAAACTAAATTATTAATGCTACCATTATCAATGATAAAATTACAAACTTTACCTTCACATTTACACCTTATGTGAAATAAACTCTTCCTTTGAATTAGGTCTTTCTCCTCATTTATCAAGGCTCTCCTTGCAATAAGAACTTCTCTTTCTATCTCTTCAAAATGCTCAAATTCAACATATTCATCTACAAAAATAGCTCAAAAATTACCTTTAGGCCTCTTATTTGTTACCCCTTGGTGATGTGGGCACTTGTATTCTTGATGTCCTTCTTTGCCACATTGGAAATAGGTTTCAAAAAATCCTCCTCTTCCAGGCCCTTGTCCAGACCTTCCTCTTCCTCTCTGGTAACCATTATTTTTATCATGGGGGTAGTAAGCACTATCTCCTTTCTGATATTGACTATTGCTAGCATATACATTCTTCCTTTGGTCCTCATTTCATCCTCCATTTGTTCTCCCACCAGTTAATCCTCTATGGTCACCATGTCCTCTTCCTCTCTACTTACTTTCAAATCTTCTTTTTAACTTATATTCTACCTTTAAGGCAAACTGGTAAGAATATTCTATGGTGGTCATATTGACTATAGTTAGTTCCTCTTGAATATCTGCTCTTAACCCATTTATATAACAGACTACCTTCTCCTTGTTGACCTTAGAATGGCCTATTTTGATTAAAATCTTGTAGAACTCTTCTATGTATTCTTTGATAGACTTTCTTGATTATCTCAAACCCTACATTTTATTTAGTAACTCCAACTCGTAATCATATGGAATGAACTATCTCTTTAAATTCTCCACCATTCACTCCCACCTTGTTATCCTTTCCTTTCCTCTTCTTTTTCAATCTAGTTGTACTTGTTGAGTGGATATTTTTCCCTATAACAAAATGATCACGCAACTAGAGTCTCTGACAGGAAACTCTCTCTTGCAAAGAAATTAGCTATTTCTCCAAGGTTCTTATGAACAAACATTCATATGCATAAATAATAATATTCAATTTAAATGCTTGGAACACCTTAGTGATTGCAAGTAACTGTAAACAAGGGGCAATGTTGATTTATTTCACCATGAAACTTTAGTGATTGTTCATTTTTTTTTTTTTAGATTTTGATATTTTTTAGATGTTTATAATTTTAACGACTGCAAATTAAAATAAAGTAACAACTTCTGGAAAAGTAAAGTGCAGAAAAATAAAAATAAAATGCCTTCAGTATGATGCTATCCTATTTCGACAAAACCGAAGATATGAGGTTTCCATGCATGCAACCTAACCTATTGGACCTGCAAAACATGCACAATCCTGATAAGCTAAGTGCTGGCTCCTAAGGATTTGAATGAGGTTTTCAGATTTAAGCATTCGCATGCAGCAACCAAGAAAAACTTGTATCAACTACATTTACAAGCCTAAAATCTGAAAAGGGAAAATAGACATTTAATCTTGCATGCAGAAAATGACTCCTTCTTTCTTGCCCATAAGATGCAAATTTTTGAAATATTATCTACATTAAATATTTGTCATTTTACAATAGCAGACATCTGGTTCTCCAAAACCAAAAAAAGTGGAAGAAAAGCACTCCAAAGCAGGCCCAGAATGGCTCATCACCCTCAGCTCTGCAACCCTGCTCCCAGCGGTTTTTGACCCCTAACTGCCTTTGGCTTCTGCTTTTAAACCTTTTGGTACGGTTCTCTGTTTCGCCCTGTGACGCTTCGCTTCATCTCCCAGGTCTCTTCGTTTCATCTTCTCGCCTCTTTGCATTATTTCTGGCTTTTGTTCGAGCGTCGAAACGTTTGATCTTCTCTGCTAACTGAATTATCATAACCCTTACACCCTTATGCCACGTGTTCAGTGCTTCCCTGCATGTTCCATAATGGCCCCCTGTAAATCATGACCAAAAATAGCATGTCACGATATCGCGACATTTTTATGTCAACAACCTTTTCTTCTTCATGCACCATGAAAATGAGACATGTCACGATATCACGACATTTTTCTCTTTGACCGCTCGGATGCAACCTATCATGAAATCGCGACGCTTTTCATTTTTCTCTATCTCGTTGCACTTCGCAAAAAACGTGACATGTCACGATATCGTGACACCCTTTTCCTTCCGTACCATTTCTTGCTTTTTACTCCAAATCATGACACCTTTTCTCTTTCACTTCCATTTCCTACATCCATAAAATGAGACATTCTATTTCAATTTTTTCATTTCTCCTTCTCGCTTTCTTCTGAAACATGACATTCCGATATTCCCTTTATCTTGCTTCTTTCTTCATTTTTTACATGTCACGATTCATGACATTTTCTCTTCATTTCTTTTGCTCTCCGAAACTGACATGTCACGAAATCGTGACACTTTTTCATTCTTTTACTTTGCTATTTTGAGCCGATCAAAGTGACATGTCGCGATATCATGACAACTTTTCTTTTGCCGCGATGCAACATGTCGCGATATCGCGACACTTTTCATTTTCCGGAGCAACATGTCACGATATCGAACTTTTCTTTTTCGAGCAACATGTCACGATATCTGACAACTTTTCATTTCTGGGCGACGGAGCAACATGTCACGAAATCATGACAACTTTTCATTTCTTGCGTGACGAGCAACATGTCGCGAAATCGTGACAACTTTTCATTTCTAGCCACGACGGAGCAACATGTCACGATATCATGACAACTTTTCATTTCTAGCCGCGACAGAGCAACATGTCGCGATATCGCGACAACTTTTCATTTCTAGCCGCGACGGAGCAACATGTCGCGATATCGCGACACTTCTTCTCTTTTGTGAAATTTTGCTTTTTTCCTTGATTTTTTAGCATCTGGGTCACTGCGGTCTTCTTTGAAAACATGCAAAAAAGGTGGGTCCCCAATTTTGGGGTGTGTTGTGGATCAGCCACAACAAATGGTGACTCTACTGTCAAATGCTCCTGAGCATTTTGGTGAGAACCCAACCTGAAATATACAAGCTTAGATACAAGCGTCAACACATAAAAGATAAACCAATACCGATAGATCAGAAATACATGAAACATCAGAATCATTAAGTATCAGCTCGGTGTGTGCAATGTGTTTTCATTCCCTATCGCTTGAACTGGATCAACATTCCATTGTCAGTTTCACTTATGATTTGTATGCAAGGCTATGAATGATTTGTGCAGGATTTGATGCATGATGAAGATACTAGAGATATAACAACCTGCTTTACAAAGGCTCAAACCTTCTAATATCATGAACAAACATATTAAAACTGTCAAACCCTCTTAGGACCAAATATATGTATACTGAATTAATTTACTAGACCCCAAAGTTGGTTATGTGTCACTACCATCTTGAACCCATGTGCAGGTGTAAGTGAGATCAGAGCTTTGGGGAATTGGATTCTCAACCTAAGCGAGATGGGAATTTAACCCTATCCTTACTACTCTGATCTGGAATTCATTACCTCATCTTGAACAAAATGATTTAACCTGTTATGGATGAAATTGTCAGGCTAGCCTATCCGTTTGAGCAATCAGTGGTCTTGCTTTTAGACAAGACATGTTGCCACGCATGAGCATACTTAACCCCATAATCCATGATTTGGCTTCATTCATTCTCTTTTTTTTTTTTTTTCTTGGACCTTTGGGATGACTACCCATCCTTGCTAGGGACATGTAGTACGATCCCTCCAATCCAATATTAAGATGAAATAGAAAATATTAATTTTATTTTTATTTCTTGGACCTTGGGGATGACTACCCATCCTTTGCAGAGGACATATAGTACGATCCTTCCAATCCAAGATGATAAAATGAAAGATGGAAAATATTAATTTTATTTTTGTTTCTTGGACTTTTGGGATGACTACCCATCCTTTGTAGAGGACATGTAGTACGATCCTTCCCATCCAAGTTTTATGATAAAATGAAAGATGAAAGCTTTGGGGAATCGGATTCTCAACCTAGGTGAGATGAGAATTATGCCCTATCCTTACTACTCCATGAAGGTCAAATCAGAGCTTTGGGGAATTGGATCCTCAACCTAAGTGAGATGAGGATTTAATCCTATCCTTACTACTCTGATTTTAGGCTTTAAGCATTATGGGAGTGGTGAAAACCATTGTTTTAAGGATTATGTTGCATGATAGGACAGACATGAAATATTCTTTCGCCTCACCTTTTCTTCCAAGTATGGTTTTGACCATTTTGCTCAAGATTCTCTTTAATATGCGTAGAACGTGCTTAGTTCAAGATAGTTCGGGCATCAGTTCCCAACCTTAGGATCCTTTTAATATATGTTATGTAATAACCCTAAGAGGATTCAACACCTTCTCAATGATTGCACATGAAATGAAAATGTAACTGAGATGACATGTATATGCAATGCGGAATGTGACATGAGATATGAATGCACTGCTTCTTTTGAAATGTGGATGGAGTATTGCCATAAAAAAATATAAAACTGACTACTTCATGCATCACAAGTTTCAAACGATATTATTAAACTGTTTGTGTTTCTTGCGGAGCTTTCTACAACATAATTCCAATGTTTCATATTTTCCTGATCTTAGGCATGAGTTGACATCTCAAATTTTTATTCATTTTTTTATTTTTAGACAAACCAAACATGTCCAGAGGACTAACACACAAAACTTAAAACCAAACCCAAAAAGCAACTTCAAAAACAAACTTGAAAACACAAACCAAAACCCAAAAACCAAAATCTATATACAAATGTACAATATAATACAAGATGATGCAAAGCTTGGACTATCACTTTCCTGGATCCCAAACATGATTAGAACACTTCAACAAAAATATAATGTGATATGCATGCCAAGTGTTGTAGGAATCCAACAAAAACAATATTAGACCACACCATGCACCAACTTTTAACTTCCCTTGCTCACCCCACCAATTAGATTTAATTCCATTAGTACTCTCATAGGTGAGCGTTAAAATACTAAAATGATTAGACAATAAATGATATTCAATTTTATCTTGTCTATTCTTGAAAGTATCCATTTCATAGTTCGATTCATGATTTAGAACTAGGCTCTCTTTATCCAAAATGAGACTTTGTAAGCAAGAGCCTATTTCTAAAAATTTTAAAGCCAAATCATTTTCCAAATTTGTAGGCCAATCAAATTTGTGTAACAGTTTGCAAGCATCTAGGATATTTACCAAATTGAGATCATTAGGAGTTTTTATCCTAGGTTCAAGAATTAATTGTTGATGAATTTGATTTAGCAATTTAAATGCATCAAGCTCCTTTTCATTCATTAAAGTAATGTTATCAAAGGTGTGGTTAGAAATTAATCCTTGTTCTACATTCACCTTCAATGGCATTTCATCATAATGCAACACTTGTTCTTTCTCCATGATTTGTTTATCAAAGGCACCAAACTTAGGTACCCAATTGAACACGTGTCCATCCCTTTCAAACCATAAGTCTTGTCTATCTAGGGGTGGGTTAACTAACATATTTCCATGATCAATCACTTGGGTTGTTTTGGATAACGTGGGATTTTCAATTGGATCATCAATGATATCAAACCCAAATGATTTAGGTTTTGTAATTTTCTCATTTTGAAATGGCATAATCGTTGTAGCACAAGTAAGTGGATCAAGATTTTCAACTTCTTTTCCTTCAAAGGAATCTAAAGCAAGTGACTCTCTTTCTTGATTCATGATTGTAGAATCCTTATCATGCTCCAAAATTTGATGAGATTCGAATTTCTCTTCCAAAACTTTCTCAAATTGTACAAGATTTATAGTATCCTCATGTGAGGAAGCAATTGAGTTATCCTGCATATTAATTGACACAACAAGTTTGTTAGAAGATTTAGATTGATAATATTCTTCCCATTTCTTCCATGAATCATAGTAATCATCTTCCAAGTTCAAGTTGTGACGTTCAAGTATTTCTTCTTCATCTTCTGATTCATCAACTTGTTTCTCATCCAATTCATCTTCACCTTCCTTAGATGGTCCCGTTATTTCCAAAAGTGGGTTATTTCTTGAATTCAAATTGGTAAAGCTATCATAATCCAAATTTGTAACCCATGATTCAATTTTATCACAATTTGGAAGGTGTGGATCCTCTTGGTCATCACTTTCGAGAGCATCATCCAAAGTGTCTTTCGAGAACAAGTGGTGAAATTCGATTATGTCTTCAACTTCATTTGTTGATTTTATTTCAAATTCATTTTCAGCCACTTGTGATGACTTAGGAGCTTCTACAATGGGATCAATTTTTGAATTCCGTGTCATATAGTTGCTCCAATCCTTTGCAAGTACATCTGCCCAAATCATATCCACATAAGTTTGTTCATCCAAATACTCCTTTTTGGGTAATGATTCTGGATATTTATTTTCCAAAACAAGATGGTGATTATTTGATTCCAACTTCTTGTTACCCATCCATAGAATTTCTTCTCCAAAATCTTCATGCTCTTCAAGACATTTCGAATAGGTATTCACTTCAACGTGAGTCACCTCAAAATTTCTTGTATCATTTGAAGAAGCATAACATGAAATATCATTAAGATCGGCATTATGAATTTTCTTCCTAGGATGATTTGGATGCATACATTGATGTGCTCATTTTTGCGGTGGAACATGCCTACATACCTTCTTAACCACTTTCTTTTGCTCTTTTACTTTCGATACGAACTCTTTGGGTTGAGTGGTAGAAGTAGTAGGATTAGTTGGATTGATATCCACGGACAATGCTTGAACATTTGTTGCAATGGTTCCATGAGTGACCACATGATTCTCTAACTGAGGCATAGTTGGATGGATGGAAGCACTTGTATAAGCACACGTGGGAGCATAAGTTGGTCTGGTAGGATAAAGTTGATTGTAGGGAAAAACATTTGATATCAAATTTTGTTGTGTCCACACTTGATTTACCATCGAGGTTTGATTGCAAGCCCCTAGTTGTCCTACCATAGTTGATTGTTCCATTCCATAACCTTGTGGCCTCAATTGTTGATCTACAATCATAGCTTCCGTGTAGGCCGATGCAAGATCAGTAACCAAGGGATTCATCCTGACAAATATGGCAAACAATGGATCCAATGCTCGAAAGTATATTTGAAGAGCACCACTTTCCTCAATAGTATAGGGAGAAATTAATCTCGCATAAAGCTTTCGAAACCTCACGTTGAAACTTCTCACTGGCTCATTAGGTTCTCTTTTGCAAGAAGCAAATTGTTGAAATATCGTGAGAGGATCAATGAACAACCTAAATTGATTGATAAATTCATCTTTCAATTGAGTCCAAGATGTAATAGAACCAGTGGGTAAATTGATGTACCAATCATATGCCACCTCATCTAGGGTTCCAGGAAACATTCTACATGCCACATCCTCATGTTCGACATTCCATCTAACTAGGATATCCACATAGGCTTGAATATGCTCCTCGGCTAATGTTGGATCATTGTGTTTAAACTTGGGCAAATGCTTTTCTACGTTCTTGGGTAAATCATGAAAATCTCCACTAATGTTCAAAGGATTAGCATGTATCCCATACCACGTTCCTACAGTTGTAGCCATTAATGAAACTCAGAGAATAATTTCAAAACCAATTTGTTAGTCATGAATAAAAGAAGGAACCATGACAAAGCAATATTCTAAAAATGTAAATTAGTTTCTGATTCACCAGATCGCATATGCGCAGGTGAAGAGCATACTCCTAGTGTTGTAGGCTTTCTGATTCACAAGATCGCATTACACGCAAGTGAAGAGCATAATACCGACAACCAATACATTTTAGACAAAATAATTCCTTACAAGTGAGCATGAAATGACTAGCAAATATCAAACCTGTAACGTGTTAATAATCATGTTAGCATCAACCAAGCAATGTATCCATTAAAATCAAATGAAAGTAATTGCATGGAGACAACCTCGTTAGTCAAGAATTTTTTTTTTTTAAATCCAATCAAGACACATTATTCCTGTATGAACAATCAAAAAACGTTAGAACAATGCATAGCAATTCATGTCCTCCTTTTAACAGTACAATGTTGTATTGTTAAAAGAGGGCTAAAGATAATAACCAATAGGGCATGAAATATTCAAAATTTAAATACCTATAGCATTTAAATCACACTGAAATAAACCCATTCAGGCCCTCCTTCTAGCGCCAAAATGTTGAGTGGATATTTTGCCCTATAACAAAATGATCACGCAACTAGAGTCTCTGACAGGAAACTCTCTCTTGCAAAGAAATTAGTTATTTCTCCAAGGTTCTTATGAACAAACATTCATATGCATAAATAATAATATTCAATTTAAATGCTTGGAACACCTTAGTGATTGCAAGTAACTGTAAACAAGGGGCAATGTTGATTTATTTCACCATGAAACTTTAGTGATTGTTCATTGTTTTTTTTTAGATTTTGATATTTTTTAGATGTTTATAATTTTAACGACTGCAAATTAAAATAAAGTAACAACTTATGGAAAAGTAAAGTGCAGAAAAATAAAAATAAAATGCCTTCAGTATGATGCTATCCTATTTCGACAAAACCGAAGATATGAGGTTTCCATGCATGCAACCTAACCTATTGGACCTGCAAAACATGCACAATCCTGATAAGCTAAGTGCTGGCTCCTAAGGATTTGAATGAGGTTTTCAGATTTAAGCATTCGCATGCAGCAACCAAGAAAAACTTGTATCAACTACATTTACAAGCCTAAAATCTGAAAAGGGAAAATAGACATTTAATCTTGCATGCAGAAAATGACTCCTTCTTTCTTGCCCATAAGATGCAAATTTCTGAAATATTATCTGCATTAAATATTTGTCATTTTACAATAGCAGACATCTGGTTCTCCAAAACCAAAAAAAGTGGAAGAAAAGCACTCCAAAGCAGGCCCAGAATGGCTCATCACCCTCAACTCTGCAACCCTGCTCCCAACGGTTTCGACCCTTGTAACTGCCTTTGGCTTCTGCTTTTAAACCTTCTAGTACGGTTCTCTATTTCACCTTGTGACGCTTCGCTTCATATCCCAGGTCTCTTCATTTCATCTTCCCGCCTCTTTGCATTATTTTGGCTTTTGTTCGGGCGTTGAAACGTTTGATCTTCTTGCTAATACGTATAAGCATTATCATAACCCTTACACCTTTATGCCACGTGTTCAATGCTTCCCTGCATGTTCCATAATGGCCCCCTATAAATCACGACCAAAAATAGCATGTCGCGATATCGCGACTTTTTATGTCAACAACTTTTCTTCTTCATGCATCACGAAAATGATACATGTCGCGATATCATGACATTTTTCTCTTTCGGGCCGCTCGGATGCAACCTGTCATGAAATCGTGACGCTTTTCATTTTGCTCTATCTCGTTGCACTTGGCCGTGAAAACGTGACATGTCACGATATCGTGACACCCTTTTCCTTCCATACCATTCGCTGCTTTCTATCATGAAATCGTGACACCTTTTCCTCTACGTTCACTTCCATTGTCGCTGACAAATCACGAAAATGAGACATGTCACGATTTTGCGACAATTTCTATCATTTGCTCCTTCCTCGCTTTCCTGCGAAAACATGACATGTCACGATATTGCGACGACTTTAGTGCCTTGCCTTGCTTGACTGCTTTGACCGCGATTTTGTGACATGTCACGATTTCATGACATTTTCTCTTCATGCTGCATTCTGTTGCTCTCACCGAAAACGTGACATGTCACGAAATCGTGACACTTTTTCATTCCTTGTACTTTGCTATTTTGAGCCGCAAAAATGCGACATGTCGCGATATCATGACAACTTTTCATTTCTGGCCGCGACGGAGCAACATGTCGCGATATCGCGACAACTTTTCATTTCTGGACGAGCAACATGTCGCAATATCGCACAACTTTTCATTTTTGGCCGACGGAGCAACATGTCGCGATATCGCGACAACTTTTCATTTCTAGCCGCGACGGAGCAACATGTCGCGATATCGCGACAACTTTTCATTTTTAGCCGTGACGGAGCAACATGTCGCGATATCGTGACAACTTTTCATTTCTGGCCGCGACGGAGCAACATGTCGCGATATCGCGACAACTTTTCATTTTTGGCCGCGACGGAGCAACATGTCGCGATATCGCGACACTTCTCTTTTGTGAAATTTTGCTTTTTTCCTTGATTTTTTAGCATCTGGGTCACTGCGGTCTTCTTTGAAAACATGCAAAAAAGGTGGGTCCCCAATTTTGGGGTGTGTTGTGGATCAGCCACAACAGTACTCCCTTCCACTAGATACTAGCATGACCCTTCAGCTTGGTCTTAGCAAATTTGACCCTCTCAGGATCTTCCACCTCCTCATACTCAAAATATTTCTCCATATCATTGATCTAGTAGATCAACTTCTAGGTTAATATTTATAAAATATGTAGAAACATCAAACTTTAGTCTCTTCCCAATCTGGAATATGGTTTTATACAGTATGGCTTGCGTAGGATCTACTGCCTCTTCTTCTTCAGACTAGACATCTTCTTCAACTTTTTCTTCACTTTCATCTTCTCTTATTGGCTCAAACCCTCTATGCAGCTTCTCTTACAATGCTTAAATTTATCTCTGTAGGGCTCTAAAATCCTCTTCTAGCACCACAACATTTCTCCCACCACCATGGTTTCTTCGTGGAGGCATTATGGTCACTTTTCTCACAACCCTCAACCCTAGGTCTTGGTGCAAACTACCTCATGTTCAGCGATCTATTTACACACAGGAAATCCTGCTCTGATACCACTTGGTGAAGGGCTACTACACCCAACATTTGCACAGTACTCAAAATAAAAAAAAAATCAACAATAACCCCACATCTAATATTAAATCATAGAAAAATTCAATAGAAATCCCACATCAAATATTTCTTCAATAAAATAGAATAAAAAATTATAATGTACGACCATAAGGTTGATTTTATTACAAATACTAGAGATCTACAAATTGGAGTCGTGACCTCTAATACCCGGATTGCCTTTGACCATATCTATTTCCTATTTTAATAAATTTCCAAAGAATGTTCTGGAAAGTATAACTCCTTTTCCTACATTTCATTTTCCCACCCAGGAAAATATTCATTTGAAATTTGAATTTTCCATTTTCCCGCCTAGGAAAATATTCACTTGAAACTTGAATTTCCAACATATGGGTCTAAACACATGGGTCTAAACATATAGGTCTAAACATATGGGTCTAAATATATATATATAAATATAAATAAATATATATATATATATATATATATGTTTATTTATTTATTTATTTTTTGGTGATGCAAGATTGCCCTTACACCATTGGATGCTCCTGCATCACATTTGCATAAATTCGTCTGGGTATGCCTCTAAAAGTGTTCATATAATCCTTTAGGTATGCCTCTCAAAGTGTTCATAAAATCCTTTGGGTATGCATCTCAAATAATGCATAAGATCCTTTAGGTATACCTCTCAAAGCATGCATAAAATCCTTTAGGTATATCTCTCAAAGTGTGCATTACTAACTATCACTAACAAATAACTTTACTAAAAATAATACATATATCTTATACATATTACAGGTACCTCATTATGTCTTAAGTGCTTATCTTTTATGTGACATCCTAGGCCACCATTTAAGCATAATGATATTTTAATTCCATTTTATGGAATCTCATAAGTGTTCTCTAGGATCAAAGGATAAAACTTGAAACAAAGGTCGTAATGAGCACTTGTCTTTTATCATGTCTAGAGACAATCACTCATGCAAACAAATAAATCCAAGTTCTTTTCTATTTTATTAGACCCTTAGATCACCACTAACAAAATAATTCATTTATTTTAATGTTTATTCATTATTTGGTCCCTTAGGCCATCACTAAAGTGAAATAATTATTCAAATACCTACTATTTAATTAGAAATTATCACATAAAAAATTACATATCAAATCAACAACATCATATCATCATAAAAATACAACACACAGTATAATATCATAACTTTATAAAATATCTTAGAATCATGCATACCTATGATACAAGTGCATCACAATGACAAAACTAATATACTCAATCCCTAGGTCAAATGAGAGGATGTACCACATAACAAAAATTTGTACACTCATTCCTAGAAACCTAACAATTAGATCCTACATCCCCTTTTTTAGGTGCTATTGGAGGAGGTGGAGGTTAGAAACCAACTGATCTATATGAATAGCAACTCATAGATGACATCATAAACCATGTTTATGATGGGGATAACTATCACTACTCTATAGGAACAACAAAGTGATAAAGCTACCAATAATACATAGCTCAAGTCCTTTCCCTCTCTGCATCTACCTTGGACAATCAAATATCCTCCCTTGTCCTATCCAAATCCTCCCTCACCGTATCTAAATTTATCCTCACTCTATCCATATCCCTCACTATCCACTCTAAACAATTCTCTAATGGACCAACCATCATAGACATCATGTCTACATCCATCCCTTCACCTATGATCAAAAGAATCTTTTCTCTCTCTTAGGTAACCCGCTCTAGAGAAATCTACATCTCTACTAAGAACTTGCTGCAAATCACTCACTCTTACATCGATGGAGCTAGCTCCTATTGACATCTAGCCACCTCCTCATCCTATGTGGCCTCCACTACTACCAACCACTCTTTGAACTCATGGAAGATCCTTGTCAAAGCTTCCAATTCCACCTGAGTAGCCTCTATAATTGACCTACTAGTACTAGCCCCATTGAATTCCTTTGGAACCATAAGAACCATAGCCAATTTAGGGACATCCATTGTGGTATCCTTGGCCCTAATATTACCTTTCCCTCCTCTCTCATATGCCTATCTCATGGCCCTCCTATCCCTCCACTCCCTCCTAGCTACTATTGTATACCCCTTAGGATCCTAGCCATCTCCTCCACTACTAGATCTTACTCCATAGGAGGCTCCATTGGTGTTAGACTAATAGGACAAAACTAACCATACCATCATCATCCATGATCATATCTGGCATATTATGATCATTTACATTTGCCTCAATAAAGAAATACAGTTCTATAGGATCAAACCATCTCTCACATGTGATCAGTTGCACCCACACCTCTTTCGATCTAGTGTAGAACTCTATCATACTTGTCTAACTCATAAGCCCATCCTTTTTCATCCAACCATCAGATCCTACTCACTTGAGCCAACTTCTTACCATAATTTATCCACCTAAACTTATCCCTCCATGTCTATGAAGTAATATTTATAACTCTAACTTATCAATAAAATGTTGAGTCTATGCCAAAGTACAATGATTAGGCCTAATATTGGTTACCCATCGATAAAATATGGGCTTGTATACTCTAGGTCTCCTACCCTCTATCATCAATCTCCTAACTACTATGATCTCCCAAGCCAATACTTGGATAAGAGTACAACACACCAGGCTCTTACAACTTCAATATATACTCAATACAATGTATGATATAGCCTAGCCAAAATAGCTATCCCCCATGCATATACAGTCTAAAAATCCTACAAGGTAGCTATAATAACCCACCATCCCCAAAGCATGGTTTACCTAATAGTATATGTCATCATAATACTTGATACAATAGAACATAGTACCATTATAAATCAATCTATGTGCCCTCCCTTTATGCATCATTGTTGTGTATACCATTGTTTATCCTTGTAAACCTCTCCTACACTATCAAAAGCTCATTCTCAATCCTATTACCCTTCCCAAGGAAAATTGGGATTCCTTAAATAAAAATCCATAATATATGTCAATCAACCTCTATTTCATTATCACATTTATTGTAGATAATCTAAAAGTATTGATTTATGGATACCATATCTTTTCTAAGGTTTTAAAGAGTGGATGGTCAAACTCCAACTTGGGTATGTATGCAACATAGTCCAGCTCAGTAACCACCAACACACTATAATCATGATCATTAAGACCTCTAGTCATAATGTTATCCATCACCTCCATTAATCACTCTCATATCACTAATACCTTCATACCGTAATACAAATCAAACCCAAACATCATCAACATCATTTTCAAGCAAATATTATCACCTAGAAAAATTGCCACATGTGTAAAAAACGTGACTAGAAAATTTACCAAATATGATAAAAATACCACTGGAAAATTCACCATCCCACTCAAATGATAAGTTTTGGTCCTATTTTATGATCTTACCTGTAAAACCCTCTTTGAAGCTAGAACTTTATCTTGAACCATGTCAGCACAATGAGCAAGTCTCTTATTGTATGCCATTAATCATTATCTTACTTTGTAAAAGCTCTCTTACTTTGTAAATTTGTTAAGTGAAAATGACCCTCATTTTCCATCCCTTCCTCCTTTAAACCCACCATGCCCAACCTACTTTTTTCACCCCACTCAACAACTTTTTCTCTATTTCATTCAATCTTGCCATCCTATTGAGACTTCTCCCCAAATAAAATGTGATGGAAACTCTCGAGGGGGCACCCATGGAGAATATGGACATATGAGACATAATTTTTTAGATTCCAATAAGGTATACATCATGAAATTTGAGCTATGCATATAGAAATGGCATTAAGTAACCAAAACAATCACAATCACAATCATTTCTTCAACACAACATCCCAAGACAACAACAAGCATCACAATGTCAAAATTGGATTCCTACAACTTATTTTTATGCAATTTCATAGAAATCATATCAAAATTGGGGCAAAATATAGACACCCAATTTTGACACACTATCAAAATAAAAGACATCAAACATCACACCAAACATCAATAGGTAATCAATCAACTCAATTCCAACAATTTGGACATCATTTTCAATCCACGTAAAAATTGCTACTAATTGTCAAAATTACCAGTGACAAATTTGGCACTCAATGTAATTTTTGCAAAATGCTAATTTTCAGATCCCAGACTAGTCAAATTAATCGTTGGTCAAAATCACCAATCAATATAAAAAATAACAGTAGCAATTTTAACACATGATGACAAATTTGCCAAAATAGCTAGAATCTCTCAACACGAGCTAGAGGCACATGGATTCCTTTGTACGACTAGCTACTATGACCTAACATGCTCCAAAAATGAACCAAGCCTACAAATAAATAAAAAATCTAAGTGCATCCCAACCAAATTTCCCTCTCAATCACCCCTTCACAAATCTATAAAATGCAACCCTTGGGGAAAGCTTTCAATAAGCAATTTGAAGCTAGTAATACTCTTCCAAAATTTTCTTGTCTTCTCTCTCATTTTCATTCTTTCATGTTATTTTTTAGATAATTTTCATCATATACTTTGGGTAAATCAATCAAGACAAGAAGAGGGATTGGGGCAAGAAGAGCATCTTGAGGCAATAAAGATATCTTGCTAGGTTGTATAGCTCCTAGCTTCAATTTACTTCCATTTTTCTTGTTCTCATCCATACATTTTCCTCTTCCATTTTTATCCTTGCTAACTTGAATTTCATATTCATAGTTATTAACATCTCTATTATTTCTCATTTTATGCTTCTAATACTCTTTTGTAGGCCATTTTAAGTTTGTTTACACTCATTTATTTCATCTATATAATTTTTTTTTTTATTTCAAGGGCATTATCTTCTTCATTATTGCATACTAACATCATTTACTTATTTCATCCATGCATATCAATCATTAATTTCTCTTATTTTGTGAGTATTTACTTCTATTTTTTCTAACTAACCTTCATTTGTATGTTCAAAACTTGTGTAGCTTGCTTTAAGGCTCATTTCTACATTATTTTCAAGTTCATATACTCACTCACTACACCAAATAAGGGCTTTAACATCGGTTAAAAACCACCCTTAAAGACCTTTAAGGTTGGTTTTCAAACCACCATCTTTGACGAAATTGTAAAAATTTTGTATTATACGATGGTGCCTCAACAAACTATCATCTTAGGGGCACCAAACGATGGTTTTTAACCGGTCTTAAGCAGTTTTTAGCCATCATCTTAGACCCTAGCATGATGACCGTAAACCACCATATGCGAGCCCTAAGACTGATTTTTACCCACCATATTAGGGGTCTCAGATGATATTTTTGATTGTCATGTTTTGCCCTAATATGGTGGCTAAAAACCACCATATTAGGGGTCTCAGATGGTAATTTTTGGCTACTATCCTAGGGTAAAATATAGTGGTTGAAAACAGCCATCTGAGACCCCTAAGACAATGGTTTTTAGCCATAGTCTAAGACCCCTAAGACAAATTTTTTTAGCCATCATAATAGGGTAATACGACGACCGAGAACCACCGTATCACACCCCTAATATGGTGGCTAAAAATCATCATCTTAGGGTTTTTTTAATATAAATGGATAAGCACTTTACTTACAAGAAGCTACATTCATTCGCTAAGGGTGTATAAATATTTAATGTAAAGGGAAAAATAATTTACTATTTAACATACTAATTTACTTTTCTTTATACTCATAAACATCCCATGCACATGGAACTTACTTGAGGGATCTATACTTACCATTACTAGTATACCTGGACATGCAGACTTAATTTTAATACTTGAATGGTTTATGTTCACTTTTTCCCTTAAAGATGCATGAGATGCCAATGTTTAAATAACAATTAACTCATTGATAATAACCATTATACCATTACAAAAAGTTCCATTTCAAACATAAGCATTATATTTCAATGTATCAAAAGACACATATGACTTTGTTTGAAAGTAAATATGTACACATGTAACAATCACAACTCCAAGTTATACTATGCCAGAACCTTGCTTCAATTTTTTTCAAATGGTAAATCTGCTTTGGTTTCAACACGTTTTATTATTTTAATATTTTAAAATATAAATTAAGGACAAACTTTATATATATTAACCCATATAGAAGGAAGAGAGGAGACCAAAGTAAAAAATATTAAAATTTTGGTAGCTAAATCCTAATTGTAATAACCTTGCATACTTTTGATTTTTTCCCATGATTTGTTATGTACAAGATAATTAATTTTGTCAATATGATTATACCGATTGAATACGATTATGCAAAAATTCTTATTTCAAGTGCAATTTTTATTTGCAGATATAGGTGAATGGAAAAATTGAGCCCTTCATATAATGGGTAAATTTCTAAACATCTCTACCCACCCCAACAATCAAATATGAGGCGAGAGGGTATCTTGAGACTTTTTTCATATACACAAATAACCATCTATACCCTATCAACACTTGTATTCTCTCTCTCTCTCTCTCTCTCTCTCTCTCTCTCTCTTACCAAATTACCTTCTCGTATCTGACTGGCCAACCTTATTCTTAGGATACCTACTCGCCTAACTCCTAGATTGGCTGCCCATTAATTATCTACTACAATTTTCTAAAAATAGAACAAAAAATATCTAACAACACTTGTTAATTATTTCTATTAATTATAACTACTTTTGAAGTACAATAATTAGGCTTAAAGGAAATAAAAAAATCAACTACAAAAACACTCAGTTCAATGCAAGCTTAAAGGAAATAAAAATAACAATTATGCAAATAGAACACTAAGGAAGAAGTAGATAGAAAAAAGGTAATTTCTTCTGTAATCATTGATGTCAAATGTTAATTCAAAGCATCATAAAATATTGCTACAACATAGCACAATTTATCTATAAATAATATCTGATATAGGCCAGGTAGTGAAGGAGCCCACAACATCCTTCATTGTGTCCATCTCATCATTTCTTCTATACAGTTTTATTTCCTCTTTATGGACGTCGTGCACATTGAATTTCCAATAACCTTCACCCAAACATTGACCATTTACAAGGTCTTAAAGGTTAGTATTGATCACTGTGCCTTTGGACACTATGGTATTGTTATGGATATGAGTCAATTAGCAATCCCTTATCTCAGTTTGAGTGATCGGTATCATTTTTAGTCCCTACATGGAAAATCAATAGCCCAAATAAATTCACTGCATAGTGTACAATACAAACTAAGTCAATTGTTTTATATTTGAAATAATAGTCATACCATTTATGACTCTAGTGTACAAGGTATTGAGTATTTTTTTGTGCCTTGATCACCACCACCAATGATGTATCCAATTGTAGAGGTAGCACCTAGTGATGTTGCCTATGGAATTATATGCAAGGCATCATTACAATTAGAGGTGTGTGACATGTAAACATTTCAAATATGAAATCATGAAAATTTGACACACCTCTATTCTTGAAGTCCATGCCATAATCTCTTCAATATTTTTATCTTTCTCTGTGAGCTCCTCTTCCATCCATTTTTATCTCTACAAGCTTCTCTTCCCACTTTCATTCTTTATCTACCTATTCTCTTACATATGGTGCAACTTCTATATGTAACCCTCACCAATAAACAGAGCAGTTTGCAATACTCTTTTGCCAACACCCCAAACTTGACCTAATATTTTGGGTTCTAAAACCTTGGCAAGGGCATAATCCTTAATATGTTGATTTACAAAGCTTGCATATGACATTGCATCATCAATTTTTTTCTAGCAAAATCACATGCATAGTTTATTGGTAACATGTTAAAAAACAATTGATATAACAATGGTTTGAAGTTCAACATATTGCTATTTCGAAGAGAATGCCACTTATGATTGTATTTGTAACTTCTAGTGAAATAAGAGCCTTATCCTTCTTTTTTGGAGCTTCTATCCACATAATTACCCTTGGTAGGGGATTTTATGCATTTTTTTGGCTCTTCCTCTATAAGATATATAGTTGGAGAGACACGGGGATAATTTATACAATAAAATAATATAGCTATGTTTATCACATATAATGGATAAGTATGATAGAATACTATTTCATGCCCCAGTCGAGCATATCATCTTTGACTGCAAGTGTGCATGATGGATTGGTGAGATCTGTTTTGCTTATTCCTTTGCATCACCGTCTAAAACACAATGAAGAACCCAATATATAAATTCATTAGGGAGAGCAAGATCAGAAAAATTCACATGAACATAATAATGATATGAACTACCATAGCATATTGGTTGGTACTTGCTTTAAATTCAATGCTACACTTGCTATTCTCAAAGGCTTCCCAATATTTTTGTGATATACGAGGTGGGGGATTAACAATTCTATCTACATAATTATCATACTTATCATAGTGGTTTTTCATAAGTCAATGCCTATGATCACGTCATTGTTGTCTCATGGTCGTGAAGACCCATTTCTTCATTGTGTCTAAAATAATATATTTTTGTTGCATAAAAGTAGTATTTCCTTATATGCAACATTTATATGTGTCAAAAAATGGATACTATGAACTCCATTTGCTATAAAGTTATCGTAATGAGTTTCCATAACTAGTTTTTAATTTCCATTAGGACTACTCTCTAGTCTATATGGGTGATAGGAATAATATCCCTCACAATAACCCCTAAGTAAGATGTAAACTTAATAGAATTTCTTCCTATGGGCTGTCCATTTAGATTGTAAATAATATCCACCTTATGTATGCTATTTGACTTTTTTACACATCTTTTTGGACCTCTCTATCTACGATATTCAGTATTTGAAGTGTGTGATGACTTGACATCAACACCTATAAGGTTGGCACCATCCAAACATTATTATGTCATATAGTATGACAACAATGAGTAATAAACATCATGATCAAATTTATTGTGTGATCTTCATACCTTATGTTGGAAATAAATCTAGTAAAAAGACCAAAAAAGGAGTAAAAAAGGTGTAAAAATTTGTTTCAACTATAAGGTTTGGATCTTACCTCTTTTACCTCCTTGGACGACAGTTGACTAGACAGGTAAGTTTGACTTGGACGATAGCTGACTGGGCAGGATTGAATAGCAAGGGCCTCAAGGCGAACCAACTCAATTTCCTTTTTCTCTTTCCTCCCTATTTCTTCTATTTCCCTAACTTCCCTATATTCCCTAAGTTCGATTAATACTACGAGTATATATTTCAATGTAACTGAGGTTTCTAAAGGTTGAATATAATATTGATTATCTAATTTTTGCTCATAAATCCTCTTAAATCACATCTGGTATCAGAGCCAAAGGTGAGGGAGGCCCGAGGAACGATAACCAAAGCCAAGTATAGCACGAGAATCGAGGCAAAGGAAGCCCGAGGATCAAAGCAAGAGAAACCCATAGAGCACAACTTGTAGCTAGACCAAGGTGGGACCCATAGCTTGAAGCTCAAGGCCAGAGAAGCTCGAAGGCATGTGGATCGAGGTAAACATTGGAGTAGGCCAGCACACCAGCCAACAGAGATAGGAGTGATGTAGAACGACCGATCACAAAGCGACACATGGTGATAGGAGGACAAGTCAAGAGGCACAAGGAGCTGATGCAGTTATGCACGTGGCATGCAAAGGGAGAAGCAACGTGGTGGACAAAGGTGGGTGGACAAAAGGCAAAAGGGGTGATCGAGCGATTACCCGAAGGTAATCGAGAAGCATACTACTTCTTTGTGCTTTTAAAGCACAAAATCCCCTCCGCATAGTGGATGTGGGATTATTATTATTTTTTTAAGTTGTTTGCACGACTAACGATATAAATGAGGTAAGCCTCCTTTGGATTCTCGTTAGGCCATGCAACTCGACTGGCTCGAGGAGCCAACCATAAGTTTCCCAACCCCCTGCAAGTCACGGGTTCGAAACCCAGCGATAGTGAAATTATTTTTTGTTTGAAATTGCCACAAAAATCCATAATAAATATATGACCTTCCTCCTCCATACCTAGTCATGGGCGTAGCTTGATCGGTGAAGGCTGATTGTTTGTGAATCGCATGTACTGGGTTCGAATGCCACGAGGACAAGGTTTATTAGTTTAAAAAAAATGAAAGGCTAAAAAGGGTTCGAATTAGGCTTTATAAGGAAGTTGTACTTCCTTAGCTCACGGCAGGTGAGATATTGTCATGGAAAATGCACACGTTGTAAGGCCCAAGGCCATCATATGTCAAGGGTTCGAAACCCTTTGCCCTCATTTCTATAGTTGAACTTTTTTTCTAATTATTATATTACAAATATTTATATTATATTTAATAAATTAAAACTTAATTGTTTTTTAATTTTTTTTTTAAAAGCAATTATTTTATTTTTATTAAATAAGAAATATAATTTTTTTTTATTATAAAAAAAAATGGGGACATTGCCTAGGAGGCAATTCATTGTAAAAGCAATTTTTTTTTATTCAGGGAATCATAAAGAGTGTGTAATAAGCCTAAGAGGCTTAGTTTTTTTTTGTAAAAGATACAAAGGATCAAATTGTAAAATTGTAACAAGGCATTTATGATAAGACCAAATGGTTGTTATCATGCTTTATGTGCAATTTTAGCACGATAAGGTGCAAAGAGTTTTGATAACAAATTCAGAGGTTATGGAGTCAACATTGTGTTTAGTCAACTTCAAAATGCAGTGATAGCACATCAAAGGCATCCTGACTCAGGGTACGAGGTAGACTTTGAAGATAACTCATTCAGGAGTGAATTTGAATAATCAAAATCAGTACAAGCTGAAGCACAAGAATCGGAGTATACACACTATAGTAATTCAATAGAAATCCTAGAACCAGAATCACCGAAAATCATACAGACAAGTGACGACGAAGAAGAAGTGGCAGATAACTTTGTAACTCAAGATATTGCATCCCCACATCAAGAGGACCAAGAAGTCCATGATAGGTTAGGACAAGTCACATTTGACTTAAATTTGTAATCTCTTCCTTCTTCCTTCTTCTTATTTCCTTCTTTCAGCAAAAATACTTTATTGTAACTGTGAAATAAAGAGAGTTTTTTTGGTAGCTATGGCCTCACACAATAGATTACCTATACCAGAATTTAACAGTTATGACTATGAGTATTGGTTTATAAATATGAAGACCTTGCTCATAGGTAAATATTTGTGGGATATCATAGAATAGGGCTACACAGAACCTTCATACTGGACAACACTAAGTGTTGCAGACAAGAAAACATGAAAAGAAGAACAAAAGAGCAACTCCTCTGCTCTTTCTCATCTCCAAGTTGCATTGGAGAAAAGCATATTTTCTAGAATTGCTGCCTGTACGACTGCATAAGCTGCATGGAAAGCATTGAGTGATGGATTCCAGGGTAGTAATCAAGTGAAGCAGGTAAGGCTTCAAACATTGAAGCGATATTTTTAAAATATCCAAATTAAAGATAATGAAAAATTAGGTGATTATTGTGTTAGAGTAAAAGCAATTGTAGATAAAATGGTTACACTAGGCAAAGAAATCAAGCCTGAGATAATTGTAATAAAAGTGTTGAGATCACTTACAAAAAAATAGAACCATATTGCCATAATAATAAAATAATTCAAATATCTTTCCCTTTTAACATTTGATGCATTGATCAGATCGCTAATGTCACATAAAGAGAGGTTTCCTGAAACTCATTCAACCAGCTACAGAGGTGATGATAATGCCTTCAATTCCAATGAAAATAATGGAAGAGGATGGGGAAGAGGTCAAGGTCGAGGTAAGCAAAGAGGTAGAGGCAAAGGCACCTATAGAGAAGGCAATTCCAATAGAGGAGGCAAACAGAACAGAGGAGGCAATTTCAATAGAGGAGGCAACTCATACAGAGGAGGCAACCAATAAAGAGGTGGAAATCATAATCAAGGTGCAAATCAAGGACAAAGTGGCAATCAAGGTCGAGGAAGTGATAAGTCCAAATCAGCTTGTTTCAACTATGGTAAGCCAGGTCACTTCACTCGCGACTGCTGGTCAAAATATTCACAAGACATCAACGGTCAATATGGAAATTATGGAGAAGAAGATGATTCTTCTAATATTTTTCTATCATATGGACAATCAAATCAGAATTTAAATGACACATGGATTCTAGATACTAGTTTCTCAAACCATATGAGTGGCAAAGAAAAAATATTTGCTACTCTAGATTCCACTTATAAATCCCAAATAAAATTAGGGGATAGCAAAGCATTGCAAGTAGAGGTCATTGGGTCCATGGCGGTTCCAACCAAATAAGGACTAAATAAAGTGAGTGACATCTATTACACTCCAAAGCTCCAACACTATTTTCTCAGCATTGGACAAATGATGGAGAACAATTACAAGCTTGTCTTTGATGAAGGACAATGTATTATTTTTAATAAAAATAATTGTAATCGTGTCATCACCCAAGTCCCCATGACCAAGAACAGGTTATTCCCTCTCAAATTTTGTGATCTAGGGGAAGATCAACTTGCAAATGTAGAAATAACAAATCCAAGTGTGTTGTGGCTTGTGAAATGGTCACCTTAATTCCGCTAGCTTGAAATTGCTCACTTCTCAAGCTATGGTGACAGGACTTCCAAAAATCAACAATCAACAGGAGGTCTGTGAAGGATGTGCTTTCGAAAAGCACTCCAGATCAAATTTTCTGAGAGGACAAGCATGGAGAGCCAGATATCCACTTCAGTTAGTACATTCGGACATTTGTGGTCTGATGCAAACATAGAGTCTCAAAAACAATTATTATTTTCTCACTTTCATAGATGACTTCTCTAGGATGTGCTAGATTTATTTCTTAAAGCACAAAGATGAAGCATTTGATTGCTTCATAGATTTCAAAAAAAATGTAGAGAATCAAAGTGGGAATTATGTAAAATATCTTCGAACAGATTGAGGAGGTGAATACTCCTCAAAATAATTTTTAAACTATTGTAAAGCAAGTGGGATCAAAAGGCAATTCACCACATCCTATACCCCACAACATAATGGTATGGCCAAAATAAATAATTGCACCCTAGTTGAGATGGCGAGATTGATTCTTCAGATAAAGCATCTCACTAATATGTACTGGGCTGATGCTGTAAAAACAAGTGTATATATTCTAAATTGAAGTCCAAATTCTAGTTTAGATGGCATCACTCCTTATGAGGCGTGGTATGCAAAGAAACCAAATGTAAAGCATTTCAAATTGTTTGGTTCTTTAGAATATGCCTACATTCCTCATGAGAAAAGGAGGAAGCTTGATCCAAAAAGTCAAGCTTGTATATTTGTCGGGTATTGTGAGTCTACAAAATCATATGGGCTCTACAATCCCAAGATTCATAAAATTGTTCTCTCCAGGGATGTAATTTTTGATGAAGGGGGATAACGGGGTCATACAAGAATTTTTGTTGATGATGAGTCCCAAGATGTAAATTCTTCATAGGTACAACAGGTGTCTCCAAAGAACAGGAAAGGCACACCACCCCCTCCAAGATCAAGCATTTCAAGTACTTCAACTGCCACTCTAAGTCCTCCTCCACAGAGATTAGTAATTTCTTCACCAATGGACATTGACTCTCCATCAAGAGGCAGAAGAACTTTACAACATCATCCATCCTTTCAGATTTTGGATCAAAATTTCCAGAGAAGATTCACTAGAAGCCAAGCTAGTGAAATGAATATAGTTTTGCAACAACTTGAAAATTTACAATTGTATGGGGATGATGACTCCCAAGAACCTAGAGGAGATGAAGTCAATTATGCTTTATTGACTAATGCACAACTAGATCCATCTAGCTATGAGAAGGCATGTACTCAAAATATATGGCAAGAATCCATGAAAGAGGAAATAACCTCTATAAAAAAAATGATACATGGGAGATAGTAAAGCTACCCAAAGGTAAAAAATGTGTTGGATGTAAATGGGTCTACAAGACCAAGTACAATGTTTATGGAAGCATTGAGAGGCATATGGCGAGACTAGTAGCAAAAGCTTTTACTTAGAAATATGGCATTGACTATGAGGAAACCTTTGCTCCTATTGCAAGACAAGAGACAATCAGATCAGTTCTTTCCTTAGCAGCCCATAAAGGATGGAATGTTCAACACATGGATGTAAAGAGTGCTTTTCTAAATGGATACTTGACATAAGAGGTGTATGTTCAATAGCCTCAAGGTTTCCAAGAAATGGGAAAAGAGAACCTTGTTTACAAATTGAAGAAAAAACTTTATGGCCTCAAGCAAGCACCAAGAGCTTGGTACTCATGCATTGATGGCTATTTCAGTGAGTATGGATTCACAAGAAGTAAAAGTGAACCAAATATGTACTATGTAAAGCATGGAGTAGACATTCTCATAGTTTGTTTGTATGTGGATGATCTAATATTTATGGGTAGTAACAATAAAATGAATACGGAGTTCAAAAACTCCATGATGAAGTAGTTTGAGATGAAAGATCTTGGTCTAATATGATACTTCCTAGGCATGGAAGTGCATCAATCAAACAAAGGGATCTTCATATGTCAACACAAGTATGCTCGAGACATGATCAAGCAATTTACCATAGAGCAGTGCAAATCAATTGCAAATCCAATTGGACATGGAATCCAATTGAGCAAGGACAACGGAGCATCAAAGGTTGACATGACCACTTACAAAAGCATGGTTGGGAATCTGATGTTTCTCACTAGCACAAGGTCCGATATTCAATATGTTGTTTCTCTAGTCTCAAGTTTTATGGCTAGTACTTCTGAGCTGCATCTACAAGCAACTAAAAGAATATTGAGATATATAAAAGGTATATTGAATTTTGGAATCCATTACCAAAAATGTAAGTCTGTAAAATCAGTTGGCTTCAGTGACAATGATTGGGGCAGTAGTATAGATGATAGGAAATCTACATTAGGGAATTTTTTTAGTCTAGGATCAGGACTAATTACATGGAGTTCCAAGAAACAAATTGTTGTAGCATTGTCATCAACTGAGGCTGAGTATATAGCCATCACACATGCTAGTACTCAAGCCCTATGGTTGAGAAAAGTTCTTGAAGAGATTGGAGAAATTCAAAGTGGTCCAACTCGACTATATTGTGATAACATAAGTTCCATTCAGTTGGCATACAATCCAGTCCACCATAGAAAATCAAAGCATTTCGATATGAAGTACCACTTCATTCGAGATAGGGTGGAACAACAAATAGTTGAACTTCAACATTGCAACACTTTGGATAATATTGCAGATATCTTCACAAAAGGTATAGCTAAAGCTCAATATATAAAGCTGAGAGACTGTATAGTCAGTCCTCTCAAATTTAACGGGGAGAATGTTGGAAATAAATCTAGTAAAAAGACCAAAAAATGGAGTAAAAAAGGTGTAAAATTTTGTTTCAACTATAAGCTTTGGATCTTACCCCTTTTACCTCCTTGGACGGTAGTTGACTGGACAGGTAAGTTTGACTTGGATGTCAGCTGATTGGGCAGGATTGGATGGCAAGGGCATCAATGTGAACCAACTCAATTTCCTTTTTCCCTTTCCTCCCTATTTCTTCTATTTCCCTAACTTCCCTATATTCCCTAAGTTCGGTTAATACTATGAGTATATATTCCAATGTAACTGAGGTTTTTGAAGGTTGAATATAATATTGATTATCTAATTTTTGCTCCTAACTCCTCTCAAATCACACCTTCTTCATTATTCAAATCATTTTTCGACTTATTTTTAATATTCTTGCCACTAGATTCATTTATGTTATAGGTCACCTCCTTATCTTCTTCATTAACAGAATTATGTAGTTGGTATCCTCCACCAGTTGTTATAATACACCATAGTCGATAACAAAACCATGATAAATTCTAATATGTCTAGGTCAACCACTATTGAATAAAACTATCAAATTGATAGTACTTACTAGCGTGCGAGGCCTCTATCATTGGCTCATGATTTGTTGTGATAATCTTAGCTGCATATCGTATTTTTATTCATATTTGTTTATACATATTGTCGACTTGTGGGAAATATTATATCAAGTTTACACATAATATTTATAAAAGAATTGTTAGAATTATTGAGTTGTCATTGATGTCAAATATTGATTTGCTTTATAGCAAATGGTGCATGATTGGGAAAATTATTCAAGGATGATTTAATTATAAGTGTATACTTTAATATTTAAATATTAAAGTGGTGTATGCTTTAATAATTATTTAAAGATTAAAGTGATGGTTCAAATATAATATAAAAGTTTGAATATTTAAATAAAATATTTAAATATTTATATGGAGTGGAAGTTTGAAAGTATGGGCCAACTAATTAAGCGCCAAAAGTAAGGAGGTAAAATTATGCATATAAATGCAAGCCTAATGTTCATTTTGAAAAAGGTGTGAGTGATGATCTGAATATCTTCATTGAGGGAGTAGCATCATTGTGGAATACATAGGGTAGAAGTGAATATCTTCGAGCTACGTCGGATACAAAGTATAGATAAATGGATGAAGCTATACCAACGAAGCTTGAGGTAGCAAACAAAAATTATTTTACGATGACAAAATGGAATAGTTGAGCACCTATCAAAGTAGAGAACTTGTTATTATGTGAAAATCAACTACAAATCATATTATGTATGACGTAAGGGAAGAAATAATGAGGTTGCATTGTTGTTTTGGTCATGATGAAGAGAGTGTCTTAAAATACAAGAGTGTGGAGCATCAAACATTATCCAAAGGAGCTAACTATTACTAAACATCAAATCAAAAGAAACCAAAACATGGTGCAGAGCAATAAGAATAAGCGTAGTCACTCTATAATGATTCAAATGGTGATCATCTAGTAGATTATGCAATTGGAGGACATACAATTTACTTAAAGAAGAATTTGGCTGCAAGGATTGGTTTGAAAAATTTTATGTAGATCATGTATAGGTAATAGAAGTTGAGAAAGGACATATCTTACTACATGAAACTTCATCAGCATCAGGGAGGCACTTTTGCATAGAAGCAACAAATTGAAGAGATATTATTGATATAGTATCCAAAAATACAAAGTGTACAGAGGACTTGAGGTAATTGATGCAACCAAGATAGCCTTGGAAAATGCATGTAGTGTGGTAGCAACAACAAGGATAGGAGAGTGCAATCGGTAGTGAAGGGGAGTATTATGCTAGTGTAATATTTTCAATCGGAGCTCATGTAGAACAGAGGCAGTGCGACTAATATTGGAGAGGTAAAATCAAGATTTTTAAAATACGTTGGACCTCAATGACAGTCAACACACTCATCGAAGTAGCATATCAGGATGAGAAAAAGTTTGATTTTGCTCAAGCCATCATCGATCATTGTAGAATATAATAGAGGACCACAACACAGGATATGCCAGTGAAAAGAAGTCAAAAGATAAGTATGAAAGTAAATTAAGTATTTATTAAAAGTAAATTTCTTTATATTGTTTTGGAGAGATAAGGTGATTTTATTATTTGAGGTAAATATTTGGTTTTATAAAGTGAGGAGTTATAAATAAATGTGGGGGCAACAAATGATTCTACTTACCCCTAAGAACAAGTAGCCAATTGTGAAGCAATAACATGAAGTGGGATGAATAAAGCAAGGTAAGGTAGGGATAAAATAAGTAGATTTTTTGATCAGATATTGAGCATACCTCTGCAATGTTTTGGATCACATTTATGATTAGAATTTGATGGTATTATTTTTCATATTTTGAGCAAATATGAGTAGAATTTTGGACCAAATTTGTGAGCAGAAAGAGATTGGTGTCTCCTATGGGTTGGTTCCCACAAAATTGTATAAAGGGATTGGTGTCTCCTGTGTATTGTTGTCTAAAAATATATATAGGGTATTTGTGTCTCATGTGGGTTGGTGCCTACAAACTTGTACTAGGAGATTGGTGTCTCCTGTGGTTGGTGCCCATAAAATATTTTGAATAAAATATAAGTAATATTTTTATGTGGTTTTCTCCCGATAGGGTGTTTCCATATAAAATATTTGTCTCTTATGTATGTGGTTATTTTTGCATTGTTTCATTATTGCATTGATATTATTTCAAGTTATTGCTTTGGAAATAAAAGAAAAAAGTTTTATCTTATACTGTTAACCCCCTCTCTTAGTATAAGTGTGTGTTTCTTCAATTGGTATCAAAGCAAGGTTCCTTCGTGAAAGCCTAATATATTTAAGGAATATATCATAAGAACACATATGGCCATGGAGGTGAAAGAATATGCTCAAATTTTTGAAATCCAAGAAAAGAAGAAAAATCCAAAAAATAAAGAGGAAGCCATAGTTGACTTAGAAGAGCAACTTATTTTTGCTCTTTAAGAGTTGAAAAGGCTTTGAAATAATAACACAATATTGAATACTTAAGTACAAGAGCATGAGAAGATAAAGGCAAAGCTTTCACAATATATCACCGACTTAAAAGTGAAAATCGAAGAGGCAAAACAAATTGAAGAAAGTATGGCTAAATAGTTAAAGGTAAAAGAGTTGGAATGTGAAAAATTGGAACATGATGTTATCTCTATCAGGAAGGAAGTGGAAGAATCTAATTATAAGCTACATCAGTTTTAGAAAAGTATAAAAATCATGGATGATATTATCAAAGCACAAAGATCTTTGGTTATAAATACTGAACTTGGTTTTGAAGAAAGTCAAAAGAAACAAAATGAGGATTCGAGCTCAAAAGGAACAAAGGCATAAAATAAAATAATTAAATAAGAGCCTAAGACCTATGTTCATGTATTGAGAAGTAGAAGTATCAAGAAGGAAGAAAAAAAAGAATCATCATGGACCAAAGTCAATCAGAGAAACAACAATGAGAGAACCATACAACCATATCCTCCAAGGGAATCAAATAAGTTTCAATATTTCTTCCATGGTTATTGTTTTTCATGTAACCAATTTGATCATAAAGTTGTACATTGTAGAGTTCGTGCTAAAAATGATTTTGGTTTCACCAAGAGGAATGTCAATTTATTTGCACCTCTCATGGATTACAACATCATTTGTTACAAATGCAATAATTTTGGGCATACAGCTAAATGGTGTAGAATGGTGTTCCCTAAACTTCCAAAATCAAGCAAGAAGGAGGATGGTCAAATTGTTCAAAAGGATATGTCCTCAAAAGTTTAGAAAAAGAAAAAGGAACAAGAAAAGGAAAATTCTATGTTGGTACAAACAACTCTTCATGTGCAAAATGAAGGAAACTAATGGTACATTGATAGTGGTTGTTCAAGCCATATGACAGGTGATAAAAGTAAATTTCTCTCTCTCAAAGAAATAAATGGAGGTATAGTGAAATTTGGTGATAATGGTTATACAAAAATTGCTGGAAAGGGAACCTTAATCCTGTATAATGAAATATCAAGGAAGATAATGTTTTATATGTTGAAGGGTTGAAGTACAATATTCTAAGTGTGAATCAACTATGTGATCAAGGGCATACACTCACATTTCACACAAATGGATGTGATATCAGGAAATCCAAGATAGGAAAGCTTATTGCAGATGCCTATAGAACTGCTCTACATGTTGAGTGAAAGTAAGGGAGAAAAATAATTTTTTATCACAAGAGGATGAGATTTGTTTATGGCACAAGAGAATGGGCCACCTAAAATTTGACAACATAGTTAAAATAAGCAAAAAACTGGTAGTTAGATATTTTCCCAAGATAGCCAAACTCCCAAGCATGATTTGTGCATAGTGCCAGCATGGTAAGAAAATAAGATCATGTTTCAAATCAAAGGAATTATCTTCATACAAACCTCTAGAGTTGATTCAAACTGATCAATGTGGCCCTAAAAGAACAAATAGCTTATAAGGTGAGAATTATTTCATGTTGTTTATTGATGATTATTCTAGAATAACTTGGATAACATTCTTAAGATAAAAAATCAGAAGCTTTTGAAAGGTTCAAAGCATTCAAGGCACTTGTAGAAAATAAAACAGGCAAAAATATAAAGTATCTAAGATCAGATAGAGGAGGTGAATTCACTTCAAATAAATTTATAGAATTTTGTGAATAGAAAGAAATCAAAAGACAATACTCAGCATCAATAAATCCACAACAGAATGGAGTAGTTGAAAGGAAGAACATAATTTTTCAAGGCATTTCCAAGACCATGCTAAATGAGTCTAAGCTTTCTGATTCTTTTTGGAGAGAGGCAATTCATACAACTGTTTATATCATCAATAGAGCTCAAATAAGAGTAAATCACCACAAAAATCCATATGAGCTTTGGAAGGGAAGACTAGCTACTATGAAGTACTTCAAAATTTTTGGAAGCAAATGCTACATTAGACGAGAAGAAAAATATTTGGGTAAGTTTGATCTAGGTGTGATGAGGGTATATTCCTTGGATACTCTTCAAAGAGCATATCCTATAGATGCTACAATAAAATATCATATAAAATTGTGGAAAGTGCAAATGTAAAATTTGATGAAGAAATAGATCTAAGAGAACTAGCTCAAAATATTGTGTATCAATAAGGAGAGAGTCACAAAGATGAAAAATTGAATAATATGAGAAGTAGAGGACACCCTCAAGAACACCCCAAATATATCATCTAAAATACCATCCAGATATGTGCAAAAGAACCATCCGAAAGATCTGATTATTGGGAATCTAGATGAAAGACAAACAAGAAGGAAAATAATAGGTACAAGTGAACATGCCAACTTATCTTTACTATATAAAGTTGAGCCAAAGAATTTTAATAAAGCAAGTAAAGATAAATATTGGATTAAGGTAATTGAAGAGGAGTTAGATCAAATAGAGAAGATCGATACTTGGAAACTTGTTCCACATCCAAAATACAAGAACATAATTGGTACCGAAAATATCTACAAAAACAAGTTAAACGAATATGGTCAGATTGTTAGAAATAAATCAAGACTTGTGTGCAAAGGCTATGCATAAGTTGAGGGAATTGATTTTGAAGAAATATTTGTTCCTATTGCTCGTATTGAGGCCATAAGAATGTTCTTGGATTTTTCAACTTTTAAAAAATTCAAAGTGTATCAAATGGATGTAAAATCAACATTTCTTAATGGTTACTTAGAGGAAGAAGTCTACATTGAGCAACCAGATGGTTTCAACCTGACAAACAAGCCAAACTATGTATGTAGATTGAAGAAGGCTCTGTATAGACTAAAGCAAGCCCCTAGATCTTGGTACTCAAGGCTGGATAAATACCTCCAAGAATAGGGTTTTAGAAAAGATATAGTTGATAGCAACCTGTACATCAAAAATGAAGAAAATGACCATTTAATTATAGTGGTCTATGTGGATGACATCATTTTCGGAGGTAGTAATAATAATATGTGTCAGGAATTTGCAAAATATATGCAAAGATAATTTGATATGTCAATGCTTGGTGAGCTATCCTTCTTTCTTGGTTTGTAAATATCACAATTAGATAAAGGTATATTTCTATTTCAAACCAAGTATGTAAAAGAAAGGTTAAAAATTTTTAGGATGGAGGATTGCAATCCTAGTACCCGCATGATTACAGGATGCAAGTTAAGTAAAGATGATGAGTCTCCTAAGGCTAATAAAATTTTGTATAGATACACGATTGGAAGTTTACTATATGTCACAACTATAAGGCCAGACATAATGCAAGCAGTTAGATTGGTGGTAAGATTTCAAGTTGCACCAAAGGAAACACATGTACATGCAGTAAAAATAATCTTCAAGTATTTGAAAGAAACTATGGATTTTGGACTATGGTATCCTAGATGCAATAATTTCACTCTCACTACATATACAAATGCATATTGGTAGGTAGTGTGGATGGTAGGAAAAGCACAAGTGGAGAAGCATTTTTTCTTAGAGACTATTTGGTATCTTGGATAAGTAAGAAATAAGCATCAGTGCCCTTATCTACTGTAGATATGGAGTACATTGTAGCAGCTACTTGTTGCACACAAGTTTTATGGATGAAACAAACCTTAAGTAATTTCAAAGTAGAGCATGATCATCCTATCTCCATACTTTGTGATAATACAAGTACCATAAATATTTCAAAGAATTTGGTTATGCATTCAAGTAACAAGTATATTTTGATCAAGTATCACTTTTTGAGAGACCAAGTGACTAATTAGCAAGTCAAGAAGTTGGAATACATTGCTACAAAGGAATAGATTGCTAAAATCTTTACCAAGCCAGTTCCAAAAGATACCTTTAAGTATCTTAGAATTAAGTTGGGAGTAGTTTCTCTCCCATCTCATAATTGAATGTCTCAGTTAGATAAGGTAGTAAGGGGGTGTTGTTAAGTTTCTTATCCTTTAGTCCCAAGGAGCCTTTGTTTGATGTCAAAGGGAGAGAATTTCAGTAAGGGGGAGCAACTTTTTAGGAGGAGCAACTTGTGATCCAATTGCAATAAAGAACAGTTTCTTTGCATGGTTGCCATCAATGACAAAGGGGGAGATTTTTAGAATTATTGAGTTGTCATTGATGTCAAAGGTTGATTTGGTTGATAGAAAATGGTGCATGATTGGGCAAATTATTCAAGGATAATTTAACTATAAGTGTATGCTTTAATATTTAAATTAAATATTTAAATATGAAATTGGTGTATGCTTTAATATTTATTTTAATATTCAAATATAATATAAAAGTTTGAATATTTAAATCAAATATTTAAATATTTATATGGAGTGGAAGTTTGAAAGTATGGGTCAACTAATTAAGCACCAAAATTAAGGAGGTAAAATTATGCATATAAATGCAAGGATAATGTTTATTTCAGAAAAGGTGTGAGTGATGATCTAAACGTCTTTGTTGAGGGAGTAGCATCATTATGGAAGACATAGGGTAGAAGTGAATATATTCAAGTTGTGTTAGATACAATGTATAGAGTAACAGAGGAAGCTCTGTGAATGAAGCTCAAGGCAATGAATGGAAATTATTTTAAAGTGACGAAGTAGAATAGTTGAATGCCTAGCAAAGTAGAGAACTTGTAATGATGTGACAAGTAGCTACATATATGATTTGACACGATGTAAGGGAAGAAATAGTGAGGTTGCATTGTTGTTTTGGTCATGATGAAGAGAGTGTCATCAAAATACAAGAGCATGGAGCGTCAAACATTATCTAAAGGAGCTAACTAATACTAAATATCAAATCAAAAGCAACCAAAACATGATGTGGAGCAATAAGAATGAGCATAATGGCTCTCTAATCATTCAAATAGTGATCATCCAATAGATTATGTGATTGGAGGACATACAATTTACTTAAAGAAGAATTTGGCTGCAAGGATTGGTTTGAAAACTTTTATGTAGATCATGTACATGTAATAGAAGTTGAGAAAGGACATATCTTACTACATGAAACTTCATCAACATTAGGGAGGCACTTTTACGTAGAAGCAACAAATTGAAGAGACATTGTTGATATAGTATCAAAAAATACAAAGTGTACAGAGGACTTGAAGTAATCGAGGCAGTCAAGATAGCCTTGGAAAATGTGTGTAGTGCGGTAGCAACAGTAAGGATAGAAGAGTTCAATCGATAGTGAAGAGGAATATTATGCTAGGATAATATTTTCATTCAGAGCTCATGCAAAACATAGGTGGTGTGACTAATATTGGAGAGGTATAATCAAGGTTTTTAAAATATGGTGGACTTCACCAACAATCAACATGCTCATCGAAGCATCATATTAGGATGGGATAAAATTTAATTTTCCTCAAGACATCATCAATCATTATTGAAGATAATAGAGGACTACAGTGTAGGATACACCAGTGAAAAGAAGCAAAAAGATAAGTATGAAAGTAAATTAAGTATTTATTAAAAGTAAATTTATTTATATTGTTTTGGAGAGATAAGTTAATTTTATTATTTAAGGTAAATATTTGGTTCTATAAAGTGAGGAGTTATAAATAAATGTGGGGGGCAACAAATGATTATACTTACCCCTAAGAACAAGTAGTCAATTAAGAAGCAATAACATGAAGTGGGATGAATAAAGCAAGGTACAATATGGATAAAATAAGCAAATTTTTTTATCAGATATTGAGCAGACCTGAGCAATTTTTTGGATAAGATTTGTGAGTATATTTTGATGGTATTATTGATAGATTTTGAGTAGACCTGAGAACAATTTTTGAAAAAAATTATGATCATAAGGATATTGGTGTCTCTTGTGGGTTGGTGCCAATGAACTTGTATAAGATGATTGGTTTCTACTATGGATTGGCGTTCACAAACTTGTATAGGGGATTGATGTCTCTTGTGGGTTTGTGCCCATGAACTTGTACTAGGGGATTGGTGTCTCCTATGGGTTGGTTCCCATGAATTTTGTTGAAGAAAATATAAGCAATATTTTGCCATGGTTTTCTCCCAAGAGGGTTTTTCCACGTAAAATGTTTGTCTGTTATGTGTGTGGTGATTTGTGCATTGTTTCATTATTGCATTGATATTATTTCAAGTTATTTCTTTGGAAAGAAAATATAAAAGTTTTATCTTATACCTGTTAATCCCCCTCTCAATATATAATGTGTTTCTTCAAGAAAAAAAAAACAACTTTTTATAATTTACTAGTAGTGCCATGGTGTCTAATATGATCCAGATATGTGACCTTGTTGGGCATAGTTTTATACCCATATTTGGCACACCCTAAAAAAATATTATACAATTGAGAGGTTTAAATAAAATGCAACTTTTACGTAACAAAAATAATGATTAAGGTTGATCTAGGTAATATCTTCTAGCCCTATACTGCCATTTCATATATCTCACATCCATTTATGGTAGAGCCTGATGCATTGGGCATTAGCATAGAGGTTGTATTCATGCAAAAGGTAGAGTCAATTACCTTCAAATGTAGGAAGTTCAACAATGAAGAAAATTTGTTGTGCATTTATGACATAGAAATGTACTTTGTACTTTGTCTCCTAATGTGCTATAAGGGTGTCACAATTAAATATTGTAAGCTTAATCATTGATGATGTCTTATGAGTGGATTTCAAATTGTTGCATGAATGATAAAATAAAATGATATGTACTCAAATGGATTGGAAAAATAAAGTATCTCATGAGCTTGGTTATATTCATGGTTAACATAGACAATACTATAAACAAGAAGTCAAAATTTTCAATTGTGTCGTAGTCCTTTTTGTTATATTCCATATCACAAAAAATAGCTGAATAATATTTGGAAGTTTACTAGATGGATTTGATTATGAATATTAGAGTATTAAAATTAGAACTTTGTTGAGAAGGAAGGATTGATGGGAAATTGTGGATATTTATTATGAAGAACCAAATATTGGGATTTTCTACCCCATATTAACAGACAAGCCAAAGGAGAAGCTAAGAAGAAAAACTCATGAAACTAAGATAATCTAATCTATTAAAGTAATCCATGTGCAAGGAAACACCTAGAGCAATAGCACTAGGGAACCTTCCATATCTTGGTTCTTGATTGAGTATGAGCCATGTGAGGTGCAACACCTAGAGCAATAGCACTAGGGCACTTTATTATCACATATTAACAGACAAGCCAAAGGAGAAGCTAAGAAGAAAAACTCATGGCACTATATCACATACAATTGATAAGATCCTTTTTACAAGAATAACATATGCTAGAACAACAAAAGATGCAAGGAAGTCCTTGCAGAAGGGATATCAAGGTAGTGACTAGGTGAAAATTATTAAATTACAAATGCTTAAAATCTTCTCACAAAAAAAAGAGCTTTTCTAGAATAAAACAATCCATATAACTTAAAGTTACAGCAACAAACATTATTAATAAATATTGCTCTTTTATATATAATATTGTTGTTAAAATTTCAGCCAATATGCAATAAAAAATACACCCAATACACCATAAAATATTATAGCCAACCTAGTAAAAGTGCAGCTAATATGCCATAAAATAATTACAACCAAAATGTTGTGAAAGTGTAGCCAATATATTGTATCAATAGGCTCTAATCATTCCTTTTTTGTTCAGCAACAACATCCCAAATACATCATGGAAAAAATGAAATAAAAATAAAAAATAAATGAAAGAAATAGATAAAACAAAATTGATATCTAATAGATATTAGTTGAATTGTGGAGCTATAAAATATTAAAAATAGTTGTAGAAGGCACATGGTCAGCATCATATACCAACATCACAACTAATACTAAGCAATTCATCAAAAAATAGTTTACCTTTGGAACATTTTTTAAATCTAGTCTCTTTTTGTTTGAGTGGTTTTAATCTAATATGTTGAAGTCATCCATGTGCAAGGCAACACCCAGAGCAATAGCACTAGGGAACCTTCCATATCTTGGTTCTTGATTGAGTATGAGCCATGTGAGGTGCAACACCTAGAGCAATAGCACTAGGGTACTTTATTATCACATATTAATAGATAAGCCAAAGAAGAAGCTAAGAAGAAAAACTCATGGCACTATATCACATACAATTGATAAGATCATTTTTCCAAGAATAGCATATGCTAGAACAACAAAAGATGCAATGAAGTCCCTATAGTGGAGATATCAAGGTAGCGACTAGGTAAAAATTGATAAATTATAAATTCTTAAAATCTTCTCACAAAAAAAAGAAGATATTTTCTAGAGTAAAACAATCCATATAACTTAAATTTAAAGAAAAAAACAATATTAAGAAATATTGCTCTTTTATATATAAGATTGTTAAAATTTTAGCCAATATGCAATAAAAAATGCACCCAATACACCATAAAATATTACAGCCAACCTACTATAAAAGTGCAGCTAATATGCCATAAAATAATTGCAGCCAAACTGTTGTGAAAGTGTAGCCAATATATTGTATCAATAGGCTGTAATCATTCCTTTTTTATTCAACAAAACCATCCCAAATACATTATGGGAAAAATGAAATAAAAAGGAAAAATAAATGAAAGAAACAGTTAAAACAAAATTGATATCTAACAAAAAGCAGTTGAATTGTGGAGCTGGAAAATATTAAAAATAGTTGTAGAAGGCACATGGTCAACATCATATGCTGACATCACAACCAATACTAAGAAATTCACCAAAAATAGTTTACCTTTGGAACATTTTTTAAATCTAGTCTCTTTTTAAGAAATGAAGTTGTCATTGATTTCAAAGAATAAGCTACAGTTGATGTCAAAATGTCAAAAGGAATAATGTGAGAGGTTGCTTGAAAATATGTCATAATATTATTTTTATATTATGTGAGACAAAGATAAAGGATTTTTATTAAAACCATGGTGGCAAAATCTATTGAATTCATCCATGTGTAAGGTAACACCCAGAGAAATAGCACTAGGAAACCTTCCATATCTTGGTTCTTGATTGAGTATGAACCATGTGAGGTGCAACACCTAGAACAATAGCACTAGGGCACTTTATTATCACATATTAACATATAAGCCAAAGGAGAATCTAAGAAGAAAAATCATGGTACTATATCACATACAATTGATAAGATCATTTTTCCAAGAACAACATATGCTAGAACAATAAAAGATGCAAGGAAATCCCTGCAGAAGGATATCAAGGTAGTGACTAGGTGAAATTTATTTTATTGCAAATGCTTAAAATATTCTCACCAAAAAAAGAGAGCTTTTCTAGAATAAAATAGTCCATATAACTTAAAGTTACAACAACAAACAATATTAAGAGGTATTGCTCTTTTATATATAAAACTATCATTAAAATTTCAGCCAATATGCAATCAAAAATGTACCGAATACATAAAATATAATAGCTAAATTTCTATAAAAGTACATCTAATGTGCCATAAAATAATTGCATCCAAACTATTGTGAAAGTGTAGCCAATATATTGTATCAATAGGCTCTAATCATTCCTTTTTTGTTCAACAACAACATCCGATGGGACGCCGGGAACCAACTTCTTCACACCCACAATGCAAAACCGAACATTTTCATTAATAATTGGAAAATATTTACATGCATCCAAAGAAACAGCCCGCAGGCTTTACAAAGGCCGAGTTCGGCTCTGTTCTTCCTCTGTACACCTCCTCTGTTCTCCGGTCCGCCGTCCCCATTAAAACAAAATAATGGGTTTTTATAGAGGTCCCGACCCTCTCAAACTTCAACTTCCCGCCTAAACGGGTTCAACCACCCGATTAATTACAATTTTGAAAATGGGTTCACCAACCCGAAATTAATTCCCGCACGGTCTCTGTCACTGCAGAATCCATCAGAAATCCCTACGTGGCCCATATTTCTTGTCTTCTGTGCTTCTGGTCATTTCTCGCTTTCATTTCAGCTTCTGCCACGTGTCGAATCTGTACGGTCCTCGAAAACACCGTTCTCGCCATCTTTTTCTCTTCCTCCCACGCCATTTTCTCTCTCCGTCGTGATATCGCGACATGTCACGATATCACGACGTTTCTGGCTCCTTGTGCTTGCTTCTCATTTTGGTCGCGATATTGCGACATGTCGCGATATCGCGACCATTTTGCCTCCTGCCCCTCCGCTGAGAAACTCGTCACGATTTCACGACGTCGCAATATCGCGACATTTTTGTCTCTCTGCACTTGCTTCGCATTTTGGTCGCGATATCGCGACCATTTTTCCTCCGCACCCGCTTGTCCAATTTACGTCACGATATCGCGACGTCGCGATATCGTGACCATTTTCTCATTCTCTCCTCTGCTCTGCAACCTGTCACGATTTCGTGACATGTTGCAAAATCGTGGGTCTCGATTTCACGACATGTCACGAAATCGTGCCCCCTTCTGCGCCTTCGTCCCTCTCCGACAAACTGTCACGATTTCGTGACATGTCATGAAATCACGGGTCACGATTTCGTGACACGTCGCGAAATCGCGGCCCCTTCTGCTGCACTTCCTCCTTGCCAATTTCTGTCGCGATTTCGCAACATGTCACAAAATCACGATGGTTTTCTGACTTGGCCATTTTTTCTTCCTTCTTGCTTCCTGCTTCTTCTTCTCCCGACTCTTCAGCACAATTTTTCCCGAACTTTGCTTCTTCTGCTGTTGGTGCTGCCGGATGCTCCTGCATCAGACACCCTGGGTAAGTGAAGAAGTGATCTTCACTTTTGCTGGGTCCGGTTGCTGCCTCCCGCAACACTTTCGGACTCATCTCTGTCTCTGCAAACTGCTTCGACCTCGGCTCCGGGCCCACACTTCTGTCTTCAACCGGACAGATTTCTCCACTGCTGCAAACTTCTGCTGCAGCCGGCTTTAACTCTTCCTCTTGCACAGAATAATCTGTGCTTTCTTCCGGGCAGGTCCCGGTACTGCTGCTCTCTTCCTCTACAGCCTCCTTCATATTTTCTTCCTTTTTTCTCTGTCTCTCTTCCCGCATTTTTTGACGTTCTTCTTTCTCCCGTAATTTCATTACGGACCATTCCTTTTGCAAGGCTTTTAATTGCCATTGCAATGCTTTGACTTCCTCTTCCGACACCATAGCTTCCTCCTTGCTGTCCCGTCTTCTTCGGGAATACATTTTTTTTTTTTTTGCTTGCTTTTCTCACAAACGTTAACTGATCCCGGTGTAGCTGCCTCACGTTCGACGATCTGCTAACACGCTCGGGGATCTCAACTCTCTCTCAAACCCTTCCACACGTCCTGGTACAACTGCCTCTCTCCTTCGACGGTCTGTTGTACGCTCAGGAACTCCAGCTCTGATACCACTGACGGGGAACCGGGAACCCACTCTTCAAAAAACTTGCCTTTTCATTAAAAAAAAAAAAAAAAATTACAAGCTTGAATGGAACAGCCCGCAGGCTTACAAAGGCCGAGTTCGGCTCTGGTACTACCTCGGTACCACTCCTCTGTTCTCCGGTCCGTCGTCCCCATTAAAACAAAATAATGGGTTTTTATAGAGGTCCCGACCCTCTCAAACTTCAACTTCCCGCCTAAACGGGTTCAACCACCCGATTAATTACAATTTTGAAAATGGGTTCACCAACCCGAAATTAATTCCTGCATAGTCTCTGTCACTGCAGAATCCGTCAGAAATCCCTACGTGGCCCATCTTTCTTGTCTTCTGTGCTTCTGGTCATTTCTCGCTTTCATTTCAGCTTCTGCCACGTGTCGAATCTGTACGGTCCTCGAAAACACCGTTCTCGCCATCTTTTTCTCTTCCTCCCATGCCATTTTCTCTCTCCGTCATGATATCGCGACATGTCGCGATATCGTGACGTTTCTGGCTCCTTGTGCTTGCTTCTCATTTTGGTCGCGATATCGCGACATGTCGCGATATCGCGACCATTTTGCCTCCTGCCCCTCCGCTGAGAAACTTGTCGCGATTTTGCGACGTCGCGATTTTGCGACGTCGCGATATCGTGACGTTTCTGGCTCTCTGCACTTGCTTCTCATTTTGGTCATGATATCGCGACATGTCGCGATATCGTGACCATTTTTCCTCCGCACCCGCTTGTCCAATTTGCATCGTGATTTCACGACGTCGCGATGTCGCGACCGTTTTCTCGTTCTCTCCTCTGCTCTGCAACCTGTCGCGATTTCGTGACATGTTGCAAAATCACGGGTCACGATTTCGCAACATGTCACGAAATTGCGCCCCCTTCTGCGCCTTCGTCCCTCTCCGGCAAACTGTCACGATTTCGCGACATGTCACGAAATTGCGGGTCGCGATTTCGCGACACGTCGCGAAATCGTGGCCCCTTCTGCTGCACTTCCTCCTTGCCAATTTTTGTCGCGATTTCGTGACATGTCACGAAATCACGACGGTTTTCTGACTTGGCCATTTTTTCTTCCTTCTTGCTTCCTGCTTCTTCTTCTCCCGACTCTTCAGCATGATTTTTCCCGAACTTTGTTGCTTCTGCTGCTGGTGCTGCCGGATGCTCCTGCATCAACATCCCAAATACATCATGGGAAAAATGAAATAAAAGGGGAAAATAAATGAAAGAAAAAAATAAAACAAAATTGATACCTAACAAAAAGCAGTTGAATTGTGGAGCTAAAAAATATTAAAAATAGTTGTAGAAGACACATAGTCAGCATCATATGTCGACATCACAACCAATACTAGTTTACCTTTGGAACATTTTTTAATATAAGATCCTAGTTGGCATTATATGTCGGCATCACAACCAATACAATTGATAAGATCCTTTTTCCAAGAATAGCATATGCTAGAACAACAAAATATGCAAGGAAGTCCCTACAGAAGGGATATCAAGGTAGTGACTAGGTGAAAATTGTTAAATTACAAATGCTTAAAATCTTCTCACAAAAAAAGAGCTTTTCTAGAACAGAACAGTCCATATAACTTAATGTTACAACATCAAACAATGTTAAGAAATATTGATATTTTATATATAAGACTGTTGTTAAAATTTCAGCCAATATGCAATAAAAAATGCACCCAATACACCATAAAATATTACAGCCAACCTATTGTAAAAGTGCAACTAATATACCATAAAATAATTGCAACCAAACTATTGTGAAAGTGTAGCCAATATATTATATCAATAGGCTCTAATAATTCTTTTTTTTTCAATAGAAACATCCCAAATACATCATTGAAAAATGAAATAAAAAGGAAAAATAAATGAAAGAAACAGATAAACCAAAATTGATACCTAACAAAAAGTAGTTGAATTGTGGAGCTGGAAAATATTAAAAATAGTTGTAGAAGGCACATGGTCAGCATCATATGCCAACATCACAACCAATACTAAGCAATTCATAAAAAAATAGTTTACCTTTGGAACATTTTTTAAATCTAGTTTCTTTTTGTTTGAGTGGTTTAAGATAATCTAATATGTTGAAGTCATCAATGTGTAAGGCAACACCTAGAGCAATAGCAGTAGGGAACTTTCCATATCTTGGTTCTTGATTGAGTATGAGCCATGTGAGGTGCAACACCTAGAGCAATAGAACTAGGGCACTTTATTATCACATATTAACATACAAGCCAAAGGAGAAGCTAAGAAGAAAAACTCATGACACTATATCACATACAATTGATAAGATCATTTTTCCAAGAATAGCATATGCTAGAACAAAAAAAAAATGGAAGGAAGTCCTTGCAGAAGGGATATCAAGATAGTGACTAGGTGAAAATTGTTAAATTACAAACGCTTAAAATATTCTCACAAAAAAAAAAACTTTTCTAGAATAAAAAAATCCATATAACTTAAAGTTACAACAACAAACAATATTAAGAAATATTGCTCTTTTATATATAAGATTGTTGTTAAAATTTTAGCCAATATGCAATAAAAAATACACCCAATACACCATAAAATATTACAACCAACCTATTGTAAAAGTGCAACTAATATGCCATAAAATAATTACAACCAAATTTTTGTGAAAGTGTAGCCAATATATTGTATCAATAGGCTTAAATCATTCCTTTTTTGTTCAGCAACAACATACCAAATACATCATGGAAAAAATAAAATCAGAAAATGCTATAGTTCATGTAAAGATAATATGATAATTTCAATTTCCCAACCTACCCAACACACCAAATTGGAATATAATATTCTTGACAAAGTTCATGGTAAAATTAGCCCTATCACGCTATCTTATCCAAGGATACAAGAAAATCATAGAAATGGCTTCCAAGGGTTGATGAAGTATTTTAATGTAGAGGCTAATGATGAAAGATGAATAACAAGGCCAATAAATGCAGTAAAGGCTATCAATAGACACCATTTAGAACTAGTTTGTAGGTTCAATGCACCAAAGCCTTGTAAACTTTTTCAATTAACTGAAGATGATGAATTTCTAGCCATTTAAACTCTTTTAGGTGATTCTATTTGTTACTCAATTTCAAGAGATGTTAGTCTAGTTTTAAGACACAGAGAGGCCTATAAAACCTAAAACACCAAAAATATTAGCTTCTAATAAAGAGGGATATAATGAGGAACCAAAAAATTAACTTTAAATATATGAGGTAGCACAACTAGCAGTTGGTAGGAAACTCCTTTGTACCAAGGAGATGACCAAAAGCTCTTATCACATCAAGACAAGAAGAGATACGAGTGGCAGGAAGAAGAACTGAATTCCTAAAACATAAATTCTCATCTAAAGGTTTCAAAATGTTTCCACATCATCTCAAACTTCTTAAAAAATAAATTCTTCAACTACAAGAAGGAATTGTATTAAATCCACAAGAAACCCAAATTTGTGCTAAACTAAGAGTTGAAAAAAATACCTTGAAATTTAAGAGCAATAGTAGAAGGATCGATGGTTTGAGAAATTGTTAGGTTGAGAGGAGAGTGATGGTCAATTTCACCACGTATGAACTTTGACTTAATTTTACATGAGCTTCAAACCCGATACTGCCTCCCATATAATTTTTAGCTGCATCTATTCCTTCTAGCCTCCACCTTAGGGAAAATCCATGATTTTTATCATTAAGGTTTGCCAACTGTACTCTAGGTTTTCTACCACTAGATAAGGATGGTTTGTATTACTAAAATAGTTTTTGCTAACACTATTGAGGATGGATTGTAGCAAGTGCTATAAAATATACCTTGAAAGTCAAAAGCAATAGTATAAGGCTCAGTGGTTTGATCACTTGTTAGGTTAAGAGGAGAGTGATGGTCAAGCCCATGATCTATGACTTAATTTTACATGAGCTTCAAACTTGAGATCACCTCCCATGTAATTTTTGACTGTGTATGTTCCTTCTAGACTCCATCGAAGGGCATGCTCTAGGATTTCTACCGATAAAAAATTAGGAGAGGATCCTGGTGTAGGTTTTTCCTGCTATGCTCTAGGGTTTCTAGATTTTTATCATTAAGATTGTCTAGATGCATATACTCTAGGATTTCTACCACGTGGTTGTCCCAGCTAGAGCCATCCATAAAAAGAACTATATTTCCCTCTTACCACTATTTTTTTTACATTTTTTTTATGATGGTGATTTATAACCATCGTCCTTTTTTAATTTTTTTTTAAGATGATGGTTCATAACTACCATTTTTTATTTCTTTTATTTTTTTAATTTTTTAAGATGGTGGTTCATAACCATCATATTTTATTTCTTTTAATTTTTTTATGGTGGTTTATCTCTATGACAATGGTTATAAACCGCCCTCTTATGTCACCCTAAGACGATAGTTTATAACCGTCATCTTAGTCCTAAAAGGAATGTTACCCTAAGATGACAGTTTATAATCGGCCTCTTAGGGTCTATTAGGAAATTTTTTTACTGCCGTAAAAAAATACCTTAATTTAGCCACTGTTAAAGCCCTTTTTTGGTGTAGTGACTCCTTTCATTTCATTTTATACTCATGTTACTTACTTTTTATGCAATCTAGATTAATTTTTTATTTCATTTTTTCATTACTTGTTGTATTTCCATTCTATTCATCCTTAAAATACAAGTCCTCTCTATTCATTATCTCATATAAGAGAGCATCTAGGTCTTTATTGTAACTTTTATCCCCAATAAAGGTTCAAAATCTTGTTGCCTCAACTCTTTCATCCCTCTTTGTAAATTTTGTAAAATTTCAATATCATTCTCTTGAAACTTTGCAAAATCACAGTTAGAAAATATTAGGAATCCATAATTCCATCCCCTCTCCTTGGTTTCATGCAAAATTGACCTAAAAAATCCAATATTTGACCTAAAACTTAGTCACCCTCATCTTAGAGCAAATTAGCCACTACCTATAGTCATTGGCAAATTTGACTCTCTAGAAATACATAGAGCAAAAGTACCATTGCTTGTCTAAAATACCACTAGCTAACTAGGTCTACATCCATTCCAAAAGGAGGTAAAATCATACTCAAATTTGATTTAACAAGGATTATGATCAGCTAAGAATATAGCTTATCATCTCTTTGCATTTATATCGATCCCAAAAATTAAAAACCTTAACTTTTCTTACCACTTTTTATAGATTTTCAAAAATATTAGTCATTCTCAAAATTGCCAATGGTGAATCTGTTTACATAATTCTACCACTTGGCACCTCCCAACTTGTAATTTTATATTTTTTTAATTTGCACCTCTATTTTTTGATAAGTTGGATGTTTAAATTGTATTTCTTTTTTCAAATAAAACAATATTTATCGTAGATCCTTTTATTTCATAATTATATAGTATGCATTCTAGGATAGCTTGTTTGTTGCAAATTTCTCTTGTTGCCCTCAAAAGAAAAATTCTTTTAGCATAGACATCATTAAAATCCAAATGAATACTATGTTAGCCTTTGTATTCTTGTATTTTATGTGTTTATACTAAACATTCATTTTAGATGATCTTTATTTTAGGTTTGAATAAATTTTATCTTATCACGACTCGATAAAGAGTCAAATTAGAAATATAAAACCTTAGGTGTTTGTTTAATAGACCCATTAAACACCATATAAGAATAACATAAATACAACATACACATTTGCCTTGTTTTATGCATGAATTAGATCCTACTCACATTGAAGATTCTCATATCTTCAGGGTTTCCTTTGGAAAAAAGTACTTGAGGAGGGATGTTGGGATTGTATGAAATCCCCCCATGTGCAAGAGAGGTTTTTCCTAGATCTATACAATCCAAAAATAATTGATAAAATCCTAAACCCTCCCTTGGTCATCCAGGAACTTTCTACAATTCAAAAGCATAAAAAATGCAAAAAATATTCTTGAGAAGGCCTTAGCCAAATATATAAACCCTATCACTTCTAAAAATATTGAAGGACCATGAGTTCTATTTAAAGATATGATATTTTAACCCATTATAGAAGAGTGTTAGGATCCTATCTATCCAAAGGAATCATTCATTAAAGTATTCATGAGCAAAATAAAAGCAAAATAGTGGAAGAGTTGTACACAATAACTTTTAAGGTAACATACTTCGAATTACTTAGGACATCTCCTTCTAAATGAAAATTATTATGATAGTTATTGGATGAGATGGATATACTTAGAATAATTGTTACCAATGTAAATCCCACCATTCTAGTGTCTTTAAAGTGCAATACATTCACTCACATAAATAAAATCTTTGTATTGATACATATACCAACCTTGATTTGATTATAAATATTGCTTTGAAAAACATGATCACTACTAATTATTTGATAAAGGATGATTATCTTCAATTTATGACAAAAATATTTTATAATGACATGGTGGTTCATAAGGTTTTGGTTGATGAAGGAAGTGGTACATGTGTTATTTCATTGTCTTTGATAGACAAACTAAATATCCTTAGAGAAAACATATTTTCTACTAGAATTTGTTGCTATGCTTATAATGGTTAACCAAAATATCTTGTGGCTTGCATTTGGTTTTCAATTTTAGTTAGGCTTAAATAAGAGTAAAATTTATAGTATTTTATTTTAGACCAACTATACATGCTACTAAGTAGACCTTAGATAAGGAAAATGAAAGTGATATCTTCCTCTAATTGTGGAGGGGTTACATATGCCTAATATGATACAATTTTAACCATAAAAGGAGACTTATATCCTTGGGGTCCTCATCCTCCAACCCATGAAATTTTTTTATTCCTTTTATGGATAAGATAAAAAATATTCCAAGCAATAATGGACTTCTAGAAGGAAATTATAAAAGCTATACACCATGCTTAGAATGGATGAGGGTTTGGATACCCATAACATAGTTACTTATGAGGATATTACTCTTGTTTGAAAAAGAAAGGAAGGTTCTCTCATCCCATTCAAGATATATTTAAAAAACATTTATAAGTTGCTACATACCAATTTTATCAAACCTATTGACTATTTAGGATGGGTATCTAACATTATTATTGGAAAAAGAAATAAAAAAATGTTATCCTTATTTGCTATGACTTTAGAAACATCAACCTAACATGCCCTAAGGATAACTTTCATTTTCTCTCTATTGATTATATGGTTGACTCTACTAGAGGGTATGAAATGGTATCCTTTATGGATAGCTACTTATTGTACAATCAAATCCATATTGACCTTGATGATTAAATAAAAATAAGTTTTACCATACCTTGGGGCATGTTTAGTTATATTATCATACCATTTGGATTAGAAAATACTAGATATACTTATGAACAAGCCATGATAATTATCTTTTATGACTTCACTTCACCAAAAAAGGGATTTAACCATGGTTCTTAACTACCCTTAAAGGTCTTTAAAAGTAGTTATTTAGCCACAATCTATGAGGGTATCTAAAAAGTTCGTGACATACAATGGTGGCTAAAAGCCACCTCAAAAAGCCACCCTCTTAGGGTCTAATAGGGTGGTTTAAGACTACCATCTTAAGGCTACAAGGGTGATTAGGAACCACCCTCTTAGGTCTAAGAGTGTGGATAAAAATTGCCCTCTTAATATTAAGACTTCTTAGGTCTAAGAGGACGGTTTATAACTGCCCTCTTAGATTCTAAGAGGGCTGTTATAAACAACCATATTAGGGATAAGAAGGTAGTTTTAAAATACCCTCTTAGGTCGTCCTAAGATAATAATTTAAAATTATCTTCTTAGGTCTAAGAGGGCTATTTAGAACCACCCTCTTAGTGTCTCACCTAAGAAAAATATAAAGGATGCCTTAGCTAAAACAACATATTCAATTATATATTCTAAAGGTATCTTGCATAGGACAAAGAACTCCATACCATGTCCCAAGCATGTTGTTAGTGAAAATATTATATTTTGAGCAATGAGAGAATCATACATATTGATTATAGACCCTTGCAATTCCTATAGATAGAAAGTAAAATCTAAAATTAATGTCATCAAAAGAGGCCAATATACCTACAATAGTTCCACCTAAGCATCAAATATAAGAAGGTAGTACAAATTTGGTTGTTGATGGATTGAATTAATATTTTCTTGGAGCGTTCATTACAATTTTTTACTCTTGTATCTATTTGAGTTCCACTTATTAGTTATTATACAAGAGCATCAATATCTTCACAAATGCATGTCAAACACTACTCATAATGAAATAAACAATTAACTACCATCTGCCCAAAATTGACACTTGAATACGATTATACTTGTTGAGGGTATTCATGTATCCATGTATTTTCAATAGGAATTTTGTAAGAGAATTTTAATGGCTTGCAAACCCTCTTATTGATCTTAAAAAATATCAAATCCATTAGATAGAGACTACAGAAGTTACATTTAACTCATGAAAAAATAATAATATCAAACTCAGTTTTAACAGTCATAAATTATTTTTCCCTCTTCTTTGTGGTTCAATATGATCCTATAAGTACAAGCATAAGGGAATTTATTATGCAAAATAAATATTTCTTCTTCATAAAACAATACATACACATTTTAACATGCACACATGGACATAGACATAGATGAAACACCTTTAGGGTCATATGTACCAATCTTTGGAGCAAAAACTAGTAGGTCTAAAGAGATCTATGATAACATTGTTGTGAAAAAATTTCAATGAAAGTAAGGCGAAACCAATAGATCATGCAAAAGCAAATATGTTAAATGTAAAACTTAGACCTTTACCAGAAAGGTTTATTGTAGATCCAAAAGGAGTCATCTTAGAAGAAACTAAAAAATAAGAATTAGAATAATATGACATAAGAGTCATAGAGTTAGTTGATCTATCATTACCAAGATCAAGAATAAGATCAACTACTAAAAATAAGCCTTCAGGAATAGAAATGTGTCTTATACCATTATCATGGAGATGGTCTAACAATGTGTTAGAATATATAGACCTAAATAAGAAAGAATATGGCAAAGAAAATATTATTCCATTTCTACCAAGATAAGAAATAGATGATGAAAAGAAACTCAAAGATATTCCTACAATTTAAAAATAGTTAAATCACTTAAGCTAGTACATGAACTTTTTAGCAAGGAACTTTGATGGCTTTGAAAGATTATGCAAAATTGAATTCATGAAAATTGAAAAAGGCATATGTAAATATGTGAATTAAATAAATATTAAACAGACATTAATAATTTTTATAAAGAGTATGTGGCATAGTTAAAAACTTTAAAAATAGATATATTGGATAACAATCATGACGTATAAACTATTTAAGGTATATACTAGCTTATTTTAAAACCTCACGATCAAGTACTTTTGTGTATGAGGATACCCTAGAATATCTATGGAGGAGTAAAGTTTTATTACACTTATTGTATGAGAAAAATATCTATTCATGAAGTAAGAAAAATAAATGATCTTTATTTTCATTAAGTTTCACAAATGATGAGAAGAATGGGAATAGAAGATATGGAGAATATATAATAAGAACATATTTTTATCAAGAAAATATTATCACAAATTAAAGATAATTGTTAATATGATAAAAAATAAGAAACTCCCAAAATTTTTAATTGATAAATAATAAATTATTTAGATTTCATATTCAAGTGATCTCAAGGCCTAAAATTATAGGTTTATGTTAGTTGATAGAACATAATTTCAATAAAAATTAAAGGTGTTTCTTATAAAGTGAAGAAGTTATTATTGCACAAAATAATTCTCAAGAAATAGAATAAAAATGTATTTATATATCCAAGAAGACACCAACCTTCAAGAGGAGGAAATAAAAACCATATTTAACAATAGTCTAATGCAAGATCCAATGGTTAAAAACTATAAAAATAGAAATATTAAATAGTTAAATACTATACAAATAGACATATTGGATAACAATAATGATGTATAAACTAATTAATGTATATACTAGCTTATTTTAAAACCTCATGATCAAGTATTTTTGTGTATGAGAATACCCTAGAATATCTATGAAGAAGTCAAGTTGTGTTACACTTGTTGTATGAGCAAAAGATCTATTCATGAAGTAAGAAAAATAAATGACCTTTATTTTCAAGAAGTTAAAAATTTTGTAGAAGTAATTTCAGTACTTGTAGTGTTTGTCAAGAATAGATTTTTATCATTTTGCCAACCCAGAAATACCCCTTAACATTTAAGAAGCATAATGTAAAATTCTTCACAAATTTTTCTTTGAAGTTGTACAAAGTTCTATTTGTGAGTACATTATTCCTATGAGATATGTAATAGGTAAAGTACTGAGCTTCAAGTAGATATAGAAAATATTCAATAAAAAGATGGCCTCATTAGGTTGCTATACACATTCGTACTTGATTATGTTATTTTTAGTTACTCTGCATTTTATTCAATACATGCAGAAACAAAACACTCCTAGATTCTAAAATGTAATGGTTAGGTTTGATTAAATTTAATATTTGTCACTTGTTTGAATCCTATTGGGTAGGGTAGGTGTGTCCCTCCAAGGGGTCTCAAAATCCAGATCAAGAATTTCGAGCTAGACCTATTCCCTAAAAATTTTCTTGACCTTGATCCCCTATAGTCAAATGCAATCGATGAATCTATCAAGAAAAAAAGTACATGAATGCTATATTGATGAATAATTACAAGATAGTAATTACTAGAATGCTACATACATACACTCAAATGGAATAAACAAAACAAATGGTAATATTTCAAGGTGCAAACTCTATAAATCATAGATCCTCTAAAATGATACTAAGACATGAAAAACTGAAGGGTTTTGGTGTTCCTTGTACTCAAGGACTTCTATCCAGCTTATACTATTTAGGATTCTAATAGAAGCTCAATGATAGAGAACTCAAAACTCATCAAATCCAGAACTAAGTTTTAAATATTGACTTAGCTACATGGGGTAATTTCCCTCACAAGGGCTATGTTAAAAGCTACCTCATATTATGGAATCTTGCCTTATAGTGGTCACCATTTTTCCTTTCTTGTATTTATAATTATACCAATGTTTAAGAGGTACTTTATGGGCTCTTAATAAGTTTTTATTTCAAATTTTCAAGTCATAGATGGTTACAAACCTCATACTAGAGTTTTAATAATAACATCCTCCAACTTATATAAATTGAACGACTCTATGAACAACAATGAGAGTTGGAATACAAGATATGGATAAGAAGAATTGGAATACAAGATATGGAGAAGGTATAATAAGAACATATGTTTATCAAGAGAATATTATCACAAATTAAAGATAATCATTAATATAATAAAAATAAGAAACTCCCAAATTGTTTAATTGATCAATTATTTATATTTCATATTCAAGTGATCTCAAGGACTAAAATTATAGGTTTCTTTTAGTTTATAGAACATAAATTTCAATAAAAACTAAAGGTGTTTCTTATATAGTGAAGAAGTATTGTATCATATCTAGAGATATAACACTAAAAGGATTTTGTATACATGAAAGCAAACCATAAAAAGTAACCAATATAGCCTCTAAAATAATAATAGATATGCAAGTAGAATATTTGGTGTTATATAAATCATCAAAGCAAAAGTAAAATCAATAGTATTTATTGAAAGGACAATAATAATAAAAACCAAATATTTGGTATTATAAGAATATCAACAAACATAAACTAGAGCATATTACCTGCCTTCATCAGGCAAAACCCTTCAATAAGAAAACCATATTTGCAAAACCAAGAACTAACTCACATGAACTACATGGTGAAACCCTTAAACAAATCCACTCACAAAAACCTTGGGAAATAGAATTTGCAAAATTATTAAGTAGAGAATGAAACAAAATTTGTTTTCACTTGCAAGTTATATGATGATATAAAAAAAAAAAAATAGATATTTGTAATTATAGACTATTGTATGAAACCTTAGTAAAACAATCAACACAATCAAACAAATCTTGAAATTTTTATTTTAGAACTAGAATGATAGGAGATATCATCTAAACAAGTAGGTGACAAGACCCAATAGTCAAAAAACCTATGTTAGCACATGTGCCAAGATCATTTAATGCCATTTTAGCTCATGAAAATTTATGAGTAACATGTTTATCACATTTTCATATTATATATTTCATTTAAGAATTGTCAAATCATGATAGATGCCTTTCTAAATATATATTTTCAAAGGTGTCAAGTTTGGGATATCCACGTTCTCTTTATGGGCTTGGAAGATCCATAGAAATTGGCAGTGATCATAACCAAGAACAAAGCAACCAAATATGTTCTCCAAGTACATAAGAACAACTCTAGTTGTCATTTCCTAAAATAACCATCATTTAAAAAAATAGACATAATAGCAAATGCAACAATACATTTACAAACCCACATTATACCATAATAGCAAATGCAATAGTACATAACAAAATTTAAATCAATTTAGCAGTAAATATTAACCATCAATGTAAATAAGAAAACAAAATAACTTGAATCTTTATGAAGCATATTACAACAGTAGTGAAACTCCTTAGTACATCAGGAGTTTTGAAACTTTTTAGAAATACATAGAAAGATGGAGCATATTCTAACTCATAGATATAATTGAATATAGCACATAATTAATTAAATAGTTATAGTAGCATCCCCAAGCCCTAAACCCTATGCATCTCCAAATCCTAAACCCTATAAATCCCAAAACCCTAAACCTTCTGCATCCCCAAGTCCATAAATAACCATTCTTAGTATGTACGATTATTTATTCATTGTTGCTATCACATTGAAAATTGTATTCATCATTCATGGATTCAACAACTTTTTTATATCCTTATTACCAATATTTTATACTAGAAATCAACATGCCCTATAAAGAGAGTTTCAAAAAACAACCAGATAATCTATAGTGGAGAGATATATTAATGAAGCAGAGTTGCATTAACCAAAACCATAAAATCCACAAAAAATAGAACATAGAAAATACCAAAATATTTCTAATATTCCTTGCTTAGGAGAATGGATCTTACAAAGACTAACTGCTTACAATTTTGAAATTCCCCCCTTTTGAACCAGTTTTTCCTTTTCCCACCTAAAACCATCTATTTCAAATTTGAATTTAGGGGGCAACTTGCCGAGGTCATAACTTCGCACTCGTTGCTCCGATTGACTAGTATTGCATGTTTTCGGAAAGGGCACGAGATGAACTAAGCGAGGAAACATTAGCTCTTTGAACTAAGACTTATGTCTAACTAAAAATCCTCAAATTCGGCCTCTAAGGCCTTCAAAATTCACCTGCAAGTTTGACTAGTTTTACAAAATTAAACAATTACAATTTTTTTTGGGTGATGCAAGATCACTCTTACACCACTGGATTCTCTTGCATCAATTAAAATGTGAAGTGTTAAGTTTGGGACATCCATGTTATATTTATCTGTTTGGCAGGTCCATAGACCTTGACAATGATCATAACCAAGAACAAAGCAACCAAATATGTTCTCCAAGTATGTAAGAACAACTTCAATTTCCATTTCTCAAAATAAATATCATTTATAAAATAAACATAATAGCAAATACAACATTACATTTACTAACCCCGATTATACCATAATAGCAAATGCAATAGTACATAGCATAACTAAATAAATTTAGCAGTAAAGTTTAATCAACACTATAAAGAAGAAAATAGAATGACTTGAATCTTTACGATAGAAGATTACAATAGTAGTGAAACTCCTTAGTACACCAGGATTTTTGAAGCTTTTCAAAAATACATAGAAAAATGGAGAATATTCTAACTCATAGATATAATTTGACATAACACATCATTAATTAACTAGTTACAGTAGCATCCCCAAATCCTAAACCCTTTACATCCCCAAACCCTAAACCCTCTGCATCCCTAAATCCTAGAACCTCTACGTCCCCAAGCTCTTAAAATACTATTCTCAGTATGTGCCATTATATTTTCATTGCTACTGTCACATTGAAAATTTTATTCATAATGCATGGCTTCAATAAATTTGCCATATCCTTCTTACTAATATTTTCTACTAGAAACCAACATGCCATATAAAGAGAGTTTCAACAAATAGTCAAATAATCTATAATGGAGAGATAGATTGGCATGCTAAGTTTTAGGTTTGGGATATCCATGTTCTCTTTATGGGCTTGGCAGGTCCATACACCTTGTTAGCAAGCACAACCAAGAACAAAGCAACCAAATACATTCTCCAAGTATGTAAGAACAACTCTAATTTTCATTTCCCAAAATAACCATCATTTTAAAAAAATATTAACCATCACTGTGAAGAATAAAACCCTAAATTTTTAACGCAATTCCCCGTGCATCCCCAAAATCTAAGCAGTGCATAGCACTTAAAATATCAAGCTCTCTATCAAGCCCTATCTCAAGCTCTTTGTAAGAAAAAATTTAATTTCCATTTCCCAAAATAACTATCATTTTTAAAAAAATTCTTAACCATCACTATAAAGAATAAAACCCTAAATTTTGAACATAATTTCCCCTTGTATCCACAAACCTTGAGTAGTGCATACCACTTAAAATATCAAGCTCTCTATCAAGCCCTAGATCAAGCTCTTTGTCTAAGTGAATTTCCTAGCTCGAGCTCTCTTTCCAAACTCCATATCAATGAATGCCCTAGCTCAATATATTTATCCAACCTCTATCTAAGTGAATTCCCTAGCTCGAGCTCTTTGTCCAGCCTCCATCTAAGTGAATACTCTATCTTGATCTCTCTATCTAGTAGGAAAAGCAAAAGAAAATTTTCATTTTTCTTTTCCTGTGGTATTTATATATTTTTTTTTGTTGAGACCCTAAGAGGGTGGTTATAAAATGCCCTATTAGGGTTGCCTAAACCACCATATTAGGGATAAGAGGGTGGTTTAAAATTTTCCTCTTAGGTGACCCTAAGATGACAATTTATAACCACCATCTTATGGTGACCTAAGAGGGCAGTTATAAACTACCCTCTTAGAGTCACCCTAAGACGAAAGTTATAAACCACCCTCTTAGTACTAAGAGGGTGGTTTAAAACCATCATCTTAGGGCGATCCTAAGAGGGCATTTATCCTAAAATGGTGGTTACAAACTTTCCTCAAATTATATATTAGGGTGGTTTTTTACCGTGGTAAAAAATGACCTTATTTTAGCCATCGTTAAAGCCTTTTTTTGGTGTAGTGCTTGATTTGAAAGATAATGGAGTCCTAAGTGGATGATTTCTTATCTAAATATAAGAAATGATTTATCCACCCAAATAATATTCATGTCATATTTGAGAACTTACATCAATATAATATTACACTTAAACCTAACAAACATGTGTCTAATGTTATTAATGGCACAATTTTAGACTTCATGATGTTACATAAGGGCATAGATGTCAACCATAACAATATTAAGTACATTGGTGCTATGGATATTTCTCAAGCTATTAAACATATCAAATATTTCTTAGAGCAGATTGGAGCTATAAAGTAATTTATAACTAAGTTAGATTTCAAAGATTATCCACTAAATCATTTGTTTAAGAAATATGTTGAATTCAAATGGGATATAAATTGTAACAAGGCCTTTCTTGAACTCAAAAAATTTCTTTTATAACCCCTAACTCTTATCCCACACAAATTGGATAAGGTATTTGTTCCATACAAATTGTCTACTTAAGTCTCCTTAGAAGTATTTCTTCCCAACAAGATGATAATAATAATTATGTCATGTATTGCAATAGTCAAATAATGCTAAATGCTAAAACTCAATATGCTCCCATGGAGAAAGACTATCTACCCATCTATTTTTTATGTGGTCATAGAAATATACCCTCTAAGACATATTCTATAAAAACATTATATCCCTAGTGATATATAATATGAAAAATGGATCACTATGATGTAAAAATTCAATCTCTATATTATAACACAAAAAACTATGAAAGATCAAGTGATTTATAGTATTTCACTACTATTCTTGAACATGCACAACAACCCCTAAAGGAGGTATCACATATTTAGGAAATAATGGTCATTTATTGTGCTCCTTATGATTTTATCACATTTCCTTCTTCAATTGCCTCTAATATAATTTAGGATTGTGTTTGTTATGATCTTACTGAGTAAGAAAAGAATATTTTATAGTTTCATGAGGCTACTAAGAGGTATTATGAATCCAAAGCTAAATCCAAGTCTGATATACCCTGTACTACCTTATACTTATCAAGAGTCTACTAAAGACCTTTAGCCTGATATATGGACCCTTTTTATGTTTCAAAGAATTAAGTTAGGGTTGGATATTGTATATTTATCAAGTATCTAATTGGCCTAGCTATTCCTATGGCCTTCCATATAAATGTTTTTGTAATTACTAACAATGTTGTAAAATACGATACTTAATCTTAGGGCTATTAACTACCCAATGTATGAATTTTAAGCACATTAGAGTGTTAGGAGACTTCCAAATTATGGTCCCTTATATTTAGGGTGAGTATAATGTCAGATCCCCCCATTTTATCCCTTACAATCAGGTGGATATAAATCTAATCAATGATTTTGAGTCCTTTTCCATTAGGTATTTACTAAGAGGAAAAATGTTGAAGCCAATTCTCTAGATGCTTTGGATACTAGATTCATACCACACAAGAACATTACTAAAACTAATTTTATCATCACAGTCCATGATGAACCTCTTAATTTTATTACTAAAGGCCTAGTGGATGTGCATAAAATTAAGGTTAATGATATAGATTGTTAAATCCCTAATGACAATCCTTGGTACAATGATATTTTATGCTTCCTCAATAATCAAACCTATCCACATATGGCTAATGCTAAGAAATAGACTCACATTTGTATACAAGTATTTTGGTATATTTTTATTGATGGGGTATTGTACTACCATAATCCTAATGGTGTTCTTCTATGATGCATTACAATGATTGAATTTCCAATCCCTTTTTGATGTCCATAACAATGAATATGGGGGACAAATTGGTGGTAATTCCACAACTCATACATTATTAAGAATGGGATATTGTTGGTCATGATGGAAGCTAATTTCAATAATTATGTCAAAGCATATGATCAGTATTAGTTACATAAATATGAAATTCATGTCCATACCCATGTTCTCCATATAATTTAGTATCATTTTTATTCTTCCACTTGAGGTCTTGACCTCATACGAAATATTTCTCCTATGTAATTGGATGGGAAAATGTTCACTATCATAGCTAGAGAATATTTTATAAATTATATTTTACAAATTAGACAACTCTCATAGTATCCAAATTTTTATTTTATTAGATTTTGTGTCACTTTTAAGTCCCTTCTACTCTCATTTTTGAAAGAATATTATTTCTAGAAATGTAACCTATTTCAAAAAAAAAAGAAATCAAATGATTGACTTCTTATTTAGGGATTGCACCTTTTTTCCACATATTATTGTTCATAAAGGAATGTTCAAGCTGATTCTAGAAATAAAATTTTGATAAATATTTTTAAAATATAGTTAAGGTATCAAAGAAATATTAGCACCTATATGTATATCCTACATTGTGGGTATATCTCACCAGTATTCGTATGTCCATAAGGGCAACCCATTTTTCTTTAGCCTATGGTAATAATGTTGTTTTTTCCACTTGAGATAGAATTACCTTCATTGCATATTTATTTGAAGAATTTATTGTCATAATGAGTATCACTAGAAACATTGGGAATCTTATATTGTTGAACTTAGTACTATTTATGAGAGGTATATACATTCTCTTGAGGATAATAGATCCTATAACATATGTTTTTCCAAGTAGTATAATAAGAAAATCTATCATTGTGATTTAAAAGTTAGGGACCTTTTCCTCAATCTTAATAATGTGCATAAAAAGTGCAAGGGAAATTTTATACAAAAAATGATTAGTCCTTATACTATCAAAAAAAATTCGGTTAGGAGTTGTAGACACCAAAACCTAAGAATTTTTAAGAATCCATTCACCCTACAATATTGCATAATAAAATATGTCTAAGTCTAAAATTAGGTGTAAAAATATTGCACATTATCCTATTTTCCATATTTTGTTAAAATTTGGAAAATCCCCCTAGGATAACTTATCTCCCCATTGGACATGCATCCTAGCCACCACTACCTCTCCCCTTTCCACATATTACACCTCACTCCACTTGCACCTACCCACTTACCACATCTCCCTAGTTATGTGAGACACTTTCTATAACTCACTCTAATTGTCCCCAACTTGGATGCCCTAGCTTGCCACTTGGAAATCCTAGCTTGCCACCTCCTTTTCCCTCTAAAATACCCCAATTTCCTATAAAAGAAGCATCACCCCATAAAACAAAGGAGGATATAAAATTGTAACATCATGTTGCAAGAATTGCTATAAGAGGGCAAGTGCTTCCATGGAGATCAATCACTCGAGGTATTAGATCAAACCCTAGTGTTTTTGCAACTTAGTCTCAAATGCCAATGACCATTTACATAGTCCAAAAATATACATCTATGTTTTCCAAACACGATCCTGTGTTCGCACAATCCTAAATGCTGCCCTACATTTTCTCAAGAGCACTTTCAACCATTGACAGACAAATCGAGTGAGGTAAATTAGTAAGACAAGTTTTAATATTTTATTATCTTTATTGCTTGTGCATCATTTCAATGTTTTGCAAGCATTAATTTTAGGGTTTTGGTAGTTGATTTTATTCATATAAATATGTGGTATTGACCCTCTTATTTGCATTTTTTTTGTATGTGTAGGTTACAATATTATTGAAGGCTATTGTAGCAAGGATGGTCCATGAGGATAGCTAAAGCTCATCGACCAACCTGGTTGTAGTAGAGAAGACTGAAGACACCCTCATTCCATCTGATCACAAAAGAGTGTCTTTCACCTTTTACCCATTGTAATATAAGAGAGCAAGAGAAGCATTGTATATAGACCCTTGCACACCCATGGAAATTTATTATAGAATGAATCCTAATTCTCCACTATTTTAATACAAAGATCGATTCTTTCATTTTGTACTTTCTTGTATTTCCATTGCTTGGTGTTGTCTTCTTTTAGCTTACAAAATGATAATCATGGTGAGACACCTAAAGGATTCTCTATTTGATTTGTCTTGTTGTGTTTGATCTACTAATATTTTTTCTATCTATTTGTTACAAATTTTTTTGGAGCTATGTTACATGGAGATCTAATATTAGACTCGGGAGTTCTAGGACTTTTTTGAGTTGTTTCTGTAGAGCGAAATTTGTATTTTGAAGTAAAAATGAAGTAAATTTTAGGAGCCTACACAAATACGAAGTGATTTTTGAGGAACTAGATAAAGAACAAAAAAAGGATCATATGTAAGTAACATAAAACCCTGATATTAATTTACTTCTAATAAAAATAGAAGAAAAGAGTTTTTTGTTCTTTATGTCTATTGTACTTTTTGTGTAATTTAGATGCATTTATAGGGTTTCTTAAGTCATTTGTAGGCACTTAAAAAAAATAAATTTAAAACTTTATTTTAGGACCTATTTTTGACCCTTAGATTATAAAAAGCATCATAGTTACATCTAGGATAAAAATTTACATCATTAAGTGCATTCTAGGTCATCTTAACATTTTTATTCTTGTTCTTCCCTATTTATAATATACAATTAGAAATGTAGACCTGCATTTGGCTAGTTCTAAATGCAGAACTATGTTTGGAAAAAGTGCACCCATAATTGACCAATCACAAATGCACTCCCACATTTGTTTTTATGTTTCAAATCCATGACCAAAATGATCTAAAATATATTTTGCTACATTTGTTTCAATTTTCTAGGGTTCTACTTTTGAGTGTTTTGATTTTGCATTTGTAGGTATCAAAACATGAATTACATTTTAGATTGCATAAAACCATAGCAAACATCAACTCCACACACACTTGTACATTTCACAATAAATATTGGTAATGTTGGACCTCATCACCAACCCCCAATCGAGACTGATGACATTGGAATTTACCTGCTATCAACTTGCTTCCTAGACACCATAGTAGCCCCAAGTGAGTGGCTTTCTAGACTTCATCACCATAAAGTCCCATACTTTTGGGTGTAGCTGAAGTAGGTAGGTTAGTGAGCTTCTTTATCATAGGGATCCTTAAAATAATTAGTGGATGCAATTGTCATTCTTGTTCATACCCTAAACATGTGGGTTAAGAAAAATCAAATATTTATCGATAGCAAAACATTAGACAACACAACCCCTTCAAGGGTTCTCTATTTCCATAAGGTTACCTTGAGCCAATATCCATAGGAAGCCACTTTGTGCCACTTGGATTACATTCCCCGATAGGAGGGTGTGATTAAGCCACATTAGTAGATTTATACATTTTTTTTAACCCTTAGTCATACAAGAATAGGATTTTCAACATCAAAATACACCAAAACTTGAAAAAAAATTAAAAATTCTAAAAAACTTAAAAAAAAATCAAAAACTCCAAAAAATCAAAAACTTCAAAATTTTCAAAAAAAGGAAGAAAAAAAATAAAACTTGCAAGAACCTATAAAACATTTTTTTGTTCAATTTATTGTGTGTTTTTTTTCCTTTGAATTCACATCACACTTTCACATACATACCCACCATTCATCACCCCATATTACTCTTTAGCTTATGGTAATGATCAAAAGTCGAGCCAGAGCATTAACCAAAGTCTAGAATCAATCATTTGAATACATGGAGTACTCTACTCAACTGTACCAAGCTCCCGCTATGTCTGTAGTGGGGAAAGTCAATGTGGCCTGTAGTATGTATCTAGACTTATTTTATGGGTTATTTAATGGGACTCCCACTTCAAACATGGATGATGCAGAGGGCCACCCACGTCAGCATTCCAGATACTCCTAGGAATGAGCCCCCATGCCATTTGACCATCACATAATATATCTGGATACTTATGCCATAAGGACTTATTTGACTATCGTAGGATTGATCTTTTCACCATTACCTCCTCTCAACATTCCACCTTGCACCATTCCAACATTGCATCAAGAAGCCATATACTCTCACCCACAACAAACTCATTAGTTCATCACCAACCTGCTTTATGAATTAACTACTACAACCATGATCTACATCCATTCATCATCATCATGTTAGTACATATCCATTCCATCGCATCAAAACATCATCCTTTCTAACCCTCTCTATGAAGCACAAGTCAATGCTGCTTCACAAATACTTGCATCCATCCCATCCACATTGTTTTTTTATCCCATCCAATATGTCATTCCTCATTTAGTCATGGTTCCCTTCACCACATATCCTACACCCACATCCGTTCACATGGTTTTCATGCATCTAACCCAATCTTCTACCCTATGTGACCATACCATATGCATTTAAAATTGCTATACAACAAGCTTTTTTACACTTACAATAATTGCTTGTGGATAATGCCAGCCAAAGCATTCATCCTAACACACATAAAAAATCATACGTGGAAGACCCTAACCATACATCAAACTCACATCAAAGCACCTTCTTCACTCAATATGCATCATGGGTGTCACGACCACCCATCATAACCACCCCCACCCATCCACTTCATCACACATATTTTAACCTTTTAGGAAAACATACCATCATAGCCCCATCACCTCATCATAAAAAAATCCATCCACAATATTCATTCCATAATCCATTACACCATAACATCCATCATCACCAAATTCCAACCAAAAATACACATCTCTTTCATCAAAAGCAACTAAATCAGGGAATTTATTCATCATAAAAAGACCCTAAATTTTAATTTTTGCAAAACTAGATTGATAGCTTGATGGTGCAAATGCTTGGATGTTTTACCAAAAACCAACCCTAAGGTAGCTGATCAATCGTCCAATCCATTCTTAGGTACCATCACCACCTTATCTAGCATATGTCACATTACAAAAGTTTGATAAGTTCAAGGGGTATGAGGACCCCCAAGAGCAAGTGAGCAATTTCATCAATGCATGTTTAAGGATACAAGAGAATGACCCTCTCATGCTCCAAATATTTCCTCAAACATTTGGAGGGGATGTCCTATATTGGTACAATTATCTATCACACCAAAGTATTTATATTTTTGAGCAACTAGTGGATCAATTCTTAGAGCATTTCTCTATTTTTTTATATAAAGGGGTAAAAATTTATTAATAAAAATTCTGGATTACAAAGTACAACTAAGCTTCTAACCAGGACTCAAATAAATAGCTAAATAGGCTAAAACCACTAGACTAGAATGACACCCGAAAAAGACAACAATAATAAATGACATTAACTCTGTACATCCTCATGGATCAACTCCCACAAGCATTGAGAGTCCCTAGACGGGATACTCTCCCAATTATCGATACTCCAAGGATCCAGCATCTCAAAAGCCCTTTTGGCCAGGTAATCAACAACCACATTCCATTCCCTTGGAATGTGCACAAAGGATATAAATTCAAACTCTTCACTCATTATGAGAATATGAACGACTACAGAGGCCAACTGCCAATTAACTTCCTCCATCCTTTTACTATTTAAAATATTAACCACAATTTGAGAGTTAGACTCACAGATAATCGGATGCCAGCCAAGAAAAAACCCCCTTCGCAAGGCCTCAAGAATTACAAGAGTTTCCATAAAATTGTTGGAGTGAACACCTTTATAAATGAAAAAGAAAAAACTAACACCACCAGTAGAATCTCTCCCAACACCGCCAATGCCAACATGTCTAGGATTACCCCTGGATGATCCATCAATATTAATTTTTAAAACTCCTCTAGGGGGTGGCCTCCACCTACCATCTCTCCTAACCTTCTTGTTGAGTTGAGGAACCCTACTAGGGCTAGAAGATTTCACACCATCCCTAAAGAGACCAAGGGCTTGATGTACCTTCTCCTCCCTAGAATCCAAAAGAGGGTCCACATCACATTTGATATGGATGGTTTCCTGAACCATGTACAGGATCCTTTGCCAGATCGGTTGAACAACCAAATAACTACCCTAAAATAAGCATTGGTTCTATTTGAGATAAATTTACCAGATGATGCAAGAAGGGCCCAAATTCTAAGCCACCCGAAGAAAGGGGGCCTTGGCCATAGGTCTGCCTAGACTACTCCAAAACTCCACCAAGAACAGCACATGAAAACATGGATGGTTCCAGGCACTCCACCAATGGTGCCAAATGTCTCTGGCAAAGGAGCATTGGAAAAATAAATGAGAAGAGTCATCCTCATTCTTACTGCAAAGGATAAAAAAAGAGGGACCCTAAAATCCCCTCTTCCTCACATTATCCCAAGTGAGGCATTTATTACGAGCTACAAACCAGAGAAAGAAGTTACATTTTGGCCAGACAAATTTGTTCCACACATTTTTCTACCAAGTGAGAGGAAGACTCCCATACTTTTTCTTATCAAGAACCCGATAACCATAGGCTACCGAGTAAGCTACCATAGGATTTCGATAACCATAGGAAGATTCCAAGCTAGAATATATTTACCCCTCAATGAAAAAAAAGGCCTCCCCATAAGAATAAGAGTAAGCCACTCTCTGTCCTTGGCCAGTCCCTCCTAGGGTCATTCTTGTGGATCTTTCCACCTGTACATCTCCATATTTCCAAAATATTGGATTTTTTTAAAGTCCTCCACACGAGACCAACCTACTTCCAAGAAAAAAATTCTTAGGTAATGTAACCTAGGATATTTATTCAAGATAGGAGGGTGGCCATCCCAAGAATCCTCCTAAAAAAAAGCATTTTATCCCTGATTGCAAATCCAGAACAAACCCTGCTTGATTAAATTAGCTCCTCTTTTTAGAGAGTCCTACCTAACTGAACCTTTCCCATTAGAGTATTTCTATCTTAATTTTAGGAAGAAAACAACATTAACCAACTTGTTCAACCCATGCCAATTTGAAGATGAGTTAGTTTATGACTTTGTAAACTGCTAGAGGGCAGTCATTACGAATTTGTAATTTTTGCTCTCCTTGATGGAATTGACAAGAATGCTTACAAGGAGTTGTTCCAAACCAATATCCTTGTTACTATAATTGCAACAATATAGAACATTTGAATAAATTAAAATTTAATAAGGTGAGATAAATCTAAGAAAGAAAGAATGATAAAACAAGGTATAAAGGGGGAATAACCAGGTCCAGTCCAAGATTGATCAGGTTAATCAAGTAGTCTTGAGCCAACTGCCATAGCAAACACAATAAGATCAAGCCCAAGCAAAAAAAACCCCACAACAAAAACAACAATAACCATAAACTTATCAAGTGGTTACACCCCCACAACAACTACAAAATCAAGCTCAACCAAAAAAAATCACTAGCATCGATTCAATCAGAAACTCCGTAATTACACCCCATTACTCAAACCATATTCATACCTATTCCAAAAGTTGTATTATGCACACGCCATTACATTGCCAAAGATAAAACCATAAGATCCAAATAAACCATATGGTAAGATCTATAAGGAGCATCTATACTGCAAATTTCATCGACAAAAATATCATGACATTAACAATTGCTTTGTATTCAAAGACATACTGCAAGATCTACTTGAAAGAGGACATATCCAGATTGATAACCCTTTATCCCAATAAAATTAGAACCTTGGTATTTAGAAATTGAGGGTATGGGACTCTAATTTATAATAATATTAGTTCATTTATTGCAAATAGAGCACATTGGCTAATGCATGGTTGAATGATTCTCTCAAGATTGGATGAGAGGAAAAATGGAAAGGGTAGTTTCTATGATAAGTACTATGCATTAGTAAGTTGAATTACTTGGGTTATTTGTATAGTTGCAATTTGACAATTAAATAAGTAAGTGCATTTAGAAGCATGTCTATCTAGATCCATGAGTGTCCTGATCCCCTACTATCCTCACTTGATCAATGGAAGAGCAAGAAAGCTAAAGTCATGAGATGGACCAAATCACAAGTTTTTTCTCTACCTTACATTTTATTATTTATGCAATAGACTAGATTGTGGGGAGATTTTCCCAATAAAATATATGTAAGTTATTGTGGAACATATGGGGTGTACCATACTTACTTTTGTATTTAAATGAACATTGCAAATACTATATTCAGTATCTCTTTATTTAGTTTCCTACATTTAATTCTTTTAATGTATGTTTTATTGTTGATTTTTTTTTTTGCGCTTGATTATTCTTGCTTGTTTAAAGTTAATTTTTATTATATTTAGTATCTATATTTTTATGCTCTTGTGATGTTAAAAAGAAAGGAAAATTAGTAATTTCTAGGTGAACTTAGATGTTACCTAAGGGCTTGAGACCCCTTTAGGAAGATTGGTAACTAGGTTTGGAAGATTATACCAGAGTTAAGATAGCTTGTTAGTGGATAATATTGATAGTTTAGCTCGTAGTACACATAACATACCCACAAATACTAACTTGTGTGGATATGGATATGTGTGTACACCTTCTAACGATTGGAGGTGGTAATTCTAGCTCATAAAGACTGATGAGAGGGATGGACTTATGTGCATAACATAATATAGGCTTACGTATACGAGACTTGTGTGAAGGGAATATTTTGTGGTATAGTTCTTGAGAAACTTAGGGGATGTCAAAAATTAAGTTGGTCTAAGGTTGGTTGAAGATTTATGAATACTTATCCTTAGTCAATATATATATATATATATATATATATATATATATATATATATATATATATATATATATATATAACCTTTTCTTTTCTTTGTGTGTTTTCTTGTTTCATGATTTTGGGGTGTTACACTCTTGCTAACAAGCTTGACAATAATACAATTCAAAACTTAGATATTATTTTAAGATTTATTTTCAAAATTTCTACTATTCTATAAGCAATTAAATCAAGAAAATAAAGGTAGTACCACTCCTCCAGAAAATGCATAATTCTTTAGCTTAAAAGAAAATTAGTCCAACACTTATTTAGCTCTTTTAATGTTAATGAAGGTACTTAATATATTTTTATATTATTGTAAAAGTGGCCCCAAATGGTATAGACAAATTTAGAATGACAAATAAAAGGATCTAATGTTTCTAGATCCTTCTCATATAAGGTACGCTTGAAAGGTCCACTATATGCTCTTATTTCCAATATAAAAAATATTACTTGTGGACTAGTAATTGAAGGAATAGTAAGGCCTTAGGTAGATCCTTGAGTGACCAAACATTATTTCATGAAAAGTCATTGAAATTTGGAAAAATTGATTGACTTAAGTCTTTATATTAAAATATTTTCATAGATTTCAAACCAACTCATATTTGTGTAAAATAGAAAATAAGTCATATCTTGATCTTAGGATTTCCATGAATAATATAAGTTTATTTCTTTTATTTATCCTTTTTATTTTTATTATAAATATCATAGAATGAATGCAATCTATTGACTTAATCAAGAAACATTAATATTTAACCAAATAATCTATACTTTCTTTAAAATTATTCATCATGTTAGTCTTATTATATCTTCACATATATGTTCATGTGCTAAATTTAACATTAATCAATAATAAGTATCAGTATAGCATAAATAATTTATATGGCATAAGTTACTTAACCTATCTTTATTTGTTTCATCAATGTTCAATAAGGATGCTAAGTAAAAATACTATACAAGATAGAAATAGAGATATTTCATCCATCTTGTTCACTACAATAGAACAATCGTTAAAGAATCTTCGTATGTATGCTATGTTAATTTAATATTTTATAATATGTACATGCTTTTAATATATTTAGAAAGCATAATCCAAAACCATATTTGTAAAATTGTATCTACAAGTACAATGATTTCAAAATACTTCTTACTTCACAAAGTATATCATTGATTGATATATAAATGTAATAAAGTACAATGATTCTTCATGCATCCTATATTTATCAGGGTATGTTAACATACCCTACAAAAATTGGCATAAAATATAAGTCAATGTATTCCTTACAATACACTTTCTGATTCTTAATATTATATAAATAGAAAATATTACATTTCATCAATACAATAGAGTAGCAACATATTTGATTTTATATATCACAACTTTGATAGATTGTGATATTCTTATTTCTATTCTTTATGTAAATTTAGGATAGAATAATGAGCATACTATGATCTAGATGGTAGGATCCTTTAACATCAAATTATTGTCACATTTATTTATATGGATCAAACTATCTATATGGGTATGTGTTTCATTCCTCTCCCAAATATCCTCATGTCAAAAGTGTTTATGTTTACCAACCATAGAATGTCTTCCTATCAAGGCAAAAATAATTAGTTAACTACTACTATCATTTGATTATGTCAAGAAATTCTCTATTCATAGAAAATAATAAATATTGATAAGGGTGATTGTTAAATAATAAATATTGATAAGAGTGATTATTATAGGCAATTTTTTCTATAATTGCATAATTTTTCCCATCATTTGTTGAGTTTTATATAGAAAGGTAAGTTGGGAGTGTTAGTTTACAAAGAAGAAAAAATATATATAGAAAGATAAGACAATAATTGTTGTTGCAAAAGACACAAATTGTTGTTGCAATACACCAAATTTTAGTGATTGATACAATTGCTTGATTACATCCAATTGAATTGAATTATAATAAGTGTCTTACACCTAATATATATACATCCTTCATGCTAATAATAAAATAATTTTCTATATCTAGTTTTCCTAATTTTTTATGTTACCTAACTTTTCTATTTTTCAATTACCTTTTTATCTATAAACAACTATTCTTCTTCATTAGAAAAAGTACTATTTTTATCAACATGCTTTTTATACTTTTCATTAAGTATTATTTTTAACATTCTCTCACTTAATGCTTAATGTAGTAACACCTATTATTTATCTCATCCTTAAAATATTTTCTCTCGATAATGCTTTGAAGATTAGTTGTATTGACTATATCCTTGCTTTGGGAATCAAGTATTGTCTTCTATGTGCCTACTATTCATAGAGCACTATGGAGAATAACCTTTTCCACTACAACTAACCATGATATAGGCATGTGAGACAAGCAAAGTCTCCCCAAGATCGAAGAATGCTCCACAAGATCAATTACACATAAAAGAGGTAAACCCACAACACAAATATTGAGTGGTAAAACCCTACTTCAAATGAAGAAGGGAAACATCCACTATGAAGCTCACTATATTACTAAATGATTCAATAGTACAAGAATGCTTCAATGTTATGCAACAATATGCATCAACATAAACTACAACACAAGTCAATATGAAAAGACATGATAAGATATGATAATATATAGTAGAAAAAACCCTATTTAAAGATAATATTTTCTACTACAACCCTAAATATTATCACAATATAATCTTATCACAATCTATCAAATATTAGAAAGTGCTTTAGTTACTTTCTAATTTTATCACAATCTAATATTTGAGATATGTGATAAGTGGCATCTATCAAATATTAGAAAGTGATTAATTACTTTCTAATATTTGTTAAAAAAGGGAAATAACTTTTTCTCAAGAAATTAAATATTCTTAGCACCATTAATTTATTTATTAATTGGGTGGGAATATTTTACATAATATAGAATTATATTCTAATTCAAATATTATTCTTTAGAATTTATATTTTAGTCTAAGAATAATTTACACAATGTTGCATTACATATTCCAACACTCCCCCTTAATGCAATATTGGGGAAAGGAATTATGAGACAAAGAAACTTTCTCCCCCTAAAGATACAAACGGGGATGAGAATCAAATGATTAATATAGTTACAATGAGGTTCTATGACCAATAATGGTCTACAATAAGGCACAAATAAAAAATGGGCCAAAATGAGACTGCAAGCCCCCAACGAAGTAGCTTCAGATACAAGCAACTTACAAAGCCATCCATAAATCACAAGTGGTTGCAAATGACAAGAAGAAAACATCACAAGGGTGTCTTCAATAAGCCTGTAAAATCCTAAATGGAAGTACCTGCAAGCTACAAGTAGCTCAACATAAGATCAGTTAGATACATCATCATAAATATATTCACCACAACATATATGAATATCCATAGATGATAACAAAACTGATCTAACAAATAGTGAACTATAAGTCATCACAAAAATATGCCAAGTCATACTTATAGTCACGTGCTATATAGTTGATCAAAAAATATCATGTACAAAGTTGCATAAAGCAAACAAAGAGTACCATGATAATGCAAACTCTAAAGTACCATGTACAAAAGTAGCACAAGGCTAAAAAAAAAGTACCATGTACAAGAGTTGCATAAGGTATATGAAAATAATAAAGTGTGCACATCGGTTGCATAAAGCCAACCATAAAATATCATGTACAAAAGTAGCATAAATGCTAACAATAAAGTACCATGATAAACCAATTACATAATGCCAACTACATAAAAAAACATGTACAAAGTTGCACAAGGCAACAAGAAAGTACCATGTAAAAGAGTCGCATAAAGCAATTGCATCATATACCATAATTGCACAATGCCATCTACAAAGTAACATGTACAAAAGTTGCACAAGGAAAATAAGAAAGTACCATGTTCAAAAGAGATGCAAAAAGCAATTATACCACCAAATATCAACTCATATATATACCACAAAACACCTCATAAGGATGAAGTTGTCATGACACAAGTGTAACTACACTTCATTCCCCCTTGAGGATAACTTCACCAAACCAAGTGAGTCCCTCAGCTTACAAAACTTCTCCTTGGGAAGAGGTTTGGTGAACAAATCAGCAGAATTAGAAGATGATGGGAAATACTCCAACTGAATAGTCCCATCCAATACCTTCTCTCTGATAAAATGGGCTTGGATTTCAACATGCTTTGTCCTTTGATGCATTACATGATTTTTAGCCAAGGCAATAGTTGATTGATCATCATGAAAGATAATCATGAACTACTATAACCATATTGCAATAAACAACTATAACCATATTGCAATTGAATAAACCAAGATCAAATTGCAATAGATTAACTTGCAATAAGACTAACCATAACAATCATCTTGCAACAAAATAAACTAACTTGAATTGAACCATAAAACATTTGTTAAATGTTAGATAGTCAATAAGTTAGTAAGTTAGTGTTCATTTTAAGGTTTTACTATAGCCTAATGAATTGCCAATTCATCTCACCCAAGGTCAACCAAGCTATCCAAAAGGGTATGAGTATGAGGACCCAAAAAGGACTTGCTATCGATAGAGCAGATTCTTTTGGATTCAATAGCTATTTAGCAAATATAAACTGTGTTGCAATATTAAGTAAATTTTAATCAAATACTAAAGTTGTGGTTAGGAAGTTGATTCATTTTTAACCTTCTCGATTAATATGAAAATTAGTAAATTGCAAGTTAGTTGGTTAGTAGATTGTTTAGTAGCAAGTTAGTAGTTAGATTATTTGAGATGCAAAATGTAAGAAATATGAACAAGAGATAGTGGAGACACAAAGAAAAACACAAATACACACACTCTCTCTTTCTCTCTTTTACTTTCATAATGAGAGATACAAGTTACATTAATTTACAGTATGCTTCAAGCAAATACTAGAGAGAGATTAGAAAAATTAATAAAAATAGGGGAAGAGAGTGAAAATGTTGATCTGAAATTGCCTTGTATACTCCAAAATATACTTGGATAACCTTGCAAAACAATGAAACTCACAAAAAACCATTGCTAATGTGAGACAAAAAAAATATTGTATTTTAAGGAGAATAATAATAATTTTTAATACAAAAAATTGCTTAAAAAAATGCAATTAAATTAATATAATTTATTTTATTAATAAAAAAAATGGCATGAAAAAGTTTAAATATTTTTATAAAGCAAAACTTTTTCAAAAAAACAAAATTGTTTTTTTTTATAAAGCAAAACTATTTTTTTTTTTTAAACAAAACTATTTTTTTATAAAGCAAAACTGTTTTTTTTTTTTTTAAAACAAAACAATTTTTTTTTTTTTATAAAGAAAAACTATTTTTTTTTTTTATATAGCAAAACAATTTATATATATATATATATATAGCCGACTTTTTTTTTTTTGAAATAAATAAAAAAAATGACTATATATGGAAATAGGGGGTTTTGGGTCTTCTGGACGCAACTATGGGGGCCGTTTGGCTCCAAAAACCTTTCCAGCAAAAACTTAATACAAAAAAAAAAATTATAGATTTAAAATGAAAATATTGTTTGCAAAAGATCTAACAACTAGATCTAAAAACATAATAAATCTATAAACCCTAATGACAAATTTGCAAAATAAGTTTACATAAAATACCCAAATATCAAATGCATACAAAAAATATATATATATATACCTTAATGGGTTTTTCACCTCAAAGGATTGAAGACACTTGATGGATATCCCAACCGCTTTGATACCAAATGTGAGACAAGCAAAGTCTCCCCAAGATCGAAAAATGCTCCACAAGATCAATCACACATAAAAGAGCTAAACCCACAACACAAATATTGAGTGGTAAAACCCTACTTCAAATGAAGAAGGGAAACATCCACTATGAAGCTCAATATTACAAGAATGCTTCAATGTTATGCAACAATATGCATCAACATAAACTACAACACAAGTCAATATGACAAGATATGATAAGATATGATAATATGTAGTAGAAAACACCCATATTTAAAGAGAATCTTTTCTACTACAACCCTAAATTTTATCACAATCTAATCTTATCACAATCTATCAAATATTAGAAAGTGCTTTAGTTACTTTCTAATTTTATCACAATCTAATCTTTGAGATATGTGATAAGTGACATCTATCAAATATTAGAAAGTGATTAGTTACTTTCTAATATTTGCTAGAAAAGAGAAATAATTTTTTTCTAAGAAATTAAATATTCCTAGGACCCTTAATTTATTTATTAATTGGGTGAGAATATTTTACATAAGATAGAATTATATTCTAATTCAAATATTATTCTTTAGACTTTATATTTTAGTCTAAGAATAATTTACACAATGTTGCATTACATATTCCAACAAGGTAACTAGTTGTCAAATTTTTGTTCTAGATTTATTGGGACCTTTATCAGAATCTGTCCATGATGACTAATTTTTTTTATCTAATCCAAAATCTAAATTCATTAAGTCCTAAGGTTTTTCAAATGCAATGATTTATTGTGATGCCCAAACCTCTGCCCCAATATTGTAATTGAATTAACCACTACATTTGAAGAAACATGGCAAGATGTCTAAACATTGTTTGATTTTTAGAACTCTTCAATATTTTTTTATGGCTTCTATTTCAAAAAATATGCTTGTGAGAATTTTTTTCATCTCCTCACAAATAATTTTTATACTGCAACTATCCTTGGTGATTGACAAAATCTAAGTTAGGATAGGTTGAAACTCCTACCATTGATCTTAAGAAGCTCTAGATTCAAAATCTACATCAAGAGATACTACTTAATGTGCATTATTCATCATACCATTTTCTCCAAAAAATGAACTATCCTTGTAAGATCAATATAATTTGCACATGAACTTGTCCTAGGAGATGCATCCTTAGAAAATACACTAGATGGACTTGTTATAGAAGCCACAAGAGAATCTCCTTCACAAACCTCTAAAGAACTTATACAAAATTCACAAATTTTATATTTATTGCTTTTTCTCTCTCTTTAAACACCTTTTGTCTTTACTTGTTAAGGCATATTATTTCAAGTTATTCTCCTCATGTTTTTCAATTGCTTCCTCTTCTTCAACAATTATTTTTTACAATGAAAATATTTTAGAATATTACATTATTTGGTACATCCTAATGTACCCCCATGGTACCTATGGTACAATGTATGCATTAGAATATTGTTTGAATCTATAGTTTAGGATTAAGATTTATATCTTTTTTATTGTGTGTGTCTATCTGTAGGATGTGCACAATTGACATGTAGCAATGTGTGTAAATGTGTAGAGTGAAAAAGGGTGCAAGTGGCATATAGTAGAGTGTGCCAGTGTGCATGTAGGAGTATACATGTTTCATAGAGTAAAGTGTGCAAGTAAATAGAAATTTAAGGGTCATGTATACAAGTGGAAATATGTGAAGCCAAAGGACATATGATATTTGTCTTATATATGAAATAGGAAAGGTTGCATCTCCTGAATATGTGAGGAGTGTAGTTGTCAAGTATTAAAGAGTATATTTCTAAGGTTATGTAACAGAGGAAAATATCCATGTATTATATCAAATAATCATGAGAAAAATAAAATTATAATAGGATATTAATAGAATATTGAAGTTTGTATGCAATATTTTGAGCAATTATATTGTAAGTTTGTACTTGCATATTTTCATTGATATTGACCATTTTATTCATATTATTGTTATTTTCATGAATGTTATGTTCATTTATTTTTGCCATTTAATATATTGTTTGCTATTATATTTGATTCTAATTGAGATCCTAAATATTTGGACCTAAGATAATATAGCTAAAAGTCTAATAGGTGTATAAGAGCTACTTCAAGTTGTCTCTAAATCTAGCATCAAATTTATTTTTGGTGTGAATATTTTAAAGGAATATAGAGTGATAAGTTCTTGGTTTGAAGCTAGTGTCGAAGAAAGTATTTGGTGTGAATTAAATATTGAATTTAGAAGAGCCACATGAAGGAAATGTGAGTCATATCGATTCATGACTACAAATCCAAAGTGTGTATATTGATAGAAGAAAATATTGGAAAAGGATAAAGTCCTATATTGAGTCAAGGTATTAATAATCCAAAACCTACTGGCTAGAGAACATCAAGAGCAAACATCAAAGAAAAAGAACCACCAAAAATCAAAGTACAATTCCAATAGAAGGACAAGATAAGAAAGGGAGACATTGGAAGCTTCCCATATTTGAAGATATCCAAGACAAATAAATAGAGGGATATATTGAATCTGCCCAATATATTTGAAGTCTTGCAAAGAAAAGCTAAATTCATTAATAATGTCATTCTATAGCAAAACTAAAAGTTGAGAAGTGGCTTCAAAATAACAACCAGACAAAGACAAAGTTGAAGAGACCTAGTAAATATAGAGGCTAAATACTTCAAGCAAGGATGTGTGATTTATAGAATCCTAAGGGACACTAGAACAACATGGTAAACATAGAGGACTGAAGCTAAAGTCAATAAATTACACATAGTAGAAGATAATTGAAAGAATGAGTGCTAGGTGATGATGTCCTGTAGACTACATTTGAAATTTTGAGCATCTGATGTAAATATCTAGAATATTGAAGTAAAATTAGAAAGTGAACCATTGAGCATAGAAGAATAGAAGCATTGAAGCAAAAAGGTTTGAAATATCTCATAATTTGTATAATTCTTGCTAAGTCTACACTTAAGGAATTATCTAATGCATGTAAGGAAGGGAAAAAATCAAAGGAGAAATATAATAGCTCTCCATTATTGCATGCAAGTGCCATGTGTAGTAAAGTCAAAGCAACCATACCAAGACTAAAGATACAATACAATATTTACTTAATATTTTAATTTCATGTATGCAAAAATTTGAATTTATTTAATTTAAAGTTAAATATTTGAAATTAAGAATTAATTTTAGAGAAAAGGAATTTGGCATCAAATGCATCTATTGGTTAATTTAAAATTTAAAAAAACTATTTATTGGTTAGTTAGGGAGTCAAAATGAATTCAACTCCAAACAATTTTGAAGGACCGAAAATATAAAAAAATAAAAAATTTACAATTACAAATTGATTTCAAAAACTTGTTTTTTGAATATGTTTGAAAAAATGATTGATTATTTAAACTTTGGAGAGATAAGGATTTCTACATAAAATTAAATTTGAAATTTAAATTTTTAAAATATTATTTACTTGCAAATTAAAATAGATAATTTAAGAGAAAAAATGGTCTTATACTTTAGAGGATTTGAAAATTTGATTATTGAATTTGCATAAAGAATTAAAATTACAAATTTGAATATTAAAGAATCTGATTATTAGAGAGTTTAATTTGCAAATATATTTTTTGAAAATTAATTTAAGAGTTTGGAGAAATAAGGTTTTATACTCCAAAGGAATTAAAGAATTTATTTTTGCATGTTTTAAGAAATGGATAGATTCCAAAGAAGAATCAATGTACCAAGAAAATATTTTGAATTCAGAAGGACAAATCATAGAATAATTTTTCAAAATATTTATCAAATAAGTGAAATAAGATCTCTTGAATCTCATCAAAACATGCAAAGAGAAAAATATGCTTGGTATATAGATTTAGGTGTTAGTCACCATATATCTGGAAATTTGCATTGGTTTGAATATTTAGAAATAAAAAAATATATTCAACTAAAAAATTTTAGAAGATAAGATTTATCATGTTCAAGAAGTTGAAAAAATTATACCCAACATACCATTTTTAGATTTTGTGCTAGAGGATATTTTCCATTTTATAATATTATAAAATAATCTTATCTTAGTTTCTCAATTAGTTGAGAGAGCAAGAATAGTGGAATTCAAATATGTAAATGGAAACAAGAAATGTGTCATAGAAAAACGAAGCAAAATAAAGGATAAAGGTTCCATCAATAATGGAATATTTGCTTTAGACACAATGATATTTTCAAAAGAAATACTAAATCATATTTTGCCTCAAGAAAGGATTAATGATAAATTGTTTGATTTCTATAAAAGAGAAGAAACAAAAATATGGATTGGGCATAATCCAATATTGTCTAGCATGAAAAATAGATAGAGATAGTGGATAAACATAAGATTGATTACTAAAGTATTCAATAACCAAATAATGTAATACACAAGAGTGTCAAAGAATATTACATTATTTGGTACATGCTACTGTATCCCCATGGTACCTATGGTGCAATGTAAATATTAGAAAATAATTTGAGTGTATAGTTTAGGAGTATGATTTATATTTCCCTTATTGTATTTCTCTATGTTTAGCAAGTGCACAAGTGTCATGTAACAATGTGTAGAGTGAGAAAGTGTGTAACTGTCATATAGTAAAGTGTGCAATTGTGTATGTAGGAGTGTGCAAGTGTCATATAGTAAAGTTTTCAAGTAAATAGAAAGTCAAGAGTCATGTATATAATGGCAAGATGTGAATCCAAAGGATATATGATAATTGCATTATGTATGGAATAAGAAATGTTGAATATTTTGGATATGTGAGGAGTGCAATATTCAACTATTTCTAAGGTTATAAAATGAATATAAATATCCACTTTTTGTATTGAACAATCATGAGAAAAAGAAAATTGTAATAGAAGACTCATAAGAGAATATTAAAGCTTGTATGCAATATTTTGAGTAATTATATTGTAATTTTGTACTTTCATATTTTCATTGATATTGGCCATTTAATATATTTAATACTCTTATATTCGAGTCTACTCAAGATCTTGAATATTGGTACCTGAGATAATATGGCTAAAAAGTCAATAGAGGACCCTATGCATATTTGTCAACAAACCAAAAAAAATTTAGTGGATAATTTACTAACTCTCATGTTTCATTCCTTTCTAAGGAATTAATATCCTCATTCATGGATTTATGCTAGAATTCATGATTCTTTGCATCTTCAAAATATCTTGGTTCTACTTTAATATGAGATAATAAAGCAAAATTCATAATTGAACCATTCGTTCCTTCATAGATTTCTTCCAAACATTTTACCTTCCTTGGAGGGGGACTTAAAGAAGGAATAGATTAAGGAGATGTTGTACATGATGAAGGAGTGGTATTAGAACTTGATCTTCTAATTAAGCTAGTAGAGTAAGGTAAAGCATCTTATTTTATATCCATAATTACTAGTTTTTCTTGTTACATGCTTGCATTCCATTGTCATACTTTATTTTCAATAAAAATTACATCATAACTAACTATCAATTTTTCTATCACTGTATTATACATCTTATATTCCTTTGTGTCCTCATTGTAACCAATAGAAATGATTTTTTTTAATTTATCATCAAGTTTTTGTCTTTTATCTTTGGCCATATGAGTATAAGCAATGCAACCAAACACCTTAAAATGAGCCACACTAGACTTTATTCCACTCAATACCTAATAAAGAGTCATATTTTTTACACTCTTTGTTGGACATCTATTAATCAAGTTAAAAAATATGGCTATTGGTTCAACCCAAAATTTATTTAGAATATTGTTGGCCTTGATCATACTTCTTTCCATTTCTATGATTGTATAGTTCTTACATTCAACTATCCCATTTTGATGAGGAGTATAGCTTCTTTCCAATTACCTTTGAATACCATACTTCTTGCAAAAATCTTCAAATTCGTTAGATGTAAATTCTCCTCCTCTATTTGTATGTAGAGTCTTAAAGAGATAATCTCTTTGCTTTTCTATATTACCTTTAAATTGTAGAAAGATAGAAAAAACTTCTAGCTTTTCTTTGATGAAATATACCTAAGTTCTATTGTAGTCATGAAAAAAAATAATAAAACACCTAATTTTGTTGAGTGACAAGGTCTGTATTGGACCATGGATAATAACATGCACAATTTTAAAATTTATCTTTATTTTCCATGCCTTTCCTATTGGAAAAGAATCATGATCTTGTTTACCAAAAATACAACCATCACAATATTTATCACATCATTAAATAAATGGTGGTCATTTCACTATTTGCTTATGATATAGTAGTTTTACCCCTAAAAATTTAAATTTCCATACCTTATGCCATAACCAAGATTCATTATTTAATATAGCTTTCAAATCCTCTACGTATGCTAGTCATAGAGTTTTTATGTTTTGATTTATAACATATTAACTTTTGCTACATTTTTTGTCATAGATAACACATTTATTGTTTTAAAAATAGCAAAACATCCCTTTTCAATAAGATATGGTATACTCAACAAATTATGAGCTAATCCAATATAATATTTCATGAATAACCCTCATCTTACCTTATTTTGTATTAATTGGAATGACACCTTTGCCTACGACTTGAACTTCCTTGTCATATCCAAGCCCTACTTGATATTGACATATTCATCGATCTTTATAAAGATAGTTTTGTTCCCTATCATCTAACTATTGCAACCACTATCCAAAATCCATACATCTTCTGAAACTTCTTTTATAATATCACAAGGAAAAATAAACTACATTGTTCTTCTTTCCCTTAAAAAAATTAGCACAGTACTTATACGTTTTCTAAAAATCAAGTTCATAACGACCATTTTTTTGCAATAATAACATTAAAATTGTGATTTTTTAGGGGTTTGATTACCTCATTCATAGTGGATAATCCGCCTTCCTCTATCACTACCACTATTGCTTGTTCCTAGTCCACTACTACTTCCTTTGCTTGCATGTTCTCTTTAAGTTTTTTTTGTTCCCTTATAAGATGATTCTACAACTAATTTTACTTTTTTCTTGAAATACTAAGCATTGTTTGAAAAGAATGTTCAACAAATTTTTTAGTGGATCTATTGATCCTCTCCTCGCGAGTGTGAATAAATCTCATAACCTCATCAATTGATAATAGATTTAGATCCTTATATTATTCAATAACAACCATAATGGGATCAAATATGAAAGGAGGCTTCTCGAAAAACTTCTACAATTTTTATATTTGATATATTCTATTCATAAGATCTAATTTGATTTACTAAGCTTATCACTCAAGTACAAAAATATTGCTTAGATTTATAGTCTTTCATGAAAGCATTTTCAAAACCTCTTCTAATCATATGAAGTTGGATGATTTTTACCTTTTTAGTTCCTTTATATGCATTCTATAGTAGATCTCATGCTTGTTTTGATTTTATTGTTATAATAATTCTTGGAAAAATTGAGACATGTATTTCTTGTTGAATCAATAAAGGGGCTTTTGAGTCCATTTTGTTGTTCTTTAATTGATCTGATTGTGCTTGATATCAAGTGGCAAGAGGTTATGTATCTATAGGTTTTGTGTAATATTTCTCAATCAAATCACATAAATCTTGAGAAATAAATAGTGTCTTCATATTAGTGCTTCAAAAATCATAGTTTTTCCCCTTATGTAGAGGAATCTAAGGCTAAGTAATATTTAAAGGACTACTACTAGTAGTGGTATTAAACTATTATTGTTGCTATTATTAGTGTGATAAAATCCAAATTGCTTTTGTTACTACTATATTGTACAGTCTTCACAATTTTGGCTCTAAAGTTTAATAGAGCATGACCTACCATAAAATATATGTGCCCAGGTTTAGATCGAACAAGATACACTCTAATCCTTGCCTTTGCTATTTTTATAACTATCCTCTCTAATTCTGGTCTTATTTGAACTATTATTGGTCCTTTTTCTACAGTATATTTTTTTGCTATTGTTACTATTTCTTTTACTCCTGAAACAATCCATTCCCTTTCCTCCAACCACCATCTCAAATGTAGCTCTTTTTGCTCAATCTATTGTAGTATTTTCTACCCTTTCATCATAGACAAACCTAACTCTAGTACCAAATGTTGGTTTATATAAAATAAAAAAGTATGTACAACAAAAAAGAGAAGACATAAATTGTTGTTGCAAAAGACACTAATTGCTACTATACAATATACAATATTTTATTTGATTACATTTAAACTAATATGTAAATATTATTCATGTTAAAAATTCTCAATATATATATTATTCCCTTGATTTTGTTTTTGGTAATATTAAAAAATGGGGGTTTTTAAAGGAATCCCCCAACCTGATATAACAACTCCACCAAGAAGAAAAGATCAAGAACAAACAAACCGACAAGCTGTACAAGGAGACTTCAAACAATCGACACCAAAGAGGTAACCAACCAAGGGTATAACCAAATAAGAGAACATAATTTACATCAAACACACAACCAATAAGCAACTCCAAGATGAGGAAGCCCACATTGAACCTAAAAAGACCCATAGGACAAGAGGGCCCAGGGTCAAAAACACCCAACCAAATTGGGAAATAGTGCCATCACTACCTAGCACGAGCGAATAGGATGAAAATAAATTTGAAAAGCCCAGCCAAGCTAGGGAACAATTCCACCTAAGGAGCACCAGAAAATAGGATAAAATTTTAAATTTAAAAAGCCCTCTTAGTAGCTACTGAAAAACCACCAAAACCTAGGATCAAGAAATGAAAACCATGCATCTCCACCAGGAACCAACTAGTTTTTGTAAAATCAAAAGCTACGAATATAGGAAACCCTACCACACCAGAAATCACAGCTACAATCACAAGAGATGAGTGCCAAAAACTAATGAAAACTTGAATCCATCTTCAAATATGACTCCACACCATTGTGGACCAAAGTATCACCTTCAAAAACCACCCAGTTGCTGGAAAACGAGAAACTAAGAAAATATCTATCACACCAGGAAGCACAGATGAAACATCTTGTCCATCAAGGAACTAGAGATAACTATCCTGAAAAAATGTAGGAAGTCACAAAATGAAACACCTCTCGAGAAAACAGGTAAAACCCAACATTAAAAAACATCCAGGTCCCCTTAAATCTAGCTTCATCTCTGCATAAGCAACGATAAACAAAGACTCCAACATGAGCCAAAAACTACCCAAACAACTGTTCACTCAAATATAGAAAGAATAAACAATATCAAGTGGAAGGAAGGAAATAAATCGGGATCCCTACAGCCCATTTTCATCTTTAGCATTAAATCCCAAGCACATGTGATATCTATAATAAAATAAACCTTAAAAACAAATCTCCCACACAATAAAATGAAGCTATGGAACCTTCACCTCGATGGACCTAGAGACTATGAAATAGGGTTTTAAGGAAGGCCCAGAACCTAAAAAACATGGGACTAAACCCCAAAAGCAACCGAAGGTCTAAAAACCCCAACTCCTATGCATTTAAGTCCCACATCCACATAAAAAAAATAAAAATCCAACCAGGAAAGAGGTCGAATAGCAATAAAATGGCCAGCCAAATTCCCCAAAAGAAACAACTGCAAGCCACCCATTACTTGTCAAAGAAAAAAGGGCTTGATGACTACCACCATCCAATAGCCAGTTCACCACCAAAACTAGAACAGAGGACTCACCAAACCCTAACCCAGGGTAAGCACTTACAGGAGTAAAACCACCCATAAAGTATAGGGTAAAAGCACCACCAGCTATCACACCAGGCACCACCTGAGAAAGGGGGCTGAAAATAAGAGAATCCCATTCTTACGAACCAGGAAAACACCAGGTTCAAAATCTAGGAGTAAAAACAACTCCTATGCATCACACTCGACAACAGGATGCAATGTTCCTCCACTCCTCCCAAGAAGAGAAACCTTCACTACCGTAGGGATACCAGAAGCAAGCTCGGGGTCCAACAACAACTCTAGCACTTCCATCGCGCTCTCGCCTGTGTACCACATCCTGCTCCATTTTTTACAATAACAATATTTCCAAATTTATTTTTAATTATTAACTTGTGATTTTTATTATGATTCCCTTAATTTTATATTATTATCTCTCTTTTCTTTTTTTCTATTATCTTTATATCTATAGATAACTTTTCCCCTTCATTAAAAAAAAACACTATTTTTAATAGTATGTATAAACAACTTTTCTTTTTCTTAACTCTTTTTCTTTTTCTTTTTCTTTTTTAATTATTATCATTTTTTAATTAACCATCAGTTTAAAAGCAAAAACATAAAATATGCTCCATTGTACATTATTAATTATTAGCACGGTATAAAAGATAATGATATCTTCCTTCTTTCCTTTAGTTGGATGACATTTAATAGATGCCTAGGCGATGTCGATGAATGAACTTTGTTGGACATTTGGTCGAATCAAAAGAAAGATATTACGAGATGAGAAAATTAGGAAAATTTTACATTTTTAAGATTTTATATATTATAGAAAACAAGTTTCAAGTGTTTTTTCTATTAATTTTATCTTTTAGTGGAGATAATGGTGCAATACATTTCACTTTGATCTTTTAGGTCATGATTGAGGTTTAAAATTTTTAAATAATGAAAATATTTATGAAAACATGTAGTATAATATTAAAAAATAATTGTATCTTGAATAATAATACATATGATTCAAAATAATACAATATCATCTCATATCTTAAATGATATTTTATATGAGACATATACATTATTATTTTTAAGTTAAATAAAAATATATTAAATAAAACGAAGTTCTAACATATCTTTGGCCAAGAAAATGGTCTTTCAGAAGATCTCTAACCTCTTGAAGTTTCATGTCATCAAATTTATTGTTGAAGCTGATAATATTTTTTAGAAGGCAAAAAGTTTGGGAGTATTTTTTGTGCAATCAACATATTTCTTAATCAATATCAAGGTGAATAATAATTTTAAAATAGATCATGTGTGAGAAATACATTAAAAAATATTAAAAACCGGATATTGAGAGGATGAGGGCATGATGTTGAGAGGACATGGAGCTTGAGGGTGAGGAAGGACGTCGGTCTTTTCCAGCAGAGGATCGCGAGGGAATAATGGTGCAGGCGATCTTTTCCTTGATTGGGAGAGTGATGTGAGTTTGCTTCAGCTTGAGCATGAAGGGAAGTCTAAGGAGATGGAAAATATGCTTTGAAGGCTATCACATGACCGTTCCTCTGAAGACCTTATGCGGATGGAGAAATATAACACGATGGTTATGGGGTTTGAAAACCCTCTTTTTCAGACAGTTCCTTCGATAAGAAGAATGCAGATGCAGTTGAGGGTTATGCTTCGAAGAAGAAGATTTCATCGGTCATTAAGGACAATGGAGAGTTGAATAACAATTTTTCATCATTGCAATGGGGAAACTCCATCTCCATAATGAATGAGGATTTGCAGGAAGTTCAAATTGTGATTTCCATAACTGGCGTAACTCCTAGAGCTGGGAACACTTCGTTAGGGAAGATGAATAAGGCACGAAGTCTAGATACAAAGTCACTTGTGGAAGAGCATGATCAATTACCTTCATCGGCCAAGCCGAGTTTGATTAAGAAATCCCCAACAAAACCCTCTATTAATAATGAATCAATTGAGGTTTTGCATGCAGCTGTTTAGTCTAAAACCTTTGTGGCCACCTTAAAAAAGGACATGAGAGATGATTTATTGATTAAGGGTATGGATTCCATAGTTTATAACTTGGGTGGGGATAATATTTCATTATATGGAGCCCTAGACAAAGACCTGGATTTAAAAATGGATCACATGGATTCACTTTTGGCTGATGCGGAGGATGAGTTCATATTTTATGCTATGGATTTTGAAGAATATAGGAACACAAGAATAGAATTGGAAGCTAAAGGGATTGAAGTTAGACTTCCAGAATTGGATCCGGTTGAACTGGGAGTCCAAGGGGTTACATGTCAAGTCATTTTGGGGCTTGGGTGGGAGATATGTGTTGATTTTGTTTGACCAAATAGATGTCGTGTTACAATTTAGGACTTGAAATTTGTGTAAACTTGGCATCCTAATTTTGATCCTAAGGATGGTTCTCAGGCTCATTACCCCTTGTGGATCGAATTTGTTGCCATGAAGTTGGAACTCAGGTGCATGTTACGCTCTATGGCACAACACTTTGGGAAATTTTTGCTAGATCTGGTAGGGAATAAATCTCTAATATTTAGTTCATGAGTGTCTGTGGAGATGTATTTGAGCACGAAACTCTCTTAGCATCTTACGATTATCACACCCAAAAGTTCAGTGCAGCAAGAGGTAAGGTATCTAAATGTCCCTAATGCTTGTTTTAGTTGTCAATATTTAGATCATATGGTAAGGGATTGACCTTTTATAAAAGTTTAGAAAGCTAAGGAGATTGTACAAGACATTAAGAAAGAAGAGGAAGAGAAAGTTTTAGAGCAAGAGGATAAAGAGGAAATGGAGGTTGATGAAGGATCTCAAGCATGAGATAAACCCGCCAATTCTTCCATTATGTAGCAGGAATGAAAAGTGGTTCAGTAGAGAAGGGATGTTTGTGGCTCTCCTTCTAAGCCTAGTAAAACTTGAAAAGGTTCAGTTTCATGGGATGGTGTAAATCCCACTCAAAAAAGTAGCCCGTCATCGTCTGAGATTGAAGATGAAGGTAAGAAGGTGATTGTTGTTGATCAGGGAGGTTTTCCTCAGGTTTCTCCTTTGCAAGGAAGGAAAGGAGGTAATGGTATTGATGGAAATAAGTTTTAGGTTCTTGGTTTCTTAAGTTCTTTATGAAGTTCAACATTACATATTGTAATGTGAGAGGGATGACTCTCCCCAATCGTAAAAGGATGGTTAGTAGTTTTTTGAAATCTATTTTTTCTGATGTTGTATGTCTTCAAGAAATTAAAGTTATTGGTTTTGAGTTGCATAGTTGCTTGAATAGTTCTTGGAAGGTCACTTGGTGGATCTCATCTCACCATCAGGGGTTTGGAGAAGTTGTTCTTGCAGTTAGACAGTGGTTTGCTTCACTTCTACTTAACAGGGGTGAAGATCCAAAAGGTCGTATTTTTTGGGCTACAGGCAGGTGATTGGAGTGTGTTTAGTTTATGGGCCTAATCTTACTTGTGATAGGGTTCGCTTATGGGATTGGATGTAATGTAATATTCCAAAGGTGTTCCAGTTCCTTGGTTGGGATTTCAACATGGTGGAATGGGATGGAGATAAAGAAGGTGGTTTGGGTTGTTGTGTTGATGGAGTTGAAAAATCTTCTTGGACCAAAATAAAAGTGGCTCTACAATTTTTTGATGTTAATTTCAAACATAAACATTATAACTCTGGCGGGTGGTTTACTTTGTATAACAGGAGGGCTGGCATGGATAGGGTGTTTGCGAGGATTGACAAGTTCTACGTTGATCCTCTTTTTACTTGTTAAGGTAGAGGGAAGATTCTGTGGATGTGGATCTTGGAGTCATGGTTTCTGATCATGTGCCCATCCATACTTGTGTGCATATTAGGGCCATGCTTGTAGAGAAAAGGAATTTGCTGTATAAACTAAATTTCTCACACTTGGATTCCACTGACTATAGGGAGTTGTTCAGGTGTTTTTTGGAATTTGGAGCTGAGACCTTCTAGGTAGGGATGGATTTATTGGTGGGATGCTATTGTTTAAAGGGTGGTTAAATTTTTATGAGGATGGGGAAGATTGTTGGCTAAAGGGTGATGAAGGAAAATGAAGTCTCTTTGACAAAATTTGGAAGCTGATAGAAAGAAGCTTGATATTGACCCCTTCAACTCTTCTATTCAAGATATGGTTGCTCTCAAGGAAGGAGAAATCAAAAAATTAGAAGATTACATTGGCAAGGGGAATCAGATTAGGAGTAGACTTCACTGGCTGAAAGAAGGGGATGAGCCTACATAATTTTTCTTTAACTACATTCGTAGTAAAAATGATACGTAAAATATTCCAACTCTGCAAAAGGAGGTTTCCACTTATACTAAGGATGAGATTGACATATGAAATTTGTGTGAAAAACATTTTAAACATATTTTTTCTGTCTATGAGAACTCTTTGCCAATTTAGTAGGCTAAAGATCTGTTCAAATAATGTATGCCCAAAAATATCATCAGTTTTAAAAATTATAGGATGGTAGCTGATTTTTCTAAGGTAGAGCTCTTTTATGCTTTATCAAGGATGAATAATGGTAAGTCTCCCGGGCCTGATGGTCTCCCAGCTGAATTTTATAAGTATATGTGGGACTGTATTAGAGATGATTATGTAAGAATGGTTCAGGAAGTGTTTGATGGAGCTGGTTTTTCTCCTTGTATGAATCAATGGGTGATAAAGTTAATTCCTAAAGGGATTAATAAAGACAAAATTTATGGTTGGAGCCTGATTACCCTTTTAAATATCTCTTAAAAAATGGTGGCTAAAGATTTAAGCCTTCGGTCATGAGACAATACTTCTAGAATTATTCGAGAGGAACAGACTGGGTTTGTTAAAGGTAAATTCATTCTAGATACGATGCTTTTAGTTTGGGAATCTATAGAATGGGCAAAGGATTTGGATCAATAGGATTTGTTCTTAAAAATTAATTTTGATAAAGCTTATGATAGAGTCGATTGGATATTTATTTTTAATATATTGCAATGCCTTGGATTTAATAGGACAACATTTCATAAAATACAAATGCTTTTCTCTCCAGCCTTGGCTAGAGTGGTGGTTAATGACAAACTGTCAGATGACATTCAATTGTTTAGATCTATCATACAGGTCTGCCCATTGGCTCATCTTCTTTTTGTTCTTTTCAGTGATGCTTTGGGTTATATGCTGGAACAAAGGAGGTTGGCCGATTAACTTAGAGGAATTTCTATTCATAATGGTCATCTTATGAATAGCCACTTTGTAGATGATTCATTTTTTACTATCCAGTTATACAAGGACTCAATTTTTGGCCTACAAGATTGTCTCTGTCAATTTTATCTTGCTTTTGGTACTATGGTTAGTTAGACTAAATCTGACTACTAGTTGGTAGTAGCTGAGTCCTTGCCTAAAGGAATTCATATAGGTTGGCGGAAATTTGGGTATGGAGAGATTATTAGATATTTGGGCATCCCATTTGGCATAAGGGTTTCCCTTAAAGCTATGTGGAATTGGTGTATGAGCAGATTTGAGAAGAAAATTCAAATTTGGAAAAGTAAAATGATCTCCTTTGTAGGGAAACAAACTATGGTAAGTTATATCCTTCAAACGTGCCACAAGTACTATTCCTTCTTTTGGATTCCAAACCCTACTCAATATAGAAGACTCAAGACCTGTATCAAGAATTTTTTATGGGTAAATATGGATGGTTCCAGGAAGGGTTCCCTAATTTCATGGAAGTATTGTATTGTTCCTATGAAGGAGAGCGGTCTTGGGTTGCTCAACATCTAGGTTCAAGGTAAGGTTCTTGCTTCTAAGTGGATAATTAGTTTTTTGGAGGGTGATATTGGCTGGCAGAGGTTTTTGCATCACCAAATTAAGAATTGTGTGAATATTGAAGGAATCAAGGGAAATTTTAGTTTTGAAGATATTGTTGGTCACCCTAGGAAATTTAAAATTAGAAGTTGCATCCTGATTAAAAGAATATGGTAGGCTTGGAAAGATGTAGTCGAATTGGTTAAATGAGACTTTCTGGATGATAGACGGGGTTGGATTTTTTGCTCCAAAGCAATTTGCCTTTGGAAAAAATGGTACTTATGCAACTGATATACCTACCTTATAGTGCAAGAGACTTGGTAAGAAGGAAATTTTCAAGTGGGTGGATATTTGGGATGGAAACACTAGAAATTGAACTCTGTGGCAACAACTGGTTGTTAAATTTAAACTGAAGCCCTCTGATAGGTATGCAGTGCAACAAATACAAAGTCTTCTACCTACGAAGCAACTTTACAAGCTTTCCAATGGTCGTGTAGGTCCTATCTGGAAGGATTGGAGGTGGAAATATGGAAAACCAATTTGGTGTTTTAAAGCCTCTAAAATTTATCAGTTAATGGTTCTTGGAATCCCATTTGGTGACATTCTAAACATCAGATGGGGTTTTATTTTTTCTTGCCAAAAATGGAAGAAGCGTCTCACTGGCATTTGAAAGTTCCAGGTTTCCATGCATTTGAAGTTGTTTTCCTGATTAGTTTAGTTATTATGCAAGGTCTTTAAAGTAAGGCTCGTTTAGCCAAATAGATGTTTGTGTCAGATTCTTATTCCAGTTGTGGAAAAAGTGAAACTATTAAGCATGTTTTTTGGGAATGTCTGAGAACAAGAAAGGTATGAAGAAAAGCATTCTAGTTGTATGAAAATGTTATTTAGGGACAACTAAGGTGGAAGGCAGTGTTTTTTGGAGACTCAATTGACTATGCGAGCCACAGAAGGATATTTTGGCACATTATCAGACTCTCTATCTTGTTTAGTCTTTGGAAATATAGACGTAGTCTAATTTTTAATAATGAGAAGGTGTCGGTTGTTGTTATTGTTAGCAAAGTTGTTGAGCTTGTTTCTAGTTAGCTTAAGGTGTTTAGGTATGAGATTATTAAGGACTGTATTAAAATTTATAAAAGTGTTATATCAAATTGTTTGTTGTTCATTTTTAAACTATTGTAATGTTTCTATGATGATGTATTCTTTGATTATTATTATTATGTTTTTTTTTTAAGTGAAAAACCCCTTGCGGGGCCGCCTTGGTCTAAGAGACCACGAACAGGGGGTTCTACACCATCAAAGTCACTCGAGGCTTGCACCTAGCCCTGCTCGCACCAACATTATCAATTGGATTTTGGGTACCCAATTCAACTTTTTGGTAGGGTGGAGATTCGAACCTGGGACCTCCCTTGGAGGATTGTCGTCTCCTCTCCAAATCACCTACAACACCTGGGTATTGATTATTATTTAATATGAAGTATTTTTTCAATAAAAAATTAAATACATTAAAAACATTTAACAAATATTCTACTATACTTGAATGAAGTAACAATAAATGGATTGATAAGATATTAACATGTTAAAAATTAAAACACTTAGTAATTTGATAAAAAATAAATTATAACTATTTTTCATAACAATATAATAACCTAAGAAATAATAAATGCATGTTGTTATTTCTATATTATTTTTTGAATAAATACTACTTATATTACTAAAAATATTACAAAAGGACATCCAAAAATCATATTTATCCAGAGTAGAACAATATTTAATGCTTTACATTGATCTTGAGGAGCTATAGATCACTCAATAGGATCTATAGATGAATATGAAATGAGCAACACATTACAAGATAACATACCATATGACAATACCTATAGATCGTCAAATTCCATCACCTACTAGCACATGGTCATGGACATACTCAAGATTGGTGACTCAAGTTTCTCAATGGTTAGTGGGGATGTTATCACCCTCTACGAGGTCACCCAATAGTGGATCTTAATCATATATGAGTTGTATATGCTAGGAATCAATATTTGAGGAGATATAGATCACTCAATACGATCTATAGATGAATATGAATTGAGCAACACATTACAAGATAACATACCATATGACAGTACCTATAGATCATAAACTTCCATCATCTACTAGCACATGGTCATGGACATACTCAAGATTGGTAACTCAAGTTTCTCAATGGTTAGTGGGGATGTGATCACCCTCTATGAGGTCAATCAATAGTGGATCTTAGTCACATATGAGTTGCAGATGCTAGGAATCAATATTTTATTATGTACACTTTTTTCTATGATATTACAATCAAAATTCTTGATATATATATATATGTATATATATATATCATATTTTATTTATTTGTCCAATTTAATGAATATTTTTTTGTGAATGATTGCTTTGATGTAGATACAATTATCACATGATTTAATATGGTATAACAGATCTTATTGACTTGCATATTAAGCAATCTTCTTAACATGGTATTTTATTTTGTCTTTGGCTATTAGTTCATTCTAATATGCTTTGCCTAGATACCGTGTATCTGTAGGACTTTAATGCATGCTTTGTTAATTTTATTTACCCGTAAGTTGTGACCTCTGATCCTGATTAATGGATAAACACTTAGATATATTTGAATATTTTCTTAGACAAAATTATGTCTATAATAATTTATTATTATGTTTGTATAGCTTGCTTCACCACTATATCATGGCATTTGAACCTAATTAATGGACATAATATTTGGTAGCTTTAAATATTTCCTAAGTGCATTGTGTGTAAACAAATTTATTGATTTATTTTTTAATTTGCTTCACCCTTAATTTATAACCTCTAATCTTGAGTAATCTACAAGTTCTTAGATGGATTCAAATATTTCCTAGACACATTGTGTCTACAATACTTTATTTCATTCTTTGTTTGGTTTTGCTATTTGGAGTTTGATGCCACAAAATTTAGGTGGCGTTTAAGTTGTTTGGTTATTTTCTCTAAGGTGTGTTAAGGTAGAAGAAGTAAAAGTAAATGGGACTATTAGCACTATGGACTATCATGTTGGTCATTATGTATCCCATTGATGAGATAGAAGAAATAATAATTTTATGTTATTTTTCCATCAAAATTTGTAATCATCATAGGGTTAATAATATGGAATTTGATCAATAGAGAGAGAAAATTTGAGGGTTGATCAATTTTTTTTCCTTATAAACCTATGAGGAAATGGGATATTTATCCATCACTTGGTCAGTCTATAAGGTTGTAAATATGAACAAGGTTATAATGGAACTAATCACTAGATTTTTCTATAAACCCACATGTGTTGCAAGGCATGGATCTAGTTTCCATCAAGTATCTCTAGTTAACTAAGGTGAGAATGGTGATAATCATCATAAATAGAGGATTCTCTTAGTATAATTCATAAGAAATATACCTTTAATTTAAAAGTAAATCCAACCTTAATCCCATAGGCTAAAGCATAGGGATTGATACTAGGTAGAGTCTAAACACTAGTATGAGAGGCCCATAAGTATAGGTATATCTAAAGGTATTAATATTGATTGGTTTTAGTAATGTGTTTCTTTAAAAAAATTATAAAATTTTATTAGACACTTCACACTAGTCATTTCCATGTCAATAATAAGATGTTAATAAATTGTACTAGATTTTAAATTTAACACAAAGTTTGTTGATGTGATTTATCTTAAAAGACATATTGTTATCAAAGATTATAATTTTTGAAGTTCCATATGAATATAATATCTGATCGAGGATAAATTTATAAACTTGAAGGCCAATACAAGAGGATAGAGCATGACCTCTACCTATTTTTTCAAGTACTCCCTTGTCATGATAATGAATTTTATGTCCATCCAATGATGGTGTATTTAATCTGCCAATAATGTTGAGGACCTCACTAAAGAAAGGACATGGATAATATAGTGATTGAAACTCCTTAGATGGGACATGAATGAGGTTTTCATGATTTTATAATTTGTTACACTTTTAGACATAGTTATAAGAGTCTTTCTCCATGGAGATTCAATAGTTGGTAATATCATATCTTTGAGTAGCCATCACATGATACCTCATGGTAATATTAAACAAATACCCTTGATTCATTAGATTTTAGATATCTAATAAGGATTCCATTAAAATATTGTTTAAAAAGGATATTACCTATGATGACAAATCAGCTAGCACATTGTATTAAGTTCTTATGCTCATTCTAGTTTAAAACCTTTGGCATGGTACCATATTTTACAAAATAAAAAATATCCCTATACCAAGGATCTAGAGGAGGTAATGCATTTATTGTAAATAATTTGAAGGGATGCTAAATGTATTCTAAGGTCATAGCTTTCTTGATCTATTAGATGATGATCATTGCTTTATCATCTTTCAACCCTATGTGAATAATACAAGTAGATGTAGCCATAGCATTAAAATGGATGTTATACATCATGGGATAGTATCAATAGTAATCTTGTCAATGGTTTTCATTAACTTGATGATGTCACTATATGGCCTAAGATTATCATATTTGGTTTGCTATATTCTATTGATTTGGTTGACCACAAGTTGGAAGTCCTAAAAAAGTAGATAGTATCTTAATATTTAAATCCAATGTGGTATAGAGTCTAAGGATGAGAGCTTTGTACTCTATAGTATTATTTTTGTATGGAAAGTGAAATATGAAATTTAAGGAAATAATGTTTCATTGTAGTAAGACCATGAAAAATCCTTCTTCTAATTATTTGACACACCTAGCACCATAAAATAATAGCTACTAGGAATCAAATTTTTTAGTTTTTAGGTTGAGGATAAAATAATATAAAAATTTGAAGGCTATCGGGTTGTTAGAAATTAAGGATGTTGTTTCTAATTGGTCAACAATTACCAGAGGTTGCAATTATTTTTGCCTAATAAATTATAGGATAAATTTGATAAGGTGAATGACCCATTTTGTGGTTTGAACTAAAATATAAGGTATGAACATGAGGTATCATAGGGAATCTACCCTAGTGATAAAGAATATTTTATAGTTGAGAATGTAATATCTCATCTTTTGGGAGGCAAAGGTGGTTGTAAGGCAAAGCTTTTCTATAGGGGTGTAGCAGACCTCATATTTTGCTATGACTTAGCCAATGTAATAAATTTATCTTTCTTTCTGCTAGATATTATATTGGGTAAGCATAACACCTAAAGCATGGATGTTTGTTGCTATATAGAGTAAGAGTTATTTGAGTAGGTTAGGTGGAACATGGATAGGAAGATATAAAAGATAGGTTTTGAGAGAATAAAATGTTTTTTGATAGTCATCATCATGATAAGAATCTATATTCTATTTTAAAACACTAAAAAGAGCCAACATTGTTAGTGAGTTGGGACATAAATCATGATAGTGATTGGATCTTACATTGGAGGCTTCAAAGCTGAGTTAATATCTTAAGGGGTGACATATCAGTAATGATATATATATTGCTAGGATCCACCTCAATTTCATATCAAAACATAATGAATCCCAATATCTTTCTAGATCTCACCTTGAAAATTAATTTTTAAGGTTTAATATGAACTTTGTATTTTTTAGGCACTCAAAGATATTTCTAAGATATCATATGTTAGCTTCTTGGTTCAATGATCGATCAAGAATATTGTTGACATAATATTCCACTATGCCATGCATCATGTCATAGAAAATATACATAATAGCTATTTGGTAAATTCTCCCAATTTTTTTAGGATTAAGTAAATAAATTGATAGCAAAAAATTCTTTATGGAATTGTAAATGTATTATTTGGTTGATCTTTAGGCGCAATGCAGATTTGGTTATTACTTGAAAATCCATCCATCGAGGTTAAAATTTTGTATCCTATAGTAAAATTGAAAATCATGTTGTTGTTTGGTAAAGGAAATTCATGTTTGGGACATAATTTGTTGATGTATTTAAAATTAATACATACTCTAATAGAACCTTCCTCTTTATCCATTGGTATAATGCTAGACATCTAGTCAAAAAAATCAATGGCTCTAATAAAACTAAATTTAAAAACTTTTTCTAGCTCCTTTTTAATGAGGAGAGAAATCTTGAGATGCATCTTTCATAGAATCTGCTTGATGGGTTTCACATCTGACCAAATGAGAAAATGTTTAATGATTGGGGAGGGATCAAGTTATGGCATATTTAAGTAGGACTAAGTAAAGATACCATTGAAGTCTATGAGCAGTTGATTATATTGCTCATATTCTTCTAAGGTCAATATTTTTCTAATTTTAGAATTTTAGGGATATCATGGGTTCTAATATCAATTTCAATAGTTTATTCAATGAGAATGTGTGACTCATACTCTATTTGAGAGGAGTAAGGTAATACCCTCATTATTTCAAGATCAGTTTGGTCTAAAAGTGGTTGCTCTTGGTTAAGGGACTATGAAACAATGATCTTATTATTGATAAATGAGATTCTTCACTAGAGGAGTTATCCTAAAGTGAATGATCAAGGAGATAATATTATCGAGGGTTGTGAAGAGTATCCTCTATCTCACTATTATTTTGGTTATGAAATGATTCTATATTATCAACTTCTTATGATACAATGATAATATTTAACTAGGAAAGAGATCCCCCATAATTTGGATTATTTTAAACATGATGATGAGGGGGACCATCCTTTGGAGGAGTGTGGGGATTTTTTTCTATATCACAATTATTAATATATATTTTTTATTAATTATATGAGGGGTTTTAAAAGGATTCTAAAACCTTATTACAAAGTGAAAATTAAAACCATAAGCTCAAAAAGATCAAAAATATTAAAATGCAAACAAAAATACCAACAAGACAAGATAGGAAAGGGGACAAGGTTACTTTGACCTTTAAAGTAACTCCAGAAACAAGGACCACAAAGGTCAGCCCAGAAATATGAAATGGACAAAATGAAAAAAAATTGTAGGAAGATATTGGAAGCCACAAAGATGATCTTGAGAAGCAGAAGAGGGCCACCACATCACTCAAAATCAATGTTGTTGGTAGGCTTTGCATCCTTATTCTTCTAAATGTCCCTAAGCTAGAAAATAATTTCATCCAGTACCTTGCCAATCTGGTTATATAGCGTCCAAATATTTTTTGTTGCATTTGTAGTGGTAGATAAGGTCACCATGATTCCAACAAGAGGGTCAATGATAGTAATTTAAAATAGGTTGGTGGTGAGCTTGCCCAAGGGCTAGGAGAAATTCAATCTGGGAATATTGTCCTCAATCATCACCTTTGAGGATGAATTTTTGATCTTTACTTGCTTAATATGAAGAAAATCACATGGTGTAACAAGACTATCCTTTCACTTGGTCCCTATAACCTTGATTCTTGTGGACCAAAAAATAGTACACTGTGGGGTGGTACTAGACGATGGCCCAAAATATGGATTTTTACCCTATTTGGAAGAAATGGGGGATTTTTTTTCCACTCATCATCATCGTTAACAATATTAATGACAGGGGTTTTCTGAGTTGAAATATGGATAGATATTTGTTTAGACGAGAGAGTAGTGATGGTAGCTTTTTGGGCTTATCTTTCAAGGGCATCACAATAAAGGATTAATTGGATGTCTTGATGAATGGGCTAGGAGGAGTTTTCTTCCTAAAATTATCAATGGAAATCTTGATGGATCAGTATAGATAGTCATAAATATTTTTAAACTCCACATCCCATAAATGGTTCAAAAAGGTGATATGGAAGTTATATAGGGGTGAGTTGATCTTATCTATAGTGAAGTATTGCACCACTAGGATAACGAATCGATCCCATGGGCTAGGGAGGGATTTATGAACAATTCTAATATTATCTCAAATAATATTCTTCCCCTTATCAGTAAATAATTTGATCTCCTCAACCATAAAATACCTATCCCTTAGGATGACCCTACCATAATTTGGCAATTTTGTAATTTCAAAAAGTCATTGGATGCTAACCTTGAAGTCTAGACCATGAACAAAAACCCGACCATGGTTCCAATATTTTGTAAAATCAACAGAGATCTCAAAATTGCTACCAATGATTTTTCTCATGAATGGGAGAAACCCATGGCTATTGAGGATATCTTCAACAATAGGGTTAAGTTGTAGGGATTCAAGCTCTAGGATGGTCATTCTCAACTAATAGAGGGTAAAATAAGGAATATACTCTATATTGGAGCTGAGGGAGGCTAATAAATTTAGGCAATAATGGTGGAAATAATCCTTAAAGGACTCTACATAATATTGTGTGGTGACGGTACCAAGAGAAGAATGTATTGGATACATGTTTAAGATTATAGAAATGAGATGCTTTGATAGTCATTGATGGAATCTAGTGATGGTGATATTGAAAGTGTAAGCCTTGATTCACAATAAATTCTACACCCAAAGTATGGGTGAATCATAATTACCTTCAAATAAGCATGTATTTTGGGACTAGTTAACTCTACCGTGCATGGGGTTCATGGTGTGGGAAAGGTATACCCTAAGCTTAGATGAAATGTGATTGTCATCAGAGGAGTACTTATATTAGAAATGAGTAATCCTCAAATAATCAAACTGAGTGCTTTGGAAGTAATAAAATTTCATGAAGCCAAAGGTAGAAGTGATTTTTATCATGATGTGGATAGGTTTGGTAAAGTGGTAGTTCAAATAAAAAGCCACAATAGAAGGATGATAAGTGGTGGGAGAGTGGAGAAGGGTGTGAGGGGTGACAAGAAAGGTGGGGATTTATGGGGGTGGTCAAGGTGGTAGGGTGAATAAAGGTAAGGGAGCAGGTATGGGGGTGATAGATGGTCAAGGCTGTAGGATTAGGGAAGGCATAATAGTAGCGATGGGGGTTGTAGGTGGTAGGACAAGGAATCATAAAGAAATAGGAGTGGATGTGACATATGGTAGGCTTGTGTGTTGTTGTTGTTGCACAACATACCCTAAATTTGGAGACCTACTTGAAATATTTTACGTATCTATTGTTTGCTTTTTCTGACAAGGTTTTGAGATGGCAATGCTCTATGTTGGATTGTTGTTTTGGCTACCACATTCATGGGTTTCTACTCTTAATGATGCTTTGAGGTTGCATTTTTTGTAACATCTTAGTCATTATAATATTTTTATGGCACTATTACTGTAGCTATTAATATAGCACCATGGTTGCTATAACAATTGCATGTACTGCAATATTCCTTATAACTCATAAAAGTAATAACTTATTGCACTACTTCTCATGAAAATATTTTTATAAAGAAATCACAAAGTTATGTTGATAAAATAAGATTAAATAAAATAAAAATATAAAATGAAAAAAATTAATTAATAACATAGAACGAAAATGTCACCATTTTGTATATTATTCTCATTTTATTCATGTAAATATTTTCATTTACTTTGTATTTACACGGAGGTAATTCACTTTGGTTTAGGTTCATAAATAAACTTTTAATTATTCATTTTTTGTTCATGTTCATGTGTTTAGGTTACCAAAATAAGGCGTAACCTAACCCAACCAACCCACGAAGGCACGAACAACATGATCACAAATTCCAAGGAGCCCCCTAAGGGCCATAGCTAAGTCATTCATATTATTACCTATTTTTTGTTGATAAAATTCTCATAAAATTGTTACCGGATGTGTGTGGGAACAAATTGGTATATATGAAATGGTTATGACTCTTTTTCCTAGTCCGATGTCAGTGAACAACGAGGATTAATGGCAGTGAGAATGAATTTTCTGTTGATTTAGAATAATAAGAAGAGACAAAACATGGATTTGCTATTGGAAGGGGTACATTGTTGATGGTATTTCTGTGAGAATGGTTGTCATGACACACATGTTAAGTTTTGGTAGTTCTCTACTACTGGTGTGCGTAATTCCTTGCCACAGGTATAATACACTCAAATTTGGAAGATGACCAGAGCCATATATAATAATATCCAGGTGAACTATTTTAGCAGGGTAATGACCCTTTCACAATTGCAAATATACTAATATTTAGTGGGCATTAGTTTAGTTAAAATGATATCTGTAGCAGTGGTAACAATGCAATCAGATATTTTATTGGTAAGGAGGTAGATACATCATATCAATGTTTAACTAGATTCATAGAATCCTCTTTTGCTTATAATTGCAAGACATTTGACATGTCTAACTATGACAAGATGTGAAATGGTGGAAATGCAAAGCTTCAGTTGTATCTTCATGTTGTTCAATATTGCAATTTCAATCGAGGCTTTATATGGTTGTAAGGATTGAAAAAATGAATTTAATGATCATTTGCAGTTTTACTCCTCGGTATATATTTTCTTCAAATGGGTAGCAGGAATGCTAGGATACATTGTTCCCAAATACACCATAGATAGAATAGATAGTGCAAGACTATATATTGGGTGATTATGTAAATGTTAGAGTAGGTTGTTTACCTTAGCTCATGTCCACCTAGGTAATTTATTTCCTTTTATTTAGTTATTCCGTGTATTTTCCCCACCCACTTATGTGTGGATATTCCATTTATCTTATTTAGATATTATGAGATGTTACATATTTATTTCTTAGATATTATGGGGATATTTTTATGTTTGACTATTCTTAGGGGTTGCATTTGGAGGGTTGATATTCTTTCTCCCATAGCGATTACATATATATGGACCATATCACATATTCCTTTTGTACAGTGGATATTTGTCCTGAGCTTGATCCTACAGATATGGTTGATCATCCTTGCCTATATAAGTAAGGCATATTCATTGTACTTGGTGTTCCATTTTTTAGATCTAATATATGATATTGTTGCTCTTTGTTTTGCATATCTATTTGTAAGATTATGCTATAAATTTGCTTTTAGATTCTTGTTTTAGTTGAATATGGTGTTCTGTTAACACTTGATATCCTTGCAGCTTAGAATTATATGATTATCCTTACTTTCATGGCATCAGATAAATAGGTGTTGCAGTCATCCATTTGTGAGTGTTGTGCAGTTGTTTCTCTTGCAGGTTCAAAGAATGGTATGGAAGCTTTTGTTTTTGTGATTAGGCACTTGGTGGAGTTTTTTGGCCAAATTATGTCACTCCTTCCTTTGTAATATCATCACTAGCCTCCTATAATATCTTATACCCATACTGCAACAGCCTTATTCCCTTGAATCTGTCCTAAGCATTTTTTTCTTCAGCATTTCCCTTTTTGGCAGGGTCACCAACCCAACCCATTTTTATATTTTGCATGTATCTCCTCATAGAAATGCTATTTTTCCACAAAATTTTTTGGAGGTTTGTGTATGCATTCATTTGAGTTTTACCCAAAATTTCAGCTCATTTGGAATAGTATTCTTCAAAATATCTTGATTTTATAAAAACCTGCACTTTTTTAGTAATATGCATATATCTTCATCAAAACTTCCACGTTTTTGCAAATTGTTTTACAGAATGTATAAAATCATATTATAGACATTCCCATACAATTTTAGAGAATTTGGAGATGTATTCTGATAGTTACAATGATTTTACTATTTTTAGTAAACTCGTCCTTACAGGTGAAATATTGGGAGTTGCTTAGCAAAAAAATTTCCAGGCCTGTAAAATAATTTTTCTGATATATCTGAAACATTTTAGATTTTTTGGATATGTATTTATATAGTTATAATAATTTCATGACTACACTCTCAATATTGCATTGTGAAAAAGATTTTTGCACTTGAACCTTGTATATGGACTATTGTTATAAAGTCTCATCTTCTGCATTCTTGTGAAGCTAATAAAATAATATTTTGGGGGGGTTGTATCGGTGCTAATTTGTGCATCCTATATGCATTATTTTTCTCTTTGGTGATTTTTTTAGAATGGCTTCTTCATCTTCTTTCCCATTAGATCAACGTGAGCCATTAACAACACATAATTACCACACATGGAGACCAAGAATGGAAAAAATCATTAAACACAAAGGATTATGGGCTTTAATGCTTGAAGAAAAACTAGAGTTCACTAGAGAATATGAAAAATTTCAGCACCAATGCAAATTACATGAATGTATGGGTTTGATAGGAACTTATGTAAGTGATAGTCTTTTATTTCATTTGGAAGAATGTGACACTCCTTTCAAAATTTGGGCAAAATTAAAAGGATTATTTGGTAATATTGATCACATAAGAGCCATGTAGCTTGAATTGATATCACTTCTCTCAATCCTAAATATTTTCCATCTATTGTAGACTATCTTACTAAGTTCAAGCACTTGTTGACACAATTAAAGGGGAGTGGGAGAGATAAGAAATATGAAGAGTGTGTTTACCTAATTCTATCCAAGTTGAAAGGTCCATTCCAAATATTTTCTTCTACCTTTTTCTCTAGCATGGATGCCTTAAGTGACACATTCATAATTCCTAATTTGGAGTTGTTTTGTGAAAGACTTACTAGGGAAGAATTCAAATTGTCCAACCTTGAGCCTTCCACCTCTCAAAAGGCATTAGTAGAAACTAGTCCTAAGGGTAAGGGAAAATTCAAAGGTAAACCTAAGTCTTCTCATTATCCATCTTAAAGTGCCTCTAAACCCAAAGAATATAACTCTAAACCCAAAGAGTCTTCTAAATCCAAGAATAAGTCTAGCCTTTCATGCTCCTTTTGTGAGGGGAATAATCATGTAGAAACTAGGTGTTGGAAGAGAATGCAAGCCTTAGAGGATGCAGTAAAAAAACACAAGATCTTTATCTCCACTCCACCTCCTTCTACTGAGCATGGCAAAGCACTTCATGTTGTTGGAAGATCTCAGTCAGTTGCTACAGATAGTTGGGTTATAGATTCTAGTGCTTCTCACCATATGACTTCTAAGGAGTCATTTGTATCTCTTGGTTTGAGTTCTACTTCCAACATTGAGGTTGGATATTCTTCCTTTATTTATGTTAAGGGAAAAGGTGACATAAAACTTGATGGTGGATGCATCAATGATGCACTATATGTTCTTGATATTACTATAAATTTACTTTCTACTTATCAAATTTGTCATTATGGTCAGGGTAAAACAACGACTTTCACACAAAAAGGAGCTAAAGTTAGAACCTTGTTGGAGCCTCATTCACTTGTTGCACAAGGTGTTGTTGATCATAGTTCTATACTATATCACTTTGAGGGTTTTTATGACACTTATTCTATAGGGATATGCTTGGTTGCTCATGCAGATTCTGAGAGTAAGCTTTGGCATGAGAGATTTGGACATCTTAATTATAGATATTTGAAGGAGTTGAGCACTCATGGTATGGTTGATGGTTTACCTAGAGTTTATTTTCTTGATGGAGTTTGCCCTAGATGTGCATTAGGGGAACAACACCAAGATCCATCTCCTAAGGGTAAGTCAAAATTAGCTTCTTCACCACTTGAGCTTGTGCATAGTGACTTGATGTTTTTTTCTAATCCTTATTTCAAAGGAGATAATTATGCACTTACATTTATTGATGATTTCTCAAGGTGTACTTGGTTTTATTTTCTCAAGTACAAGAGTGATGTATTTTCACACTTCAAGGTGTTTAATGTTTTTGTTGAGAATCAATCTTCTAGTTGCATAAAGAAGCTTCACATTGATAATGGGGGGAGTACTTCAACAGAGAATTTTCTAATTTTGTGGTAGCACATGGTATTGGTAACCAACATTCTGTTCCTCATAATCCACAAAAAAATGGCTTAGCATAAAGGAAGAACCAAACTTTGAAGGAGATGGCTAACTGCATGATGCATTCCAGGGATTTACCTCCTATATATTGGGTAGAAGCAATTAATTGTGCAAACTACATTCATAATCGTACACCACATAGAGCACTTGAGCATTTGACTCCAGAGGAGGCTTGATTTGGTACTAAGTCCGATGTCTCATTTTTCAAAGTTTTTTGAAGCCATGCTTGGGCCTTTGTGCCAAAGAAGCAAATGAAAGCCTTTGATAAGAAGAGCAAACCCTTGATCTTTGTTGGGTATTGTGAGGACATGAGAGCTTATCAACTTTTAGATCCTGATACTCATGAAGTTCTTTTCAGAACTCATGTTCAATTTTATGAGCGCTTCTTTTCTCATGATTCTTATTATTTACTTCCATCCATTGATGATTCTTCACTTCATCTTGAGTATCCCTTCTTTGAGGAGCAATTTCAGGAGGTAGTTGAGGAGGTTATGGATATAGATTCAAATGAGAATATTGTTCCTCCTAATGTTGTCACTATGCCTAGGTGGGCTCGTACAATATTTTGAGGTAGCACCTTTTATACATGATCTTCCACCCACTAGACATCATCATGCATATTCTATATGTTCTGGACTTTTATGTAAGGCAATTTATGGGGATCCATAGTATTTCTCACAGGATCATGGGATACATGAGTGTGATGATGCAATGATATATGAGTATTATTATTTTATGAAGAATCATACTTGGTATTTGGTCTCTCTTCCTAAGGGAAGAAAGTTGGTTAGGTGTAAGTGGGTATACCGAATCAAATATGTAGTTGATGGGTCCATTGACAAGTATAAGGCTTGTCTTATAGAGAAGGGTTTCTCGCAAGTCAAAGGTATTGATTACTATTAGAATTTTGCACCCATTGCCAAGATGGATTATGTGTGCCTTGTACTTTTATTACTGCATCACAGGGTTGGCCAATGTACCATATGGATGTGAAGAGTACCTTCTTGCATGGAGATTTGAAGGAGGAAATCTACATGGAGCAACCTATTGGATTTTTTCATGACTCTTCTCTTGTTTGTAGACTATGGAGGTCTCACTATGGTCTCAAATAGGCCCCTCAAGCTTGGTATGAGAAGATGGACTCTTTTATTCTATCTACTAGTTTTTTTTGCTGTCACTCAGATCCTATAGTGTATATACAACATGTTGGAGAGGATATAGTTATACTTGTCTTGTATGTTGACGATTTACTTCTCACTGGTATCTCTTCTTCACACATTTAGACTGCTCAAAGGGCTCTTTCAACATAGTTTGATATGATACATCTTGGTCTTTTGAACTTTTTCCTTGGCTTGTAAATTTCTTAATCAGATTCAGGGATTCATTTGAGTCAGTAAAAGTACACCCATGATCTTCTTCAATGTTTTGGTATGGCTTATTGCAAGCCATAACCCTCTCCCTTATAGTCTAGGGTCTCTCTTACTTCCACCTTCACCACTCCTCTTTGTGATTCTATCTTGTATAGGTAGTTAGTTGGAAGTTTGATGTACTTGACCCATACTCACCTTGATATTTCTTTTGCAGTTGGACTTGTGTCTCAGTTTGCACATACACCTCATAGTAGTCACTGATAAGCTGCCAAGAGAATTTTGAGATATATATAGGGCACTTCACACTTTGGATTGCACTACACCAGAGGTTCTACTCAGTTGGTTGGATATACTGATTTAGATTAGGTAGGTTCTATTGATGACAAATTTTCCACTTATAGCTATATTTTTTTTCTTGGCTCTTCTCTGATTGCTTGGGCATGTAAGAAGCAATAGGCTATTGCAGTTTCATCTGCAGAGGTAGAGTATAGGGCAGAAGTCACAGCGAGTCAGGAGGTTCTTTGGCTATGACAATTATTGATAGAGTTTGGCTTCCCACAAGATTCAACAACAATACTTTGGTGTGACAACCAAAGTGCAATTCATATTTCTCGCAATACTATTGAGCACTAGTAGACCAAGCATATTGAGATTCACATGCACTTAATTCATCAGCACATTCAGGATGAAGTTCTTTTCTTGGAGTACATTCCAACTCAGCAGCAGGTTGTCGATATATTTACGAAGCCTTTTGCATCACCTCGCTACCTTGAGTTGCGTGGCATGCTTGGGGTTTCAAAATTTATCCTTGGGGGATGTTATTGAGGATATATTCCTTCTTCTTTCTCTCTTTCTAGTAGGATGGTATTCTTTCCACGTGATTTTTCCTTCTTCTAGTTCAATATTTCTTCATGAATATATTGTACATGAGTACCTGATCAAGCCTTGTTGTCGGGACTCATATTGTGGATATGCCACTTTCTTTTTTGGCCCCTAGATTCACTTGAGTGGGGGTGTTAGAGTAGGTTGTTTACCTTAGCTCATGTTCACCTAGGTAATTTATTTCATTTTTTGTAGTTATTCCATTTATTTTCCCCACCCACTTATGTGTGGATATTCCATTTATCTTATTTAGATATTATGATATGTTACATATTTATTTCTTAGATATTATGGGGATATTTTTAGGTTTGACTATTCCTAGGGGTTACATTTGGAGGGTTGATATTATTTCTACCATAGCAGTTACATATCTATGGACCATATCACATATTCCTTTTTTACGGTGGATATTTATCCTTAGCTTGATCCTACGACTATGGTTGATCATCCTTGCCTATATAAGCAAGGCACCTTCATTGTACTTGGTGTTCCATTTTTCAGATCTAATATATGATATTGTTGTTCTTTATTTTGCATATCTATTTTTAATATTATGCTATTAATTTGCTTTCAGATTCTTGTTTTGGTTGAAAGTGGTGTTCTATTAACACTTGAGATCCTTACAGCTTGGAATGATCTAATTATCATTCCTTTCAGTAAAGAACTAAGATTTCATTTTGAGAAGATATCATTCAGGATAGTAATATCACAAAGCATGGGATATGCATGTGAGTTCCATTAGCATTGTATTCAAGATGCATAATATGTATGACATGTGTTGATGAATAGTCCTCTCATTTTTATCATTATTTGAAACTATAGTTTGAAATGTTTAGCTTACAATTTTGGCAAAATGTTCGAATTTGTTATGAATCATAGGATATGTTACTATTTGACATTTTGAGGAGATGAATTATCATTGATTTCAAGAGTGAGTGATCATTGATGTCGAGCTTTCAACACCAGTTAGTGGTAGTTTCAGTTGGCAGCATCAGTTTTAGGTTCTCCAATAAATGCAAAAGGATAACCCGATTTCAAAAAATCAGATGAGGTCCAAAGTGCAAGAAGAAGCCCAAAGTGAATAATATTATAATATTATTTTATAATATTATTATTAGATAATTTAATTAAATTATAAAGTTATTTAAATTAATTATTAATTAATTTAATTATTAATTATAAATTAATTTAAGCTAAGGTTAAATAACCCTAAGGTGGGTTATTAAATTAAATTTGAAATTTGATTTTGAATTATAAGCACCAACATGAGGAGAAAATTGCAAATGTGTATAAAAGGGGACTACCCACCTTACCATACTTACCATGCCTTCGAATTATTAATGCGAGTCTTGCAAATTGTGTTGCATCCAAGAGAAGAAAGGGTTTGCAATTTTGAGGAAAGTCAATGATGATGGAGGCATAAGAGGAAGGGACTACTCCTTCCTTCACATGGGTAGTAATAGCCCATGTAGTGGGCTTCCTAGCATTAATGTGCTTAGGCTTGGGGAGATGGTGGATCGAATCATACCGAAACCCCTTTTTGGGGAAGAAAGAGGTATGCATTAATCTTGGGCACCAAAATTTTTGGGAATATTGTTTGAGCATTTAGAAATTAATTTTTGCACATTATAATTGGTTTATAAGGTTGTAAAGGGGAGTTATAAGGCTTATGAAAAATTAATTTTCTATGTTGTTTACTTTAGTATTTAGGAAAGGGTTGTAAGGTGTTTAGGAAGATTGTTTCAAAACTTGTGGTGTTGGATATTTTTTTAAGTTGGAGTTTATAAGGTGTATCAAAAAAATTATTTTTCATGTATGGTATGATGAGTATCATTTTAAAAGGGAACAATAAGGCATTAATTAAGTTGTGATTATTTTGTGTCTGAGGAATACTCTTGAGAAAGTGTTGAAGTAATATTGTTGTGTCTAACCATTGGAATTGGAAAGAAGAAAATTGTGATTGAGATAGGTTTTTATAAAAGCAATTTTACATCCAACAAAAGGTATGACCATATTATTCCTAGTGAGTGATTGTTGAAAATTGTGAATGAAAAGTTGGAGTGAAAACGATTGTTTGGTTAAACATTGTTGAGTGTGTTTTAATTAAAACTTCAAGGTTTTCTGGAGTTGAGAGTTGTTGATAAAACCTTGTTTTATAAGCATTGTTGTTGAAGTGATTAATTTTAGTGAAGAAATTGAACTAGGGTTTGCAAAGAACATGAGTATCATTGTTATGTGATATTGATTGATAAGAATTGTTGGAAATATTTGAGTGAGTGTTCATATGTTTGGACTAGGATTGTGAGAAATGATTATTTCATTGAGTGATTGGTTGAGTACAGTTGGTTGAGCCTAGTCAAGTGGATGTGTGAAGTGATAGCTCAAGTTCTATGAAACATTGTTCTATTTTTTGAATTGATTTGAGAAAGAGGTTGTGAGTTGATGAGTGTAAAACATATTGAGTCTCTAACAATTCTCTATATGTTTCTATGAAATAAGAGAGATTTAAAGTGATTAATATTTTGTTAGTGTAAAGCATATTGAGTCTCTAACAATTCTCTATATGTTTCTAAAAGAGTGAGTGAAAGTGTTTGAGCATTGAGGTGAATGTGAAGCATATTGAGTCTCTAACAATTCTCTATATGTTTCTAAAAGAGTGATTTAAAGTGATTGAGTATTGTGATGAATGTGAAGCATATTGAGTCTTTAAAAATTCTCTTTATGTTTCTATGATATTGGACAAGTTCTAGTGTGGACTTGTTGAGCAGATTTGAGGTAAGTCTTTGAGAAGACTTGTGGATAGATTTGTGTGAGATTTTGTAGAAATGACTTATTAAGAAGATTTTGACAATTTATAGTGAGGACTTGTTGATCATATTTGGATAATTTCTAGAGAGGACTTGTTGACATATTAGTGTGAGATTTTGTGGAAGCCTACAAGGTGGATTTGAGACAAGTATTTAAGAAGACTTGAGAGCAAAGTTGATTGATTTATTTGTTCAAACCTTGAGTTAAGGTTTGGGGTAGATCCAACAGAATTGATTTGTGATTGGATCAAGATTTATGCTAAGGCTTGAGGATAGATATTGAGGATATATTTGTGCTAGACTGAAGGATTGTATTTAGTATAGATTTAAGGATAGATTTTTGTGTAGATTTGATGAGAATATGATAAAGTATAGAGGATGATAGTAACCAGTAGATAGATATTGATTAGCCAAGGCAGTGAGGACAGGTTTCTTCAGTGGATAGAGACCCATTAGCTAGAGTAGTGGGGGCAATAGTTCTTCTAGAAGATCACTAGGTATAGCAAGAGGATAAAGGAGTTATCCTAACATAGATATCTATGAACTTGATTAGGGTATTGGTGTCTCCTCTGGATAAAGGTCCATAAAAATTGTAATAGGGAAAGGATTCCCAAGAGATTGATTGAGAAAATTTTAGTGAAATATTTTCTCTGTGGAGTAGCCCACATTGGGTGAACCACGTAAAATTGGTGTCTCTATTGTGTGTGATGATTTGTGCATTGATTTGATTACTACTGTTGATATTGCTATCTATACATTGCATAATATTGATTGAAAAAGGAAAGTAAAAAGTGGTCTTATACTATTCACCCCCCTCTCAGTATAAGCTTGTGTTCTTCAATTACAAAGGCTAAAGTTTGTATTGATGACGAGGAAGTAGTAGGATCAAGTATGGTGGACCATAGGATTTTATAGTTTTAGGTTGATGAATTGTTGATAAATAAGTGAACATGGTAAAGTTACCATCATCATCGGTGGATATAGGTTCATAAAATTATATATTGTTGCATCCACATAATACTTCATAATAGAAGCCCGAAGCCTTCAAAGCTTCACCAGATATTTTTCATGATGGGAATGGGTACTTCAATAATGACATCGATGCACACACTTAGATGGTTATTTATTGATTATTTGCTCACATTATTTTTTTCATTTCAAAATATTAATATATAATTTTTATTTGGTGCAGATGAGTCGTGGAAGATGTCAAAGTAGAAAATTAGCCACAAAGATGAGTTTTGGCTATTGATAGCATGTCTGGTTGTTGCACTATTATAACTAATGAATGCGCATGGAGAAAATATGGATATTGGGCACCTACCATAGGAATCTAAAGGCTTGTTATTTATAAAAGAAATTTATTAAGGAGAACGAAGATGAACATAATGAGAAGGTGATGCATTAATTTCCAATTAATGAGATACCCAAATTAACCCATAATTGAAGAACATTACATAATGAAAAAATATATTATCAAATGGGTATTAAAATAAAAGGAAATAATTAAGCAACGATTACAAGTGGAGGTAAATGAAGAAGACAAAATGGAAGGATTTTCCTTTGAAAAGAAAGTGCTACGAATCCAAACAGGAGGAAGATAAAAATAAAGGGTTTCATTTGAAAATTTTAAATAGCTATTTAATCTCATGAAATAGGGTTGGATACTTTGTGGAGCAAGTGCACATTGGAACTCAATTTTCTTGAAGAAACATCTCCTCCCTTGTTGATGGACTACATAAATTTTACTATTGTAATATGTTTGAAGCAAGGTATTCTTCAATGTATTCATTTAAAAGTCTTTCTGGCAATATATTGGAAATTTTTAATAACTTTTATGCATGCATATGGTAGACTTATTATTTATTTTTAATATATTGTGTTTCCCTTTGGAAGATTGCATCACATTAATATTGGACTGCGTGAAGACGGGTCGGATTAATGTTGGTTTAGTGCAGGATATTCGCTTATGCAGATTCGGGTCAAAATTTAAAAAAGTTTTAGTGACTTGTTCTTTTATTTCATTTTTCTAACCCTAGCCTTTTACATTTTTTTTTTTAATTTCACCAAATACAAAAAAAATACAAAAAAAATTAAAACCCCAAAAAGAGATACATGAATTTCAAAATTCAAATTCAAATTCTCATTCTATGTATGTTCACATTTTTAATAAAAAATTGAAGTTTTAAACTTTGCACATTTTTCCAAAAAATCAAATTAATTTCATATTATGAAAATTGAAATTTTGATAAATTCCAAACTTTCATTAAAATGAATAAATTATATGATATTCCAAAGTTCCTACATTGCAAAGTTAGATTTTAGTTATTTTTATTTTTATTCTCAAGAAAATATTAACAATCAAAGATAAAATTTGATTAACAATTGAAGATAAAATTTGGTTAACAAAAGAAGATAAAATCTGGTTAACAAAAGAAGATAAAATTTGGCTTAACAATTGAAGATAAAATTGGATTAACAATTTGAGATAAAATTGATTAAATCACCTTTCAAATATTGTTATTTCAAAGTAAATAGTTGATCAATAATCTCACATTTTCATAAATTACATGAGCAACAAAATCATTGTAAATCAAATCAACCTAAAACAGGCCCCTTGTTAACAGGTATATGCAACACTGAGGTATCCCATTAATTTTGGCATTTCACACTTTTCACAAAGCACTTCAAGAAAATTAATACATTAAGCAAAACCTTGGGAAATCACAAGTGTTTCCTTGCAAGAGAGGATATCCAGGTAGAATCTTGACTGTGGGTATATTTTTGTAATTGGATAAAAATATCACTCAATAGAATTGGTGCTAGAATGAGGGTCTACTTGAAGGTAATTGATGTAATTTATGAATTGTTTGGTTTTAATTTATTGACATTCATTGTTAGAAATTATCTAATTTATGATGCATTGATGCTAACCTTTGAAAAATTTGAGAATGTTCCTTATTGTTATGGTTTAATTGATGCATTTTAAAAAACATGATGTTTTATCAATTAAACTTTTGAAAGTTGGAAGGTGTTTCATTTCAAGAGTAATAAGCACTTGTTTTCATTATCAGAGCTGGAACCAAAATTTATAATCACAATATCTAAGGCTTCTAAAGATACTATTTTCTATAGTATTTCTCCCACAAAGAGGATCAAAAGGTCTAAGAGTTAGACATTTGTTATTCCACCTAGTAGTGATTCATCACTACCCATCATCCTATTTTTTCCTCCACTTGTAATTCCAATGGTAGGAGTTGCAGGAGTTGTAACTTGGCTAGGTGCTCATAACAGTCCTTTAAACATTACTGGAGTAGCCCATGACATTCCCAAAAACTTAGAAAGGTATTTACCTAAATACAAACATTATGGAATTAGAATTGTTGAAGAACATATTCAAGCTTACAAGGATACAATTATTAGACTATAATTCCAACATAAGGATGTTTCTTGCAAAATGTTTCCACTTATTCTAGATGAAATAACATATGATTGGTACATTAGTTTACCTTCCAATTCCATTACCTCTTGGGCTCAGCTAGAAACTACTTTCATGAATCAATTTAGTCTACCCATAGATCTTAATGTAATCTATCATCAATTTACATTATCCAAGATATAACCTAATGAACCTTTGATATTGTTCAATACTTTTTTTCATAATTTGTATAGTAGGTTAGTTGCTCCTTATACTCTTCAGACAGATGTTTCCATATAGATGTACTTTAGGGCATTGGACCCTTTAACATCTATGTTTGTAAGGAGAACTCCTCAAATCACTATGCTTCCCATGGCATATAGTGAGGCTTTGATTGTAGAACAACAGTTGATGCCACAAGATTTTGGGATAGGATAGTTGCCTTCCATAGGATAGTCAAGTACTTATAATAAAGTACCTATGATAAATCAAGCTTTATATACAACAAATGCCTATGTTTAATGCTATGTCATTCAATAATTTCAATTTGCCCTACAATCCACCTATCATGCCAACTTATCCTACCACTCCACTATATTTAGAAAATAAATTCACCACTCATAAAATGGCTAACACAAACACTCAAACCATACCTACATTCTTTAATACCACACCCACTCCAAATGCATCAACATTTTATGAAAATAACACAATATTTTCATAGGTTGTCCAAAATCAAAGTTTACCAAGTTTTCTAAATTCCACAGCCACTATGAGTAACACAATCAATAATCCTACTATAGGATAAAATAATGAAGCTAATTTTCAGGTAAACAACCTACATAGGGTTGTTCAAAAACTCAGTAGTGACATGGTTCAAATGCAGAAAAAAATTACCTCAAAATTCTCATCAAAATAGAAATTTTAGTTTTCAAAGAAAATTATGGAATACTTGTCTGAACAATGTAGTACCTAGTCCCATGGTTAATAAGAACAATGCTACCACTAGTTCCAGTAAAACAAGCACTATTGTTAATATTTAAGAGCTAGCTTTAAACAATTGGTTTAGGGTGCATTCCATGACACAACATAGTAAGAATGAGTGCCCTGAATTCAAAATAGCTCTAGATATTCTACAAAAAGATATGGATAACATGGAAATTGTTTTAGATGAAGATCCTTCTCAACGGGCTAGCACTAGCAAAGGGAAAGAATCAGAACTAGTTGTCGAAACATTTAAGTCAACTGAAGAATATGAAGAAGGGTATGATGGGTCTATAGAAGAGGAAGTTCAAGCCTTTAGATAATTTAAAAAGGAGAATCATAATTACAAGCTTAGGAGTAATACTAAAGCTCCTTTTACTTCTTCTACTCCCCCAAATGACACCATCATTCCTCCTGACACACGGGATAGTAATAATCCCATACCTCCATTCAAATTTTATCTGCATCAAACACAACATGACAAAATTTCCTATAATATTATGGTGTATTTAAAGAAAACAAAATCCAATTTATATTTATTTTATATGGTTAAATTGACTAATCAGCAAGAAATTTTGGTGTAGGCTTTTGGAAATAAAAGAAAGAATGAATCCATGAAAACCATGGATATGTAATTTGATTTATTAAGGGATAAAGGAGAAACTCCTACCTTTATTTTGACCATGATAATTGCAAGACAAAATCTGCATAATTATCTTGTTGATTCGAGAGCATCTGGTAATATCATGCCACACATTGTTTATCAAAATTTAGGTTTGAAACCTGTTACTTCTAGCAAAATAGTTGTTCAACTAGATAAATCTGAAATCTATGTGATTGAAATTATTAATAATGTTCACATACAATTGGCCTTGGAACCTAGGATACAAAATTATATTGATATACATGTTGTAGATATACCTGGTAAGTATGGAATGTTGTTGAGTAGAGATTGGTCTAGGAACTTAAACGGATATATGACCATCAATTTTTCACATATGTGGCTACCATAGAAGGGTGTTTCTAATCAAATAAGAATTGAAAGAGAACCTAGACTCAAGGATTTGATCACTGAATATATCAAAACTAGTAAAATTCTTTACAATGAGTCTGAGTTAGGTGTTTACACTTTAGAAATAAAATTGGTTGTAGGTGAATCTGAAAATGAAATACCATCTATTAATCCAATTAAGGATGAAAATATTGTTTGGATGCTTAAATTTTATGGATCTAAATCCAAACAAGATAGTTGGGTTGGTGTGGAATTGATTAGTCCTAAAGGTAAGTCATCTCTAGCAGCTTATAGATTACAATTTTCTTACACTTGTAATACTACAAAATATGAGGCTTTAATATTCAATTTGTAGTTAACCTTAAAGAAAATAATTAAATGTTTGAAAGTGCTAGGAGACTCAGAATTGGTTGTTAAATAGGTGAAATACCAATACACATGTCATGATAAAAGACTAATTCTTTACATAAATAGAGTTAGGGATTTGATTGATGAATTCCATGCTTTCAATATTTCATTGATATCCAAGAAGAATAATAAAATTGCTAATGTTTTAGTTGTCGAAGTAGGTACTCTTAAGTCTATTGATAATAGGAGGATAAATAAAATTTCAATTGAGTTAATAACCTATCCTTCTATACCTGATAATGTGAAAATTTCTAGGTATTTGAAAGTGATAGGCACATTTTCTATTTTGTAACTAATTTAGGTGTTTTTTAAAATCAGGTGATTGATGAGGACGAAATATTATAATAATAAGGAAATAAATATCATGAGGTAACAAAGAAAATCAATGCTATTCCTAAAGGAATAGTTTCTCTCAACAAGCTTTTTGATATTGATTACAAAAGCAAAACTTGTAATGAAACCTCACTCTCACATGATGCTTATAATTCTATTGATCTTGGGATTAGTAAACACCTGCATAACATACTCATAGAAATGATTGCACTCATCATGAACAAGAAGGAATAATTCAGGCTCTTAAATATTACATTGATGTAATAGCATGGAGTTATGAGAATTTAAAAACTTATAATGAAAACATCATAACACATACTATTCCTTTAAATCCATATTCCAAACCATTTAGACAAAAACAAATACCAGTTAACCCATTGCTAGAGCCTCTTATACAAAAGGAGGTTAAGAAATTATTGGATGCTAAGATTATATTTCCAATCAGCCACTCTAAATGGGTAGCAAGCATTGTACCAATTAGGAAGAAAACAGGTGAAATCCATTTGTGTATTGAATTCAGGAATCTCAATAAGGCCTCAAAAAAAGATAACTACCCTCTACATTCCATTGATCATATTTTACAAATGGTTAATGGCTCTGAGATTATGTCTTTTCTTGATGGTTATTCTGGATATAACCAAAATTCTTACTGACCCAAAAGCCATAATTGAAAACTGATTTTACTATGAAGTGGGGTACCTTTGCTTATAAAATAATATATTTTGGATTGTTTAACGTAGGTACCACATTTCAGAGAGCCATGGACTATGCATTTAGATACTTTGATAGGCAAATGCATAGTTATTTATGTTGATGACATTCCTATTTTATCAAAGAATAGATCTAATCACGTTAATGATTTGAGAAAAGTTCTTCAAAGGTGTAGAGAACATGGCATTTTGCTAAATTCTAAAAAATGCATTTTTGGAGTAACTGAAGATAATATTTTAAGTCATGTCATCTCAAAAGACAGAATTTCCATAGATCTTAAAAGAATTGAAGCCATTTAAAAATTTTATTTTCCTTGTAGTAAGAAAGAATTATGATCATTTTTTGGGAAAATCAACTTTGTTAGGAAATTTATTTCAGTATTTGCTGAAATAGTCAAACCATTAAATGCTATGTTTGAAAAGGATGCTAAAATTAATTGGACTAGTGAATCTAAAGTAGATTTTCAAGATGTTAATTATGCAATATCTTTTGCACCTATGCTTGTCAATCCTAATTACAAGAAACCTTTCTATATTTATTTCTTTGCTTCTGAGCATTCTTTTGCTAGTGTATTAACTCAAAAGAAAAAATATAGTTCAAAAAATCCTATTGCTTTTTTGTGTTCACCACTAAAAGATGCATACTTGAAATACACTATTATGGAAAAACAGGTATATGCTCTTTTCAAAACTATGAATAATATTAGACATTATATTTTGCACAGTAGGATTTTTGCAATAGTACCTAACCCAACTGTCAAAACATTGTTGATGAAGAATGAACTGGGAGAAAGGAGAGGCAAATGGTTGACTACTTTGTAGGAGTTTGATATAGATATCTATATGATGAAGTTGGTTAGAGGATAAGGTTTGACAAAATCTCTAGCTGAAATCGATCCTCAAATTGTGTGTCATAAATACACTACAGAAAGCATCACCATGGATGAATGGTATAATGATATTGTGTATTTTATTTTGAATGGTAAGTACCCTAACCACTTTAATGATACGCAAAGAAGAGCACTTTGATTGAAAAACTCTAATTTTATGATTGAAGTTGGTTTGTTATACAAAATAAATCACGAAGGAATTTTTCTTAGATGTTTGAGTAAGGATGATGCTATGCAAATTTTTAAGGATTTTCATGGTAAGTATGGGAATGGACACGGATCAGCTAATGCCGTAACACACCATATTTTGGGAGCTGGTTACTATTGGCCCCACATTTTCAAAGATGACCATGCCCATGTTCGCTCTTGTTGTACATGTTATATTTATGCCAATAGAGAATGAAATGCCTCCATGCCTTTACATCCAGTATTTAAGACTAGACCATTTACACAATGGGGTTTAGATTTTGTAGGAGTTATAAACCCAAATGCTTAACCTAGCCATAAATACATTTTAACTACCATAAATTATTGTACCAGATGGACTAAGGCCATTCCCACTATGGAATGTACTTCTTAAGTAGTCATTCAATTTTTAGGACACATTGCCACTATATTTGATATGCCATATTCTATTGTTTGTGATAATGGTTCTGCTTTCACTTTACTTTATTTTGTAGAATGGATATACGACAACAAGGTGAGCATCAAATTTTCTTCCATTTATTATCTACAAGCTAATGGTTTAGCATAATCATCTAATAAGAACTTTTTGTCAATTATTAAGAAATTTCTTGAACATAATCCTCGGGATTGGCATAATAAATTAAAATTTGCATTATGGGTAGATAGAACAAGAACTAAATATTCCATAGGAACATCACCCTATCATTTAGTTTATGATCAGGATCCAATTTTTTCTTCAAATATTAAATTATAAAATTTACAATTTATGAAGGAATACCTTGAAACAGATGATAAAATTGAAGCTCGTCTTACTCACCTTATGCATTTAGATGAAAAAAAGAGGATGCTTTACTTCATTTTAGTAAACACGAGGATATAGTTAAAAGGTGGTTCGACAAATGAGCTAATATTAAGATATTTAGGATCTCTAATTTGTTTTTTTTTGTGGGATAAGGTACATGAAAAGAAGGGTGATCATAATAAATTTGATAAACTTTAGTTAGGCCCTTACCAAATTTTCGAGATTCTTAGGGAGAATGCATTTAGATTGCAGAATTTGAGTGGAGAGAGTATTCCTTTACCTGTCAATGGGTAGTTCTTAAAGCATTATTTCCATCCCTGAGATAAAGAGCACAATCATCACTTGTATATATTCATTTCTTGTACATAGTTTTTTGGTTTTACAAGTTTTGCTTGTATGTAACTTTGGTGTTTTATTTTGGTTTTCGCTTGTGCATAGTTTTGTGTGTGTGCATACCATTTGGATGTAGTCATCACTTGTTGGTTTATTTTGTGGTTTTTATTTTTGAAATTTTATTTGTTTCTATTTTGGTCTTTCAATAATATAGATTCATGCTAAGATTTATGTTTTTATTTATGTTCACATTTTGCTTCTTCGCTTTCACAACATGTTGGTGTTGCTTTTACATATTGGGGTGTAGTTGTGTGATTACAATAAACTTGTGTCATTCTAGATGATTTATACTTTGTAATAAACCCCATAGTTCCTGGATACTACTAGATTTATACTTTGATAATATTTTATTTCCATGATTTTAGATCGGGTTATTTATTCCAAAATGCTCAGAAGAATTTTTCCATAGAGTCACCATTTATTGTTATCGTTGCACAACATACCCCAAATTTTGGGACCCACTCGAAATTTTTGATGTATCTTTTTTTTTCTTTTGTTGACATGGTTTTGAGATGGCAACGCTCTATGTTGGATTATTATTTTGGATACCATGTTCATGGGTTTCTACTCTTAATGATACTTTTAGGTTACTTTTGTTATAATATTTTAGTCATTATAATCAGGGTTATGCATAGTGGCAAATATTCACAAATTGGATGAATATTAGGATTTCCAAAATTGGAAATTGGCGAATATGAGGACCCTCGACATCGGCCCATTCACCTAAAATTTTCGGGATCAATTTTTTCTTAGGATCAATTAGCCACAATATATATCCAAACATAGGAATATTTGTACTTGTTGGAAATCTCTTTTCAAGCCTGATTTGATGGTGGTATTTTTATGAAGTTATAAGATGATTTAATAGGTCAAAAGTGGCCCTAAATATGAACTTTCATTTTAAGGCTTCAAATACCCCAAATTTTGGTGTGAAGATGCTCGATTTGATTTTCTTAGGATTCTTCATGATTCACCTTGATTTTTATAAGAATTCACCATTTTTTTACAAGTACATTTTGAGTCCAACGCCTTATGCATAACCCTGATTATAATATTGTTATAGCACTATTACTATAACTATTAATATAGCACCATGGTTGTTATAACAATTGCATTTATTGCAATATTTCTTATAACTCATAAAAGTAATCACTTATTGCAATATTTCTTATAACTCATAAAAGTAATCACTTATTGCAATACTTCTCATGACAAAATTTTTATAAAGCAATCACAAAGTTATGTTGATAAAACAAGATAAAATAAAATAAAATAAAATAAAAAATGTAAAAAATAGAAAAAAAAAATAATTAATAAAATAGAACAAAAATGTCACCATTTTGTATATTATTCTCATTTTATTCATGTAAATATTTTCATTTACTTTGCATTTACACAAAGGTAATTCACTTTGGCTTAGGTTCATAAATAAAATTTAAATTAATTCATTTTTTGTTCATGGTCAGGTGTTTATGTTACCAAAAGAAGACAGAACCTACCAGTTGCATGATTTTTTAGGAGAGCATGATTTTTGAGACATAATTTTCAAGGTGAACTGCCCAACCCGAACAACCAGTGGACGCGATGCTGAAGCACAGTTAACACAGAGGTACGACCAACATAGGCACGAATTCCAAGGAGCCCCCTAAGGGCCATGGTTGAATCATTCGTATTATTGCCTGTTTGTGTTGATAAACCTCCCGTTAGATTGTTACCAGATGTGTGTGGGAACAAATTTGTATAGACGAGATGGTTATAACTCTTGTTCTGGATTCGATGTCAGTGAATGGCGAGGATTAATGGCAACGAGGATGGATGTCATGTTGACTGTGAATAATAAGAAGAGAAAAACATGAATTTGCTATTGGAAGGGGTATGTTGTTGTTGGTGTTTCTACGAGAATGGTTGTCATGACACACATGTTAAGTTTTGGTGGTTCTCTACTATTGGTGTGCCCAATTCCTTGCCACAACTATAATATACTAGAATTTGGAAGATGAGCAAATCCATATATAATAATATCTAGATAAATTCTTTCTGCAGATGAATGACCCTTCTGCAATTGTATATATACCAATCTTCAGTGGGTATTAGTTTAGTGAAAACAACACCTGTAGTTGTGGTAACATTGCAATGAGATATGTTTTTGGTAAGGAAGGTAGATACGTCATATCCATGTTTGACCATAGTCATGGAATCCTTTTTTTATTATAATTACAAGATATTTAACGCGGCCAATGGTGGTAAGATATAAAATTATGGAAATGCAGAGCTTCAGTTCCCTCTTTGTATTGTCCAATATTGCAATTTCAATCGAGGCTTTATATGGTTGTAAGGATTAGGAAAAGAAATGTCATGATCATTTATAGTTTTATTTCCCAATACATGTTTTCTTAAAATGGGTATCAAGAACACTAGGATACCTTGTTCTCGAATGTACCATAGTTGGAATAGATAGTGCAGGACTAGATATTGGATGATTATGTATGGGAGAGGCGTGTGATTTCCAATAGCATTGTGTTCAAGCTGTAGAATGTGTATGACATGTTTGATGAATAGTCCTCTCATTTTTTATTGTTATTTGAAAGTACAGTTTGAAATGTTTAGCTTGCAATATTTCCAATATTTTTGAATTTTTCATGAATCATAGGCTATGTTATAAAGGCTAAAGTTTGTATCAACGAAGAGGAAGTAGTGGGATCAAGTATGGTGGACCGTAGAAGTTTATAGTTGTAGGTAGACGTATTATTGATAAATAAGTGAACAGGTAAAGTTACCATCTTCACGAACGAATAAAGGCTCATAGACTAGTAGATTGTTACATCCACATAATACTTTGTAATAGAAGCCCACAACCTTTAGAGCTTCACCATATATTGGCCATGATGGGAATGGACCCTTCAGCGATGACATTGATGAAACGCTCGACTGGTTATTCATTGGTTATTTTCTCACATTATGTTTTTCATTTTAAAATGTTAATGTATAATTTTTGTTTGGTGCAAATGAGCCATGGAAGACGTCAAAGTAGAAAAGGAGCCACAGATATGGGTTTTGGCTATTGATAGCATTTATGGTTGTCGCGTTGTCATAACTAATGAATGCACATGGAGGAACATGGATATTGGGCATCTACCATAAGAATCTAAAGGCTTGATATTTACAAAATAAAGTTTGTAAGGAGAATGAATATGAACATAATGAGAACATGATGTACAAATTTCCAATTAATGAGATACCCAAATTAACCCATCCTTGAAGAACATCACATAATGGAAAGAAAGTACTACGAATCCAAATAGGAGGAAGAGGAAAAAAAAAAGGGTTTCATTTAAAAATTTTAAATAGCTATTGAAGTTCACGAAAGAGGGTCACTGAGGGTCAAGTGCACATTAGTACTCGATTTTATTGAAGAAACCTCTTCTCCCTTGTTGCTAGACTACATAATTTCACTATTGTAATTTGTTTGAAGCAAGATATTTTGCAAGTGTATTCATTTAAAAATATTTCATGTTGACAATATATTGGGAATTTTTAATAAGTTTTTTTGAGTAAATACTTCTTATACACATCAACCATGGGGATTGAACCCGAGTCACATCATTGATAATGCAAGTGGTGTCCTTGCTGGTAGACCATACTCACAGGAATTATTTTTAATAAGTTTTATGCATGCAGAAGGTAGAAATTTTTTTTAATATATTGTGTTTCCCCTTAGAATATTTCATCACATTAATATTGTACTGTGAATATGGGTTAGATTAGAGGTGGTTTAGTGTCGGATATTCGCTTATGCAGAGCCTTTTAATTTTTTTTTAATTTCACCAAATACCAAAAAAAATTAAAACCTCAAAAAGAAATACATGAATTTCAAAATTAAAATTAAAATTCTCATTCTACGTACGTTCACATTTTTAATGAAAATTTGAAGTTTTAAACTTTGCACATTTTTCGAAATAATCAAATTAATTTCATTTTATAAAAATTAAAATTTCAATAAGTTCCAATATTTCATTAAAATGAATAACTAAAATGATATTCCAAAGTTCCTACATTGAAAAGTTAGATTTTAGTCATTTTTATTTTTATTCTCAAACAAATATTAACAATAAAAGATAAAATTCGATTAACAGTTGAAGATAAAATTTATTTAACAAAATAAGATAAAATTTGGTTAACAAAAGAAGATAAAATTTGGTTAAAAAACGAAGATAAAATTTTTCTTAACAATCAAAGATAAAATTGGATTACAATTTGAGATAAATTTGATTAAATAACCTTTCAAAGTTTGTTATTTCAAAGTAAATATTTGATTAATAATATCACATTTTCATAAATCACATGAGCAAAAAAATTATTGTAAATAAAATCAACCTAAAATAGGCCCCTTGTTAATAGGTATATGTAACACTGAGGTATCCCATTAATTTTTGTATTTCACACTTTTCACAAAGCACTACAAGTAAATTAATACATTAAGCAAAACCTTGGGGAAATCACAAATGTTTCCTTGCAAGAGAGGATATCCGAGAAGAATCCTGATTGTGGGTATATTTTTGTAATTGGACAAAAATATCACTCAACACTATGGAGGCTAGAGGATCAATAATGGGAAGGGTAAGGGGTCAAGGATGATGGGGACAACGCCATAGGAGACATGATGACTAGTGTTCAAAGGAAGCTACGAGAGCAAAGCAAACTTTCTAGGGTCAATATGATGGTAAATAGAGTGTAAAATATTAGCTTAGCAAAGATTAAGAATTATATTATATGCCAAGGTTTATATAACATTGGCCATAGGCTTGAAATAGTCAAATGGCAACAATTTCCCCTTAAGTTAGGAAATAGGTGTGAAGTAGGAATCCCCCCAAGTCAGCTAACAACTAACAAGTTATTATTCACGTTACAATGTGAATAATCTACTTAAAAATATATATCATTAACCATAGTAAAATAGTTAATGATATTTACAATGGTAAATAATAGTAAATTATGGAATTACCTAGTGGTAAAAATAGAAATTACTTTTTACCCTAACATCCCCCCTTATTACATTTTTTTTTTAAATATATAGTGTATTTCTGAACAGCTCAAATTTGACACATCCAAGTACCTTTGTGAAGATGTCTGCAACCTGTTCATTAGTGGCAATGTAGTGAAGCTTGATGTTATGTTTAGGAACTTCATCACGAATGAAATGACACTGTGTGTCAATATGTTTGGTGTGATCCTGGTGAACTGGATTCTTCACTAAGTTTAAAATACCTTGGTTGTCGTAGTACAAGTGAATTGGAAGTTTCTTGGGTAAACTTATACTTGCTATGACACAACTCAACCATATAGATTCGTACATGGCATATCGTGCTGTGCAATATTCTACCTCTATTGAAGATATAGCAACCACCTGTTGCTTCTTGTTGTGCCATGAGACAGGTTTGGATCCTAGATAAAAACATATCCAATTGTTGACTTTTGATCATCTATTGATCCAACATAGTTAGAGTCTAAAAAATATTGTAATAAGAACTTATCATTCTTCTTATATTCTAAACCATACTCCACACTACCATTGATATAGTGGAGAACACATTTTGCTTTCTAGTGAGAAACTTTGGGTTCTTGCATAAACCAAGAAATTTTACAACAAATGTGATATTTGGTCTAGTTTTTGTCAGGTATATAAGGCTCCCAATAATTTGATGATAAAGTGTGTCATCAATCTGATGTGAATCATCATATCATGACAACTGAATCCCTTGTTCCATCGGTGTTGCTTTTGGATTATAATTAGTCACACGATACTTTTCTATTAGTGTCTTGGCATACTTATTTTGAGTTACAATTAGGTAATTCTTTTTCTATTCAATCTCCAAACCAAGACATTAGTGGAGAAGTCCCAAATCTATCATATCAAATGACTCTCTCAAGTCATTCTTCATGATGTCTATTAATGTCTCTAAGTTTTTGGTTATGATCAAATCATACACTTAGAGTACAAGTATCACTATCTCAGAACCAATGTTCTTAACATAGAGATTTGCATATGAAGTATTTATCTTAAATCCATGTTATAGAAGGTGATTTTATATCTTTGTATACCATGTTCTAAGGGCTTGTTTCAACCCATACAATGATTTAACTAGTTTGTAAACTTATTGCTCATGGCATTCCTCAACAAATCCTTATGGTTGAGTCATGTATACTTCTTTTAAATCACCATTTATGAAGGCACTCTTTACATCCTTTTAATGAATTTTCCACCCATATTGTACTGCCATAGCACAAAGAACATGAATGGTGGTCATCCTTGCAGTAGGTGCAAAGGTCTCTTCATAATCGATGCCTTCCTTTTGAGCATAGCCCTTTGCCACAAGGCGGGCCTTATGCTTTTCAATGGTTCCATATACCTTGTATTTCATTTTGTAAACCCATTTATAGCCAATGGGTTTCTTACCTGAAGGTAAATTAACTAGCTTCCATGTTTTGTTCTTGATGAGAGATGTATATTCAGCATCCATAGTTGCCTTCCATTGTGGCTCATTAAGTGCTTCTTTGACCGAGGAGGGTTCATGTTCATCTAATGAAGACATATAAACCCTCTCATCATCAATCTCCATATATTCTCCACTATAAATCTCTATTTCTATAGAATTATCTTCAAAATGTTGGCAAAGATCAACTATGGGTGATGCTTCTACTCTCTTCTATCAAGACATGTTGTGAGTTTGAGGATGATTCAGAGTAAGATCATGAGGTGAGATAAATTTTGAATCTCTCACCATACTTGTATACCATTTTGACACATTTTTCTAATATGGAGGAGTTTGTTTATGTGGCTCCTAATATTCCAGGTATATAGTGGATATGATGTTAGGTGTGAAAGCCTCATTGAACACCACATATCTACTTATATATATTTTCTTATTTCTATGGTAATACAATTAATACCATTTAGAATATTTATCATATCTAGGAAATATGCATTATAAGGTTTTCTCATCTAGTTTCTTTCTCTTTTCCTTAGGTATATGCATAAATGCTTTACACCCAAAAACTCTTAGATGAGAGATGGAGGGCTTCCTGTCACTCCATGCTTCCTATGGATTTATATATTTAAAGGCCTTTGTGGGTGCCTTATTCAAAATATATGGCCATTGTGCTAGCTTCTGTCCAATAACTTTGCTCAAGGTTTGCACCTTTAAACATACTATAAATCATTTCCATTATTGAACGATTTCCTCTTTCAGCAACTCCATTTTGCTGTGGAGAGTAGGTTTTCGTGACCTGTCTTTTGATCCCATGTATTTTTAGAAATGAAGAGAATTAATTTGAGGTATATTCCCCACTTGATCAGAATGGAGGGTATTTATGTAGCATCCTGAATCTATCTCAAAAAGTTGCTTAAAATGTTGAAAGTAAAAGAATGCTTCTAATTTTAGTTGAAGGAAAAAGACCCATATTTTCTGTGAGTGATCTTCCACAAAAAATTGATAATATTTTTTCCCTCCAAATCTTGGTGGCATGGGACTACATAAATCAGTATGTACTAATGCCAATGGTTTGGTAGCTCGAAATGAGCTAGCTTCAAATAGTGCTCGGTGTTGCTTTCTTGCTAAGAAATTCGAGCAGATGAGCAATGTAGATGAAAGGGTAGGAATTTCGTTCACCATTTGAGATTTACTTAGCTTAAGTAAATATCTAGTAGTTAGATTCCCAAATCTCTTATGCCAAAGAGAAGTGACCTCCTTTGTGTTGACCACCATGGAAACATGATGTGTTGAAACAAAATCTAATGTGAACAAGCCATGCTTGTAAGAATCGATTACTATGTGTTTACCCTGCTTGGTGATATAGCAATGTTTCAATCCATTTTCCACTTTGAAATTGACAACCATATTTTTATCCAAGATTTGTGGAACTAACAACATATTGTTTGTCAATCCTAGAACATAAAGGATATTTTCAATGTGACAATTTCCATTTGGAAGGGAAACAAATATACGAAATTCTCCCTAGACATGATAGGTTTTATTATCGACAATTATTACTAGTTTGTCTTCTCGTACCTTAAATGTCTCAAACCACTTTTTATCACCAGTCACATATTTGCTGGCACCTGAATCAATGTACCAAATAGAATCATGTTGTGTAGAATTTGTATGGGTCATAAGAAATTTGTGTTCTCTTTTAGAATCAGAATAAAAAAATTTAATAGCAATATTGCCTTATTGTCTATTCTTCTATTGTGACTTGTTTTTGACCTTCTTGTTTTGTTTGTTCTTAAACCAACACCGATTGGTGTCATGGTTGTCCATGTTGCAATTCTTGAAATATTTGCCTTGTGACTGAGATTGTTTTCCTTTATATTTTATGTATGAACCTGAAGATGAACCTCCCTTTTTGTAATTACCTTTGTTTGTGCCACTTTGATTATGTGAATAAAGTGCATTGTTTGTCACTTCATCACTTTGGAGCTGATTTGCTTCTTCTGTTTGAAGCAAGTTGACCAACTCCACAAAGGTGACCATTATTTGAGAAATATTTAGGGAAGTAATTAGCATCTTAAAGGATTCAGGATGAGCCCTCAAAATGACTAAAGTGAGAATGGCATCTTCTACTTTAGCTCATAAAGAATTGAGCTTAGACTTCAGTTCTGCCACTTTGCAGAGAAAAAGTTCTACTGATTCACCTTACTTCATATGAAGTGTATGAAGTTGGGTTTAAAGGTTTAGAATCGTAGATTGATTCTTTCCTTTAAAAATAGTGCACAAGAAGTCCTAGACATATTTTCCATTCTTGGCCTCACAAATATGGGGCTGAATTTTAATAGTAGATGCGAGGAGTACGAACATGAGAAGATGATTGTTATTTTTATCCCATGCTTTTTGATCTGCTCCTGGTGATGTTGGTCTTGAATCAATGTCATCCACTAAATGCCACATCTCCTCTATAGTAATAATTTCTTTCATATTGGTCTTCCATGCTGAAAAATTAGATCCCTTTAGCAATTGTGTATCATTTAAGTATTTATTGATAGTTCCTATTTAGGAAGGGTCTAGAATGGATTCAAGATGGTCTCTCTTTATTTATTTACTTGATATTTAATGGCACCTACCTAAAAAATATTTGTGAAGGATTTATCATTTTGATGAAATTAAGCCAAAAAAGAAGAAATTTAGAGATAATTCACTATATAGTGATATTTAATGGCTCCTGCCTAAAAATCCTTCCAAAGAAGGATAGTTAGTTTGAGGGAATTAAGCCAAACAACAAAAGAGTGAATTAGGGATTTTTATGTAAGAGAGAATATTAAGAACAAATTGGCTTTAAAACTTGTGCAATGAGTTACACAAATTATTGTGAAATTTTAGGGTTTTAGTGCTCTTGATTTTGATGACTTTTAATTGCAAAAAACAAGAAAGTAAATGCAATAATCAATCAAAGAGGACCCATCAAAATTTTATCACTAAGGTGTTGGATGCAACCAAAAATGTGCCATATTTAGGAATACCAATTTTTAATTTAGGTGACGAGTAATATAAAAAATGCACCTAATTATTAATTTTTGCAACAAAAGATGTTTTTTGTGGTTTACAAAAAAATTAATTTTAAAGTTCAGATTCTCCCTTCATGTGTGTTACAATTTTTTGCAAAAATATAATTTATCAAAGATCAATCATCCCCATTTGATTTGCAAAAAATAAAGTATCTCATATTTCAAGACAAGTCGACACATGATAAGCTTTTGAAAGGCTTTCCAAAACCATTCGACAAATGACTTGGTTTTAGTGGACCCTTTGAGGCTTCAACACTCAAAAATTGGAGGGGCATTAGGATTGAAAGGTTCTCGAATCCTCATGGGACCATAACTTCAATCCAAGCTCTTAAAATGATCAATGTAAGTGTTGAAATGAGGTAAAATTCATTGATGCTCTTGAAGCATACAATGAAAATGAGATCATGTAGTTTGTCATCGAAGTTCATTCCTCTTTCTTATAACTATTTAATAATGAATAGCTTTCTTAATCCAAGGCTTTGTCTTAGCAAGTGGTTTAGAAGGCAAAAAAGTGCTTTTGGATCATCGACGGGGTTTGAAACTATGATCCCAAGGTTTTTGTGGCCTTAGCCCAGCCCGATTAACTGATCGGGCTAGGCTAGCCCTTGGGGATGAAGGCACAAATTATACCTTTTATTTCTTCGTGTAGGGTGCACAAAGAAAAAAGTGGGTTTAATCCCACATCACCTGTGAAGTCAATTTCAAGCTGCTTAAAATAAGTAGCTTACCCCTTCTTTATTGACTACCTTCGGGTAGTCTAAAATCCTCCCTTTTTGCTCAAGTACATAATAATCAACTGCCACATCATCCTTGAATTATATTCCCAATCAACTCCAGTGAATTACCATGTGTACCATTTAGACCTTGAAATCCTCCTTCCACGTAAGCTCCTTGATACATGTGTCATCTTCCAGCTCTCCTGCCTTATCAACATCTTAAAAAAAAATGTCATCCATCAGTTATCCATCCACATTAGCATCTCAAAAAATGTACCATCTGCTAGCATGGCAGTCTTGGTTTTTGTTTTCATATGTCAGCTTAGGTCTAGTCAGAGTTGGTGTCTCGATTAGGGAGTTTATGTTGTCCCATGTCATGTTAGGGCTCTCCTACCCTTTCTCATGTCAGTAGTTGATAGGACTGTTAGCCCTGTTAGAGTTTGTTGGGGTGGGGTTTTCAGATATAGCCCTTCTATTCAATATAAGGATGGTCAGGTGCACTTGCCTACCATCGAGTGGTCAACGATCACTAGATAAGGAGGTCATTCCTGCCCTCACTTACCAACACCTACAGTCCATGTCGATTAAAGTAGGAGGGTCGTCAGAGGCCTACCTGAGGTCCTAGGTCAACTGCTAGAGGGTGTTCCTACCTATTGGTAGGTCGGTCTATTACAATCGTGTCTCTGAAGGTTAGTCTCTGGTGGTCATCCAAGACTTTCTAATCATTGAAGTCTTGTCTCCAATGGTTTATGGGTAGTTTAAGGAGGTTACTCCTACCCTCTCTTAGCCATATTATCATCTGCCTTCTTGGATGCACTATGGGCTTGAGATAGGTGGAGCGAATAAAAAATATATATCAACCTTAAGAGTTTAAGAAATTAATTTAAAAAAATGCAAATAAATAAAACCCTCCTCTATGAAATACATGGAACAAGAGTTCTATCACCTTGTATAGCTTGGAAAAAGATCATATCCTACCTTGCCTTACTTCCTCCCTCTTTAGCTCTGATGCCAATGATGGCAAATGGAGTGCAAAATATTAGTGTAGAAAATATTAAGAATTATATTATATGCCAAGGTTTATATAGCATAGGCCATAGGCTTTAAATAGCCAAATGGTAATAGTTTTCCCTTAAGGTAGGAAACATGCGTGAAGTAGGAAGTCTCCCCTAATTCAGTTAACAACCTAGGAATTGCCACTAACAACTAACAAGTTATTATTCATGTTACAATGTGAATAATCAACTTAAAAATATAATCATTAACCATACTAAAATAGTTAATGATATTTACAATGGTAAATCATAGTAAATAATGGAATAACCTAATGGTAAAAATAGAAATTACTTTTTACCCTAACACAATCATCAAAGGGCATGAGAGAAATTCAAACTATTTGAGACCAATCATTAGAGGTCACACCTATGGGTCGCTAGGGGAAATCATTCTTCCAACCCTAGAGAGACTCTATTTGAAGTCCAAGATTGGCCATTAAGTCAATAACATGTTTGCTTTTCCTATAAATGTGTTGGATGATGATGCTATCATGGATGTGGATGAGCTATTTAGATTTGTGAATGGGAGTAGTCAATATCCAAGTTGAAACCTTGTCACTTTTAAGATAATCAATGTTGTTTAACAAGTCACCTTCGATGATGATTTTGTATGGTATATTACTAAGGATGGAGAGGCCCCTATACAAATATTTGGCTTCGGTAACATAGTTGGTTTAGACTCCCAAGTTATTAGTAAAGATAAGGATGACACTCTTGTTATGACAACTCGACCAACCCTAGCTTCTTAGGATTTCCTTTTGTAGCACCATCAAAATTTAGCTTTAGCCATCCAGTAGGAGGTTGGGTCCACTTGATTATTTCTCTTGATGGGATGGATGGTTGATACAACTTTAATGATAGGTTGAGGTTCAAAGGATTGGTTTCTTCAAGACTCAGATTGAGAGATTTGGATTAAGGTACCAACAAGGTATTTTTTATGGTTACACATAACACTCTTGCACTGAAAAAAGGGATCGTTAGAGAGGATGGTAAAATCTCTACTATTGCACTAAAGCCAAACATTCCATAGAAAATAGTGTAGGAAGAAGGACCACAAAGTTTTAATATGGTTATTCCAGAATGGGTTGGGCCACGAAGTAAAAATATCAAAAATGGTATTCGATTAGATCCACTCAATGTTGAAGGTTGACAAGAGGAAACTAAGGACTATTCTAGAAAGGGGTAATCAAGGAATAGATGGTAGGTTGATTCCCAATTGGAAAGTCACAAGTAGCTGCAATTAGGAAGGATCAATCCTTTGATTATGAGATTGTCAATGGTTAGAATTTTGTTTTGGGTTGTTAGCCAATAGAAAACAACAATTTTAGGGATAAGACCTTTGGACCAAATGGATTTAACTAGGAGAGAATAATCAATGGGTTTATATTGAAGGAATTAGGCCATCTTGATCAAGAATTAACTGTTTTTGCAGTCTCTCCAGATAGGGTGATACAAAGGATGGTTTATAGGGATGATGCAAGACTTGAGAAAATACTTCAAAGTATTGATAGCAAAATTGAGATTGGGATTAATAATAATATTGGGAAGAGATTTCCAAACAAGGTCATTTTGAAAGTTAGAGACTTTGGTCCCAAAAAGATGATCAATTATGGGCTTCAAAATTGTAAGGTTAGGATTCTCAATTAAAGGATGGTCACAGATCGATGGATATTTCTACAAATCAATGAGGTGACCACTTTCATGTTTCCATCTAGTGCCTTTTTGTATAATAAATATATACTTGGTAATTGAATTCCAGAAGGTAGATCCTTCTTGGGGTAGATATTCATCCAAGAAGTTATGATTTTGCAAGTATTTTTATTTTATGATGGACACCCATTCTAGGTTGACATTGGTGAAGATTTTCCATCCCTTTTTGGCAATAAGGGCCATGTTCATTTTATCAATTTTCCTAAAACCCAATCCCCATTGGAATTTCTTAGTGCATACCTTGTGCCAGGTGATCAATGGAAATATTTTTTTATTCTTCGATCCTGACCATAAAAATATTTTTTAAATTTGCTCAATTTTGTGGCATATTGTTATTGGGGCCTTGGAAATGAAAATAGAGTATATTGATATGATTTGGAGGTATGCATGCACCAATTTTACATTGGTTTCTTGGCTTAGGAGCACCCATTTCCATCTGACAAGTTTTTTGAGAAGTCTTTCAAGAACATTTTCCACATGCCTTCAATGGGATTGCTAGAAAATAAGGGAAGGCCAAGATAAGAGAATGAGAAGTCTGAAATGGTACAACCTATAACCTAAGTGATCTTGAGTTACCTTTCCATGGGGATGTTGATAAAAAGGATTTTTATTTTTATGTAATTGATCATCTATCCAAAAACATCTTCATAGAGATTGAGGATGATCTTGATAGATTTGGCCTCAACAACAAACACAAGGATAGCAAGGATCATATCTTATACAAACTATTGATGCATAATAGTTATATGAGAAGATGCCACTTTGATGCTAGATATTGCTCCTATGGAACACGTAGCTTAAGCCACTATAGTTTGGATCCAAATCCTTTGGTGTGTTTTTCAAAACATCAACTTTCATCATCTTCATTAATTTTTTTAACAATATTGCATTTATCACTATTGATGAGATTATGGAGTTCATTTTTAGATGGATAAATTTTTAAGTTATTGATATCACGAGCAAAATATGCTACTAAGATGAGATCACCTGTGCTACAACTTCCATTGAAGGTATGAGGTATCATGTATCACAATAAGAATTGGCCACAGTGGGCTCAAGATCACATGTGTCACAACAAGCATTAGCCACCATGAGCTAAAGGTCACTTGTATCACCACATATATTTACCATTAGGGATTTGACCTTTGTTTCCTCACTAATGTCCCTTTTCACTTTATGTTGAGCAATGTCAAGAGAAACCAATGACATGTATACTACCCTTATAATGCCAATAGGGATTAGAACACCATTTGTATGAATATATTCACAAGACATAGAATCATCGAGTATGGCATCTACACCACTGCACAGTGTGAGAAATGTGCCATCCTCATAAAAATATATCATGTCCATCTCTGGTGGAAATTAGGGACTTTTAACTGAATTTGCACATGCATCAGTTTATTTTGGGGCATTATTATTCTTTGATCTGCCCATCTTTGAAGGTATTGATCTCTGCTAAAAATGCATCTTTTTTACAAAGGAATTTTGTAAAAAAATGATTAAGGTCTCTAAGGTGTCGATCGCTACCAAAAATGCACCCTTATAAGGTTTTCTCCCTTCTTGCAAAATAATCTTGAGAAAATGTTGCAAGAAGTGTGACTAAGGTGTCAGTCGTTGCCAAAAATATGACCTTTTTAAGTCATCCCCCATTTTTATCAAACTATTCTGTGAGAAGAAAATCATTTATCCCCCCTTGTTGCAAAAATATAAATCCTCGAAGGCTTTTGTTTTACAAATATTGACTCTTAAGCAGTTGCAATTTTTTTTTCCCATTTAGTGCAAAAGAGTGCAACGAGGAAGCCTTGAGGGCTTTTACAATATGCTCTAGGTACGGTTTTATGTTAAAATCCTCTAAAGTGGGGAATTGACAAAATGTTTGCAAAAAGTTCTAAAATGATAGCAACTTTTAGCAAAAAAATAGCAAAATTGACAAAAAATTGTCAAAAAACAATGTTGTCAGCAAAAAATGCAACAAAATTAGGATCAGCAACTCTTTCAGCAAAAGTTATTAGCAATTTTTCTAGCAAAAATTTATCAGAAACTTTCTCAGCAACTTTTTCAGCAAAATTTATCAGCAATTTTTAAAATTTGCTGTAGCAAGATATATATATTTTTAATTTGTTTGAAGAAAAATTTATCAGCAACTATTTACCTATAGCACCTTGTCCTGCAAAAGTATTTTTTGTGGAGTGCATGAGGTTTGAACCCCTGACCTTTGAGTGGCTTACACCTTAGCATTGAGCACTCTATCATGCTAGCTATAGCACCAGACTAAAGTAAAATGGAGCCACTACCCTTTGTTTCACCTCTCCCATGGGGTGATGTGACTAGTCGATGCTGAGCACACTCTTGGGTTGGTGTTTATCCTCGATAGACATATTTATAAATGATAATAACGTGCTTCAAATATCCTAATGTGGTTTATTTTCTATGTTAGTGTCTCCTCACAGGAAACAATCTGCTACACAATGCCAATCATAGTTTTTTGACTATGAATTTTGTGCATCGTTGGTCAATTCCAATCACCATTGAAATTAATTCCATCAAATTTGCAATCGATCTTCAAATCTATGGATTTTTATCAATCCTACAACACTACAATTTTGGTAAAGCATAAAGATAAAAAAATTCCTACCAATCTACCAGTTCCTATTTGTAGTCTGCTGCAATTTGCAAATCATTATGTGTTGTCTCTAGAAGCTTACAAGCTCCCTGATAGGATAGTCTTGTATCAAAAAAAATTCCTAAAATAACATTGAGATGAAGATGTGCAGATGGGTCACTAAGAAAGAGCAATAGTTTTATCAAATAATCATAGGAAAAACCTTGTCGATGATCAAAAAAAATATTCTATAGCCACTATTCTCAAATCTATAGTGTGTCTGCAACTCAGGCTATTAACAACTGCAACACCTTATCGAGGATATCATTTAGAATAGATGTCTTGGGCCTATAACACATTGGAAACATAGTAAGGTGAATAAAAAATTACAATGAATAAACAACGCAACTGTGTTTTCTATAAAACAAACTTGTGTATTACGTGCAATGGAGATTTTTCCAATCGAAAATTATTGCATCAATAATTGTTGGGCAACAACATCACTAGAGGTGTCACACTATAATTTTTAGAGGGCAACATCCACTCTAGCCATGCATCAATAAATTTGTGTCTGCCAAGAGATCTGGTTGCTTATCTACAAATGTCTTACAACATATGTGATGGCAGAGGGCAACAAATGGTCGATTGGGTGAAGCACTTAGGTCTGCAATCACAACTAAAACCTCTTCTTGGGTGATTTTAGATAATTTCTAGATATATCTAACAATAATTACCAATGTAGGAGATCTTTCCTAAACATCGTGCTTCTACAAATTTGATCATTTGAAAAAATAACACAAAATCTTGATGATATTTAGCCCTTCTATGAATCAGTTTTCACCTCGTGCCCATTCATAGGATCTTCTAAATAATAGCGTGTCACAATTTGGTTATTTCTTAAGATGCACCATAGGGATGGTTGTGCTCTCCTCCACTGTAAAAAAAAACTAAAACTAAAAATAACATAGATATCCCACATGTGATGTGTGGGAAAACATAGAGGATTTGAAAAATAATTATCCTCACTAGGTTGGTTGTCTACCTTCGGGTATACTATACCCAACCCACCATTTGACCTTCACACATGAAATTGGGTGATAATTCCTTCACCACATGTCAAATGCAAAATTTTATCCTCATTTCACCTGAGCTCTCCATGTTAGATCATCTTGATCTCCATCTCCATGGTCGATTCAGTCTGATCTATGTCATGTAGCCTAGCTTAGAGTCACCACATCATAGGCTAGTGTCAAGAGTCTTTACGTCAATTTCTAGTCTATCAGTATTATGTCCATCCATCTAGCCAGTTAGTAGATCTCATAAATAGGTCTACATCACATCTAACTTACATGTCATATCCTATCTAGGGGTCCATGTAGATAGGGTCTATTCCAAATTTATCCATTAGTGGCAGATCTACATCTATCGTATATCAAGAACAGTCCATCATAGCCAAGTATCATATATTTTTAGCATGTGGTCCTCCAATTTTTGATAATCCCCCACATTGGTAATCCCTCCTAAGTCACAAAAGTGGTAGGGGTGTTAGATACCATGAGCATTGTAGCGGTTGTTTGATTGAAATGTAGCAATTTGTAATTGGTTGGTTGTTCAAGTTTGGATCACGACATCAATGTCCACAAAATTGTTAGATTTAGATCTAAGATAGGGTCAGTCCAAGGTTACCTAGGTCAGTATCCACAAATCAGTTAGAATCCAACAGATCATTGTGCTTCCACCCACAATGTTACCTCAAGAATCGGGGTCAATCCACCCAGTTTTCAAGCTACGAGAGCTACGACTATAGGGTCTCTAAAACCATATTAGAGTAGGTGATGATTATATTGCATTAGATGTAGAAAATATAAATACAATATCAATTGCTAACATTAGCTCTAACCAACGAGCGAATAATGCTAACAAGAAAAAAATATTAGGCTAATAATAAATCAAAACTAATATTAGCCCTAACAATATAATTATCATTAATAAATAGATATTAACGAATATCTAATCTAGGTAGATAAATCTATCCTAACAACATATAACGAAATGAGGTAATACTATAGTTACTATGGAATAGTAACTCTAACACTACTAAGAGATTCAACCATTATGATGAAGAGGAGGGGGGATAGTGGGTCACCCTACCTAAGTCCTCTAAAACTCCTGAAGTAGCCTAATGTAGATCCATTTCTGATGACAAAAAACCAAGCTAAGTATATGAAAGCTTTTATAAAGTCAATCTAGTCATCATGAAACCTAAACTTGGAGAGGACCCAAAAGATAAAGTCCCACGATATTCTATTGAAGGAATTTCTCATGTGAAGCTTGAGGAAAAATACTACTTTCTTGCTTTTGGAATAGAGTGTAGAAGTTCATGAATGGTGATGACTTTGTCAATGATGGTTTTCCATTCGATAATGCTTCCCTATTAAGTATCTATGATGGTTGATAGGATATCCTTCATCCTATTGGTCATGAATTTCATGATGATTTTATAGATGATGTTGTAGAGGCCTATTGGATAATACTCAGATAATCTTTTACAGGTGGATGACTTACGAATGAGGTCCAAGAAAGTGGAGTTCACATCTATAGAGATAACCTTTGACCTTCAAACTTATTATATGTCTTTGTATATATTGCTAGCAATAATTTCCTAGAAACACTGAAATAATCAATATGGGAAGCCATCCAGACCAAGGGCTTTATCTGGTTGTATGGAGAATAGGGCCTTCCTGATTTCATCATGGGAAAAGGCTTTGAGGAGGCACAAATTGGACTCATGAGTGATGAGGTAGGGAATGTTTTAGAGCAAGGGATTATGGGTCTAAAAAAATCAAGGGGGATGAGGCCCTAATAAATTCTCAAAGTGAGACTGCTTCAGTGTGAACCCCATCCAAGCTTGATATGATAGAACCGTCATTTTTACCAGCTCCCTTATCTTATTACAACTCCGATTCCTGAGAGTTTATGCATGAACTATTTTTGTATTGGAATCTCCCTCTTCTAATCATATATCTTTGGATTTTTTCCTCCATAAGGTTTCTTATTTTGCTAGCACATTATGGTAGTTGACCAATATTCTTCTATCTTCATCCTTTATATGATGGGTCATGTTTCTATTTTAAATGTAATCTTCGATCATCTATAACTGGTCTTTAATGGTTTTTTTTTTCAAAAAATGTTGACGAATATTTTCTTATTCCAGAACCAAAGGTTGTTTTTGATGAATCAGAGCTTATTGGCAATTTTGAAGATGGGGTGCCAGAGAAGACTTCATCCCACAATTCAAAAATCTAGTTTTTGAGGTCAGCGTATTGGATCCACATGGCTTCAAATATGAATGGATTTTTATAGAAAAATGTAGGTCTGAGTCCTTCAAACATCAAAGGGTTGTGATCTTATCTAATCTTAGGAAGAGAATGAAGGTTGGCATCCCATAATAGATGAATGGCTTTCATGGAGAGGAGAAAACTATCAAGCCTTAATTGGATAAGCTAATTTCAAATTCTTTTGTTACTCTAAGTGAATTTTATTCATTTGATTTGAACATCCATGAGCTCATTGTTGTCCACAAATTCTCCAAAATATTCAAAATATTTTACATTATGGCTAACAAACCCTTTTAATAGATAAATAGAGGGGACATTTGAAATCTCTCACTAAAATCCATGGCTCACTAGAAATGATAGCTCTCATTTGAGTGAGGGGTTTCCATAAGGTTTGCCTCCCCTGAGGGTTGTTAGGGGCATAGATGTTCCAAAGGATCCAAGTTGCTTTACTATATTTGTAGAAGAAGAGGATTTTTGTGATCTTGTCAGAAGAGGATATAAGTCTGCCTTCAACGGGTATTTTGATTGGTATTACCAATAAGCAATTGGTTTAAATATTTGCATGCTTGTTGTATAGTAGTTTTAGATGATGATTGAATGGTTTTATGGGAGGTAGATATTGGTATGTTGTGATAATTAGAGACATGGTTTGGAGTTGGCATAGGGTATGTTACAAAGGGAATCACAACCAAATGAGAAATGTTATGTTAGATTGAATCAATAAAACTAGATGATGTGAATGGAATGGTTGATGGTATTTATGGAGTAGTGTTAGCTTATGCTTTGTAGAGTGGGTTGGAATGAATTGTGGTATAGTTAGATGGGAGATAAGTGCACTGGCTAAAATATGATGGAAGAGTTTTATGTGGAGATGTAGATGTGGTCGTAAAGAGAGACTTGGTGATAACTTGGTTAAAGTGTTAGGATATGAATGAGAGGGTTCCTACTAAAAAGTAGGAATATATCACGGTGGAATAGTCAGACGTTCCAAAATTTGATTGGTTGAGCTGAAACAATATTTTATAAAGTGAAAATCTATATAGGTGATATGTAGTGGAGGATCCAATGATTATGATGATATTGACTTGATTTGAAAATCATAGAATACAATTGAAGGCTCCATGCATTTTCAAATACTCCCCAAGAAATTGGTGAAGAAATTAGAGTCTTGAGTATAAGTTTTGATGGATTTCAAGATCTCCATAAATTCCTCATGGTGTGGAGAAGATTGTTGTATAAACTTGTAAATTGATAGTTTCTTTGAAGCCTTTTTTAGACTATTTTTCAATTGGCTACTTACTGTAATGATTAGTCTTGGTGGATGACTTGGAAGATGAATGGATTGAGGTGGATTAATGATATTTTGTTGTGGATACACACTTGTTGGTGGTGCCATAGAATAATTCACTGCTTGGGGTTGTTCATTTATTTTCTATTAATGATTTGTGCTTCTTTGAATTTGGGTTACTACATGAATAACACCTAAAAAACCTTGGTATTGTTGTGCATGGTTGACTTGGTTAGTGGGAGTTATAGCAGTTCATACCCCTATTTCCTATTGCATCTCCTTAGGATGAGGAAGTGGTATCTAGTAAATACCAATAATTTGGTTTTGCTATATTAATGGCCCCTAGGTCTAATATATCTTGCACAATGTTATTAAATATAAAGAAATTATTAATTTCATGGTCCTATCAATGAAAGGGCCAAAAAAAATGCTCCTTATAGCCCTTGCCATATGGTTTAGTTGGATATTTTGGTTTGAATTTTGGTAGGGTAATTGTTTGTGTATCATAAAAACTTTGAAAATTGGATGAATATGATTTATGCAATAACGTGTAGTTGCAAGGTTGTCAAATTAACTATCAATGTTGATTATTATCTATAATTGATACTAGGTTTCACAACTATTGTGGGGGTGGAACTTCTTGATATAGCATTTCCTGTGGTTGTTGTCTTGATGGTGATTGTTGAATATAGACTTGATATTATTGAGTCTACATTGTTGGTTTCCTCAAGACCACTTGGTTAACTTGAATAGGTTTAGTTTGGCCATTATAATTTCCTTTGTTTTTGTCCTTGTTCTACCATTCATTTTTATTAGGCTTGATCTGCCCCTCTTTAATTTTGATTTCCTTAATAATTTGGGCTTGGGTGATTGTTGAAATTGTATTTACAAGGATATAGGTTTAAAACAACTCATTCTGAACATCCGTGTTAGTTCTTCCATGGGGAGGTCGAATGGAAATTTGGTAATTACTACCCTACAAATATTTTCAAAGTCCTAAATCAACTCTTCTTAAAATTATCATATATTATACAAGTTGGTTAATTTGGTTTTATTTCTAACATTTAGGAAGAATGTATATAAGAATTGGTCTACAAGTTATTTGAATGTATATATTCTATTGTGTGGAAAATGATTATATTATTCTAAGACATCCACCCAAATGTCTGAGGAAATATTTGTAGAATTAAGGCATCATTATATTGAATCCTAAAACATGCATGGATAAATGCACTTATATACTCTCTATGATCCTCGGTGCCTTTAAATTTGTCAAACTTCGATAGTTTAAAATTGGTGGGATACGGTGGCAATGGTACCAAAGTATTAATCATGTTATTGACCGGTTGTATTAAGGTGGGTTTCTAATAAATCATACCAATTGTGTGTATAATAAAGTTGTTAATTGTTTTTGCAAAGATTAAATTTTGGGAACTTCCACTTGTGTTTGGAAGCCTTGGTTTGTATAATAAATGTAGGTGTATGGTGTATGTTGTGTGATGGATTGCTGAGATGAAATCAAAATTTGGTTGTCTAATGGGTTGATGGTAGTGGGTATGTGATGGTATTGGACATTCTATTGGAATTGATTATGGAATGATTGATGTTGAGGAGGCATAGATTGATGATGTGGATTTTGGGGAATTTAGGTGTTTTAGGTAGTTGTGATTGCATTGATGTGGTTGAATGGAAGGGTAGGTATAGTGACTATAGGTGGTTGTGATACTCAAGACTTATTGAGAGTGAATAAGGTATTTTGGGTTGGGATGGGTTGATGGTTGAAATCCACCACATGTGAATTCTATTGCAAGAAAGAATGGGTATTTTGATTGGTATTACCAATAAGCAATTGGTTTAAATATTGGCATGCTTGTTGTATAGTAGTTGTAGGTGCTGATTGAATGGTTTTATGGGAGGTAGAGATTGGTATGTTGTGATAATTAGTGACATGGGTTGAATTTGGCATAGGGTATGTTACGAAGGGAATCACAATCAAATGATAAATGTTATGTTAGATTGAATCAATAAACCTAGATGATGTGAACGGAATGGTTGATGGTATTTATGGAGTAGTGTTAGCTTATGCTTCACAGAGTGGGTTGGAATGAATGGTGGTATAGTTATATGGGATGTAAGAGCATTGGAAAAAATATGATGGAATATTTTTATGTGGAGGTGTAGATGTGGCCTTAAAGAGATATTTGGTGATAACTTGGTAAAAATGTTAGGATATGAATGAAAGGATTCCTATTGAAAAGTAGGAACATATCAGGGTGGAATAGTCAAACATTCCAAAATTGGATTGGTTGAGCTCAAAAAATATTTTATAGCATCAGAGTATATATATGTGATATATGCAGTGGATTATCCGGTCATTATGATGATATTGACTTGATTTCAAAATAATAGAATACAATTGAAGGCTTTATGCATGTTCAAATACTCCCCAAGAAATTGGTGAAGAAATTAGAGACTTGAGTATAAATTTTGATGGATTTGAAGATCTCCATCAATACCTCATGGTGTGGAGAATATTGTTGTATAAGATCATAAATTTATAGTTTATTTCAAGATATTTTTAAACTATTTTTCAATTGGCTACTTACTGTAATGATTGGTCTTGGTGGATGACTTGGAAGATGAATGGGTTGAGGCTAATTAATGATATTTTATTATGGATACACACTTTTTGGTGGTGCTATAGAATATTTTACTGCTTGGGGTTGTTCATTATTTGCTATTGATGATTTGTGCTTCTTTGACCTCAGGTTACTACATGAATAGAACCTACAAAACCTTAGTATTTTTGTGCATGGTTGACTTGGTTAGGGGGAGTTATAGTAGTTGATACCCCCTATTTCCTATTGTGTCTCCTTAGGATGAGGAAGTGGAGTCTAGTAAATACAAATATTTTGGTTTTGCTATACCAAGGGGTTATCCATATTAATGGCACCTAGGTCTAATAGAGCTTGCACAATGTATTTAAATATAAAGAAATTATTAATGTCATGGCCCTTCTATCAATGAAAGGGATAAAAAAAATGCTCTACATAGTCCTTGCCATATGGTTTAGTTGGATCGTTTACTTTGACTTCTGGTAGGGTAATTGTGTGTATATCATAGAAACTTTAGAAGATGGATGAATATAATTTAGGAAATAGAGTGTAGTTGCAAGGTTGCCAAATGAACTATCAATGTTCATTATTATCTACAATTGATACTAGGTTTTACAACTTATGGTGATTATTTAATATAGACTTGAGATTATTGATTCTACATTTTTGGTTTACTGAAGACCACTCAGTTAACTTGAATAGGTTTAGTTTGGCAATTATAATTTTCTTTGTCTTTGCCCTTGTTCTATAATTAATTTTTATTAGGCTTGATATGCCCCTCTTTAATTTTGATTCGGGATTGGGTGATTGTTGAAAGTGTATTTAAAAGCAGATAGGTTTAAAACAACTCCTTTTGAACATCTGTGTTAATTATTCCATGGGGAGGGCAAATGGCAATTTGGTAATTACTACCCTCCAAAGTTTTTCAAAGTCCTAAATCGACTCTTCTTCAAATTATCATAGATTATACAAGTCGGTTAATATGGTTTTCTTTCTAATATTTAGGAAGAACGTATATAAGAATTGGTCTGCAAGTTATTTGAATGTATATATTCTATGGTGTGGCAAATGATTATACCATTCTAAGACATCCACCCAAATGTCTAAGGACATATTTGTAGCAATAAGGCATCATTATCTTGAATCCTAAAACATGCATGGATAAATGCACTTATATGCTCTCTATGATCCTCAGCCCCTTTAAATTTGTCAAACTTTGATAGTGTAAAATTCGTGGGGTACGGTGGCAATGGTATTGAAGGATGAATCATGTAATTGACCAGTTTTCTTAAGGTGGGTTTCTGATAAATCATACCAGTTGTGTGCATAATCAAGCTATTAATTTTTTTTTTACAAAGATTAAATTTTTGGATCTTCCACTTGTATTTGTAATCCTTGGTTTGCGTGATAAATGTATGTGGATGGTGTATGTTGTGTGATGAATTGCTAAGATGAAATTAAATTTTGGTTGTCTAATGGGTTGATGGTAGTGGGTATATTATGGTGTTGAACATTTTTTTGGAATTGATTATGGAATTATTGATGTTGAGGAGGCATAGGTTGATGATGTGGATTTTGTGTAACTTGGGTGTTTTAAGTAGTTGTGATGACATTGATGTGGTTGAATGGAAGGGTAGATATAGTGATTATATGTGGTTGTGATACCCAATACTGATTGAGAGTGACAAAGGTATTTTGGGTTGGGATGGGTTGATGGTTGAAATCCACCACCTGTGACTTCTATTGCAAGAAATAATGGGTATTTTGATTGGTATTACCAATAAGCAATTGGTTTAAATATTGGCATGCTTTTTGTATAGTAGTTGTAGGTGCTGATTGAATGGTTTTATGGGAGGTAGATATTGGTATGTTGTGATAATTAGTGACATGGGTTGAAGTTGGCATAGGGTATGTTACGAAGGGAATCACAACCAAATGAGAAATGTTATGTTGGATTGAATAAATAAACCCATATGATGTGAATGGAATGGTTGATGGTATTTATGGAGTAGTGTTAGCTTATGCTTCATAGAGTGGGTTGGAATGAATGGTGGTATAGTTATATGGGAGATAAGTGCATCGGCTAAAATATGATGGAAGAGTTTGATGTGGATGTGTATATGTGCATTTAAAGAGAGATTTGGTGATAACATGGTTAAAGTGTTAGGATATGAATGAGAGGATTCCTTCTAAAAAGTAGGAACAGATCAAGGTGGAATAGTCAAATGTTCCAAAATTTGATTGGTTTATCTCAAACAAGATTTTATAACATCATAATATATATAGGTGATATGCAGTGGAGGATCCAGTGATTATGATGATATTGACTTGATTTTAAAATCATAGAATACAATTGAAGGCTCCATGCATGTTTAAATACTCCCCAAGAAAGTGTTGAAGAAATTAGAGTCTTGAGTATAGATGTTTATGGATTTCAAGATATCCATAAATGCCTCACGGGGTGGAGAATATTTTTGTATAATCTCATAAATTAATAGTTTATTTGAATCCATTTTTAGACTATTTGTCAATTGGCTACTTACTATAATGATTGGTCTTTGTGGATGACTTGGAAGATGAATGGGTTGAGGTGGATTAATGATATTTTTTTGTGGATACACACTTGTTGGTGGTGCCATAGAATATTTCACTACTTTGGGTTGTTCATTTATCTACTATTGATGATTTGTGCTTCTCTGACCTCGGGTTACTACATGAAAAGAACCTTTAAAACCTTAGTATTGTTGTGGATGGTTGACTTGGTTAGGGGGAGTTATAGCAGTTGATACCCCTATTTCCTATTGTGTATCCTTAGTATGAGGAAGTGGTGTCTAGTAAATACCAAGATTTTGGTTTTGCTATACCAAGGGGTTATCCATCTTAATGGCCCCTAGGTCTAGTACATATTGCACAATGTCTTTAAATATAAAGCAATTATTAATGTCATGTCCCTTATATCAATGAAAGGGACAAAAAATACTCCTTATAGCCCTTGCCATATGGTTTAGTTGGATCTTTTGGTTTGACTTATGGTAGGTTAATTGTGTGTGTATCATAGAAAATTTAGAATATGGATGAATTTTATTTAGGAAATAGCGTGTAGTTGCAAGGTTGTCAAATGAACTATCAATGTTCATTATTATCTACAATTGACACTAGGTTTTACAATTATTGTAGGGGTGGAACTTCTTGATATATCATTTCCTATGGTTATTTTTCTAATGGTGATTGTTGAATATAGACTTGAGATTATTGAGTCTACATTGTTGGTTGACTCAAGACCACTCGGTTAACTTGAATAGGTTTAGTTTGGCCATTATAATTTCCATTCTTTTGGTCCTTGTTCTACCATTCATTTTTATTAGGCTTGATATGCCCCTCTTGAATTTTGATTTCCTTAATAATTCGGGTTGATTGTTGAAATTGTATTTACAAGGATATAGGTTTAAAACAACTCCTTCTGAACATCTGTGTTAGTTATTCCATGGGGAGGACGAATGGAAATTTGGTAATTACTACCCTCCAATTTTTTTCAAAGTCCTGAATTGACTCTTCTTCAAATTATCATATATTATACATGTCGGTTAATGTGGTTTTCTTTCTAACATTTAGGAAAAACGTATCTAAGAATTGATCTGAAATTTATTCGAATGTATATATTCTATGGTGTGGAAAATGATTATACCATTCTAAGACATCCACCCAAATGTATGAGGAAATATTTGTAGCATTAAGGCATCATTCTCTCGAATCCTAAAACATGCATGGATAAATGCGCTTATATGTTCTCTATGATCCTCGGTGCCTTTAAATTTGTCAAACTTTGATAGTGTAAAATTGGTGGGGTATGGTGGAAATGGTACCTAAGTATGAATCATGTGATTGACCGGTTGTCTGAAGGTGGGTTTATGATAAATCATACAATTTGTGTGCATAATCAAGCTGTTAATTTGTTTTTGAAAATATTAAATTTTGGAATCTTCCACTTGTGTTTGGAAGCCTTGGTTTGCATGATAAATGTGGGTGGATGGTGTATGTTGTGTGATGAATTGTTTATATGAAATAAAATTTTGGTTGTCTAATGGGTTGATGGTTGTGGGTATGTGATGGTATTGGAAATTCTGTTGGAAATGATTATGGAATGATTGATGTTTAGGAGGAATAGGTTGATGTTGTGGATTTTGGAGAATTTTGGTGTTTTAGGTAGTTGTGATGGCATTGATGTGGTTGAATGGAAGGGTAGGTATAGTTACTATAGGTGGTTGTGATACCCAATATTTATTGACAGTGACAAAGGTATTTTGGATTGGGATGGGTTGATGGTTGAAATCCACCACATGTGACTTCTATTGCAAGAAATAATGGGTATTTTAATTGGCATTACCAATAAGAAATTGGTTTAAATATTGGCATGCTTGTTGTATAGTAGTTGTAGATGTTGATTTAATGGTTTTATGGTAGGTAGATATTGGTATGTTGTGATAATTAGCGATATGGGTTGAAGTTGGCATAGGGTATGTTATGAAGGGAATCACAAGCAAATAATAAATGTTATGTTGAATTGAATCAACAAACCCAGAGGATGTGAATGGAATGGTTGATGGTATTTATGGAGTAGTGTTAGCTTATGCTTCACAGAGTGGGTTCGAATGAATGGTGGTATAGTTACATGGGAGATAAGTGCATTGGCTAAAATATGATGGAAGAGTTTGATGTGGAGGTGTATATGTGGCATTAAAGCGATATTTGGTGATATCTTGGTTAAAGTGTTAGGATATGAATGAGAGCGTTCCTATGAAAAAGTAGGAACAAATTAGGGTGGAGTAGTCAAATGTTCCAAAATTGGATCGGTTGATCTCAAATAAGATTTTCTAACATAGGAATCTATATAGGTGATATGCAGTGGAGTATTTGGTTATTATGATGATATTGACTTGATTTCAAAGTCATAGTATACAATAGAAGGCTCCATGCATGTTCAAATAATCCCCAAGAAATTGTTGAATAAATTAGAGTCTTGAGTATAAATTTTGATGGATTTCAAGATCTCCATCAATGCCTCATGGTGTGGAGGAGATTTTTCTATAATATCATAAATTAATAGTTTATTTGAAGCCATTTTTTGACAATTTGTCAATTGGCTACTTACTATAATGATTGGTCTTGGTGGATGACTTGGAAGATGAATGGGTTGAGGTGGATTAATGATATTTTGTTGTGGATACACACTTTTTGGTGGTGCCATAGAATATTTCATTGCTTGGGGTTGTTCATTTATTTGCTATTAATAATTTGTGCTTCTTTGACCTCGGGTTACTACATGAATAGCACCTACAAAACCTTAGTATTGTTGTGCATGGTTGACTTGGTTATGGGGAGTTATAGCAGTTGATACCCCTATTTCCTATTGTGTATGGTTAGGATGAGGAAGCAATGTCTAGTAAATACCAAGATTTTAGTTTTTCTATACCAAAGGGTTATCCATATTAATGGCCCCTAGGTCTAATAGAGCTTGCACAATGTCTTTAAATATAAAGCAATTATTAATGTCATGGTCCTTCTATCAATGAAAGGGATAAAAAAATAATCCTTATGGCCCTTGACATATGGTTTAGTTGGATCTTTTCGTTTGACTTCTGGTAGGGTAATTGTATGTGTATCATAGAAACTTTGGAAGATGGATGAATTTGATTTAGGCAATAGCGTGTAGTTGCAAGGTTGTCAAATGAAATTTAAATGTTCATTATTATCTACAATTGATACTAGGTTTTACAACTATTGTAGGGGTGGAACTTCTTGATATATCATTTCCTATGGTTTTTGTTGGAATGGTGATTGTTGAATATAGACTTGAGATTATTGAGTCTACATTATTTATTGACTCAAGACCACTCGGTTAACATGAATAGGTTTAGTTTTTCCATTATAATTTCCTTTTTTTTGGTCCTTGTTCTACCTTTCATTTTTATTAGGCTTGATATGCCCCTCTTGAATTTTGATTTCCTTAATAATTCGGGCTTGGATTATTGTTGAAATTGTATTTACAATGATATAGGTTTAAAACAACTCCTTATGAACATCCGTGTTAGTTCTTCCATGGGGAGGGCGAATCGAAATTTGATAATTACTACCCTCCAAATTTTTTCATTGAATCGACTCTTCTTCAAATTATCATATATTATACAAGTTGGTTAATGTGGTTTTATTTCTAACATTTAGGAAGAACGTATCTAAGAATTGGTCTACAAGTTATTCGAATGTTTATATTTTATGGTGTGGCAAATGATTATACCATTCTAAGACATCCACCCAAATGTATGAGGAAATATTTGTAGCATTAAGGCATCATTCTCTTGAATCCTACAACATGCATGGATAAATGGACTTATATGTTCTCTATGATACTCGTTACCTTTAAATTTGTCAAAATTTGATAGTGTAAAACTGGTGGGGTACAATGGCAATGGTACCGAAGTATGAATCATGTGATTGACCTATTGTCTTAAGGTGGGTTTATGATAAATCATACCAGTTGTGTGCATAATCAAGCTGTTAATTTGTTTTTTCAAAGATTAAATTTTGGGATCTTCCACTAGTGTTTGGAATCCTTGGTTTGCATGATAAATGTGGGTGGATGGTGTATGTTGTGTGATGAATTGTTGAGATGAAATCAAATTTTGGTTGTCTAATGGGTTGATGGTTGTGGGTATGTGATGGTATTGGAAATTCTATTGGAAATGATTATGGAATGATTGATGTTGATGAGGAATAGGTTGATGTTGTGGATTTTGGGGAATTTTGGTGTTTTAGGTAGTTGTGATGGCATTGATGTGGTTGAATGGAAGGGTAGGTATAGTGACTATAGGTGGTTGTGATACCCAATATTGATTGAGGGTGACAAAGATATTTTGGTTTGGTATGGGTTGATGGTTGAAATCCATCACCTATGACTTCTATGGTAAGAAATAATGGGTATTTTGATTGGCATTACCAATAAGAAATTGGTTTAAATATTTGCATGCTTGTTGTATAGTAGTTGTAGATGTTGATTTAATGGTTTTATGGTAGGTAGCTATTGGTATGTTGTGATAATTAGTGATATGGGTTGAAGTTGGCATAAGGTATGTTACGAAGGGAATCACAACCAAATAATAAATGTTATGTTGGATTGAATCAATAAACCTAGATGATGTGAATGGAATGGTTGATGGTATTTATGGAGTAGTGTTAGCTTATGCTTCGTAGAGTGGGTTGGAATGAATGGTGGTATAGTTAGATGGGAGATAAGTTCATTGGCTAAAATATGATAGAAGAGTTTGATGTGGAGGTGTAAATGTGGCCTTAAAGTGATATTTGGTGATATATTGGTTAAAGTGTTAGGATATGAATGAGAGGGTTTCTACAAAAAAGTAGGAACAGATCAGGATGGAGTAGTCAGATGTTCTAAAATTGGATTGGTTGAGCTCAAACAAGATTTTCTAACATAGAAATCTATATAAGTGATATGCAATGGGATATTTGGTTATTATGATGATATTGACTTGATTTCAAAGTCATAGTATACAATCGAAAGCTCTGTGCATGTTCAAATAATCCCCAAGAAATTGTTGAATAAATTAGAGTCTTGAGTATAAATTTTGATGGATTTCAAGATCTCCATCAACGCCTCATGGTGTGGAGGAGATTGTTGTATAATCTCATAAATTGATAGTTTATTTGAATCCATTTTTTGACTATTTGTCAATTGGCTACTTACTATAATGATTGGTCTTGGTGGATGACTTGGAAGATGAATGGGTTGAGGTGGATTAATGATATTTTGTTGTGGATACACACTTTTTGGTGGTGCCATAGAATATTTCATTTCTTTGGGTTGTTCATTTATTTGCTATTGATGATTTGTACTTCTTTGACCTCAGGTTACTACACGAATAGCACTTACAAAACCTTAGTAGTTTTGTGTATGGTTGAATTGGTTAGGGGGAGTTATAGTAGTTGATACCCCTATTTCCTATTGCGTCTCCTTATGATGAGGAATAATTTTCTAGTAAATACAAAGATTTTGGTTTTGGTATACCAATGGGTTATCCATATTAATGGCCCCTAGGTCTAATAGATCTTGCATAATGTCTTTAAATATAAAGAAATTATTAATGTCATGGCCCTTCTATCAATGAAAGGGACAAAAAAATACTCCTTATAGCCCTTGCCATATGGTTTAGTTGGATCTTTTCGTTTGACTTCTGGTAGGGTAATTGTGTGTGTATCATAGAAACTTTGGAATATGGATGAATTTGATTTAGGCAATAGTTGTTGCAATGTTGTCAAATTAACTATAAATTTTCATTATTATCTACAATTGATACTAGGTTTTACAACTATTGTAGGAGTGGAACTTCTTGATATATCATTTCCTATGGTTTTTGTTGCAATGGTGATTGTTGAATATAGACTTGATATTATTGAGTCTACATTATTTATTGACTCAAGACCACTCGGTTAACTTGAATAGGTTTAGTTTGGCCATTATAATTTCCTTTTTTTTGGCCCTTGTTCTACCATTCATTGTTATTAGGCTTGATATGCCCCTATTGAATTTTGATTTCCTTAATAATTTGGGCTTGGGTGATTATTGAAATTGTATTTACAAGGATATAGGTTTAAAACAACTCCTTATAAACATCCGTGTTAGTTCTTCCATGGGGAGGGCAGATGTAAATTTTGTAATTACTACCCTCCAAAGTTTTTCAAAGTCCTGAATCGACTCTTCCTCAAATTATCATAGATTATACAAGTCAGTTAATGTGGTTTTATTTCTAACATTTAGGAAGAATGTATCTAATAATTGGTCTGCAAGTTATTTGAATGTATATATTCTATGGTGTGGAAAATGATTATACCAATCTAAGACATCCACCCAAATGTATGAGGAAATATTTGTAGCATTAAGGCATCATTCTCTTGAATCCTGAAACATACATTGATAAATGCACTTATATGCTCTGTATGATCCTAGGTGCCTTTAAATTTGTCAAACTTTGATAGTGTAAAATTGGTGGGGTATGATAGCAATGGTATCGAAGTATGAATCATGTGATTGACCGGTTGTCTTAAGGTTAGTTTTTGATAAATCATACCAGTTGTGTGCACAATCAAACTGTTAATTTGTTTATGCAAAGATTAAATTTTGGGATCTTCCACTTGTGTTTGGAAGCCTTGGTTTGCATGATAAATGTAGGTGGATGGTGTATGTTGTGTGATGAAATTTTGAGATGAAATCAAATTTTTGTTGTCTAATGGGTTAATGGTAGTGGGTATGTTATGGTATTGGAAATTCTATTGGAATTGATTATGGAATAATTGATGTTGAGGAGGAATAGGTTGATGTTGTGGATTTTGTGGAATTTGGGTGTTTTAGGTAGTTGTGATGGCATTGATGTGGTTGAATGGAAGGGTAGGTATAGTTACTATAGGTGGTTGTGATACCCAATATTTATTGACAGTGACAAAGGTATTTTGGATTGGGATGGGTTGATGGTTGAAATCCACCACATGTGACTTCTATTGCAAGAAATAATGGGTATTTTAATTGGCATTACCAGTAAGCAATTGGTTTAAATATTGGCATGCTTGTTGTATAGTAGTTGTAGATGTTGATTTAATTATTTTATGGTAAGTAGATATTGGTATGTTGTGATAATTAACGACATGGGTTGAAGTTGGCATAGGGTATGTTACGAAGGGAATCACAACCAAATAAGAAATGTTATGTTGGATTGAATCAATAAACCCAGATGATGTGAATGGAATGGTTGATGGTATTTATGGAGTAGTGTTAGCTTATGCTTCACAGAGTGGGTTCGAATGAATGGTGGTATAGTTACATGGGAGATAAGTGCATTGGCTAAAATATGATGGAAGAGTTTGATGTGGAGGTGTATGGCCTTAAAGAGACATTTGGTGATATCTTGGTTAAAGTGTTAGGAAAAAGTGGGAACAGATCAGGGTGGAGTAGTCAGATGTTCCAAAATTGGATTGGTTTAGCTCAAACAAGATTTTATAACATAGAAATATATATAGGTGATATGCAATGGAGGATTTGGTTATTATGATGATATTGACATGATTTCAAAGTCATAGAATACAATCGAAGGCTCCGTGCATGTTCAAATACTCCCCAAGAAATATTTGAATAAATTAGAGTCTTGAGTATAAATTTTGATGGATTTCAAGATCTCCTTCAATGTGTCATAGTGTGGAGGAGATTGTTGTATAATATCATAAATTGATAGTTTATTTGAAGTCATTTTTAGACTATTTGTCAATTGGCTACTTACTGTAATGATTGGTCTTGATGGATGACTTGGAAGATGAATGGATAGATGTGGATTAATGATATTTTATTGTGGATACACACTTGTTGGTGGTGCCATAGAATATTTCACTTCTTGGGGTTGTTCATTTATTTGCTATTCATGATTTGTGCTTCTTTGACCTTGGGTTACTCCATGAATAGCACCTACAAAACCTTATTATTGTTGTGCATGGTTGAATTGGTTAGGGGAAGTTATAGCAGTTGATACCCCTATTTCCTATTGTGTCTCCTTAGTATGAGGAAGTGGTGTCTATTAAATACCAAGATTTTGGTTTTGCTAAACCAAGGGGTTATCCATATTAATGGCCCCTAGGTCTATTAGAGCTTGCACAATGTCTTTAAATATAAAGCAATTTTTAATTTCATGGCCCTTATATCAATGAAAGGGACAAAAGAATACTCCTTATAGCCCTTGCCATATGGTTTAGTTGGATCTTTTGGTTTTACTTCTGGTAGGGTAATTGTGTGTGTATCATAGAAACTTTGGAATATGGATGAATTTGATTTATGCTATAGCATGTAGTTGCAAGGTTTTCAAATGAACTATAAATTTTCATTATTATCTACAATTTATACTATGTTTTACAACTATTTTAGGGGTGGAACTTCTTGATATATCATTTTCTATGGTTTTTGTTGCAATGGTGATTATTGAATATAGACTTGATATTATTGAGTGTACATTGTTTGTTGACTCAAGACTACTTGGTTAACTTGAATAGGTTTAGTTTGGCAATTATAATTTCCTTTGTTTTGGCCCTTGTTCTACCATTCATTTTTATTAGGCTTGATATGCCCCTCTTGAATTTTTATTTCCTTAATAATTCAGGCTTTGGTGATTGTTGAAATTGTATTTACAAGAAGATAGGTTTAAAACAACTCCTTTTGAACATCTGTGTTAGTTCTTCCATGGGGAGGACGAATGGAAATTTTATGATTACTAACCTCCAAAGTTTTTCAAAGTCCTAAACCGACTCTTCTTCAAATTATCATAGATTATACAAGTTGGTTAATGTGGTTTTCCTTCTAACATTTAGGAAGAACTATATAAGAATTGGTCTGCAAGTTGTTCGAATGTATATATTCTATGGTGTGGCAAATGATTATATTATTCTAATACATCCACCCAAATGTCTGAGGAAATATTTGTAGCATTAAGGCATCATTATATTGAATCCTAAAACATGCATGGATAAATGCACATATATGCTCTGTATGATCCTCAGCGCCTTTAAATTTGTCAAACTTTGATAGTGTAAAATTGGTGGGGTACGGTGCCAATGGTACCAAAGTTTTAATCATGTGATTGAACGGTTGTATTAAGGTGGGTTTATAATAATCATACCAGTTGTGTGCATAATCAAGCTGTTAATTTGTTTTTGCAAAGATTAAATTTTGGGATCTTCCACTTGTTTTTGGAAGCCTTGGTTTGTATGATAAATGTAGGTGTATGGTGTATATTGTGTGATGAATTGCTAAGATGAAATTAAATTTTGGTTTTCTAATGGATTGATGGTAGTGGGTATGTGATGGTATTGGACATTCCGTTGGAAGAAATTATGGAATGATTTATGTTGAGGAGGCATAGCTTGATTATGTGGATTTTGTGTAATTTGGGTATTTTAGGTAGTTGTGATGGCATTGATGTGGTTGAATGGAAGGGTAGGTATAGTGATTATAGGTGGTTGTGATATCCAATACTGATTGAGAGTGACAAAGGTATTTTGGGTTGGGATAGGTTGATGGTTGAAATCCACCACCTGTGACTTCTATTGCAAGAAATAATGGGTATTTTGATTGGTATTACCAACAATTAATTGATTTAAATATTGGCATGCTTGTTGTATAGTAGTTGTAGGTGCTTATTGAATGGTTTTATGGGAAGTAGATATTGGTATGTTGTGATAATTGGTGACATGGGTTGAAATTGGCATAGGGTATGTTACGAAAGGAATCACAACCAAATGAGAAATGTTATGTTATATTGAATCAATAAACCCAGATGATGTGAATGGAATGGTTGATAGTATTTATGGAGTAGTGTTAGCTTACGCTTTGCAGAGTGGGTTGGAATGAATGGTGGTATAGTTATATGGGAGATAAGTGCATTGGCTAAAATATGATGAAAGAGTTTGATGTGGAGGTGTATATGTGGCCTTAAAGATAGATTTTGTGATAAATTAGTTAAAGTTTTAGGATATGAATGAGAGGATTCCTACTGAAAAGTAGGAACATATCAAGGTGGAATAGTCAAACATTCCATAACTAGATTGGTTGAGCTCAAACAAGATTTTGTAACATCATAATCTATATAGGTGATATCCAGTGGAGGATCTGGTGATTATGATGATATTGACTTGATTTCAAAATAATAGAATAAAATTGAAGGCTCCATGCATGTTCAAATACTCCCCAAGAAATTGTTCAAGAAATTAGAGTCTTGAGTATAAATTTTTATGTATTTCAAGATCTCCATCAATGCCTCACGGTGTGGAGGATATTTTTGTATAATATCATAAATTGATAGTTTATTTGAAGTTGTTTTTATACTATTTGTCAATTAGCTACTTAATATAATGATTGGTCTTGGTGGATGACTTGGAAGTTGAATGGGTTGAGGTGGATTAATGATATTTTGTTGTGGATACATACTTGTTGGTGGTGCCATAGAATATTTCACTGCTTGGGGTTGTTCATTTATCTGCTATTGATGATTTGTGCTTCTTTGACCTCAGGTTACTACAAGAATAGTACCTATAAAACCTTAGTATTGTTGTGCATTTTTGACTTAGTTAGGGGGATTTATAGCAGTTGTTACCCATATTTCCTATTGTGTCTCCTTAGGATGAGGAAGCGGTGTCTATTAAATACCAAGATTTTGGTTTTGCTATACCAAGGGGTTATCCATCGTAATGGCACCTAGGTCTAATAGATCTTGTACAATATCTTTAAATATAAAGCAATTATTAATGTCATGGCCCTTCTATCAATGAAAGGGACAAAAAAATACTCCTTATAGTCCTTGCCATATGGTTTGGTTGGATCTTTTGGTTTGAATTTTGGTAGGGTAATTATGTGTGTATCATAGAAAATTTGGAAGATGGATGAATTTGATTTAGGCAATAGCATGTAGTTTCAAGGTTGTCAAATGAACTATCAATGTTCATTATTATCTACAATTGATACTAGGTTTTACAACTCTTGTAGGGGTAGAAATTCTTGATATATCATTTTCTATGGTTGTTATTGCAATGGTGATTGTTGAATATATACTTGATATTATTGAGTCTACATTTTTGGTTGACTCAAGACAACTCGGTTAACTTGAATAGGTTTAGTTTGGCCATTATAATTTCATTTGTTTTGGCCCTTGTTCTACCATTCATTTCTATTAGGCTTGATATGCCCCTCTTTAATTTTTATTTCCTTAATAATTTTGGATTGGGTGATTGTTGAAATTGTATTTACAGGAAGATAGGTTTAAAACAACTCCTTTTGAACATCTGTGTTAGTTCTTCCATGGGGAGGGTGAATGTAAATTTGGTAATTACAACCCTCCAAAATTTTTCAAAGTCCTAAACCGACTCTTCTTCAAATTACCATATATTAAACAAGTTGGTTAATTTGGTTTTATTTCTAACATTTAGGAAGAATGTATATAAGAATTGTCTGCAGGTTATTCGAATGTATATATTCTATGGTGTGGCAAATGATTATATTATTCTAAGACATCCATCCAAATGTTTGAGGAAATATTTGTAGCATTAAGGCATCATTATATGGAATCCTAAAACATGCATGGATAGATGCACTTATATACTCTCTATGATCCTCGGTGCCTTTAAATTTGTCAAACTTCGATAGTCTAAAATTGGTGGGATACGGTGGCAATGGTACCGAAGTATTAATCATGTGATTGACTGGTTGTATTAAGGTGGGTTTATAATGAATCATACCAGTTGTGTGTATAATGAAGTTGTTAATTTGTTTTTGCAAAGATTAAATTTTAGGAACTTCCACTTGTGTTTGGAAGCCTTTATTTGTATGATAAATGTAGGTGTATGGTGTATGTTGTGTGATGGATTGCTAATATGAAATCAAAATTTGGTTGTCTAATGGGTTGATGGTAGTGGATATGTGATGGTATTGGAAATTCTATTGGAATTGATTATGGAATGATTGATGTTGAGGAGGCATAGATTTATGATGTGGATTTTAGGGAATTTGGGTGTTTTAGGTAGTTGTGATTGCATTGATGTGGTTGAATGGAAGGGTAGGTATAGTGACTATAGGTGGTTGTGATACTCAAGACTTATTGAGAGTGACAAAGGTATTTTGGGTTGGGATGGGTTGATGGTTGAAATCCACCACCAGTGACTTCTATTGCAAGAAAGAATGGGTATTTTGATTGGTATTACCAATAAGCAATTGGTTTAAATATTGGTATGCTTGTTGTATAGTAGTTGTAGGTGCTAATTGAATGGTTTTATGGGAGATAGATATTGGTATGTTGTGATAATTAGTGACATGGGTTGAAGTTGGCATAGGGTATGTTACGAAGGGAATCACAATCAAATGAGAAAGTTATGTTAGATTCAATCAATAAACCTAGATGATGTGAACAGAATGGTTGATGGTATTTATGGAGGAGTGTTAGCTTATGCTTCGCAGAGTGGGTTGGAATGAATGTTGGTATAGTTATATGGGAGGTAAGTGCATTGGAAAAAATATGATGAAAGAGTTTTATGTGGAGGTGTAGATGTGTCCTTAAAGATAGATTTGGTGATAACTTGGTTAAAGTGTTAGGATATGAATGAGAGGGTTCCTATTGAAAAGTAGGAACATATCAGGGTGGAATAGTCAGACTTTTCAAAATTGGATTGGTTGAGATCAAACAGTATTTTATAACATTGGAATCTATATAGGTGATGTGGTGGTTGGAAGGTGTGTATGGTTTAGTTTTGGGGATGGAGGTGTGCAGTACCCTCTGCATCATATCTATATCCAAGTGGAGCTATGTGCAAGGGTCCAATGGATAGGTCAAAATTCATTGTCTATGATACACTGGTTGGGTTAGACATGAAAGTAGTTGGGGTAGGAATAAAATTATCTATGTATGATGGTGGTTGGTTGATGGTTATTTGACTCATAGCTCTAGGTTGATTATAGGTCATAACCATAAGTTAGAGGTAAGTTGGTATGGAAAATGAAAGGGTGTGTGTGTAAAAAATGTAATGGCAATGAAAATGAGCAAAACACAAATCACTTAATCAAACAAGCATTTTCTATGTCTTTGCCAAAAAAAAATTATTAATTTTGATTTTTTTTGTATTTTGATGTAAAAACCTAAGCCTAGAAAAACTATGCAAGGTAGATGATGGAATGCAACTAATAAGGTGTGTTCGAATCCACCCTTATAATGAAGTATGAATCATGAATGGCTAATAATGGCTTCCTAGGTGTATTATTGGTGCATGGTGTAACCTATGGAATCAAAGTTACCTCATCGAAATGAGGACGCACTTTCAGAGTCTTGGTACTAGTCAAAATTTGAATTTGTCTTCACAATCGAGCATGCTTAAAGAATAATGACAGTAGCATTCCACTTATTACTAAGCCCTATGGTAAAAGGGCATCTAACCTAAAATATTATCCCAAGCTATTCCAAAGGGTAACTAGTTTCTCGGTGATGAAGTCCAAGAAACTATGCACACTATCTAGGGCTGCACTAAAGTATCTATGATGGTTGGTGATGAAATACAACTCGTTCTAAAGAGTATTTCATTGCACTTGCCCTATAGATATGCATAATGGTGATGCGTGCAAGTGTGTGATGTTCCTTTTAATTTTTTTGTTTTCTAGGGATTTTTTTTAAACAATAAGGTGCAAAAAAAATCCTAAAATGCAACTACCATGCAATTCTTATTTTTTGCATATAAGTACAATAAGAAACATACAAAGGCACACCACCTAGGAAACACAATACCAAAATAGAGAAAAACCTAAGCCAAATGTAGTAAATAATTCTAAATAAACCTTAGAATATTTCAAACACATAGGTCTAGAAATAGAATATGGTAAATTTGGAACCCTAATGCAATCCAAAATGTGCTTTTAAAAATGTAAATATATCCCTAAATGTAATTTATATGAAGTTTGGAATTAGATAAATCGATGCCCTAAAATGTAATTTTATTTTAATTTTTAAAAAACTGCCTAAAATGCCTAAAACATGCTTAATTTATTGCATTTTAAAACACAAAAATATAGTTATTTCATTTTTTTTTTTTTTTAAACAAAAATATGGGTCGGGTTTTGAAAATAACTTACCCGAAAGCCTTTTTTTCTCTTCCCTTAGCTTCTCAGCCATGGCACCATGTTCGATCTAACTCACAGACATAGTGTGGCATCCCCCATATGCAGTGAAGAATATGATCTAGTCCCTAGACATAGTTTTGCATTTGTGCAAGCACAAAATGAACCCTAATAGACTTCAAAAGTCCTAAATTTGAATTTACAACTTTTATGCGATCGGGATTTGAAAACCTACGAAAAATAAAAACATAGATTAGTAAATCAGAATATGACAAGGTAGAACAAAACTAAGAACCCTTTGGAGGTCCCATCATGATCACCATTTTGTAAGCAATAAAAACACAACCAAACAATAAAATATTGACACAAGTGATTGCAATAAATAAAATATTTTTTGTATTCAACTCCTTTTACAATAATGATCTACCCCGAATTGTAAGGGGTCTTATTACAAAATAAGTTGTTTGTTTGCTTCATCAAAATACAATAAAAGCCAAAGGAGTGAATATTATTTCGCAAATTCAATCGAAAGTGGGTTTGAACATTCTTCGCTACTACAAATATATTTTTGAGTGGGTTTGTGTATCCTTTGCTAGACCACTCTAGCTTCAACAACTATCCAATAATTTGTAACCCATACTTATAATCAAGCAAACAACATAAAAAGAGTCAATAGCATATGAGGGGCCTCCATTGTGTGAGGCCCTCTTTAATAACAATGTAGATCTATAAACCCTAATTACAATGCTTGCAAAATGTATAACAACATACAAAAAATAGTAAACAAATAAATTAGAAATAATTGCCAATACTTGACCTTGGTATGTGCTCTTAAGGGTTCAAAGTGTTGTTGCTTAGGGTGCAAAGCATTCAATATAAAAAGGATATTGATATTAGATATGTATTTAGTATTTACAATAATCATGTACTACATGAATAAACACATTCAATTTATCATTATGATCATTCAAAATTAATTGTTAAGTATTATATTTTTCAATAGGGTTTGAGGATTAAAAAACAATGAAAAATACCACAATGTTCTTAATCACTAATATTCAGTATGACTAATTTCTCTTTATTATGAAAGAATGTGGTCCATAATATTTCCCTTAGATTTTATTTTGAATCATTATTATGATGAGAGCAATTTTTTTTATCGTTTTCACATAAAGAAGGTATGTACATGAATGTTATTTACATTTTTACATAACCTTTGTTTTATTGAAGGAAAATGTGAACTTTAAATGTCTAAATCTATAACAATTTTAAAAAACATTTGAAATATGCATCTGCCACAACCATATGTAGAAAAAAAGAGTGAGAAAATTAACAAAGGTAATAATATATATATATATATATATATATATATATATATATATATATATATATATAGATAGATAGATAGATAGATACACATACACACACACATATATATATATATATACACGTATGTATATATAGATGTGTGTATGTGTATATAGCGAGAGAGAGAGAACAAGATGGAATAGAAGGTGGTTGTTTGTGGCATCCCAATATTTTACATTCTATTCAAATGTATTATGCAAATGATTTTTCACTAAGGTGTATTTATGCTGATACTAAAACCTCAATGAGTGATTAATACCAAGCCAATATGAAATTTAAATGTCTAAATTCATAATAATTTTCAAAAACATTTGAAATATGCATCTACAATATGTAAATTAGAAGAGTGGGTATATATATATATTATATATACATATATATATATATATATATATATATATATATATATATATATATAATATATATATACATATATATATATATATACATATATATATGTATGTATATACATACATATATATACATATATACATGTATATACATACATACTTATATGTATAGCTATATGTGTGTATATATATATACATATATATATATGTATGTATGTATGTATGTATGTATGTGTGTATGGCGAGAGAGAGAAAAAATATGGAATAGAAGGTGGGTGCTTGTGGCATCCCAATATTTTACGTTTTATTCAAATGTATTATATAAATGATTACTCACTAAGGGGTATTTATACTAATACCAAACCAATCTAATATGAACTTTAAATGTATAAATTGATAATAAATTTCAAAAATATTTGAAATATGCATCCACCACAACCATATTCAGAAAAGAACAACAAACAAATTAACATAGCAATAGTATATATATGTTTGTATGTATAGCAAGAGAGAGATAAATAACAAGATGGAATAGAAGGTGGGTGCTTGTGGCATCCCAATATTATATAGTTTATTCAAATGTATTATGTAAATGCTTACTCACTAAGGGGTATTTATACTAATAAAAAAAACCCAATGAGTGATTAATATTAAGACAATATTAACTTGAATTTTAGGTTAACTTATGATAATAAATTATACACTTTAAGAAAGGCTATCCATAAATGTGTATTAACCAATAGAAAAAAAATAATTAAATGTGAAAGGTGAGCATGCCCATATGATTAAATTTACAGATTCATGTAGGCTACATTAGTAGTGCTCATAAGTACTCCACACTTTTGGTCTTGGCATAACAAGATCTAAATACACATATTTCAGCACCCTCAATAATCTAAACTAAGATTCCAAGAGGATCAGACAATAGAGGTAACACCTCCCATATATATATATATATATATATATATATATATATATATATATATATATATATATATATACATATGTACATATGTATATATATATATATATACATATGTACATATGTATATATATACATATGTACATATGTATACATATACATATGTATATCTTCGATAATCTAAACTAAGATTCCAAGAGGATAAGGCAATAGAGGTAACAACTCCCTATATATATATATATATATATATATATATATATATATATGTAAGTGTGTATAGCGAGAGAGAAAAAATATGGAATAGAAGGTGGGTGCTTATGAGCATCCCAATATTTTATGTTTTATTCAAATGTATTATATAAATGATTAATCACTAAGGGGTATTTATACTAATACCAAACCAATCCAATATGAAATTTAAATTTCTAAATTGATAATAAATTTCAAAAATATTTGAAATATGCATCCACCACAACCATATTCATAAAATAACAACAAACAAATTAACATAGCAATAGCATATATATGTGTGTGTGTGTGTAGCAAGAGAGAGAGAGAGAACAAGATGTAATAGAAGGTGGGTGCTTGTGGCATCCCAATATTATACATTTTATTCAAATGTATTGTGTGTGTGTGTGTGTAGCAAGAGAGAGAGAGATAGAACAAGATGTAATAGAAGGTGGGTGCTTGTGGCATCCCAATATTATACATTTTATTCAAATGTATTATATAAATGCTTACTAACTAAGGGGTATTTAATATTAAGCCAATATTAACTTGAATTTTAGGTTTACTTATAATAATAAAATAATTATAAATTATACACTTTAAGAAAGGTTATCCATAAAGGTGGATTAACCAATAGAAAAAAAATAATTAAATGTGAAAGGTGAGCATGTCCATAGGATTAAATTTACAAATTCATGTAGGCTACACTAGTAGTGCTCATTAGCACTTCACACTTTTGTTCTTGGCATAGCAAGATCTAACTACACATATTTCAACACCCTCGATAATATAAACTAAGATTCCAAGAGTATAAGACAATAGAGGTAAGATCACCCTCCAAAATGGGTGTTCCTATTGCTCTCTACTTTACCATCTTCATTCTGCTCATCATAATTACAAATCTCATGTCCACCCCTTAAAAAATTTATTTCACTATTTTCCCACCTTATAATACAATTTTTGATACAGTGTCCTTCCATTTTGCAATACTCACAAGTATTTGAATTCTATGAAACTTTAGAATCATCTTTGGGTAGTTATGCATTAGATTCCATTTGTTTTAAGTCTTTTGTATGAGCCTATGTATGATAAAGAACTCCATAATTTTTCATTGAAACTTCATAATGAATAAGAATATTGAATAGTCCTTCAAGAGATATATGTTGTAGATCACTAATAGTCATAGCTTTCACATTAAGAACAAATCCAATTGTATAAAAAGAAGGTGAAATATTAGAAGTAATATATTTGACATACTATTTATCACCCTTCACTTTGTATTTTGCCATAGCTATGTTATATTTTAGAAATTTGGAGTGAATATGTAGTCTTCAACCCTACTAAATTCTAAAAAATTTAGATTAAAAATCTTAATTTCTATTCTATTAAATTCACTACCACTTACTTTTCTATGGAAATATTTCACAGTGGTCCAAACTTAAATATGAACAATTTTTTTTTCTTATGTAAAATTTTACATCTAATTCAACTAACATAAAAAGGATTCCAAGAGCTTCCTACTTATTTACCAAGTTCATGACCACTATGAACTTCTTTTGATTCATCATTGAAAATCAACAAGAGATTATTTCTTCTGAGTAATGCTACCATTTGAGTTGACCAAGTGTTTTAATTTCACCCATTGAGAAGAGAAACATATCCTAATAAATTTTGAGGATTTATTACATCATATAAAATGTGAGAAATCAAGTGGTATAACCAACCCTCACAAGGTACATGCATGTGATATAGGTCAAGATAGTTTTAAGTTGGTTTGAGGGGTTTTTTATGCCCAAATTAGGCATATTATGTACTTAAATACCCTTCATTGTCATAATAAACATATTCAAAGAATTAAGATCTAACATGTGATATAAAAATAGGTAGAAGGAAGAAATAATTCTCCTTCTTGTCCTCTCTAGCTTTGAAACAAAGAAAGCTAGGGTGCACTTTGATAAGAATCTTGAAGTTTATTACTAATTGTTCACAAAAATTGAAATGTAAAAACTAAAAGTCGAATCACAGTTTTTAATGTTGGGAGAACCCGAACACTAATATATAATATATTTGCAGATGATCGATGATAAAAAATACCTATGCTATTGGTTATTTATATGGAGCATAGGGTGTGAATAAAAAGACACCTTGGTTCATATCTTTATTAGTAATTAATTAGTGAATATAATAAGCAATGTTAGGAATAGAACCTAACATGCCACTCCCCTTAAAAGAGCTTTGTCCTCAAATATAGAAATGAGGAAATTGTTGTTGGATATGGTGAAGTCATTCCCACGTAGCATCTTTCGAAGGTAGACCTTTCCATTGAATCAAAACCTCGGTGATATGGTGATTACGAAGGTGGTGAGATTGACAATCTAATATAGCTTTGGGATCAACCATGAGTGATCCATATTCAATAAATTCAGGGAGTCAAGTTTGTACAATGATGTGTAAACCAACTACTGGTTTGAGGTAGGAGACATGGAATACGAAATAAATTTTGGAAGGCTTAGGTAAATCAAGTTTATAAGTATTTGGTCCAATGCATTTGAAAACTTTATAGGGTTTGTAAAATTTGGGTGCTAACTTTTGAGAACCTTTGAGTTTGAGAGAAGTTTAGCGATATGGTTGTACGTAAATATTGGATGTGTCTCATTCTTTGCCAGAAAATAATTGTACGACAGGCACTACAGCGTAAAATACGATGGGTAGGGGGGGTTCGTGGGGGGCCGGAGGCCCCCAAGGACCCTCGGCTACGGTAAATGTGCTTACATAATAGGCGACGGCTCGAGGTGCGTAGGGGGGCACCCTCGGATACGATGAAAGCGATCGAAGCCGGCAAAGCCGATACCAGATTTTTCACCTACTTTTATCGCTACTTTTCACCTACTTTTATCGCTACTTTTGGAGCGAACCCCAGGATTCCCACGGTTGGTGGGTGGTTAGTTAGTGTGGGTGGTTTAGCCCATAATGTTGTATCCATGGTACCCTAATACCACTTGGTGGTTTAGGGTTGTAAGAGTTTCCTTATATAATTATTGTAATGTCCCATTTGAGGAAGAAAAGAGAATAATATATCAAGGAGGATAGACTCTTGTTTGCTGGACTAGCCCAAATTGGGTGAACCAGGGTAAATATTGTGTGTCATATGTGCATTGAATGGTGTTATTATTTCCGTAGTTACTTTTCTTCTTTATTTCTAGAATATGTTTCTGTAAAATCTCTTCATTTTGGTATCAGAGCCAAGTTATTAGCCATAGGGGGACGCATTTATTGCTAGGGTTTAAATCCGTTTGAAGAAGACCTAGGGTTTTTAGGAGTGAAAGAAAACCTATTCTAGAGTGGCAGTTACGCAGAAGGAGTTTGAAGAAAAAAAAAATGTCAAGAAATCATTCAAGGATAGAGATCGAGAAATTTGATGGCAAAATTTTTGAGCTATGGAAGTTAAAGATGGAAGATATGCTCATGGACAGAGATCAGTGGGCTGCTATTTTAGAAACAACAAAACCTATGGGTACTTCCGATGAATATTGGGAGAAGATGAATCAAAAAGCAAGGAGTCTGATTCGACTGTGTCTTGCATATTTGGTGCTCATCAATGTTTCGAGAGAAGCTACAACAAAGGATCTCTGGGAGAGGTTAGGGGCTTTGTATCAATCGAAGTCCCTAGTGAAAAAATTATTCCTCAGAAAGAAACTATACAATCTTAGGATGCATGACGGGGATTCGGTTGCAGATCATTTGAATGCATTCAATACAGTGGTAAGTCAACTAACATCTATAGAAATTAAGTTGAGTGAGGAAGATAAATGCATTACTTTGTTATGATCTTTACCAGATTCATGGGATAACTTAGTAGTAGCAATTGGTAGTACAAATTCATCCACATTGAAGTTTGAAGATATAGTGGCATCTCTATTATCTGAGGATATGAGGAGAAAACCCATGGAGGGCACATCTAAGGAAGCCCTAATAGTGAGAGGGCATGCCAAGGAGAAGGACAAATCTAGATATGGTGATAGGTCTAAGTCTAAAGGTAGATCCAAGTCTCGGGGGAAGTTTGAGAGAAAATGTTGGAATTGTGGCAAGCCTGGTCATATGAAGAAGGATTGCAGATCAAAGAAAGCTGAGTCTAGAAAAAATTCTGATGAATCAACTTCCATAGAGATGAATAAATCCATTGATGAAGCAGGGGATGTATATCTGGCATCCTCTGCTCCACACGATCATATAAAAATGATTGGTTGATTGATACTGGTTCCTCTTTTCATATGACTCCTCATAGAGGGTGGTTCAGTGAATATGAAAGGTATGATGGAGGGGAGGTACTATTGGGAGATGATTCACCACTCAGAATCATGGGTCGTGAAAGAGTGAAAATTTTGCTGCAGGATGGTAGGGTTAAGACCCTACAAGGTGTGATGCATATTTTGGGACTTGCTAGAAATTTGATTTTGGTAAGCAAAATGGCCGATGCAGTAGTGAATGTCAGTTTTGGTAGGGATTCATGCAAAATGGTTCATGGATCAATGGTTTTGGCAAGGGGAGTTCGGATTGGAACATTGTATAAGCTATTGGGAAGCACTATGACAAATGAGTGCAATAGCTCAATTGTTCCTAAGGTTGATTCTGATAAAAGCTCAACACTCTGGCATCAAAGGATGGGACATATTGGAGAAAAGGTATTGCATACCTTGTACACAAAAGGTATGGTTCATGGTATCCCTAATTACTCAATGTATTCCGAGTTCTATGAACATTGTATTTATGGTAAACAAAATTGGGTTAGTTTTCCATCTGGTGCCACAAGATCTAGTGGGGTACTAGATTTGATCCACAGTGATATTTTTGGTCCTGTTCCTATGCCGTATCTTGGAAAATCATGGTATTATGCTTCCTTTGTTGATGATTATTCAAGATATGCATGGATTTACTTTATTAAGAGCAAATATGAAGTGTTTGAAAAATTTAAGGGATTTAAAGCACTTGTTGAGAATCAAACCGATAAAAGGATTAAGGTGTTGAGGTCTGATAATGGAGGGGAATATTGTTCTAATATATTTGAGAAATTTTGTAAGCAATGTGGTATTGCAAGACAGAAGACTACTCCATATACACCTCAACAAAATGGAGTTGCAGAGAGATTGAATAGATCACTGATGGAGAAGGCTAGAAGTATGCTCAGTGGTGCAGGTTTGGCACAAGAATTCTGGGTAGAAGCAGTGAGTGCAGCATGCTACTTGCAAAATCGGTCACCTACATCAGCATTGCCAGATCAAACTCCATTTGAAGCTCTATTTGGTAAGAAACCTTCTATTTCACATCTCAGAGTTTTTGGCTGTGATGCATACATGCATATTCCAAAGGAGAAAAGAAGTAAGCTAGATAATAAAGCTGTTAAATGTATCTTTATTGGTTATAAAGATGGTGTTAAAGGATATAAGCTTTGGAATCCAAAAACTAAAAGTATAGTGTATAGGAGAGATGTGGTGTTTAGGGAGATGATCAATTATTCCAGGAAGGTAGTTACAGAAGAGGAACTTGGAACGGTCCAATTTGATCTCATGGAAAACTATCAGACAGTTGAGGATATGGAAGAGGAGCATACAGATGAGGATATGGAAGAGGATCATACATATGAGGATATGGAAGAGGAGCATACAGGTGAGGATCTAGAAGAGGATGAAGAAGAGGTTCATACACCTGTGGTAAGGAGATCAACACAGGAAAGGAAGCAACCTGAAAGGTATAGTCCATCTACTTTTCCTACTTATTTTGTACTATCTGTTACTGATGAAGATCCTAGAATAGTTAGAGAAGTTGTTAATTCTGGAGAGGCAAACCATTGGGAAGAGGCCATGGATGAGGAAATGATGTCCCTAAAAAAGAACAGAATATGGGATTTAGTGAAATTACCAAGTGGTAGGAAAGCAATAGGTTGCAAGTGGATATTTAAGAAGAAGCAGAATGCTGAAGGTAAAGTAGAGAAATATAAAGCTCGCCTGGTTGCTAAAGGTTTTTCCCAGGTTGAAGGAATTTATTATGGTGAAGTTTTTTCTCCCATTGCAAAGCTAACATCAATTAGATTTATGTTAGTTGTGGCTACTGCATTTGATCTTGAAATAGAACAAATGGATGTGAAAACTGCATTCCTTCATGGATATTTGGAGGAAGAAATCTATATGAGGCAGCCTGAAGGTTTCACTATTGCAGGAAAGGAGGATCTGGTATGTAAGTTAAAGAAATCATTGTATGGACTGAAACAATCACCTAGAATGTGGTACCAAAAATTTGATACTTATGTTTTAGGAATTGGTTTTGTTCGTAACAATGCTGATCACTGTGTGTATTCAAAGAAAATTGGTAATGTAATTGTCATTATAGTTCTTTATGTTGATGACATGTTACTAATTGGAAATAGCAATAAACTAGTCAGGGAAGTAAAGTCTCAGTTGGCATTGCAGTTTGACATGAAGGATCTTGGCCCTACAAATTTTATATTGGGTATGCAAATAAAAAGAGATCGCTCTAACAAAAAGTTGTGGCTGGATCAGAAAAAGTATGTTGAGATAGTGTTGAAAAGGTTCAATATGCAGGATTGCAAACCGATGAAGGTACCTATTTCTTTAGGTGAAAAATTGTCTACTGAACAATGTCCAAAAATAGAATAAGAGATAGAGGAAATGTCACATATTCCTTATGCAAATGTTGTAGGTAGTTTAATGTATGCCATGGTTTGTACTAGAGCAGACATTGCCCATGCAGTGGGAGTCTTGAGTAGATATATGTCTAAACCTGGTAAAGAGCATTGGACTGTTGTGAAAAGGGTTTTTAGATATTTGCATGGCACCTCTGATTTTACAATCTGCTATGAGGGTACAGGTAAAGAAAATAGACAATTGGATATAGAAGGGTTTGTTGATGCAGATTGGGCTGGAGATCTAGACAGGAGAAGATCTACTAGTGCTTATGTATTCAATTTTTTCGGAGGAGCCATTAGTTGGATGAGCAAGAGGCAGACTGTTGTTGCTATTTCAACTATTGAAGCTAAGTATATGGCAGCCACTGATGCAAGTAAGGAAGTTGAATGGCTACAAAGACTATGTGCTGAAATTGGGTTCTTTCAAGGAGATGTGAAGATAAACTGTGACAATCAAAGTGCCATATTTTTGGCAAAGAACCCTGCTTACCATTCAAGAAAAAAACACATTGATACAAAGTTCCATTTCTGTAGGGACATGCTTGAATAGAAGAAAGTGTTGCTGGAAAAGGTAGACACCAAGGAAAATGTTGCAGATGCTTTAACCAAGGCTGTAAGCACTAAAAAGTTTAGATTCTGTACAATTGAAATGGGTCTGGCAAAGTATTCAACAAGTGGGAGAATGTTGGATGTGTCTCATTCTTTGATAGAAAAGAATTGTATGACAAGCACTACAGCGCAAAATACAATGGGTAGGGGGGGTTCGGGGGGCCGGAGGCCCCCAAGGACCCCCGGCTATGGTAAAGGTGCTTACGTAATAGGCGATGGCTCGAGGTGCGTAGGGGGGCACCCTCGGATATGGTGAAAGCGATCAAAGCTGGCAAAGTCGGTGCCAAAATTTTCACCTACTTTTATCGTAACTTTTCACCTACTTTTATCGCTACTTTTGGAGTGAACCTCGGGATTCCCACGGTTGGTGGGTGGTTAGTTAGTGTGGGTGGTTTAGCCCACGGTGTTGTATCCACGGTACCCTAATACCACTTGGTGGTTTAGGGTTGTAAGAGTTTCCTTATATAATTATTGTAATGTCCCGTTTGAGGAACAAGAGAGAATAATATATCAAGGAGGATAGACTCTTGTTTTCTGGACTAGCCCAAATTGGGTGAACTAGGGTAAATCTTGTGTGTCATATGTGCATTGAATGGTGTTATTATTTCCTTAGTTACTTTTCTGCTTTATTTCTAGAATATGTTTCTGTAAAATATCTTCAGTAAAGGAAGACCATATCACCTTCTTGGAAAACTCACTCTATTCGATGTTGGTCTGCTTGTCACTTCATACAGTGTTGGGCAATATGTAGGTTCTCTTTGATAAGGCGATGAATGTCATCTCGAGTAGAAAGTGCCCTTTCCACTATAGGTACATTTGTACTTCTTGGAATATAAGAGTTGGGGAGTGATGGTGTTTGGTCATATAATGCTTCATATGTCATCATCTTAATGGTTGTGTGATAGGAGTTGTTATACAACCATTTGGCTAGCAAAAATCATTTAACCTATTGAAGGGGTTGAGCAGAAATAAAACAATGGAGGTAGATTTCTAAATATTTATTGACAACTTCAGTTTTAACATCTATTTGGGGGTGGTAAGAAGAGCTCATTTGAAGTTGAGTGTCTTGGAGTTTAAATAATTCATGTTAGAATTTACTAGTGAAAGTGGGGTCACGATCGCTAACTATAGTGGAAGGTATGCCATGTAATTTAAAGATATTATCAAGAAAAATTTGAGCGATGGTAATAGGGGTATAAGGGTGGGTCACAGGGCAAAAAGGGTAAATTTAAATAAAAAATACACCACCACTAGAATGGTTGTTTTTCCTATAGATTTTGGAAGTCCTTCAATAAAATCCATGGAAATATTAGCCCATGTTTTTGTTGGAATGGGAAGAGGTTGAAGAAGACCCCGGTGTAGCCACTGTTTCACCCTTATTTCTTTAGCATGTCTCACATTCATTTATGAACTTCTTGATATCATTTTTCATCCCTACCCAATAAAAATATATAGTCACTCTTTTATAATTTTTTAGGAACCCAGAGTGTCATGTAGTGGTTGTAGCGTGTAACTCATGGAGGATTTTTTTACGATAGGAGGATGTAGGAGAGAGGACAAGACATTATTTATAACGTAGTATGTTATCTCTCCAAGAATAGTGAGATTTTATCATGGGATTTTATTGAATTTGTTGAATTATGGTATGTGTGGTAGGGTCCTTAAACCACTCTTCATTGACATGGTCTATCCATTTACGGATAGGGTAGAAAAAAGCATGTAATTGGGAAATTTATTCAAATTTTCTAGAAAGTGCATCTACAACCATGTTATATTTTCCTTTTTTATATATGATTTCATAATCATAACCTAGTAGTTTTATAACCCACTTTTTTTGTTCTGGTGTGGTTATACCTTGCTCTAAAAAGAATTTCAAACTATGGTGGTTGGTGCGGATAATAAAATATTTTCCAATAAGATAAGGTCTCCAATGTTGGACAACATGAACAATGGCTAACGTTTCTTTTTCATATGTGGAACGTGCTAAATTAGTTTTTGAGAATGCTTTGCTATTGAAGGCTAAAGGTTTTTCATTTTGGATGATTAAGGCTCCCATTCCCAATCCTGAAGAATTGCTCTCAATAATAAATTGTTTGGAAAAATTTGTCATGGCTAGGAAAGGGTGGTACACATGGTATTTTTAAGGTAATGAAGGATTCATTAGCTTTTAGAGACCATAAAAAAACATTCTTGTTAATTAGTTTTGTTAAGGGGGTCACGATTTTGCCATAATCCCTGACAAAATTGTGATAATAGTCGGTTAGTCTTAAGAACCCACACAACACTTTCAATATTTTTAGAATAGTCCAATTTTCCACATATTCAATCTTACGAGGGTCTAATTTAACTCCTTCCTTGGAGATAATATATCCAAGGTATTCAATTTATTGCTTTACAAAGGAGCATTTTGATCTCTTGGCGTATAATTTATTGTCCTTCAAGGTCTTGAGTGCTTTCTCTATATGGGTTAAGTGATCTTCCCATGTTTTACTATAAATAAAAATATCATCAAAGAAAACTAAAATAGAATTTCGAAGGAAAGGGTGAAATACTTTGTTCATAAGAATTTGAAATGTGGAAGGGGCATTGGGAAGTCCAAATGACATCATCAAAAATTCATAATGTCCTTCATGAGTACAAAAGGTCATTTTGGGTATATCACTTTATTTAAATTGAATTTGGTGGTAGCCTGATCGTAAATCAAGTTTGAAAAAATATACAGCCCCATAAAGTTCATCCAGTAATTCATCGATGATTGGAATATGAAATTTATCTTTGATACTTATTTTATTGAGAGTGTGAAATTCAACACATAAGCACCATGATCCATCCTTCTTCCTTACTAATATGACCGGAGAAGATTAAGGACTTACACTAGGTCTAATGATCCCTGCCCTGAGCAGCTCTTGTACTAATTTTTCTATTTTTGTATTTTTTATATATGGGTAATGATAAGGTCTAATATCAGGGGATTGGTGCCTTGAAATTAATTGAATGGTATGATCATGGCTCCATTGTGGAAGTAATCCTTCTGATTTGTGGAATATTTTATCATTTTTTTCTAGGAGTTCTTGTAATTCAGGTGCCTCTGGTTGTTATTCATTAGTGGTTTGCATGGAAAATAGTTGGGCAACCATACCTTTTCCTCCTTTGCTAATATTTTTTTCCATTCCGTAGGAACTTACAATTTGTGAAGGGCCTATTTTAACCCTATAATTTTGTATGATTGGTATTTTTGTGTGAATTTCATCCATAATTATTCAAAGTACCATTGAATTGTGTCGAGCATTCCTAGCCATTGTGGTTTTAAAATGATGTCACATCCTCCTAATGGTAGTACATACATATCCCCTTTCATGTTATAATCTCCCATAGTGAGTTTAATATTTTGGCATTTCCCTTTGCATGCAATTTTTCCTCCATTTCCAATCATGACTTTGAAGTTATTACAAGGATATATAAAAAATTAGCTTGTTTGGAAAACCTGGGGTCTATAAAATTGTGTGTGATGCTAGAGTATAAGAGCACAATAGTGTTTTGTTTCTTAAAGTACCTCTTAAATTTCATAGTTTGTGGAGCCTAACATCCTGCAAGGGCGATAAATGAAATTTCTATTTTATCCTCATTATTTTCTTCTTGAATATCCATTATTACTTCGACTTCGATGTCATCTTCTTATTTTGGAGTGTAATCTCCAATTGTATCCATAAAATATAATTTTGGTGAAATAAATTTGTGATTAGGGGTGAAGTTTTTGTCACAATGGAAACAAAGTCCCTTCTCTCATATTTCTTTCATTTCCTCCATGCTAATTCATTTAATCGATATGATTTTATTCATTTTTTGGCTGGTGTAGGTGTTTTGTGTTTTCCCTATTTAAAATATTCCTATTTGAAATTGGTTATTGATATTTTTTTCCACCATTTGTGCCAATGCTACTGCATGCATCATATTGATAGGATTGAGTATTTGTACTTCTAGTAGAATTTCTTCTTTTAGGCCACTATTGAAGCAACTTTGAAAGAATGATGCATCAAGTCCTGATGTAAGGTTTTCCAATTTCTTGAATTGTGCCTGATATTCTCTTACAATAGATATTTAGCAAAGTTTTGTGAGGGCTCCTATGAAATATTTGAATTTTCTTGGGTTGAATCGCAACATTAGGTTCTTTGTAAATTCAGTCCATGTGGGAGTACCTTTTGTTTTTTCATACCATTGGTACCATTGTGTAGTAAGTTGCTCTAAGTGAAATGAGGCGATGCGTACTTTTTAGACTTTTGATTTTGATATAAGGAGAAATATTGTTCCACTTGATATATCCAATTTGTAGGGTCACCTCCATCAAATATTGGCAAATCTAATTTTTTGGCTCGAGGTAAAATTAATTTTTGTGGTCCCCCTAGTGACGCTTGTTGTAGGGGCATCATGTTTTGTTGATTGGTTTGCATTAATGCCATGTTTTGTTGTACCAAGTCTATAGAGTGATTTGTTGTATCCATTTTTGTTGATAACTCTACATTGGTGGTATCAACTTTCACTATTAATTCTGCTATATTTGCTACTATTTTTGTTTCCAAATCATCTTTCCAATACATCATTCCTTGCACGACCTCTTATGCAACCTCTTTGGAAACCTGTTTTGCAATATATTGTGATCTTCTACCGTCTTCCATGGTAGGTGATTTTTTGGTTTATGGTTTCTTGGGTTGTTTTGAAAAATATTTATAATTTAAAAAATTGAAAACATTTATTCAAAAGTTGCTAACAACTTTTTCAAAAGTTATTTTGTTGCTAAAACATTTTTTTTGTCTCAAAAATTATGTTTTTCAACTTTTTTGGTGGTAGAGCAGAAGCTGAATCGAGAAGTGGAGTGAAGGCTGAGTGGAGGTGGTGGAGCGGATTAGCAGAGATGGCTGAATCGAGAAGTGGAGTGAAGGCTGAGTGGAGGTGGTGGAGCGGATTAGCAGAGATGGCTAAATGGTGGCAAGTGGAGTAGAGCAGGCACATCAATCGAGAAGATGGACTAGGTCAATGAGTGAGTTAATCACCACGTTCCCAACTAGAACTACAACCTTGCATGTGGGCACGTATGTCTAGTGTTGTAGACACTTATTTAATGTTACCGATAGTATTTAAATTGGTATGTTTTTATAACACAACCAATGTGGGATTTAAGCCTAATACGTTTTTTCAACATCTAAAACTTCTGTACCTTTCGTTTGTTGATCGATGATGGAATTTTTTTTTATGACAGATTTTTATTAAAAATTTATAATATACTATTTAATATTTATGCATTTTTGCTGGATTTCATCGAACATCATCGGTGAACCTTCAGCATGAAAAAAAATATTTTGCTTCAAATTCTGTCTGCATTTCAACCCTATCCAAGCTGTGAATTTTTAGGGGTCTATAGGGTAATTTTGATATCTCTGATAACATTTAATATATCATACTGGTCCAGTTTGGAGATTTTTTATGCCTATACATCTCTTGTGTTGTCATCTGGTGAAGTGGTAGTCGAAAAGAAAATAAATTACAGTGGGTGGTGTGCATTGCTTGTTACATCGACACGTCACCTATGCCTGTGTCATCACCTATGCCTATGAAATGAAGGCTTAGAATATAATGAGATGAAGTGGAAACGAAAAAAATGATAGTGGGTGGTATGCAAGATAGAGAGCCTTAATACTAGATGATAAGAACCTCGAAGGTTCTTAGTAATTGTTAACAAAAATTGAAATGTAAAAACTAAAAATTAAATCACTTTTTGTTATGAATTACAATTTTTAATGCTGGGAGAACCCAAACACTAATATATAAAATATTTGCAGATGATATATGATAAAAAGTACCTATGCTATTGGTTATTTATATGTAGCATAGGGTGTGAATCAAATGACACATTGGTTTGTATTTCTATTAAATATTAATTAGTGAATATAATAAGCAATGTTAGAACCTAACACACTTTATTTAGAACCTAAAACTAAATTTGAGGTAAAAAGTTTTCAAGGGTAAAAGGACCCTATATAATACTATGATGGCCATGAAGGAAAATTTCAAGGTTCATTTAAAATTTTCATGGTGAAAATCCTTTTTAAAGTAAACAAGCCTTCAAGATTTAAAAGGGTTAGAATCCTTTCAAAGAACCAACAAATGTCATAAAGCATACAAGAAATGACAAGGAAAATTCAAGAAATAAAGGAAATAATTCATTTCCATTGTAAGGAAAGAAGAGGAAACCAAAATAATCTCCTCATAGTTTCTTAGAAGCATTGCAAAAGAATAGCTCTCCTTTGAAGGGTTCAAGCACATTCCAAGAGGGAAAAATTACTATGTTCCAAGGGAACATAGAGAGATATGATTCACATAAGTTTAAATGCCCAAGTATTTATCAATCACCATGGAGCAATAAAATATCTCAAAAAAGAGGTATATAATAATAAATTTTCTAAACATTCATAGAATTAATGAAAAAATAAATTCTTTTAAATATTTTGTTAATTGCATTCACCATTAAAAAAAGAGGTGACAATATTATAATTATTCTAAAAGAATGGTAAGTTGCCTCATTACATTTATTCAAAGGAGTTTGAACTAGTCATTACAACTACAAGAAAGGAAATTTCAAAATAACCAAGGCACAAAAGTGTATCTCATGGAGACACAATAAAGTGTAGAAAAACATACAATGCACATTTGGAAAAGATAAAGATAAATTAACCAAGATGAAAAGTAATAATTCTTATATGAAATAAGAACAATTGACCAATATCACTAAGTTTAGAAAGCTAAACATGACCCAAACAAAATGACAAAAGGGAAACAATTGCGTAAATAAGCATAAAATAAAGGTGTTAATTTAATAAAATCCGTGTGCACTACAATAAGCAATGTTATTTTGAAATAACTCAAAACCCCATGGAATAAAGTGTTCATCAAGAAAGGAGCCTATTATAATAGTTATTTAGAGGAAATGCAATTTAAAGATACAAGAAACTATAATACCTTTGAGAATGAGAATAGAATATGAGGTTCCTTAGTACTTCAATATGCTTGAAAAAAATGGAAGAACAACAAAATGAAGGTAGGTTGAGAGATCATTCAAAGGAAATAAACTTTTATGAAGACATGAAGGAAATTCACCAAAAAACTGATTTTCAAATGGTAGTAGAAACTCTATAAGAAATATAAAACTAAGATATGTAAGATGATATGAAAAGAAGAAAGTGCCCTTTACTTGAACCATCGAAAAATCTATATCACCTAGTGAAAAAAGGAGCCAACACCAAGTACAAAAGAGAAGCTAAAACCTATGTAGCAACCAAGGTAAGAGACATGAAGAAAGGTGAAATAAGACAAAATATCCAAATTAGAAGGAATTATATGATATTCTCACAATGACACTGAGAGGGGGGGGTGAATCAGTGTAACTAATTAAAAACTTGAATCTGCAATTATTAAAACTTAAACATGCAAACTTAAAAAGAAAAACAGATAAGGCAAGAATAGCACATGAGCATCACACAACACAAGATTTTACGAGGTTCACCGATGTGGCTACTCCTCAAATAATGACTGTTTGGACTCCAATCCAAATCCAGTCTTTGCAAGGATTCAATATTTACAATTGTTTACCAGCACCCACTTGGAAGGAGCACCAACCCTTGATTTATCTGCTCGCAGAGATAGGAGCACCAACCCCTTTATCCAAGCACCAACTTGGATTTCTATTTTGCAAGATAAATGGACATAAAAATGCCTTCTCTTTTGCAAGACCCTTACTGGTCTATAGCTCATGCAATTTTATCTCACAGAAGCATAAAGAGACTTGTTAGAGACTCAATATCTTCCTTTCAAATCTAAAACCTCTCTGTTATTTTACAAGAAGAATATACAGGTTTTAGTTCTCTTGTTGTTCTTCATGCAACACACTTACCACACTTTGCCTTTTGATTTATTCAATACAGCACAGTTGCGGTAACCTTCTAACTGTGCCAGTTCGATCCTTATATCCTTGATTTCCTCGAATGGCTCAATTTGAAACGGCTCAATTTTCCCTCCAACATTTTCATGCATTCTCGGCTGTAATTGACGTGTCAAATCCTTTCTGACAAGTTCTGCCTTTTAGCTGCTTTCTTTCTGACTCATTCTGACGTTCTGACAGCCTTTTTCTCTGCACATTCTGACATTCTACTCTGCTGGAACTGACACCCCTTTTTGTGTAGACTGACAACCTTTCTGCGCGTTTCGATGCTCTCTGATTTCGTTCTCCTACACTCTACTTAACTGCCTTCTTAACGCTTTTTCACTCTTTTCTAAACTGAGTCGATCCTTCTATTCTTCCTGCTACTGTCTTGTCTATCATGCACCAACATCGAGAGGATTTCTTGTTTGTAGAGACTATCTGAAATACTGTGCTTATGCCGGCTTACAGTATCACGGCCCTGCAACAGCCGTTCTACATTCAATGCTTAGTTTCGTGGCTACTCTTTGTAACTGCCACCTTTGCCAGCCATGCTGCAACACGGCCCTGCAACAGCCATTCTTTTCTTACATTCGCTGTCTAGTCACTTTCACTTGTAACTACAGTTAACTGCAGCATGAATTTCTCCTATGCATTCTCACCACTTGTCACTTGGAACTCGAGATCTGACTCCAGTTAGGTTTATCGTAACTGGCGCTATTTGCCACTTGTCACAATGCATGTATCTTTGACTTTTTCCCGCCAAAACATTACCTGTCGCGATATCGCGACGTTTTCTTTCTCCTAGACTTCCTTTCTATAAGCAACCCCGAAAACCTTACATGTCGCGATATCGCGACGTTTTCTGCTTTGCTGACGTCATCCTCAACTTTGTCGCGATATCGCGACACTTTCGGCTTCCTGAGGCTTCTCTGGCAACTTGTCGCGATATCGCGACATTTTTAGACTTGCTGACGTCATCCTCAAAGATGTCGCGAAATCGCGACGCTTCCGGCTTGCAACGGCTTTTTCGGCAACTTGTCGCGATATCGCGACATTTTTAGACTTGCTGACGTCATCTTCAAAGATGTCACGAAATCACGACGCTTCCGACTTGCAACGGATTTTCTGGTAACTTGTCGCGATATCGCGACATTTTTAGACTTGCTGACGTCATCTTCAAAGATGTCGCGAAATCGTGATGCTCCTAGCTTCCAGCAGCTGCAAACACCTTACTTGTAGCGAAATCGCTACAACTTTCTAACTTAACATTTTTCTTTGTTGCATCTTCCGAAAAACTAGCATGTATCGAGATTGTTACGATTTTGTTGCCTTGGTGCTTCCTCGTGCTTTGTCTTATCAAGCTTAGACTTGTAGCGAAATCGCTACATCATCTCGTTCTGTGATATGCACTTGTAGCGAAATCGCTACACATATGCCTCTTGCTTTTCAAACTTGTGTCAAAGTCGCTGCCCCTTTGCACCTTTATTTCGAACCTGTAGCGAAATCGCTACACTTTGTTGTCTTGCATTTTGAACCTGTAGCGAGATCGCTACACTCTTGCATTTTATATTTCGGACTTGTAGCGAAATCGCTACACTTTCTTGACTGATCACTTTTTCTTTGCTTTTGCTAGCGAAATTGCAACATGTAGCGAAATCGCTACGCTTTCTTCACTTTGCTGCTTTGCCTCCAACATGTCACGAAATCGTGACAGTTTTCATGAGCTTTCTCTCTCCTCCGATATGTCGCGAAATCGTGACATTTTCTTATGGACTTTCTCTCTCCTTCGATATGTCACGAAATCGTGACATTTTCTTATGGACTTTCTCTCTCCTCCGATATGTCGCGAAATCGTGACATTTTCTTATGGACTTTCTCTCTCCTCTTTAAATCGCGAGAACCATGTCGCGATATCGCGACGGAAACATGTCGCGATATCGCGACAGTTTTCTTCCTTGTCTTTTTTTGCAAGTTTCTGAATCTGGGTCCCCTCTGTTTTTCTTGAAATTTTCTGCACTTGATCTGACTGACCTCTGAGCTGCATCACTGCATCAATTTGTCTTTGTTGACAACAATTACAATACTTTTGCTTTGCTTTTGCTGCTCCTTGCTCAACAATCTCCCCCTTTGGAATTGTTGGCAACATACTGTAACCTTGCTCAAATTCTTCTCCCCCTTTGCCAATAATGCCAAAGGGCTGCTGCAGACTCCCCCTGAGTCCATGCACAACATTCTCAGGCATAAATAACTTGAATGCTCCCCCTGAGAATGTATTTCCCATAGCTAGTCAGGGCTTGGGAAGTGTAACTACTCCCAACTTCTTCCGAAGGTATTCAAAAACTTCCTTTGGTAAAGGTTTGGTGAATATGTCTGCTACTTGCTCTGTAGTGGGAACAAATTCCAATCTGACCTCTCCTTCTACAACCTTATCCTTCAAGAAGTGATACCGGATTGCAATGTGTTTGGTGCGGGAATGCATTACTAGATTCTTTGAAATGTTGATTGCACTAGTGTTATCACATTTGACTGAAATGGGCTCATTGAAGTGAATACCTAGATCTTTCAATGTTTGTCTCATCCATAGTATTTGTGTACAACATGTTGTTGCTGCAATGTATTCTACCTCGGCTGTGGATAGAGAGACTGATTCTTGCTTCTTACTGTGCCATGCTACCAATTTATCTCCAAGAAAAAATGCTCCTCCACTTGTACTTTTTCTGTCATCAATGCATCTGGCCCAATCTGCATCAGAATATGCAAAGAGAGTGAAGTCTTTTCCTTTTGGATACCACAGCCCATACTCCATAGTACCCTTGAGGTACCTAAAGATCCTTTTCACAGCTGTTACATGAGTCTCTTTTGGGCTAGCCTGAAATCTTGCAACCATGCAAACAACTTGTAAGATATCCGGTCTGGTTGCTGTCAAATACAGCAAGCTCCCAATCATTGATCTGTACATTGTTTGATCAACATCCGGAGATTTATCATCCTTGCTCAACTTGCAGCTTGTTGTCATGGGGGTGCTCACTGGCTTACTATCTTCCATAGTGAACTTTTTCAGCATTTCTTTCACATACTTAATTTGAGAAATAAAGATCCCCTTTTCAGTTTGATTAACTTGTAATCCAAGGAAATATGAAAGTTCACCTATCATAGACATTTCAAACTCTTTCTGCATTTTGTTTGCTATGTCTTTGCATGATTCATCATTGCTGCTCCCAAAAATTATATCATCTACATAAACAACTAGGACAATGAAATTGCCATTTTCAGTTTTCACATATAAATTGCTATCTACCATACCTTTCTTGAATCCTTGCTTAGTGAGATAGTTGTCCAATCTTGCATACCAAGCTCTAGGTGCTTGTTTCAAGCCATACAATGCTTTCTTCAGCTTGCAAACAAAGTTAGGATTATCACAAAGTTGAAAACCATCGAGCTGTTCAATGTATACTTCTTCTTCAAGATTTCCATTCAGAAATGCTGATTTTACATCCATCTGATAAACCTTGAAATTCTTATGAACAGCTAAAGCCAAAAACAGTCTTATTGCTTCAAGTCTGGCCACTGGTGCAAAAGTCTCTTCAAAATCAATCCCCTCAACTTGGGCATATCCCTTACAGACCAATCTTGCTTTATTCCTAACAACCTGTCCATCTTCATTCAGTTTATTTCTAAATATCCATTTAGTACCGATTATGTTTTTATTTTCAGGCCTTGGTACTAATTCCCAGGTTTTGTTTTTCTCAATTTGATCTAGTTCTTCATTTACTGCCTCCATCCAGCTTTCATCCGTGCTTGCTTCAATAATATTTTTGGGCTCAATGCTGGATAACAGAGAATAGTTATTTACTACTCTTCTTCTTGTCTGAATGCCAACTGTAGGGTCCCCAATAATCTGCTCTTTGGGATGATTTTTCTGCCAGCTGCCTGTTCTGTATTTTCTATTTTCTTCTCTTTCCAGATCATCTGAATCTGATTTTAGTCTCTCTTCCTTTTCTTGATCTTCATCTTCTTCAATAAATTCTTCATAGGTCGGGTAGTTTTCATTGTTGCTGATTTCTTGTTTCCTGCCTTCATCAACTTTTACATCCGCACTCTCCACAATTTTCTTTAATCTTTTGTTGTAGCATGTATAAGCTTTGCTTTTTGTTGAGTAACCAAGAAATATACCTTCATCAGCTCTATCTTCAAACTTGCCAAGATTGCTTTCAGTTCTTTTAATGTAACATTTGCTTCCGAACACTTTGAAGTATTTTGCTGTAGCCTTTTTGCCAAACCACAGTTCATAAGGTGTTTTGCTTTCATGTGGCCTCAACATACATCTATTCTGAATGTAGACTGCAGTATGAACTGCCTCTTTCCAGAACCTGTCAGCAATTTTGCTCTCTGTTAACATGGTTCTTGCCATTTCTTGCACAGTCCTATTCTTTCTTTCAACTACTCCATTCTGCTGAGGTGTTCTTGCTGCTGAAAACTGTCTTCTTATTCCATGTTTTTCACAGAATTCTGCAAACTCTTCTGAAATAAACTCTCCTCCTCTATCAGATCTCAAACATTTAATTCTTTTTCCGGATTGATTCTCAACAAGATTTTTGAAGGTTTTAAACATCTCAAAGGCTTCGATTTCTATTTCGGAAAGAGTACCCATGTCATTCTGGAAAAATCATCTATACACAGACATGAAATATTTGTATCCATTTATGCTCTCTGTCCTCATGGGTCCACACAAATCAGTGTGAATCAGTTCTAATGGCTTGCTTGTGAAATACTCTTTTGCTTTGAAAGTAGATCTGGTTTGCTTCCCCTTTTGGCATGAATCACAAATGTTGTTTGATGGTTTACTAATTGTGGGGATGTCTCTTACTGCTCTTTTTGAGCTGATCTTTACCAGATTATCAAAGCTTATGTGACCGAGTCTCTTGTGCCACAGCCAGTTTTCTTCTTCTTGTCCAACCAAGCAAGCTCCTTCGAAGTCTCCGAGAGAGTATACAAATTTCCAGAAGTTCTTAGTCCAGTGGCTATTAACTTTCCATTTTTTGTCTTTCTTACTTCACGACCCTCCTCCTTGAAAATTACTTCATGACCTCTGTCACAAATCTGACTTACACTCAGTAGGTTATGCTTCAGTCCTACCACAAAAAGAACTTCCTTAGAGTTGATTTTACCGTCACTTAACTTAACTGATCCTTTACCCACTATCTTTGCTCCATCATTGTTTTCGAATTTTACAGAACCACCTTCATATGTCTGTAGCTTATCAAACTTCTGTTTGTCTCCTGTCATATGACTGGAGCATCCACTGTCCAGAATCCAAGGTGCAGGTTTATTCTGGGCTTTGAGAGCTGTTTGAACTATCAGAGATTCCTTGTCTTTCTTCGGTTGTTCCTTTTCTTTCCATTGAGATTTGACAGTAGATCTGGTCACTTGCTTTACCTTCTCCCTTTCATTGGCCTGTGACAGTTTTTCGAGAAATTTTCTGTTCTGTTTTGATCCAGTTGATCGAAACTTTCTTCCCTGGTATTTATTTCCTGCAAAAGAGCTACGACAATTCCTTGCAATATGGCCGAAGTTATGGCAGTTATAACATTCTACAGCATAATCTATCAAAGGAGAAAAAATATTTCTACTAGTAAAATTTCTTTGTTCTACATTATATCTACAACTTGAAACTTTATGACCATATGCATTGCATTTAAAACAATAACCAGAAAAGGAACGAGTGTACCTGGGTAATGGTTGTTGCCATGTTGTAGTAGGAGCCAAGGGTCTTCTTCTTCTTTGATATGAGACTTTGGTAAATCCATCATTTGCAGAACTCCTTTCAAGCTTGGACTTGTTGTTTTCTTTTGCATGATACGGTTTGTCTTGATCAACCCTGATCTTGTCTTTATTCTTTATTGGTTCTACTATTATAGCCTTTGAGTCCATTGAGGATTCTCCTTCATCAAAGCCCAAACCAAACTTGATACCCATGGGCCTTTGATTATTCAACATTTTGTTCAGCTTCGCAGAACTGTCTTCAAATTTATGATGACAACTCAGTTTTCGATTCATTTCTTCTAGCTGCAGCCTTAATCCGACTATGTTTTCTTCTAGCTTGTTGCACTCATTTATTTTCACGGTTAGCTGAGCTTCAAAATCTTCAGACTTTTTCTTATATTCTTCAGTTTGTACTTTCAAACTTATAATTAATTTCCCAGCATCCTCAAGTTTTCTTGAAGTCTTTTTATTTCTTCTCCTTTCTGCACTTAACTCTTCAAGAGCAGCAACCAACTCACCTTCCAGATCTATCTCAGACCTCATCCTCTAATTTTTCTTCACACTCTTGGGTTTCTTCAGTTCTTTGTTCTTCAAAAGCCATGAACAAGGCTTCACCAGTTTCTTCTTCTGAGTCCTCACAGGAACTGTCTTCAGAAGAGTCAACATTCTTTGAGAAGAAGCTTCTCTTCTTGAAATTTCCTTTTCTAAACTGTGATTTCTTCTTCCAGACATTTCTTTCTTGATGTGTCCCTTCATCACTTCTATTTTTCTCATTCATGGGGCATTTTGCTGCAAAGTGCCCAATGCCTCCACAGTTAAAGCACTTGAACGGTAGCTTACCTCTGTACTTTCCTTTTCCCTTTACTAATTTCCTAACAAAGTTTGCTTCATTTTCATCTGCAGATTCTTCTTCCTCTGACTCTTGTTTAGATTTTACATTTTTCTGTGCTTGGAAGGCTGCTTCTCTGTCAGAGGGCTTAGTTTGTCCAATCCTCATTTCATAAGCTGTTAGAGAACCATGCATTTCATCCATACTAAAAAAATTTAAATCTTTTGCTTCTTCTATGGCAGAAACCTTTGCATCAAACCTTTTGTTGAGAGTTCTCAGTACCTTCTTCACAACAATTGCATCTTCCATTTCTTCCACCAATCCTCTTATTGCATTGATGATTCCATTTACTCTCAGCAGATAGGCTTCAATGTTCTCATCATCGGTCATCTTTAATGCTTCGAACTGGGCACGATGTGTTTGTAGCTTAGCTTCCTTGATTTTGCTATCTCCTTCATGAATGCTTTGCAGTTTGTCCCATATGTCTTTAGCAGATTTGCAGTTCATAATGCGTATCAACTCACTGTCTACTAATCCACACATAATAGCATTCTTGGCTTTTGAGTTGTTCTCAAACTTTTTCTTCTCAGCCGCATCTGTTGGAGGAACAGTGGGTATGGTGTATCCATTTTCAACAGATTCCCAAATGTCATAACCCAATGCACATAGATAAGTCTGCATCCTGAGCCTCCAGAAGGAATAATTTGTTCCATCGAACAGAGGAGCTTTGTTAGAAGAAAAACCTTCACCACCGGCCATTGTGTATCTCCCAAGAACACCTTAGCTGATCAAGCTTGTACAGGTGCCTGGCTCTGATACCAATTGATATTCTCACAATGACACTGAGAGGGGGGGGTGAATCAGTGTAACTAATTAAAAACTTGAATCTGCAATTATTAAAACTTAAACATGCAAACTTAAAAATAAAAATAGATAAGGCAAGAATAGCACATGAGCATCACACAACACAAGATTTTACGAGGTTCACCGATGTGGCTACTCCTCAAATAATGACTGTTTGGACTCCAATCCAAATCCAGTCTTTGCAAGGATTCAATATTTACAATTGTTTACCAGCACCCACTGGAAGGAGCACCAACCCCTGATTTATCTGCTGCAATAGATAGGAGCACCAACCCCTTTATCCAAGCACCAACTTGGATTTCTATTTTGCAAGATAAATGGACATAAAAATGCCTTCTCTTTTGCAAGACCCTTACTGGTCTATAGCTCATGCAATTTTATCTCACAGAAGCATAAAGAGACTTGTTAGAGACTCAATATCTTCCTTTCAAATCTAAAACCTCTCTGTTATTTTACAAGAAGAATATACAGGTTTTAGTTCTCTTGTTGTTCTTCATGCAGCACACTTACCACACTTTGCCTTTTGATTTATTCAATACAGCACAGTTGCGGTAACCTTCTAACTGTGCCAGTTCGATCCTTATATCCTTGATTTCCTCGAATGGCTCAATTTGAAACGGCTCAATTTTCCCTCCAACATTTTCATGCATTCTCGACTGTAATTGACGTGTCAAATCCTTTCTGACAAGTTCTGCCTTTTAGCCGCTTTCTTTCTGACTCATTCTGACGTTCTGAAAACCTTTTTCTCTGCACATTCTGACATTCTACTCTGCTGGAACTGACACCCCTTTTTGTGTAGACTGACAGCCTTTCTACGCGTTTCGATGCTCTCTGATTTCGTTCTCCTACACTCTACTTAACTGCCTTCTTAACGCTTTTTCACTCTTTTCTAAACTGAGTCGATCCTTCTATTCTTCCTGCTACTGTCTTGTCTGTCATGCACCAACATCGAGAGGATTTCTTGTTTGTAGAGACTATCTGAAATACTGTGCTTATGCCGACTTACAGTATCACGGCCCTGCAACAGCCGTTCTACATTCAATGCTTAGTTTCGTGGCTACTCTTTGTAACTGCCACCTTTGCCAACCATGTTGCAACACGGCCACTGCAATGACCATTCTTTTCTTACATTCGTCTGTCTAGTCACTTTCACTTGTAACTACGAGTTAAGCTGCAGCATGAATTTCTCCTATGCATTCTCACCACTTGTCACTTGGAACTGCAGATCTGACTCCAGTTAGGTTTATCGTAACTGGCGCTATTTGCCACTTGTCACAATGCATGTATCTTTGACTTTTTCCCGCCAAAACATTACCTGTCGCGATATCGCGACGTTTTCTTTCTCCTAGACTTCCTTTCTGTAAGCAACCCCGAAAACCTTACATGTCGCGATATCGCGACGTTTTCCGCTTTGCTGACGTCATCCTCAACTTTGTCGCGATATCGCGACACTTTCGGCTTCCTGAGGCTTCTCTGGCAACTTGTCGCGATATCGCGACATTTTTAGACTTGCTGACGTCATCCTCAAAGATGTCACGAAATCGCGACGCTTCCGACTTGCAACGGCTTTTTCGGCAACTTGTCGCGATATCGCGACATTTTTAGACTTGCTGACGTCATCTTCAAAGATGTCGCGAAATCGCGACGCTTCCGACTTGCAACGGCTTTTCTGGTAACTTGTCGCGATATCGCGACATTTTTAGACTTGCTGACGTCATCTTCAAAGATGTCGCGAAATCGCGACGCTCCTAGCTTCCAGCAGCTGCAAACACCTTACTTGTAGCGAAATCGCTACAACTTTCTAACTTAACATTTTTCTTTGTTGCATCTTCCAAAAAACTAGCATGTATCGAGATTGTTACGATTTTGTTGCCTTGGTGCTTCCTCGTGCTTTGTCTTATCAAGCTTAGACTTGTAGCGAAATCGCTACATCATCTCGTTCTGTGATATGCACTTGTAGCGAAATCGCTACACATATGCCTCTTGCTTTTCAAACTTGTGTCAAAGTCGCTGCCCCTTTGCACCTTTATTTCGAACCTCGTAGCGAAATCGCTACACTTTGCTGTCTTGCATTTTGAACCTGTAGCGAGATCGCTACACTCTTGCATTTTATATTTCGGACTTGTAGCGAAATCGCTACACTTTCTTGACTGATCACTTTTTCTTTGCTTTTGCTAGCGAAATCGCGACAGTGTTCATGAGATTTCTCTCTCCTCCGATATGTCACGAAATCGTGACATTTTCTTATGGACTTTCTCTCTCCTTCGATATGTCGCGAAATCGCGACATTTTCTTATGGACTTTCTCTCTCCTTCGATATGTCACGAAATCGTGACATTTTCTTATGGACTTTCTCTCTCCTTCGGTATGTCGCGAAATCGCGACAGGAACCATGTCGCGATATCGCGACAGAAAACATGTCGCGATATCGCGACAGTTTTCTTCCTTGTCTTTTTCTGCAAGTTTTTGAATCTGGGTCCCCTCTGTTTTTCTTGAAATTTTTTGCACTTGATCTGACTGACCTCTGAGCTGCATCACTGCATCAATTTGTCTTTGTTGACAACAATTACAATACTTTTGCTTTGCTTTTGCTGCTCCTTGCTCAACATTATATCATACTAGTTCTTAGTAGTCTTCGTCGAGAAAGAAATTTAACAATAAAATCAATAGCATTATAAATGTCATTAAAAAAACTCTCTAGACTAAACAAAACCACCAAAATGAAACTTCAATTACCAATAATAAAAATTTTATGCATTCCCACAAAAATCCAGTAAATAGACATAGTCACTAAAGGTAATTACATCTAGCAACAATTTGAAAATTCAAGAAAGAACTCAATGGACATTATTACAATATTTTAAAAATTCTCACCATTCTAAGTTTGGAAGTAATTGAAAAGGAAAACAACTTATGGTTGAAGAACTTTCTAGTTGGAGAATTTTCAAAAAAAGTCAATATATATATATATATAAGAAGGGAATAATCCAATAATATTCTATAGGTGGACTTAATAAAAGAAGAATATTTAGAATTTGTAACATATTGTCATGGATAGTAGAGCATTGATGTTATTTTTTTTAGATTCCCATGTGTTGAGGGAAAATAATTGTGCTACCTAGAAGATCAAACTCATGACACAAATTGAGTTTGAGGAATTTTGTCAAGAAGTATATGGAATCACTTCACATCCTCCTATATAAGGAGAAGTAAAAATAATGTTTGATACAACTAATAGAAAATCAAGACTAATTATAATATTTTGAGTAGCATATGAGGTCCAAGCATACATTTGATAAAAAACCATAGCAAAGTATGAATGGGAGAAGTTAAATAAAATATTTGAAGACAAGAAATAAAACTAGATTCTATTCCTCCAAATCTAACTCCATTTTCTAAATATGAATAGTGGAGAAAATCTAGCATCATTCATGATGATAATAGTGGAATTACAAGCATCATTGCTAGCACTTGAAAGGTAGGTATCTCATAAAATGTTAGTTCCTATTATTTTGATATCACTCCAATATATGTACAATACCTTATGACTACATTAAATACTATTGAGCAAACACCAAGCTTTGAGAAGCTAGCGAACCTACTTTAAAAAGTAGAGGTCTCATATTCTACAAAAGAAGAAGAAGAATAATTACTAGCTACAAATTAAAGATGGAAATCACCATTTAGAAGACACATAAGACTTCCATAGTGTTAGAGTTACTATGTTAGTAACTACTATTATTACCTCATTTGGTAATTTGTAATATTCTCCTAGGTAGATGTTATTTAATGCATGGTAAAATATAGTAATTACTTTTACCTTTTACCTTTTTACTTTCTACCATGAAGATATTCATTGTTTGGAATATCTTATGGTAACTAGGTAGTTGTAGTCAACTTGACTATGTTAAATCCCTAGTTGGTTAGTAGGTTAGCGTAATTATCTACCTTGTTAGTAGGTTAGGCGCTTATTCCTCAAGCACGTTAGTTAGCACATTAATTAGGAAGATATTATTTAATATCTATCCTAAATACCTATTATCCTATATATATTCTACCTTATTGAATAATTAATATAATGCTCATGTTATTCTTACATTGGTATCAGATAAGGTGGGCGCTGCTTCGTTGCTCCATATTTGACAAACAAGGCAGAATTTTTATTTTTTAGTGATTGCTGCTCCATATTTTGTGAACAAGGCAAAAAAATTAATTTTCTACCATCGTGACCCATAGATGAGCTAGAGGAAAACCACACGATAGCTCCTAGAGGAGCCACCTGATGGTTGCACTGTGGTGGTTGTCTCCCCTCTAGTGGGGGCGCTGACCCAAAGCTACACAACACAACACAACATGACCCCCATAGATGGGCATGGACTACATCCACATCGGTGGTCACACACTATAGCCTAGCCTTACTATAGATTGGTGGCTCCCTCTATCGAATAAAGGTGTTCTTTTACCTATGAACGCTGACCAATCTCTGATAGCTCACATGTCTCCCTGTAGACCTATCAGATCTAATAGGAGGGACAAATTTTGTCCTCGATGTAACTCATGAGAGCCCCGAGCATGATGCAGCTGGCAGGAGCAAAAAACCTGAGAGCCCTGATCCTGATGCATCTGATAGGAGCAAAAACTCTGACCACTTCACGAATCCTGAATCTTTTGGTATCATTATGATATCACAAATCCTGAGGATAGTTTATGTGGTTGCTGACGTAGCAGCACAAAATTATATTTCTTTTGCAAAATTATAACACAAAAGTGAGGAGCACTTAAAACAAAATCAAAACTTGTTAAATTTTCAACACAAAAAGGAAAGAAAATTGTTTTATGCCACATTCTTTGCAAATTTGAAAAACAAGAAGAGACATAAAATATCAAATTTTTGCACAAAACAAATTCATATTCTATTGCAAAAAATAATAGTAATAAGGTGCATTTTAGATTTTACTCGACACCTTTATTACAAATTGGAAAATTATTTGCATTTTTAGTTGCATCTGACACCTAACTGATAATAATTTATGGGCACTCTTTGATTGATTATTGCATTTACTTTCTTGTTGTATGCAATTATAAGTCACAAAATTAAGAGCACTCAAAAATCCCAAATTTCACAAATAATTGTGTAAATCATTTGCACAAGTTTAAGCCATTTGTAAAACTGATATTCTCTCTTAAATTAAAACCCCTAATTCACTCTTATTTGTTTGGCTCAAATTCCTCAAACTAATTATCCATCTTCAGGAGGATTTTCAGGTAGGTGTCATTAAATATTTTTTTGAGTGAATTTTATTTTGGTACTCTTTTAGGGTATATCAAAAGAAAGAATGAGTTTTTATAAAATAAAGGAACCTTGCAAGTAGCAATATTTTGCACTAAGGTGGGATAATTATTTTCTTCCTTCAAACACATATTTTTGACAAGAGGGAGATAAAACTTGTAAAGGCAATCAAAAAAGTATAAGTCATAAAAATTATACCTTTTATTTTAGGCTTCATAATAGCAAACATGCTTGAAGTACTTGCAATAAGGAAGGATTATTTGATGAACTTTTTTGATAAAATTTCCTAGGAGGTAAAGTTTTGCACAAATTATAAAAAGGACAACCATGACACCAATCGGTTTTGGTTTCAAAACAAGCAAAACTAAAATGGCAAAGGCACATCACAGAGGCCATGTTACTAGTGAAGTGTTTAATTATGATTCTGATTCTGGTTTAGAAAGAGCACACAAAGATCTCATGGATAAAATAGTATTGTAAAGGGGAAACAAATTTGTCACCTTAAGCAAGCATCATTTCCTCTTTCTTTTTAGGATTCATAAATAGCATAAGTTTTTTGTTTGAATTACTTGTAATAAATGGGTGATTGTACCTCTTTTAGGATTCAAAAATAGCAAACTCTCTTTGTTTTAAGTACTTATAACAAAAGGGGGAATTTTCTAGTGTAAAATTTGCCTAGGAGGCAATCTTTGTAAAAACCTTAAAAGGCTTCATGAGTTGCACATATTTTGCAATTAAGAGGGAATACACATTTATTTTCCTACTTCACATAATTTTTTGTAAAAATAGAATAAGACTTATAAGGGTGCATTTTCAGAAGTGACCGAAACCTTAGTCATACTTCTTTCAAAAATTCCATTACAACATATTTTTCAACAAAGGTGTAAACTTATAAGGGTGCATTTTTGGCAGTGACCGACACCTTAGCTACCTTATCAAAACTTTTGCAAAATCATATTGTAACCAAATGAACCTCATATGAAGTTATCTACTCTACTACACCTAGTGGTTGTAGTGGTTGGTTACCCATGCAATTCAGTTGGATAACAAGATTACAATAAGGAAATTCATTGATGTGAAGCAAAGTGATGTAGTAGAGAAGAATCAAAGTTAAATACAAGAAATAATAAATTTTATAAATATAAGAGGAACATGTGTATGTTTCATAAGTACAATCAAGATAAATAAGACATTTTGAACAATACAAAAGGAACCCAACATTCAAATTATGCTAGATACATTGAGAGCAAAGATGACAAATATTTGAAAATTTAAAGGAAATATATTCTAGAGACCAAGGTTAAATATGAGCATTCTGCATATATTTTTTCTCCATCTATAGGACTTGAAGCCAAATATAGCAATGTAAATATGAAATCAATACATCAAATTCAACCTTTTTTATCAAAGGAAGAACGAACATATCATATATGATCAAAGTTTGTACCTTAAAAGGAAAAGCAGGGAATTTTAGTCATTAAAATATATGAATATGATTTGATTGCCATAATGATTTTTTATTTAAATATTTTGGCCACAAAGAAATACTTGAAGATATCATTTAACATGACTATCCAAGGACTATTTCACTATTGTCTTTGTCTAGATGTAAATTAGAATAGAACAAAGGAATTACTACAAAAATGAATATTTTCAAAGAATTCAATATGACAAGCAAAGATACAAGGAACTAGAGATTATAGAAAATCAAAAAATTTAGTTAGAAGGAAAATAGTTTAATATTATAGAGATAATACTATATCTATATATAGATCAATACAACACATTATAGAAATCGTCATCCAAAAATATGAAAAACAAATTATGGAGAGCAAAAGTTCCTTGACGGCTAAAATCCTTATTTCAAGAAAATAAATCTAGGAAGAAATAAGCACTTCAAGTTTTACAATAATTACAACCTGCAAAACAATCTAATCACTATCAACAAGTGGAATAACCATATAATTCCAAGTACCAATGATCATCCATCGTATTAGAAAGTACTTTAATAAATTATTTGGTAGAAAATATATTTTGGAGTGCATTATCATAGAATCCAACACTTCCAAGTATCTAAGAAATATGTCTACATTAAGGGGGTAATTTCTCTCTCAAATTCCAACATCACACTAGATATTATTGTTTGGTCATAAAGAAATTATATATTTTTACTATTATGTAATAAGTGGGGCATGTTAGGAGTTATCACATCATAGACCATGTGATAATTCAAGTGGTATAACCATCCCTCCATAAGGTACATGCATATGATATAGGATAAGATAGTTGTAAGATTATTTGAGGGTTTGTTATGCTTAAATTAGGCATGATATGTACTCAAATATCCTTTACTATCATAATAAAATCACTTGAAGCATCAAGATCTAACAAGAATACATTTCATACACAACTCCCACATAGAATTATAGAAATTCTATAAACGAATTTCATCACTATATAGAGCTTGAAAAACTATGCAATGCTCTAAATGCTCTTGCATGCAATAGTTATGGCCTTCAAATTCTTTGATATATTAGTACTTAAATCATAAGATAAAATCCAAATGTAAAACCTTATAAAAATCTTATTGAATCAAATTCGTCCACTTGGCGTAATCAAATTTGATACTACTTTTTTAATTGGTGAATCATGGATTGAAAAGTTAACTAATTTGGTTGGATAGAGACACACACACACATACATTTCTTAAAGATTCAGATTCATTGAAGCTCAAACCATAACCTTATACCTTCAAGTGAATTATTGTACCAATGCATGATACACACTTTTAAGAAATAGATTGAAATAATTCAATTAAAGATAGTGTTGAATGCATACCTAGAACCAAAGTATAAAAAATATATTACTGTCAAGTTTTGAACTTGAAACATATCTATCATGAATTTAATTACCAGCCAATATTCCAAGAGTGTTGGGAAAAAATAGAGCCCTTTTACCACATAAAAAATATGCCTTCCTTCAAATGGTAGAAGAAAATTCTTCAAAATAGGTTTCTTGTGAGGATCAAATTATTGATCCATACATAAGAATTAATTCATACAACCACTACATAATGGGTATTAGATTAAGTATGAATAGAGGACTCTCTTGATGTGTCATTGAGGAGATATTATCTATAGAAAATAATGTTTCTAGGGTTTGAACCAATAATATCACCATAGAAAGGAAGAGATTTTATCTAGACATAAATATAATGGAGACTGAAGTGAGTGGGGGGAGAGGAAGATCCTTTATTGATATGTTATTGTGAATCGATGATGCATATATTGTTGGGATTCAAACTAACTATCTCACCCTAGCAAGAAATATAACTAATAGTTGTACCATTACATAAGGCTAGAGGAAATTGAAGAGAGGCATTTTAACACAACAAATATGCCTTTCTTCAAATGGTAAAAAAAATCTTCAAAATAATGTTGAGCAAGGTGTTGCAAGAGTTTTGTCATTGTTGTCAACACAGTCAGTTAGATCCAATGATGCAGTGGACAGGTAGTTCAGAAGTCATTCAGATGTAGAGGACAAAAGTTCATAGGTTATTCAGAACATGGACAATGAGTTTCCAAGAAGACCATAGTTGCTTTTTTGCAAAAATTCAAATAAAAAAGACAAGTAAGAAAAGTGTCGCGATATCGCGACATATTCAGCAGGCAAGAAAAACTGTCACGATTTCGTGACATGTTAGAGGAGAGAGAAAGTGCAAGCAAAATTGTCGTGATTTCGCAACATGGCCGAGGAGAGAGAAAGGCGCAAGGAAAACTGTCATGATTTCGTGACATGTTTGAAGAAAAAGTGCTAAGGAAGAAAAATGTCGCGATTTCGCGACATGTTCGGAGAAAAAGGGTTAAGGAAGAAAACTGTCGCGATTTCGTGACATGTTTGGAGAAAAAGCGTTAAGGAAGAAAACTGTCGTGATTTCATGACATGTTTGGAGAAAAAGCGCTAAGGAAGAAAACTATCACGATTTCATGACATGTTTGGAGAAAAAGCGCCAAGGAGGAAAAGTGTCACGATTTCGCGACATGTCAGTTTTCATGACCCAAAGAGGAGAGAGAATGTACAAAGGCAAGTATGTCACGATTTCGTGACATGTTATGTTTTCACGGGCCAAAGGCAGAAAAGAGCTTAAGGCAGCGAAAGTTTTGCGATTTTGGTACATGTCATGTTTTCATGGGTGCAAGCCTAGAAAAGGACAAAGAAGCGAAAAGTGTCACGATTTCACGACAGGTTGCAAGAAAAGCCTCTGAAAGTTGAAAGCGTAGCGATTTTGCGACAAGATGAAAGAAAAATGTACGGATGGAAAAAGTTTTGTAATTTCGTGATAGGCAGCAGTGAAGAAGCTAGCAGGATGAAGATGTCACAATTTCGTGACATGTCACGGTTTCATGAATCTAGGAGGAGAGAGACTATACGATGCTAGAAATGTCACGATTTCGTGACAAAAGCGAAGAAGAAGGCCTAGAAGCAAAAAGGATCATAGTTTTGCGACAAGAGTGAGGATGACGTCAGCAAAAGTTAGAAGTGTCACGATTTCACGACAAGAATGGTGGCAAAGCAGACAAAGGCCAAAAGTGTCACATTTTCGTGATAGCAGGGCAAAGAAGGCGTACGGCTGCAGAAGGTGTCGCGATAACATGACATGTAGTTTCACGGTAGAAGCTACAAAAAAAATGACAGAGGAGGCAGAGGCGGTTGAAGCCGACAAAGTTGAATCTGGGCTAACAAAGATTAGGGTTTTTTAGCCGACGATATTTAGGGTTTGCAGCTGACTAAAATTAGGGTTTTTTAGCCGACTAAGTTTAGATATTTGATCATGATTTTATGTTATAAAAGGAGGACAATTTCAAGATTTGAATATATCGAAGTGTGTGAATTATGTCTGTTGTGCACAAAAAGCGAATCGATTCGATCGACTATTCAGCAGCAGAGTGTGCGAAGCATTAGCGAAGAAGAAGTCTGCTCAAAACCAGTTAGGGCAAAGAAAAATCTATGCAAGTGAAGTCCATAGAGAGCAGAAGTGATAGTTCAATTATGTCGAAGCAAAGTGTGAGAGGCAGTTGCGAAGAAGCAGACTAGTGGTGAGAAGCTTTTGCACAGCAGAAGCAGAGTGCATAGAAACTGCAGACTGTGCGTAATAAGGTGAAAGTATTATTACTGTAATTTTTCATTAATTCTATTGAAGTCCAAGTTGCAGCTTGGCATAAGGGGTTGGTGCTCCTTCCAGTAGGTGCTGGTGAATTAGGGGTTGGTGCTCCTTTTTGTTGGTGCAGAAAACTTGAGGGGTTGGTGCTACTTCCAGTTCGTGCTAGTAAATAAGTTGTAAAGTTGTTGCTTTGCAAAGACTGGATTTGGATGGTAGTCCAAGCAGTCATTTTTGAGGAGTAGCCACATTGGTGAACCTCATTAAATTTGTGTTGTGTGTGATGCTCTCTTGTTATATCTGGTTTGAATTTTCTTTATTTCAGCTTTAAGTATTGCAAGTTTAAGATTTTAAAAGATCACACTGATTCACCCCCCTCTTAGTGTCACTGTGATTATAACAATTGGTATCAGAGCTAGGTTCCTGAATAGGCTCAAACAGCTAGGGTGATCTTGGAAGTGACACAATGGCAAGTGGTGAAGGTTTCTCCTCGAATAAAGCACCATTGTTTGATGGAACTAATTATGTGTTCTAGAAAATTAGAATGTAGACATATCTTTGTGCTTTGGGTTTTGACATCTGGGGTGCAGTAGTTAATGGTTACAAAGCTCCCACCATCGCTCCAACAGACACTACCGATAAAAAAGCATTTGAAAATGATTCAAAAGCAAAAAATGCCATCATGTGTGGACTAGTGGACAATGAGCTAGTCAAGATCATAAATTATGAATCAACGAAAGATGTATGGGATAAACTAGAGAACATTCATGAAGGAGATGATAGGATCAAGGAGGCCAAGCTTCAAACACATCGAGCTCAATTCAAATCCTTAAATATGGACAATGATGAGAACATAGAGGCCTTCATGCTAAGAGTCAATGGAATCACTAATTCAATCAGAGGTCTCGACGAAGACATGGATGATGCTACGATCGTGAAAAATGTATTAATATCACTCCATCCAAGGTTTGATTTTAAAGTCTCAGCCATAGAAGAAGCTAAAGATCTGAATAATTTTAGTATGGATGAGATGCATGGTTCTTTGACTACTTTTGAAATGAGAATAGGAAGGTCTAATCCCACAAATAGAGAAGTAGCCTTTAAAGCCTTAACAGGAAAAGATACAAAACAAGATTCTTAAGAAGAGGATGTATCAGATGAAATGGAAGCAAATTTTTTCAAAAAACTAAGAAAGGAAAAAGGAAAATATAGAGGAAAGCTACCTTTTAAATGCTTTAACTATGGAGGCATTGGGCACTTTGTGACAAAATGTCCTCTTAATGAGAAGAACCAAGGTGAGGAAGCTTCACACCAAGAAAGAAGTGATTGGAAGAAGAAATCAAACTTCAGGAAAGGAAACTTCAAAAAGAAAAGCTTCATCTCCAGAAATGCAAATTCTTCAGAGGACAAATCTAGTGAGGATTATGAAGAAGAAACAGGTGAAGCTCTATTCATGGCATTTGAATCAAAAAAATCAAAAGAGGTAGAACAATCAGAAAAGAGGGAAGTAATGAATTCTAAAGTTTTTGCAAAAATTCCTGAGGCTGAAGTAGATCTAGAAGGTGAGCTGGTCTCTGCTCTTGTAGAATGGAAATCTAAGAAAAGAAAGAATTATAAAATTTCAAGAAAGCTTGAGGATGCAAATGACATCATAACCAGCTTGAAAATACAGATAGAAGAATACAATAAAATGTCTGAGGATCTCGAAGTTCGGATAACCATGAAGATAGAATTCTGCTTGTAAACTAGAAGAGAATGTTAGTCTACGAATGCAGATGCAAGAACTGGATCAAAAAATCAACTGCCATCAAAAGCGTGAAGAAAGTTCGATGAAGCTGGATAAAATTTGAGTGATCAAAGACCTGTTGGCATAAAATTTGGTCTAGGCTTCATGGAAGGAGAATCATAAAATGGACCAAAAGCCAAAAATGTATAAACTACAAGGAATGAAGAAAAGAAACAGACTGATGAAAGAAAAACAACTCAGGCAAATGAAAATAGTAATGCCTGGCCCGAAAAGAGAACTGACAATGATGGATTTACCAAGGTCACACATCAAAAGAAAAGAAGATCTATGGCTCCTACAACAACCTGGAAAAAACCATCTTTCAGGTTCAATCATTTATTTTCTAGTTTTTGTTTCAAGTGTAATGGTTATGGGCATAAAATTCCAGATTGCAAGTATAATGTAGATCCAAGAAATCTCTTCAGTAGAAATGCTTTTTTGCCATTAAATTATGCAATAGAATGTTTTAATTGTCATAACTTTGGACATATTGCAAGAAACTGTCACAGTCCTTTAGCTACAAATCCACCATAGAAAAGAAAATTTCAACCAAATAGGACAAAAATAAATAAAAATCCTTCTGAAATATATACTCAAGATTCTGGAAAAGGAAAGTCCAAACTAGAGCCCAATACGGTAGCCAAATTAGAGTGGAAATAGAAAGAGCAATCTCAGGAAGAAAAGGAATCCCTAATAGTTGAAACAGCTTTCAAGGCACAAAGTAAAAGGGTTCCATGGATACTTGACAACGGATGCTCAAGTCATATGATAGGTGATAAACAAAAATTTGAAAAATTACAGAAATATGAGGGTGGTTCTATCAAATTTGGAAATAATGATGGAGTTAAGATAGGATCAGTTAAAATTAGTGATGGGAAGATCAATTCAGAAGAAGTTTTGTTTGTAGATGGTTTGAAACATAACCTGTTGAGTGTTAGTCAGATCTGTGATAAAGGACATGAAGTTGTTTTCAAGAAGCAGGGTTGTGAAGTTAGGAAATCAAACAATGGGAAATTGATAGCTACTGGATCAAGGACATCCGGCAACCTGTACACGCTCTCAAAAACTTTAGAAGGTAATTTTTTCATTGGATAGGAAGAAGAAAACTGGCTATGGCACAAGAGGCTTGGACATATTAGTTTTGATAATCTAGTGAAAATTAGCTCGAAATAGGCTATAAGAGACATTCCAACCATTAGAAAACCTTCTAATAGCATTTGTGCTTCTTGTCAAAAGGGAAAGCAAACCAGAACCTCATTCAAAACAAAAGAGTACCACACCAGCAAACCTCTGGATCTTATACATACAGACTTGTGTGGACCCATGAGAACTCAAAGCATAAATGGTGACAAATAATTTATGTTGTGTATTGATGACTATTCCAGAATGACATGGATATTCTTCTTAAAGAATAAAATAGAAGCTTTTGGAATGTTCAGATCTTTCAAACATCTAGTTGAGAATGAAACAAGAAAAATAATTAAATGTTTGCGATTAGATAGAGGAGGAGAATTCATATCATATGAGTTTATAGAATACTGTGAATGGCATGGTATCAGGAGACAGTATTTAGCAGCTAGAACACCCCAGCAGAATGGCATGGTAGAAAGAAAGAATAGAACAGTACAAGAAATGGCACGAACTATGCTGGCCGAAAACAAAATAGCAGACAGATTTTGGAAAGAAGCAGTTCATACTACAATATACATCCAAAACAGGTACATGCTAAGAACTCATGAAAGTAAAAATCCTTATGAGCTGTGGTTTGGTAGAAAGGCAACAACAAAACACCTCAGAGTTTTTGGCTGTAAGTGTTACATCAGAAAAACTGAAGACAATCTTGGGAAGTTTGAAAATAGAGCAGATGAAGGTGTTTTTCTTGGGTATTCAATAAAAAGCAAAGCTTATAAATGTTACAACAAGAGACTCAAGAAAATTGTGGATAGTGTTGATGTTAAATTTGATGAAGGAAGGGAGAGAATAGTTAACTATGAAGAAAACTATCCAATTTATGAAGAATTCATTGAAGGAGATGAGGAAAATGAAACAGAAAATAAACCAACTCTTAAATTAGATGACTTAATTGATGATTCAGAGGTGGAAGAAAATAAGAAATTCAAAACAGGCAGCTGGCAAAAGAATCATCCCAGAGATCAAATAATTGGAGATCCCACAGCTGGTATTTAGACAAGAAAGATAGTAGCAAGTAACTACTCTCTTTTATCCAACATTGAGCTGAAAAATATAGTTGAGGCAAGCAAAGATGATAGCTGGATGAAGGCAATAAATGAAGAGTTAGATCAGATTGAAAAGAACAGAACTTGGGAATTAGTTCCTAGACCGACAAATAAAAATGTAATCGGCACCAAATGGATATTTCGAAATAAATTGAATAAAGACGGACAAGTAGTTAGAAATAAATCTAGATTGGTATGTAACGGGTATGCACAAGTTGAAGGCGTTGATTTTGAAGAGACGTTTGCACCTGTGGCAAGATTAGAAGCAATCAAAATGTTTCTAGCCTTAGCAGTTCATAAGAATTTTAGAGTTTACCAGATGGATGTAAAATCAGCTTTCTTAAATGGGAAACTTGAGGAAGAAGTTTACATTGAACAACCAGATGGTTTCCAAATTGGTGAAGATCCCAATCTTGTCTACGCAAATTAAATAAAGCTTTATATGGCTTAAAACAGGCACCCCGAGCATGGTATGCACGGCTAGATAACTATCTCTCTCAACAGGGATTTAAGAAAGGCATGGTGGACAGTAATCTATATGTCAAAACAGAAAATGGGCATCTTATTGTTCTTGTTGTTTATGTAGATGATATCATATTTGGCAACAGCAAAGATGAATCATGTAAAGACTTAGCAAATAAAATGCAGAAAGAATTTGAAATGTCCATGATTGGTGAACTGTCTTACTTTCTTGGGTTACAAGTTAATCAAAATGAGAAAGGCATATTTATTTCCCAAGTCAAATATGTGAAAGAGATGCTAAAAAGATTCACAATGGAGGACTGTAAGCCAGTTAGTACTCCTATGGTGACAGGCTGCAAGTTGAGTAAAGATGACAAATCTCCACCTGTAGATCAAACCATGTACATATCAATGATTGAAAGCTTACTTTATTTAATAGCTACCAGACCAGATATTCTACGGGCGGTTTGCATGGTAGCAAGATTTCAGAGCCAGTCCCAAAGAGACTCATGTGACGACGAGAAAAAGGATTCTCAGATATCTCAAGGGTACTATAGAGTATGGGTTATGGTATCCGAAAGGTAAATACTTCACCCTTATATCTTATTCAGATGCAGATTGGGTAGGATGTGTTGATGATAGGAAAAGTACAAGTGGAGGTGTTTTTTATCTCGATGACAGGTTGGTTGCTTGGCACAGCAAGAAACAAGAGTCAGTTTCTTTATCAACAACTGAGGCAGAATATATTGCAGCAACAACTTGCTATACACAAGTTTTGTGGATGAAACAAATTTTGAAATATCTTGATATTAATTTCAGTGAACCAATATCAGTTAAGTGTGATAACACCAGTGCAATTAACATCTCCAAGAATCCAGTAATGCATTCACGGACAAAATACATTGCCATCAGGTATCATTTCTTGAAGGAGAAAGTTGCAGAAGGAGAAGTTAAATTGGATTTTGTCCCAACCACAGAACAAGCAGTAGATATTTTTCAAAACCATTGCCCAAGGAAGTGTTTGAGTACCTTCAAAACAAATTGGGAGTAGTCACACTTCCCAAGAAGTGACTAGCTACAGGGATCACTTTCTCAAGGGGAGCATTTGAGTATTTGACTATTCTTTTGCTCATGATCATAATTTGTGCTAAGTGCAACAAATTGTGCCTAAGAATTGTGTGTATGGACTCAGGGGGAGTCTGCAGCAGCCCTTTGGTATTATTGACAAAGGGGGAGAAGAGTTATAGGAATTTACACAGGTGTTGCCAACAATTCCAAAGGGGGAGATTGTTGAGCAAGGTGTTGCAAGAGTTTTGTCATTGTTGTCAACACAGTCAGTTAGATCCAATGATGTAGTGGATAGGCAGTTCAGAAGTCATTCAGATGCAGAGGACAAAATTTCATAGGTTATTCAGAACATGGACAATGAGTTTCCAAGAAGACCATAGTTGCCTTTTTGCAAAAATTCAAAGAAAAATACAAGTAAGAAAAGTGTCGCGATATCGCGACATATTTAGCAGGCAAGAAAAACTGTCACGATTTCGCGACATGTTAGAGGAGAGAGAAAGCACAAGCAAAATTGTCACGATTTCGTGACATGGCCGAGGAGAGAGAAATGCGCAAGGAAAACTGTCGTGATTTCGTGACATGTTTGAAGAAAAAGTGCTAAGGAAGAAAAATGTCGTGATTTCGTGACATGTTCGGAGAAAAAGGGTTAAGGAAGAAAACTGTCGCGATTTCGTGACATGTTTGGAGAAAAAGCATTAAGGAAGAAAATTGTCGCGATTTCATGACATGTTTGGAGAAAAAGCGCTAAGGAAGAAAACTGTCGCGATTTCGTGACATGTTTGGAGAAAAAGCGCCAAGGAGGAAAAGTGTCACGATTTCGTGACATGTCGGGTTTTCACGACCCAAAGAGGAGAGAGAATGTACAAAGGCAAGTATGTCACGATTTCGTGACATGTTATGTTTTCGCGGGTGAAAGGTAGAAAAGAGCTTAAGGCAGTGAAAGTGTCACGATTTCGTGACATGTCATGTTTTCATGGGTGCAAGCCTAGAAAAGGACAAAGAGGCAAAAACTATCGTGATTTCGTGACAGGTTGCAAGAAAAGCCTTCGGAAGCTAAAAGCGTCATGATTTTGCGATAGGATGAAATAAAAATGTATGGATGGAAAAAGTGTCACAATTTCGCGACAGGCAACAGTGAAGAAGCTAGCAGGATGAAGATGTCGCAATTTCACATGTCACAGTTTCGTGACTCTAGGAGGAGAGAGACTGTATGATGCCAGAAATGTCACAATTTCATGACAAAAGCGGAGAAGAAGGCCTAGAAGCAAAAAGGGTCACGATTTCATGACAAGAGTGAGGATGACATCAGCAAAAGTTAGAAGTGTCACGATTTTGCAACAAGAACGGTGGAAAAGCAGACAAAGGCCAAAAGTGTCACATTTTCGTGATAGCAGGGCAAAGAAGGCGTATGGCTACAAAAGGTGTCGCGATATCGTGACATGTTGTAGTTTTGCGAGAGAAGCTATAGAAAAAATGACAGAGGCGGCAGAGGCGGTTGAAGCCGACAAAGTTGAATCTGGGCCGACAGAGATTAGGGTTTTTCAGCTGACAATCTTTAGGGTTTGTAGCCGACTAAAATTAGGGTTTTTTAGCCGACTAAGTTTAGATCTTTGCTCATGATTTTACACTATAAAAGGAGGAAAGTTTCGAGATTTGAATATATCGAAGTGTGCAAATTATGTCTACTGTGCGTATAAAGCAAATCATGTCGATCGACTGTTCAGTAGTAGAGTGTGTGAAGCATTAGCGAAGAAGCAGTCTGCTCAGAACCAGTTAGGGTGAAGAAAAATCTGTGTAAGTGAAGTCCATAGAGAGCAAAAGTGATAGTTCGATTGTGTCGAAGCAAAGTGTGAGATGCAGTTGTGAAGAAGCAGACTGGTGGTGTGAAGCTTTTGCACAGTAGAAGCAGAGTGCATAGAAACTGCAGACTATGCATAATAAGGTGAAAGTATTATTACTGTAATTTTTCATTATTTCTATTGAAGTCTAAGTTGCAGCTTGGCATAAGGGTTTGGTGCTCCTTCCAGTAGGTGCTGGTGAATTAGGGGTTGGTGCTCCTTTCTGTTGGTGCAGAAAACTTGAGGGGTTGGTGCTCCTTCTAGTTGGTGCTGGTAAATAAGTTGTAAAGTTGTTGCTTTGCAAAGACTAGATTTGGATGGTAGTCCAAGCAGTCATTTTTTAGGAGTAGCCACATTGGTGAACCTCGTTAAATCTGTGTTGTGTGTGATGCTCTCTTGTTATATCTGGTTTGAATTTGCTTTATTTTAGCTTTAAGTATTACAAGTTTAATATTTTAAAATATCACACTGATTCACCCCCCTCTTAGTGTCACTGTGATTATAACAAATAATTCTCTTAAGGATCAATCATTGACCCATGCACAAGAAGGAAACCATCCAAACACTACATGATGGAGAATATACTAAGTGTGAATAGAGGACTCTTATGATGTGTCATTGAAGAGATATTATTTATAGAAAAAGATATTGCTAGGGTTTGAACCAATAATCTCACCATAAAAAGGAAGAGATCTAACCTATACACAAATATAATGGATACTGGGCTAAGTGTGAGGAGAGGAAGATCCTCTCTTGTTGTGTAATTGAGGAGAGATTGTACACAAAAAATGATATTTCTAGGATTCAAACTAACAATCTTACCCTCAAAATAATTTCTTTACCAACCAATATGCCAAGAGTGCTATTGGAAATGAAGAGAATACTTTTACCACATAAAAAATATACCTTCAAAATATAGAAAAAAAATTCTTCAAAAATAGTTTTTATAAGGATCAAATCATTGATCAATACACATGAAGCAATCCATCCAAACACTAAATGATGGAGACAAGACTAAGTGTGAAGAGAGAACTCTCTTGATGTGTCATTTATGAGTGATTATCTATAGAAAAGGATATTGCTAGGGTTTGAACCAATAATATCACCATATAAAGTGTCATGACCCTCCTTGGAAGGACTTATAGCATGGAAAAAACTATGTGATGATAAATAGTAATTTTATACTTAGTTTTGTTGCAAATGAATGACTATGAAATGATTAGATTGATTTATATTTGAATAACATGGTACTACTAATATTTTATCAATGTGCAAGATAAGGTATGCTCATAGGTCGAAGAAATAGAACTGTCCACTAGAAATTGAGTACTTGAAATAGGGGAAGTGATGATTAAGGTAGCTAAGGGATAACATGGATGACTACCATCATATATGCATGCATTATCAATTTTGGGATAATCATAAATTTATAGGACATCTAGAGCTGTAGTTGATAGCCTACTAGCTATCATAAAGTCTCCAACTAATACGGGTGACTAGATTGAAGGAAAGACTCCCCCTTTTTTATTGCATCTTATTGGTTTTCTTTTACTTTATAACTCTACTGCATCTTGGTTTTGGAAAGTGTGCTTATGGTTATCTTTTAATTCATTGAATTGGTGTAGAATATCATATTGTTAGTTTGTGATGAAATGACTCCTTATATGTAAGAATATGTAGAATAATCTATTTTTTAAATAATATAAGAATTTTATTTAAATAGATAAATAGAATCTATTTTAAATAATAATATAACTTTATTTAAATATATTATAAGAACCTATTTTGAATAATATTAGATTTTGATTTAATAGATAATAGGAATATATTCTAAATGATAATAGTATTTCATTTAAGCAAATAGGAACCTTGTTTAAAATAAAGATATAAATTTTATATAAATAATAATCATGAGATACCTCCTTCAAACATAGGAGATAATGATATGCTCACAAGAGTAAGCTCCCTACCGATTGTAGGAAAAAGGCTTCAGTTATGTTGAATCTTGAAAGGAGAAAAAAAAGATTTAAAATTTAAAATATCCTACTCGCTCAACGGATGGATGAGGAGAAATTAAATATGAGAAGAAAACAAGTTATAGAGGGATGTCAAAAGGTATGGGGGGAGAAGGACTTCACCTTGCTTCGAAAAAATAAAATAAAGGCAAGATGAATGCTCTTACTCAATCATCACTCACTGTGGAAAGACTATAAAGATGCGAAATGAACCAAATAGCATGTGAAAATAACACTCTGAAGAAAAAAAAGACCACATATAAGATTTACAAGTTGGTTTAATGAACCTAATTTCTCCCTATTTCATTTCTAAAATAAAATGATACCTTTTTGGATATTTTAACGTCATTGGATATTATCTTTTATTTTTAAGAGAAATAGGTTTTTTTATCTCCTTGTTTTAAGTTCATAACTGTTGGGATGCCCGTGCCTTAGCATAAAGTTAAAAACTTCTCATAGACCATCCAATACGATATTGAGCTATCTCTATGGAATTGTCTCCAAAATTGTTGTAGTGTCTATAGTGCTCAAAGATGCTGAGGTCTGTTAAATAATACCCTTAGCAATATTAAATCCATAGAAGTCCTACATTGGTACGCTTTATGTATAATTATTTATCCTTGTTGATTTTTGTGCCTCGTTCATTGTGTCTCTGTATGTCTCCTGTCCTACTAGAGTAGTAATATGGTGTGATTTTGGTAGAAAACCATGCTTGGTTAAGAGTGTCCTTCATTAGGGTTGGTTTCGAAGAAATTTGAATAAATAGTTTATTTGGATAATTTTTTTTTGATAAGTAAGATAGTTATATTATATTTGCATACCGGGTTTTAAGGATCCCAAAACCTTAATACAAAACCAGCACTAGAAGTTGTATCATACTGAAGGAACTACAATTGAGGATTCTACTAATGAGAGCCTTAAAGGAGGTCGTAACATCAACCTTGGAGCTTGTAATATAATTCCTTATAGACATAGGGTGAGGACGTAGCCTCCGGCTTAGAGCCATAAACAAAAATATATAGGACTATAAATAGATCACTGTAACCAAAAATATGGGACTATCGGTACCACGGTAGAATAGTCTAGGATGAACTAAGAAAGCAACTAATAGAAAGGTCCCACGTAGGGTGGTCGTAAGCATACTAATTAATAAAATTCAGAGAAAGCAAAACATAAAAAAGGGAACAAAAGACAAAGGAGGGAGGAAATTAGTCCTCCACTTTGGGTTTGTAATATTCCTTCCCATCCTCTTCCTTCAATTCATTCTTCATAGAAGCGACACCTGCATCAGTAGGTCCATCACCCTCTTGAGTCCCCTGCCTAGCATAGAAAATATTTTTGAGTCCCTCCTTGATGTCCATGGTATAGTTCATCATGCTTTTCATCATAACCGTAGTAGAGGCAATAATAAAATCCTTGAGCTTCTTGTTCTCCTAATGACCATCTTTTGTTTTGATCACATTACTCTTGGAGGTCATGTTCTAGATTCTTATCGATTTTCTCATCGGTTCTTCAACATTGTCAAAAGTAATACTCTTCCTTGCTCTCAGTTTGGAGATGGTTTCAATAGCATTTTCCTTTTTTTCATCTTGGGTCAAGAACTTAGTAGAAATTTTGGGTTTGGTAGGGCTGCTTGCAACATGGTTACACTTGGGGCTATTAGTTAGAATGTAAGTGTAAATTAATTTAAACATGCCTTGATGGCGAGGGAGATTATGGCTCTTGTTGTCTCTCCAAGACGTAATGGAATGGTTCATGGATTTGAGAAGGAACAAAGAAATATTCAGAGGGTTTATTTCATGGAAGTAATTACCAAAAGCTAGGTGGTAGGTTTTCAGATACTTGTCAGGGTCATCCACACAGATAAACTCCATAATTGGCTTCATGACAATGTTCCAAGGGATGGTAAGGTTGGTTATGAATATTCTAGGGCTTTTGGCCTTTTTGAATATTTTGTCATTTCCTTTGAAATGCTCTAATTCCACTTCCCAGTTATGCTTGTGGTGGTGGATGGATCAGCCCTCGGGGTTTTGGTCGGTAATGTTGGCAAGTAGGTGGATGTCAACCATAAAATTATGCCCATGGACAGAGACGGTGCCATTATCCCAGGAATCAAGGAAATTCATGGTAATGTCAATGTCATCCCTAGAGAACATGTTCAAAAAGGGGAAAAATCCTTTGTCTTGGAGGATTTTACCAACCACAATGTCAGACTCATGGGTGCTTGGTTCGATATAGTCACTTGACATTGTGGGAGGGATGGGAGGTTGGGTGGAGGATAGGGAAATGTGGGGCGAGGGCATATGGTGATAGTGGTGGGTGGGCAAGAAAAGGATGGTAAGGGAAAAAATGTTGAAGGTTATAAAGGAGAAGGGGGGAAGGGTCTGGAACTGGAGAGGGAGGAGGTGATAGGTAGCATGGGAAAAGGGTTGGCACGTGGAAATAACTAGTTCAACCAATAGGAGATAATCAGCAAAGGAAGGTATAGGGACTAGGTGAGTGAATAGAACTGTGGTTCAATAGCAACGAAGAGGATTGGAGGAAAAAACCATGACCCTTCGTAGTCTTGGGTCGATGAGTCTCAAGTTACAATGTTCCATGCATGCTAGGTTGTTTGAAGAGGTGGCATGCTTTGTGGAATTGAAGGGAAACAACACCCACCACTGATTTCTTGGGCTGAAGAAACCCGGGACATGAAAATTCAACTAAGAAATTTTCTTAGGTGAAGTGGCCTACTCACGGATGTGCCACATACACAGTCGGGGGATGTGGAAAGATGTATCGATGTGACCTTGGGAAGTCAGATAGACTTTGGAAGAATGCAGTCCACAAATCAAGGAATTTTGCCTTTGAATCCATTGCTAGTAGGTGAAGTTATCAACATTCATCATGTTTTTGTCATTGGAATCCGCTTTCTGAGATCTACACAAGTTGAAAAAAAGGTGCCAATGATTGAAAAAATTGTTAGAAATTATGCCAACATGATTCTCCCAATGGATCAAGCACCAGCAGTGAGAGGTGGCAGAGATTTGGTGGATGGAGAGGGGGTGGTGGATGATTATGATGGCATACTCATAGATTTTGAAGAAGTGGAAACAATAAGGAAGGTGGAAGCTAAGTTTGCGATGATGGTGATGGCATCGGGAGAACACATCAGTATGGGAATCTCACTTTTTGAAAAGGTGATCCTTATTAAGATAAGGATTGGTCATGATGACATGGAGTGGGTGATGCTGACACGAATGAGAGATTGTGATACTTATGAGGAAGACGACAACTTAGGACCTTCCTCCCTGGTGGGGAATATTTATTTGATGGTTTTCATGGTTAAAAATGGTCTAAATTTCCTTAGGTAATTCATTGTGCTAGATTTGGATGTTAGTCATGTTGACCCCTATATTGGTGAGATTTATCGATAACCTTTTTTGATTCCCTAAAATTATGCTAAAATGTGACTTCTTGTATGTTAAGGACAAGGTTATTTGCTTCCTCAATGTAATATATGACTCTCCAAGAGGGTTTGTAGTTGGTGTTATTGATATAATTGGTGATGTTGAGTGAATATCCTTCAACTATAAAATTGGTAGTAAGATATTTGACCAATTATAATCCCCTCTACATACTTTTTGCTTTAGCTACATGATTGATTTGCTCTCCAAGTTCCTTAGGAAAGAAAAGGACAATTTTACCTTGATGATTTCTTAGAATACCTCCTGCTCCAGCCTTACTGGGATTTCTTTTAGCAACTCCATAAAAATTGAGTTTTGTCCATCCATGATGGGTAGGAATCCATATTGACTCCAAATGAATTGAGGACGGTGGATGAACATCCTCTAAGGATAATCCTAGTTCTTTGCCTAGATCCGAATTAGCTTTGGAAGTAGTTTTGGAAGAAGGGTTAATGAGGAAGACATTTTCCAGGGCGAAGGCCAGAATTTTGGAAGATATAATATTAGGGGCTTTAGGCTTAAGGGAAAAAGCTCTGTTATTTATTTTGAGCTAGACTTGCCAGAGGAAATAGTGGAGGGATATTTTCTAGAACTTTAGGTGAGGATCATGGAAAGAGCTAGCCCAATGATTAAATAGGTTTCCTATGGAGCAGGGTATAGCCCGTTAAATGTGAAAAGAGTGGAAAATGAAATTGAGGATGGAAGAGGAGAATGTACAATGGAGAAAGATGTCATTGATGGATTCCATAGCATTTTGGCATAGGAAACATCTGTTAGGAATAGGTATTCCTTTTTTAATGAGGTTATAAATGGTGAGGATCTTCTATTGGATGGCAAGCCAAGAAAATAAGATCTTAAGGATGAGGTGCTTGATCCAAACTTGCTTGAAAGGTAACATACTTTCCTCGTCACCAATGAGGAGGAGGTAGGCTATTTTGACTGAGAATTCTCCACTTTCGGTAAGCTACCAAATGAGTTGATAAGAGGGCTTGTAGGAGGGAATAATGGTGGATGAAAGAAGAGAGTTTAGCAAGTTGGATTCAAGGGGAAAGGTAGGACAAATGATTGGATTCCAAGTAGGAGATCTGATCAAAATTATGAAGTCTAAAACCTTATGTAATATCCTTGCATCATCAAAAGGCTTAAGTTTGGACATAACATGATCATTAAGGAGGTTTTCTTGCCCTATCTAGTTATCATTCTAGAAATTTATGTTGGCACCATCTCCTAGTATCCACATCAAACCTTTCATAATTAGGGGCCTAGTACTCTTGATGGAATTCCAGAATGCTAATCCTCTATTGGGGATGTCTTCATTGAAAAAATCACCATTCTGAAGGTACTTCCTCTTGGTAATTAAGATCCATGCAGCATTGTATCCAAATATCAGCCTTCAATATTTCTTGGATATTAGGGCAGTGTTGAGATTATGAATTATTCTGAGGCATGTTATTCCCTTGAGTTTAGGTCTACACACTTTATCCCAGGCCAGAAGATGAAATATTTTTTTTTTTTCAACTTTGATCCATAGAAAATGTTTTTGAATTTGCTCTATTCTTGAGGTGATCGTGGTTGGGGACCTAAAAATTGAAAGGAAGTAAACATGAATGCTTTGGAGGATAGCCATGGTAAGGGTGTGCTTTCCAAACTAGGATAGGAGATTGCCCTTCCACCCTGCAAGTATTTTTTGAATGCGATCAATGACATTTTGCCACATTGACACAACAGGTTGGCCATAGAATAGAGGAAGACCAAGGTAGGTAGTAGGGAGGTCAGCTATGGCACAGTCAAGGATTCTTACAATTTTGATCTATCTATTCAAGGGAGTGTGTAGGAAATACAGTTTGATTTGGTTGTAATTGACTTTCTGGCCAACCACTTCTTCATAGACTTGGAGGATGTACTTAATGACTACAACCTCAAGAACTAATGCTTTTGTGCACAAAATGGTGTCATCTAAAAAGTGTTGGTGTGATACTGCAATGGTCTTAGATGAGGCCTTGATGCCAAACAGTAAGCCATTTCTACAAGCGGCTTGGATGGTTCTGCCTAATGTTTCTTCCAAGATAATGAATAGCATTGGAGATATAGGATCTCCCTACCTGAGCCCTCTACTAATTTGAAAAAACCTATAGAGAATCCATTTATGAGAACATAAAACCAAGAAGAGGAGATACAACTGTCGATGAGATCAATCCAATGTGGGTGGAAGCCAAATTTATGAAGTATGGCTAAGAGTAAATTCCAGTTCACTCTATCGTAATCTTTGTTCATGTCAAGTTTAAGGACACAGGTAGGATTTTTGGTCTTAGAGGCTGAGTGGAGGGCTTCATGAATGGATATAACTCCATCGAGGATAGACCTACCTTGAATGGAGCTTTCTTGGTAGGGGTAAATAATGGATGGCAGAATAGATTTCATTCTGGTAGCCAATATCTTGGTGAGAATTTTGTACACAACATTGTAGAGGCTAATGGGTCTATAGTTAGCTAAGGACTTGGCTGCTAGGTTTTTGGGGATGAGAGATATGAAAGTAGAATTGAACCCAAGTGGTATCCTTTTGGTATATTGGAAATATTTGACTGTGGAACAAATATCAGAGCCAACAATGTCCCAGAAGGTTTGGAAGAAACATGGGGGTAAACCATCAGGACCCGGAGCTTTGTCAGGACTCATGTAGAACAAAGCTGATTTGATTTATTCATCCTGAAAGGGTTTGATGAGGGAAGAATTGGTTGAATAAGATATGGATTTTGGAGTAATATGATGAATTAAAGCCTCCTGAGCTAAGGCTGAGCATGAATGATCATCCTCAAGCAGATTAGAAAAGTAAGAGTTGGCTACATTCCTGATTTCCTTAATGTCTATGGTGATATTGCCATATTATTTGGTTAATTTATTGATTTTTTTTGTTGCTTCTATTATGAAGTGTGGATAAATGAAATAATTTTGTGTTTAAGTCTCCTTATTTGAGCCATAGGTCTCTTGATTTTTGTCACCAGAAAGTTTCCTCACAAGCAAGGACATTGTGGTAATCTGCAAGGACCTACTTTTCCTCGATTCTGGTTTAGGCATCTAGCACCCCGTGGCCTCTATATTATTTAGTATTTCCTTCAGATAATTATTTTTGGCAAAGAGATTACCAAAAACTTTCTTGTTCCAAATATTTAGGTCTTCTTTAAGGTTTTTTAGCTTTTGAGGTAATCTGAGGGAACGGTGCCCTTGGAAGACTTTTTTCCAACAATGTGACACACGTTGTGCTAGGTCTGGGTGGTGAAGCCACATATTTTAAAATTTGAAGGGCTTTCTAAATTATTTGTATCTATCAATGCTCAGAATAAGGGTATTGTGATCTGATCCCACTTTAAGGAGTGGAGGAAGAGTAGCATCACCAAAAACCTATATTGCTTCCTGGGAGAGGAAGACTCTATCTAGTTTGACCTAGATGTGATGTACCATAGCTCTTCTGTTGCTATAGGTATACTTGTCCTTTTTTATACTTACATCCATTAGATTATTATTATTGATGAATTCGATGAAGTCCTCCATGCTCTTGGCAAGGGTTTCAACTCCTCCCTTTTTATCTGAAAGATAGAGGGGGGGGTATTAAAATCACCAGCCACAATCCAAGGTAAGTTTTGAAATGAGTCTTTCATACTGGTCATGTTATCCCATAGATGAGCTCTTCCTGCAATGGTATTAGGAGCATAAAAATTGGTAAGGATCCAGGATAGGTCATTGTTGATGTCATGGAATAGGATTCTTAGGATTCTTTCACTAGATTGAAGGAGTCATCCTTCGAGTTGTTCTTTGTCCCACATGCACAAGAGGCATCTAGAGGATCCCCTAGCATCGTTGAAGATAGCTCTTTTATATTTCCATATTGCTTTAGCTACAGTGGTAGAGTTATTAGTACTTATTTTTGTTTCCTGCATGATAAAGATAGAAGGTTTGATATCTTTACTCATAGACTTAGCGAGTCTTTGTTTAGGTCCCCATTGAGACCTCTCACATTCCAAGAGAGGACCTTCATTTAGATGTTTGGTGGAAATTCGGCCTCCTCTCCCATTGGGTTGAGGGGGTTTGATGCTTTTACTCTCTTCCTTAAGTTGAGATGTAATGTTTGGGAAAAGGGTCTTTTGGATACTGTTTGCAATATCATCCTCAGTTTGGAATTTTTTGATATCTTCTTTGGTGGGTCTCCCTCTTTTTTTCTTACTTCCAAAGTCAATGGAAGATTTATTGAAAATTTTGGTATGCTTTGGGCTAGGTTTTTATGGAATTATCTTCTCCAACACAGGTCTAATATGTCTAGCAGTGTGATTTAGGCTAGGCGAGGATGTTTCTCCCAACAGATTGGAAGTAGTTGCAATTTCATCCAAGGGGCTACGAGATGGTCTTGACTTGGATGGAGCATTGAGAAAACTGAGGTCAATATTTGGTTTCAGGAGGGTTTTTGACTGGGATTTGGATCCTGCTTGGGGCTATAACGGTAAAGGGTTAGCCTCTTTTTGAGTGATCATGGTGGACTTAGGATTATGTATGCTAATACCTCCATTAAGAATATATTTAGAGCGTGGATCGAGGGAAGTTACCTTTTCTATTTCATTTTATTCTAACAAAATTTTAGATTTTTTTAAGATATTGAATCTATTAGAAGTGGTGAAGGGGGAACTTACAGAACTCGTCACTTCCTTGCATTTGAGAGAAGGAGGCTCTGAGTGAATGCTAGGACAACCTATTTGTTGTTGCTGAGGATCCCTCTTTTCTTGATATTTTTGTCACCCTTTATTATGATGATTTTGGGTCCTTCATCTAAGGAGGTTTGCCTCAAATGGGGGAGCTTCAAGAGCTTGTTGTTGTTCTTTCTCTTTCAGGAGAGGGAATTGAGACCTCAAGTGACCTTGGGTATGGGATTCCACATAGAAGGGTGGTTTGTTTTCATACTCCAGAGGATGATTTTTGAAGAAATTATGATTTAGGTTGACGAAAGTAGGAAGTTCAGATGCTAGGTTAGCATTAACACATACTCTAGCCACATTCATCCTCTTGCGCGCTCTGGTGACCAGATCAATATCTAGAAGCTCTCCTATAACATTTGCAATAGAAAGGAAGATGTCATCATGCTAGAAGTGGAACAGGAGGTTGGGTATGCAAACTTAGATAGGTGCAGTGTTTATGTCCTGAGTTGTTGGATTTAAGTCTAAGTCCCATTTCATGAGGAACAGGATTTTACGGCCTAAAAACCATGGACCTCGAGTGAGGATGCGCTTAACATCGTCATCATTACTAAGTATTATTACGAAGAAACCTCTAGATAGGATGAGAAGTTCCATATCTCCCAAGTTTTTCCATTTAGTTACTGCCCACCTACGGATGATTTCAATGTCAGACCTTCCCCCAACAAACTTCCCAATCAACACAAATTTTTTCATATCTATGTAGCCTTTTGCAATGTTATCTAGGATGTTTATATTTTGACTATCAAGGACGATGGTGGTGCTAGTAGGCTTTAGAGTGCCTCATCCATTCAAGATATTGGCATAGGATAAGGCTTTGGGGTTAGTGCCTATGGTACCCTGAGCAAGGGCCCCCTCCTCAGGTGGATCATTCCCCAGAGACTTGATTGTTTATCCTATTTTTTGGCTATATTTGGTGGGACAACATCTGCAACTCATTTTTCTTTTGACCCTTTGTCCTTGTCCTGGTATGGAACTTTGATTATTTTAAATAAAGAAAAAAACACTTTATTTAGATAATTAAAGGTATGAGACTTTGATTATTTTAAATAAAGGAAAAATAATTTATTTGGAAAATTAAAGGTATGCGACTTTGATTATTTTACATAAAGGAAAAATAGTTTCTTTGGGTAGCTAAAGGTATGGGATTTTGATTATTTTAAATAAAGGAAAAATAGTTTATTTACGTAAGTAAAGGTATGGTACTTTGATTAGTTTAAATAAAATAAAAATAGTTTATTTGCATAATTAAAGATATGGGAATTTGATTATTTAAAATAAAAGAAAAATAGTTTATTTGGATAATTAAAGGTATGGGACTTTGATTATTTTAAATAAAGGAAAAATAGTTTATTTGGATAATTAAAGGTATGGGACTTTGATTATTTTAAATAAAGGAAAAATAGTTTATTTGGATAATTAAAGGTATGAGACTTTGATTAATTCGAATAAAAGGAATATAGATTATTTGATTAATTAAGGAATGAGACATTAGCTATTTGAAATAATGGTTTTGAAATGATTTGATTAAAGTAAGACTTGTGATATATATGTATTTATTGAAAGACTCCTTCATGTGAATGAGAGATAAGAAAGAGAATGAGGAAATTCTTATGATATCAACTAGACAATAGATGGTTGAAATATTTAATTAAATTTATATAGTTACAATTTGGTAAAATAAATAGTAAATGCATTGGTTTCATGTTACTAGTAGATGCATTTAGATGCATGCCTTTCATAGAATCATGAGCTGTCATGATCCCCTATTACCCTTCAAATGAATGATGGAAAGATAAGGAGGACCAAGAGGACAATTGGAACCAATGCATTGGCTTTAATTTTAATTGCAATAATTTATTTATGTTCAAGTAGGCTAGACTTGTGGGGAGAAATCCCTAGATGAACATGAATGTAATAACTTATTATTTTAAAGTATGGAGGTTTTACCATACTTATATTTATGTAATAAATGGAATTATTGAATGAGGAATGAACCTTTAATTTATGTTATGGATTATGTAAGATTTATTATTCATATTTTCCTTATTTTAGTGTTTGTATTTATTTGGTGTTAATATTCTTTAAATGCTTCTTGTATGCCTTTAATATTTTGTTTCTTGATTTATTAAATAGATATAATATTCTTATCTATTTTATAATCATAGAAAGAACATAAGAAATTGAGACCTCTTAGGGTGAACATAGAAAATACCTAAGAGATTGAGACCTCTTAGGGTAAACATAGAAAGGACCTAAGATATTGAGACCTCTTAGGGTGAACATAGAAATAACCTAAGGGATTAAGACCCCTTAGGGTGATGTTAACTAAGTAAATTGATTGCTTACATTGAAGTGTACTAAAGGTGATAAATTAGCTCATCAAGAAGGGTGATATAGGTAGCTTATCTGCAAAACACATAATATGCCTACACAGACAGACTTGTGTAGGATATTGAATGTGATGTAACTCTTTCAAAAATTTAGGAAACTTAGTAAACCTTAAACAATAGGTTAAACTAATTTAGGATAGGGGTTTATGAATCCCTCTCAATTAAAAAAACAAAAAATTCATTTCTTTCTTGTATTCCTTTTATAGCTAGTTTTGGGTCATTACATCTGGTATCAAAGCTCTAGGTACGAGGGTGTAGATATTCTTAATCTACTAAAGGGATTTAGATGTATTTCTATTCATACTTTGGGATAAATTCAGGAATATCTAATATTCCCTCTTACTAGAATCAAAAGTGGGATTAACCCCAAGGGTGGTTAGAATATTATGACACCTTGCTTATAATAAGAACAAAATTATGCATTAAAGATATATTATAACTTTAACATACTACCCTAATTGGATTTTAAAATATTTTAGCAAGAAAAATATGTATTATGGCTTGTATTAGTATTTTAGTTCAAGGTGAAGCTAAAAATTAATCCTCTTTATTGGTTGACATCAGGTTAGATGGCACCTAAGGCTAGAAAAGAGAGACCTACGCCTTCAACTAGACGGAATCGATACATTAATATCGAATAAGGGATCCGGAATGAGAATTCAATAAATTCCAACATATAGGTATAAAATCTCACTACTATGGTTACTGCCATGTAGGATCATATGAAACAAATGTTGGAAACCATTGCAAATCAAAATTTGCAAGATAGAGGTTAAAAGGTTAGACAAGCTGATGAACTAACTATAAACAAGTTGGAAGCTAGAGCCCTTTTGTAAAAAGAACTAGCTAAAGATCTGGAAAAATGTTTGCATATCTAAATTTGGTGGAGAAGAAGATGGGGATGTAGCCAAATACTGGCTTAGAAAATTAGAAGTTTATTCCATAGTGAATGGATACTCCCTAGGAACCTGAATAGTTTGAGGAACAATATACCTAGAATGCGCTGCATTAGATTGGTGGGAAACATACCAAAAGAAAGATAAGATCAAATTTGTTGATATTAAATGGAAGGACTTTGTGGTAATCTTCAAGAAAATAATTCTAACAGAGCATTTCTATGCATTAAAATTTGAATAATTTTCCAATATTCAATAAGGGACCAAAATAGTGGAGATAAACTATAAGTTGGTTCGGTTGCTTAAGTATGTGCCTTATTATGATGAAAATATGAGGACCCACAAGTTTTTTCTTAAGTTAGAGTCTACAGTGAGACATGATGTAAACATGCATGACCTAAGTCACTGCAAAGGGCATAGGACCTAGAAAAAAATGCAAAGTCTCACTTACAATTCAACTATTCCATAATATCTAAGCAAGATCAACAAGCACTTAGGAAAAGGAATAGTTAGGGATTCTTGAAATAGGAATAGGAATAATATGAAATGTCCAAGAACCACCCAAAATATGAGAATATAAATGATGGAAAATAGAGAAGTTTCAAGAATAACTTCTAAAAGAAAACCAGTAACAATTTCAACAATGCTAAAATTCAGCCTTAGAAACTACAAACTTTGTCCCTAGTAAGTAAAGTAGGGGAACAAAAACCTGAAAAGCATCAAGGACCCAAGGATGGGTGTTATAACTATAGAGACCCTCACTTTGATAGCCAGTTCCCACATCAAGAAAAGCCAAGTTCATCCAATACCAAGGGGAAGGAACCCACCCACTGGATTTATACTTAAAACAGGAAACAAAAGCTAGAATGGCAGGTTACCCCATTGCTTGTGAAAGGTAATATTTTTAATAAGCAAGTAAAATTTTTAATTGATAGTGAGACCATAGATAGTTTTAATTATTCTAGTTTAGTAATGTATATGCTATAATGGCTAGGATATTTGGCCCAAGGGTGGAAGGTTGAGAATGGTTCTAGGTATACCTACTCAGTAAACTAATTTTTTTCAATGGTAGATATTACTTTAACTAATGGTACCACTCAAAGTTATTTATATGTAGCTCCACTTCATGATTTTGATGTGATCCTAGGAATGGAATGGTTACAAATGCATAAATCCTTGATCAATTTTCAAAATAGATAGATCAAGTATTCAAAAAAAGGTAAGGAAATACTGAGAATTCATAGCGAACAAGGGTCATTTAAACCCCAAATGTTGTCGGTTATGCAACTAAAGAAATCCCTCAAGAAAGGAGGGATAGTCTAAGTCGTAAAACTCAATGAATTTGGAGAATATTAAAAGAGATAAGTAGTAGAGAAACACCTAATTTTGTAGGAATTTAAAGATGTGTTTCTTGAGGATTTACTCAGAATTCCTTCTATGTGGAAATTTGATTTTAATATTGAACTTATGCCAGGAGAAGAACCTATCCATATATATCTTTGTAGGATGAATCCTATTGAGATGCAATAATTAAAAGTACAACTACAAGGGTTGTTAGAAAAGGGATTGATAAAGTCGAGTGTGTCAGCGTGGGATGCATTGGTGCTATTTGATAAAAAGAAGGATGGTTCATTAAGATTATGAAGAACACAAGCTTATACTGAGAGGGGGGGTGAATAGTATAAGACCTCTTTTTACTTTTTCTTTTATACTTCAAAACAGTAAAGCAATATCAAAATAATGCACAATATCATCCATAAAGTGATACCAATTTTAACGTGGTTCACCCAGAATGCCTGGGCTACGTCCACAAAACTTTTCTCTAAAATTTATCTCAAAGTTCTTTGGGAAACCTTCCCAATTACAATGTTTATGAGCCTCGGCCCAAAGGATATACCTTCCCCCAATCTGAATTTATGAGCCTCTACTCAAAGGAGATACCTTCCCCTAATATGAATTTATGAGCCTCTGCTCAAAGGAGATACCTTCCCCTAATCTAAATTTATGAGCCTCTGCTCAAAGGAGATACCTTCCCCTATGCTCTAGAAATGATCCCTCAGAAGATCAACTACCTCTACCTCTTGCCAGCACATGGAACTCCTTTCCACCGAAGACCTCCTGTCCTTAATGCTTAGCCTAAGAGACCTCTACCTTCTATGATCACATCCACAGCAGCTCAGCAACCTGTACCAAACACAGTCAGTCGGTCTAGTACAAGTCTTCCTCTGTCTATCAGATCTGTCCAACACTTGAACAAATCAATCCTCTGCACACAAGCCTTCTCAAAGACTTGCCAAATCTGTCCTCAGGTTCTTCTCAAAGAACCAATGATCCTTTGTCCTCAAGTTCTCTAATAGAACTCTCAAAAACTCAGCTCACAAGTCCTCTACTAGGACCTATCCAAATCTGCTCACAAGTCCTCGCTAGAACCTGTCCAAATCAGCTCACAAGTCCATCAAGAAAAACTGGCTTAGCATGAACCCACAGAGAGAATTGTTAGAGACCCAATGTGATTCATCAACCTCATAGAAGCATAAAGAGAATTTTTAGAGGCTCAATATGTTCTATACTTAACTCCCAATATCAATATCAAATCTCATAGAAACATAAAAAGAATTGTTAGAGACTCAATATGTTCTATACTTAACTCCCAATATCAATCTCAAATCTCATAGAAACATAAAGAGAATTGTTAGAGAATCAATATGTTCTATACTTAACTCCCAATATCAATATCAACTCAATCTCAATCTCAACAGAATAATATAGATGTAGTATGCTTTTCTCAAGAACATGAAACACAACCCAACAATTGCCAACCATACAATATCTCATATAACAATGATACTCATGTTCTTTCCACAACCAATATCTTTTCTCAACCAATTAGGGCTTTAACAAAAATGCTTATAGACAAGGTTTAACCAACATCATTCAACTCAACATTAACCTTGAAGCATTCAACCAATCATCACAAGAAAAGGAAACAAGTAGAAATCATTTTCCCTCCAAAGATATTTGAACAAAATAGCCACCAACACAATATCACCAATGCAAAGGAGTAATTTTTTCAAATCAACTCAAAGGAGTAAGCCCAATATCATGAATCAAGTAAAAGCAATAACTTGATCAACCAACCTCTATGGAAGCACCTCAACCATCAACCTCAAAATAGCCAACCAAGGGTTTCACCAACTCAAAGCAAGAAGCAAGACTCACAAACATAAACCCTAGTGCACAATGCTTCCACTACCTCAAACTAGAATTATGCATTCACCAAAACTCTCATCAAGGATAACAATGCATAAGAGTCTTCAACAAACCAGAAAATAGGATTTACACCTAGCCAAAGGATACCTACTAGAATACCTTTTCACTCCAACCTTATTTCAGAAAACATACACCAATCAACAATATACATGGAAGAAGTTGCCCATACCTTTACTTTGATGAAGAAAGAGAACTCAAAATCTGTCACAACACTAACTCTCAATTTGCCACCAATTAGAGTTAGCAACTATACAACAATATACAATAATAAAGATCCAAATTAACACCTTATTTCTCCAACTTAATAAAAACCACCGGAAGTATAATATACATACAAAGTAAAACCTCTTTACACCTTATTACTCCACATAAACATTAAGCATCAATAAAACAATGTCAAAGCAAATATGATAACTTAACCTTATACCTCCAGCGCTTTCACAACCACTATCCTTTGCACACCGCGATCAAAATAAAATTACCCACGAAGAGAATCAAACTCGGCACCTCTGCCTTCTAGCGCCTTCGCTTAAACGCCACCGCCGTTGGGTCACAAGTGCCCAATGAATAAATACAGTGTTGCCCTATATTTTATCTTCATTTGACGCCAAGAATCTGGAAAACGTAAATGTCTTCCTCAAGCCACATGCAAACTGGTGAGCACTGTCCAAAACGTAACTTACTAGGCAATAGAAATAATCATCCACATAGTGCAAACAGAAAACACAATTCGAGTGCAAATCCAACAATCGTAGGTGAAGCGCAATCTGTCGGATGTCAAAGCGCAAACTGAAAACGCAAGAAATTACTTGGGCAACTCAATATGGATAATCAACTCTCAATGAAATACAACGCTTTCTCGAAGGTCACAGAGCTACGATTTTCATTAATCGGAGTTACAATCACTTTAGAAAATCATCCCCACTTATATAGCCATTTCTCCTCCAACGATGGCAACACATCGGCGAAAGAATTCTTTATGTGCGTCGCTTAAGGGTTAAGATACCCTTTAATAATAATTAAAAAAATAATAATTATTATTTTATTAATAATAAATTAAACTTAGACCTTTGTCAAAGGTTTGAGTTAATTTAATTATTAATAATAAACATGGCCCTTCAAGGTTTTTCAAGAAGTAAAAACCTTTGCATTAAGTTAAGCTTGGTTTTAATAAAAACCCTTAATGAGTCCAAATGGTTTTAAGAAAAACCTTTAACCTTGTCACCATGGTTTTAATAAAAACCCTTTAACATTATGAAGCTTCTCAAGATATTTTTGACATCACACTCTTTTTGATATCAACACATAAATGCCTTTTGACATCAATGACAACTTATACACTTGGGCAAAGGCAATGTACCCAAAGTACCCAAAATTGCCCACAATCTCCCCCTTTGTCATTGATGGCAAACCTTTACTGAAAACACTTCTCAAGAGCCAAAAATGAAACCAATTGTGCTAACAACTGACCAATTGTGCCCACAACTGAGAATCTTCCTTTGAATTTTTGCTCCCCCTGACTTGAAGCTTTCCTCTTCACTTTGAAGCTCTCCCACTTACTCATATCTCTCCCCCTTTGTCATCAATGGCAAAGGGCCACATTTGGGGATCGATACTAAGAATGATCTTGTTAGCTTAGTCCCTCCCCCACCTCTTGATGAGGTGATTAATTTTGGGGTGGGAGTAAAACTCCCATTAGGTACTGATCATCATCAGCGTCTATAACTTCCTTGCCAGGCATTCTATTGAACTCTTTGTCCATATTCCTGTTCTTGTCACTGTTCTTGTTCTTGTTCTCATCCCTGTTCTTATTCATGCCTTGATCCTTGGACCTATTCATACCACTGTTCCTATTCCTGTACCTTGGAAGTTCAGCTCTACACTGTCTAACTATGTGACCTTCATTGTTGCACTTATAACAAGTAACAATGTTATTTATTTTAGGCATACCTGTTCTTTGAATCCACCAATTATAACCAAACCTATTCTGACCAAACCTATTCTGACCAAACCTATTTTGGCCAAACCTGTTCTGACCAAACCTATTCTGACCAAACCTATTCTGCCCAAACCTGTTCTGATCAAACCTGTTCTTGTTATTTGCCTTGCAATAAACTACCTTGTGCCTAAACTGTTGACAAGAGTAGCAATACCATTGAAAGTAACTAGCACTTCTGAAACTGTCATTTACCTTCTTCACTTGAGCCATGCAATGTGAAGCTATGTGACCAAACCTGTGACAAGCAAAACATCTACCTTGAAACTTTCCTTTATTTGACCTCTTAGGCTCTGAAAACTTCTTCTTCTCATTCTGAATTCTATTTTCTATTTTTGTGCATCTATCATTCAAGGACTCATGATTTGAAATACTTTCCTCATTAGAACTCTCTTCCTTTTGGAGTCTCTTACTAGACTCTCCAACTTGTTCCTTGTGTGGCTTAACAAAACCAAGGCCTGTTTTATCTGTTGTCTTTCTTTGACCTTTGATGAGTGACGTAACCTTTTTGGAGCTATCTTGAAACCTGTGAAGCTTATCCTTGTACTCTTTAGTTTCCTCTTTCAAAGAAGCCATTTTTTGTTCTAACTCACTATACTCAAGAACCTTAGACTCTAACTCATCCTTGAGTTCTTGTGTCTTAGATATAGAGAAGTCAAGACTTTCTATAACATCATCTCTCTCCATACAAAATTCATCTAACTTATCCTTGAGTCTAGCATTCTTCTTTCTTTCCTTTTCCAAAGTACTAAGAGCACTAATAAGTTCACCTTTAAGATCTACTTCACCTTCCTCTATATGTTTGTTTTTTGAATCATCAAAGCCTTTTTCAGATTTCTTATCACTAGAGGTGCCACCCTTTTCAAAAACCATACATGCATCTTCCTTATAGTTTTCTGAAGCATCCTCATACATACTAGAAACCAAATCATTATTTGTGCAATCATCCTCAAGGTGACCAAAATTTCCACATCTAAGACATTTCATGATAATGAATCTATGTTTTGGTTCTTCCTATTTTTTTGATATGAACAACATCTCATTTTCATTATCACTTGAAGAACTTTCACTATCACTACTAGAACACTTACTTGCCTTGTCTAGGTAGAAGCTCTTCTTGTGTTTGTGAGAGTACCTCTTTCCTTGATTGCTTTGCTCATATTTATTCTTCCTTTGATGCCTATGCCTTTTAGAATCCTTGCTCTTACAATCTTGTTTATCTTCATCACTTTCATCCTTGGCAACAGTACAGTCAGTAGCATAATGACCAAACTTTCCACAATTGAAACATCTTACATTTTTCATACTTTTGTGCTTTCTAGAGAACTTGTCTTTCTTGCTCTAATATGCCTCTTCATCACTAGAAGACTCATCACTCTCTTGAAGCTGTTTACCCTTGGATTTCTTGGTATCCTTGAAAGCTGCCTCTTTCTTGACATCAACCTTCACTTGAGTTCTCAACTCAAATGCTACAAGTATACTATGGAGCTCATCATTTTTCAACTTATCCAAATATTTAGCTTCCTCAATAGCAGAAATCTTTTCACTAAATATATTAGGAAGAGATCTTAAAATCTTATCACAAACATCATTTTCAGCAAGATCAAGACCTAAGTCTTTCATGGAGTTAACAACCTCATCCATACAAAGCATGTAGTCACTAATATTTTCATCATCATTCATTTTGAGTTGTTCAAACATACCTTTGAAGTGTCTCAACTTGGACTTTCTAACATTTGTATCACCTATATGAACCACCTTCAACTGATTCCACATTTCACTAGATGTCTTGCAGTGAATCACTTTGGTGAGATCTACTTTCTGTAAGCCTTTCAGGATTGCATTCATTGCTTTTGAATTGTTGTGATGTAGGAGCCTTTCTTATTTAGTATTAGGACCATGTTCAGGAATAGTGTACTCATCTTCAATCACTTCCCAAACCTCATTCCCAAGTGCCATTAGATGAACCTTCATCCTTGCACTCCAAATACCAAAATCTGACCCATCAAGAATAGGTGCTGCATTGCCACTTGAATGATCCATTGTGTTCTTTACTAGCTTTTCCTTCAAGCTGTTAAACTTTTCAAAGGCACCCGCTCTGATCCCAATTGAAGAGCACAAGCTTATACTGAGAGGGGGGTGAACAGTATAAGACCTCTTTTTACTTTTTATTTTATACTTCAAAATAGTAAAGCAATATACCCAAAGCAATATCAAAACAATGCACAATATCATCCACAAAGTGACACCAATTTTAACGTGGTTCACCCAGAATGCCTAGGCTACGTCCACAAAACTTTTCTCTAAAATTTATCTCAAAGTTCTTTGGGAAACTGATGTAGGAGCATCCAGTGGCAACAAGGCAATTTGGCATCAACCAAAATTTTCTAAGTGTTTCGTTTTCTTTCTTTTATTTTTACAAGGCAGAAGTCGGTCGCGATATCGCGACATAAAACAGAGCAAAGGGCTAGGAGGCGAAGTGGTCGTGATATCACGACAAATAGAAAGAAACCAAGATAGAGGGCAAAATTGTCATGATATCACGACATTGTGATATCGTGATGAACAGAAAGAAACCAAGGCAAAGGCAAAAGTCGTCGTGATATCGTGACATGTCGCGATATCGCGAATAGTAAAAAGTAAAGCAAAAATGAACATGTGAACAACACGTGGCACCCAGGGTGCAGTTAAAGTGGGTGACTACCAAGAAGCGTGGGAAATGAAAAGGATGGGTGTGCAAAGTTTTCTTATGGAATCGACGATGACAGAGGCCATACAGAGTAGAGTATTAAATCGGGTTGGTGTCCTAATTTTTGTGTAAGGTGTTTCAGAGGGTCGGGGCCTCTATAAAAACCTAGTTTATGTAATAGATCGGGGTGGTGGATTGGAAGATCACAGTTAGAGATAGGGTTAGAGAAAACCAAGCCGAGCGCTGGTTCTTGTAAGCCTGCGGGCTGTTTCTGTAACTGTTTTCAGATTTTTGAATGAAAAAGTAGGGTTTGAGAATGTGTGATTTTTCTCGTCTACAATCAAATGGTATCAGAGTTGAAAGTTCTTGAGTGTGTAACAGATCATCGAACGTAAGATAGTTACACCAGGATCTGTGGGAGGGCTTGCGAGGGAGTGAGAAGAATGCCTCCAAGAAGAAACCCTGTTGGTGGGAGAGGCATGGTGACAGTGGAAGATGTCTATGTTTTGCAGAGGAAAATACAAGCCCTACAAGAAGAGATGCGTAGAGGATCAGAGCCAAGAAGAGATGATGGTAGTGAAGACGAAGTGGATGAAGAAGAAAACCAGTTTGAGGAAGAAGAAGAGGCTGTAGATCCTATACAAGCCAGGTTGTACAAAGCCATTTCTCAGATTGGAAAGAGGCTGAAGATAGAGGTTTCTACATATTTTGGAAAATTAAATCTAGAAGAAGTGATTGACTAGATAAACGATCTAGAAGAGTATTTTGAATATGAGGAGGTTGAAGACCCTAATCGGGTCAGGTTTGCAAAGACCAAACTGAAGGGTGATGCGAGCATATGGTGGAAGGGAGTACAGCTAGAGTGGAACAAAAGAGAAAAAGAGAGAATAACAAAATGGGAATGAATGGTGGAGAAGCTAAAAAGATAGTTTATTCTTGTAGATTACAAACTGGATCTGCTAAGGAAAATGCAGAGTTTGAGACAGATGAACAAAACTGTCCAAGAGTACACAGAGGAGTTTTATAAGATCTCCATTAGAACTGGACATTTAGAGGCAAGCAAGGAGAAGGTGGCCCGTTATATCAATGGGTTGAGACCCAGTATCCAGGAAGAGTTGAGCTTAGTTCGGGTGAGCACCATTGAATATGCTTACCAGTTTGCTCTAAAAGTTAAAGAAAAACTGAACAGAAGGTTTGAGAGCAAGAAAAGAGGAAGAGGGCATGGAGGAAATACTGGTGGAAGAAAAGAGGAAGGAAAGGAGGAGAAGAAATAAGAGGTTAGCAGTAGCCAGGATCAGAAGGAATATGAGGAACCCAGACCCCAAGTTTAGAACAATGGCTACCCGAGAGGAAGAGGTAGATCTAGACATGGGTATGGAAGAGGAGTGTTTCATGGAACCTGTTTCCACTATGGAGAAGAGGGACATCATGCATACGAGTGTCCCCAGCACCGCGAGAGGATGAACAAGAGACCTGAGGGTCCTGCCAGAGCTACGGTAGTAGAGGAAGATGCTAAATCAAAACATTTTGAGGAGGCAGAGAGAGGAGAAGTCATGGTCACAAGGAGAGCCATGCTGATTGATGAAGACAAACCGAAGCAGAGGAGAAGCCTATTCTACATGAGGTGCAAAAGTACAGGTAAAGTCTGTAATGTTATTATAGACAATGGAAGTACTGATAACTTAGTCTCCGAAGAAATGGTTGCTAACTTACAGCTGGAAATGAGGAGGCACCCGCATCCATACCGGATTGCATGGTTGCAGAAGGACCATAGAGCATGGGTCCGTGAACAGTGCTTAGTCATGTTCAATATTGGAAACTACCAGGACGAGGTCCTATGTGATGTTTTCCCCATGGATGCTTGCCATTTGTTGTTAGGAAGGCCATGGCAGTTTGATCGAAGTGCAGTGCATGATGGTCATGCAAATACGTACTCCTTGACGAAAGATGAAATGCGCCATAAGTTAAAACCATTACAGGCAATGGATGAGAAGGTGTGCGACAGTGCCAGAATTTTTCTGGTAGAAGGTAGAAAAATTTTGTGCCAGGAGACAGGATTTAAGCAGGCTACAGAGGCAGATGAGTTTTTGGAGGTGTTGCAGAAGGCGGTGACCGAATAGCACATAAGTGAAGGTCACTTCTTTATCAACCCTAAGTGTTTGATGCAGGAGCATCCAGCGACAGTAAGGCAATATGGCATCAACCAAATTTTTCTAAGTGTTTCATTTTTCTTCTTTTATTTTTGCAAGGAAAAATTCGGTCGTGATATCGTGACATAAAACAGAGCAAAGGGCTCGTAGGCAGAGTGGTCACGATATCGCTACGTCGCGATATCACGACAAACAGAAAGAAACCAAGATGGAGGGTGAAATGGTCATGATATCATGACATCGCGATATCGCGACATAGCAATATCATGACAAACAAAAAGAAACCAAGGCTAAGGCAGAAGTCGTCGCAATATCACGACATGTCATGATATCATGACATGCATGATATCACGACTAGTAGAAAGCAAAGAAGAAATGAACACATGGACGACATGTGGCACCCAGGGTGCAGTTAAAGTGGGCGACTGCCAAGAAGCACGAGAAAAGAAAAGGATGGGTGCATAGAGTTTTTTGACGAAATCGGCGATGACAGAGGTCGTGCGGAGTGGAGTATTAAATCGGGTTGGTGTCTCGATTTTCATGTAAGGTGTTTCAGAGGGTCGGGGCCTCTATAAAAACCTAATTATGTAATAGATCGAGGTGGTGGATTGGAAGATCGTAGTTAGAGATAGGGTTAGAGAAAACCAAGCCGAGCGCTGGTTCTTGTAAGCTTATGGGATGTTTCTATAACTGTTTTCAAATTTTTGAATGAAAAAGTAGGGTTTGAGAACATGTGATTTTTCTCATCCGCCATCAGAAACCTTCCCAATTACAATGTTTATAAGCCTCCGCCCAAAGGATATACCTTCCCCCAATCTAAATTTATGAGCCTCTGCTCAAAGGAGATACCTTCCCCTAATATGAATTTGTGAGCCTCTGCTCAAAGGAGATACCTTCCCCTAATTTGAATTTATGAGCCTCTGCTCAAAGGAGATACCTTTCCCTCTGCTCTAGAAATGATCCCTCAGAAGATCAACTACCTCTACCTCTTGCCAGCATGTGGAACTCCTTTCCACTAAAGACCTCGTGTCCTCAATGCTTAGCCTAAGATACCTCTGCATTCTATGATCACGTCCACAGTAGCTCAGAAACCTATACCAAACACAGTCAGTCAATCTAGTACAAGTCATCCTCTGTCTGTCAGATCTGTCCAACACTTGAACAAATCAATCCTCTACACACAAGCCTTCTCAAATACTTTCCAAATCTATCCTTAGGTTCTTCTCAAAGAACCAATGATCCTCTGTCCTCAAGTTCTCTGATAGAACTCTCAAAAACTTAGCTCACAAGTCCTCTGCTAGGACCTGTATAAATCTGCTCACAAGTCCCCACAGGAACTTGTCCAAATTAGCTCACAAGTTCATCACGAAAAACTGGCTTAGCATGAACCCACAAAGAGAATTGTTAGAGACCCAATGTGATTCATCAACCTCATAGAAGCATAAAGAGAATTGTTAGAGACACAATATGTTCTATAATTAATTCCCAATCTCAATCTCAAATATCATAGAAACATAAAGAGAATTGTTAGAGACTCAATATGTTCTATACTTAACTCCCAATATCAATCTCAAATCTCATAGAAACATAAAGAGAATTGTTAGAGACTCAATATGTTCTATACTTAACTCCCAATATAAATCTCAACTCAATCTCAATCTCAACAGAATAATATAGATGTAGTATGCTTTTCTCAAGAACATGAAACACAACCCAACAATTGCCAACCATACAATATCTCATATAACAATGATACTCATGTTCTTTCCACAACCAATATATTTTCTCAACCAATTAGGGCTTTAACAACAATGCTTATAGACAAGGTTTAACCAACATCATTCAACTCAACATTAACCTTGAAGCATTCAACCAATCATCACAAGAAAAGGAAACAAGTAGAAATCCTTTCCCTCCAAAGATAATTGAACAAAATAGCCACCAACACAATATCACCAATGCAAATGAGTAATTTGCTCAAATAAACTCAAAGGAGTAAGCCCAATATCATGAATCAAGTAAAAGCAATAACTTGATCAACCAACCTCTATGGAAGCAACTCAACCATCAACCTCAAAACAACCAACCAAGGGTTTCACCAACTCAAAGCAAGAAGCAAGACTCACAAACATAATCTCTAGTGCACAATGCTTCCACTACCTCAAACCAGAATTATGCATTCACCAAAACTCTCATCAAGGATAACAATGCATAAGAGTCTTCAACAAACCAGAAAATAGGATTTACTCCTAGCCAAAGGATACCTACTAGAATACCTTTTCACTCCAACCTTATTTCAGAAAACATACACCAATCAACAATATACATGGAAGAAGTTGCCCATACCTTTACTTTGATGAAGAAAGAGAACTCAAAATCTGTCACAACACTAACTCTCAATTTGCCACCAATTAGAGTTAGCAACTATACAACAATATACAATAATAAAGATCCAAATTAACACCTTATTTTTCCAACTTAATAAAAACCACCAGAAGTATAATATACATACAAATTAAAACCTCTTTACACCTTATTACTCCACATAAACATTAAGCATCAATAAAAAAATGTCAAAGCAAAGATGATAACTTAACCTTATACCTCAAACGCTTTGACAACCACTATCCTTTGCACACCGTGACCAAAATAAAATTACCCATGAAGAGAATCGAACTCGGCACCTCTGCCTTCTAGCACCTTCGCTTAAACGCCACCATCGTTGGGTCACAAGTGCCCAATGAAGAAATACAGTGTTGCCCTATATTTTATCTTCATTTGATGCCAAGAATCTGGAAAACGTAAATGTCTTCCTCAAGCCACATGCAAACTGGTGAGCGCTGTCCAAAACATAACTTACTAGGCAACAAAAATAATCATCCACACAGTGCAAACAAAAAACACAATTCGAGTGCAAATCCAACAATCGTAGGTGAAGCACAATCTATCAGATGTCAAAGCACAAACTGAAAATGCAAGAAATTACTTGGGCAACTCAATATGGATAATTAACTCTCAATGAAATACAACGCTTTCTCGAAGGTCACAGATCTACGATTTTCATTAATCGGAGTTACCAATAACTTTAGAAAATCATCCCCACTTATATAGCCATTTCTCCTGCAACGATGGCAACACGTCGGCGAAAGAATTCTTTATCTGCGTCGCTCAAGGGTTAAGATACCCTTTAATAATAATTAAAAAAATAATTATTATTATTTTATTAATTATAAATTAAACTTAGACATTTGTCAAAGGTTTGAGTTAATTTAATTATTAATAATAAACATGGACCTTCAAGGTTTTTCAAGAAGAAAAAACCTTTGCATTAAGTTAAGCTTGGTTTTAATAAAAACCCTTAATGAGTCCAAATGGTTTTAAGAAAAACCTTTAACCTTGTCACCATGGTTTTAATAAAAACCCTTTAACATTATGAAGCTTCTCAAGATATTTTTGACATCACACTCTTTTTTATATCAACACAAAAATGCCTTTTGACATCAATGACAACTTATACACTTGAGCAAAGGCAATGTACCCAAAGTACCCAAAATTGCCAACATATTATGTATTGACTACATAATGCTTAACAAGGCTACAATCAAGAATCAATACCATGTACCTAGAATCAAAGATGTATTTTACCAACTAAAATATACCACGGTATTCACAAAGATTGATTTAAAATTAGGGTATCATCATTTAAGAATACACGAGGAGGACACTCACAAAAATGGCATTTAAAACTTGGTATGGGCATTATGAGTTTATAGTCCTACCCTTTGGGCTTACTAATGCCCCAAATACATTTATGAATCTAATGAATAGTCTATTCATAAGGCATCTTGACTAGTTTTTCCTCATATTTTTAGATGATATCTTCATATACTCTCGACACAAGGAGGAGCACTATAAACATCTCAAGATTGTGTTAGAGTTTTTAAGGGAGAATCAACTCTATGGAAATTTAGCAAAAAGTGATTTTTATGCCTCAAAGGTATGATATCTAGGGGACATCATATCTAAAAAAGGAATTGCAATTTATCCAAAGAATATTGAACCCATTTTAAATTGACCAAACCATACCAATGTGATAAAAGTGATAAGTTTCATGGGGATGATGGGTGATTACAAGAATTATATAAAGGATTACTCCAAGATAGTAGCTATAATAACTAACGTATAGAAAAAGAAAAAGGAAGTTAGGTGGTAAAAAAGTGTGAAACTACCTTTGCATTACTAAAGTAGAAACTCACTACAACACCAATATTAAAGATCCTATATCCTCAAGAAATTTTTTTAGCATGCACGAATGCATCACTAGAAAGGTTACGAGGAGTACTATCACATGAGGAGTCAGTAGTAGCATACACTTCAAAGAAGCTTAAGAGGAATAGAATTAATTATGCTACGCATGATTTAGAGCTAGGTGTAGTGGTGCACACTCTAAAATTTTGGTGTCATTACTTGGTAGGAAGACCTTTTGATCTAAATACTAACCATAAAATTTTGAGGTATATATTCACCCAACCTATGCTCAATGCGAAAAAGAGAATATGGATTGATTTTATTGTTGAATATGACTTTGAGATTGAGTACATAAAGAAGAAAGATAATAAGGTTATTGATGTCGTAAGTAGGAGGAAGTATATAGAAGCCATAACCAAACGTCATATGGGTCTAATAGATAAGATAAGGAAGGAGAAATATCAATATGAGTAGTCGGTATTCATTTTTGTCGCGATATCGCGACATTTTTTTCTCTCCAAAGGCGGTCTTCATTTTTGTCGTGATTTCGGGACGCTTTTTCTCTCTCCAACGGCGGGCATCTAGGTTGTCGCGATATCGCGACCATTTTTCTCTCCAACGGCGAACTTTCATTTTTGTCGCGATATCGTGACATTTTTTCTCTCCAACGGCAATCTTCCTTTTTGTCGTGATTTCGTGACACTTTTTCTTCTTGGCAGCAGGCTTCCTCTTTCGTCGCGATTTCAGGGCTCATTTTCTATTTCGGCTACAGTCTGCATTCTTGTCGCGATTTCGCGACACCTCTTCTCTTCGGCAACGTTCTCAATTCTTGTAGCGATTTCACGACTCCTTTTTCTTGTCATGATTTCACGACTCTTCTTCTCGTCCGGCTCCAACCCTGCAACCTGTCGTGATATCGCGACTTCTTCCCCTCTTCGGCTCCGATGGCGATTCTTGTCATGATTTCGTGACTTCTTTTCTTCCTTCGGCTTCAACGACGCTTCTTTTTGCGATTCGCGACATCACCATTTTGGTCGTGATTTCGTGACACCTTCCCTAGGGTGGAGGTTTGCCAGCATTCTATTCCTTTCTTCTTGGACCACCTTGGTCGATTTGGATTTATTGTAATCTCTCTTGTACAAGGTTCAGGGACCTTTCAAAACCCTTTCTACCAATCAAAAAAAAAATATGAGTAGTACAAGGAAATTCAAGTAAAAATGAGTAAGGATCTTGAGGGTAATAAGAAGTTTAGCATAAACAATGACCTTTTGTGCTACTAAGGTAGGATCATCGTACTAAAAATGGGTAATTTAAGGAAGCTAATAATGCAATAAACCCATATATCCCCTTATTATGCTCACCCTAGGGGAACCAAAATGAGGGAAAATATGAAAAGGATATTCTTCTATATAGGGATAAAGAAAGATATCATCAATGTTGTTGTTTAGTATCTTGAATGTTAGAAGGTTAAGGTTAAACACAAGCATCCTATAGGATAATTATATTCAATGGATATGCCTACACAGAAGTGGTAGGTTATACCTATGGAATTTATAGTAGGTTTGGCCAAGACCAAGTATCAACATGGTGCAATCCTTGTAATAGTCAAGGAATTGACTAAAGTTACATATTTTATACCAGGGAACATCAATGATGATGCTCAGGTAATCACCAACCAATTTTCCAAAGAGGTATTCCGATTACATAGGTTTCCTAAAATAATCATTTTAGATAGATATTCCATATTCACTTTTGAGTTTTATAAAGACCTACATTGTGGAATAAGTACAAAATTGAATTTGAGATCGACATACCACCTTGATAATATGGTAAAATAGAAAGGGTAAATCAAGTAATAGAAGACATGCTCTGCATGTACTACATGGATCAAAAATCTCATTGGGAAGACTACCTACACCTTGTAGAGTTTACCTACAATAATGGATATCACTCTTCTTTGGGGATGGCTCCCTTTGATGCCTTGTATGGTTGAAAGTGTAGAACATCATTATATTGGGATAATTTGGAAGATCAAGTTGCTATTAGACCAGATATGGTCAGAATAATGGAGGATCAGTTGAAAGTGATCATATAAATGCTTAAAGAAGCTACTGATTGGTATAAAAGTTATGTTGATCTAAAAGGAATCCAAGGGAGTACTCCATAAGAAATAAACAATTATTAAGGGTTAAAATGATTAAGAGTGCTATCAAATCCATAAATTTAGATCCTCAATTTGTGGGAACCTTCAAGATTACTCAAAATATCAGCTTGATAGCATACCGACTTGCCTTACCACCTAACCTATCAATTATCCATGACACCTTCCACATATCCCTCATGACCCATATACATGAAGGGATCCATACAACTGCTACATGATGGAGACTAATTTCTTTACCAACCAATATACCAATAATGCTTGTGGAAATTAAGAGAATCCTTTTACCACATAACAAATATGTCTTCCTTCAAAATATAGAAAACAAATCTTCAAAAATGGTTTCTTGTGAGGATAAAATCATTGAACCATACACATGAATGGATCCATCCAACTGCTACATGATGGAGACTAGATTAAGTGTGAAGAGAGGACTCTCTTGATGTGTCATTGAGGAGTTATTTTCTATATAAAATAATATTTCTAGGGTTTGAACCAATAATATCACCATAGAAAGGAATATATTTGACCTATACAAAAATATAATAGAGATTGGACTAAGTGTGAGGAAAAGAAAATCCTCTCTTGATGTGTCATTGAGGAGAGACTATGCAAAAAAATGGATTTTTCCAGGATTCAAACTGATAATATCATCCTAGAAATAAGAGAACTAATATTTGTACCATTATAGTAGGCTAGAGGGAAGTTAAATTATTTATATTTTAGTATGTATGTCCACTTTATCAAAAGGTTCCACTTACGATAGCTAAATCCTAAAGTTTTCAACCTATTCTCTTACCTTAGAAGCTAGTGATTCTATCATTGTTCCACTCTCTCTAATGAAAATGAGGGTTAGAAAATAATTACTCAATATGGGTATAGAGTGAGAAATTGAAGAGATAAATAAAAATGCAAATCTTATTCAAAACCACATTCCCCCCTTTTCGTTTGAGTTCCTCTATTGCTCTAGTATTGTTACAAGCATGCTCACTTGATGTAGTACTTGAATTTAAAGAGGGGTGTGATAATACCAGTGTATAACGCATGCAAGCTTGCTATGAAAGGGAATAAAAACTTAGTGGAAAATGGTTTCTATCAAGCACATTTAAAATTTTAAAAATTTTAAAAGAACTTACATCTTGTATCTTCAATTTCCAAGGAGATTTCTTTTTCTACTAATGAGTATTGGACATTAATTATTCACTCTAAACTCAAAATACCTTCTAGAAATATTATAAAACATGCACCAACCATAATTATATGCAAAAAAAATGAAGCAAATTAAAGATAACAATAGTAAACTATATATATAGATAGATAGATAGAGAGAGAGAGAGATGACACAATGGAATAGAAGGTGGAAATTTGTGGGCACCCTAATATTTCACATTTTATTCACACTTATTATACAAATTATTATTTATTGAGGGGTATTTATGGTGATAATAACAATTGACCCCTTTTGTACATGAATTCTAGAGAAAAAGCAACATCAGCTTTAAGAATTATGAAACATTATTAAAACTTCACAAAACCCCTAAAAAATAGTATCATTGGAAAAAAATCTAAATGAGATTTCCATCGAGTATAAACATACCTATGTTTAAACTGAAAGTTGACCTATATATATATATATATATATATATATATATAAAACATAGGCATTGTATGCTTTCATGAGTTCCATACAAAATTCCATACGATGCTTATATAATATTTGTACATAATTTTGTATGGCATGTCCATATTCCCATGGAACCTTTGTTAGAATAAGCTGTTATTCCATTATTTGCATATTTAAAAATAGCGCTCATAGGCGCTCTCCAGTTTGGTTATTTAACCACCGAGTTGGTTAAACCAACTTGTAACCGCATGTAACCTTTATATATTTGAAATGAATGAGAAGGAATAATTGCTTCATGAAATTCTTCATGGCATCAGAGCTACGGACAGACAAGACTGGCGGACCGGACAGACGGACCTGACACGGATGACAGCCAAGCCTGGCGGACCGAGGACGCAGGACCGAGGACGAACCGGACCGAGGGCCTGGCACGGATGACAGACAGAATGACACACGGATAGGACGCAGACTGACGAGCGAACAGGATGCAGACAGACTGCCGAGCGGACAGGACGCAGACCGAGGAAGCAGACGGGATGCAGACAGCGCGACGGATCGGGGAGACGGCTGAGGCAAAAGGGCGGACTGGGGGTGGTTGCCCGAAGGCAACCGAAAGCTTAAGGAGCTTTCAAACTTCTTAAACCCTCCCACAGTGGCCGCATAGGCCATGTGGGATAAAGTTTTTTTTTCTGCCTGTCTCCGGCCCCGAGGCTCTAAATAGACCCTGGTTTCAGCTTGTTCTCGTCGGGCCTTCTGGCTCACGTGGTCAGGGCGCTGAATGTTAGGCAGTAGGTTTCGGGTTCGAATCCCTTCGGGGATGATTTCTTGATGCCCTGCATAGATTTTTGATGCTCTGCACAGTTTGTTGATGCTCGAACAATGTTGTTGACGCCCTGCCCAGTTTTTTGATGCCCTGCACAGTTTTTTGATGCCCTGCACAGATTTTTGACGCTCTGCATAGTTTGTTGACGTCGAAACAGCGCCGTTGACGCCCGTGACGCCTGCTTATGGCCATTTGACGCCTAAGCAGTCTACATGACGCCTTGACAAGCTCCAATTTTGAGAGTTTCTCTAGGTATTTTTTTCCCAATACTTGTCTATTTTGCAATTTGAAGGGGGGAGTTCACAAATTTCACATATTTCACTTGCAAAATTGTCAGACAAAGGGGGGAAATTGGTAATAGGAGCTATAATTTGTGGGCATTTATGATTGTTTTTTTTGCATTTAAATACTCTTTTTTTCTTGCATTATCAATCATAAATTAAAAAAAATATAAGACCCCAAATTTATACCCTATTTGTGCAATTTATTGCACAACAACGTTCGGTATTTGAGATACCTCTGGTCCACACTTACAGGTAATGCTGTCGTGCTTTGGACTACTGTATTCGCCGCCTAATATAGCTGCAACAACGACGTCTGAGCTTGTTCTCTATAAATCGTCGGGGAGAAATAAGGCAAACCAGTTTTTTGTTTTTTCCCATTTCATACCCACATCGTGATTGTTGTTAGGCATAAATCCTGACGAAAGCTCTTTTTTCCAAAGTGTTTAGGGGAAGTTACGCCCCACGCATGCGGAATAAAACTTTCTATGGTAGGTGTCATTAACAACACGATGCCCTTTCAGTATCGCCTATGTTCAATATATTGTGCTTCTCATATGTACTTATAGTCTCCCTCACGTAAGGGCGAGTACATATTGAGTAGTATACTGTTCATATATACCTATAGTTTCCCTCACGTAAGGGCGGGTGTATATTGAATGGTTACAATATAACGATCTGGCAGGTATAAAGAAAGGGAGACCAATTGGTGGTATAAGGAACCTTCATAATGGCCACAATTCATAAGTATCTCTCAGATTCACAATTGTTGAAAGGTCCTAACTTTGTTCCATGGAAGACAAAGATGAAAGCCATACTTCAGTTGGAAGATTTATGGGATGTAGTGACTGGCACTGAAAAACGTCCTCAAACAGCAAGAACAGATCAAGATGATTGGGATAAGAAAGACAAGAAGAGTCTTGTGTTTATCTTGCTTGCTACCACAGATGAGGTGCAGCCTCATATTTGTGATGCCAAAACTAGTAAGATAGCCTGGGATGCTTTGATCACAGTATATGAAGGGAAGAATCAATCCACTATTCTCCATCTTCAAACTCAACTACATAATCTCAGTATGAGTTCTGGAGAAACAATTGACATATTCCTTTGCAGAGTGGCAGACTTGAAAGCAAAATTGAATGCTATGGGAAAACCTGTGGATGATGATGTCTTGAACTCTGTTATCTTGAGAGCATTACCAAGTGCCTACAAGATGTTGATCACTTCTCTCAATGTTTCTGGTAGACAAGTCTCATTTGTGGAACTGGTAAACTTGCTTCAGACTGAGGAGGCAACTCAGGTCCAGAAAGATGATATGCCAGATAATGCTCTCTCCACACAACAAAGTGGTAAAAAGCAAGGCCAGTTTCAAAAAGGAGGTGCTTCTTCCAAAGGCAAAGGGAAGCAATCTCAGCAAAAGGATACAAAATATTGCAAAATTTGTGACATGAATAACCATGACACCAACAGGTGTTGGTTCAAAAACAAGCAACCCAATGACAGAGGTTCACAAAAGAAGGGCAAGAACAAGAAAAAATATAATAAGCATAAGCAATCTAAAGGCCATGTTGCTTATGCTGAATCCAACTCGGACTCACATTCTCCTGAGTCCGATTCAGATTCTGACTCTGAAAGAGCACACAAGGTGCTCATGACTCATACTTCGTCTTCTCAGATAGATGTTGTATGGTATATTGACTCAGGAGCTAGCAAACACATGACTGGGGATAAATCATGGTTTGATACTTTTGTGGAGAAAGAGGGTAAGCCAGTCACAATTGCTGACAATCAGGTATATCAAGTAAAAGGAGAAGGGGATATTTTTGTGTCTCTTCCTGATGGTAATTGTCAAATTGAAAAGGTTCTCTATGTTCCAGGCTTAGCCAATAATCTACTTTCAGTCACACAAATGTTGGATAGAAACATGGAAGTCGTGTTTCGAGTTGTCAATGGCAAGAAGAGATGTTTTATCACACATCATGGTAAACATGTTGCCACCGGATCTTACAAACATGGCTTGTTTATTCTCGATGCTATTTCCACTCCACATGTTGCTTTGGCTGCAACTACAAAGGAGGCCACCTCTCTCTGGCATCGACGTTATGGGCATCTCAGTTCTGGATATTTGCTTGAATTACACAAATATGGGATGGTGAAAGGTCTTCCACCCCTCTCATCTATCTTACCAGTTTGCTCGGATTGCTTAGCAGGGAAGCAACATCGAGTGCCTTTTGAAGCAAGCTCCTCTCGAGCTGCAAAACCTTTAGAGCTGGTACATACCGATCTGTGTGGTCCTATGCCAACCAGCTATGGTGGGAAAAAGTATTTTCAACTATTCGTTGATGATTACTCACGGAAGATGTGGGTTTTCTTTCTTCAGTTGAAATCAGAAGCGCTTCTCTACTTTCAACAGTTCAAGAAACTTGTTGAGAAGGAGTCGGGATGTTTGATCAAGACCCTCCGCTCAGATCGAGGGGGGGAATACACCTCTGAAGAGTTTTCAGAGTTTCTTAAGAAACATGGGATCAAAAGACAACTGACTACAACCTATACACCTCAGCAGAATGGAGTTGTAGAAAGAAGAAATCGTTCCATTATGGAAATGGTTCGATGTATGCTAAAAGGAGCACATCTTGAGGATCAATATTGGGCAGAAGCAGTAAATACAACATCATACCTCCTAAATAGAGCACCCACTAGAGCTCTACAAGGGAAGACTCCACAAGGAGCATGGAGTGGTAAGAAACCTTCCATTGCTCATCTGAAGGTGTTTGGATGTAAAGCATTCATGCACATTCCAAAACAGAAAAGGAGGAAGCTGGATGAGAAAACCCTGCAGTGTATCTTTCTTGGCTATGATGAGTACTCAAAAGGTTATCGATTGATTGATCCTAAGACCAAGAAGACACATGTAAGTAGAGATGTTATATTTGATGAAGCTCTCACATCAAAAGACACATCCACAACTGTATACCTAGATGAAGAAGAGCCTAAGAAGGAGGTTCAACTTCCACAACAAAAATAGAAAGTTCCAAAATGGTATACTAGCACTTTGAGAGATGCTAAGTTGAAATCCCTTCCAGATCTATCTCTTGATAGGCCATGTACTCGCAGTATGACTCAACAGATGAGAGCAGAAGAATCTACTTCAGAGGTTGACGAACTTTGTCAACACTTTGATGATTTGTCAATGGGTACAGAAAATGATAGAGAGGAAGATAAGGATGGAGAAAAAATTTATATGTCTACATTGAATACAAACGAACCCACAACGGTTCAATCTGCACTTGATGAACCACAGTGGAAAGAGGCTATGGATGTAGAACATCAATCTCTCCTTAAAAATAATACTTGGAAGTTAGTCGATCTGCCAAAAGGGAAGAAACCCATAGGCTGCAAATGGGTGTTCAAAGTGAAGTATAAGGCAGATGGGTCTATTGATAAGCATAAATCCCGGCTTGTTGCAAAGGGATATGCTCAAAAAGAAGGCATAGATTATGAAGAGACTTTTGCCCCTACTGCAAAAATGACTACCATTCGAGTACTTTGTGCCATGGGAGCTCAGTTTGGGTGGAAATTACATCAGATGGATGTTAAAAGTGCCTTCTTGAATGGTGACTTACAAGAAGAAGTATACATGACTCAACCAGAAGGATATGTGGTTGAGGGGCAAGAACAAAAAGTATGCAAGTTGATCAAATCCTTGTATGGGCTAAAACAAGCTCCTCGAGCTTGGTATATCAAGATAGACAGTCACCTTGTGCAACATGGTTTCATAAGAAGTCCTTCAGATGCAAATCTCTATATTAAGAAAAATGGTTCTGATATAGTGATTCTTGTACTTTATGTTGACGATCTGATCATCACAGGAAGCTCAGAAAAAATGATTGACTTAGTGAAAGATGACTTGAAGCAATCTTTTGATATGACAGATCTAGGACTTCACTATTGTCTTGGGTTGGAAGTTACTCAACAAAAGTTTCATATTCGAGTAACACAAAAGAAATATGCCAAGACTTTAGTAGAAAAATATCGGATGACTAACTGTAAGTCAAAAGCAACTCCAATGGAGCAAGGACTTAAGTTATCTCGATATGATGAGTCACCTCAGGTAGATGGTACTCTCTATCGCCAGTTGATTGGGAGTCTCATATATCTGACAAATACTAGACCAGATCTCAGTTTTGTTGTGGGATATCTTTCAAGGTTCATGCAAGAGCCTAAAATGAGTCACTGGAAAGCAGCAAAAAGAGTTCTTCATTATGTTCACGGTACTACAAATTATGGTCTGGAATATAGACAGAATAATAATTTTTTCTTACTGGGATACACAGACTCGGATTTTGCTGGATCCCTTGATGATCGTAAATCCACCTCTGGATATGTTTTCCATCTAGGATCTGGACCTATCTCATGGCACAGTAAGAAACAACATGTGGTTGCTTTATCTTCTACAGAAGTAGAATATCGTGCAGCCAGTGAAGCGAGATAATGTGGTTAAGTCGCATTCTTACCAACATGGGCCTTCCAAAGAATCTTCCTCTTCATTTGTTTTGCGACAACCAAGGTGTTTTGAACCTTGTCAAAAATCCAATTTTTCATGAACGTACCAAACATGTTGATACCAGATGTCATTTTATTCGAGATGAAGTTCCAAAGCACCATATACAACTTCACTACATTCCTACCGATGCGCAAGTTGCAGATATTTTTACCAAAGCCCTTGGACGTATCAAATATGAGAAGTTTCGAGATACAATTGGGATTTGCCAATAATGTAATAAGGGGGGATGTTAGAATAAATTGTTATTCCATTATTTGCATATTTAAAAATAGCGCTCATAGGCGCTCTCCAGTTTGGTTATTTAACCACCGAGTTGGTTAAACCAACTTGTAACCGCATGTAACCTTTATATATTTGAAATGAATGAGAAGGAATAATTGCTTCGTGAAATTCTTCAACCTTTGCAAAAATATCACTAGAAATTGACTTTCAAATGTGTAACTCTTCATTACTACTCACTTCTTGTAGATCACTTCCTTGACCTTATCAAGCACATCATTAATTTGATAATTAGTTTGATTGACTACCAACTAGGGTAGTTAACTACCTAATAAAATGAAGGCAACTACCAATCAAGGTATTTAACTCCTGATCATCTCTATGCTCCTACCTTGAATTCTAAATTACCCCTCCAAACCACCTCTCCTTGCAAAATAAAATAGCTCATCCTCCTATGTGATGTTGTGATAGATCCTCCAAGGGTGTGGGGCATTCTATAAAATCACCCTTGGAGGAGTCACAAAGGGTTTGAATGAATCTTTTCTCAATCAATATGGAATGTTCAATCAATTTTTTGTCTCTCTTATTTTTGTTCTTAAGTATTTGCTATTAGAGTTGCATCCACATTTTTTCATTGGTGATGCTAAATTTCCTTGGGATAACACGCTTGGGCATAATAAAAAGTATTGAAATGGAATCATCAAGGGAAATTAGGCCAAAATATTTCATAAGAAACCAAGCAAGCAATCCAACATCTTAGCTAGGTGAATCCATTCCTCACCTTATCTATTTTCTTACAATTTGGATCAACATTCCCATGTTCACATGCATTTGACATTTTTTATTTATTATGCATTTACCATAAAGGAACCACGATATAATACCTCATCCAAGGGATATTAGGATTCCAAGAGAATCTAGACAAACCCCTTGAATCTCATCACAAAATTTTAGTTTCTTTATCACATGTCCTATTTTTTGAAGGTACAAGACACAGGTGCTACAAGACTATGAAATCCCTACATGAGAAAACTACTCTATAATAGTACCTTTGTATTGTTACAATACCTCTATACTAGTATAATACCTTTTCATTGGTATGGAATCATCATGCTAGTACAATGCCTTCACTCTTATATTATGCCTTTATTCTAGTATGATACCTTTGCATTGGTATAGTGCCTTCACACTAGTATGGCACTTTCATACTAGTAAAATGCCTTCATATTGGTATGGCATATTCACATAAGTACAATGCCTTAGAACTACTATGATGACCCTCATAAAATAATTTAAGGATATGTCTAGTTAAATCCATTGTTTTAGATGACCCTCATATATTCAAATCATGTAACCAAAAAGCTTGTAGCCCTTTTGCTAGAGTAGATATTTCATGATGATCAACATGCCTAAAAATATTCTACAAGATAGGCATCAATATGATTCTAAACTTAGATGTGATTTTGAGATTTGTACTTGAAAACTCTATTAATCCTTTCAAGCAACAAATTTCAACAAGTAATGGAATGACCAATCCACATAAAATGAATGATTGTTTTGTTTTTTCAAGTGAAAATATTATTTCAAAATTTATCATCAACCTTGAAATAAATATAAGATTTTAATTTATTTTATTTTTTGACTAAAAAATATTTGTGTTAGGTTCATTGTAGAAAATGTTAGCATATATGTCTTACATTATTGAAGCAAAAGGGTAGCGCACATAGGCGCTCTCTAGGTTGGTTTAATAACCACCAATTTCGTTTCACAAACCAACTTATTGTAACCACATTGTAATCTTTATAATTGATATCAATTAGAATGAATCCATGCTTCATGAAACTCTACATGGTACCAGAGCATGGAAGATCGCAGGCAAGCATTAGGTGAATGCAGATAGGAAGATGAGCCATGAGCCAACCACTGATGCACAGGACGTAGGATGCAGATAGAGCCAAGAGTCAACCACTAACATATGTGACACACAGGACACAAACAGAGCCAACCATTGGTAGATGCGACATGTAGGACACAAACAGAGCCAACCACTGGCAGATGTGACATGCAGGACCCAAACAGAGCCAACCAATGATGTACGTGACACACAGGTATGAGGACACGCAGACAATAAGCATAGGATACTAGAATGTGGTTTTAGAGGCAAAAGGGGTGGGGTGGTTGCCCAAAGGCAACCAAAACATCATATGGCCTTCGTCATTTTTAAACAATCCTACAATGGCAGCATAGGCCATGTGGGATTATTGTTTTTAAAAAAAAAATCCTTTGCACTCGACATGATAAGACCCACTATTTTCATAGAGGTTCTCGTTGGGCCCTCTGTCTCATGTGGTTCGTGTTGTGCTTGACCGTCGCGAGGTCACGGGTTCCATTCACGCCAGGGAGGTATAACGTTTTTTTTTTTTTTTCTTTTTTCTCTCCATTGTCGAAGGTATAAGATTTGTTTGGTTCTTTTTTACTCTCGTTGGGCCTTCTGGCTCACATGGTTTGTGTTGTGCTTGATCATCAAGAGGTCGCAAGTTCCATTCACTGCGCATGTATTGACAGGTGGTAGTGTTGTTTGACACCCTATTTTTTTTTTATGGTGGTGGAAATTTGTTGATGACGGGTGGGGTTATTTTGATGCCCCAAGATATTCAATTGACGCTTCTCCTGCAATTGACACCTATGCTGTCCAAAATTGACACCTTAAAAGGGTTCCATCAAAATTTTTTGGAGTTAACGTACAATTTTTTTTTCTTCCTTCTCTATTTTGCCAAACGAAAGGGGGGCAATCTTCACATGATTCATTTACAAAATTATAAGATAAAGGGGGGAAATCAAAACATTTTAGAGTAAAAAAAATTTGCTAGATTTGTAATAGGTGTTTAAATTTGTTGGCATTTGTGATTTGTTTTGCATTTAAATATTTTGTTTTCTTGCATTAACAATAATAAATTACAGATAAAAATAAGACTCCAAATTTATACCTATTTGTGCAATTTATTGCTCGACAACATTTGGTATTTGAGATACCTCTGGTCCACACTTATAGGTAATGTTGTCATGCTTTGGACTATTGTATTCGCCGCCTAATATAGTTGCAACAACGACATCTGAGCTTGTTCTCTATTAATCATCGAGGAGAAATAAGGCAAACCAGATCTATTTTTTTTCCATTTCATACCCACATCATGATTGTTGTTAGGCGTAAATCCTGATGAAAGTTTTTTTTCAAAGTGTTTAGGGGAAGTTATGCCCCACGCATGAGGAATAAAACTTTCTATGGTAGATGTCATTAAAAACATGATGCCCTTTTAGTATCGTCTATGTTCAATATATTGTGCTTCTCATATGTACTTATAGTCTCCCTCATGTAAGGACGAGTACATGTTGAGTAGTATATTGTTCATATATACATATAGTCTCCCTCACGTAAGGGCAGGTATATATTGAAAGGTTACGATATAAATATCTGGCAGGTATAAAGAAAGGGAGACCAGTTGGTGATATAAGGAACCTTAATAATGGCCACAATTCACAAGTATCTCTCAGATTCATAGTTGTTGAAAGGTCCTAACTTTGTTCCATGGAAAACAAAGATGAAAGCCATTCTTTAGTTGGAATATTTATGGTATGTAGTGACTGGAATTGTAAAGCACCCTTAGACAATAGGAATAGATCAAGATGCTTGGGATAAGAAGGACAAGAAGAGTCTCGTGTTTATCTTGCTTGCTACTACAAATGAGGTGCAACCTCATATTTGTGATGCAAAAAATAGTAAGGTAGCTTGGGATACCTTGATCATAGTATATGAAGGAAAGAATCAATCCACTATTATAAACCTTCAAACTCAACTACATACTCTCAGTATGAATTTTGGGGAAACAATTGATATATTCCTTTGCAGAGTGGCTGAATTGAAAGCCAAATTGAATGCCATGGGAAAACCAATGGATGACAATATCTTGAAATCTCTCATCTTGAGAGCATTTCTAGATTCCTACAAGATGTTGATCACTTCTCTCAATGTTTTTGGTAGACAAGTATCATTTGTGGAGCTGGTAAATTCACTTCAGACTGAGGAGGCAAATTAGGTTTAGAAAGATGGCATGCCAGATAATTCCCTTTCCATACAATAAAGTGGTAACAAGTTCAGTTTCAAAAAGGGGGTCCTTCTTCCAAAGGAAAAGGGAAGCAAAATCAGTAGAAGGATAAAAAATATTGCAAGATTTGTTATATGAATAACCATGACACCAATAGGTGTTGGTTCAAAAAAAAGCAACAAAACGATCAAGGTCCTAAGAAGAAGGGCAAAGACAAACAAAAATACAACAAGAAACATAAGCAACCTAAAGGCCATGTTGCTTATGCTGACTCCAACTCAGACTCAGATTCTCCTTGGTCTGATTCAAATTTTGACTCTAAAAGAGCACACAAGGTGCTCATGACCCATACTTCATCTTACCATATAGATGTTGTATGGTATATTGATTCAAGAGATAGCAAACACATGACTGAGGACAAATCATGGTTTGATACTTTTGTGGAAAAATAAGGTAAGCGAGTCACAATTGCTGACAAACAAGTCTATCAAGTAAAGGGAGAAGGGGATGTTTCTATGTCCCTTCCTGATGGTAATTTTCAAATTGAGAAGGTTCTCTACGTTCCAATATTAGCCAGTAATCTGCTCTCAGTCACACAAATGCTGGATAGAAACATGGATGTCATGTTTCGAGTTGTCAGAGGCAATAAGAGATGTTTTATCACCCACAGTGGTAAACATGTTGCAACCGGATCCTACAAACATGGCTTGTTCATTATAGATGCTCTTTCAACTCCTCATGTTGCTCTGGCTGCAACTACAAAGGAGGCCACCTCTCTTTGGCATAGACGTTATGGGAACCTCAGTTTAGGATATTTGCTTGAATTACATAGATATGGGATGGTGAAAGGTCTTCCTCCACTCTCATCTATCTTACCAGTGTGCTCAGATTGCTTAGCAGGGAAGCAAAAAAGAGTACCTTTTGAAACTATCTCCTCTCGAGATACAAACCCTTTAGAGCTGGTACATACCGATATGTGTAGTCCTATGCCAACTAGCTATGGTGGAAAGAAGTATTTTCAACTATTTTTTGACGATTACTCATGGAAGATGTAGGTTTTCTTTCTTTAGTTGAAATCAAAAGCATTTCTCTACTTTCAACAATTCAATAAAATTGTCGAGGAGGAGTCAGGATGTTTCATAAAAACCCTTCACTTAGATTGAGGGGGGAATACACCTCTGAAGAGTTTTTATATTTTATTAAGAAACATGGGATCAAAAGACAACTAACTATAGCCTATACACCTCAGCAGAATGGAGTTGCAGAAAGGATAAATCGTTCCATTATGGAAATGGTTTGATGTATGCTAAAGGGAGCACATCTTGAGGATCAATATTGGGTAGAAGTAGTAAACATAGCATCATACCTCCTAAATAGAGCACCCACTAGAGCTCTACAAGGGAAAACACCACAAGGAGCTTGGAGTGGTAAGAAACCCTCCATTTCTCATTTAAGGGTGTTTGGATGTAAAGCATTCATGCACATTCCAAAACAAAAAATGAGGAAGTTGGATGAGAAAACCTTGCAGTGTATCTTTCTTGGCTATGATGAGTATTCAAAAGGTTATCGATTGATTTATCCTAAGACCAAGAAGACACACGTAAGTAGAGATGTTGTATTTGATGAAGCTTTCACATCAAAAGACACATCTATAGTTGTATACCTAGATGAAGAAGAACCTAAGAAGGAGGTTCAACTTTCACAACAACAACAAAAAGTCCCAAAACGGTATACTAGCACTTTGAGAGATGCTAAGTTGAATTCCCTTCCAAATATATCTCTAAATAGGCCATGTACTCACAGTATGACTCAGTAAATAAGAGTAGAGGAATCTACTTAAGAGGTTGACGAACTTTGCCAAGACTTTGATGATTTGTCAGTGGGTACATAAAATGATAAAGAAGAAGATGAGGATGAATAAAAGGTTTATATGTCTACATTGAATGCAAATGAACCCACAATGTTTCAATATGCACTTGATAAACCATAGTGGAAAGAGGCCATGGATGTAGAACATAAGTCTCTCATAAAAAATAATACTTGGAAGTTAGTCGATCTGCCAATAGGAAAGAAACCCATAGTGTTAGGATCCTCAATCCTAACATTATTAGTTAGTATTAGTTAGTATTATTAATCATTTAATTATTATATTATTAACTTATAAAGTGAACCATCACAACCCTTCATAATGTGAATCATCACGTCTCTTCATACGTGAACCATCATGTCTCTTCACCAATGTAGCTTTAGGGTAGATATATATATTAGGTTGGCCATCCATATCAAATCATCCAAGAAGAAGAATAATAAGCATAGATTCTAAGGAGGGAGCCCCCTATAGTGGCAAAGCGATTACAAGGGAGCCCCCTTTGAGTGGTCTATGATTACATTTATATTAAATTATTTATTAATTTTGCAGTAAGACCTTGGGGTCTTACCATTTGGTATCAGAGCCATGTGGGACCCAGTCATATGAGAATTTCTCAAAGATCTTCATCAAATCACTTATGTGTGTGAGTATCAAACTCGGTTTGATGATATCACCAAACACAACACAATATTGGATGAATCAATTCTTATCAATGGCTTCATTAAGGGATTAAAAGAGGAAATTAGAATGGAGGTGATAAGGTTCAATCCCTATACCATGATGCAGACCTATGGATTGGCAAAATTAGCTAAAGATAAAATCAATGCACAACAACGATTAGGGAAACCACTTATGGAAAAATCATCGACCACTTACATCGCTCCCAAACCTATGCATAATGGAAGGGCACAAAGCACTTACACAACCCCCAAATCTAACCAAACTTTACGAATTAAACATCTTAGCTTTGAGGAGATGAAGGAACGACAAGCAAAAGGACTCTATGATAATTGTGATGAACAATTTGGACCCCACCATAAATGTGCTACACTAACATATTATTTATTGAATGAAGTTGATCCTTGTCTCTCCATAGAGCAAGCAGATGAGGTAGTTATGTCTGAAGTGACCAATGCAACTACTCACTATATGAAGACAATGAGTTCGATGTGCAAGAAGTGATTGATGTACCAAGCAAGGATGAGGTAGACATACCCAAAGTGATCAATGCTAGCCAAAAATGCACTCTACAAGACCTGCACATACCTTCCTCACCAATAGTGAGTTCTTGCCATATGACCAAACCTATTCGAAACCAACGCAGAGTGACTACACACTCCTTCTCCGTTGGCTCTACCAAGGAACCAAAAAAGGATATGAAATCATTACCATCACTTTTGATGCATCATTCTAAAGTATTTGAGGAACCCCAAGGGTTTCCCTCCCATCCTCATCATGATTTTCCTAAGGAATATTCTACTATTGTTCTTGGCAACCCCATGCTAATGCTTCGTCCTTCTCGATATCCCTGCCTACGAAAGGATGCCATTAAAAGAGTCCAATAACTTACACAAATCCTTCTTAGAAAACAAAGGAAAAAGCTTCTCACTTTGAGGTTTGAGGACAAAGATTTTTTTTAGGAGGGTGGCATGTTAGGATCCTCAATCCTAACATTATTAGTTAGTATTAGTTAGTATTATTAATCATTTAATTATTATATTATTAACTTATAAAGTGAACCATCACAACTCTTCATAACATGAACCATCACATCTCTTCATACATGAACCATCATGTCTCTTCACCAACGTAGCTTTAGGGTAGATATATATATTAGGTTTGCCATCCATATCAAATCATCCAAGAAGAAGAATAATAAGCATAGATTCTAAGGAGGGATCCCCCTATAGTGGCAAAGCCATTACAATGGAGCCCCCTTTGAGTGGCCTGCGATTACATTTATATTAAATTATTTATTAATTTTATAGTAAGACCTTGGGGTCTTACCACATAGGCTGCAAATAGGTGTTCAAAGTGAAGTATAAGGCAGATGGATCTATTGATAAGCATAAAGCCTGAATTGTTACGAAGGGTTATGCTTAGAAAGAAGGCATAGACTATGAAGAGACTTTTGCCCCTATTGCAAAAATGACTACCATTCGAGTACTTTGTGCCATGGGAGCTCAGTTTGGGTGGAAGTTGCATCATATGGATGTTAAAAGTGCTTTCTTGAATGGTGACTTACAGGAAGAAGTATACATGACTCAACCAGAAGGATTCATGGTCAAGGGTAAGAACAAAAAGTATGCAAGTTGATCAAATCCTTGTATGGGCTCAAACAAGCTCCTCGAGCTTGGTATATCAAGATAGACAGTCACCTTGTGTAGCATGGATTCAAAATAAGTCCTTTAGATGCAAATATCTATATTAAGAAAAATGGTTCTGATATAGTGATTCTTGTACTTTATGTAGATGATTTGATCATAACAGGAAGCTTGAAAAGAATGATTGACTTAGTGAAAAATGATTTGAAGCAATCCTTTGAAATGACAGATCTAGGACTTCTGCACTATTGCTTTGGTTTAGAAGTTACTCAGAAAATATTTCATATTAGAGTAACACAAAAGAAATATGCCAAGACTTTAGTAGAAAAATATCGAATGACTAACTATAAGTCAAAAGCAACTCCTATGGAGCAAGGACTTAAGTTATCATGATATGATGAATCACCTCAGGTAGATGGTACTCTCTATCGCCAGTTGATTGGGAGTCTCCTATATCTGAAAAATACCAGGCCAAATCTTAGTTTTGTTGTGGGCTATCTTTCAAGGTTCATGTAAGAGCCTAAGATGAGTCATTAGAAATCAGCAAAAAGAGTTCTTCATTATGTTCATGGTAGTACAAATTATGGTCTGGAATATAAAAATAATAATTAGTTTTTCTTACTAGGATACACAGACTCAGATTATGTTGGATCCATTGATGATCGTAAATCCATTTCTGGATATGTTTTTCATCTAGGATTTGGACCTGTCTCATGGCACAGTAAGAAGCAGCATGTGGTTGCTTTATCTTCTACAGAGGTAGAATATCGTGCAGCCAGTGAAGTAGTCTACGAGATAATGTGGTTAAGTCACATTCTTACAAACATGGGTCTTCCAAAGAATCTTCCTCTTCATTTGTTTTGTGACAATCAAGGTGTTTTGAATCTTGTCAAAAATCCAAATTTTCATGAACATACCAAACATGTTGATACTAGATGTCATTTCATTCGAGATGAAGTTCCAAAGCACCATATACAACTTCAATACATTCCTACTGATGTGCAAGTTGCAGATATCTTTACCAAAGCACTTGGACGTATCAAATATGAAAAGTTTCGAGATACTATTGGAATTTTCCAATAATGTAATAAGGGGGGATGTTAGCATATATGTCTTACATTATTGAACCAAAAAGGTAGCGCACGTGGGCGCTCTCACGTGGGCGCTCTCTAGGTTGGTTTAATAACCACCAAGTTGTTTTCATAAACCAACTTATTGTAACCACATTGTAATCTTTATAAAATTGATATCAATCGGAATGAATCCATGCTTCATGAAACTCTACAGAAAATAACCCTCGATTGTATATTATTTTTTTCTAAACAAAATATCTATACCTCTTTTTTCTATAGAAACTTTTTATAATAAACATCATACTTTTAAAAATATCTATAAGAGAATTAAAAGTAGGATTCAAAACTTGAATATGATATTCATATTTTCTTTTGAAAATTCTACAATCCCTTTTAAACAACACATCCTTTCAAATAATGAAAAGATCAATCCTCTAAAAAATATAGTCTTATATTTGTAAATAATAACATTATTTCAAATATATATAGAAAATGATTTTTATTTTGTGATACATCTTTTTTAAATTCAAGCACTAGTGTTTGTGTATGTCACCCTAAGGGTATGCCATTGAAGTTTTATTTTGATGACCTTAATTCAAACTATGGGAAGAGAAACCCTTGTTGCTATGTCCATGATGAGTGTGCCCTCTAATTATATCACTTGTTGAATTTATTACTTTAAAAATAAAATAAAATTGCATGTAAGAAAAACTAAATATTGGAGTTTTATTGACACATCAAAGTACTTTAAAAATAAAATAAAATTGCATGTAAGAGAAACTAAAGATTAGAGTTCTATTAAAAGATGTATCAATAATTTTTATTTAATTTAAAAGTGAGAGGTTTAACCATTCACCACTTGCATGTGTATTACTTTTAAAATAAAATAAAATAAAAATTCACCACTTGCATGTGAGAAAAGCTAGAGATTGGAATTCTATTAGAATTCTATTAGAAGATGTGCCAATAATTTTTTATTTAATTTGAAAGTGACAGGTTTAAACATTCACCACTTGCATGTGAGAAAAGCTAAAGATTGGAGTTCTATTAGAAGATGTGTCAATAATTTTTTAAACATCAGACCAATCTTCTAGAAAAATTGATGGTTTTATATTTGTAAATAATAACATTGGAGTTCTATTAGAAGATGTGTAAATAATTTAAAACAATAAGATTATGTATTTTTTGATTAAATATGAGAGTTGGTTATAGTTATTATTTTTAGTAACTGTTAAGTGCAGGGTTCAAATTATATGGACTGCTTCCAATAAGCCTATATGTCTCGTTGTTGTTGACCCGGTGTCAAGTCTATCTATCTTGTTATTGTTAGCCCATCCATATGAAACCATTCACCACTTACATGTGTATTATTTTAAAATAAAATAAAATAAAAATTCACCACTTGCATGTGAGAAAAGCTAGAGATTGAAATTCTATTAGAAGATGTGACAATGTTTTTTTTTTAATTTAAAAGTGATAGGTTTAAACATTCACCACTTGAATGTGATTAAAGCTAAATATTGGAGTTCTATTAGAAGATGTGTCAATAATTTTTTAAACATCAGACCAATCTTCTAGAAAAATTGATAGTCTTATATCTGTAAATAATAACATTGAAGTTTTATTAGAAGATGTGTAAATAATTTAAAATAATAAGATTATGTATTTTTGATTAAATATGGGAGTTGGTTATAGTTATTATTTTTAGTAACTGGTAAGTGCAGGGTTCAAATCACATGGACTGCTTCCAATAAACCTATATGTCTAGTTGTTGTTGACCCGATGTCAAGTCTATTAGTCTTTTTATTGTTGACCCGTCCATACGAAACCATTTACCACTTGCATGTGTATTATTTTAAAATAAAATAAAATAAAAATTCACCACTTGCATGTGAGAAAAGCTAGAGATTGAAATTCTATTAGAAGTTGTGACAATATATTTTTTTTAAATTTAAAAGTGAGAGGTTTAAACATTCACCACTTGCATGTGAGAAAAGCTAAAGATTGGAGTTCTATTAGAAGATGTGTCAATATTTTTTTAAACATCAAACCAATCTTCTAGAAAAATTGATAGTAGGTAAATAATAACATTGGAGTTTTATTAGAAGATGTTTAAATAATATAAAACAATAAGATTATATATATTTTTTATTCAATATGGAAATTGGTTATCGTCATTATTTTTAGTAATTGGTAAGTGTAGGGTTCAAATTACATGGACTTCTTCCAATAAGCTAATATGTCTTGTTGTTGTTGACCCGGTGTCAAGCCTATTTATCTCGTTATTGTTGACCAATCGAACGGGGTACCGTTGTCAAGCCTATCTATCCCGTTATTGTTAACCAATCACTCGGGTTTTGTACGCAGACTACTATTGACTTCCTCAAGGTTTAAACCTAAACCTAAATCTCTTCTTGGTAAGTGTCCAACCACACTCCACTTACCAATCCACTAACCTTTAAAAATACAATACAACCATATTAACCAAAATGTAATCTCTAGTTTGAAACCAAATCTATGTTGGATACTCACCCAAGGCAAACTGTCAAGCTGGAGAGTATGAAAACATGTGATATTCTATTGACAGACCAACATGGGCCTCTACAAATTAATTTAAAATAAAATATATATAAAATATAAACAAAAAATTTACTTAGAAAGTCTTATGAATCTACTTAGGCCGACCAAGGTCTTTTGTTCAGTTTTGAACACGTTATAGTTTGTCCTTCCCGATTTGACCTGCCTACGTCACATCTTCAGGCAAATCAACTTGAGGTTTTTGTATACTCTGTCATCTTGCATAACCGACTCAGATATAGCGGGTCGTCTCACGACGGTGGATAACCGACTGAGATAGAGCGCCTCGTGTCACGACGGTTCACAATGCTGCTTCTTTCTTTTGAATTTCTGTGACGTCGAATGACGTGAATATGCCCTCAGAATTTGAATTTACAGATGTGCATAAAAAATAATGGATGTAATACTGGTTAAATTCAGTACATAAACACTTTACAAGAATGATAACGTTAACATGTGAAGAGTCAAGGATCCCAGATAGATCGTTCGTCTCCATTGTGGTCGGAATTGCTGTCTTCAATTGTACCGTGATGCATCAAGGGCGGTGTCATCATAAGACCCTCCGCCATGTCTGTAAGTACATTAGGCATATCGAATATAATATCCTCGTCCACCACTGATAATGCTGGTCGGGGACTCGAACTCTCCGGAAGGTGCTGCTCCACTGGCTCTTCCGCTGCCACTGGCACTGACACTGTCACTGGAATTGTCATTGGCATTGTTGCAGATGATGTTGATGTGGATACGGTTGCAGAGGTTTCTGCCACTTGCCCAGTTGGGACGTAGCCGCCGCCTCCTCCGGTGGAGGCGACTCCACGGAAAGCAGCTGCGGCTGCCGCTGCTGCCGCCTGTATATCTTTGCGCGAACATGACAGCGGGACTGGCAGAGAGGAAACTGACTCGGGAAAATTCAAGTAAGCATAGGGGCTCTGGAGGTTGAAAGCAGCCACGTCATAAGCACAAGCAGCCATTTCGGGAGTGGGGAAGGTGCCCAGCCATATACGAGATTTCTTGCCGGGTTCTCGAATCTCAGAAGTCCATCTGTCTTCCTGCCGCTTCCTGACACCCCTGTACACAGGGTGTCTGTTTTCGCTTCTCCTTTGCCCTCCTCCTCCACCGGTCGTCTCCTGCTCCTGCCGCCGCCGCTCCTCCTCTTCTTGTCCGTCGCGACGCTGGGGTGCCTCTTCTGGAGAGGCAGAACCCGAGCCTCCCTCCGCCTCTAATTCCTTGCCTTTGCCTCTGCCTCCGTCTCCCCCGTGCGCAGGTCCCGGAGTTTCTTCGCTTGAATCTCCACAAACAAAATTCAAATGAATATCGTCGCTAAACACGGCGGAATTGTCTAATTTCGACTCGTCTTGCTCATAAGTGTCGCTTTCCGCTTTTGAATTATGCTTCAATATAGCGTTTCCATTTGTGGAATAAAGGGAGTCAAAATTAGAAGTAGTATTAGAAGAATTAACCATCTGCAAAATGAGATCCTTGTTGACCGTTGTATTCTTTGACCGTTGTATTCTTTTAAGAGAGATTTTTTTTAAATCGTCGAATGTTGTATTAATAGAGGAGGCAGGGGACGCTTTTATCCACGAGGTAGCTCCCGCTAACAACGCGTATTTTTAACCAGCTGTTAGCCGGTTGTATCAAAATATCAACAATAGTCGCGCAAATGCTTGTGTTACTTATGTTAAATATCTGGGTGCCTGACAACATACCTTTCTAGACGGCCAACTGTCATCGTGGCGTCAAAGTCAAGAAAATATATTTTTTTAATCGGGAGACTTAAAAATCGCTAGTTAAGTGGAGAAAAGCAAGTCGCGACCGTAAAAAGCTACTTGGTTCGCGCTTAGCGTGTGTGGGTCGCTGTTGGAAGTTCCGCCATCCGCGTTTTTTATCATGTAATATGTCAATATTATCTTGTTTATTTTTTGAGCTATTTTAACAGTTAAAGTATATAATTGACCAAAGGACCAAACGACTATCCTTTGGATGATTTGAATTTAGATATCAATACCAAATTCTTTACTGATGCCTTGTCAGACAGAGACATTATATTTGTTTATTTAGCATTGAATTGCTTTGTGGAGCAAGTGGGAGCTTTTAAAGTCAGTATTTTCTGGTTGCACTCACTCTTATGGCATACGCACATTCTTTTTTTTTTCAAAAAAGATCATCCAATGCGTCTATTTAAGCTGCAAACTTGCTTATCAAAAAGTTAACCACTAGTTAATTGAACTATTTTCTTATGTGTGGACTCTACCTACTTACTACATTAAATATACCTACTTATTTTATAATTTAAAATGTAATATATTGATTATTATATATATATATATATATATATATATATATATATTATTTCTAAGATTTGGTTAGTGTGAGAAAATTTTATGATAGATATTAGGGTTGAGTATCCTTATCCCACCATGACCTCTCATAAGGGGAGAGATGAACTTATCAATAGAGAATTTAACACACAATCCCACACACAACCTTGGATCTCTTTTACTCTCCATATATTAATAAAGATAAGCAATCAAGTACTATTGTATTGAACTATAGTTTGATTCCAAATGTAACCATAATTTAGGGTTGTGCCTTTTACATATTGGATCTAAAAGTTATCTACTCAAGCTTCACCTTTACTCATGCATGTCTATCATTGCAACACATGCACATGCTAAGCATGAGATCCAATATTGGATTTATCTGATTTAACTTGTTTTTTACGTGCTTTATATAAGAGAGTGATTATATGAGGTTAATGTAGGTTTCTTTCTCATCCAAAGGAAGAGAATATGTTAGGCCAAGTAAGGTTTATGTGAGGTCTTTTTTTGTATGCTTATAGTACAAAAGCATTGGAATCATTAATAACTTGTAGGTAGCAAATCCACCTCCCAGAAGAAGAAGTGAAAACTGGATTTGCACAATTTTCTCAATTTTGTTAGTTTGTGAAAATGTACTAATGTAGGGTTATAAATGTACAAATGTGTGAAATTGTACAAATGCCTAAAACATACAATTCAAATGTCATGAAATTAAAGGAAATGTGAATTTAGGTGAATTTGATGAAAATCAAATTATGACTTAGTAAAACATTAGTGCATTAATTGTTTTGAGATTATGTAGGATGGCAATTGTGAATAATGTGATGTCTCAGAAACCACTTTGGAATGGCCTGGGCATGCATTATATAGTCCCCCCATTCATTTTTTAGGTTGTTCATAGCATGATATTGTTGTTGTTCATCTTTCATGGTATGTTCATTGATGGTTTAAAAGAATTGTTCATTGTATTGCATGTTATTCCTTGATAATGGTTATTGTTCAGCATCAATCCTGTACATTTTACAAAATGATATGAATAAGAAAGCAAGCATGGTGAATTATGTGTTATTGTGAATTCCATTGTACAAATGGTTGGTAAATGCATGTTGTGGATTCTGTGCAAGTATGAAAAAACAAATATGCTAAACCTTTGGGATTGCAATGGAATTGTTACACTATTGATTTTGCAACTTGGTGTGTTAATATCTGAATGATTTATGGATAAATATTGATGTACTAAAACATTTCTAGGCTATTGTAAAAATTTTGGATGTAGTAATTGAGGATAATAAATTGATACCGTGAATTAGAGTTTACATTTTTAAAGTTGAATTGGCAAATGCATTAGGAGAATGTTCTAAAACTTATTCTAAATAGAATTGGTGTGCAAATTGATAAATTTGAAGATGCATAGTTCAACAAAGATTTGTATAAATGTACATTTATTCCTATCAAACCTTTCAAATGATTGTTTGTCCACTTTGGTAAAACAAATGCATAAATAAACTTGTCAATTAAGGAAAAATAGGGTTACGAAAAAATTGATTACAAACCTGTTGAGTTTGCATTCCAAAATAATTTTAAGCAAACTAAGTGGAAAATCATACATTTTGCAATGTTGTATGATTTGGATCATACAACTGTATGATTTGATGACCACACAAGCAATTTTGAGTCTTTTGTAAAATATACAAGGCAAATCATACAACCTATATGATTTGGGTTGAAGCTGTTTTGAAGCATATAGTTCATCTCAAAGTCTTCCATCTCACCTCTCCCTTTGAGAATACTGCCCCCTATGCTACATTTGGCATCATTGCTTAAGCAAACCTTGATAAGTTTATCAAAATTGGGTTAGAATTGTCACATTCAAGAAGGACCTACAAGGTGATAATTTTTGAGTAAGAACTAATTGGAGGTAAATGATAGATACAAGTTTGCAAATACATAGGACATGAGATCAAGGAGAGGAGTAAATCCTAGTTACAAGGAGCACAATAATGGCTCAAAGGGAGACCATGAACAACCCTACAAAAAAACTAGTAATTGAACAAGTATAACTTTCATAAGAAGGAGATACTAAAAGGTGGGATACGTTTTTGGTAGATACAGGAGAAAGGGTATAAGATCCACCAAGAATCGATGAAGAATATTGATGGAAGAACTGTGCAAGAAGATAATGAGTAGATGGTAACACCTGAACAAGCAATAGAAAGGTTGTAAATGGGTGTAGATAATGGGATTCAGGCACCAAAATAATAGGGCCTGAGATCTCAAGAGAGAGAACCAGGGTCACAATTGATATTTTGGTAAATGAGTTTACAGAGTGAGGATGCAAATGAGGTCGAGAGATGACTATTTGGTGAAAATAAGTTACCATGGATAGAAACATATGACGATGAGCAATGTAGTGTATCACCCACTCAAAGAAGGAATTAGTTAAGAATTTCAAATAATACCTCCTCAAGTGACAAATAAGGAACTTCAAAAATGGCTAGTGTAGCTACGTAAGCTAGAAAATAGAGATGCCCACCCTTCATTAGGGATGGGAAGGAGGACCCAAAAAGATACATCAAGATATGCATAACCATTTGGAAAGAAAATGTTGTCAACCAATCAAATGAATGGTTGTAATTATTTCCTGCTACACTACAAGGAGTCATGATAGATTGGTATCTAAAGTGAGAGAATACAACACCATTCCAAGCATGTAATACAATGAATAATACCTTCATCAAGGAATTCAAACTCTTGAGATATGATTGTGATATTGTCACTGAGATATACACCATGAAACAAGGTGTCGATGAGGATGTAAAGACATATAATCATAGACTAAAGTAATTGATCAATAAGATACAAATGCCACCAATAGATGCACTGGTGAAGCGCTGGTTTCTTGATGGGTTACTGCCAAGGTATAAAAATAAGACGAAGAGAATACCATCCTTAACTTACGAGGAAGCATTATAAAAAATGAAGTTTGAGAATAAGGTGAAGCAAACAATAGTAGGAATTATGACACATACTAAGCATGAATACTCGGATAGCAGTGAAGAAGACACAATACATCAGACCATTCAATCATTCCAAAAGGAATGCAATAAGATAATCAAGGAGATCAAAGGAGACACCCAAAGATATTGAAATTATATCTCATGTACAAAATGTAAGTTTGAGGGTCACATGAATGTGAATTATCCTTGAAAAGACTATTTGACATATCTATAATGTACTAGGACATGAAATGGTACAATATCTATTTAATGCAAAAGTTTACCCATAAGTCCTCTCAATTCAAGACCAATAGGAGAAACTAAAACCTCAAGGGAGTGGACAGACTAAAGCCAATGGAGGTTATAGAAATAATAGAAGAGGGGGAAGGTAATATCAAGGCAAAATGGAAGGAGGTTAGAGCTACTTGCAATATGATTCGAAAGGATGACCAATCATAGAGTGTTGTAATTGCTAGGAATGGGGGCATTTTGTAAAGAATTGTCCTTCACCTCAACAACAAAAAACACAACAAAAAAATGCTACACATATGTGTAGATGGTGTGGTCCAGGGAACCACAAAGGAGTGAATTTTCCAAAGTAAGCATTTAAAAAATAAAAGATAATATATTCAATTTATTATATCTATATATATAAGTTGTCCTGCACTACAAATCCAATGGTTTGAGATGGGACTCTTTTAGACCCTGGAACCCAAACCCCCACGTTGCAAATCATCCCTTAAGTAAATTAATTAATATGTGGTGGAGAAAAGAGTTATTTTACGAGAAAGGTTTACATATGGAATGTTCACATCGTATTTTACATATGTTCACAAATATTTTGTACGATCATCAGAAATATCTATTTGGCTGAATCACCAACCTTGAAATGTATTGCAGAAAGTAAATTGATTTGGCAATAATAGAAAATCATAAGTGGTGTGCACCATCCATGTCATATAAAAAACCAAAAATAATTAGGAATAGAAAATGTTGTGGGAATATCATGGTGAAGATATAGTGAATTATGCCCTTTTTTATAAGATATGGCCTTCTTGCATAATCCATGAGATCTAGGAATATACTTCTTTGCGTAGATGATATCCTTTGTGGAATACTATAGAAACTAATCACATAAACGTCATCACTCAGCAATGGCATGTACATAATTGGTAGCGATTGGTTAGAGGCTTGTTAGTTTATGTGTTTAGTATTTGTTGGGAAACTTTCCTTTGGGTCGAGGTAATACAAATATTTATCAAACCGTTAATGTTGAGTAGTTCAATTACAAACAAGCCAAATGGGAGTTGCCTTGCAATTGATTCGCACAGGTTTCCATTGTTTTCTTACCAGGTGGATAAGAGTAGATGTAGTGAGAAACATAGAGGTTGCTATTGTATCAGCTAGATCTTATTATCTTTATTTCAATTAACCTCTTTTTCAATCTCAAAGGTTAGGTAGCAAAACCTTTCTCACAATATTATTCAAATACTCCCTCAAAATATTTCACCATACAAAACATTAAATCTCAATTACACCTTATAATCTCCACTCTTCAAAATATTAGCAAAAATCAAACAATTCATTTCAACAATAAAATTTCATTATCCACCTTATTACTCCTAAAATCACAATATAATATTTAATTTGATAAATCTTATATCTCCCTCTTAACTACCTTGCAAACCACTTAATCTTAATACAATGTCTTCGTGCAATTTTTGCTCAACAAAACCTTAATAAAAAATTAATTTTTGGTGCACATACCTTATTCTCTTTCCTCCTTAGCAAAAATGCTCACGATGATATTCAATCACCCCACCTATTCTCTCCAAGAACCTTAGCGCCTAGATGTCCACCGCTTGGTCTACTGCCCTCACATAAGCCAAAAGTATGCATTATTACCTTTAAACTCTGCCTTCCCACTTAGCGAAAATGAAACTCTCTTCCCTTTAGAAAAATGCATCTATGAGGATCGAAAACCTAACCTCGCATTACATGAATGCCTTACCGCAGCCCCTGGATACCACCTGTGCTACCAGTCACTTCAAAATATGATTTGCACTCTACTTTGCCTTAACCTTTCTCTTCCTCCCAATAGCTTTTAAACACATGCGAATTGCTCTCCCTTTGGCGCTCAAAACTTTGGTCGCATAAACGTTTTATCGCATGGATGCCTTCTAGCCAAAGAACTTTGGCATATTTATATTATTTTTGATGCACTTCAACAACATCGGCGAGATATTCGAATAATAAAATTTAAATTATATATTTTGACTTTAGGCACCTTGAAAATATTATTATTTAATTTTAAATTTTAACCTTGGGGTTAGAATATTTAAAATTAAATAATTAAATCCTTAATCCAAAAATCTATCATATGGGTTTTTTACGAGATTTAAAATGTGACAAGTCCTTGGAATTTATTTTTCATAAACCCAACATGTATCCTTAAATATTATAATATTAAGTATTATAATGTTAAACCTACTTATTTGCATTTTTGGAAAAACCATTGAATAATATTAATGAAACTTGAACATCAACCTTACCAACAAAACTTGGATATGAATACCTAGATGACAATAAACTTGGTCATCATCTTATTGATATCAATGACAACAAAACTTGCTCATATTTCCAACAAGATAGAGGTCGTGAGCCAAGCCAAAATGGTGATGGCCATAATGAGATAAATTTGGAGGAGTTGTAGACGATCTTGGGCCCAATGTGAAGGGACAAGAGAGGATATAGGGTTTTGAGGAACTGACACCACAAATAATCCTACAAGGGTTTGAACCCTTTGGATGGTAAGAGTTGAAAAAATCTATGAAACCATCAAAGCACCTAAAAAAAATCAAATAAAAAGCATTAAAAATTTACCTCGAGAACCGATCTCACAACATGAAGATTATACGTATCTATCCCCATGTTAACAAGAATAAAATTCAAGGAAATGAAATGAAATTTCATTACACTATGTTCAAATGAACTCAAATTGTACCAACAAGAAGTTTTGGGGTGAGAATGATAATATGTTCAAGCCAGAAATATTTGTCGAGAGTGTTGATAAGTCTCAATATGGCATGCTAATTATTTTCAAGATATAAACTTTACAACAATGTACTCTCCAAGAGTACATTACTAGACGCATATATTGCAAATATTTGAAGGAGACATACAGTTCAGATAGATTTGAAATACAAAAGTTATGTAAACATAAGTGAGTGGATAGCACAATATGAAGGAGAATGAAATTATGTTATTAAATTTGTTACACCAAATAGTTATTAAAATTGAACAACAAAAATAATTTTAAATTATAAATATCTATTGAAAACCGAAGAAGAGGAGGTCAGAAGCATTTTGGAGCAAGAGGAATTGGAGATTAGGGTTCATTGTTGAAGAAGAGTTTCCTCCTTAGTTTTTGGATTGAAGGTTTTCATCATTGTAATTTCCAGATCAAGGTTTTCTAAAAAAGTATTTTATTGAATATATTTTATTTCAATATATTAAATTTGTTTTGAATAATGTATGTGCATGCGGATGGTGTCATTATTTAAACAATAGTTTTAATATATTTTCCCTAGAAGATTGCACCAAATTTAATGTAGGTTGTGTGAATACAAATTTGTCTAAATTTGGTTAAGTTTCAAATTACTTTCATTGTCAATTCATGGTGAAAGTTCATAAGTTTCAATAGCCTATTTTGTTCCATTCTATTTATTTTATTTCTTTTATTTCTCCTAACCCTAGCTTTTGCATTTTTTTTTAATTTCATCAAATAAAAAATCAAAACCCTAAAAAATACGTAAATATGAAAATTCAAATTTCAAAATTTCATTAAGGTAAATGATTATTTCAATATGAAAATTTGAAGTCCCGACATTGCATAGTTTATAATAATCATTTGATTTTAATCAATTATTGTCCAAATAATACAAAATTTATAAATTTTGGATAATTTGATTAATATAAGTTTCAAAAGGTTAAAATCAAATATTTATTTAATTTCAAAGTTAGTATTCTGAAGTGAATATTATATAATTAACTACACATTTTAACAATTTTCATGATCAAGAAATGATATCCTGATAGAATCCTGACTGTGGGTATTCTTTTGTAATTGGATAAAACTATCACTCAATAATACCTATGTTAGAGTCGATGAAGATTCAAATTCATACATGGTCAATGCCATAGAAAGTGACTCAATCTATGAATATGCCCCTAGTAGAACCAATAGATATGGAGGAGGACCAAGGGTCTCGTGGATAGGGTATGATAGGCAAAGTTTTGATCTTTTTGGCATGCTTCCTCAATGATTGAGTATGTCAATATTTTTGATTGTGACATACTGGTCTAACATATGCATATGTATTATTCTTGATATATATATATATATATATATATATATATATATATATATATATCCATACTATATTTTGTATTTTGATTGTATTATGTTGATGTATGTATATGGATGTTTTATTTTTATGTATGAAAAATTTTAATTCTTTATGTTGATTCATGTTGTAAAAAATATTAATGATAATGTACATAATCATCTTGGTTTTAAGTACACCTATCATGCTATACAAAATGTGGTTGGTGAAAATATGAAATGTGAAGACAAGCAACGATGGATAAGAAGAAGTGTGGAAGACAATATGCAAAAGAGATGATCAAAATATGTTGGGTGACATCTACTATGGGCATGTCCTTACAACAATGTTTTTTAGGCAATAACATGTGAGGATGTGTTCTTGTGTATGATTGAGATGGAGGCTAGCCCTCGCATGTGGTCATGAAATGGGTCCCGTGAGGTATATTGTCATGCTAAAGTCAAAAGTACATAACCTTATAGGTAGATAATATGAATAAAATATGGCCAAAATGGAATGATTTGAAGGTAATTAATATGTTTATGTGATATCCACTATGGGTGTGTCCTCAAAAATGGGTAGAGTACCTTATGGTCCATTAGAGGAATGAAACTTAATAGGGATAAAAAATGATCGAATTTGATGATCAAAAGAGATAATTCGAATGAATGAATGAGAAATGGTACAAAATATCAAAAGTGGAAATGGAAACCATATCCCTTGATTTGGAGGAGGATCGTACTTATTCATTCAAAATCAAGGTATATGAAAGTGACCCAAATGACTAATCATGAAGGATGCAATTTTCCCTATATGGGGGGAATTTACTAGGAATCAAAATCTTAGTCTAAATGGAGTGCATATGGGCACAACCTAACTAGGTATCATCCCATGCCAATAATTAAAAATACCCATGCAACTACATGATCAAGCAATCATATATGAGCAAGTAATCTATGAAATATTTTTAGGTTATATCAAATGTGATAGACACTCATGTAGTATGACTAAGCAATCATGAAAATACATTATGCAAATATAGATGGATGTGAGGTGCAAAACTAATTGTTGATTTGACATCAATTACCTATGACAATAGTCATACATGTCCAATTAGAATGTTCTTATAGTATATTAGCCAATCAAGATCCATAAAAAATCCTCATCATCTTTGAAATGAGGTCAAGTCTATCAAGAACCAGTGTGGATAGTAAGTTCATTTCCTATATTGAACCAATGTGTGTGCTTGTGGAGTTCATTTACCACTCTTGAGTATGGTAATGACACAATGCAATAATGAACTATTGTGTATGTATATGGTGAGTTAATTTTCTAGCTTGATCCTGGTTATGAGGTAAAACAATCTTGAATCAATGTGTGTGCTTGTGAAGTTCATTTACCACTCTTGAGTATGGTAATGAAACAATCCAATAAGGAACCATTGTGTGTGTATATGGTAAGTTCATTTCCTATGTTGAGCCTAGTTATGATGTAAATAAATATTGAACCAATGTGTCTACTTATGAATTTCATTTATCACTATTGAGCATGGTAATGAAACAAGCCAATCAGGAACCATTGTGTGTAGATGGTTTACCAATCCTGGATAGGGTAAGATTGAAACAATAATGGAGAGAACCAAAAAGCTAGCTTATAATTATGTGCACTTAGTGGTGTCTTCAAGAGAGATGTGTCATCATGCATAAGCATACTCCACTTCTATTCAGGCATCTATAGCCTCAGTGGAGATCAGCTCCATAGTCAAATAATAGGATCTTCAGGTCAGGTTTATGCATAACGGCTATTTATCACAAAATTGGCTAAAATTAGGATTTTTGAAATTTGGAATTGGCTAATATTTGGGACCCTTGACTAGGGCCCATTAGCCAAAAATTTTTGGGTGCAATTTTTTTTTGGGTCGATTCGCCCCAATTTTATAATAATTTGACCATTTTAAGTTTAAATTTCCAACATTGTCCCTAATAATAGTGAACCTTCTACATGTGTTTGGATACTATTCACCTAGATTTCAAAACTGATTTGCCAATTTTTTATAAATACATTTTTGGGCCGACCCCTTATGCATAACCCTACTTTAGGCTTTGGGGAATCAAATTATCAACCACTAAAATTGAGTCCTAATGAGAATTAAACCCTATCCTTACTACTTGAGACCCATTATTATTATGTATTTATAAAAAAAGTTAGAGCTTTGGGGAATTATATTCCCAACCACTCGAATAAAGTCCTTATGGGAAGTTTACCCTATCCTTACTACTCACTCTTTTGTTTTCTTTTCTTTATAATTTTTGTAAAGAATACATTGTTGGACTATGTGCATAATGGGACAAGCAAGAAAAACTATTCACTTGAAAGTTCAATCCAATCATGGGCTCATCCTTCCCTAACACTCAATAAATTTGACATGTGCTTGGTTCAGGAATGGCAGAGTTAGTTCCCAAAACTCAAAATTTTATTAGTGAGAATTGTATTTTGGTTCAAGAGAGATTTTTTATCAATATCAAGCATCAAGATTTTATTAATATGTGAATCATGTGGTTGGTTCAAGATGAACTCTTAGTCAGTCGAGAAGATCAAGATTACCTATGAACATGATGACATTTGTCTAATATTGAGATGACATGATGGATAGGTATGACCATATGACATCCATAATTGAGCTAATGTGAGTTGTATTTATACATAATGTATGATTATGGTTGTGCAATACAATATGGAAGTGATAGTTATGCAATATGGACTATATACAATATGATTTGTGCAAGATGTTTTATATACAATATGTAAGGTGATTTAAGCATAGTATTTTTAAGGTGCATTATATATATTGGCTCCTTAAGATATTTTCCTTCCCAAGTGGCCAAATTATATGCATCCGATCCAAACTTAGTGTTTATGATGAAATATCCTAACCAATTAGGTTTGAATTTTCCTTTTAGATCTGATTGAGCAATAGTGTTCCATGGATTTTCTTTAAGAAAAAGGTCACCAACCTCAAAATAATTGTTGTGGATATTTTTTCAAAAGGATCTCTTAAGTCTTTCTTGATAAGCAACAAAAGTACAATTGCCAATATAAACATCATATCCTTTCTTGTAAGGTAATCCCATAGTGTGTGTAAACTATGGTAGTTGAGAAAGGATAAGAGAATGTTGGATGACAAAATTCTTATGGTTAAGTGATGGTGAGTTGATTGAAAATTTGGCAAGTGATTTATCCATGAGGTAATAAGATGTATATGGCAATGATGATGATAGGGAGGGACAGAATGGAGAACCATATGGCTTGACCATTGAACAATATTCAAATGGTTGTGGGTCACCATGGATGGTGAAAAGTTAGTTTTTGAATTCAAATTTGATGCATTGATGTAACATGGAGGGCATTGCCTTCATAGCATGGATCCATGGATACCCTAAAAGGATATTATATGATGCAGGACAAGATACAACATAAACACGTGTCAAGAATTCGAGGGCCAACATGAAGTAGGAGGGATATAATATCATAGGATTCTTAGGATTTGTTATTGAATACCTTGATGATAAAATAGGATTTTCTTAGGTCCTCATATTTAAAGCCATTTTTTTTTTTAAAAGTCGTATGTGCAAATTTTAAGGGAGGAACCATTATCTATTAAAACCATTTTGATAAGGATATCTCCAATCATCATCGTAATGTAAAGAGGATTGTCACCCTATAAATTATGAGAAATATCTTTATCATGGAAATCGATATGATCAAATCTATGAGAAGCCATTATATTAATTATAGAGGTGGTATGAATATCTTGTGGTACAACCATTTAACTCTAATATTTCATAAATTCCTCCCTATATATGGGGGAATATTGAAGAAGCTCCAAGATAGAAATCTTAGCAGGTGTATGGGTAAGTTGATGTTTTATATAAAAGATGGAATTTGTTGGATTTTGGTTGCATTTTTTCTTTTGTAGTGGCCTCAAAACCAAAGGAGGATTAGGAGGACCACTTGGATATGGTGAAGGTGATTGAAGTGAGATTATTGGTTGTGGAGATTGTTGTGAAGGTTGATCCTGGGCCTGTTGGGTCATGGTCCCAATCATACCAATCGTACCATTGGGTGGTAGGAGTTGGAAAAGGATGGAAAGAAGGTGAAATAGGTTGAACAAGATGGGTCCCATAACACATCAGTCTCTATAATAGAAGCAAGTGATGCATATGCAGGTGAATTTGTAAAAGATTGATGTATGGACCATTGGGAACAAAAGGGTTCATGATATGCATAATTAGAGCAGAGTCATCTTCTAAAATTTTGGAGGTGATTGAGAGGACATCATATTGAGTGTCGAACTCACCATCAAAAGGATCCATGGGAAAGGATTGGTGGGCTTTATTTTGGTTTTTCTTGATGGTAGTAGTAGAATATGAAGGCACAAGTGAATTCGATGGAGATTGTTGCTTTGTGATACTACCAATCATGCCTATATGATGGTTTGGAGGAGGTACATTTTGGTAACTTACTCGATGTATTGCTTATTGATCATGATTAGGTAAAGGATTCTTAAAAATCACCATATCTTGATTAGCGGTATGTGCTTGTTGTGTAGGAGGTTGAGTAGTTGTTGGAGGATCAATATTCATGGAAGGACCCTCAATAACAAAATTACCATTATCAATTATATATTGTATCACATGTTTTAATATTTTGCATGAATTCATTAAATGTTCATAAACCCTATGGAAATCATAATGTTGTCTCATCTTGTACCACTTAGAAATGGTATCAAGTTGTCTGATTTTAGGTAGTTCTATCATGCCTATATATAGTAGCTATTTGAGGACAATGGATGGTGGTTGATTTTGCCTGGTAAAATTATGTAGTGGGGGTTTTTGAGGAGTCTTTAATACCATTTTATTAAAGATATTAGCAACATTAACATTTGTAGCAGGTCTAGTATTTTTGAATCCATCCCCTACTACATGTTTTTTTTTGTACTAATTTTTAGTCGTTCTCTCTGCTTCCCTATTTTTAAATTGACCTATTCTAGCTAAATAAATACCCTGGTAAAAAGATATCATAGTAGAAGTTTCTAATTAATAAGAGATTTGTTCTTGTAGATTTCCAATGAATATTTATGAAGAACACAAGCTTATACTGAGAGGAGGGGGTGAACAGTATAAGACCACTTTTTAATTTGCTTTAAAATCAACTTTCAAAATAGTATAATGCAGTGAATAGACAACAGTAATAACAGCAGTAATCAAAGCAAAGCACAACACACCATCCACAAAGTGACACAACAATTTACGTGGTTCACCCAATGTGGGCTACTCCACGGATAAAACTTTTCTCTAAAAGTTATATCACGGTTCTTTGGGAAACCTTCCCAATTACAAAGTTTATGGGCACCAACCCAAAGGAGACACCTTCCCCTAGCTCTGCTCTTAGTGGTGATCCTCTAGAAGACCTCTACCTCCTCTCGCCCTTAGCAAGTGGAACTCTATCCACAGAAGACACTTGTCTTCCCTGCTCTGGCTAGAGATCTCTGTCCTGAACTCTATCACCACAAAGCCGTTCCTCAAATTCGCACCAAACACAGTCCTTCGGTCTAGCACAAATCTGTCCTCTTCCTCTGTTCTTTTCTGTTACAGTCGCACTTGGTCAAAACCAACTTTTCATTGTCTGCACAAACACAACAGCACAGTCTTCGCACTCTGCGCAAACACAGCAGTCGATCAGACTTCCACTTATGCACCTCTACGATCGAACTTCTCCCCGCACTCTATCTATGCAAATCGCACTTTGAACGCACACTTGATCGATTCGACTCGACTCGCTCTCTTGCGCACAGTAGAATTCACTTGCACAAATTCGACACACACATTCGATGATCAAACTCTCCGAATAGCCCTCCTTTTATACTGACAATCTCAAGATTAGATTCTTGATCTTAGTCGGCTGTATATCCCTAAAACAACGTCGGCTGCACAACCCTACACTTCGTCGGCTCAAGGTTAACTCTGTCGGCTTCAACCGCCTCTGTTGTTCTGTAGCTTTTCTCGTGAAACTACAACATGTCATGATATCGTGACACTTTTATAGTCGTACACCTTCTATAGCCTGTTGTCGCGAAATCGTGACACCTTGGCCTTTGTCGACTTCCTTTGTGCTTCTGTCATGAAATCGTGACACCTTTGCCTCTTGTTGACGTCATCTCACTTCTATCGTGAAATCGTGACACTTTAGTCTTCATGGCCTTCCTCTCAGCTTTTGTCATGAAATCGTGACACTTATGATTTTTGCTGATGTCATCTTCACTCTGTCGCGAAATCGTGACGCTTTAGTCTACAATGCCTTCTTCTCTGCTTTTGTCATGAAATCATGACACATCTACTTCTGCTGACGTCATCTGCAACTCTGTCATGAAATCGTGACGCTTTCGCTGCCTTAAGCTCTTTTCTGCCATATGCCCATGAAACTGGAACATGTCACGAAATCATGATGCTTTCGCCTTCGAGCTCTTCCTTCTTCAATTCGTCGTGAAATCGTGACGCTTCTTCTATTTAAGACTTGCTAACTATTTTTGTCATGAAATCGTGACACTTTCTCCAACTACAAGCTGCCATCTCAACCTGTCATGAAATCGTGACACTTTCTGCATCCGTACAACTTCTTTGTAGCCTGTCATGAAATCGTGACGCTTTCAGCTTTCGAAAGCTTTCCTTGCAACCTGTCGTGAAATCGTGACGCTTCTCCTTTCAGACTCTTCCCTTTTGCTGCATGTCACGAAATCGTGACAGTTCTCACTTCGAGCTTTTCAGCATGTCACGAAATCGTGACAGTCCTCAACTTGACCTCTGCAGCATGTCACGAAAACGTGACAGTCCTCACTTGGAACTTTGCATCATGTCGCGAAATCATGACCATTCACACTATGGACTCTCTTTTCTGCATTATGTCATGAAATCGTGACACCTTTTCATCCGTACAACTTTCCTGGCAATGTGTCACGAAATCGTGACACTTTTCCTTCTCTGCCTTCCTGCACTTTTCGAGTCGCGAAAATGTGACATGTCATGAAATCGTGACACTTTCCAACTTGCTCTCTTTCTCTGCCAACATGTCACGAAATCGTGACAGTTTTGCCAGCTTCGTCTCTGTCTTCCAGCATGTCACGAAATCATGACACTTTTGCCCAAACTTTCTCTCTCCTCAAACATGTCGCGAAATCACGACAGTTTTGCCAGCGCTTTCTCTCTCCTAAAACATGTCGCGAAATCGCGACAGTTTTTCCAGCCGCTTGCATACTTTTTCTTACTTGTCTTTTTCTTGATCTTTTGCAACTGGGCTACTCTGATCTACTTGGAAACTCACTGTCCAAACTGAAACCTTCATCAAAACACATTCTTTGACATCAAACCAAAAAGCTTCAAGACCTTCTTGACATCAATGACAACATCTACACTTAGAGCAAAGGCAATGTACCCAAGGTACCCAAAATTGCCAACAATCTCCCCCTTTGTCATTGATGGCAACCCTTAACTGAAAACATAACTCAAGAGCCAAAACTGAACCCTACTGATCCAACAACTAAGAATCTGCAATTGAAGTTTTTGCTCCCCCTGACTTGAAGCTTTCTTCTTCACTTGAAGCTCTCCCCCTTACTCATATCTCTCCCCCTTTGTCATCAATGGCAAAGGGTCACCTTTGGGGCTTGGGACTAAGAATGAGCTTCTTAGCTTAGTCCCTCCCCCACCTCTTGATGAGGTGATTTAAAACAAGGGTGGGAGTGAAACTCCCATTAGGCACTCATCATCATCAGTGTCTACAATTTCTTTGTCGGGCCTTCTCTTGAACTCTTTGTCAGTGTTTCTGTTCTTGTCACTTTTCTTGTTCTTGTTCTCATCTCTTTTCTTGTCCATACCTTGATCCTTGGACCTGTTTATACCACTTGTTCCTATTCCTGTACCTTGGAAGATCAGCTCTGCACTATCTGGTTGTGTGACCTGCATTGTTGCACTTATAGCAAGTAACAATATTATTTCTTTCGGGCATAGTTGTTCTTTGAATCCGCCTGTTCTGACTAACCTAGTTCCTGTTATTTGCCTTGCAAAAAATTGCCTTGTGCCCGAACTGTTGACAAGAGTAGCAATACCCTTGAAAGAAACTAAAACTTCTGAAATTGTTGTTTACCCTTTTTATTTGATCTATGCACTGTGAAGCCGTGTGACCAAACCTGTGACACGAAAAACATCTATCGTAAAATATTCTTTTAATCGACCTTTTGGGTCCCGAAAACTTCTTCTTCGCATTCAGAATTCTGTTTTCTATTTCTGCGCATTTATCACTCACGGACTCTTTCTCTGAGATACTCTCTTCATCAGAACTCTCTTCTTTTTGAAATCTTTTACTAGATTCCCCAACCTGTTCCTTGTGTGGTTTAACAAAACCAAGACCTATTTTATCTGTTGTCTTTCTTTGTCCTTTGATAAGAGATTTAACCTTTTTGGAGCTTTCTTGAAACCTATACAGTTTATCCTTGTATTCTTTATTTTCCTCTTTCAAGGCAGCCATTTTCTGTTCTAATTCACTATACTCAAGCATCTTAGATTCTAACTCATTCTTGAGTTCTTGTGTCTTAGCCATAGAGATGTCAAGACTTTCTATGAGTTCATCTCTCTCCATACAACATTCATCTAATTTATCCTTGAGTCTAGCATTCTTCTTTCTTTCCTTTTTCAAAACACTAAGAGCATTAGTAAGTTCACATTCAAGATCCTCTATTTTATTGCATTTTGAATCATCAAGGCCTTTTTCAGATTTCTTATCACTAGAGGTGCTACCCTTTTCAAAAACCATACAAGCATCTTCCTTATCATTTTCTGAAGCATCCTCATACATACTAGCAACCAATTCATTATTTGTGCAATCATCCTCAAGGTGCCCAAAATTTCCACATCTAAAACATTTCATGACAATGAATTTATGTTTCGGTTCTTCCTCTTTTTATGAGATGAACAACATCTCATTTTCATCATCACTAGAAGAACTTTCACTATCACTGCTAGAACACTTACTTGCTTTGTCTAGGTAGAAGCTCTTCTTATTCTTGTGTGAATGCCTCTTTCCTTGATTGTTGTGCTCATATTTGTTCTTTCTGTAATACCTGTGCTTTTCAGAATCCTTGCTCTTAACATCCTGTATATCTTCATCACTTTCATTCTTGGAAACAGTACAGTCAGTAGCATAATGACCAAACTTTCCACAGTTGAAACATCTTATGTTTTTCTTGCTTTTGTGTTTTCTAGAGAACTTGCCTTTCTTGCTGTAATATGCCTCTTCATCACTAGAAGACTCATCACTCTCTTGAATCTGTTTGCCCTTTGATTTCTTGGTAGCTTTGAAAGTCTGCCTCTTTCTTGACATCAACTTTCACTTGAGTTCTCAGCTCAAATGCTGCAAGAATACTATGGAGCTCATCCTTTTTCAATTTATCTAAATCTTTAGCTTCCTCAATAGCAGAAATATTTTCACTAAATCTATTAGGAAGAGATCTTAAAATCTTATCACACACATCATTTTCAGCAACCTCAAGACCTAGGTCTTTCATGGAGTTAACAACCTCATCCATACGAAGCATGTAGTCACTAATATTTTCATCATCATTCATTTTGAGTTGTTCAAACATACCTTTAAAATGTCTCAATTTGGCCTTTCGGACATTTGCATCACCTGTATGAACCACCTGCAATTGTTTCCACATTTCACTAGTCTGTCTTGCGGTGAATAACTTTGGTGAGATCTGCTTTCTGTAAGCCTCTCAAGATTGCATTCATGGCTTTTGAATTATTGTGAAGCATGAGCCTGTCTTCTTTGGTATAAGGACCATGTTCAAGAATAGTGTATTCGTCTTCAATCACTTCCCATACCTCATTACCAAGTGCCATTAGATAAACTCTCATTCTTGCACTCCACAGACCGAAATCTGATCCATCAAGAATAGGTGCTTGCATTGCCACCTAAAAAATCCATTGTGTTCTTAACCAGTTCTTCCTTCCGATTGTTAAACCTTTCCGAAGGAACCTGCTCTGATACCAATTGAAGAACACAAGCTTATACTTGAGAGGGGGGTGAACAGTATAAGACCACTTTTTAATTTGCTTTAAAATCAACTTTCAAAATAGTATAATGCGGTGAATAGACAACGAGTAATAACAGTGATAATCAAAGCAAAGCACAACACACCATCCACAAAGTGACACAACAATTTACGTGGTTCACCCAATGTGGGCTACTCCATGGATAAAACTTTTCTCTAAAAGTTATATCACCATAGTTCTTTGGGAAACCTTCCCAATTACAAAGTTTATGGGCACCAACCCAAAGGAGACACCTTCCCCTAGCTCTGCTCTTAGTGGTGATCCTCTAGAAGACCTCTACCTCCTCTGCCCTTAGCAAGTGGAACTCTATCCATAGAAGACACTTGTCTTCCCTACTCTGGCTGGAGATCTCTGTCCTCAACTCTGTCACTGCAAAGCCGTTCCTCAAATTCGCACCAAACACAGTCCTTCGGTCTAGCACAAATCTGTCCTCTTCCTCTGTTCTTTTCTATTACAGCCGCACTTGGTCAAAACCAACTTTTCACTGTCTACGCAAACACAACAGCACAGTCTTCGCACTCTGTGCAAACATAGCAGTCGATCAGACTTCCACTTATGCACCTCTACGATCGAACTTCTCCCCGCACTCTATCTACACAAATCGCACTTCGAACGCACACTTGATCGATTCGACTCGACTCGCTCTCTTGCGCACAGCAGAATTCACTTGCACAAATTTGACACACACATTCGATGATCAAACTCTCCGAACAGCCCTCCTTTTATATTGACAATCTCAAGATTAGATTCTTGATCTTAGTCGGCTGTATATCCCTAAAACAACGTCGGTTGCACAACCCTACACTTCGTCGGCTCAAGGTTAACTCTGTCGGCTTCAACCGCCTCTGCTATTCTGTAGCTTTTCTCGTGAAACTACAACATGTCATGATATCATGACACTTTTACAGCCGTACACCTTCTATAGCCTGCTGTCATGAAATCGTGACACCTTGGCCTTTGTCGACTTCCTTTGTGCTTCTATCACGAAATCGTGACACCTTTGCCTCTTGCTGACGTCATCTCACTTCTATCGTGAAATCGTGACACTTTAGTCTTCATGGCCTTCCTCTCAGCTTTTGTCGTGAAATCGTGACACTTATGATTTTTGCTGACGTCATCTTCACTCTGTCGTGAAATCGTGACGCTTTAGTCTACAATGCCTTCTTCTCTGCTTTTGTCACGAAATCATGACACATCTGCTTCTGTTGACGTCATCTGCAACTCTGTCATGAAATCGTGATGCTTTCGCTACCTTAAGCTCTTTTCTGCCATATGCCCGTGAAACTGGAACATGTCGCGAAATCGTGATGCTTTTGCCTTCGAGCTCTTCCTTCTTCAATTCATCATGAAATCGTGACGCTTCTTCTATTTAAGACTTGCTAACTATTTCTATCATGAAATCGTGACACTTTCTCCAACTGCAAGCTGCCATCTCAACCTGTCATGAAATCGTGACACTTTTTGCATCCGTACAACTTCTTTGTAGCTTGTCGTGAAATCGTGATGCTTTCAGCTTTCAAAAGCTTTCCTTGCAACCTATCATGAAATCGTGACGCTTCTCCTTTCAGACTCTTCCCTTTTGTTGCATGTCACGAAATCATGACAGTTCTCACTTCGAGCTTTTCAGCATGTCGCGAAATCATGATAGTCCTCAACTTGACCTCTGCAGCATGTCACGAAAATGTGATAGTCCTCACTTGGAACTTTGCATCATGTCGCGAAATCATGACCATTCACACTGTGGACTCTCTTTTCTGCATTATGTCATGAAATCGTGACACCTTTTCATCCGTACAACTTTCCTGGCAATGTGTCACGAAATCGTGACACTTTTCCTTCTCTGCCTTCCTGCACTTTTCGAGTCGCGAAAATGCGACATGTCGTGAAATCGTGACACTTTCCAACTTGCTCTCTTTCTCTGCCAACATGTCACGAAATCGTGACAGTTTTTCCAGCTTCGTCTCTGTCTTCCAGCATGTCGCGAAATCGTGACACTTTTGCCCGAACTTTCTCTCTCCTCAAACATGTCACGAAATCGTGACAGTTTTGCCAGCGCTTTCTCTCTCCTAAAACATGTCGCGAAATCGCGACAGTTTTTCCAGCTACCTGCATACTTTTTCTTACTTGTCTTTTTCTTGATCTTTTGCAACTGGGCTACTCTGATCTACTTGGAAACTCACTGTCCAAACTGAAACCTTCATCAAAACACATTCTTTGACATCAAACCAAAAAGCTTCAAGACCTTCTTGACATCAATGACAACATCTACACTTAGAGCAAAGGCAATGTACCCAAGGTACCCAAAATTGCCAACAATTTATAGCATCTCCCTAGGTGGTAAGGCAAATTTTAATTTCCCCACTACCTTCCTCCAACGTGCTAAAATTTTTTAGAATCTCGTCTTTCCCTTGTTTTATATTGTATAAGTCTTTGATGGTCACATTCCTCTCGATGTAGGTCCCAAATTGATATATAAACAATTTAGTCATTTCCTCAAAATTTCTCAAAGAATGGGTAGGCAAATGATAGTGCCATTCTAAGGCCATTGTCCCAAGACTTTTTGGGAATATTTTTAGCATTAGCATGTTGTTGTATACAATATCATGACACATCAATCTAAAAATTCTTATATGTTCTTTAGGATATTTTGTCCCCTTATATATAGGTAAGTTAGACATAGGAAAATTCTTAGGATAAGGTTGATAAGGTTGAATATGATCTAACTATGTCATGAGTTGAATGACATTGTAGACAATATCCAATGATTGATTACACATATCTTTGTAACTGCATGTGTGATGATAAGGTTGAATGTGATTTAACTATGTCATGAGTTGTTTTGCTATTGGTTGTGTTGCATTCCAATATTATTGATAAAGGGTACTGCTACATTACTAAAAGAGGGATTGTAGGTAGGTTGTGAGGCATAATATGGGTGCACGGTAGAAAATGGTGACACTATAATAAAGGGGATTGTAAAAAGAAACATTGCCTTGCTAAAATGGGTATGCCATGTTGAAAGAGGAATATGGAAGTGATTTTGATGGCAATGGTGGTGGGAGATGATATGGAAGGTAGTGTTGTGGAGGGATTAATTAGGAGGAAAGGGATGAAATAAGAGGGGTTGTTACAAAAAAGATATTGAAGATAAATGAAATTGCAAAGGGGGTTGACTACAATTGATCAAAGAAGCTTGTGAAATTTCCCTAACACTAATGGTCGGGGAAGTAGCATAAACGGGTTTTTATTGAATAGGTGTGGTAGTATTGTACAAGGGATTGATGTATGTAGTGTGGTGTGGTGGATAAATGTTGTATGAATCTTGAACCAAGGGTGTTTTAGGGAGAAGATGAGAAAAAATAGGGCAAGGGTGAGAAGCCTCACCCCTCACAAGGTGGGTTTCTTCTTCCATGGCTCGATCGAAAGTAGCATGATTACCCTTTATAAACTCTAAAAGGTGGTTAGAGGACCTAAAGGAAACACATCCATAAACCTATCCCATAGTATCAATATCATCATTGTTTTCTTCATGTTTTGTGGGTTCAATGTTAGGGTTTTATTTATCACTTTGATTATTTGTAGAACCCTCGTTTTCTTTACCATTCCTAAGATTCATAGTCATGCTTTGAATAGAAATAAAAGAAAATAATCACTTAAATAATATGCCACACAAAAGGTTTTCCTTATTTTACTAATTAGAATCACAAATGGGTAAGAAAAAAGACTTTCACTTTTTAGGATTCCCAATTGGACCTACTGCGATATACCTAATCTTGAAGGCTGGTCAATGTGGCTATCTAAGGGAGTATTGTTTTTCCCAATTTAGGTCCAACCACTAGGCTTGTCCTTTATTGATATTGTTCATGTGACTAAATTCTTTCAAACAATTCATTAATATGGTCTTGATTAGTGAAAAGGAAGAATAGATTATGAAAAGAAGGATGCTCTTCCAAAAAAATCCTCTCTCAATTTTATCTCAAATTCATCTAGTCTTAGTCATCTAGTTGTCCCAAGAGTAGGAGGTGTACATCACTTAATACCCAACTTTAACAAGTGGGAGGGTTTGACCTCAAACCCTCACCAAAATTTGACACCACCTAATGCCAATGTTGATATTGAACTAGAGCAAGCATCATTATGGCTCATCAATGGAAAAAATATAGGGGGAGAATGAAATAAAGAGAATTTTATGTTGGGAAATAACAATGGTTGATGATGTTATATTTTGAATCCTTAATGCATGATTTCATGTTGGGTTCACCAAAGAATTTACAAGTTAAAATTCACACCCATTTCCTTCTAGGTAAAATGGATCCATACCTAAAAGGGGGATGGAATGTTTGCACATCCACACCTTGATGTGAAGGGCACTTAGCGGTGTACCTCCTTTGGTGAGGTTGAATGGATTAAGGTTCACCAAGAAGTGTTCATGGACTACTTCTAAGTCTAGTCAAGGGTGTTTGTTTAAATGTGTTCATTTTAATTTGCAAACACCTAAGTTGAGTCAAATGCAACTAAAACCTAGACTATATGCAATTTTAACATTTTTTGAAGACAAATGCACAACAAACAATTTCTAAGCTACATGCATTTTTAATTTTGTTCTTATTTTTTGGCATTTTGAATCCTTTTCACATGAATTTAAGAATAAAATAAATATAGAATGGAAAATAGAAATATACAACTAAAAAAAGTTTAATAGAACACCTACCTTATTCAAATGTTCACCTAGAGTGATTTCACAGCCTGTAAAACGATTTCGCTAAAAACCTGCAAAATAATTTTACAAAACCCTAAAAAATTTGATTAGAATTTGAGGGCCTACTTAGGCTACTATATTTTTGAGCTTGGAGGTATAGCAATCAATTACCATTGATTTTTTAGTAGGCCATTCATAAATAATGTGAATCATTGACCTTTTGGAAGCAAAATAAAAACAGAGATAAAATATCTTAAGCAATGCAGAAAGCAAAATGCTAACAAAGGTCAAACAAAATAAATGCAACATGCAAAATGAACTAGTATTCTTGGAGATGAATATTTACCCCAAGTCCCTAGGACAATGAATTTACGGACTGTAAGCAAATTCGTGCTTAGACCTATTTCCAATGAAAATAAGAACACAAAAATCCAAAATGACCTTGTTTCAACATTTGTTCAACTTCACTCCTTAGCCTGCATTAATCCTTTATTCCTTAGATAATTTTTTTTTCTAATTCATATGTTTATTTTCTCATTCTTGCATTCCTTCATTAGTCCAATTTGGAAGGTAGGGTGCTCATTTTATAACTTAGATCAATGCAGTTAGACCAAAAAATCAAAATATATGAGATGGTGGTTCAAGAAGTTAGATGGTTTGAGAAAACTTCAAATTTGAGCGAATTCACAGACTTTAATTAGAGGCCGTGAATTTTATAAAAATGATAATTTGAGTCAAATTAGAAAGACCATTTGGGAGGTTAGGCATTTTGAGAAAAGTGTGATTTTAGCGAATTCACAGCCTATAATTAGATGTCATGAATTTGCTAAAAATGAGTTTAAAAAGAAAGTGGAGGTTGGCGGGTGGTTCAAAAGATGTGAGAAAAAAGGTAAGTTAATAGGCACATGGATTACATTTTCTAGAAGGAAAAATTTATAGCTTGGGTCAAAAATCTTGGTCTACAGATACTTCATATCAAAGTGTTTAAACCTATTATGATGGATGAAATTATTTTCTAATTGAATTGTACCCATATTATCACAAAAATTATTGTAGAATGATATTTATTCTCACAAATATCCTCCAATACCTTCTTAATTAGCAAGTCTTGTGCACTAGCTAGTGAATGCAATATTCTCAGCTTCTATGGAGTAAATATTATTTGATCATTTATTATTTGAGCTCCATGTGATCAATCCAAAATCCAAGAAGAAACGATTACTAGTAGACTTATTATCATCCAAGTTCTTGCCCTAATTAGAATTGCTAAAACCAACAGGCTCCATCTCCATAGTTGCATAATAATAAATTCTAAAATTTAAGAGTACCTTTCACATACCTCAAGATTCTTGTAGAATTCTTCAAATGAATTTGAGATGGTTAATTCATGTACATTGAAATAAGAAAAATAACATAATTAATTTCTAGTCTAATGTTAGTGAGAAACATCAAAATTCCCACAATGTTTGTATAACCTATCACATTATTTTCTTACCCCCATCATCCTTGTATGCCACTACTTCAAGTGATGAACACTTCATTTCTTTTGGGCCACCATAGCAATGGAAGTTCTAATTATTTATTGCCTTACAACAAGTGCAAACATTTCTTCATAATCAATTACATTACTTTTGTGTCAATCCTTTAGCAACAAATATAGACTTGTATATTTCAATATTGCTATCACTATTATACTTGGTCTTATAAAACTAGTTGGGATCCATGTACTTCTTACCATTAGGAAGTCTCATAAGCTCCCTTGTATCATTCTTCTGAATGGAAATGATCTCTTCTTGAATTACTTGCACCGACATAGAATTAGTACAAGCATTTTCAAAACAAGAAGCTTCTAACTCATACTAATGCATAAAAGCATAATTAACCAAGTCACCTCTAGGATCCTCTTACTCATTTTCAATATTGAAACAACTTGATCAAATTATTGAGATTGACCTCTTGTAAGCCTCCTTTCAAAATTGCTTTAAATAATTTGACTTGGTGGGTAAGTTTGAAGAGTTATCTTCCCCTTCTTAGTCATCATAAATTCAATATCAAGTGATGAATTACTTGATGAGCTCTCCTTAGGACTACTTGAAGGATAACTTGGTAGACTTAATGGAGGAGTAAGAACACTAGTGGGTTGTCCACCAACAACACTACCATTACTAATTGATGGTCTTACCAACTTGGATTATTTGATATCAATATACTTCCTCTTCATCAAAAATCACATCCCTAGAAACCATCACTTTGTTTGTCTTTGAATTATAGATCCTATAAGATTTAATTTTTTTTAAAATATATAACAAAAATACGATGCTCATTTTTGGATCATGCTTCTTCCTTTTCTCATTAATAACATAAAAATAAGCTAAGAAACTAAAAAAATAAAAATGATTAACATTAATTTTTTTCTCATACCAAGTTTCATAATAAGTCATCTTATCAAGAGCACTTGTGGGACTCCTATTAAGAATGTATACTATTGTAGAAACCACATCAACTCAAAAACAAATTCTCAAACCCTTAGTTTGAATCATACTTCCTGTCATCTCAACCATAGACTAGTTATTTCTTTTAGCCATCTATTTTTTTTGAGTGTAGGAAGTTTTTGGTTGCCTCTTGATTCTATTCTTATCACAAAACTATGCAAGTAGCATTGAACAATACTCATCACCATGATAAATACTTAAACACATAATTATATATCATCATTTACATAACTATAGGTTAATGATTTGATATGTAACAAGAAACTCAAGTAAGAATGAGATTAAATGACCATGTAAACAAGCAATTATACAAGCGAGCAAGTATGCAAGCAAGCGATAATAGGTAGATAGTGTAATATTAGGTACTATTCATAGCATTAACCACCTAGTATAAGTGCAATATAAAATGATCTTATTCCTTATTAGGATCATTATTTGAATCATTATAAGGCCTTGAATTCATATAAAATTAAGTAATCCAATTATGTACATTTGGAAAAGTATGAAGACATGTAGTCATGCAAGCAAACCAATGATAGATAATTAAATAAAATAATCAATTAGTGTGTATTTAGATCTAGTATCATTTTAAATGTATTATGTTTACTGGCCCTTTAGTTTTTTTCTATCAAGTGTGTCTAGATGGTAGGCTCCTGATCTAAATTTGATGGTTATTATAAATGGTCCTATCCAATTGGACTCAAACTATCCTTTGAGCTCAATTTTGGTGTTGATATTCATTTGGTTCTCTTTGAGGACCAGGTTGCTAAATTGGAAGGAATGAGGTTGCACCCATTTACCAAATGCTAATTTGAGCTTTTGTTGCTAACCCTATAGGTTTTCTAAGGTATTGAAATAATTTTTGTCAAGCAATTCAAATTGGATAAGGCAAGCATGATGGTATTCATTGCCTATGAAGGATTCCTACAATAGGATGTGTAATGAGGGTACCTCTATTTAAAAGAGGAAGATAAATTTAGTCCCATAGACTGAAGTATAGGGAATTGAACTAGTAGATATTTGAACACTAGTGTGATAGACCCACAAGGATAGATAGAGTTATAGATGCCAATCTCATCAATTTTTATTTATTATTTTCTAAGGGTTTTCATCAAGGTTTTTTTGGAAGCCTTAGCTTGGTTATTACCTTGTAGATAGTAAGGTGTGGACCACTTGTGCTTGATTTCATATTTGGTACAAAGATTATATATGCCATTATTATTAAAGGGTATCCCATTAATATATAATATCACACAAGGGATGCTAAAATGTCAAATAATTTGATTAAGGATGAACTTGGATACTTTGAATCTAGTACAAGAAGATAGAGGCATCACTTTTACCCATTTTTTGAAGTATTTAGTCATTTTTATGATGAACTTATTTCCATTGGACAACACTGAATTTGTATTTTTGATGATGATAAAGCAAAAAATAGAAACGTACCAATGAGATGTGGTATTGGATATCTTGTGATGGTGTATGGATGATATTGTCATGTGTTGGATACTTATTTCACTATTTTACATAGTTGTAAGAGTATTTCCCCATAGAGGGATGGTAATAACCTAATAGAAGCTTCTTAGTGATGATTGTTGGAAGCATTACATTATGTGGACCCCTTGTAAATATGGTTTTGGTAGTTGATTTATATTTTAGATAATGTATGTGTCAATATAAAATAAAATACAAGGTGTCAAGAGAGAATGAAGATTCACATTGATATGTGGCGAGAAGGAAATTTTATCTTAATATGAGTAATATGAAAGGATGTATCTCCTAGCTATTAGAGGAGAGCAATGGTTAGAGTACTGAAAGGTCATGTAAAATTATATATTGTAGATATCTCTCTAAGAAATGTAATCAATATGTACTATTTTTGTAATTATGTGATATGTAATATATTAGAGATATATTTGTGATATATTCCATGTCTATAATTCATTATTATTTTTTATGAGGTATTTAGGTAATTTATTCTTTATGATAAATAAATTCCATATGAACAAATAGTATTATAAAGCTAAAATGGTATTAGAGCCATAGAGTGAAGACATTGGGATAATTGTCGCCATCCAATGATAAGCCCAATTAAATTTGAAAGTGTATTGTAAATGGACGAGCTAAAGACTAGATATCTTTGAAGCCTGTGTAGGATTTTCTTTTGGTGCATTAAGGATGCGCAAGATATTTGGGAGACCAACTATTTTGGACTTGCAATAATAAAGGCGATGCTTGTAAATTGCCCTAATTTATACTTAACATGTGCATGATAATTGCTTGGACTTGAGGACTTATCAAATTTTATAAAAAAAAAATTATGTCTTGAAGAAAGACCTTGACAAAGATAGATAGATCGATTTTACCTATTTTGAGACTCTATTTGGAATAGAGGTGATCTATGAACAAAATTAGGTCTAGAAGATAAACCTTATCATATGAACAAGCTCAAGTCTAGGAGTTAGACCTTGAAATTAGTATTTGATAAGAGAAAACATTATTTAGTGTCCTAAAGTAAAAGAAAAGTGAAGAATATTTTTAGATTGTATTTTTAGCAAGACAACAAGTAGCCATTATTGAAGCCAATAGAATAAAGTGCAGTCAAATATTAAAGTTTTAGGGTGCAACCGAAGATAAACGTATCAAGGTGCAACAAGAAGAGTGCAACCATTCTACCTACATCAATGTGAAATCTCAAGGTAGAATTATCACCTCCATTGTATCCCTACATGTTGGTTGACCTGAAAGCACAACAAAAACATTAGCTTAATTACGTGAGTAACTAAACAAGAATAAATTCAAATAATACTTAGCTAAGTTGTGTCATTGTTGGAAGCTACAGTTATAGAAGGAGAAGCACCCTCCTCCTTGATGGAAGCCATAATTATAGAAGTACCATAGTTGTAGAATACAAAGTGTCATAACAAGCATCATTGTTGTAGCAGAAGAGTTGTTCCAAGCTCTAAAGAATATCAAGTTTCAAAGAGAAGACTTACAACCATGGAAAACTTGAAGAGATGCAACCAAGGAAAGGGGAACTGCTAGTGCATAAGAGAATAGTGCCAAAAGTCATTCGAATGCCATTCAAACATATTTTGTAATACCAAGGAAATGAGTAACTAGTTGCAAAGAGGTAGAGATATTTTGGATAACCACTTGGCAATGAAATATCAATGAAAATTGAAATACTCAATGCTCTTTCTACCTAAAACATAACCATCAAGAGTGTTATACTTCCAACGAATGTTGGATAGTAAAATGTCTCACCTATTCAAATTGGAACATCCATTAAGGTGTGCTACACTCAAGTGGATAAATCAAAACTTGTCTACATGCTCGAGGAATCAATATAGAAGGGAGAACATAAGGAATTTGTAGAGTTTAAGATAATCAATGCACATGTTCAACATTCTTGGAAGATAATATTATATTTAGGGTTTCCATGCTAATTATTTAGGAGAGATAAGGTTGGGTAAAATTTAATGTTTTATTAAGTTTAATGGTTTTTTTAATTATTAAAGAGAGACAAGATTGGATATTTAATTTAATGTTTTATTAGTTTTTTTGAGTGATATGGTTGAAAAAATAAATTTATGGAGTGATAAGTAGGAATTTTCAATTTTGCTTTATGAATCATTTTTTTATATTTGTTTTATTTCATGAATTAATAGAGTATTTACAAAATTAATTAATTTGGGAGACAAAAGGTATCCAACACCAAACTTAGGTGAAATTGATTTTACAAAATCCATATTTCCATTAGTTTCTAAAATTTTGGAGACATTATTTTTCTACACCATAGGTTTTGTAATTTAGAAACTTTGATTTATTTAAACCTATGGAGTTATAAGGTTGTCAACTTCAAATAAAATGGTAAACAAATGAATTTTCCTTTTTGAATCTCAATTATTAAAGGGGCCTAATTTTACACCATGGAAAAATAATATGAGTTCAATACTTATTGTTGAAAAACTCTAGGATGTGGTGGATGAAAAAAAACATTCCTAAAACTAAAACAAGAATTAAAAAATTCGAATATGATTATGCTAAAGCTTTGATGTTAATTTCTTTGGCATATCATATGAAATTCAAGCACACATTAGTGAAACAAAAACTTTAAAAACATGGAAAAAATTAGGTATGATATTTGAAGAAAAGAATAAGGTAACCATTTTACACCTACAATCACAATTGTATGCACTAAAATTTCATGATGGAGAAAACATAGAACATTTTATTTGAAGGATATCATAATTAAAATCAAAATTGCATATCTTACGAGAAAAGGTTGAGGATAAAATCCTAGTTTTAGTTGTACTTGTATCACTTCGTAAATCATTAAAAATGTTAGTCACATCTCTTCTAGTTTCAAACCAAAAGGTATCATTTGAGGAGTTAATAAATATTCTTTAGCAATATGAACTTGAAAATAAATTGGAAAATGAGTCATACAATAAGGATCTTGCCCCTCATCACAAAATAATAATAAAAAAAGTATTTTTCATATTTGTGAAAAAAGACAAAACAAAATCTTGTAAGTATAATGCATTGACTAGGAAGGATCAAGACCAAGAATATTTTAAAGGGAATCAAAGATATCAATGTAATTAACTAGGGTATGTTGCACAATCATAATCTATACACAAGAATCTTATGACAAATCATATATGTATATTATCAAGTAATGAGAAATTCATTAAGGACATGGAACCTATGATAGTAAATGCATGTTGTTACACAAAAAGAAAAGAAATATCGTGCAACTCATATGATTTTAGTATATTTTGTGATTGGTTAGAAAAATCTTATGCTGTCCAAATTGATGATGACAAATATTCAAATGATGACAAGTATAGTGATTCTAAAAATTGTGTTAATATTGATAGGGATAATTCATATGATCATTTTGGTTATTTTGAAATGCATATTAAATAAATTGGTATAAAATTGTTAAATAAAAATGCATACAACGACATAGGTTTTAGTAAACATGGAGAAGAAATGAAAGATCCAATTGTACCAAAAATAAGACCAAAATATGGTGGTCCTGGATATACAGGATAGATAAACAATAATAAATCAAGAACTAAATTCATGATAAAAACAATGACATCAATTAGTGATAGATATTGATAGAATCAATAATAATACAAAATAAATTTTGGAATACTGAAATTATGTAATGATTGTGGTAGATATGGAAATAATATAGAGAACTGTTGGACTATTTATTGTTATGTGACTTGTGGTGGACATAATAATTCTAAAAAATATTACCTACATAAAGAGAAGAAAATCGAATATTAAAAATGGATTGTGGATGGATAAGTATGGATGAATGGAATAAGATGAAAGGATTGTTGTATGGTTTCTGCAAAAGAAAACCAAATGTGATGAAAAATCAAATTTTATTATAATGTAAAGAATGATATTTGTATTATCATGAAGAAATATGAAATGAATGATTATAACCCAAGCATAGCTTGGAAAATGGTGTATAGTGAAAGGACCTATAGTGATGATCCTATATATATGATAGTCTCATAAATGTTCTAGTGTATGATCCAAATACAATGATAATATAGAGGTGACCTAGAGGCAGAGTTCTAGAGGCAGTGACCTAGAGGTAGTAATCCAGTGGAAGTGACCTAGAGGTAGTTACCCAGAGGAAGAGGCCCAGAGATAGATCCAATGGTATCAGATACATTGATCCAAAGGAAAACACAAATAATTTATATATACCTAATGAATATTGGATATATCTAGTCATGCCAAAGTTAGAGCTAAATAATGAAGAGAAAGAAGAATCAGAGAATGAAGAAAAAAATCCTTCCCACCAAATAATGTAATACAAGGGAGTGTTGGAAGTATTACATTATTTGGCCCCCTTTTAAATATTAGTTTGGTAGTTAATTTATATTTTATATAATGTATGTGTTAATATGAGATCAAGTGTAAGTTGTTAATAGAGAGAATGAAGAGTCACATTGATATGTGGCAAGATGAGAGTTTTATCTTAATATGAGGAATATGAAAGGATGCATCTCCTAGCTATTAGAGGAGAGCAACAATTAGAGTATGGAAATTTCATGTAAGGTTATATATTGGAGACATCTCTTCAAGCAATTTACTCAAGATGTATCATTGTTGTAATTATGTGATATAGAATATATTAGAGATATACTTGTGATATATTCCATGTCTATAATTCATTATTATTTTATGTGAGACATTTATGTAAATTATTCTTGATGAGAAATAAAGTTTATGTGAGAAAATAGTCCTAGAAAGCTAATAATGGCATCTCCACTAATGTGGCTTCTGCATGATCCCTCATGGGCTTCTCTAATGACTACTTGGGATTCATATATAGTTATCCACTTCAGGAGGATGCCTTCAAAATACCAATTATATAAGATATTTTTTATGATGAAAATTTTAAAAGCACTTTGTCTAAGAGTTCCATGTTCACCATGGTTCAAGCCCTATGGCAAAATACCATCCTCAAGTAAGGCAAAGAGGTCCTTATACCAAGGATCGAGGGAGCAAGATGTATCAACAACCATAACCTATAATGAAAGATATCTTGAGTCAAGCTATAAAATTTATCATATGATTATGGTGGCTTGATCATCATACAATTCATGTGGAATAAGAAAAACAACTACAACCATAATATCATCATGATGATTACTAGACTAGGAAATGAAATTCATAGTGATCCTATAAAAAGTGGATATTAGTTTACCAACAATATCCTTAGTGGATTTATGTTTTTATATTTAGTTTGGTAAATTCCATTGATTTGATCAATGACTAACTAATAATCCCCAAAGGTAAAGAGTATCCTAACTTTAAAGGCTAACACTATGTGAAGCCCAAGCATAAGAGCTTCATACTATGTGGTATTATTAGTGCAATAAAGTTGTAGTTTAAAGGACAAGGGGATGATTATTTTTGGGGTGTGACCAACACAACTCTTGGCCTTAATACTTTGATGCAATGAACTCCATCATACTACAAGGTCCAAGAATTTTTTTGACTAGCCTCTAGGTTTAAGGTAAATTAATTTAAGCAATTGGAAACTACTAGATGCCTACCTTCTAAGGGTGCAACTACTTTTTAGTTAGTAATGAATTGACCCTTTATTGAAATTTTATTTATGAATCCAATATTTAATTCACTAAGTATGATAACCCACTTTGTGGTGTGCCCTAATATATGAGGTTTTAACATTATATAGGACAAAGGATTGACCCTTGCAATGAAAAAGGTTTTATGAATAAGCATTTAGTATCAGAGCTTTTGCAATGTAAATATTACAAGAAGTCTAAGATTTTGTAATAGAGTGTAATGGAAATTGTAGCTAAGGTCCTCCTAATGTAGTAAAATGCTCTTTCCCTATTCTCATAATTATTGTAAGTTAGCATAGCACCTAGATCTTGGGTAATTATTACTATGTCGAGTAGCAAAGGTTTGGTCAATTTTTTAGGGATGAGGATAGGTGGGGATAACAAATATAACTTTAGAGTGTGAAAATATAGCTAAAAATATTTGCCCCACTTAATTTATATATATTTTTATAATATTTTGGTGAAGGGCTGACATTTATCATCAAGTTGGAAAATGAACCTTCAAATGGATTGAAACTTATCCTAAAGGATCTTGAGTTGAGTTAATGTTTTGGGGGATAGCTTATGAAAATAAAAAACATCTTACCATGTAAAATTCAATACCAAGTCAGGATACAATGATCCCAATAAATTTCTTGATGTCACCTTGAAGACATATTTCAAAGACATGGGATGGACTTTATATTCTTTCAACTATTCAAAAGTGCATCTTAAGTCTCAATTGTGATCTCCTTGATTTAGATACAAACTAAAAATATTTTCAATATAATCCTTGATGATATAATGCATCATATCATGGAAAATGTATGCCATAGCTCTTTGATAAGTTGTGCCAATGTTCTTCAAGGAAAATAGTAGGACCTAATAACAAAATGTTTACCAGGGGGTTGTGAAAGTCATTTTAGACTGATCTTCAGGGATGATTCTAATTTGGTTGTACATTTAAATTCCATCCATGAGTGGCAATATTTCATGTCTTATAGAAAAATTAACCATCATATCAATATTGGGTAGGGGAATATCATATTTAGGATATGGTTTATTGATGTCCTAAAATTTGGTACACACCATAATTGTACCTTCCTTTTTTTATGATAGGTGCAATATTAGAAATCCAATTAGAGTAATAAATGGATTTGATAAATTCAACTTCAAGAAATTTTTAAAGCTCCCACTTAATGATTAGAGTGACCTAGGATTGCATTTTTCATTCTTTTTTATTATCTGGATTTGCATATAGCCTAATTAGATGATGGATAATGAGAAATATATTTATTCCTAGTATGTTTACATAGGACAAGATGAATATACCACTAAATTTTATTAACATCTCTATGTATTATTGATTCTCTACTAAGGTTAATATTTTTCCTAATATTAATATATTATAGTTGTCATGAGTCCCAATGTTGATCTCTATGGTTTATTTGATAAAGATATGAGACTCATATTCTATTTGAGGAGTAGGTAACACATCTAGGCTCTTAATATATACAAGATCTATGGTTTATTAATTGTAATCGATCAACTGTGAGATAATAATAAGGGTCATTCCATACAGGATACTCAAAGGGGCTATCTTGAGGAAGACTATGGGAAAAATCTTCATAGTATATTTCACTAGTAATTAGGTCAAGATAAAATATTTCTAGAAAATTCATGTTGTGGTTATAACCTAGGATATTCCCAAGCTCATTATCATCCTTCTCATCCCAATTCAATTTATTGATTGATATAGTGTCATTGTGGGACTCCCAACGAGAAAATATAGCTTTGTTGTTACTATTGGATGAATAATTATTAGGAAAGGGCACATTATTCTTGGGATATATCTCATCCCATATAAATGTGGTCAAGCCTTGTCCTCTAAGGGATATTTAATGCCTTTCTCATAAAGAAAATCCTTTACCTCGATATCCCATATTGAAAAGTATTTCCCTACATATGGTATATAGGTTGGACAAGTAGAACAAGGTGTATTTTTGTTCCACCAAGTGAGGTTTATTGCCATAAATTTTCTCCTCATTAGTAGTACTAACACAAATAATGGAAAAAATACCTATTTGTACCATTTAAACCTTTATAAAAGGAAATCCCATGGTTCAATAAGAAGGTGGGAGTATAGCTAGCTCCATGACTTATTGGTTATTATTTGATTAATATTTTGAGTTTTAGATTGTTTATTGCCTTGAATATTATATTAAATATTGATATTTATTTTAGTATTATTGAAGGTTTTATGTTTAGGATAGTAATTAAATTTATTGGTTTGAATGTTTATAGTTAATTCCTCTAATGCATCACCAATAGAAATTTTGGAAGAAGAAGAAGTTAGATTAAGAGAGGGACAAAGATGAGATTTCAAGTTTTCAACCTCGATTGCTTGGTAGTAAGAATTTTTTTTGGGATCAACAAGAATATGATATATTTTTCCTTAGTACTCATAATTGGTATATTGATGATAAGTAGAGGGAATAACCTACATCACATGGATCCAAGGCATGCCATATAAAAGGGATTTTATGATATTATGACCAACCTTTATAATCAAAACTATGGTGTTGCTAGCCTCTCGCTCTTCGTTGTCAAATTTTCTAATAACAAAATCAAAATTTTCCAATCTTGTTTGCTTAGTCCAAAATTACTAATGAATTTCAAACTGTAAATATTTAGGCTTGAATCATTATAAATGAGCATTTGCTTTACAACCATGTCACTAATATAGTTATTTATATAAATAGTAAGCTCTTTTATCCTTAATATTAGATTAGTATCATCCTTGTAGAATGATATTATTGTGTGATTAACCCTAAGAGACCCTACCATGATGGTGAGGTCATTGGGGTTTAGATCTTAAGGAACCATCTATTCAATTAAGTTTAAATATTATCTCTAAATGCATTGGATATGTTTTAAGAATCTATAGATAAATTTTAGCAAATGTACTTTCAATTTACTTGTAAAGGATGAAAGAACCATTGTCTTGATTTTGAGATTGCATAAGTAGAGGCAGTCCTCTAGTAGAAGGGCTTTTCTTCAAATGGAGTACCAAGGAAGGTTGAGAACACTAATTAGAATATTGGTTCATACGTTGTTGTTGCAAGATATATCCAATGGAATAGGAATGGATCATTTACTATGCCTTTATTTAGAGGAGGAACAACCATGTACTAGATATGATTTCTTGTTTTCTAATCATAATTGGGTAAAGGGTCTTGGAAGATTATAAGGTCTTTATTGGATGAGCATTGACCCATAGAGTCACTAAATATAATACTTACTTCATCTATTAGGTCCTAAATATAATTTCTATAGGTTTTATATTTACTTGTTGTATCATCGATGATGTAGTGGAAAACACATTGCTCCTAAGGATGGAACCAATGAGACTTCTATTTCTTAGAGTCTCTAGGCTTAATGGGTGGAAGCTCTATTGTTTTGTCCTCTAGAATTTGATCATGAATAACTGCAAGAGGTTGGTAAATCCTAGTGAATTTCCTCTTGGGTTTTTTGTGTTGAGACTTCCATATAACTAGTTTTTGGAGGGCTATTATAGTTTTGATATTATTCTTAGTTGTTTGTGTCGAGACTTACCGATAACTAGTTTTGGAGGGCATGATTCATTAACCCATTGCCCATGATGTTTTAAATTTAGATCCTCTTCTTCATATTTCTTGGTTTTTATGTTTCCACTATTTAGGAGAGAAGTTTATACTCATTCTCCTATATCTATACCATCCTAAAAGGTGAATACGATAGACATCTCAAGGTACAAGGCCAACTATTCCTTAAGGTTTTCTATAAAAATATCCTAAAATTCTCCACATTAGAGTTTGCCATCTAGCTAAAAACGTAGTAAAATTTTCATCTATACATTGTTTAAATTATAAAGGTCACTAGTAGTGACATTTTCTTCAATATATACTATAAACTATTGGATGAACATTTTGAACATGTCTTTAAATGTCTTAAGGGTATATCATGGTATTTGATAATACAATTCTAGGAAAGGACTACTAAATATTTTGGGAAATATCTTAAGAAGCAACATCTCATTCCATGTTATGTTGTTATAGGTAGTGGGGAAGAGCCTAAGGTGGTTTATGGGGTCTTATACATCTAAAATTTTAGTGTTTTAAATTTTATATGAAAAGAGAGACTAGCTATGATTAGGTCTAATGGCTAGTTTCATAGGTTCTTGTAGGAGTACCTATGACTATATGAGGTCCCTTAAATTGAGGTCATTTTACATTTTAACTACTCCATTTGGGATGTTAGGAATTGAATTTTGGAAGAGAGAGGATTTGATAGCAGATGTGATATGTGCTACAAAAATTATGGTACTTGGATAATTGAAAAAAGGATAAGGTTGAGATATTAAAGTGTGTGATGTATAATTCATAACTATGCTATTTAAGACAAAAGGGTTTGAATATGTGGTATTATTGGTGGTAGGATTGAAATTATGAGCACATCCTAGGGTCATGCATTACATTGGTGGAAATTTTCTAAGACTATATTGGGAGGTGGGAACACTAAGGGTCACATAGCTTATTCTCACTTGATGGATGATGGGACAACTTACATTAAACCAAATAACTCATCAAGGGGAGAAAAATATGGTTGATATCTTAAGAAAATGGAGTATTTCATACTTCACCATCCATATAAATTATGACAATTGGAGGATTTTGATCTATGTTATTTGGTTGGTGTATTAAGGTCCGTGTATAAGGATCCATGAAATAGGTCAACTGGATTAGATGTTAAGGGGTTAGATTTTAGTTATTAAGGATGGTATAAAAGATACCCTTCCTTAGAAAAGGTATCTAGGATATCTCTAGTCTCTTTTATAATGGTTTGGATAGTCTCTTTATTTCTAATGAATAAATATGTCAAGTGTTCAAGATATTTGAAGATCATTCTCATTTTTCATCATGAATAGGAGATAATGAGCTTGAGGGAGGGTCTCTCTTGTATTCTTTTTCATAAATGGTATTTTTAAAAGTGGATTGATCTACTTGGATATCAGCCAAGGGATTTGTGTTGTGGGTCAACTAGCGAGCAACATTGCTTCTACATAATGCTTTTGCATGGCACTTTTGCTTTAGCATATAGATCAAGTATAGTCTATCCTATATTTTATCTATTTCAATTCTAGAGTTTAAAATTGTAGATTATGTCTATCTTATTTTCTCTCTTTATTCTTTTTGTGATAGATTTTTGCAATTACGTAGAAAATTTTCTTTTATGGAATTTTGAGGTATCATTTCTAGTCAAAGTATAGGCATGTTTATACTTGTTGGCAAGCAAATTTTGATCCCATTCCAATAGGACTATCTTTATGATTTTTTTTTAAATATTTGCAATTGTTTTGTGAACCAAAAATATAAGGTTCCTTTTTACCTGAAATTTAGGCACTATAAAGACTAAATGACATGTTTTGCTTACAAAATTGACTACCAATGTAAATGAACCATTTAACAATTAGTTAGTGCACAAAATTGGGTGTCTACACAATGATCATTAAAAAATTAAGAGGGTCAAATGTATTTATATAAAAAAAGCATGGCAAGTAGTAGTAATAATAATAAATATCAATTAAACTTTCATATATTAACTTTTGCACAAAAAACATTAAATATAGCTTTTTTAATATTTAATTTTATTTTAGGTGTGTTTAAAAATAAAATACTTTCTATTTTAGAAACGATGTTTTGTGTCTTAATTTCTTATGGATAAACATTAACGAAAAAGGAAGATACACCTTATAAGTTTATTTCCATAATTAATTGTAGTTCTAAAAGTATCTATATATTGTTATATCCTTTTAAAAGAAAAAATGCATTAAAGGATAAGGATGGCTTCTTGAATGTCAAAAATGATTAATAACATGTTTATATTACATTAATTTTTTAATATTTTTAATTAATTGTTTTTAAATTTGAAATTTCTTTTAATTGTATTAGTACAATTTATAATAATATTTCATAATTATTTAGATTGAAATAAAAAAGTATTTTTTATCTATTTTTTTATTTAGATCTTAATATGCACTACTTTATTCATTATACAAATTTTACCACTAATTATTTAATGCATATAAATATTAATATATATATATATATATATATATATATATATATATATATATTATTTTAAGAAGATAATAATTAATGGTTACCTATAATTCAATATAAATATAATAAAACTTATACATAGGATAAAAATTTATTTATTTTTTCCTCGAAAAAAGTCATAATTTTATATTAAGTAAATATGAAATTACATTCTTTAGATGCCTCTTTGGAATTTTTTAAAATTTCAATAGTGACCTAAAATTTAGGTCATTTATACATCATAACTAGCTATATCTATCATGCTAAGTTCTATCCTTAGACACCTTCCTAATTTATCAAACAGTATCCTTTAAATCACTAACTTCTGAGTTTTTTGAAAAATTTGCTTTATATGTGCTTGCTTTAACCGGAGTGTATTAATCCCCCCAGATAGATATTTGGACCAGCTATAGTGCATTACCCTCATTTAATTCCTATACTAAGCATGTACCTATATCAATTTTAAGTTCCTCCTTTGAGAGTTAACCTTCTTCCCTATTCAGTTCTCTATAAATATTCCAAAAAGTAAAAGCTTCACTTTAATACATAACTTCTTTTACTTGAGGGAAAATGGATTACAAAATCATGTTTTTCATCCTAAAATCACCAAACATCCAATTTATTACCACATATGAGTCTCCATAAATTTTTTGTATTCCTTTTGATTTTGCTAACTAAACCAACAATTTGAAGGCCATAGTTTTAGCTCAATTATTGGAACCTTCTCCCAATACTGCCTTGAATTTAAAATAATGATAGTAAAAAATATATAGTAATCCTCCTGCTCCACAAACTCCAAGGACCCCCTATCTAATCCCATCAAGAAATCCCTAGGCCTCTAATTTATCAATATTTTTAGGGATGATTTATCTATTTATATTTTTTGTTGCTAAAACCTTATAGTTATTGAAACTTCCAATTATTTGAGAGGAGTCCTATGAAATAGGCTTCTCCTAATCCTAAAAAATATGGTATTCCTATATAACCATACTCCTGAAGACACAAACAATGGGAGAGCTATAAAACATTTGTATGACCTATTTTCAAACAAATATTTTAAGCACTCTCCTAAGGAATATTCTTACCATCCTATAGGAAGATTTAATTGTGCTATAATATCCCTCCAAACTTATCTAGTAAAGGAGCAACCAGCTAGTAAATGATCAATTATTTGATTGTTTTACCTACATAAATGACATCTTCTTGGACCATTCTAATCCTTATTTTGTAATACCTCCCATGTTAGACCCTTACTTTTCAAGGTAAGTAATAGATACACTCTTGTCTTCTATAGGGCTTTTTGCTTCCAAAGTGTCTTCCACCACCATGTTGGATTGACATTGCTATATTCCAATAGAGTCTTATACCCAAACTTTGTAGTGTACTCCCTCATAGTTCCATTATTTGTCTAAAATAATTGATTAGTTTCCTCTCACAACATGATATATCCATATTCAAGTCTCTCCATATATTCTTCTCATTGGTGTACCACCTAGCCCTAAAGCCTTGACACCGTTGCTTCCTTCCATCCCCAAGTCTAGTTTGTAGAATATTTTGGATCAACTGCTTGGGAAATATTTCCAATTACGTAAGCTCTTAGGGTTTGAATTACATTATGTAGTAGTCGGTGCATAAGGACCAATCCAAGGGTCTAATATTAGTATTATCCTTGAACCATCCCTTATTTTCCAAGCACACCAATCACCTACAATATAAAAAACCTAAATAATTGTCTTCCAACATATTGAAACATTCTGGGTTTGCTTTGTTGGAGCCCTTATCCACTCCTCAACTATGAGTGGCTCTAAATAATTTTCATCTATGATATTATTCCATAATCCTTCCTTTGATATTATCTTTCAAATACAATTTGCTACTTGAGCCTTGCTAAATAGGAATATGTTCTTATTGGTCTTGGATAAGGATTTCAATTTAACCAAGGTAAAAACTTCTCTTTCCCTTTTCTCTATTCGTTAGAATCTATAACATAACCATCTAATTTTTTCCAAAGTTTCTTTTGGTATATAAGCCAAATATTGACAATATACAAGTATTACATCCAACAAAGACTTGAAAAAATTTAATCTCCCCCCAAAGAGATCCATTGGTTGCACCATATATTAATTATTCCTTCCACCTTCTTTATCAACCAATCCCAGTATCTTTTTGTGTAGTCATTGGGTTTCAAAAAGAACCTCAAATATTTAAACTCCTCTTGAAGATCAAATTTGTTAAATGGGAAGAGTTGGTCTATTATTATGGTTTAATTCTAATCCACATATTTAAAAGAGATGCTTGAATTTTATGCATTAATATGCATACCTATTGTCATACAAAAAATATATAAATATTGTTTTAACTTCTCTTTAGCTCTTACTATTCCATTTATGAAAAGGAGAACATCATCTATAAAAAATAGATGGATGACTTCCACTATTTTACCTATTCTAATTCCCTTTATTGATTCTTCCCTACACCTACTTAATCCCTCAACTACCAAAATAAATTATAGTGGTGACAAGGGGCAACCTTTTCCAATCCCTCAAGAAGCTTTGAAGAACTGATAGGTTGGACCATTAACCAAAACTACAAAAGAAACAAAAGAAATACATCCCATAATCGAGTTCACCATTTTCACATAGAACCCAATATGAGAAAGTATTATTCTTAAATATAGCCAATTTACTCTATCAAAATCCTTAAAGAGATATAACTTCATAACCATTGATGGTAGTTTATTTGATGTTTTGGTATGAATATTTTCCTAAGTAGCACCAATTGCTTCATGATTTTGTCTACCATGTAGGAAACTAAATTGCTCAATAGATTTAGAAGCAGAGAAGAACCTTTTAATTTTTGATACAATTATTTTTGCTATAATTTTATACAAACAATTACACAAATAAATGGGCCTAAAATAATCAAGGGAAGAAATATTATTCTTTTTTGGAATAAGAGCAATGAAGGTGAAGTTAAAGATTGTATTTATCATTTCTTTTAGCCTAGACTCCTCCACAACATTGAGTAGGTCAGATTCTAAAATTTCATAAATTTGAGAAGAATTCCATAGTCCACCCATCAGGTCTTGGACTATTATCTTTCTAGAAGAAATTTAAAACAACTTTGAGATCCTCCTTTTAAACTTCCTTAATCAATTCACCATTGGATTTCTCATTTATAAATATGGAAGCTATTTTAACTATTTTAGCTATATTAACTTTACTAGGATCCTTGTATAGTTGACTAAAAGGCCTTACACCCATGTTTGCTACTTGTTTAAAGGAGGATACTTTGCTTCCATATTGTCCATGTAGTTCCCAAATTGTATTTTATTGTTTTCTATGATTTGCAAATATTTGAAAAAATTTAGTGTTCTCATATCTATTTGCAATTCATAGTGCTCTAATTTTGAGACTCTATCATCCTTCTCTCTCTCTCAAAAATATTATCTTCTCTTGTTCCAAACTTTTATACTTAAGCCTTATTTCCTCATCCAATTTTTTTTCAAATTATTTTGCTAGAAACATTGTAAGCTCCTCCTCAATCTCCTTCAATTTTTGCTCATCTAGCAATTTTTTATGGCTGACTGAACTACTATTGCCTTAATCCTTTTTAGATTTGCTACAAATTGTATACAAGAATATTCTCTCAAATTAGGATCAAACTTCACCCATTATGATTTGACTAGAGTTACAAATCTATCCTATTTTAGTAATTTATAATTAGATTTAAAAGGACAATGTGGTTTTTTCTCCTCTTTTGTTATAAGAAGCATGATAGGGGAGTGATGAGAGTCTCCTCCAACTTCAATCTGTAAGTTCTATTTACCAACATCTCTACTACTAAGAATATTTCCAATCTCCTATAAATTTTATCATCTCTTGTCCTCATGTTTCTCCAATTTGGGATATATTTTATAGGCATAAGGTCTACAAGCCCATTGAATTCAAAATTTTGGATGAAGTAATTATCTAATGGATTAGTTCTAGCGAAAAAACCTCACACTTCACTCCTTATGAGAGTCAAGTTTAAATCATCTTGTAAAATTAATTTTTTAGCTTCTAAAATATTTTGATCCATAAACTTATTTCAATATTGTATCTTGTCTTTATAAGGGGCCATAAATTTTCACCACTATAACTATTTTCGCAAGCTCCATTGAAAAGAATTTAGTCCCTATTCCTGAGTCTATAAATATACATTTGGTTAGCCTAAAATGATTTTCCTTCCACCCTATGACCACTCCTCTTGAGGATCCTACAACATCATGGGCTATAAAATCCTATCCTTTAACCAATTTACTGTAATATTCCATCACTTTCATAGCTAACCATTTTATCTCTTGAATTAGTAAAATCTTTGGATTATGAATTTCTATAAACCTACATAGAGCAATGTTTTTTTAGACCTTCCCATCCCTCGAATATTAAAGGAAATTACTTTAATTGATTAACTATATATGGGATCATCCCTGCTCTAAGGATTCCCTTTAAGGATGGTTATTTGCCTTGTTGAACTTCACAAAGACTTTTATTCTTAGCCAATAAAGTAAAAACTTTAGTTTTTCTCCTACTAGTAAGACTTCTATGCCCCACATGTTTATTGAGGCTTCCCTAAAATCCTTCTTCCCTTAGTCCTATTCTACCTTTTAGGAATTTTAGGATATACCTATGGGTTTATAGGGACACAAAACCTTCCTAACCATAGGCAAAATGAAGTGAGAAAGCAATTTCAAAGTGATTTATTTATGAAGCATTAATGAAAATCTTACCTGAGTCTAAACCAAGTTCTAGATCTTCCGTCAAGGAAGAGTAATTCAAGGGTCCTCCTTGCCTCTCATATCCACCCTTCTTCTAATGGAGAATTTTTTTTATTTTCTAGTAAATTTGGCCATTGGCTAGTTGAGGGACTCAAATGAGAATGACCTATAATTCCGTATGACAAATGAGATTTTGCAATAGATTTGCTTTGAAAACTTGTATCTAGGTACAAAAGCATAACATCCAAATTTTTCTTTGAGAATCCTAGCCATACTTTAATATGATATAATTTGTAATCCATCATTTGATTTGGCATAAAATGTTTTGTCCCCACCTTCTCTACATTTTTGGTTTTTTCCTTAATTTATCTAGCTTATGTTCCTTATGCATTGATTTAATAATATAATCAAACTATAAGTTGTGTTCCTCAAGGGAATATTGCAACTCATCCTCATCCTTAAATATCCATCTATCTTTCTTACTATGCCAAACCTTCCTTGAAAAATAATAGAATAGTCCCTTGCAATATGCCCATAATTATGACAACGTGCATACCTAAAAGGTATGCCAATATTGTCTAGGGTCTGTAGATGCATCCCTTTTTTATACTTCAACACAATTTAACCCACCAATCCTTCTCTCCAGTCTACATCAACAAAAATCCTAGCCATTGTCCTCATGCATGAGGATTAAATACCTCTTGTCCACCTCAAAGAAATAATCAATGTAGTTGCCTATGGATTGGAAAACATCTCTAGACCAAAATTATAATGTAAACCCTAGTAACTTTACCCATATAGTATGAGAAGGTATTCGAGTGGTCCTAGGGTCAAAATAAGGGTCCCATTATTTAAGAATTAAAAAATTTGACCCCAAAAATCATTTCTCTAACATAATGTTTTCCACATCTTCCTTATTCCTAAAATAAAATGACAACCACCAGATTATGAGAAGTAAAAAACTAGGTACATACCCTATAACTTCCATCCATTCCCTAGCCATTTAGTCTGCCAAGGATTTTTCAAAAATTGCATGCCCATAGAACTTCCCAATAAGGGTTTTATCTGAGATATCAATGACTTCACCCATTTTCACATTTTCTCCTAAGACTAATTTTGCTTTTTTACTCTTCTTTTGAATGTACTTGGTTACCTTTTTACATTCTTCCAAGGGATTCTTCTTTGAGTTTCCTCCTTCCAAATTCTTTTGTTATCCCACATAGCCTTGATCAAAGAGTTGTGGCTTATTTTGAGTTTTTTCTAAAGAGGACATATCCCAATCAACACTCTTGTACAAGAGTTGTTTTTATTACTATAAAATTATCACTTGCTCGGGCCCATTTTTAAACTTTATAAAATATACTTCCTTCTTTCAAACTTTCTTCCACAATCAAATATGGACACCTCCTCATAATAATCTATCAAATAGTCCACTACTTCTTCATAACCTTGTTCTACAAAACCCATAAATATTCCTTCATTTTCAAAATCATGCATTCTCCTTATAACCTCAAGGTTGGAGGACTCTCTATTAGCATTTGCATTAGCAAAAATAACCTTGATAGAGAATGTCCTGTTGTTTTTATCGCCCTCTACTTCACTCACCATGGTGGTGCTCTTGTCAAAAATAAAAACTCAAAAAATATGTCCTCTTAGCCCCTGTATTTATATCCTTAGGATTAGGATACATGTCATGTTAAGACAACTCCATGCTTAGTGGCCATAGCCCTAGTTTGTTCTTTTTATTTTTCCCCTCCTCAACCATTGCTCTATCTTGCATTGTACTCACCAATAAATCCCTTATAAATACCTCTTTCAAACCCTTTATTGAGCTGCTACACCTTGTTGGCGATACAACCTAGAACCAAGGGTTGTGTGATGTATCTAATAGTTACAATGGTAGTTGTAGTAGTTATTTATCCTTGTCATATTTGTATCCCTTTGAACCCTTATTAAACACCTTTATCATCCACTTGCACCTTAGTGCAATATCCAATACTATTTTTTTTAGCAAAAGTGCAACAATTTTAAGATATTTAAAAATGTTCTTCTATCATTATTCTTCTAGTATAGATTATTATTATATCATAAATTCATGAGCAATCCATGGGTTGTGATTTAAGTCCTATGAAATCCCATTATTGTTCTTCATTTGTATTTCCACTAAGTCTTAAATTGCATAAAGTATCGCCTACCAGAATGACAAGTACTATGCAGTTTTAACAAATTGAAATTTTGTTCTTTTATGGCTACCCAAAAATTCATAGTAAAAAGAAATACCACACACAACTACAAAAAAAACTTTTAATTTTATCTAGAAAAGTACATAGTAGAGAAAACACTTGTTAAAACATCTACTAGGGTTTGAAATCCACCACCTGCTTCAGATAATTACTATGATTTTTTCTCCTTTTTTCACACTAGGGTTTGATCTTTGTCACTTGATCCAAAAAATTCATTGCCTACTTCAAAATATTGATTGCTCTAGAAAATTCATCGTTGCTACTTGCTCCAAAAAAACCTATCGCCTGCTCAAAAAAATTTGTTGTCGACTTTAGAAAATTGCTTGCTCTATTTGTTGTCTACTTCAAAAATTTTCTTGCTCCAAAAAATACGTTGTTGTCACTTGCTCCAAAAAATTTCTTACTCTAGAAAATCCATCACTTGCTCCTAAAAAACATCACCACTACTTGCTCCAATCTACTTCATATAATTGCTTGCTCAAAAACATTTGTCACTACTGCTTCTAAAATATATATTATTATAATAATTAATAATAATTGATGTTAAAACAATGATATTGAAGCTTTGAAAATATAGTATTTAATATTGATGCTAAGATAAGGATAAATAAATTGAGAAAACATTGCTATGAATATGTGTGATCTATTAATGCCTATATAAATATTTTTAATAAAAAATTGGATAAATGATAAATATATCTAGTTAAGAGCTTCTAAAAATGATTCCAAATGGAAAGTGAATTTTTTATAAGCTTTATCCAAAATTCATATGGGTATTATGGAAACATGTTATTATATTATCATCTTACTATATTCTTATAAATTAGTTTGTTAAAATCATGTTTTGTTTTCAATATATTAAGTAAAAAAAATAAAAAAATTATGAGAGATAAAATATAATACATATATGGCAGCCATGTTATCTGTCTAGCTAAAAAACATGTTTACTTTTAAATATTCAAAGAAGCTAAGATTTAAAGCTATTGACATATTCGTAAATAAGAACAAGATTTTGTTTTGGTATTCATAAGAACAAGAAAAATCATCTTCCTAGATAAAGAATGTTTAAATGAGTGATACCACTTAAATTATATATGATAAATAATGCATCCCAAGGGACTATGCAATGGTTTTCGCTTTGGATCTTATTTGGTAGGTCCAAGGGTCAAACCATGGTGTGTTCCCCTATTGATAAGCTTAGCTCTTGGTCTTACAAGAGGTCATGTATGTGATAGGAAATCTCAAGCATAAGAATTGATAAGAAGAGTTTCTCACACTATATATATATATATATATATATATATATATATATATATATATATATATATATATATATATATATATATATATATATATATATATATCTCAAAAAGAGATATAAGTAATGCTATATGGTAAGTAATGTTATCTTGCTAGTTAAATTATCTTTGTTTTTAATAGAAAGCAAAGGTATTAACATCTCCATAGATAAGAATAAGAATGGTTACCTTCATAGATAATAACATTAAAAAATTTACTTACACACAATCATGATAGATTTAAATTTAAAACATTTAAAAGAAAACATAGTTGAAATCTCAATATATCAATAATTTTCTCTCAAATGGTAGAATTTTATGCATACATACACATAATTAAATCAACCTACAAATTAAATATTATTTTATTTATATAATGAGAAAGCTAATTTGTAATTATGTTTTTTATGTTTTAAATTTCATTTTAAAATTTTTAAATACTATTTTTTAAAATTTTAATAATTATAACTTGCTTTAAGAAATATCACATGCATTAAAGTATTTTTTTGTATCAATTATAAAATTATTATTACTTTTTTATATAAATACACAAAATCGACATCTCTTTGGATAAGTATATGAGTAATACTATTCTTAAAGACAATCATACTATTTTAAGATAGTTGTGGTCTTCTTAAACTAAAAAACGAAAAGGTATATTAATTTTCAAAAGGTATAATAATATTCAAGAACTAAAATTTCATATGGTTAATACCTCTCATCTCTATTAATCATATTTCAATTATAAGAATACTCAAGTAGTTAAATATTTCACTCTATAGAAATAGATTATATTTTGAGAAAACATTAGAATTACATAAATTTATAGAACTATTTAACAAGAGTTTGATAAAAAAATAAAAATCTAAAAATATAAAACAAACAAAAACCTAAAAGTATCAAACAACTATAATGATATACATGCATGTATATGAAGTGGAACATTTACCTTTTTATACATAATCCAATTTTATTTCTTATTTTATTGAAATTTATTTTATAATATCTTTTATATTTTATACATTTAAATATTTTTAATTGTTATTTCCATTCACTATTTTTGCGAAATATTTCATGTACTACATATATTATTTAATAGTAATCAATCTAGCACTAAGCATAGTATAATAAAATAAATGTTTCATAATAGGTTGTAAATACATGTTTGTGATTAAAATGTCCATATGTTCAAAATTTAATGCATCTAAAAAATAATTTTAATCAACCCATATGTATATTTAGTATATTTAATTGTTTAACATACTCTTTGCATCTTATCTAGTAAATGTTATTGTATTTGATAGTTAAAAAATAGATGAACATAACATAAACTAAAATTTTAATCAAAGATTGTAAAACATTTTTTAATTTGATAGCTTGAATTTTTGTAGCATTTTTGGAGGTGTGCACTATATGTAAATTATAGTCCTTTATTATGCAACAACTCACAATTTTTGTTAGCCAATAACTATTACAATGGGATTTCACTTAAGTATTGTAAAGTTATCTTAAGAATAATATGAAAATATATCTATTTTTTAGTGTTTCAAATTTGTGTAAATATGGTTGGGATAATGTTGCCTCTTTTTAGTTATGTTTATTATTAAAATCAATTAGTGTTATGCTCTCATGGATGTATAGGGACTAAAAAGCTATTTATGAATATTTTGGTATCTTTTTCTTAAGGTTAACTTGTTTAGAACATGCAAGACAAGATTTCATGAGACTTATTCTAAAATAAAATTAGTAATTTCTAGGCATTAATATTATATGTTACAAAATAAATTTGATGACTATAGCATTAGTAGTAGCAATTTAATAATATGCAAATAACTTTACCCAAATGATAATAATAATTCAAATCCAAATGTTATAAAATAAAATATACAATAATCAAATTTCATATTCAAATTAAAGCAAATCCTTAGCCAATTAGAGAGGACAAAATTTTATAGCCACTTGGAAAGGACAAAGTATCATATGTGTATTAGACACAACGATAATTTGAATATGAAATATTATCTCAAGTACCACCTAATTCTTCATGTTTAAAGTTTACATCAATCATTAACCCTAACCCTTATAATCAAGGGCTAACTATCTAATCCTAGATAAAATAAAGATAGCTAACATAGCTATTGGAGGTGTTACAAGGCACCCCCATCAAAATATTTATCCTTAAAGTTGGAAACGATTATAAAATGCTCTTAGAAACACATGTAGCATATTGTTTTAGAAGGACCTACCACTTGATCAAGAGCTCCTAAATTTATTGAGACCAAATATGATAAGTGTTGGACTAAAAAATTGCTTTAGGTTGGAGAATGATTCAACCTTATTCATTGAGTACTACAAGACTCATCTAGGACTACACATTTAAGTAAATAATGTGTTTGTGGTAAGATACATGAAATATAGGATAGATGTATAAATATGGTGGGAGCTCCAACTAATATACCACCTTGACAATGAGATAAACCACCTTGTAGGTACCACAAAATTGATGATCCAATGTATAAGTAGACGTAATATTCAAGGAATAATACTTGTAGGGTTTTAGGCATAAAAATACTATATCTCCTATGGAAAATTATTATTCAAAATGGTGTGAATTTTAGTTTTGCTACATGCAATTCTAGGCTTGTATCAAATTGTCTTTAATAATCTAAAGTACAAGTCATCATTGCTATAATAAATCATCTAGTTGGAAAATTTTAGAGGATCCTAGAACGTAGTCTACCACTAATAGATGTTTTTTATAATACAATGCTTCAAATAGTTACATCTTGATGGATGAATCATAAGAAGTTATTATGCTACCATTTAGCTAATGAGAGTCATTGAACCCAATGATATTACTTATATTGAGTAAAAAAATAAAGGTAATTAATAAAAGACTTATTAACAATATCTATCTAATCATCTAACTAAGGATGATAATAAGAGGACATACTCAGCTTCGCACCACTAAGAAAAAATAATTCTTTTGAAAATTTATTGATGAAGATAGGATCATAGTCACTCATAATGATTTTTTGCATACTATGTAATTTAAAAATATAATAAGGAAATACCTTGGACACTTTACTAAATAGGGATGTTGTAATATAGAGAAATGAGTATGCTTGAAAAGTCAATAAAATACCACAAAGGTCCCAATTTTATACTTAGATTTTGGGAATCCCTCAATGAAATCCATGGATATGTGCTCCCAGTGGTAACTAGGGATAGACAAGCATTGTAACAATCTAGAATATTTAACTATTTTTTGTTTACTATGTTGACACACATCACACTTTTCCATAAGAATATTTTAACATGCATTTATCCTTTTCAAGAAAAATATTGGTTGAGCACTGGTATGTGTTCAATAATGCCAAATATCCATTGAAAGGAGATGCATGCAATTCTTGTAGAATATTTGACTTAATAGCCAAATACCGAGGAAGATAAATTAATCCTTTATATGAATAAATCCTTTAGTATATGAGATATAATAATGCAATTATGAGCCCACCTCTCTTTCCTAAATAATCATGTAATGTTTGAATCAAAAAACCAATCTTCATAAAGTTAGGAAATACATTGTGGAAGAGGACTAGAGATCATATTGACAACAATAAAATCCTTATATTTGTAAGACTTGAAATCAACAACCACAAAGTCATAACCCAATAGGTTGGTTATCCATTTATTTTTTTTAGTGCGTGAGAGACTTTTCTCTAAGAAATGCTTACGTCTTATGGTTAATTTTGACGATGAAAAAACATCCCAACAAATGCAACCTTAATTTTCCTATAGCATGTAAAACAATTGATATTTCCTTCTCATAATTGGACCATATTATATTATTACCAAGATGTTGCTTAATTTTAAATGCCAATGGTTTTTCATCTTGGATCAAAATGGCTCTAATACCTATGTTGAAAATACAACACTCAATGATAAAAAGTTTGCTAAAGTAAAGACTGGACAAAATAGAATTTGTACACACAGCTTCTTTGAGCAATTGTAAGGCATGGAAAATAGTATAAGATCAAACAAATACATCCTTTTTAGTGAGAGTAGTGAGAGGAGTAGCAATATTGTCATAGTTATGGATAATTTTTTTATAGTAATGTATGACTCATAAAAATCCATGGAGATATTTAAGATATTTGGGAAAGGGTCAATATTTCATGGTTTTGATATTGTAAGGCATTTAATGCCCCAAGTATTCCACTTCCTATATGCCAAAGGAACATTTGTACCTTTTAAAATAATTTTTCCTTTTGTAGAAGGTGAAGAAATTTGTCAACATAAAGTAGATGACCCTCCCAAGCTTTCTATAAATTAAAATTTCATCAAGGAAAACTAGGATAAATTGGCAAGGAAAAATATGAAAGATAGATTTCATAAGACTTTGTAAAGTAGAAAGAGTATTATTGAGACCAAAAGGTATGACTAGAATATCATAATGACGCTCATGTGTATAAAAAGTAGTATTAGGGATATCCTCTTCCACAACCCTAATTTGATAAAACCCATAATGCAAGTATAACTTTATAAAATATCTAGCACCATGTAATTCATCCACAAATTATCTATATATAGGGATATAAATATAAAATACTTGCATTATACTTAATGTGAATCAAGGTATCTATCACCATGTAATGTAAATGAATATAAAATATTATCTTAATGTGATCAAGGTATCTATCTATCTATTTATTTATCTAACAAACATATTATAGTTATATTGTTAGATTTTTAAATTAAATATTAAAATATTCAACATAAGTTTAATTAAATTGTAAAACAATTTGTCCCATATGTTTGATCTATATTAGCTCTAATAGTTCTGGTTATTTTTGCAGTTTATAGATTGGATCAATTTTTGAAAAACATGTTTTAAAGAGTGATTATACTCATAAGAAGCATGTTTTTTTCTTTGTGATATACAAGATCATCTTCATATTTTTATATTTTTGTATAAAATTAAATTCAAATATTTTCTTGCTTTAGTGAATGGCCCTATTCTCATAAGCAACATGTTATCTTTACAACTATTAGATATTTTTTAGCTTTTTTATACTCATCCAACTGAAAGGTGGTAGATATTTTCCTACATGAGAACGATAAGTGTTGTATTCCTCTATAATAATTAGAGTAATCTTCAAAGTTTCCATTCACACTTTGTTAAAGGTTCTTACATAGATGGATAATATTAATGAGCACATTGATGTAATTTACTTAAGAAATATCACATAGTTGATATCTAGGTATGATGTGAAATAGTGAGAGTTGAGAGTCAATGTGATCCAAAATGAGCCTCATATTTTTATTGTTTTATAAATTAAACACATGTTATAAGTGAAATAAGGAAGCATAAATTGAAAAAAATCAAGAATGAGGAAGCACCACTTCTTATTTTATATGTTAAGAGAAACTCAAAAAATAAAGCATGCATTTGAAGGAAATCCAAGTAACATAATAGAAAAGCTATTTTTTAAAGTCATGATTATGGATAAAATTCTTCACTCACATCCATATTTAGAAGGGGAGATATTTTTTTTAATAGAACACCTCACCATTTTTTCTAATAGAGGTTTCCAAACACCCAAGATAATTTCCAGATTAGATAAAGATAAATAAAACAAAAAAGAGAAAGAATTTTTCTAAGTATGAAATGTTGTCAAAAATTATAGGATGGTGATGTTAGCAACTAGAAAAATATGTTTGACACCCAATAGCTAAAGTCAAGAAAGCCAAAACTATAATTTTAGCTATGTGAGGAAGTTGGCTACACATTGTGAGTATTGATGTTAGTAGGAGGAAAATAAAATTCTAATGTTTAGCATTGAAAAAAAAGGTAAAGAAAGGAAGTAGGTCAAATGGGTAATGATGATGATGTTAGCAACATAAAATGTTTGACATAACTTGAAGAATCACCCCATATGTCCAAGAAAATTTTTGACTAAGTATGAATGGAATTTAAGCACCCAATGCAATAGCAAAGTTTGTTGGGTCTAATAACCCATTGCTATATGGTGTCAGATGGTCTTGAGTGCCTACATTAACAAGTGCATAATAAAAATCTAACATAATAGAAGAATAGGGTAACAAAATCTAAGGCATAAAATGCATTTGACACCTAGTTTTTGGAAAATTGCTTCACCAAGATAGAGGGTCAAAGAAGTGTTGAAAATTTTGAATTTTGATGTCAGCATAACACACATAAAAATCTAGAAAATATAAAAGACACCTAATTCCCAAGAAAGCATGCATTGGATGTGAAAAGATACATCAAATAGAAAGAGGAACCTAAAATGTGTGCATTGCACAATGAAGACTAGACCTAGCTAGATTTCCCAAACATGCTCTCAATAATCAAAATCTATTATTAGAGAAGCCAAATAGCCCCAAGATATCCTAGCTAACACCTATATTTCTACAACTAAGGGAGTAGTAAGACAACTAAAATAGAATAAATCTATTAGAAGATCTAATGCACTAGATGAATATATTATTGTTGTCACTCCCAAGGACAGAACAAGAGCAAGCCATATCAATGCCATGATTCCATATCAGTTGTAACAAAATAAGCTAAAGGAGAAGCACATGTACTGTAGTAGCATGTTGGACCTATAATCCACTCTCTAAACTATGATGATATAATAACTAATTATATATGTAAATCTATATATACTATAATGTAAGTCATTCTAAGGGTCAACTATTTAGCATTTACAATTGGCATAGTTGTAGTGATTGAGGCTATAAGACTATTTAATGAATATTGGATTACTACCTCTTGGTAAAACATTTTGCAAAACATGTATGTATGCCTAATTGAGTAGTCAAGAATTTCTATTAAAGTTATGAATGCATAATTCTTTTACAGTTATTCTGCTTTCTAGATTTCTCCTTGAATTTACTATTCTAGTTTTGGAATGACTTAACAATACTTAGAGTTTTTATAATGATTAATTATTTTAAAGTATAAGGAAAGTAAGTTACTATGTTAGTAAGTTTAGTCTAATTTTAGATTGAGAGACTCTCTCCATTATGTCTCTTGATGTTGCTAAATATGTACAAATGTTTGTTTAGCCTTCCAATCCTTTTGCATTTTTTACTTTAGTTTGCAACCCCCTATTAGTTAGGTTAGCTACAAAAAAAGGAGCCAACCGATTCTAAAGGTTGATACAAAGACCCCAATTGTTAAGGCATTCAATCTTGGCTGAGTTCTTGAGGGTGCAACTCATCCACTTAGGCAAATTTTAGACCAAGACTATTTTGGCAAGCCCTGTGTGACCCAAAACCATAATCACTTGATTATGTAGCATTTCTTTGACATATAAAAATAAAATTCAAACACTCAAAAGATATTTAATATGTCAAGTTTTTTTTTGTTATTTTCATGTTTGAGTAGAAGCTTGAAGATATTATGCTCTAACACATCAAAATACTATCACTTGGAAACCCCACTAAAATGAAAATTTAAAGATACCCAACCACCATTTATCTTGTAAGAATATGCTCATGTATTGAGGATGTACACCAACCTACCAATTTATTAAATTATTAATACTTAAATAGGCACAAATATGCCCAAAATACATGATATGCCCCATATCTCTCATGAGGATGAATAGGGAGGCATAAAATCAAATACGTAATAGCCAGCTAACTAATCAACATAGTGCAACTAACTAATCCTAAACAATAGCTAACTAATAACTAATAGCCAACTAAGAGCATCTAACAACCTACGTGAAGGATCACATGGATTATTTGCAAAAATAATATAACCTAGGAACTATAGAAAATAAACCTATGCCTAGGAAAATGGAACGTGATACCCTTATCAAACCTCCCCAATCAATAAACATTAGACTCCAATGATTTTATAATAGGATTGGAAGGGTGAGTCACAAAATGTTGCATACATATCTCATAACTTGTCGAAAGAATATTGCAAAATCCTTAGGATGCTGGTGTAGAGAAATAACATAATGAGATCACTCCTTAACTAAATGAAAAACTAGGACAAGGAGCAAGTACCTACTGCAAAATCTGTAAAGCCTGTTAAAAATATAGAACCTATGGAGGCAACATTGAAAGAGGTCACTAAAGTACATGAGGTGGAATAACATGAGGAGTAGGAGGGATAGTAGGAGAAGGTACTGATGAAGGAGGAGGAATGACCTCATTGGTAGTGGAAGCATGAATGTCCTTAGGCCAAGAGACTAAGGCAATCCTTGGTGATGACATCAAGAATTAGGCTTGTGGAATATTTTGAATAAAAAATATATATTCTTATGATGCATGGTGTATGTTTTGTGAAAAATATCATATCTAGCCTGCTTAATGTATTGATAGGAATGGCTTAGAATCATGCCATAGTAGTCCATGGTAGTCACATCGCAAGTGACTTGATCTATATAGTGTGGAACAAATGAAAAATACACAATAAAACATACTATGATTGTAGAGGCTGAATTCTCATCCTTCAATCCAAGTGAATATGAGGAATGTTGGGGTACAATTAGAAATTTGAGCCTCTATGGATTTAGCAATGAGATTAGTTTACGATCCATTTTCAAAAATACAAGTCAAAAAATAGTTGTGTACAAGATATGCTCTTGTGGAAAAAATACTACCATAGTTACCTTTGTGGTGCATGAGGGTCACATGGTTGAATTTACCCTAAAGTTCTTCATAATCCCTAGCCTCACTTCCTACCTCAAGGGGCCCATCTGGTTGTGCCTCCTTTACAAGAAAACTATTTTTTTATAAAGCATTCAGACTCGGTATGCCCTTGTCTTTTACAATGATTACAAAAATTTTATCATTAAAAGAAGAGGAAGAAGAAGAAGGGGAATAAGGAGTAGGAGAAGAATATGTTTGTGCTTTTGCTAAAATTTTTTGTTGTTGTTGCGATTGCATTTTTTTTAGAACTTTGAAGGCATTTTAAGAGTGGGATGCACTTGACTTAGTAGCAATTTTCTCCTCTTCAAGTTGTGCTTTATTGTACACTTCATTCAAAGTGGTGCAAGGTGTATACTTCAACTCCCTAAAGAGTGGATCTTGCAAGCCACTTATATATTTATTGATTAGTTTTGGAGTTGAGTCAAGGATTCCATTTAGAATCCTCAATTTGTTAAACTTTCTAATGTAGTCTTGGACACTCATGTGGTATCCTTACCTCAAATGAAGCCATTGGAAGTCAATATATTCATCAAAATTAGAAGTATAGAAGGTTGCCTTCAATGATTTCACTAATCCATCCCAAGTGTCAATGGGATCCTTAGTGCTTTGGTGATCTAGTATCAAGACCTTGGCAATGCTTGAAAACTTGATCTTGGTAAAGAAGACTTGGTCATAGTTATAAATTTTTCTATAGTTGAACCAAGTATCCATATCAAGAATATAGCTATTTAGGATGTCTAGATATCAAGACCCATCATAAATTTTTATCTCACATTTGAATTGATTGTGATGGTCAGGGGCTGGACTAGATCCACTAGGCCCAATTATATTTTGAACCTTATCAGCCAAGAGGCTAACTACAACAACTATGGTGGTCATTTTTTCTACCAAATCAGTAGCCATTTACCCCTTGGTGTAAGCTAGGAGTGTTACAAATTTGTCTCAAAATAAGTACAAAGTTTTGCCTTACAAGGCAATTACAATGGTGCTATTTTTCAATCACTTACAATGATCCAAAAGGCTTTATAATTATTGCCTTGTAGACAATTACAAAAGGTTTCCCCAAATATTGTGTGATTACAAAATGTTGCAAAACAAACATTTGGTCTCTTAGGTATTTACAAAAGTTGTTTGTAAATGTTGCTAAAATTAGAAAAATTTAATGCAATTTTAATGTTTAATTAAAATAAATTATTTTTTTTTAAATAATTAACTTAATTAAATTAATTAAAAAATATTTAGAATTCTTTTATACCTTTGAGAAAAAAAAAATGGGTTTAATCAGCCCTACCGATGGAATGCCTTAGTTAGTCAGTGATGACGAACACATCCTAACAAGTAGCATCAACGTCAACAAGTAGAATGTGCTTCACATGTTAGGGAGCAAGCTCCACCAATAGATACTACAAGTGGTAGCCCCATATGGGGTAACATAACCATAGAATGATGGTCAAAAGGAATAGTGGGCCTCTTCCCTTTTGAATTACCATTATTTCTCCAACACCCACAATGTGGGATTGAAACTAGAAAATTTTGAAAGTACCACCAATGGTTTACTATGAGGAAAACACAATTGATTTTTCTCTTTATGAAGTTACAAACCATCATCGACTAGAAATACTAATGGATTCAAATCATTATATTTGTAGGTTATGTCCATTCTAAGTCCATCAAACGTTGTTTACCATCCACCAAAAATATTCCCGCTCTTTGAAAAACATAATAAATATAGTCTATGACCACAATTAATCCTTACATGGTCAATTTTTATCATTTTTTTCTTGTGAAAAACCTCTTAACAACTATGCCTAACAATAAAATATTTGAAAACCAATAGCAAAATAGGTACATATTATTGCAATAGTTTATTGTTGTTTGAGGTCGTCCTTTATCTACAACAAACTTACCCATCTATGCAATATCCAGTGATTTGCTCAACCACCTATGACACACATAGGATTTAATTGCAAGACCACCAAATGTGTCCCATGCCAAATACAAGGGGGGTGTCTCCACCAATCATAACAAGAGATAGTAGATCAATTAATCATAGATGTAGGCAAACCAATTGTTTTCTTGCACACATAATAGAAATTGGCCTATGAGTGTCACATGTTCATGTACCATAGGAAGCACTATTTTATTTCACCAAATCCCAAATGTGGCAAGGAAAGCACAAGAGTACCTTTAAAATGAAATTTATCCCATATATCAATTGACCACTAGGTGTGGTTTGGGTGGCTCGTATGTGGGGTCACCTAGTAGTATTCGGATTACCATGTGGCTTCTTCATGATGCGGAGAGTTGATCTATGTCAGTCTTCATGCACATTATTCATGAGGTAGAGGTTACTTGGTGTTAATATCCACATATTATTTGGACCGCCACACAGCTAGATGCTAGCTTTGGCACAAAATTTGAAGGCCATGCACAAAAAATTTAAAGTGCAATTTCAAACTTGCAAATTGAACAATTTTTAAAATTGCAATTTGAATGGGTGAAATTTTCAATTCCCCAATGAGCATAGGATTGGTGCTTTGATACCAATATTGAGGATTTAAACTGACCTACCAATTTATTAAATTACTAATGCTGAAATAGGCATAAATATGCTCAAAATACATGATACACTGCATATATCTCATGAGGATGAATATCGAAACATAAAATTAAATACGTAACATCTAGCTAACTAATAAACATAGTGCAACTAACTAATCCTAAACAATAGCTAAATAATAACTAATAGCTAACTAAGAGCATCTAACAACCTACATGAAGGATCATGTGGATTATTAGGAACTATAGAAAATAAACCTATGTCTAGGAAAATATAACATGATGCTCTTATCATCATGTGAGAAAAAAACTAAGAAACTAGAGGAACTAGTGTTATTTTTAGAATTACCACCTCTAACATTCACAAGAAATAGATCCACATCATCCCCTCCATAACCATATTCTATAAACTCTATAGAAAGTTAAGATATACTCATTTTACATATCCAAGTTTAGTCCACTCAACCAAATTCGAGCAAATGGCTCAAAATTAGCCTCTATAAAACCTCCCAAATTGGAATCATATAGGACCACTTAAACCTGCCCAACCAAAATCCCATTCCTCTTGCAGCTCTTAAAGCTCTACCAATATATGATGGTACTATAAAAATAACCTATGAGCATTACCAAGATGTAACCTCATTGGTTGTTAATAATATCACTAAAATAAAAGGTACTATATTCGTACTAGACTCTTTAAGATGATTGAATCAATTATGGGGCACAACTTTCTAGTAGATTGGTATAAAAATTCAATGAACAAGTAGATCCATTTTTTTTTTAACCTATTTTACCACCATTCAAAGGCACCCACAAGATGTAGTAATGGATTTCAACATCATATTTAGCAAAACATGTGAAAGAGTACCATAAGAAATTAGGTCAAAAAAATCCCAAGCACTGTACTATTACATACATACCTTCAACACATATCTAGGTATGATGATCTAGGAGTCTAGTGTGTTGATATTTTTGGAAATATATCAAGTAGCTATAGTTGCAAAAATTACTATGATAGCCATAGGTAAACTTTCCCCTAGGATTTTCATGCCAATCCTCTCAAAACTCTCATAGCTAGAATATGAGAAATATATGTTGATTATAATTTCTCATCTTCCCAATGTATTTTGCATACTTGTCCCATAATTTCCAACACTACCAACTCCCATATTTCCTAAACCTCCCACTAGACCAACAATACCAATCCTTTAGTGTCAAAATTCTAGTATGAATGACATCATGACAACATTAAAAAACATAACTAATGAGGTTGCCATCATGAAGAGAAGAGAAGCTAAGAGAAATTTGTAGCTTAGGAGATTTTTGTACATTGTAAAATATCAAGGATCTTCTACTAGCATTGTAGAAAGAAAGCCTACTATAGTGTACAATAATCAAGAGGAAATTCCTTCTATATTTACTTCAAAATTAGACTATTGGCATTTAACCTGCAATGACCCACATGGAGAAATCACATGCATGCTTCATCAACATCAAATACAAGAAAATTAAAGTTGAAACAGTAGAAAGAGCATAAAAAGGTTAGTGAACATGTTATGGGAAGAAGATAAGAATTTAATGGTGCAAGAGGAGGAGCCAATTTTAGTTCTAACATGGTTAGGAAAGAAGCCACTATAGGTATATCCCAAAAGGTTATATTTGTTAAATATTCTAGCCCAACAAATAAAACAACTAGAAAGGAAAGTAACTTGACCAACTTAGCTAAAAGAACATCCCATACAAGAGCCTTGAAAAAAAAATATTAAATTAATGCAAGTGCAAGAGTTTGAAACCCAAGAACAGTATAGAAACATACTCCATTATCCTTCTGCCACTAAATGACAAAGGATATAAGCAACACAAGAATACCAAAAGAAATTTGATGAGCTAGAGAGGGCAAAAAAATGCAATCAGAATCCTCTAGCTTCAACATTATCGAAGATCTAAAGAAGACATTGTTCAAGGCTAGCATGTATGCTATAATAATTTTGAGATAAATTAATCTCCTATGAGGATCTTTAAAGTCCATCAAATTAGAGGATCAACAATAGTTAAAAATTAATATAGTTCAGGGCAAACCCACTTCCAAAGTAAATAAAATAGACTACCACCTTTCTATATGTCCTTGTGAATGTAAGGATAGGTTGTACATAACTACATGATGGATTGTGGAGCAACAACAATGGTAATTCCAAAATCAATATGCAAAGCAATGGGTATGAAATACACTTGTTCAATCCCTAGAGTTCTTGAGCTAGATGAAACTCTAGTAAAGATATTTGGACTGATCAAATACATTCATATGGTTCTTCATAGGATGACCCAAATAATGATGATACAAAAAGTAATTATGGTGGATTCAGATCCTTACTTTGGCATGTGCCTATCATAGGAGTTCATAGCTAAATTAGGTGGATACTTATCCTTAGATTATTCACACATTGAAATCCCTCACAATGTCAAAAATCCATCAACCTACCTTATAAGGAAAATTGAATATGAGGTGTAGAAGATAATAGTGTTGGCATGATTAGTAAAGAAATTGATCCAGTGGAATAAATCATAGAAAAAATGTACACTAAAGATCAGTTTTAATTGAAATTTTTTAATTTTATGGTTGAAAATGGAATTGACACTTATTCTATCTAAAGTTTAAAAATAAGAATTATCCAACCAAAGAAAAAAAGTATTTTCAAAAAATGAGATATGGAAGATTTACTTTTATGAATCTAGGTACAAAAATGGCATCAGAGTAGGCATTGTGCTTATTTTACCATCTAGAGAAACTAATAGATCATCATATAGGCTGACTTGGAGCTATACAAATAATGCGGTTAGAGTATGAGGTATTATGCATTGGGATCAAAAAAGCAGAGAAGATGGTAATAAATTTACTGAGGTTTTATGGATATTTTGATTTGGTAGTAAATCAAGTGATAGAAAAGTGCAAAAATAAGTAGCATTACTTGAAATATTTTTAAAACAAAGTTTGGGACCTATTTGAAAGCTTTGATGCACTAAAAATAAAATCAATTCCCAGGGAATCAATTGTGCAAGTTGATGCATTGGATTCTCATATAGTCAAATTTTTCCCAACTTCTAATTTAAAAAAAAACTTAAGATCTATCAAATTAGAATTTAAGCCATATATTTCAAATAAAGAAATTTTTTGGCATGTATTTGAAAATGATAGACATATAGTAGATTTCGTAATTCAATATATGGACTACATAAATGTATTTGAAGAACTAACAAAGGATGAAATGGTCTAGCTAAAGAACAATTAAATTCCTAAGGGAGTGATCACCCTAAAACAATATTTGATAATAATGAATGGCCAATTGGCCAAAATGTGAAAATCAATGAACAAGAGTTTAGAAAAATCCAACTATACCCTGAAAGAATTTGACGGTTGGTGTAAGATGCTTTGAAGAAGAGTTTAATTAACTTGTAAATCTATGTAAATAATACAGTGACATCATTGTTTTGAGCTATAATGATTTAATAGTCTATATTAAGGAGACCATCAAGCATACCATAGAATTATTGCCCAATGCAAATCCATTTTGGAAAAAGCAGAAGTCAATGAATCCAAAAAAATAAGCATTGATAAAACAAGAATTGTTGAAGCTACTTAATGCATAGATCATCTACCCAATCAAACATTCAACATGGGTAGCCAACCTAGTCCTACTCAGCAAAAATAATCGATATATCCACCAATGTGTGGACTTTAGAAACCTAAACAAAGCCTCTTTGAAGGATCATTATCCTTTGCCCCATATTAATTAGATTCTGAATACAGTTATCAAGGAAGAAAGGGTTTTGTTCCTAGATAAATTTTTAGGTTTCAATCAAATTTGGTTCAGATATGAGGACTAACACAAGACTACATTCACAACTAAATGGGAAATTTTTATTTATCAAAGAATAAATTTTGGCTTATCCAATGTCAGAGCTACTTTCCAAAGGGCTGTGAATATATATTTTGGTGAACTTGTGAAAAAAGTCATAGTTATATATCTTGATGATATGGTAGTCTTATCCCATCAAAAGGAGAAGCATGTTCAACATTTGAGAATGGTTTTTTAAAAATTTAAATATTTTAGTGTTTCACTCAACCCAAAAAATCAAATTTTGTTGTCCATGAAAGGAAGCTAATAGGTCACATAGTATTGAACAACGGTCTAGCTATTGACCCAGATAGAGTTAAAGCTATACTAGCAATCCATATACCTCAAAGTAAGATAGACTTATAATCATTTTATGATAAAATCAACTTTTTCCAAAAATTTATCTGACTATGCATAGATAGTAAAGCCTGTGAAAAAATACTAAAAAAGTATGCCGATTTTACTTGGATAAAAGCTATAAGGGAAGCATTCATGAGTATAAAGGAATTTATTAACAAGCCCTAATATTATCTAACCAAGACTATAATATATTTTGTATTCTCTATGTATTTGGAGTGGAGGAAAGCTATGTTGTTGTGATAGCTCAAAAAGATAAGGATCATAACAAGTGACCCATAGGTTTTCTGAGTTAAAATTTTCATGATCATGAAGAACGATACAAATTCATAGAGAAACAAGTATTTTCCTTGATGAAGTTGCTAAAAAAACTAAGATATGAGTCGGTTGGATCATGAAGATATAGGAGTATGACATAGAGATTAACCTAAATAATTTAGTTTAGGGGAGAGCATTGCATGAAAATTTGACAAACTCTATAGCCTTAGACACTAATTTAATCATTGAAAAATAAAAAAATATTAGTCAGAAGAGCCCCATATGGGATAAAAATTTGGGTGAACCAAATGATTCATTTTATTAAATTTGGTAAGTGTCTGGATGGGTATATAGCCAAAGGTACAGGTATAGGATGCAAGCTCTAAACTACAAGCCAATTAATGGAACCTTGTATCAAATTTTTTGATGGTGTGTTTCTAAGATGCATGCAAATAGTAAAGGTTGAATAAATATTAGAAGAGTTACGTGCTATTTTCTTAGAAGGACATTTTATTGGATAAACTATGATTGCAATTTTTTTAGAACTGGATATTATTGGCATACACTATTTTCTAATGCTTTTAATATTTCTAATACATGTGACAAATATCAAAGATTTATTGGCAAAAAGTAAGAATCCAGCAATGCACCTACAACTACTTATTACAAAAGAGAACTTTCAACAATGGAGGTTAGAATTCATTATGGTAATCAACCCAAATTCTTCTATTTGATACAAGTTCATATTGATAGCCACTAACTATTTCACTAGATGGTCTAAAGAAAAGACAACTAGATATGCAAATCAAGATACTATTATAGAATATCTAGAGAGATTGATCACCAGGTTTTGAATCCTTGTTGCAATAGTGTTCAACAATGTTAGATATTCATATTAGCTAAAAGTATGAATTTTTGAAGGAAATATGGCATTCACTAGAAGGAATCCTCAAATTACTATCCTCAAGGTAATTGACTAGTAGAGTCCACATATAAAAATTTAATGAGGATAATTAAGAAAAATATTTTTGATAATAAAAAAAATTGGCATTTAATGGTAAACGAAAAATTATGGGTAGACATAATCATAATCAATAAAGCTTTGAAGACCACACCATATGATCTGGTTTTTGGGAAATAAGTTGTATTGCCAATTAATCTTGAATTTTATATCTTGAAATGCATTGACCAATCAAAATTAGTGGATGTCAATCGAGTTGAAAAATATTTGTCAAAATCATTATTGTTAGAGGAAAAAGGAGAAAATACCTATAATAATTTTTTTTAGCACCAAGCAACTATGAAGCAGTGGTTAGATAAGAAATCATCATTCAAATACTTCAAGGATGGTGACTTAGTGCTTAAGTAGGATTTAGATAACACAAAATATAGAAAGCATGAAAAACTAGAATCATTGTGGTTTAGCCCATATCTAATATAGGGAAGGAAAGAATTAAATGCATATGAGCTTCAAGACATGGATGTTCATATTTTTCTAATTTTTATGAATGTCCATGTTGGTCAAAATGACCACACCTAGGGAAATAAGGAGTAATCTTCTCAATATTTTGCTAAGTATGGAGAACAAACATGATTCCATGGGCAGCTTTTTGAAGGCATAAGATAGAGCTAAGATGAAAATTCATGATTCCATGACATTTTGAAGGCCTAAGAAGAGCTAAGGCGAGAGGTCATGATTCCATGACATTTTGAAGGCCTAAGGTAGAGCTAAGGCGGAAATTCATGATTCCATGATATTTTGAAGGCCTAAGGTAGAGCTAAGGTGAGAAGTCATGATTCCATGACATTTTGAAGGTCGAAGATGGAGCTAAGGCGAAAAGTCATGATTTTCATTTTGAAGGCCTAAGGCAAAGCTAAGGAGAGAAGTCATGATTCCATGACATTTTGAAGGCCTAAGGCAGAGCTAAGGCAATAAGTCATGATTCTATGACATTTTGAAGACCGAAGATGAAGCTAAGGTAGAAAGTCATGATTCCACGATATTTTGAAGGCCAAAGATGAAGTTAAGGTGGAGAGTCATGAATCCATGACATTTTGAAGGCCGAAGATAAAGTTGACGTGGAAAGTCGTGATTTCATGATATTTTAGAGACCAAGTGGACCACGATGTCTAGAAGAGGTTAAAGAAGATCATCATAACAAGAAGATATCCAATTACTCCATTTGAGGATCCCATGCTCCCTCAATAGCTTCTAAACCATAATGAGCCTATGGGCATGATGTTGTAACAAATTTTAGTTTTTCTATTATGTAAAACTCTTATATATGTAGAATGAGTGACCCAAGAAAATGATCGGCTCTTAGGTGTTTACAAGGCTATGTATACAAACTTTTGAAAGCTTAATAAAGATCATCCATTCTAGTTCTTGGCTCATTGGTGTTTTAAAATCAAGTATGTATGTGTTTTCTATTGCTATATAAATCTAAGTTGAATGTAACCTGTGTTAATTATTATTCTAGATTTCTGCATTAACGTTCTATTAGATCTACAATTTAACTTCATAGATAGAGTTGTATTTTTATAAAGCATTCACCAGGATTTTTAGTTTCTATGTTTTGGTTATGTTATGCTTCTCTGCAAAAGGTTGTAATGGTAGTTTTTGTTGTTGTTTAATATGTACCATTTTAATCCTCTAGCCATAGCTATATTTCCCTCTCTTTATGTATTTCCTTCTCTCCATTTTCCTAAAAGAAGCAAAGGAACTAGCCTCCTCTAGAAATTGAACCAGGTAGACTCTGTTCTGACCTGGTATTTCAATGTTGGCAAAGTCTTGGGTGTAAACATAACCAAAGGCATATTTTTCTCCAATAGTTTTTGGCACACCTAGTGGGACCCAAATCCCATGCAGTATATAGATCAAAGCCCTCGTGAATAGCTTTTCCCTATCAATATTTTAAAATCACCTGGCGACTCCACACCAGAAAGGAACCCTATAAAAGCCTTTACCCAACTTCTAGTTATGCACTATCTTTTATGATAACCATATCTAAAGCAAAAAATTTAGAACCCATAGAGTTCTTTGAACTGCACCTTGGTAGCCTCCAAGCTAATCCTATTTTGGTGGCTAGAATAGCCTCTGCATATACCCATAATACAGGATACATAAATCCTTCCCCTGCAGCCCTCCCTAGTACTGCTGCTAGTGGAAATTTAACTCCATCTACCCATATAACCGCAATGGCTACAAATCATCCAATCCTACCTTACCTCATATGGAACCACATAGGTCCCTTGAACTTGGAAGCTCAACACTCGATTCCTATGATGGCCTTGAAAGTGCTACCCTAGTATGACGATACTAGAAATATGGCTTATGAACATTATCAAGATGTAGTCGCACTAGCCCTGATCCATGACATCCATGAAGAAGATGTTATGATAATATTGCTAGTAATTTCCTTGAAAGGAAAAATGCTCTATTGGTGCAGAGCTCTTGAAAATCAGACCATATCAACTTGGGCCCAACTCACTGGTAAACTAGTGGAAGAATTCAATGAGCAAGCAGACCCTTTCTCCCTGCTAAGTTAGTTTATTGTTATCCAGAAACACCCCCAAGAGGAGATTGTAGACTTCAATATCATATTTAGTTGGACTTGGCTGAGAGTACCTGATGGTTTGAGACCAACTCACGAACAGGTAATGTATTACTATTTGAGAGATTTCAACTTATATATAAGTATGGCAATTATACAATCTCACGTCTCTACCTTCACTAAGATTTATCAAGAAGCACAAAAGGCAGAGAGAGACCTGATCGCTATTGGAAGATTCCTGGCCAAAATGATGATGCCCATTTTCCTAGATCTACCCAAGCATCAAGTACTACTTTTCCAACTCCTACTTCGACTCCTAACACCAATCTTCCCAAATGGACTGGATAGCCTAACATCCCAGTAATACATGCACCCCCTGCTCTCCCAATGCTCCCTCCAATTCCCGCACTCCCTACGATAATAGTTCCATCAATCCTAGAGCCCCAACTTCTCATCCTACAAGATCTACAAGCATCATTCAAAACTTTGGTGAATAAATTTACCTCAATGGAACAAAGGGAAGCTAAAAAAAAATTCACCCCAAGGAGGTTCCTGCAAATAACAAAGGATCAAGCATCCACTAGTGGCAGAAGTTATGACAAATCTAGCACTATTTATGCCAATGAAGATAGCGAACCTAGTAACACTTCAACAGAGTCAAATTTTTGGTGCTCCACGTGCAATGACCCCCATGGTGAAACTTCTTGCATGATTCACCAACATCAGGTACAAAAGGTAGTCGTGGAGAAGGCCAAAAGAAGCCTTAAAGGTTAGGTTAATATGATCAGAGAAGAGAATAAAAATTTTATGATGCCTTCTGTTGAACAAGTAGTTGTTCTTACCATGTTAGGAAAGAAACCCTTACAGGTTGATCCCCAAGATATCAACCCCTTGAAAGTACCTTCGCCTATAAGGAACCCTATTGAGAAAAGGACTTCTTATGAAAAATCTCCCCCAAGTTCAAGCCAAAAAGATGCAAAAACTCGTAAGGAAGCACCATGGTAGAAAGAAGAAGAAACATAGGAACAAGCTAGGGATAAACTGAGATACCCCTCACTTACTAAATTTCAAAGGATTGATGCTACTCAGGGGTATAGAAATAAGTATGACACAATAGTGAAGGAAAAGAGTGTTGAACCCCTTCCTTTTAACATAGTTGAGGAAATGAAGAAAACTCCCTCTAAGGCAACTATGTATGAAGCTCTACAGATTCCAAGATATATTGACTCATTGCAAAAATAATTAAGGTCTATGAAAAATAAGAATAGGACCACAAATAAGATGGATTTTGTACAAGCGAGTTAGACATCCACTTCAGGAAAAAATAGACCCCCTCCTTTTTATTTGTCCCTCCAAATGGAAGGGTGGGTTGTTCACAACTGCATGATAGACTCTAGAGTTGCAACCACTGTGATGCCCAAAGTAGTATGTGATATCATGGGTATGGAATATGCAAGAAGCAGTCCCGACATATTACAGCTAGATGGAACCCTCATGAAAACTATAGGGGTAATCAAAGATATCCCGATAGTGCTCCACAGGCTGCCCTAGCTCACAGTCATACAGGAAGTGGTAGTAGTGGACTTGGATCCCTATTTTGGTATGTGTCTCTCCAGGGAGTTCACAACTAATATAGGAGGATATTTTTCACTAGATTTCTCACATCTAGAAATCTTATTCAAGGGCAAAAGAGTGAAAATATTCAATGAGAAACCATCAAATTTCCATATCAAAAGACTTGAAGATGAAAAAAAATAGTCCACCATTGTGAACATGATGACATGATGACAGAGGAACTAGAAGACCTAAAATTGATGGAAGAAGCTCTAAATGTATTACAAGAGGAAGACTGGTTCTCCCTCCAAGATTTCAATGCCATGATCGAGACTGACATTGAGAGTTACACAATTCTAAAACCTAAAAAAAGTAATCCCATTTCTCCCCCTCTGGTGAACCAACCCATTGATCAACTGTGGAAGATTTTCTTCGATGGGGCTAGATGTAAAAATGGAGCTAGAGCTGGTATTGTCCTAATCTCTCCAACAGGCGAGGAAAAGGTTTTCTCTTACCGGTTAACCTGGAGTTGCACTAATAATGCAGTAGAGTATGAAGCACTCTGTTTGGGCCTCAAAAAGGCTAAAAATATGGACATCAAGCAACTATAGATCTTTGGTGACTCTAAGTTGATAGTGAATTAGGTTACTAAAAAATGTGTAAGAAAACAACATTATCTTAAGGCTTACCAAAATAAAGTCTAGGATTTACTACAATCCATTGAATATTTAAATATAAAGGCAATTCCCAGAGAGAAAAACACACATGCAATTTTTTTGGCTTTAGTAGGGGTAAACTTCTGCCCTATAAGCAATGTCATCTAAAAGACAAAAATAGTTAGACTGATCTATAAACCTTCTGTTCCAGATAGGGATACCTTCTGGTAAGTTTTTGAGAATGATTGATAAATAGTGGACTTCCTCGTCCATGAGATGAATTGCTCTAATAGCAGGATGGTTGAGGATGAAGAATATGCGAACATCATCTAGATAAAAATAACCATATACCAAAAGGGTTGGTCACCCTGGAGAGCCTATTTTATAATAATGATAGATTGACTGATTAGAAAATGAAATTTGACACATAGATACAAGGAAACTCAATGGAGCCTGACAAAGCCATCAAATTAGGAGTGAACACTACGAAAGTAGAAATGGAAGAAATCAGGGAATTATGCAAGGAATTCCTGGACATCATTGCCTGGACCTATAGAGACATAAGAGTCTACTCCAAAGAGACAATATAGCAAATGATTGAGCTCGAGGAAGGTGCAAATCTATTTCAACAAAAGCAATGATTGGTAAATCATAAAATCAAAGCCTTGATGAAGCAGGAGTTGCTAAAGCTACTCGAAGCTAAAATTATTTACCCAATCAAGCATTCGATATGGGTTTCTAAACTAGTCCAAGTTAGGAATAAGAATGGAGATATCCTATTGTGCATCAACTTTTACAATTTTAACAAAACTTCGCTTAAGGACCATTATCCTCTTCCACAGATAGACCAAATTCTACACACAGTAGCAAGAGCAGAAATATTCTCGCTCCTATATGGTTTCTCTAGGTACAATCAAGTGTGGTTAAAATATGAATATCAATTTAAGACCATGTTCATAACCAAGTGAGGAATGTTTGCTTACCATAGAATGCCTTTCGGGTTATCCAACGTCGGAGGAACATTTTAAAGGGCTGTGGATGTGGATTTTGGAGAACTCATCAATAAAATAATAGTGATATACCTAGATGACATGACAATGTTCTCTCACCATAAAGGAGATCACATAGCACATCTCAGGAGTGTGTTTGAGAAGTGCAAGGAGTTTTTCATCTCCATAAATCCTATAAAATCTGTCTTCATTGTCAAATAAGAACTTCTACTCGACCATGTTGTCTCTAAATCTGGCCTAGCCATAGACCCCAACAGGATGAAAGCACTTTTAGATATCCCCCTCCCCCCTAAAAATAAGGGCTTGTAGTCATTTTTTGGCCAAATCAACTTTGTGTACAAATTCATAGTTTATTTTGCATAAATCATCAAGCCTATAATAGAGTTTCTAAAAAAGGATGTTGTTTTCAAATAGACAGACACAAGAAAGCAAGCCTTCTAGCAGATCAAAGAACAAATTTCTTAAGCTCCCATCCTAATGAACCTAGACTATTCTAAATATTTCATCTTATATGTTATAGGCGAATAAGGGAGCTACGCTGTAGTTCTCACACAAAAAGGAAATGACAATGAAAAAACCATAGCTTTCCTAAGTCATACTATGTAGGAACATGAAGAAAAATATAACTTCATCAAGAAGCAGATCTATGCAATAATGAAATCTTTAAAAAAATTCAAGTTTTTCTTATCATATAGTAGGATTACTATCTATATAATTCATGTTGATGTACAACAGTTCATCTTACAAGGGAAGCTCGATGATACAAGATCTAGTTGGGTGACTAAAATACAAGAATACAATGTAGAGATACACCCAACCAAGCTGGTAAGAGGTAGAGCATTGTGCCAAGAGCTTGCCAAGCAAGCTGCAATAGATTATATAGCTTATCATACTAAAGGAGTAGTAGCATATGAGGATCAACCTACAGAATAACTTGACTGGATAGATGAGTTGACCAGGTATTTCCAAACTAGGAAATACCCAACCAACCTGAATGCTTCACAAAGAAGACGATACAAGATCCAAACCCTGAAATACACCCTGCTCCCTAAGGGACTATATAGAAAGAATTTGGATGAAGTATTGCTTTGATGTGTGAATTAAAATCAAAAGTAGAAGATCATGGAGGAATTACATGGTGGCTCATCTGGAGGAAATTATTCAGTAAGGACCACTACCTTAAATATCATCAGAATTGGATGCTACTGGCCAACTATTTTTATAGACACCATCAGAATAATAAGGAAATGCGAAGAATGCCAAAGATACATTAGAAAAATAGGAATTCTTCGATGCCCTTGAATTCCATTCAAGTCGAAAAACATTTTCAAAAATGGGGGTTGGATTTTATGGGAATAATAGAGCCCAACTCATCTTTTGGACATAAATACATTCTAACGGCTACCGACTACTTCAAAAAGTGGGTAGAAGCAATACCTACCAAGAAAGTGGACCAGGAGGTCACAATAGAATTTTTGGAAAGCTTAATCACAAGATTTGGTGTCCCAGATGCATTAGTCATGGATAATGGCTTATCCTTAATAGGTGCCAAGATGATTGAATTCGCATGCAAATACGAGATTTACTTGAAGACATCTTCAAAATATTATCCCAAGGGGAATGGACTAGTTGAGTCCACAAACAAAAACCTACTCAAGATTTTGAAGTGAAATTTGAAAGATAATAAGAGAAGTTGGCACTACCCGATAAATCAAGAACTTGGGGCTGATATGATTACCATCAAAAAGTCCATCAAAACATCCCCCTACTCTTTGATCTATGTAAAATAAGTAGTCCTTTCGATACACATAAAGATACCAGCCCTAAATCTTCTCAATCAAATGGGCACCAAAGAGGCATAACCAATGGAGAACATGCTGATCCAACTCCTACAGTTGAAGGAATAGAAGGAACAAGCCTACAACCACTACTAAAAGAATACAACTGCCATAAAGGGGTGGTTTGATAAAAATACCACCCCGAGGAAATTGAAGGTGGGAGACATAGTCCTCAAATGGAATGAGAAGAAGTCTAAACTTATAAATCATGATAAATTTGATGTGTTCTAGGAGGGACATTTTGAAAAAATAGAAGAGAAGCAACACAACTCCTTCCAAATGAGAGATGAACAGGGCTAGATTCAATCTATCCCTATCAATGACTTCCATCTGAATTTGTACTACAAGTAACAGGTTTCTTCCACCTTGTATGTATTTTATGTAAATATTTACTTTCATTCAAACTCCAGGTAAATTTTCACTATGGCATGACTTTTTGGCAATCAAAGGCCCCTTCCAAGTAAATATGTCATTATTTCATGACTTTTTGGTAATCGATGGCCTCTTCAAGGAAAATTGTCTTGATGGCACGACTTTTCGGCACTCAAAGGCCCCTTATAGGTAAATATATCTCAATTTTGCAACTTTTTGGCAGTCGATGGCCGCTTCAAGGGAAATTGTCACAATGGCATGACTTTTTGGCACTCAAAGGTCCCTTCCAGGTAAAATGTCATGATTTCATGACTTTTTAGAACTTAAAGGACCCTTGCAGGTAAATATGTCACAATTTCATGACTTTTTGGAAGTTGATGGCTGCTTCAAGGAAAATTTTCACGATGGCATGACTTTTCGACACTCAAAGGCCCCTTATAAGTAAAATGTCACGATTTCATGACCTTTTGATAGCCAATGACTGCCTCAGAATAGCTAGGAACTTTTTGTGAGAAAAGCATTTTTCTTAGATTTTTAAAAGGTCCCACTTTTTAAGGTACCACCATACCCTTTGATTGGCCAATAACAAAGGTGACTTCATTTTATTGTCCTAGGATAGTAGCAGAGTCATATCATTGGCCCAATGGTAATACATGGTAGTTGGTTTCTTAATGAGGCCCACAAACTAAAGTTCCCAACAACGTTCAAATTTAGCATAGGGATGTGTTCCACCAATTGCAGTTATTCCATGTCACCTTAGTAGTTATTGCATGTAACCTTGGCACGCACATGCACAGCCAATTACGTTACAAAAATATTTTCATCACCCTTGTCATATTTTACATTCTTTCCATTCTACTCACTATACTCCCTACTCTCCCAGCAAGCTCTTCAACTCTATGCTAAGCTCATTCAAGAAGGTTTCATTATATAAAATGGAAATAAACCATGATGGCCACACCTCTAGAGTCTTCCTCCAAGGGGAAATTAACATCATCTAAAAAGGAAATCAACTTCGTGGATCCTAATAGCCACATCACTAATACAAGGTTGGCATGGAAGGACCCAGGGCAATTATGGAAGGATATATCAGCCATAATGGCCATGGAAGTCTCCCCAATACAAATTTCTATGACACATCCTGTGTAGACCTAATCAGAGTGCCAGTATTCTTTGATTGGCCGAAATACCTGGTCTAGCAACTACATGTAGGGCTTTTCAAGCTACAAAAATATTTCTCAGATACCTTCAGGTTCTCCTCCTAACTGGTATGGATTTTCTTCTATTTCCAGGCAAAAATGTTGAATTTTATCCCTACCACACAAGTAGATCCAAATGGAAATTGCTTGCATGTATGTGAATGGACGCTGCTCCTTTCGAATGCGGGTTCATATTATCATTTTAACATGGAGTTCTTAGACCCTATTTTAAAAATTATGTATGGTACCATTCCAATAATTCCTTAGCAAATGTGAGATACCTTAAGGCACCCCTATGCAGAAGAATGGGATTGGTTTATTCTAACATAGGGAATAGTTATCAGGCTCTATGACTTCACAGGGAAGCCTTTCTTGTTGCCCTATTTCATTACCAAGTGATTATTTACCCTGGGGTATGTAATTCATATGAATTTCATTAATAGTAAATTTGACACAAACGTGCATTTGATAGGGACTTGCCTCATGCCCTTTCAATACGATGGAGTAATAGTGTCAAAAAATGGGGATGATGAAAAAATTGCTTGAGTTTTAAGGAGTTTAAAATTGATAGAGCTGCCCCAAAAATGGAAGTACAACCTTGAGGACAAATTCACCCAAAGGCAAGCCACCCTCAATAAAGACCCTTTTAAGCAATTCCACTTATCCTACAGATAAATCAATAAGCAAGACATAAATAATGATGAAGATTAACCATTAGAATGGCATATTGAGAAAATGCAGCCACTACCCTCATGGCACGAATTTTATTTGCACTTATCATATTGGTGCCCTGAAGTGAACCCAACCCACAAGCTAAGTAATAAGATGATAAAAAATGCCAAGAAAATATGGGAAGAGTGGGATCATGCCAAAATATTAGCTTGGTGGAAAATGTGATGCCACATACAAACCTTTTCCATGTATGAGACAAATATAGACAAATAATTTTCTAAGAAGTACGATGAGCATCACGACAACTGGTCTGATAAATTAGTGGATAAGGTTCCTTTGGGAATCAATGACATTACCCTAAAATATATTGAAGGTGGCACTAAAATGGACAAAGGGAAGCAAATTGCTACCGATCAGGAAGAAGTACCTAAAATAAAGTGTTGTCACTTCATTCCCCCTTCCAGATCAAACACAGAGTCTTATGATGGTGCTCAGATCGAGCACAGGAGTATAATAGAATAAAAAAAGCAAAAAGAAAAATTGGAAAAGGGAGGACACAAAAATAAAAGTAAAATAGAAGAAACACCCTCTGAAGTATCAGAATAAAATGAAGAATCATAAGTTGATAGGGAATCATAGGGACACAAAGAATCAGGACATAAGGAAGAAACATGGAACTAGGAAGGGACAGGGAAAATCTCTAAGAAGACTCCTGAATATCAAGAGACAGGTGAAAAAATGGTCAATATAGAATAAGAGGCACCCCCTAAATAAACCCCTAGAGGGGAGTAAACCCTAAGAAAAGTAACAATGGGTGTTGACGACTCAGTTCTAAAGCATATCGTGAAGGCCTACATAGAAAAATCATAGGGGACTAGCAACACCATTCCACAAAAGTGCTCATGTGTATATCCTATCAACCTCATTACTCCTTCTTCCTCTACTCATTTCCAGAATAATTCCCCTTCCCATTCTGAGCATTGAGGTAATCCTTCTCCCCCATCTTCTCACCAATCTCCACCACCACCATCTCCTTCTCGTTAGCCTCCACCATCAACCCAAAAAACTCCACCAGCATCCTCCTCTACCCCTATAGGTTCCCTCACTAAGAAATTAAGTATGGAGGCCCCTATAGCCACCACTCCTTTCCATTACTCCACAAACCTTCTAAGATTTCAATCCATGTAGACTACTTCCTTTGCTAGCAACCCTATGGTTTCTAAGTTAATTTTTTTTTAAAAGGCCACCCTAAACACTACTACATGGCTGAAGTCACAGAGCTCCAGAAGTTCTAATGACATAGCCTACATAAAATAAGGTCAGTGCTAGATCCTATCAGCATGCAGCGTTCCACCATGAAGATTACCTCACTCATACAAAATCTAGAGAAAGACATGACCCTGGAGGACTATCAAGCGGAGGTAACTACAAAAGACATCACTTAGCTACCAATGGATGATGAGTAGAGCAAGTCCAAGAATCACATGGGGACAATTTATTTAAATGTTGAGTATTACAAATAAAAGTACTTACAAGACGATCAAGCGAGAAAAAATTTAGAGGAAGCTCTGCATCAACAAAAGGCAACAAAAAAGGCATTGAAAAATGAAGCCAAAAAATAGAAGCAAATGTTTGATGAAACGACCCGCTACAAAGAAAAGGTAGCAAATGTTGAAGAGTATATTCAAGTGTTGCAGAAATAGGTTGAGGACCTTAAACAATAGCTATCTGATAGTGTCGATAAAACCAGTGGTTTGTATAATGAAAAGGCAAAGACAATGAGGACAAATATTCTTGAAAGCATCAATAAGATGACTCTGAAGGTAGGCCCACAATCTCTTATCTTCTCAAAATTAGAGAAATGTTCAGCCAAGTAGAAGATGAATTAGAAGCATCTATTAAAATCTTAGCAATAAGGCTATCAATATCCAATAAGATTCAAGTCCTGGTAGATAGCATGCAAGCCATAATCGGATACAGAGCATAGGATAAAAATTGATCCCAGGCCAAATTACTTGCCAGGAATTTCTTCAAGAGGCACAAGATAGTGACCAAAAGTGCCAAGATCATATAGGAGCTCAAAGAAAAGGTGAAAGAAATTCTCAAACATGTAAGCATAGCTAAAAATTATGGCATGCCAAGCTTCTGGGATAAATATTCAAAGCTCCTAATGGAAGATGAATTGAAAGCCATATGGAAGAAATTTGTAGAAGATGAATAAAAAATTGATAGCTAGGAAGAGCCTGTTCAAGAAGACCAAATTTTTAGCATGGCTAAAGATATTACCCAAATGAATGCTTGCCTACATGAGATGAATATGAAGTAGAAAGCCTTATCATACGACAAAGTTAAAGAACTGGAATATCTATACAACACTTTCAAAGAGAAAACATATACCAATGAGCAAACTTGGAGGAAAGCCTACATTACCTATAATGAAGTCGTAAAAGAAAAAAAAAACAGTAAAAAGCCAATAAATATTCAACAAGCAGTGCAACAGCTCCAGGCCAGGGCCAAGCCAAAAAATCTACTGAAGAAGATACTCCAGAAGAATGAACGTCCCTAAAGCAGGAAGCTTTTTTTACTTGGTATCATTCCCCTTCTTTCCCCCTTTTTTTCTTAGGTTGCTTTTGTTTACTCCGTTACCCAGTGGATAAATGATCTAGGTTCTGAAATTTTGCTAACATATTACCCTAGGAGGTGACAAGAATGTTGGTCAAAATAACCACACCTAGGGAAATAAGGAGTAATCTTCTCAATATTTTTCTAATTATGGAGAATAGTCACGATCAGGAAACATTTTAAGGACCTAATACAGAGCTAAGGCAAAAATTTACAATTCCATGACATTTTGAAGGCCTAAGGCAGATCTAAGGTGAAAAGTCATAATTCCATGATATTTTGAAGGCCTAAGGCAGATCTAAGGTGAGAAGTCATGATTTTGCGATATTTTGAAGGACTAAGGTAGAGCTAAGGTGAGATGTCATGATTTCATAACATTTTTAAGGCCTAAGGTAGAGCTAAGGTAAGAAGTCATGATTTCATGACATTTTGAAGGCCTAAGGTAGAGCTAAGGTAAGAAGTCATGATTTCACAACATTTTGAAGGCCAAAGATGAAGCTAAGGCAGATAGTCATGATTCTATCACATTTTTAAGGTCAAATACAAATTTAAGGTAGAGAGTCATGATTCTATGATATTTTTAAGGCTAAAGATGAAGCTAAAGTGGAAAGTCATGATTCTATGACATTTCAGAGACCAAGTGGACCACGATGTCTAAAGAGGTTAAGGAGGATCACCATAACAAGAATATTTCCAACCGCACCTAGTTGAGGATCCCATGTTCCCTCAACAACTTATGAACCAGAATGAGCCTACGGGTATGATGTTGTAACATATTTCAATTTTTCTATTATGTAAAACTCTTATATATAGAATGAGTGACCAAAACAAAATATCGGCTCTTAGGCGTTTACAAGGTTATGTGTATAGACTTCTGAAAGCTTAATAAAGATCATCCATTGTGGTTCTTGGCTCATTGGTGTTTCAAATCAAGTATGTATGTGTTGTCTATTGCTATATAAATCTAAGTTGAATGTAACCTACGTTAATTATTAATCTGTATTTTTGCATTAACGTTCAATTAGATCTGCAATTTACTTCATGGATAAGCTATGTTTAAATAAGACATTCACTAGGAGTTTTAGTTTCTATGTTTTGGTTCTGTTATGCTTTTCTACAAAATGTTGTGGTAGTTGCTATGTTTTTGCTTAATTTGTACCATTTTAACTCTCTAGCCATAGCTATATTTCCCTCTATTTATACATTTCCCTCTCTTTCCATTTTCATAAAATAAGCAAAGGAACCATCCTCCTCTTGGATATTGAACCAGGTAGACTCTGTTTTGACCTGGTCTTTCAATTTTGGCAAAGTCTTGGGTGCAAATGTAACCAAAGGTAGATTTTGCTCCAACAGGCCAATACTTAAAGGATTATGCATAGAAGAGGGTGCCACTCATGTGTACATATGTATATAGTGACACATGTAAATAATCATGTAGTGGAAATAGTGGTAGTAGTGCTTTGTAAATAAAAGTATTTTGATTGGCTAAGAATTGCACATGGTAGCTATCAAATTTTGAATTCTCAAAAATGTCATTTGCCCAAACAGTTGGTAGTCTTTAAAAATGACATGTTTAGAAAATTCTTATAAAAAATTACAATTCCAAGACAAGATTTTATCATATAAGTTGAGCGTACACAATCCTCGATATTTAATTAGCAATGACTATTCGCTATGGGTATTTCTTGCTATAAACAAGGTCGGTATGGGTAAATATGCATTCATGCATTTATTTGAAAGGGGAAAATACTATAAAATTCTTGGTATACTCTACAAACATTGTTAAAGGATTCTATGAAATATTAAAGCTATATAGTTGTTAGTGTCCATATTCATAGAAAAAATAGACTAGTGTAAAATGTCTAGAGGAAAAAGAGGGTCAAAAATATAGAAAACTATGAAAATGCTGCAAGATGACTTGGTAGACATACGTGACCCAATTATCATAATAAAAGCTTCATAGAAGGGTTGTATATGATAGTAAATATCTCAACCAACATACTTAAGGCTACTCCAAGGAATATATTTATATCTAGATACATGCCCAGATTTGTCCAATCCTACCTTGAGCTCATCAAAGTAGTGGTGAAGCACTATGACCTGGAGATAGCAACGATGTAAAATACACAAAAGCAAAAGTTGTTCACCATCATAGACAAAGCAATAAAAAATGCATTTGTAGTTGGAGCATAGCTAAGTACAAGACTTAATCCTATTAGTATAAACGAGTAGAGGATTTATTTATAGAAATATACTTTCAAGTCTTGGTTTGCTAAGCTTATAGGCAAAATTCCTAGAGAGTTTCCAAAAAATCCTCTTAAGCTTGGAAACTTTAGATATACCCTACAAATATCCTCATCCATGCTATCTATAATTATAGGGTTATATTATGATGAATTTGTGTATGACTATCAATTATACCTAGCATATGTAATCACTAATGTGTGCAACTATGATAGGACTACTATTAGTAACCCTATTTTCTTTGACTGAGCTCATTTATTAAGGTACCCAATTCATAACCAATTAGTTGCCATAAAGCTAAAAGAGAGTGATAAATTCTACTACCCATCATTTTAGCATGGTTGTTTCTCTTCCACATGCCCCCATATTTTCATAGTATCTCACTCACTCAAATAGATAATAATAAACCACACTCAGTAGTTTATTAGGCTCCAATACTTAGGGAAACATTGTCTTATTTAATTTTTAATAGAATGTTCTTTGGAAATACTTTAGCATTTGTCTATGGTCAAATATCCCACCTTAGTTTTTAACCCATATACAAGCTAAGGGGTAAGAAAACAAAGATAGGGTACTAGTACTCTTTGTTGGATGACATCATAATTTGGGTATATGGTTTTCCTGAAACACCCTACCTACTACCATACTACATCACGAATTGGGTATTCAACATGGAGTTGTGTAGGTAGATAGATGAAGCAAATGAGCGTTTTGGGTCCCAGGAAAAAAGGGCTTGCACCCATCTCTACCTTTTTAGCTTTAAATACATAACAATGACAAAAGAGGGAAAGAAATTTTTTTTGATGATAATATTAATGCCCTTCAATTGCTAATTATGCCTCACATGTGGCACTATGACCTGAATGATAAGTTCAGATAAAATTGGCATAGCTAAACAATAAGATAACCACATTTGACCATATTCCATGGCCAAATTTTGGTCAATTAAAAAATAATTATGAAGATAGGGCCATGGAAATGGATATATATTATATGTAAGAAAGACCTAATTGGAATACATGATATGAATTAACATGGGTTTATGACCTGGTAAGGAATAAATATCAATGGATAAGCGATGACACATAGAAAAAATTAAATAATATTTGTATTGGGATGACAACGAGATTAGATAATGGTGGATATAATTTTTTCAATGGGGTAAATAGATGAAGGATTTCCCCAGCACCTTTAACAAGTTGTTGAAAACTAAATTCAAAGCTGGATATGAAAATGAATGAATAAATATATGGGAGAAATAAATTCATGACTTATGATATTGAGGGATAAGTAAGAATAAGAAGAAGAATAATAAGGAGAATAAGAAGAATTCCCTCAACTAACTCTCACACAAATGGGTTTTTATAGGCTATATATAATTAGAAGAGGATGTGAGTATAGAAGATATGCCTCTACAAAGAATATGGATAACACAAGCTAAAAAAGGTGAAGTGACTAAAACCATTCTAGAAATTCAGGTCATGTTAGAATCTAGTGAGCGAGAACTAGATGGACATAATTTTAAAGCTGAATAATCCCAAAAGGTAGCATCCAAAAGGAAAGTAGCTAATGCAGTGAGTTTAGAAAAGTCCAGACCTCTGGTTCAACGAGAAAGGTTTGATAAAAAGGAAAAGCAAAATGAGCATCCAAGCACTAAAAATGAAGAGGAAATAAGACCAACCAAAAGACAATAGTTGGAGTATAAAATACAAATGAATAAAATATAAATTGATTTTTTTGATGTGGCAGTCTAGGATCCAAAATCGAAAGTGAGAGGAATATGTGCATTTTCTTCTCCTTTTCCTTTAGATAAAATTGTTCCACCACCTTAACAATATTTACGTAGACAACCACCTCCACTACCTACCCATGCTAATGAATCCCTTCCTCTACTTAATATACCACCACCAACAGTTGCTACACCCCATGTACAAGAGGCACAAGTAGCCTCAATCTGTGTAAATACTCAAATCCCTATAAAAATACCACTATAGCATTAAATCATTTATTCATAAATTTCTCCCCCTTCCAATATACCTTCATACCTTCCCCTGCTATTGAGCATCCTCTGTAAAAAGCATTCTCGACAATTCAAGGGATTTAAACAAACACACAAAGATAGGTAGAACAACAAGAACCACAAGATGGAACATAACTAGCAACCAACCACCCATAATATGGACTTGATCCAATTGTTAGATAATGAGTTAATATGGTTGTGTATCCAAAGGTCATAAATGCAATTGAAAAAATGATAGTAAAATACTATCATATCAAGCTATAAAAGTATAACATCTTTTATGTTCTCAAGATAGATACACTCCAAGTTTTATACACTAAAACATATACTGGTTCCTACAAAGCAATCAATCAAATGTGAAACTTAAAATTACAGAAAGAAAAATCAAAGCCCTAGATGAGAGAATTAGGAAAGAAAAGGTAGAGAAGGACAATATTAAGAATGATATTTTGGATTTGAAGCAAATAATAGAAAAATACCCCATTAAGGAACAACAATAACAAAGGGATAGAAATATCCAAATATTGGAGGAGCCATTATAGCAAAAAAGTAGGAGAATTAATGCACAATAAAAATACAAGAATTGAAGTTGAAGCTCCAAATCCAAGAAGAAATTTTGGCAGTAGTACAAACAGAATTGGAGAAAGAAAGAGAGAAGCCTCAATGCCAAATGATCTTCAAAGATATGATGAAATAGTTTAGAGGTCAATACTGGAACAATATCAAAATTGTCTCAATAAGAGTTTTTCCTTTAATAAGAAAGATAACCAGTATTGAAAAATTGATATATAAATCTAAGGAATATTTTAATATAGGTTAGTAAGAGCTAATGAATAAAGTGCAATAAGTAGACATGGCATGGGATATGCTATGAAATAAAGAAGGATATCCTTAATTGGTCAAATTCTTGAAAAGATACTTGTGAGAGTCCATGTTTTGCATAGATTAGATCATATACAAAATTTGGATAATTATAGCAAGAGGTAAAATAATCAACTCCCTCAAAGAAAGCACTAATAAGGTAAAGCTAACAGTATAGGAAGTCATGAGTCTTGATTTTCTAGAATTTTTTGATGCAACTAGGAAATTCTACAATGAACAACAATTGAATAAGGGAAGTGAGGTGGATACATTATCTGTGCCTTTGGCTATAAATCAAATTATCATATTCTTCCATAGGATTTCTACTTTCCTATCAATTATTGAAGAGATAGCATGAAAATATAGGGATCCTTCCTATGATTTGATGTAATAAAAAACATTTAATATTTTTCATAAACATTAAATTATTTAGGTGTTTAATGTTTTCCATAGGCATTTAAAATTTTCCACAGGTATTTAATGTTTTCCATAGGCATTAAATTATTTAGGTGTTTAATGTTTTCCATAGGCATTTAATGTTTTTGCCTAGTAGTTATGGAAATGGCCCGACTTTGGCTACAAGGATAGATTTAAGTTAGAAAAACTACTCATTTCACTCATGTATTTATATAGCATTGTAAGAGTGTTGTAAAGGTTGTTGTTACTATTAATGAAGAATCTTACAGTATTTTTGGATGGTTATTGAAGATTTGTCGCTGGATTTACATCAAGTGGTATCAGAGCAAGGTTGATTTTGCAAAGATCATGGAGGTAAGAATATCTAGTTTTTGTTTGTGTTTATTGTCTTATTTTGGAGTAAGATGATAAGAGGAAGGGTTGGATATGCCCAGATGGATAGGAATATTCAAGAGTTGCAAAGGTAAATAACTAGAATCGTAGTTGTGGGGAATCATTTGAGACTAGAAAATCGTAATGATGTGGATAGTGAACCGGGTGAAATTCCATCCATGGAAGAGGAAGAAGAACCCTTGGAGGAAAAACCATTTGAGGAAAGGTTGTTCATGGCCTTGTAAGGTAATATTAATGGGGTGAAGTTTGATGTTCTTGTGTATAGAGGAGGGTTACAACCAGGGGAGTTGTTAGATTGGTTGAATCGTATGGAGAAATGCTTTGAATAGAATCATATGGAAAAGGATAAAAAGGTAAAATTTGCATATACTAAGTTGAAGGGGCACACATTGGTCTAGTGGTATCACCTCTAGAATGAGAAATAAAAATAGTAGAAAGAAAATATCAAGGTTTGGAACAAAATGGAAAAGAAATTGAGGGTAAAATTTCTCCTGATAGATTATGAACAAACCCTCTTCATGAAATTGTAGAATCTAAGGCAAAGAGAACACAATGTGGAAGATTATACCAGTGAGTTTTATAAGCTCTCCATCAGAGTGGCACATGAGAAAATAGAGATTTAGAGGAAAGCTAGGTATGTTAATGGTCTAAAATTTAGCATTCAAAATGAGCTTAGCATGCTTAGGCCTCATACTATAGATGATGCTTATCAGTTAGCCCTGAAAGTAGAGGAAAAGAAAAATAGGAATAATAATAATGTGGAAGTAAAGAGAGGAGCATAATCCTCCCCATCAAGAGGACGTGGAGGGTTTAATCCTATCAAAGGAGAATCCTCAAATACAACAAAAATTGTTGGAGAAGAAGAAATTATTCCTATGGAAGAAATTGTTGCAAAAGAAAATGGTAGCAAAAGAATTTGCTAAAGAAGAAATTCTTCTTATGGAAGAAGAATTTTTTGAAGAAAAATTGGAAGTAGTACCTAGAATCAAACCAGGATCTATGGGTATGGATCCCATCATCCTTCCCTTGGACCATACTATTGCTATTGAAGCAATGGAAAAATTTGAAGAAGTTGAAGATTCAAAAGAATAAAAGATAGATGTAATACATATATTCCCTACTTTTGAGGTTGTTATATTTTTTGGTTATATTTTTGTTGTATCCATGCAGGAACTAGATCTAGTTGTAGTTTTATTTGTTGTAGATATGGAAAAAGTAGATCTTTTTTCAGTTCTTGATGACATTGCAGTTTTAGCTGATGTGGATCTAAAAAAAGAAGACCCAAAATATTTTTCCTTTGTAGTTAATGTTGTTGTTGTTGATGATGTTGCAGTTATTCTGCCTATGGTAGATCCTATTACCATTGTAGTTTCTTCTACTATTGTAGATGTTTCTGGAGATGCAAAAAAATATGATGTCATTTTATCATAGTTGGCAAATCTGAAATTGATCTGCATCATAGTTTGGCCACCACTACTACCCTCTTTGGTTAGCAGTTATAGGAGTTTGAACAACTAAAATTCTATCATGAGCCTCCCTTGGAAAACTTTTTATATGGATGAATTTATGTTTTGATGTGTTTCTTTATTTAAGGAGTGATTTATCCATTCATGGCTAGTGTGCAAAACATTCATAATGTGGAAAAGATGATGTATTCTATTGAAGCAATGACTTATTATTTTATGTGTTGAGTATGTATGTCATATGTTTGAAAGAATTGATAATTGATTTTATTTGAAGTTTTAGGAGGGGTGTTAAAATGAACTTAGAACCCATTAAAAAACCCCTAACAATCTATCATGCATATTAAATTTAGAATTATGGTCTAAGGCACTGTGGGAGGATCAGTGAAATTGGATGGAGGATGTAGGGCTGGATAGGGCAGCTAGTGGCAAAGCGAGACACAATGATAGAAGCTTAGGATGTAGAGATAATGACTCAGGATGTGAAGATAGCTCAGTTGTGGGTGGAGGTGAGGATAGGATCATGAGGATCCAGGAAGAGCTACTTGATATGGACCATCATCAGAGATATGATGTACTATGCCTTCAAGCCTGATATGGATACATCTAGAATTTGGAGGATTGATTGATGCAGCACCACATTAGGCTGCTAGATCCACCCTTCTATTTCATATCTAGGTCTTTTAAGTATAGTGAGTCTAGGATTAGTAGATTTAGGTTTAGGGCTCCTTTAGGATCACAGGTATCCTCTTATAGATGCTAGCTAGTGGGTAGATGCACTTTTTGTATATGAGCCTTGGTGCTCCTTTGTATATAGCCTTTGCGTATTCACTCCACATGTGATATATATATATATATGGATTTTAATTTTGTGTGGATGCTTTTGTGTTAATTCATGTTTATATGTGATGTATGATAATGCAATGATAATTTTTATGAATGCAAATGAATTAATGCTTCTAATGATCATTCGTAGTTAATATTTTACTTGATCATGGATAGCATTGTTGTGTAATTAGAGGCACCGAAATGGTGGAATGTGAAAAGGAAGACTCATGTAATGTTATGGATGTTAACATAGAAAAATACATGGATGTTAATATGGAAGAAGATATAGACGTTGGTATGGAAGAAGATATGGATGTTGATATGGAAAACTGATTGTTTTGTAGAGATTCAGACATACTAGTGATATCAAACAATTTCACTAAATACTGCCTAATTTATCTAGGACCAAATGTGTGTGCAGTGAATTCATTTACTAAATCATGAGTATGGTAATGACTCAAGGCAATCAAGAACCAATGTGTGTGAAAGCGATTTCATTAACCCATCTTGAGAAAATTAATATGAAACTTATTATGGAAAAGACCAAGAAGCTAGCTTTTCCTTATGTGTGGTCATAGATCTCTTCAAGAGATATGTGTCACCACGCATAAGCATACTCCACTATCAGTCATGTGTCTATATCCCTGGTGGAGATTAGCTCCATAGTCCAATAATTTAATCTCTAAGCTTTAGGGATTTAGACTACCTAACCGTATGACTAGAAATGTAGTTCTATCCTTACAACTTGAGGATATGTGGTGTGTGATGTGTAAAATATTTAGAGCTTTGGTGAATCAGATTATCAATTTCAGTGTGATGAGAAAGTTACCCTATCCTTACTACTATATATATATTTTTTGAAAATTATTATAGTGGTGAAACCACTATTTTTTATTTTTGGACTATGTACATGATGGGACAAACAAGGAATACCCTTTTCACTTTGAGGTTTAGCCCAACCATGGTGTTATCCCTATTTGACACAAGATATTTTTAAGATGTGTGATTGTATTTTGTTCGAGAGTTTTAGATTCAATTCCCAAAACTCAAGATTTTCTTAGTTAAAATATGTCTTAGTCATAAATAAAACTTGACATGTATTAGAGGTTGCTAGAAACACTAGGAGTGGTTGAGTGACTGAAAACACCTAGGGATTATGGAAATATGGATTGAAAATAATATTTTGACTTTATGAAATGGTGTAATGAAATGGATTATGATTTACCCAGATGTTGTAGGTGAGTTGGAGAGGAGAGGGCAATCCTCCAAGGGAGGTCCTAGGTTCGAATCTCCACCCTACCAAAAATTTGAATTGGGTACCCAAAATCCAATTGATAATGTTGGTGCGGGCAGGGTCGAGTGCGACTCCCGGGTGACTTTGATGGTGTAGAACCCCCTGTTCGTGGTCTCTCATACCAAGGCGGCCCCACAAGGGGTTTTTGGCTTAAAAAAAAAAAATGGATTATGATTTGAAGGGTGCCCCTAATTAAGGCAACAAGACTTTGTTGGACCAATCATTGTCTAAACTGAATAAATGACCTCTAAAATGTGTGAATATGATTGTGAATGCAATGTATGAAACACAATTTGTGAAATGTAATGTATGCAATGCAACATTATTTTTGTGTATTAGCCATGTATATATACATGTATATATAAATCATGTTAAGCATAGAATTATCTCAAGTGGATGATATTAAGTTCTTCGGGCTCTTCAACTACCTCTAGACTGGCAAGCCTATAAGTTCCTTTACCCACTTTTTGAGTGACAATGTATGGACCTAACCAATTAGCCTCGAATTTATTACAAAAATATGGTAATACATTGGGTTTTTATTGATTCTCTTTAATAATAAGATCTCCTAATTAGAATTCATGTAGATGGCATTGTAACCATGCTTTAGGCAGTCTTTATAAACTCTTAAATGCTCTAAAGCATTGAATCTTCTTTCATCAAGAAGCATGAGTTGGTCAAAATGTTCTTGTCCAACAGTATCATCATCTATGAATTCCTACAATGAAATTCACAATGAGGGGATTTCAATATCAAGAGGTATAATTGTTTTAGCTCCATAGACCAATGAAAATGGCGTTTCCCCAGTAGGTGTGCATATGCTTCTTTGATAAGCCCATAATTCCAAGGGGATTTGAGTATAGCAATATTGATGATTTTTTTTGACAAGTTTCTTGATAATAGTAATTACGGTCTTGTTGCTAGCATCAACTTGCCCATTTGCTTATCGGTAGTAAGGAGTCGATAAACTATGTTGGATATTATATTTCTCGTAAAGTTCTCGAACATCCTTGTTCTTGAAAGACTTGTCATTTTCATAGATGATTTTTGAGGGAATACCAAAACAACTAATGATATTATGAAGTATAAACTCCAAAATTCTAGGTCCTGTCATACTAGTTAGAGGAATTTCCTCAACCTACTTTGTGAAGTATTCAATGGATATGATGATGAATGTATGTTATACTGAGGAAGGAGGTGAGATTTTTCCAATCAAATCAAGACCCCATTGTGAAAAGGGCCAAAGGATTTGAATAGGTTGTAATGCTTGTGATGGTACATGAGTTAAATTAGAATGCTCTTGACATTGCTTACAATACTTGACATAAGTTTAAAAGTCGCATTCCATGGTGGGCCAATAGTAACCCATGCATAAAATGTGCTTTAAAATGGCCATTCCACTAAAATGACCATCACAAGTACCATCATGAGCTTCAACTATGGTTATTTGTACCTTTGTAGGCTCGATATAACAAAGGAGGACTCCATACATCTATAAAATATGTCCTCCAAGTGAGTAAAATGAGCTACTTTTTGCTTGAGAGTACGTTTATAAGTCCTTGACATGTCTAATGGGAGTGTTCCAAACTTGAGGAAGGCTATTATTTGGTTTTACCAAGGCTCATATGGCTCCAAATGGATAAAGCAAATAAACTTTTCATCCTTAGATTCAACATGAAAAGTTATAGATTTAGAGATCATTGTAACAATAAGTGGTTGTACCTCTGCAATAGAGTTTTTTGAAATCAATGATCCTATAGAGGCCATCACATATGAAAATATATTAGTCAAACATGGTAAACTATCAATTTCATACCAATCAAATTTGGTGAAAATTTTCATTGCTACTTCATGGTGAAGCTTTATGGTTGGTTCCTTGCATTGGTATTCTCCATTGATTTATCTAATGACAAGTTGAGAATCACCAAATATCATGATATGATTTACACCCATAGCCATGGTTGCTTGAAGACATAACATTAAGGCTTCATACTATGCATTATTGTTTGTGTATTGGAATTCAAGTTTGAATGATAAAAGGGATAGGTATCCCTTGTGGTGTATGAAACACAACTCCAACACCTTGATATTTTTTGCACTTAGAACCATCAAAGAAGAGAGTGATATCGACATCTTCCTCTAGAATGACATCTTCATTTTGTTCAGTGATAATGAATACCAAATCATTTGGAAGCTCAATAATCAAGGGTTTATCACTAGGAAGTGGAGATTGTTCAAGCTGATCGACTATGACCCGATCTTTAATGGATTTTTGGTTGATGAACTCAAGATCAAATTCAGTGAGAAGCATTATCCATTTTGGGATGTGGATGTTATTGTAAGTGTGAGACATCATATAACGCAGAGGATTTTCATGAGCTATGACATATGTTGTGTGACTAAGCATGTAATTTATGAGTTTCTTAGTGGAAAAAACCACTGCTAAAAATAAATTTTCCATTTACGCATATTTGGTTTCATAGCTTACCAATTTTTGACTAATGTAATAGACAACTTGCTCTTGATTGGTATTATTTTGTGCAAGCATTGTCCTTAATGCAAAGACTATTTCTGAAACATAAATATGGAAGGGGATCCCATATGAGGAGGAGTTAAGACTTGTGGAGAAGCCAGATATTGCTTGATATCATTAAAATCTTTTTTACATTCATCTATCCATGAAAATGTCACCCCCTTTTGTAGTAGATGGTTGAATGGACTACATTTTTTATAAATTTGTATGATGAAATGATGGATCAATTGAATCTTTTCTTGTAAACTATGTAATTCCTTCAATTTTATTGGGGGAGGCATCTCCATGATGATCTTAATATTGTTTGGATCCACCTCAATGCCTCTTTTGGAGACAATGAATCCTAATAGTTTTCCTGAGGTAACACCAAAGACACACTTTTTGGGGTTCAACCTTACATTATGCTCTATAAGTTGATCAAAGACTTTTTCCAAGACACCAATGTGCTCTTGTTGAGTTTTGGATTTTTCCAAGAGATCATCCACATAATCTTCGATGATCTTATGCATGTAATCATGGAAGATGTATGTCATGGCACATTGATAAGTGGCACCTATATTTTTTAGGCCAAAGAGTATCACCTTGTAACAAAAATTCCTCCATTGTGTAGTGAATGTTTTTTTATGTTGGTCATCAAGATTGATTCAAATTTGGTTGTATCTTGAAAAACCATCCATTAAGGAAAGCATTTCATGGCCAAGAAAAATTTCGATAATAGTATCAATGTTTGGTAGAGGAAATTCATACTTAGGACACACTTTATTAAGGTATTGAAAGTTAGTGCTAATGTGTATCACCCCATTAGTCTTGTGAATGGGTACCATGTTTGAGAGCCACTTAGGATAGTCAATGGAGACAATGAAAGCCACATATAAATTTTTTTGAAGCTCTTATTTGACCATGAGGTCAATGGTAGGATGCATCCTTCTCAGGTTTTGTTTGACAAACTTAGAATTAGAGTGCAAGGTGAGATTTTGGACAACCAAGTTAGGTTCAATATCAAGCATGTCTTTGTAGGACCATGTAAATATGCCCATTTTCTTCTTGAGGAGATAAATTAATTTCTCTTATTCATATGTGGATAAAATTTTACCAATTTTGATAATTTGGGGATTGTCTGTTTTTGAACTAAGGTTCACATCGATGGTATATTCAATAGAAATGTGAGAACCTTCCTTAATTTTATGGGGCAATGGGATCAGATGAATGTTATCTATGACATTATTAAACTCTTTTGACTCAACCTCTTCTATGTCTGCCTAGAAAAACCTCAAGATCTAAATGCTAAGGTGGAGGTTATGGAGTAATGTAGTTGGTAGAAACCCTTAAAAATTCCTCAAAAAGGACAAATTTAAAAAAGGATGGAGGTGAGGAAATCCGATCCATATCAATAAGGCTCATGTCAATTGGAATTGGTTTTTCTAGATCGTATGGATTATAGAGTGGGATGAATAAGTTAACATGATTCATGTTGACTTAAGGGAGAAAATAATGGTTGGTAAAGTGAAGGATAAATTTATTCTTTTTTGCTATAACGAATGGTAGAGCTCTAGTAACTGAAAGAACAATGAGCAACACAAATAAATGTAACAGACAAAAAACCATGCACATGCAATAAAATATATATTTTTTAAATTTGCTTTTTATTTTATTTTTTTGAATTTGAAATATGTACATATAAAAAAGCAAAATGGGTGGTGATATGGATTAATGATATGGAGGTTATTGTTCACCAGTTGGTCCAACTCGCTCTTGTGGAAGAAGCAAGTGAAGTATGGGTTGATGGATGGAGAACATTTTGAGGTAATACTCATCTTATTCAGTGAATGGAATGGTGGGTGTTGACTCCTCATTAGATTCATCAGAAGCAATTGATAGAACGTCATATTTTTAATAGATTTTATCTTCAGATTCATCAGTGTGATGGATATCTCCTTCTAAATTCAAATGTAAAATTTTAAAATATTGTTCAAAAGAAGTAGAAGAAAGTGGATGATATATTGAACCTGAACGATCATGTGCTTCCTAATATGAAACATAAATAATATCATGCTTTCCCTATTCATGTCATCCTAGGCCATGTCCTTGCTAATTAACTATATGAAAATATTAGGATGGAAAACCCGACATGTGTTGTATATTGGTAGAAGTTGGTTGTTTAGGATCATCTAGGGAAGATAGATTGGATGATGAATCAATACCCCCATACATAAAATTAATGCTATTGGTAATTGAACCCATGTTGTACACCACTACTATAGATAAGAGTGGTTCACATGGGAAATCATAATCCTTAGTATTTTGGATTTTGAGTGGTGTGACTGTGATATCTTGAACCACATATTCACCAATACCAAGATTAGTGAGATGGACCTCACCTTGGGCTGATGTGGATATGGATGTGGAAGACTCAATATTGTCTTGGCATATATAATGGAATGCTATCTCACAATATATTATTTCAACTTGTGAGACATCAGCTGATGTGGATGGAGGTGGATTTGGCTTAGGTGGTTGTTGAATGGGTGATAATATGGAAGGAATTATGATGGAGGATGCTAATGTTGATGATGTGGCGGATGTGGATTGGGTTTTACCACATGTGCATGTAGTTAAAGGTGATGAATATGGGGGCATGGAGGTGGAGGCTTTATGTGAAGTGGTGATAGGGATATCCTCAAGAATAAGATATTTTAATGAAGAGGTAGATTTTATGGTTGATGAGGTGCAGTCAAGAACAAATGAGTGGAAGGAAGCATGGATTCATAAGGATTTGAAATAAAATTTTAATACTTAAATGATTCAAAATTCATAAGTATGCAATGATATTGACCCTCATGTACATATTTTAAGCATTGATGAAGTATATAAGGGACACATATCATTTCCCTCATCCAAGGACATCCAAGGAGTACATTGTATGCCATGGAACCTTCCAAGATGTGAAACATTATGTGCAATATTTTTACCCCCACTTTGATGGGTAAAATGATAGTACCAACTGTGGAGTAGAGAGCATCATTAAATTATTTTAGGGTGAAAGTATATTTGGTGATGTGGGATAGCATAATATTGAGGTGTTGAAGAGCGAATGTTGTAATGATATTGATAGAGGAGCCAGTGTCAATAAAAATGTGTTTTAATGGCTTCCTATAAATTTGAGCCATGATATACAATGGAGGATCATTGATCTTGATGATATTTATTTGATTTAAAAATCATAGAATGTGATGGAAGTATCCATACATTTTTTGATGCTCCCCACAAAATTGCTAAATACATTAGCATATTGAGATTGAAGTTCAATGGATTTTAAAATATCCATTAATACCTCACGATGTGGAGGATATTGTTGTATAAGCTCATAGATAGATATTTTAGCTAAATCTATTTTAAGGCTAGTGGTTAACCACCTACTCAGAGAGATTATTGGTATTTGAGGATGATTGGGAAGATGAGTGGGCAAATATGGGTGACTTGGAATATGAATGGGTTGCAAAGGATTGGTAGAGAACTAGATAGCTGACGATGAAGTGGTAGGTTGAGACACACTTGCCTATGATGCTATGGGTGAATGAATAGGTTGCTATTATTCATTTTTTTTATTTTTGCACTATTGATCTCAGGTGACTACATGAATAACACTGATAAAACCTTGGTACTATTGAACATGGTTAACTTGATTAGGTGGAGTCTTGGTATTTTACCCTCCTATTATTGGTTGTGCTTCCTCATGATGAGGAAGTGGTATTTTATAGATGCCAAGTTATTGAAGTTGTTGAGCTAAGGGACTATCAATATTGATGACCCCTAAGTTAATGAGATATTACACTATGTCTTTGATGTTTTAGAAATTGTTTATATCATGCCCATTTTGCCTATGATAAGGGTAAAATAAATGTTTCCTATAGTGTTTACTATGCTATGTAGGGTCATCTAGTTTAACCTCAGGTAAGGCAAATTGTTTTGTTTCATACAACCTACATAAGATGGAAGCATATGATTGGGATAATGGAGTATATTGGTGATTTTATCAAATGGATTATCGATGTTGATGATTTTCCATAGTTGAAACTATTTTTTGAAATGGTTGTGATGGTGGGGGAACCACTTGATATGCAATTTGTTGCAGTTTTTGTTGTACATATTATTGTTGTTGAGCCATTATCAGTTGGATCATGACCACTTTATTGACTTTATTTGCTTGATTTTTTATATTGGCCTAGTTTGGCTTGGATTGGCCAAAGTAAGTACCTTTGTATTGGTCCTTATTCTACCATTATTTATTTTTGGGATTTAGCACACCTTATTGGATTTTGATCTCCTCAATTATGATATCTTGGGTAAGAGCTTCCTCAAATAGTCTATATTGTTGTAATTATAATAACCAGGAGATGGGTTTTAGGTAACTCTTGATAAACAATCAGGTTAGATCCTCCATTGGTAGGGAAAATGGTAGTTTTGTGATAACAACCCTCCAATGATTACTAAAATAATATACTGACTCATAATTAAAAAAATTTAAGCCATACAAGTCAGAAAATGATATTTTATTTCTAATATTGAGTGAAAACCTTTCAAGAAATTGGTCAACCAACTGTTCAAAAGTATAAATGCTATGATGAGGTAAATGATTGTACCACTCTACGACATCTCCTCCCAATATCTAAGGAAACATTCAGAGCATTAAATCATATTTAATTTTAATTCTAAAATATGAGTGGATGAATGTGCTCACATGCTCTCTAGGATCCTTATTCCCCTTGAATTTATCAAATTTTGGTACTATAAAATCTGCTAGATATGGTGGTGATGGTACCAAAAATTGAATTGGTTGATTGATAAGCTATATTAATTTTGGCTTCTAGTTCATCATACTAGGAGTATGTTGCATCAGACTATAAATATGTTGTTGCATTACTTGAATTTTGGGGTCTTCTCCAGGTATGTGGAATCCTTGAATCACATTATGATTTTGTGGAGATGTTAAGGTGTGATGATATTTTAATTATTTTATGGAATGAATTGAATTTTGTGATGTTTATGATTGAATGATTGCAAATTATGGAATGGAGATGATTTTTGAGGACTATGAATGGGTTGACTCATTGGAATGGAATAGGTGTGGATTTATGGAGGTGTCAAAATGTAAATTGTATAAGGTTGTGATATCCATGATGAATTTGATGAAAATAATGTAGGCTGAGTGAAAGTGGACTGGGGCTTAAGATTTACCACTTGTACTTGTTTTTGAGGACAAGACTGAACGTTTAGTCACTCCTTAAGAAATTTATTAAGGTGTTTCCATGTGTCTTGTATGGCCATATATGAATTAGATATGTGTATGTGGTTGGAATGGATGAAGTGGACAAAGAATAATTTGCAATAGGTATTGCAACTAATGGAGGGTAGTGGAAAATGGTATTTGTGAAGTAGCATTGGCATGTGCTTCATACAATAGATTTCCATATGTATTGGTATATGAATATGGAATGAAAGTGCTTTGAGCACATGACTATTGTGGAATGGACCAATGTTGGGAAGTTGCAAATAACACCTCGAAAAGAGGGTTAGTATACACCTGGGTGAATCTGGAAGGCTTGGAATGGGTAAGTTCCTGATGAAAAGAAGAATCATGCTTGGGTGAACTCCTGATTTGTTCTATAATATACTTAACAAATCTTTTAGAAGCTTCCACTTTGGCCATGTCTATGTGGGTGATGTTATAATCTATGAGAGATGATGACTCGATTCCTAGAATGAGAATGTTGGTGTCTTTGTGTAACAAATCAATGTTTGAAGTGTAGACAACATGTGATGGACCCCCAAATAAACCAAAATAGCTTGTATGTATCCCACTAATAGGGTTAACCATAAAAGTGGTGGGTTAATAAGTGGAACACTCCATGAATGAAGTGGTTTGAATGACAAGAACTTGAATCAAAATATTTTCTTGGCTTTGGGTTGAAACCAAAAGCTAATGAGTCAGATGGGGTGGTGAAGTGTGTGAAATATGTAGAAAGAAAATGTAAATGAAGAACACATAGAATCAAACAAGAAATTTTAATCCTATGCTTTGCAATATATTTATTTTTATTTTTTTATATCTCTTATATATATATATATTGTGAGGTTTGCGTGTTGTGAATGTGCTAATTTGAATTATGCAAGGTGAAATCTATGGCTAGATGGCAAATGAGATTCTTCCTAGTGATGAAATCCATAAATTTTTTTGATGGGTTACTATGGTTGCTAAGGGTAGAGAATGATGAATGGATATGAAGCCCACCATCCCCAGTTCTCAAACAATGGTTGGTGACGAAATTCAACTCACTACTGTTTATTGTGAAACATGCAATATGTGTGATTTATTTTAAAATTTGTGTTATCTATTGTGTTCACTCAATGTTGAAAACACACCTATTTCACTCATATAATATATAATCCAAGAACATCAACACTAAGCTCCTAAAAAGAACTTATGGGTACACCACTTAAGACCCACATTGAATCATCAATTGATTCTAACAGTGGAGAGTTTGCCCAGTTCTTCTATTTTGAATCATCAAGTGATTCCAATAGTAGGAGTATACTTGAGTATAGTGGTATTGTTCCAACTTAGAAAATTAAAACTAGAGTCTTTCAACCCTATTATGCAGCTAATGATGGCTTTGTAATTTCAAATGCAAACAACATACACAAATAGTGAATTAATACACCTGAAAGCAATAGAAATCTAAAATAAATATGATCTATTGTGAATGCAATTTATATTATGATGTAAATTCCTAATATACAAATAAAAATGTAGATGCCTTAAATATAAAAATAAATGATTTTCTTTTTGTTGATTTTACTATAAAAAGCAAGAAAATGAAGACAAAAATGGGTTAGGGTTTGAAGTAGGCTTACCAGGAAGTCTATGTATTTCTTCCCTGCTCTATGAAATGCACCCCAAAGATACTAAAATATTTTAGGGCATCTCCTGAATGCACTAGGGAATCCCTAGAGCACTACAGGGCATCCGTGCGACCTTTGATCAAATTTTATAACTTTCCAGAAACTCTAATTTTTATGAAAACCAGACGATCGAATTTTTGGAACCTACAAAATGGAAATAGAAATAAAAATTAGTGGAAAAGTAAGTTGGAATGAAGAACCCTTTGGGGATCCCACCGTGATCGCCATTTTGTAAATTAAAATAAAAAACACCAATACAAAATATAAAGTAACAAAAACACTATAAAAAGACAATATTGCACAAGATGAATAAGATTTTTATTAATGTGGGTGGATCTCAAAATGATACAATATATGTACCCGAATGTGGTATTTTACAATGCTTTTGTGATATAAATTTACAATAGTAGGGTTCTCTAAAACCCTAGGTCAATACATAGTTGGTGTCTTCACGCTCATATTCAATCCAAACGAGGTTGCAGGTGGGATTGTATATCCTAAAAGGGCCACCCTAGATTCAATAGCTTCTAGATATATGATCCTGTACTTGCAAACAAACACAAAAATAAAAAGGATATTAGAAGCACCTATGAGAGATCCACTATGTGAAGCCCTAAAGAAGATAAAACCACTAAAAACCCTAGATGTTGAATGTAATACTAAAAGTAAAAGTACAAGAATGTAAAATAAATGTATAAAATATTATTACCTTGTAAAAATACTAATTTATGTTTTTGCTCCTATTGATGATGGTTGCAAGAATGCATGAACAACACCTGAGGGTTGGAGGACTACATATATGTTGTGGGAAACACCCAGGGGTATTTTGCAATGGCTACGAATGCACTAGAGAGTTCTAAAAATATCCAAATATGATCATATGGCTTTGGGGGCATTTGGGGACTGAGGAGAATGTCGTAGAACCAGATCTGGTTCTACATGGGTTTGGCAACAACAAAAAAGGGTGAGGGAATGACAGCAGTGAGCGATGAAAGTGATGGAGAAGTGGCTAGGGAAGAAGTTCATGAGAGCTTAAGGATTCCTCCAAGAAAATATGAAGAACTGGGGTACTTAAGGATTAGAGGAGATTAGGGTTTTTATTCGTCAAAATGAATCCTCTTTTATAATCTTCCCTTGACATGTTAGGTTTTTGACAACACAAAATAAGTGGTTGATATTAAAACATGAGGAAGGGTGGAGATTAAATCTGGGTAAATGGCATGGATTGATATGGATGGATGGTTGAGATTAAAATGTGGTAGAGGGCTAGGATTAATATATATAAATACACATGCATTTATTAAATATATATAAATATAATATATAAAATATTAATATCTATACATATATTAATTAAATACACATATATAAATAATGGGTGATTATGATTGGAGAATACAGATGGATGACAAGTGGCTACATTTTGGTGTCTACAGGCTTACCAAGCGTAAACCCAGAACTTACCTATGTAATTTTCACTTTGGTTGATAGAGTGTCATAAGATTTAGGAGCTTGTGAATATGCTAGTTTATATGGACATAGGTTTGATGTTGGTATATACTTTTGATTGATTTGTAGGCTTACCAAGTGAAAACCTAGATTTTACATATGTAATTTTCACTCTGGTAAATAGAATGTATAATCTCTATGAGTTGTGGATATGTCAGGTTATCATTAAATGTAGGTTTTGATACTGATAAATGCCTAGGTGTATACCAAGTTGAGGTAAGTTCTTGTGTGGAAGGAATCCTTTCTTTAGATGCTTACAATTGTGAAGCTAAACTAGTCAAAGGTAGCCTTTAGAAAGGAGCATCCCTTTTGTGTTGTCAAATAACCTTATTGTTCCTATGGAAGTCTTAAATGATACAAATAGGTGTCACTCTTTAGCACCAAGCATTTTTAGATGAGTTTTTGTAAGTGTTGATTGAATAGAGTGATAGAAAACTAGTTTTTGGGTGCTATGAGTGAGGAGGTAAGAGTAGAATATGCTTGAAGATTTTGTGACAAGATGGTAAATATCGTTGGGATAGATTAGAAAGCTAAATGATGTTGTAAGTTATCTCCTTCAGCTAGAATTGGACTTGGAATATGAGCATGTGTTTATGTTTATTTTATCTTTCGAGAGTAATGTGGTTACCCAATTGATAGTGTGTATTAAGTTTTGACTATTAAACACACATAGATAATGGAATGAAGAATTCATAGTTTGTCGTGAAAGTTTCGAGAGGAAATATGTATGTGGGAATAATGGATGCAAGAATAATAAATCATGGTCAAATTTTTACTTACATAAGATGATTTCATGTTCAATGGTATGTGGACTTAGATCAATTTCCAATAGAAAATTTTGGTTGTTGTGTTCCAAGTAGTGGATGTAATGCCTCTAATCAAGAGCACCAAATTATCTTAGTGTTAAGGGTCATAGGATTCTTCCTTTATCATGGATATCATATTTATTAAATTATAGTATGTGTGAGTTGGATGTTTTAATAGGAATGAGACGTAAAATACTTGGATCACAAGGTTGAGTGATTATCGAGTGTGTTCCAAAAAAAATGTCAATCCATATTATAATGGAATTTAAATCATGGTGTCAACTTCTTTTCTTGCATTTGAATCTCAAGTTATGATTGGAAGGATTAAATCATAACATGGATTTTACCAAGAAATTTGTGATAGCCTTCAAAGAAATATTCCTCATCAAACAATTTTACATCAAAAAATTTTAAGAATTTAACAAACTTAGACAAGGGACCAAGACTATGGAGGTATACTATCAAAAAATTATCAAACTAATGAAGTATGTACCCATATATACTAAGAAAATAAAGGTACATAAGTTTATACTAGGAGCATATCTTAATGTAGGACATGAAGTGAATATGTCAAAACCTAGTACCCTTCAGAAGGCCTACGATTTGGCTAGAAAATCTGAAACCTATCTCAAAACTTACTTCGATTATGAAGGGGAATCAAAGTAGGATAAAGAGGCACTAAGGAAAAGAAATAGTGAAGAGTTCATGAAATGGGAAAGTTATTAGAAAAACAAGAGTTACAAGAGATAGGACAAAAGGAATGATACGAAACAAGGAAATTTTAGGAAGAGGTTCAAACGGAAGAACCATAACCCTAACAATTGCAACAACGATGATAACAGATCATTCACACAAGATCATGCAAATCCTTCACATGAAGTGAAAATAAAGGATGGAAAAAGAAAAAAACCCATTCAGGATCCAAAATAGGATGCTATGAATGTGGTGGTCCATATTATGCCAATAAATATCCACTTAAGGTAGGAACCAATTTGAAATGCAAGGAATCAACTTATAAATAACCTGCACATAAGATTTATGCAACAACCATGAGTTAGAATTTGGAAGGGCAAGCCACACCATTGTTGATAGAAAGTAAGATCTTTGGTAGAAATGTTAAAAATTTTATTGATAGTCGTGCCATAGATAATTTTGTTTCCACTAGCTTAATTAAATATATACCAGAAAGGCCAGTAATCTTGGCATGGGGGTGGAAATTCAAGTATGGCTTAGGATAAACCTACTTTTTAAATATGTGTTATCCTATGGCTGAAATTATCTTACCTAGTAGCACAACTGTAGGTTGTCTTTATGTAGCACCACTACATGCTTTTGATGTAGTCCTAGGAATGGATTGGTTGCAATATCATAATGCCATAATCAATTTATAGGAAATATGGATTGGATACTCGAAATGGGGTAGTAAGGTATAGAGAGTGTACAACCTACAAGGATATTTTTGACCCCAAATCCTCTTTGCAATGTAGCTTAAGAAAACAATAAAGAGATGAGGAAAATTCTATGTAGTGAAGTTAAATGAGATACAAGAAGAAAAGAATCAAAAGGTGTTTGACAAATATCCAGTAATTCAAAATTTTAAAGCGTATTTCTTGAGGATTTACCAAGATTACCCCTGAAATATGAATTTGGTTTCATAATTGAACTTAAATCTAGAACAAAACCTATTCATATAGATCCTTATAGAATGAATCCAATTGAAATGCAAGAACTAAAGGTGAAGTTACAAGGATTGCTAGATAAAGGATTGATTAGACCTAGTGTGTTACCATGAGGTGAGCTAATGTTGTTTTTCAAGAAGGATGGTTCCTTACGATTATGTATAGACTACAATATGTTGAAAAAGGCAACCATTAAAAGTAGATATCCTCTATCCATAATTGAAGACCTCTTCAATCAGATTCAGGATGCTGCAATATTTTCAAATATTGATCTAAATTTAGGATACCACCAGTTGAGGATTCGAGAAGAGGATACCCAAAATATAATCTTAAAAACTTGTTATGGACATTATGAGTTTACTGTCTTGACTTTTGGTCTATCGAATTCTCAAGAAATATTTATGATTTTGATGAATAGTATCTTTAGAAATATTTTGCACCGACTCATCCTTATATTCTTGGATGATATTTTGATATATTTCTAGAATAATACTAAGCATTATAGAGACCTGGATATTGTGTTGGAGTTGCTAAGAAAGAATAAGTTGTATAGTAATTTTTGAAATGTGAATTCTATGTGTTAGAAGTGCAATATTTGGGGTGCATCGTATTACTAGAAGGGATTACATTGGACCCTAATAAAATATATGCTATACTAAATTGGCCATCTCCAACAAATGTGATGGAATTTTGAATATTCATGGGTTTGATTGGGTATTATAGATGTTATGTGAGGGACTATGCCAAGATAACCACTCCAATAACTAATCTTCAAAGACAAGGAAAATAGTTTAAATGGATGGATAAGTGTGAAGTAGCTTTTGATATTCTCAATAAAAAACTCGCCACATCCCCCATACTAAAGATACCAGACCCTTGGAGTATATTTTTCATGTGTACATATGCATCACTAGAATGTTTAGGAGGAGTGCTCTCACAATATGAAGAGGTGATAGCTTACGGATCTAGAAAGCTAAAATGACATGAGGTCAATTATACAACCCATGATCTGGAATTGGAAGTAGTATTTTTTGCACTTAAAATTTGGTGATACTATCTATTAGGGAGACACTTTGAGTTGATAACATACCATCAAAGTATGAATTACATATTTACTCAACCATTTGTAAATGTCAGATAAATAATGTGGATGGAATTCCTCATCGAATAAAATTTTGGCATTGAATACATCAAAGGAAAGAATTTTGGATATTTTGAGTTCCTAAGCTAAGAGTTGTAATTGATTTCAAAAGGATCTATGTAAGATAACACTATTTTTGTGTAGAAGCAAAGGTTTTTATCAAAGTTTCAAGAAGGGATGCATGGAATTTGGTTCTAAAAGGATATTCAAGGGAAGCTTAGCAAAATATCTTTATTTAAAACCATGGATGGTATATTTGAAATGGGTTTTTCTTAAAACCCAAGTTGGATTTTTGTTTCATCAAAAAAGGTGCCTCGGTGATGAATAAATTTAATTTCAAAGTTTTTATTTCAAACCATGGATGGCATATTTGAAATGGGTTTTTCTCAAAACCCAATTTGACTTTTCGTTTCATCGAAAAATGTGCCCACGTGAAGGAGATATTTAAATTCAAAGATTTCATTTAAATTTTAATTTATTTAAAATTTAAATTTAAATGTTAAAATTAAATTAAAAGAATATTCGTCGATGTCATAAAGGAAGGTTTAAATGCACCGATGTTTCCAAGCTAAGGGAAGTCATATATATGCCATTAAATATTTGAATATTAATGATCCTTGCTCTTGTTTTTAATGCGATTGTTGGAAAGCGAATAGAGCTCATGCAAAAAGAGGTTTTAAAGATCAGGATCATATGGCGAGAAGTGCCACATGGATTGGATGGGTTGGAGTGCTTGTGAAGGTAAGTGCATGAGGTTAGCATGTTGTTGACACTTGATGCATCATTTAACATACTTGCAACAAACATGTTCCATTTTGAGTCAATAGTAGCCCATGCATAAAATGTGCTTAGTGATGGCCATGCCACTAAAGTGGCCATCGTAAGTTCCATTATGGGTTTCATGGACCACTCTTTGAGCTTCTTGTGTCTCGAGGTAATGTAGAAGTATGTCATCATGACTACGGTGGTAGAGGATGTCACCCAGTAGCATATAATGAATTACCCTTTATTTGAATTCTCGATAGTGAGCATGTGGTAGGTCATAAGGCAAAAAATATAATTTTATGTAATATTTGATCTAAGAAAACCAAGGATCATGTGGTTCAGTGTGGATGACATGGATGCCATCATCATCGATGGGAGATGAGGATGAAATAGTGGATTGTGTTAAAGTGTGGATGGACACATGTGTTGTGTTAGAGAGGGATTTTTTGGTATTAAAGACCCCAAGGAAGCCATTATATTAAGGAAATGATTTGACGAGTGAGAGGCAACCTCAATTTCATACCACTCAAGCTAGGTGAGTAGTTTCTAAGTAATTTTTTAATATTTTTTGAGTGTCATACAATGACATTACCAAATATACCACTCAATCTGGGTGAGTAGTTTATTGATGACAATAATAGAATCACCAATGATTTGAAGGCATCTAATATGCATAGAGTGCATGTTTTTTAAGCCGAGGATGAGATATTCATATTTAACAATGTTATTTGTGCAAGGAAAGCCTAATTTGAAGGAAAATGGGAGAGGTTCCCCATCAGGTGTAAGAAATATGATTCCAACACCTCCACCATGAGTGCAATGGGATCCATATAAGAAGAGTATTAAGTCGATTTGTACTTTAGGTTCAACATATTTGTTAGCTTCAGTGATGTGAAATATTGACTCTTTAGGAAGATGAATAAGGAGTGGGTGGTTGTCAGGCAATGGAGCCTGAACTAGTAGGTCAGGGATGACCTATACCTTGATGGAATTTTGAGAAATGAATTTGAGGTTGAATTTAGTAAGGATCATAATCCATTTCTTTGTACAAGAGTTATGATAACTCTTGTTCATCATGTAGCATAATGGGTTATCATGAGTGATGACAAATATGGTGCAGTTAAGTATGTAGTGGTGTAGCTTTTGTGTGGCAAATAATACAACTAAGCATAGCTTTTCCATGTAGGTGTATCAGTTTTTATATTTGACAAGAGTACAGTCAATATAGTATATGGATTGCTCATGATTGAGCACATTCTTCTAATCTAGAAATGTTGCAATTGCAAAATTTGTAGAAGAAATGTACAAAAGGAATGGCAATTATTGACTTAGCAAATATAGAACTGGTGGTGATGTAATATAATTTTTTATTGAGTCAAAGGCTTACTGGTAGTTGGTATCCCATTTGAAGGCAATCCCTTTCTATAAGAGGTGATTAAAAGGTTTACACTTTTTAGATAATTAGGCAATAAAATTATGAATGGATTGAATTTTTCCCTGTAGAATATATAGTTGCTTGAGATTTATGGGTGGGAGCACCTAGATTATGGATTTGACATTGTTGAGGTCATTTTTAATTCCTCATTGGGAAATAATGAACCCTAAGATCTTACCTGAAGTGATGCCAAAGACACATTTCTTTGGGTTGAACCACACATTGTGTTCAAGAAGGTGATCAAAGATCTTATGAAGATCGATAAGGTGTTGTGATAATTATTTTTATTTAGCTATGAGGTCATAAACATAGTCCTCCACTATTTTGTGCATGTAGTATAAAGAACACAAGATTATACTAAGATGGGGGGTGAACAATATAGCACCCAATTTTTACTTTCTTTCCAAAGAAATATCAATTAGTGTCCTTAATTGCAATAACCAAATATAGTGTGCATTAATAACATAGATAGCAATAGTAAGAAAGTGCACAAATCATCACACACAATTGAGACACAATATTTAACGTGGTTCCCCCAATGTGGGGTAGTCCACAAGATATTCTCCTTATAATATTTCATAAATAAATAGGGATCCTTATCCCAATACAAATGATTACTTTTATCTGCTCAAAGCTAGGATATCCTGATCTGCTCAAGTGGGCTCCACTGATCTGCTCAGCTAGGGTCTCTACTAATCTACTCAACTAGGCTATCCACTGATCTGCTCAGCTAGGCTATCCATTGATCTGCTAAGCTAAGCTCTCTAATGATCTACTCATTTAGGCTATCCATTGATCTACTCAGTTGGGTTATCCACTAATCTACTCAGCTAGGCTATATACTAATCTGCTCAGCCAGACTATCCACTGATCTCTTTAGCTAGGCTATCCACTGATCTGCTCAATTAGGCTCTCCACTAATTTGCTCAGCTAGGCTATCCACTAATCTACTCAGCTAGGCTATCCACTGATCTACTTAGCTAGGCTATCCACTGATCTACTCAGCTAGGCTATCCACTGATTTGCTCAGCTAGGTAACTATTGTTGATGTGTTTTTTGTTTATATATTGTCTCTTTCATTGCTCATAAATCTGCCTCAATGTCTTCTCACAAGGCTCAAACAATCCTGCTCAAATGTTGTCCCAAATATGTTCTCAATGCCTTCACAAAAGGCTCAAAAAATCATCCACAATTTTTTTCTCAAATCTATCTAGATATTTTGTCCCAAAAGCCTTCCCAAATGCTCAACCAATCATGCATAAAAGTTGTCTCAAATATGTCAAAAAATTCTTATCCAAAAGCCTTACCAAATGCTCAACCAATCATGTCCAAAAGCTATCTCAAATATGTCCAGAAATTCTATCCCAAAAGCCTTCCCAAAGGCTAAACCAATCACTCTCAAGTAGCACTCAAATATCAACCAAAAATCAACGAAGATAAGGCTCAATGATGAACTCAACAATGGATAACAAATGAATGTTGACAATACTCAACAATTTGCCCAACAATTAATGACAATGTACTCTTCAATGGATGACAACAATGATCCACAATGATCTCAACAATGTATGACAAATGATCTCTCAAATGGATGACAACAATGCTCAATAATGTACTCTCAAATGGATAACAACAATGCTCAACAATGTACTCTCAAATGTATGGCAAATGAGCTCTCTAATGAAAACCTCTCCAAGAAATAACAATGAGGACTTCAACCAACCAAGGACAATATCCACAAGTGATAGCAATAGATTATCAATAATATCTTCCTCATGCAATGTCAATAAGCTCTCAAGAAACAAGCACAACTCCCTCAAGCAAAGAGCTCTCAAATAGCCAACAATGATCTCCTCAAATGAAAGGTAAATATATCCACAAGTGACTAGAAAATGATCTCCTCAATGGTCTCAAATAGTGGCAATGTACTCAACAAGTAACCAACAATAATATCCTCAAAGCAATAGCAAAAACCTCCTCAATAATGGCAATACTCTCAATGAACTCCACTAAAGCAATCATGGAACTCAAGTATCAATTTTATCCATAAAATTGATTTTTTAATCCATATACTTCTTCTCAATAGCCAAGAAACATGATCAAGCAATTTGTCTTCAAATTCAAACCCTAACTCATGTGCATGTCTTCTAACTCAAGGTAGCAATTAACTAGGTCTCAAGTTCCTATTTTAATTTCATAATTAAATCATGCACTGGGACATATAACAAGTTCAACGCTTTTCAACCTTATGACTCCCTAATTTCATTAACATGTACAACAAGCACCTATGCTTTTATTTTTAATTCCACAACTTATAACTCCACAATCACACACAATAATAACAAATATTTAATTCTACACCTTATAACTCCCTAAGCACATTAACACATATAGCAAGCATTTATTTCCCTAAACTCCTTATGACTCCCTAGTTATCACAAAAATAATTTTAATGCACCAAAACTTTGGTAATAACAAATATTACCATGCACTAGAGATAAATACCTTTATATGAAATTCGCTACCTTCGTAACCTTTGAAATCATCTTTGCCAAAATGCCTTGCCAAAATTAATTCGCCTTCACACCTTTGCAGGAGTCAAAATCCATTCCTCTCACTTAGCGTTGTGAAGTAGTTACCATGTGGGTGCTAGCCCACATTGGAATTTAAATACCAAACACCCAACTTTAACCTATGCTCAAATTTGAAACTTGATTTTACTTTCTTAGAAAAAATCTTTGCCCTTTGAAGAACACAAGCTTATACTGAGAGGGGGGGTGAACAGTATAAGACCTCTTTTTACTTTTTCATTTATACTTCAAAATAGTAAAGCAATATACCCAAAGCAATATCAAAGCAATGCACAATATCATCCACAAAGTGACACCAATTTTAACGTGGTTCACCCGGAATGGTTGGGCTACGTCCACAAAACTTTTCTCTAAAAGTTATCTCAAAGTTCTTTGGGAAACCTTCCCAATTACAATGTTTATGAGCCTCGGCCCAAAGGAGATACCTTCCCCCAATCTGAATTTATGAGCCTCTGCTCAAAGGAGATACCTTCCCCTCTATCTAAATTTATGAGCCTCTGCTCAAAGGAGATACCTTCCCCTCTACTCTGGAAATGATCCCTCAGAAGATCAACTGTCTCTACCTCTTGCCAGCACGTGGAACTCCTTTCCACCGAAGACCTCCTATCCTCAATGCTTAGCCTAAGAGACCTCTGCCTTCTATGATCATGTCCACAACAGCTCAACAACCTGTACCAAACACAATCAGTCGGTCTAGTACAAGTCTTCCTCTGTCTGTTAGATCTGTCCAACTCTTGAACAAATCAATCCTCTACACACAAGCCTTCTCAAAGACTTGCCAAATCTATCCTCAGGTTCTTCTCAAAGAACCAATGCTCCTCTGTCCTCAAGTTCTCTGATAGAACTCTCAAAAACCAGCTCACAAGTCCTCTGCTAGGACCTGTCCAAATCTGCTCACAAGTCCCCACCGAAACTTGTCCAAAACTGCTCACAAGTCCCCATCGAACCTGTCCAAAACTGCTCACAAGTCCCCACCAAACCTATCCAAAACCTCACAAGCTCACCAAGAAAAACTTGCTTAGCATGAACCCACAAAGAGAATTGTTAGAGACCCAATGTGATTCATCAACCTCATAGAAGCATAAAGAGAATTGTTAGAGACTCAATATGTTCTATACTTAACTCCCAATCTCAATCTCAACTCAATCTCAATCTCAAAAGAATAAGATAGATGTAGTATGCTTTTCTCAAGAACATGAAACACAACCCAACAATTGCCAACCATGCAATATCTCATATAACAATGATACTCATGTTCTTTCCACAACCAATATATTTTCTCAACCAATTAGGGCTTTAACAACAATGCTTATAGACAAGGTTTAACCAACATCATTCAACTCAACATTAACCTTGAAGCATTCAACCAATCATCACAAGAAAAGGAAACAAGTAGAAATCCTTTTCCCTCCAAAGATATTTGAACAAAACAACCACCAACACAATATCACCAAATGCAAAGAATAACTTGCTCAAATCAACTCAATGGAGTAAGCCCAATATCATGAATCAAGTAAAGCAATAACTTGATCAAACAACCTCTATGGAAGCAACTCAACCATCAAACTCAAAACAGCCAACCAAGGGTTCCACCAACTCAATGCAAGTAGCTAGACTCACAAATATAAACCCTAGTGCACAAAGCTTCCACTATCTCAAACCAGAAATTATGCATTCACCAAAAACTCTCCTTAAGGATAACAATGCATAAGTAGTCTTCAACAAACCAGAAAATAGGATTTACACCTAGCCAAAGGATACCTAGTAGAATACCTTTTCACTCCAACCTTATTTCAGAAAACATACACCAATCATACTCATAAGAAGAATGTGCCCATACCTTATTGGAGTAGAAGATAATTGAACCTTCAAGCTGTCACCACACACAACTCTCAAACTTCCAACCAAGTTAGGGTTAGAATAAAAAGAAATGAGCAATAATATCAACTTCCTTTATTACACCTTTTAGCTCCACTTCTTTAAACATCAATAAAATAATGTCAAAGCAAAATATGACAACTTAACCTTATACCTCCATCAATTATATTTTCCAAGTCAACTCAAAATACTCCAAGCAAATAATAAAAGATATACCTTGGCCAACCTTAGTTCTCCAACCTTTGGAGAAAATGAATAACACCACCACAAATGCTAAAGCGCTTTCATTGCTGCTATCCTCGTGCATCACGACCAAGACGAAATTGCCCACAACATGGGTCAAACTTGGCACCTCCGCCCAACGCTTCTTCACTCAACACACCACCACCATTGGAGCACAAGTGCCCAATGAAAAATATAATGTAATCCTATGTGTTGTCTTCCTTCAATCGCCAAGGATTTGAAAACGTAAACGTTTTCCTCAAGCCACCACCATCATCATGAGCGCTGTCCAAAAACGTAACTCCCAGAAAACATAGTTCGCAGTCTTATCAAATGTCAGAGAAACGCAATCTTCCGGACGTCAAGCGCAAGAAAAGCTTGGGCAATTCAATATGGATGGACAACGAAATACAACGAAAAACATCGCTTTTTCGGAGGACACAAAGCTACGAAATTGCATCGATCGAAGGTACCATTACTTTAGAAAATCATCCCCACTTATATAGCCATTTCTCCTTAAATGTTTGACGTCGGCGCTCCTCCAACGATGGCAACACGTCGGCGAATGAATTCTTTATGTGCGTCGCTTAAGGGTTAAAAGACCCTTTAATAATAATTAAAATAATAATAATTATTATTTTATTAATAATAAATTAAACTTAGACCTTTGTCAAAGGTTTGAGTTAATTTAATTATTAATAATAAACATGGACCTTCAAGGTTTTTCAAGAAGTAAAAACCTTTGCATTAAGTTAAGCTTGGTTTTAATAAAAACCCTTAATGAGTCCAAATGGTTTTAAGAAAAACCTTTAACCTTGTCACCATGGTTTTAATAAAAACCCTTTAACATTATGAAGCTTCTCAAGATATTTTTGACATCACACTCTTTTTGATATCAACACAAAAATGCCTTTTGACATCAATGACAACTTATACACTTGAGCAAAGGCAATGTACCCAAAGTACCCAAAATTGCCAACAATCTCCCCCTTTGTCATTGATGGCAAACCTTTACTGAAAACACTTCTCAAGAGCCAAAACTGAAACCAACTGTGCTAACAACTGAGAATCTTCCTTTGAAGTTTTGCTCCCCCTGACTTGAAGCTTTCCTCTTCACTTTGAAGCTCTCCCCCTTACTCATATCTCTCCCCCTTTGTCATCAATGGCAAAGGGCCACCTTTGGGGCTCGGGACTAAGAATGAGCCTCTTAGCTTAGTCCCTCCCCCACCTCCTGATGAGGTGATTAATTCTGGGGTGGGAGTAAAACTCCCATTAGGCACCGATCATCATCAGCGTCTATAACTTCCTTGTCGGGCCTTCTCTTGAACTCTTTGTCCATATTCCTGTTCTTGTCACTGTTCTTGTTCTTGTTCTCATCCCTGTTCTTGTCCATGCCTTGATCCTTGGACCTGATCATGCCACTATTCTGTTCCTGTATTCTGGAATTTCAGCTCTACACTGTCTGATTATGTGACCTTCATTGTTGCACTTGAAACACCTGACGATGTTGTTTCTCTGAGGTAAACCTGATCTTTGAATCCACCTGTTCTGACCAAACCTGTTTTGACCAAACCTGTTCTTGTTATTTGCCTTGCAATAAATTGCCTTGTGCCCAAACTGTTGACAAGAGTAGCAATACCCTTGAAAGAAACTAGCACTTCTAAAATTGTCATTTACCTTCTTCACTTGAGCCATGCAATGTGAAGCCATGTGACCAAACCTCGTGACAAGCAAAACATCTGCCTTGAAACTTTCCTTTAATTGACCTCTTAGGTCCTGAAAACTTCTTCTTCTCATTCTGAATTCTATTTTCTATTTCTGTGCATCTATCATTCAAGGACTCATTATCTGAAATACTTTCCTCATCAGAACTCTCTTCCTTTTGGAGTCTCTTACTAGACTCTCCAACTTGTTCCTTGTGTGGCTTAACAAAACCAAGGCCTATTTTATCTGTTGTCTTTCTTTGACCTTTGATGAGTGACTTAACCTTTTTGGAGCTATCTTGAAACCTGTAAAGCTTATCCTTGTACTCTTTAGTTTCCTCTTTCAAAGAAGCCATTTTCTGTTCTAACTCACTATACTCAAGAACCTTAGACTCTAACTCATCCTTGAGTTCTTGTGTCTTAGCTATAGAGAAGTCAAGATTTTCTATAAGATCATCTCTCTCCATACAACATTCATCTAACTTATCCTTGAGTCTAGCATTCTTCTTTCTTTCCTTTTTCAAAGCACTAAGAGCATTAATAAGTTCACTTTCAAGATCCTTTATTTGTTTGCTTTTTGAATCATCAAAGCCTTTTTCAGATTTCTTATCACTAGAGGTGCTACCCTTTTCAAAAACCATACATGCATCTTCCTTATAGTTTTCTGAAGCATCCTCATACATACTAGAAACCAAATCATTATTTGTGCAATCATCCTCAAGGTGACCAAAATTTCCACATCTAAGACATTTCATGATAATGAATCTATGTTTCGGTTCTTCCTCTTTTTCTGATATGAACAACATCTCATTTTCATCATCACTTGAAGAACTTTCACTATCACTACTAGAACACTTACTTGCTTTGTCTAGGTAGAAACTCTTCTTGTGCTTGTGAGAATACCTCTTTCCTTGATTGTTGTGCTCATATTTGATCTTCCTGTGATGCTTGTGCTTTTCAGAATCCTTGCTCTTAGAATCCTGTTTATCTTCATCACTTTCATTCTTGGAAATAGTACGGTCAGTAGCATAATGACCAAACTTTCCACAATTGAAACATCTTATATTTTTCATACTTTTGTGCTTTCTAGAGAACTTGCCTTTCTTGCTGTAATATGCCTCTTCATCACTAGAAGACTCATCACTATCTTGAAGCTATTTACCCTTGGATTCCTTGGTAGCCTTGAAAGTTGCATTACTACTTGAATGATCCATTGTGTTCTTTACTAGCTTTTCCTTCAAGCTGTTAAACTTTTCGAAGGCACCTGCTCTGATACCAATTGAAGAACACAAGCTTATACTGAGAGGGGGGTGAACAGTATAAGACCTCTTTTTACTTTTTCCTTTATACTTCAAAATAGTAAAGCAATATACCCAAAGCAATATCAAAGCAATGCACAATATCATCCACAAAGTGACACCAATTTTAACGTGGTTCACCCAGAATGGCTGGGCTACGTCCACAAAACTTTTCTCTAAAAGTTATCTCAAAGTTCTTTGGGAAACCTTCCCAATTACAATGTTTATGAGCCTCGGCCCAAAGGAGATACCTTCCCCCAATCTGAATTTATGAGCCTCTGCTCAAAGGAGATACCTTCCCCCAATCTAAATTTATGAGCCTCTGCTCAAAGGAGATACCTTCCCCTCTACTCTGGATATGATCCCTCAGAAGATCAACTGCCTCTACCTCTTGCCAGCACGTGGAACTCCTTTCCACCGAAGACCTCCTATCCTCAATGCTTAGCCTAAGAGACCTCTGCCTTCTATGATCACGTCCACAATAGCTCAACAACCTGTACCAAACACATTAGTCGGTCTAGTACAAGTCTTCCTCTATCCATCAGATCTGTCCAACTCTTGAACAAATCAATCCTCTACACACAAGCCTTCTCAAAGACTTGCCAAATCTGTCCTCAGGTTCTTCTCAAAGAACCAATGCTCCTCTATCCTCAAGTTCTCTGATAGAACTCTCAAAAACCAGCTCACAAGTCCTCTGCTAGGACCTGTCCAAATCTGCTCACAAGTCCCCACCGAAACCTGTCCAAAACTGCTCACAAGTCCCCACCCAACTCAAAAGAACCTGTCCAAAACCTCACAAGCTCACCAAGAAAAACTTGCTTAGCATGAACCCACAAAGAGAATTGTTAGAGACCCAATGTGATTCATCAACCTCATAGAAGCATAAAGAGAATTGTTAGAGACTCAATATGTTCTATACTTAACTCCCAATATCAATCTCAACTCAATCTCAATCTCAAAAGAATAAGATAGATGTAGTATGCTTTTCTCAAGAACATGAAACACAACCCAACAATTGCCAACCATGCAATATCTCATATAACAATGATACTCATGTTCTTTCCACAACCAATATCTTTTCTCAACCAATTAGGGCTTTAACAACAATGCTTATAGACAAGGTTTAACCAACATCATTCAACTCAACATTAACCTTGAAGCATTCAACCAATCATCACAAGAAAAGGAAACAAGTAGAAATCCTTTTCCCTCCAAAGATATTTGAACAAAACAGCCACCAACACAATATCACCAAATGCAAAGAATAACTTGCTCAAATCAACTCAATGGAGTAAGCCCAATATCATGAATCAAGTAAAGCAATAACTTGATCAAACAACCTCTATGGAAGCAACTCAACCATCAAACTCAAAACAGCCAACCAAGGGTTCCACCAACTCAATGCAAGTAGCTAGACTCACAAATATAAACCCTAGTGCACAAAGCTTCCACTATCTCAAACCAAAAATTATGCATTCACCAAAAACTCTCCTTAAGGATAACAATGCATAAGTAGTCTTCAACAAACCAGAAAATAGGATTTACACCTAGCCAAAGGATACCTAGTAGAATACCTTTTCACTCCAACCTTATTTCAGAAAACATACACCAATCATACTCATAAGAAGAATGTGCCCATACCTTATTGGAGTAGAAGATAATTGAACCTTCAAGCTGTCACCACACACAACTCTCAAACTTCCAACCAAGTTAGGGTTAGAATAAAAAGAAATGAGCAATAATATAAACTTCCTTTATTACACCTTTTAGCTCCACTTCTTTAAACATCAATAAAATAATGTCAAAGCAAAATATGACAACTTAACCTTATACCTCCATCAATTATATTTGCCAAGTCAACTCAAAATACTCCAAGCAAATAATAAAAGATATACCTTGGCCAACCTTAGTTCTCCAACCTTTGGAGAAAATGAATAACACCACCACAAATGCTAAAGCGCTTTCATTGCTGCTATCCTCGTGCATCACGACCAAGACGAAATTGCCCACAACATGGGTCAAACTTGGCACCTCTGCCCAACGCTTCTTCACTCAACACACCACCACCATTGGAGCACAAGTGCCCAATGAAAAATATAATGTAATCCTATGTGTTGTCTTCCTTCAATCGCCAAGGATTTGAAAACGTAAACGTTTTCCTCAAGCCACCACCATCATCATGAGCGCTGTCCAAAAACGTAACTCCCAGAAAACATAGTTCGCGAGTCTTATCAAATGTCAGAGAAACGCAATCTGCTGGACGTCAAGCGCAAGAAAATCTTGGGCAATTCAATATGGATGGACAACGAAATACAGCGAAAAACATCGCTTTTTCGGAGGACACAAAGCTACGAAATTGCATCGATCGATGGTACCATTACTTTAGAAAATCATCCCCACTTATATAGCCATTTCTCCTTAATTGTTTGACGTCGGCGCTCCTCCAACGATGGCAACACGTCGGCGAATGAATTCTTTATGTGCGTCGCTTAAGGGTTAAAAGACCCTTTAATAATAATTAAAATAATAATTATTATTATTTTATTAATAATAAATTAAACTTAGACCTTTGTCAAAGGTTTGAGTTAATTTAATTATTAATAATAAACATGGACCTTCAAGGTTTTTCAAGAAGTAAAAACCTTTGCATTAAGTTAAGCTTGGTTTTAATAAAAACCCTTAATGAGTCCAAATGGTTTTAAGAAAAACCTTTAACCTTGTCACCATGGTTTTAATAAAAACCCTTTAACATTATGAAGCTTCTCAAGATATTTTTGACATCACACTCTTTTTGATATCAACACAAAAATGCCTTTTGACATCAATGACAACTTATACACTTGAGCAAAGGCAATGTACCCAAAGTACCCAAAATTGCCAACACCCTTGGCGAGATTCGAACAACAAACTTACCTTGTGCAAAGTTTGTGCACTATCAACAATGCTATAGGCTCCTGCATGACGTCACTTTCCCACATTGTTTACTTGACCTTGGTCCCAAATCAAAAATTATTTATCCTTCTTTCTTTGCTGCTCCCCTTTCGATGACTCTCTTCCATGCGCTATGTCAAGTCTACAATAATCAAAGATTTTAACCTTTTATTTATATGCATCTCCATGCATTAGAATCATGTCGGCGAATATTTATTTATCTCCCCAACCTTTGCATGTCATAGGATAATATAATACAACCTTAGACCTTAGAATTATTAAATAAAAATTTAATAATTCACCTTTTAACTTTGAATTGGGATATCTCCTTCATTCTTTTGAATTTTATCATGAAACTTTTTGCACCTAGGTTTTATTGGAAAAATTTTTCATCCATCATAATTTGGAGAAGTCTTAGCATAGTGGTTTTAATTAAAAACCCTTTCCAATGGTTTTAATGAAAACCCTTTCCATTGGTTTTAATAAAAAACCCTTGCCGTTGGTTTTAATAAAAACCTTTACCATTGGTTTTAATAAAAACCATTAATATAATATTTAAAAAAATAAATATTATATGCCTCTTGTGCCACAAAACCTTGTATATATCCATGCTCTCCAAAATATCATAAATTATTATTTATGAAGTGATTTTTCCACAAAAACTCAATGTGATCCATGTGACATCAATGACAACATAAAATAACTCAAATTGCCAACAATCTCCCCCTTTTTCATTGATGGCAACACCTCTAATGCAAATCACCACAATCACTAAAAAAACCATCTCTGAGAATCAAATCTGCTCCCCCTGACTCAATATTCTCTATGGAGGCTACTCCCCCTATCTGAATGCTATCCTTGGAGGCTGCTCCCCCTAACTCATTTCTCTCCCCCTTACTCAAAACTCTCCCCTTTGACATCAATGGTAAAATGGACACCTATGGGGCTAAAATATATGAATCTTAAGCTTAGAACCCACACCACCTTCTCTCTTGAGGTGATTAATTTTTGGGTGGGAGTACATTTACTCCCATATTACATTGTTCCTTTTCTTTGTCAACTTCCTTCCACATCTTTCTGGTCTCCTTTTCTTGATAAGTTACTTGATCTTCTTGTCTTGAACCTGTTTGACCTTCTTACCTTGAACCTGTTTGACCTTCTTGCCTTGAACCTATTTGGAATTGAGTCCTACACCATATTGAAATATGTCCAAAGTTATTTCAATTAAAGCACTTGATATTGTAGCCTTTGGATGGTGTCCATGTCTTGAATTATTTCTTGAAACCATTTCCATATCCATTCCTTTCCTAAACCCTGTATTGTGAAGCTCTATTTCCATAATCATTTTGACCATGACCTCTAAATTGTGCAGCTCTATAATAAAAACCATATTTCGTATTTTCTTTGCACTGATAAGCTCTATGACCAATCATGTTGCATAAGAAGCAATGTCCCTAAAAACCATACCTTCTTCCTTTGAATTTACTTCTAGCAAAATCAAACTTCTTTGATCCATAGACCCTGTAGTGTATAGCCCTGTGTCCAAATCCATTACAAGAAAAACAATGTCCTTGAAAATCCCTTTGTTCATGCCTTGGTTCCTCATACCTTTCTTGACCTTTATCCTTGTGATCATATTTGACTTGTGCATTGTATCCTTGATACTTCTTTATGGTATCCAAATCTTCTTCCTTAACTTATTCCTTGCTTTCTTCTTCAAGAATTTCTTTGCTTCTTGAACTTGATTCATCTATCTCAAAAAAATATCCAAACTAGATATTTGGAGCCATAGGAGCTTTGGAACTTTCTTCATGAATCTTAGGTGCTTCCTTGCTTTCATATTTTAGAACTTCCTTTCCTTTTGAGTGTGACTCCCCAAACCTAAAATATGAGACCTTTGGTGCTTTGGAACCTTCCTCTTCTTTCTCTTCATTTGTGTCAAATAGCAAATTGGCACACATCTCTATAGCCTATGAAATGCAAGTATCCATTTCTACTGCTTCATTTTCTTTGGGAACTGGTTATTCCTTATAGATTTCTGAAACAAAACCTCCTGATACAAATAGAGGTCCTTGTGTGTTTATTTTTTATTTCCCTTCTTCATAACCAAGCCCTGTATTTATAGATGGATCTCGTTGTAAATCCAAAAAGTTATCCAAAGTTTTTGAATTCCTTTGAAATAGTTCTAATTTATTTATATATGTCCCCAAACATTTCCGATCTTCTTCTTCTAATTGATTACATATTTTTTTCTTCTTCTTCAATTGCTCAAAAATAGTGATGCCAAGCTCTTTTGTTTCTTGAAGCTATTTTTCCAAATATTGAATGTGTCGATTAAGCATTACTTTGACGTTTTCATTTTCATGAACCTTATTTTCAATCCTTTTGATTTTACTTTTAAATATATTTATTTTATTTTCTTGTTTTGTGGATTCCTCTTCTTCATCATCACGACTGCTGGAATTGTCAGTAGAACTATTACTGGAACTGCTGCTTTAATTTTCCACAAATAAAATTTTCTTGTTGCAATTGTTGTAGTACATGCAATCATCATCTAAATGCCCAAAGTCTTTGCATATGAAGCATTTTAGTATTCTTAGACCTTTCTTGTACCTTTTTTCTTTCTCAATGGCTATAGTAAGCTCTTCATGTTGTTCTTCGATAAATATATCCTCTTATTTAACTTCAATACCAAGGAATAGGTGTTCTTTCCTTTATTCACTTATTCCAAAGAATGCACATTCTTCTTCATATGACTGGTCTTCAGTTCTATGATCTCAACCATCAATTGCTTCTTCAATGTAGAAAGTTTTCTTATTCTTACAAAAAAACTCTTCTTCTTCTCATGCTTGCTTTTCTTGTACCTGTCCTCTTTGTCATGCTTATGCTTTCCTTCTTCTTTTCTTCTGTGACCCTGGTTTTCATCATCACTATTTTCTTCATGTGGACACTTGTTTGCATAGTGACCATAATCACCACACTTGTAGCATTTGGCTTTCTTCATATCTCTATAATTCCTTGAGTCTTTTTTCCTTTTGATGAAGTTAGCTTCCTCATCATTATCTGAATCTCTATCTGTATCTGGATATTTACCTTTCTTTTTCTCTAAAGCTTTGAATACAATTTATTTCTTTGGAGCCTGATGCTTATCTATCCTCATATCATAAGCTGTGAGAGTTCCTTGTAGTTCTTCCATTGTTAGCTTGTTGATATTCATTGTTTCTTCTATTGTTGAAACCTTTGCATCATACTTCATGGGAAGTGATATCAAAACCTTTTGAGTAAAATCTGATTCTTTCATCTCAAATCCTAGACCTCTCATGGTGTTAGAAATCTCATCAACTCGAAGTAAGAACTTTTTAATATCTTCAGAATCTTTAATTTTCAATTCTTCGAATATTTTTCTATGAGTTTGTATTTTTACCAACTTTACCTTGGAATATCATTCATAGGTATTCCCAAACTTGGTCCATATTTCATTAGTTGAATTATATACCATGACCTTTGCAAAATTTGTCTCACGAAGCCCACTTAGAATATAATTCATTACCTTTGCATTGATCTCAACCAATTTATTGAGTCTTATCTGTCTCGGGATCACCTTCAAACTTATACTCTTTTGCAACCATCTACCATACCTCATATCCCTATGATATCAAGTAGTTCTTCATTATCATGCTCCAAAAAGCATAATTTTTACCATCAAATAGTGGAGCCTTACTTATAGATGATCCATTCTATGAAACCATCTATGTTCTTGTAGAATCTACCCTCAAGCTATTAGCATTTTCGAAGGAACCCGCTCTGATACCAATTGAAGAACACAAGCTTATACTAAGAGGTGGGGGTGAAAATTATAGCGCCCACTTTTTAATTTCTTTCCAAACCAATATCTATTAGTGTCCTCAATTACAATAACCAAATATAGCAGTGTGTATTAATAACATAGATAGAAATAGTAAGTGCACAAATAATCACATATAATTGAGACACAAGATTTAACATGGTTCCCCCAATGTGGGGTAGTCCATAAGATATTCTCCTTATAATATTTCACAAAGAAATAGGGATCCTTATCCCAATACAAATGATTACTTTGATTTTATCAAAGCTAGGTTGTCATGATCTGCTCAGGTGGGCTCCATTGATCTGCTCAATTAGGCTCTCAACAGATCTACTCAGCTAGGCTATATCATATCAATGGAGATCCTACCTAAGCATCTCCATTGATCTCCTCAACTAAGCTATCCACTGATCTACTCAGCTATGCTATCCATTGATATGATCAGTTAGGCTCTCCACTAATCTTCTCAGCTAGGCTATCCACTAATCTACTTAGCTAGGCTATCCACTAATCTACTCAGCTAGGCTATCCACTAATCTGCTCAGCTAGGCAACTGGTATTGATGTGTTTTCTATTTTTGTCCTATCTCTTTTACTGCTCTCAAATTTGCCTTAATGCCTTCTCACAAGGCTCAAACAATCCTTCTTAAATTTTTTCCCAAATCTATTCTCAAAGCCTTCACAAAAGGCTCAAACAATCATGCACAAAATCTATCTCAAATATATCTAGAAATTCTATCCCAAAAGCCTTCCCAAAGGCTCAACCAATCATGCATAAAATCTGTCTCAAATCTGTCTAGAAATTATGTCCCAAAAGCCTTCCCAAAGGCTCAACCAATCATGCACAAAAGTTGTCTCAAATATTTCTAGAAATTCTATCCCAAAATACTTCCCAAAGGCTCAACCAATGGCTCTCAAGTAACACTCAAATCTCAACCACAAATCAATGAAGGCAAGGCTCAATGATGAACTCAACAATGGATAACAAATGAATGATGAAAATACTCAACAATGTGCTCAAAAATGAATGGAAATCTACTCTTCAATGGATGACAATAGTGATCCATGATCTCAACAATGTATGACAAATTATCTCTCAAATGGATGACAAAAATGCTCAATAATGTACTCTCAAATGGATAACAACAATTCTCAACAATGTACTCTCAAATGTATGGAAAATGAGCTCTCTAATGAAAACATCTCCAAGAAATAACAATGAGGACTTCAACCAACCAAGGACAATCTCCACAAGTGATAGAAATAGGTTCTCAATAATATCTTCCTCATGCAATGTCAATAATATCTCAAGAAACAAGCACAACTCCCTCAAGCAAAGAGCTCTCAAATAGACAACAATGATCTCCTAAAATGAAAGGAAAATGTATCCACAAGTGACTAGCAAATTATCTCCTCAATGGTGTCAAATAGTGGCAATGTACTCAACAAGTAACCAACAATAATCTCCTCAAAGTAATAGCAAAACCTCCTCAATAATGGAAATACTCTCAATGAACTCCACTAAAGCAATCATGGAACTCAAGTATCAATTTTATCCATAAAATTGATTTTCTAATCCATCTAGTTCCTATCAATAGCCAAGGCACATAATCAAGTAATTTGTCTTCAACTTCAAACCCTAACTCATGTGCATGTCTTATAACTCAAGGTAGCAATTAACTAGGTCTCAAGTTCCTAGTTTAATTTCATAATTAAATCATGCACTGGGACATATAACAAATTCAATACTTTTCAACCTTATGACTCCCTAATTTCATTAACATGTACAACAAGCACCTATGCTTTTATTTTTAATTCCACGCCTTATAACTCCACAATCACACACAACAATAACAAATATTTAATTATACACCTTATAACTCCCTAAGCACATTAACACATACAACAAGCATTTATTTCCCTAAACTCCTTATGACTCCCTAGTTATCACGAAAATAATTTTTAATGCACCAAAAATTTGGTAATAACAAATATTACCATGCGCTGGAAATAAATACCTTTATATGATATTCATTGCCTTCGTAACCTTTGAAATCATATTTGCAAAAATGCCTTACCAAAATTAATGCACCTTCACACCTTCACGAGAGTCAAACTCCATTCCTCTCGCTTAGCATTGTGAAGTGCTTACCACGTGGGTGCTAGCCCATGTTGAAATTTTAATCCCAAACATCCAACTTTAACCTGCGCTCAAATATGAAACTTGATTTTACTTTCTTAGAAAAACTCTTTGCCCTTGGCGAGATTTGAACATCGAACCTACCTTGTGCAAAGTTCATGCGCTACCAACTATGCTATAGGCTCCTACATGACATAACTTTCCTATGCTATTTACTTGACCTTACTCTCAAATCGAAAGTTATTTATCCTTCTTTCTTCGTTGCTCCCCTTTCGACGACTCTCTCTCATGCACTATATCAAGTCTACAATAATCAAAGGTTTTTACCTTTTATTTATATGCACCTCCATGCCTTCGAATGACGTTGGTGAATATTTATTTATCTCCCCAACCTTTGCACGTCATCGTATAATATAATACAACCTTAGACCTTAGAATTATTAAATAAAAATTTAATAATTCACCTTTTAACTTTGAATTGGGATATCTCCATTATTTTGAATTTCGTCATGAAACTTTTTGCACCTAGGTTTTATTGGAAAAAAAATTCATCCATAATAATTTGGAGAATTCTTAGCATAGTGGTTTTAATGAAAAACCCTTTCCAATGGTTTTAATGAAAACCCTTTCCGTTGGTTTTAATAAAAAACCCTTGTCGTTGGTTTTAATAAAAACCTTTACCATTGGTTTTAATAAAAACCATTAATATAATAATTAAAAAATTAAATATTATATGCCTCTTGTGCCACAAAATCTTGTATATATCCATGCTCTCCAAAATATCATAAATGATTATTTATGAATTTCTTTTGCCACCAAAACTCAATGTGATCCATGTGACATCAATGAGAACACAAAATAACTCAAATTTCCAACATAGTCATAGAATACGTAAGTCATGGCATGTTGATAAGTTGCACTAGCATTCTTAAGGACAAAGAGCATAATATTATAACACAAGGTCCCCCAGGGGATTGTGAAATATGTCTTGTGTTGATCGACAGGTTGGGTTGTGTGTAAGGGGTCAGCCCCAAAAATGTATTTATAAAAATTTGGTGAATCGGTTTTGAAATCCAGGTGAATAGTATCCAAAAACATATAGAAGGTTCACTATTATTATGGAATTATGTTGGAAATTTAAACTTAAAATGGTCAAATTATAATATAATTGGGGCCAATCGACCCAAAAAAAATTACACCCAATTTTTTTTGGCTAATGGGCCCTGGTCAAGGGTCCCAAATATTAGTCAATTCTAAAATTTGAAATCCTATTTTTATCGAATTTGGCGATAAATAGTCGCTATGCATAACCTTGTTTGTAGGATTGATCTTGATTTTATTGTAACAAAAAAAGGCATCCATGAGCGATATCATTTCATGGTTGGTGATGGAATCAACCAGTGAGTCAATGTTGGGAAGAGGAAAGTTGTCCTTGGGATAAGCTTTGTTTAAATCCCTGAAATTAGTGTAGACATGAACCTCCCCAAAGGGTTTTGGTACTAGAACCATGTTGGATACCCATTCCAGGTAGTCAATTGGTTGTATTAATCCCACATCGAGGATATTTTGGCACTCATATTTTACCATTAAAGCGATTGTGGGATGCATGCATCACAATTTTTGCTTGATGGGCTTGGTGTACTTATCAAGGGTGAGATTGTGTACAACTAAGGATGGGTTGAGCCCAGGCATGTCCATTTAGGACCAAGCAAACATTTTAATGTATTCTTTGAATAAAGAGGTAAATAAAGCATGTTCTTCTGAAGAAATGCTAGGAGTGAATTTAAAAATATGGGGATTAGCAATATTTTCATAAATATTAACATTGATAGTGTCCTCCACAAGCATGTGGTAACCATCTTGAAGCTAAGTAGGGATAGGAATGAGATGAAGGTCATTGATAGCTTCATGTAAATCAAATTAATCATCCAGGTATACATTAGTATGATTAACCTACACTAAGTGAGGTTGGGTGGATGACAAAGGCATGTTTGTAGCACATAGAATAGATTGTGATAGCAAGTATTGTAATGATATTGTAGGGAAAATGTGGATGAAGTTGATGAATTTTAGATTATGTGCATCAGTGTGATCCATAGAATATGTGTACCATAGGGGTGAGAATAAATCAACATCGACCATGTTAATAGAGTTAGTGGAGATAGTGAGATATGATGAGTCTGAAGATGAAAACTCAGGAGTATGTGAACAATATGGTAGATTTAGTGGAGGGTGTAGGATCATGGGTGGAGAACATGGTTGATTCAGGGAATGGTAGAACTATTATCGATGAGGCATCGAAATAAATGAATATATATTCAAGGAAGAAAAAGGTGAAGGAGTGTGCTCTAAGTGAGGAGAGGTGAGGGAAAGGATAGTAAATCTATCAACTAACTCGTCAATGCAGTAGGTTGAGGTAGTGGCAGTAAGTGTCACTTCCTGGAAGAAGGTGCATAGAATGTTAACGGTTGAATGAGGGGATGGGTACTCATCAAGGATTTATGTGTTAGACTCATCTTCTAATGAATGTGTAGGAATTTTTGGGGGTTTAGGGAGAGATCTTGAATATCACCTTTGAGCATATGGAAAGTTGTAGGGTGATAGCCTAACCAAAATTTATCTATGGGTAATTGAACATGAGGGTTGATAGGCATTCATAAGACTTGTTCATAATGTTCTATCCCAAAGCAACACCAATGGAAAAACCGAAGGTAGCGTAAGGTGAAGTGTGGGTTGGACATGTGGTCCAAGGTACCACAAAAACTAGATTGCGATGATGGAGGTACAATTGCTAGGAGCAATGAGTCTAGACTTTCATAGATGAAGTTGGTATGATTGTTCGATTGATCAAGGGGTATGATAGTGCCAATGGTCAGCACTGAGGCTGAAGGACAACCAAAATCATGGGTAGATTAAATTGTATGAGGATGCACACTAGCATCATGAACATTGTACTCATCCAGACTAAAATTCATCATAAAAATAGAAACTTGATGTTATGTATGAGGTGGTGAACGAGATGGTGAGTCTGAGTCAGAAGAAGAGGATGAAATATAGGAATAATGAATAGTAGTAGTAGAGGAATAGACTAATTAGGCATCCAAGAGAGAGGTGCATTGTTCCCAATCATGAAATTTAGCTATAGTGGAAGAGATGAGATGACCCGCATGTGGAAACTGTGAGGTGGATCGAGCAAGCATAGGTGTCAGGCTACAAGAAGAGGTGAAATAACAAGACCAAGGATGGAAAGGAAGTTGGGAAATTTGATAAGTAGGGAGGAAAGGAGGTTCTATAGAAGAGGATGGATGAGATGAATCAGGAGGCCACAAATATGGTGGTGAAAAAGGCATCGACACGGGAGGCAAATCCATGGAAGAAGATGGCTAAGAAGAAGGAGGATACCATGAGGAAGGTGGTGAAAAAGATATGGAGTAAATATAAGTATTTATAGAAGAGGATGGAATTATGTTAGAAGCAGATGTAGGGGAACATGTGTGTCTCCCTGGTGATTGATGTGATGATGACGCATGTGTAGGAGAAAACGTAGAATTATCTCCTTGATGATGTGAAGAAATATGAGGAATATGTGTAGAGTACGAAGGTCCTAGAAGGAGGTCTACGATGTTACAAAATTTAAATGGATCACCGTCAGTGGGAACATAATGGAAGAGTTTTTCATACATATATTTTAGACAATGATGCAAGGTAAAAGGTACACATTACATATCTTTGATCCATGGATGCCCAAGAAAAATATTGTATTGAATTTCATCTTGAATGATATGGAATACGATGGATATGGTCCTTACAGCTACATGGATAGGCAAGATCATAGAACCTACTATGGGCCACATAGAACCATCAAAAGCGTGAATGTCGAGTGATGGTGTAGCAAATTGAGTAGATGGAATGTGCAGGTGATGAAGGGTAGTAGTGGATATGATGCTAATGGAAGAATCAGTATCAATGAGGACACGCTTGTAGATGATGTCATTGATAGTTTCTTGAATATAGAGGGGAGGATTAGATCCCTCATCCACAATTTTGGTAATCTCATGGTCATGGAAATTGATATATGGTTGCAGGAAGCAGAAGATGTTTTCTACAAAATTTACAAATGAATTTATTTTATGGGTTTCAAGGTTGATGGATCAAATAATTTCATTTAATGCCTCCTAATGAGGTTGAGATTATTTTAGAAAATAAAAATGGATAATCGATATAGGGCATTGTGTAACTGATTAGTTAGGCTACCATGAATAGTGGTGATATTTTGTGGTAGGGGTGGTGAAATAGTCGATGTTGCAGGGGACTGAGGATAAGTGAATAGCACTAGGGGTAAACAATAGGTGCATCCTGGAATAGTAGATAGCACTAAGTGTGCATGGTAATATTAATCATGCCAACCACACCTCATGATAGAGGATCATGGTGGATACTATTAACTTACCTAGATTGGTCTTGTGTATTAGATTGAGTTCCTTATGGATTGGTCCTCCCATGTTCCAATAGTGGGTTCTGATAGATACCCAAGTTTTTTTTATGGTGTGAGGAGGTTTGGAATTTTAATGGTACCCTAATCGATGAGATCCTAAACTAGGACACGAAAGGATCAACAAGACCATATATCATGGTTGTGCTATTAATGGTATGCATAGAAATCCTGCTCATTAAACCCATGAGGCTTGGGTTGATTTGTGTCAATAGGATGAATGTTAGATAAGGTGATGTAACCCGTATTGGACAATATCTAAAATATAGTTGGCAAGGGTTCAGATAGTGGAGTCAACTTTCATTGTGGAATTTGAGGCCACATACTATGAGTTTATTGTGGTTTATATAGAGGGGGTGTGTTAGTTTAAAACAATTATTGCTATGGAAAATGAGGTTGCATGATAAGTTAAGAAGCTAATGAAGTTTCTACCACTTGGTTGGTTTGTGGTAATTTTGAGAAAGGTTGATTTGGTGCATTCTGATTGAAGAAAAAATTGGAGTTCTATGATGGTTTTTACATGAGCTGGATTTTATCAAATTGGATTTTGATGTCCTTGATGACCTTGGCTTGAGCAATAGATTCTTCAAATGTGTGAATTTGATGAAGTTGTAGATGTGTAGAGATGTGTTTATGATAGCTCTTGGAAAAGAGCATGACTAGTTCAGTGGATGGAAGGCTATGATATAGGTCATGGATGATCGATATCCATCGAGAAATAAAGTCTATGATAGGTTCGTCATTAGCCTATCATAACGCATATACGTCTAGAAAATTTTATCTTATTTTTAATATTGGTGGAGAAATGTTCTAGAAATGAATTGGCCATCTATTTCAATGTAAACAAGCTATGGCATAAGAGCATGTTGTACCAATCGAGAGCTTGTCCCCTAAGTGAGAGATCAAAGGTATAAAACATGAGGGGATAATTGCTATGGAGTTGATAACATGTGAAGTGATAGTTACTAACGTGTTCTCAAGGGTCCTCTTTACCTTTATATTTTTCAAAATTTAAAATATTGAAGCGGTATGGGTAAGGAGGAATGGGAACTTATGGGTGGATGGGTTCATTACATAACTCATTGTATGTGGGTTTATAGAACCCATAACTAGACATGTGAAGATTCAAAATCTTAACTTGCTCTTGCAAGAGTTTGAGTTTGGGTGATGGAGGTGCGCTGAAATATGCTAAGGTAGTAGAAGATTGAGAATGGGGAGGATACTAAAGCTACTATTCTATCCATTGTAAAGGAATGTGATGTGGTTGTTCCTATGGATTCAGTTATTGAACAACATAAGATGCCAACATCTATGGGATATTCTATTATGGAGCAGACAACTACTGGGAATAGTAATATTATGGTTGTGGGATCTATGGCAGCTACATAAGGGTCTGCTATAATGGTTGCATAGTGGGAGATGATGACCAAGAAAGAGGTATCATGAAGAATGTAGGCATGGTAGACTGTGGTGGAGGTAGTGGTGTTTAGAAAAAGGACAAAGGTGGTGGGTGAGATGATGTGTGAAACAAGGGCACCTACGTAGGATCAAATGAGCGATGAATGGAAAATTCATGTTGGGTAGAATAGCATGGGGGATTGGTGAGATATGATGGATATTTTGGATTATATGTATAAACAAAAATGGAAGGAGGATCCTATAATGGGCAAGGTGGAGGGAGTTGAAATGTTGAAGTAGATGAAGGTGAGGATGGAGTGGAAGATGGTACACCATCTATCCTGAAGGAAGGGAACGTAGGTGGAGGAAATGATAAAGAAGCCTAAGAGGAGGGCATGGTGAATGTGTCCACAAAGGTTTGTGAAGATGGGATTTATTAATTTTAGTTAGGAATGAATTGCTTCAATTGAGAGGGTGTTAATGATGCAATATCAAAATATGGAAAATAAGACTATTGGGAATATGGTTGTGGCGACACTTGGAAAGCATACTAATGTTACAATGTGGGCAGAGCATGTTATTGTCACAAAAATAATTGTTGTGAGGGTGATTGTAATAAATGCACCTGAGTGCTAGAGGTGGAATATTAGGGTTCTAAAATAATCCCTATGGTTTGGGTGGATGATGTAACCTTGAGGTAAGGATGATTTAGTAAGGAAGGGTCATCTTTGATAAGAGAATGAGATGGATCCTGAAGGAAAGGACGAGCAAAAGTAGGTGAAGTAGGTGGAGTTTCTTCATCAATAGTGAATAAGGGATGTGGGTTTCCTAGAGTGGTATAGATGATGTGGCCACAAAATGTTGAAGGTGGATTAGGTGGGGGTTATTGAGGAATAATAGGATGATCTTTTTCATACGATGTGGTGAGCATGTTACTAGAGATGGGTATATTTCTATTGTATATGGTAAGTATGTGAGATGATGCAAAACCAGTAAGTAAATTAGGTATGAACGTAGATGCTTCCCTCGTGAAGGAAGGAGGAGGAATATACTGATTGAAGGTGGCATAAGAAGCTTACTCCTCAATATTCACTTGCTTGCATGCTTGGCTATGAGTAACAATAGGCATGGTGTTGTGTACTATGATTTAGTGCTCAAAAATATTCAAAAATGCAAATCTAAACCTATGGATGTGATCTATGTAATATTTTAGATAAATATATGAAATTTGCTCTGGTTCTATGCACTATAATGGAGTTTTCATGCCGCTATGCAAACTTGTACTACAAAAATATGGTTCACACAGTGCCATGCGAATTGGACCTAGACAGTGGATTTGAAAAAATTGAAAGTGGTAAGTTGCAGACAACCAACATATGGGTTGCTAACAGGTGAATGTGTTAAAACCATTTTTGTGAGTATGTAATACAATGCACAACTTGAATAAGTGCTAAACAAAAAATTTTATAAATTTCCAACCTTTTAAATACTATGATAAACCTCTCTTTTTAATATCCCTTTGGGAATTAATTTAAGTGTATCTAATTTCCAATAAATTTATTTGATGTAGTAACCCTTATGACTCCCTAATTTTTGGAAAAATTAGACCACAATAATATTTGCAAATATTTAAGATTTATTCTAGTAGAAACCCTTATTACTCCTAGATTTTATATTACAAATATTATATTTATTTGATAAGATATTTCCTTTGATGTATGGCTTTCAATAAAATCAAATTCCTTCAATTTTAACCTTATAACTTCCAAGGAAAGAAAGCACATAAGAATGGGAATGAACCTTACATTTTACCAGGTAATAATCTATGTTGATTTCAAATGAACTAGGGCTGCAACATTAACATCGATGCCATGAATTCTTTGACTATACCCTCCAATGGAATCACTTGGAGTTTATCCTTGTGTGTAGAATCCCAAATTTGGTTTCGTTTAGAATATTCCTTTGACCATGCTTGACTAGAGCATTGAAGGCTCTACGACCTTCTTTAGATGCTACAACTCGGACTTGTGAATGCAAAAAACAAAGTGATAAATGCAAAGATGAATATTTTTGCTTGTGGTTGATCATTGACATACTTAAAATGGTGAAGATTCTTGTCTGAAGTGCCATAATAATGACAGGCTGGCAGGACAGTACATCCGCCTGCACGAATTGCAGGTGCGGACGTCGACGTGCCACACCGCATCCACTGCCAACAACCGGCAGACTGCAGCCTGCACATAGCCCAAGCACATAATTTTTTTTGTACCATGCACATAAATTTTTGCATGGAGAAGCACGATTAGCCACCTCGAGAAACATGCCAATAAAGTTAAGAAAGTCATGCACAACAAGTAAAGTTTCGGTCTTACCGAGGGTAAATTGTAATTTTTTTAAAAAATTTCTATTCTAAGGTTATGCATGTCATTTTTTATTTTTTATTAATTTAATTTTTAATAACTTAATTAAATTAATTAATCTTTGATTAATTACAATTTAATTTTTAATTAAGTTATTTTTAAATTAATAAAATATAAATTGTAAACCTTAGGTTAGTTTAAATTTTTAAATTTTGAGCCTTAGGAGTATTTTTCAATTCAGGGCACACCATTGTAACAAGGAACCTTCAATTTTTCCTTGATTTTTCAGTGCTTTTCCCTTTTACTCCTGGCTTATACCCGGTCTCACATGGCTTTTGACTTGGCTGCCCAAGTGGTAGAACTTGTACATGTTGTAAATGCTTTAGCAGATAAAACTAATGATACTACCATGGCATAAGTTCTTGGTAACCTTGCAATGAAGGTAAATGACATTTCTGTGCATAATGCTTCAACTTCTGCTAATGATTCTCACCTGAGAGTTCGTTGTGAAGTGCCACTTTATGATGGATCCCAGAACCCTGAAGTCTTGAATAGTTGGATTATTGACATGAGTTCTTGGTTTTCTTACACTCAACTTTCGGATGAGGATATGGTTCCATATGCTAAACTCAAACTTTCTGGTTTAGCTAAAGTACTTGTTGAAAGAAAAAGAGGTCATGATGAACTCACTTCATGGGATGAGCTTGTAGACTGTCTTAAGACCAATTTTTATCCTTCCAATTATTCTAAGGAATTGGTCATTAAATGGTTTTGATTTCGACAAAGTACTAATATGATCGTGCAGGAATATATCTTTCAATTCAACACGTACAGGATACTTTTGAATGTGGAGGAAGATATTAAAGCTTTGATTCTCAAATTTCAAAGTGGTTTGTTGGAACATTTGTACAGGGAAATTATGTTTGTTTCTATGGACACATTGGATTCAGTTTTAAACCAGGCGCAACTTGTGGAGGACAAGTTTAAAGCGCATTCGCAGGCATTCTGCATACCTGCTACTCAAGTGGTTGCGAAATCATCAAAAGGGAATAGTTCTTTCTCACCAAAGAAGAAATTTGCTCAAAAGAATAATTCTTCTTCTCCATATCCTTCTTCTCCTTCCCCTTCTGCTTCTACTTCCTCTTCTTCTTCTTCTTCCAAACCTTCTTCTTCTAAAATTTTTTGTAACTATTGTAAGAAGAAAGGTCATGAAAATCTGATTGTTTTAAGCTTAAAAAGAAGAGTTTAGTCATCACTACTCAAGAGGAGGATGCTTCCAAAGGTCCCCTTGAGTTAGTAGGAGAAAGTAGAGTATACATGGAATTACGAGGTAAACTCAATGAGGTTACCTTGGTAAATGTAATTTCATCAGGGGGTGCTCGTGATGCTTTGTTCATCACTCGATCTCATTTGCTCCATAATTTTGCAACAGATTGTATAGTGGATAATGGCTTGCAGAAAAATCTAATTGCGAGGTCCATTGTCGAGCGTTTGAAGTTACCTATGGAGCCTCATCCTCAACCTTATTCTTTGGGTTGGAAGGATAGTGGAAGGGGCTCAGAAATCACTCACACTTGCACATTAAAATTTGCACTTGGCCCACATTTCATAGATCAAGTCATTTGTGATGTGACTCATATGGATTGTTGTGGGATTTTTCTTGGACAACCTTTTTAGTATGATAGGAGAGCTATTTATGATGCTTTCAAAAGAACCTACACACTTCAAAAATATGGTCAGGTCTTTCTCATTAAAAGCACCAACACTCCTAACATCATTCTAAATTCCAAGCAAACAAAAAGAGTAATTAAAAAATGTGGTGATGTTGCTCTAATTTTCATTTGCTCTCAAAACACTCCTACATCCACATCCATTCCAAAGAAACACTCTTCAATGGATAAAATATTGCAAAATTACTCACACATATTTCAGGATCCAAAGTCTCTTCCTCCAATTCGCACAATTAATCATAGCATTGAAATCATTCCTGGTTCTACACTACCTAATGCTCCCATGTATAGACAATCTATTTTTCAAAATGAAGAAATAAAAAGGCAAATAGAAGATTTGTTGTCTAAGGGTTTCATTAAGGAAAGTACTTCGCTTGTGCCTCACCTATTTTGTTGGTTCTTAAAAAATATGGCACTTGGAGATTGTGCATTGATTTTTGTGCTTTGAACATAATTTCTATAAAGAATAGATATCCACTACCACGCATTGATGATTTATTAGATCAACTCCAAGGAGCTAAGTTCTTTTCAAAAATAGATCTCAAAAGTGGATATCATCAAGTGCGTATCCAAGATGAGGATACATGGAAGATAGCCTTTAAGATGAAGATGGACCTCTTTGAATGGTTGGTCATGCCCTTCGGTCTTACTAATGCTCTTGCAACCTTCATGAGATTGATGAATGATGTATTTCGTGATGTACTTGACAAATTTGTAATAATATATCTTGATGATATATTGATATTCTCAAAGACTTGGGAGGAACACCTTATGCATATCCATCATACACTTGATCTTCTTACGAAGAATAAATTATATGCCAATTCTTCCAAGTGTTCTTTTGGTAATACTTCAGTTTCTTACCTTGGTTATGTGATTAGTGAAAGTGGAATTCAGGTAGATCCCATAAAAGTTGATGTTTTACTTAAGTGGTCCCCTCCTTCAAATCTCACTAAGTTAAGGAGTTTCCTAGGACTTTACCTGACCTATCTCAACCTTTTGAGATTTAAATAGATGCCTCTAAATTTGCCTTAGGATCTGTGCTCAAACAGAATGGTCATCCAGTTGCTTATCATTCAGAAACTTTTTCTGCTGCTAAGTTGAACTATTCTACATATGACAAGGAGTCGTATGCATTAGTTCAAGCTATCAAGTACTGGAGAAATTATCTTTAGGGAAAAGATACAATAGTACACACTGATCATATGCCTCTTAAGTTTTTACAATCTCAAAGTAAAATTGAAGAATCAAGACATATGAAGTGGGCCTCTTACCTCCAACAATTTCACTTGGTGATCAAGTACAAAAAGGGGAAGATTAATATTGTTGCTGATTTTTTGAGTAGGCCTCCTTCCGCTATTGCCTTAATAGTTATTTCCACTTCACACTTGGGATTTCAGACTTGGCCTAATCAGTATTCATAGGATCCTAATTTTGGAAAAATATTTGAGCAAGTGAGTAAGCCTTCTTCTTCCAATTTGTGTCCTTTCCAAGATTTCTACCTCAAAGAAGGACTTCTTTACAAATTGGACAAGGTTTGTGTTCCTTGTGAGCCTAGAGTGTCACTTCTTAAGGAAGCTCATTCTACACTTTATGGTGGTCACTTTGGGAAGCACAAAACACTTCATCACTTGCAAAGATTTTTCTATCGGCCTAAAATGCGAGAGGGATGTGTTGAGATTTCTAAACCGGTGTGCGTTTGTTGTCGCTCAAAACCAGATAACAAGAAGTTTGGCTTAGGCATGCCTTTGCCCATTCCTTCCCATCCTTGGGAAAGCATTTCCATGGATTTGGTTAGTGGTTTTCCCATGACAGTGCGACAACATGATTGTGTGTTTGTGGTGGTTGACAGATTCAGTAATATGGCTAAGTTTATTCCATGTCGTAAGAGAAGCTCTGCAACAGACTTAGCCCAATTGTTCTTTGACAGCATTTGGCGTTCCTTTGGTCTACCTACCAGAATTATATCGAATCGTGATTCACGCTTTGTGGGTCACTTTTGGCATTATTTGTGGAAAATTTTGGTAGTTTCCCTTAACTTTTCCACCGTCTATCATCCACAGTCCGATGGGCAGACTGAAGTGGTAAACCGTACCCTTGTGCAAAGTTTATGAATCTATCATCACGCTTCACCAGCAAAGTGGGACTTGAGTCTCACTCATATTGAACATACCTACAATAGGGCCCTACATTCTTCTACAGGTCACTCACCTTTTGAGGTTTGTATGGGATTTCAGCCCTTGGCACCTTATGAGTTACCTTTGTCTTTGCCTTCTCCTGTCACTTCACATCTTCAGAAGGAGCAAGACAAGGCACACTCATTTATTCATCACTTGCACAATCTGCAATCAAAGGTGATTGATATTTTGCAAAAGACACAGCAGTAGTAGAAATAGGCCATGGATCGACATCAAATTCCTCATCCATTTCAGGTTGGTGATAAAGTTTGGTTGCATCTTGACAAGCGACATTTTACTGATAAGACACATAGTAAAATCAAACCGATTCTCTATGGGCCTTATACTATTCTTCAACAGGTATTCGAGAATGCTTTTCGCCTTGATCTTCCTACATACTTGGGAATTCATGATGTATCAATGTAGATCTTTTGAAGTTGTACTTTGACTCTACATTGGAGACAACACCAACTATCAGTCATGTTGTGGACGTGGTTCCTGATTCTCAATTACCATTGGATTCTGATCAGGTCTATGACACAAAAACTCAACAGACTCGCCAGGGGTCTACCACCTCATATCTTGTGGCTCTTCGAGGATAGCTGCCGCATCAGGCTCGTTGGATTTCTTTTCATCAGATGTCCTATGAATTTCCTACTCTTCTGAAAGTATTGGAGGCAAATGCTTATATTGTGGGGAGGCATGATGAGGATTGATGTTTGATCACTCATATGACCCCTATAGTAGTTCCTAGATAGGTTTGCATAGTTTATTTCTTGCAAATTAATAATTGTAAGTGATTCTCCTTCTCACATGCACTTGTGGGTACTAGTTATCTTCTAGTTGTCATTTAGAGTGCTAGTTAGTAAGTTTGAACTCAAAGTAGGAAGTGTGTACTTCAAGATAGCTAAAATGGATCTTATAGTTAGCATTATTCCTTTCCTCTTAACTTAGAAGTTACGTGCATTCTCCTTTGCACTTTTATAGCTTATGGTTAAGCATATTGGATCAAATCCATGATTTGATGGGTTTGGTTATGTATTTTGGGCCATTAGAGCCTATATAATGAGTTTGTAAATAATATGAAGTTATTTGGATTTTCAATCCTTTTCAGCATGTCCATTTATATTTGAATTCTTGAGGAGTAGAATATGCCAAATAAACGCTTATGTCTCTTCATGTAACTTATGGAAATTACGTTCTTTAGCAAAATATTTGGTCTTCCAATGAAAAAATGTATCCCATACACTCAATACACCATCCTATTTGTGTAACTCATTTATTTAATATGAGCGCTCACTTGATGAGCATTAAATTTTACCTTCAGTGAAAAATGTCATTTTTTTCTCATGCATGGACATCATTTATATCATTGGTTCAATGGGCCCTTTAAATATCCTTTTAACTCTCAAAATCCTCAACTCTTATTTCGTTCACTTGCAATGTTTTCAACTGGGATATGGAGCAATGAATTTGGAAGGTTGAGCACTAATTTTTAGCTAACAAATATGGAGCAAGAAACACTCCAATGGTGCTTTAATATTTCTTCCTTTGTTGCTTGTCATATTTTCTCCTTTTGTAGACAATTTTGCTCTTTGAATAACATTATTTCTCCCTTTCCTTATCTTTTGTAGGTTCAAACATCAAGTATGTGATGATAATGAGCCCTTTGTGTGGCTCCTTGTGCTATGCTTGGATTGACGCTAGCATACGAATTATTTAGACTATTTTTTCAGCGAATATAGTGCCTTTGAGACACCTTAAAATATTCCTTCTCTACCTGTATAAACTAGATTAGGAAAGTGTAACACATATTTTTATATAAAATATTCTTTATTGCACCTTTTTTTTGCACTCCTTTCAATTCTGAATTTCTGGTTTTGTGGCAGAATTTTATATGCAATGTAGATATTTTGACGTTATCACTTTGATTAGACACCTTACCCTTTTTTCTTGGGTATTTTGCAAATGAACCCAATATTGTAACCACTTGATAGAAGCTCATTTCTTTTGTATATTCATACACAATATCTTTGTTTCAGAAACCTTATTGTGCTTTCCATATAAGACTCACCAAATCTTGATTTGAGGATTCCTTTGCTGATATTTGGCGACTACTTTATTCTCCAATGTTTGGAGGATTTGAGATTATTTGGTGGCCTCTATTTGCCACTGAATATTGCAAATTGTTTTGCACTAATAGTGTCTTTAGACACTTTGATAGATTATGTTTTTGTGACCTTATTTTTTTGATAAGTAAAATAGTTATAATTACATATTGGGTTTTAAGGATCCCAAAACCTTAATGCAAAACCAACGCTAGAGGCTGTATCATACTGATGGAACTATAGTTGAGGATTCTACTAAAGAGAGCCTTAAAGGAGGTCACAACCTCAACCTTGGAGCTTGTAATATATTCCCTTATAGACATAGGGTGAGGTTGCACCCTCCTTCTTAGATCCATAAACAAAAAGATATAGGACTCAACTAATAGAAAGACCCCACGTAGGGTGGCCGAAGGTAAATTGATTAATAAAAGCCATAAAAATCAAAAATAAAAAGGAAATAGAAGATAGAGAATGGAGGAAATCAGTCCTCCACTTTGGATTTGTGATCTTCCTTCCCGTCCTCTTCCTCAGATTCCTTGGGATTATATTCCTTTGGTTCAATCTTCACAGTAGCCACACCCGCATCAACAGGTCCATCGCCCTCTTGAGTCCCATGTTTGGCATATAAAAGCTTGTGGATTCCCTCCCTGATGTCCATGGTATAGTTCATCATGCAGTTCATCATTTCCATAGTAAAGGTAATAATGAACTCCTTGAGCTTCTTGTTCTCCTAATGATCATCTTTTATTTCGATCACATTACTCTTGGTGGCCAAGTTCTAGATTCTCCCTTATTTTCTCACTGGTTCCTCAACATTATCAAAAGTGATACTCTTCCTTGCTCTCTGTTTGGATATAGCTTCAATAGTTTTTTTTCTTTTTTTAGCTTGGTTTAGGCACTCAGCAAAAGGTTTGGGTTTGGCAGGGCTTCCTGCAGCAGGGTTACACTTGGGTGTATTAGTTAGAATGTAAGTGTAAATAACTTTGAACATGCCTTGATGATGAGGGAGATTATGGCTCTTGTTGTCTCTCTAGGACGTAATGGAATGGTTCATGGAGTTGAGAAGGAACAATGGAATACTCAGAGGGTTGATTTCACAAAAGTAATTGACAAAATATAGGTGGTAGGTTTTCAGAGACTTGTCAGGGTCATCCACATAGATGAACTCCATAATTGGCTTCATAACAATGTTCCAAGGGATGGTAAGGTCGGTTCTACATATTCCAAGACTTTTGAAATTTTTGATGATTTTGTCATTTCCTTTGAAATGCTCTAATTCCACTTCCTAGTTATGCTTGTGATGGTGAATGGATCGACCCTCAGGGCTGAGGCCGGTAATGTTGGATGGTAGGTGGAGGTCAACCATAAAATTACGCCCATGAACAAATTTTCTCCATTATCCCAGTAATCAAGGAAAGCCCTGGTAATATCAATATCATTCCCATAGAAAATGTTTAGAAAGGGGAAAAGCCTTTGTCTTGGAGGATATTATCAGCCAGAATTTTAGACTCATAGGAGCTTGGTTAAATAAAGTTACTTGACATGGTGGGGGGGATGGGAGGTTGGGTGGAGAATAGGGAATAGTGGTAAAGGGGTAGAAGGTAATAGTGGTGGGTGGGAAAAAAAGGATGGCAAGGGTAGAGAGGCTGAAGGTTATAAAGGTGAAGGAGGGAAGGGTCTAGAGCTGGGGAGGGAGGGGTCTAGAGTTGGGGAGGTAGGAGGTGACAGGTAGCGAGGCAAGAGGATTGGCATGTGGAAGGACCAACCAATAGGAGGGACACAAAAAAGGAAGGTATAGGTACCATGCAAGTGACTAGAGATGAGGTTGAACATCAACTAAGAGGATTGGATGAAAAAGCCATGAACCTTTGCAGTCTCGGCTTGAGTAATCTCAAGTTACAATTTTCCACGTGTGCCAAGTTGTTAGAGGAGTTGGCATGCTCCGTGGATTTGAATGGAAACAACACCCACCACTACTTTCTTGGGCCAAAGAAACCTAGGACACGAGACTCCAAATGAGCAAGTTTCTTAGATGAAGTGGCCTGCTCACAGATGTGCCACGAACGTAGACAGGGGACGTGGAAAGTTGTATCAATACAACCTTGGGAATTCGGATAGACATTGGAATAATGTAACCCATAAATCAAGGAATTTTACCTTCGAATATGCTACCAAAAGGTGAGGTTATTAGCATTCATAATGTATCTATCATTGGAAATCGTGTTTTAAGATTTGCATAAGTTAAACAAAAGATGCCAATGACTGAAAAAATTGTTAGAAATCATGCCAAAAGGATTCTTCCAACGAAGTGAGCACGAGCAATGATAGGTGGTAGATATTTGGTGGATGGAGAAGGGGTTGTGGATGATACTGATAGCATACTCATGGATTTTGAAGTGATGGTAGCAATGAGGAATGTTGAAGATGAGTTTGTGGTGGTGGTGATGGTTCCGTGAAAACACATCAGTATGGGAATCTCACTTTTTGGAAAGGTGATCCTTATTGAGATAAGGATTGGTCATGATGACATGGAGCGGGTGAGGCTGACATGAATGAGGGAATGTTCTACTCATGAGGAATACGATGACTTAGGACCTTACTCCCTGATGGGGAAGATTCCTTTGATGGTTTTCTTGGTTAACAATGGTCTAAATTTCCTCAGGTAATTCATTGTGCCAGATTTGGATATTAGTCATGTTGACCCCTGTATTGGTGATCTTATTAGAAACCTTGTTCGATTCCCTGAAAGTGTGCTAAAATGTGACTTATTGCATGTTAAGGACAAGGTTCCTTGTTTCCTCAATGTAATCTCTGACTCTCCAAGAGGGTTTGAAGTTGGTGTTCTTGAGATAATTGATGATTTTGAGAGAATCTCCTTCGACTATCAAATTGGTAGTAAGATCTTTGATCAATTGTAATCCCCTCCACATATTTTTCACTTCAGCTACATGATTGGTATGCTCTCCAAGTCCTTCAAAAAATGCAAGGATAATATTACCTTGATGATTTCTTAGAATACCTCCTGCTCCAGCCTTACCTAGATTTCCTTTAGCAGCTCCATCAAAATTGAGTTTGGTCCATCCTTGAGGGGGAGGAATCCAGAATAACTCCAATTGAATTGAAGACGGTGGACAAATATCCTCTAAGGACAATCATAATTCTTTGCCTATATCCAACTCATATTTGGAAATAGGTTTGAAAGAAGGGGGAATGAGGAAGGCATTTTCCAGGATGAAGGCTAGGTTTTTGTAGGATATAAGCTTAGGGGCCTTAGGATTAAGGGAAAAAACTATGTTATTTCTTTCAAGACAGACTTGCCAGAGGAAATGGTGGAGGGATATTTTCTAGAAGAACTTGAGGTGAGGATCATGGAAAGGGCTAGGCCAATGATTGAAAAGGTATCCTATGGAGCAGGGTATAGCCCATTGAATGTGGAAAGAGTGGAAAATAGAATTGAGGATGGAAGAGAAGAAAGGACAATGGATAAAGAGGTGGTTGGTGGATTCCATAGTATTTTGGCATAGGAATAATTTGTTAGGAATAGGCATTCCTTTTTAATGAGGTTATCAATGGTGAGGATCTTCTATTGGATGGCAAGCCAGGAAAAGAAGGAGACCTTAGGGATAAGGTGCTTGATCCAAAATTGCTTAAAAGGTAACATACTTTCCTCATCATTAATAAGGAGGAGGTAGGTTATTTTTATTAAGAATTCTCCACTTTCGGTAAGCTCCCAAATGAATTTATCAGAGGGCTTGGAGAAGGGAATGATGGTGGATGAGATAAGGGAGTTTAGCAAGTTTGATTCAAGGGGAAAGGTTGGACAAATTATCAGATTCCAAGTAGGGAATATGCTTGGAATTATGAATTTTGAAACCTTATGTCTTATCCTTGCATCAGTAAAAGGTTTAATTTTGGACAGAATAGGATCATAATGGAGGGATTCTTGCCTTATCCGGTTATCATTCCAAAAATTGATGTTGGCACCATCTCCTAGTTTCCACATCAAACCTTTCATAATTAGGGGCCTAGTACTCTTGATGAAATTATAGAATGCTGATCCTCTATTGGGGATGTCTTCATTGAAAAAATCACCATTCTGAAGGTACTTCCTCTTGGTAATTAATATCCATGCAGCATTGTCTCCAGAGATCAGCCTCCACATTTGCTTAGCTATTAAGGTAGTGTTGAGATTATGAATTATTTTGAGGCTTTTTCCTCCCTTGATTTTAGGTCTGCACACTTTATCCCAGGCCACAAGATGAAATCTTTGTTTATTTTTAGCTCCGGTCCATAGAATTATTTTTTGAATTTTCTCTATTCTTGAGTTTACCATGGTTGGGACCCTAAAAATTGAAAGGAAGTAAACATGAATGGTTTGGAGGAAAACCACGGTAAGGGTGTGCTTTCTAGCATGGGATAGGATATTGCACTTCCACCCTGCAAGTCTTTTTTGAATGCGATCAATGACATTCTACCACATTGACACAACAGGTTGGTCATAGAACAGATGAAGGTCAAGGTAGGCAGAAAGGAGGTCAACTATGGCACAATCAAGGATTCTTGTAATTTTGATCTATCTATGGAAGGGAGTGTGTAGGAAATATAATTTTATTTTATTGTAATTAACTTTCTGGCTAGTCGCTTCTTCATAGACCTGGAGGATGTACTTAATGACTTCAGCCTCAATAACTGATGCTTTTGTGCAAAAAATTATGTCATCCACAAACTGTTGGTGTGAGACTGTAGTGGTCTGATATGAGGCCTTGATGCTAGACAATAAGCCATTTCTACAAGCAGCCTATATGGTTCTGCCTAATGTTTCTTCCAGGATAATGAATAGCATTGGAGATATGGGATCTCCCTGCCTAAGCCCTCTGCTACTTTGAAAAAACCTATAGGGGATCCGTTTATGAGTACAAAAAATCAAGAAGAGGAGATACAGTTACCAATGAGATCAATCCAATGTGGGTGAAAGCCAAATTTATGAAGGATGACTAGGAGGAAATTCTAGTTCACTCTGTCGTAGACTTTGTTCATGTCAAGTTTGAGGACACAGGTAGGATTTTTTTTCTTAGAGGCTGAGTGGAGGGCTTCATGAATGAATATGACTCCATAGAGGATAGACCTACCCTAAACAAAACTTCCTTGACATGGGTCAATAATGGATGGCATAATAGATTTCATTCTGATAGCCAAGATCTTGGTGAGAATGGTTTAGACAATATTGCATAGGCTAATGGGTCTATAATCAGCTAGGGATTTGGCCACTAGGTTTTTTGGGATGAGAGCTATGAAAGTAGAATTGAACCCACGTAGTATCCTTTTGGTAGATTGGAACTCTTTGACTGTGGAAAAAACATCAGAGCCAACAATGTCCCAGAAGGTTTGGAAGAAATGAGGGGGGAAACCATCAGGGCTTGGAGCTTTGTTAGGACTCATAGAGAACATGGCTGATTTGATTTCTTCATCCTAAAAGGGTTTGATGAGGGAATAATTGGCTGAATAAAAAATGGAGTTTGGAGGAATGTGATGAAGTAAAGCCTCCTGAGCTAAGGCTGAGCAAGAGTGATCATCCTCAAGTATATTATAAAAATAAGAGCTAGCTACATTCTTGATTTCCCCAATGTCTATGGTGATATTACCATATTATTTGGTTAATTCCTTGATTTTTTTGTTGCTTCTGTTAGGGAGAATGACTACATGGAATAATTTAGTGTTAGATTCTCCTTCTTTGAGCCAAAGAGCTTTTGAATTTTGCCACCAGAAAGTTTCCTCACAAGTGAGGACATTGTGGTAATCAGAAAGGATCTGCTTTACCTCAATTTTGGTTTGGAAATCTAGCTCCCCACTTTGGACTTTGGCCTCGATATGATCCAGTATCTCCTTCATATAATTCTTGTTGGCGAAGAGATTACCAAAAACTTCCTTGTTCCAAATCTTTAGGTCTTCTTTGAGGTTTTTTAGCTTTTGAGATAATCTGAAGGAAGGGCACCCTTGGAATACTTGTTGCTAGCAATGTGACACATGTTGTCTTAGGTCTGGGTGGTGAAGCCACATATTTTCAAATTTTGATGGCTTTCTCAATTTTTTGGATCTATCAATGCTCAAAATAATAGGATTGTGATATGATCCCACTTTAGGGAGTGGATCACCAAAAACCTGTATTGCTTCCTAGGAGAGGAAGACTCTATCTAGTTTGACCTGGATGTGATGGACCCCATATATTTTGTTGCTCCAGGTATACTTGGCCTTTTTGAGACTTACATCCATTATATTATTAGTATTGACAAATTCGATGAAGTCCTCCATGCTTTTGGCAGGGGTTTCAGCTCCCCCCTTTTAATCTAAAATATAAAGGGGGTATTAAAATAACCTGCCACAATCCAAGGTAAGTATTGAAATGAGTATTTCATACTAGTTATGTTATCCCAAATATGAGCACTTCTTGCAATGGTATTGGAAGCATAAAAATTGGTAAGGATCCAGGATAGGTCATTGTTGATGTCATAGAAGATGATTCTTAGGAGTATTTCACTAGAGTGAAAGAGATTTACTTCAAGTTATTGTTTATCCCACATGCACAAGAGACCTCCAGAGGATCCCCTAGCATCATTGAAGATGGATTCTGCATCTTTCCATATTGCCTTAGCTATAGTGGCAAAGTTATTAGTATTTATTTTTATTTCTTGCATGATAAATATGGAAGGTCTGATGTCTTTCTTCATAGACTTAGCAAGTCATTTTTTAGGTGTCCCTTTGAGACCTCTTGCATTCTAGGAGAGGATCTTCATTTAGGTGTTTTTGTGTACTTTCATCCTCCTCTCCCATAGGGGTGATGGGGTTTGATGCTTTTACTCTCTTACTTAAGTTGAGAGGTAATATTTGGGAAAAGGGTCTTTTGGATATCATTTGCAATATCATCCTCTATTTGGGAGTTTTTGATATCTTCTTTGTAGGGTCTCCCTCTTTTTTCTCGCTTCCAAAGTCAATGGGATATTTGTTGGAACTTTTGGTATGCTTTGGGATAGGTTTGTAGGGAATTATCTGCTCCAACATAGGGTTGAGAGGCCTAGTGGTACAATTTAGGCTAGGCAAAGAAGTTTCTTCTAGCAGATTAGAATTAGCTACAATTTCATCCAAGGGACTACGAGATGGTCCTGACTTGGATGAAGCATTGGAAAAACTAATATCAATATTTGGTTTTGGGAGGGTTTTTGATTGGGATTTGGATCCCACTTGGGGCTATAACAATGGAGGGTTAGCCTCTTGTTGAGTGATCATGGTGGACATAGGACTATGAATTCTAATACCTCTATTAATAATATTTTCAAAGCGAGGATCGGGGGAAGTAACCTTTTCTATTTCCTTTTCTTCTAACAAAATGTCAGACTGATTTAAGATATTGAATTTGTTAGAAGTGGTGAAGGGGAAACTTACATAACTCGTCACTTCCTTGCATTTGAGAGAAGGATGCTCTTGGTGAATGCCAGGATCACCTATTTGTTGTTGTTGAGGATTCCTCTTTGCTTGATATTGTTTTTTGCCTTTCTTCTGGTGATTTTTGGTCCTTCCTCTGAGGAGGTTTGCCTCAATTAGGAAAGCTTCAGGAGCTTATCGCTGTTCTTTCTATTTTAGGACAAGGCATTGAGACCTCAAGTGACCTTGGTTATGGCATTCCACATAGAAGGGTGGTTTGTTTTCATATTCCAAAGGCTAATTTTTGAAGAAGTTCTTATGATTTAGGTTGATGAAAGTAGGAAGTTTAGATGCTAGGTTAGCATTAACACAGATTCTAGCCACATTCATGCTCTTGCACACTCTGGTGACCAGATCAATAGACATAAGCTTTTCTATAAAATTTGCAATAGAAAGGAAGATGTCATCATGCCAGCAGTGGAATGGGAGGTTGGGTATGCGAACCCAGATAGGTGCAGTGTTTATGTCATAAGTTTTCAGATTGAATTCTAAGTCCCATTTCCTGAGGAATAGACTTTTACGGCATAAAAACAATGGACCCCTAATGAGAATGCGCTTAACATCCTCATCGTTACTAAGTCTAATGGTGAAGAAACCTTTGGATAGGACGACAAGTTCCATATCTCCCAGGGTTTTCCATTTAGTTACCGCCCACCTCCGGATGGTTTCAATATTGGACCTTCCCCCAACGAACTTCCCAATCAACACAAATTTTTCCATATCTATATAGCCTTCTACAATGTTATCTGGGATGTTTATATTTTTATCGTCAGGGATGATGGTGGTGCTAGTAGGCTTCAGAGTGCCCAGTCCTTTCAAGATATTGGCGTAGGATAAGCTTTAGGGTTAGTACTTGTGGGACACTGAGCAAGGGCCCCCTCCTCGGGTGGATCATTCCCCCAAAAACTTGATTTTTTATCTCACTTTTTGGCTGTATTTGGTGGGATAACTTTTGCAACTCCTTCGGCTTCTAACCATTCATCCTTGTCCTCACTGTCATCCATAGCAGCTACAGTTTTACCATCCTTACCTACAAGAGGTTTCCCATTGGTGCAAGCCTTACTTCCTCCATCCTTAACTGCATATCTTGAATTCTTGCCTTCTCCAAACCTTACTTCCTCCATCATCTATTTCCTTCCTTGGTTATGAACACAAACAATAATTTTTTTGAGAGCAATATAATAGTGCAAATAAATCTAATAATGTTTTACTTTTAATGCACTAAAAATTTCACCTTATCACTCCAATAAACTCTAAAAAAAAAATACACTCAATCAATTTACTGTAACTAATCAAGAAAATCTAAAATGAATCTTCAAGAATTATTCTGCAATTTCCTTATAAGCAAGGTAGTAGGAGCTAGTCTTCTTTTACTTTCCAATGTAGATGATAGGTAGTTGATAGATAGTTGAACTAAAATATAATCAAATCCTAAAGTGCAAATGAACCTTAAAGGAACCTTTCTCTTTTTTTGCTTTTGAAGATTGTAATTCAATTCTCCTATTTTCAACTTTAATCAAAATTAAGATGCTTAAACACATCTGATAAGTAATGCAATTAATGAATCTACTTGAACCAATAGTTTCTTACCTTTTTTTTAAAGATATTTTTGTTATTTTGTACAAGATTTAGATATTTGGTGTATAATTTCACCAAGTTGCTGCCTTGAGTAAGATCTTGCAGCTCTTTGTAGGCTGCCCTGAACAACTTCATCTTCACCAAAAAATGATCTTGAACTTTATTTCACAAGCCTTAGGATTTTGTGGCTTGTTCTCCTCTGGGGATTTGACACTCCTTGCCAAAATATTATTCTTTTTGGGCTTGTTGTCATACCAAATATTCTGCTTATTAGAAACTTCTTGGATATCCTTATTATTACAGAGCTCTTCACACAATCTCAAAACAATGGAATTTGCAAGTGGTAGGTCCAAAGGCGTGTCTATTTTACAAAATTGTAGTAATCACTTTTCCTATTTATATCTAGGAATTATTGTAGATATTATACCACTGATGACTTTAGCAGCATTCAATTACAACAAAATATAGAGATAAAAGCAATAGAACATATCATTGAATGAATGGAAGTGATACATTCAAGTAGATATATGAGGCTCTTTATATAGGAAAATGGATTCCTTAACCAACACTCTACCTAGATGTACAAGGGATAGCTTGCACATATACAACTTGCACATTAAAACTTGTGCATTTATTACATTTCATGAAGTAACTATATAACTTCCCCTTGAAGTAATCTAACATAGCCAAATGATGTAATATATTCTAACAACTTGATCTAGTATTTAAAAAAAAAAAAACTATCAAACATTTTAACACATGGGTTTTGTCATTGCTTGCAGGTGCATTACAAGTTTTAAAACACTAGTTACAATCATACTAAAAATATAAACAACACAATTTTATGTTACAATAAAAAATAAAATACACTTTATATTATATATTGTATAATATATAACTACTTGGACTTAAACTTCAACATGATTGTAAAGATAAAAGTTGTGGAAACAAATGAATAAAAACCTAGGATGTATAAATCTTAAACATAAAAAATAAGTACATAATAATTGGTGAATGTGTAATGCAATACAGTGTGTTAAACACTTTTTTTCCTATTAGATGTAAAGTTTGGTTAAAAATTAATATTTTATTTTCAACTGATGTAAGCTCTATTTGTATCAAATCTCATGGTATAGCGGCATTAAATTAACTTGATTATTATACGAGATTTAAACCTTGGTTTCATCTAACTAGTTGTGCTAATGCTATATATATTACTAATTGTAATTAGTGCACAGTCAATTAAGGATTCAAGTTAATATTTTTAATGAATATGATGTATTCATTGAAGTTTACTAATAATTTTTTTAAGTGTGGTCCACATAATATGACTTTTTTTAAATAAAAACTGAGCTTTTATTTTTAGTGATGTTTAATTAACAAGTAATAAGGGATTACAGACTTTAAAATTATCTAATATATATCATAGATTCAACTCCTTGGTATCAAATATAATTAATAAGAGAATTTTTTCAAGTGTATTTAAAATTATAATTAAATATGATAGTCTTGATTATTGATTCAAACAAGGTCCTTGGCACCACTCATAAATGTTCTTCTCTCAAGCACATTCTAGCATTAGTGCCATGAAAGTTTACAATATTCACAATAGTAAAAACAATATTTTGAATGAGAGTGGATGCTTGGTAATTATATCAGTTATGACATTATTTATATCGAATCTAGATTTTACAATGCTTTTATATATATTTTATATGAAGGAAATTTATCTAGGAAATTTTCAAGAGAAAGATTTTAGTCATAGAGTCAATAACAATATTTTCATAATCATATTTGAGAATGATAATGATGCGAGGAATGAGGGTCATTCAAAAGAAACCTTTTACATCTTAGCCATATATGTGTTTGAAACTCAACATTTGTCATTGGAGTTAATTATAACCCTCTAAATGATACTTCTTACTATCAAAATTGTGTTCATAATATCCTAAAAAAATGACGAACTAAAGTTTACTTGTCAATGAGATTTCATTGTAATTAGATGGATCATCATTTTTTTTAAATAGCATTTTGAAAGGGTTTCTCTTTCACTTTTTACATTGACTTGGAGACATTGCGCTATTTGGTACCATCAAGATTTGAACTGTGGTTTGGGCTACATCAACAAAATGTCCCAACCATTGAACCAAGGATCCATTGGTGATGGATCAACATTATTTGTAGATGGTTCATAGTTGTACATTATTCTACAATTCTTAAATATGTTACTATAAATATCATCATGCTATTTGATGCCTTAAATAGCAAAACACTACAACTTTTGAATTTTGGTCTCATATTTTAGGTGAAAATATTATATATATCTTTCCTCCTAAATATTTATGTTTGCATGCGGACTTTTTTGTTTTTTTTAAATCTATTCCTATTGTCTTCATTCATCGTATCAATCATTTCTATTCTTAATTATTTTATATACACTATGGCATATGTGTCCCTTGTGGCTTATTTTTCAATATTTCTTAAATTTCTTACTCCATAACATGTTCATGAAGAGTGTTTAAAAAGGTGACACAAACATGAGCAACTTAGATCTAGGAGACTATTCCATGGCTATGGACTACATATACATACTTAGTGAATATGAATACACATTATGGACAACTAATTTTGAAGTCCTTGAATGATAGAAAGGTTCATATGAATTTTTTTTTAGTAAAAAGGTAAATTGTGATGTGAATTACTTTTCATGATTATGCATCATCTAGATGAGGATTGTCTGAAATGTTTGTAGAGGGTCTTGAACCATTAGAAAATAATTGAGAATATTTTTCAATTCTAAAAGAACTATTTTGGAAGTAGAGAACATTAATCTTACTTTATATCATTACGGAAGTGAGTGACCCTCAGTTGTTGCAAATGAGTTATCTATAGGATACAAATCTAGAGTGCAATATGATAAGAAATCCTATGCATAATTATCATGGGCTTGAATGAAGATATTTTTGGCACATATAATGCACAATCCTATGAATTGAAAAAATGGTTAATATACCTAGTGAGGGAAATTTGGATCCCTATGAGAGAGTTATTTAACAATGGTCCTAAACATACTATAATTCTTAAGGATGTTCTTAAAATCATTGAAAGAAAGTTTGAAATAATTTATCCCTTTCATAAGCTAACCCACTTGAGCATGTTAGAGAGCCTTTACTATACATGCCTCCACTATAGACTGGTTCCAAGTTACTTATTCTACAAAACATTATGACCAACCCTATCTATCAAGATTTGTTTTTACCATTAGTGATAAATTCTAGTATTTAAGTTAATGTGCGTTATGAATGACACTTATATTATCCAAAATATTTATTATATTTCATACTTATAATCTCTTAGATATTCTAAAGCAGGTCACTAATTAGGTCAATGAGTAAGTTAAGGGTGCTTTCAAATATGAGGAGTTGGGTTTGAAACTTACATCCATACTTGGGTGTGTACAAGGTGTCATTCAACCCTATATAAATACTGTAGGTACCTAGGATCGCTCAATGAAATAAGTAAAATACTTTAGGCACCTAGTAGCTCAACAAAGTAGGCAAAATGCTTCAAACACCTAAGCTAATGAAAGTATGATATTAACTAAAATTTATATTTTTTATAATTTATTATGGTATCAAGAAATTTATTTTGTATTTAGGATGAATTTTTTACTAAAGTAAAACTATGTCCTATTTTTACATCTTGTAAATCATTACATACAATATCAAAAAAGTGAATAAAAAATTATAGTTATTGTAAACCCCCATTTGCAAGATCCTGTATAAGTGAACAAATGACTATGTTCTCCTATTTGTAAACATGACTAAATCTGAGATATTGAGGTATGAATGTTATTCTTCCAAATAAATATTTATATTCTAACATTAAGAGGAATCATATCATATAACATTTTGATATCTATAGAATAAGATGCTCTAGATGTTTTTAAATATGAAGAATTATTTTATATTATAATTTTTTCAACGCATAAACCTAGTAATATTATGTTTATATCTATAGAATAAAAAATCTTTAGATGCTTTTAGTTACAAGAAATTGTTTTTATCTTACAATTTTCTAGCAACATAAACCTGGTAAAATAATATTATTTTGTTTTCCTCTAGAATTAAAGTTCTTTAGATGCTTTTAATTATGAAGAATTATTATTATCTTATTTTTTGTTTTTGATATATAGAAGCAATGGTTACAATCAAGATTTTTAGTAACTACTAGCACAGCTGGTAGGGTTCAAACTATCTATGAAGGCTCCCAGGACTTCCACCGTCTTGGTAAATGGTAACCCGGCGTGAGATGGGGACCGTCGGACGCACAGGGGTTGCACCGTCGTCATCAATCAGGTGCACCACTCAGAGGAATCAGATCTGGGCTACTGTCTGTGCATGGGAAAGCCCGTGGGATTGGAACCTAGGTCTCCTCTCGGTAAGAGCCCCAACTTACCAATCCACCTAGACCCACAGAGACAATTATTATTATCTTATCATTTAGTGGAAAAAATATTAGGTGTTTACTATGAGAAATACAAACAGAATATGAGACACATAAGTTATATGAAAACTAACTTTAAATTTCTATAACATAAGATTTTGCATCTATAAGTGATAACAATTTATTTTATTATTATAAATAAAATAATAATAACTTGTCTAGGGTAATAATATGATTGAGAATATGATTTTCTATTTTATTGTTCAATTTACTATGACCATACTAACCATTTATTAGAAATTTTGATATTATGAACAAACATAAGATCCTAACATCCATATTTTTGTTTAAAATCTAGGGTAGAAAATGTAACTAGTTTAAAGAAAGAGAATCTCTTGGTGATGATTTTTTTAATATTATGTCTAGGGAATATAAAATATATGAATATTTTACAACTAGTACAAGAAAAAATATTACATCTATTTCAATACAAAAACAAGTCAAGTTTAAATAAAATACAATTATTCTAGCATGTCTAAGTCAAAAGGATAGTAAAGGTTGGATGAAATTTAACAAGCTAAATAAAAATAAGGACAAACATTTCAATAACAAGTTATAACATAAATGTTAATATTGTAATTTTGTATTGTTTATAATTTCTTTAATAAGGAGTGGGTCAATTACCCTCATAGAAAATAAAATTTTCAATAAAAAATATTTTTTAGTGAATAAAAATAGAGGTAAGAAAAAAGATATTATTATATTTTTTATTTATTATAATATAAAATTCATATTTGGTAATAGCATTACTCTCTCCTAGACTTAAATTATCAATGAAAGACACATTTAATATACATAATAAAATTATTTTATTAATGATGAAAATAAAAAAATATAATATGATTGTTCCTTATTCCTAATGGATAAATTTACTTTTAGTTATTTAATACTTTCACATTAAAAAAAATCAGACATATATAATTGTCAAAGAAGACTTAGATAAGATGGAACAAATATATAAAACATACGAATTATAAAAATATTAGGATTATTTAATATCTCAATATGGTATATGGTTTGTGAAAGGTATCACCAAAGTATGATATATGTGAATTGCATGACATATAAAATAAACATGCTAGGATTTTTTCAAATGGAAAATAAAGATCAAAGGTTTTCCTCAACTTGTTCATCTTACATTAATAGCTCTAGTTAAAATGCCATTTCTTACAACTTCAAGGTATGTGTTGTATATAGTAATATTTATTGATGAATATCATAGAATATTTTAGAGTTATTTGAAATAATTTGAAGCATTGATACATTTATAAAGTTGAAGATATTTAACGAAAATAATATATAAAAATATCTTTTTTTGTTAAATTATAGATTCAAGAAGGGTTTTTAAAGGCTCCCCGAACCTTTTACATAGAAAATAAGGGGACTAAAGGGTCCTCGATTCAATTAAAACAAGAAATAACCTCAAGAATATGGCTATAAGAGAAGCTTCCCAAGGAAAACATGATCTAAAAATATCGAATTCAATAATAGGAGACCATAAGAAAGAGTCGAATCCCTAGGATCCAAAATGACCACCTACAATTAGATACTTAAAAAGAGCATGAATATCAAGGAGACCTCAAGATCCACCAAGCCATAAATCCCAAGAACAATTTAAAATAAAATATAATCAAAATATTTTCCACTCAAGACAATAACACAACCTTGAGGAGAAGATTAGGATCCACCCAAGCCAACAATCTCAAATATTTTAAAAAATATTAGAGAGAGACATTTCCCACACAAGCTGGGAAATATAAACCTGAGGAGAAGCTTGGTAACCTCCCAACCCACTAGGATCCATTCTAATTTAACATCAGTGTCCTACCATATCCAAGAAACTCAAGCCTACTCTAAGCAAATTAAAAAAAATAAAATTTCTAATTACTGCCCAAACTAGGAAATATTGTTCCATGGGGGGAAATACCCTCATGCTCCAAGGAAATTCAAAAGGATCATTTTGATCCATGGGGGGAAAGTGAAACTCTATAAACTAGATCCACAAACCCTATATCTCTTAAACCTAAATTCCCCTGATGAAGATTCATTAGAACCACACACCTTAGGATCCAACCATTAGGATTATAGCTAAAAGCCACCAAATTAGCACATGGATCACCATGGGGTTTGCTAGTTAGAAGTCTTGATAAATGCAATCCCAAGAACCAATCCAACCAAATTGATTGTTGCAAATAATGAGATAACCCCATAGGGTTGGCTATCTTAGTCTAGTCATCTACAGGACCAAAAAAAAGCCCATCATTGTCAGAGTTCCACTCACCTCTACCTTAGCCATTTGAATATTCTTCCAACCTAGAACAAATGCCATGGAAGGGAAAATTTACCCAAGAATTGTAGGAACTATGAGATGATCCTGATTATCTAGTAGTATCATACTAGGACCAGCAATAATACCCTTACAGGTCATAGTTCTATTCACTTTTACAAAATAATTCCAACTTTTTTCTTTCCAACATGGAGGTAATAGAAGGGAAATCCCATGAAAACATCCTAGGATCCCTACACTTAGGATCCATGTTCCAATATAGAACAACTTCAAGATTCACCTCAACAACACCATTAGTCAAAATCCTGTACACATAAACATTGAAGAACTGGGGAACACTTCTGCAAAGAGTAGACTTCCCACAAGATTCTATAGGAGCCACAATTTTTTTTTTTAGGAGCCAAAAAATCTAAGGGATCTAGGGTTCATCCAAAAAAAACTTTTCTTCCTGCCTAGGACAAGCCACTTGCTCGAGACATCTAGAAAAGAATTGAAAGGAGTTGCAGAATTCAAGGGATCCAGATCCACCCCAATATCTATCAAAACCAGACCTTCTTGCACATGCAAACTAGATCTACTCTCACTCCATCTCCCTCTCCTACACCCACTCCCTCTCACCCTCTCCATATCCCTCCATAAAAAATATTTGGATATTAATGATAATCAAGGATATTTAATAAATGAACATATATTTTTAAAAATATTTTAAAAATAAATGAATACAGATTTTAATATTACTTCTTGTAAAAAATAAAACAAGAATAAAAATGATTATAAAGTTATATATTTAAAAATTTGTATTTAATAACTCAATAAATAAAAATCTATATACTCAATACAACTTTTATTACAATTTTTTAAAATATCACTTTATAAAAATAAGTTGTAAGAAAGACTAAGGACTTTTACCTTTGATTAGTTGGTTGATCTTAGCTATTTGATATTTGTTTTCATAACCCAAAATTTTAATATGTGAATTTTTAATTTCTTAGTTTGTAAGCATGTGCTAAACATAGAGCTAAATATGCATACATAGAAAAGTATAACAAAATAGCATATATCTCTAGCTAAGGATAAATGAAGTGACACACACATATTGTCTTGAGATCTTGTCTTCAAGATGATTTCAAGATTTTTTTTTTGTAGATTATTACATATATATAATTATTTTTATATGAAGTCTTGAATTCTAGATATGACTTTTAGTAGATTAATTTTACCAATCCCTAATTATTTATTCCATTGCATTTCAACATGGTATCAACTTTTCTATTAATTTACAAGTATCACATAATGTTAAAGAACACAAGCTTATACTGAGAGGGGGGTGAACAGTATAAGACCACTTTTTACATTTTCTTTCCCAATCAATATTATGCAATGTATAGATAGCAATATCAACAATAGTAATCAAAGCAATGCACAAATCCACCACACGCAATAGAGACACCAATTTTACGTGGTTCACCCAATGTGGGCTACTCCACGGAGAAAATATTTCACTAAAATTTTCTCAATCAATATCTTGGGAATCCTTTCCCTATTACAATGTTTATGGATCTCTGTCCAAAGGAGACACCAATCCCCTAATCAAGTTCGTGGATCTCTATCCATAGGAGAACTCCTTTCTCCTTAGCTCTGACTCGGTGATCTTCTAGAAGAACTGTTGCCCCCACTACTCTGGCTAATGGATCTCTATCCACTGAAGACACCTATCCTCACTGCCCTAGCTAATGGATCTCTATCCACTGGAGACTATCGTCCTCTATACTCTGTCACCTTCAAAGCTCTGTCTCAAATCTACACTAAACACAGTCCTTCGGTCTAGCACAAATCTGCTCAATCTCTGTCTCTGGTCTAGCACAAACCTGTCCTCAAATCTGCACCAAACTCTATCCTCAAATTTGCACTAATATTTGTCCTCTGATCTATACTAAACATAGTCCTTTGGTCTAGCACAAATTTATCCTCAATATCTATCCTCTGATCTGTACTAAACATAGTCCTTTGGTCTAGCACAAATATATCCTCAATATCTGTCCTTTGATCTGCACTAAACATAGTCCTTCGGTCTAGCACAAATCTATCCTCAATATCTATCCTCAAGCCTTAACACAAAGCTTGACTTAATCTCAAATCAACTCTGCTAGATCTGCCCCAAACCTTAACCCAAGGTTTGAACAAATCAATCAATCAACTCTGCTCACAAGTCTTCTCAAAGACTTGTCTCAAATATGCCTTGTAAGCTTCCACAAAATCTCACACTAATCTGTCCACAAGTCCTCTCTAGAACTTGTCTAATCTGCTCTCAAGTCTTCACTAAGACTTGCCTCAAATCTTCTCAACAAGTCCTCACTAGAACTTGTCCAAATCTGCTCAATAAGTCCTCACTAGAACTTATCCAAACTCATAGAAACATAAAGAGAATTGTTAGAGACTCAATATGCTTCACACTTATCACAATGCTCAATTACTTTCAATCACTCTTTTAGAAACATATAGAGAATTTTTAGAGACTCAATATGCTTCACACTCACAAACTCTCAATCACTTTCAATCTCTCTTTTATCACAGAAACATATAGAGAATTGTTAGAGACTCAATATGTTTCACATTCATCCACACTCAACCTCTTTCTCAAATCAATTCAGAATATAGAACAATTTATTTCATAGAACTTGAACTATCACATCAACACATCCACTTGACTAGGCTCAACCAACTTTACTCAACCAATCACTCAATGAATTAATCTTTGCTTACAAACCCTAGTGCAAGCATATGAACACTCACTCAAATGTTTCCAACAATGCTTATCAATCAATCTCACATAACAATGATACTCATGATCTTTGCAAACCCTAGTTCAAGATAGTTCTCAACTTCACATAACAATGATACTCATGATATTTCAAACCCTAGTTCAAGTTCTTCACTCACTTACTCACTTCAACAACAATGCTTATAAAACAAGGTTTTATCAACAATTCATTATTCCAGAAAACCTTGAAGCATTAATTCAAAACACACTCAACAATGCCTACCAAACAATCCTTTTCACTCCAACTTTGCATTCACAACATTCAACAATCACTCACTAGGAAGATGTGCCCATACCTTTTGTTTGATGTAGAAGTGCCCTTGGAAAACCTGTCTAAATCACAATTTCCTTCTTTCCAATTTCAATGGTTAGATGACAAAATCTCACTCTTAACACTTTCTCAAATATTCCTTAGACACAAAAATAAACAAATCTCAAATACACCTTATTGCTCCTTCTTGGAATTAACATTCATCAAATCATGCACAAAAATAATTACTTGGATACACCTTATAATCTCCAACTTAAAATAATATCCAACACCACAAAACCTCAACCAATCTTCCTAAAACACCTTTATTTCCTTTTCAAACACTAAAGCAAATAACACCAAAAATTTATTTTGCATCAACCTTATAACTCCCCTAAAACCTTACATACCAAATAAAATATGCAAAAATTAATTTTTAATACCTCAACTAACTCCTCCAAAAATTTTGGTGCTCAAACTTAATGCATACCTTTGTTATCTCCCAAAAAGGGTTTCGACGTGATTCGAACTGCCATCTCCTCAAGCGCCAAGTGCCTTAGCACTTTGGTGCCCACCGCATGGGCTAGAGGCATCCACGTGAAGGAAGGAGGACTTCCTTCCCTTTCAACCTTACTCCGCCACGTTTTCAACACAAAACAAAAAATGATGCATCGTGGATTCGAACCTGCGCCTATCGCTGCCCTCACGTCTTGCTTCTGCCATGGTTGCCAACTATGCTACCAATGGTTGGTGACCAAGGCTCCCTCCTTGGTGGGTAAAATAGTTTTTCCTCCTCTAAGCACATTTTTAAAAATTAAAAACTCTTCGCTGCACACCACGATTCACATGAACTCGCATAGCATAGGATTTTAATTCGAAAGCATTGGGGGTTTTGCTAAGGTGGGGTAATCCCCCTTTTATACACACATGGTAAATTTTCTTCCCACGTCGGTGCTAGAAATTCGAATTCAAAATTTGAATTAATAACCCACCTTAGGGTTATTTGAAATTAACATAAATTAATATATAATTAATATTAAAATTAATTAATAATTAATTTAAATAACATAAAGTTAAGTAAATTAATTAATAAATTAATTTAATAAAATTATATTAATTAATTTAATCTTCCTTGTATAATATTATAAATAATTATTATAATATTATTCACTTGGGCTTCTTGTTTTCACCTTGGACCTTATCTTGACCTCCTGGAACCGGGTCTTGATCAACTGAAACTGGAGAACCTAAAACTGATGTTGCCCACTGAAATTGCCACTAACTAGTGCTGAAAGCTTGACATCAATGACCACTCACTCTTGACATCAATGACAACTTATCTACTCAAAATGTCCAACAATATCCCCCTTTGTCATTGATGGCAACCCAAATTCTTTTTACCAAAAACTTGACCCTTTTTCCTTTTCTGCTCCCCTGGGAAATTGCTCCCCTGACTCAATGCTCTCTCCTTAAACCAAATCTCTCCCCCTTACTCAAATATCTCCCCATTTGACATCAATGGAAAAGGGTCACCTTTGGGGCTCGGGGCTAAGAATTAGTCTCTTAGCTTAGCCCCTCCCCCACCTCCTCTTGAGGTGGTTAATTCTGGGGTGGGAGTATTTCTACTCCTAGTAAGCACTAGTCTTTACCTTTGTCCTCTTTCCTTCTCATCTGATCCTTCTGATTCCTTTGACTGTTCTTATTCATGTCCATGTTCCTATTCCTGTTCATGTCCATATTCCTATTCATGTTCATGTTCATATCCATATTCATGTTTCTATTCTTGTTCCTATTCCTGTTCATGCTTGATTCTAGAATGTCTGCTCTACACCACTTTGTTGTATGTCCATCATTATTGCACTTATAACACTTAATGTTATTATTCCTTGGAGGTGCAAATGACTTGGGATTTCTCCTAGTGAAGCCATATTTGTTCCTATCATGTACCTTGCAATTCATTGCCTTGTGACCAAACTGATTACATGAGTAGCAATACCCATGGAAAAGTTGCCTGTTCCTGAAGTTCCCATATTCTTATCTTTCATGTGTCCTACACTGTGAAGCCATGTGCCCAAATCTGTGACATGAGAAACATCATCCATTGAAATTTCCTTGCCTTGACCTCATTGGTCTCTTAGTCTCTTTTTCTCTATGTTGGTTCCTGTTCCATCTGTTTCTTCTTTGTGCATTGTTCCTTTCCTTGTTGAAATTTCTGTTGTCCAACTCATCCTCAGAAGTCTCATTTTCTCTTACACTGTCTTCTTCTGAAGTTTCTTCTTCTTTAGAACTTGAGGTTGACTTTGTTTCTTGTTTCCTTTGAGCCTGTTCAAAACCAAGACCTATTTTGTTTGTTGACCTTCTTTGTACCTTGATCATCTTATCTACAATATTTGAACTCTTTCCAAACTTGTGTAGCTTATCCTTGGACTTTTCTAAATCTTCCCTTAGTAGGGCTACTTCTTGTTCTAACTTTTCACATTCTAAGACCTTTGCTTCTAACTTATCCTTGAACTTCTTTGTCTTAGCTATTGACTTGTTTAGATCCTCTATAAGCTTTCCTCTCTCTTCATCACATTCTTGAAACTGAAACTCAAGTTGGGAATTTTGCTTTCTTACCTTCTTTAAAGTTTTAAGAGCATAAATAAGCTCTCCCTCAAGATCAACTCCTCCTTTTTTTGATTCTTCCTCTATTTGTTTGTCTTTGAGAACATCTTCATTCTTTTCTGACTTGTCTTCTGTAGGATCACCTCCTTCTTCTTCTAGTGCCATTAGAATATTCTCTTTTGGTCCTTCAAGTGTATCTTCATATTCATCATCACTGAAACTAAAACCATTCCTTGTACAACTATCTTCAAGATGTCCAAAATTACCACATCTAAAACACTTGAGAATTATTGGTGACCTTTTCTTAACTTCTTCTTTTTCTTCAATCAGAAATAGGACTTCATCTTTATCATTGTCTGAGAAACTATTATCACTATCACTTGAGTACTTACTTGCCTTGTCTGCATAGTAGCTCCTCTTTTGTCTTTGAAAGAACTTCTTTCCTTGTTTGCCTTGTCCATCCTTGCCTTTCTTTTGGTACCTATTTCTTTCTGATTCCCTATTCCTGTGATCCTATTTTTCTTCATCATTGTTATTTTTAGCTTCTTGAAAATCAGTTGCATAGTGACCATACTTTCCACAATTGAAACATCTAACATATTTTGCATCTTTAAATCTTCTTGAATCCTTATTCCTTCTACCATAATTAGCTTCTTCATCACTGGATGACTCATTGCTTGAATCTAACTTTTTGCCCTTTGTCTTCTTAGTAGCTTTGAATGTTGCTTCCTTTCAAGAATTAGGTTCCTCTTTTGTTCTTAACTCAAAATTTGTAAGAATACCAAGTAACATATCTCTTGTCAAAGAATCACCATATTTTGATTCTTCTATAGTAGAAATATTTTCACTAAATATTTTTGGAAGAGATCTTAAGACCTTATCACAAACATCTGATTCTTCAATATTAAGTCCAAGTCCTTGCATGGCATTAACAACCTCATCTACCCAAAGTAGATAAGTACTAATGTTTTCCTCATCCTTCATTCTTAATTCTTCAAATTGCCCTTTGAGATTTCGTATCTTTACCTTTTTGACACTTTTATCTCCTTCATATATGCTTTGCAACTTATCCCAAATTCCTTTTGCATCTTTACAATGCATAACTTTTATTGATTTTGTTCTATGCAAACCTCTCAAAATTGCATTCATTGCTTTTGAATTGTAATGTTGTAGAAGCTTACCTTCCTTATCTGTAGGTGGATCAATTGGTGGTATGTATCCATTTTCAACTACTTCCCAAATTTCATTGCCAAGTGCCATCAAGTGAATCTTCATTCTCATACTCCAAAATATATAATCACTTCCATCAAATATTGGTGTTGAATTATCTGAGGACACATTCTTAGAATCCATTGTGTTCTTGAAAGCTTTTCCTTCAAGTTGTTAAACTCTTCCGAAGGAACCCACTCTGATACCAATTGAAGAACACAAGCTTATACTAAGAAGGGGGTGAACAGTATAAGACCACTTTTTACTTTTCTTTCCCAATCAATATTATGCAATGTATAGATAGCAATATCAACAATAGTAATCAAAGCAATGCACAAATCACCACACACAATAGAGACACCAATTTTACGTGGTTCACCCAATGTGGGCTACTCCATGGAGAAAATATTTCACTAAAATTTTCTCAATCAATATCTTGGGAATCCTTTCCCTATTACAATGTTTATGGATCTCTATCCAAAGGAGACACCAATCCCCTAATCAAGTTCATGGATCTCTATCCATAGGAGAACTCCTTTCTCCTTAGCTCTAATCGGTGATCTTCTAGAAGAACTATTACCCCCACTACTCTAGCTAATGGATCTCTATCCACTGAAGACACCTATCCTCACTACCCTGGCTAATGGATCTCTATCCACTAGAGACTATCATCCTCTATACTCTATCACCTTCAAAGCTCTATCTCAAATATACACTAAACATAGTCCTTTAGTCTAGCACAAATTTGCTCAATATCTATCTCTAGTCTAGCACAAACCTATCCTCAAATATACACCAAAATCTATCCTCAATTCACTAAAATATCCTTCGATCTAGCACAAATATATCCTCAATATCTATCCTCCGATCTATACTAAACACCATCCTTTGATCTAGCACAAATCTATCCTCTTATCTACACTAAACATAGTCCTTCGGTCTAGCACAAATCTATCCTCAATATCTATCCTCAAGCCTTAACACAAAGCTTGACTTAATCTCAAATCAACTCTGCTAGATCTACCCCAAACCTTAACCCAAGGTTTGAAAAAATCAATCAATCAACTCTACTCACAAGTCTTCTCAAAGACTTATCTCAAATCTGCCTTGTAAGCTTCCACAAAAGCTCACACTAATCTATCCACAAGTCCTCTCTAGAACTTGCCTAATATTCTCTCAAGTCTTCACTAAGACTTACCTCAAATATTCTCAACAAGTCCTCACTAGAACTTGTCCAAATCTACTCAATAAGTCCTCACTAGAACTTATCCAAACTCATAGAAACATAAAGAGAATTGTTAGAGACTCAATATGCTTCACATTCACAAAATCTCAATCACTTTCAATATCTCTTTTATCACAGAAACATATAGAGAATTATTAGAGACTCAATATGTTTCACATTCATCCACACTCAACCTCTTTCTCAAATCAATTCAGAATATAGAACAATTTGTTTCATAGAACTTGAACTATCACATCAACACATCCACTTGACTAGGCTCAACCAACTTTACTCAACCAATCACTCAATGAATTAATATTTGCTTACAAACCCTAGTGCAAGCATATGAACACTCACTCAAATATTTCCAACAATGCTTATCAATCAATCTCACATAACAATGATACTCATGATCTTTGCAAACCCTAGTTCAAGATAGTTCTCAACTTCACATAACAATGATACTCATGATATTTGCAAACCCTAGTTCAAGTTCTTCACTCACTTACTCACTTCAACAACAATGCTTATAAAACAAGGTTTTATCAACAATTCATTATTCTAGAAAACCTTGAAGCATTAATTCAAAACACACTCAACAATGCCTACCAAACAATCCTTTTCACTCCAACTTTGCATTCACAACATTCAACAATCACTCACTAGGAAGATGTGCCCATACCTTTTGTTTGATGTAGAAGTGCCCTTGGAAAACCTGTCTAAATCACAATTTCCTTCTTTCCAATTTCAATGGTTAGATGACAAAATCTCACTCTTAACACTTTCTCAAATATTCCTTAGACACAAAAATAAACAAATCTCAAATACACCTTATTGCTCCTTCTTGGAATTAACATTCATCAAATCATGCACAAAAATAATTACTTGGATACACCTTATAATCTCCAACTTAAAATAATATCCAACACCACAAAACCTCAACCAATCTTCCTAAAACACCTTTATTTCCTTTTCAAACACTAAAGCAAATAACACCAAAAATTTATTTTGCATCAACCTTATAACTCCCCTAAAACCTTACATACCAAATAAAATATGCAAAAATTAATTTTTAATACCTCAACTAACTCCTCCAAAAATTTTGGTGCTCAAACTTAATGCATACCTTTGTTATCTCCCAAAAAGGGTTTCGGCGTGATTCGAACCATCGTCTCCCCAAGCGCCAAGCGCCTTAGCACTTTGGTGCCCACCACATGGGCTAGAGGCATCCACATGAAGGAAGGAGGACTTCCTTCCCTTTCAACCTTACTCCGCCATGTTTTCAACACAAAACAAAAATGATGCACCACGGATTCGAACCTATGCCTGTCGCTACCCTCACGTCTTGCTTCCACCATGGTTGCCAACTACGCTACCAACGGTTGGTGACCAAGGCTCCCTCCTTGGTGGGTAAAATAGTTTTGCCTCCTCTAAGCACCTTTTTAAAAATTAAAAACTCTTCGTTGCACACCACGATTCGCATGAACTCGCATAGCATAGGATTTTAATTCGAAAGCATTGGGGATTTTGCTAAGGTGGGGTAATCCCCCTTTTATACACACATGGTAAATTTTCTTCCCACGTCGGCGCTAGAAATTCGAATTCGAAATTTGAATTAATAACCCACCTTAGGGTTATTTGAAATTAACAAAATTAAAATAATAAATAAAATAATAAAAAAAATAAAAAAAAAAAATAAAAAAAATAATAAATTAATTTAATAAAATTATATTAATTAATTTATAATTAATTTAATCTTCCTTGTATAATATTATAAAGAATTATTATAATATTATTCACTTGGGCTTCTTGTTTTCACCTTGGACCTTATCTTGACCTCCTGGAATCGGGTCTTGATCAACTGAAACTGGAGAACCTAAAACTGATGTTGCCCACTAAAACTGCCACTGACTGGTGCTGAAAGCTTGACATCAATGACCACTCACTCTTGACATCAATGACAACTTATCTACTCAAAATGTCCAACAAATATGGTAATATTTTTTTATTTGGTTGCTTTATTTTGAGTAAACATATTAAGAACTCTGATAATACTTTATTTCTAATCATATTAAATTTAATATGATAATACTTGGCAATGGACAAATACATTATGATTTATTCTACATCAAGAGAAGCAAATAGATAATGCAACATAAGTAGAATGATCATTCAAGGCTTAACATTTTTCTTCTATTATGAGTCATATAATTGTTACTATTTTCTTTTGTTCTCTTATATGAGTAATTCTTTAGTTATAGTTTATGATCTTTTACGATTTTTATTGATTTCAAATCTTTCGTTTTATTTTTATTTTAAAAACTATGAGACTTGCATGTTATTTTGCTTTCTTAAGCTATCAAAGAAAATTATTTTTATCTAAATTAAACTTGGCATGTAGCAATGTGTCAAGGTGTTTTAATTTAAATGTTAAATAATTGTGTCTTTAACTAGCTACTTTACAAGGAAAATATTTAAACTTTTATTTTGTTTCTTTAAATATTATATCAATGAATTTTGAGTTTATTTTGATTTTACTAAGAAAATTCACTAAGTCATTCCCATTGTCACTCTTCTTGGTAAGTCAAGATGCTAATAATAAATTATTAGAATACACCTATACAAGTATATCTCTCTAACTAAAAGGTTTTTATTTGACAAAAATTAGTTAGAATTTCAAAATAATTCTATATTTTATTAATAACTTTTATGTGGATTTCATTGGGGGTACTCTTAAAAAAAAAAAAAAATATTACATTTGCAATTAGACAATATCTATATTACCTTCATGTCAAAAAAAAAAAAATGCATATCCCTCAAATTACTACATTTCCTTTATATACCCATTTATGTCATTTTTATTAGAGATGGAATCTCGCTTACTCAATTACTTTCTAAATTTTGATTATTTTTCAATACAACTATTAACACTCTAGTTAGATTAGTTATATACAAGACCATTTTCTTTTGAATAGATATATTTATGTTTCCAACATGTCACCCATGTTTATAATTAATGGGTATAAATAATAATGGTATCGTTGATATGATTTACATATCGAGTTTCATGATAATATTGATAGTGATTTATAAATGTGCCTCATTGAAATAGATCATGTTTTTCAATGACAATTTTAATCCCTACAAGAATATCTCTATATTTCACATAGTTATAGTTGGAGTTACATAGGGTTTTAAGTAAGAAGAAATTTATTTTCAGTATTCTAAAAATACCACCTTTTTCAGACTTCCTATAACTTCCTTTGGAAGTGCCATAAAAATCAGTGTTGATGAACCTAGTTTTTGAATAATTTATTTTTACCATAGATAAATATAGACTCTTTCTTTTAATCCCATTGTCCTAAGTGATCATTATATTCAAATTGTAGCATCCAAAAAGGCTTGCACCTAATATTGAAATTGTTGAAAATGATACAAATAGATATACACAAATTGACAAGAATGAAAAGAAACAAAATACAAAGATATTTTATTAATTTTGAATCAAGTCAAGTTACAAATCCATCCCTCTTAGGGATACCCATTTGATATAGCAATTAAAATAGTTTGAAATCCCCCTCAAGGGTAGGTGCATTCCAAATTCCTTTTAAAATGACACGAACTACTCCAAGGTGTCGATGACCTTCTTCTCCATAATTAGAGGCATTTGTTGCCTTGCATGTCAAAACCCTATTTATCTTGTGTGCAATAAACAACAAGAAGAATTAGTAATAAAGGATGCCTCTCTTGATGAGGCTTTTTGAGGAAATTGTATGAACAAATGATGTTACTAGCATATAATCAAGAAAATGCAAGAAAACTAGTAAACCTATGTAAAATATAAAAATATGCTATGAATCATGTGAAGGAAAAGCATATGTATCTACCTAATGTCCTAATTATGAATTTGAATACATGGAAGCATGAAAAATATTCATTAGTATCCTAATTGTAATATTGAAATCAATACTACTAAACAAGCTAATTCTACCGGTCATAAATCTCTAATAATATAATCAAACCTAAATATGCCTAGTCTAATGCCATTAAACAAATCCTATGGCTAGAAAAAAAGAAAATTAGGGATGATACCCTAACTATGGATCTGTGGTGTGTTGAGCACTATTAGCCATGGCTGAAAACCATGACGAATCTTGAAGTGTGTTTGTCCTCCAATTCAAAGGGCTAAATCTCTAAATCTCTCTACCAAATTAATGGTCAAGGGTCACCACTATGTCCTCTCACTAGTTTGGTGGTTGGATTTCTCATATTACATGTGAAATTTGTGTGATTGTGTTTCTTGGATCTCCTAACCTCCTATGGTCTCCATGGATAGAATTGCCATTTCAATCTCTCAATTAAGGGTAAGAAAGCAATATCACAATGTAATTAGGTGAGTGTTGAATTCGACAGGGCTTCACTGCATTCAAATAAAAGCTCCTCTCTATACTTTTCCCCAATTTGTATGGGGGTCTTATATCACCTAGGAGGGCTATATCTTAGCTTCATGAGGAATCCAAGATCAATATTTGATAGTTGAGTTTGTTGGATGGAAAGATCCAAAACCTTCCTCGCTCAAACCGCTCAAATATGCAACCAATTAGCCGTTGCAACCAATTTTGGGTTGGATGAAGGCCAACTAATTTTGATACCTGACCATGGATGACAAGCGTGGTCATCTCTACTAACCGCAGGTGTAAACAGTGGCTAGGAATGACTAGGAAAATGTGCCCAAATGAGTGGTTAAAACCACTTTTAAACCTTGGTATTTGTCCAAGGTCTTCCATATGGTCTTATAGCATGTCCCATATGAGTAGTAGTCTTGACATGACGTGTTTTAGGTTTCTACAGATGCACTGTGATATCAAACAACATTGAGCAAAAATAGACCTCCTAAAATGATGTTGTAGGTTAGATGATGATAATTAGTCTTATCAACATTATATGGTCAGGGTCTAGCAAAAGGACATGCATCCTAGAATCATTGCTTCCAACTAGATGGAAGGCTTAAATTTGTAAAGCTTGCACTCGTCATCAGATATTTAGGTAGATTTGGTTCTACAATAGGAGTTTGAGCCTATATAACCGAAAGGAAGAGAGCTACAAACTAAAATGTCATATTTGCTTTTTGCCCCAACAAAGGGTAAGCTTATGATAGTTGTTGGCAATGATTCATAAGACGAATGTAATTTTGACAAGATCAAGAGATCTACGATCAGAGGATATTCTGTTGACTTTGATTATGATTATGATACTATGACTACCCCCTAAAGCGATGAGTCGATGACGGTAGGATAATTAAATGAAGTGACGAGTTGTTTGACCACTATGAATGAATTAGAAATAAAATAATATTTAGCATTTAACAATTGATTGGGTCTAATCAGCTATGATTGCAATTGTTCATAGTAATTGTACATCTCTATCCCATGGAGTTGTCCAATCTCAATGGCCTTCATAGGTAATACAAATTATAACAATTCCAGTGAGGCATGTGATGGATCATATTGTTCGATGATCTGCTAAAAATGTCATAGAAGAAGTTATATGATTACCTCATTCCTGTGGAGCAGTCTGGCCGTCTGGGCCTTCTTAGGGATTGAAATGAAGCATATCAATTCAGCGATGACCACTTTACCCCAAATTTCCTTATGGTAATATACACATCTTTTCGGATTGCATGGATCACAAGTCGTTGCAACCGCCAAGTGTATAGGGTAAATTACTAGGTATAAGGCACATTTGGATTTTTAATTTATCTGATTTTTTTTTTTATTTTGTGAATTTTTTACAATTTTGGTCAGGTGGGTATTTTTAATTCATCATTTTTTAGCTCCTCACGATGGGATTTTTTAGCATTTATTGCAGGTTGCTAGTCGCATTTGGTGAAAATAGCTAGGTTTTCAAATTTTTCTAGCCAAAGTTGACAGTCATGATATGCCTACAGGTGTCAACCGTGGTCAAGAAAAAATAAGAAATATTTAAAAAAATATTTTTCATTTTTGATGTCATTTTAAATTTGACAACTTGCAAACCATGAGCGCTTTGAGAGGTGATTCAATAATTTTGATGTGAAGTGTTGCTGAAAACTTGACCTCACTACCACTTGGACTGATGATAGCCCAACCTGGAGGATCCGGTACAACTAAGGTAGAAGCACACAAAACCCTCGACCATTTTATTTTACCAGTTTTAAAATTAACATCACTAAGTAATGGGTTAAATGAACCTCATTAAACTATCGGTAATGAACCTCACCCTAGTTAGGTTTAGCTTAGGTTAGCTTAAGGGGAGGGGTTTTAATTTTTTTGTTTTTATTCTTTTTGTTTTGTTTTTTATGATTTTTTATTTTCTGGGGACTGTCGGGATGGGAAATGACCTGGAAAAGATCTTCCCGCCTAGTCATGGTTGGCAGGAACGGTCCCCAATTGGTAAATTGGGGACCATGACTTCAGCTATGATGGGATTCAAAATCCAATGGTCAAAAATTTGACCACCTCCCTGACTACGGGTCTGAGCCGTGGTTCGTAACATTAGCAAAAAAAAATTAATTTTTTTAAATTTTTTGGAATTTCATAAGGATTTAATTAGTTTTATTTTTATTTTTTAAAGTGTATTTTTCCATTGTTTTTGGTGTTTTAATTTTTTTTAAATTTATTTGACGTTTTCAAGATTTTTTTTTTATGTTTATGGTTGATTTTTATTTATTTTTGCCTTATTATTTTGCTTTCTATCAGACCCTGACTGCTAGGGCGAGGGAATTAGATATCCTTCGCAACCTGCATGACACCCTTTCTCAGGCATATCAGCATGGTTAAGAGTTGTAGGATTTGGCTGTGTCTTATGCCTCCCCATAATTAGGGCTGATCATGCCTATATGACTACATTGGCTCGATGCTGGGACGCATAGACCAAGATATTTCACCTACCAATAGGTGAGATGACCATAATTTTAGAGGATGTTTACTGCATATTCTGACTCCTAATATATGGTGAGGCCATCACATCTTCCCCGATCGATACGAAGGATGCAATATTTGATCATATTTTTGGCCACCATAGCCAGGCAGCACAATGAAACTCGAACCACAAAGGAGTCAACATTTAGCACTACTATAGACAATTGGTTTTCACTGAGTGAGCGGTCATCATCATGCACCTGATTGTGCAGATCGTCCTGCCCAACACATCTAGAGTGAGGTTCCCATAGAACCTCCTAGCTAGGACGATGGAGTTCCTAGTGAGTCCTATTGATCATCCCCTGATCCTATCCTGGAGGAGTGACTCATTATCACAGATCTATAATGAGTTGTACCATATCACTCAAAGGAATAGAGTTAGCATCAGTTGCAGCTTAATTCTTTAGATCTGGGGGTGGTATCACATCAAAATTGAGCATCCTATTGGCCTACCCCTTGATATTGGTACCATTAAGAAGGTGCACCAGTGCTATGCAACATGTTGGAATCATGAGAAGGAGAGCTTCTAGATAAGATCTCATGTAGGGAATCTAGCTCACTCCATTAGACAATTCGTAGGACTATAGGTGGATCAGATTGACTGGTGCCCATACTTAGACTACCCTCCATGGACGGAGGTTGATGATCGATTATATCAGGAACGTAGAGATAGATGGCTCCTTGGACACAAGTTTGAGGTACGAGAGTTCTTATACTTATCTCATGTTACCTGATAGTTTGGGATTAGGTAGGAAATTCTAGAGTTGCCTACCATCTATCATCACCTCACTTTAGAGAGAAAATTGACTTGGCCCAAGGTGAATCCACTAGGGGATGAGGGCAATGACTTTCAGGAGTCAGGTTTGACAGATGCAGGGACCACTCCTGACTATGACACTTTATGGACCCTCAAGGTATGGCAAGGCTTTGATGGCCCCTTAGGTAGGGTAGTTGATGATGCTACAGAGGATGCAAAGGGAGTAGAGGTCGATCCTCATGATCTAAAGAGGATTGAGGGTGGATGGGGTGAGGGATATGAAGAGGATGCACCTTCGATTGAGGAGGAGGACAATGCTCTCAAGGAGGGTGAGGCATAACCTGATAGCGAGGTTGGATAGCTCAGGGCCCAGGTTGCTAGCCTACAGACTCAAGAAGGCTCTTTGTAGATGTAGCTCTTACATTGGAACACCACCATTGCCACATTATAGGTAAATATGGGGGATCTAAAGTCTCGAATTACAGTAGGGCAATCATAGTGGCACAGCTATGAGGAGGAGAAGACCACTATGTAGGCTAATATTACCACAACAGATACAAATATACAGTGGGTTACAGGCTAGTACGTCCTCATCCAGTCTTAGCTAAACACTCTTAGGTTACAGTACGATGCACTCAGGGCTGGGAGGGAGGACCCCTCCTGTTCACAGGTTGCTCTATAACAATCATGAGATGTAATTGCTATATCATTTTATGAAAATTGATAAATTGTGCACCCATATGTGATATGCAATTATATATGGTTTCTATTCATAAGTGTTTGTAGATTAGAATAATATGTATAATATAGTTAGTGGTCATTTAAATATCATTTTTGACATCCATCCAATATCTATCCCATGCTACAAATAGTTCTAATAAACAAACTCTCATAAAAGAAGTTGATTTTTGATGATTGCATTGAGAATTGGTTGTTGCTATTTGGGAATTTTTGAGGCTTTCCATGAAACTCAAACACCCTAGTTGACTTATCAAAAATTGTATACTGACCATACGAGACTTATGAAACATAAGGCTTTCACTAGGATAGAACCTAACTATTCATTATCCCTATGTGTGGAAATGAGTATATTTATATAAGGCATAAGCATACCGCAATGTTAGGTGGGATTCTTCTAGCCCATTGCTAATATTTGGGATCCTCAAATGTCTATCCAATCCTAGGTTTAGATTTATGTTGGACTAGACTACTAGGCGATACATGACACCTGAAGCTAGATCTTCCACATTCAAAAATTGGTCTGCACAAAAGCGAAATGCTAATGTATCAAACATATCATCATGCGTAAGGTATGGTAGTGTTGACAATTCTAGGGATTCAAGCTCACCCCATTATTTTCTTTAATTTATTGGGATACTTGCTCATGTAAAATGATAAGAATCATTGTTTATTTTATACTTTTCTTTTAGTGATAAAAACCACTATTTATTTTGTACTCTTTCTTTTTTTTCTTTGAAAAAGGGATTTGATACTGATAGGATTTCAATTTGAATTTGATATTTATTTGATTTCATCTTTGAGGTTTTAACTTTGGAATTTCACTCAGGAAATTCATTCTGGGATTTTGCTCCTTTATTTGTAAGCAAGGGACTTATTTGGGTAGGCGGCAAGTTTGTCCTTTTTCCAACTATCAACATTTACCAAACCATCCATATAGGGGGATAAGCAAGAATAAAATTTTCACTTCAAGATACCTGGTCTCACTTGGTAGCGTTCATCTATTCCTAGTCCTAATTAGGATTGTTTAGTTTGGATATTAGTGAACAGATTATGATATTCTAAGGGCTATCAAAACTAGACCTCATCTACAAAAGAAAAGCAAGATTTCTACCAAACTCCTAAGAAGACCACTAGGTATGGTTGAATTACCATAAAACCCTAGTATATTCTTCATAGCAACAATAAGGATTGTGTTGAAAAACACAATTACTCACAAATGTGGTGAATGATGATGATAGTGCAAAGATGCATGATTGAAATACAAACGTGGTGTCGTTTGTAAGATTGTAAATACAAACTATCCTAATGCAAGTGCAATGGATGGATATGCCTAATGCAATACAATTAAATGAAATCCATGTGCAAAATGAAATGAAATGCAAATGCAAAATGAAATGCAAATATTTTTTATTTTTTGATATTTTCCAATTTTTTTAATTTTATAACTTTTTTATTTGACCAAAGGGCTTACATACGCCTTTGGAGCCTTTTGCTGAATGACCAAAGGGCTTATAGATGCCTTTGGGGTATTTTGATGGTTTTAGGCATAAAATGCTTTAAGGTGAAGGATGTTGAGAGGTTCGGGCTCTTCAACCCCTTCCAACGATGTTAAGCGATATGTCCTAGGTCCAATATTCTCAAAGATGATATAAGGACCTAACCAATTAGCCTCAAATTTGTCTCACATTTTTGGTGGTAAATTTGAGTTATGTTGGTTCTATTTCAGCACAAGATCACCAACATAAAAGTCTATCAGATGGAATTTGTTATTGTAATATCTTTTTAAGCACTCCTGATAAACACATATATTCTCAAGGGCACCATGATGTTTGTCAAGTAGCATCAATTGATCTAGGTGAGATTTCCACGTGATGTCATCATCGATGAACTCTTTCAATGTGACACGCAACATTGGAATTTCCAACTCTAAGGGCATAATGGCCTCAGTGCCATATACTAATGAAAATAGAGTTGCCCCAATGGGTGTCTGAATACGAGTCTTGTAATCCCATAATGCAAGGGGCAATTGGATGTGCTAATATTTATGATGTTCTTGTACCATATTTTTCAATATGGATACCACTATCTTGTTCGAAGCCTCAGACTACTCATTTTCCTATAGATAATATGGAGTCGCAAAATTGTGTTTGATCTTGTACTTGAACATAAAACCTCTCACAGTTTTATTTTTTAATGACGTGCCATTATATAAAATTATCTTGGATGGTATCCCAAAATAACTTATGATATTGGTGAGTATGAACTCAACAATACGTGATCTAGTTGTCATTGTTAATGGGATTGCTTACACCCACTTAGTAAAGTACTTAGTATCCATAATAATGAATGTATGCCAGCACAATGATGGAGGAGAGATCTTAGAAATGAGATCCAAACCCCACTGAGAAAATGGCCAAACCTCTTGAATGGGCTATAAGGCCTATGATGGCACATGTGCAAGATTAGCATGATGCTAGAATTTAAAGCATTTCTTGATATACACATTGTAATACTTCTCCATAGTGGGCCAATAATAACCCATGAGAAGGATGTGCTTGACGATAGCCATGCCGCTAAAATGGCCACTACACGTATCATCGTGAGCTTGTAAAATTTCCCAAGATGATTCTTAGGGCTCAAGACAACAAAGGAGAACTCCACCATAGCTTCAATGATACAAAATGTCTTCTAACAAGATATACTTTGTTGCTTTCTATTTAAATATGTGCTTCATAACATGTGATAATATTTAAGGGGTTATACTAATATTAAGGAAGTCGTATATCTATGACATCTAGTTCTGATAACTCTTAGCCTCAACTGATAAGACAACATGCTCCCCCTGCAGTTTAAAATTCACAAATGTAGACTGGAAAATAACCTTATGGTGAATGGTGGTACCATTCCCCATGGGACCCTATGAGATAAATGACCCCCAAGGTGCTCTCTTAAGAAAGTATCTAGCTCTAGAGAACTATTCATGGTTTGGTTCTACCTGAATAATGTTGATTGACTCTTTGTTATCCAAAGCTTCATGTTGTACAATAGAGTATGACAACATTTTTATGTGGATGGTAGTAAAATCGATAGATGGATTCTGAGGGATTAAGGATACCAAAGATACCATAGTGACTGTAAATCTGTTTTATGAATGAGGGATTGCCTCAATGTCATACCTTTACAACTGAGCTAAATATGTATCAATAAGATCTTTGTAAGACTTCAGGATAGTACATTGATACTGAAAAAGTTCCTTCACTTGGTTAACAATGATAAGGAAATTGCCAAAGATATTTAATCTTTTAATATTCATGGTGATAGCTATTGGAGGCCTAAAATTAAGGATTCATATTCAATGTTATTGTTAGTGCAAGGAAAGTCCAACTTAAAAAAAAGGGCATAGGAGCACCTTGTGGTGTGAACAACACTATTACTACACCACCCCCTTGCTCACACTTCGAACCATTGAAGAACAAGGTCATATTAGCTTTATTATCCAGTTCTTTGGGCTTGGGTGATTCTTATAAGGCAAACACTACATCATCAAGAAGATCAATGGTGAGGGGTCTACTATTTCAAGAGGTGCCTCAGCTATTTGATCAGCGATGACCTATCCCTTAATGGACTTTTGGATAATGAATTCTAGATCAAATTCTTTCAATAGCATGATCCACTTTGTAGTATGTGTATTATGATATGTCTTACTCATCATATACTATAAAGGATTTTGTTTTGATATGACATACGTCATATGAATTAACATATAATGTTGCAATTTATTTGTAGCGAACACTACTTCTAAACACATTTTTTCCACATATGCATATCCTAGCTCATAAATCACCAAGGTTTAGCTAATATAATATATGGCTTGTTCTTTGCCTTGCACAATATTTTGGGCTAACATGGTCCCTAATGCAAAGTCAGTCGCTGATATATATAGTGGAAAAGGCTTATCTGGTCTTGGTGGAGCTAGCATTGGTGGCATTTCCAAGTATTGTTTAATATTAGAAAAGGTCACTTGACAGTCCTTGTCCCAATTGAATGGGACCCCTTTGTGTAGTAGTCAATTTATGGGTCGATATTTATCCAATAATTATGTGATAAATCACTTTATGGATGCTATTTTGCCCTGTAGGCTCCTTAATTTCTTGATATTCATGGGAGGACGCATTTCTAAAATTGCCTTTACCTTCACTGGATCAACTTTGATGCTTCGCTTTAAAATTATGAATCTCAAGAGTTTTTTTGAAGCTATACCAAATACGCACTTCTTAGGATTCAACCTAACGTTATGCTCTATCAGGTGATCGAAGACTTTTCTCAAGACCTCAGCATGCTCTGAACGCAGTAATGTCTTTGCCAATAAGTCATCGATGTAATTTTCCAAGGTCTTATGCATATAGTCATGAAATATATATGTCATAGCCCACTGATATGTAGCACCAATATTTTTAAGATTGAATGGCATAACCTTATAGAAAATGTCCCCCATGGTGTTATGAATGTGATTTTATGTTGGTCCTCGGGCTTAATCCAAATTTTGTTTTGACCAAAAAAACCATCCATTAGGGAGAGCATTTCATGACCCACAGTTTCATCTATGAGAGCATTTATGTTCGGCAATGGAAATGTATCCTTTGGTGTTGCCTTATTAAGGTCTCTAAAATTCATATAGATACGGATTCTTCCATAAGTTTTTCCTACAGGCACCATGTTTAATATCCATTTTGGATAGTCGATAAAAATGACAAACTCTAAATACAATAGAATCTACAATTCATATTTAACCATTAAGGCTACTAGTGGATGCATCTTCCTGAGTTTTTTCTTGACTGGATTCTTTAATAGATCTAGAAAAAGGTTATGAGTAATCAATTTTGAATATACACCCAACATGTCTTTATAATTCCAAGTAAATAGAGCAGGTCTCTTTCTCAGTAGAGGGATGAGGTTGGCACACTCATCAGGAGTTAAAATTTCTCCAAATTTAACCTTCCTTGGATTGGTGGTATCATTACTAATATCCACTTCAAAGGTTTCCTCTACTGACATGTGGGATCCCTCCTCAAGATGATGAGGCATATGGATAAAGTGGATGTCATCTACTGGGTTTATGGGTTCCAAATTGGAAGCATCCTCAACATGATAAACATCATGTGCATATCCTAGTACAAAGTGAAAATGTTGCAGCATTTCTTTGTTAGGGAATAAATATTCAGGCTCTAGTGGTGAGTTAGTGCAATCCCAATCAATAGCATCTACATTCTGACACAATGGCTTGGAAGGATTGATTGGGTTGTGAAGTGGAGTGGTCAAATCAATGGAGATCATATTGATGGAATGGATCATATCTCTAGGACCATGTGCATGTGAAACTATATTGATATAACTTCCATACTTGAGATATGGTTCTTGGGGTATGGGGATCTTTGGATCCGATCTATGAACATACTCAAAAACAAGATCTCTAGACTCAAGGATCTCTCTATATGTTGGTAGATCAGGGAAGACCATATGATAAATCCTATCTAGGTTAGGAGCTCTTCCTGTGAGGCACAGGTGGATATTGATATCTCTATGTATATCTGCTGAAGTGTATGACACATTATGATGATGTAAGTAGGGAGGCCCCAGATAGGCTCTATTTATTTCATATTTATCGTCACTATTGTAATAGAGACCTTATCCACTACCAACTGGAATTAGGTGATTGGTAAGGTGGGGAGCCATGAAACCCACTCTCGATAACTACTATCATTCATGAAGGATTGATTATCCTCAATGAATGTCCCTAAAGGTAAAAAATGATGTAAATTAAGAGGGCTTACATAATCCAACTCAATATCGTCATCATATTTCTCACTGTTTTAGGACTCACCATCATCATCAATGTCATATATGTAACTTGGTCCCCCTATCAAAGATATGGATCTGATATGTCCTCGTTAGAATGATATTCTGACTTAGAGTCTTCCACTGTGCCATCATTGTGAACCTGCAGGTCTACATCATTGGCTGCTGCACAAATTTTTTCATCCAAATTTTCTCTTAGTATAGGCTCTCGACCGGTATCCACCAAGGTATCTTCATGATATGTCTCGGGTGGTCCTATAGTGACATAATACACTATCCGGTTATCCCTCTTAAAAGAGGAGGGATTGGGGTGATAAGTATTGAAGTTGAATTCACCCCCTAGACTGAGGTATAGGTGGTATAAATATGCCATGAGGAGTTCAGCCTATCCTCCAATATGGTATCCTAACCCAAACCTATCTGTAGGCAACTAATAATGAGGTTCATACGACCTCATACATACCTAATCAGATAATAAAATATTGTAATCATGCTAATGGTAATGCTCAAAATATCGTAATGCATACTCTAGGTTAGAAAGGTAATGAACATTTATAGTGAATGACTTATCATTATCTTCATACATGGGGGCTCAAGATGCGACCTAGTCGAGCCCTCCATAGATGAAATTAGTTTGGCTAGGAGGTACCCCTAGTGGTACCACCGTCCCTATGGGAAGACAATGGGATTTTGGTCAGCCCATTTCTTGTGTAGTATTTATGATTGGCGTAAACATCACATTCTACACAATATATTCCCCCAATCTAGGATTAACCAAATGAATGCTCATATATGGTGTAGATGACCCTACTAAAGACATAGTTGAAGTAGTCTGAGGTACCTCTTTGACTTCTATTTGAGCATTCTCTACTTCCATAGGAGTAGGAACCTCGATCACAACTAGTTTGGGTGCTTGCTTCTTCTCTTTTTTTCCCATATTTGCTTTTAGCTTCTTATCATCCTAATGCATCACGGATGTTGACGGTCTAGTAGAAGCAATTGTCGTGTGCTCCAATATTTGAGATACGAATGTTGTAGATTTGGCACACAATTCTCTTATCTTACCTTCTAGCTCTTTTATTAGTGATGCAAGTTGTATGTCTAGGTGCGTTGAGGAGAGCACAAAATCCTCCAAATTTTTTTCTAGATTCACGTATTTAATTGGTTCTTAATCAGAAGTCACCACATGAACCTATCCCTCATGCATGTACTTGATACATTGATGGAGAATAGAGGGGACACAATGCATTTCTCGTATCCAAGGTCATCATAGAAGTATATTATATTGCATAGCACCTTCAATCACATGACACATCATGGGGATGATATTCAACCCCACCTGAATAGGTAAGACCATCGTGTCGACAGTTGAGCATAATGTGTCATTAAAATCTCCCAATGTGAATGCAAAAGGTATGATATGCGTCTTTGGTAACTTCAGGTATGTTAACACCTTGGTTATGATAATATCTATTTATGGCCCTGTATCAATCAAAACTCTCTTGAAAGGTTTGTGGTTTACACATTGGATGATATGGAGCGGCGTATCCGCTATGAAAGTGGAAACCATCTTGACTTCATGATCATGAAATTGTATGACCAGTTCCTAGGTTGGTGTTTCGATGCATACTTGATTGACCTAGCCAATATTGTGCCTCAACCCCTCATGGTTAGGCAAAGGATTTTTTTAAATCCCCATATTCTGATTATCTAGTGCCTGAGGGTTATCCACGGTTAGATCACCACTTTCTATCAGGTTTTGTACTAAATGTTTGAAAATCCAACATAATTCAATGTCGTGTCCCTTTTCTCTATGGAAAATATAGTATAACTCATCCCTATACCCTTTGGTTTGGGTTGATTAGGGTCCAACAGTTTGATATATGGCAAGTGTATGACCTTGGCCTCGCATAGTTGATTGAATATCTAAATTCATTGATTCTAAAAAAATTGTGAAATGGCAAGGTGGGCGATGTTACTTATTCTTACCCTTCTAATTTTTGCACTAATCATATTGTGCAGGGGGAGTTTGGGCTTGATAATTTCATTGTTGTTACCCCTTATCCATTTTTTGAAGGCTCAAAGCCACCTGATTGATGTGGGATGGCTTGGCCTGTTGTTTCTTAGTGCTTCTCTTATTCCATTCCTTCTTATTCTTGAGCTTCAAGTTATCCTTCTATAACTTGATATCCTCAATTACTTTGGCTTGTGCCAAAGCCTCCTCAAAGATCTGATATTGCTGCAACTGCAATAATAATGAAATGTGCTTGGCATAACTTTTCATAAACATTCTAGTTAGTTCAAAAGTAGGGATGGAGAATGGCAGCTTTGCCATAATATTTCTCCATCATTTCCCATAATCCATAACTGGCTTGTCATCATATTGCATTAAAGAATCCAACTCAAATAAGTTCACATTTTTCTTGATGCCAAAGGAGAAGTGTTCAAGAAATGCATAAGCCAATTTCTCAAAATTGATGATACTATACCTCTTGAGTTAATTAAACCACTCTTAGGCTGGCCTGAGAGGGTTGTGATGAAATTCCACAAGAGTAGAGCATCATTGCTTCAAATCTGAAAGCATACACCCAAAAAACTTGTGACATGCTCCTGAGCATCCTCATATCCTGTAAAAATTTCTAGCTTAGGTATTTCAAAATGCTCGGTATAAGGCGGAATAGGCACCGATGGACATAAATGTTCATTATGGATTTTATTGAAGGTTGGCTTTTGATAAGTTGTTCCTTGTTTTTCTATAGCTTTGACCTTTTTTGCCAGGAATTTATAAGCCTTCAAAGATAAGAACTCATATTCTATGGACTACCTTGGAGGCACATTCCTCTTAGGTTGAGGTGAAGGAATAGGCTCGTCCTCCTCCTCAACTTGGGATATTTTAGGATACGCTTGATCTAATTTATCTCTCGCTTCTTCTTCATACTGCCTATGCCCATGATGCTTGAGTGGGCCACCCATATCTATGTTGGATCATATAGCAAGTACATGTATCTATATACTCAGGGTGTAAATCAGGTTGTGAAGCAACTCGTCTATCAATGTGCTCCCTATGCTCACTATGGAGGTGTAAAATGACACTGTCTAGTCGATCCTCCCTCTCAACACACTCCTTTGGATCAAGGATGCATTGCTCACACATTCATTTTTCATATAAGCATTATCTTATAAACCTCTACCTTTGAGTGCTCTCATTTTTTAGGCGTTCCCATTCTATGTGAACATCCTCCAATTGGTCTTGGATAATCTGATGTCTTTTCTCTGACATCAGCTTATGAGATCTATCTAGGTGATCAATCATCTGAGGCCTCTGGTATGTGCACTATATTAGAGCATATTTCTAGGTGTGTACCCTAATGGTCTAATATGCTATGCTTTTTCACTTGTCTATGAAGATGACATTCACATCGAAATGTTGTCTACCCTCTGTACCTACATGAGATGTAGGGGGATCCATATCTAGAGAATTCTTGGATAAATCTCCAAGTTCTATGATAGTCCTAATGGTACTACTGCTATGCATGCTCATAGGACGAGAAGGTGTAGGAGTAGGCTTGTAACCTAAATATCCTAGAAATTTACCCAAACCATCCAACTGTCTACTTCACCAATGCTCATGGGGTGGTGTACCATTGGCTCCCACTTTAGATACGTCTATAGTTATCCTACAAGGCTCACCTTTGGTAGGAGTTTTAGTGGGCCTATGCTCAGAAGTGGCCCTATCCGTTTGCCCCTAGATGGGTGGATCTTGATCTCAGCTATACTAAGATTTTGGGGGCCTCAAGCTTCCCTTATACATAGGATGAAGGGGTACCAATATGGGTCCCTCAATGATAAACTCTTCAAAATATCCCATGGATGCACACGGAGTGCGGTCACGATAAATGTTGATATGTTCAGAACCCCCATTTTGGGAAGCTTGATGCTTTGATATATGTATTAAGGAGTGTCTAGTAGCTCCTCGTATTGGGTTATTCCCAATAAGATCCTCACGCATAGAATTGTCCCCTATAATACTCATCAAATGACATTTGGGAGGATTCTGTGATTGAGGGTGCTGCACGTCTTGTTGTGCATTGGGTGGAGATTCAGCCACAACCTCAGATCTACGCCTGGGTTGGTCTCTCCGTGTAGCCACCATGATATTGTATTATCTCTTATGTAAGTTTTAAATCAATCAAAATAAACAATGGTGATTATATCTTTTAAAGTTTGAAGTGGACCCTAAACTGTTTGATGTGTTTTCAAATTTGTTGACTCAATAAGTAACTCTCATCGTGTTTTCAAAATGTTGATGATATACTTTGTTTTTAAAGGGCTTTCACATGTATGCTCATAGCTCAACAACCTGGCTATGAACTCCAAGTTGCGTAATCCCCCAAATTGTGGCAATGAAAGTCCACACTTGGGAAGGGAGCACAAGTACTGCTAGACCCTCACCCAATCTCACCCGATCAACATTATACCCTTTGAAGAGAAGTACACACAAATTTTCTAGGCTACGAATGGTTCTTGGGTCTGGTATTGGTCTAGTAACACAAGGATCGAAGGATTTGGGCCAACGAATGGAAATTACTACCACCATCACTGAACCCTACTAGTTGTTGGATGTGACTTCCAACTCACTAGCGTTTAAGTGTTTCATGGTGTGTGTGGCTCCTTTTATTTAGCATGAAAAACAAATGCATAAAATATCACTCAAATGATTCTTCTATATGCTATGCAAAAAGGAACATTTAGTTTTAAAAAGTATACATGATTAACTAAATAACTTAAAAAAAATACATACCAATGATGATGACAAAGTGGCCACTAGATGGGTCTCATGCAACCAAACTAGCATACAAGAAAGACCTAGAACACTGGAGACTAGGTCGAACTACACTCAGAGGTTCGTCGTTCCTAGAAGTGACTAGTAGAACCTAAGAAAAGACCTAGGGACTCAATACATTTTATCTTCTTTATTTCATTCCCTAATTATTTTAGTATTTTGATCATTCTATGAAAAATAGATAGAGAACATGGAAAATCAAATAAAAATGGACCCTACCTCATATTCTCATCCAATTAAAATTTTCCTTCTTGATGTACAGCCTGTCTGTTGTTGACTGTGGCTTTGTAACGCAATTGTGATTGTTTCCCATGGGTGTCAACCATGGTGATAACTTTTGATCGTGGTTGTCAACCACGACTAGCACCTGTCATCACAAAACCTAAAATTTAGTGATCTGTGGCATTTAATGTGGAATTCCTACCATGATCACCTTCTGTAGCATCCAAAAAGGCTTACACCTAATATTGAAATTGCTGAAAATGATACAAATAGGCATACACAAATTGACATCTTTTATTAATTTTGAATCAAGTCAAGTTACAAATCCATCCCTCTTAGGGATACCTGTTTGATACATCAATTAAAATAGTTTGAAATCCCCCTCAAGGGTAGGTGCACTCCAAATACCTTTTAAAATGACACGAACTGCTCCAAGGTGTTGATGACCTTCTTATCCATAATTAGAGGCATTTTTTGCCTTGCATGTCAATACCCTCTTGATCCTGCGTGCAATAAATAAAAATAAGCATTAAAAATAAAGTATGCCTCTCTTGATGAGACGTTTTGAGGAGATTATATGAACAAATGACGTTACTAGCATATAATCAAGAAAATGCAAGAAAGCTAGTAAAACTATGTAAAACATGAAAATATGCTATGAATCATGTAAAGTAAAAGCATATGTATCTATCTAATGGCCTAATTATGAATTTGAATACATGGAAGCATGAAAAATATTCATTAGTATATTAATTGCAATATTGAAAGCAAGACTACTAAACAAGCTAATTCTACCAGTCAAAAATCTCTAATAATGCAATCAAACCTAAATATGCCTAGTCTAATGCCATTAAACAAATCCTACGACTAGAAAGCAAGAAAATTAGGGATGATACCCTAACCATGAATTTGTGGTGCGGTGAGCACTGTTAGTCATGGTTGACAACCATGATGAGCTTGAAGTGTGTTTGTACTCCAATTCAAGAGCTAAATCTTTGAATCTCTCTACCAAATTGATGGTCAAGAGTCGCCATTGTGTCCTCTGACTAGTTTGGCAATTGGATTTCTTAGATTACACATGAAATTGATGTAATTGTGTTTCTTGGCTATACTAACCTCCTAGGGTCTCCATATCTAGAATTGCCATTTCAATCTCTCAATTACGGGTAAGAAAGCAATGTTACAATGCAATTAGGTGAGTTTTGAATTCGATAGGGCTTCTCTAAATTCAAATGAAAGCTCCTCTCTATACTTTTCCCCAATTTGGAAATGGGTCTTATAGCACCTAGGAGGGCTATGTATTAGCTTCATGAGGAATCCATGATCAAGATTGGGTAGTTGAGTTTGTTTTATGGAAATATCTAGAACCTTCCTCGCTCAAACCGCTCCAATCTACAACCAATTGGTTGTTGCAACCGATTTTGGGTTGGATGAAGGCCAACTGATTCTAAAACCTAACTGTAACTAACAAGCATTGTCAACTCTACTAATCGTGGGTGTCAACAGTGGCTAGCACTTAATAGGCAAAGGTACCCAAATGAGTGGTTAAAACCACTGTTATACCTTGGTATTTGTCCAAGGTCTTCCATATGGTCTTCTAGCATGTCCCATATGAGTAGTCACCTCAAAATTACATGTTTTAGGTGTCTACAAAAATACTATGACCAGGATCCAACACTTCCATCACTTCTCGTGGACTCCTTCCCCACTCTTGTTGATTCTCCTCATATTATAAGTGACTATTATCCAAGTATTTTTCATTTCTAGTATTTTTATGAGCATAGTCATAATATGGATTTTCTTAATCCTCTAGATCCTCCACTCTCATTAATTATTACCCTAATTTTAATCATTTTTTAGATAATTATGGTCCTTGTATACATTTTTCTACTATGTTGTATGATTTATTGTATATTGGAGAATATCTTCAATCCCTTCATCCATTGGTGTTATCCTACTTATTGGTTATTATTCTTATATACATCATCCAATGCTAAAATAGTATTACAATTAATTTTAGGATATAAAGTTAATTAAATTAAAATAATATCACCAAAATGCTCCATCTTCTTAGGTCATGCTATAGAAAGTGGTGGATATAGATATCCTCTTGTTATTATTTGTTCTTGGGATACCTTGAGGGGGGATATGTTATATAACCAAAGTAAAATTCTCTCAAAGAGAGATAGAATTGGGACTTGGTTCTTCTACACAAGGGTAATAAATAGCTGGTTGTAAACAGTTCTATAAGAAAAATCTTAGTACTAATGGACATATTGATAAGCACAAGATGTATATTGTTACTAAGATATTTTATCATAATGATCGAGTAGAAAATTCTTATAATTTTAGCCCTATGGTTTGAATGCACTTTGATCAAACAATTGTTTTTATTATTGGTTCTTATGGATTGCAATTTACCATATGGATATTAAGAGATATTTTATTAATGGATATATTTAAGGAGAGGTCTATATGTAGCAAATGCATGTATATTTTATGGTTCCATAACTTTATTATGCTAACTTATGAAGCCCATATATGGATAAAATTAAGCACATAATATTTTGTATGAGAAGATCCAATCCTTATTTCATTGTTATGGATTTCATCTATGAAAGGCATAATAGAGCTTTATATATAGCATCATCATGGTCATCTTATAATTATAATTTTGCATGTTAATGACTTATTCATCATACAGAGTTGAATATTCATGATTTAGGATAAAAAGATATACCTTCAGGAAACATTTGATATAGTATATTTAGGCCTTATTAAATATTTATTAGGGATTCATACTTGTCATTGATTATCAAGCATAACTTTATCATAGCTTAAGTACACTTTAAATATTTCATATTATTTTAGGGTGAAGAAGGGTAAACCTACTCTCTAATGACTTAAAATAAAGAAACAAGAAACACACAGAAAGAGAAAGATTTTTTTTTACTAAGGAGAGGGATTCATAAACCAATAACCAACCTTAGATTGACTTAATGTTTAACAACCCCTAAGTTTATAAAAAACTATACCACACAAGATTCTCCTCACACAATTCCCTTCTGCGTAGACATATCTCATGTTATGCACATAAGTCCATCCATCTCATCATCCTTGATGAGCTAGACTTATCACCTTCAATCATTAGAAGGTGTACATGCATATCCATATTCTACACAAGCCATTATGCATAGGTATGCTATGTGTACTACGATTTAAGCTATCAATCTTGTCCACTGACAACTTATCTTAACTCAGGTACAATATTCTATAAACCTAGTTACCAATCTCCCTAAGTGGGTCTCAAGCCCTTAGGTTATCCTCTAAGTTCACCCTAGAAATTACTACTAAATTCTTATAAAATTTATTCAAACAAGGAAATAAAATATAGATCTAGATACTAAATCTAACAAAACATAATTCATTAAACATGCAAAGGATAACTAGAAACATAGAACAATAATTAAAGAATAAACATGCAATAGAAAGGATTTAAATACATTCACAATATATTAAGTAAAATACAAAGGTACATTTGCCACATTGATCATTTATTACATAAGTGTGTATGGTAAAACCTCCATACCCTTTAAACAATACATTACATTAATTTCATCAGGGAAATCTCCCCACAAATCTAATTTATTGCATAAACAAACAAGATGTAAAGTAGAGAGAAAACTTGTGCATTGGTCCATCTATAAATTTGGTCCTCTCACTCTTCCATTAATAAAGTGAGGGTATAAGGGGATTAGGACACTCATAATTCAGGATAGACATGCTTCTAAATGCATTTACTCACTTCATTGCCAAATTGCAACTATACAATCAAAAAAATCAATCTCACTATCTAATGCATAGTTGATATCATGGAAACTACTCTTTCTATTTTCCCTCTCATTATCCTATGAGAGTCTTTCAACAACACATATAGATCATAGAATTACTTGTAATAAATGACCCAACCCTTAATCAATAATTAAAGACCCGTACCCTTAATTTACAAAACAAACTATTTTCATATTTATTTATTAAATTAAAGTCAACTACTTTAATTCGTAAACAAACCATTTTCTTTTCATTTCATAAATTAAAGTCCTATACCCTTAATGTACAAAACAAACCATTTCTATAATTATTTATTAAATTAAAGCAAACTACTTTAATCCATAAACAAACCCTTTTCTTTTTATTTTATAAATTAAAGTCCCATACCCTTAATTTACAAAACAAACCATTTTCATATTTATTTATTAAATTAAATCCAACTACTTTAATCCATAAACAAACCCTTTTCTTTTAATTTTATAAATTAATGTCCCATATCCTTAATTTACAAAACAAACCATTTTCATATATATTTATTAAATTAAATCCAACTACTTTAATCCATAAACAAACCATTTTCTTTTCATTTCATAAATTAAAGTCTTATAGTTTTTAAATAATGAAATCATACAAGGTTTCCTCTTTTCATCCATCTAAAATTCACCATTTTAAATAATGAAAACTACATAAAGAACATTTCCTTTCATTAATCTAAAATCTACGTTATCAACTAATAAAACTATATAAAATAAGCCTTTCATTTCCATTAATTTAAAATCTATTGTTTTAATTTAATGAAACTATATAAAATAAGTTTGTCATTTTCATTAATATAAAATCTACCATTTTAATTAATGAAGCTATATAACATAAGCCTTTCACTTCCATTAATATAAAATCTACCATTTTAATTAATGAAACTATATAACAAAAGCCTTTCATTTTCTTTAATATAAAATCTACAATTTTAATTAATGAAACTATATAATAGAAGATTTTTATTTCCATTAATATAAAATCTACTATTTTAATTAATAAAACTATATAACACAAGACTTTCATTTCTATTAATATAAAATCTACCATTTTAATTATTGAAATTATATAAAATGTTTGCCACTAAGATACTCTATGTCCTCCCATTCAGAAATCAACCCGGTACTAATTCTGGAGAGTACGAATGAAACACCATAGAGTAAGCTAAACCAGAGAGAGTGATGAGGGTGCAAGTTAAGACAACATATGATGCACAGTGAGTTACAATGAGGGTGAAGTACTCAAAAATCAATGTTGGTGTTAGACGACAACCAAGGTATGGCTAGGATATCCCAGCACCAATGCAACCTAGCATTGCTATGTTGTTTATCCCCAAGGATGGCTACCAGGTTTTCAAGGATTCACTTAACCATAAGCCCACTAGGTGGACCTTACATGACATATGAAATGTCAAAAGCAAATTTTATCCCTGAAGACCCAACGTGGATGAATCACCTCAAGAATACCTAACTCTAAGTGTTGTCAACACCCTACCCAACATAGTCTAAAAACATGGGAAACTGTTAGAATAAATAATTATTATCCTAAGTTATACTAGGATAAACATACTTGTGTTACCACTCTTCCATGAGTCATGTGAAATCTTAGTTTAGACTAGTGAGTTGTAATCCAACGACTCTCAATGATCAACTTTGCTATTTATACAAAGTTGATCCATGGAATAAATCAATCAATTCTATTTGTCTCTTCAAATATTGTAATGCTTTGTAGTTCTACTCTTGGAAAATTATAACATGGTACCATAACAGGATAGATTCTACTAGACATTCTCTCTTGAAGGCAATTTCACAAACTGGTTCTTATCTTTTATCTTTTTTAAGGAGTTTCTTTTTCATATCTATTGTAGACTGCTCATATTTCATCTACAATTTTTTTGTGAAAAATCTATTTATGGTTCTATCTAATATTTTTTTACAAGTTTATTTTACCATAATAGATTTTTTTTAATTTTAGAATATATTGATATTTGCCTCACTATAGGTACAAGTATTTGAATTTTTTTTTTGCCAAATTGCAAATGCAATATAGGCATATCATTTTTATATTTGTTCCCACAATTTTATCTTGTTCTCCATAGATCATAGTACCAGAACACGATGTTACACCTCTCTTGACAACGCTTTTGCCTTGGCTCCTCCTTTGCAATTGTTGTGTCGTCTTCATGGAAAGTAAATTCGTGGGCGTAACTTTTTTTCATGGAGATCATTTAGTTTTGTGGCATCTTTTTATCTCATGAATATTTGTATTTTAATTAAATTCCAAAGTATATTTTCTTGAGATATTTTAAATTTATAAAAGCACAATTTTTGCGTCTCATATCAAGAGATGTTGGGTCATTAATTTTAAAGATCATAGGTATTTTGAAAGAATATTAGAACATGGTGGAAGCTAAATATTAAATGATTTTCCCTCTTCACTTTACTCTAAGCTTCACCTATTATCCATTCTCTGGTGCTGCAAGAAACATATTCAAATATTATAAATGCGAATGTGAGGATTATTGCTCTCCTATCCCAGCTTTTAATCAACATCATTATTTTTAAATATGTATGGCTTTGTTATACTGTGTGCTCCTTACCTTCTCTAATGTAGTGAGCAACATAGCTTTCCCTCTGTTGTAATTTAGCAGATCAGCAAACGCTTGACAAACACCTTCGCATTCATTATCTTCTCTTCGCACTCCCTGTCATCCTTTGATCACTTTATGAGAACCTTCCCTGGCGTCTTCTGCATCACATTTTCAGGAAAGTGTAAACAAAGTATTATTAAATTTTTAATATTATTTGTCATACTAATATCCTCTTGAAAATGCAGTGTAATTGCAGGTAAACGTTGACGTCCTTTTGAAGTGCATCCTCGGAAGTGCAGTGAACCTTCTCTCACTATTCGTTGACAAAGTGTAGTGAAATATGAAATTCGTGCTCTTTTGAGCCTTTTGAATACCCTTCTCTCATTGTTCGAAGACCCATATTTTTTTTTGGACGAACATCCAATCCGGGTCAGGTAATATTGTATTTTTTTTTTATAATCCTAGGAAGTATATTAAAGATCGTAGGTAATCTAGCATCCTCATAGTACAGTGAAGAATGAGAGTCATGCTCTTTTGAGCCCTCCGAAAACCCTTCTCTCATTGTTTGTTTACGTCTCTTGTGGGGTTCGAGACACCTATTAAAAATTTTGTGGGCTCTATCAAAGCCCTAGAAGTGCTCTCTCAAGCATTTTCATCCATTGAGAGGGTTAATTAATCATATCTTCTATTTAAAACTAGTTTATTTTTATTTTTATAATAACTAGTACTAAAATAAAGATCTTCTTTGTATTTAAATATAACACCCTCTCATCAATTTGTTATCATTTTTACTTCTTTAGTGCCTTTTTTTTTGCCACTAAAAGAAAAAAATGACAAGTTTGTAACCTCATAAATAATTATTTTTATTAAGGGGAGGGTTTTAGAGTTTCCAACACTTGCACCTTTTTTTCTAGGGCTTCAAGGGGGGTTGTTGTTATTATTGGTCATTGCTTCTTTATTTTTTGCGTCATTGACTTTGTTGTATCCCTTTCTTAAAATTTCATTACTCATAAAAACAATAGGAGATATTTTTTTTATGTGAAACTAAATGTGGCTTTTTCTTTTAGCCACTTGGTCATATGCTTTCATATAATTTCAGCTCTTTTAAAAAGAAATAAATTTCATACAATATATGCTCTTTTTTTCAAATCATACAAGGTTTCCTCTTTTCATCCATCTAAAATTCACCATTTTAAATAATGAAAACTATATAAATAACCTTTCCTTTCATTAATCTAAAATCTACCATTTTAATTAATGAAACCATATAAAAGAAGCCTTTCATTTCCATTAATATAAAATCTACCATTTTAATTAATGAAACTATATAAAAGAAGCCTTTCATTTTTATTAATATAAAATCTACCATTTTTATTAATGAAGCTATATAACATAAGATTTTCATTTCCATTAATATAAAATCTACCATTTTAATTAATGAAACTATATAACAAAAGCCTTTCATGTTCTTTACTATAAAATATACCATTTTAATTAATGAAACTATATAGCAAAAGCCTTATATTTCCATTAATATAAAAACTAATATTTTAATTAATAAAACTATATAACATAAGCCTTTCATTTATATTAATATAGAATCTACCATTTTAATTAATGAAACTATATAAAAGGTTTACCATTAATATACTCTATGTCCTCCCATTCAAAAATCAACTCGGTACTAATTCTGGAGAGTAACGAATGGAACACCATAGAGTAAGCTAAACCAGAGAGGGTGATGAAGGTGCAAGTTAAGACAACATATGATGCACGATGAGTTACAGTGAGGTTTAAGTACTCAAAAATCACTGTTGGTGTTAGACGACATCCAAGGTATGGCTAGGATATCCCAGCACCAATGCAACCTAGCGGTGCTACGTTTTGTATCCCCAAGGGAGGATACTAGGTTTTCAAGGATTAACTTAACCATAAGCCCACTAGGTGAACCTTACACGACCTATGAAATGTCAAAAGCAGGGTTTATCCCTGAATATCCAACATGAATGACTCACCTCAAGGATACCTAGCTCTAAGTGTTGTCTACACCCTACCCAACATAGTCTAAAAACTTAGGTAACTCTTAGAATAAATAATTATTCTCTTATTTTCTACTAGGATAACCATACTTGAGTTACCACTCTTCCATGAGTCAGGTGAAATCTTAGTTTATACTAGTGAGTTTTTTAATCCAATGACTCTCAATGATCAACTTTGCTATTTATACAAAGTTGATCCATGGAAGTTCTATTTGTCTCTTCAAATATTGTAATGCTTTGTAGTTCTACTCTTGAGAAATTCTAACATGGTACTAGAGCAGGATAGATTTTGCTAGGCATTCTCTCTTGAAGGCAGTTTCACAAACTGGTTCTTATCTTTTATCTTTTTTTAAAAAGGAGTTTTTTTTCATATGTATTGTAGACTGCTCATTTTTCATCTACAATTTTTTTGTAAAAAATCTATTTATGGTTCTATCTAATATTTTTTTACAATTTTATTTTACCATAATATATAATCCTTTAATTTTAGAAGATATTGATATTTTCCTCACTATAGGAACAAGTATTTAATTTTTTTTTTGCCAAATTGTAAATACAATATAGGCATATCATTTTTCTATTTGTTCCAACAATTTTTTTCTTGTTCTCCACATATCACAGTACAAGAACATGCTGGTCCACCTCTCTTGACAATGATTTTGCCTTGGCTCCTCCTTCACAATCGTTGCATCGTCTTCATGGAAAGTAAATTCGTGGGCATACCTTTTTTTCATGGAGATCATTCAGTTTTATGGCCTCTTTTTATCTCATGAATCTTTTTATTTTAATTAAAATCCAAAGTATATTTTCATGAGATATTTTAAATTTATAAAAACATAATTTCCACGTCTCATCTCAAGATTCATTGGGTCATTAATTTTAAAGACCATAGTGCTTATACTTAATATTAAAACATGGCAAGTTATCTCCAACATTGCCAATGTCTATATCTTGGAGTGCGACGTTCTTTTTTCTCGTCTTCATCAATAGGTATTTTGAAAGGATATTAGAACTCGGTGGAAGCTAAATATTAAACGATTTTCCCTCTTCACTTTACTATAAGTTTCACCTGTTATACGTTCTTTGGTGCTACAATAAACATATTCAAATATTATAAATATGAATGTGAGGATTATTGCTCTCCCATCGTAGCTTTCAATCAACATTGTTATTTTTTCAATGTGTATGGCTTTGTTATGTTGTGTGTTGCTTACCTTCTCTATTGCAGTAAGCAATGTAGCCTTCCCTCTATTATAATTTAGCAGATTATCAAATGCTTTATGAACACTTTCACATTCGTTATCTTCTCTTTGCACTCCCTGTCGTCTTTCGATCACTTAATGAGCACCTTCCCTGGCATATTCTACATCACATTTTCAAGAAAGAGTAAATAAAGTATATTAAATTTTTAATATTATTTGTCATACTAATATCCTCTCGAAAATACAATGTAATCACAGGTAAATATTGACGTCCTTTTGGAGTGCATCCTCAGAAGTGCAGTGAACCTTCTCTCGCTATTCGTTGACAAAGTGCAATGAAATACGAAAGTTGTGTTCTTTCAAGCCTTTAGAAGACCCTTCTCTCACTATTTGAAGACCCATATCTTTTTTTGGATGAACATCCAATCCGAGTCAGATAATATTGTATTTTTATTTATTTTTTCTAATTCTCAGAAGTATAGTAAATATCGTAGGTAATCTAGCATCCTCGGAGTACAGTAAAGAACGATAGTTGTGCTTTTTTGAGCCCTCTGAAGACCCCTATCTCATTGTTTGTTGAGGTCTCTTGTGGGGTTTGAGTCACCTATTAAAAATTTAGTGGGCTCTTTCAAAGCCCTAGAAGTGCTTTCTCGAGCCTTTTCATCCATTGAGAGGGTTAATTAATCAGATCTTCTATTTAAAACTGGTTTTTTAAAAAATTTATAATAACCAGTACTAAAATAAATATTTGCTTTTTATATTTAAATATAACACCCTCTCATCAATTTTGCTGTCATTTTTAATTCTTTATTGCCTTTTTTTTTGCCACTAAAAGAAAAAAGTGATTAAGTTTTTAACCTCATAAATAATAATTTTTTTGGGGAGGGTTTTAGAGGTGGCAACACTTGCACCTTTTTTTCTAAGGCTTCAAGGAGGGTTTTTGTTATTATTGGTCATTGCTTCTTTCTTTTTTGCATCATTGACTTTGTTATATCCCTTTCTTAAAATTTCATTACTCATAACAACAATAGGAGATATTTTTTGATGTGAAACTAAATGTGGCTTTTTATTTTAGCCACTTGGTCATATGCTTTCATATCATTTCAGCTCTTTTAAAAAGAAATAATTTTCATACAATATAGCTCCTTTTTGCAAATCATATAAAACTTAAAATAAAGCAATAAAATAAAATATTTTCATAAGGGCACTTCAAAATTTATAATCACCTATGTTCCAATTATTGGACTTCTCACTAACTTATAGTTTCCCTCATGTAAGGGCATGTTATTGGAGGAGATTGGTATTACTATCAGGCTTTTGTTCTCTTCTTTAAAGCTCCATTGTATTCTCTAAAAACTTGAAGTTAAATGAGGGAATTATTGCTTCATTTTTATTTTCTTTAACACAATGAATACAATTGATCCACTCACCCATCATAACTATCATACATGGAAACCCAAAATATTAAATCTCATTTCTCAAAAAGGACTCACACACCTGCTAGAAGAAAAGCAATATGAATTTGAAAAGGAATATGAAATATTTTTCATAAAAGGAAAATGTATGAACCAATGGGTATTATAAGCACTAATGTAAATGAAAGCTTATATTTTCACATTACGGATTGTAAAAATCCATATGAAAGTTGGCCGAAACTAAAGAACTTGTTTGGGAAAGTAGATCAAATAAGGTCAATGCAGCTAGAGGCAGAATTAACAACATTATCTCCTAAAGACTTCAACAATATTATTGAATTTCTCAATATTATTGAATTTCTCACCAAATTTAAAGAAGTCCTCACTCAATACAAAGGCAATGGCAAGAATAAAATAGAAGAAGAATGCATCTATATAATTCTTTCTAAATTAAATGGTGTATTTCAAAAATTTTCAACCACATTTCTGTCTACAAACCATTTTCATATTTATTTATTAAATTAAATCCAACTACTTTAATCCATAAACAAATACTTTTCTTTTCATTTTATAAATTAAATTCCCATACCCTTAATTTAAAAACAAACCATTTTCATATTTATTTATTAAATTAAATCCAACAAATTTCCATAAAAAAACCATTTTCTTTTCATTTCATGAATTAAAGTCTTATAGTTTATAAATAATGAAATCATACAAGGTTTCCTCTTTTCATCCATCTAAAATTCACCATTTTAAATAATGAAAACTAAATAAAAGAACCTTTCCTTTCATTAATCTAAAATCTACCTTTTCAATTAATGAAACCATGTAAAAGAAGCCTTTCATTTCCATTAATATAAAAACTACCATTTTAATTAATGAAACTATATAAAAGAAGCCTTTCATTTTCATTAATATAAAATCTACCATTTTTAATTAATGAAACTATATAAAAGAAGCCTTTCATTTTCATTAATATAAAATCTACCATTTTAATTAATGAATCTATATAACAAAAGCCTGTCATTTCCATTAATATAAAATCTACCATTTTAATTAATGAAACTATATAACAAAAGCCTTTCATTTTATTTAATATAAAATCTACCATTTTAATTAATGAAACTATATAACAGAAGATTTTTATTTCCATTAATATAAAATCTACTATTTTAATTAATAAAATTATATAACATAAGCATTTCCTTTCTATTAATATAAAATCTACCATTTTAATTATTGAAACTATATAAAAGGTTTACCACTAAGATACTCTATGTCCTACCATTTAGCAATCAACTTGGTATGAATTATGGAGAGTAACGAATGGAATACCATAGAGTAAGCTAAACCAGATAGGGTGATGAGGGTGCAAGTTAAGACAAAATATGATGCACAGTGAGTTACGATGAATGTGAAGTACTTAGAAATTACCGTTGGTGTTAGACGACATCCAAGGTATGGCTAGGATATCCTAGCACGAATGCAACCTAGCGGTGCTATGTTGTTTATCCCCAAGGGTGGCTATCGGGTTGTCAAGGATTCACTTAACCATAAGCCCACTAGGTGGAACTTACATGACCTATGAAATATCAAAAGCAAGGTTTATCCATGAATATCCAACGTGGATGACTCACCTCAAGGATACCTAGCTCTAAGTGTTGTCTACACCCTACCCAACATAGTCTAAAAACTTGGGTAACTGTTAGAATAAATAATTATTCTCTTAATTTATGCTAGGATAAACTTACTTGAGTTACCACTCTTCCATGAGTCACATTAACTCTCAGTTTAAACTAGTGAGTTGTAATCCAATGACTCTCAATGATCAAATTTTCTATTTATACAAAGTTGATCCATGGAAGTTCTATTTGTCTCTTCAAATATTATAATGCTTTGTAGTTCTACTCTTGGGAAATTTTAACATGGTACCAGAGTAGGATAGATTGTGCTAGGCATTCTCTCTTGAAGGTGTTTTCACAAACTGGTTCTTATATTTTATCTTTTTTTAAAAAGGAGTTTTTTTTCATATCTGTTGTAGCTCATATTTCATCTACAATTTTTTTGTGAAAAATCTATTTATGGTTCTATCTAATATTTTTTTACAATTTTATTTTACCATAATAGATTCTCCTTTAATTTTAGAATATATTGATATTTACCTCACTATAGGAACACGTATTTGAATTTTTTTTTGCCAAATTGCAAATGCAATATAGGCATATTATTTTTCTATTTGTTGCTACCATTTTTTTCTTGTTCTCCATAGATCATAGTACAAGAACACGCTGGTCCACATCTCTTGACAATCCTTTTGCCTTGGATCCTACTTCATAATTGCTACATTGTCGTCATGGAAAGTAAATTCATGGCCGTACCTTCCTTTCATGGAGATCATTCAGTTTTGTGGCCTCTTGTTATCTCACGAATCTCTGTATTTTAATTAAAATACAAAGTATATTTTTTTGAGATATTTTAAATTTATAAAAACATAATTTTGGCGTCTCATATCAAGAGAAGTTGGGTCATTAATTTTCAAGACCATACTGCTTATACTTAATATTAAAATGTCGCAAGTTATCACCAACATTACCAACATCTATATTTTGGAGTGCGGTATTCTTTCTTATCATCTTCCTCAACGGGTATTTCAAAAGGATCTTAGAACTCTGTGGAAGCTAAATATTAAACGATTTTCCCTCTTCACTTTACTCTAAGCTTCTCCTATTATCCATTCTCTAGTGCTGCAAGAAACATATTCAAATATTATAAATCTGAATGTGATGATTATTGCTCTCCCATCCTAGATTTCAATAAACATCATTATTTTTTAAATGTGTATGGCTTTGTTATGTTGTGTGTTGCTTACCTTCTCTGATCTAGTGAGCAATGTAGCCTTTCCTCTGTTGTAATTTAGCTGATCAACGAACGCTTGACAAACACCTTCACATTCGTTATCTTCTCGTCGCACTCCTTGTCGTATTTTGATCACTTGATGAGAACCTTCCTTTGTGTCTTTTGCATCGCATTTTCAAGAAAGAGTAAACAAAGTATTATTAATTTTTTTAATATTATTCGTCATACTAATATCCTCTCGAAAATATAGTTTAATGGCAGGTAAAAATTGGCATCCTTTTGGAGTGCACTTCGGAAGTACAGTGAACCTTCTCTCGCTATTCATTGACAAAGTGTAGTGAAATAGGAAATTCGTGCTCTTTCGAGCCTTTCGAAGACCCTTCTCTCACTGTTCGAAGACTCATATTTTTTTTTGGACGAACGTTCAATCTGAGTCAGGTAATATTGTATTTTTTTTATTATTTTTCTAATCCTCGGATGTATAATAAATATTGTAGGTAATCTAGAATCCTCAGAGTACAGTGAATAACAAGAGTCGTACTCTTTCAAGCCCTCTGAAGACCCTTCTCTTGTTGTTCGTTGATATCTCTTGTGGGGTTTGAGTCACCTATTAAAAATTTAGTGGGCTCTATCAAAGCCCTAGAAGTTCTCTCTCGAGCCTTTTCATCCATTGAGAGGGTTAATTAATCAGATATTCTATTTAAAACTAGTTTATTTTTATTTTTATAATAATCAGTACTAAAATAAATATCTGCTATTTGTATTTAAATATAACACCCTCTCATCAATTTGCTATCATTTATACTGCTTTAGTGCCTTTTTTTTTTGGCCACTAAAAGAAAAAAGTGACAAGTTTGTAACCTCATAAATAATAATTTTTTTTTGGGGGGTTTTAGAGGTGCCAACACTTGCACCTTTTTTTCTAAGGTTTCAAGGGGATTTTTGTTATTATTGGTCATTGCTTCTTTCTTTTTTGCATCATTGACTTTGTTATATCCCTTTCTTAAAATTTTGTTACTCATAACAACAATAGGAGATATTTTTTTATGTGAAACTAAATGTGGATTTTTCTTTTAGCCACTTGGTCATATGCTTTCATATCATTTCAACTCTTTTAAAAAGAAATAATTTTCATACAATATATGCTCTTTTTTTTCAAATCATATAAAACTTAAAATAAAGCAATAAAATAAAATATTTTCATATAATCGCCTAATTAAAGAATTACATTTGACTAGATTGCATGATATATGCTCTTTGTAACGACACAAAACGACATCCCCCATAGAAATTCTCCCTTATTCATTCGGATCCCTATGACTATCATTTGCATGATATCTCTCTCACATGGGTATCTCATTGTCTACTAGAGAATCCATCTCATGGATTTAGTTACAATGGAATTCTAAGCTCACTTTCTCTTGGAGCACACTTTAATGATATATTTTTAAAGTACCCATTGTGTTAGAGTATATTATATTATTTAGGTATATATCATAGTACCACCTTGGGTACATTGTTAGACAAGGAGGTTATCTTAGTTTACTTGAGGAATAAGTATAAAAGCACAATTATAAATATACAATGATGTAAATGTACAAGGAGTCCACTTGTACATGAGTAATAGGAAAGGCAGTTAGGAAGAGTAAGGACCAAGAAACCTATTTGCTTATATATAGGTCCCATAGTGTGCATACAAACAACAAGATATATATCAGATATATCAGATCGGTGTGTGTAGTAGAGTGTGATCACTACTATGTAGTGAGGAGGTACAATGTAGTTTCTATTAGAGTTATATAGTGTTCATTTCCTCCATTACATTGTATTGTAATATTTTTGTAACTTTCCATTAATAACATATTTGAATCATATTGCAAAGTTTCGTTATATTGCTTTTTTGCATATTTACATCTTGTAATTTATTTCTCCCATATCATACATCATCAAAATCTAATAGTGGTATCAGAGCTATGGTATATCATAGAGGAATAGGGAGAACCAAAAGAGATATTGAGAGAATAGAAGTAAATATCAATTCCAAAATTTTTGAGATTGCATTTGGCTAGAGTCTTTACATAGAGTTACAAAAAAACTTCTGAAGACCAGGATTCAACATTCATTCCACTAGATTGATAAATCAACTAGTGAAGATTCATCACTTAGAATTTCATCCATTACAATACTAATACTTTATTGTATAAAAAAGGAGATTTGAAGAAATTTGGGAAGCTTCCTACAAATATTTAGGAAGAATATCATCTTCAGAATCAATCCAGCACCAAAAGCAACAATCGAAAGAAAATGAGATTCTAGGAACCTGAGGAAAGTCTTGCTACAAATCTCTATAGTGTATAAGAATAAAAGGCCATAGGAGCCTTGTTCCAGATTTTAAGGAGAGACTCAAAAAATAATTCAATAAAAAGATAGGATATTGGTGATATCCATAAAATACTATAGATAGTAGATTGAATAAATCAGCCTAAAGAAGTTGAAGAGACCCATAGAAGGTCCTATTAAATAACTCCTAGTTCTAGAATATTGGAGGTTGGTGATCTCCATTGAAGCCTACAAATTGTAGAAGTGAATAAGGACTATCAAGGTCTTGTTCTAGATTCTAGAAGCAATAGATTCTAGAGATATGAGAGATCTCATAGCCAACTCTTCCATAGTAGAAGGTTGAAGAATTGGTCTGATTGAGAAGACCATAGAAGTTGCAATATTAAAAAACTTGGAGAGGTCTCAAGGATAAACAAGGAGAAGGCTTGGAGAGCCTTATTAAAGACTTTGAAGAATCCATTAAAGGATTTCCCAAAAAAAATCATTAGATAAATTCACTACCCAAGGAGAAGCTCTTGATATTGAATAAATTGGGATAATTATCACCATACAACAAGAAGCCCAAGAGAAAAATAAGTAGTTTGCCAAAATTTGAAGAATACCAGAAGAGACTTCAAGACTTTCAAATTCTTGAGAATAAGGCCTATATTGAAACCAAAATTTTACAATGAGGTTGAAGAAGAACATAGATAGAAGAAGCCTACCAAATCCAAGATATTTAGAGATTGTATTTCATAGCTAAGAAGGTACATTTTGAAGATAAGGGTTTGTTGAATCTATAGGAAAATACTAAAGGATTTTTGGGGAATAATCCTAAATACAACACTTTAGATTTCTAGGGTACATCCTGAAGGAGAAGTTGAAACCACCTAATATAGTTTCAGGGTAGCAAGTTAGAGGGTTTCAAAAGCTATGATTAGGTGAGTTAGAGAGTTGTTCTAGATAGCCACGAAGAGATGCAATTACACCAAAAAATATATATAAACTTGGTGAATCAAAACACCAAGATCTACATCATATTTAGAGATCATTAAAGATATGCAACTTAGGTGAAAATGGTTCATTAATTGAACACTTATATTTAGTTTATTAGTTAGCTTCATTAAGCACCTTATTAAATCTATAAGTTGCAAGAAAAAGGTTACATTTTAAAGTCTTCAAAGGAAGTGTAGAAGATAATTTTTGTTAAGTATTATTACCTACACATTAAAATGGGAGTTGGATATATTTTTAAAGAAAGAAAAATATCATCTTCCTATTATCAACTTACAGAAAGGAAGACTACATTAAGTTGTAGATATTATAGAAGCATATAAAATTTATTTATGAGTTACATTAGTGCATATTATAAGTTACTTTCAAGGAGTAATAAGGAAATTGAAGTTGTAGTATATTAGTATCTCTTAAAGCTTATTATAATTGTACTAGGTGAAAGTAAATTTAGTGCCAAATTAAGCCACCTTAAGGTCATATTAGATGCATTATTATTAGCTTGTATTTATTATTAATTTAGCCAAGAAAAGAAGATAGTTTTCCAATAATACAACATTCAATCATCCCTTTCCTACAAGGATTAGTACAAAGAAGCCACCATCAAAACCAACAGAAATAAAGCTTGCAAAAGAGATTTGAAGATCTCAAATAATAGGTGCAAAATCAAGGTATTATATTCTATCTATTGTAAAGCTATTTACATTAGTTGCTTGCACCATAATATCTTGTCCTTGGTAACAAAAGGGGATAAAGTTTTACTGTCTCAAGGACACATCCAACGCTAGCAAAAAATGATACAAATAAACTAATAGAAGGGCACTATCCGAGAAAAGTAAATAGCCAGTAAAAGCACTCATATTAAGGTGTCCAAAGACAACCTCAATAGCTTCGATATCAAGCATCCAGAGCACAATACCTGCAACATCAAAGCCAAAAAAATGATCTCATTATCAAGCTCATATCCATGTTAGAAGGATAACATAACAAAGGTCTACATAAGAGCCAACTATAAATTACAGATATAAAGCATAAGCATTCATAAAAATAGGCTATTATCATTGCATTCCAATAACATTAGAGGACACCTCATTACATCAAAAATTAAAGGAGCTATACCAGGTTATATCTTGGAGAGACGATAAACTAAGGGTAGAACCTAAAGTCACCAACAGAGCACCATCATCAAACTAGAGCCAATGCCTTGTAAATGAGAGCACATTATTTTACTTGAAGGAAGTGTTGATAGCAAGCAAACAACTGTGTATTCACTGGCAAAGGAATTTATAAGGTTTGATAGATATTAAAAGATACTATACATGTAGACCACAACTTGTTACATTCAATAGAGTGCCCTATATTCCATAATTTTCATAAAATAAACACTTAAGGTAACATCTAAGTCTTGGATTTTGAAAGGCATCATTATCATAGCTCATCGGTTGAAGAAGGAATGAGAGTTATTCAATATTGAAGCATTATTTAGTAACACATCTAAAATAACACATGGGTGAAACCCAACAGAGAAAAAAATATAATTAAATGAACAAGGACTAAGAGGGGCACAAAAAAGTCCAAGAAGAGTGTAAGAAAGGTCCAAGGGGAGTGTGAGCGAAGTTTTAAACAACATTAAACCAAAGGTGTGTTCAATAGCTAACATTTTCAAAGGTGCAATTAATAAAATTTATTAAAGCATATCGTAAACTAGCAAGATATTAGAACATTTGCAGTGATTATAGTGCCCATCAATCATTCAGAGGTCAACGAGTTGAACGCACAGGTTCAAAGGATACAACCAATATCGTCTAGTGAGATCATCAAAAGCTCACTAACATCCCATTTCTAAACACTCACCATAATCCAATTTGCTTATATTGAGGAGGTAAATATGTATATCATTCAATTATTTTCTTTCCTCAAATTAGGAGTTATAAGGTATTAAGCATAATGTTGGTTACTACTTTACTATCAACCTTAAGAAGCAAGAAAGCAGTATTGAAAAACATAGAAGAAATTAGAAAATTTCTTACATATAGATTTGAAATTAATTGATAAAACTTATATCATACTCATACCAAGGAGATAAAAATAAATCCAACTATAAGAACTCCATTACAACATACATCATTAAGAGAGATAAGGCAAAATTGAAAGTTGATTATTCTCAAAATGAACTCAAAAGTTAAATAATCATTGTTGTGCTTATCATCATAGCCTATAGCATATTCTAAATTACTTGGGAGATATAAGGAAGCCTACAAAACCTAAATCTAATAAAGGTTTTATCAAATTAGTTCACATACCCTTATCCAGGGAGCTATAAGGATGTCTACTAACACTTTTAATGCAATTACAAAAGTAGTAAGAAAAGTAACAATATGGATTAAAATCATGATAGATAGTTCACTGGATAAAAATTCAGATAGGAAAAAAGAATCAATATGATTTAAAAGAATTTTTGAAACTGGTAATAATGAAAAAATAGATTCTTCTAAGATATCCTCTAATGGGATAGCAAAAGGAATTGGTGATAAATATACTAATGAAGATACAAAAGATCATATTCAAAATAAGAAAATGATATTGATCAAAAACATATCATATATATGTATGAAATAAGTAAGGATGAAATAGCCTCAAATTTTCACATATGGTTATAGTATCTCATCAAGGAGATAAATAAACATGATATTACTAAAATAGAAAACAAAGTAGTTGTAATACTTTTACTATGCACTTATTGCAACCAATTTGATCATGAGAAACTCAACTATAGGAGTTTCCATCCATGTAAATATTGTGGAGGAAAAAATCATTTATCTTTCTTCTGCTACTATAAATATAAGTACTATAAAAGTTATGAAGAAATATTACTACACATAATAGATTGTTTCTTTCAAGATCTTATTTTAGAAACATCCACTAACAATAAGTTCAAGCTTGACATTCATGAAGATCAAAGAAACAGGTCATACAAAGAATCAAAGGAGAGAAAATGGATCAATTTTAATCCACTTGTGACGTGCAAAATCATGAGACCACTAGTACATCAAAAACGCTTGACAAAAAAATACCATGGGTTGGAAAAGACAAGAATATATAACATGAATACTAAAGAAGAAGAAGAAGAAGGAGAACTAGATCAATCTAAAGACTATTCAAAAGAGGAAGATTCATATTGAATACTAAAGTCTTCAATACCCAAATAATGTAATACAAGGGGGTGTTAGAGTATATTACATTATTTAGGTACATGTAAATGTACCACCTTGGGTACATTGTTAGACTAGGAGGTTATCTTAGGTTACTTAAGGAAGAAGAAATAAAATCACAAGTGTCAATGTGCAATGATGTAAATTTACAAGGAGTCCACTTGTACTTGTGCAATGATGTAAATTTACATGGAGCTAGGAAGATTAAGGTCCAAGAAACCTATCTAATTATATATAGGGCCCACAATGTGCATACAAAAAATAAAAATAGATATATTAGATACACTAGATCAGTGTGTGTAGCATAGTGTTATCACTACTATGTAGTGATTAGGTACAATATAGTTTCCATTATATTTCTGGAGTGTTCATTTTCTCCATTATATTGCATTGTACTATTTTTATTACTTTCCAATAATAGCATATTTTAGTCATATTGCAGAGTTCCATTATATTACTTTTATGCATAATATCATACATCATAAAAATCTAATACATTGTGACCCTAAGGGATTATCCCATCACGTCTTCCTTAGTTCCAAACCTATCCTTAGGGTTTATCTCGATGTAGAATAATATTGTAAAAAGTGATCCCCAAACCCCATATATTCCAAACAAGTTTATTCCTTTTATCATCATTCATTTATATTTAAGAAACATAATTGCATAATCCATGCTTTCTTGTAGTAAATAAATGAGTACTAAAACATCTAAAAATTTTACTTTCCTTTAAAGCATGATAAGCAAATCCATTTCATCCTTAATTCCATTGCATAACAATAAATCATTAAATCCTAATAGCATTTCCATAACAATTCCACAAAAGGTACATAAATGACACAACATATATCATGGGAACCCTTTCAGGGAGAAAACCTAACCTTAAAATACCCATGTTTATTTTTATTTCCAGTATTTTAGCCAGTTTACAGAAAGGATTGCAATATTTCTTTTTCCATAGACTCAATTGCAACACAAGAATCTTTCTTACTTTTGTCCCCTATTACATTCTATTTTTAAATTCCCTTTATCTAGAGAGAGGAAAAACTCCATAGTTCCCTCATATTGAACTCATTCCATTCTCTAATATACTAATACTCAGGAGTCCATTTCATGGGTATTATCTTACAAGATATTTTATGGAATCCCCATAAGTTTATTTCCCGTATATCGGGCCCTATGCCCAAACCCTTGCTCAGTTAGTGTTTTTCTTTTCATTTCTCAAAGTATGCTAAGTTAACCATAAATGGTTAAACATACATTTCAATATAGATTAGATTTCATACAATATATTAGTTAAAACTTTTCATAAACAATTAGTAAACTTAGATCCTTTGCAAAGTTTACAAAACCATCTATAAATTATTCCGAAGTTCATAACATAACATCTCCAAAGTGGAATCATCCTTTTAAAAAAAACTCTAGATCTATAAAAACTATAAGTAAATCCTTTTTTGATATTTTTATTTTAATTTCCCTAGGGATACCTATTACTCTTTTAATAACAATTTAATATAATCATTAAACTATTAAACAAATTATATTTCAAAGATAAATCAAGTAATCATATTTATCTTAATCTTCTGTATTACTCTAACTTTAGTAAAGGGACTCATATCATTTGATTGGTCATTTAATAAAATTTATAAGCGAATGTACTTCATAGATAGATTCATAATACCATTATTATGTTAAATCCAAAGGTTATTTCTTGTAGACCTTAGTTTCAATTCAAATGTTGAATTTCCCTTTCATTTTTCCTAAAGGAGTTTATATTTTACTTTCCCTAAGCTATATCTATCTAGTCAAATGAACATTGGTTGATATTCCAAATGTCAACATTACCCTTTTCCATCATAACAAAGTGTCTTACAATTCTCATCAATGTATAACATGGTATTTTACTACTCTAAACCATATTTACCTTAGCTGAATAATCATAAGGAGAACTTACTTTATAAGGTTATCACATTAGGTTAATGGTTACAATCAATGTTCACCAAAACCTACTATGAGCTTACTTTCCATTTGTCACATCCACCACATGGCTTAAGCAGGTTTTAGAGGGTGCCTTTGCAAAGGGGTCTGTGACTACCGTTGAAGGTAGTCGGCTATATATCTAGGATAAAGAATATTTTAGACACTGAAGCACCTTAACATATTAAGTGTGGGATTTAATATTGAAAAACCATTTTCCTCCTTAGGTTTTATTCCACATTTATGCTTCATAAAATATCACATGATAGACATAAAGGTTCTAACAAGCACCACTTTATGGTTTCTACTCATGAGAGACTCTCATAAACCTTAGGTTTTTGACTTATTTAATTTAATTTTCTCTCTATGTATTTGTACGAGGAAACATTGCATCATACAGTGACATTGTATTCCAACATTCACAAATAATACAAATAGGTCGTACACTCAGATTCAACCATATGGCTTCCAATGGTAGGGATCATTAAAATTTTAAACCCTAAATACAACCAAAACATGGTCTTCATAACCATGAAATACAGTTAGAGGTGTACTACTTTGTTACTTAGACATATTCCTATAGGTTGGAGACAACAAACAACATTACAACATGGCTTATGGACAACATTTAAAAGAGATAAGACAATAGTTGGACAATACAATGATACATCCTGTTGGTTCGTCTTTCATACACACCCCGTGAAGAATGAGCATAAAATACCGATAACACTTATACGGGATAAATCCCACTCACTTTAGGATCTTGCTGGTTATCCAAGGTGTGAGTTACAGAGTTGGGTCGAATGTCTATTCACTCTTTTTCGCTTTTGGAATAGTTTCAAGTGGACTGTCTGTTACCTTACAATGGGCTCGACCTTCGTTCAATAATGTTTTAGCGGTTGTTATCTTTGTTGACTATCAGGTTTACAATGAGTTCTTTGATATAGCTCTTTATGTTTTAGCAGATTAAATAAAATACAAATTTGAAAGAAAATAAAAATGAATCATTTAACAATGGAACAGAGAGAGTAGGGTAGGGCAGAAAAGAGAAGTTTATCTAACTTAGTTGCAAAATCAAAACTACCAATTTTAGTTATACTATTTATCTTCACAATAAAACCAATCAAAGAGGAAGGTGTCCAACTTTCTAAGATCACCTTCTACTAAGAGCATAAGACGGAAATAACATAGATCTAAAAGAAAATCATAAATAGAAGGGAAGTCGATGTCAATTGGTATCTCTCACCAGCAGCTTAGCTCGCACAGTGAGGATAGAGCAATTAGAACAGACCTGAACCTTAAATCTCTAACTTTCCTTAGCATATAACAAACAGAATGAAGCCTAGCAAGCATATTCAATCTTGATAACACAGATTCACAACCAAAATAAATAGAACTTTAGTGAGACAAAAATAGAAGAAGATGCACTTATCAAAATCTGAAAGAGATTAGGCTCCTGGCCATGCTATCACAGAAGAACGATTTCACACCAACCCCAGGTCCAAAACAAAGCATTCAAACAATATTTGTAGGAAATTGCTAAAATGTCTTTTATTCCAAGTTTTCGCATCCAAACTTTACATTCAAGAGAAGTATATATAGACTTAGGAAAGACCCTGATATTTTCAAAATATCTTCTCCCAAATATCTAAATATTATCATAAAAATCCCACCATCGAGGCTTTACAATATAAGGTATTTTTATATAGAGTTTTGATAAACCCTAATCACTTTGAAAATCTTCGTGTGGATCTTGCCATAAATGGAGAAGATAAGACTTGGTTTTATCCTCATCAAATGGGCACCGAGTGTAAATGTATCTTTATCCTTCGATAAGCTATCAGAGCATCTCATTAACTCCTCTGCAACATCTGGATGAGTCACTGACTTATGAGGCCTTCCATCTTCGCACAACTGTCTTTGTTTGGTTCGAGTCGAGATTCTCTGTCCGCAATTACTTTTGCCATTATGCAACTGTCGGATCTGCTTCTGCAAAAAGAAAAGCAAAGGTTAGATTTTTAATGTTTTTCATTTTACTTAATTAATTGATTTGGACTGTGTTGAAAAGCTTCCACTTCCTTTTGGATAGGTGATGAAAAATTTAAAGAACGACCAAATTTTGCAAAATGAATATAAGTCCAAACATGTCGCGATATCGCGACATTTTCCTCAAGTTACTTCTTCCTTGCTTGTGCCTTCCGAAAATGGAACATGTCGCGATATCGCGACATTTCCTTCACTTTATCTCTCTCAAGCTTTCGCCCTCATGAAAATGGAACATGTCGCGAAATCGCGACATTTCCTTCACTTAGTCTCTTTTCAGCTCCCGCCATCGCAAAAATGGAACATGTCACGATATCGTGACTTGTCGCGAAATCGTGACGTTTTCCTCACTTCTCTTCTTTCGTCATTTCTTTGTCACAAAATTGTGACATGTCACGAAATCGCGACATTTCCTTCACCTTGTCTCTTTCAGCTCCCTCCTTCGCGAAAATGGAACATGTCGCGAAATCGTGACATTTCCTTCACTTGGCTTCTGCCTTCACTGTTTCCTCGTGAAAATGGAACATGTCGCGAAATCGTGACATTTCCTTCACTTTTTCCTCTTTCAAGCTTCCGCCCTCGTGAAAATGGAACATGTCACGATGTCGCGACATGTCACGAAATCGTGACGTTTTCCCCACTTAGTCTCTTTTCTCACTTCTTTGTCGTGAAATCGTGACATGTCGCGAAATCGTGACATTTCCTTGACCTTGTCTCTTTTCAGCTTGGCCCTCGCGAAAATGGAACATGTCGTGATATCGTGACATGTCACGAAATCGTGACATTTTCTTCACTTAATCTCTTCCAAGCTTGGGTCCTCGTGAAAATGGAACATGTCGTGAAATCGCGACATCGGACTTTAAAAGATTTTAGGGTATAATCAAATTTGAGCGAAAGTCTGACAAGTCCGAAAATGGAACATGTCGCGATATCGCGACATTTCCTACAAGATTTTCTTCCTAGCTTTTGCCTTCGCGAAAATGAGACATGTCCGAAAATGGAACATGTCGCGATATTGCGACATTTCCTTCGAGCTTTCCTTTCACTTTGCAAATTCTCCAAAAATTGTAGGTTGATTCCAATGACTTTGTCCATCTGTATTTTGCATTTTTACATATTGGTGAAGGATCTTCCTTACTCAAAAATGATTTTAACATTTGAAAAATGAATTTTAAATTGCTCGAGAATGATCAACTTCACATGGTGTAGAAAAAATGATGAAAATTCAAAGTGCTCAGAATTTGATGAAACTTTACAAGTATCTAAAAAAGCCCAAAGGGTATCCCAATTTGCAAATGGAACTTAAAAATTCATCATGGATTAAGAGAAAATGCATTTAGAAGTTTGCTAGGCCAGAAATAGAAACTGCTATTTCTAAAATTGAAATCAATGCCATATGCAAGTCTACTTGGTCACTTTGATGTAGGCAAAGTTTGAAAAAGGATGCAAGCAAAATTTGGAATTAAAACCCGAAAAACATCAAGAGGGTCCCTACGGAACAAATGAATATTAAACATTTTCAAAGGATGGAATTTCATTTTTTTAGTGGGGGTGTGTTGCTTCTCAACAAATGGCGATATCTGCGAGGAAAATAGTAGCACTATTTAGAATCCATAACTCTAGTTTCAAAACAATTTAGACTATGTACCATGCTTTGCCACAAATATTTTCTAAAATGATTTAACTACTATCTGTTAGTTGTTAAAGTTTCCCAAGGACATACTAGGTTGAATCACTTAAGGAAGATTCTGATGTGCGATTATAAGTGTATAAAACTTTCTTCAAGGATGACCAGGGCTTCGAATGCTCACTGTGGATTGATCAGCTATTTAGATTGTGCAGGGGAAACCGAGTAGAGCTTTGTTTACTAGTTTAGCCTTTTACAACCCCGACAGAGTTACTCTTTAGATTTTCACGACCCTGATTCACAACTATGAGGTGGCATTTATAGCCTGGTGAACACGTTTGAGATGTATCCTTCTGGAACCTTGGCTATGTGCAGAAAAGAATGTTGGTTTTATGTTGGCTTGCCCAAATTTCACCTTCTGTCTCTTTTTCTTTTGAAAGATACCGATAGCTGGAATGCCTTACTCTCTTTCTTTTTTTTTTATATTCATCGAGCAATTGATCGACTAACTGTTTCAGCCTGGGTACCAATAGCTTCCTTGGACGCTTTGATGTAATTTTATGAATCGAAGTCCCCTCTCATGACCAAATTTTCTTGGATTCCCTGGGAGTTCTTCAGCCAAACAGTATAGTAGTTTCTTTATAATCAAAATAATTGTGGCAAGCAAGATACCAAATCCAATTATCTTTCTACTTTTGTTCTAAATAACAAGTAGTTCCACTTTTTTTAGCTCTAGCAGACTATCTCTTAACAAAAATAAAACAAAATGAAAACACACTAGGCCAATTTTAAATGTTGATTTGTGTTTTCTTTGTTTAGGCAAAAGCTCAAACAAACGAGATTAAAAGGAACTAAAGAGGAGAGAAAAAGGCCACCAGTTAAAGACAAAATTGCACAAACCTCAAAATATAAAACACAATACTTCAAACTTTATTTACAATATATACATATGCACAAAGTCCCTTTAATCACTCAAAAAATGTAGCAGATGGAAAAGCAGAGAAATAGTGCCTTAAAAAAAATTGACCATTTGCAGGTAAATTTAGAAAAATACCTTTCAGGTCCTGTTGACGAAATGCACTCCAGATTATGCTTCCCAAAATTTTTTCTACCTGGGAAAGACTTGTTGTGTTTACCGTCTTCCCTCTTTTTTTTTTTTTATATGGATCTTGTCCCACAGAAACATCAAATCTGCAAGTCCTTCACCTTGTAAATTAGTCAAATCATATAATAACATGAATGGTGAAGTTTTCAACCCCTGCTTATGTCTTATTCTATCAGCCCATGTGCATACAATTTTTATGCCTCCTTCAAAATCAAGGCATTAACATGTTTATGCTTCTACTTGAAGGGTTTGCAGAATTCTTTCAAAGGGACGAAATGTAAAAACCCCCCAGGATCAAATACCTTAAAGCCTTTATAGACCCAGATCATCACATCTTCAGATTTATGTAACAACTCAAAGAGATCATATTTTATTTGTACGTCATAGTTCTTAATAACTTGAACATTTTGTGGTTGCTCTACTTGCTCCAATATCCAAGATTTCAATTTTTATCCCTCTAGTAGAATTTTCATAATTTGCTCTTTCACCTGAGCCTTGCTTAGATTTAACCCCATCAATGTGTAATGTCCAAATATCATTGTTGTGATTGGTTAGAGTTGTAACTGGTCTCACCTTCTCAGTTGTCAAATTATAAACTCCAATATCTGCATCAACACGGTTTACAACCTCTTTTTTGATATTATGTTCAGTAATCACAGGCTTATACTGAGACTCTTTGTCTATTCCGAGTTGGTTGACCACATTCACATTTACTATCTTCTTCTCCTTTTCTTGAAATTCAATAGGTGGTCCAGAGTAAGTTTCAATCAAGTTATCTTTTTGTTCAACAATCTGAGCCAGCTCATGGAGGGTGATGTTAGCTTTAATTTTCTTCATATCCTCAATGATGTTATACTCCTTCCTAGTTACTTCTGTATAGTGATATTGAATCTTATTTTCATCACCTTTTGGTGAGGGAGGATCATTATTAGGAGTAGGTTCTGGATTCTCACATCTCAAATTATAACTGTCCCTTTGGAACTGTTGAAAATCTTGCACTTCATCCATAGGAATTTCTACAACATTTTCTGACTCTTTGGGAAAAGTGAATGAATCTAAAACCATAGTCGTACTATTTTTGGATGAACTAGAACTATCAATATTTCTTTGATTTTTAGGAAAATTTAACTCACCATGAAATGCTTCAAATTTGGGTGATGCTAGGTCACAAATGTTTACTTCAAGCACTTCCACCTTGAACTTGTCAGAATATTTCTCTATATTTTGCACATGCTGAGTGTGTGTCACAGTTAACGGAGTTTCCTTGGGTAGAGCGTGACATGTTGGCACTAACTCATGATGTGGAATGGGATTCAAAATAGGCATGTTCTGCGTAACATAGGATATCAAAGGACTGCTCAAAATTTGAGGTCCTAACTATCTTTCAAGAATTAAAGCTTCCTTATAAGCTCCTACCAGGGTTGTGATATTGATGTCTCTCTTGAGGAAAATAGAGGTCACCGAATCCAATGCATTCTTATAGATTTCTAAGGCTAGATTTGCACTTGGGATGTAATGACCAGTCATTCTACCATAAGCTCTTTGGAACCTCATATTGAAAGACCTGATACCTTCACCAGACTCTCTCTTAATGCTGGAAAACTGTTGATATAACACACTGGGGTCAATCACTTCCCCAAATTGTGATACAAAAACTTTCTCTAGGTCATTCCAACTAGTAATAGAATCATTAGTAAGATTCAAAAACCAGTCATATGCTCCCTCCTAGAGAGTGAATGGGAATAACCTACAAGCCACATCTTCATGCTGCACATTTAACAACTTTAGAGCATTTTTATATGCCACTAGATGTTCCTTTGATGTTCTAATTCCATCATGCTTGTAAGTCGGAAGATACTTCTCAGGATTTTTGGGTAAATCATGCGCTGCACCAGGAATATTCAAAGTAGTGGAACCCAACCAGTTTGCCATTACTACCTGATTAACTATGATATTTTGAGTTGCAGTTGGAGGAACTACAAGTGGTGTTAGACAAAGACTTGGCCTTTCTGAGGCTACTTCTCCTTGGGGTTTCTAACTCAGGCACAAGGAGCTCTCCAGATCTGGAGTGGGACCTAGTTACTCTGTAGGTAGAATCCAACTTTTCACAAACAACTTACAATCCTTAACAAATACTGAACGGAGGTTCAGTAGGCCCTCCTTCTAGCACCAATTTTAAATGTTGGTTCGTATTTCATACACACCCTATGAAGAATGAGCATAAAATACCGATAACACTTATACGGGATAAATCCCACTCACTTTAGGATCTTGCTGGTTATCCAAGGTGTGAGTTACAGAGTTGGGTCGAATGTCTATTCACTCTTTTTCGCTTTTGGAATAGTTTCAAGTGGACTATCTGTTACCTTACAATGGGCTCGACCTTCGTTCAATAATGTTTAGCGGTTGTTATCTTTGTTGACTATCGAATTTACAATGAGTTCTTTGATATAGCTCTTTATGTTTTAGTAGATTAAATAAAATACAAATTTGAAAGAAAATAAAAATGAATCATTTAACAGTGGAATAGAGAGAGTAGGGTAGGGCAGAAAAGAGAAGTTTATCTAACTTAGCTGCAAAATCAAAACTATCAATTTCAGTTATACTATTTAGCTTCACAATAAAACCAATCAAAGAGGAAGGTGTCCAACTTTCTAAGATCACCTTCTACTAAGAGCATAAGACGGAAATAACATAGATCTGAAAGAAAATCATAAATAGAAGGGAAGTCGGTGTCAACTGGTATCTCTCACCAATAGCTTAGCTTGCACAGTGAGGATAGAGCAATTAGAACAGACTTGAACCTTAAATATCTAACTTTCCTTAGCATATAACAAACAGAATGAAGCCTAGCAGCATATTCAATCTTGATAACACAGATTCACAACCAAAATAAATAGAACTTTAGTGAGACGAAAATAGAATAAGATGCACTTATCGAAATCCGAAAGATATTAGGCTCATGGCCACGCTATCATAGAAGAACGATTTCACACCAACCCCAGGTCCAGAACAAAGCATTCAAACAAGATTTGCAGGAAATTGCTAAAATGTCTTTTATTCCAAGTTTTCGCATCCGAACTTTACATTCAAGAGAAGTATATATAGACTTAGGACAGACCTTGATCTTTTCAAAATATCTTCTTCCAAATATCTAAATCTTATCATAAAAATCCCACCATCGAGGCTTTACAATATAAGGTATTTTTATATAGAGTTTCGATAAACCCTAATCACTCTGAAAATATTCGTGTGGATCTTGCCATAAATGGAGAAGATAAGACTTGGTTTTATCCTCATCAAATGGGCACCGAGTGTAAATGTATCTTTATCCTTCGATAAGTTGTCAGAGCATCTCATTAACTCCTCTGCAACATCTGGATGAGTCACTGACTTATGAGGCCTTCCATCTTCGCATAGCTGTCTTTGTTTGGTTCGAGTCGAGATTCTCTATCCGCCATTACTTTTGCCATTATGCAACTGTCGGATCTGCTTCTGCAAAAAGAAAAGCAAAGGTTAGATTTTTAATGTTTTTCATTTTACTTAATTAATTGATTTGGACTGTGTTGAAAAGCTTCCACTTCCTTTTGGATAGGTGATGAAAAATTTAAAGAACGACCAAATTTTGCAAAATGAATATAAGTCCAAACATGTCGCGATATCGCGACATTTTCCTCAAGTTACTTCTTCCTTGCTTGTGCCTTTCGAAAATGGAACATGTCGCGATATCGTGACATTTCCTTCACTTTATCTCTCTCAAGCTTTCGCCCTCGCGAAAATGGAACATGTCGCGATATCGCGACATTTCCTTCACTTAGTCTCTTTTCAGCTTCCGCCTCGCGAAAATGGAACATGTCGCGATATCGCAACATGTCACGAAATCGTGAAGTTTTTCCCACTTCTCTTCTTTCGTCACTTCTTTGTCATGAAATCGTGACGTTTTTACCACTTCTCTTCTTTCGTCACTTCTTTGTCGCGAAATCGCGACATGTCGCGAAATCGTGACATTTCCTTCACTTTTGCCTCTTTTAGCTGCCGCCATCGTGAAAATGGAACATGTCGTGAAATCGCGACATTTCCTTCACTTAGTCTCTTTTCTCACTTCTTTGTCATGAAATCGTGACATGTCGCGAAATCGCGACATTTCCTTCACCTTGTCTCTTTTCAGCTTGGCCCTCGCAAAAATGGAACATGTCGCGATATCGCGACATGTCGCGAAATCGTGACATTTTCTCCACTTAATCTCTTCCAAGCATTGGTCCTCATGAAAATGGAACATGTCACGAAATCGCGACATCGGACTTTAAAATATTTTAGGGTATAATCAAATTTGAGCGAAAGTCCGACAAGTCCGAAAATGGAACATGTCGCGATATCACGACATTTCCTACAAGTCATTGCTTCTTTGGCTTTGCCCCTTCAAAAATGGAACATGTCACGATATCGTGACATTTCCTTCAAGCTTTTCTTCCTAGATTTTGCCTTCATGAAAATGAGACATGTCCAAAAATGGAACATGTCGCGATATCGCGACATTTCCCTCAAGCTTTTCTTTCACTTTTCAAATTCTCCAAAAATTGTAGGTTGATTCCAATGACTTTGTCCATCTGTATTTTGCATTTTTACATATTGGTGAAGGATCTTCCTTACTCAGAAATGATTTTAACATTTGAAAAATGAATTTTAAATTGCTTGAGAATGATTAGCTTCACATGGTGTAGAAAAATGATGAAAATTCAAAGTGCTTAGAATTTGATGAAACTTTACAAGTATCTATAAAAGCCCAAAGGGTATCCCAATTTTCAAACGGAACTTAAAAATTCATCATGGATTAAGATAAAATGCATTTAGAAGTTTGCTAGGCCAGAAATAGAAACTGCTATTTCTAAAATTGAAATCAATGCCATATGCAAGTCTACTTGGTCACTTTGATGTAGGCGAAGTTTGGAAAAGGATGCAAGCAAAATTTGGAATTAAAACCCAAAAAACATCAAGAGGGTCCCTATGGAACAAATGAATATTAAACATTTTCAAAGGATGGAATTTCATTTTTTTAGTGGGGGTGTGTTGCTTCTCAACACATCCATTGATAGGTATGGCAGTGATAAAACTAGAGAATAACCTCCTCTAAGCCCTACATTCTCTTCTTTGGTGCTCATAACAAATAGAACCAATTTTTTTGAAAGGATGAAGTTATCCTAATACTGGAAGTATCTCAATGGTTTACTCTATTCAATCATTCTTTATAAACATGACTATATAAAAGCCATAAGTTTAGTTACATTTCATAGGATTGAAATACTATATTCAAAACATTTACATAAAGAGATACGTTTTATTGTTAGAAGAAGCTTATTATGGAGAATATTCAAGTTCTAACTAGTGTATAGATTCTTTGTTGCTCCTTCCTTATTCCAAGATGAATGTCCAAAATACATTCTTTGTTCCACACGTTCTCTGATCAAATCTTCAAAGACAATCTCAAACTATCCGCTCCTTATTTCCCTTCCTCAAGGGTTTTGAATAGATATCAATGAGAATCTGCTCGAAAAATAGTGAACCCTCAACTATTCACTATTATTTTTTGTTAAGTTAGGTTTATTTCCCAATTCAAATAAAAATCTATCTCATATTCTAAAGTTGAGCATTTGATTATTTATTTTATTTCTTCATTTTTCTTTTAATGAAGTAATATTAAACTTTCTTAACATAGTTTCTTATTTAAGTATGTTTGAAGTATTAATTTAATATTAAAGAGCATGCAAATATAGAAAATACACATTAAATAGCAAGGGTAAGCCAGATCTAAAATTAGATAACACATATTAGGCCATTTTGACCATATAAACCACCAACTTTTTGACCACTTGCAAAGGTGTCTATTCTTGCAATAAGGACAAGTCTATTAGTACCATAACATTTATCATCAAAACCTCATAAGATCACATAATCTATCATTAATGATCATACATAAATACATAAATATTTTATTTGAAAAGGTTTTCCAAAGGATGGGTCATGATATTCTTGATAAGCTAAAATATTAACCATTTCCAGTTCCAAATACTTTATGATTACTAAACATCATGTATATAGATTATAAATTTAGTACATCACTTAATCCTCCTTTTTTTTTTTCTTTCTCATTCCTTCTCTTATTTATTTTTGGAGATTATGTTGTTCGTGCAATTCTTAAGATTTTATTCTACTACTTATTTCAATACATCGTAATAGAGTATGCATGTGCCCCATGCATAACACACCAATTGTGACTAAGTATTTATATCAATTGCTAATAATGCTACATGAGGCTTATATTCTATAACATATTTAAATTTATATTATCTAAAAAATAATATCTTATAATTGTTCTAAAAATGGTTGTGTAGGGTAAACTATAGCATATATGGATGAATGGCTAGTGTTTTTTAAATTATTTATTATATTTAATGGGGAGTCACATTTTAACACATTTTCCCATTTTTCTTCTATGCTCTCAAATTTATGTTTAAAAATTGAGCCCATTTTTTGTAATTATTCTGAAGTAGGGAATATATCATAGAATATTCCCTATCCAAGGTGATAAATAGAACCATTTGATACACATCATGCTAACATGTGCCTACATTATGTGTATGGAAAATGAGGGTGTATGCATGGCCTTAGCATCATAAATATCTTGTGTCTCTTTTTCCTCTGATGAAAAGAAATTGGGAGGATGGTTAGCATATATGGTGCTCAGATGTTACCCAAGGTATGTTTTTAATTAAATCCTTTCCCTTTTTTTATTGATGAAGTCAACATATCCCTTGCCTACTTATCTTATGATGTCAATTGTGATGGTGTGACACCATTTGATGATATTATCAATGATATCGCTGATGACATGGATATTTTTTCTTCCTAATTCATGATGTGGTAGGATCATAAGGATGTCATATGGTAGAACAACTAGCTAAGGCATCACGACTCTTGAGCCAACACATGGTAATTTATACAACCAAGTTGGCATGTGCACCATATAATTGAGGTGGGATGAATCCCAAGGTGATAGATGGTAGTCTATACAATTTACTTGTGATAAGGATAGAATCCACTACATTTTACATTGAACTAAAGTGCTTAAATAAGCACAGTTTACAATCGCAAGTCCTCCAAACATGGAGTATAAGCTAATATTCTTTCTTATTTTAGGGATTGTTACTAATAACACACAAAATAGTCTCTATCTAGGAGATATTTCTAACTAATACTTAATCTAGAAGACTCTCTACCAAGTCCAATGTGAGCAATATAATTCTCATAATTTACAAATTATTGAAAATAAGACTAAGCCTTTAACAAGACTAAGTCCCCATGTCACTAAGTTTATTAAAACTAGAAATATAACTTATGATTATAAAATTATTTCCACATCATATCTCCCCATTATAGAATTATTGGACTCCAATGCTTTTATAAGAAGTGGTAGAGAATACATGCAAGTGCCAAAAAATAAAATCCTCAAACATAATAAAGAAGAGAGAGACCCTTGTGAGAAGTGTTGCTTAATAATAGAGAGCGTACAATCATATTAAAGCTTTATTCAATCACAAAGAGCATACAACCATTGAAGACTCTACTAAAGAGCACACATTCACCCTAATGGAATGGATAAGGGACTATGACTCCTATAAATGGAGTACCCATAGCAAACAAGGCTATAAGGGCCATGGTAGTAAATATCTTCAATCACCTTCACAAAATATTACATGTTGCAATAAAGAGGACAAAGGCACAAATCATGCATATTCTAAAGTGTTTGTATCTTTGTAGTCTTTAGAAGTGGTTGATGTCTAAAGTGTCAAAATTGCTATAGTCTTCAGGTTCTTGGAACATAATTCGTGTATGTGATTGGTTTACGTGGTTTGGCTCACAATGCTTTTTTGAATTATTTGGAAAAAGGCATGGAGTGGAGTTATGCCTTTAAATATTTATAATGGTGACTTAAAATCCTACTAAGGGAGTATTAAAAATGTCCAAGTGGGATACAGGGAATGTAAACAAGAGAGTGGAGTGTTGGGTACCACCGAGTTGCACTCCATTACAAATCCATAAAAAAATTTAAAATCCCAAATGGGAGGAGTAAAATACTTTTAAATCCTCAAAGATATAATGGATATTTTTACAAAGCCAAAATTGCAAGTGGACTCAATTGCTAAAAATCTTACAAAGTTTTTTATTATGCACTTCATACAAATCTTACAAAAATAAAATGCAGAATTAAATAGCTATTTAGTTTGTTAACTAATTCTTTTAAGAATATTATTTTAACTAAAATCAAATTTTAATAGTAACTTTGGAAAATACCCCAAAATGTGGGGTATCATCAATAAAGCCCATGGAGTAATTGATGCTTGGAAGGTTCACTAAATTCTGATCTAAATCAAAATTAAACACAACAACAATGTCCACCACGTGGTAGAATTACTATACCCACAACTAGTGCTTCCAGGTAGCACCTACTCAAGAGGCTCCCTAAACACCACTTGGTGGTAGAAAAAAATGGGGAGCCTCCTCTCTCTTAAGGTTCTCCTTTAGCCTTCCCCTAGTGAATATGGGATATTAAACCTAGACTAATCACTATGAAACCTTCTACCAATCCTATGTGTGCCCAAACCGTACCACTTCTCATTAATGCATGTCAGGATAACACTAGAGAATTGCTTTAGATTTTTCTTTGATTGGTTAATTTTCTTCTATGGTAAAGAAAATTTTGATGACACATAACTTATTTTTATAGGATAAGCATGAGAGTAGAGAAATAAAGGTAGTGTGCTAACAAGGACCACATAACAGTTGACTACAAGTGATCGAGGGAAGCTAGGGCACTCATGTGGTAATGTAAGGATGATATTCTCATAGGTTAATAGGTTTGGCTAGTGCTATGAGAGGGCCCTAGTTCATCACAGTGTGATGGTGGCTACAATTCTTGGATGGCCATGACATTTAGGGCTAGGTGACTATAGTAGATTGTGACATTGATTTTGATAGTGCATCAGAGGTGATGAATGCTTACCTAGGTATACAATGGTAAATAAATCAAGCATATTGATATAGAAGGAGAAGGGTCCTTCAGTGACCAGGAATCCTTACATGATGGATATAAAAATATCTATATGAGGTTATGGGGGCTCTACATCCATTATCAAGCTATCGTAGGTAATATGGTGGTAAGAGACCATTAGCACAAATTGATATTTTTATGGCTAGGTGACCAACATTGGTGATCACATATTAGGAGCAACATATCCATTGCACATAGATATCCATGACTGATAGTAAAATATGATCATGGCCAAATATCAGTCTATTATATCCTTTAATAAATACACGGTATTGATGCATATTATGACAATATGGAAAGATTTAATTAGTATGTATCATCCATATCTACAATAGATATTAGACCTAGCAATGCACTAGTTTAAGGTCAATGGTGGTAATGGCCATTTATGGTGGTGGGACTACTTTATTACTATAGACAACTGGTGGCTCATCTAGAGAGCACAAACTCATGGGAGTGACCCTTTACCATGGGGTCCTCCTCATCCTCATAGTGAGCTTCTCTATTGGGCTCCTCTACCTGGTTAGGGTCTATTGGTTGAGACATACCCTGATGGCCATCAAGGCTGATGACACACAAAATGGTTGGATCTATGTCTGCCACACTCTATGCATCCTTAGAATAATTTATGGACTAGTTTTTGATACCCCCACCAAGGGAGAGTAAGAGCTTTATGCATCTTTGCTAGAATGAATTTATTACATCACTCAATATTTTTTAGGCTCTAATTGTGAGATCATAGTGGCTCAACAGATTAATCTCCAATGTCTGCCCAAATATAATTTTTTTAAAGGCCACCATAATCATAGTGACTAAATTGGATCTCTATGTAGCTTTGTTTTTCTTCATATTTCATTGCTTCTATCAAGTTGGTGATAGGACTTCTACTATTCAATTATAAGCATGAGATCATGAAATCTACTCATCCTAACAAAATGCAAGTGGAAGAGAGAGTTACAAAGGAGGATAGTGAATTCCATGAGGAAAATTCCCTCTCATAGGGTATGATACCCCTGCTTTGATACCACTGATGTAGATCAAAATCCATTGCATTTTACATTGAACTAAAGTTCTTAAATAAGCACATTTTACAACTGCAAGTCCTCCAAACATGGAGGATATTCTAATAATATTTCTTAATTTAAGGATTTTTACTAACAACCCACTAACTAATATCTATCTAGAAGATTTTACTAACTAAAAATTTATATAGAATACTCACTACCAAATCCAATGTGAGCAATCTAATTATCATGTTTTATAAATTATTGAAAATAATACTAAGCCTCTAACAAGACTAAGTCCCTAAGTTTATTAAACCTAGAAATATAACCTATGCCTATCAAATAATTTCCACATCAAGTTGATAGATGCATGCATCCCAAGGTGACGCATGGCAGCTAAGGTGGTAGTCTAGGATAGTTACATAGGTATACATGGTATTTAGAGTGGTATGCACTTCAATATGACACATGATAAGATCTAGTTAGGCTAACATGGTTTTCTATACAATGGTCGATGTGGCAATCCATATGTTACTTAGCATCTATAAAATCAACATTAATAAATCACATTATGCCATATCATCAAGGTTGACAAAAAACTTACGTAGTCAACAATAGACTTCGCAATGCATAAGTTTTAGAGTAAATTAGATAGTGACAAGTGAAACAACATGGTTCACAAATAAAAGTAACAAACCGGATTATGAAAAGCGATGTCATGTGATTCGATGGTATTTTTCATAGTCATCATATAGTAGACATCCTCTCAATCACTCCCTAGTGACATGTGGTAATATCCTATTCAATTAAGTACTATTAAGTTTTTATTTGTTCAAGGAATTTGGAGGTAATTTTTGTGGTTTTTGGGCCAATCTTTTAGGGGCCATAACTTTTGCATATGAAAGTGTTTTGAACCTATTTTTTCAAATCAAATATTTTTAAAGATTTGTGTATTGGGGTTGTTGTTTTTATCCATAACTACACATAGATGTTTTTATTTTGGTAGAATATCTATAGATCATCATGTTCCCTTGTTGACTGGTCCTAACAACATCACTTGAAAGCTCAAGATGTTTTCGAGAAGCCTGCTTATAAGTTCTAGAAAAAGAAAGGATAGATGATAGAATTTTGTAGAATTGGGATCAAGAAATTAAAGTAACAAGAAAGGGGTGTTGATGTTGCTCTATTATATGCATAAGGTGTGAATAATTTTGATGACGAAACCTCATAGGCACATGTTGTAGTTCATTCTACATATAGAACATCCACTTCTTTATATTACTGGATAGCTAATTTTGGGGCTACTAGGTACATGATAAAGTACAAGCACTATATTCAAGGTAATAACAAAACTCATGCATGGGAATATATTATGTTTGGAAATGAATTTTCATTATAGGTTGTAGGAAATGGTGAAATTACTATTGGATCTTTATCAATTGATGAAGTATTTTATATTCCTAATATTGGTCCTAATCTTGTATCTATTTATCATGTTACTTACACAAATAAGAGAGTGGAACTATTACATGATAGATAGGTGATCAAGGGTATAAACAAAGGATTTAAGGTTATTGTTTTTGGATATTGTTATGGGTCTAATAATTTGTATATATTGGGTGAAAACCCTACTTCCTCTTCTAGTAAGAAGAAATTTGTTGAAATGATAGACATACTAATGATGAGAGATAAAAGTGACATCGTAGGCTTGGACATCTTAGTTATGGTTCCTTGAGGTACATGGGTTAGCATGAGATGGTTATTGGGCTTATACACATATCTCCTTCAAGAAATATTTATGAGGGATATATTTTGAAAAATCATCATAGGGAGACCTTTTTGAAAGGATTTTCCAGTAGGATATGTCACCCTTTGGAGATATTTTATAGTGATATTTGTGGACCTATGGGCACATCTTCTCTTTTAATAAATAGATACTTTATTATTTTCATTGATGAAATTTCTAGATGTGTGTGGTTATATACAATTAATACTAAGGATGAAGTGTTTGAGACATTAAAAAATTTCAAGCCTCTTGTTGAAAATAAGTTACACAAAAAGATCAAGTGTTTGAGAAAAATGGGCCTAGTAAATATGTTAGTCATTATTTCTAAAATTTCTAGACAAATCATGGAATAGCATATTAGGGTTCTATTCATTATACTTCTGAATAGAATGGTATAGCAAAGAGAAAAATAGGATAATCATGGTGATGGATTGATGTATAATTTATGGTATGGATCTAGATCATAAGTTTTAGGATGAGGTAATCATTTGTTGATGGTATATCATCAATAGGGCATCTACTAGGGTTGTTCAATGGATGAAACTTCCTGAGAAATTAACAAGGGATAAGTCATATGTGTCTATGTCCTAAATATTTAGGTCTTCAACATGGGCTCACATACATAAGGATATTTAAAAATGAGGCACGTAAGAGCTATAAGTATATATTTGTGGTATATTCTGATATACCAATGGTATATCACCTATCTGATGCTCAAAGTTATGAAGTGTTGATTAGGAGATATGCCATATTTAATGAGATTATTGTAGGTACATTTTCCAATCCTCCTTCACGTATTTTAGCTTCAAATTGCTTTGATTATTTACCTATTCCAAATACCATAACTTCTTTAGATATATTGGTTGGTTCCATCATTATTACTAAATCTTCCTCTTCTAGTGGTTATTCATTATCTATCAATTTGACTCCATAATGCATAATTTCTTAGGCCATTTTAGTTTCCCCTAGAATAGGATAGAATGAGCATGATGGTTTAGTTTAGAATACTCTAGTTTTGCATGATGAGGTTAGTGGTGATGATTTGGATTCTTTTGTTTCTATTTTTTTTGTTAATAGTGTAGGATACTTATACTTCATCAAAATATCTCACCCCAAGTGGTTTACAACACTTTTAAATGGTGCACACTCTATTATATCCCTTGAGTGGAATCAAAAGGCTCCTTCTTGATATTTGAAGGTATTCCACTCATAGGATCTTATCAACTATTCATAGGATAAGGGAAAGCCTAATTGAGAAGATGAAAATGTAGTACAATATGAGGTATTGATGAAAAATAAGACATGGGAGTTATTTCCTCTTTAAATAAGAAAGCATATTATGTGGTGTAAGTGGTTCTAAAAGACAATTACACATTATATGGTCAAATTAAAAGGCGCAAGCTATATCTTGTTATGAATGTCTTCTCTTAGTAGGGTGAGTGGAATCCTCTAATACATTTGCACCTATAGCAAGGATGGACTCTATAAAAATTATTCTTTCTATTTTAGATTCCTATGGATGGAAGGTGCACCAAATGGATGTGAAGAGTATTTTTCTCTAAGGATAACTGTAGGAGTATATTTACATATTACAGGCACCAATATTTGAGCTAGAGGGACCCACTCCATTGGTATATCATTTCAATTCATTTTTGTATAGTCTTACATATGCTCCTTAGGCTTGGTATGATAAAATCCATTATTTATTTCTTAGTTGTAGGTTTCAATGATATGATATTGAGCATGATTTTTACAGTAAATATTATAATGAGGGGTTATGGTGATTATTTTGTATATTTATGATAGCATTATCATGGGTAGATCCACAACTTTGATTCAATAGATGAATTCAAGGTTGCACTCCACTATTGAGATGACAAATTTGGGTCACTTGCACTATTTTTTGGGGATTCAGATTAATTAGTTAGATTCTAGTATTACCATTTCTCTACATAAATATACTTTAAATATTCTTTAGTGGTTCAGGATGGAGGAGTGCAAGACTAATCCTACCCTACTTTGTTTTATGTTTGAAGTTATAGAATAATTGTGCCATATCTTTGGTTAAAGCTTTGCTATAACAATGTCTTGTATGAGGTTTTCTTTATCTCATTTATAATAGACAAGATGTATCCTTTGTACTTAGCTACTATTCTAGGTAAATGTAGGATCCTTGGGAGAATCACTAGACAAAAATTGAGTAGATTATTAGATACATCATAGTGACATATCAGTTGGGAATTCAATACTCTATTGGATATCCTCTAATTTGGACTCAATATTTAGATGTGTAGAGCATATTACATCATTTAGGTCATGTAAATATACCACCTTTATTACATAGTTAGAATATGATATTACTTTAGGGGGAATTTTGCTAGTTACTTCAAGAAATGTAATAAAGAAAAAGTGTCAATGTACAAGTTGTAATGTGCAAGGTGTCCCCTTGTACAACTAGGTAGAGTGTTGGCCAAGGAATCTATCTTCTTATATAAAGGGTCTCACAGTGAGTGATCACACACATCAAGTAGATCAAGTATATCAAAATCATTATAGTATAGAGTAGTAGATAGTGTTAGAGCTCCTTGATGGAGCACAATATAGTTATTTAGCTTATATCAATGGAGTGAACATCACATCCATACTACATTGTATTTTCACCACTTTCTATTTATATTATATTTCAATCATATTGTAGAATTCCATTCTTATATATACATCTTATTAGGACCTGTGATAGATCTACCCCACTGCATATATCCTAAAAAGCTAACAGTTGTATCATAGCCATGGTGCATCCAAATAGGAATAGGGAGAGTCACAAGTGAGGAATAAAATAAATCTTAGTTACATAAATTCTAATATTACATTTGGCTAGAGTCTTTCCATAGAGTTGTAGGAAAACTCATGAAGACTAGGACTCATAATTCATTCCAATAGTTTGACAAATCAACTAGTGAATACTATTGATCTCAAGAGATCTAAAATTATTTCATGCTAACTACTGCCTAAAGTTTATTTGTTGCAGAAAATTAACTCTCAAATGTTGGGACACTTCCTACAATAGATAGAGAAGGATTTCACATTTGTTTCCTAAAATTCTATGTGCTTTCCTCATATAGAGATTAGTTTTTTGTTGTAATAAAATAGACACTACAAATTTGTCCAGGAGAGACTCGAGGAGAAGAGTCATGGTGAAGTTTAGAAACTGAATATCTTTATTGCTAGATTTAAAAACTTCACAATGTATATGAAAATGGCATAGAAGTCTTGCACCTAAATAAAATGTCATAGAAGACTTGTACTAGAATAAAAGGCCATAGAATCTTTGATCCAAAAGAAAAAGAACATAGAAGCCTTGATCCCAAAGAAAAAGGCCACAAAAGCTTTGATCTGGAATAAAGGGCCATAGAAAATTTAATTTTAAAGAAGACTCCAAAGAGAAGTTTCTAATATAGAAGAAGACTATAGAGAAGATTTCCTAAAGAAAAATCCAAAGAAGAGTTCCTGATCCAGAAGAAGACTCTAGAGAAGATTTTTTGAATAAGGATCCAAAGAAGAGTCCATGAAATAAGATATTGGTGATCTCCTTTACTAATTAAAGACTTATATCAGAAGAAGTTGAAGAGATCCACAAATATCATTGTAAAACTTCTAGTAATGGAAGAAATAAATAGGGACTAGCAAAGTCTTGTTCTTGATTAGAGAAGCAATAAATTTCATATATCCAAGAAGAGTATTTTATTACCAACACTTCCACGAGTAGAAGGTTGAAGGGAAGGTCTCATTTCATATACCATATAAGATGTAAGATTGAAGACCTTGGAGTGGTCTCAAGGAGGAAAAAGAATAAGGCTTGGAGAGCCTTTTTGCAAAGCTCATAGAAGCATCGTCAAAATATTTCCTATAAGAACTCATAGGAGAAATCCACTACCGAGGAGAAGCTACCAATAGTGAAGGACTTGGAATAATCGTCACCATATGACAACAAGCCCAAGAGTATAACAGCTTGGTAAAGAATACCAAATACCAATGAAGAATCCAATGAAGACCTCAAGATATTTAGAATCATGAGAAAAATATCTTGTTTGAAGTCAAGAATAAGATGAAAGGAGTACTTAGATATAATAATAATCCTACAAAATCCTAAATATTTATAGATTACCTCTCACAGTAAGAAGACACATTTTAGAAGTTGATACACCTTCACAAGTTATGGCTCCGGCAAGGTGCACCAGAAGCGAAGACTTTATGAATCTACTATAAAAAATTGAATACCACTGGAAGGATTAAGCCACCAAATACTATGCTCAAGATAGAAGGTTTGATACCATAGTTTGGTGAAGCAAGAATCTATTTTGGACAGCCTATGAGGAGCTACATAATTCATTCATCTCAAGGTAGCAAATTTATGAATATAAACACCAATATCTACATCATCTGCAAAAACCATTAAAAGTAAGCAACTTGGGAGCAATTAGTTGAACTTAAAATTAGGGTTCATTATAAAATTTCATTAAGCACTATATTGGGATTAAAGTTGTAAAGAAAAAGGGCTTATATTATTGTCTTCAAGAAAGTACAAAAAGGAGAGTTCATTTTAAGATATATTTGCACATTAAAATAGGAGTTGGATGTTTTTTTAAAGATATAAAATTATCACCTACCTATTATCTATCTAGGAAGAAAATAAGACTACATCTTACTATATCGATTGTAGGGAAAATTGCATATTATTCATTAAGGGTTCATTAGAATTACTCTTAATAATTACAGAGATTATTAAGTGCATTAAAAACTACTTTGAGAGTTTATTTACAAGAGCAATAAGGTGAGATTATTGTTACCGTTAAAGTGTATTAAGTTGGAGGTATTATTAATCCATTTGCACTATACTAGTTGATCTTTAACTAATTACTCTAAAAAAGGGTTAGTTTGTATTTTTTGATTGTTAAGATCAAGGGCACAAAAAAATATATATTATCAAAGTGTCTAGAGACACTATTTGGTGCACAAAACCTGCAATATTTCGTGCTCCAAAAAAGCCACCAAAAATATATCAGATTCCTCCAAGGAGTGGAGAAGAATTTCACCATAAAAATTAGTAAATGAAGCTAAAAATCAAGACTTGGTGAGTCTCATATTTCAAGGTGCACTAATGGTTTTATAGGTGAAAATTAGTGCAAAAATTACTTCTACAAAATATTCTATCTATGTGTTTATTAGCTTCTATTTATTACCAAATTAACCAAGCAAAAGGAGAGAGTTGTCTAGTAAAGGAGACAACATCAAATCAGACCTTGCATATAAGAAAGCCACCACAAAAACTAACAAAAATATATTATAAAAGGAGTTGCAAAAGAAGGTATTATATTTACAAGTTTATTTGCATTATCTTTCACCATAATATTTTATCCTATGTATAAAAAAGGTCAAGGTCTAAGTGTCATAAAGAAACATTCTTTAAAAGTAAGGAACATATCAAAGCAATCATAGAGAAGCACTGTACAAGCAAGGTAAAAAGTGATTTCAAAGAGTTAACATCATCCATGGTTTGGATAGTCACAATAAGCAACCTACAAAGCTTACATAGCATAGCACAAGGAGAAGTTGTCATCCACAAAGGTATAAATACATCAACTTGAAAGCAGGAGAAAATCAAAGCATAAAGAGCTAGACGTACATCCACAAAGAGCATTCAAAATCACCATTGGAGTGTCACAAAACCTCCACCAAAGAATTGCTCATAATCCTAGCTCAAAGCCATCAAAGAATTGCTCATTATCTTATCTAGAACCAACTCACATACCAAGCACCATTAAAGCATTGAGGAGAAAACACAACAAAGAAAGAGTTTGTTGGACATTTTGAGTAGATGAGTTGTCATTGATTTCAAGAGTGAGTGGTCATTGATGTCAAGATTGCAACACCAGTGAGTGGTAGTTTCAGTGGGCAACATCATTTTTAGGTACTCCAATCAGTGCAAAAGGAGAGTCCATTTTCAGTTGGTCAAGACCTGGTTTTAGGTAGTCAGATGTGGTCCAAAGTTTAGAGAAGAAGCCCAAGAAAATAATATTATAATAATTCTTTACAATATTATACAAGGAAAATTAAATTGATTATAAATTAATTAATATAATTTTATTAAATTAATTTATTAATTAATTTACTTAACTTTATTTTATTTAAATTAATATATAATTAATTTTATTATTAATTATATATTAATTTATGTTAATTTTAAATAACCCTAAGGTGGGTTATTAAGTCAAAATTCGAAATTCAAATTTGACCATCAAGCGCCAACATGGGGAGCAAATTAATCAACGTGTATATAAAAGGGACTCCAAAACCTTAGCCAATACAATTCAAGAATTCTATTTAATATCCAAGCAATTGTGAATCATGCGAATAGTTCGGTGAGATAGAGAAGGGTTTAATTTGTGTTTAAAGGACCAAGTGGTAGGCAAGGATTTATTACCCACCTTAGAAGGCACCTTGGTCACCAAGCATAGGTAGCACAGTTGGAAACTTCGGTGAAGGCAAGGTGCTATGGCAGTGCATGGTGGAGGTTTGAATCCATGATAGAGTGTTTTTTTAAAGGCATCGACGGTAATCGAAGGCACCAAGAGGAAAGAAGCTTCCCTTCCTTCTCATGGGTGCCAATAGCCCACACGATGGGCACAAAATCGCTAAGGCACTTGGCACTTGGGAGATGGCGGTTCGAATCACGCTGAAACTCTTTTTGGGTAAAAGACAAAGGTATGCATTAGTTGGGCACAAATTTTTTTGGAAAGGCTATAGTTGAAAAATTAATTTTTGCATAATTTATTTGGTTTGTAAGATTTTAAGGGGAGTTATAAGGTTGATGCAAAATAATTTTTGGTGATATTTTCTTTAGTGTTTGAAAAGGGTAATAAGGTGTTTAACATAGGTTGTTTGAGTTTTTGTGGTGTTGGATATTATTTTAAGTTGGATATTATAAGGTGTATCTAAATAATTATTTTTCATGTATGATTTGATGGATGCTAATTTTAAGGAGGAGCAATAAGGTGTAGTTGACCTTTGATTATTTTTGTGACTAAGGAATATTTTGAGAAAGTGTTAGAGTGATATTTTGTCATCTAACCATTGAAATTGGAAAGAAGGAAATTGTGATTGAGACAGGTTCTCTAAAGGCACTTCTACATAAAAAAAAAGTTATGGACACATATTCCTAATAAATGATTGTTGAATGTTGTGAATGCTAAGTTGGAGTGAAAAGGGTTTTTATGGAATAAAGAGTTGTTGATAAAACCTTGCTTGATTAGCATTATTGTTAAAGCAATTGGTTGAGTGAGGAACTTGAACTAGGGTTTGCAAATATTATGAGTATAATTATTATGTGAGATTGATTTATAATAATTATTGGAAATATTTGAGTGAATGTTCATAAGTTTGGGCTAGGGTTTGTGAGAAATAATTATTTCATTGAGTGATTGGTTAAGTAGAGTTGGTTGAGACTAGTCAAGTGGATGTGCTGATGTGATAGTTCAAGTTCTGTGAAACAAATTATTCTAAATTCCAAATTTATTTGAGAAAGAGCTTGATTATTGATGAATTTGAAACATATTGAGTCTCTAACAATTCTCTATATGTTTCTATGATAAAATAGATATTGAAAGTGATTGAAAGTTTATGAGTGTGAAGCATATTGAGTCTCTAAAAATTCGCTATATGTTTCTATGGTAAAAATAAAAATTGAAAGTAATTGAACATTGTGATGAATGTGAAGCATATTGAGTCTCTAAAAATTATCTATATGTTTCTGTGAGATTGGACAAGTTCTAGTGAGGAGTTGAGCATATTGGACAAGTTCTAGAGAGGAATTGTGGATAGATTTGTGTGAGATTTTATGGAATCTTAAAATATAGAGTTTAAGGATAGAGAGTGTTTAGAAGAATGGACAAGTTCTAGTGAGGACTTTTTAAGTATATTGGAAAAGTTCTAGTGAGGACTTGTTGAGCAGATTGGACAAGTTCTAGAGAGAACTTATGGATAGATTAGAGTGAGATTTTGTGGAAGCTTACAAGATAGATTTGAGATAATTATTTAATAATACTTGTGAGTAGAGTTGATTTATTGATTTATTCAAACCTTGAGTTTAGGTTTGGGGTAGATCCAAAAAAGTTGATTTGTGATTAATTCAAGCTTTATGTTGGCTTAAGGATAGATATTGAGGATAGATTTGTGCTAGATCGAAGGACTGTATTTAGTGTAGATCAAAGGACAAATATTGAGGAAATATTTGTGCTATACCAAAGGACTGTGTTTAGTATAGATCAATGAATAGATATTGAGGACAAATTTGTGCTAGACTAAAGGACTCTGTTTAGTGTAGATTTGAGGATAGAGTTTGGTTTAGATTTGAGGATAGATATTTTCCAGACTAGAGACATATATTGAGCAGATTTGTGCTAAACTGAAGGACTGTGTTTAGTGCAAATTTGAGAAAGAGCAAAGAACAAGCTTTGGAAATGATAAAGTATAGAGGATGATAGCCTCTAGTGGATAGAGATCCATTAGATAGAGTCGTGAGGACACGAATCTTTAATGGATAGAGATCCATTAGCCAGTGTAGTGGAGGTAACAGTTCTTCTAGAATATCACTAACCAGAGGTGAGGAGAAAGGTGTCTCCTTTGGAAAAGTGTCCATAAACATTGTAATAGGGAAAGGATTACCAAGAGATTAATTGAGAAAATTTTAGTGAAATATTTTCTTTGTGGAGTAGCCCACATTGGGTGAACCATGTTAAATTCATGTCTCTATTGTGTGTGGTTATTTGTGCATTGCTTTGATTAATACTATTGATATGGCTATCTATACATTGCATAATATTGATTGGAAAATAAAAGTAAAAAGTGGCCTTATATTGTTCACCCCCCTCTCAGTATAAGCTTGTGTTCTTCAATTAGTATCAGATTTGATTCCTTCGGAAGAGTTTAACAACTTGATGGAAAATCTTAAAAGAACACAATGGATTCTAAAAATGGGTCCTCAGATAATTCAACACCAGTATTTGATGGAAGCAATTATATATTTTGGAGTATGAGAATGAAGATTCACCTGATGGCACTCGGTAATGAAATATGGGAAGCAGTTGAAAATGGATACACACCACCAACTACTCTACCTATAGATAAAAATGGTAAGCTTCTACATCATTACAATTCAAAATAAATAAATGCAATTTTGAGAGTTTTGCATAGAACAAAGTTTATAAAGGTTATGCATTGCAAATAAACAAAAGCAATTTGGGATAAGTTACAAAGCATATATGAAGGAGATAAAAGTGTCAAAAAGGCAAAGATATGAAATCTCAAAGGATGATTTGAAGATTTATAAATGAAGGATGAGGAAAAAATTAGTACTTATCTAATTTTGGTATATGAGGTTGTTAACGTCGTGTAAGGAATTGGACTTGATATTGAAAAATATGATGTTTGTGATAAGATCTTAAGATCTCTTCCAAAAAGGTTTAGTGAAAATATCTCTGCTATAGAGGAATCAAAAGATGGTGATATTTTAACAAGAGATATGTTACTTTGTATTCTTATAGGTTTTGAGTTAAGAGCAAAATAGCAATCCAATCTCCATCAGGAAGCAACCTTCAAAGCTACTAAGAAGACAAAGAGCAAGAAGTCATATTCAAGCAATGAGTCATCCAGTGATGAGGAAGAAAATTATGGCAGAAGGAATAAGGATTTAAAAACATTTAAAGATGCAAAATCTTTTAGATGTTTCAATTATGGAAAGTATGGTCACTATGGAACTGATTATCAAGAATCCAGAAATAGCAGTGATGAAGAAAAATAGAATTATAATAACAAATAATCAAAAAAATACAAATACCAAAAGAAAGGTAAGGATGGACAAGGAAAACAAGGAAATAAGTTATTTTAAAGAAAAAATAGGAGCTAATATGCAGACAAGGCAAGTAAGTACTCAAGTGATAGTGATAATAGTTTCTTAGATAATGATAAATATGAAGTCCTATTTCTAATAGAAGAAAAAGAAGAATTTAAGAAAAGGTCACACATAATTCTTAAGTGTTTTACATGTGGTAATTTTGGACATTTTGAAGATAGTTGTACAAAGTAGGTTTCAATTTCAATGATGATGAATATGAGGATACACTTGAAGGACCATAAGAGAATATTCTAATGGCACTAGAAGAAGGAGGTGATCCTATAGAAGACAAGTCATAAAAGAATGAAGATGTTCTCAAAGGCAAAAAAATAGAGGAAGAATTAGAAAAAGAATAATTTGATCCTGAGGGAGAGCTTATTTATGCTCTTAAAACCTTAAAGAAGGTAAGAAAGCAAAAATACCAACTTGAGCTTCAGTTTCAAGAATGTGATGAAGAAAGAGGAAATTTTATTGAGGATGCCAACAAGTCAATGGCTAATACAAAGAAGTTCAAGGATAAGTTAGAAGCAAAGGTATTAGAATGTGAAAAGTTAGAACAAGAAGTAGCCCTACTAAGGAAATAAGTAGAGAAGTCCAAGGATAAGCTACAGAAGTTTGAAATAAGTTGAAATAATTTGGATAAGATTATCAAGTCACAAAAGCCTACACTCAAGCAAAACAGGTCTTGGTTTTGAACAGACTCAAAAGAAACAAGAAGGAGAGTAAACCTCAATTTCTAAATAAGAAGAAACTTTAGAAGAAGATAGTGTAAGAGAAAGTCAGACTTTTGAGGATGATTTGGACAATAGAAAGTCCAACAAGGAAAGAAACAATGCACAAAAGAGGAACAAATGGAACATGAACTAGCATAGGGTAAGAGAAACTAAGAAACCAATATGGTCAAGGCAAGGAAACTTCAATGGATTATGTTTCTCATGTCACATATTTGGGCACAAGGCTTCACAATGCAGGATACGGAAATTTTAGAAGCAGGAAAGCTTTTCATGGGTATTGCTACTCATGTAATCAGTTTGGTCATAAGGCAATGAATTATAGGGTCCATGACAGGAATAGATATGGCTTCACAAGGAGAAATCCCAAGACATTTGCACCTCCAAAGAATAATAACATTAAGTGTTATAAGTGCAATAATGATGGACATACAACAAAGTGGTGTAGAGTAGACATTCCAGAACCAAGCATGAATAGGAACAGGAACAAGAATAAGAATATGGACATGAACAAAAGTAGGAACATGGATATGAATAGGAATAGTTAGAGAAATCAAAAGAATCATATGAGAAGGAAATAGGACAAAGGTAAAGATTAGTGCATATTGGGAGTAGAAATACTCCCACCCCAAAATTAACCACCTCAAGAGGAGGTGGGGGTAAGCTAAGAGACTCATTCTTAGCTACGAGCCCCAAAGGTGACCCTTTGCCATTGATGTCAAAGGGGGAGGGATTTGAGTAAGGGGGAGAGATTTGGTTTAATGAGAGAGCATTGAGTAAAGGAGAGCAATTTCCCAGGGAGATTAGAACAAGAAAAAAGTAAAGTTTTGGTAAAATGAATTTGGGTTGCCATCAATGACAAAGGGGGATATTGTTGGACATTTTGAGTAGATGAGTTGTCATTGATGTCAAGAATGAGTGGTCATTGATGTCAATCTTACAACACCAGTGAGTGGCAGTTTCAGTGGGCAACATTAGTGGTGAGCAGAAATTCATGTCCCAAAAAACATTCATTTCTCTTCCATAAATTATCAATCCGGTAAGTTCGTAAACTTATGAGTGTCACGCACAGTATATGCCTGCAGTGTTGGGGAACAAATCTGGTTGTACCTTATTTAGTTTGGTGGGGAGGTTTGTGTAATTGGATTCCAGCCAAACCAAATAAACTAAGTGCGGGAAATGAAATAAATAAATTATTAAACAAAAAGTAAAGTGCTGGAAATAAAATGCGAGGAAATAAACACACACAACTGAAATTAAATAAAGCAGTAAACTAATCTACAGAAAGCAAATGCACAAATTAAATAGGGGAGGACTACTGCAGGGAGTGGGCCCAAGCTCCCATAGATAGTCCGCCCGGCTAGCTACGTAGAGCTTGCTCGAATAAGAGGAGTTGCACTCTTAATTAATTAAACAATAAAATAAAATAAGTTATGTGTAAAATTAATCATTGATCTCTGATCCCCCTCTGTTCATCTGGCCTGCGTCTTTATATAAAGCGCAACCAGATCTCATTACAATAACAAATCGGTCTATTTTAATCACGTGATGTGATTTAGTTACAATTGATTCTACACATATTTTATTCTTCTATTTTAAAGTATGTTCGTTCACCAGAGGATAAATATAAATATCCTTAGGTGTACGTAACAACAAATCCTAAACTAATGCATCCTAAAAATAATAATATGCTTTAAGAGCTTTACAAGGTCAACCGGCCAATCGGTTGATAATAATAACAAACACTTTATTCTATTTAATAAATGCATGATTAAAATAGATCTCCTTTGTCTTCACGTGCAACCTCCTCCATAGTCCTTGGTCAACCAGTCAAAGTTGACTTGGTAAATCTTGCAAAGTATGAAGGCATGGAGGCGCCTTCTAGTTGTAGGGAGGCGCTCTTCTTCCGTTGGTGCCTTCCAGTTGTAGAGATGTGCTCGTCTTCCATTGGCACCTTCCGGTTGTAGGGAGGCGCTCTTCTTCCGTTGGTGCCTTCCGGTTGTAGGGAGGCGCTCGTCTTCCATTGGTGCCTTTCGATTGTAGGGAGGCGCTCATCTTCTATCGGTGCCTTCTGGTTGTAGGGAGGCGCTCTTCTTTCGTTGGTGCCTTCCGGTTGCAGGGAGGCACTCGTCTTCCATTGGCGCCTTCCGGTTGTAGGGAGGCGCTCGTCTTCCGTGGGCGCCTTTCGGTTGTAGGAAGGTGCCTACTTCTGTTGGGCGCCTTCCTTGAAGAGGAAGGTGCCTACTCTCTTGCCTTAGTCTCTGTAAGTAGAAGTATGTCGGGTCCAAGTGGATGTAGGCAGGAAAACACCATATTAGTACCAATACCTGCATTTATACACATTTCCCACTAAAAACACCAATCAAGCATAATACCGGATTTTCTATCAATTATATGCATAAGTTATATAAAATACATTTCATATGCTAATTGAACCAATGATAATTCTCCTTAACCGTGTATATAAAATGAGCATTTTTGGTGCTCATCATCCCCCCATGCCTAACATGTGCCACGCCCTCGTGGCACCAAAAGGTGAAGTTATCCCTCTCGCAAGCTGACCATGCCAAAAAGTTTGTCATGTCTTCGTGATAACAACCCCTGGGATATATATTTTTTCCCTCTTTTTTTTTTTTTTTATTTTAATGGCCTTCAACATCTCTGTTTCTCTGCCGCTGAGTGCTGCTATTTTTTTCCATTCAGCACTACTATTTTTTTTTTTTTACTATTTTTTTATATTAGCACTATGTTTTTTTTTTCATTGAGTGTTGCTATTCTTCATCCATAGAGTGATGCGGCACCAGCAGAAGTCAGAAACACATCCTGACTAATCATTGCGAACAAATAGTTAAATTGTGACCACAATGTTTAGGGCCAATGACCACTGCATTTTTTTTATTTTTTTATTTTTATAAATGCTGGCATTCTCCAATGTTGCTCATTGGTCATATTTGGTGAGACCAAATTGATTTAAAATAAGTGCAATCACCAGCTGCTACTTTTACCCACATTTGAAACGTATTTCACATCTCCAGAACCTCCTTTGTGGTATAGAGTAGCATCATTTATATGTGTTCGCTCAAGCCAGTTGCCATTGTCATGAGGCGGCAATGAAAATGATGCCAAATTTATTCACGTAGATGCCATAGCCTCTCTCTCTCTCTTTTTTTTTCAATATATATATTTTTTCAAGGCACATCATGTGTTTGAATTCTAATGGGAGATTTTGAAAAACTATGGAGGCGTCGATTGGTATTAGCATAGAAATGATTTTAAAATAACTATACACATAATTAATAAGAAAATCAGTACATACCGGGTGAATTTCGTAGAATCTGATATATATGATGCTGGTGGTGTGAGATGTCTTCACGTTGGTGCTCCTGGAGATTTTATTTATTTATTTATAAGTATCTTTATCTGTTCTGCCATGAACAGAACAGATCTTGACTCTCTCCCTTTTTTTTCTTTTTTTTTTTTTTTCTTCATCCTCTACATCAAAGAACAGAGTCAATCCGCAACAACTGAGCTGGTGACTCTAAACTTTGAAATACCCAGCTTTTTCTCAACAGCACAAAAAATATTTTAATCCTGCATTGACGTATCTCTCTCCGAATGCATTTACAGGATGAATATTAAAATTTATACCTGACACGTGTGCGTCCAAAATGACATCCCCTCTGAATTATTTCTTTTGCATGCATAATTGGAACAACACGACATTCCTTTGTTTTTTGGAGTGAGGAAAAACAATATTTCTTTCATCATTCACGGCATATGTCAAGTGCATTGCTGAGATGTATGTGTTGTATGTGCTGGCATTGGTAGGATGTTCTCATCCATTGATGCGATCCCCAAATTAACCTACATGTCGTAGAGTTGGAACTGCACCAATATTTGTTGCCCACATCGTGCTTGTCTAGTCAATGGGCGAAGAACAGGGGCGCCTTCCCTATGAGGAAGGCGCTTGCCTTCTAGTGGCACCTTCCTGTCGGTGCCTTCCTGTGAGAGGAAGGCGCTTGCCTTCTAGTGGCGCCTTCCTGTTGGTGTCTTCTTGTCGGCACCTTCCTGTGGCACCTTCCTGTCGGTGCCTTCCGGTGAGAGGAAGGCGCTTGCATTCTTTTGGTGCCTTCCTGGAAAAGGAAGGCGCTGGCCTTCTATTGGTGCCTTCCTGGAAGAGGAAGGCGCTTATATTTTCTTGGTGCCTTCATGGAAGAGGAAGGCGCCTACCTTCTTCTGGCACCTTCCTTGAAGAGGAAGGTGCCTACTTACCATGCGTTGATTCCGAAGGAAACAGATATTTGACATCTTTTTTTTTTTTCAAACTCCTCCCCCATTTTATTTAGCTACCAGTTGGAGGTTTCTCATTTCCCTTCGGGACCAGGCTGGTCCTCGGGAAAGAGGATACTCTCTTCCAACGGGCAGCAAAAATAAAACTTTGCTTTTGATTTGCATTTCATCGTGGAGCTATTTCAACACAAGGTTTTTTTTTTTTCTCATAGGAGTAAGTTAGGCGCCGACAATAAGGCGTCTTTCCCCCCATGTCTAAAATTTGTCACGTCCTCGTGACAACAACCTTTCGAACCTTTTTTTTTTTTTCATAGGAGTAAGTTAGGCGCCGACAATAAGGCGTCTTTCCCCCCATGTCTAAAATTTGTCACGTCCTCGTGACAACAGCCTTCCGAACTCCCCTTTTTTTTTTTTTTTTACGGGAGGTCCTGATTCACCCGCATCTTCCCCCACTTAAATTGGTGATGCCCTTATCGCCAGCAACAGGTCCCTCTGCGCAACAGGTCTGCAGCCCTCCAAACGTTAGGTCCCACACTAAACAACAGGTACCCCCATCCAAGGGAGAAGAAAATTGCTTATTGGTGCCTTCCTCCAGGTGGAAAAAGGCACTGTTGTATTGGGCTGATTGTAGGCACTCTCTTCCTAGTGGGAAGTAAGTGCCTTTTTCGCTTCGCCGCACTCCTAATTGCAGGGCACAAAATGTCACATCTCGTTAGGCCTAGTTTAAGCTGGCTCCACCTATAGATCATGCTCATGGTTGTGTACTGTGAAACTACACCTACAAAAACAAGAAAATAGGAGTCATGACTCCGTGCCTGTTAGGCCCTGGCTCTCAGGATGCCTGCAGCTTGCATTCGGTTCATGATTTCCTGCAAAGCAATAAGAAAGAAAATTTTTATGCTAAGCAGGACATGTTCTATGCTTTTTTTTTTTTCACTAGGAGGATTCGCATATATTTTTTTTTTGGTGGAAGGCGCCTTCAATGTATGGCGCCTTCTTGATGCGGAAGGCGCCTCCAATGTGTGGCGCCTTCTTCCTGTGGAAGGCGCCTCCAATGTATGACGCCTTCTTGATGCGGAAGGTGCCTCCAATGTATGGCGCCTTCTTCATGCGAAAGGCGCCTCTAATGTATGGCACCTTCTTCCTGTGGAAGGCGCCTCCAATGTATGGCGCCTTCTTGATGCGGAAGGCACCTCCAATGTATGGCGCCTTCTTCATGCGGAAGGACCTCAATGTATAGCACCTTCTTCCTGTGGAAGGCGCCTCCAATGTATGGGCCTTCTTTATGGAAGCCTCCAATGTATGGCGCCTTCTTGATGCGGAAGGCGCCTTCTTGATAAACAAGGCGTCTTTCACTTCATTTTTTTTTTTTTCACGTATCCTCCCTCTCTTTTTTTTTCTCTTTTTTTTTCTTTTTCTTTCTCTTTTTTTTTTTCCTTCTTCCTTTTTTTCTTTTTCTTTCTCTCTTTTTTTTTCTTCTTCCTTTTTTTTTTTTCGACGAATGTTTGAACATTCGTCCAAGCTACTGGTATGGTATGGGGTCTCCCCCATGCCGATGTCTGATCCACTCTTGTGAATGTGAGGCAGTGGTTAATGGAGCTCGTTGACCGTTACTTGAACGTTGTCTCGAAACTCTTCTCTTGCACTTGGTGTAGCATATTTGACTTTGTTTATCATCCAGGCTATAACAGTCATGCACTTTCCAACAAAATTTTCCCCCAAATTCCACAAGCACCTTGGGCTGGAAGCCTTTCGCTTGATCGGGGTTACTTAGCCTGCCTTCAAGTGCCAATGTTTCCAAGGCAAAACTCTGCTGGCTTTCACCTGTTAGATTGGATGCTATACGATCAGGTACACGAGACAGTTCGTATAGTGCTATTACGAACTCCATGTATGAATCTCAATTCATGAGATCTTCACAGACACCTCCTTATTTTTCTACTTCGCACTTCACGTTGTCCTGCAAAACATAAAAGAAAAATCTAAACTAAAGACGTTAAAATAAAATTCTAACTAATTTTTTTTTTCTCTGTTTTTTTTTTTTTGTATTTTTTTTCGGTCTATTCTGCCTTGACCAGAACAGATCTTGGATTATCATTTTTTTTTTCATCATCTGCATCAAAGAATAGGATGTCTACTTCAACCATTTGAGCTGGTGATTTTCACATCTGGAGGTTTGTCAATGATCCATCCTAAGAATTTGGCAAAATGTACCATGTACTGAAACATCTTTGCCCTCACACTTTTTGTGAAAAGCAGATTTCTCCATGGTTTTAGATCCTCTCAAAGTTGATGTTATCTTCCACCATAGTGAGATTCTGCCTCTCTTTTGTATATTTTTTTCATATGACAACCAACAACTCACATTTTTGAAACACCAAGCTCCTCCTCAATTAGCACATAAAAAAAAAAATGTTAATCCTGTGGCCTTTGTGCAGACATTTGAAATCTGATCTCCTCCAAGATTTTTCCTTGTTTTATTTAGCTACCGGTTGGAGATTTCTCATTTCCCTTCTGGACCAAGCTGGTCCTCGGGAAAGAGGATACTCTCTTTCAACAAGCAGCAAAATAAAACTCTATTTTTGAATTGCTTCATTAACTTGGAGCCTTTTCAGCAGATGATTTATTTTTTTCTCTCTTTTTTTTTTTTCATGAACACTATAAATAGCGTTCATTGTGTTGTTGGCGGCATTTGATGAAGGTGGGGTCTCCCCCATGCCTACATCTGAACTAGTCTTCTCGAAATCTTTTTTTTTTTTCAACTAGTCTGATATGTTGTAGCATGAGAAGAGTATTTTCCTTCATGGCCTCGCAACCAAACTTCTTTCAACGTAATGGCAAAGTGTGCAGGCCAGCAAATGACTATCCGTGAGTTAGCAACCTGAAGAAAACATGGCATAGCAGTCTGTTAAAAACACATGCTAGTTTCTGATTCACCAGGTCGTCGTAAGCGCAAGTGAAGAGCATACTCCATAACAAGGCGTTCTCTTTAAATTATGCTCTGTCATTTTCCCTGCATTATTAATTTCATCATAAAAAAACATTTACCAATACGTTGCAAAAATTTCAAGCCTGTAAAATTTTTTAATTTAAAACCAAGCTTCTAGAGGCACAATTTTTCAATGGTTTCCGTATAAAAACATGTCCCTAAAAATTTTCAATCAGACTTGGGTTGTGCTTTTTCTTTTGATTTCTTGAAACCATTTAGAACATGATGGAAATCCTTCAATGCCAGATTTTTTTTTAATTTTTTTTCAACAACACATTTTATTCCTACTTCTACACTTAATTTGGTACATCAGGTTCATTCCCACGTTTACCTGAGAAGCTATAAAATGCAAACAGTTGCCAATGGGATTTAGCTCTGACTGTGCCGGCAACTATTTTTGGCCTTATAAAAAGGCCCTTGGTGGACTCACACTTCTCAGGTAAAATATCTACAGGTAATTTTAAATAGACTTTTTATCTGACCTGTAAATCAGAACACTACAGTTTAGACACTCCCCGACAACGGTGCCAAAATGGTGAGCAGAAATTCATGTCCCGAAAAACATTCATTTCTCTTCCATAAATTATCAATCCGGTAAGTTCGTAAACTTATGAGTGTCACGCAAAGTATATGCCTGCAGTGTTGGGGAACAAATCTGGTTGTACCTTATTTAGTTTGGTGGGGAGGTTTGTGTAATTGGATTCCAGCCAAACCAAATAAACTAAGTGCGGGAAATGAAATAAATAAATTATTAAACAAAAAGTAAAGTGCTGGAAATAAAATGCGAGGAAATAAACACACACAACTGAAATTAAATAAAGCAGTAAACTAATCTATAGAAAGCAAATGCACAAATTAAATAGGGGAGGACTACTGCAGGGAGTGGGCCCAAGCTCCCATAGATAGTCCGCCCGGCTAGCTACGTAGAGCTTGCTCGAATAAGAGGAGTTGCACTCTTAATTAATTAAACAATAAAATAAAATAAGTTCTGTGTAAAATTAATCATTGATCTCCGATCCCCTCTGTTCATCTGGCCTACGTCTTTATATAAAGCGCAACCAGATCTCATTACAATAACAAATCGGTCTATTTTAATCACGTGATGTGATTTAGTTACAATTGATTCTACACATATTTTATTCTTCTATTTTAAAGTATGTTCGTTCACCAAGGATAAATATAAACATCCTTAGGTGTACGTAACAACAAATCCTAAACTAATGCATCCTAAAAATAATAATATGCTTTAAGAGCTTTACAAGGTCAACCGAGCCAATCGGTTGATAATAATAACAAACACTTTATTCTATTTAATAAATGCATGATTAAAATAGATCTCCTTTGTCTTCACGTGCAACCTCCTCCATAGTCCTTGGTCAACCAGTCAAAGTTGACTTGGTAAATCTTGCAAAGTATGAAGGCATGGAGGCGCCTTCCGGTTGTAGGGAGGCGCTCTTCTTCCGTTGGTGCCTTCCGGTTGTAGGGAAGCGCTCATCTTCTATGGTGCCTTCCGGTTGTAGGGAGGTGCTCTTCTTCCATTGGCGCCTTTCGATTGTAGGGAGGCGCTCATCTTCCGTTGGTGCCTTTCGATTGTAGGGAGGCGCTCATCTTCTATTGGTGCCTTTCGGTTGTAGGGAGGCGCTCTTCTTCCATTGGTGCCTTTCGGTTGCAGGGAGGCGCTCGTCTTCCATTGGCGCCTTCCGGTTGTAGGGAGGCGCTCGTCTTCCATGGGCGCCTTCCGGTTGTAGGAAGGTGCCTACTTCTGTTGGGCGCCTTCCTTGAAGAGGAAGGCGCCTACTCTCTTGCCTTAGTCTCTGTAAGTAGAAGTATGTCGGGTCCAAGTGGATGTAGACTGGAAAACACCATATTAGTACCAATACCTGCATTTATACACATTTCCCACTAAAAACACCAATCAAGCATAATACCGGATTTTCTATCAATTATATGCATAAGTTATATAAAATACATTTCATATGCTAATTGAACCAGTGATAATTCTCCTTAACCGTGTATATAAAATGAGCATTTTTGGTGCTCATCAATCGATTTCAGGTTCTCCAATCAGTTCAAAAGGAGAGTCCTTTTTCAGTTAGTCAAGACCCTGTTTCAGGTAGTCAGATGTGGTCCAAAGTGTAGAGAGGAAGCCCAAGAAAATAATATTATAATAATTCTCTATAATATTATACAAGGAATATTAAATTAATTATAAATTAATTAATATTTTTATTAAATTAATTTATTAACTAATTTACTTAATTGTATGTTATTTAAATTAATTATTAATTAATTTTAATATTAATTATATATTAATTTATGTTAATTTTAAATAACTCTAAGGTGGGTTATTAAGTCAAAATATGAAATTTGAATTCGACCATCGAGTGCCGACATGGGGAGAAAATTAATCAATGTGTATATAAAGAGGACTCCAACACCTTAGCCAAGATAATTCAAGCATTCGATTTAATCTCCAAGCAATTGTGAATCATGCAAATTATTCAGTGAGACAGAGAAGGGTTTAATTGGTGTTTAACGGACCAAGTGGCAGGTGAGTATTTATTATCCACCTTAGAAGGCACCTTGGTCACCAAGCATAGGTAGCGCAATTGGCAACTTCAGTGAAGGCAAGGCGTTGTGGCAGCGCATGGTGGAGGTTTTAATCCATGGTAGAGTGTTTTATTTTGAAGGCATCGACAGTGATTGAAGGTACTAAGAGGAAGGAAGCTTCCCTTCCTTCTCATGGGCACCAATTGCCCATGTAGTGGGCACCAAAGTGCTAAGGCACTTGGCACTTTGGGAGATGGTGGTTTGAATCATGTCGAATACCTTTTTGGGTAAAATAAAAAGGTATGCATTAGTTGGGCACCAAAATTTTTGGAAAGCCTATATTTGAGCCATTAAAATTAATTTTTGCATAATTTATCTGGTTTGTAAGGTTTTAAGGGGAGTTATAAGGTTGATGCAAAATAATTTTTGGTGATATTTTCTTTAGTGTTTGAAAAGGGTAATAAGGTGTTTAACAAAGGTTGTTTGAGTTTTTGTGGTGTTGGATATTATTTTAAGTTGGAGATTATAAGATGTATCTAAATAATTATTTTTCATGTATGATTTTATGGATGTTAATTTTAAGGAGGAGCAATAAGATGTAGTTGAGCTTTAATTATTTTTGTGACTAAGGAATATTTTGAGAAAGTGTTAGAGTGATATTTTTTCATCTAACCATTGAAATTGGAAACAAGAAAATTGTGATTGAGATAGGTTCTCTAAGGGCACTTATACATCAAACAAAAGGTATGGGCACATCTTCCTAATGAATGATTGTTGAATGTTGTGAATTCTAAGTTGGAGTGAAAAGGATTTTTCTAGAATAAAGAATTATTGATAAAAAATTGTTTGATTAGTATTATTGTTGAAGCAATGGGTTGAGTGAGGAACTTGAACTAGGGTTTGCAAATATCATGAGTATAATTGTTATGTGAGATTGGTTTATAAGAATTATTGGAAATATTTGAGTGAATGTTCATAATTTTGGACTAGGATTTGTGAATAAATATTATTTTATTGAGTGATTGGTTGAGTAGAGTTGGTTGACCCTAGTCAAGCGGATGTGTTGATGTGATAGTTCAAGTTATGTGAAACAAATTGTTCTATATTCTGAATTGATTTGAGAAAAAGGTTGAATTTTTATGAATGTGAAAAATATTGAGTCTCTAATAATTCTCTATATATTTGTGATAAAAGAGATTGAAAGTGATTGAGAGTTTGTGAGTGTGAATCATATTGAGTCTCTAACAATTCTCTATATGTTTTTGTGAGATTGGACAAGTTCTAGTGAGGACTTGTTGTTAAGATTGTACAAGTTCTAGAGAGGACTTGTGGACATATTTGTGTAAGATTTTATCGAAGCTTACAATACAAATTTTGAGGATAGAGAGTTTTGAGAAGATTGGAAAAGTTATAGTGAGGAATTGCTGAGCATATTGGACAAGTTCTAGTGAGGACTTGTTGAGCATATTGGACAAGTTCTAGAGAGGACTTGTGGACATATTAGAGTGATATTTTATGGAATATTATAGGATAGATTTGATACAAGTCTTTGAGAAGACTTGTGAGAAGAGTTGATTGATTGATTTGTTCAAACCTTGAGTTATGTTTTGGGGCATATCAAAAAAGTTCATTTGTGATTAATTCAAGCTTTGTGTTAAGACTTAAGGACAAATATTGAGGATAGATTTGTGATAGATCAAATGACTGTGTTTAGTGCATATCATATGAAAAATATTAAGGATAGATTTGTGCTAGATCGAAGGACTATGTTTAGTGCAGATCAGAGAATAGATATTGAGGACAAATTTGTGCTAGACCGAAGGACTGTGTTTATTGTATATTTGAGGATAGAGTTTGGTGTAGATTTGAGGATAGTTTTGTGCCAGACAAGAGATAGAGATTGAGCATATTTATGCTAAATCAAAGGATTGTGTTTAGTGCAAATTTGATAAAGAGCAAAGAATAATATTTGTAAGTGATAGAGTATAGAGGAAAATTGTATCCAGTGGATAGAGATCCATTAACAAGGGTAGTGAGGATAGGAGTCTTCAGTGGATAGAGGTCCATTAGCCAGTGCAGTGGAGGCAACAATTCTAGAATATCACCAACCAGAGGTAAGGAGAAAGGAGTTCTCGTGTGGATAGAGATCCATGAACTTGATTAGGGGATTTGTGTCTCATTTGGATAGAGATCCATAAACATTGTAATAGGGAAACGATTCCCAAGAGATTGATTGAGAAAATTTTAGTGAAATATTTTCTTTGTGGAGTAGCCCACATTGGGTGAACCACATTAAATTGGTGTCTCTATTGTGTGTGGTGATTTATGCATTGATTTGATTACTATTGTTGATATTTCTATTTATACATTGCATAATATTGATTGGGAAAGAAAAGTAAAAAGTGGTCTTATATTGTTCACCCCCTATCATTATAAGCTTATGTTCTTTAGAGTTGGAAATAATACATTGAGGAGGATTGCAATAATGCATTAATAATTAAGGTTCATGCAAAATAGAAAATATACCACTTGTCACCTTTGAAGAAACCCTAACACAAGCACTCAAAAAATGCTCAAATTCTACATAATTGAAATAAATAGTTCAAATAAACATTATACAAAAGAGCATTACTTTGAGAAGGGGTGATACTTGTCACCAAGCTATATAAGCACTCACATAAAGACACTAATGTCTATCTCACTTCCTATAGCAAGTTCAACAAGTGTCAAATTTAAGAACACAAGCTTATACTGAGAGGGGGGTGAACAGTATAAGACCACTTTTTACTTTTCTTTCCCAAATAGTATTATCCAATATAATCAATGGCAATATCAATAGCAGTAACCAAAGCAATGCACAAATCATCACACACAATAGAGACACCAATTTAACGTGGTTCACCCAATGTGGGCTACTCCACGGAGAAAATATTTCACTAATATTTTCTCAATAAATATCTTGGGAATCCTTTCCCTATTACAATGTTTATGGACCTCTATCCAAAGGAGACACCAATCCCCTAATCAAGTTCATGGATCTCTATCCATAGGAGAACTCCTTTCTCCTTAGCTCTGGTTGGTGATCTTCTAGAAGAACTGCTACCCCCACTACTCTGGCTAATGGATCTCTATCCACTGAAGACACCTGTCCTCACTACCCTGGCTAATGGATCTCTATCCACTAGAGACTATCATCCTCTATACTCTATCACCTTCAAATATCTATCTCAAATCTGCACTAAACACAGTCCTTCGGTCTAGCACAAATCTGCTCAATCTCTATCTTTGGTCTAGCACAAACCTATCCTCAAATCTACACCAAAATCTATCCTCAAATCTACACTAAAAATATTCCTTCGGTCTAGCACAAATCTATCCTCAATCTCTATCCTCTAATCTACACTAAACATAGTCCTTCGATCTAGCACAAATATATCCTCAATATTTGTCCTCAAGCCTTAACACAAAGCTTGACTTAATCTCAAATCAACTCTACTAGATCTACCCCAAACCTTAACTCAAGGTTTGAACAAATCAATCAATCAACTCTGCTCTCAAGTCTTCTCAAAGACTTATCTCAAATCTACCTTGTAAGCTTCCACAAAAGCTCACACTAATCTATCCACAAGTCCTCTCTAGAACTTGTCCAAATATGCTCAACAAGTCCTCACTAGAACTTGTCCAAATATACTCAATAAGTCCTCACTAGAACTTATCCAAATCTGCTCTCAATATCTATCCTCAAATCTGTATTGTAAGCTTCCACAAAAGCTCACACAAATCTATCCACAAGTCTTCTCCAAGACTTACCTCAAATCTACTCAACAAGTCCACACTAGAACTTGTCCAATCTCATAGAAACATAAAGAGAATTGTTAGAGACTCAATATGCTTCACATTCATCACAATGCTCAATCACTTTCAATCACTCTTTTTACCATAGAAACATATAGAGAATTGTTAGAGACTCAATATGCTTCACACTCACAACAATCTCAATCACTTTCAATCTTTTTTTAAATCTCTTTTTACCATAGAAACATATAGAGAATTGTTAGAGACTCAATATGTTTCACATTCATCAACACTCAACCTCTTTCTCAAATCAATTCAGAATATAGAATAATTTATTTCATAGAACTTGAACTATCACTTCAACACATCCACTTGACTAGGCTCAACCAACTCTACTCAACCAATCACTCAATGAAATAATCCTTTCTCACAAACCCTAGTCCAAGTTATTCACTCAACCAATCACTTCAACAACAATGCTTATAAAACAATATTCACATAACAATGATACTCATGATATTGTCAAACCCTAGTTCAATTTCTTCACTCAACTTAATCACTTCAACAACAATGCTTATAAAACAAGGTTTTATCAACAACTCTTTATTCCAGAAAACCTTGAAGCATTAATTCAAAACACACTCAACAATGCTTACCAAACAATCATTTTCACTCCAACTTTGCATTCACAACATTCAACAATCACTCACTAGGAAGATGTGCCCATACCTTTTGTTTGATGTAGAAGTGCCCTTAGAAAACCTGTCTCAATCACAATTTTCTTCTTTGCCAATTTCAATGGTTAGATGACAAAATATCACACTAACTCTCTTTCAAAATATTTCTCAAACACAAAAATAATCAATCCCAAATACACCTTATTACTCCTTGAAATTAGCAATCATCAAATCACACATAAAAATAATCACTCAAATTGCTTCCTTATAATCTCCAATTTAATAAATCAATATTTCAAAAATAACCCTTCAGAAATAATAATTGCCTACCCTTTTATCTCCCTCAAAACACTTAATAACCAATATTAATTTAGGCAAAAATTAAATCTTATAAACCATCAAAACATTTATTTTTCAACCTTAGGCACATAAAAATATTTTTATTTTCCTTCAACCTTAGCACATCCCAAATTAAGCGACAAACACAACAATCATCAACGCATACCTTTGTCTCAACCACTAAAAAGGCCTCGGTGGGTTTCGAACAAGAAACCTCTCCGTCGAGAGCCTTACCAAGGTGCTAGCCCACCACGTGGGCTAGGTGCTCCCACGGGGAGGGGAAGGTGCTAGCCTCCCTTTGTTCCCTATGTTAGGCATTGTTCACAAAACAAAGACCTTCCTTCCTTGCAAAACATGAACCCCACGGGATTCAAACCGTATCCTTCCTGCCAACAACATGTCTTAACACCTTCCATCATCGCCAACTATGCTATGCGGTGCTTGTGCAAGGTGAGAGGAGCCTTGCTCCTATTTCTTTGTTCTTCTATTATCGAAGACTTTTCAACACGAAAATTATTGTATCCTTTCTATGCACAATCTAGAACATAGGCATTCAAATAAAAGCATGGGAGGGAGTTCTAAGGCAAAGGTTTTGCCTTTATATATACATGATGCCTTATTGTCATAACACGTCGATGCTCAAATCAAATTTAAAATTTGATTTATAAACTTAGCTTTATAACCCTTTTTAGGGTTTATTAAATTAATAAAAATTAATTTATAATTAAATTAAAATTAACTTATAATTAACTTAAGTAACATGAAAGTTAATTAAATTAATTAATAAATTAATTTATAATAAAATTATATTAATTAATTTATAATTAATTTAAATTTCATTTTTAATATTATAATAAACTATTATAATATTATTTTCCTGGGCCTCTTCTTTACCCTTTGGACCTCATCGACCTACTTGGAACCGGGTCTTGATCAACTGAAGGTGGACTATCCTTTTGCACTTATTGGAGAACCTGAAACTGATGTTGCCCACTGAAACTACCACTAACTAGTGTTGAAAGCTTGACATCAATGACCACTCACTCTTGACATCAATGACAACTCATCTACTCAAAATATCCAACAATCTCCCCCTTTGTCATTGATGGCAACCCAAATTCTTTTTACCAAAACTTGACCTTTTTCTTGTTCTGCTCCCCTGGGAAATTGCTCCCCCTGACTCAATGCTCTCTCCTTAAACCAAATATCTCCCCCTTACTCAAATATCTCCCCCTTTGACATCAATGGAAAAGGGTCACCTTTGGGGCTCGGGGCTAAGAATGAGTCTCTTAGCTTAGCCCCTCCCCCACCTCCTCTTTAATTGGCCCCTATTTACCTTTGTCCTCTTTCCTTCTCATCTGATCCTTCTAATTCCTTTGACTATTCATGTTCATGTCCATGTTCCTATTCTTGTTCATGTCCATATTCTTGTTCCTGTTCATGTCCATATTCCTATTCCTGTTCCTATTCATGCTTGATTCTAGAATGTCTACTCTACACCACTTTGTTGTATGTCCATCATTATTGCACTTATAACACTTAATGTTATTATTCCTTGGAGGTGTAAATGTCTTGGGATTTCTCCTAGTGAAGCCATATCTGTTCCTGTCATGAACCCTACAATTCATTGCCTTGTGACCAAACTGATTACATGAGTAGCAATACCCATGAAAAAGATACCTGTTTCTGAAGTTTCCATATTCCTATCTTTCATGTGTCCTACATTGTGAAGCCTTGTGCCCAAATCTGTGACATGAGAAGCATCATCCATTGAAGAAACCTTGCCTTGACCCCATTGGTCTCTTAGTCTCTTCTACCCTATCTTGTTTCATGTTCCATATGTTCCTTATTTGTGCATTGTTCCTTTCCTTGTTGATCTTTCTATTGTCCAACTTATCCTTAGAAGTCTCACTTTCTCTTTTACTTTCTTCTTTTGAAGCTTCTTCTTCTTTGGTGCTTGAGCTTGACTCTCCTTTTTCTACTTTCCTTGTTCTTCTTCAAAACTAAGTCCTATTTTGGTGACTGATGATCTTTGTGTATTGATAATCCTGTCCAAAGTCTTTGAATTTTTCTCAAACTTGTGTAGCTTGTCCTTAGAGTCTTTCACTTCCATCCTTAGTGAAACTATCTCATGTTCTAATCTTTCACACTCTAGATCTTTTATCTTTAATTTTTCAGCCATACCTTCTTCAATTTTTCTTGCCTCTTCAACATTGATTTTGAAGTTGGTGAGTTCTTATAGAAACTTTGCTTTTGCTTTCTCATCTTCTTGAGCTTGAACCCTTAATCCTGAGTTCTCCCTTTTTAATTCTTCAAGATCAACAATAAGTCTTTCACATTCTATCTCTTTTACCTTTGATTGTTCAACCATACCTTTTTCAACTCTCCTTGCCTTTTCAACCTTATCTTTCAAGTCAGAGAGATCTTGTAGAAGCTTTGTCTTACATTTCTCATCCTCTTGTATTTGAGCCTTTAATTCTAAGTTCTCCCTTTTCAACTCAACAAGTTCCTTAAGAGTGACTTCCTCCTTTTCTCTTTCTAAATTTTTCTCTTTTCTTTGGTCTTCAATTTCTTCTATTGTCCAAAGTAGAGTTTCTTCTTCATACCTATTTTGATTATCCCTGTTATCCTTTTCTGAACCATCCTCTAGGACTTCAATTCTGAAAGTATCATCTTCATCTTCATTGCTACTAAACCCATTGCAATAACTTGCATCATGATCGAGTTGACCACAAACAAAATATTCTTCACCTTCTTGTGAACAATGAGTTGCAAGGTGACCTGTCTTCCTACATCTGGTACAAAACTTTATCAATCTGGTTATCTCTCCATTGCTTGATTCATCTCTTGAATCTATTTCTATTTTTCCTCCCAAAACAACAACATTGAATTCATCTTCCTTTTCTTTCATGACCATGTGTGTTCTTTTCTTCTTGTGTCTCATGGTTCTACTTTTGCCTTTCTTTGCCATTTGTGTTCTTGTAAGATCTTCCTTCAAGTTGTTAAACCTTTTTCGAAGGAACCAACTCTGATACCAATTGAAGAACACAAGCTTATACTGAGAGGGGGGGATGAACAGTATAAGATCACTTTTTACTTTTCTTTCCCAAATAGTATTATCCAATATAATCAATGGCAATATCAATAGCAGTAACCAAAGCAATGCATAAATCATCACACACAATAGAGACACCAATTTAACGTGGTTCACCCAATGTGGGCTACTCCACGGAGAAAATATTTCACTAAAATTTTCTCAATAAATCTCTTGGGAATCCTTTCCCTATTACAATGTTTATGGACCTCTATCCAAAGGAGACACCAATCCCCTAATCAAGTTTCATGTGGATCTCAATCACATAGGAGAACTCCTTTCTCCTTAGCTCTAGCTGGTGATCTTCTAGAAGAACTACTTCCCCCACTACTCTGGCTAATGGATCTCTATCCATTGAAGACACCTATCCTCACTACCCTAGCTAATGGATCTCTATCCACTAGAGACTATCATCCTCTATACTCTATCACCTTCAAAGCTCTATCTCAAATTTACACTAAACACAATCCTTCGATCTAGCACAAATCTACTCAATCTCTATCTCTAGTCTGGCACAAACCTATCCTCAAATATACACCAAAATATATCCTCAAATCTATACTAAACATAGTCCTTCAATCTAGCACAAATATATCCTCAATATCTATCCTCAAATATACACTAAACACAATCCTTCGATCTAGCACAAATATATCCTCAATATCTATCCTCAAGCCTTAACACAAAGCTTGACTTAATCTCAAATCAACTCTGCTAGATCTACCCCAAACCTTAACTCAAGGTTTGAACAAATCAATCAATCAACTCTGCTCTCAAGTCTTCTCAAAGACTTATCTCAAATATACCTTGTAAGATTCCACAAAATCTCACACTAATCTATCCACAAGTCCTCTCTAGAACTTGTCCAAATCTGCTCAACAAGTCCTCACTAGAACTTGTCCAAATACTCAACAAGTCCTCACTAGACTTCCTCAATATGTATTGTAAGCTTCCACAAAATCTCACACAAATCTGTCCACAAGTCTTCTCAAAGACTTACCTCAAATCTACTCAACAAGTCCACACTAGAACTTGTCCAATCTCATAGAAACATAAAGAGAATTATTAGAGACTCAATATGCTTCACATTCATCACAATGCTCAATCACTTTCAATCACTCTTTCAGAAACATATAGAGAATTGTTAGAGACTCAATATGCTTCACATTCAACTTAATGCTCAATCACTTTCAAGTTCTCTCTTCTCATCATAAACATATAGAGAATTGTTAGAGACTTTAGAATCAATATGTTTCACATTCATCAACACTCAACCTCTTTCTCAAATCAATTCAGAATATAGAACAATTTATTTCATAGAACTTGAACTATCACTTCAACACATCCACTTGACTAGGCTCAACCAACTCTACTCAACCAATCACTCAATGAAATAATCCTTGCTCACAAACCCTAGTCCAAGTTCTTCACTCAACCAATCACTTCAACAACAATGCTTATCAAACAATCTTCACATAACAATGATACTCATGATCTTTGCAAACCCTAGTTCAAGTTCTTCACTCAACTTAATCACTTCAACAACAATGCTTATAAAACAAGGTTTTATCAACAACTCTTTATTCTAGAAAACCTTGAAGCATTAATTCAAAACACACTCAACAATGCTTACCAAACAATCCTTTTCACTCCAACTTTGCATTCACAACATTCAACAATCACTCACTAGGAAGATGTGCCCATACCTTTTGTTTGATGTAGAAGTGCCCTTAGAAAACCTGTCTCAATCACAATTTTCTTCTTTGCCAATTTCAATGGTTAGATGACAAAATATCACACTAACTCTCTTTCAAAATATTTCTCAAACACAAAAATAATCAATCCCAAATACACCTTATTACTCCTTGAAATTAGCAATCATCAAATCACACATAAAAATAATCACTCAAATTGCTCCTTATAATCTCCAATTTAATAAATCAATATTTCAAAAATAACCCTTCAGAAATAATAATTGCCTACCCTTTTATCTCCCTCAAAACACTTAATAACCAATATTAATTTAGGCAAAAATTAAATCTTATAAACCATCAAACAATTATTTTTCAACCTTAGGCACATAAAAATATTTTTATTTTCCTTCAACCTTAGCACATCCCAAATTAAGCGACCAACATAACAATCATCAGTGCATACCTTTGTCTCAACCACAAAAAGGCCTCGGTGGGTTTTGACCCCAAAACCTCTTCACCGAGTGCCTTACCAAGGTGCTAGCCCACCACGTGGGCTAGGCGCTCCCACAGGGAGGGGAAGGTGCTAGCCTCCCTTTGTTCCCTGTGTTAGGCATTGTTCAAAAAATGAAGACCTTCCTTCCTTGCAAAACATGAACCCCATGGGATTCGAACCACGTCCTTCCTGCCAACAACACGTCTTAACACCTTCCATTGTCGCCAACTGCGCTATGCGGTGCTTGTGCAGGGTGAGAGGAGCCTTGCTCCTATTTCTTTGTTCTTCTGCCATCGAAGACTTTTCAACACAAAAATTGTTGCGTCCTTTCTGTGCACAATCTAGAACATAGGCATTCGAATAAAGCATTGGAGGTTCTAAGGCAAAGGTTTTACCTTTATTTATACATGATGCCTTATTGCCATAACACGTCGGTGCTCAAATCAAATTTAAAATTTGATTTATAAACTTAGCTTTATAACCCTTTTTAGGGTTTATTAAATTAATAAAAATTAATTTATAATTAAATTAAAATTAACTTATAATTAACTTAAGTAACATGAAAGTTAATTAAATTAATTAATAAATTAATTTATAATAAAATTATATTAATTAATTTATAATTAATTTAAATTTCCTTTTTAATATTATAATAAACTATTATAATATTATTTTCTTGGGCCTCTTCTTTGCCCTTTGGACCTCATATGACTGCCTAGAACCGGGTCTTGATCAACTGAAGGTGGACTATCCTTTTGCACTTATTGGAGAACCTAAAACTGATGCTGCCCATTGAAACTGCCACTGATTGGTGTTGAAAGCTTGACATCAATGACCACTCACTCTTGACATCAATGACAACTCATCTACTCAAAATGTCCAATACAAATATCATCTACCTTCTCCAAGCATTGAAATAAATTACCATGACACTTGTCATTTTTAAAAATATCCTCTTCCTATTTTAGGCACCAAATACCAATAAGGAAACCACATTCATAGCATCCAAGGCATGCAACACGTAAGAAGAGAAAATAAAATTCAAAGCTCTTGGTCAAAGCATTTAAAGTGGAGCAAGAATTGAGTTGTCCATTGCCCAATTATTTTAGTCAAAGGAGAGTCTACCACCATCCGCCATAGAAAAGATTGAAGACTAACATTAAAGAGTGTTTTCATCCATGTATAATTTTTATGTCAAATACTTAAGGTTTGCAACATTATAAAGGTAACAAATTATATTATTAAAATTGCTTTCATTAAAGGAGTTGTAGGGGTTATGATAAAAGGTTGAAATTATAAGGAAATCAACCACATTTTAAAGCAAAAATTAAAGAGGAACAATACAAAAAAAATAGATTAATAATTGTAATTTAAAACTTACGAGAAATAAGGATTTCTACTTGGAAATTGATTTCTATTATTTGCAAATATTATTGTTTTCTAATATTCCAAATTAGGGAGTTATAAGGAATACTATATTAAAAATATATTATTGGAATTTAGAAACATTAAAAGTCTATAAAAGGAATTTTATCAAGGAATATCAAGGGTTGGAAATAATTGGTATACTTTTCTCAAAATCACATTAATGGAACAAAAGAAATCCAACCATTAAAACTTCATCAAATTAAAATGTGCTTAGTTCAAAAGGAATAATAAAGTTTAATAAAAGTTGATTTTGGTATCTACAAACCTTTACAAAATCAACCCAAAATTGAATCCAAAAGCACTTTATCACTCATATAGCATATCCAAAATTACTAGGGAGTCATAAGGTAGACTACTTAGAAGATTCTATCTAATAAGATACAAGAACTTTATATTCTATAATAGGGAATTTAAAATGAGACCACAAGGATCATCATGGCATCAAAAAAATTATTTCTTTTAGAATCCCAATTACTTAAAGGTCCAAACTATATCTCCTAGAAAATAATGTAAAAGCAATTTTAGTATATGAAAAACTTTGGGATATAGTTCAAAGAACAACAAAAAGACCAAGAACAAGTGATACTGAGATTTAAAATTTTAAATAAAATGATGCAAAATCTCTAATGATAATAACCTTTTCTATTACTAATGAAATACAACCTTATATTAGTTCAGCAAATACATATACAAAATCTTGGAAAATCTTGGAAAATATATTCAAAGGAAAAACATAAAGCCAATATCCTTCATCTTCAAACTCAACTACATTCCCTAAAAGTGAACAATGGTGAGAGCATAGAACTATTACTAAGGAAGGTAGCAAATATTAAAGGAAAAATATTAACCTTAGGAGAAGATATTAAGGATGAATTTACTATCTAAGTAGCCATGAGAGCACTTCCAAACAACTATAAGCATCTGGTTACATATTTACAAGTCCTAAGTAAAGATACTTCTTTTTATGACCTAATCAATATTATTCAAGAGTATAAAGTGGATAACATAGTTAAATATGAAATGAATGATATTGCATTAGCATCAAAAGACAATCAACGAGGAAATATTGCTTCATCATCAAAAGGATGAAGACCATAGAATAGCAAATATTGTCAGATATACAAAAGAAAAGGTCATAGCATTAACTGTTGTTGATTCAATCTCAAAATTAGAATCAATGAAATCAGGTGAAAATTGGAAGCAAATTGCAACCACAACAATATAAAAAAAAACCCTTATCAGCAAAAATTTTAGCATCCAACCAATTATCCCGAATTGGAGTATGAAAAAGGGAATCATAAAGGACACCTAGCTCAAAGGATAGAAGAAATCAAAGAATTGGAAGAACCTACATATAGTTATGAATTCAAAGCACTTTTAGAAAGAACAATAGGTTATGAATATACTAACTACTTGCTTGAACATGTTATAAATAATAGATAAGGAGAATACAAACTACAAGAGCAATAAGAAGATCCATATTGAAGATTCAAATATTCAAATACCCAAATAATGTAATACAGGGGGTGTTAGAGTATATTACATCATTTAGATCATGTAAATGTACCACCTTTGGTACATAGTTATAGTAGGATATTACTTTAGGGGGAAGTTAGCTAGTTACTTCAAGCAATGTAATAAATGCACAAGTATCAATGTGCAAGTTTGTTGGAAATATTGAGTATTTTGGTTGTCATTGATGTCAAAAGTAAAATTACTAAAATATTAAATGCAAGGCAAATATCTCCATTGAAAAAGGAAGACAAGGTAGAAAAAGCACCATTGAAAAGGATTCATTATTTGCAAGGTTGAAGAAGTTTCCAAGGCAAAAGACAAAGGTGTTAAAAGATAATTTATAATATTTAAATTAAATTTTAAATATTATAATAATATATTTTTGAATTTCAAATGGTGCCAAAATTCAAATATCCTTCTAAGTGGCAAAGCGTCAACATCTTCCTATGTTTCCAAGTGCATATTTAAGGTGGAAATAAAAATATTTTTGGTAAAAAATGAAAGGTGATTAATCGGTGTCAAATATTGGCATTCATTCTTTCGTGAGCACATCACACAGATTTTGAGTTAAGGTAGCAAGGAATAATAAGGTGATGCATGTGCTTCAAAGATAGATGGATAGTACACAAAAATCAAGTGAAAGCAGTGCATTTTGTTTCCATCCGAGCAGGTAGCTCAAGTGGCAGGCAGACCCTGTGCAAGGAGTAGCACGAGGAGGTCTCAAGATCGACACTCGATGACAATAGTTTGATTTGAATTTTTTGTTGACCAAGGGATCATGACAGTTGATAGTGAACATTGTGCTTAAAGGTTCTTGTGTGGGCAGTTAGCCCATGTGGTGCTCTAGCACCCGCTAGAGCATGGGCTCTGTGAGGTCGTGCACTCGATTCCCTACAACAACATTAGTTGTAAGGGAATTTTTTTTAATATAAAGTTTTTGCTTGATTTTAGGGAGTTATAAGGGTTAGGTTATGTTTATGTGTGCCATAAGGGTTGAGATTAATAAAGCATATTTTGGCCATTAGGGAGTCATAAGGGTTAAGTTAATAAAGTTTAATTTTTGCCTTTAGGGAGTCATAAGGGCTGAATTAAGTAAGGTTTAAATTTGCACTTAGGAGTTATAAGGGTGTGATTTAATAAAATATTAAGTGAAAAGATATGTTTTAAAAGGCCTTCTATTTTGCAAAACACAAATATTAAGAGTGCTTTATATAGTTTTATTTTTGCAAAGTGCATAAATGAAAAATATGTTTTGCATGCAAGAATAGGAGTAATAAGGTGTAATAGTGGCTTGACATTTTGTTGTAATTCTTGTATGGTGAAAAGTGATTTTGAGGGTTTTTGATAAGTATTAATGCTCCTATATTTTGAGAACAAATAAGAGTTATTGAAGATCATTTTCAGATTTCTTTGAGCACATATTTTGAGAAGAAAGTTCATGTGAGAGTTTTGAAAAAGTACTTTTGCTAACCCTTGAAGTGGCACAAGAAAATATAGAGACAGTTTTTTGAGGACATATCCTCATCAGATAAAAATAAGAGGTATGGGCACATCATTCCTTATTTAAGGTGTTTTTTTGAGTAATTTTTCTGGAACATAAGGTGGAGATAAAAGGGTTGTTTGGTATGCATTGTTGGAAATATTTGAGCTAGGGTTTGTGAAATAAATTTTATTATTTGAATGAATTTGTAATCCTTGTAGCATTGGTTTGAATGTATTGAATGCATATGAGAAATTTTTGTAAAGAAAATTGTGTATTGGGTTGATTTAAATTGAAAATAACATATGATGGAATCATATTGCATTGAACAATAATTCTTGATAGAATATGATTGAAGTATTATAATCAAGAAAATATTATGAGCAATTTTGAGCATGTGTTATGAGTAGTTATGAGCATGTATTAGAGTAAAATTGAATAGATACAGTGAGTAGGTTTGAGGTAGACTTGTGAGAAGGTTTGAGGTAGACTTGTGAGTAGGTTTAAGATAGTGTTGTGAGTAGATTGGATCAGAATTGTGAGCATATTTGATCAGAGCTGAGAAGAGTAGAGGGGATAGAGTTCTCCTATGGAGGGAGATCCATAAATAATAGTAGAGGGTATAGAGTTCTCCTATGGAAAGAGATACACAAACCAGAGCAGTGGGGATAGAGGTCTCCTATGGATAGAGATATAGGAGATTACACATAATATTGGTGTCTCATTTGGATTGAGGTCCATAAACATTGTAATAGGGCTTTGGTTCCCAAAATATTAATTGAGAAAATTTATAAGGAATATTTTCTTCGTGGATGTAACCCACATTGGGTGAACCACGTTAAATCATGTCTCTCATGTGTGTGATGATGTGTGCATTATTTACTACTTTGATATTATTGTTGTTATCTTTTGGATTGAAAAGCAAATTTTTTTATCTTATACTGTTCACCCCCCCTCTCAGTATAATCTTATGTTCTTATGTAATGTGCAAGGTATCCCCTTGTATAGCTAGATAGAGTGTTGACCAATGAATCTATCTTCCTATATAAAGGGCCTCATAGTGAGTGATCACACACATCAAGTAGATCAAGTATATCAAGTTCATTATAGTAGAGAGTAGTAGATAGTGGTAGACATCCTTAATGATGCACAGTATAGATATTTAGCTTATATGAATGGAGTGATCATCACCTCCATACTGCATTGTATTTTTATCACTTTCTATTCATAGTATATTTCAATCATATTGTAGAATTCCATTCTTTCATATTTTTTACATCTTATTAGGACCTGTGATAGATATCTCCCACTGTATATATCCTCAAAAAATAACAAGATGTTGATTGAGAAGGATATTTGGATGAGCGATTATTGACCATAGGTTTTGCATTCTAATTTGGATCCAACCTAGTTTCATGTTGTTGCAAACACCAATCCACCATTTCTCATTCTTCTACGTGGGATAAATATTATGCTTTTAATTAGGGATCCAAGCATATTATGTGAATTTTGATGATTTTGGATGAGATTAAAATTCCTCAAGGATATCTGCTCTTCATTGTGACAATAAATGTATTATTCAAATTGCATGTAATCTTTTATTTTATTAGTATATGAAGCACATTGGGATATGAATTAACTTTTTACATTGGCTTCATACTCATAGAATATTAGATCTAGTATTTATTCCTTTATTATAGTAGGTAGTAAATATTTTAACTAATATCATGTCTGACGTCACCTTCATGCATATACAAGAGCTTCTTGGAGTGGGAGGGTGTCCCTTAAGGGGGATCGAATGTAAGGTCCTCTATCTATGTCAATTTTTTTTTAGTAGATAAGCTACTATAGCATTAATACCGAGTTTTACAGGTTGACCCAAAATATTTTACAAAAATTAGCCCATGGTTGTTGATGAATATGTCCTTACTAAGGATCCTATATATGTAAAATATACATACCTCCAAAGCCATTACATCCGGTAAGGCACATAGCCTATTATAAAAAAGAAAATTCCCATACAACATTTTGGTTATACCATGAGAAAAAACACCTGCATCCTAATTACAAAAAAATAAATAGACATAGATCCCTTCCTTGAAACAATGGAGAAAAAAAAAATTGTAGACACACATAGCAGAGTACTGAAAAAAACTTCCACAAGCTCTGTATTGACAGTTACTCTTAATAATTCTTTGGTAATTGCTTTCTTCCATATATGACATGCTTTGGGACCACAAATCGTCTTGGCCAATCAGCCTTGGAGAAGTGAACCTGCTGGCTAGATTTATGGTGGTGGCTATTTGGTGGTCCACGTGGCTCTAGTTTGAAGTATTATTTTGCCTTTTCTTTCCTACCCTATGATTATCAACCAACCTCAAATTACTAAGATGACTAGAAGCCATGTTATCTAACATGTGACTGTCCCTATTAGTCTTTGTGGTATTTCCAAGTAGCATCCACCAAGACTGACAGCTCAGATAATTTTTATTGTGAGTCCATTTCAAAAAAGATACGAGAATACTCATAGCATTAGAACTTGCAGTGCCTTCCCTATTGGTAAATTCAACTATAATTTCTTGGAATTCTTGTTGAATAAGCTCCTCTACTTCACTCGAGTCATCATGTTCCCATTTGAAAAATCCATCACCATCGACACCCAAATTGGTCAGCTTATCATCAACTTTGTTAGCTTCCCGAAAGACATGTTGGGCTTTTCTGTCATGTCTTCCCTGGAAAAGGATCCTAGCCTCTTCAACAATTGTTTTAATCCTCCAAGGAGGTGTTTTCAAATTATTGAGGAGATTTATAACATGCATAGAGTCTCCTTCTATGATCAAATTGCCTTCTAAGTCTTGATTCATTTGAAGGCCTATCCACATAGCTCTAGCTTCACCTTCGTTGTTTGTCCTTATTCCCAAATATTTGGAAAACACAAGCATCATATTACCATTATGATCTCGCACAATGTTGTCAATGCCTGCTTTTCTAGGATTGTCCTTAGCCACTCCATTAAAATTAATCTTAAACCAACCCGTAGTAGGTGGGGACCACTTAACATTGGCTCTAGGGTTGACTACCCTAGGAACAAACTCATCTAACAAGGTTAAGCTTAAATATTGAGCAATCGTGGTCTCCTGTAGATGAGGTTTATAGATATCAAAAGGGATAAGATTCACATTCTCATTGGCAAAGGATAGAATCCTAGAAATAATATTTTGATGATAATGGATAGACTCATTAAAGACTCTATGGTTCCTTTATAACCACACCTGCCAAAGATAGTGATTGAGAAAAAAATTCCACATGTATCTAAGTCTTTGGCTTGAAAAGGGGTAAGGCCACTGGACGAACAAATCAAGTACGATGGCTGGTTTAACCCAAGAAATATTGAAGGCCTGAAAAATCCCACTTAGGACAGTCAAGGAAAAAGAGCACTCAAGGAAAATGTCATAAATGGTCTCCCAATTAGCCCTGCACAAATAATAGTTATTAGTGATACAAATACCTTTACGCATAATATTATCAATGGTTAGAATTCTTCCTTAGATAACCAACCAAGAAAAGACTACAATTTTTGGAATTAATTTTTTTATCCAAACTAAGTCCTTTTGGAGGAAAAAATTCTTGTCATCAAGCAGAGCCTTGTAAGCTGGTTTAATAGTGAACTGCCCATTTTCAGAAGGAGCCCAGGTCACTTGATCTTTCAGTTCAAAGAGGGATGTTGAAATATATAGTGGTTAAGATTCTCTCAAGGTCATGACTAACCTTTTTTTTATGTTTTTCCTTTTATCCCATGCAATCCTTGAATATGGTACTTTTATAAATCTTAAATATTTTGTTCCTATGGGTTAGTCTCATAATCTAGAACTAGAGATAATATGTAAATTTTTATAAATAACCCTTGTCATTGATCATCCTATTATGTTATAAGTGATATTTTGATTCACTTAGATTGAATATATTCTGGTATCCATGGACACCCTACCATATACTATGATTTTCATATGTTGTGTACTTATTTTGATAAGCAATATTGGGTAATGTTTGATTCCATTTGTTTCTAGAAATAAATGTGAAATATAACATTAAAGGAACATAAAACATGAACCCTTGGTTAAATCATTTCTCTTGTTATTCACTTCCAAGTGGATATGAAATATTATTATGCATATTATCAAGTACAAAGTAATTTGAATTATTTTAAACTTATAGATGCCACTAGAAGGTTTTTCTACTTATATTCACATAATGAGATTATATAATATTGAAGACTATTTATGAAGGTAGGAGGCAACCTTCTAGATGACAATGAATATTCTAATGGGTCTTCCTCATGGCATAGTGATCTAGCCTACTAAATTTTCATTAAGGGAGGAAGATATTATGATTTACATCTTCTCCCTTTCAATCCTCAATTCAAATTATGGGGGTCCTTGAAAATATGTAATCTAATCTTGTTTGGTTAAGGTCAATATCATATTATGTAATCAACTATAGAAGCCTATGAAAATCATTTTATAATATTTAACTTTAGCCCATAATCCTATGATTTAGCCTTATCATAGTTAACATCATGATTTTCTAACCATGATGTTATATTGGTTAATGGTTATTAAATTTATAATTAATAATCGATATATTTATGCACCTCTCCCATCATATCCATTGTATTGGTGTGATATTTATCTTGAATTTATAAGTGATATTTTGATTCACTTTTTTTTGTGTTATTGATCTTTCCTTTTCCTCTTTATTTCTTGTGCTATAAAATTTAACTTGTGTTTAGTTATGTTCATTTTGAAAAATTATTGTAAAATCAAAAAACACTTATAGTTTAATAAATAGTAATATACATATTGGGTAAGGGAAACTCATATTCTAGACAAGACTATTAAAGTCCCTAACATTGATATAGATAATAATTCTACCTATTTTCTAGTATAGGTACAATATTGAATATCCAACTTAAGTAATTCATCAGTCTAATGAATCCAATGTAGACAATTTCCTTCATATGCTCTTTAATTAAGATGGAAATGCTAGGATTTGTAGCATGAAAATTAGGTTTAAATGGATTAAAAATGGAATTTATTACTAATTCATGGACTATAACTAAAATATTTATGCCTCACATATTAAAATAATTCTAGATAAAGACATATAAAACTATGAGACAAATTGTTAAAAATATTTTTACTCTTTGATAGAGAAGCATGGGTTTACCAAATGGCATGAGATAAAATGACTAAAATCATGGGTCTTTTAAGTGGTTATATATGTTCAAATATTTTATAATGATATATTTATAATTTTTAAATATTTCAAGTGGTAGGATAGGGTGAATTACCATGTGCAATACAAGGTGTGACATACCCAACAAATATGGCCAAGTAGAATTCCAAGATGAAATTGAAGGAAGAGATACAACATAGTCATGATTGCTAATCCAAAGGTTTATCTCACTAGAATATAGGAGAACCAATCAAAAAATAATGAATTACAGCACAACTTCAAATTTGTGATGCTAATAGGAACCACTACCAAGTTCAATAGTGTCCACTTCTAAATGAAGGATTCTATTTTTTAAATTATGAAAAGGTCACCAATAAGGATATATCCATTGTATTAAGTATCTAAATAAATGATAAAAATAAAGTCTCTAGAATAATTCTATTGAGGTGAGCCATTAAAGGTAAAAATAAAATTTGTAATCTCTATGTATAACCATGCTAATTATGAGGGATATGTGGTTTATTTTTATATAGAAAATGACAGTTGAGTATCCTTATTCTATTATAATAAAATATGGATTCAATGAATTCTTGGTAATTATGAGGATAAAATTAAGCATTTGAGGTGGAAATAAAATCAATAATTAGGTTTTATCCTTGAAGTTTGAAATCTACATAAAAATAGATAAATATTTCATTAAAGTTTCTCAATGGCTTTTTTATAACTAATGAGATTCTTAGAATAGGTCTAGAATTTGGTTAATCTTATTGATGAGAAAGAGAGTAGATAAAGAATATAATATTGTGGATCTACATGCATTTGGAAAAAAGTAAATCTGGGATGATATATTTGTACTTATTGATATTGTAAGTGTACTCAAATTCTAGATGAAGGCAAAAGGACTATTGTTTCCTTAAAGTGATTTCAATATCAGTCCTTATTTTTTCCAATAGAAATTTCAAATTATCAAAGTAAAAAGTGTAGTAATTGGAAGGAAAAAATATCTTGATCTCATTATAACCAGACTTACAAATATTTTAAATAATGATTAAATGACCTATGAATTATGTGGATATTTTTTATGTGGATACTGAAATAATTATTCCTATAGTTAGATGAAATAATGTGCTTGACAATTTCTTAATGGCATCCCTAAATATAATATATCCCCTTTGATTGTTAAAGAAGAATCAAGGATTCGTGATGATTATAGATAGTAAGTATTTTGGATGAGTCAAGAGATGAAGTAATAGTAAATAATACCAAGTTCAAACATAAGGATTCTACCTAAGGATATGAAGTAAGAGAACTATGGTTTTATTGTTCCATTTTACATTTCTTTTAAGTTCCTTTCAACTTGACATATGGTAAATGATAATAAGGAGCAACCTAATTCCAATTATTTATAGATGTATAATTCATACTAGTTTTCATATTATAAAGTATTATTAAATACAATAATTTTATATCTAGAAATAACATTTAAGTGATAACCTTAATATGATGAATTAGTGTCTACCGATTTAAATCATATTGTATGTAGTATTGTAATAAATAACTTAAAATTATGTTGTAATATATGTTGGTCCTAAACCAGTAGGGAGGATTATGGTGCCTCGACAAGTGGCTAAATGATTATCACAACCCTTAATAGTGATATAAGTTTGGCAACATTCTCCTGGATATAGCCAACTAAAAGAATATCAACTAAGATAGCACCATCTAGTTATCTCTTGATAATATTCCTATTAAAGACAAAATATTCATGTATAAAGTAATAATGCATTTTTGATCAATTTTCTATAATTATGGATACCTCAAAAATTTAATCAAATGCTATGGCATTTATAAATGGTGTCAAATAGACAAAGATTTTGATCAATATGGTTAATTTCATCTTGCCTATACGAAGGAATTATCCAAATGCATGAGATCTAAGGCCACAAAAAAGAGTATAAAATTGAGTAGAACAAGTACTAATCAACTTTGTCCAATGAGTGCTAAAACAATTTTTACTAGACTTCAATTTTAAAATAATATTAACTTGATTCAAGATAGACTTTTTAGGTTTCTCTATTTGATATGGTATAAAAAAATTAGTGCAGTGAAATATACCTCATGAAAACTAGGATTAGATAAGATAAGATGCTCCTCAAGGTCAAAGGAAGGGTTTTGAGAGTCTTTTCATTGGCTTGGATCTAAGCGATGGTATTATCCACTTTATCATCATCTATTTATTAAAATTAGTGACCATCAAATTTTTTGAGTCAATAATTTGAGGAGTGACACTAGAATTTAAAGCTATACCTTTAAAAATAATTACAAGGTATTCACAAGCATAATAAGGAATTGACTATGATTAACCCTTATATTGAGTATGACTCAAAAATATTATAAATATTGAGCTCTATATTTAGAAAATCATTAGGGATATGAATGGGATCAAATTGTTAAAGGATAGTTTTATACTCCATCTTCTTTCTTGTTCAAGTAATTAAAAAAATAGGTTAAAGTCCTGAATCTAATTAGTTTTAGACACTAAAATCTATGGAAAACACACTTTTTTTTAATGATATTCAGTAGATTACTTGTTTGGATAATTTTTTTAATTTTAAAAATAAAATAGGCTTCAAAACACTTAATGATATCTTGGATGAGGCTATGAAGTAGACATGCTAGAGGAAAATTTTAAGTTCTTGACCAACTAGTTAAAGATTCATAATTATTTGAATATAGAAGGATTGGTCTATTAGATACATTGATATGAGTTACCTATATTTTTCTTATATAACCATTATTCATGTTGGTTTATTTGGACATATTATCAGTTGAGCAAATGGGTTATCCATGACTTATGACATATAATGCAACTAAATCAAGACATGAATGAAAAATATAATAAATATGGAATGAACTATAATCTAATCCTCTAGTGTGAAGTCTTATCTTGTATATTAACTATTATTATGTCTTCCATGAAAATTTAAAACTTAGTCTATACCATATTTTATATTAAATATTTAAAGCACAACTTTGGTACCATTTATAACACACCAAAAGTAAAAAGCAATTGAAGAAATGGTGGAATTATACTTATAAACCTCATGAATATTATGTTTTATTTTTTGTATAAACTTCAATGTTTTATATTTCCTATAAAATTTCTAATAAGTAATAGAAGATATGCATAACATTATATCTCCCCTCAATTTATTATTTTTTCGTAACAAGCTCACATACATGCACACACACCCCATTGTGGATTGAACTTAGGTCTCTCAAAATAACCATTGTTGAGTTAAACTTATGTTATTTTATCCTAAACTGACACTCTGTGATAGTTGGTATTAAATATCTAGGTTTGTTAGTTGTGTGTCAGGGTGTTTATACCAGCATCGCAATCATCATCGCAACATGGGCTAGTGAGTTTAAGGGTTGAGTCATGCATAAAAGTATGTGGGTGATCTACAATTAGGTGTCATAAGTGTTATGGGTATTCTAAAATTGGGATATTAAGTCATTATGTGTAATTCATGATTAGAGTATGAGTCCAACCCTTGTGTTTGTTGATGTGGGAACATCCAAGTGGTTACAATAAGTGTAACCATCACCTACCTTCCACATGTATATAATAAATATTTATTTCCTATAAAATAGAAAAAATAATTCAAAATATAAGAGAGAATGATTTGAGGGATAAAAAGAGTAGATGCATGCACGAGAATGAAGTGGAAGAGGAAAAGAAAAGGAATTGAAAATGATTTGGGGTGAAAAAATGCAAACACAATTAAAAAAGAGGATAATAGATCTAGAAGTGAGAGGATGTGATAAAAGGATTTTCAATAAGATAAGAGAACAAGAATAGGAAAGAGAAGACCTAGAGAGAGATATATAGGCTTAGAGAGGAAAGAAAACATAGGGAATTATCTATGTGAGCTAGACATGAATAGCAATAGGTATAAACTAGAGATTGAATGGTCTACAAATTATAGATTATGTAGTTGTAATGTACATTCTAACCGATGAATAGCAAACAATATTTTTAATTTATCCTACATAAATGTGATTGTACTATATTTGAATTGCATTTCATGTGAGTTTTCATTGTGTAGGAAATGAAATACAAGATCAATGTTATGTCAAAATAAACATAATTTAGGTGAATGAATCACTATATTTCAAGAAGATATCATTGTTTAAGTGGAGCATGTTCTAAGTAGGAGTGAGAGTTCCATCACATAATAGTGATATTCATTTTGAAAGGTTGAATATTATAGTTAAAAAAGGCTACATATATTCTTGTCATCCAAAAATCATCATTCAATAGAGAATTATAATATAGTTCAAGTGGTGAGGTAAGTATTTTTTGAATAAGTAAACATTTGAGTGGGATAAAAATTTCATTTGTATGGCGAATAATACATCATTCAAGTGACCAATGTGGAGAAGTGTACAAAGTTCCAATAAGGAAACATGTAATTCAAGAATTCCAAGGAGAGCACAAGTCATCACCAACTTATTGTCTCCTAGAAGAAATTATCTAACACCCCACCATATTGGACTCTGTAGTATAGGAAATTGTCATATTTAATTGACATCTTAAGGAGAATATTTTGTGCCCTCATCATCATAAGATATTAGCTTATCATCTTGTAGTGTAACCATCTTGAGACCTTGCCAACGTGAGTTATGAGACTTTGTCACCTTAAGGACTATCATATTAGATAGTGTTGTCTTACATGTTGAGTGACCTTGCTATCATGAAGCTACTATATTATACCTATGACACTTCCATCATTAAGGAAAGTTATCAAAGATGTCATACAAAAACTATGGGAATGTCATCCTAAAAAATTATTATTCAAATATTGTTAGCATGTTATGATGAAGAAGTGCCAACTAGTAAGTTGTTAACATAATGTATTTTGTTCATAAATATTTTCAACTTATTCCTAAGAATTTTTTATCTCATCAGACATTGTCTTGATATTTTGAGCTTTGCCATCATAAAAAAACACTGTGTATTGACATCTCAAATACCACTATCTTATGCAATGGAACATAGTGGCTATTTAGGATTTGCAAATTTGGATTTGGCTAATATTTAGGACCCTTGACCAGGGTCCATTAGAAAAAAAATTTTGGCTGCAATTTTTTTTGGGTCAATTCACCCCAATTTTATAATAATTTGACCATTTTAAGTTTAAATTTCCAACATTTACCCTAATCATAGTGAACCTTCTACATTTGTTTGGACATTATTTTCCTGGATTCTGAAACTGATTTGTCAAATTTTTATAAATACATTTTGGGGTCGACCCCTTACGCATAACCCTGAACATTATAGTCTTGAGGGTTGTTATCCTAAGATGTTATTGTCATAAAACCCTACTATGTTATAGAAGTATTGATATTTTTTATATTATGCCAACATGTTAGGATAATTGTACATGTAAATACAATACAACTATTTTGAGAGGTTGAGTTTGAAAATTGGTTGCTTCAAATAAATATCTTTTAGTAAACTCCCTTTTCTCATCTACATCATGTGATATCAAAGCAAGTTAAAATATTTTAGAGAAATAACATAATGAGAAAGATAAATATTGCATGGTATGAGACCTTGACCAACAAATATATAAAAAATATTGAGAGGAATCACCACTAGATTAGATGTGATTGAGACTACCCAACGAAGAGGTATTAATTTTAAAGAGGATAGTTACAATGAGGAGGAAATTGGTCACTCAAAATCTTCATACGAGAAGTAAGGAGAAAAATTAGAGTAGTGATTGATTTAGGTGATATTAAATATGGGAAGTAAATCAAATATGTATACTCCCAATTATAAAATAAATTTGAATCTTGAATAGTTGATTGATTGGATAATAGAAATGGAAATATTCTTTGATTATGAATCTATGGAGGATCTAAAGGTGGTCAAATTTACATATATGTGGTTGTAGGGATATGCTTCAATTTGGTGGGATCATATCCAAAAGGAAAGGTAATGAAAAGGGAAGGATAGAATCCAAAATTGGGATAAGTTTGTAGCCAAATTAAATTCAAAATCTCTACCTATTCATTATCAGATTTGATTGTTTAGGAAACTCCAAAACCTTAATGAAAAGGAGTTAGGAGTGAAAAAGAACATAAAATATTTCTATAAATTGACCATAATATTAGGTCATATTGAATATTATGAGGAGAAAGTTGTGAGATACATAAGTGGGCTAAGGTTGTCCATACAAGATGAAATTGAATAGTTGAAGAGGCATATCAGTATGCATTCAGGGAAAAAAATAAGTTTTCTTTAAATAATTTATGTGTGGCTTCTATTGGGGGTCAATCACATTACAAAAACAAAACATTACATTTCTCTCATTACATTTTTAACAAGTTAATTAAATCATACCCATATTTGCCTTTCTATCAAATATATTCTCCATATTTTCCAAACCGCTAAGTTTCCATAATCAACTATTTTTTTTAAATAACTAACAACAAGAACAACCCTTACATGACACATAACTCCAACATATAGAAGGAAAACTAACATAACAATTATCTTTCAAGTAAGAAATTAGTTTAATTATTTTTCTTCTATAGCAAAGGTGATTTCTCCTTTAGTGTGGTAATATCTAAGAATGTATTTCTACACTTCAAGCTTTTGAGGTAATATCTAGTTGTAACACATTTGTAGGATCTTCATTTTCAAAAAATTGACCATCATCGATTGTTTCATAATAAGATTCAATAATACCATTTAAGGTTCTAATATTTTTCATGGAACCATATGGACTGTCTTTATTAACCATTTGAGTTTTATCAATGATCTAATTCAAATTCTCCTTTTGTGGTTGAGTCTTATGTTGCTCGCATGATTCCTGCTAGATAATTGGTGCATCTGGAGTATGAGCTTCTTTATTTTGAACTAGTACATTTGAAGGTTTTAAATAATTTGCATGTAGGGTCTTCTCCTCCATAAAGGAGGAACCAGAGCATGATCATATGATAAATCATATCTTTTTTAGGTGGCCATATTGTTGAAAACCATAACATCTTAGGGAGAAGTTTACTAATTCAATTTTTTTTATCCATTACCCTTTGATTAATGATATAGTAATGAATTGAGGCCTAGTAGTTGAAACATTCATCCAAACAACCAATATTGCTTTACGCATATTAATTTTACTTGAATTTTTTTTCTCATATACTAGAATGCACCATCGACATTACTAATTTTGGTGAATATCTCCTCTCCCAAAAACTCCATAGGGAGAGCATAAAAATTTACCCATACTGGGAAGCCATTAGCTTCTTCTATAAAGGGATTGAAACTAGGATTCCAAGTTCTTATATAGAAACCCTTTGTCCATAAAGCCAATTATATCTATAATCCATTACCCTATCTCTATCCACTAAATTATAAAAGGAAATAGAAAAAAATGTTTTGGTTAGGAGAGTTACTTGGAATTTTGTACTGGTCCGCCAATATTTAATGTATCCTTTGAGCTCCTCATGCCTAGTATTTTTCCCTTAATTTTGCAAATAATTGTTTGGGCTTCATGATCAATCAGATCCAACCCAAATTTATCCTCTAAAATTGTGATAGAGGAGAGAGGTTCATCCACCCACTAACCCAAATATCCCTATAAGATATTTCTTCTAAATAAAGAGTATTTCTCAAAGACTAAAGAGATCATTTGTGAACAACCCTCCTCCTTCAATGCTTGAATACACCTAGGGTTTGCATCCTTTCATAAATATTGTAGCCAAATTTATCACTTTGTTCTATCGGTTGATTACACCTAGGGCTTACATCCATTTTGCAATGATATATTGATAAGGTAGAAGAGAAGTTAACGCGTAAGCAACAAAATAATTCTATAGGAAGAGAAAAATAAAATAATAGTACATGGAAGCATTGGTGATAAGGAAAAGTTAGTACTTATCATAGTGATTTAAGCCAAAGTACCCAAGAAAATGGTGAATCATCTAGATAACAAGGTGGATTTTATAGAATTAAGGATGTGGGTTTACTAGTAAGTGTTATAGATGCTTGGAAGAAGGACATTGAGCATATGAGTGTCCTCAAGCATAGTATATTGGCAAGCATGGAAAGGTATCTTGTAATCAAATTGTATAAGTAGATAAAGAGAGTATTGCCTCATTGAAGCACATGGAGGAACCAAAACAAGGAGAGTCACTTATGATGAAGAGGGTATTGTTAAAACCTAAAAATGAGGTGCATGAACCTGTGCAAAGGAGTTTGTATAGTACTATTTTTAAGTTATGAAGTAAATATTATGACGTGATTGTGGATAACATAATTAAAGATAATTTAGTGTCTATAAATATGGTAGAAAAGCTTGTGTTGAAGATAATTGAACACCCAAATCTGTACAGAGTCTCATGGTTGCAAAAGGGGCATCAAAATTTGGTAACTGAATAATGTATGGTGAACCTTCAAATTGGTTCTTACAAATATGAGATACTATGTGATGTTATACCTATAAATGCTTGTCATGTATTGTTGGAAAGGCCATAATAGTTTTATAGAAAAGTAGTACATGATGGTAGGGTGAACACCTACATTTTTGAGAAATATAGTAAAGAGTATACATTAGATCCATTGAAATACAAAGATTAAATAAATACAACTATTAGTTTAAAAGTTCATATTACTATTAGTTATATTCACTTTAACACATAAAACATATAAACATTAATTTAGTTTTCATGATTATAATAATAATATAAATTTTTTATTCCTCTACATATTTTTTTATTTTCATTTTATCCTCATTATTCTTCACTTCTCAAGTTCCCTTCTTCTTTTCATTTTTCTTATTACTCTCCATTATCTTCATCTCTCTTTCTTTAACTTATTTTCACCTTTTGTTATATATCTATAACATGTATATATTTACATGTTCATCATTGAAACAACATTTATTCCAATAATGTACTAACGACAATATATATTTATTATTTTTTATGTTATTATATAGTTATGAAAAAATATTATCAATTTATTAGAGGTTTCCATTTTTAGCATGTTAATATCTTGGAGATCCATTTATTATTTCATTCAAGTATAATAAAAGTTTTGGTAGATGTTTTTAAAGTATTTCTCACACATAATTATTTTTAAATTGTTATTTAAATATTATATGAAATTATGGGTTTCGACTTTTTAGCTAATGTATTTAACAATCCTATTTTCATTTGTATGCTTAGACACCTAATAAATTGAAAACAATATGTAAAAAACTAATTACAATATATAAAATTAAGGGTTATGACTTTTTAGCTAATATATTTATCAATCCTATTTTCATTTCTATGCTTAGGCACCTAATCAATTGAAAAAACATTTAAAAAATTAATTACAATATTAAAATACTAATTTATTTATAGTTGGTTTTTATTTAATATGTCTTGGGTAGCACAGTTGGTGAAAGTTTTCGGTGTTGTTAGAGGTCAACCCAGGTTCCATTCTCTCTACCTTCATACTGTAGATATACAGTGTAGTAGTGAATGTTTGATGTACTAGTAGAGGTCATAAGGGCTCCATTCCTCCTATACCCACCTTGTTGATAGGGATCCAGGACCTTCTAAAAAACATGTGTTTACCTAAGTAATATTATCTGCTTGTGTAGCGTAGTTGGTGAAAGTCTTGGGTGTTGGTAGAGGCCAACCTAGGTTCCATTTTCCCTACCTCCATATTGCAGATATATGATGTAGCTAGGAATGTCCTATGTGCTAGTAGAGGTCGATAGGGCTCCATTCCTCCTACACCCACCTTGTTGATAGGGGTCCAAGCCCCTCTAAAAATCATGTGTTTACCCTAAATATTTTTAATTTGCTTGTGTAGTGCAGTTGGTGAAAGTCTTGGGTGCTAGTAGAGGCTAACCCAAGTTTCATTCTCCCTGCATCCATATTGTAGATATACGATATAGTTGGGAATGTCCTATGTACCGGTAGAGGCTGACAGGACTTCATTACTCCTACACCCACCCTGTTGATAACGGTCAAGGCCCTTCTAAAAATCCTTACTCTTTTAGTAATATATTCCTTTGGATTTAGAGAACTATTGAAAAAAGTAATTCCTAATCATCTGTTAAATGCCATCCAACTAAAGGAAAGAATACATATATCATTATTATTTACAAAATTCAAAAAAATTATACTATACAATGGCACATATTTTATGTGTTCAGTGTTAAAAACTAATGGTTAATGAAAATCATGTTATTAAAAAAAGTGTTTAAAAAAAATGTTTTAGTTTAATGTAAAAAATAGTGTTTTTTTTAAAGAAAATAAAATTTGATTATAGGTAGAAATATTTTATGTGTTTACTGTTAAAAATAATGGTTAATTAAAAGCATGTTATTAAAAATAGTGTTTAAAAAAATATTTTAGTTTAATGTCAAAGATAGTGTTTTAAAAAAAAAATAAAAGTTGGTTATAGGTAGAAAGTAATTGAAAAACATTAAAAAAGAGATAATAATATAAAATCAAGGGAAATATAGATTGAGTATTATTAACATGTATTATATATATATTAGTTCGAGTGTAACAAACAATTGGATAAATAAATAAAATTGTCTCTTTTATTTTGCAGTAATTATTTATCTTCTTTTTTCTGTTCTACAATTTTTTTCTTCTCTATAAACCAATATTTGGTACCAAATCTAGGTTTATATAAGAGGTGAAAATAAGACTACAATAGAGAGATAAGTAGTAGAAGTAAGAGATAAAGAGAGAGAGTGGTTAGAGAGACAAGAAAATGGGTTTTTGCAAAGGCAAAATAAAGAGTAACATTAGCAGAAAAAACTATTGCAAAAAGAGCGCCAATAATAGTTTGAGTAAGACCAGAATTTGAGAGAATAGTTATTGAAAGAGTAGAGGCAAGTATTAGAGAAAATATTGTTTGATCTAAACCTAGGCATATATATTTTGTGGAAGGTTATGCTTTGCAGAAGTTTAGAGCTAAAATTGTGAAAACAATACAATATAGTAGCAAATAAATTTTGTTTAGATATTATTGCACTAAGAACAAAAGCAACAATAGTTTTATATGGCTAATAGTAGCAGCATTTTAAATGTTACTCAACCCTAGATTCCTCTACTTCATCGAAAAACTATGATTTTTGGAGCATTAAGATGAAGATATTGTTTATTTCTCAAGTTTTGTGGGATTTGGTTGAAAAATATTACATAAAACCTACATATGCACAAGCTCTTGCAACTTGGACTCAAGAAAAATGAGATAAATTAAAGGAGAATAGAAATAAGGACTCAAAAATCCTTTACTTTATTAGTCAAACAATACATGAGTCAAATTTTCCAAGAATTGTTGTAACAACAAAATCAAAATAGGTGTGAGATCTACTATAGAGTGCATATCTGAAGAGATCTAAAAAAAATTATTCTAAAAGTAATGCAAAAATAAATAACTTAGAAGAAATGACACCACACAATGCAGATATGACACACTAGATTTACCCTGGTCAACTCGATGTGGGATACTCCAGCAAAACAAGAGCCACTCCTCCTTGATATTATTATTTTCCTTTCTTGCCCAAAAATGGGACATTACAATAAAATATAAAGGAAACTCTCACAACCCTAAACCACTATGTGGTATTAGAATACAATGGGCACAATACTATGGGCTAAACCACCCACACCCACCAACCACCCACCAACCATGGAAATCCTGACAATCACTCCACCAATCGCTCTTAAATCTGCACTAAACACAGTCCTTCGATCTAGCACAAATCTACTCAATATCTATCTCAAATTTGCACTAAACATAGTCCTTCGGTCTAGCACAAATCTGCTCAATCTCTATATCAAATCTACACTTAACATAGTCCTTTTATCTAGCAAAAATCTGCTCAATATCTATCTCAAATATGTCCTCAAGCCTTAACACAAAGCTTGATCCAATCACAAATCAACTTTGCTAGATCTGCTTCAAGCCTTAACTCAAAGCTTGAACAAATCAATCAATCAACTCTGCTCTCAAGTCTTCACAAATACTTATCTTAAATTTATCCACAATTCCTTTCAAGAACATGTCCAATCTGCTCAACAAATCTTCACAAAGACTTACCTCAAATATGTCCACAAGTCCTTTTAAGAACTTATCCAATCTGCTCAACAAGTCTTTACCAAGACTTACCTCAAATATGCTCAACAAGTCCTCTCTATAACTTGTCCAATATGCTCAACAAGTCTTCACCAAGACTTACCTCAAATCTTCTCAACAAGTCCTCTCTAGAACTTGTCCAATATGCTCAACAAGTCTTCACAAAGACTTACCTCAAATATGCTCAACAAGTCCTCTCTAGAACTTATTCAATCTACTCAACAAGTCTTCACCAAGACTTACCTCAAATATTCTTGTAAGCTTCCACAAAATCTCACACAAATATATCCTTAAGCTTTCACAAAAGCTTCCACAACTTTGTCCTTAAGTCCCCTCTAGAACTTACTCAAATCTACCCACTAGATTTCACAAAAGTTTATTCAAATCAATTGCAAACTTGCATACAAAACTCAACTAAATATTTTTTAGAAAACCTTTTCAATTACACAAACAAGTTTCACACAAAATATTGTTTAACCCAAAAAAAATATAGAAAATGGTTAGAGACTCAATATGTTTCACACTCACAAAACACTCAATCACCTTCAAAATCTCTCTCAAATCAATTTATAATAAAGAACAATTTGTTTCACAAAACGTGAACTATCACTCCAATGTCTTCAATCAATAATGCTCATAAACTTCAACCAACCCTTCACTCAATGAAACAAAGTTGCTTATAAATCCTAAACAAGTGTTTCACAGTGCTTCCAACAACTCACACTATGGAACTCAAACCTTGACTAGATGAATCCAATTTCACATAACAATGATACTCATGATCTTTCACAAACCCTAACTCAAGATAGTTTTCAACTTCACATAACAATGATACTCATGATCTTTCACAAACCCTAATCATGCACCTTAAAACTCACTCAAATATTTCCAACAATGCTTATCAAAAAATCCTTTTCACTCCAACTTGCACTTCACAACATTCAACAAAATAATATTTCACTCACAAGGATGATATGCCCATACCTTTTGTTTGATGGAGATTTGACCTCAAAACCTGTTTCAATCACAATCAACCTCTTTACCAATCTCAATGGTTAGATAAAAAAAATCCTTCTCTCAATTATCTCCCTCAAAATTATTTCACCATTCAAAAATATTAAATCTCAAGTACACAATATAATCTCCAAACTTCAAAATAATTATCACATTTTAACTTTCTTTCAAAATACAAAATAATATTCCTTGTATACCTTATCACTCTTACATTATAAATTCTAACCAACAAAATTAAAATAAAATATTTAATTTTATTATCCCTTATATCTCCCTCAATAACTCACAAACCACCTTTTATTTTTTTCACTATGCAATTTTCAAATTATCAAAACCTTAGGCAAATTAAAATGTTTTAATCTCCACACTATGCAATTTTTGAATTATCAAAGCCTTGGAAAATTCAAATGTGAGCGCATACATTTTATTCTACCCAACCAAAAACCTTTGGCAAGTTTCAAACATGTGACCTCGCCTATCAAGCACCTTAACACCAAGCATGTCCACCAACTAGGCTACATGCCTTCATGAAATCAAAAGGGCCATGACTATATATTCTGCCTTATGTCTTCTCCGTTGGTGCAAACAAAAAATACTTCTCCCTTTCCAAAAAGGTGATCGCGTGGATCGAACCCGTGACCTCGTGCTTCACAAATATCCTAATGTAGCCCTTCACTACCACTTGCGCTACCAAGCACCTTGAACCTTGGTTGGAGCTCCCTTTCTCTTTATTGCCATGTTTGCCCTCTAAACATTAACACACACGAATATTTTCTCTTTCCTTTAACGAATGCAATGCACGATTTTAAACTTTGGGCATTTAGAATTCGCATGGATAAATTTTGATATGAAACTTACCCCCTTTTATATCATTTTCCATGTTGTCCAACACGTCAGCAAACTTAGGAAATTTGAATTTAATTCAAATTTATTTATTTAACCTTTTGGCACCTTAATTAATTATTTAAATTTAAATTTTAACCTATGGTTAAAATATTTAAATTTAAATAATTTAAACCATAGTCTTCAAAATCTTCCAAATGGGTTCTTTGGAGGATTTAAAATTTGATAACTCTTTGGCCTTCTTTTTTCTTCAAACCAACCTATGACCCAAAATATTATAATATTATTATTTCCTTTTAACCTGCTCCTCCTTCCTTGGATCTTTAATATGTTTAGGCCTTTTTAGGCATATAATATTTAAAATAAATATTATATCCTATTCCTTTGAACCTCTTCCTTGCCTTGTGGAAAAACCATCTGATGACATTAATGATGATGAAACTTGGACATCAATCTCTTGACATCAATGACAATAAAACTTGCTCATATTTCCAATAATCTCCCCCTTTTTCATTGATGGCAACCCACTTTCCTTTTACCATTTCCTTTATCTCTTTCAATTTGTATCCCCCTGATAAACTGCTCCCTTTGACTGAATTCTCTCCCCCTTTGACATTAATGGAAAAGGACCACCTTTGGGTCTTGGGGCTAAGAATGAGACTCTTATATTAGCCCCTCCTCCACCTCCTCTCTTGAGGTGGTTAATTTTGGGGTGGGAGTATCTCTACTCCCAACATATACTGATCTTTACCTTTGTCCACTTTTTACCTTAACTTATCCTTATGATTCCTCTGAATGTTCATGTTCTTTCTTGTCTCTAGAAATTCTACTCTACACCACTTGGCTATATGCCCAACATTATTGCACTTATAACACTTAATGTTGTGATTCATTGAAGGTGCAACTATCTTAGAATTTCTCCTGGTGAAGCCACATCTATTCTTGTCATGAAACTTGCAATTTACTACCTTATGACCAAATTGATTACAAGAGTAGCAATACCCTTGGAAGATATGCATGTTTCTAAAATTTCCATATTCTTGTATTTCATGTTTTCTACATTGTGTAGCCTTGTACCCAAACCTATGATATGAGAAGCAAAATCCATTGAAGAAACCTTGCCTTAACCCCATTGATATCTTAGTCTCTTCTATCCTATGTTATTTCTTGTTCCATATGTTCCTCTTTTGTGCATTATTCCTTTCCTTGTTGAAATTTCTATTGTCCAACTCAATCTCAGAAGTCTCACTCTATTACACTCTCTTCATCTAAAGCTTCTTATTCCATGGATCTTGATATTGACTCCTCTCCTTGTTATCTTTGTACCTGTTCAAAACCAAGACCTATCTTGTTTGATGAAGATATTTGTACCTTGATAATCTTATCCAAGGTCTGTGAGCTTCTTCCAAACTTGTGTAGCTTATTTTTAGACTCTATTGATTCCTTCCTTAGTGAAGCTACCTCATGCTCTAATTTATCACATTATAAAATCTTTTCCTCTAACCTCTCTTTAAATCTCCTTGTCTTAGCTATTGAGTTGGTTATATTTTCTATAAGCTTACCTTTCTCTTCATCACATTCTTGAAACTGGAGCTTAAGTTTGGAGTTATGCTTTCTTACCTTTCTTAATGCATCAAGGGCAGAGATAATATTACCCTCAAGATCAACTCCTTATTCCTCTGATTTTGCTTCTATTCCTTTGCCTTTAAAATCATCTTCATTCCTTTCTGATTTATCTTCAATAGGAGCACTTCCTTTTTATTCTATTACCATAAGAAGAATTTCTTATTCTGGACCTCCAAGAGCATCTTCATATTCATCATCACTGAAACTAAATCCATTCCTTGTACAACTATCTTCAATATGACCAAAGTTACCACACCTAAAACACTTGAGAATCATTGGTGCCCTTTTTCTAACATCATCTTTTTCTTTTGCCAGAAATATAATGTCTTCTTCTTCATTATCTGAAGACCTTCCATCACTATCACTAGAACTCTTACCTGCCTTGTCTTCATAAAAACTCTTCTTATGCCTTTGGAAAAACTTATTTCCTTGATTTCTTTGTCCATTCCTACTTTTATTTTGGTACCTATGTTTTCCTATTTGCCTATTCTTATGATCATGTTTCTCATCACCACTTCTATTTCCAGCTTCTGGACAATCAGTTGCATAGTGACCATATTTACCATAATTAAAGCACCTAATTGATTTTGTACCTTTATACTTTCTTGTGTCCTTGTTCCTCCTACCATAGTTTACTTCTTCATCACTGTATACCTCATTACTTGAATATGACCTCAAACCCTTTGTCTTCTTTGTAACTTTGAAGGTTTCTTCCTTTTGGGGAATATGATCCTCTTTTATTCCAATCTCAAAACTATGAGATTTCCATGTAGCTCATCCCTTGTCAAAAATTCAATATCTTTTGACTATTCTATGGCTGAAATATTTTCACTATACCTCTTAGGAAATGACCTCAAAATCTTGTGACAAACATCTATTTCTTCAACTTTGAACCCAAGTACTTGCATGGAGTTAACAACCTCATCCACACGAAGTAGGTATGTGGCAACGTTTTCCTCATCCTTAATCTTTAGGTCTTCAAAAAATTTCTTGTGATTTAGAAATTTTGCCATATTGACCTTTTTGTCTCCCTAATATATACCTTTTAGCTTATCCCAAACCTCTTTGGTTGATGTGCAATGTATAAATTTTATAAACTCTGTTTCACATAAATATTTTAAAATTCCATTCATTATATTTAAATAATTCAGTTGTAGGACCTTAACATCTTCATATGTAGGTATGTATCCATCCTCAACTATTTGCCATATTTCATTCCCTAGTGCCATTAGATGAATCTTCATTCTCACACTCCAAAATTTATAATTTTTCTCATTGAAAAATGGTGTCTTATTCCCTGAAGATCCACTCTAAGAATCCATCTGTGTTCTTTTAAGTTTTTCGTTCAACCTGTTAAACTCTTCTGAAGAAACCCACTTTGATACCAACTGAAGAACGCACGATTATAGTGAGAGAGGGGATGAATAGTATAATATCACTTTTTACTTTTATTTCTCAAACAATATTATCCAATATATCAATGGCAATATCAACAATAGTAATCAAAGCAATGCACAAATTATTACACACAATAGAGACACCAATTTAACATGGTTCACCCAATGTGATCTACTCCACGAAGAAAATATTTCACTAAATTTTTGTCAACAAATATCTTTGGAATCATTCCCTATTATAATTTTTATGGACCTATGTCCAAAGGAGACACCAATACCCTAATAAATTTTATGGATACCTATCCATAGGAGACACCAATCCCTCAATTGGTTCATGGATATCTATCCATAGGAGAACTCCTTATCCTATGCTCTAGTTGGTGATACTCTAGAAGACTACTACCTCCACTGCACTAGCTTGTGAATATATCTCCACTAAAGATAATTTTCCTCACTCAGGAGACCTTTATCCTCACTGCTCTGGCTAATGGATCTCTATCCACTGCAGACTACTATCCTCTACTCTATCACATCCAAATATTGCCCTCAGCTCTGCTCAATCTCTATCTCAAATCTGCACTAAACACAGTCCTTCGATCTAGTACAAATATGCTCAATCTCTATCTTAAATCTTCACTAAACATAGTCCTTTGGTCTAGCACAAATCTACACTAAACATAGTCCTTCGGTTGAGCATAAATTTGCTCAATATCTATCTCAAAATCTGCACTAAACACAGTCCTTTGGTCTAGCACAAATTTGCTTAATCTTTGTCTCAAATATACACTGAACATAGTCCTTTGATCTAGCACAAATATGCTCAATCTCTATCTCATATCTGCACTAAACATAGTCCTTTGGTATAGCACAAATATGCTCAATATCTTTCTCAAATCTATCCTCAAGCGTTAACACAAAGTTTGATTCAATCACAAATTAGCTTTGCTAGATCTTCTCCAAGCCTTAACTCAAAGCTTGAAAAAATCAATCAATCAACTCTACTCTCAAGTCTTCACAAATATTTGTCTCAAATATGTCCACAATTCCTTTCAAGAACTTGTCCAATCTTCCCAACAAGTCTTCACCAAGAATTACCTCAAATCTGTCCACAAGTCCTTTCAAGAACTTGTCCAATCTTCTCAACAAGTCTTTACCAAGACTTAGCTCAAATCTCCTCAACAAGTCCTCTCTAGAATTTGTCCAATCTGCTCAACAAGTCTTCGCCAAGACTTACCTCAAATCTTCTTAAAAATTCCTCTCTAGAACTTGTCCAATCTTCTCAACAAGTCTTCACCAAGACTTACCTCAAATATGTTCAACAAGTCCTCTCTAGAACTTATTCAATCTACTCATCAAGTCTTCTTTGTTCGATGCAAACAAAATTAGCTTCTCCCTTTGTAAAAAGGTGATCACGTGGATCGAACCCACAACTGTGTGCTTTGTGAATGTCCTAACTCAGAACTTGGCTACCACTTGCACTACCAAGCACCTTGACCCTTTTTTGGCGCCCCTCTTCTCTTTATTGCCACATATTCCCTCTAAACCTTAACACACGCAAACCTTTTTCTCTTTTCTTGAATGAACGCAATACATGATTTTAAACTTTGGGCATTTAGAATTCGCATGGATAAATTTTGATATGAAACTTACCCCCTTTTATATCATTTGCCATATTGTCCAACATGTCGACAAAATTAGGAAATTCAAATCTAATTATTTAACCTTTTGGCACCTTAATTAATTATTTAAATTTCAATTTTAACCTATGGTTAAAATATTTAAATTTAAATAATTTAAACCATAGTCTTCAAAATCTGCCAAAATGGTTCTTTGGAGGATTTAAAATTTGATGACTCTTTGGCCTTATTTTTTCTTAAAACCAACCTGTGACCCGGAATGTTTTTAATATTATTATTTGCTTTTAACATGCTCCTCCTTCCTTGGATCTTTAATCTGTTTAGGCCTTTTTAGATATATACTATTTAAAAGAAATATTATACCCTATTCCTTTGAACCTCTTCCTTGCCTTGTGGAAAAACCATATGATGACATTAATTATGATGAAACTTGGACATCAATGACAACAAAACTTTCTCATATTTTCAACACTAAAAACCTTATCACTCAATAAAAGTAGGTATTTTATTATTTTTTTTCATGACTACATTACAAGAACTTGGGTATATTTCATCAAAGAAAAATTAGAAGCTTTTACTATATTTCTACAATTTAAAGGTAATATAGAAATACAATGTGGTTGTCTCTTAAAGAATCTACATACAAATAGAGGGTATGAATTTACATCTAATAGATTTAGATATTTTTCCAAGAAGTATGGTATTAAAATGCAACTAACAACAAGCTATAATCCTTACGAAAATGGGGTAGTTGAATGTAAGAATTTTACAATCATAGAAATAGAAAAAGGTATTCTTAAGGCCAATGATCTTCCAAACACTTTTTGGGATGAATAAATAGCCGTATTTTTTTTCTTAATAGATGTCCAATAAAAAGTGCAAAATATATGACTCCTTCTGAGGTATGGAGTGGAAGAAAGCCTAGTGTGACTCATCTTAAGGTGTTTGGTTGCATTGCTTATGCTCATGTGGACAAATATAAAAGACAAAAACTTTATGATAAAAGTGAAAATATATTTTTATTCACTATAATGAGGATACAAAGATTTATAGACTATATAATATAGTGATAGAAAACTTGATTGTTAGTTGTGAATTTGTTGGTTGAAAATGAAACATGGAAATGGAATAAAAGTATGCAATAAAAAAACTAGTAATTGTGGATATAGAACAATATGCTTCACCTTATTCTACCATCCAAAGCAACAACTCAAGTTCTACTCCCACTCCATAAAGTACAATATATCATTCATCTAGTCCTCCAAGTCATCGTCCTCCACCATGGGAGGTAAAAATTTTGAAAGAGATCTATGAAGGACTATTAATTCAATTATGAATTTTATTTTATCGTCTCATGTTCAAGTAGAACCAAGACATTTTGAATATGTAAATAAGCATCAAGTCTAGCATAAATCCATGAATGAGGAAACTGATTCTATAAAAAGGAATGAAAGATGTGAGTTAGTAAATTCTCTACCAAAAAATGTTTGTCTTGTTGACAAATATGCATAGGCTCTTCACTGCCACAAATTACTTGTTGAAGAAGAGGAAGCAACTAAAAAATATGAGGAGAATAACTTGAAAGAAAATACCTCAATAAATAAATACAAAAAGAGTTGAAAGAGATACAATAGACAATAAATTTCTTTAGAGGTTTTTAAATAAAAATGTCTTGCAGATTCTATATCAAGTCCATCTAGTGTATTTTCTAAGGATGCATCTCCTAGGTTGAGTCTAGGTGAAAATATTTTGATCTTTACAAATATGATTTCTTTGTTGGAGAAAATGGTATGGTGCATAGTGCAAATTAAATAGAATCTCCTAATGTAGATTTCGAATATAGACATTTTAAGGATTCAATGATAGGATTTTCAATCTATACTAAATTAGATTCTACCAATCACCAGGGATAGTTGTAGGATAAAAATTATGTTGATTATAAATTTGTGAGGAGTTGGGGAGAATTTTTTTCTCACAAACATGTTTTAAAAATAGAATCCATACAAAATTATTGAAGAGTTCCAAAAAATCATATAATGTTTAGACATCTTGCCAATTTTCTTCAAATGTAGTGGTTAATTCAATTGCAATGTTGGGATAGAAGTTTGGTCCTAGCAAAATATCATTGCATTAGCAAACCTTAGGAGTTAATTACTTTAGAATTTGGGTTAGAAAAAAATATTTTGTAGTCATTATAGCTAGATGCTGATAAAAGTCCCAGTAAATCTAGAATAAAAATTTGGTGACCAATTATCTATATCATGGATTGTAGTAGCGGAGAAGTTTATGTTATAGAGTACTCTATGAATAACAAGACATAGAAGAAAACACATGATTCCTAAATCAAGTCTATAATCAATACAACTTATATTAAATTCATTATCAAATGCAAATTTTATAAGGATGAGATAAATGATAGGTGTTACTACATTAAGCATTAAGGGAGAGAATATTACAATTAAAAATAGAAAAAACATGATATTAATAATAGTGCTTTTCCTAATGAAGAAGAAAAGTTTTTTATAGATAGAAAGACAATTGAAAAAGAGAAAAGTGAGATAACAATAAAACATTAAGGGAACTAGATATATAAAATTATTTTTATTATTAGGATGAAGGATGTCTGTATATTAGGTGTAAGGCACCAATTGCAATTTAATTCAAGTGGATGTAATCAAGCAATTGTATCAATAAATAAAATTGGGTGTATTGCAACAAAAATTTGTGTCTTCTCTTTTATATTCTATATAATTTTTTCTTCTCTATAAACCAAAACTCCCAACCTACCTCACTACACAAAACACAATGAATGATGGGAAAAAATGTGGAGTAGTTATAGAAAAATTCTCATGTAGCAATCACTTTTATCAATATCTATTCCTTTTTATGAAGGAGAATTGCTCGACATAATCAAATGGTAGTAGTAATTACCTAATTCATTTTGCCTCAATAGGTACATAGTATATGGTTGTTAAACTTAGGAAATTTGACATGAGGATATTTGGGAGAGGAATGTAGCATATAATCATATGGATAGTTTGATCCATCTAAATAAATGTGAAAAAAATTTGATGTTCAAGGATCCTACTATCTACATCACTTGGTGCTCATTATTCTATCCAAATTCTATATAATGTATAGAAATAAGAATATAACAATCTATCAAAGTTGTGATATATAAAATAAAATATGTTGCTACTCTTTTGTATTGATGAAATGTGATACTTTATTTTGATATAAGTTTAAGAATCAAAAAGTGTATTGTAAGGAATACATTGACTTAGTTTTTATGTCAATTATTGTAGGGTATGTTAACATACCCTAATAAATATAGGATGCATGAAGAATAATTGTACATTATTACATTTACATATCAATCAATGATATACTTTATGAAGTAAGAAGTATTGTGAAATCATTGTAGTTGTAGATACGATGTTAAAAATATGGTTTTAGATTATCTTTTCCAAATATATGAAAAGGATATATTATAAAAAATTGAATGAACATAGCATACATAAAAAGCTTCATTAAGGATTGCTCTATTGTAGTGAATGATATGGAGAAAATATCTATATTTCTACATTGCATAATGTTTTTACTTATCATACTTATTGAAAATTGGTGAAACACATAAAGAGAGTTTAAATAACTTATGGAATATAAATGATTAATGTTATATTTATACTTATTATTTATTAAGGTTAAATTGAGCATATGAACATATATGTGAAGATATCATAAGAGTAGCATGATAAATACTTTTAAATAAAGTATATTTTATTTGGTTAAAGATTAATGTTTCTTGACTAAGTCAATAGGTTATACTCATGTTATGATATTTCTAATAAAAATAACAAGGAGAAATAAAACAAATAAATTTATGTTACTCATGGAAATCCTAAGATCAAGGTTTGATATATTTTCTATTTTAAACAACGATGAGTTGGTATGAAATCTATCAAAATATTGAAATATAAGGGATTAAATAAATAAATTTTTCTTACTCCCAATGATTTTTCATGAAATAATTTTTGCTCACTCAAGTCTCTCCTTAAAGCCTTAACATTCCTTTGGTTACTAGTCCAAAAGTAATATTCTTTAGATTGGAAAGAAGAGGATATAGTGAACCTTTCAAGTGTACCTTATATGAGAAGGGTCTTGAAACATTAGATCCTTTAGTTTATCATTCTCACTTTTCTTATACCATTTGGGGACACTTTTCAAGAAAATGAGAATATATTAAGTATCTTCATTAACATTGAAAGAGTTGAATAAATATTGGATTAATTTTTTAACTAAAGAACTATGCAATTTGTGGAGGTTTGGTACTACCATTATTTGCTATAATTTATGGATTGAAGTAATAATATAAATTTTAAAAACGAATATGAAAATAATACCAAAGTTTTTATTATTGTCGATATTGTTAGCAAAAGAGTTGGAATCTTATGAAGAAACATGGAAAAATGAGATTAAGAACACTTCGTAATATATCAAGCAATGAACTCACAATATCAAATACAATATTTGAAACAAGAACATAGTTCTCTAAATCAATCCATAATCCAAATAAATAAACTCTCTCTATTCAAAAATGGGTGATAGTAGTTCCTTACAGTACAAAGGATGTACTACAATTCAATACATTCAATCTACCTTGCAATACTTACATAAATGCTTTGCATAAAGTCTCTTCACATTTAATATTCAATTAAATCGTAATCTCCTCAAACTCATAGGAGATATGACTCCTCATATTTCTCATAGGAGAAATATATTATTAATTCTTCTAATAATTACAAAACCTAATCAATACATGAAGTCAAATATTTACAAACTATTTACAAAGGTATTATAAAGGTACCAAATAATATAATAATATTTGACACCCCCTCGTATTAAATACTGTAGTATATTTTCAATTTTTAATTTTGGTTTTGGCTCTTCGACTTTATCTCTAGTATTATCTCTAGCTCTTGCTTTCTTGTTTTGGCCATTTATCTTGCATGTGCACATATATTTCATATTAGCTATACTTGGTAACTATTACAAATTTTTATTCACTATTTCCCATGATGTATTCAATGTTACCTATTACCATATTCCATGTTACAAAACTAACATTGTTGTTCCTTGTCACAAAATCACTATTATCAGCTTGTCATGTTTTATCATATCCCTATTTTACACCAATTACTTTTGTGTGCCTTTTAATATCATGGTTATCCTAATTTGAATTCAATAATTCATCACAATAGTATTTATCAAAACTTATAAAATTTATAATAAAATCTAAATGACTTATACCATTATTATTCATGTCATTATTTGAAGATTTTAAACCATTATCAACATAATATCCATCAACTCTGATAATTTGACCAACACACTCTACATAATAAATGCTAGCATTTTTTGTATGAACACATCTAAAATTATTTCTAACAAAATTATAAATCCTTATATTCTAATTTGTTATATAAACATGTCTAGAACTATCCTAATCAACATTATTTTATCACAAATACTAATTGTCTTACACAATTTTTTTATGATCAAAATTCTTTGGTTCACAACCATTTTTTGTATTACCTTTTTTGAGAGTATTTATCAAACCATTAATGTTTATTTTCTATAGAGGATCACTACATGCATCACAATTTTCATTACCACTATCAACATAATCAACACATACACTTTTTGCATACTCTTTGTCTTCACAAACAATGCTCAAATTCCTTGTATCATATGCTATGCATGTTCCCTGAACAAAGTTTATTATATGACAACATACATCTACTATTATGGGTATCAAATAATGAGTATCACAACTTACATGAGCCTTCATTGTCTCCAAATCATTTGTATCACAACAATTATCTACCATCATGGGTTTTAAAACCACATGTATTATAATTCATATTTTTCTTTTAATGATGCTCACTAGTGTCGCAACTCACATCTTTCATATTGGGTTTAAAATTGTACCTCATGAGTATATTTTTTAATATTTATATTGTTTATCCTTATTTTTTATATTTCTTTTGTAAGTAATCAAGAAAATTTTAAATGATGCTTAGTTTCCAATTTGCTGTTACACAACTTAGATTATTTTATTTTTATTTCTTGATGTGTTTCCAACTTTTATGTGTTAACTTGAAGACCGTCTTATCCATACAATATTTTTGTACAAATTCTTTATGAAAAATGTTCCCTTGATTATTTTGACTTCTTCTTTGATATTTCATATGTGATTGATATTTCTCTCTAGGTAGTAGTTGGTTCAAGTGTTTATAATAAAGTGATGTCATATCTTAGAATAAATATGTCATTTTTGATAGAACCAATGGATTCGATATCTCTTTGACTTTTAATGAAGCATTTTTTATTTCCATTGACCACCATGAATTCAATTGATCTATCCTTATCCAAAATTTTTGACACTAATGTCAATTTTTTGGCTAATCCACATACATAAAGTATATTTTCAAGTATGCAATTAAGAAATGGTAGATTGAGTGAAACATTGCATAATACCTAGGCCTAGTAGATTTTATCATTTGTAATTTTGGTAGGTATGATATGGCATGTTTTGAACTAATATGATTGTTTTATGGCACATAGAGTACGATATTGATAAAAAAACAAGGAAGACCATAAAGACATCATGGAATATATTATAGGAAATGGTGATACCATGATGAAGAAGGACAAATAAATAATAAATTCCAATAAAAATGGACAAAAAATGCTAGGCAAAAAACAAAAAGAAATTCAAACCATATAAAGAGAAAAAAAGCAAAGTCAATATTTGATAAAACAAGAAGAAAGTAGCTAAATATTTTGAATGATTGGTATCATCACTTAAAGTGGTGATCATGATCAAGAGGGAAAAATAATCATAAAATAAATCAATATGTGCAAAAATTGAAGGATATACAATATTTATGCTCATAGGGATTGACAAACTACCAGTCAAAGTGATGCAGAAGCATCCGAGGGCAGCAAAGCAATCGAGCATCAATCAAACTTTTTGTTGTTATTTTTTCCTAAGTGTTGCAAAGGAAAATATGTGTCGTGATATCGTGACACTTTTTGTGTCACGATATCGCGACAAAAATAGAAGATAGGGGAGCAGCGGACAGAATGTCGTGATTTTGCAACATGTTGCGAAATCGTGACCCAAGGCAGGGAAAGCAAGGCCGGAAGACACAGGGTCGCGAAATCGCGACCCAAGGTAGGGAAAGCAAGGCCGAAAGACACAAGGTCACGAAATCGTGACATGTCATGATTTCATGACATGTCGTGAAATCGCGACCACCGCAGGGAAGCAAAGGCGCGGAAGACACAAGGTCACGAAATCGTGACATGTCACGATTTCACGACCGAAGCAGGGAAGGCAAGGCGCGGAAGACAAAAGGTCGCGAAATCGTGACATGTCACGATTTCATGACCAAAGCAGGGAAGGCAAGGCACGGAAGACAAAAGGTCATGAAATCGTGACATGTCATGATTTCGTGACCAAAGCAGGAGAACGGAGGCCGACAGACAAAAACGATGCGATATCGCGACAGGTCGCGATATCACGGCCAAAATGGAGAGAGAAGGCTTGAAGGAGGAAATGTCACGATATCGCGATAGGAGCAAGAGAGATAAGGCACAGAAAGGAAATGGTCATGATATCGTGACATGTCGCGATATCGCGACCAAACAGGAAAACACGCACTCCTAGCTTTCTTAAAGGCGTCCCTTCGTGCGCGGCAAGTTAGCGACAGTGAAGCAGCAGTTTCAAAGGAGGATTTCAACGGGCATGTTGGCCACTCGTGCAGGATATCTAGAGACGCGTTTATAGCAACTTACACCAAGCAGCAGATCGAGAAGAAGATTCCGTTGGGTATGGCAGCCAGTCGTGCACCTCACCCAGAGTCTCATCAATGCGACTTTCTAGAATTGTTCCAGGTGGCAATTATAGATCGTGGGAAGTTTGAAAACATAGAGGATCGGGACCTCGATAAAAACCCATGGATTGTAATGATAGGGGGGTTGGCAAATGGCAGTTTGGCTGTATATTCTTGTAAAATTCTTTCGAAGTATTGAATAAGAAATTTTTGTCTCTTGTTTCTCTGGTTTTTCTGTCTTGTGCAAGTTCTGTTCTCCACCAAGTGGTATCAGAGCCAGTAGTTCCTGAGTGTGTAACAGATCGTCGGAGGAGAGGCAGTTACACCAGGATCTATGGAAGGGCTTGAAATTGGGTGAGTAGAATGCCTCCAAGAAGAAACCCTATTGGTGGGAGAGGCATGGCAGCAGCGGAAGATGTTCGAGCTTTGCAGCGGCAAATGCAAGCCCTGCAAGAAGAAATGCGTAGAAGATTGGAGCCAAGAAGAGACGAAGGTAGTGAAGAGGAAGATGATGAAGAAGAAGACCAACCTGAGGAAGAAGAAGAAGCAGTAGATCTTGCTCAGGCCAGACTATACAAAGCCATATCCCAGATTGGGAAGAGGCCAAAGATGGAGGTTTCCACATATTTCGGGAACCTTGATCCAGAGGAATTGATCGATTGGATCAACGATCTGGAAGAGTACTTTGAATACGAAGAGGTTGAGGATCTTGATAGGGTCAGATTCGCTAAGACCAAACTGAAAGGTCATGCTAGCATTTGGTGGAAGGGAGTGCAGCTGGAGCGAAATAAAAGAGGAAAAGAGAGAATAACAAAGTGGGAACGGATGGCAGAAAAGCTAAAGAGGCAGTTCATCCCTAGTGATTATGAGTTAGACCTACTAAAGAAAATGCAAGGATTGAGGCAATCAAGCAAGTCTGTAAAAGAATACACAGAAGAATTTCATAAAATAATGATTAGAACAGGCCACTCAGAGGCCAACAAGGAGAAGGTAGCCCGTTACATTAATGGGTTACGAGCAAGTATTCAGGAAGAATTAAGTCTAGTTCGGATGACCACCATAGAGGACGCTTACCAATTTGCCTTAAAGGTTGAAGAAAATCTCAATAGGAGGTTTGAAAACAAGCAAAGAGGAAGAGGTCGTGGCGGAAGAACCGGTGGAAGGAACAGTGGAAGAAGAAATGAAGATTCTCAAAAAAATGGAGAAGGTAGCAGCAATCAAGAACAAAGGAGAGAAAATACAGACCGCCCCCGTAATTAGAATAATGGTTACCGAGGGGGAAGAGGCAGAGCTGGACGTGGCCAGGGAAGAGGAAGATTTCGTGGAACTTGTTTCCAATGTGGAGAAGAAGGACATCACCAATATGAGTGCCCACAACGAGAAAGAAATAATCGGAGGCCTGAAGGAAATGCCAGAGTAGCAGTCACTGATGAAGATGCTGGATCTGAGCATTCTGAAGAAGCTGAGAGAGGAGAAGTAATGATTGCAAGAAGAGTCCTACTGAATGAAGAGGGAGCTGTAGATCAGAGGAAAAGCTTATTTCGCACAAGGTGTAAATGCGTGGGTAAGATTTGCAACATTATCATTGACAACGGTAGCATAGATAACCTAGTTTATGAGGGAATGGTTACAAAGCTACAACTGGAGAGAAAGAAACACCCGCATCCATATCGGATCGCGTGGTTGCAGAAAGACCATAAGGTTTTGGTCAATGAACAGTGCCTGGTAAAATTTAGTATTGGGAATTACCGTGATGAGGTTCTATGCGACATTCTGCCCATGGATGCATGCCATTTGTTGTTGGGAAGGCCATGGCAGTTTGATAGGTGTGCGGTTCATGATGGTCGTGCCAACACCTATTTCGTGACCAAGAATGGAATGCGTCATAAGCTGAAACCCCTGAAGGAGGTGGAAGAAAAGGTATGTGGCAGTGCAAGAATTTGCTTGGTTGACGAAAGAAAATTTTTAGATGATTTAAAGCATGAACATATGTGTTATGCATTAATTCCTAGAGTCAGGGATATAGAATGCAAATATGCCCCAGTAGAAGTCCAAGACCTGTTGAAGGAATTTCTAGATATCATATCTGATAATGTGCCTGAGGGTTTACCCCCAGTAAGGAAGATCAGTCACCATATTGATTTGGTGCCAGGATCAAGCTTGCCCAATAAAGCTGCCCATAGAATGACGCCTATAGAAACTGAAGAACTAAATAGGCAGGTCCAGGAGTTGCTGGAGAAGGGACTAATTTGAGAAAGCTTAAGTCCATGCGCAGTACCGATAATGCTAGCACCAAAGAAGGATGGAGAGTGGAGAATGTGCATAGACTCTCGAGCCATCAACAAGATCACAATAAAATATAGATTTCCACTGCCAAGGATGGATGACATAATGGACTATTTGAGTGGAGCCAAGTACTTCACCAAAATTGACCTCAAGAGTGGCTACCACCAGATTCGTGTCAGGGAAGGAGATGAGTGGAAGACAGCCTTCAAGACAAGAGAGGGCTTGTATGAGTGGTTGGTCATGCCATTTGGGCTGTCCAATGCACCAAGTACCTTCATGCGGTTGATGAATGAGGTACTGAAAGAGTTTTTAGGAAAATTTGTCATTGTCTATTTAGATGACATATTAATATTCAAGTAGAACCACTGGAGGAACACCTGATGCATATCAGAAGGGTTTTTGAAAAGCTGCGGGAGGAGCAGTTATTAATAAATCTAAAAAAGTGTAATTTTGTAAAGAAGGAGTTAGTATACCTGGGATTTGTAATCTCAGCAGAAGGTCTAAAAATGGACCCGAGAGAAGGTGAGAGCTATCATCGAATGGCCTACCCCAAGAAGCACAACAGAGGTAAGATCATTTCATGGTCTAGCCGACTTTTACAGAAAGTTCATAAGAAACTTCAGCGGCATTTGTGCACCCCTCACAGAAACAATGAGAGGGGATAAGAAAGAATTCAAGTGGACCTTAGGGGCTGAAAGGAGCTTTGATGCATTAAAGAAAAAGGTCACAGAACAGCCTGTTTTGGCACTTCCAGGCTTTAACAAAGTATTTCGGGTAGACTGTGATGCCGGTGGCAGTGCAATAGGGGTCATCTTGAGTCGGGAAAGCGGAAACTGTTGCTTATTTTAGCGAGAAGCTCAATGATGCTCGAAAAAAATATTCAGTTTATGACCAGGAATTTTATGCTATAGTTCAGGCTCTAAAGAAGTGGAGGCATTATTTGTTGCCTAAAGAGTTTGTTCTATTTACTGATCATCAGGCATTGCAGTACATCAACAGCCAAACAAAACTGAATCAAAGGCACATGAAGTGGGTTGAGTTTCTCCAAAGCTATACCTTTGTGTTAAAGCACAGGAGCGGGAAATAAAATAGAGTTGCAGATGCTTTAAGTAGAAGGCAGAATCTGCTGATTGAAATGATAGTGGAAGTAGTAGGATTCGAAGAACTGAAGGGTCTTTATCCTGAAGATCCTGATTTTGCAATAGCTTGGACGGCTTGCTTGGCACCTTACTGTGGACAGGACAAAATGGTTGGATTTTCTAATCCAAGATGGAATGTTGTTCAAGGGAAGTAAATTATGCATTCCAAGGAGTTCCATGCGGGAGAACTTAATCAAGGAAAAGCACAGCGGGGGACTGGCTGGACATTTTGGTCGGGATAAGACCATTGCCCTGGTGAATGAAAATTACTACTGGCCGCAACTTCAGCAAGATGTGAAAAGGTTTGTGCAAAGTTGTAGAATATGCCAGATGGCAAAAGGCATGAGACAGAACACAGGATTATACAAGCCGTTACATGTACCTGAGAGGCCATGGGAGGACATCAGCATGGATTTTATTCTTGGGTTGCCGAGAACACGGAGGGGAAATGACTCTGTATTTGTGGTGGTTGACCGATTCTCCAAGATGGCACATTTTATTCCTTGCTAGAAAATAAGTGATGCAGTTCACATTATAGGGTTATTTTTCAAAGAAGTGGTACGACTTCACAGTCTACCAAGAAGCATAGTTTCTGACATAGATACAAAGTTTGTTGGGTATTTACGGAGAACATTGTGGAAGAAGCCGAAGACAGATCTGAAGTTCAGTTCTGCATACCACCCACAAACTGATGGACAGAAAGAGGTGGTAAATAGAAGTCCGGGTAATTTATTAAGATGCTTGATAGCAGATAAACCCAAGGGATGGGATTTGGTTTTGTCGTAGGCAGAATTTGCATACAACAATTCTGTCAACAAGAGTACAAACAAATCTCCATTCCAAATAATATATGGAAACAGTCCAAGAAATGTTTCTGAGCTGAGGAAATTAGATAAAGGAGAAAAGTGCAGTGCAGAGACTGAGGAATTTGCGAAACAGATGAAGAACCTGCATGAAGAAGTGAAGAAACAAATTACAAAAATGAATACTCAGTATAAAGCAAGAGCAGACCAAAAGCGGCGGTTCAAAGAGTTCGAAGTGGGAGATGAAGTCATGGTCCATCTTAGAAAAGAAATATTTCCAGCCAAAACTTATAACAAGTTGAAGATGAAGAAGTTTGGGCCATGCAGAATACTGGAAAAACGGGATTCAGGCAATGCATATGAAGTGGAATTGCCAAGTGGGCTTGACATTTCACCTATTTTTAACATATCAGATTTAGTGGAATACCATGAGGGAAACAATACAGAGGCACCGAGTACAAAATTGTGGAGCATTCCAAAGTCTAACCCGACCACAGAAGAGATCGAAGAAATATTAGATACTCGTGAAGGCAGAAGTACAAGAAACAAACAGTATTCTGAATATTTGATCAAGTGGAAGGGCAGACCTGTAGAAGATGCAACTTGGCTATCAAAAATAGAGGTGGATCGCCTGGGTCTTCCTCTCAAAGATCATAAGTGAGGATCACTTCTCAATCCACCTCGGGTGTCTGATGCAGGAGCATCCGAGGGCAGCAAAGCAATCGAGCATCAATCAAACTTTTTGTTGTTATTTTTTTCTAAGTGTTGCAAAGTTATTTTTTTCTAAGTGTTGCAAAGGAAAATATGTGTCGCGATATCGCGACCAAAATAGAAGATAGGGGAGCAGCGGACAGAATGTCGCGATTTCGCGACATGTCGCGAAATCGTGACCCAAGGCGAGGAAAGCAAGGCCGGAAGACACGGGGTCACGAAATCGTGACATGTCGCGATTTCGTGACATGTCGCGAAATCGTGACCCAAGGCAGGGAAAGCAAGGCCGGAAGACACAAGGTCACGAAATCGCGACCACCATAGGGAAGCAAAGGCGTGGAAGACACAAGGTCGCGAAATCACGACATGTCGCGATTTCACGACCGAAGCAGGGAAGGCAAGGCGCGAAAGACAAAAGGTCGCGAAATCGTGACATGTCGCGATTTCGTGACCAAAGCAGGGAAGGCAAGGCGCGGAAGACAAAAGGTCACGAAATCGTGACATGTCACGATTTCATGACCAAAGTAGGAGAACGGAGGCCGACAGACAAAAATGGCGCGATATCGCGACAGGTCGCGATATCGTGGCCAAAACGGAGAGAGAAGGCTTGAAGGAGGAAATGTCACGATATCGCGACATGTCGCGATATCGCGACGGGAGTAGGAGAGAGAAGGCACAGAAAGGAAATGGTCGCGATATCGCGACATGTCGCGATATCGCGACCAAATAGGAAAACACACACTCCCAGCTTTCTTAAAGGCGTCCCTTCGTGCGCGGCAAGTTAGCGGCAGTGAAGCAGCAGTTTCAAAGGAGGATTTCAACGGGCATGTTGGCCACTCACATAGGATATCTAGAGACACATTTATAGCAACTTACAACAAGCAGCAGATCGAGAAGAAGATTATGTTGGGTATGGCAGCCAGTCGTGCACCTCACCCAGAGTCTCATCAATGCGACTTTCCAGAATTGTTCCAGGTGGCAATTGTAGATCGTGGGAAGTTTGAAAACATAGAGGATCGGGACCTCGATAAAAACCCATGGATTGTAATGAGAGGGGGTTGGCAAACGACAGTTTGGCTGTATATTCTTGTAAAATTCTTCCGAAGTATTGAATAAGAAATTTTTGTCTCTTGTTTCTCTGGTTTTTTTGTCTTGTGCAAGTTCTGTTCTCCACCACAAAGCTATCAAACAAGAAAACAAGACACCAAAGTCAACAAGGAAGTCAATAAAATACAAAGACTATCAAAATGGGCTATACATAAAAGAATTTGACATGGATGGAATCAATGGATTCCTCAAACCCAACTCAATTCATTTTTTGTAATTTTATAACCCCTAACCCAAAAAAGTCTTTGATAGTATATGGACCAATCAAATTATATATAAATTTGCCCTTGCACTATTTATGAACATTATTAAGATTGAGGACAAGATCCATAACTTTGAAATCACAATGATAAACTTTCTTATTATACTACTTGGAAAAATACATCTTATAGGCTCTATTATGCTCAAGAGAATGTAGATGCCTCTCATAAAGAGTACTAATTTCATCAAGATGAGATTCTAAATGCTACTAATAATACCCATTATAATAGTAAATTTTTCAAATATTATTTAAAGAAGGTTATTCTATCTCAAGTGGTAAAACAACATTACTACCATATTCTGAATAAAAGGGGTTGCCCTTATGGACATATGAATCCTAGTGAGATATACCCACAATGTAGGATGTAACTTTAGGTGCTAATATTTATTTGATACCTTAAATATCTTTTAGAAATATTTATCAAAAATTTATTTCTAGATTCAGATTTATCATTCCCTTATGGATAATAAGATGTGGAAAAAAGGTACAATCCCTAACTAAGCATTCAATTATTTGATTTATTTGTTTTTGAAAAAAGGCCCATTGTTGGAAATAATATTTTATAAAAAATGCAAGTAGAAGGGACACCAAAGTGACACACAATCTAATTAAATACATATTATAATACTACGAGGATTGTCTGATTTTTAACTAGCATAGCTTCCATCTATTTTGTAAAATATTCTTTGGCTATGACAATGAAATTTTTCCCATCCAATAACATAGGATAAATAGGTCTTGTGAGGTCAAGACCCAAAGTGGAAAGAGGAAAAGGATACTAAACTAGATGAAGAACTTGGGTAGGGGCATGAATTTCATTTTCATGAAACTAATAATTATCACATGGTTTGACATAATTATTCACATAAGCTTCCATAATGGGTAAACAATATCCCATTCTTAATAATTTATGAGTTGTGGAATGACCACCAAAGTGTCCCCCATAGTCACCATTATGGACATCAAATAGGAATTAACACTTCAACCTTTGTAACGCATCATATGAGAACACCATTAGGATTATGGTATGACAATACTAATTGATAATATATGAAAATAAACTCTTGCAAATGTGATATTATTGCTTATAATTATCCATAGGAGGATAGTTTTGATTATCGAGGAAGCATAAGATTTCACTGTACCAAGCATTATCATTAGGGATTTAACAATCTATATCATTAACCTCAATTGTATGTACATCCACTAGGTCTTTAGTGATAAAAATTATAGGTTCATCATGGAATTTTACCATAAAATTATTTTTAGTAATTTTTCTATGTGGTATGAATCTATTATTTAAAGCATCTAGAGAGTTGGCTTCAGCATTTTTCCCCTTTACCTAGTGGAAAAGGACTCAAAACCATTGATTATATTTATAGCCACTTGATGGTAAGGGATCAAATGGGGAGCTTTTATAGCATACTCACTAGAAATATAAGGGACCATAATTTGGGAGTCTCCTAACACTATAATGTGTTCAAAATTCATACATTGGGTAGTTAAGAGCCCTAGGATTAAAGTCTCATATTTTACAATATTGTTAGTAATTCCAAAAATGTTTATATTGAAGGTCATGGGCTTAGCTAGGACAATTAGATAGTTGATAAGTATACCATATCCCACCTCAAATTCATTCTTTGAACCATCAAAATAAGGGTACATGTATTAGGGTAAAGGTCTTTATTATATTCTTGAGAAGTATAAGGTAGTACAAGGTATATCAGACTTGGATTTTGCATTAGATTCATAACAACTCTCAGTAGCCTCATGAGACTCTAAAATATCATTTTCCTACTTGGTAAGATCATAATAAACACAATCCTAAATTATATTAGAGGCAATGGAATAAGGAAATATGAAAAAATTATAAGGAGCACAATAAATGGCCATGATGTCCTCAATATGTACTACCTTCATTAGGGGTTTTTGTGCCTGATAAAGAGCAATAATGAAATACTAGCAATCACTTGATCCTTCATAGATTTTTTTGTTATAATATACAAATTGAATTCTTACATCATAGTGATCCATTTTTCATAGAAGATGTCCTAGTGGGTCAATTTATATTACCACTTAAATTGTTTGACATAACGTGTAATGTCTAAGTTTCTCGCATGCAAAATAGATGGCTAGATAGCCTTTCTCCATGGAAGTGTATTGATTTTTAGCATGTAGAATTATTTGACTATTGTAATACATGACATACTCATTATTATCATATTATTGGATAATGATTGCTTCTAAGGAGGCTAAAGTAGCCAATGTGTATAGAACAAATGGCTTATCTAGGTGGTGTAGGATAAGAGTTGAGGGTCATAAGATAAATTTGTTGAGTTCAAGAATGACCTTGTTACAACTTTTATCCCATTTGAATTCAACATATTTCTTAAATAGATGATTTAGTGGATAAGCATTTAAATCTAACTCAGGTTTAAATCACTTAATATCTCCAAGCTTCTCTAAGAAGGATTTGATATATTTAATAATTTAGAGATATACATAGCATCAATGTCCTTAATCTTGTTGTGGTCAACATATATGCCCTTATGCTACACCATGAAGCCTAAAATCATACCATTAATAATAGTAGACATATATTTAAAACTTGAAACTTACTCCCTTGTAATTTTAAACTCTAATGTGGTGCATAATGAAACTTAATAATAATATGAATCTAAAAGTTCAAATAATGAACCTTTTGCACCAAATTTTCATACCTTTATAAATTTTTAGATGAATGATATCTTGGTGATTTGAATCACCTAATTGTTGACCTATAGTAGATTAAATCATAGCTCTTTTTTGCTATCCAAAACAAATTTTTAACTCACCAATTTGTAGCTTTGAAACTCCTTTAAATTGCTACCCATAAATATAATTTTGTGGCTTTAACTCTCCTTCACGATGCTCCATCAAACTATGAAACTCATCAGTTTTTGACGCTCTCCAAATTGCTACTTTCTTGCTATCCTCAAATCTGAAATTTTTAGATTGCAAAGAAGTCAAATTCTCCTCTAAATCGTTGTCCTTGAATCTAACAAATTTGGTAGGAAACTTCTCCAAATCACAACTAAGATTTTTCTTCAAGAAACATTCACTTTTTAGCAATCTTCTTTCTCTGAAATAGACTTCAATGGTAATCTCAAAATCTCTTAGATTTGGTGGCTTATTCTAACTCCTTTCTTCTTCATACTCCTTGTCAAATTCTGACTTCAACCTTGGCCTATTTTCTAGTCTTCTTATCAAGAATATGAAAGTCCTTAGGTCTATGGAAATCCTTTCCAGAATTTGGTAAACTTCTTGCCAAATATTTCTTTCTTTTGGGCTTGTTATCATATGGCAACAATTGTCCCAAATTCTTCTTTATCAATAACATCTCCTTGACTTCTCCTCAAATATTATCCAATGGACTTCTTCAAGTCTCCTTCAATGAGGCTTTCCTAGCATTCTCCTTCTATCTCCTTCCAAGTAGCTTGAGGCCTTCTTCTAGGGACTTAAATTTTTTTAGATCCTCTTTTACTCTTCAAAACTTCAATGAGACCTTCCTTGATCTCTTCTATCTTCAACTATGGAAGTTTTGCAATGATATCTCTTTCTTGGATCTCTAAAATCTATTGCTTCTAAAATATGCAATAGGACCTTTTCTAGTCCTTCTCTATATTTAATCTTCCAAAATTGGAAGTTCTTTAATGGGACCTCTTGTGGGTCTCTTTAGCTTCTTGAGTTGTTTTCTCCTCCTTCTTCAATCTACAATCTATAGTTTTCAATATTCAATGGGGATCTCCAATCTCCAATATTCTTTTGGAATCTTTTATAGAGTCTCTTCCTCCTTCAATCTGCAATAAGGCTCCTTTGACCTTTTCCTATCCTACACTCTATAGGTTTGCAACTCTTGCAATGGGACCTTTTATTTATGGGCTCCTAATTTTTAGTCTACAACTTTTTTCTTCAGGTGCCAGATTGATTCTAATGAAGATATTCTTCCTAGATATTTGTAGGAAGCTTCCCAAATTTATTTGAATCTCCTTTTCCTACAACAAAGTGTTAGAAACTAGAAAATGGTAAATCTCTAAATCTAGAGATTTTGAATCTTCACTAGTTGATTTTTCAATCTAGTGGAATAAATGTTGAGTCCTAGTCTTCACGAGTTTTTCTACAAATTTGTGGAAATACTCTAGCCAAATGTAATTTTTAGAAATTCTAAAATGAGATTTTTGATCTCCTCTCAATCTCTCTTGTGGCTCTCCCTATTTTCTATTGATCTATCGTATGCTCTGATACCACTGTTATATTTTTATGATTTATATTAAATAAAATGCAACCACAAAATGTAAAATGAGTAAACAATGATAAGTATATGATAATGGCACTATAATATGTAGCAAAACTATAAGATAAACTTCTACAATAACTTTAAAATATTCCATTAATGGATGCTCATGAAAATAGTACAATGTATTATAATGGAGGACATAAACACTCCATAATTTCAATGAAAGAACTACATTGTACTCTAACTACAAATCACTATAGTAACTTTAGTCTCACTCACTCTCTCCTCTCTCTCTTATTTTACTCTATACTTCAAATTTATATATATATATATATATATATATATATATATATATATATATATAATGATATGTGCCTTGGCCTTTACTCTACCTATCCTATGACTCATGTACATGTGTACTACATGTACATTTACTTCATTGCACATTCTAACACTTGTGCATTTATTACTTGCTTAAAGTAACTAATCAAACCTTAATCTAAGATAAACTTCTAATCTAGAAATTTACCCAAGGTGGTACATTGACATATACCAAATAATGTAATATACTCTAACATATATGTCAAATAGTTACCCAAGACTAATAAGCTAATAGGAAAAGGTCCCAAAAATATGAAAATCAAGTTTTATTGCGATCATCACTTTAAGAGGTAATCTTGGTTCTATTTGACAAACCTTGATAGCAGATAAACCAACAATAGATTTTGGTTTAAGATAGTGAAAAATAGTGTAGGAATTGACATTTTTAGGATGTGAAAAAGCAATAGATAAATCTTCATAGTAATTTAAAAATAAAAATAAATTTTAGCCTCTATTAAATGTCTAAGTAAAGGAATAATTCCTATAACATTTAACATGTTTAAATATTTTGACATAGATATAACATGAAAATTATCTTTTTTATGGATATTACACTCATCATTTAAAAGCATGCAATAATTAAATAATTTATTGTTATCCCCATAAGAAATTTTACAAATATTTACATTTGTATTGCTATCACTTAGTTAAGAACTTCCATTGAACCAACATGATAATGCCCAACACCTAGATCAAAAATATAAGTGGAAAAAGGAGCATTCTTAGTTTAAATATTAAAGGCTTTATTAAAATTATTATCTATATCACTATCATTCTCTTCACCCATGCTATCATTCTCCATACAAAATATTACTTGTTCCACTTTGGTGGTATCATAATGAGTTTTGTGTAATTTGGATAATTGTTGATAGAATAAAATAAAATTTTCTCTCTTATTAGGTTTGAACAATGCTAGCAATTTTTCAATTACCTCTTGAGAAAGAGGAGTAATATCATCCATATTAGGTTGATCATATTTTGATTCATACATGTCTTGGTGGTATTTTAAACAAAATGTAAGATACCCCTTTTATAACTTCCTTCTAGAAGTCCATTATGGCTTGGAATATTTTATATATCACCCATACAAGGAATAAGAAAACTTGCATGGTTAGGAGGATGAGGCATCCAAGGATCTAAGTCTCCTTTTATGGTGAAAATTTTATCATCATAGGAATATTTAACTAGTCTACAATAATAGGAAGCTATGGAATTCATCTTGCTAGTCTAAGGTCTACCTAGTAGCATGTTATAGTTGTTATAAAATAAAATACCATAAATTTCACTCTTGCTTCTTTAGGACCAACTAAAATTAGCAATAAAATACAACCCACATGATATTTTGGTTGACCATTACAAGCATAACAACAAATTATAGTAGATAAAACATTTTATTTAGGGATATTTAGTTTATTTGTAAAGGATAGTGACATAACACATGTACCACTTACTTCATCAACCAAAACCCTATGAACCACCATGTAATTATAAATAATTGTTATCATCAATGGTGGATAATCATCCCTTGTCAAATAATTGGTAGTAAACATATCTTTCAAATAAATGTTTGTTATCAAATCAGGTCTAGTATGTGTATCAATACAAATATTTTATTTATGTGAGTAAATGTATTGCACTTTAAAGACCTTGGAATGGTGGGCTTAATATTGGTAACCATTGTTCTAGGTTTCTTCATATCATCCAATTATTCTTTTAATCACTTTCATTTATAAGGATATGTCCTAAATAACTCCAAGTATGAGATCTTACAAGGCATTGTGCATAACTCTTCCACCATTTTACTTTTATTTTGCTCATGAATTCTTTAACCAATGATTCCTTGGGCTAGGCAAGATCCTAACACTTTTCTATTATGGGTGCCAAAATAATTGCTTTAAATAGTAGTCATGGTCCTTCAACATTTTCAGAAGTGATAGGGTCTATAGATTTGGATAAGGTCTTCTCAAAAACATTTTTTGTATTTTATTATGCTTTTACATTGTAGCAAGTTCCTAGATGACCAAGGAAGAGTTTAGGATATTTTAAATTATTGGTGGATTATCCATTGATTGGATAGGTTATTTACCATTATCCTCTTTTTCGTCCTTAGAAGGTTGCTTCTTTTTGTATTGAGGTGCACTCTTAGTAATAATAGCATTTTTTTATTCCAAGGATGCAATGGTTTCTTTTTACACCTTCAAATTATTTGCATAATACATCACATTTGGTTGATGACAAATGTATTATCCATTTGGGCTAGTTTGGGTAAATATTTAATTAACTTGATAGATATTTTAAGAAGTACTATGTCTAGGATTTTACTTTTGGGAGGAGTAGCTACTGTTATGATTTTGGTTGCTTTGAATTCCTCATTGGTTATTCCCTTGGTTATTCTAATTGGGATTGTATCCTTGAATTTTATAGTTTTGATGGCCTTGTTAATTAAAACCTTGAACTTTATTTTGATTCACTCTTTGTTTGATTAGGAGCATGTTGTTCATGGATGAGAAAATGGATTTTTATAGATACTTAGAATTTGATTATGAGTATGCTTATACTTTTTATAGAGATATTTTTCCTTTTAATTGGACAAATTGATCCTACCATTCTTGACTTTATCAATGTTATAATTGGGACCAAAAGTTTTTCTAAAGAAAAATTTATACAAATCTAAGCAAGGAGTATAATCATGGCCATAAATCCCATTTCAAAAGAAGAATTTATTGGGATCATGCTAAGAAAGTGATTCAAATCTATGAATGGTGTAAAAAAAATTAGAATATCTTCATTTTAGCACCATATTATTAGGTCTTAAAGCACCTTTAGATCTTTTTAACATATGCACAAGGGATATAGTTATTTCTGTCTCATGAGAAGCATCTTTGATAGTTGCATTACATACTCCATCCCCTACAACTTTATTGTTAGGGTTTCAAGGATTTTTGACCTTCTTTTTCAAATGTTAATGAATTCTAATAAATTTTAAGACCTTATCAAGGAAAAGAAAACCATATGGGTTATGTTCCTAGATATTGGTTTGAAAATATGGTTTAAGCTTGTCTACAAACATAGTTGTGGTTGCTTATTTAGTTTTTTTTTTGAAAAAATGAAAACTTGTATTAATACAAAGACCAATTACAAATGGGAGAGAACACATCCCGACCCAGAGCAAAGAGCAACACAACAAGGGCAAAGCACAAAGGCAGCACTAGCAACCACAGGGAAAAGAAAACAATAGGGCGCGAAAAGGCGACATGTCACGAAATCACGACATGTCGCGAAATCGTGACAATCACCCCCGTCTCGACCGCGTCGACGCCAACAGTCACGATAACGCGACATGTCATGAGATCGCGACATGTCACGATATTGCGACAGGAAGGGCCCTCAGCAGCCGCCTGCAAAAGGGGTCACGAAATCGTGATGAAGTATCAAAACAGCACTCATGCCACAAAAGGGTCACGAAATCGTGACAATTATCCTCCCAACCACTTAAGAGCCAAACGTGTCACGATATCGCGACAAAAATACCGTGCAGCTTCCAGTTTACCAAACTATCGTGATATCACGACGAATTATCAACTTTGCTCTTCATCTTCAAAAGAGGCGCGAAATCATGACATAATCTCAACAAGAGCCGCGACAGTGCGACATGTCGCGATATCGCGTCAGAAACCCGCCAAAGGCCACAAAGGCTCAACCTGTCACGATATCGTGACAACTTCCAGCCGCTTAAGTTCCAAACGTGTCGTGATATCATGACAAGAATACCTTGCAGCTTCCCACTCTCCAACTTGTCACGATAATGCGACGAAATTTCAACTTTTCTTTTCAGCTTCAAAAGGGGTGCAAAATCACGACAGGATCTCAACAAGGACCGCGATAGCACGACAGAAACCCACCAAAGGCCGCGGAGGCTCAACCTGTCGTGATATCGCGACAACTTCCATCTAGAGGCCGCGACAGCACTACATGTCGCGATATCACAACAAAAAATTTCCTTAGCATAAAAAACACTACACATTATTTCAAAATTTGTTCAAGGCCTTGTCTAATCTCTGCATCCTCCACAGACATATTACTATGCAGATGCATCCCAACCTCTCTCTCAGCACCCATATTAGCAAGGAAATCAGCCACTTTATTAAGAGATCTACTAGCATAAACAGGTATCACATCCTCTAATTCCTTCCAAAGCTCTTTAATTTGGGAGACCAGAATCCGTAGCCTCCAAGATTTTAAGGCAAAGTTCCTCATGCAATCAAGAGCGCCAACCAGGATTTGGGAATCAGACTCAATGATTATCTTTCTATGACCCTGCTTGACGGCCCAGATGGAAGCAGATTTAATAGCAAAGGCCTCGGCTTCATTGTTTGTGGCATATCCCAGACCTTGCAATTCCCAATAGAGCATAGCCCCAGCATGATCACGGCAGATTACTCCACTTCCAGCATTGCCCGGATTGCCTTTTGCAGCTCCATCAATGTTGATTTTGATCCAGCCTTCTGGGGGAGGTTTCCAACAACTTCTTACCTGTCTCTCAAGATCAGCAGCTCTCTCTTCTAGAGGCTTAGAAGCAGGCTGATTTTCCTCCTCAGCATAGATGGCAATGATTTCCACAACTTTGCTCCAGATGATCTGCCATATCCCATCCACCATATCCCATCCACCGAAGAGAAGGTATCACGAAAAATACGAGCATTTCTTTCCAACCACACCTGCCACCAAATAAAAAGGAAACCAAGCTCCCAGCCAGTACAAAGAGCTTTAGATTTAAATCTACCTCTCTTCCAGCTTTCCCATAAATTGGTCCGAGATAAGTCTCCAATAGCCTGAAGTTTAAAATGGGAGAACCAACGATGCCAAATATGTTGTATGAAAGGACAATAAAACAGAAGATGATCCGCGGTTTCCTCATTCCTATAGCATAAAACACACTGGGAAGGACCAATGATTCCTCTGATTCTGAGATTTTCAAAGGTCAGGATTCCATTGTGCATCAGCTGCCAGGAAAAGAAGTTCACTTTCGGCCAGCCCTTGGGATGCCAAATCTTCCTCCATTCTTGAACTGGAAAAGAGTGTGGGGGGGGCTCTGGAAGGATCGAATCATAGCCCTCCTTCACAGTATAAACCCCAAGGTTCCCAAAGCCCCAGGCAAGCTCATCCTCCTCATCTCTCCCAGTAAGAAACCGTTCTGACAAGAGTTTTTCCAGAGTTGGAGCCTGCTCTGGAGGGATTGGAATAGGCCATTCACCCAGCCGCTTGAACTTATGAACCTTATACTCCCCCAATTGGCTGGTATTGAAGTAGCTCTCAATATGGATCCATCCCTTATCTTCTAGAGCTGATTTTAACGGATGCAATTCAGGAAACATAGCAAGAATGGGAGGATTCTGATCCCAAGAATCAGTCCAAAATCGGGCCTTCTCCCCTCTCCCAACTTTCCAGAACAATTGATCTTTGATAATGCGAGATCCAAGCTTGAGCACCTGCCACACTAATGATCCATTACCCTCCAAAGGAAAGCGGCCCAAGTCATTGGGGTGAACAAGACCCAAGTATTTACTAGAGAGGATTCTGCTGAAGAGGGACGTTGGCTGGGAAATCCACCTCCAATACAGTTTACCGACCGGAGCCCGATTGTTAAACTTGGAGCTTCTTAATCCCGACCCACCTTTTTCCTTGGGTCGGGTGACCTTATCCCATCCAACCAAGGCCCATTTCCTCTCTCCTTTGGCACCTTCCCAAAGAAAACTTCTAGCCACTTTGTCCAGCTCTTTCCAAATTGATGGAGGGGCAGCCAGAATAGAGAATTTATAAATTGGCAGGGCCTGAATAACAGACTGTAGGAAAGTCAGTCGGCCCCCATAGCTTAACCATCTATGAGACTAGTGATTCATTCTCTCTTTGATGCCATCCAAAAGGTCCTTCCAGAAATCAGCTTTCAGTTTTTTGAAATGCAGAGGAACCCCCAGGTAAAAAATAGGAAGAGAGGACCTGGTGAATCCCAAGATCTCAATAACTCTGTCTTGTGACCTTTGATCAAGATTAAAGAAGACCACTTTGGATTTTTTTTCATTGATGACTTGATTAGAAGCCCGAAGGTAGACGTTAAGAGAATCTCTGATTCCTCTTGCTTCCCTGAGGCTGGCAACTCCCACCAATCCAGTATCATCCATAAACTGTAAATGAGTCAAAACTTCAGCCTCAATTTTAATTCCTGTTAACTATCCTTGAAGTCTTCTTCTTAGGAGGAGTCTGCCTAATCCTTCAGCCAAGATGAGAAAGAGGTAAGGCGAGCATGGGTCTCCTTGGCGTAGACCCCGAGAGGCTCCAAAAGGTGGCGAGGGAAGCCCCTTAATTAAAACAGAGTAGGAAGGCGTAGAGATACAGCTCATGACCCAGGCAATCCAGTCTTGAGAAAAACCAAAGGCTGCCAACATCTTGACCAAGAAGCCCCACTCTACTCTGTCATAAGCCTTAGACATATCCAGTTTGATGAACATTCCTTTGTTACCTGAATTGTGCATAGTATGGATAGCCTCCTGAGCCAAGATCACTCCATCCAAGATTTGTCTCCCTTCAACAAAACCCCCTTGCTCAGGGGAGATTATATTCTGAAGAAGAGGTTTTAGTCTTTCAGCCATAATTTTAGTGATTATTTTGTAAATCACGTTGCATAAGGCAATAGGTCTGAAATCAGAAATGTGAGCCCCCCCCTCTCCTTTTGGAAATGGTTGCTTATTTAGTTAAGGTCATATTAGCATGACATTTATTTTTTTCCACCTCTTATGGAAATCAATTATGGATTCAATAAGGAATTGTTTGTCATTCACAAAGACATCCATTGCTTCCATAATTGTCATGCCATATTCAAATTATTATTTTAATTTATTGAAAAAAGTATCTAAGGAGTTAATAAAATATCTAGGTAGAGATGAAAACCATTCAAGAGCATTTCCTACAAAAGTCGTAATCATTAATTTTAGCAAAGTATTTTTATTATATAATCATTCCCTATAACATGTAGTAAATTTATCAATAAATGTTTGGGATTTATTTGTTCCATCATAAAATAATTTAAGGACATGCCTAATTAGCTCCATTGTCTTAGATGACTCTTATATATATATATATATATATATATATATATTCAAATCATGTAACCAAAAATCTAGTAGCCCTTTTTCTAGAGTAGATTTTTCATGATGATCAGCATGCCTACAAATATTCTAAAATAGAGGCGTCAATATGATTCCAAACTTAAAAGTGATTTTGATATTTGTTTTTGAAAATTCTATTAGCCCTTTCATATATATATATATATATATATATATATATATATATATATATATATATATATATATATATTCAAATCATGTAACCAAAAATCTAGTAGCCCTTTTTCTAGAGTAGATTTTTCATGATGATCAGCATGCCTACAAATATTCTAAAATAGAGGCGTCAATATGATTCCAAACTTAAATGTGATTTTGAGATTTGTTTTTGAAAACTCTATTAGCCCTTTCAAGCAAAAAAATTAACAAATAATGAAATGACCAATCCTCCATAAATTGCATAATTTTTTTGCATTTTTCTAATGATATTATTATTTCAAAATTTATAGTAACTTTGATCTAAATGTATGATTTTAATATATTTAATATTTTAACTAATAAATCTTTGTGTTTACTTCATTGTAGCAAATAACCCTGGACTGTATATTTAAATTTTGTAACCAAAATCTCAATACCTCTTTTTTCTACAATAACTTTTTATAATAAACATCATACTTTTTAAAAAATTATAAAATTTAAAACTTGATTATAATTTTAAGATTTGTTTTTGAAAATTCTACAATGCCTTTTTAAGACAATTATGTACAAAATACATAATACCTTATATTTTTGAATAATAACAATATTTCAATATATAATATAATATAAGTCCTTCTATTCTCAAGTGCCCAGTCACTCCAGCTAATGTAGTGGGCTGGGATGTATCTGTTGGCATTGATGACTCTGATACAGGTGATAATGTTTGCACGTCTAGGGAGGATGGGTGGCCCAATTCCATTCCTTCTAATACCGGCTGGCAGCATATGGAGGGTGAGGGACATTCACCTCATGAGCATACCCTCATGATTGACATGAATTAATGCATGCTTTTAGATGATGTGGTTGGTGATAAGTTTAACCCTGTTTTTGTTGTTTTGAGTAATTGTTTCCTAACTCAAACTGAGTTAGTGTGACTACCTATTGGGGTGTGCCTATCTACTTTTTTTGTTGTAAAGATTTGTATTTTTAATTTAAAAGCTACGCCTTTACATTCAAATAAAAACGATATTTCAATTTGTATAATATAATATAATTCGATTCTTCTTGATGTTATATATATTTTAAATTCCGCTATTGGCATAGGAGAAAAGCTAAAGATTGAAGTTCTATAACGAAGATGTTTCAATAATGGTTTAGCCAAAAACTTAATCTCTCTAGTTTAGTTTAAAACCAAAGCTATGTTGTATACTTTAATGTGCACCCAAGTCAAACTGTCTTGCTGAAAATATGAAAGCACGTGATATTATATTGAGAGCAACGTGCCTCTACAAATTAATTTATAAAAAAATAATAATAGAAAAACAACTATATTAATCTTCTAAAAACTTTATTCCCAACCTTGAAAGTCTTTCGAATATACTTAGGCTGACCAAGGCTGGTCTTTTGTTCAGTGTTGAACACGCTATAGTTTGTCCTGCCCTTTTTTGACCTGTCTACTTCACTGTTGAAAAGTAATTCTTAATTTAGAATTTGTCCTTCCCGATTTGACCTGTCTACGTCACTGTTGGAAACGTAATTCATAATTTAGAATTTGTCCTTCTCGATTTGACCTGTCTACGTCACTGTTGGAAAAGTAATGCTTAATATAAAAATAATAAAAGCAATTCTAAATGTTTAATATAGAAATTAGAAAAGCAATTCTAAAATATAGTTTGGAAAAACTAAGGAAAAAAAATATTAAAAAACTAACAAACTGAAAATAGAAAAGTATATATAAAAGTGAAAATAGAAGTTCTACAAAGAAGAAATTATTTAGCTTTGTAATATATATATATATATATATATATATATATATATATTTGGTGTATCCCATCAATTGAATTATCTATTCAACTCTCACATGGGGATCATTTAACCTATATGTATAGTTGGATTAAATTGTATGGTGTAACAACATTAACAAACAAGATATAGAGCATTTAATTTCTACAATTAATATAAGAGTCATCTTTAACGCTTAGAGTTGGTATTAAAGTTAGGAGTTCCAAGCACCCCTAAAGTGTCTTAGGGGGATGTTGAGCAATGAGTAAGATTCCTACATTCAAATAGTAGGTTGGTTCAAGGAGAAGCCAAAAACTCATAGGCAGAGCAACATCAACTAGTGAAGGTCTTAGATTCGAGTCCTAGCTGGTCTATACCATAAACAAGGTATGAGAGCCAAAGCTATAGTCAAAGAGGAAGAGTAGCAGCAGAAGTATCTCCAAAGGAGAAAAGGACCAGTGATGAGAATTGTTAAATGAAGGTTATGTGTGGTATAAACAAAATCCCATGAAAGATGAAGGTTTGATGCAAAAACAACAAAGTGAACCTTGTAAGCGATGATTACTCTATTACACTTGGTGGTTGTAGCAACTAGTTATCCATACAGTCTTATAGGATGAAAAGGTTACTATAAAAACACTTCTGATTGAATCATGAGATCAAATTCAAGTTGAAGAAAAAATAAAGTTATCAGCAAAATATTTGAAAGTATGTGAATGTGAATTAACAGGTGTTTATGTGCAATAAATTTTCTTTAAAATATTGAAAAATTAAACATTAAACATAAAAGGGAAAGAATGTTCAAAAAAAATAATGTTTAATATCTACAAATATAAAAAAACAACTTTACCTAAATAAAAATAAAAAATTATACAAAAACTAAAATAAAAATTTTATAAATAAAATCAATAATTTTATATATTCTTGTATCCCAAACAATTGATTTGCATTGTGGGTGAATCATCTCACCTATATTAAATCATCTCACCTATATTACATTGTATGGATTTCGAGAGTGGTGCAACAGCTTCCAGAAACAACATATCTTATACATTCACTTCTTCAGTTAAATCAGCAATGTAAAACCCGGGCTTTCCTCAAGTTGAGGTTTATGTATACTCTCTCATCTTGCATAACCGACTGACAGAGAGCGGGTCCCTTCAGGACGTTCACAATGCTGTGCTTCGTTCTTTTGAATTTCTATGCAATCAAAATTGGTTCAGCTTCTCCTTAAAACGTCGAATGACGTGAATATACCCTCAGAATTTAAACATACAGATCTGCATAAAAATATTGGATGTAACACTTGGTTAAATTCAGTACATACACACTCTACGAGAATGATAAAGTTAAACATGTGAAGAGTCAAGGATCCCAGATAGATCGTTCGACTCCATTGTGGTCGGAATTGTTGTCTTCAATTGTACCGTGATGCAGCAAGGGCGGCGTCATCATAAGACCCTCCGCCATGTCTGTAAGTACATTGGGCATATCGAATATAATATCCTCGTCCACGAATGACAATGCTGCTCGGGGACTCGAACTCTCCGGAAGGTTCCGCTCCACTGGCACTGACACTGGAGTTGTCATTGGCATTGATGCAGATGATGTTGATGTGGAAACGGATGCAGAGATGTCTGCCACTTGCACAGTTGGGACGTAGGCGCCACGTCCTCCGGTGGAGGTGACTCCACGGAAAGCAGCTGCGGCTGCCGCTGCTGCCGCCTGTATATCTTGGCGCGAACATGACAGCGGGGCTGGCATCGAGGAAACTGACTCGGGAAAATTCAAGTAAGCATAGGGTTTCTGGAGGTTGAAAGCGGCCACGTCATAAGCACAGGCAGCCATTTCAGGAATGGGGAAGGTGCCCAGCCATATACGAGATTTCTTGCCGGGGTCTCGAATCTCAGAACTCCATCTTTCTCCCTGCCGCTTCCTCACACCTCTGTACACAGGGTGTCCGCGTTCGCTTCTCCTTCGTCCTCCTCCTCCACCGGTCGTCTGCTGTTCTTGCTCCTGCTCCCGCCGCCGCCGCTCCTCCTCTTCTTGTCCGCCTCCCTCCGCATCCGCATCTAATTCCTTGCCTTTGCCTCCACCTCCGCCTGTCCCGTGCGCAGGTCCCGGAGTTTCTTCGCTTGATTCTCCACAAACAAATTTCAAATGAAAATCATCGCTATACACGGCGGAATTGTCTAATTTCGACCCGTACTGCTCACAAGAGTCGCTAAATGCGGAAGAGTATCGACAACTAACGGTGACTTCCGCTTTTGAATTATGCTTCAATAAAGCGTGGCCATTTGTGAGATAAAGGGCGTCAAAATTAGAAGTACTATTAGAAGAATGAACCATTAAAATAAGATCTTTGTTGACCGTTTTTTTTTTTGTGTTAGGTTACATTGTTTAACAATTTTTTTTAAGGTTGCTATTAATAGCGAGGGTGGCTGAAGGTTTTATCCGGGAAGTTACCCCCGCTAACAACGCGTATTTTTAACCAGCTGTTAGCCGAATGTATCAACGAAAATCAACGATAGCTGCGCAAATGCTTGTGTTAATTATGTTCAATTTCGGGGTGCCTGACAACATATAATTTTAAGCCGCCCAGCTGTAATCGTGGTGTCATACACAATAAAATATATATATTTAATGTATAAAGTTGAAAAAAGCAAGTCGAAACCAATAATAATAATCTTTCTTTATTTATATATTTTGTTCCTAATTGTTATATAACCAACCTATAATCTTACAAACGGACGTTAAAAAACTACTACTTGGTTCACTGTTCTGCGTGTGTGGGTAGCTGTTGGTGGCTCCGCGTTTTTTATGATGTGATTTGCCAATATTATCTTGTTTATAATGAATTGCTTTGTGGAGCAAGTGGGAGCTTTTAACGTCAATATTTCATACTCACACAATCCTCTCTTGTCCTGTGGTTACGGACGTTAAAAAACTACTACTTGGTTCACTGTTCTGCGTGTGTGGGTAGCTGTTGGTGGCTCCGCGTTTTTTATGATGTGATTTGCCAATATTATCTTGTTTATAATGAATTGCTTTGTGGAGCAAGTGGGAGCTTTTAACGTCAATATTTCATACTCACACAATCCTCTCTTGTCCTGTGGTTGCACTCATTCTTATTGCATCCATACTCATTTGCTTTTTTTTTTTAAAAGATCACTCAAACAATCCTGTCCTGTCCTGTGGTTGCACTCACTCTTATGGCATCCACACTTAATGATTTTTTTCAGAAAGATCGTCTATTTAAGTTACAAACGTGCTGGACCAAAAGTTAACCACAATTATTATGCCTCTTGCTTTTTAAGAATATAAAATCTTTGAATAGAGGGTGGCAATCGTGGGAAGCACTATAGAATTTTATCCTATGGTTGTATTTTTAAACGATTTTGGGGAATTAGAATTTCTTAGAAAATTCTCACTAGATTGAACTCGTTTCTTGGATGTGGACTCTACCAACCCATTTTATAATTTCAAATATAATATATTGATTGAAATAATTTAATAAGATTGTATTCTCCATATATTAGTAAAGATGAGTAATCAAATACTATTGTATTGAGCTATAGTTTGAGTCCAAATGTAATCATAATTTGGTGTAGTGCCTTTTACATAGTAAAGTTTGGCCTTTATTCATGCATGTCTATTATTGCAATACATGGATATCCTTAGCATGGGATCTAATATTGGATTTGTCATGATTTAACTAGTATTTTTATGTGCTTTATGTAAGATAGAGATTATATGAGGCTAACTTAGGTTTCTTCCCCATTCAAAGAAAGAGATTATGTGAGATCAAGTAAGATTTATGTGAGGTCTTGACTTGTATGGTTATAGTACAAAAGGATTGGAGTCCTTAATAACTTACATAGCGTAGAAATAGATATCAATAATAAAGGTTTTATATCTCCTTATGCACAAGCCTATTCTATAAGCTAAAATATTCTATAAGACAAGCATATTCTATAAGATAAGCTATTTAATGTAATTTGAAATCATATATTGTAGTTTGTGTATACTATAAATTTTGTTAATCAAGGTATTTGATCCAAATACTTAATTATTTTCTTACAACAGTTTCTTGGGAATAGGGGTGGACCAAACTTGAGGTATGGTAAGACTATTGAATTACAAAAAGGTCTAACTTTTTTATGTGCTCATAATTCATTTCAACAAATTGGAAGAAATGAGAGTGTGTCTTTCACAACTTGTGAATTTTGGTAGGCTCCCCACTATCTTGGCTTAATCTAACTAATATAAGCCAAATCCATAAACATAAATGTACAAATTAAAATACCTAATTTACAAGTTTGAAAGTAAATTTTGTAGTTTAGGGTATAAGAAAACAAAAATAAAGAACTATAATTGTAACAAGGATGGGATGTGACCAATCAACACATGAGAAAACCAAATAATAAAGAAGAATCCCACATGCAAAAAATAGAACTAACAAGGAATGAAATGAGGAAAAAATGACAATGTCACAATGTGTATTTCAAAATCTAGGAGGGCAATGCCATTAATGGAAAGCAAAAGAGTCTCATCAATTTCTCATTAATCCAAGAGGAAAGAGCGATTAAAATATGGAGCTTACAAAGTGTAGTTTTGATTCTCTCAAGTTCAAAATATATTTATAATGGAACCCATGGATCCTATTTATATGAAGTATTCACCCATGAGTTACCTTAGGTAAGAAATTCTTATTCCCTAGTAAAGCTAAATATTTGGGGGTATCTTTAGCAACATGGTGTAGTTCCAGATGTTGCATACCTCTAAATACATTCCTAAACAAATTATAAGGCTTCCAAAACGCATAGTGGAGCCACTAAATTTATAAACATCACTTTTCAATCTTCCTCAGGATTCATTTACTTTCTTTTGGGCTTTTACCTATCAATGAGCAATTCACTCCAATAAGGGAGTGAATTGCTCTTGGCTATGATATATTTGGTCCATTCGAGTAGCACTTCACTCTTTGGGTACCAAGCACTCCATGTTATCTAGCACTTTTCTCCTTAGAAGCCAATTGTATTACCTTGAGAAAATCACACATCTGGTGAAAATTTTATGAAATTGCTTTTCTAGAGGCCTCAAAGATTGACCAAAAAGGTTTTGCACATATTTAAAATGGGGGGAATACCAAGGTAGTAACTTGTTACTATATTTTTAATGACTTCATGGGATACCAAGCTCCTTTGGGTATAAAGTCTACAAAATTGGAATTACTTTGCCATAAAACTACAAAATTGGTGGTTTTTCTTATTCTCGTCAAGTCAATAGCTTCAACAACATATACCACTTCTTGTCTCTTAACAACCTCAATATTGTAAGGTCTTCAACATCTCTTTTTAGGTCTTCATATAGGTTCTTTGATAATCCATCCTATTTTACCACCATCTTGTTTAGCTTGTATAGTAGAGACTTCAACCGCTTGATTCATTTTGTTGGTGTTTCAACTTCAACCTTAGTCTTCCACTCTTCAATAATTGTGTCTATAATGTCATCATTGAGGAGCCTCTTCTTATTTTAAAGTATATCTGGCAATTTAGCATCAACTAACTCATATATTTTCTTTTATATTTCTTGTACTATAGTTCCCAAGAAGACCATTATATTTTTATAGGTTTGCAGGTCTCTTTGGGCATTGATGATTTTCTTTAGTTTTCATTATATTTTCTATCAGTCCCCATATATAATGACTATAATATAAATAAGGTGAAAAAATTTTTAAGTACCTCATGGCACCTCTCCTTTGTAGCATATTATTCCTATATTTATTAAATTATCCTTACCACTTGACTAAGTATTACCTTCGTGTTAGCTACAAACATAAAGTATATTTTGGCATTTGTTAACTTTATCTCGATATTGTCCCATAGGGACTTCACTTCTTTCACTTTTAAAATTTTTTCTAGGTCTATGTGCTCCTTCCTTTATTCCCATAACTTCATCTTGGAGTTCAATTATTTTTTATCTCTCTCATATTGGGTCATTTGTATTTGCTCTTTTTGTTACACCAACTATTGATTTCCATTATTTTAATGATTGTTTCAACTCATTCTACCCCTAAGAAAGTTGATGAGCATCATAAATGCTCATATTTTGTATACATTTTCTTGATTATTATGCGGCTGTATAATAAGGATTGCATATGTTTATGAATGATTATATAATTATTTGATGAAATTATGCGTGTTATCTAATTCGTGTGTTTTCAGTGTGTTTTTGTGGAATTGTAGTTGATTTAGTCAGATTTGGATCAGTCGAGGTCTTTTCATGGACCTGGCACTTTGTTTCTTTCGAAATCAATGTAGAGAAGGTAGGCGCCTTCCTCTTCCAGGAAGGCACCAAGAGTAAGTAGGTGCCTTCCTCTTCCAGGAAGGTGCCAAGGAAAGACAAGCGCCTTCCTCTCCCAGGAAGGCGCCAATAGAAGGCCAGCGCCTTCCTCTTCCAGGAAGGCGCCAAAGGAAAAGAAGCGCCTTCCTCTCATAGGAAGGCGCCGACAGGAAGGCGCCACTAGAAGGCAAGCGCCTTCCTCTCATAAGGAAGGCACCACTAGAAGGCAAGCACCTTCCTCTCATAAGGAAGGTGCCACTAGAAGGCAAGCGCCTTCCTCTCATAAGGAAGGCACCGACAAGAAGGCACCACTAGAAGGCAAGCGCCTTCCTCTCACAGGAAGGCACCAACAGAAGATAAGTGCCTTCCTCTTCCAGGAAGGCACCAACGACAGTAAGGCACCTTCCGCATAGAGAAGGCACCCGACATACTTAGGCACCTTCCTCATAGGGAAGGTGCCCCTATTCTTCTCCCGTTGACCAGACAAGCACGACGTGGACAACAACGACTGGTGCAGTTCCAACTCTACGTCATGTAGAGTTAAATTGGGGATCACACCGACGTATGAGAACATCCTACCAATGCCAGGCGAAGCACAAACCAATCAGTGAACACGCCACCATTAGAAATGAATGCCAGTTTTAGCAGACGTCGATCACATTTACCAGACTGTCTTAGTTTAGTCTGGAATGAATCGATTGTTATAACTTCTTTGTAATAGAAGATCTATGGGTGTGCTATATAAACACACGCAGACCTCTCTGAGGATATATAGAATATTTTATAGTAAATATAGAGAGATATACAAAAGAAGCATTGTAATACTTTGATAATTATAATACAGTTCTAAGAGTTTCTAAGTGCGTGTTCAGCTGGGAGGAAGCTGCTGGAGCCTGGGCCCACTCCAAGCCAGTATTTCTTCCCCTATTTTTCCTGTGTTTTCTAGATTAGTTTACCACTTTTATAAGATTGTTTATCGCATTGTTATTTCCAGTATTGCAGTAGGTTTATTTCTAGGAATGCGTGAATATTTCCTTTCTGTAGATTTAATTGTTTTTACGTAAATTATTGAGGAGTGTATGAATGATTGACGACCGTTTGAAACACCCCCCAATAGTAGAACTAGCGGACTCATCTCAAGTGGTATTGTAAGCAAATCTTGTTCAAGACCCTTCACAAGTTTACGAAGCTCCCTGGGTTGATAAATTAAATGCATGGGCATGTGACAAAAGTAGGAAAGAAGTTAACCTTGTTTGGCCCGCAACATTTTGGCATCATTGCCGGGGAAGCATCTCAACTAGATTATTTACAATACCTAGAAACCTTCCATCTGACCTTGTATGAGTTCTTCGAGAAGAAGAGGACCTGACGGTCGGTTTATAAAAACCAATCCACCAGAACCTGAGTCAACCGAACATTCTGAATTTGAATTAGACTCACCTGACCCACCACCAACAATCCATTGGAGTGAGGAGCCACACTTTGTGCAAAGTGCCTCCTCATCCCATCAACGTGGGGAAGAACGAATCATCATAAATCCCCTGTTTAATAGGACACCCTTAGAGGAAGCCCTATTGTGGAAAGTTGTAGAAGATCGGACGATAACACCAGACAACCTTAGAGCCTTGACTCAGAAAGTCTTAAATGACCGTAAGGCCATAAATACTGCATTAGAGACCGCATTTCCTAAAAAAATGGCTGACAATGAAGAAGTCTCATCTGGCTTTAGTTTCCCGATTGATGAAGGAGTAGGAGATACCAAAATGAAAAACATATCCCCTGCTCACCTTTCGACCTTCAGAGGATACCCAACTAAGGACCCTGACCTATTTTTATTTAAGTTTGATGTCTTATGCAGGTCTGTGGACTACAAATCTGATACGCAGAAGCTGAAACTCTTTCCTTCCACGTTGGACGATGCAGCTCTACGGTGGTTCATCGGTCTGGGAGACAAACACATTGCCACTTGGGATCAAATGAAGAAGCTCTTTTTAGAGCAATACCAAGATTTTGGGAGAGCAAGAGACTCCAGAGAAGAGGTCCTGAGCATGACGCAGAAAGAAGATGAGTCTCTCGAGGAATACTGGGAGAGATTCAACTTCAATCTTCAATGATCTCCTCACACGAAACTATCCGATAAGTCCCTCAAAAGCATATTTTTGAGAGGACTTACCAATGAATCACTGGAGGCTCTTAACATGATTTCTGGAGGTGATGTCTACCAACACGCTATGGAAGACATCCGACAACTATGCTAGAACTACTCAAGAAGGAGAGGCAAGACCACTTCTAGAACCATGAAAGCGACTGCTTCAGTCACGAAGATAGAAATAGGTAACATGTTGGAAGATTTAAAGAGCGAAATGCTCTCATCTCTAGCATTGCAGATGGATACGCTGTTGTTAGAGAAAAAGAAGCAAGAAAATGAAGCAACATTGGCTTATTTCTATCCAAAATGCAGAGGGAAGCATGCAAAGAATGCATGCCCGGAGAACAAAGTTAGAGTATGCATAGTTTGCAGGCTGAACCATAAAACTCGATTGTGCCCGCAACTACCTAGTAATCAGGAGGATGCTGAAAGCGCGGATGCCTATTTCATAGGCAATCGAAAGAGTTGGCCACAACCCCTTGCAGGGAATATGCCAACCGGGATGTCGTCATATGGGGGAGGACCATACATGCCCCAAGGCCCACCTCAACCACCTAACATGGGGTGGTGGGGGCCATCACCCTGGTCCAACACACCCCCAACAACATTCCCGAACCAACAGCCATGGATGCCATATCCATATCCTGGGCAGCAATGGAGAGGCCACACTACGTGGAATCAGGCTCCATAGAATGTAGCACCAGCTCACCCCCAATAGAATTTACCGATGTTGCCAGTAGTGAGACCTGCGTAGCTACCCGCACAACCGATGACAAATCCAAATAACAGGGTGAACCAACCAACATACAACATGGAGGGTGAGATGTATCCGATGTACCATATTCAGCTTAGGTCTGGTAGACAGCTAGGAGTAGGAACGCCTCCACTAGTAGAAGAGGAGGAAGAGGTAGGAGAAACACCTCTTGTAGAAGAGGTGATAGAAGAAACGCCTGAGAGAGCAAAGGCTCCATTTCCCAATCGACTGCAAGAACAGAGGAAAGTAACGCAGCCGGAGTTCGATATCTTGTCTAGCTTGAAGAACCTCACCATGACAATTCCATTATTTCAAGCCATCCGAGATGTTTCGATATATACCAAGGCGATAAGAGAGATGTGTCTAAGGAATCCAGGATGAAGAGCAACCCAGACTATCAATGTCATGGGTAAACTAGCAGATTTGATGATGGGCAAAATGTGCCATCCTAAGTATGCAGACCCAGGCAGCCCGGTGCTGACTATAAAAATTGAGGGACATTCCATGTCCAATACGTTGGTCGATCTCGGAGCAGCCATCAACGTAATGCCTCAGGAGACCATGTAGAGGCTACAACTCACGAACCTGAAACCCACTATGATAGTGCTGCAGCTGGCCGATCGATCGACCATGGCACCGAAAGGAATGTTGGAAGACGTAATAGTGACAGTCAATGCATGGGAATACCCAATCGACTTTTTAGTCTTGCAATCCAAAACTAGGCTGGGCGGTTACCCGCTCATCTTGGGAAGGCCATGGTTGGCAATAGTTGACGCTTACATCAGCTATCGGGATGGGCTGATGACCATCTCCGATGGATGAAATGTTAAAAGGTTGACTATTTCACCCCAAACATAGTCCATCGACTCAGTAGGAGAACCCATGTTGACCGAGCATGAAAATCTTGAGCTATCCATGATCCATCCGGTGATGACGTTGGATGAGTTGGCAGAAGAAGATGAAGATGGTGCTATTGTGGAGTTCCTCCATGGGGAGTCCTCCATCTCCGCACCTGGATCACCATTGGTTGGTGCCCAAGATCACCACGTTCAGCAGATACATGTCGGGCCAGGAAGAACGTTGAATGTCAGCAGTGGGTTGACTCCCACACAATTGACAAAAGTAGAAGAGCTCCTGGTTAGACACCAACAGGCATTTGCATGGGATTACTCAGATATGAAGGGTATCAGCCCAAAAATCTATACCCATCGTATATACCTCGATGATCAAGCAACTCCAAGCAGGCAACCACAGAGAAGAATGAATCCGGCAATGAAAGACATTGTCAAGGAAGAACTACAAAAAATCTTGACTGTCGGATTCATCTATCCAATTTTTGACAGTGAGTGGGTATCACCGTTAGTGGTAGTCCCTAAAAAGAATGGGAAATGGTGAATCTGTGTGGACTATAGAGCGTTAAACAAAGCGACAAAGAAGGACCACTTCCCGCTCCCGTTCATTGATCAAGTCTTGGATACACTCTCAGGGAGGAAGTATTTCTCCTTCTTGGATGGATTCAATGGATACAACCAGATCCAGATAGGAGAAGAGGATCAGGATAAGACAATGTTCACCTACCCATGGGGAACGTTTGCCTATCGGGTATTACCTTTCGGATTGTGCAACGCACCTGCCACCTTTCAAAGGGTGGTGCTTAGCATATTTTTAGACATGATGGGAGACGCGGTCAAAGTATACATGGATGACTTCACCGTCTATGGAGAAACCTTTGACGAAGCAATGATGAACTTGGAAAGAGTGCTCGAAAGAAGCAAGGAAAACAATTTGTCCCTGAGCAACGAGAAATGCTTTATGATGATGCAAGAAGGCATCGTACTGGGACACCACCTCTCCGTAGAAGGAATAAAGGTTGATAAAAGAAAAATTGAGGTCATCAGAGACCTACCCAACCCCATAACGCAGAGAGAGGTGAGGAGTTTTCTTGGATCAGTCGGGTACTACCGATGATTTATCGTCGAATTCAGCAAAATTGCAAAACCACTGCACACTCTATTATCTAAAGATGTGGAGTTCAATTGGATGGAAGACTGTGAAGAAGCATTTCAGTTGCTTAAAGAGAAACTGATATCCACACCGATTTTAAGAGGACCAAATTGGGCCATACCATTCCATATCTACTGTGATGCATCCAACAATGCGATTGGAGCAGTCCTCGGATAGAAGGATGGCGAAGAATTTTATGCCATCTACTATGTCAGCAAAAACTTGGCAGGAGCCGAGCTCAACTACACGATGACGGAGAAGGAGTTCCTTGCAGTTGTGCATGCCATAAACAAATTCTGCCATTATATCATCGGGTATAAGGTATTTGTCCACATGGACCATGCGGCTATCAGATACTTGATGAGCAAGCCGGCCATTGGCGGAAGAATTATCAGGTGGCTCTTGTTACTGTAGGAATTCGACATCACAATAGTCGACAAACCAGGCAAAGACAACGTCGTAGCAGATTTTCTATCCAGATTGATACCGACAGACCATACAGTAGTGGAAGACCAGTTTTTGGATGAACATTTGTTCACCATTAGTGAGCAAATCCCGTGGTACATAGATATAGCCAATTACTTGGCCACCGAAAGAACCTCACCTGCTCTCTCTTTTCGAGAAAAGTAGGTGGTCATAGAGAAAAGCGCATCGTTCCTATGGATTGATGGCCTCCTATTCAAAATAGGACGTGACCAGGTTATAAGGAGATGCATAGCAGAATAGGAGTTCTCAGAAGTACTCAAAGCATGTCACGACGAACCATGCGGAGGACACTTTGTAGGGAAATGAACTACCTACAAAATCCTACAAGCTAGGTACTTTTGGCCCACTCTGTTCAAGGATGTGGCTACGTATGCCAGCAAGTGCGATGAATGCCAAAGAATGGGCAGACCAACCCATCGAGACGAAATGCCCCTCCAACCTCAGGTACACCTGGAACCCTTCGATAAGTGGGGCATGGACTTCGTGGGACCAATTAATCCACCTTCAATAGGGAGGAGGTTTATTTTGGTCTGTACAGATTACGTCACCAAATGGGTTGAAGTTCAAGCGTTGAGAGATTCAAAAGAAAGAACAATCATCGATTTCTTATTTGCCCACATTTTTACATGATTTGGGGTCCCTAGAGAGATAACAATAGACCAAGGGCCTCAATTTACCTCCAAGTTGATCAAGGAGCTGATGGAGCAATACAGAGTTTGGCACAATAAAACTACACCCTACCATCCACAGGAAAATGGGCAAGTGGAAGTGACGAACAGAGAAATAGAGAACATCCTGACGAAGACCATGCAGCAACACAAAAAATATTGGGCTACACGGTTGTCGGAGGTAGTCTAGGCATATAATACCATGTGGAAATCCACCACAAGCTTCACACCCTTCCAACTGGTCTATGGGAAGAGTGCGATGATGCCCATTGAATTTGAAATCAAGACATTGAGGATGGCTTCAGAATTGAACTTGAGCTTGGATGACGCTCAAAAAGAAAGGATTCGACAGCTAGATCAGCTGGACGAAATCCGAATGGACGCTTTGCAGAGAACGAAAATCATACAAAAGCAAAGAAAGCGGTGGCATGATCGCCACATTAAACTGAAGCAGTTCCAAGAAGGAGAATGGGTGTTGTTGTACGATTCTCGGTTCCAGGAAAGAAAAGGTAAATTAATGCAAATATGGATGGGACCATATGAGGTGGTAGAGCTCATCAAGAATGGGGCAGTATGCGTTAGAACAATTGACGGCAACAACACCATGTTAACGGTCAATGGCCACCGACTGTGCCCCTATAACACATCCAAAACCTTACAGGTGGAATCCAGAATAGACGTGGGGGAGACCCCATCTTGTTAGATCTGGACCAAACTCTTAACAGGCGAAATGGTGGGCATGGAGGTGCTCACCAAAAATCAGTTAATTTAGTTTTTTCTTACGATGTGTTTTGCAGGGACGACACCCGCATGCAAGCTGTAGGCATCCTAATCCAGGGCCTAACAGGCACGAAATGCATCTAACTACCTTTATTTTTCTTTCTTTTCATTTGATTTTTGTAGGTGGAAGACCTGACAGCACGAGGAATAGGTATCTAGGAAACCAGGCCTGATTCGGCTCAGCATTTCGACACCGGCACTCATAGGTAGAAGCTGAGGCAACGTGAAGCGAGACTGAGAAGGCTTGATCACCCTTTCCCAATCAATCACAACATGATTGCCAAGAAGAAGGCACATTCCTTATAAAGAAGGCGCCCAACCAGAAGAAGGCACCTTCCTTATAAAGAAGGCGCCCATCAGAAGAAGGTGCCTTCCTTATAAAGAAGGCACCCAGCCAGAAGAAGGCACCTTCCTTATAAATAAGGCACCCCAGAATAAGGCGCCTTCCTTATAAATAAGGTGCCCAACCAGAAGAAGGCACCTTCCTTATAAAGAAGGCGCCCCGCTAGAAGAAGGCGCCTTCCTTATAGAGAAGGCACACACAAAAAAAATAGGCGCCTTCCATGGCTGGAAGGCGCCACACAAAAAAAAAAATCCCGAGGTGCCTTCCACATCAGGAAGGCGCATACAGACCGAGGCGCCTTCCACCCTAGGAAGGTGCAGGTATTCAACAACGCCTTCCACATCAGGAAGGCGCACCCATTCAGAAGCACCTTCCATAGCAGGAAGGCACCATCATCAAAAAGGTGCCTTCCACCATCGAAAGGCGCATCCAATCAGAGGCGCCTTCCACCATCGAAAGGCGCATCCAATTAGAGATGCCTTCCACCACCGAAGGCACATCCAATCACAGATGCCTTCCACCATCGAAAGGCGCATCCAATCATAGAGCACCGACAACATCGGGAAGGCACCATATAAGTGCCTTCCACATCGGGAAGGCGCCACATAAGCGCCTTCCACATTGGGAAGGTACCAAAGAGCGCCTTTCACGTACAACCAACACTTAAGTCTCTCGGATGCCTCGATCGAAATGAAATCACCACACGAACGAGCGACATCAGATGACCATACCCCTCCCCCATGTCACAAATCAGTGAATCAACGCTCTTCACGATGCATGAAACACCAAATAAGGTACGCGCATACTAACTCAAATCTTTATATAATTATTCATAAATTATGTAGTACCGAAAAAAATATTGTCATCATAAAAAAATCATATCCCCCATGGTCGAAACCACGTGCCAATGATATGGCTCGAAAGGTGTACCCTAGAATTAAATGCTAAGGTTAGGCACCTTCCCTATAAGAAGGCGCCTTCCTGAAGAAGTAAGGACAAAAAAAATGCAGTAGTAAGGGAAGGCGCCATGGGAGGAAGGTCGAAGAATCACGCGGTGAAAAAGAATGAGCCGAGTGATACGAAAGGAATCAGGGGGGGTAAAAACATAGTTCGAGGTCGAGGGATGGTTCGAATACTGTACCCTAGTCAGTTAGGGCCAGGATATGGAGGCAGCCAAGGAATTCACTGCCTCCTTGAGGGGCGACGTAGCTCAGGTGCGAGGGGTAGAAATTTCGGTCACCCCCGAATACATCTCGCAGGTATCTGGATTGCCCCTCATAGGGGAATGCATATACAAAGGTGGACTGCTGAAGCCATACGCCGAAGTGTTGTTGCCAGGAGAAAATGTGCAGATAGATAAGGAAGGGCTACCCAAAAGCAGCCTTCCCATGAATCTATGGAAGATATTCGAGCAGGTTGCTCGATTATTTACATGCACCGGGAAGTATACCCATTTGCACGCTAACCATGTGCAGTTTTTGAATCACCTGGTGCATGGAAGGAAGTTGAACGTGCCCTTCTACCTAGAAAATGCCCTAAAGGAAGAAGCGGCTAGGTACCATAAGGGAGCACCGTCCACCTTGGCCCACCATGGGCTGATATCAGCACTGGTCCGCCATGCAGAAGCGCAGAGGTAGAACCCCGACGTAGAGGGAGATGGCGACCAAGAAAGGCAACAAGATGCTATTGCCAAAATAGGGCAAGAAGAGGGAAGCCCTACAGAGGAGATGGCAAGTATCAAGCAATTGGCATTGCCCTATTTCATGGAAGAAAGAGGGCATTCACTAGTTCCCAAATGCATAGAGGAAAGAGGGCATTCCCTAGTGCCCGAGTATGAAGAGGAAGGAGTGATTATTATTAGCAGTGAGACTGAGTTTTGGCTGCTAGAACCAGTCCCCAGGAGGAAACACCTACATCCTCTCAGTAGAAGAAGAACAGAGTGACCCGAAAGTCGATGTTGCAGCCCAAACCCTCCAGGAATTGACAAACCAGAGCCCACAAGATGCAGGGACTTCTAGGAGCAATGATCAGGTCGACACAGCCTTGGAGGAAGCGTTGGAGTGGCAAACCAATTGTTGGATGGCCCAACAAATTTTGGAGGACTGCCAGAACAAGCATAGAGGGGAATTGAAAGAACGAGAAAGATGAATCGCCTAGCTCGAGCAGCTGGTCCAGCAGTTGCGGGAGGAGAACCAGCTACTCCAGGATAGGGGAACAGAAAGAAGGGATGCATCAACCCAAACTGACTGGGCAAAAGAGGTCCCAATGAATTCTCCCACATCTGCAGAACGAGTATTCTCTTCGGGAGAATTTCGATCGGACGCCCGACAGAGCAGCCCGGAGGCAGGGGAGAATTCCTCTATTTTTGGGAGTGAAGGGGAAAGAAGTCCCACAACACCCCCTGTCATCGTCCTGAGTGATACAGAGAAGGACGAGGGCCAACAACAGCAGACAGGATCGAGGGATAAGGAAGAACTCCCTAGACCTAAGGAAGGAAGAGAAGAACCTGGGGGGTCGGCACAGGATAGACAGGGGGGCGAAGAAGCATCCCTAGGGATGTCAGCATAGGTCCCCCAGAGTGAGGAGAATGCTCTAGGGACCGCAGAGCAGGTCCCTTAGAGGGAGAAAGGGAAAACCCCTGTTTGAGCTATCGCATTTTCTATAGAGGCCAAAGGAAAAGGGCCCAGGACAGCTCGAAAGAAGGCGAAGGTGACCTTCACCGAGCTAGAAGAAGATGAGTGGGATATGCAGCCATTCATAGAGAGGCAAAAATAGTTCGAATGACTGCTCAAAGAGATGACAACAACTAAGGAGACTAGGAAGGCAACCTCGAGGATGCAGGGGGACTCTGGTATCTACGTCAATCCGGCAGAGGACAGCCAGTTCTAGGATATTTATGGGTCATCTCGAGGGCAAACCTCCATGATAAGAAGGTATTTTGAATGATGGGGGGTATATGGCCCCGAATTGGAGGCCACTGCCATTACAAAGGAGAACGCATGGTTTACTCCTAAAGCAGCCCGATTGTACAAAGCCCAAGTAGTTCATCTCAGGAGGGATAATTTAGATATCCCTCTTGCAGCGGTCAGACCTCCAGACGCTGACCTATGGCAAGCTATAGAAGCTGCATTTCAGAAAGTAGAGACGATGCTGGTTTGATCACCTCCGATAGCAGCCAGGATGAGGAAAGCACATCCGACAGCAGCACCCGTAGCTCTACATAGAAAAAGAGGAGCCACACCTCCAGATGCCAGCATGCAGAAGAGGCAAACACGGGCTACAGGTACAGTCGGATCCACCAAGAAATGGCAACGATGAGGGGTCAACAGGGCTACCTACAATTTTGATGCCATGAGGGTGTGGCATATGTTAGGCGTGGGGGGATGATGAGCATCAGAAATGCTCATATTTTGTATACATTTTCTTGATTATTATGCGGCTATATAATAAGGATTGCATATGTTTATGAATGATTATATAATTATTTGATGAAATTATGCGTGTTATCTAATTCGTGTGTTTTTAGTGTGTTTTTGTGGAATTGTAGTTGATTTAGTCAGATTTGGATCAGTCGAGGTCTTTTCATGGACCTGGCACTTTGTTTCTTTTGAAATCAACGTAGAGAAGGTAGGCGCCTTCCTCTTCTAGGAAGGCGCCAAGCATAAGTAGGCACCTTCCTCTTCCAGGAAGGTGCCAAGGAAAGACAAGTGCCTTCCTCTCCCAGGAAGGCGCCAATAGAAGGCCAACACCTTCCTCTTCCAGGAAGGCGCCAAAGGAAAATAAGTGCCTTCCTCTCACAGGAAGGCATCGACAGGAAGGCGCCACTAGAAGGCAAGTGCCTTCCTCTCATAAGGAAGGCACCACTAGAAGGCAAGCGCCTTCCTCTCATAAGGAAGGCACCACTAGAAGGCAAGCACCTTCCTCTCATAAGGAAGGCACCGATAGGAAGGCGCCACTAGAAGGCAAGCGCCTTCCTCTCACAGGAAGGTGCCAATAGAAGATAAGCGCCTTCCTCTTCCAGGAAGGTGCCAACGGTAGTAAGGCACCTTTCACATAGAGAAGGTGCCCGACATACTTAGGCACCTTCCTCATAGGGAAGGCACCCCTGTTCTTCGCCCGTTGACCAGACAAGCACGATGTGGACAACAATGACTGGTGCAGTTCCAACTCTACGTCATGTAGAGTTAAATTGGGGATCGCACCGACGTATGAGAATGTCCTACCAATTCTAGGTGAAGCACAAACCAATCAGTGAACATGCCACCATTAGAAATGAATGCCAATTTTAGTAGACGTCGATCACATTTACCAGACTGTCTTAGTTTAGTCTGGAATGAATCGACTGTTATAACTTCTTTGTAACAGAAGATCTGCAGGTGTGCTATATAAACACACATAGACATCTCTGAGGATATATAGAATATTTTAGTAATTATAGAGAGATATACAGAAGAAGCATTGTAATACTTTGATAATTATAATACGGTTCTAAGAGTTTCTAAGTGCGTGTTTAGCTGGGAGGAAGTTGCTGGAGCCTCGGGCCACTCCAAGCCAGTATTTCTTCCCCTATTTTTCCTATGTTTTCTAGATTAGTTTACCACTTTTATAAGATTTTTTATCGCATTGTTATTTCTAGTATTGCAGTAGGTTTATTTCTAGGAATGCGTGAATATTTCCTTTTTGTAGATTTAATTGTTTTTACGTAAATTATTGAGGAGTGTATGAATGATTGACGACCGTTTGAAACACCCCCCAATAGTAGAACTAGCGGACTCATCTCAAGTGGTATTGTAAGCAATCTTGTTCAAGACCCTTCGCAAGTTTACGAAGCTCCCTGGGTTGATAAATTAAATGCACGGGCATGTGACAAAAGTAGGAAAGAAGTTAACCTTGTTTGGCCCACAACACAAGTTGTTGAGAGAGATACTTTAGTTTTTTTTTATTCTTGACATGTTGGGATTTTAGTTCCTCAACTTGTCATCACAACTATAATCCTTTAACAACATCTTACTTAGGGATTTTATTTCTTATTACAACTAAAGTATTCTATCACACATTGGGATACTACAAGGTGGTGTTGCATGGATACCCTAATGGAGAGTTAGTTTGCAAGCTAGATCATTTGGTAAGAATCTATTATTTATAGATCTTAACCCTAAGACCATGATGGTAAATTTAATAATAGAGGTGGTTTATATGGAAGGGTCATTTAGTAATCCTATCATAAGGACCCTATCTCCACTAGCTACTAGTTCTGATTGTATTACCATTTGCATTCTTGAGATTTGGTCCTTCAACAAATTGTAATTCTTTCTACTTTTCTCTCTTTAGGTTGGAGGGAGTCAAATGCTTTTAGGATATTTATTTCTCTAGGTGCATCAATTACCTACTAGATATAGGCTTTACTAGGTCCTATAGTTGGTTGTAACTAAAGGGTAGTTCTCATAGACTCAATCCTATATGTTTGAGTTGGCAATATCATTGTCTCTAGTAGGTGTTTCTTAGTAAGTGTGTTTGGATGGTGTAAAGGGAATAAAAACATATTGGATGAGATAAATTGAGTAGAAATGGGTATGAATGGTTATGTATTAATAAATGCTTTAGTTTCCATCTATGTCAAGGTTACTAATAGTAGTTAAACTAGTCATGATGGTGATGGACTCTTGATATATGAAATGAGTGTTCAGTTGGTGGTGACTTCTATCATGGGAGATGTAAATAATGTTATGGGGGTGGTGTTAAGAGTATGGATCACTATTTGAGGTGGTTTTCCTCTAGGAGAACCTACAACTACACTTATTGATAGAGAAGGATGTGAAATATAAGATGTGAAATTGAAGGAGATGGAATAGAAAAAATAAATGTAAAAGAAATAGTGATAATAAATGGAAGGAAAATAGAAGTGGATGGAGATAAAGGGAGGGGAAATAATGTATGGACTAGTGATAGCATTTAGCATAGACCTTGAGATGATTTATTTTTCCCGAGTAGGTCCATGGAGGTTCTAATGGCCTCAAGGTCCTACACCTTTTTCTTTTTCTTTACTTTATATAATACCCTTAGTTTATCATTAGTTATGCTCTTGACAAAGGAAGTTATCACTTTATATTGTGAATTTGTTGCCACCATCCTAGGAAGAGGTCCTTCTTGAGGAATTTACATTTATTTCAATGGGGGTAACTTGTTATGAAGCTCTAATATCATTAACAATAAATCATTCACCAACAATAAAAAATACCAAACATGCATCCACAAATAAATTCCATGATATAATCCACAAAAAGAGACACAGAAAGATATTAACCTTGAGGTAGGGAAACACCAAAAGTATTCTGTGGAATGAATCACTCCACAATATGCAATCTCCATGAGCCAAGACTATTTTAAGAATACTTGATATGACTTCTCTACTTGTACCTTTATATAGACACGTATTTTTCCTCACCCTAGTTACTCCTACTTACAATAAATTAACTATTACATATTTACTAATAAATCTTAATATAATAATAGTTACATAATTACTAATAGCTCCTACTTAAAATAAAATAACAGTTACTTGCCACCCATATAACTATCCCTAGGTATTTAACATAGTTCTTGCCTTAGTTTCTTTGTAGTCATGAAAATTCTACTATATGGCTTAAGACCACTCCTAGTGTACCTTCTTCCCAAACTACAATATTTTTAAACTACAACCCATGAGGGTACTCCTACTATTTAATATGTATCTCTTTGATTGCATATTAAACTATAACACTTACCCTAGTTAGTGTTGTTTATATAATTATTGTAATTTAAGGTGCCACGATAGGAGACCCCATTTCTAGGATACTTTATATAGGCGATATATTTTTGTGATCCTTTTAAAATTATCTTCTCATCTAAATTAAATCATTCACCAATATATAGAAATATACAACATGCATCCACAAATAAATTCTATAATAACAATCCACGCAACAAAATAGAGATTGATAATACCCTTGAGGTAGGGCAACACCGTACAATGCTCCTGATTGGAATGAAGCCTTTCTATAATATCTTCAGCTCCACGAGCCAAGACTTGTCCAAAGTATACTTGTATATGGTCCTTTACAATGGGGGTACATATCTCTTTATACAAGAATGTGATGGTTCACCTTCAATGAGTCACAAAGTGCATAATAATATGATAATATTTCTTAATGACTATATATGACAATATTATCTAATGGTTACATATATAATTCTATGACATTATTCTCCTACCTATTTCTAATTTGATATGTAGCCTTCCTTATTCAATAGTTCATTTATGACTCATACCAATATACAATATTATATTATTAAGTAGCTATCACTACACCAAAAAAAAGGTCTTTAATAATAATTTTTAACCACCCTTAAAGACCTTTAAGGCCGATTTTCAAACCACTATATTTGAGGACATCGTAATATGTCCATGTTATACAACAATAGTTAAACACCACCTCAAAAAACTACCCTCTTAGGTTATAATATGGCATATTTTAACAAGCATCTCAGTGGTCATTAGTGCCATATTAGGGGCCTAAAACATCGATTTCTATCACCATATTAAAGGCCTAATACAGTGGTTAAAAATTGATGATTTAGGTCCCTAAGATGATAGTTACACACCATCATCGTAGGGATCTAAGATGATGGTTAAAAACCATCATCTTAGGTGTCTAAGATGGTGGCTTAAAATTTTCATCTTAGGCCTCTAGGAGAAAAAAAATAAAAACTTTGCAAGAATAATTTGAGAGTTGGTTTAATTTCACTACTAGAATAAAATGACCATGCTTTAAGAAAATTTATCTAGAGGATAAGGCCATTGATTTAAGTCCATAAGAGGTAGTACTAATCAAGAAGAAGGCCAAATCCATTCACTAGTAACTGGGTGAGTATATTCCATGTACATATCTTAATTGTAAATGCAATTACTTGTTTTTATTACCTTGTTATAAATCCTTATCTTATGGTCATTATTTTGGTGTCATTCACTTGAATTACTTTTTTTGCTAGTGTGTAGGTTGTATTTAGTTCATTTCAATCAATTATACTAGAACATTAAAGGATGTCAAACAACTAGAAGATCATAGTGCAATGAAGACTCAAGGTGAAGTCTACTCAAGTGATAAGAGTTTATAGATGTCATTCAATTACCTATTAACAAGGTAAGTCCATACAAAGGAAGATAAAGAAAAAATATAAAAAGTGATATTCTATAAAATAAAAGTTGAATATAAGTGTATTCAAAGGTTAAATCTTCAACCTTCATATTCAATATACTATATTCAAAATAACATTTTGAAAAGAATATATTGCTACAAGTAAGTTGAATTCTAGCATTGAACCTATGTCAAACATAAATCATAAATCTAAAAATATAATATTCAATGCCAATGATAACACCAAACATTAAAATCAAAACTATATAATCACCTGCAATATGGTTAAAACCTGAAAATATCAACTATATCTAGGGCTTTGAAAACTATCCAATTTAAACCATATTTTAGAGAGACAACAAAGTGATTATTCCTTGGAAGTAGATTTATTATGTGTTGGTAAGTAGATAATAATCCAATTCCATAGAAGTTGAAGTTGATGGTTTTGAAGAGGAGTGAAGTAAAGGTAAAGCTCTTCCTAACAAAGAAATTTGAAGTAGTTTGCCACTGGTTTCTAAAGAGTGTGTCACTAAGGGTATACATTTGATATTTTATATTAAGCTTGACCTTTCTTTGGTGAAACATGTCCATAGCTATAGCCACAATTTATGTCTAATGGAACTCTTAGCCATAGCCACAACGCATATATAAAGTACAACTAAAACTAAATAAAAAATAGTTTAAGCATGTTTCTCTAATGGTTATATTTTTTTTAAATATGTATGCAAATGTGTACTTTTAACTTCTCAACCTACACAACTTCTTTCCTTTAGGTTGCTTTGGTATTCTTCTATGGTTCTTGTTTCTGCTTCTTGGTATCATAGATTTAGGATATATACCCAAGTAAATTTAATATATTTGCAAGAAAGAGAAGGGGAGGGGAGAGAAGGAAGATTGAGATTATATGAATTATACAGAAATTAAGAAAGCAGTTCAAATTGCAAGTAATATTGTTTGAATGTTTTCTCTAGAGAAGGGAAACAAATAGAACACTTGTTCTATAAAATGATAATGTCCTTGGCAAGCCGATAACTGTCATAATAAAGTCCTATGAGATAATATATAACCCTTATACTCAACAAAAATTTGGATACAAATGATAATTTTAGAAAATGAACAAGATAGTTAAACAATAACCAAATTTTTTTAATAAGCTAAAAAAAATCTTGTGATTAGCCCCATTAATGTAATTCTTGTAAGTCGAAGTCAATATTTCTCAATGGTATGACAATGGATATTTTGTTCATCTTTGGATACAAAAGACAAATTCAATAGATGACCAAAATAGTTAAATAATAGCCATAATTTTTGTTTTTAATGAGCTAAAAATATATAAGTTTACATAGGTTTTTATGAGGGGTCCTTCTTCCCTTGTACCAAGTGGGGTTTAAAATTGGGTCTCCTAAATGAAAAACTAAAAACTTTACCGCTAAAGTAAGTTTGTAGCTTAACAATAACCATAATTTTTGGAATACATATACTTTATGTAATATCTTGGTTGTATTGTATTGGGAAGATTATTATTCACCGTATAGGTTTTACTAAAATATAAAGGTAATTGTGGGTATTTTGCATCCTGACTACCCATCAAAACTAGTGGGTATACGAGATTATACTTTATCTTAGATATATTGTTCAAATTTTGCATCTCATATTCCAACCCTTTGACAAAGTTCATGTTAAATTGGGCTATCAAGCAATAACATCTATCACTATTTGTATCTAATAATATTCCTCATAGTTTCTTTCTTGTTTCATTATAAAATATATTCAGTGACTAATATATGAAACGAGATTTGAATTTCAAAACATTCATACCAATACCATATTATTAATACTCTTTGTAAAATTTACAGGGAAATAATGGATAAATACAATTCAAAAATTAAGAATCTTACTCTGAAGCTGTTGAATTTAATATCTAAGACTCTAAACTTGAAGACTAACGATTTTGAGCATTATTTTTCAAATACCTATCAAAATATGTGGATAAATTACTATTTACCATGTTCGATGCTTGATCTTATTCTACGTCTTTGTCCACATGCAAATGGATTTGGCATTACACTATTGCTATAGGATAACAAAGTTGAAGGATTACACATCTAGAAGGACAAAAAATGGGTGGTTGTTCAACTAGTTCCTTATTCTCTAGTATTCAAAATTGGAAACTTGTTAGAGGTAAATCACCCTTCCATATTTATGTCATACAAAATCATATAGTTATAAATATATCAAATAAAAGCTAAAGTGTGTACATCAAAATATAGTTTTCATATTTGATGAGATGGAGACAAAGATTCTTCCTGGGCTTCCAGCGATTTTACTTCTGGTTTTTCAATGGTATGAGTACCAACCCTTGTTTCCATTATTGCATTGACATTTTCATAGAAAATTGATCTTCTGTTTGCAACTCCTCTAAGGCTTCTTCTATGAGATCTCCCTTCTCAATAATTGCATTTACTACGGTTGCTTTTTGATCCACTTCCTCTATCCTTTCTATATAAAATAAAAATGGTTTTTCTGAGTGGATTTTCACCCTTCTTCCTTTACACAAGATTTCCATATGAGAGTAGTCAAGAGAAAGGTATCCCCCCAATTTGGTAGTGAATTCCCTAGAGAGGTACATCCCAAATTATGGTTCCAGGTCTACCATAATAATTTCTTGTATAATAGTGATCTGAGGTAATCTATGAAGAACCATAAGCACATCCTTGATGACTCCAACTATTTTTACTGGGGTACCATCTAACTACAACATACCAGGACAACTTCTAGTGTATTACATTCCCATGACATCACACACCACTTTTAGCATGACTATAGTAGCATCACCTGAATCTATCATACAATTATGCACAATCTGTCATTCCATTTTCAAAGAGATAAAACAATGAAGGTCTATTATTTTTGCCACCCATAATGGAGCTATTTTTAACCAAATTCTATTCTAGTTGGACTTTTATTTGGTCCTTAACCATTTTAAGGGAGGTTTGGAGTAGGTCAATCTATCCAGGGATGAGTAATGCATCATACATAATAGCTTTTGAGTGAGTCTTATTTAATTCTTCCACAATATTGAAGGTGAGGATTTTGGATTGCTTATATTTATCTTTTGGAGGGGTTTCAAATTTACTTCTGTAATCAAGGGTGGCTTCAATCCATTGACACTTCATCAGGGTTGGATATTTGAGATTATATCTAGCCTTAGTTTGAATATCCATTGCTTTTGATTGATATTTTCTAGGCTTGGGGTCTTCCTTTTGTTTTTGCAAAGGTTTTTTAAAGGGAACCTTTTGAGGAGTATTACTTTTAGTTTTCTTTTATTCTGAATCTTGAGTAGCAATTTTCATGGGGTTGAGTTCTTCAGGGTTAACTTGTAACAACTTCTTTTTGTATATGATCAAGACAAATATTATTCTATTGATACCACTATGAAGTTATGTTTATTAGTTTTAACCATATTAATTTATCCCTTTTGAAATCTTTCTAATCTCTCAACAACCATTCTTTGCATGTAATATTGGTGCATCATACATGTATTTTCCCCATGAGAAGTATTACCAGTAGAACACCAATAGTCTGAGTGAGACAAAGAAGTTAAAGACTCCAATAATTAATAATAATTGTATTAGTTCTCTTCAAATTTTTTTAGTGAAAGTAGATTGATCTTTTGTTACATATGGGAACCTTATTTGTTGGAAGTTCCTCTTGTCTTCCCTCCTTTTGTCATAGTAACCTCATTGGACAGGTTTTTCATAAAATATTGTAGCTCACGCAAGGTATCCACATGTGAATCTAAGGTGGATAATGTAGGTAATGTAGGTGGAGCATGAAGAGATGGTATCATAGGAGGCACTGGTAATACTGGTACTAAAAGTGTGTTGGACCATTGAGATAAGCTCATAGGAGGTGTTAATGATGCGTAAGTAGGAACTGGATCAATCGATTGTGGTTGACTTCTAAGGAAATTTGGGAAAATAGGCATCGTGGGATTGGGAGGCAATATGTCTATAGAAATAAGGATTGTTTATTTATTTTGCATATTCTTGGAATATTTGAGGGAAAGTAAGGACATTTTATTATCTTATCATTAGTCCTACATTTGAACTAAATTCTCTTAGATAATAATAGACAACTTGATCATGAGTTGATCTAAGACCATCAGGGACTCTTTGCTAGGTACAAATAAACCTGATATTAAAATCCATAATATCTTCTTGTGAATGCCTATGTATTAGTGTGAACTAAGTGAGCATAGAAAAAGGATTGCTTGCTCATTAAACTCTTCTATTAATTTAGATGTCGAAGAATTCCAAGAGTTTATACTTCAAGAGGGTAGAGTTCTATAACAATAGAGCAATTTTCCTTTCATAGTAATAACCAATAACTTGACCATCACATTCTCATCTTGGATTTTATGCACAACAACCAACGACGCTACATCCTAAACATGTTCATATGTTGTTTTCCCTATACCATTGTAGGTAGAAAGAGATTTTAAGGTTTCTTGTGGAATTGCATGTTGATCTACCATATTAGGAGGTCTTGTATGATTCTAGTTAGGAACTCTTGGGTTTTTATTTTGAACCATTTTTCTTTGATATGAAATAAATATTTGAGATAAGGGTACCAATTGAGTGTCAATCTAATCTTATTTTTGTTCTTTAGTGGGACTAGAGGTATCAATAATGAACTTAGGTTATTTTCTACAAGATAAATTCCATAACTTAATTGGTTTTCCTAAAATACTAGCCCTATGTCTTATAATCATGAAAAAACTTTAGGGTTAATATGGATTTTTGGGTATGTCTTTGATGGAGTCACCTGGTAACAAAGGAATCTAGAGAAATCTAGGTATCACCAGTCCCTTATGTTTATCAAAAATGTGGAAAAGAGTCTCACCGAGCATGCCACAAACTATTGGTCAAAATGTTATCTAATAGTAAGGATTGTGCACCCACAAACCTTGAACAACTTTGAATGGCCCTAAGACCAGATATATTAGGGTCAATCTCTGAAAAATGCTAACTCCTTGCAAGTTCTAACTAAATTATTTAAGAAAAGTAGATGGGAAGATATTAAGAAAAACATAAATCTAGAATACAAAGTGGTGCAGATCCAATCACATAAATATACATACCTAATAATTCTAAAACACAAACAACATTCATAGACTACCTAACAGACCAACCACTACTTTTATTAATCAAGTATGCACATTACTCTACCAAAAATTCTAGAATTAAGAAACAAGTAGCATGAAATCCATATATTTGAATTATAACTAGTTCATTCACTTAACTATAGAAAAATAATCAACAAAGTAAAATCATACATACATGAAAACAATTGAAGACTAGAAAGTAATCCACTTATATTGCTATATGCATCAAACTATACATGGAGGTTGTAATGACTAGAGAGTTGACACTAAAACATACATTACAAACATGTATATATAACCCCTTCCAAGAGCAAGCTTTCAAAAATCTTAATTAATACAACATTAATGGTGGATTAGGATGTCAGTATTAAGCTTGTCCAAGTGATCTTCTCTGGGATTGCTCTATCACAGACACAACATTCTCCACTTTGTCCAGATGGGAACTATTGATAAATTTTTACTAAGCCTTTCTTTTGCCAATTAATGCATTTGATATCGCCACTACCTTCAAATATTTCTTTGTGAACCAACATAGCCACTTTGCTTCAATTTCTTAGCTATTGCCTTATGCACTTGATCTGATTAGTCATTGAATTCATCCATCTACTATATCCTTGGACCCAGTGACCTGATAAGCTTGGTAGGAAGAGGAAATTTGAATTTGAGGAGATTTCTACGTGGTTGGGCCTTTTTGCATTTATTGCTAGATTGGACGAAGGTTTGTATTGGATGCACACCTTGGTTAGCTTCCCATTTCTACACTTAGACTATATTCCTCTAGGATGGGGAAATGGGTTTCCTTTTTCAACTTCTCCTATCTCTTCTTTCTACCTTTATTGTGGCTGAACAAACCTCGGACGAAAATTTTGGTTTGCCTCTCCCTGAATCTGCATCCTGATTTTTTGTCTCTATAATCCTATATCCTGGGCGATAATTTGAGACTCTTTTCTTTTTTGATATTCTCCCGATCGTTTGTCCAATCCCTTTATCTTGCAGATGAAACTTTGGAAGTGCCTATAATGGGGATTGTGGCCCATTCCTCAGTCATGGATATCTTTAATTTGTCATATTTTGGGCGAGAGATTTGGATAATGAAGGGCACAAATGCGAACCATTCCTCTGTTCAACCGTTCTCTTGACCGTCTTTCAAAATAATCCCTCCCTTCTCTTTTCCTTGATTTGAACAAAAATAGTGGGTGCAGAAAATATACCCACAATACCTAGTTAGCTCCATTGTCTTAGATGACTCTCATATATATATTCAAATCTTGTAACCAAAAAGCTAGTAGCCCTTTTCTAGAGTAGATTTTTCATGATGATCAACATGCCTAAAGATATTCTAAAACAGAGGCATCAATATGATTCCAAACTTAGATGTGAATTTGAGATTTATTTTTGAAAACTTTATTAGCCCTTTCAAGCAAAAAATTTTAACAAATAATAAAATGCCCAATCCTCCATAAAATGCATAACTGTTTTGTATTTTTCTAATGATATTATTATTTCAAAATTTATCAATAAGTTTGATCTAAATGTATGATTTTAATTTATTTAATTTTTAACTAGAAAATCTTTGGGTTCACTTCGTTGTAGCAAATAATCAAATAACCATCCATTGTATATTTAAATTTTGTAACCAAAATCACAATACCTCTTTTTTCTACACTAAATTTTTATAATAAACAACCTACTTTTCAAAAAAATATTATAAAATTTAGAACTTGAATACGATTTTCAGATTTGTTTTTGAAAATTCTATAATCTCTTTTTAACATCAAATTTTTAAATAATAATAATAATAATAAAACAATTTTTAAAAATATTAATATTATTTTAAAATATATATAATATAATATTATTCGATTCTTTGTGTATTATATATTTTAAATTCAGCCCTTGGCATGTGAGAAAAGCTAAAGATTGAAGTTCTATAACAAAGATGTGTCAATAATGTTTTAGCCAAAAAGTAATCTCTCTAGTTTAAAACCAAAGCTATGTTGTATAGTCTAGTGTGCACCCAAGTCAAACTTCAAGCTGAAACTATGAAAGCACGTGATATTATATTGACAGAGCAACGTGGGCCTCTACAATTAATTTGTAAAAAAATAATAATAAACAACTATCTTAATCTTCTAAAAAAATAATAATAAACAACTATCTTAATCTTCTAAAAAAATATTCCTAACATAAGAAGTCTTTTGTTCAGTGTTGAACACGCTATAGTTTGTCCTTCACGGTTTGACCTGTCTACGTCACTGTTGGAAAAGTAATTTAGAATTTGTCCTTCCCGATTTGACCTGTCTACGTCACTGTTGGAAAAGTAATTCTTCATTTAGAATTTGTCCTTCTCGATTTGACCTGTCTATGTCACCGCTGGAGAAGTAATGTTTAATATTAAAATAAAAAATAATTATTAAATAATTTTTTTAAAAAATAAAAAAGAAAAATCTTAAAAAAGTAACTAGCAACTAGAAAATAGAAAAGTGTAGGTCAAAGTTCAAATACAATTTTTTAAAACAGAAATTTTATAAATAGAAAAGAAATGATTAGTTTTGTAATAATTTTAAAGCTTAGTGTTGGTATTAAAGTTAGAAGTTTAAAGTGGTGTAGGGGGTGTTAAGCAATGAGTAAGAAGAGCCAAAAGCTTATAGGGAGAGCAACCTCAACTAATGATGGTCTTACATTCGAGTTCTAGTTGGTCTATACTATTAACAAGGTATGAGAGCCAAAGGTACACTTAGAGGAAGAGCAGCAGCAAGAGTATCCTAGAAAAGGAGGAGTGATTATAATTGTTAAATGAAGGTTATGTGTGGTAGAAGCAAAATCCTATACATAAGAGAAGAAAGATAAAGGTTTGCAAGCAATGATATACTGTATTGCTTTTAACTGTTGGTTATCCATAAATCATGAGATCAAATCTATGTTAAAGAAAAAAATAAAGTCATCAATAAGATATTTGAAAATATGTGAATGTGAATACAGAGCAGTGCAGATATGTATGTGTGAATGTGAATACAGAGCAGTGCAGATATGTATGTGTGAATGTGAATAAAGAGCAGTGCAGATATGTATGTGTAATTGCAAGTTAACGAAAAAAATTTATTAAAAAAAAATTGAAAAGTTAAACATCAAAAAATTGTTAAAAAATAATATTTAATATAAAAAAACAAGAAAAACAATTTTAAAGATTGAAAAAATAAGATAAACAAAGTCTAAAAATAGGAAAGTAACTAGAAAACAACATTTTTATATATTGTTGTACCAACCAATTGTAAACTGGGTGAATCATCTAGTGGTGCAACAGCTTCAAGAAACAAGGTATCTGATACATTCACTTGTTCAGGCAAGTCAGCAATGTAAAACCCTGGCCTTCCTCTATTTGAGGTTTTTGTATACTCTCTCATCTTGCATAACCGACTGAGATAGAGTCCAATGCTGCTTCGTTCTTTTGAATTTCTATGCAATCAAAATTGGTTCAGCTTCTCCTCAAAACGTCGAATGACGCGAATATACCCTCAGAATTTAAACATACAAATCTGCATAAAAATATTGGATGTAACACGTGGTTAAATTCAGTACATAAACACTTTCCGAGAATGATAAAGTTAAACATGTGAAGAGTCAAGGATCCCAGATAGATCGTTCGACTCCATTGTGGTCGGAATTGTTGTCTTCAATTGTACCGTGATGCAGCAAGGGCGGCGTCATCATAAGACCCTCCGCCATGTCTGTAAGTACATTGGGCATATCGAATATAATATCCTCGTCCATGAATGACAATGCTGCTCGGGGACTCGAACTCTCCGGAAGGTTCCGCTCCACTGGCACTGGCACTGGCACTGGAATTGTCATTGGCATTGATGAAGATGATGTTGCTGTGGATACGGATGCAGAGGTTTCTGCCACTTGCACAGTTGGGACGTAGGCGCCACGTCCTCCGGTGGAGGTGACTCCACGGAAAGCAGCTGCGGCTGCCGCTGCTGCCGCCTGTATATCTTGGCGCGAACATGACAGCGGGTCTGGCATCGAGGAAACTGACTCGGGAAAATTCAAGTAAGCATAGGGTCTCTGGAGGTTGAAAGCTGCCACGTCATAAGCACAGGCAGCCATTTCAGGAGTGGGGAAGGTGCCCAGCCATATACGAGATTTCTTGCCGGGCTCTCGAATCTCAGAACTCCATCTTTCTCCCTGTCGCTTCCTCACACCCCTGTACACAGGGTGTCCGCGTTCGCTTCTCGTTCGCCCTCCTCCTCCACCGGTCGTCTGCTGCTCCTGCTCCTGCTCCTGCTCCTGCTCCCGCCGCCGCCGCTCCTCCTCCTCTTCTTGTCCGCCTCCCTCCGCATCCGCATCTAATTCGTTGCCTTTGCCTCTACCTCCGCCTGTCCCGTGCGCAGGTCCCGGAGTTTCTTCGCTTGATTCTCCACAAACAAATTTCAAATGAAAATCATCGCTATACACGGCGGAATTGTCTAATTTCGACCCGTACTGCTCACAAGAGTCGCTAAATGCGGAAGAATATCGACAACTAACGGTGACTTCCGCTTTTAAATTATGCTTCAATAAAGCGTGGCCATTTGTGAGATAAAGGGCGTCAAAATTAGAGGTACTATTAGAAGAATGAACCATCAAAATAAGATCTTTGTTAACCGTTTTTTTTTGTGTTAGGTTACATTGTTTAACAATTTTTTTTTAAGGTTGCTATTAATAGCGAGGGTGGCGGAAGGTTTTATCCGGGAAGTTACCCCCGCTAACAACGCGTATTTTTAACCAGATGTTAGCTGAATGTATCAACGAAAATCAACGATAGCTGCGTAAATGCTTGTATTAATTATGTTCAATTTCGGGGTGCCTGACAACATATAATTTTAAGACGGGTAGCTGTAATCGGATTATTATTATTGGTTTGGACTTGCTTATTTTCAACTTTGGACATTAACCAACCTATAATCTTACAAACGGACGTTAAAAAACTACTTGGTTCACTGTTCTACGTGTGTGGGTAGCTCGATTTTTTATGATATGATTTGCCAACATTATGTTGTTTATATTGAATTGCTTTGTGGAGCAAGTGGGAGCTTTTAACGTCAATATTTCATACTCACACAATCCTCTCTTGTCCTGTGGTTGCACTCACTCTTATTGTATCCATACTCATTTGCTTTTAATAAATAAAAAATGTTTATGTTGAATTGCTTTGTGGAGCAAGGGGAGCTTTTAACGTCAATATTTCTTACTCACACAATCCTCTCTTGTCCTGTGGTTGCAATCACTCTTATTGCATCCATACTCATTTGCTTTTAATAAAAAAAAATGTCTATATTGAATTGCTTTGTGGAGCAAGTGGGAGCTTTTAACGTCAATATTTCATACTCACACAATCCTCTCTTGTCCTGTGGTTGCACTCACTCTTATTGCATCCATACTCATTTGCTTTTAATAAAAAAAAAATCACTCAAACAATCCTGTCATGTCTTGTGGCATCAATATACTCTTATGGCATCAATATTGTTCTTTTTCAAAAAGATAGTCTATTGAAGTTAGCCACAATTATTATGCCTAAGAAAATAAAATCTTTGAATAGAGAGTAGCAATAGTGGGAAGCACTAAGCACTATGGACGTTTATCCTATGGTTGTATTTTTCAACGATTTTGGCGAATTAGAATTTTCCTACAAAAATCTCACTATATTGAACTCTTTTCTTAGATGTGGACTCTACCAACCCATTTTATAATTTAAAATATAATATATCAATTTAAATAATTTAACAAGATTTTATTCTTCATAGAAGAGTAATCAAATACTATTGTATTGAGCTATAGTTTGAGTCCAAATGTAATCATAATTAGGTGTAGTGCCTTTTACATATTAGATCTAAAAATTATCTACTAAAGCTTGGCCTTTATTCATGCATGTCTATCATTGCAACATTGGATCTAATATTGGGTATGTCATGATTTAACTAGTATTTGTATGTGTTTTATGTAAGGTAGAGATTATATGAGGTTAACTTAGATTTTTTCCTCATTTAAAGAAAGAGATTATGTGAAATCATGTAAGTTTTATGTGAGGTCTTGATTTGTATGGTTATAGTACAAAAACATTAGAATCCTTAATAATTTACCTGGCGTAAAAATAGATATCAATAACAAAGGTTTTATATCTTCCTATGCACAAACCTATTCTATAAGATAAGCAATTCTATAAGACAAGCATATTCTATAAGATAAGCTATTATAATGTAATTTGAAATCACATATTTTAGTTTGTGTATTCTATAAAATTTGTTAATCAAGGTATTTGATCCAAGTACTTAATTATTTTCTTTAAATAGTTTCTTGGGAATAGGGGTGGACCAAACATGAGGTATGGTAAGAATACTAAATTACAAAAATGTCTAACTTTTTTATGTGCCCACAATTCAATTTCAACAAATTGGAAGAAATAAGAGTGTCTTTGAAAACTTGTGAATTTAGGTAGGCTCCCCACTATCTTGGATAAATCTAACTAATTTAAGCCAATTCCATGAAAATAAATGTACAAATTAAAATACTAAATTTACAAGTATGAAAGTAAATTTTGTAGGTTAGGGTATGAGAAAACAAAAATAAATAACTATAATTGTACCAAGGATAGGATGTGATCAATCAACACATGAGAAAATCAAATAACAAAAAAATATCCCACATGCAAAAAATATAACTAACAAGGAGGGCAATGCCATTAATGGAAAGCAATGTCACAATGCGTATTTCACAATCCAAGAGGGTAGTTCCATTAATGGAAAGCAAAAAAGTCTCATCAATTTCTCATTAATCCAAGAGGAAAGAGCAATTAAAATGTGGAGCTTACAAAGTGTAGTTTTGACTCTCTCAAGGTCAAAAGATAGTTACAGTGGAACCCATGGCTCCTATTTATAGGAAGTATTCACCCATGAGTTACCTTAGGTAAGAATTTTTTTTCCTAGTAAAAGTAAATATTTGGGGGTGTCTTTAGCAAAATGGTATAGTTCCAAATGTTACATGCCTCTAAATACATCCCTAAACAACTTAGAAGGCTTCCAACATGCATAGTGGTGCCATTAAATTTAAAAAAATCACTTTTCAATCTTCCTCAAGATTCATTTACTTTATTTTGGGTTTTTACCTATCAATGAGCAATTCACTCCAATAAGGGAGGGAATTGCTCTTAGTTAGGATATATTTGGTCCATTCAAGAAACACTTCACTCTTTGGGGACCAAGCACTCCATGTTATATAGCACTGTACTCCTTAGAAGCCAATTGTATTACCTTGATAAAATCACACATCTGGTCAAAATTTTATAAAATTGCTTATCTGGAGGTCTCAATGATTGATCAAAAAGGTTTTGCACATCTTTAAAGTGGGAGGAATACCAAGGTAGTAAATTGTTACTACATTTTTAGTGACTTCATGGGATACCAAGATCCTTTGGGCATAAAGTCTACAAAATTAGAATTACTTTACCATAAAACTACAAAATTGGTAGCTTTTCCTATTCTTGTCAAGGCAATAGCTTAAACAACTCACACCACTTCTTGTCTCTTAACAAACTCAATATTGTGAGATATTAAATATCTCTTGTTAGGTCCTCATATAGGTTAATTGATAACCCATCCTATTTTACCACCTTCTTGTTTAACTTGTATATTAGAGACTTCAACTGCTTGATTCGTTTTGTTGATGTTTCAACTTCAACATTAATCTTTTTCTCTTCAATCATTGTATCAAAAATGTCATCATTGATGAGCCTATTATGATTGTCAAGCATATCTAGTAATTTAGCATCAACTAACTCCTATATTTCCTTTTCCATTTCTTGTACTACGGTTCCCAAGAAGACCATTATGTTTTTATAGGTTTGTAGGTCTCTTTGGGCATTGGTGATTTTATTTAGTTTGTCACTGTATTTTCTATCAATCCTTGTCTATAGTGACTATAATAGCAATAAGGTATAAAATTGTTTAAGTAAGTCATGGCACCTCTCCTTTGTAGCATATTCTTCCTATATTTATATAATTATCCTTACCACTTGGCTAATTATTACCTTTGTATTAGCTACAAACATAGAGTATATTTGGGCATTTGTTAACTTTATATTGATATTATCCTATAGGGACTTCACTTATTTCACTTTTGAGGATTTTCCTAGGTCTATTGTGCTCCTTCCTTTATTCCCATTACTTCATCTTGGAGCTCAATTATTTTTTGTCTCTCTCATATTAGGTCATTTGTATTTGCTCTTTTTTTTACATCAACTATTGATATCCATTATTTGAATGATTGTATCAACTCATTCTACTACTAAGCAAGTTGTTGAGAGAGATCCTTTATTTTTATTTTCATTCTTGACATGTTGGGATTTTAGTTCCTCAACTTGTCATCACAACTAGAATCCTTTAACATCTTCCTTAGGGACTTTATTTCTTATTATAGATAAAGTATTCTATTACATGTTGGGATGATACAATGTCATATTGCATGGATAACCTAATGGAGAGTTAGTTTGCAAGCTAGGTCATTTCGTAATAATCTATTCTTTATAGATATTAACCCTAAGACCATGATATTAAATTTAATAATATAGGTGGTTGATATGTAAGGCTCATTTAGTACTCCTATGATGAGGACCTTATCTCCACTAATTACTAGTTCTGATTGATTACTATTGGCATTCTTGAGGTTTGGTACTTCAACAATTTGTACTTCTTTCTAATTTTCTCTCTTTAGGTTGGAGGGAGTCAAATACTTTTTGGATATTTATTTCTCTAGGTGCATCAATGACCTAATAGATATTAGCTTGACTAGATCCTATATTTGGTTGTAACTAAAGGATAGTTCTCATAGAATCGATTCTATAATTTTGAGTTGGCAACATCATTGTCTCTAGTAGGAGTTTCTTAGTAAGTGTGCTTGGATGGTGTAAAGGAAAGATAAACATAGTGGATGAGATAAATTGAGTATAAATGGGGATGAATGGTGATGTAGTAATAAATGCTTTAGTTTCCAATTATGTCAAGGTTACTAATAGTAGTTAAACTAGTCATGATGGTGATGGACTCTTGAAATATGAAATGAGTGCTCATGTGGTGGTGACTTATATCATAGAATATGCAAATGATGTGATGGGGGTGGTTCTAAGAGCATGGCTTACTATTGGAGGTGGTTTTCTTATAGGATAACCTAAAACTACACTTTTTAATAGAGAATGATGTGCAACATAATACATGAAATTGAAGGAGAGGAAATGGAAAAAAATAAAAAATAAATAGTAGGAATAGATGGAAGGAAAATAGAAGTGAATGTAGATAAAGGAAGTAACAATAATTGATGGACTAGTGATAGCCTTTAGCATAGCCCTTGAGATGATTTATTTTTCTTGAGTAGGTCCAAGAAGGTTCTAATGACCTCTAGGTGATAGTATTGTTGATATAATTATTGTAATTTAAGGTGCCACGATAGAAGACCTCCTTTTTAGGGTACTTTATGTAGGTGATATGTTTTTAATATCCTTGTGAACTTCTCTTCTCATAAATATTAAATCATTCACCAATATGTAGAAATATACAACACGCATCCACAAATAAATTCTATAATAACAATCCATACAAAAAAATAGAGATTGATAATACCCTTGAGGTAGGGAAAAATCGTATAGTGCTTCTTATTGGAAGGAAGCCATTCCACAAGATCTTCAGCTCCATGAGCCAAGACTTATACAAATAATACTTGTAAATGGTCCTTTACTATGGGGGTACATCTCTCTTTATACAAGAATGTGATGGTTCACCTTCAATGACTTACATATGTGTATAATAATATGATAATATTTCATAATGGCTACATATGACAATATTACCTAATGGTTATATATATGATTCTATGATATTATTCTCCTCCCTATTTCTAATTTGATATGTGGCCTTCCTTATTCAATAATTCATTTATGGCTCATACCAATATACAATGTTATATTATTAAGTACCTATCACTTCACAAAAAAAAATTCTTTAACGATAGTTATTAACCACCCTTAAAGACCTTTAAGGTTAGTTTTCAAACTACTATATTTGAGGTCATCGTAAAATATCCATGTTATACAATGATGGTTAAACACCACCTCAAAAAACTGCCCTCTTAGGTTTTAAGATGGCAGTTTTTAACAAGAATATCAATGATCAGTAGGTCCATATTAGGGTTCTAAAACATCAGTTTATACCACCATATTAGAGGCCTAATACGATGGTTAAAAAATAGTATTTTAGGTCTCTAAGATAACATTTAAACACCGTCATCATAGGGGTATAAGATGACAACTAAAAACCATCATATTAGGTGTCTACGATGGTGGCTAAAAATAATCATCTTAGGCCTCTAGGAGAAAAAATAAAAAAATTGAAAGAATAATTTGAGAGTTGGTATAATTTCACTGCTAGATTAAAATGACCATGCTTTAAGAAAATTTACATAAAGGATAAGGCCATTGATTTAAGTTCATAAGAGGTAGTACTAATCAAGAAGAAGGCCAAATCCATTCATTAGTAACTGGGTGAGTATATTCCATGCACATCTCCTAATTGTAAATGCAATTACTTTTTTTTATTTCATTGCAATAAATCCTTATCTTATGGTCACTATTTTGGTGTCATTCACTTGAATTACTTGTGTGGCTAGTGTGTAGGTTGTATTTAGTTAATTTTAATCAATTATACTAGAAAATTAAAGGATTTCAAACAACTAGAAGATCATAATGCAGAGAAGACCCAGGGTGAATTCTACTCAAGTGATAATATTTTATAGATGTCATTCAATTACCTATTAACGAGGCAAGTCCATACAAAGGAAGATAAAGCAAAAATATAAAAAGTGAGATTCTATAAAATAAAAGTTGAATATAAGTGTATTCAAAGGTTAAATATTCAACCTTCATATTCAATATACTATATTCAAAATGACATTTTCAAAAGAAGATATTGCTACAAGTAAGTTGAATTCGAGCATTGAACCTATGTCAAGCATAAATCATAAATCTAAAAATATAATAGTCAATGCCAATGATAGCACCAAACATTAAAATCAAAACTATATAATCACCTGCAATATGGTTAAAATCTGAAAGCATCAACTATATCTAGGGATTTGAAAACTATCCAATTTAAACCATATTTGAGAGAGACACAATAAAGTAATTATTGCTAGGAAGTAGATTGATTATGTATTGGGAAGTAGATAATAACCTAATTCCATAGAAGTTGAATTTGATGGTATTAAGAAGGAAACACAAAATTTAGATGCAATTTTACTTGTAGTCTATCATATTGATTAAAATTTTCATAACATCATCCTCAAAAATTATCACAAGTATCCAAGAAATATTGTGGTTCAATTTCTACCAAAACAATATAAGAGGCAACTACGTTTTGCGTATTAAATTAATAAGTAAAAATTGGCATCGGTACTCAAGTAGACCAAAAAGAAATTGTTAATAATTAATTATATCTCAAACATACATGTTTAGTAAATTTTGTAGCATACACATTGTTCTTACCGTAACAATTAGGCCAAAAAAGTATGACATAGAAGCAAAGGAGTCAACAACACAATGATTTTCATCAATGCTTTGGAGGTAAATCATTTTTCAATAGGGAAGGGAATATGACATATCCCTAAGCAAGTATAATATAATATTAAATACAAGAGAGAATTTATATTTCATCACACATCCATTCAAGCCAGCATGTCATTAGAGAACAAGAAATTTACACCAACTGAATAACATTGATTATCATGTATCTTGTATTTTTATCAAAATTTTCACACATGATATGCAATAGATGTTACTTAACATACCTAATGACTCCATTAGATTCATCTCCACTCTTTTCAAGTTTCTCACTTGAAAGTTGAAGACACAAAGTTCCATAAATAACTCCAATACAAATTTTTTCATTCAATAAAAAAAAGTCTGGATAAAAACTATATCTTACTTTAAATATATTGAGGGTTTTAGATATTCTAAGAAAGGGTCCTCTAATACTTATATTTCCAAATAAGCAAGAACTACTTGGTTGTATATTTGAATAGAGAGGAAGGGGATGACACTTAGGACTCCATATTGCTTTTATCTCTACTCTAGGAGAAACAAGGCTTGAGGAGAGGAAGAGGATACCCTCTCAATAGTTTTTGACAATATGGCTAATTATTCATATCATTAGAGAAAATAATATCAACAACAACCAAATGTTGAATCTAGTTTGAGTTGCAAGTTTTACTTTGCTTTGCAAGATTTTTTTTGCTAGAGGATAAGCAAAAATGTTCAATTATAGTACCCATTTCTCATTATCTATGTATCTAAAGTTATATTTTTATATTTAAACACAATATGATGCAAATATTTATTTGAAAAAATGATACCATTGGACCTATTTAGTGTTTTTAATGTACACAACTCGTTTCATTGTAGAAACATTATTTTTTACCATATTCAAGATAAGAAGAACAATTATTAAAGGGAACGAAACTCCATATACCAATCCGGTTAGAAAGCAAGGGGTAACTAAAAAAAAAAATTAAAAATATCCCAAAAATAAACCATAAATCCATTTTTAGATCAAATAATATATTTACAAAATAAAAGATGTGTATTTACAAATGTAAGGAGGAGCAAAGTAAAGGTAAAAATCTTTCTAACAAAGAAATTTGAAGTAGTTTGTCACTGGATTCTAAAGAGTGTGGTAATAAGGGTATACATTTAAGATTTTAGATTAATCTTAACCTTTATTTGGTGAAACACATCCATAGTTGTAGCTATAATTTATTTCTAATGGAATTCTCAGTCATAGCCACAATGTATATCTAAAGTACAACTAAAACAAAATAAAAATAGTTTAAGAATGTTTCTCTAATGGTTATATTTTTTAAAATATGTATGCAAATGTGTGATTTTAACTTCTCAACCTACACAACTTCTTCTATTTAGGTTGATTTGTTTTTCTTCTGTGCTTCTTGTTTCTAGTTCTTGGTATCACAGATTTAGGATATATGCCAAGTAAATGTGATATATTTGCAAGAAAGAGAAGGGAAGGGAAGAGAAGGAATATTGAGATTGTATAAATTATACAAAAATTAAGAAAGCAGTTAAATTTGCAAGGAATAATATCTAAATATTTCCTCTAGAGAAGGGAAAATAAAAAAAATAAAACACTTATTGTATAAAACAACAATGTCCTTGGCAATGCGAAAACTATCATAATAAGGTCCTATGAGATAATATATAACCCTTATACTCAACCAAAATTTGGATACAAATGACAAATTCAATAGATAACCAAAATAGTTAAACAATAGCCAAATTATTTTTTAATAAGCTAAAAAAAAATATTGTGATTAGCCCCATTGATGTAATTCTTCTAAGTTGAAGTCAATCTTTCAGAATGGTATGGCAATGAATATTTTGTTCATATTTTGATACAAAATACAAATTCAACAGATGACTAAAATAATTAAATAATAGCTAGAATTTTTTTTTATGAGCTAAAAAAATAAGTTTATATAGGTTTTTACGAGGCGTCTTGCTTCCCTCGTACCAAGTGGGGTTTGAACTTGGGTATCCTAAATGAAAACCTAAAAACTTTACCACTAAAGTAAGCTTACAACTTAAGAATAACTAGAATTTTTTTTTTTTTTGGTAAGTAAGAGAATATTATAATTAACACCGGGTTTTAACTGGTTGACCCAAAACCATTTTACAAAATAGGGTCCACTGACCAACTGGACAAAGGCCAAGCCCTAAAAGTTTAAACTGACAACAAAAATGGCCAAGACCTACTCTTTCATTAGAATACAACCAAACTAAACTATGGAAGCCTAATATTATGGCCATCAGAAAAGAAAGACGCAAAAAAGAACAAACAAAGACAAAAACTAATCATGCAAGCACCATGCAGAGTAGCTTGTGCCCATATAAAAATAATAGAATATGGTCAAAAAAAACATCCCATAGAATGGACAGCCAAGAGGCCAAGCAGTCTTCCTTGTAGTCCTCATCTAACTTCTTATCATCATTCTTGCCATCATCTTTAGATTTTGCCTTCGACTCCTTGTGCCCCTGGAACTCCTGGCTATAAAACAGAAGATTTAGAGAATCACACAAATCAACAATTGCACTGATGAGGCCAGACAGGACTCTTCAACTGGTTGATATTGTTGGAGGCTGATGAAATTGTCATCTTCTCCAAGACTATTATGGTGGGGTCTGGTGCCTCATTGTCAAGGATCTCCAACACTTTGTTATTTCTTGCTAGGGCCTTTTTGCGACATCAAATCCAAACACACCTTGGGAAATACTTGAGGCCAAAGCAGATGTTTCCCATGCATGAATTTTTAGATAAAAAACCTATATCAGTGCCCCACCAGCTGCAAAAAACACTAGTCACATGAACAAAAAAAAACAAATATGACAAAATCCATTATAAGGTTCAAAAAAATATATATTTTTTTAAAATGCCCCCATTTTCTGTCATTGATCCACTTTGAGCCTTCCAATATAATTTTTTTCATTATCAATCACCATTGAGACTGCATGAGGAAGATTTTCAATCCACGTGATCAAATTTGTTGCTACAATGCCTTCATTTGCCAGCCTATCAGCTGCCATGTTTGCTTCCCGGAAGGTATGCAAAATTATGGCCTCGAGTCGATCATGAATTAGAGCCCTTGCTTCATGGATGTAGTCATCAAATCTCCAAGGAGCTCTCTTAGTGTTCTTTAGAAGATTTATAATAATAAGAGAATCACCTTCCACCAACAATTTCCCTGGATAATTCTCTGCCACCTTGAGGCTCCTCCAAACTGCCCTTACTTCAGCCACATTGTTAGTTTGAGCTCCAAGATGTTCAGCAAAAGCTACAAGCACCTCACCCTTGTGGTCTCTAAGTAAGCCACCAGCCCCATCTTCACCTGGGTTTCCCTTAGATGCCCCATCAAAATTTAACTTAATCCACCCTAGGGGGGGTGGGGTCCATGTGATCATGGTTCTAGGACAGACTTGAGGATGATTGAGGCCATCAGTGAGAGGTAAGTTTAATGACTGGCCTAATGAAGCTTCAAAAGGATTTGGAGGTCTAGATGCTTGCGAGCACTAAACAAGCATTCTCATTAGCATATGCTAAAATTTTTGACGAGACAGAGGATGACTAAGAAACCTTATCCAAGAAGGCCCGACGATTCCTTTCCAACCATATCTGCCACAAGTAGTGATGAAGGCAGATATTCCACATATACCTAAGATGCCTATTCAAAAAGGGGGAAGGCCCATTGGACAAATAAGTCAAAAATGGATTGAGGATGGACCCAATAAATATGAAACACTTGTAATAGACCTAACAAGATTGAGACAGAAAAATTACAATACAGAAACAAATGATCAATAGACTCCCACTCAGACATACAAAGATAACACCTATTAAAAACAATCACACCTATTTTTATTAAGTTATCCATGGTGAGGATCTTATTTTGGATGGCCAGCCATGCAAAAAACCCAACCTTCGGAACAATGCTTTTGGGCCAAAATTCCAAGTGAGGGAAAGTAGGTTCATCATTATCAATAAGCATCAGATAAGCAGTCTTGACGAAAAATTCCCCATTGTCTGAAGCTTCCCAGATAAGCTGGTCCTCAAGAATGCCAGAAGGGAGTAAAGACTGTTTTAATTCATTCTCCAGTATTATTGATGCCCCTGGTAGATCATTATTCATTATTGGCTTCCATACCCTTCTATTGTTTGACAAAGTAATAAAATCTGCAACTTTGGTACCAAAAAATTCAATTGTCCAAGCTCTAAGGGTTGAAAGGATGGGGTCTGCAGAGAGGGGATAGTCCTTTAACCATTTGTGGTCCCAAAAATCAATGTTTCTTCCATTTCCCAGTTTCCAACGTAGCCCTTTGCTTAGCAAGTTTTTAGTTTGAAGGATTGATTTCCAAAAAATTGATCCCCTGGAGGAAAGGAATAACTTAAGAATTCAGTTTCTTGCAAATACTTTCTTCGATTATAGTAATCCATTCTCGCATTTGCATTTTTCAAAAGACGCCATGCTTGTTTGGCCGGGAGGGCCATGTTTAAATGTTGTATTCTCCTTATCCCAATACCTCCAAACTCCCTTGGTTTGCAAACCCTATCCCAGGACACCAAGTGAAAGCGATGCTTAGATTCAGAACCAGTCCATAGGAACCTCTTCTGGATCTGTTCAATTTTAGTGTAGACACTTGTAGGAGCTTTAAAAATAGAGAGAAAGTAGACAGGGGATGCTTTGAATGGAAAACTTGGTGAGAACTGCCTTTCCAGCTTGAGATAACAAATTCCCTTTCCATCCAACCACCTTCCTCTGAATTCTTTCAATTACATTAGTCCACATGGAATCGGTAGCTCTGCCTGTAAATAAAGGAAGGCCTAGGTATGTGGATGGAAGAGTAGACACTCGAGCATCTAAGAATCCTAGCAATCTTAATCGCCTCTCGAATGGGAGTGTTAAAGAAATAAATTTTACTCTTTGAAAAATTTACCTTTTGCCCCACAACATCCTCATATAGCTCTAGAATATGTTTTATGACCTTAGCCTCAAAAGCCGATGCAAGAGTTAACAATAAAGTATCATCCACAAAGCTGTTCATGTGTAACTCGCTTGTGTTTGTGATGATGCTTTAATTCCTGAAATAAGACCAATATTACGAGCGACTTTGATTGTCCTCCCAAGGGCTTCAGCCACAATGATAAACAACATGGGAGAGATAGGGTCACCTTGCCTTAGGCCCCTTTTACTTTGAAAGTATCCAACAGGAGCACCATTAACAAGGACTGAAAACCAAGGTTTCATAAAACATCCTTCCAAAAGCTTGATCCATTCATGATGAAAACCAAATTTCTGAAGAATGGCAGAGACAAAACTCCAATTTATGCGGTCATAAGCCTTGTTCATATCCGACTTGAGAGCAAAAGCAGGTTTTTTAGTCTGGACTACCGAATGGAGGGCTTCATGAACTTTTATGACCCCATCAAGGATGGACCTTCCAGGGACTGAAGCGCCTTGACAAACATCAATAAACATAGGAAGGATCTTCCTCATTCTATTTGCAATTGCCTTGGTCAAAATTTTATAAACAACATTACAAAGGCTAATAGGTCTAAAATCCATCATAGATCTAGGAGTAGGAATCTTTGGGATTAAAGCAATAAAATTGGAGTTAAAACTTCTCGGAATATGCTTTGTGGACTGAAATTCCTTGATAGTAGCACATACATCAAAACCTACAATATCCCAAAAATCCTGAAAAAAATGAGGTGAAAACCCGTCTGGACTTGGAGCTTTATCAGGGTTCATTGAGAAGAGGGCCTCTTTGATTTCTTCATCCGTGAAAGGCTTAATTAACTCCCAATTCAAGTCATCAAAAATTAAATGAGGAATATGGTAAAGCATTGATTCGAAGCTAAGGCGGAACCGAAATGTTCTTCTCCTAAAAGATTCTGAAAATAGGAAATTGCTTCATTTCTGATTTCATTAGGACTAGAAAGGAATGATCCATCATCTCTAACAAGTTCTTTAATTCTATTGTGGCTTCTGTTCCTTAAGGTAGATGCATGAAAAAATCTTGTATTGGCATCACCTTCTTTTAGCCAGGTAGCTCTAGACTTTTGCCGCCAAAAAGTCTCCTCGCAGGCTAGAACATTATGGTACTCAGCAAGGGATTTATTTTCATCTGCCTGTAGGGAAGGGTCTGGCAATCCCTCTTCAAGTTTTTTCTCAATGGTTGATAACCTTTCAGAGATGGCTTTCTTGTTTTCAAAAATATTTCAAAAAATTTCCTTATTCCAGATCCTTAGATTTTCTTTCACCACTTTAAGTTTCTGTGCTAATCTGAATGAAGGCATGCCCTGACAAGAATGCTGCCACCACTGAGAAATTTTGTCTCTGAGATCAGGGTGGTGCATCCACATAGATTCAAACCTAAAAGGCCTTTTGAATTTTGGAGTCTCTTCAATTTCAAGTAAAATCGGGTTGTGGTCAGACCTAATGCGAGGCAAGGACAACAGATTTGCATCCCCAAAAGATTGTATTGCTTCCTGTGACAAAAAAAACCTATCAAGCTTTTCCATTATAAGTTGATTTCTAGACCTCCTATTGCTCCAAGTAAATTTAGCATTTTTTAATTTGACATCCAATAAATTGTTGTTGTTGATGAAATCTTGAAAGTCCTCCATACTTCTTGCTGGAATTCCTACTCCCCCTTTTTTATCATAGGGGTAAAGAGGGGTATTAAAGTCCCCCGCCACTATCCATGGGATATCCTAAAAATCTTCCTTGAAATGACTGAGTAAATTCCATAGATCAGCTCTCCCAGATATAGAATTAGGGGCGTACACATTTGTTAATATCCAAGAAATGTCATTAACCTTATCCTTAAAAATAATGCTCATTACCCTTTCCCCCAATTGAATAACCTTGCCTTCCACCTTCCCTGGATTCCAGATACAAAGAAGACCACCTGAGGTTCCATTGGCTTTGCAAAAAATTGCTTCTCCATTTTTCCAGATATTGAGGGCAATTTTTCTAGACAAAACTTCATCGACTTTAGTTTCTTGCAAAATAAGAATAGTGGGATCAAAATCTCTTCTTAAATATTTGACTAACCGCTGTTTAGGAAGGCCATTGATCCCCCTTACATTCCAGGATATGATCTTCATTTGGAACTTTTAAAGTTTTTTTCCTCTTCCCCTGCCTTGGACTTGAGGGGGCTTAAGAATTTTGTTTTCTTCAAAGCGAAGATTTCCAGTTGGTGGAAACAGAGTAGTCTGAATTCCATTAGCTATCTCATCTTGGACCTCTTCTTTCCATTGCTGGGAATTTGACTTTCTTCCCTTTTTTTTCTCACCTCCACAGTCAATCATGGGGGATTTCATTGAGCTTCTAGTCTGTTTCGGGCTAAATTTGGTTTGGGTGACCTGTTGGATAACAGTACTGGAAACCCCTTCTCTGGATTGGGACAAAGACAAAGGTGAAAAATGTCGCTTGGAAGGGCTGATTAACTCTAAAGCACTTTTTCTCTTTCTCGGGCAGAAAAGGACTCATCATTAGGGCATTCTTTATGGCCAACAGGAGGAGGATTGGAAGGTCCAGATTTGGTTGGGGAGTCAAGGTAAGCAGGGAGACCAAGAATTATATCCTCAACATTAGACCCTTCATTCTGATTTTCCTCTGTAATTATTTGGTTTTCAGCCAAAATGTTAAATTACCTTCATTATTTGATTTTCCTCTGTAAGAATAACTAGAATTTTTGGAATAAATACACTCAATATAATATCTTGGCTGGTATGTGCTGGGAAAATTATTATTCACCTTACAGGTTTCACTAAAAGGTAAAGGTAAATGTGGGTATTTTACATCCTGACTACCCATGAAAACTAGTGGGTATATAGGATTATACTTTATATTAGATATCTTGTTCAATTTTTGCATCTCAGATTCTAATTCTTTGACAAAGTTCATGTTAAATTGGGCTATCAAGCAATAACATCTATCATTGTTTATATCTAATAATCTTCCTCATAGTTGCTTGGTTTTTTCATTATAAAATATATTCAGTGACTAATATATAAAACGAGATTTGAATTTAAAAAAATTCATACCAATACCATATTATTAATACTCTTTTAAAAGTGGATAAATACAATTCAAAAATTAAGAATCTTGCTCTTAAGCTATTGAATTTAATTGCTAAGACTCTACACTTGAAGATTGACTATTTTAAGTATTCTTTTGGAAATACCTATCAAAATATGTATATAAATTACTCTCCACCATGTTCGAGGCTTGATATTGTTCTAGGTCTTAGACCACATGCATATGGATCCGGCATTACACTATTGCTATAGGATAAAAAATTTGAAGGATTACACATCTAGAAGGACAAAAAATGGGTTGTTGTCCAACCATATCCTTATTCTCTAGTAGTCGATATTTGCAACTTTTTAGAGGTAAATCACCCTTTCATATTTATGCCATACAAAATCATATAGTTATAAATACATCAAATAAAAGTTAAAGCATGTACATAAAATGAGCCATAGGGATAGGAGAAAAATTATATTCTAGGAAGGTAAAAAAAACCTAACATCTGAGCCTTTGGATCTACATATTTTTGAAAATAAATAAATTTTGAGTAAATATTTATGGACAAGCTCTTCTTAAAAAGAAATCTAGTCCACGCAAGTAAAGTGTACATGTGTATTTATAAAAAATTGCTATGAATCTTGACTTCCAAAGGAAATCTATTATTCATTTCTAGAAACAATGTATAATTTCAAGAAGTGTACCCTATACATTATTCTTTTCCATAAATAATACATAATTTCAAGATATGTCAGTTCCTTTCCACAAAGAGAGAGATGTAAGTTTTGTTGAGTTTAGATTTAACCACCAAGATCTAGTAATATATCAATCGAACCAAGGCTTTGGGTTTTAAGGTTATTAATCTTAAAAAATACTAGAAACACTTTTTCCATTGTTCTTGATTATATATGTAAATGGAAAATTCTTATTTCAAGTGCAATTCTTATTTACATATATAGGTAAATGGACAAACTGAGCCCTCCATATAATGAGCAGATATCTAAACATACCTACCCATACCAACAATCAGAGACGAGGTGAGAGGATATCTTAAGACTTTCGTCAGATACATAAATATCCATCTATGCAAATCAAGTACTGCTACTAAGGACAAGGACTAAGATTTAAAAATAAAACATCAATTTTATAACTAACACACATTCAACACAATAAACCTTTATTTCAATACATTACAACAAGCATGCATGATTAGAATTTTAATCTTATTTCCTAACAACACTTGTAATTTTTTTTTTTACCAAATTGCCTTCTTGTATCTGACTGGCCAACCTCATGCTTAGAATACCTACTCACCTCACTCCTTTCTTGGCTGCCCATTAATTATCTACTAGCATTTTCTAAAAATAGAACAAAATTTTTTTAATAGAACTCGTTAATTATTTTCATTAATTACAACTACTTTTGAAGTATAGTAATTAGGCTTCCAACCATGTACCCTCACATTCTTCATGGAAATATTAAATGTTGTTGTTGTTTGTGTTTTTATATTATGAAATTTTAGGTTCAATGAAATTTGTTGCTCCAGAGACACTAACATATTCTACCTTGTATACTTTAATGTCTTTGATCCTTCTTGGAGGTGATGTGAAAACCACATACCAGTTGGTATCAAGTGGATCATTTACATAAAAGACTTATATATCTTGCAATATTAAGATAAATTAATTATCTTGTAGTCTATCCCGACTAAGTAATATGTTCATGTTGACCAGTGTGAAGCCCATTTCATCCTTTCTACATCCATTCCTTGTAGTAAGAGCATTTACCCAGTCACATTTGAATAGTGGGTATGAAAATAGATAGTAATCCAAAAAGATTATTTCCCTAATAATACCATATTATGTGACTATTTGAAACCTTGGGTTTATGTCTTTTATGTTTTCTCTACACAAAGTAGTAGCATTGACACACATCATTGTTTTGAGTTGTTATTTGTGTTGGAATGAGTAATCTCAACTGCAGAACAGAAACAAAGCAATTTGTTTTTGGCGTATATAAGTATTTTATTTTTAGAATGTTTTTTCTTAGATTTTAAAAGGGCAAATCTTTGGAAGGATGAGATTGTTTTGGGATCAGCCCAATCCACTCTTGCAGGAAATTAAGGCTTTTTCGTAGCTTTTTTGGCCTCAATGTGAGGAAAGAAATCTTACTGTAAATACTCTATTTTTTCAGTCTTTGTATCTTATGATGACCTGTAGGTAGCCAACAGAGCAGAAGAAGCTGGAGAAAAAGGATTGAGCTGAAGCTCTATGTAAAAATTTGAAGTTATGAATACAATATATATATATATATATATATATATATATATATATATATATATATATATATATTTATTGCTGGAGTGCTCGAGTTGTTATTTTTATTTTTATTGTTGTGATTGTTCTCTGTATTTTTTGCTCTACCTCTTATATCCAACAGTGGTATCAGAGCGTAGGGTTTCAAAAATTTCCAGAGACAAGGGTTTCAAGCAGAAGGTTGAAAGCCACAATGGCAGCACAAATGGGTCCAAGCACAAGCCTGTCGAATCCGTAGATTCCTCAGTTTAATGGTAAGAACTATGAGTATTGGTCTATTACAATGAAAGCCCTATTTTATTCACAAGATATATGGGAAGTTGTTGAGAATGGATTTCCAGAGCCAACAGATGCAACAACATTCAATGCACTCACAAGAGCTGAGAAAGACACACTGAAAGAGAACCGAAAGAAGGATTCAAAAGCTATTTTCTACATATTTCAAGGAGTAGATCAGAGCATCTTCCCAAGGATTCAAGGAGCGACAAAGTCTAAGCAAGCTTGGGACATCTTACAAACAACTTATCAAGGAATGGAGAAAGTGAAGGCAACAAAACTACAAATGCTAAGGAGGGATTTTGAGACATTGCAAATGAAGGAATCAGAATCAGTAGATTCATTTTTCACCCAAGTTATTGGGCTAGTAAATCAGATGAGATCACATGGAGAGAATATTCAGGATAGAAGAATAGTGGAAAAGATATTGAGGAGCCTACCGACAAAGTTTGATTCTCTTGTAGTTGCCATAGAAGAAACTAAGAATCTAGCTCAGTATTCAGTGGATGAGCTCCAAGCATCTCTTATCTCACATGAGCATAGGTTGAGTAGATCAAGAAACACCTCATTGGAGAATACCTTCAAAACACAAGTTAATATTGGCCAAGGCAGAGGCAGAGGAAGGCAAAATTATAGAGGAAGAGGAAGAAATTCATATAGAGGAGGCAGAGGCAGTCCATCAAATTCGAGTGGAAGGGGCAGCAGCCAAAACATAAGCCAGAACCCAAGCCAAAACTGGAGACAAAATCAATCTCAAGGTGAAAGGTATGATAAATCTCAAGCTCAATGCTATTATTGCAGAAAATTTGGCCATTATGCAAATGAATGTAGAAAGAAGCAGTATGATCTTAAAAAAGAAAAAAATGTCAATTTTACAAGAGAAGATGAAGGTCAGGGTAGTATGTTGTTAGCATGTAATGTACTGAAGGAAGATAAAAAATATGTATGGTATTTAGACTCTGGATGTAGTAATCATATGTCAGGAAACAAGGATTTGTTTACAAACTTAGATGAAAATGTGAAGTCTGATGTTACTTTGGGGAATGATAACAAAGTTTCAGTCATGGGAAAAGGAAACATAAATATTTTAACTAAGAAGGGGGAGAAAAAGTATATATCAGATGTGTATTTTGTTCCTGGTCTAAAACACAATTTGATTAGCCTTGGTCAGCTTCTTGAAAAAGGGTACAAAATTTCTTTTGACAACAATGAATGTGTAATTTTGGATAAATATCCTAGTAAGAAAATTATTGCAAGAGTTCAAATGACCAACAATAGAATGTTTCCCTTGAAGATAAGACATAATTTGAATCCACAAATGGAAGGAATAGCTGCAACAGTCAGTCAAACTATGTTTCAAGCTGAAATAAAAAATGAAAACTGGTTATGGCACTTAAGACTTGGGCATTTAAGCTTTGGAGGTTTAAGTTTACTGTATAGAAAGAGAATGGTGAAAGGTTTGCCACCCATAGAAAGATCAAAAAAATTATGTGAAGGATGCATTCTAGGAAAACAACACAGAGATTCATTTCCAGTAGGAAAGACACTAAGAGCCCAAGCACCTTTAGAGATTATACACTCAGATTTGTGTGGAAAAATGCAAACACCATCAATCAGTGGAATGAATTATTTCTTAACTTTCATAGATGATTATACAAGAAAGACATGGGTTTATTTTCTGAGGCATAAAGATGAAGTATTTGAGTACTTTAAACAATTCAAGGCTTTAGTGGAGAAGCAAAGTGGATATTACATCAAGGTGTTGAGGACGAATAGAGGTGGTGAGTATGTTTCAAAGGAGTTCTTAAATTACTGCAAATATAATGGAATTCACAAACAATTTACAGCAAGGTATACACCTCAACAAAATGGTGTAGCTGAAAGGAAAAATAGGACAATTATGGAGATGGCAAGAAGTATGTTGAAGGTAAAGCATTTGCCAAATGAATATTGGGCAGCAGCAGTAGAAAGTGCAGTTTATATCATAAATAGGTGTCCAACCAAGAGTGTGAGAGATATAGTTCCTGAAGAGGCATGGAGTGGAAGAAAACATAGTGTTTCTCACATGAGAGTATTTGGTTGTGTGGCTTATGCACATGTGCCAGATGAGTTAAGAAAGAAATTGGATAGCAAAGGAGAAAAATGCATATTTGTAGGATACAATGAACACTCAAAAGCATACAAACTATACAATCCAGTGACAAAGAAACTTATAATCAACAGAGATGTACAATTCATTGAAGAAGAAGCATGGGATGGAAGTTTGGAGAAAACAATCAATGTTGTTGCAGCAAGTCCACATGAAGATATAGAGGATATAGTGTCAATCAATACACCCACAGTTGTGACTCCATCCACACCAATGCATGCACAACAAAGTGGTCCACAGGTAACACCATCAGCAAACACAAAATCAGCCCCATGAATGCAAGCAAGCACTCCAGTAAGTGCACAACAAACCCCATCAGCAGGCCCATCAAATAGTCCAACCTCTAGTGATACATCTAACCCAACATTGGCAACTTTAAGGAGGCAAAAATATAGAAGTTTAAATGATGTTTATCAACAAGAAGAAAATGAGAACAATGCAGGTCAGAATTCTTTATTTGCCTTATACTCACTTGCAAGTGATCCAATACATTTTGAAGATGTAGTTAAAGAAGAAAAATGGATAGTTGCAATGAATGAAGAGATAGATGCAATAGAAAAGAATGAAACATGGGAGTTGGTAAATCTCCCACAAGGAAAATATGTAATTGGAGTGAAGTGGGTTTATAAAACAAAATGCAATGCAGAAGGAAAAGTTGAGCGGTACAAAGCAAGACTAGTTGTGAAAGGCTATAAGCAACAATATGGAATTGATTACGAAGATACATTTGCTCCAGTAGCAAGAATGGAGACAGTGAGAACAGTCCTTGCAATTGCAGCCCAATATGGATGGAAGGTCCATCAAATGGACGTGAAATCAGATTTTTTAAATGGTGTATTGAAGGAAGAAGTGTATGTGCAGCAGCCACCTGGTTATGAGGTTGAAGGAGAAGAAAACAAAGTATATAAACTAAAAAAGGCACTTTATGGACTGAAGCAAGCACCACGGGCATGGTACAACAGAATAGATTCTTATTTTTTGAGCAATGGCTTTTGCAAAAGTGATGGTGAGCCCACTCTCTACATTAAATCAAGTCAAGGTAAGCTTCTGATTGTTGTGTTGTATGTAGATGACTTAATTTTTATGGGCAATGATGAAGATATTGTCATTGAGTTTAAAAATGCAATGAAGAAAGAGTTTGAGATGTCAGATTTAGGATTGTTGAGATATTTTCTTGGGATAGAAGTGCAACAAATGGATCATGGTATTTTTATCTGTCAATAAAAATATGCAGCAGACATATTAAAGAGATTTAAAATGGAAAATTGCAAACCTACCCCCACTCCTGTAGCAATTGGTTTAAAACTGAGAAAAGAAGATTGGACTAAAAATGTGAATCCAACATTGTACAAGAGCATTGTAGGGAGCTTGATGTATTTGATAGCCACAAGGCCGGATATAATGTATGCAGTTAGTTTAATTTCAAGGTTCATGGAGACTCCCAAGGCAACACATTTGCAAGCAGCAAAAATAATTTTACGATATGTTAATGGAACAAAAGAATATGGCATTCTGTACACCAAGACAAATGAATTTAAATTGATTGGATATACAGATAGTGATTGGGCAGGTAGTATAGAAGATAGAAAAAGCACATCAGGCTATGTATTTCATCTTGGGTCAGGAGTAGTTTCATGGGCTTCGAAGAAACAACCTATAGTTTCCTTGTCTACAGCTGAAGCTGAGTATATTGCAGCGACAGGGGCAACATGTCAAGCCATTTGGATGAGACGGATATTAAAAGACTTGGGTCATAAACAGGAAGAAGCAACAAAATTATTCTGTGACAATAAATCAGCAATAGCCCTCTCCAAGAACGCAGTGTTTCACAAAAGAACCAAACATATTGATACACGGTATCATTTTATTAGAGAACTGATAAATGCTGGAGAGATCATTTTGGAACATTGCAAAACAGAGGATCAATATGCAGATATTTTCACAAAGCCATTGGGAACAAGGAGTTTTGTACAACAACGTGACAATCTGGGCATCACAGATGGAGGTGCAGTAGTTGAGCTTAAGGGGCAGTGTTGGAAAGAGTAATCTCAACTAAAGAACAGAAATGGAGCAATTTGTTTTTTGGTGTATATAAGTATTTTATTTTTAGAATGTTTTTCTTAAATTTTAAAAGGGTAGATCTTTGGAAGGATGAGATTGTTTTGGGATCTTCCTACTTCTCGCCCTTTGATTCAAAATTGAATTTTTGGAGGGCTTTCTCTTCCTTCCCATGGTTCCTTTGATGCTTAGGAAGTAGTCTTCCTCTGTCACAAAGGATTGTTCCTTCTTCTAGCGTTTAGGATGGTGCTTCCCTTCTTTTATCTGTGTTTCTCTAGCATTTCATTTTGCTTCAATCCATTTTTTTGTGTTACATTCTGATCCTTTGTAATCAGGTTTTGGGATACCTGATAAAAACTGAATTTTAATATATAACCTACCAAAAAAAAAATATTGTTTTGGGATCAGCCCAATCCACTCTTGCAGGAAATTAAGGCTTTTCATAGCTTTTTTTAGCCTCAATGTGAGGAAATAAATCTTACTATAAATACTCTATTTTTTTAGTCTTTGTATCTTATGATGACCTGTAGGTAGCCAACAGAGCAGAAGAAAACTGGAGAAAAAGGTGAAGAACATGGACTTATACTGAGAGGGGGGTGAACAGTATAAGACTTAACCAATTAATAATTTTAACTTTAGATAGCAGTGGCATCAACACAACATTAATCAAGACAGAAAGCATCACACATTGAAGACCCATTTTTAATGTGGTTCACCCAAAATGGTTGGGCTACTTCCACAAAAACTTTTCTCTAAAAGTTATCTAAAAGTTCTTTGGGAATCCTTCCCAATTACAATGTTTATGAGCCTCGACCCAAAGTAGATACCTTCCCCCCTACTCTGGAAATGATCCCTCATAAGATCAACTGCCTCTACCTCTTGCCAGCACGTGGAACTCCTTTCCATCGAAGACCTCCTGTCCTTAATGCTTAGCCTAAGAGACCTTTGCCTTCTATGATCACGTCCATAGCAGCTCAACAACCTGTACCAAACACAGTCAGTCGATCTAGTACAAGTCTTCCTCTGTCTGTCAGATCTATCCAACTCTTGAAAAAATCAATCCTCTACATACAAGCCTTCTCAAAGACTTGCCAAATCTATCCTCAAGTTCTTCTCATAGAACCAATGCACTTCTGTCCTCAAGTTCTTTGATAGAACTATCAAACTCAGCTCACAAGTCCTCTGCTAGGACTTGTCCAAATCTGTTCACAAGACCCCACCGGAACCTATCCAAAATTGCTCACAAGTCCCCACCGGAACCTGTCCAAAAACTGCTCACAAGTCCCCATTGGAACCTGTCCAAAAACTCAACAAGCTTACCAAGAAAAACTTTCTTAGTAGGAAATCACAAAGTGAATTGTTAGAGACCCAATGTGATTTTTCAAACTCATAGAAGCATAAAGAGAATTTTTAGAGACTCAATATGTTCTATACTCAAATCCCAATCTCAAAACTCAAATCAAATCAACTCAGCTCAATCTCAATCTCAAATATGAAAACTCAACTCAATATCTAAAATGGATAGGATAGAATGTTTTCTTTCAAGAACATGAAACCCCAACAATTGCCAACTATGCAAAGAATCACATAACAATGATACTCATGTTCTTTTCACCATCAATTAGGGTTTCAACAACAATGCTCATCAAACAAGGTGTAGTCAACCAACACCATTCTACTCAACATCAACCTTGAAGCATTCAACCAATCATCACAAGAAAAGGAAACAAGTAGAAATCCTTTTCCCTCCAAATATATTTGAACAAAATAGCCACCAACACAATATCACCAAATGCAGAGAATAACTTGCTCAAATCAACTCAATGGAGTAAGCCCAATATCATGAATCAAGTAAAGCAATAACTTGATCAAACAACCTCTATGGAAGCAACTCAACCATCAAACTCAAAACAACCAATGAAGGGTTCCACCAACTCAATGCAAGTAGCTAGACTCACAAATATAAACCCTAGTGCACAAATCTTCCACTATCTCAAACCAGAAATTATGCATTCACCAAAAACTCTCCTTAAGGATAACAATGCATAAGTAGTCTTCAAAAAACCAGAAAATAGGATTTACACCTAGCCAAAGGATACCTAGTAGAATACCTTTTCACTCCAACCTTATTTCAGAAAACATACACCAATCATACTCATAAGAAGAATGTGCCCATACCTTATTGGAGTAGAAGATATTTGAACCTTCAAGCTGTTACCACACACAACTCTCAAACTTCCAACCAAGATAGGTTTAGAATAAAAAGAAATGAGCAATAATATAAACTTCCTTTATTACACCTTTTAGCTCCACTTCTTTAAACACAACCACATAACATGCCAATAAATCAACAATCACATACTCACACCTTATACCTCCATTTTTAATTTTAGCATAGCAAAGAATAATCTTAAAAATACATCCAAAGAAATATGCCCTTATTTCTCCTAAGCTTTTATTCAATGCTAATCACAAAAGCCAAAACTCATAAAATTTAATCACACCTTATAAATCGCTATCCAAGAAACTTTGAATTTTGTGGCATAAAGACGTTTTATTAAAAACATGTGTTACTCTAGCAAAGCACCCCTGCGAGACTCGAAACGGTGACCTCCGCCAATGCAGCGCCCAACAGTAGCCTTCGCTGCCACTAGCCCACGCAGGCTATGAAGTTCACAAGTGAACTTCCCTCCACTTCATCCTCGAAATAACTCTCTAAGACTTTTCATCCGCACGTGCTTCTAAGTCTTCCTTCGATCGTAGCAAATACAGAGCACAAACACTGCAAATTACATTTAGGGAATTTCTAAATTAAGTAGCCTTCCAACATTAGGAGTTGGAGAATAAATATTATCTACGAAGACACCTTGACGTCGGCGAAAATAAAGACCATTTCGAAATTAATCAAAAGTATTTTCAAAAAGGGTTTAAAAACCCTTAAATAATTTTAATAAATTAAGAATAAAAAAAGGTTTTAAAACCTTTAAGTATTTTTAATAAATTAAAAATAATTTCTTCCTTAATTAATTAAATAATTAATTAATTAAAACCTTGAAGGGTTTTAAATAATAATTAAATAAATAATAAAGAGAACCTCCATTGGTTTTAATAAAAATCGGTTTGGTTTTAATGAAAAACCCTTGCCAATGGAATCTCTCTGGATTCTCTTAAAAATATTCTCTTGGAATATTCCACATTTGAAGCCAACACATCCTCTTAACATTAATGCCATTTCCTTTTGACATCAATGACAACTCATAGACAAGAAGCTAGGATCTCAAACCCAAAATTGCCAACAATCTCCCCCTTTGTCATTGATGGCAAACCATGCTTCTCAACAACACAAAAACTCAACATAAAAAACTCCCCCTGTCTTGAGGCTCTCCCCCTTACTCAAATATCTCCCCCTTTGTCATCAATGGCAAAGGGTCACCTTTGGGGCTCGGGACTAAGAATGAGCCTCTTAGCTTAGTCCCTCCCCCACCTCTTGATGAGGTGATTAATTTTGGGGTGGGAGTACAACTCCCAACATCTCCCTTATATACTCAAACGTATCTTTTGGAAGAGGTTTGGTGAAGATATCTACAATATGCTCTTTAGTAGACACATACTCTACCTTGACCTGCTTGTCTTGCACTTTCTCCCTTAGAAAGTGATACTTGATGGAAATATGCTTTGTCCTTGAGTGCATTACCAGATTTTTGGAAATACTTATGGCACTTGTATTATCACAAAGTATGGAGATGGGTTGTTCATGCTTGACTTTGAAATCCTCCAAGGTGGTTTTCATCCATAAAACCTGTGTACACCCAGCCACTACTGCTATGTATTCAGCCTCTGCTGTAGATAAGGAAACTGAAGGTTGTTTCTTACTTAGCCAAGAAACCACTCTTTCCCAGAAAAAATTCTCCACCATTGGTGTTTTTCCTCTCATCAATATTGCCTTCCCAATATGCATCTGTATAAGCTGTGAGGGTGAAATCATCACCTTTGGGATACCAAAGCCCAAAGTCCATAGTGCCTTTCAGATATTTGAATATCCTCTTAACTGCTATAGCATGAGAATATTTTGGAGCTACCTAAAATCTTGCTACTAACCCAACTACCTGCATGATATCTGGTCTGGTAGCTATAATATATAATAAACTGCCAATCATAGATCTGTACAACCTCTGATATACCACTGGAGATTCATCATCTTTACTCATCTTGCACCCTGTAATCATTGGAGTACACATTGGTTTGCTGTCCATCATCCCAAATTTCTTCAACATTTCTTTGATATACTTTCCTTGAGAGAGAAATATACCATCCTTTGATTGAGCAATCCGAAGACATAAAAATAATGACAGACTATCCAATCATAGACATCTCAAATTCCTTCTGCATGGTGTTAGCAAAAACTTTGCACATCTGAGTATTATTTCCCCCAAAAATAATATCATCAACATAGACAACCATAATCAACATATCATCATTTTCATTCTTAATATACAAATTGCTATCTGCCATGCCTTTCCTGAAGCCTTGCTCATGAAGATACCTGTCAAGTCTTGAGTACCAAGCCCTAGGTGCTTGCTTTAACCCATACAAGGCCTTTTTTAGTTTACACACATAGTCGACTTGTTCGAGAGAGACACTCCTTCTAGCTGTTCTATGTACACTTCTTCTACCAACACCCCATTTAGAAAAGCTGACTTTACATCCATTTGATATACCTTGAACGATTTGAAGCTTGAAAGGGCCAAAAATATTCTGATAACTTCAAGACGAGCAACAGAAGCAAACGTATCTTCGAAATCAACACCTTCTACTTGAGCATAACCTTTGTAGACTAACCTAGCTTTGTTTCTGACAATATTTTCATCCTCATTGAGTTTATTTCTGAATATCCATTTTGTGCCAATGACATTCTTGTCTTTAGGTCTTGGAACCAATTCCCAAGTTTCACTTTTCTCTATTTGATTTAGCTCTTCATCCATTGCTTTTACCCAAAACTTATCTGCACATGCTTCATTGAAATCTTTTGGCTCAATCTAAGATAATAATGAAACATTTGTAGAATCATGTGAAGGAATGACTCTTCTTCTTGTTTGCCTACTATTTGGATCACCAATGATCAAATATTTGGGATGATGTTTCTGAACATATCGTGAAGGAGTTTTGAGAAGCAGTTGTTGTCTTTCCTCTTCTTCATCTGAAACCTCTCTAAATTCTTCTTGACAAATTTCATCACTGAGTTCCTTGATTGGTTCTCTTATCCCTATCTTTTCATCAACTGTTACATTTATACTCTCTACAACTGTATGAGTTCTTTTGTTGAAGCATCTATAGGCCTTGCTTCTGCTGGAATATCCAAGAAAGATTCCCTCATCACACCTAGGATCAAACTTACCCTAATTTTGATCTTCCCTTCTGATGAAGCACTTACTCCCAAACACTTTGAAGTATTTTACTGTAGCTGGTCTTCCTTTCCACAACTCAAGGAGTTTTATGATGATTGACTCTAAGTTGGGCCCTGGTGATAATGTAGACTGCCGTCTTGTTGCCTCTTTCCAAAAACCATCTGAAAGTTTTGACTCATTTAACATAGCTCTAGCCATATTTTCAATAGTTCTATTTTTCCTTTCAACTACTCCATTTTGTTGAGGAGTTCTTGCTACTGAATATTCTCTTTTGATTCCTTGTTGCTCACAGTATTCCACAAATTCATTTGAAGTGAACTCTCCTCCTCTATCTGATCTTAAGCATTTGATTCTCTTGTCGGTCTCATTTTCAATCATTTCTTTGAAAGCTTTAAATTTTTCAAAAGCTTCAGATTTTTTCTTTGAAAAAAGTAACCCAAGTCATTCTAGAATAATCATCTATAAACAACATGAAGTAGCTTTCTCCCTAAATGCTCCGAGTTCAACTAGGGCCACATAAATCGGTATGAATAAGATCCAATGGTTTTGAAGAAGTATACCCTTTTGATTTGAAACTGGTTCTAGTCTGTTTTCCATGTTGACAAGGACCGCAAATGATGTTATGGGGCATTTTTATTTTGGGCAAGTCTCTAACTGCTTCCTTGTTACTAATATTGACAAGATTATCAAAGCTCAAATGCCCCAATATTTTATGCCATAACCAACTCTCATCTTCTTGAGTTAGAAAACACTTTTCCTTTTTTATCTCACTTAGCATGTAAAGATTGTTTGGAGTCCTTGTAGCACTAATAATGAGTCTTCCATTTTTTTCTTTACTTATCTCACATCTATCTGAAAAGAAAGATACTATGTGCCCTTGATCACAAAGTTGACTCAGACTTAGAAGATTATGTCTTAGGTCTTCTACATATAGCACATTTTTTTTTTTGGATTTCCCATCCAAACTAAGAGTCCCTTTACCACAGATTTTAGCTGACCTGTTATCTCCAAAAATGACTATTCCTCTGTTTGTTTCTTTTAAGACCAAAAACTTTTCCTTTTCATCGGTTATATGTTTTGAACAACCACTATCAAGATACCATTTTTCTACTTTGTCTTGAGCATGAAAAGCAGTTTGAACTATCATTGACTTAGATTTGATCTCATTTCTCTTTTTAGTGAACTCAAGGCTAGATCTATCCAAGCTGCACATCCTTGCTATATGCCCAAAATTCTTGCACTTGTAACACATGACATTTTTATTCATAAGAGGTGCAAAAGAGTTAACATTTTCCTTACTATGGCTATTCAAAGACTTATTGCAATGCATAGCTTTGTGACCAAATTTCTTGTAGGAAAAACAATAGCCATGGAAAGTATTATGTAGCATTTTTTGATGCCTTGGATGATTGTTCTTATTGTGACCAACTGGAATCCACCGCTCTTCAGGATGAAGATTGATCTTGCTCGAAGACCCTGTTTTATGAATGGTGATACAACCTTTCTTTTGCTTTTCACATGGAGAATTCTGTCTGAGAGCCAAATGTTCCAACTTCACTCTAATATACATAACCTCTTCTTCTAGTTTCTTGCAATCAGCTTCCTTTCCTTTGAGAGCCTCTGTCAGAACCTGTTCAACCTTCTTCCCTTCTTTAGCTAGAATTTTGAAGTCTATAACACTTTGAGACAATTCGATCTTGCTATCTCTTCTTCCTGACATTGATGCTTGAGAACATAATTCTCTTCCCTAAATTTCTCAAGCTTTCTTAAAGCCAAGAAAAATTCACCTTTGAGATCGAACTCAACCTCTTAATCTCTTTATAAATCTGTATGTTCCACTGATAGATCCTTCTCCAAGTTGTTAGGCTCTTTCTGGAGAGACCGGCTCTAATACCAATTGAAGAACATGGAATTATACTAAGAGGGGGGGTGAACAGTATAAGACTTAACCAATTAATAATTTTAACTTTAGATAGTAGTGGCATCAACACAAAATTAATCAAGATAGAAAGCATCACACATTGAAGACCCATTTTTAATGTGGTTCACCCAAAATGGTAGGGCTACGTCCACAAAAATTTTTCTCTAAAAGTTATCTCAAATTTCTTTGGGAATCCTTCCCAATTACAATGTTTATGAGCCTCAGCCCAAAGGAGATACCTTCCCCTCTACTCTGGAAATGATCCCTCAGAAGATCAACTGCCTCTACCTCTTGCCAACATGTGGAACTCCTTTCCATCGAAGACCTCCTATCCTCAATGCTTAGCCTAAGAGACCTGTGCATTCTATGATCACGTCCACAGTAGCTCAACAACCTATACCAATCAAAATCAGTTTGTCTAGTACAAGTCTTCCTCTGTCTGTCAGATCTTTCGAACTCTTGAACAAATCAATCCTCTACATACAAGCCTTCTCAAAGACTTGCCAAATCTATCCTCAGGTTATTCTCATAGAACCAATGCACTTCTATCCTCAAGTTATCTGATAGAACTATCAAACTTAGCTCACAAGTCCTCTGCTAGGACCTGTCCAAATCTGCTCACAAGTCCCCATCAAAACCTGTCCAAAACTGCTCACAAGTCCCCACCGGAACCTGTCCAAAAACTGCTCACAAGTCCCCACTGGAACCTGTCCAAAAACTTAGCAATCTCACCAAGAAAAACTTTCTTAGTAGGAAATCACAAAGTGAATTGTTAGAGACCCAATGTGATTTTTCAAACTCATAGAAGCATAAAGAGAATTGTTAGAGACTCAATATGTTCTATACTCAAATCCCAATCTCAAAACTCAACTCAAATCAACTCAGCTCAATCTCAATCTCAAATCCGAAAACTCAACTCAATATCTGAAAAGAATAGGATAGAATGTTTTCTTTCAAGAACATGAAATCCCAATAATTTCCAACTATGCAAAGAATCACATAACAATGATACTCATGTTCTTTTCACCATCAATTAGGGTTTCAACAACAATGCTCATCAAACAAGGTTTAGTCAACCAACACCATTCTACTCAACATCAACCTTGAAGCATTCAACCAATCATCACAAGAAAAGGAAACAAGTAGAAATCCTTTTCCCTCCAAATATATTTGAACAAAACAACCACCAACATAATATCACCAAATGCAAAGAATAACTTGCTCAAATCAACTCAATGGAGTAAGCCCAATATCATGAATCAAGTAAAGCAATAACTTGATCAAACAACCTCTATGGAAGCAACTCAACCATAAAACTCAAAACAACCAACCAAGGGTTCCACCAACTCAATGCAAGTAGCTAGACTCACAAATATAAACCCTAGTGCACAAAGCTTCCACTATCTCAAACTAGAAATTATGCATTCACCAAAAACTCTCCTTAAGGATAACAATGCATAAGTAGTCTTCAACAAACTAGAAAATAGGATTTACACCTAGCCAAAGGATACCTAGTAGAATACCTTTTCACTCCAACCTTATTTCAAAAAACATACACCAATCATACTCATAAGAAGAATGTGCCCGTACGTTATTGGAGTAGAAGATATTTGAACCTTCAAGTTGTCACCACACACAACTCTCAAACTTCCAACCAAGTTAGGGTTAGAATAAAAAGAAATGAGCAATAATATAAACTTCCTTTATTACACCTTTTAGCTCCACTTCTTTAAACACAACCACCATAACATGCCAATAAATCAACAATCATAGACTCACACCTTATACCTCCATTTTTAATTTTAGCATAGCAAAGAATAATCTTAAAAATACATCCAAAGAAATATGCCCTTATTTCTCCTAAGATTTTATTCAATGCTAATCACAAAAGCCAAAACTCATAAAATTTAATCAAACCTTATAAATCACTGTCCAAGAAACTCTGAATTTCGTGGCATAAAGATGTTTTAATAAAAACGTGTGTTACTCTAGCAAAGCACCCCCGCGAGACTCGAAACGACGACCTCCGCCAATGTAGTGCCCAACAGCAGCCTTCGTTGCCACTAGCCCACGTGGGCTACGAATTTCACAAGTGAACTTCCCTCCACTTCACCCTCGAAATAACTCTCGAAGACTTTTCAACTACACGTGCTTCTAAGTCTTCCTTCGATCGCAGCGAATACAAAGCACAAACACCGCAAATTGCATTCTGGGAATTTTCGAATTAATTAGCCTTTCAACCTTAGGAGTTGGAGAATAAATAGTCTCTTCGAAGACACCTTGATGTCGACAAAAATATAGACCATTTTGAAATTAATAAAAAGTCTTTTCAAAAAGGGTTTAAAAACCCTTAAATAATTTTAATAAATTAAGAATAAAAAAATGTTTAAAAACCTTTAAGTATTTTTAATAAATTAAAAATAATTTCTCCTTTAATTAATTAAATAATTAATTAATTAAAACCTTGAAGGGTTTTAAATAATAATTAAATAAATAATAAAGAGAACCTCCATTGGTTTTAATAAAAACCCTATCCAACTTGGTTTTAATAAAAACCGATTTGGTTTTAATGAAAAACCCTTGCCAATGGAATATCTCCGGATTCTCTTAAAAATATTCTCTTGGAATCTTCCACCTTTGGAGCCAACACATCCTCTTAACATTAATGTCATTTCCTTTTGACATCAATGACAACTCATAGACAAGAAGCTAGGATTTCAAACCCAAAATTGCCAACAAAAGGATTGAGCTGAAGATCTGTGTAAAAAATTTGAAGTTCTGAATACAATATATATATATATATATATATATATATATATATATTCTGTTGGAGTGCTCGAGTTATTATTTTTATTTTTATTGTTGTAATTGTTCTCTGTATTTTGCTCTGCCTCTTAGAACCAACAATTTGGTCTTATTTATCTTTTAGATGAAATCTATAACTGTTGATCAAATAACTTGATGTTTTGGTTGTAAATTTGCTCAGACCATCTGTCAACCATTTTATTGTTTTAGAGTCATCATCATTATGTTGCACTTCATCTCCATGAAATTGAAATAAATAAGAATAGTTTAAAGATAATTGTAGAACATTGCATGATGTTCAATACATGACAATTAGTATAAATATCAAATATCATATTCAAGATAGCAAAAAAAAACCTGATATCATATCCAAGTGACAAATGTCTAATTATGGATTTTGTGCAACACCTTTTCATCTCTCGCTACATGGGGTTTGGATTCCTTGATACTCTTTAGGTGCTTCCTGATTTTATCCAAAGTTTGTCAAGCTAAATTGGACCTAATTAATATTTTACCATATATAAAAACAACAAATAAATATCTACTTACTCTAACCAAGGCATAACTTCATCCATGTTAAAGATAACACATCGACGAGCTTGCTTGTAGAAGTTTCATCCAAATAAAAATCTTCACCACTATAAAAAGGCCTCCCATTGATTATAGTTTCTTTGTCATGATGACTTCATACCTCATTGTGACCAAGGTGATTGCAAATTGCTTTCGTACCTCTCATGTAGTATGCATAGAATGAAATGGATTTCTTGACAAGGTAATGTTCGACAATACAACCTTCAAGCCTAGCTCGATTTTTTACATACCCCTTAAAAATATTCATAATTATAATAAAGGAAACAAACAATTTTGATTAGATGAGACACTACAAAAATTAGAAAAATGGTGGTTTATGAAATTTATGAATGCATATAAACCTCTCGAAATAGTACATCCATTGATATGTACAAGTCCACATAGATGTACCTCCTAAACCAGGTGAATAGTTAGGTGCACCATGATATCAAAAACTAAAGGGAGGAAGTAATTTTCAAAAAAATTATAACATCTCCATGAACTCTACCGATAATTTCTCTATTTTTATGGGATCCACCACTCTAGCACATATATCCTTATAGAACGTTCATAACCGAAAAATGGTTTTTCACATTGGGTTATCAAGCAAATATTGTAGCACTACTGGAAGAATCTATTGCATGATAACATGGTAGCCATGTGATTTTAGGCTCTATATCTTAAGTTCTTCCATAGAGACATGTTTTTTAATATTTAAACTATATCCATCTAATAATTTTATATTATATAGTGTATGATAGAAATTTTTTTTCTCAACATTCGATAGATTGTAGGGTATTGGTGGAATATATGTCTTTTTTCCATCTACTGGCCACAATGTGATCCTAATACCCATATTTTTTAAATCCTCATGGTATTTTTTACCATCCTTTGAATTTCCATTGATACATAGCAGTAGTATGAATAGGATTTCACAGATATTTTTCTCCACATGCATTACATCCAAGTTGTGATGAACTAGAAGATGTTCATAAATAGTAACATAAAAAAAAATTACTCAAAATTGAGAGACATAACAACAAATATAGAAATAAAGTTGCATGTCAAACCTCCCAATATGATAGATTGAAGAATATAGATTTCTTCTTCCATCCTACTACAAGAACAAATACACTATCCTCATTCATGTTGCATTTCCTTTTATTTGAGTTGCTCTTTCCCTAATTTGATAGAATTTCCTATACTCTTTTTAGTATTTTTATCCCATATGAAGGTCTGGGTGGTTTATCAAGCTCTTTTTTGCCATTGAAATATGCCTTCTAATGAAAAATAGATGATCTAGAGGAAGGAATATCCTATGGCCTATGTAAGCTATATTTATACTTCATTTAAGATATTCTACACATGTGTTCTCCCTGTATATTGGACATGCTACCTTTCCTTTTGCCATACATCCTAATAGGTTTCCATAAGTAGGAAAGTTATGGATGACCCACATTATTATTTCTCTCATATTAAATGTACTATTAGAAAATTCATCTTACATTTCTACTTCTTTAGTCCATAATTTGTGCAAGTTATCAACCAACGATTGTAGATAAACATCAATATCATTACCTAGTTGTTTGGGGCCAGGTATTAACAAGGTTAGCATTGAATATTTCCTCTTCATCCACATCCATGGTGAGATATAGTAAGTGACCAATACAATGGGCAAGCAACTATAAGTAGGACCAAAATCAACAAAAGGATTGAACCCAATAGTTGCCATTGCAAGTCGTACACTACGTGGATCGTTGGCAAAATATTTCCACTTAACATCTATAGTTTTCCATATCCGATACTTGATCAAGTGTTTCATATTGCCATCTAAAATCCTGTGCTAGGAATACCACCTCATATTCTCTACAACCTTTGTAGAGCTAAAGGAATAAAGTAACTCACTTCAACCATGTCTAACAATGTTGAAAGAAACAAACACAACAAAGCTAATGATATAATAAAATCCCTTATCTATAAATTCTCTTCAACCTTAGTATAATGGAGAAATACCTCAACATCTTCATAGGAACAATAATGCATACCTTTTGTGAATGAGGGTCAACTTTCCATCGAGATGCACCACATGTTGGGTAAGCTTACTTCTTTTCATGATCTTTCCATTATAAAATATAGTAATTGATGCATGCATATATCATTACATAATCTAATTCCAATGACCTCACCATTTTCTTCATTGCATATATGGATTTTGGAATTGTATTGTTGATTGGGAGTATATCTTTCAACAACTCTAGTAAGTCAACAAAGCTTTTGTCCAACTAGCCATGTTTTGCTTTGAGATTATACAATTTAGCAATCATCGATAACTTTATGTACTTTGTGCAGCCTAGGTATAATGGTTGTTTGGCATATTCGAGCAAGCTATGATATTCATCAGTAGGAACTACTCCATAAGACAATTGGAACTCAACATCATTATCTCTTAGTTCTTGTCCACTCTTTGAGCAATTATGATTAAACAATTTGTATGCATCATTGACCATTCCAATGATTTCATCTTGTACATATTTAATAATTGGACCATCATCAGTGGTAGAGCACATGTTCGATGTATATTTATCAAAACTAGAGGGTTGTTCTACATACAAAACAAAATTTATATATGTCTTGTCAATCCCATGCTAAATCAGGTGGTCATGAACCTCCAAAAAACCAAGAGTTTCCATATTTGATTACTTTCAACATGGACATATAGTTATTTCAGGGCCCATTGAATTCTTTCTTGTGAAATCTAGGAATTGTTGAATCCCATGATAATAGTCCTCATTATTTCTAGAAACAAACCCCCCCCCAAAAAAAAAAAAAATAATAAGAAAGTATAGTTATACGGGTAGATATGATCAAAAGTATAACTTTTATTAGTTAATGGAGATAACATAATTGAAACACCCAACTACTCATAGCCATGTTTTATCCATAATACTTGATGGACATAAAATATTGACCCAATTGACCTGGCTATATTTGGTGCTCTGAATCTTGAGAATGATCAAGTTGTTAATAGTAACAACAATAATATTTCTGCCCAAGCACACCCTGCACAAGGTAAGTGGAGTTTCTTATGCAAATAAACAAATCAATATTGTCATAACATGATCACAAAACTTGACTTAGACCTCCCAAGACTCATGAGTTTGAGCTGAGTCAGCCCAAAAATGTGTGTTGGTTGATTTACCTCCCAAGAATCAATATTTTTCCCTCTTTTTTTTTTAGTGGTCAACTACAATAATAGAGTAAACATTTGTTTTTACGATTTTAGCGAAGGGAAAACAAGAAAATATTTTTGAATGTGTGTTCAGATTCCATGGATTCATTTTACATTGGATTGGTTATATTCCTGTGCTTAGAAACTTTCTTATTAAAACAAATAGAGATGTTGCCTAAAAACTTTCTAAAGGTAATCTTGTAAATGCTCCTTGGCAGTTGTTTTGGTGGTAAATTTTCAGAAGGTTATGGGATGATAGAGTCATCAAACTTGATCATCCTTTCTGAGGAAATTGATAATTTATCTGGTCATATTAGACTAGCTAACCTAGCATGTGGTGGGTCTAGTTGTTTGTCAAACTGCTATTTTCTTATGCTGGAACTAATTTTATTCCTATTTTTTTTAATTTTATTTGAGTTTTTAATTTATATACTTTGCATGAAGTAGGTTGTAGTTTCATTTTTCATTTAACAAATCATATTCTAACCACCTCCACTATAATTTGCTTTTCAAAGGTAAAACTTGAGGATGTTCCTGAAATGAATTACACTTCCAATGACAAACCATATCCCAAGGGAGAATTTTGTGTGAGGGGACCTATTGTTTTCAAGGGCTATTTTAAAGATGATGGGCAAATGTAAGCATTGTTTTCTTCTTCTTGTTCTTGGCATTGGTCTTGTCAAACACTTTGTTTTATGTTTTGATGATGTGATTATTTCAAAACTACAACCACAAAACATATGATAAGTATCAATTTGGTGAGTTCAAATGATTTTGGCATACGATAAAAATAATTTTAGTCAAGAATATTTGATGTGTGCATAACCCATAATTTAACTCATATTATAACTAGCAAAACAATATCAGGTTATAGTTCTAATAAATCTTATTGATTTTATGATATCATGAATATGATAAACTAGGAAAGAGATATTGGACAAGGATGGGTGGTTGCACAAGCAGGATGAAAAACTAAAAAATGTACATGCCAAATAAATTCATACTCTAAAAAGGAAAAAAAAATGTTAAGAGAGAGAATCAGGTGCACCATAGTCATTTTTTAATGTAGTTTTGTTTACTTAAGTACATGGATAAATCAATGGGATGTCAGAATATAGTAATTTTACACTTAAATTTTTTTGCATTTAGGACATTTAGTAAGTTCTCAAGTACTCCACTAGCATAATCCCAATAAAAAAAACAAATCAATCTACATATGCCATAAAAGAGGTAGTTAAAGAAAATTCTTAGATTATAGAAGTAATTTGTATAGTAATTCATAGAGAGAGGTATAAATTATTAGATAGAAAAATAATGAACCATAAGTCATATCAGTTGACTTGGGCCCTTTCTGTCCATTCAGAAAAATTGATGGTAAAATTTCACATTTTTTTTGTGATTCAGGGTATCAAAATGCAAACATTAAAAATATAAAGAGTTTATGGGGATAAGTACATCTAGAATAATGGCTAAAATTGATAATTCATAATGTAGAGGTAAGGCACATATTTAACATCACAATTCAAGTTCAACAAAGGAACTTTTGGAAAGAAGGTACTTTATATATATATATATATATATATATATATATATATATATATATATATATATATATAAAGAGACTTGAACATTTAACAAAAGAAAGCAAATTTAAAACTCCATGGAATAGTAATCAAGAAAAGCGTAAGGAAATTTAGGGGAAAAAATACATGGGCGTGAAAATCCTACATAGAAGAAATAACAGAATAGGAAATATCATTTACAATCGCTAATGGTAAATTATAGATATAACTTGGGAAACAATATTGAGTGTAATGGATCCATTCACATGATCGATCAAGGGATAGGTTCACAAATATGATGAAAAACTACATAATGTACATGCCAAGTAAATTCATACACTAAAAAGAAAAGAAAATATGTTAAGAGAGATAATTGGGTGCACTGCAATAATTTTCTAATGTAGTTTTGTATTGGATGTAGTGTTAGATTTCAAGTACATAGATAAATCAATGGGATATCAGAATTTAGTAATTGTACACCTAAAGTGTTTTGCATTTAGAATATTTGGTAAGCTCTCAAGCATTCCACTAGCATAGTCTCAACAAAAAAAAACAAATCATTCTACATACATAATCAAAAACGAATTTAAAGAAAATTCTTAGATTATAGAAGTGAGTTGTATAGTAATTCACAGAGAGGTATAAATTATTATATAGAAAAAAATGAAGCATAAGTCATACCAATTGGATTGGTCCCTTTCTTCCCATTCAAAAAAATGATGGTAAAATTTCACATTTTTGGTGATTCAAAGTTTCAAAATGTAGATATTAAAAATATAAAGAGTTTATGGGGATAAGTACAACCCGAAGAGAATAAAAAATAACTAGAAAAATGGCTAAAATTGATAATTCATAATGTAGAGTTAAGGCACATATTTAACATCACAATTCAAGTTCAACAAAGAAACTTTTGGAAAGAAGGTACATTATATATAAATTATAGATATAACCTAGGCAACATTGTTTAAATTTAAGACATGGGTTCACAAAAGTTAAGCCCTAAGGTTTAAATTTCATATCATACAATCACCCTAGGGTTTTAGTCTTTGTTTCATCACAGGATTAAGATAATCTAGGTTTTAAACTTTACAAACTAAAAAATTCCAAATCCTAAAAGGACATGGATTCGTAAAAGTTACAATAAATACCATAACTAATTCAAAATTCACTGACCTCATCTCTTATAATATTTAATTCATCTTCATACCCTTTTATGTGCCTTAGGATTCTCTACTTCGGCCCTCATCTCTCACCATTTTATTCAATGAAGTGAAGAACCAGGGGTAAATTAGTAGGTGTCATAGTAAATTTTAAGGCAAACCCTAGCCAATAGCATGAAAGTATACAATAGGATAAAGTACAACAAGTAAACTACTTCAGTTCTCTCAATGTCCCCCAGCAGAATCACATCCTATAATGGAAAATAAATATATAGAGTCTTATTCATATGTATATTGTGCGGCTTTGAATAGAACCCACCCCATTATGAAACTAAACAAGATATATACGGTTTAGGGGAGGAAGTGGTAGTAGTGGTGGGAATTGTTCTAAATAAAACAACAATGCATGGGGAGGTAGCCCAGATGAAGGAAGCCACCACCTAGTATGTATTGGATCTTGACATTTCATCATTGAGGGTCCACATATCTGAGGGGTATTTGGGTAGGCCTCACCCGTTCGAAAATGATGCCTTGCCTTGAGAGTGGAAAGACAGATAAAAGTTGTTGGTTTTTCACCTACATGAACCAGGATAGGCAAGGGATGAGGGAGGGTGAAAAGCTATTGGTTTTTCACCCACATAAACCAGATAGGCAAGGGAATGACACACATTTAGGATTAATAGCTTGAATGTTTTGGAAAGGGAAACTGCAACCAGTGAGAAGAATATATCACTTTTTATTTTTATTTTTTACATATTGTAACCACCATATTTTATTTATTTTATTTTTAATTATTCTAATATGGCGGTTTGTAACCATTGTCTTTTAATTATTCTAATTTTTAGTTCTTTCATAAGAGGGTGTTTTATAACCACCATCGTAGGGATAAGAGGGTGATTTATAACTGCCTTCTTAGGGGAACCCAAATATGACGGTTTATAATTGTCGTCTTAATCCTAAGAGGGCGTTTACCCTAAGAGGGTGGTTACTCTAAGAGGGTAGTTTATAATCACCCTCTTAGGATCCATTAGGGTGGTTTTTTACCATAAAAAAACACCTTAATTCAGTCATCGTTAAAGCTCTTTTTTGTAGTGTATCTTGGGTACCTAACAAAAATACAATATTATATTAATAAGTACCTATCTTGGTTACCTAAATTATTTCTAGATCTCATCAAGATAGAGACTTATTCTACTGATGGCACCATGAAATTATTTTTATTAGTTCTAACCATATTGATTTATCCCCTTTGAACTCTTTCTGCTCTCTCAATAACCATTCTTTGCATGTAATGTTGGTGCATCATACATGTATTTTTCCCATGAGAATGATTACTGGTAGAACACCAATATTCTGAGTTAGACAGAGAATTTGAAGACTCACTTCTATAATTAATAAGAATTGTATTAGTTCTCTTTAGTGGCCTATTAATGAAAATGGATTGATATTTTGTTACATATGGTAACCTTCTTGGTTGGAAGTTCCTTTTGGCTTCCCTCCATTTTATCATAGTAACCTCATTGGATAGGTTTTTCATAAAATTTTGTAGGTCATGCAAGGAAGCCGCTTGTGAATCTAAGGTGGATAATATAGGTACTGTAGGTGGAGCAGGAAGAGACAGTATCACAAGAGGCACTAGTAGTACTGGTACTACAAGTGTGTTGGACCATTGAGAGAAGCACATATGAGGTGGTAATGGTACGTAAGTAGCCACTAGAACAGTCGACTATGGTTAATTGCTAAGGAACTCTGGGAAAATAGGTATCATGGGCTTGGGAGGTAATTTGTCTATAGCAATAAGGATTTTTTCCAATTTTACATCTTCTTGGAAGATTTGAGGGAAAGAAAGGACATTTGATTACCTTATCATTAGTCCTAAATTTGAACTAAATGATCTTAGATAATAATAGACAACTTGATCATGAGTTGATATAAGACCATCAAGGACTCTTTTCTAGGTATGACTAAGACTAATATTGAAATCCATAATATCTTCTTGTGGATACCTTTATATTACTATAAACTAAGTGAGCATAGAAAAGGGATTGCTTTCTCATTAAAATATTCTATTAATTTGGATGCTAGAGCATTCCAATATTTTATACTTCTAGAGGGTAGAGTTCTATACCAATAGAGCAATTTCCATTTCATAGAAATAACCAATAACTTGACCATCACATCCTCATATTGTATGTTATGCACAACAGCCAATGATGCTACATCCTAAAAATGTTCATATGTTGTTTTCCCTCTACCATCATAGGTTGGAAGGGCTTTTAAGGTTGCTTGTGGAATTGCATGTTGATCTGCCATATTAAGATGTCCTGTATGATTCTAGTTGGGAACTCTTGGGTTTTGATTTTGGACCATTGTTGTTTGATATGAAATGGATATTTGAGATAGGGGTACCAATTGAGTATTAATCTAATATTTTTTTTGTTCTTTAGTGGGACCAGAGGCCTCAATAGTAAACTCAGGTTGTTTTCTATAGGATAAATTCTAGAACTCAATTGGTTCTTCTAAAATACTAGCCCTATGTCTTATAACCATGAAAAAAATATAGGGTTAATATGGCTTTTTGGGTATGTCTTTGATGGAGTCACCAGGTAACAAGGTAATCTAGAGAAATATAGGTATCACCAGTCCCTTATGTTTATCCAAAATATGGAAAAAAGTCTCATCGAGCGTGCCACAAACTGTTGGTCAAAATTTTGTCTAACGGTAAGGATTGTGCACCCACAGACCTCAACCAACTTTGAATGGCCCCAAGACTAGATATCTTAGGATCAATCTTCAAAGAAGACCAACTCCTTGTAAGTTCTAACTAAATGCTTTAGGAAAAGTGGAGGGGAAGAAATTAAGTAAAACACAAAGCTAGAACATAAAGTGGTGCAGATCCAATCACATAAAGATACATGCCTAATAAGTCTAAAACACAAACAACATTCACAAACTTATTAACAGACCAACCATTAATTTCATTAATCAATTACGCACATTACTTTACCAAAAATTATAGAATTAAGAAACTAGTAGCATGAAATCCAGATATTGGAATTAAAGCTAGTTCATTCACTTAACTATAGCAAAAATAATCAGTAGAGTAAAATCATACATACATGAAAATAATTGAAGTTCAGACAATAATCCACTTATATTTCTATATGCATCAAACTATAAATGGAGGTTGTAATGACTGGAGAGCTAAAACTAAATTATACATTATAAACATGTATATATAACCCCTTCCAAGAGCAAGCTTTCAAAAATCTTAATTTATACAACATTAATGGTGCATCAGGATGTCAGTATTCAGCTTGTCCAAGTGATCTTCCCTATGATTGCTCTATCACAGACACAACATTCTTCACTTCATCCAAATGGGAACTACTAATAAATCTTGCTTGAGTCTTTCTTTTGCCAATTAATGCATTTGATGCTGCCACTACCTTAAAACATTTCTTTGTAAATAATATAGCCACTTTGCTTCAATTTCTTAGCTACTACCTTACGTACTTGATCTTATTAGTCATTAAATTCATCCATCTACTGCATCCTTGGACCTAGTGATCTGATAAGCTCAGTAGGAAGAGGAAATTTAAATTTTAGAATATTTCTACGTGGTTGGGCCTTTATGCATTTATTTTTGGATAGGATGGAGGTTTGGATTGGATGCACACCTTGGTTAGCCCCCCATTTCTGCAATTAGACTATATTCCTCTAGGATAGGGAAATGGAATCCCTTGTTCAACTTCTCCTTTCTCTTCTTTCTACCTTTATTGTGGCCAAACAAACCTTGGACGAAACTTTGGGTCTATCTCTCCCTAAATCTGCCTCCTAATTTTTCATCTCTATGATCCTATTGCCTGGGCAACAATTTGGGACTCTTTTCTTTTTCGATATGCTCTCAATCATCCATCCAATCCCTTTTTCCTATAGATGAAACTTTGGGAGTGCCTATAATGGGGATTGCGGCCCATTCCTCCATCATGGATATCATTAACTTGCCATATTTTGGGCGAGCAGTTTGGATAATGAAGGGCCCAAATGTGACCCATTTCTTTGTTTGACCTTTCTCTTGACCACCTTTCAAAATAATCCCTCCCTTCTCTTTTCCTTGATTTGAACAAAAATAGTGGGTGTAAAAAATATACCCACAATGCCTAGTTAGCTCCATTGTCTTAGATGACTCTCATATATATATTCAAATCATGTAACCAAAAAGCTATTAGCCCTTTTTCTGGAGTAGATTTTTCATGATGATCACTATACCTAGAAATATTCTAAAACAGAGGCATCAATATGATTCTAAACTTAGATGTGATTTTGAGATTTGTTTTTGAAAACTTTATTAGCCCTTTCAAGCAACAAATTTTAACAAATAATGAAATGACCAATCCTCCATAAAATGCAAAATTGTTTTGTATTTTTCTAATGATATTATTATTTCAAAATTTATCAACAACTTTGATCTAAATGTATAATTTTAATTTATTTATTTTTTTAAACTAAAAAATCTTTGTGTTCACTTCATTGTAGCAAATAACCAAATAACCATCAATTGTATATTTAAATTTTGTAACCAAAATCTCAATACCTCTTTTTTCTAAAGTAACTTTTTATAATAAACATGGTACTTTTTTTAAAAATTATAGAATTTAAAACTTGAATATGATTTTCAGATTTGTTTTTGAAAATTCTATAATCCCTTTTTAACATCAAATCCTAACAAAATAATAATAATAATAATAAAACAATTTTTAAGAATAATAATAATATTTCAATATATATAATATAATATAATTGGATTTGTTATATATATATTTGTTTGTTTATTTATTTGTTTGTTTGGTTACATAGATGAATTGTTACAATCACAACTTTCTAGTAACTGTAAGCACAATTGACAGAGTTCAAACTATCAGCGAAGGTTTCCAACACATCCACCATCTCGTTAATGGTAACCCGACGTGAGATAGAGACCGTCGGACGCACAGGATTCACACCATCTCGTTAATGGTAACCCGGCGTGAGATAAAGACCGTCGGACGCACAGGATTCACACCATCTTTGTCAGTATGGTTCAACATGTGATATGAAGAAGACCGCCAAACAAGCAGGAAACAGATGACCGTCATCAGTCAGGTACAATATGTAGAGGAGTCGGATCAGACTACTAGCTATGCATGGGCATGCCCGTGGGATTGGAACCTAGGTATCCTCTCGATAAGCGCCCCAACTTACCAATCCACTAGACCCGCGGACTTTGTGTTATATATATTTTAAATTCAGCCATTGGCATGTGAGAAAAGCTAAAGATTTAATTTCTATAACGAAGATGTGTCAATAATGGTTTAGCAGAGCTGCTTGCCTTTAAGAGTAAGAGCTTGAAACTATGAAAGCACGTGATATTATATTGACAGAGCAACGTGGGCCTCTACAACTTAATTTATAAAAAAATAATAATAAACAACTATCTTAATCTTATAAAAAAAATATTGCCAACATAGGAAGTCTTTCGAATCTACTTGGGCTGACCGACGCTGGTCTTTTGTTCAGTGTTGAACACGCTATAGTTTGTCCTTCCCGATTTGACCTGTCTACGTCACTGTTGGAAAAGTAATTCTTCATTTAGAATTTGTCCTTCTCGATTTGACCTGTCTATGAGACCGTTGGAGATGTAATGTTTAATATTAAAATAAAAAAATAATTATAAAATATTTTTTTTTTAAAATAAGAAAGAAAAATCTTTAAAAAGTAACTAGAACTAGAAAATAGAAAAGTGTATGTCAAAGTTCAAATACAAATTTTCAAAACAGAAACGTTATAAATAGAAAATAAATTATTAGTTTTGTAATAATTTTATTTATTGGTGTATCTTCATCAATTGATTTGTTCATTCAACTTTTATACAGTGGATTATTCAACCTATAGTTGGATTAAATTGTATGGTGCAATAACACCAAGAAACAATATATTAGAGCATTTAATTTTTACAATTTGTATAAGAGCCAGCTTTAAAGCTTAGTGGTGGTATTAAAGTTAGAAGTTTAAAGTGGGTTAGGGGGATGTTGAGCAATGAATAAGAGGAGCCAAAAACTTATAGAGAGAGCAACCGCAACTAATGAAGGTCTTAGATTCGATTTCTAGTTGGTCTATACCATTAACAAGGTATGAGAGCCAAAGCTACACTAAAAGAGGAAAAGCAACAACAAGGGTATCTCCAAAGCAGAAAAGGAGGAGTGATGACAATTGTTAAAGGAAGGTTATGTGTGGTAGAAGCAAAGTCCTATACATAAGAGAAGAAAGATAAAGGTTTGATATGAAAACAACAAAGTGAACCTTGTAAGCAATAATATTGTATTACTTCTAACGATTGGTTATCCATAAATCATTAGATCAAATCTATGTTGAAGAAAAAAATAAAATCATCAGCACGATATTTGAAAGTATGTGAATGTGAATACAGGGCAGTGCAGATATGTATGTGTAATTGCAAGTTGAAAAAAAAAATTATTAAAAAAATTTGAAAAATTAAACATGGAAAAAATTGTTAAAAAAATAATATTTAATATAGAAAAACACATATAAAAAACAATTTTAAAGATTCAAAAAATAAGATAAACAAAGTCTAAAAATAGGAAAGTAACTAGAAAACAATAATTTTATATATTGTTGTACCAACCAATTGTAAACCGGGTGAATCTAGTGGTGCAACAGCTTCAAGAAACAAGGTATCTGATACATTCACTTGTTCAGGCAAATCAGAAACCCGGGCCTTCCTCTATTTGAGGTTTTTGTATACTCTCTCATCTGGCATAACCGACTGAGATAGAGTCCAATGCTGCTTCGTTCTTTTGAATTTCTATGCAATCAAAATTGGTTCAGCTTCTCCTCAAAACGTCGAATGACGCGAATATACCCTCAGAATTTAAACATACAAATCTGCATAAAAATATTGGATGTAACACGTGGTTAAATTCAGTACATAAACACTTTCCGAGAATGATAAAGTTAAACATGTGAAGAGTCAAGGATCCCAGATAGATCGTTCGACTCCATTGTGGTCGGAATTGTTGTCTTCAATTGTACCGTGATGCAGCAAGGGCGGCGTCATCATAAGACCCTCCGCCATGTCTATAAGTACATTGGGCATATCGAATATAATATCCTCGTCCACGAATGACAATGCTGCTCGGGGACTCGAACTCTCCGGAAGGTTCCGCTCCACTGGCACTGGCACTGGCACTGACACTGGAGTTGTCATTGGCATTGATGCAGATGATGTTGATGTGGAAACGGATGCAGAGATTTCTGGCACTTGCACAGTTGGGACGTAGGCGCCACGTCCTCCGGTGGAGGTGACTCCACGGAAAGCAGCTGCGGCTGCCGCTGCTGCCGCCTGTATATCTTGGCGCGAACATGACAGCGGGGCTGGCATCGAGGAAACTGACTCGGGAAAATTCAAGTAAGCATAGGGTCTCTGGAGGTTGAAAGCGGCCACGTCATAAGCACAGGCAGCCATTTCAGGAATGGGGAAGGTGCCCAGCCATATACGAGATTTCTTGCCGGGCTCTCGAATTTCAGAACTCCATCTTTCTCCCTGCCGCTTCCTCACACCCCTGTACACAGGGTGTCCGCTTTCGCTTCTCCTTCGTCCTCCTCCTCCACCGGTCGTCTCCTGCTCCTGCTCCTGCTCCCGCTCCCGCCGCCGCTCCTCCTCCTCTTCTTGTTCGCCTCCCTCCGCATCCGCATCTAATTCCTTGCCTTTGCCTCTACCTCCGCCTGCCCCGTGCGCAGGTCCCGGAGTTTCTTCGCTTGATTCTCCACAAACAAATTTCAAATGAAAATCATCGCTAAACACGGGGGAATTGTCTAATTTCGACCCGTACTGCTCACAAGAGTCGCTATCGACAACTAACGGTGACTTCCGCTTTTGAATTATGCTTCAATAAAGCGTGGCATTTGTGAGATAAATGGCGTCAAAATTAGAAGTACTATTAGAAGAATGAACCATCAAACTAAGATCTTTGTTGACCGTTTTTGTTGTGTTAGGTTACATTGTTTAACAATTTTTTTTAAGGTTGCTATTAATAGCGAGGGTGGCGGAAGGTTTTATCCGGGAAGTTACCCCCGCTAACAACGCGTATTTTTAACCAGCTGTTAGCCGATTGTATCAACGAAAATCAACGATAGCTGCGCAAATGCTTGTGTTAATTATGTTCAATTTGGGGGTGCCTGACAACATATAATTTTAAGACGGGTAGCTGTAATCGTGGTGTCATACACAATAAAATATATATTTTTTAATGTCCAAAGTTGAAAAAAAGCAAGTCGAAACCAATAATAATAATCTTTATTTATTTTTATTTTTCTAATTCTTATATAACCAACCTATAATCTTACAAACGGACGTTAAAAAACTACTACTTGGTTCACTGTTCTACGTGTGTGTCGGTAGCTGTTGGCGGCTCCGCGATTTTTTATGAATTGATTTGCCAACATTATGTTGTTTATATTGAATTGCTTTGTGGATCAAGTGGGAGCTTTTAACGTCAATATTTCATACTCACACAATCCTCTCTTATCCTGTGGTTGCACTCACTCTTATTGCATCCATACTCGTTTGCTTTTAATAAAAAAAAAAATCACTCAAACAATCCTGTCATGTCATGTGGCATCAATATACTGTTATGGCATCAATATTGTTCTTTTTCAAAAGGATAGTCTATTGAAGTTAGCCACAATTATTATGCCTCTTGCTTTTTAAGAAAATAAGATCTTTGAATAGAGAGTAGCAATAGTGGGAAGCACTAAGCACTATGGACGTTTATCCTATGGTTGTAGTTTTCAACGATTTTGGCGAATTAGAATTTTCCTACAAAAATCTCACTATATTGAACTCTTTTCTTAGATGTGGACTCTAACAACCCATTTTATAATTTAAAATATAATATATTAATTTAAATAATTTAACAAGATTTTATTCTCCATAGAAGAGTAATCAAATACTATTGTATTGAGCTATAGTTTGAGTCCAAATGTAATCATAATTAGGTGTAGTGCCTTTTACATATTAGATCTAAAAGTTATCTACTAAAGCTTGGCCTTTATTCATGCATGTCTATCATTGCAACATTGGATCTAATATTGGGTATGTCATGATTTAATAGTATTTTTATGTGTTTTTTTGTAAGGTAGAGATTATATGAGGTTAACTTAGATTTTTTCCTCATGTAAAGAAAGAGATTATGTGAAATCAAGTAAGTTTTATGTGAGGTCTTGATTTGTATGGTTATAGTACAAAAACATTAGAATCTTTAATAATTTACCTGGCGTAAAAATAGATATCAATAATAAAGGTTTTATATCTTCCTATGCACAAACCTATTCTATAAGATAAGCAATTCTATAAGACAAGCATATTCTATAAGATAAGCTATTATAATGTAATTTGAAATCACATATTTTAGTTTGTGTATACTATAAATTTTTTTAATCAAGGTATTTGATCCAATTACTTAATTATTTTCTTTAAATAGTTTCTTGGGAATAGGGGTGGACCAAACATGAGGTATGGTAAGACTACTGAATTACAAAAATGTCTAACTTTTTTATGTGCCCACAATTCGATTTCAACAAATTGGAAGAAATGAGAGTGTCTTTGACAACTTGTGAATTTATGTAGGCTCCCCACTATCTTGGATAAATATAACTAATTTAATCCAATTCCATGAAAATAAATGTACAAATTAAAATACAAAATTTACAAGTATGAAAGTAAATTTTGTAGTTTAGGGTATGATAAAACAAAAATAAATAACTATAATTGTACCAAGGATAGGATGCGATCAATCAACACATGATAAAATCAAATAACAAAAAAATATCCCACTTGCAAAAAATAGAACTAACAAGGAGGGCAATGCCATTAATGGAAAGCAATGTTACAATGTGTATTTCACAATCTAGGAGGGCAGTTCCATTAATGGAAAGCAAAAAAGTCTCATCAATTTCTCATTAATCCAAGAGGAAAGAGCAATTAAAATGTGGAGCTTACAAAGTGTAGTTTTTACTCTCTCAAGGTCAAAATATAGTTACAGTAGAACCCATGGCTCCTATTTATAGAAAGTATTCACCCATGAGTTACCTTAGGTAAGATTTTTTTTTTCCTAGTAAAAGTAAATATTTGGGGGTGTCTTTAGCAAAATGGTATAGTTCCAAATGTTACATGCCTCTAAATACATCCCTAAACAACTTAGAAGGCTTCCAACACGCATAGTGGTGACATTAAATTTAAAAATATCACTTTTCAAACTTCCTCAAGATTCATTTACTTTCTTTTGGGCTTTTACCTATCAATGAGAAATTCACTCCAAGAAGGGAGGGAATTGCTCATGGTTAGGATATCTTTGGTCCATTCGAGAAACACTTCACTCTTTGGGGACCAAGCACTCCATGTTATCTAGCACTGTACTCCTTAGAAGCCAATTGTATTACCTTGAGAAAATCACACATCTGGTCAAAATTTTTTAAAATTGCCTATCTAAAGGTCTCAATTATTGACCAAAAAGGTTTTGCACATCTTTAAAGTGGGAGGAATACCAAGGGAGTAAATTGTTACTACATTTTTAGTGACTTCATGGGATACCAAGATCCTTTGGGCATAAAGTCTACAAAATTAGAATTACTTTACCATGAAACTACAAAATTGGTGGTTTTTCCTATTCTTGTCAATGCAATAGCTTCAAAAACTTATACCACTTCTTTTCTCTTAAAAACCTCAATATTGTGAGATCTTAAAGATCTCTTGTTAGGTCCTCATATAGGTTCTTTGATAACTCATCCTATTTTACTAGAATCTTGTTTAGCTTGTATAGTAGAGAATTTAACTTCTTGATTCATTTTGTTGTTGTTTCAACTTCAACATTAGTCTTTTTCTCTTCAATCATTGTTTTGACAATGTCATCATCGAGGAGCCTCTTCTGATTGTCAAGTATATATGGAAATTTAGCATCAGCTAACTCCTATATTTCCTTTTCTATTTCTTATACTATGATTCCCAAGAAGACCATTATATTTTTATATATTTTTAGGTCTCTTTGGGCATTGGTGATTTTCTTTAGTTTTTTAATGTCCTTTCTATCAATCCCCATATATAATGACTATAATATTAATAAGGTGGAAAATTATTTAAGTACCTCATGAAACCTCTTCTTTATAGCATATTATTCTTATATTTATTGAATTATCCTTGCCACTTGGCTAAGTATTACCTTCATATGAGCTACAAATATAGAGTATATTTTGATATGTATTAACTTTATCTTGACATTGTCCTACAGGGACTTTACTTCTTTCACTTTTGAGGCTTTTCCTAGGTCTATTGTTTTCCTTCCTTTATTCTCATAACTTCATCTTGGAGTTCAATTATTTTTTATCTCTCTCATATTGGGCCATTTGTATTTGCTATTTTTGTTACACCAACTATTGATTTACATTATTTGAATGATTATCTCAACTCATTCTACCCCTGAGCAAGTTGTTGAGAGAGATCCTTTAGTTTTTTTTTCATTCTTGACATGTTCAAATTTTAGTTCCTCAACTTGTCATCACAAATAGAATTATTTAACATCTTCCTTAGGGATTTTATTTCTTATTATAGCTAAATTACTCTATTACATGTTCGGATACTACAAGGTTGTATTGTATGACTACCCTAATGGAGAGTTAGTTTACAAGTTGGATCATTTGGTAAGAATCTATTCTTTATAGATCTTAACCCTAAGACCATGATAGTAAATTCAATAATAGAGGTGGTTGATATGGAAGGGTCATTTAGTACTCCTATGATGAGGACCTTATCTCCACTAGATACTAGCTCTTATTGTATTACTATTGGTATTATTGAGATTTGGTCCTTCAAAAATTTGTACTTCTTTCTACTTTTCTCTCTTTAGGTTGGAGGGAGTCAAACATATTTTGTGTATTTACATCTCTAGGTGTACCAATGACCTACTAGATATATTCTTGACTAGGTTCTATAGTTGGTTGTAACTAAAGGGTAGTTCTCATAGAATCGATCCTATAAATTTGAGTTGGCAACATCATTATCTCCAATAGGAGTTTCTTAGTAAGTGTGCTTGGATGGTGTAAAGGGAAGATAAACATAGTGGATGAGATAAATTGAGTATAAATGGGTATGTATGGTGATGTAGTAACCAATTATTTAATTTCCATCTATGTCAAGGTTATGTCAAGGTTACTAATAGTAGTTAATTTAGTCATGATGGTAATTGAATCTCGACATATAAATGATTTCTTAGGTGGTAGTGACTTCTATCATGGGATATGTAAATGATGTGATGGGAGTGGTGCTAAGAGTATGGATTATTTTGGAAGGTGGTGTTCCTCTAGGAGAACCTACAACTACCCTTGTTGATAGAGAAGGATGTGCAATATAATATTGAAAATTGAAGGAGAGGAAATAGAAAAAATAAATAGAAAAGAAATAGTGGGAATAGATGGAAGTAAAATAGAAGTGGATGGAGAGAAAGGAAGGGAAAATAATGGATATACTAGTGATAGCCTTTAGCATAGCCCTTGAGATGATTTATTTTTCCTGAGCAGGTCCATGGAGGTTCTAATGGCATCTAGGTCCTACACCTTTTTCTTTTTCCTTACTTTATATAATACCCTTAGTTGATCATTAGTTATGCTCCTGAAAAAGGTAGTTATCACTTTATATTAGGAATTTGTTGTCACCATCCTAGGAAGAGGTCCTTATTGAGAAATTTATCTTTCTTTCAATGGTGGTAACTTGTTATGAACCTCTAATATTGTTAACAATAAATCATTCACCAATATGCAAAAATATCAAACATGCATCCACAAATAAATTCCACAAGATAATCCACACAAAGAGATAGAGAAAGATAATACCCTTGAGGTAGGGCAACACCAAAAGTATTCCTTAAGGAAGGAATCACTCCACAATATCCAAGCTCCACAAGCCAAGACTATTACAAGAATACTTGATATGACTTCTCCACTTGTACATTTATATAGACACATGTTTTTCCTCACCCTAGTTACTCCTAATTACAATAAAGTAATTATTACATCATTACTAATAATTCTTAATATGATAATGGTTATATAATTACTAATAGCTCCAACTTAAAATAAAGTAACGGTTACTTGGCATACATATAACTATCCCTAGGTATTTAACATTGCTCTTGCCTTAGATTTTTTTTAGTCATGAAAATTTTTCTATATGGATTGATACCACTCCTAGTGTACCTTCTTCCCACACTATCATATTTTTCAACTGTAACCCATGAGGGTCCTCCTACTATTTAATATGTATATCCCTGATTGCATCTTAAACTATAACACTTACCATAGTTAGTGTTGTTGATATAATTATTATAATTTAAGGTGTCATAATAGGAGATCTCCTTTCTATGGTACTTTATATAGGTGATATGTTTTTAATATCCTTGTGAACTTCTCTTCTCATCAATATTAAATCATTCACCAATATGTAGAAATATACAACATGCATCCACAAATAAATTCTATAATAACAATATACACAACAAAATAGAGATTGATAATACCCTTTAGGTAGGGCATCACCATAAAATGCTCCTTGTTGGAAGGAAATCATTCCATAATATCTTGATCTCCACGAGCCAAGACTTATACAAAGAATACTTGTATATGGTCCTTTACAATGGGGGTACATATCTCTCTATACAAGAATGTGATGGTTCACCTTCAATGAGTTACAAAGTGCATAACAATATGACAATATTCCTTAATGACTACATATGATAATGTTCCCTGACGGTTACATATATGATTCTATGACATTATTCTCCTACTTATTTCTAATTTGATATGTGGCCCTCCTTATTCAATAGTTCATTTATGGCTCATACCAATATACAATATTATATTATTAAGTACCTATCACTACACCAAAAAAAGGTCTTTAACGATGGTTATTAACCATCCTTAAAGACCTTTAAGGGTGGTTTTCAAACCACCATCTTTGAGGGCATCATAAAAATTCCATGTTATACAATGATGGTTAAACACCACCTCAAAAAACTACCCTCTTAGGTTCTAAGATGGTGGTTTTTAACCATCGTCTCGGTGGTTAGTAGTGTCGTATTAGGGGCCTAAAAAATCAGTTTCCACCACCATCTTAGAGGCCTAATATGATGGCTAAAAACCACCATTTTAGGCCCCTAAGATGGTGGTTACACACCACCGTCGTAGGGGTCTAAGATGGTGGCTAAAAACCATCATCTTAGGTGTCATATATGGTGGCTAAAAACCACCATCTTAGGCCTCTAGGAGAAAAAAATAAAAACTTTGAAAGAATAATTTGAGAGTTGGTTTAATTTCACTGCTAGAATAAAATGGCCATGCTTTAAGAAAATTTATCTAGAGGATAAGGCCATTGATTTAAGTCCATAAGAGGTAGTACTAATCAAGAAGAAGGCCAAATCCATTCACTAGTAACTGGGTGAGTATATTCCATGTACATCTCTTAATTGTAAATGCAATTACTTGTTTTTATTGCCTTGCAATAAATCCTTATCTTATGGTCATTATTTTGGTGTCATTCACTTGAATTACTTTTGTGGCTAGTGTGTAGGTTGTATTTAGTTCATTTCAATCAATTATACTAGAACATTAAAGGATGTCAAGCAACTAGAAGATCATAGTGCAGAGAAGACCCAGGGTGAAGTCTACTCAAGTGATAAGAGTTTATAGATGTCATTCAATTACCTATTAATGAGGCAAGTCCATACAAAGGAAGATAAAGCAAAAATATAAAAAGTGAGATTCTATAAAATAAAAGTTGAATATAAGTGTATTCAAAGGTTAAATCTTCAACCTTCATATTCAATATACTATATTCAAAATGATATTTTCAAAAGAAGATATTGCTACAAGTAAGTTGAATTCGAGCATTGAACCTATGTCAAGCATAAATCATAAATCTAAAAATGTAATAGTCAATGCCAATGATAGCACCAAATATTAAAATCAAAACTGTATAATCACCTACAATATGGTTAAAATCTGAAAGCATCAACTATATCTAGGGATTTGAAAACTATCCAATTTAAACCATATTTGAGAGAGACACAACAAAGTGATTATTGTTGGGAAGCAGATTGATTATGTGTTGGGAAGTAGATAATAACCCAATTCCATAGAAGTTGAAGTTGATGGTATTAAGAAGGAAACACAAAATTTAGATGCAATTTTACTTGTAGTCTATCATATTGATTAAAATTTTCATAACATCATCCTCAACAATTATCACAAGTATCCAAGAAATATTGTGGTTCAATTTCTACCAAAATAATATAAGAGGCAACTACATTTTGCGTATTAAATTAATAAGTAAAAATTGGCATCGGTACTCAAGTAGACCAAAAAGCAATTGTTAATAATTAATTGTATCTCAAACATACATGTTTAATAAATTTTGTAACATACACATTGTTCTTACCATAACAATCAGGCCAAAAAAGTATGACATAGAAGCAAAGGAGTCAACAACACAATGATTTTCATCAATGCTTTGGAGGTAAATCATTTTTCAATAGGGAAGGGAATATGACATATCCCTAAGCAAGTATAATATAATATTAAATACAAGAGAGAAGTTATATTTCATCACACATCCATTCAAGCCAACGTGTCATTAGAGAACAAGAAATTTACACCAACTGAATAACATTGATTATCATGTATCTTGTATTTTTATCAAATTTTTCACACATGATATGCAATAGATGTTACTTAATAGACCTAATGAGTCCATTACATTCATCTCTACTCTTTTCAAGTTTCTCATTTGAAATATGAAGACACAAAGTTCCATCAATAGCTCCAGTACAAAGTTTTTCATTCAGTAAAAAAAAAGTCTCGATAAAAATTATATCTTACTTTGAATCTATTGAGGGTTTTAGATATTCCAAGAAAGGATCCTCTAATCCTTAGATTTCCAAAGAACCAAGAACTGCTTGGTTGTATGTTTTAACAGAGGGGAAGGGGATGACACTTGGGACTCCCTATTGCTTTCATCACTAATCTGGGAGAAACAAGGCTTGAGGAGAGGAAGAGGATACCCTCTCAACAGTTTTTGACAATATGGCTAATTATTCATATCATTAGCAAAAATAATATCAACAACAACCAAATGTTGAATCCAGTTTGAGTTGCAAGTTTTACTTTGCTTTGCAGGATTTTGTTTTGCTAGAGGATAAGCAAATATGTTCGGCTATAGTGCCCATTTCTCATCGTCTATGTATCTAAAGGTTATATTTTTATCTGTAAACACAAGATGATGCAAATATTTATTTGAAAAAATGCTACCATTGGACCTATTTAGTGTTTCTAATGTACACAACTCGTTTCTTTGTAGAAACATTGTTTCTTACCGTATTCAAGATAAGAAGAACAAGTATTAAAGGGGAACGAGACTCCATATACCAATCCAGTTAGAAAGCAAGGGGGCAACTAATCCTGATGAAAAGCAAAAATTAATAATGTCCCAAAACAAACCATAAATCCATTTTCAGACCAAATAATATATTTATAGAATAAAATATGTGTATTTACACCTGTAAGGAGGGGCAAAGTAAAGGTAAAGCTCTTCCTAACAAAGAAATTTGAAGTAGTTTGTCATTGGCTTCTAAAGAGTGTGGCACTAAGGGTATACATTTGAGATTTTAGATTAAGCTTGATCTTTCTTTGGTGAAACACATCCATAGCTATAGCCACAATTTATGTCTAATGGAACTCTCAGCCATAGCCACAATGTATATCTAAAATACAACTAAAACAAAGTAAAAAATAGTTTAAGCATGTTTCTCTAATGGTTATATTTTTTTAAATATGTATGCAAATGTGTGCTTTTAACTCCCCAACCTACACAACTTCTTCCCTTCAGGTTGCTTTGTTGTTCTTCTATGGTTCTTGTTTCTTCTTCTCGGTATCACAAATTTAGGATATATACCCAAGTAAATGTAATATATTTGCAAGAAAGAGAAGGGGAGGGGAGAGAAGGAAGGTTGAGATTATATGAATTATACAAAAATTAAGAAAGTAGTTCAATTTGCAAGGAATAATATCTGAAGGTTTCCTCTGGAGAAGGGAAAAATAAAAAATAGAACACTTATTGTATAAAATGACAATGTCCTTGGCAAGGTGATAGCTATCAGAATAAATTCCTATGAGATAATATATAACCCTTATACTCAGCCAAAATTTGGATACAAATGACAAATTCAACAGATGACCAAAATAGTTAAACAATAGCCAAAATTTTTTTTAATAAGCTAAAAAAAATTCTTGTGATTAGCCCCATTGATGTAATTCTTGTAAGTCGAAGTCAATATTTCTCAATGGTATGACAATGGATATTTTGTTCATATTTGGATACAAAAGATAAATTCAAAAGATGACCAAAATAGTTAAACAATAGCTAGAATTTTTATTTTTTAATAAGCTAAAAAATTTAAGTTTACACAGGTTTTTATGAGGGGTCCTACTTCCCTCGTACCAAGTGGGGTTTGAACTTGGGTCTCCTAAATGAAAACCTAAAAACTTTACCACTACAGTAAGCTTGCAACTTAACAATAACCAAAATTTTTGGAATAAATACACTCAATGTAATATCTTGGTTGGTCTATGCTGGGAAGATTATTATTCACCTTACAAGTTTCACTAAAAGGTAAAGGTAAAGGTGGGTATTTTACATCCCAACCTACCCATAAAAACTAGTGGGCATATAGGATTATACTTTATCTTAGATATCTTGTTCAAATTTTGCACCTCAGATTCCAACCCTTTGACAAAGTTCATGTTAAATTGGGCTATCAAGCAATAACATCTATCACTATTCATATCTAATAATCTTCCTCATAGTTGCTTGCTTGTTTCATTATAAAATATATTCAGTGACTAATATATGAAATGAGATTTGAATTTTAGAATATTCATACCAATACCATATTATTAATACTCTTTGTGAACTTTGCAAGGAAATTGTGGATAAATACAATTCAAAAATTAAGAATCTTGCTCTAAAGTTGTTGAATTTAATTGTTGAGACTCTACGCTTGAAGACTGACTATTTTGAGCATTATTTTGGAAATACCTATCAAAATATGTGGATAAATTACTATCCACCATGTTCGAGGCCTGATCTTGTTCTAGGCCTCAGCCCACATGCAGATGGATCTGGCATTACACTATTGCTACAGGACAATGAAGTTGAAGGATTGCACATCTAGAAGGACAACAAATGGGTGGTTGTCCAACCAATTCCTTATTCTCTAGTAGTCAACATTGGCAACTTGTTAGAGGTAAATCACCCTTCCATATTTATGCCATACAAACTCATATAGTTGTAAATACATCAAATAAAAGTTAAAGCATGTACATCAAATGAGCCACAGGGATAGGAGGAAAATTATATTCTAGGAAGGAAAAAAAACTAACATCTGAGCCTTCGAATCTACATATTTTTGAAAATAAATAATTTTTGTGCTAATATTTATGGCCAAGATCTTCTTAAAAATAAATTCAATCCATGCAAGCAAAGTGTACAAGTGTCTTTATAAAAATTTTCTATGAATCTTGCCTTCCAAAGGAAATCTATTATTCTTTTCTAGAAATAATGCATAATTTCAAGAAGCATACCCTATACATTATTCTTTTCCACAAACAATGCATAATTTCAAGATATGCTAGTTCCTTTCCACAAAGAGAGAGATGTAAGTTTTGTTGAGTTTAGATTTAACCACCAAGACCTAGTAACATATCAACCAAACCAAGGCTTTGGGTTTTAAGGTTCTTAATTTTCAAAAATACTAGAAGCACTTTTGCCATTGTTCTTGATTATATATGTAAATGGAAAATTCTTATTTCAAGTGCAATTCTTATTTATAGATATAGGTGAATGGACAACTTGAGCCCTCCATATAACGAGCAGATGTCTAAACATCCCTACCCATCCCAACCATCAGAGATGAGGCGAGAGGGTATCCTGAGACTTCCGTCAGATACATAAATATCCATCTATGCAAATCAAGTACTACTACTAAGGACTAGGACTAAGAGTCAAACATGAAACATCAATTTCATAACTAACACACACTCAACACAATAAACCTTCATTTCAACACATTACAACATGCATGCATGATTAGACTTTTAATCCTATGCCCTAGCAACACTTGTATTCTCTCTTTTTTTTACCAAATTACCTTCTTGTATCTGATTGGCCAACCTCATGCTCAAGATACCTACTCGCCTCACTCCTAGCTTGGCTGCCCATTAATTATCTACTAGCATTTTCTAAAAATAGAACAAAAAATGTCTAACAACACTCATTAATTATTTCCATTAATTATAACTACTTTTGAAGTACAGTAATTAGGCTTCCAACCATGTACCCTCACATTCTTCATGGACATATTGAATGTTGTCATCATTTGCATTTTCATCTTGTGCAATTTTAGGTCCAACAAAATTTGTTGCTCTAGAGACACTGACATATTCTACCTCATATGCTTCAATGTCTTTGATCCTTCTTGGAGGTGATGTGAGAACCACATACCAACTGGTATCAAGTGGATCATTTACATAAAAGACTTATCTAGCTTGTGATGCTAGGATAAATGGATCATCTTGTAGTCTATCCTAACCAAGTAATATATTCATGTTGACCAATGTGAAGCCCATTTCATCCTTTCTACATCCATTCCTTGTATCAAGAATATTTACCTAGTCACATTTGAATAGTGGGTATCAAAACCGATAGTAATCCAACAAGATTATTTCCCTAATAACACCATAATATGTGATTGTTTGAAGCATTGGGTTTGTGTCTTTTGTGCTTGCTCTACACAAAGTAGTAGCATCAACACACACACCATTATTTTGAGTTGTTCTTTGGTCTTCTTTATCTTTGATATGAAATCTATAACCATTGATCAAATAGCCCAAATGTTTGGTTGCAACTTTCCTCGAACCATGTGCCAACCATTTTATTGTGTTGGAGTCATCGTCATTATGTTGCATTTCATCTCCATGAAACTAAAACAAAGAAGAATAGTTTAAAGATGATTGTAGAACATTACATGATGTTCAGTACATGACAATTAGTATAAATATCAAAGATCATATTCAAGAGAGAAAACAATAACCTGATCTCGTAGCCAAGTGATGAATGTATGATTATGGATTTTTTGCAACACCCCTTCATCTCTCATTGCATAGGGGTTGGATTCCTTGATACTCTTCAGGTGCTTCTTGATTTGGCCCAAAGTTTTTCAAGATTAGTTGGATCTAATTAATATTTTTCCATATATAACAACAACAAATAAATATCTACTTACTCTACCCAAGGCTGAACTTCATCCATGTTAAAGAGAATGCATCGATGGGCTTGCTCATAAGAAGTTTCATCCAAATCAAAGTCTTCACCACTGGACAAAGGCCTCCCATCGATTATAGTTTCTTCATCCTCATCACTCCATACCTCATTGTGACCAAGGTGATCACCAATTGCTTTTGTACCTCTCATGTAGTCCTCATAGAATGAAATAAATTCCTCGACAAGATAATGTTCGATAATACAACCTTTGGGCCTAGCTCGGTTCTTTACATACCCCTTAAAAATATTCATAATTCTAAGAAAGGAAACAAATAATTTTGATTAGATGAGACACTACAAAAATTATAAAAATGGTGGTTTATGAAACTGATGAATGCATACAAACCTCTCGAAAGGGTACATCCATCGATATTGTACAGGTCCACATAGACGTACCTCTCACACCAAGTGAATAGTTAGGTGCACCATGATATCAAAAAATGAAGGGGGAAGTACTTTTCAAGCAAACATAACATCTCCATGACCTCTACCGATAATTTCTCTATTTTTATGGGATCCACCACTTTAGCGCATATATCCCTGTAGAACATGCACAACCGACAAATGGTTTGTCGCACTGGCTTATCAAGCAAATGTCGTAGCGCTACCAAAAGAAGTTGTTGCATGAGAACATGGTAATCATGTGATTTCAGGCCCTGGATCTTAAGTTCTTTCATAGAGACACATTTTCTAATATTTGAACTATATCCATCCGATACTTTCATATTGTATAGTGTATGATAGAACCTTTATTTCTCAACCTTCGATAGATTGTAGGGTGTTGGTGGAAGATATGTCTTGTTTCCATCCATTACTAGCCACAATGTGTTCTTGATACCCATATTTTTTAAATCCTCATAGGAGTTTTTTCCATCCTTTGAATTTCCATTGATACCTAGAAGTGTTTCAAATAGGCTTTCATAGATATTTTTCTCCACATGCATCACATCCAAGTTGTGATGAACTAGAAGATGTTGTTCATAGATAGCAACATCAAACAAAAATTACTCGACATTGAGAGACATAACAATAGATATAGAAAGAAAGTTGCATGTCGTACCTCCCAATACGATAGATTGAAGAATATAGATTTCTTCTTCCATCCTACTATAGGAACAAACATGCTATCCTCATCCGTGTTGCGTTTCCTTTTATTTGAGTTGCTCTTTCCCCAATTTGGTGGAATTCCTTATACTATTTTTAGTATTTCCATCCCATTTAAAGGTTTGGGTGGTTTATCAAGCTCTTGTTTACCATTGAAATATGCCCTCTAATGATGAAATGAGATGATCTGGAGGAAGGAATCTCCTATGGCCCATGTAAGTGATATTTCTACTGCATTTAAGATATTATGCACATGTGTTCTCCCCACATATTGGACATGTTACCTTTCCCTTTGTCATACATCTTGATAGGTTTCCATAAGCAAGAAATTCATGGATGGCCTACATCATTATTGCTCTCATATTAAATATAGTATTGGAAAATGCATCATATATTTCTGCTCCTTTAGTCCATAGTTCATGCAAGTCATCAACCAATGATTGTAGATAAACATCAATATCATTGCCTGGTTGCTTGGGGCCAGGTATTAACAAGGTGAGCATTGAATATTTCCTCTTCATCCACATCCATGGTGGGAGGTTGTAAGTGACCAACACAATGGGCCAACAACTGTAAGCAATACTAAAGTCAACAAAAGGGTTGAACCCATCGGTTGCCATTGCAAGTCGTACACTACGTGGATCGTTGGAAAAATATTTCCACTTAACATCTATAGTTTTCCATGTCGAGGAGTCGACTGGATGTCACATATTACCATCTAAACTCCTATGTTGGGAATACCCCTCATATTCTTTACAACCTTTGTAGAGCTATAAGAAGAAAGCAACTCACTTCAACCATATCTAACAATGTTGAAAGAAACAAACACAACAAAGCTAATGATATAATAAAATCCCTTACCTATACATTCTCTTCAACCTTGGTATAATGGGGAAATACCTCAACACCTTCGTAGGAACATTAATGCATACCTTTTGTGAATGAGGGTCAACTTTCCATCGAGATGCACCACATGTTGGGCAAGCTTACTTCTTTTCATGATCTTTCCAATATAAAATACAGTCATTGATGCATGCATGTATCATTACATAATCTAATCCCAATGGCCTCATCATTTTCTTCACCACTTATGTGGACTCTAGAATTGTATTATCGATTGGGAGCATATCTTTCAATAACTCTAGTAAGTCACCAAAGCTTTTGTCCAACTAACCATGTTTTTCTTTGAGATTATACAATTTAGCGATCATCGATAGCTTTGTGTACTTTGTACAACCTGGGTATAATGGTTGTTTGGCATCTTTGAGCAAGCTATGATATTCATTAGTAGGAATTGCTCCATAAGATGATTGGAACTCAACATCATTATCTCATAGTTCTTGTCCACTCTTTGAGCAATTATCATTGAACAATCTGTATGCATCATTGACCATTCCAATGATGTCATCTTGTACATCTTTGGTAATTGGACCCTCATCAATGGTAGAGCACATGTTCGATGTATATTTATCAAAACTAGAGGGTTGTTCTCCATGCAAAACAAACTTGGTATATGTCTTGTCAATCCCATGCCAAATCAGGTGGTCATGAACCTCCAAAAAACCAAGAGTTTCCATATTTGAGCACTTTCAACATGGACATCTAGTTATTTTAGGGTCCATTGAATTATTTCTTGTGAAATCTAAGAATTGGTGAACCCCATGATAATAGTCCTCACTATTTCTACAAATAGACCCTCCCAAAAAAAAAGTATAGTTATACGGGTAGATATGATCGAAAGCACAACTTTTCTTCGTTAATGGAGATAACATAGTTGAAATACCTGGCTACTCCTAGCCAAGCTTTGTCCATGATACTTGATGGACATAAAATATTGACCCAATTGACCTGGCTAGATTTGGTGCTCTGAGTCTTGAGGATGATCCAGTTGTTAAAAGTAAAGACAATAATATTGCTGCCCAAGCACAACCTACACAAGGTAAGTGGAGTTTCTTATGCAAATAGAGATGTTGCCTGAAAAATTTCTAAAGGTAATCCTGCAAATGCTCCTTGGCAGTTGTTTTGGTGGTAGAGTTTTAGAAGGTTATGGGATGATAGAGTCATCATGCTTGATCAGCCTTTCTGAGGAAATCAATAATTTATCTAGTCATGTTGGACCACCTAACCCAACATGTGGTGGGTTTGGTTGTTTGTCAAACTGCTATTTTCTTATGTTGGAACTAATTTTATTCCTATTTTTTTAATTTTCTTTAAATTTTTAATTTATATACTTTGCATGAAGCAGGTTGTAGTTTCATTTTTTCATTTAACAAATCTATTCTAGCCACCTCCACTATAATTTACTTTTCATAGGTAAAACATGAGGATGTTCTTGAAATGAATTACACTTCCAATGACAAACCATATCCCAGGGGAGAAGTTTGTGTGAGGGAAACTATTATTTTCAAGGGCTATTTTAAAGATGACAAGAAAATGTAAGCATTGTTTTCTTCTTCTTGTTCTTGATATTGGTCTTTTCAAACACTTTATTTTCTATTTTGATGATGTGATTATTTCAAAACTACAACCACAGAACATATGATAAGTATCAATTTGGTGAGTTCAAATTATTTTGGCATACGATAAAAATGATTTCAGTCAAGAATATTTGATGTGTGCATAACCCATAATTTAACTCAGATTATAACTAGCAAAACAATATCAGGTTGTAGTTCTAATAAATCTTATTGATTTTATGATATCATGAATATGATAAACTAGGTAGGAGATACTGGACAAGGATGGGTGGTTGCACATTGGAGATATAGGAATCTAGCTTCCTGGAGGATGACTAAAGATTATTGATAGGTAGATTTCTTCTCAAGGCAATTATATGATGTGCTTTTCTAGGGAATTTCACCAAAATTACATTTATGAAGTGTTCATATTTTTTTAATGAAGTATATGGTATAAATCAATGGGATATTAATCTGACCATATAGTGGTATTACACAACTTGACAAATATGTATTTGCATTCAGGATATTTGGTTAAAGCTAAACTCAAGCATCCACTAGCATAGTCCCAAAAAAAAATAAATCAGTCTACATATGTCATCAAAAAGGTAGTTAAAGAAAATTATTAGATTATAGAAGTGAGTTGTATAGTAATTCACAGAGAGGTATAAATGATTAGATAGAAAAAAATGAAGCATAAGTCATACCAATTGGCTTGGGCCCTTTCTGCCCATTCAAAAAAATTGATGGTAAAATTTCACATTTTTTTTGTGATTCAGGGTATCAAAATGCAGATATTAAAAATATAAAGAGTTGATGGGGATAAGTACAACCTGAAGAGAAACACAACTGGAACAATGGCTAAAATTGATAATTCAGAATGTAGAGGTAAGGCACATATTTAACATCACAATTCAAGTTCAACAAAGGAACTTTTGGAAAGAAGGTACTTTATATATATATAAAAAGAGACTTGAATGTTTAACAGAAGAAAGAAAATTTAAAACTCCATGGAATAGTAATCAAGAAAGGTGTAAGGAATATTAGGGGAAAAAACACATGGGCATGAAAACCCTGCATAGAAGAAATAGTAGAATAGAGAATATCATGTGCAACCACTAATGATAAATTATAGATATAACCTAGGCAACAATGTTGAGTGTAATGCAGCCTTTCACATGATCGATCAAGGGACAAGTTCACAAATAGGATGAAAAACTACAGAATGTACATGCCAAGTAAATTCATACACTAAAAAGGAAAAAAAATATGTTAAGAGAGAGAATCGGGTGCACTGCAGTCATTTTCTAATGCAGTTTTGTTTACTTAAGTACATGGATAAATCAATGGGATGTCAAAATATAGTAATTGTACACTTAAAGTGTTTTGCATTCAGGACATTTGGTAAGCTCTCAAGCATTCCACTAGCATAGTCCCAAAAAAAAAAACAAATCAGTCTACATATGTCATCAAAAAGGTAGTTAAAGAAAATTCTTAGATTATAGAAGTGAGTTGTATAGTAATTCACATAGAGAGGTATAAATGATTAGATAGAAAAAAATGAAGCATAAGTCATACCAATTGGTTTGGGCCCTTTCTTCCCATTCATCAATATAAAAAAATACACAACATGCATCCGCAAATAGATTGCTCAATAACAATCACACAATAAAATAGAGATTGACAATACCCGTAAGGTAGGGCAACACTGTAAAATGCTCCTTATTGGAAGGAAGCCACTCCACAAGATACCTAGCTCCATGAGCCAAGACTTCTACAAGAATATTTCATATATAGCCCTTTACAATGGGGGTACATCTCTCTTTATACAAGAATGTGATGGTTCACCTTGTTGAACACAAGCTTATACTGAGAGGGGGGGGTGAACAGTATAAGACCTCTTTTTATTTTTCTTTTATACTTCAAAATAGTAAAGCAATATATCCAAAGCAATATCAAAACAAAGCACAAGATCATCCACAAAGTGACACCAATTTTAACGTGGTTCACCCAGAAAGCCTGGGCTACGTCCACAAAACTTTTCTCTAAAAGTTATCTCAAAGTTCTTTGGGAAACCTTCCCAATTACAATGTTTATGGGCACCAACCCAAAGGAGACACCAATCCCCTAATCTCAAATTCGTGGGCACCGACCCACAGGAGACACCAATCCCCTAATCTAAAGTTTGTGGGCACCGACCCACAGGAGACACCAATCCCCTAGCTCAAGTTCGTGGGCACCGACCCACAGGAGACACCAATCCCCTAGCTCTGCTCTGGCTGGTGATCCTCTAGAAAACCTCTGCTCTTCAGGTTCTCTAAAAGAACTATCAAACTCAGCTTCACAAGTCCTCTGCTAGGACCTGTTCAAATCTGCTCACAAGTCCTCAACAGAACCTGTCCAAAACCTGCTCACAAGTCCCCAATGGAACTTGTCCAATACCTGCTCACAAGTCCCCAATGGAACCTGTCCAATACCTGCTCACAAGTCCCCAATGGAACCTATCCAATACCTACTCACAAGTCCCCAATGGAACCTGTCCAATACCTGCTCACAAGTCCCCAATGGAACCTGTCCAACACCTGCTCACAAGTTTATCAAGAACACTTGCTTGGCATGAACTCACAAAGAGAATGGTTAGAGACCCAACGTGATTCATCCACCTCATAGAAGCATAAAGAGAATTGTTAGAGACTCAATATGTTCTATACTTAACTCCCAATCTCAATCTCAACTCAATCTCAAATCTCAACAGAATAAGATAGATGTAGTATGCTTTTCTCAAGAACATGAAACACAACCCAACAATTGCCAACCATGCAATATCTCATATAACAATGATACTCATGTTCTTTCCAAAACCAATCTCTTTTCTCAACCAATTTGGCTTCAACAACAATGCTCATAGACAAGGTTTAACCAACAACATTCAACTCAACATTAACCTTGAAGCATTCAACCAATCATCACAAGAAAAGGAAACAAGTAAAAATCCTTTTCCCTCCAAAGATATTTGAACAAAACAGCCACCAACACAATATCACCAAAGGCATAGAATAACTTGTTCAAATCAACTTAATGGAGTAAGCCCAATATCATGAATCAAGTAAAAGCAATAACTTGATCTAACAACCTCTATGGAAGCAATTCAACCATCAATATCAAAACAGCCAACTAAGGGTTTCACCAATTCATAGCAAGTAGCAAGACTCACAATCATAAACCCTAGTGCACAATGCTTCCACTACCTCAAATCAGAATTATGTATTTCACCAAAACTCTCATCAAAGATAACAATGCGTAAGTAGTCTTCAACAAACCAAAAACTAGGAATTACACCCAACCAAAGGAAACCTTGTTGAATACCTTTTCACTCCAATCTTATTTCAGGAAAACATACACCAATCATACTCATAAGAAGAAAGTGCCCATACCTTATTGAAGTGAAGGAACCCCTTTGGAAATCTGCCTCAATCACAAAATTCTTTTGCCAATCTTCACAAGGGTTAGTAGATCATCAACATTATTCCACCTTTTAATAATCATCACCAAATCCTTTAATTTCACAACTCCCTTATCTCTCCAAAAACCACTTGTACCATAAAATAACATAAATCATTACATAACCTTATAACTCCCAAAAATCTAATGATTCAAACAACAAAGTATCATTATCATTAAACAAAAAGTTGGGGCATACCTTAGTAGCACTTTAGGCCTTCGTCACTCTTCGAACTTACGACCTTAGGTCTCCACAAGCCTCCGTCTCCCAAAACCTTAAGAATGCCGTAATGGCTTAAAAGAATTAGGGCGCACCTCAACAAAACAGACACCGCAGACTCTTCGAACACATGACCTCACACCGCCTTCAAATCAACTAACAACCATCTGTTCCATGCCGGCGGATAGAATTAAAAATGGATGCACATTATTTTCTCCGAAGGATACTGTTGAAATAATTTTCCTTTTAGCGGATCGCTGCATCGCATGCTTAGAAGCGATTTTCAATCGGCTTCGACGCCTCTGCCCAACAGGAGAATTTCTACTACTTCACCGTCGCTGCGATTCGGTCCAGCAAACTGCTGTAGCTTAGAAACGATTTTCAACCGGCTTCGACGCCTCTGCCCAACAGGAGAATTTCTACTACTTCACCATCGCTGCGATTCGATCCAACAAACTACCGCAGCTTAGAAACAAATTTCAGCTAGCTTCGACGCCTCTGCCCAACAGGAGAATTTCTACTACTTCGTCGTCGCTACGATTCGGTCCAGCAAACTGCCGCAGCTTAGAAACGATTTTCAACTAGCTTCATGCTACGTTGCATCCTTCTTTCTCCCTGTCGGATCCGGCCTAATCGGATTCTGCCACTCCTGATGCGGCCTCTGTTATGCTCTGCTGCCACTACGTCGAATCAAACACTATCGAGAATGTTGTTCGAACTCGATCTCTGTGTATAACATTCACGCTGCAGAATTTCTTTCCTCCTGTCGTCGATGACCTTTGTTCGACGAACTACTCTATTGCCTTTGTTTTCATCGAATCAACCGCTCATTCATTCGTTCGTAGATCAAGTGCATTCCATAACCATTTTTCTTATTGACTAAGCGCATAGTACATTTCATCAAATCATCGATGCGTCTTATATCCATTATCCAGCATGTTTCAATATTTCGATCTCAGCACCTTTGGTTGTTTCGTCTTTAATATTGTGCGCTCAAAAATTGTTTCATTACATTGCCGAAACTCAACTCACGCATCCTCTATCCCCTTTATTAAAGGCGCTTTATTTATCAAAACCCTTCGCCGAATAACTAACTTTTTACATCACAACCACACCTGTGACGCCTCGTTCGATCATTTTCACTAAACGCATAAACTCCTCTCGCAGATCAATCTCAAATTCTTCTCATACAATTAATGAGTTCCATTGCTTCCTTTTATAAGCACTACGATGCATTACTAAACACGTCGACAAAAATAAATTAAATAAAATTTTAAATAAATAAAATTTAAACTAAATATTTAAAATTAAATATCTTCATCACCGGAGCACCTTTTTCAACGAAACGAAGAGCTAACTTGGGTTTTAAGGAAAACCCATTTCAAATCTGTTGTCCATGGTTTTAAACAAAACCTATTATTTTGTCTGCCTTGGTTTTCACAAAAACCCTTCCGCTTCTTGACATCAATGACAACATCAACACTTGAGCAAGGGCAATGTACCCAATGTACCCAAAATTGCCAACAATCTCCCCCTTTGTCATTGATGGCAAAACTTTACTAAAACCACATCTTCAAGAGCCAAAACTGAAATCACAAGCCAAAACTGAAATCACTTCTCTTTGAAGTTTTGCTCCCCCTGACTTGAAGCTTTCCTCTTCACTTGAAGCTCTCCCCCTTACTCATATCTCTCCCCCTTTGTCATCAATGGCAAAGGGCCACCTTTGGGGCTCGAAACTAAGAATGAGCCTCTTAGCTTAGTCCCTCCCCCACCTCCTGATGAGGTGATTAATTCTGGGGTGGGAGTAAAACTCCCATTAGGCACTGATCATCATCAGCGTCTATAACTTCCTTGTCGGGCCTTCTCTTGAACTCTTTGACCATATTCTTGTTCCTGTCATTGTTCTGATCCTTGGACCTGATCATGCCACTGTTCCTATTCCTGTATCCTGGAATTTCAACTCTGCACTGTCTGACTGTGTGACCTTCATTGTTGCACTTATAACAAGTAACAGTGTTGTTTCTTTTAGGCATACCTATTCTTTGAATCCACATGTTCTGACTAAACCAGTTCCTATTATTTGGCTTGCAATAAACTGCCTTATGCCCAAACTGATTGCAAGAGTAGCAATACCCATGAAAGAAATTACTACTTCTAAAATTGTTATTTACCTTCTTCACTTGAGCCATGCAATGTACAGCCATGTGGCCAAATCTGTGACATGCAAAACATCTGCCTTGAAACTTTCCATTGTTTGACCTCTTAGGTTTTGAAAACCTTTTCTTCTCATTTCGAATTATGTTTTCTATTTTTGTGCATCTATTTTTCAAGGACTCATGATCTGAAATACTTTTCTCATCAGAACTCTCTTCCTTTTGGAGTCTCTTACTAGACTCTCCAACTTGTTCCTTGTGAGGCTTAACAAAACCAAGACCTATTTTATCTGTTGGATTTCTTTGACTTTGGATGAGAGACTTAACCCTTTTGGAGCTATCTTGAAACCTGTATAGCTTATCCTTGTACTCTTTATTTTCCTCTTTCAATGAAGCCATTTTCTGATCTAATTCACTATACTCAAGTGCCTTAGATTCTAACTCATTCTTGAGTTCAACATTCTTCTTTCTTTCCTTTTTCAAGACACTAAGAGCATTAGTAAGTTCACATTCAAGATCCTCTATTTGATTGCACTTTGAATTATCAAGGCCTTTTTCAGATTTCTTATCACTAGAGGTGCTACCCTTTTCAAAAACCATACATGCATCTTCCTTATCACTTTTTGAAGCATCCTCATACATACTAGCAACCAAATCATTATTTTTGCAATTATCCTCAAGGTGCCAACACTTTCCATATCTAAGACATTTCGGTTCTTCCTCCTTTTCTGATATGAACAAAATCTCATTTTTATAATCACCTGAAGAACTTTCACTATCACTACTAGAACACTTACTTGCTTTGTCAAGGTAGACGCTCTTCTTTTCTTGATTGTTGTGCTCATCTTTGATTTTAAGAGTTGTATTGGCCTCTTCTAGTTGTTTCTTCAATGAAACAATCTCTTCTTTTTGTTTGCAGCAAACAGTCTCTTTCTCATTGATCTGATACCTGAGAGTTTCTTCACTCTTTTTGAACTCTTCTATTTTCAGCTTCAGATTGTTAACAACTTTGTTAGATTCCTCTTCATGTTTGTTGTATATACCAACTTTATTACTCATTTCTTCTATCTGCATTCTTAAACTGTCAATTTCTTTTTCTAGCTTGCTGCAATACTCTGTTTTCCTAGAAGATTGCATTTCAAGATCTTCAAAAATTTTCTTGTAATCTTCTACTTGAATTTTCAAGTTGGTGATTATATCTTCTGCATCCTCAACCTTTTTACTCAAGTCTGAAATCAGTTTCTGTTCCCAATTTGCTTCTGCATCACTTCCTTCTTCATCACACTCTTGTTCTGAATCTGTTTCTTTATCAATTTTGAACGGATCATCTTCATCTTCACTGCTACTAAACCCATGGCACTGGCGTTCATTATGACCGAGTTGACCACAAACAAAACATTCTCTACCTTGTGAGCAATCAGCTACAAAGTGACCGGTCTTCCCACATCTGGTGCAAAACTTTATTAATCTGGCTTGTTCTCCATTGTTTGATTCATCTCTTGAATCTATTTTCATTCCCAAAGCAGCAACATTGAGATCATCTTCATTTTCTTTTGTGCCCTTGTGAGATTTCTTCTTCTTGTGTCTTATGGTTTTGCTTTTGCCTTTCCTTGCCATTTGTGTTCTTGTAAGATCTTCCTTCAAGCTGTTAAACTTTTCGAAGGAACCTCGCTCTGATACCAATTGTTGAACACAAGCTTATACTCGAGAGGGGGGTGAACAAGTATAAGACCTCTTTTTACTTTTCTTTTATACTTCAAAATAGTAAAGCAATATATCCAAAGCAATATCAAAACAAAGCACAAGATCATCCACAAAGTGACACCAATTTTAACGTGGTTCACCCAGAAAGCTCGGGCTACGTCCACAAAACTTTTCTCTAAAAGTTATCTCAAAGTTATTTGGGAAACCTTCCCAATTACAATGTTTATGGGCACCAACCCAAAGGAGACACCAATCCCCTAATCTCAAATTCGTGGGCACCGACCCACCGGAGACACCAATCCCCTAATCTAAAGTTTGTGGGCACCGACCCACAGGAGACACCAATCCCCTAGCTCAAGTTCGTGGGCACCGACCCACAGGAGACACCAATCCCCTAGCTCTACTCTGGCTGGTGATCCTCTAGAAAACCTCTGCTCTTCAGGTTCTCTAAAAGAACTATCAAACTCAGCTTCACAAGTCCTCTGCTAGGACCTGTTCAAATCTGCTCACAAGTCCTCAACAGAACCTATCCAAAACCTGCTCACAAGTCCCCAATGGAACCTGTCCAATACCTGCTCACAAGTCCCCAATGGAACCTGTCCAATACCTGCTCACAAGTCCCCAATGGAACCTGTCCAACACCTGCTCACAAGTTTATCAAGAACACTTGCTTGGCATGAACTCACAAAGAGAATGGTTAGAGACCCAACGTGATTCATCCACCTCATAGAAGCATAAAGAGAATTGTTAGAGACTCAATATGTTCTATACTTAACTCCCAATCTCAATCTCAACTCAATCTCAAATCTCAACAGAATAAGATAGATGTAGTATGCTTTTCTCAAGAACATGAAACACAACCCAACAATTGCCAACCATGCAATATCTCATATAACAAAGATACTCATGTTCTTTCCAAAACCAATCTCTTTTCTCAACCAATTTGGCTTCAACAACAATGCTCATAGACAAGGTTTAACCAACAACATTCAACTCAACATTAACCTTGAAGCATTCAACCAATCATCACAAGAAAAGGAAACAAGTAAAAATCCTTTTCCCTCCAAAGATATTTGAACAAAACAGCCACCAACACAATATCACCAAAGGCATAGAATAACTTGTTCAAATCAACTTAATGGAGTAAGCCCAATATCATGTATCAAGTAAAGCAATAACTTGATCAAACAACCTCTATGGAAGCAACTCAACCATCAATATCAAAACAGCCAACTAAGGGTTTCACCAACTCATAGCAAGTAGCAAGACTCACAACCATAAACCCTAGTGCACAATGCTTCCACTACCTCAAATCAGAATTATGTATTTCACCAAAACTCTCATCAAAGATAACAATGCATAAGTAGTCTTCAACAAACCAGAAACTAGGAATTACACCCAACCAAAGGAAACCTTGTTGAATACCTTTTCACTCCAATCTTATTTCAGGAAAACATACACCAATCATACTCATAAGAAGAAAGTGCCCATACCTTATTGAAGTGAAGGAACCCCTTTGGAAATCTGCCTCAATCACAAAATTCTTTTGCCAATCTTCACAAGGGTTAGTAGATCATCAACATTATTCCACCTTTTAATAATCATCACCAAATCCTTTAATTTCACAACTCCCTTATCTCTCCAAAAACCACTTGTACCATAAAATAACATAAATCATTACATAACCTTATAACTCCCAAAAATCTAATGATTCAAACAACAAAGTATCATTATCATTAAACAAAAAGTTGGGGCATACCTTAGTAGCACTTTAGGCCTTCGTCACTCTTCGAACTTACGACCTTAGGTCTCCACAAGCCTCCGTCTCCCAAAACCTTAAGAATGTCGTAATGGCTTAAAAGAATTAGCGCGCACCTCAACAAAACATACACCGCAGCTCTTCGAACACATGACCTCACACCGCCTTCAAATCAACTAACAACCATATGTTCCATGCCAGTGGATAGAATTAAAAATGGATGCACATATTATTTTCTCCGAAGGATACTGTTGAAATCATTTTCATTTTAGCGGATCGCTGCATCGCATGCTTAGAAGCGATTTTCAACCGGCTTCGATGCCTCTGCCCAACAGAGAATTTCTACTACTTCGTCGTCGCTGCGATTCGGTCCAGCAAACTGCCGCAGCTTAGAAATGATTTTCAACCGGCTTCGATGCCTCTGCCCAACAGGAGAATTTCTACTACTTCACCGTCGCTGCGATTCGATCCAGCAAACTGTCGCAGCTTAGAAACAATTTTCAACTGGCTTCGACGCCTCTGCCCAACAGGAGAATTTCTACTACTTCGCTGTCGCTACGATTCGGTCTAGGAAACTGCCGCAGCTTAGAAACGATTTTCAACCGGCTTCATGCTACGCTGCACCCTTCTTTCTCCCTGTCGGATCCGGCCTAATCGGATTCTGCCACTCCTGATGCGGCCTCTGTTATGCTCTGCTGCCGCTGCGTCGAATCAAACACCGTCGAGAATGTTGTTCGAACTCGATCTCTGTGTATAACATTCGTGCTGCAGAATTTCTTTCCTCCTATCGTCGACGACCTTTGTTCGATGAACCACTCTTTTGCCTTTGTTTTCACCGAATCAACCGCTCATTCATTCATTCGTAGATCAAGTGCATTCCATAACCATTTTTCTTATTGACTAAGTGCATAGTACATTTCATCAAATCATCGATGCGTCTTATATCCATTATCCAACATGTTTCAATATTTCGATCTCAGCACCTTTGGTTGTTTCGTCTTTAATATTGTGCGCTCAAAAATTGTTTCATTACATTGCCGAAACTCAACTCACGCATCCTCTATCCCCTTTATTAAAGGCGCTTTATTTATCAAAACCCTTCGCCGAATAACTAACTTTTTACATCACAACCACACCTGTGACGCCTCGTTCGATCGTTTCACTAAACGCATAAACTCCTCTCGCCGATCAATATCGAATCCTTCTCATACCCATTAATGAGTTCCATTGCTTCCTTTTATAAGCACTACGAAGCATTACTAAACACGTCGGCAAAATTAAATTAATTAAAATTTTAATTTAAATTTTAAATAAATAAAATTTAAACTAAATATTTAAAATTAAATATCTTCATCACCGGAGCACCTTTTTCAACGAAACGAAGAGCTAACTTGGGTTTTAAGGAAAACCCATTTCAAATCTGTTGTCCATGGTTTTAAACAAAACCTATTATTTTGTCTGCCTTGGTTTTCACAAAAACCCTTCCGCTTCTTGACATCAATGACAACATCAACACTTGAGCAAGGGCAATGTACCCAATGTACCCAAAATTGCCAACACACCTTCCATGAATTACAAGTTCACCCATCTGGTGCTTCACCTTCTATGAGTTACAAAGTGCATAATAATATGACAATATTCCTTGATGGTTACATATATGATTCTATGAAATTATTCTCCTACATATTTCTAATTTGACATGTGGCCTTCCTTACTCAATAGTTCATTTATGACTCATACCAATATACAATATTATATTATTAAGTACCTATATTGGGTACTAGGGTTATGCATAAGAATTATTATCGTTAATTTATGAATATTAGAATTTTAAAATTTTGGAATTGGCGAATATGAGGACCTTAGACTAGGGCCCATTCAACCAAAATTTCCAAGCGCAATTTTTATTTTGCTTTAATAATAATTTCACCATTTTTATTTTAAATCACCAACCTTCTTATCTAAATAGTGGACCTTTTTACCTTGAAATTATAAATAATTTTATTTACACCGACAAAATCACCTATTATACCACTAGTATATATACCTAATGCAACAATGATACTCCTACATATTAAACATTAATTCTCCTCAAGATGAATGGTAGCAACAAAAAATTATCAACAAAGGATGCTCTATATGATAGGGAGTAGATGCATGGTAGCAGACACTCAAGACCAGACACTTGGTAGAATATGATTAGGAGTAGACACCCAATAGTAGATGATCGAGAGTGGACAACTGGGAGTAGATGCCTGATAGTAGATAATTAGGAATAAATACTAGGTAGTATATTATTAAGAGTAGACTATTGGTAGTAGATGCTTGAGAGTAGATATTAGGGATAAAATCCCTAGTAGCAGATGATCAAGAGTAGGTACTAGATTCCATTTAGTAGACACTTAGGAGAAAATACTTAGTAGTAGATGACTAGGAGTAGATGGTCAGTAGCACATGATTAGAGAAGATGACCAAGAGCAAATGACTAGAAGCAAATTCCCTACAATAGATACCCGATAGTAAATATCCAATAGTATATGTACAAGAGCAGGTGACCAGAAGTAGATGCTCAATAACATCTGACTATGAGTAGATTACTAATAGCAAATAGTTTGGAGTAAATAACCAAGAGTAGACTCTTGGTAGAAAATGTTTAGGACTAGAGAACCTTCTAGAAGGTGTAACTTTTCATCCAAAGATTTATTTTCAATTTTATTTTTTTTTAAACCACATAGTTCAATGAGATCTATACTTTAAACTAATATTGATTAGTTTGGAACTTTGTAAAATCCTCAAAAAACCCTTATAAGACCTCCAAAATAACCTTTAAAGTTGTTGAAGTGCGGTACCTATGAAAAACAAGTAGAGATCTAGTAAGGGTAGTGTGCAAAAATCCTTAAAGGATGCTAGATATTGGAAACCTGAAATGATGGATTTGATAAAGATTGTTATCTTATCATAAGAAAATATGATGGACAAGTGGTAGTAAGATTTTCAAACTTATTCACCCCATTGTTATATTTTTTCTAGAAAAAAAAGAGGTAATTCATCATGTCTTCTATATGATTTTGGATACTATTTGCTTGGATTTCAAAACCGATTCATCCCATTTTTATAAATATATTTTTGGATTGACCCCTTATGCATAACCCTATTGGGTACCTAAAAACCTTCTTCCTGAACTACCATATTTTTGAAGTGTAACCCATGAGGTTCGTCCTACTATTTCTCATGCATCTCATTGATTGCATATTAAACTATACCGCTTACCATAGTTAGTGTTGTTGATGTAATTATTGCAATTTAAGGTGCCATGATAGGAGACCTCATTTATAGGGAATATGATTTTGATATCCTTAACCTATTGGACAATATATAATGTTTTATATCCTAAATAGTTGAAATTTTATCATTAATGGGACCACTTTGTACTAGCCTCCTTTTTGTTTAGTTTCATACCTCATTGGTTTCTAAGCTAAGATATTCCTATGTGAGTAGCCCAAGTTCTCCAAAGCTCTCATTTCTTGATGATTCATCTTATCATTATTAAATATTGTGTTTATCCCTTCCTTCTCCCCAAAATGTATTGGGCCACCTTCTTGAAAGGATTTTCTACTTTTCTATTTTGTACCTTTGGCCTCAAGCTACCTTGGGAAGTACCCATCTAGATTGTATGATCAAATATTCCTCAATTGATGGAATCCCATGCTTCTTAATTTTTATTCAATGATTAGATGAAACTATCATAGCTTTGGGTAATCTATATTATTTTATATTTGAGGTTATAAAAGGTCATCGTTTTCTATTCCTTGATGAAATTTTGGTCCACATAGTCTAGTTCTACATATTCTAGGTTAAGCAAGTAATTTGTTCTATATGCAGGCAACTCAAAGGGAATGAATGAAGCTAAATAGGTGGATGAAATACCTATGCTTCTCCAATTGGAACTACCCATTTTATCATTCATCATACTTTAATAAGTTCAAGCCTCCTTTAAGATTCTTAGGACTTTTACCTTTTAGTTTCACCAATATCGAATGGTGTATTGCATCATAGAAGTGGTATGATGTATTTCCCACTTATTAGCATGGCATTTATGTGTGATACACTATAGGAGTGATTTTTTGTTTGGTCCTATCTAGTTTAGTTGTAGAAAAGGAAACCATTACTTATAATACAATATCAAGTAGACTAGCTATGATGTGTAGGTGAATTTCTTTCCATCCTTAAAAGCTCTCAATTGTTTCTTCATTTGATCAAATATGTATCTTGCACAGTCAATCATTTGAAAATGGTCCAAATGGTTTTCCACTACATGAAAAAGTGAAATATGCTCTTCATCAAACTAAGCATTAGCCTTTTATCTGACCACTATTGCTATATTTGATAATACCAACTAGACATCATCTTTGAAGATCTCCAACTGTAGTAGGATGCTGAATTCAATAACCTTGTTTAGATCCTTTAGATGTAACACTGGGAAGTTCCTCTAGTAATGCTAGTTAAACTAGTCATAGTAGCATTTTTTGTACTTTTGAATTACAAGTGATTGACATTGTAGCATCATATATTGAATTAAGAATTCTTCTAATGTTAATTTATCAAATATAGTAATTGTTCTCCAACTACAATGACCTTATGCTCCTCCCCTCATAGTCATGTATTTTGCCATAAGCCTCTATTAAATCAAGGTAGTTTCAAAACTAGGGCACCAAGTTCATTTCTAGTCCAAATGACCATACCTATATTATGTTCAAAGAGTCAATTACAAGCCCCAAATTGAATGTCCTTAATACCACTTTCTTGATATTTTTTGAGGATTGTATAAACTTTCATTTCTCCAGTCTTCTCTAAGGTTCTTTAAATATCTCCTAAGGCCTTTCATATGGAGGAACAAGATTCTTCTTCTTGGATTTTGTATTCCATTTTCCCTATGCTGAAATTTTGCCTAAGGTGGGTACCTTGAGCTAGATGTATGTTATTGGGGTGGAAACAGGAGAGGTTGTAGTGGTGGTAGGTGGGTGTATAGGGTTAGATTCTATAATGGAGGTACTGTAAGGGGCCAAAGTGGAATCCAAGATGAATTGAATGGATAGGAGTTACTTTGAAGAAGTGAATAAAAATTTTCAAGTCTTGGAGTAGGAAGTGGTTCACTTGATGAATGGAATGTTTACTCTATAGGGTTGAGCAATTCACTAGCTAGAAGTAAGTTAGTAAGAATTTTAATTGTGAATAAATTACTTGAATGTAAGGAGTGAATAACTTAGTATAGCTAGTTATTCACTAGTTATAAGGTACTTTAATAAAATATACTTGCATTTGTTGGTTGGATTTCTAATGAACCAAATAACTCAAAAGAGCAAGCAAACTGCTCATTAATTGAACCTTTACATTTATCATTTAATTTGGATAATTTTATTGGGCTGATAGGAGTAAATAACTCCTAAAATAATTTGATTGGTTTGATAAGCACAATGTCTGCATATTTTATAGTCTTAGAATTTAAAATAGTGGTGAATAGTAGGAGAGGGATGGCTTACAAACCATGGGTTATAATACTACTAAGGTCTAAGAGAACCTAGTTGGCAATCAACTTGATATTAGAACTCTATCTTAAAATTATTTTGTAAGTATCGCATCCCTGACATGGTAACCCCATATTAATAGTATTATGTAATATTTTATATTAAGTATGTGTTATTTGAGGTGCCTAGACAAGTGGGGTCATTTTATGTAACCATTACAAAGAATGTAATTATTCTGTTAGTGTTACAAAGTCTTTAAAAAGAGATTGGATGGTCATTTGCATGTGAAGTGAACCCTTGAGTATTTTAGTTAGGGTTACAAAGAGTCTTTAAAATGACAAGGGGCCATAGATCAAGGTATCTCTCATATTTTTAATCAAATCCCTTCTTCTAAGGAGGTTGCCCTCTCGAATAGGCTTGTGATTTTATACTGTATTTTCATTTATGCAATATAATCTATTGTTTTCCATTTGATATTACAATATTTTTAATTTCAAGTTTCATTTCCTATTATTATTGCAATATTGTGTGGATGTATTTTTTTTTATTACAAGGTTCATAACAAGTGATATCATAGCATTTTCTAGGGTCACATTTTATGGCAGTATAAACAGTTCATGTTCTACGATTTTGACTTGTTAGGTACATTATTTTTGTGTTTTTATTTTCTTGTTTATTTTATTATAAAGAAAAAAGATAAAACAAATTAGGTCATTTTACCCTCTATTTTAATTTAATAGGTTAGAAACCTTGTGTCATACATTTTAAAATATCATGGAGGAGCTATCATTATTAGCTAAGCTAGATTACCCATAAAGCATCTAGTGAAGTGAGGGGTGATCAGGCTCCAATACCTAGGCCTCAGACAATACCCATATACAAAATTGAGCTCCCATATTCTTTGGGTATATCAGGATACCCCCTTAGAATTAGGAGAAACTATTATCCCTAGGACTATTTTTGGCCATGTATATTCCATAGTGCATTGAGCAAAATACTTGCGAAGATCACCCTCCTATACTATGAAATATGTAGGTAGTGTGCTCAAGGGTATACATGGAATCCTCCTTGAGTAGTGGCCTAAAATATTGGTCCAAGCATTATTGTTCATAATTGTGGTATAATAGAGGGCTATGGACAGTACATACACCCTAGATTAGAGTATCCTATTTTTATTTATTTTGAATGCCAAAATATCTACAACAAAAATTGAGCATATCAAGGAGAATACATTATTTCAAAATTGACTTAACAAAAATATATGACAAAAAAAATAGTGGTGAGAATAATAGTTATGATAGTGTCTATCCATAATAGTCATGTATTAGTTAGTAACATTCCAAATAGAGTTTGATTATGTAGCTATCTTTTACAAAGTTAATGTCAATAAAGATAGGATCTATCAGTAATAATTAAGTATCATTCAAAATAATCTAAACAAAGTTGGCCATGCAGTTACAAATTATAAAGTTAGTAACAACAAATACAAAGTGAAATACAATAATTATCAATATTACAAAATCAAACAAAACAATTATTGATAATGGACATTGCAGATCCTGCTAAAGGGGTATAAAAAAATTAATTTTTTGAGTGAACCAAGACTCCAAGAGAAAAATGACAACTTGAAGATAGCACTTTCGTAGAAAACAAAGTCTAAGGTGCCTAAAAATGTTGTTGTGGAATATAGCTCATTGTGATCATCATGTCGAGCTGATCAATTTGGTATATAGCCTCAATGTAATTTTTCTAGGGTAGAAAAAAATATTATTGTGAGACCTATCCCATTGTATTCATATTTTTGAGCTGATCATTTTGATACATATCATCCAAACATTTTTTTTGGCCCATTACTAAAAATAGTAACTCTCAAAATAACACTTCTATTTTTAGTATATCGATGGGAGTGGTTCAAATCACATATATATGGATGAAGGGACTAGAGGAGCAGTGGAGTTAAAACAAATCCAATAAGGAGAAATAAGGTTAGTAAGTGTGTGGTTCAGGGTTATGCATAAAGGGTTGGACTAAAAATGTACTTGTAAAAAAATGGTGAATCCTAATCGAAATAAAGGTAAATTAAGACAAATCTTAAGCAAATCAAATCAATCATCTTCACACCATAATTTGGGGCATTTGAATCCCTAAAAATTAAGTTCATATTTGGAGCACATTTTGAGCTATTAAATCACCTTATAACTTCATAAAAATACCACTATTATATCAGGCTCAAAAAGAGCTTTCCAACGAGTACAAATATGTCAATGTTTGGATATATATTGTGGCGAATTGACCCTAAGAACAAATTGGTCATAAAAATTTTAGGTGAATGGACCGACTTTGAGGGTCCTCATATTTGCCAATTTCCAATTTTGGAAATCCCAATATTCACCCAATTTATGAATATTCACCACTGTCCATAACCCTAGTGTGGTTACAAAGTGTGTGAAGGTATTCGAGCATCTTAACATTGAAGGATCGGGTAACAATTTAGTCAATAAGGAGAAAGAACCCCATCATAATCTATATGACATAGACACCCAATTTAAGATGCTCAAATTATATTTTCTTTAGCTTAATGGAAAGGATTTTGGTGGTTGGTTGTGTCATGCCAATAAATTCTTCAAACCTCATAATATTCCTTGATATTTGTGGATCACCATGGCATCTTTTAACTTTAAATCTAAGTCCCTACAATGGTATCAATGGTTACAAAACACAACTCCTAAACTTTCTTGGGAAGACTTTGAGTCTCAATTGCTCACTCATTTTGGTCCTAGTGAATATGAGGAATTTATAGGAGCCTTAAAAAAAATTGAGATAAAATTCTACTATCCAAGACTATCATATGCAGTTTGAAAAATTGGCTAATAGGACAAAAGGTTTGAGTGAAGGATTTTTTCAGAGTTATTTTTATTAGTGTGCTTAAAGATGATATTAAGGTAGAAGTAAAAATGTTCAAACCATAATATATGATGCAAGCCATAGGGTTGGTTAGACTAGAAAAGGAAATTTTTTCCACATAAAGGCAGTCATCTAAATTTCCATAGGCAAAACCTACATTTGCATCCAAGTTCACTTTGAATACTAGTAATAAATATATCCCAATCAAGTTATTGACTACAAAGGAAATGGATTCTCATTGAGTACAAGTCTTGTGTTAAAATTATGATGAGAAATATTTGCCAAGGCATAAATTCATACAAAATAAGTTTTCTTTGGATGTGGATGAATTAGCAAAGAATGAAATACCTGATGAAGTAGAACCGTGAGAGGAAAAACCTCAAGATGAGGGTAAAACATAAGAAGAACCATAGCAAGATATATATCCATGAACTTGCAAGAATTTCAACCTCATAGATGATGAAGTATTATAGGCCCAAAATGACCATATCCTTAGAAAAAAATTGAAAATATTTTCTAAGGTATGAAGATGCTTCCAACTGCTCAAAACATAGTGTATTTCCTAGTGGCACATCATAGGATGTTTCATGCCACTGGAAGAGTAGCTAAATTTACATTGCTATCACTTTGGTAGAGAGAAATACGACATATTTGCTAAGGTAATAAGAGATGCTCCTGACCATTATGCACTTAGTGTATTTCATAGCGGCCCAATGACATGTTTCACATCGTTGTCAAACTGAGTCAAATATGACATCATAATTCTTCGATGAGTTGCCTAGTGCACATTATACCAATCCATGTAGATAAGTAGCTATATTTTTATGTTTTCCACACTGTTGAGGTCCACATTCATTTTAGAGTAGATCAGATAACATGCTCCATGCCACTGGTTGAAGAGGATGAAATGTAGCACAAGGCAACAACACAGTGCAAAGTTCCTCAAAACATTATTTCATGAATGGCTCAAAGCATGGCTCTATTCCACTGTCAACCTTGGTAAAAATTTTATGAAGTAAATTTTAAGAAGCGGGCTACGAACAACATGTTCTACATCATGGACTCGAAAGCAAATTAAACATTTTTGAGAAACAAAGCGAGTGACCTAACGACATGATCCATTCCACTCAAAACATAGTGCATTTTTAGATGTGCTCCATACCACTGATAAAAATAGTCAAAGTAAGTGATCAGTCTTTTAAAAGAGTGGCCTGGTGACATGTTCTACGTTGCTCATATTCATATCATTGATAAGGTTTAATTGTAGCCATCCATGAATGAATCAATGGTCAAGATCATGTTGACATTTTCTCAGATATACAAAAATAAATTCTTGGCAAACAAGAACCAGTTGGTTTGAGCAGGCACACGAAGCATCTATGGAGCCAAGAACCAAGAACTCAGGCAATTGTAAATCCATGGCCATATGAAGTCCTCAAGAAATATGGATGGATTATATTTTATTTCTAATGACCTGGAGTCTAACTGCCATTACGAAATAAGCAAGTTGTAGAGCTGAGATGCCATGGTGTGCAGTATCAAGCATATTTCCTAAACTTCAAAGGTGAATAAAATAATACCACCATAACATTTTGTTGATCTGTCATGGCTCTATCCTTGTAATGTTCCATCCCATTATTTCACTTTAAAAACTATATATAAAGGTTGAACCCTTGATTTTCAAGGTTGTCTCTCGAGTTTTTTCTTGCCCTATTATGTAACATATTTTACAAATTAATAGAAGGAGCATTACTTGGATTTTTGACTTGGGAATTGTTGTCTTCAAAATTTCTATTGAGATATTCAAGCTGTGAATCACATTTATGCTAATTCTACTATGGTTAGTTCATTCCAATGATATTGGATTACTAGTTGTAAAGAAATTGAAATATTTTTATGGTTAAATATATGCTTACAAGAATTTTGTTTCTTTTAAATCTAGATATTGATCTATTCTGCTAATTTGGATTGTTAGTATTGTGGATATTAAAATTACTTCTTGGAGTATATCTCTATTTGTGTTTCTTGTATGAAGATTACTATGTTTTTGGGTGATGTTAATATTGAGTGTGGGACACTGGAAATGATTTACTGAAAGGTTTTCCTTGTGGATGCCTATGTTGTTAGCTCTATCCAGCCACTGTTTTACTCATAATCCCTTAACTCTAACCCCTTTTCTAACCATATCATCAAAAATTTACTAATTGACTCAACACCCTATCAATTGAAAAGGAACCAAACTAATCTGGAAGTTGGGCTAGAGAAATATTTAGTCCATCTAATTTTGATTTCTAAGTTGTGACTGGAAGGTGCAAGCCTAATTAAAAAACTAGAAGATAGATAGTCATAGTATCAAGTTTTGCTTGATGTCAATTCAAATCCCAAAAGGTATTAGGATTCTTCAAAGATCAACATTTTATAATTCTCATTGATTTAGATAGTATGTATAATTTTATTGATCCTCAAGTATCCAACCAAAAAAATTGTTACATACATGCTTGCAAATCCTTTGAAGTAATGGTGACAAATAGGAGGATGTGATGTTGTGCTAGGAGCACAATGGCTATGTACCTTGGGAACAATAGCTTGGAATATTGCCAAATTATGGATGTAGTTATTATAGAATATGAAGTCCTACACTCTTTAGGGTTCATCAGTAGGATATCTATAGGTTATTATTTCAAGTCGTATGGAGAATTTGTTAAAAAAATATCCATGTGGGGTAGTAGCTCAAATATTTGCAATCCAATCATTAACTTTAGAAGTAGATAAGTTCCAAGATTATTTGCAACTCATTTTTACTAAGCATAATGTAATTTTTGTGTAACTAATAAAATTACCTCCATATTGTTCCCATGATCATGCAATACCATTGGTACTAGGTAGCTTGCAACCTAACATCAGACCCTACCAGTACCCCTATGTACTTAAGTTATAAATTAAGAATTTGGTACAAGAATTATTAAAAGTAGGGGTAATTCGGTCTAGTAACAATCCTTATTCTTATTTGGTGTTGTTTTTTAGAAAGAAATATGGATCATGGTAGTTGTGTATAGATTTTTGTGATCTCAATAAGCTCGCCATTAAGGATAAATTTATTATCCCATTGATCAATGAATTTTTTGATGAGTTACATGGAATAATGTTTTTCTCCAAGTTGGATCTCTTCTCGGGCTATCTTCATATTAGGCTCAAGGAGGAAGATATCCTCAAAATAGAATTTCAAACTCATGAGGACCATTATGATTTTTTGATCATGTCATTTGGCCTAACTAATTCACTATCAACATTTTAGAGCCTCATGAATAATGTCTTCCACTCATTTCTTTGTAAGTTTATTTTTATTTTTTTTAATGATATTCTCATATACAGTTGCACTGGTACTAAGCACTTACAACATCTGAATGGAACTTTGAAATTATTGTGGGACCATAATTTATTTTTTAAATGATCCAAATTTCCTTTTGCATGCAAGATGTTGAATATTTGGGGCAAATTATTTCTCAAGAGGGAGTCAAGGTTGACCGTAAGAAAATAGAAGCTATTTAGAATTGGCCTAAGACATAAAATCTCAAGGCACTTCATGATTTGTACAAAAATATAGAAAAATAGCAGTGCCTTTAATGACCATGTTTAAAAATAATTTATTTAAGTGGTCAACTCTAGGAGAACATATATTTATAGATCTTAAGAGGGTGATGATTTCAACCCTGGTGTTGGCTACACCTATTTTTTCTAAACCATTTATAATTGAAAGTGATTCTTTGGATCATGGTATTGTGGTTGAATTAATCCAATAAAGGAGACCCTTACCCTTCACGAATAAGGTGCTATAAGGTAAATATTTGGAAAAATCCACATATGAGAAAGAATTGATGGCCATCCTCCATGTTGTTACTCATTAGAAACCATGTATCATTGGGAGATATTTCTCTATCAAAACAGACCACTAGAGTCTAAATTATTTCTTGGAACAAATATTATCTACTCTAGCATAGAAAAAAAGGGTTTCCAAATTGTTGGGGTATGACTATGACATCATGTATAATAAAGGGAAGGTGAATATTTTGATGGATACCCTTTTTGATTAGTTTGAGGACCAAGTGATAGTATTTTCCCTTTCATCCCCACTTCCCCAATGGATCTCTTAACTTCAATAAGAAGCGATTAAGGACCAATATTTATAGATCTTATACGAACAAGTACAAAAGGATCCCAAATTGCATGCTAAAAACTCATGGGATGGGCACCTATTATGATACCAAGGTTCCATTGTGGTCCCTAAAACCTCATCACTCCATGAAGATATTATGAGGGAGATGCATGATTCACTTACTATAGGTCATTCTTGATTCTTGAAGACATATTAGAGAGCTAAAATGTCATTCTATTGTGATGGAATGAAAATAAAAGTTTTAACTTTTATGGTTGAATGTGAAATTCACCAACAGTTGAAAAGTGAGATAGTTTACAACATAAGCACTCTACAACCATTTTCAATCCCAACTAATGTATGGATGTACATCTCCATAAATTTTATTGAAGGGATTCCTAAATTTATATGAAAATCAATCATTCTTGTGGTGGTGGACCATATCTCAAAGTATGCTCATTTTTGTTCCCTTGATCATCCTTACCATGCTTCCACCTTTGCTCAAATATTAATGGATTCTATTTTTAAACTCTATAGTATACCCAAATCTATATTGTCTAACCATGATCCCACCCTTACCAGTCAATTTTAGAAAGAATTGTTTAAGTTATGGGGAACACAACTACAAATAAGCTCAACCTACCATATGTAGATAGATGGGTAAACAGAAATTGTCAACAAGAACCTAGAAATCTACCTTCATTGTTTTACCTTCAAGCACCCAACCCAATTAGCTAAGTTTCTTCCTTTGTTTGAATGTTGGAACAATATTTCCTTTCACATAGCTTCTAAAATGACTACTTTTGAGGTAGTGTATGGGTACCCACCTCCATCCCCTACTTCATATGTTCCTAGAAATCCCAATGTTCAATAAAATGGATGTGACCCTTTAGGATCATGCCCAAATATTACAACAGTTAAAGGAGAACTTAATGCTAGCTCAAAATTGGATGTAACAATTGACTAACCAACATTGTTCTAAGCGTAACTTCAATGTAGGTGATATGTTATTTATTTAACTCCAACCTTACAAACAATATTTTGTGCAACTTTGATTTTATGGACCCTATCAAATCTTGTAGTGGATTGGACATCTAGCCTACAAGCTTGCATTACCACATTCTTCTAGGATATATCTAGTCTTCCATGTATCTTGTCTCAAGAAGGTACTTGAAAATCACATTCAACTTTAGTCAACACTCCTTGAAATAGATGATGAAATCTCAATCATCCTAGATCCTGATAGCATTTTGGATCAAAGAACCTATAGTCTGTGTAACTGCACCATCAATGATATTTTTTACAATGGTAGGGTTTACATCTAGATGCTTCATGGAAATCTCTCCTATTAGAGAATATTACATTACTTAGTACATGCAAATGTATCCCCATGGTACCTTCATGATACAAATGTAAATATGTAATAGATTAGGGTTTTTATCTATAGTTTAAATGTGTGATTTTTATTTTCTTTTGATATAAGTATCTATGTGGAGGATATGCACAAGTTTAATGTAAGAGTACAATGTACAGGATATACATAAGTCTCATGTAAGTAAGAATGAAAGTATGTATTGAGATAATGTGCACAAGTGTCATATATGTAATTGTGCAAATATGTAATGTACGGGTGTGTACAAGGATCATGTATTTGGATTTGATGTAGGAGAGTAAGATTTATGTAGAATTTTGTAAATGTTATAGATTTAAGTATGCATGTAAGAATAGAATGAAGAGTCTAGTCTACAAGTGGCAATATGATAAGACAAAGGTCAAGAAAATGAAAGATTGCATATTCTAGATATGTGAGAAGTGCAATAGACAAGTATTGAAGAGTCACATTACTATGTCTATATTATAGAGATAAATCTCCATACAACGTAAGGGAAAACAATATGTAGTGATCACCAGATAGAAAGCATTGATAATAAATATTGTATACATATTTTAACCAAATTTATTATATTTATTCTTCATTCATGTACATGAATTATTTTATCCATTACATTTATATTTGATATTAAAAGTGAATTTTATTTTATTATTATATTGGCCTTGATATATATTTTATTTCTCATATATAATTTTACTCTTGATTATTAATATTTTGACCTATGATATTGTGGCATATTAATATTGGGACCTATGATAGTTTAAATATTGTTAGGCTTAAAATCCAATATTGGTATCAAGGATACCACTTAACTCTATGCATTTTAGATAGAGTTATATTTTATTAGCCACTATAATAGAGGAGTTTTTCCACTTTGAAAGGAATGAATAATTGGACTAATTAAAAGGTTTAATTGAGTAGATATTGAGGGGATAAGGTAAAATCACCCTAATTTTGATGCTAGGGTCTATCCACTTGGTTCAAGGAAAACCAGTGAAGACTAGGAATTAATCAAAATTGATTAAGAGCTAACTCAGAATATAGTTGGACGTGGGGGATATTCAAAGTCACCCTAATATTATTTTTGGATTCTCTAGAAAAGAGGGAATCATATTGTTCTTAGATGAGACCTAAGACATCAAAGATATATTATAGATATTGAGATGCATCAAAGCTTCTATATATTGAGGAGCATTAAATCTTCCAAGGATAGAAAAACATCAAATATTCTTGAGTATAGATAAGAGAAGCAATATTAGTTTCCTAAGAATATATTAGAGAGAAGAGATTAGTACTAATAAGCACAAAGAAGAAGCCTCCAAAGATATGGAAATATAGAGGAATATAGAAGTTGAAATTTAGGTTAATAAGAAAACAAGGAGCATCAGGATAATTGTAGCATGTTAGTCTTGGTATTGACTCATTTAAAATATTTTTATGAAGTTTGTGAAGAGCATTATCCTACAAAAATAAGGGAATATAAGCACTACTATAGTGCAGTATAGAATCTCATAGGAGATAGTAGAAATCAAGTGTCTAGGATCTAAGTGGCCAACATTTAATTGGCCAACACCTAAGTGATCAACATTTGAGTAGCTAGCATCCAAAAAACTACTATTTACTAGCTTAAGTAGGAGATAAAGTGCCCAAAAAACATATTGAGCATCTTAACATTGAAGGATTGGGTAGTAGTTTAGTAAATAATAATAAAGAACACCATCATAATCTATATGACATAGATACCCCATTTAAGATGCTAAAATTATATTTTACTAAACTTAATGGAAAGGATGTTAATGGTTGGTTGTATCAGGCTGATCAATTCTTCAAACTTCATAATATTCCTTGTTATTTGTGGATCACCATGGCATATTTTAATTTTGAATATGATGCCCTAAAATGGTATCAATGGTTTGGGAACACAACTCCAAATATTTCTTAAGAAGACTTTGAGTCCCAATTACTCACTCATTTTGGCCCTAGTGAATATGAGGACTTTATAGGAGCATTAACAAAATTTAGATAAACTTATACTATCTGAGACTATCAAATATAGTTTGAGAAATTGGCTAATAAGACAAAAGATTTGAGTGAAGGATTTTTCAGAGTTGTTTTATCATTGGGCTTAAAGATGATATTAAGATAGAAGTAAAAATATTCAAACCATAATCTATGATGCAATCCATAGGATTGGTTAAGCTAGCAAAGGAAAATTTTGTTACCTAGAGGTAGCCATCTAATTTTCCATAGGCCAAACCTACATTTCCATCCAAGTTCATATTGAATACTAGCAATAAGTCTACCCCAATCAAGATATTTAGTACAAAGGAAATGGATGCTCATTGAGCATAAGTCGTATGTTATAATTGTGATGAGAAATATTTTCCAAGGAATAAATTCATACAAAAGAAGTTTTTTCGGATGTGGATGAATTAATAGAGAATGAAATACATGATGAAGTAGAAATATGAGAGGAACAACCTCAAGATGAGAGTGAAACACAAGAGAATCATAGCAATATATATTTATCCATGAACATGCAAGAATATCAACCTCTTAGATGATGAAGGTAGTAAGATTCTTCAAAGGTAAATATATTACAATTATCATTGATTTAGACAGTATGCATAATTTTATTTATCCTCAAGTAGCCAAGCAAGAAAATTTTTACATACATGCTTGCAAATACTTCGAAGTAATGGTGGAAAATAGAGTAACATTACCTTTTAAGGGTAAATTTCATAATGTTAAGTTAAATATAGGGGACTATGAACTCAAAATTGATATGTTTGCTCTTCAACTTGGATGATGTGATGTTGTGCTAGGAGCACAATTACTAGGTACCTTAGGAATAATAGCCTAGAGCTTTGCAAAATGATGTAGTTCTTATAGAATGGAAATTCCTACACTCTTTATGGTTCACTAGTAGGATATCTGTTGGTTATTATTTCAAGTTGTATGGTTATTTTGTTAAAAATATCTCTATGTGGGGTAGTAGCTCAAATATTTTCAATTCAATCATAAACTTTAGAAATAGATATGTCCCAAGATGATTTACAACTCATTTTGACTAAGCATAATGTAAATTTTGTGTAACTGATAAAATTACCTCCATGGTGTTCCTATGATCATGCAATACAATTTGTACCAAGTATCTTGCCACCTAACATCAAACCCTACCAGTTACCTATGCACTTAAGTTATAAATTGAGAAGTTAGTACAAGAATTACTGAAATTAGGGGTAACTCGACCTAGTAACAATCCTTATTCTTCTTTGGTGTTGTTGGTTGGAAAGAAATATGGATCATGATAATTGTGTATAGATTTTTTGATCTCAATAAGATCACCATTAAGGATAAATTTATTATCCCATTGATTGATGCATTGTTGGATGAGTTATATGGAATGATTTTTTTCTCCAAGTTGGATATCTACTCAGGCTATCTTAAAATAAATATCAAGGAGGAAAATATACTCAAAATAGCATTTTAAACTCATGAGGACCATTATGAATTTTTTATCGTGCCATTTTGCCTAACTAATTCACTATCAACATTCAAAGCCTCTTGAATAATGTCTTCCACCAATTTCTTTGTAATTTTATTTTTATTTTATTTTATGATATTATCATCTACAGATGCATTGGGAATAAGCATTTAAAACATCTTAAATGAAACTTTGAAATAATTGTGGGACCATCATTTATTTTTGAATTGATCCAAATGTTCCTTTGACATGTAGGATGTTGAATACTTGGGTCATATTATTTCTCAAGAGGGAGTCAAAGTTGATCGTAATAAAATATAAGCTATTTAGATTTGGCCTAAGCTATAAAATCTCAAGGCACTTCATTTATTTTTGGGTCTCATGGGATATTACCATTGATTTGTACAAAAATATAGAATAATAGTAGCATCTTTAATGACCATGTTTAAAAATAACTCATTTAAGTGGTCAACTCCAGAAGAACATATATATGTAGATCTTAAGAGGGCGATGATTTCAACCATGGTGTTGGCTACACCTGATTTTTATAAACCATTTATAATTTAAAGTTATGCTTTATTTCATGGTATTGTGGTTGAATTAATGCAATAAGGGTTACTATTAGACTTCACCAATAAGGTGTTATAAGGTAAAAATTTAGGAAAATAAACATGTAATAAATGATCCCAATTGGCATGCTAAATACTCATAGGATGGGAACCTATTATGATACCAAGGTTGCATTGTGGTCCCTAAAAACTCATCACTCTATGAGGATATTATAAGGCAAATCCACGCTTCACATACTATAGGCCATTCTGGATTCTTGAAGACATATTAGAGAGCTAAAATATGATTCCATTATGAGGGAATGAAAATATATATTCAAAATTTTATGGTTGAATGTTAAATTCACCAACAAATGAAAAGTGATATGGTTTAAAACATAAGCACTCTACAACCATTGCCAATCCCAACTAATGTATGGACATACATATCCATAAATTTTATTGAAGGGATTTGTAAATCTATATGAAAATTAGTCATTCTTGTGGTGGTGGACCATATCTTAAAGTATGCTCATTTTTTTTCCCTTTATCATCCTTACCATGCTTCCACCATTAATCAAATATTCATGGATTCTATTTTTAAACTCCATAGTATACCCAAATCCATAGTTTCTAACCATGATCCCACCTTTATCAATCAATTATAGAAATAATTGTTTAAGTTATAGGGAACACAACTGAAAATATGCTCAACCTACCATTGGTAGATAGATGGGAAACTTGAAATTTTCAACAAGTGCGTAGGAATATACCTTCATTGTTTTACCTTTGAGCACCCAACCAATTGGCTAAGTTTCTTCTTTTATTTGAATGTTGGTACAAAATTTTCTTTCACATAGCTTCCAAAATGACTCCTTTTGAGGTAGTGTATGGGTACCCACCTCCATCCCCCTCTTCATATGTTCCTAGAAATTCCAAAGTTCAAGCAATGGATGCAACCCTTTAGGATCATGTCCAACTCTTACAATAGTTAAAGGAGAACTTAATGCTAGCTCAAATTGGATGTGACAATAGACTAACCAACATTTTTCTAAATGTAAATTCAATGTAGGTGATATGTTCTTTCTTCAACTCCAACCTTACAAACAATCTTATGTGCAACTTTGAGTTCATAAAAATTTAGTAGCTTTATTTTATGGACCCTATCATATCTCGTAGTGGATTGGACGTATGGCCTACAAGCTTGCACTACCATATTTTTTTTGGATACATCTAATCTTCCATCTATCTTGTCTCAAGAAGGTACTTGACAATAACATTCAAATTTAGTCAACACTCCTTGATTTAGATGATGAAGTCTCAATCATCCTAGAGACTGATAGGATTTTGGATCGAAGAACCTAAAGTCTCTATAACTCCACCATCAATGATATTTTTGTCCAGTGATAGGATTTACAGCCAGAAGATACTTCATGGAAATATCTCCTATTAGAGAATATTACATTATTTGGTACATGCAAATGTATCCCCATGGTACCTTCATGGTACAAATGTAAATATGTAATAGATTAGGATTTTTGTCTATAGTTTAAATGAGTGATTTATATTTCCATTTTATATAAGTATCTATGTGGAGGATATGCACAAGTGTCATGTAAGAGTGCAATGTGTAGGATATGCACAAGTGTCATGTAAGTAAGAGTGAAAGTTTATATTTAGAGATTGTGTACAAGTGTCATGTATGTAAGTGTACAAATATGTAATATACGAGTGTGTACAAGGATATTGTATTAGGAGTGCATATAGGAAAGTAAGAGTTATGTATAAGTGTTCAAGTATCATAGATTTAAGTATGAATGTAAGACGAGAATGAAGAGTCTATTATACAAGTGGTAGGATGAGAAGCCAAAGGTCAAGAATAGAAAATGTTGCATCTCCTGGATGTGTGAGGAGTGCAACATAAAAGTATTGTAGAGTCACATTACTATGTATAATGGAGACAAAGATCCATACAATGTAAGGTAAAACATTGTATAGTGATCACCACATAGCAAGCATTGATAATAAATCTTGTATATAGATATTGAGCTATTTTATTGTAAGTATTCTTCATTCATGTACATGAATTATTTTATCCATTTACATTTATATTTGATATAATAATTGAATTTTATTTCATTATTATATTGACCTTGATATACATTTTATTTCTCATATATAATTCTACTATTGATTATTAATATTGTGACCTATAATATTGTGGCATATTTATATTGGGACCTGTGATATGTTAATTATAGTTAGGCTTAAAAGCCAATAGTGGTGTCAAATCTAGCACTTAACTTTATCCACTTTTGATAGAGTTAATTTTATTAGCCACTATAATATTGGAGCCCATCCACTTTGAAAGTAGTAAATAATTAGACTCTATTTTAAAGGTTCGAGCTAGGTGTAATTGAATTTAAAATTGGTTTTTAATATTTGAGTTTTTTAAAAAGATTATAAAGTTGAGGAGTTAAAAGGTTTAAAGATTTGATTTTTTAGATTTTGAATTTTTTTGAAGTTTGAAGAAATTTGGTTTAATTTTTTTTGAAGTTTGAAAATTTAAAATTTGAAGATATTTTTTAGATTTGCAAATTTAATTTAGTAGGTTGTTAAAATAATTTATAGTTCAAATATTTAGAATTTAATATTTTCAATTTTTTTATTTAAGTGTTTTTTGACTTGGGAGATATAAGGATTACAACTTCAAAGGAATTAAATCATTGAATTAAAAATCATGGAAGAAATTATTAGAAATGCATTAAGTGAAGATAGTGAAGAAATAGTAGATACATTAAAATTTTATTCCTAGAATTTGATAGATTATTTTTATGGGAAGAAGGAAATATCCAATGCTTTAAATAAAAATTATCTTTATTTCTCAATGGCGTAAAATATGAAAAGTTCACAACCCTTGCAAGTTATCTTCATGAAAAAAATTTAGAACATGGTAGAATTCATAAAACACCATTACGTTTTCCTTAGAATAATGCTTAATTATGTATTTATCATTACTTACATTTTAGATCTTTCAAGGAAAAAAACAACTGAAGAAGAATGTAAATTGTGAAACATATGATATAAATGAAACTTATGTTAGCTTCAATGAGGAATCATTGAAATATAGAATGTATTATTGTGATGATTTACTAACTCATTATTTAGAAGACACATCACTAGGTACATCACAACTAAATATGAATAAAAAAAAATAGAGAAAAATACAAAAGAATAGCAAAATACTTGAATAGGAACTTGAAGCAGGAACTTATACTAAAGATCTAGACAAAATATTGAAGGAAGATGATTGAAGAGGAAAGTATTCAATAACCAAAAAATGTAATTCAAAGGGGTGTTGGAGAATATTACATTATTTGGTAAATGCAAATGTACCCCCATGGTACCTTCATGGTACAAATGTAAATATATAATAGATTAGGGTTTATGTCTATAGTTTAGATGCGTGATTTATATTTTATTTTTATGTAAGTATCTATGTGTAGGATATGCACAAGTATCATTTAAGTAAGAGTGCAAGTGTGTATTGAGAATGCACACAAGTATCATGTATGTAAGTGTGCGAATTTGTAATGCAAGCATGTGCACAAGTTTCTTGTATTAGGAGTGCATGTAGGAGAGTAAGAGTCATGTAGAAGTGTGCAAGTGTCATAGATTCAAGTATGCATGTAAGAAGAGAGTGAAGAGTCTAGTATACAAGTGGAAATATGAGAAGCCAAAGGTCAAGAATAGGAAATGTTGCATCTCCCATATAGTGAGGCATGCAATAGATAAGTATTGAAGAGTCATGTTACTATATCTATATTATGGAGACAAATCTCCATACAATGTAATGGAAAATGATATGTAGTGATCACCGCATAGCAAGCATTGATAATAAATCTTGTATACAATTTTGATCAATTTTATTGTAAGTATTCTTCATGCATGTACATGAATGATTTTGGCTATTTACATTCATATTTGATATTATAATTGAATGTTATTTCATTATTATATTGTCCTAGATATATATTTTATTGCTCATATATAATTATACTCTTGATTATTGATATTTGGATCTATAATATTATGGCTTATTTATATTGGAACATGTAATATTTTTAAGATAGGTTTAACAGCCAACATATCCAACAGTTACAATAATAGTTTTCTCATCTCTAGCTTTGAGGACAAAGATTTTTTAAGGGGAAGGGTATGTTAGAACCCTATCCTAACCTTATTTTGTAATTATCCCATTTCTAATGTGGGAAATCCATATTAATAGTATTTATCCTATTCCTAAGTGTATGTTAGGACCTTATCCTAATATTATATAATATTTTATATTATGTATGTGGTATTTGAGGCACCTAGACAAGTAGGACTATTTTATGTAATTATTATAAAGAATGTAATTGTTTTTTTTTCTAGAAGATTCTAGCTTGGATCACCACTTGCATGTGAAGCCAACTCTTAAGCATTTTAGTTATAGTTACAAAGAGTCTTTAAAAATACAAGGGGACATAAATAGAGACATCTCTCATATTTTTATTGAAGCTATGCTTCTACGGAGGTTTCCCCTATAAGAGTCCCATGATTTTATATTGTGTTCTAACTTATGCAATATAATATGTTGTTTTCCATTTGATCTTACAATATTGTTAATTTCAAGTTTCATTTCTTGTTATTATTGCAATATTGTGTGGATGTATTTTTATTTTCTTGCAATATTCGTAACGCCTAAATTGCTTCACAAATAGGTAGGAAATAGAGTATGTGATTAGCACACATCTCTTGGGATGTACTAAAGGCCACCTAAGTCCCATGAAAAATGAAAATCCACATAGAAAATTCATAGTAATTGACTAAAATATTGATGGTAATAGTGAAAATAATCTTTGAAGGTGCTAACTTGGGTTTTATGTCTCTTTAATCCCCTGCCTATGCTTATAATTTATAGCTTGAGTGGATAGGTAGATCAAAATTGGGTCATTTAGTCACTTGAGTTTTATTTTTCCACATTAGGTTCCAAGGGGTGATTTACTCTAGGGATCAAGTGATTTGATTCACTGTATGAGCAAATAACTCCACTATACCAGTGATTCACTCCCAAATCCTAACTTTAACTAAAAAATAACAAGTAAAAAAATTTGGACATTAAGAAGAAAAGGAAATAAGGAAATGGATGTCTAGAAACATTTTTTTAAGGTTTTCACTTAGACTCAAATATATATATATTTTTTGTTTTCTATTTTTCGTAATTTCTTGTATTTTTATTTTAGAAAAGGGAAAATATAGGCAAAAAGACTTTCTAAGAAAGGAAATTAGGAATCGATATAATAACCAAGAAAAACATAAAATGATATGTGCATATTTATATTTTCTTTCTTTTGCTTTGACCACTCTTTTATATGGACCTCAAGTGCTCCCTATTAACTGGATTTGGTAATGGTCTTCGATCCACTGTCATAAGCCTATAAGCATTTGACCTTACAATATAGATGATTTAATATGGACCATTCTAAAGAGAATAAAAAAAATTATGGCTTTGAATCTTAGCCCTATATTCATCCCATTGGAATACCAAATTACCTACTCTACAAACCATTTTGGTGGCTCTTTTGTTGAATCGTCATTTTATTGTTATTTGATGTTGCACAATTATTTTAAATGATTTCTGATTTTCTTCTTATAGATCTTGTAGGGCATTCAATTGGGCCTATATCACCTTAATGTTTATATATTTAAGCTCCAATTATTGGGGCATTTTAAGAAAATTGAGTTCTAGGTTTATTAACAATACTACTTCCTTCCCAAAAACTAGCTTATAAGGATATGAGTCTATAGAAGCTTTAGGTGTTATCCTATTTACCCATAATGCCTTAGTTTATTATATCAATTCCTTTACTATTTGACTATTATATTCTATAAAATCATCACAATATTATTATTGGTGGATTTTTCTAAACCATTACCTTAGGGGTAATAATTGAAGGTTATTTTTAGCATTAATCTATACTCTAATGCAAACTTTATTATATTGAACCCTATGAGTGTTGTGGTATTATTAATCAAAAAAGAAACATAATACTCTAAAAATGTAAACTATTTTTTGATTCACCAGATTGTAGATGCACAAGTGAAGAGCATACTCCTAGTGTTGCAAGATTTTTGGTTCACCAGATCACATTATGCACAAGTGAAGAGCATAATACCAACAACAAAAACATATTAGAAAATAAAAGGAATAAAAATAGGGATTATAAAATTAAATAAAGAGATGATTTAGGAAAGGAATAAAAAGCATTTGATTGAATTTTTATTTCAAAAAAGGAAGTGATACATCTACAAAATTTCGAATGTATTTTGACCTACGCATCTCATTATCGGAGTGAAATTTGAAAAGGTAGAACCTCTCTTTATAAATACCTAACTAGAGGGGAAAGTTGAAGAGTAATGCATGTGGAAGAAAAACACCCAAGCATTATTACAAACTGCATGTTTATAGACCAAGATGACGAAAAGAAGAGAAGTTCTAGGCTCAACTCCTAATAAAACACCCACTTAGAAAAGAGAAGAAACACATTAAAAATTAAAAAAAATATGGGAAATAAAGTCCCTCAAATAATTTTATTTTTACAAATATAAGATCGAAGAGGTTTTTGGTTCCTCTAGGAAATGATGCCTCGAGCAATGTTCTTGAGTTCTCTATATTTTCTCCATTGTTCAAACATTGGAGAAATAATATCTATGTCGATTCAAAGATATATAACAAAAATACAATTGTTCAACTTCAAAATAAGAGGAATTATTTTTATTTTTGGTTCAATGTTTATGTGTTGTTTTATTTAGAAATCTAGCCAAAAGTGAACGCCTACCATCAAATTTAACTTTCTCAAACAAAGGCAAAAGAAAATTAATTTGATATCCCTTAGCTCTAAGTCTGTTAAAAAAAATATTTTTAACAGAAATAAATCCATCTTTGGATCTTTATCTAACCAAACATTTGTCGAGTTCACTCATAATAAAGGAATTTTTTTGATGAACTATATTATGGGAGGAAGCAAGGATGTATTGGTAGGCATTCATCGTCTTTTGAAACAATTTTGTGCAAAGAATTCTAGTCTGAGAAAAATTAGTCCCCTTAAAAACACAGTATCTAGAATTTTTACTTCAGAGCTAGAAACAAATGAAGTAATTTTAATACTATAATAGAAGGAACCATAGGCAACAAGAAAACCATTAATATTATCCTTAGGGGCATGTCAAACTCCAATGGCATCATCAATGTATCTTTTATAAAATAAAATATATTCCAAAATAGTATTAATAAATACATGGCCCTCTAGATGACAAAGAAATAAACAAGCATAAACCACAACAAAATTACTTCCCATGGTTGTTCTTCTTATCTACCTATATGTTTTCTCTTTGAATTTCAAGTAGTGTTGTGTTAACACTATCTTTGCAAGCCATACCACAAAGTTTATCTTGGCCATATCAAATTTGTTCTTTAAAAAATAAGAGAGGGATACCAATCCTTGAGAGGTGGGAATGCTAGGATAGAGGCTCTCAACATAAAAATAGAAAATAATGATGTTGTAAGGAAAGTTATGGCTATACATATGTTTTATTAGAGATATGGAATCCAAGAGATGTTTTTTTGCTTCAACAAAATTGGCAGGAGCAGATGAAGAAGTCATTTGGAGGTATATTTGAGCATGAAACTGTTGGAATATATTACATTATTTTGTACATGCCAATGTACCACCATGGGTGCATCTTTAGATTAGGAGTTTGTCTTAGATTAGGATTTGAGTATTTAATTTATCCAATGTAATAAATGCACAAGTATTATTAGAATGTGCAATGATATAAATGTGCATATTGTCCACATGTACACAAGTCCTTAAGAATAGGAAGATGAAGAATCATAGGAATATGAAAGGTGAGGACTCATGTATCACTATATATTGGAATTATTATAGTAGTAACAAGAGAGAGCTATAGAGAGAATGTAGATAGCATTGAGTATAATAGTAATAGATACAATGTAGAGCATGTATTCAATATGGAAAGTTTTAGATCGGTATTTTTATCAATGTAATATTTTCATGAGCTTTCATTAATGATTATTTTACGAGTAGTTATAGAATTTTCTCATGAGTTTTACATGCTTATTATATTTCCATTATCATAGCTTTAATATTACATGTTCATATTATTCCTTGTGGTTGTATTTCCTTTAATATATAGCATCAAAAGCTAACAGTGGTATCAGAGCACAAGGTAGATTTGTCAGATATAGGAAAATCCATAAGAGATATTGAGAGGAGATAGGAAATTTCATTTTCAAAATATTTGAAATTACTTCTTGGCTAGAGTATTTCCACAAAGTTTCAAAAAAAACTCATGAAGACTAGGACTCAATATTGATTCCACTAGTTTGACAAATCAACTAGTAAAATTCATTATCTTTCTAATACTTTGTTGCAGATAATGGTTGATTCAAATAAATTTTAGAAGCTTCCTATGATAGCTATGAATAATATCTTCTTTGGAATTGATATAATACTTGCAATAATAATTTAAATATTGAAGAATATGGAGGCCAAAGGAAAAATGTCCCATTATAGAGTTGAAGATTTTAGATTGAATATTGAGAAAAGAGGAAGATGTCAAAGGAGTCATATTAAATATTGAAGATAGAGGAGACTCAAGAAATAAATACCCATAAAATATTGAACACCGTAGATTGTATATTGAAGAAAGAAGAAAACAACTCAAGAAATAGAAGACCTAAGAAAAGGTTCCATTGAAGAACTTCCAGATTTAGAAGCTAGAAGATTGAAGATTAAAGATAGAGGACTAGGAAAAGTCCTATTAAATATTTTAGAAGTTGCATATTTTGAATACCTAATAGAAGAGGTCTCAAGAAAAGTTGGAAGAAGAAAGAAGAAGAAGGCTAGAAAATCCCTATTGAAGGAATTTGAAGAAGATACCACCAAATTGATAAAATTGAAGACTACCATTAAAGGCTTGAAAGCTAATTTGCAAAGGAGAAGATCGTTGATATTCGTAGTAGAATTTGAAGAGTCACATGATAGCAAATTGGAGGTAACATAAATTTGTGTTTTGGATACAAGTAGAGCAGATTTGTAAAGGAGTATTGTATAGCATTTGGTCAAGGAAAGGTGCTGCAAATTTTGTAAGTTAAAGGTAACATTAGACAACATTATAGTTGCAAAAATACACACTCTTGGATAGCACAATTGAAGGGAAAATTGGCAGCATTGGAAGCTTTAAAGTAGATGATTTTATGATAGAAAACTAAAGGAAAAGTATTCAAGAATTTAAAGAAAGAGTGGAAAGCAAGTTAAAGGACTTATAGAGTTACAAGATTAATAAGTTTAGAGCATCAAATTTTATAATTTTGGGGTGGAAAATAGGTGACTCAAATCACCAATAAAAATAGCTTCAAAAGGATACCAAAAGGTATGTGGTGGGTGGAAAATTGAGCACACCCACCCTTGGTTGGATCTCAAAACACCCATCTTGACAACAAGGTAAAAGCCATAGTTCGGGTGGAAGTTTTGGTTCCAAATTTTTCTCTACCACTCTCAAAGTTCCACCCAATATAAGTAGTATATGAGGATGAATATTCATGTGGTCACAAAATCAAGGTGGGTCCCAACATATTGCCCTAGCTTGGATGGAATATTAGAAAGGATTAATAGAGTCGAGCAATCCCAGAAACCTGCCCTAGCTTGGGAAAATTTTTAAAAGGGTTGCAAGAGTGAAATGATTCCAAAGTGTCACTAGAACAAAATAGGTAAGGCAAAGAAATAGGTTGTCAACTATGAAAAAAGGCACTCTACAATTCCAAATTGGGTAAATTAGAAGCCACAATGGGAAAATAATTAGGATAAGTCATAGGCTACCTTGAATCCTGAACCTCGCTTAGGAATTGGGGTAAAAACTAGTGTGAGTCCAATTTTAAAGGCTTGTTCAATACAAAAGTGTAAATTTGATGGAATCAAGAATTAATGGAGATTCATGGAGAATTTGATAGCATTCCATATAGCCTGGTTTGAAATCTCAAGGATTCAATATCCCATGAAAGCATTGTATTCAAAATGGAAGTAGGCTACAGACGGAGTTAATGCCCCAACTACCTCGATCCTGGGCATGAATGTATAAAGTATAGTAGAAATTTTGGATATAGAAGTAGACTAAGGAGTTATATGAATACTTTTAATGAATCTAGTCTTGATATCACATAGATGTTCCATCAGAGGTAGAGGATTACCAGAAGACTTGCAGAATCCAACTACTCAGTACTATGATGATGCCCTATTGATTAAACTTTATTATCCTATAAAAAAGTGGGGGTTGATATCTATAAGTAGTTGAATGCAATGTATTCATAGGGTCGTCTCTTTGCTGTTACAATTTGTATGTATGATTTGAAGCATAGTGAATAAAAATGAACTATTTCTTGGCCTTCAAACACTTTCATGTATGTATGAATATTTTGGTTGTTTATTTCTACTAAAGTTGTGAATGAATTAGTCTTAATTATGCATTCTAGATTTTATTATTCATTTCTTAATTCTAGAATTCTTAATCAAATACTATGTGTTGAATGATATTGAAACATGTTGGCTAGTCTATTAGATGGTTTAGGGGTATGTAATTTATGTCTTAGATTTTATCTTATGTATGTCTTGATGTGGCTAATCCATCCCTTTATATTTTAAGGTTTTATATTAGATTTCTCTCTCTTTCCATTTTTCTTAACCCAAAAAATGTAGTTAGAACTTTTCAAGGAACTAAACTACTCCATATATTGGTCACAAGGCCTTGCTATCTTGCAACCATTCAATATTGGTTGAGTCTGTGTGTGCACAACTCCTTCTATTAGGTGTAGATATTCGACCAATAATTTTTGGCATGTTTGGTGGGACCCAAAAAGTCTCATATATTGAGTAGTTTAGAATTAGGTGATTATCTGCTATACTCATTTATCTATTAATCACCTAGTGACTCTATTTATGTAATAACTCAAAAATCCTTTGAATGTGAATATATCATGTTTACATGGCATAGAGATAGTTTGTTTGAAGAGCCTATTGAGTTCTTTGAGTTATCTTTCAAAAAAATACAACCACTTGCATCTATTGAATCTTAGTGATTCATATTTTTAAGGACCTCTTCCCCTCCAAAAATGTTGGCTCAAAATCAAAATTATAATCAAAACCTGGGATATCCCACATGGGACAATACTAGTCCTCTCCAACTCACCAACCAAAATACTATTCCATGTAAAGCATTGAAAGTTTTACCTACATATGATGGTACTAGGAATATTGCATATAAATATTATCAATATGTCATAGCACTCTTTGTTGTTCATAATATCTGAGAAGAGGATGTCATGATAAAATTACTAGTCACCTCTTTAAAGGGAAAAATATTGTATTGGTATAGGACCCTCCCTAATGGAAGTATCACTTCATGGGTGGACCTTGCAGGAAGACTAGTGACAGAGTTTAATGAGTAAACTAATCATTTTCCATGATCACCGAGTATACTACTATACAAAAGTACCCTCAAGAAGAAATAGCTGACTTTAATATCATATTCAATCGCACCTAACAAAGGGTGCCTAAGGGTCTTCGACCAACTAATGAGAAATTTGTATATTATTATATAAGAGCCTTCAGCTTAGATTTAAGCTTAATGATAAGGTAGTAAAATGTTTTAATTTTTTAGTAAATATTTCATGAAGCTATTAAAGCTAAAAATTTACTCATAGCCATTGGACAGCTATCGCCTAAACCCATAATTGCCATTTTCTCGAAGATATTCCAAAAATAATTGTATCTTGTATACTCAACACCAGCTTACCCTATGAATCCTCCCCTAGTGAATGTACCGCATTGGTATTCTGCTTCAATATCACCAGCCTTATTGGTAATACCCATATTGCTAGCACTTCCTACTCCTCCCGCAATCCTGGCACTTTCAATACCAAACCTACAAACTGCCCTCTTGCTATATTTGTAAAATTATATGAAGAATCTCACCAATGAAATGATCCTTATGAAGATAAGGTATGTACAAATAAAATTCCAACCTAGAATATTCCCTTATGTGGCTAGATACCTGGCTAGATCTACTAGAAAACCCCCTAAAAGAACAAGCACTATCCTTGCAAAGGAAGAAGAAAACCCCTCTTCTTCCACATACCAATATAATTATTGATGCTTTGCATGTAATTATCCCCATGCAGAGAACACTTGCATGATGCATCATTATATTCAAAATCTGGTGGTGGAAAGGATGGAAAGATCTCACAAATTATATATTAACATGATCAAGGAAGGAGAGCATAATTTTATGATGTCATCTATAGAATAAGTTTCTATCTTGACTAGATCTTGAAATATGCCACTGCATGTAGATCCAAAGGAACTAAATCCCCTGAAGGTCCCCAATGACACCAAATAAATTAACAGTTAAACAAAGGATATCCCTTAGAAATCCTCTATCCAGAGGCTAATCACTCAGAAAAAAGGGAGACTGCACCTAATGTAGTGTAGTAGAAGGTAAAAAAATGCAAGAGGAATCTAGGGACAAACTAAAATATTTGTCCTTGATTCTAAAGAAATGGAGGGATGGGTAGTACACAATTGTATGATTGACTCTAAAGCTACCACTATAGTCATGCCTAAATTTATTTGTGATGTTATGGACATGTAATTTACAAGAAGTTGTTCTAGAGTCCTACAACTATATGGTACTTCAATCAATACTATAGGGATCATCAAGGATGTTCACATGGTGTTACATAGACTACCCCAAGTCGCAATCATACAAGAGATTGTGGTGGTGGACATTAAGCCCTATTTTAAAATTTATCTATCAAGGGACTTTACTGCCAAGTTAGGAGGCTACCTTTCCCTAGACTACTTTTACATAAAGATACCCTTCAAAGGTAGAAGAGTGAATATTTTCTTTGAGAAAAATTCTTCATTTCATATAGAGAAACTAGAAGAAGCAAGACAACAAGCTAGTACAGTGGGTATAACTAATAAATAATAAGATCTAATGGAGGAATTTATAGAGGGACTTCAATCTGAAGACTAGTTTTCTTTGAAAGAATTCAATGCTATGATAGTATGAATGCAAAATCAAGCAACACTAAATATAGAATATTGAAATAAACAAGAAATATAAAACACAAATGATTGCATAAGGAAATATATTATTTTATTCATGTATATGGATCTCCAATATTATAATAAAAAATGTCTCAAATGTGAGATTTAAAAATCTTGTTATTTGATACAATTATTACAATACACTAGGGTTCTATAAAACCCTAGTTAACAAATGGTTTTGGTATCTTCATTTTTGATCTGATACTAATATGTTATGGATGGGCTTATGATATCATTGATAGGACAACCTAATATTCAACAACCTTCAATGAATACTGCTCTCACACCTATACATAGCAAACAATGATAAGAGTTAATAATACCTGTGAGGGCTCCACTATGTGAGACCCTAAAAAATGAGATCACTAACCCTAATATTACATAAAATATGTAAACAAATTATAATAACATAAAATAATGTGCAAAAAAATATTTACCTTGTCATTTTTGACTTGGCATTTCTATCTTCATTGTCCTTGCAGAGGATGATTATGCATATATGCCCCAACAGCACTCGAGGGTCATAGGGTTGCAAAAATAGGATGAGAAATACCCAATGGGTGCTTGGTGCTAACCAAAAATGCCTAGAAGCACCTGGTAGGATTTGGTGGGTGCTCTAAAAACTCTTGCAGGTGCTTGAGAAGCTCTAGGAGGCTTTCAATGGTTGAGGGGAAGGTCACAGAACCATATATGGTTCATGAGGTGGACAATGGTGAATGTGGAGGAAGTGAGACAAATCGATGAAGGATGGAAGTGGAAAGGATTCTTGGGTTCTTTAGGACTTATGGTATAGGGCTCATGGAACTCAATACCTCAAAACAATGGTAGGGACTCCAAAAACTAAAGGAAACTTAGGGCTTGGAGCTTAGGGATTGAGTCGTCAAAATAACTACTCTTTATAATCTTCCCTTAGGCACATTAGGGTTTCAATGACAAAATGTGTGGCTGAGATTAAAATATGAATAAGGGTGGATATTAAAGTGGGGTAAGTGGAATGTATTATGTTGGATGGATGGCTAGGATTAAAACATGATGGATGGCTGGTATTAATTCATACATATATACATATATTTATTAAATATATATAAATATAATATATACAATATTATTATTTAATTATATATTAAATATATATATATATATATATATAAATAATGGATAATATGATAGGATACTATGGATGGATGACAATTAGCTAGATTTTGGTGTCTATAGATTCCCTTTTTATACCACATCACGTGAAACACAACGTGGTGCAAAAATATGAGACACCTGGTTTTTGGCTTGATGAAGACGTAGCTTTCTCTTGTTGGAATGCAAAGATGAACTTGAAGATAAAATAATTTTAATTGTGTAGCTTACCTCCTCAATTTTTGAATGAGTGATGGATGCATCTCACAAGCCAATTGACATATGTGTGCAAATGATTGTGTGAAATGTATGGTGCAATTGTGAATGATATGAATGATGTAACTGTGATGTATTTTTTATCCCAACGATGGAAGGGGGTTGTTGTAATTGATCGAGTCTATTTTTTACCTAACATAGAAAAGGGGTTTGTGCCAAGTGTGGATGCCATGATCATGTAACATGTATCCCATTGTGAAAAAATCAAAGTCAAATGTGGTTGCTCAAAGTTAGGGGTGATTCCATATTGTTGAAGAAATTATCGTATGGCATCATTGAAATGCAAAGTGATGAAGATGCAAAATATTAGGAACCAATCACCCTAATATCATATGACTTCTAGGAATACCTATTCTAGTTGAATCTACGCAATTCCTTATTGTTAAGGAGAATGATGTATTATAATTTATCCACGTTTCAGGCCCCACGGACAAGGCCATCAATGATAGTTGTTTAGAAAATTGGTCTTGGCATAGTTTCACTCAAAAGGTGAAGTACCAAAATTTATTTTATTTTCAAAAAATGTGATAGTGGATGATGAAAAATGGCCTAGTATCCTTATTGTTATTTATTCATCTTACCAAATTGCATGGATGCAAACAACTGCAATTGCCAATGAGATAAAACAAACCACTAGATATGAAGTTCACTTAAAATTGTATATGAACTTAGAAAATGTGCAAATACAAATATTGATGGATGAAAATGATGTTGGAATGAAGGTGTTATGATGTGAAATGCATTTTATTTTTCAATTGAGTTAATTGTAAGAGTAAGCGAACACATTTCATTAATCAAACATAGATTAAGTAGTACAACTTAGGCCTAGATTAGCCCGAATAGAATGGATCGAGCTAACTGCATAGTGCTGAATAATAAAATTAAACTAACAATAGCCTAACAATATAATTCCCTAATATCCCAACATAATTGTAATAACAACTATTAATAAAGATATGCTAACATCCCCCCTTATTACATTATTTGGGTAATAATATAACTACTAGCTACACTATTATCCCCCCATACAACAATATTTGGGTAAAGTATATAACTACCCCAATACAGTGAAGAAGATGTTGATCTGCTAGTTCTTTGCTCTGTCACAGTGCTCTGGCTGCTCCTAAGCAAAAAAATGGGTCATTCCTTGCTTTGTCTTCACGTCAAAAAATGTCCTTATGGTAATCACATCATCCAACCAAATTTGCATGGGTAACCAGCCACTGCAATCGCTAGGTGTAGTAGAATAGATCACTTCATACAAGGTTCATTCATCTACAATATGAATTTGCAAAAGATAAGGTAGCTAAGGTGTCGGTCGCTATCAAAAATGCACCCTTATAAGTTCCCCCCTTCTTGTTGCAAAACATAGTGTAATTAATTTTTGAAGGAAGTGTGACTAAGGTGTCGGTCAAAGCCAAAAATGCACCCTTATAAGTCATCTTCCCTATTTACAAAAATCAGTGAAGAAAAGAAATGGATATCCCCCCTCAATTGCAAAAAGTATGCAACTCAAGAGTGTTGTGAAGGATTTTACAAATATTGCCTCCTAGACAATTTTACATCACAAAAAGTCTCTCCTCTTGTTACAAGTACTTCAAACACCTAGATTTTGCTATTTATGAAGCCTAAAAGAGGTACAAGCACCCCTTATTGTAAGGTCTTCAAACAAAATACTTATGCTATTTATGAAGCCTAAAAAGAGAGAGAGAGAGAGAGAAGATGGTGTTTTTGCCCAAGGGACACATGTGTTTTCCCTCTACAAAACCGTTTTAGCAATTTAGCACTCCTTGTGCTATCTTTGAACCAGAAACAAAATTAGAATGAGACACTTCACTAGAAAGATGGCTTCTGTGTTGTGCCTTTAGCATTTTAGTTTTGCTTATTTTGAAACCAACACTGAATGGTGTCTTGGTTGTCATTTTTACAATTTGTGCAAAACTATGCTTTCTAGGCAATTTGATCAAAAAAGTTCACCAATTTGTCCTTTCTTATTGTAAGTACTTCAAGCATGATTGCTATTAGGAAGTCTAAAAGAAAAGGTGTAATGTTGATGACTTCTACTTTTCTGATTGCCTTTACAAGTTTTATCTCCCTCTTGACAAAATCTATGTTTGAAGGAAGAAAGGAATTATCCCCCCTTAGTGCAAAGAATTGCAACTTTTAAGGTTCCTTAAAAAAAAACTTGTTCTTTCTTTTGATTACCCTAAAAGAGTATCAAAATATAATTCACTCAAACAGATATTTAATGGCACCTGCCTTAACTCCCTTCATGAAGGATGAAAAGTTGGAGGAAATTAAGCCAAACAAATAAGAGTGAATTAGGGGTTTTGTTGATTTAGGAGAGAATATCAAGTAATTTTGGCTTTAAATCTGTGCAAATATTTACACAAATTTGTGAAATTTTGGGGTTTAGTGTGTTCTTGATTATATGACTTATAATTGCAAAAGAAATAATGCAATAATCAAACAAGAATGCCCTCAAAATGCTTATCACCTAGGTGTCGGATGCAACCGAAAATGCACCTAATTTGCCAATAAAGGTGTCGAGTAAAATCGAAAATGCACCTTTTAATTTTTGCAACAAAATGTGTGTTTTGTGTTGTGCAAAAAAATGATATTTTTATATCTCCTACTTTGTTTTCCAATTTTGCAAAAGAAGTACAATGTTGTCTTCCCCCCTCTATGTTGCAAAATTAACAATTTTGAGCACTCCTTCCAAGACAAGTCGACACACGACCCGCATTTGGAAGGCTTCCAGAACTAGTCGAAAAATGACTTAGTTTTTGATGGACCCAAGGTTACAATTTCTTCTCAAATTTTTGCAAAAAAAATGTGCAATTTTATGTCTTATATCCCCCCTTGGAGAAAACAAATGCACACTTTGCCTTTGAATTTTACAAAAAAAAATTCAGTCTCCTTGTTTGCTATTTGTGCAAGAAAGAATCAAATGTCTATTATTGTGTCCCTCTTGGATTTTGCAAAACTAACAAGGTTTGAGAAGAGTTTGTCAAATTTGCAACAAAAAAAAATGTGCTCTAGTTATGTCTTATATCTCCATTTGGTGAGAAAACACTAGCACCTTTAAATATCAAAGTTGCAAAAAATATTTCTTTAATTTTTAATTTGCAATAGTTTAAGAAAAGTTTTAATAAATCATTTTAATTAATAATTAAAAAACTAAACAATATATCTTTTAAATAAATCAATTTAAATATTTAAATAAAAATTGATTTAATATGGAAAAGTTTAGAATGTTAAGCAATTAAAATGGTCATCTCTAGAACCAGGGAAGAGGGAAGAAAGTAGAGAGGGGAGGGCTCTGGTCCCTCCCCTGCTCCCCCTCCCATGGTTCCTGGTTCCTGCCCAGTCCCTGGCTCAACCCAGGTCATCCCTCTAGGGGAGTGATTGTTTGCAGATGATCTCCTAGGGGGAGATCCTTCTCCACTATCTGCGCCCCTCCCGGCCGGCTAGGGTTTCCTTGGTTGTTTTTTCGGACTGGTGCTTCCCAGGGATCCCTGTTTGGTTGGGGATCCCTTCCCTTTTTCCCTCAGGCTTCCCCCTGGGGTTTTTTGTAGGTTATTCACGTGGATCTGGTCCCCTACATTTCTCGGTGCGATGGAGGTGACGGTTTAGGGTTTGGACAGCTTCCCCCTTTTTCTTGTGAATCCTCGGCGGGCTCTGTGCTTGGACGGGATTCTTGGTCCCTGCTGCTGGGATCCTCTTCTGTTTTCTCGGGGCGGGTTCCTTGTGGTACAACTCTTTGGTCACTTCCTGATGGGTTGGATCCTCTCTGTGCTGGCTGTCGGCTTCCTACAGGATGGCTCTCGCTGAACGGAATGTTTTCCTAGTGGGCGGCTGGTTTCTCCACAGGGCGGGATCCGCCAAATCCACCGGTTTTCCCGCGAGGCGGGATCCTTTCTTTTTTGCTGGTTTCTCGGATGGCGGGATTTCCCTGTTGCTTCCCGCTAGGTGGGACTGTTTGTGGTGGTTTTGACTGCTTCCCGCGAGGCGAGATTTTATTGTAACGGTTTTTCTTTGCTTCCTGCTGGGCGGGATCTTCTCGATGGTGGTTTTTGGCTACTCCCCACTGGGCGGGATCTCCAAAACTACTTTCTTTCTTATTTGTTTGTTTCCCGCTGAGAGGGATTATTTCATGCTTACTATTACCACTGGGCGGGATTTCTGTTTTGGTGTTCAGTTTCAAGGGATTGATGCCCTAGGCCCATTGCTTATGTAATCAGGTTTTGGGATCCTTGTTAAAACCCGTCGTAAATACAAACACTACTTACCAAAAATTGATTTAATAAAAAAAACATATGTTCAAAGTTTAAATTATTAAAAAAAATAATAAAAAAAACTTAACTAAAAAATGCAAAATAAAAAAAAATTAAAAATTAAAAATTTACCTTGGTTTGGCCCCGACGGGGCTTGAAACGCCGACCTCCCATCGGGCAGCGCCTTAGCGCTGGCCTCGCGGCCGGTCGGGCTAGCTGCCCCGATGTGAAGGGAAGGGAAGGAGTTTCCCTTTCCCTTCACTCCTCGCGCGGGCGGGGAAACTGTGGGATTAATCCCACATTGCCCGTGTGGAGGAAATGTTGGGCCTTAAAAGGGCTTTCAAGCCCTTTAAAAATTGACTGCCTGCTGACCCCCACTACAAAAATTTTGGTCACCGTCGCATGGCATGGCCAATCTAGTCGGGTGGCACGTGGCAGTCCGCCACATGTCACCCACGTGTCAGGTCCAGTGGCAGTCCGCCACTTGTTGAGTCTCGAGTCGTGTCAAGTCTGATCAAGGTCTGGCTGTCTGTAATGTGTCACGTCTGAGTCCAATGGCTGTCTGCCACGTTTCATGTCTGGTCCAGGTCCAGTGGCAAACAGCCATGTCAATGCCTCGAGATCTATGCTCGAGGTCATGTCTGGTCGCCACGTGTCGCGTTCTAAGTCAGTGCCTCAGGATCTATGTCCAAGCGCACGTGGGTGCCATCAGGTTTTTATGTTGGGGTCTGAGTTCAAGCCTTGGGATCCATGCCCAAGATTTTGCTTGTCAGGTCTTGTCAGATCTGGTAGAGGGCGCGCCTACCCTCGTTGATCGATCCAAGCTGCCTGGGGGTCCCCTTGTCAGGGTTTTTCAGACCCGAGGGTGCTCCTACCCTTAAGTTTGGGTCCGATCCCATCCTTGGAGGATGCACCTACCCTTCTGGTTGTGCGCTTGACCCACGGGGGTAGCAGTAGCGACCGTCAATGATCGAAGGGCGCTCCTACCATCACAGGTCCCGATGGTCAGATCTCTACCATCGTTGTCCACTATCGGCCTGTCAGGCCTGACAGCAGGATGTCGTCAGACTTGAGGGGCCGTCTCTTGTGGTCGCTGGTGATGTGGGTCTGTGGGCCCTCTCCTGAGGCCACCTTGTGGTAGGAGCTGTCAGGCCTGTGGGCCGTCGTAGCTTGGGATCCAATTCTACGGGCCACCGTCTTGGGATCCATGCCATGGAGTGCTACGGGCCACCTTGAGAAGCGTGCCTCAAAATAGCTGCGGGCCAACTCCAGCTCCAACTCCAGCGGTGGTGGTGGTAAGCTCGTAATCGGAGCGAGGTCTGCTCCTCACACCCGCTCTGATACCATGTAAGATAAGCGAACACATTTCATTAATCAAACATAGATTAAGTAGTACAACTTAGGCCTAGATTAGCCTGAATAGAATGGATCGAGCTAACTGCATAGTGCCAAATAATAAAATTAAACTAACAATAGCCTAACAATATAATTCCCTAATATCCCAACATAATTGTAATAACAACTATTAATAAAGATACGCTAACATTAATTTTGTGAAATTTTTTATTTCTTTGGAATATTTTGAAGCAATTTTGGACAATTTTGCACCTTGTGGTGCAAAAAAAAATTAGTCATCCAAATAAATTCACATTATCATGAAATTAAATGCAATAATGGAAAGGATGATTAAAATGATTAAATAGTTATAAATAGCCTGTAGAAGAAAAAACAATTTCATTTATGTATTTAAAATTTTTTGAAGTTGCATCTAAGGGAGTTTACTGGAGTGGAGTGGGTGGGTAAAGTGTTGTGGGAGATATAGTGATGGAGGGAGAGGATGCAGCAGTGGGAGTACATGTACGCTTTACTAAGGTGAGTACCTTTGAATCTCTTTATTTTTGTTCATTTTGTTTTTGAATTTAATGTTTTTATCTTATACATTGTGCTATAGTTGAGGATTTTGGAGGCTTAGCATCAGTTCTTATCTCTCATCTTGGGGATGAGGAAGGTGGTATGGGAGGACTAGTGGAAGTGGCTAGAGGATCTAGGGCAAGCTAGGGCATCCCATATAGATGTGGTGTGGGTGAATGAGGGGTATCTATCTACCATGGTAGAGATATGGGATCCAAATAGGGGGACATTTCTACTCCCTACTAGAGAGATGACCATGACACTTGAGGATGTATATCACATCCTCAAGTTGCCAGTTGGGGGATTACATGTTGAGGTTAGACACAATAAGGGATATGAGCTAAGCTCACTATTAATATATGGGTGGTAGGATGTATATGTGAAGGGTGGAGGGATTACATAATTATCCATGTATAAGGACAAGAAGTTGGATGCCCTTCGTGCTTTGGTGATGTTTGTGTTGGCCAACATAGTGGCCATGAATAGTACTGGCTATCGGTTCCCATGGAACCTTATTGAGTTGGTGTGTGACATGATGCACACACCTCAAGTCTATGCATGGGCTCCTACTTTATTGGTATATTTTTATGCAAAGTTGTATGAGGTGAGGAGGTGAAGGTATAAGGGGCTAGGGTGCATTTTTCTACTGTAGTATTAGGGATGGGAGCACTTTAGTGTGGCTTGACCTATGGGCTTACCTACTTCAGGATGGGATAAGGATTCACCCTATGCTATGAGGTGGCCAGTAGTAGAGAAGGTGTAGTTGAGTCATCCTATTTAAATAAACCAATGGTACAAGAATCTATTAGCTGGATTGACAATCACTCGGGTGATATGGATACCATGGCAAGGTGCCATGTGGATAGGTGATTGGGAGCATCTATGATGGGTGTGGTAGGCTAGGTTGGTGTTTGGAAGGCACATGATTGAGGTGGAGCTAATCCAGTTCTTATGGATTCTACAATAGTTTGGACTGATGCAGGGAGTTCCTAAGATACCAGTGCTCTATAAGTGTCATCAAGATGAGATAGGTATCCCTTGTGTTGATTCATGGAGGACAACCTATGATTATAATGAGGAGATGGATATCCTCAGTGTGGATGATACAAGGATTATTGAGGAGTATGATGCATGGTTTTCTACATAGTCATCATGGGTATCGAGTCTGATAGTAATTGGTAGGAATTGGTATGGGGATGAGGTAGAGATCGAGGAAGCCAATAAGGCTCCTACGCATAAGAGAAATATTTGAGCTAATAGTAAAATGAGGAAATCAAGGGTTACAACTGAGTAGGCTCTGAAGGGTGGAGGTTATGGATGTGGTATGGAAAATAGGGAGGATATTATAGATGGGCCTCCTGGTCAGAGTGAGGAGGATTGGGTGAGGTTGGAAAAGTTGGTGGCAGATTGGGATGCTATGGTAGCATCTCAAGATATAGAGATAGCCTAACTATGGGATGGGAATATGGCTCAGAATATTAAGATAGCTTGGTTGTGGATGGAGCTAGAGGCACAATTTATTGTAGGTGGAGGTAAGGATAGAATCATGAGCCTCTAGGTAGAGCTACTAAAGAATAGTCATTGATAGAGAGATGATGTAGAAAACCTTCGAGATCATATGAATACATCATATTATTGGAAGATTGGTTGATGGAGAATGATATTGGGCTTCCAAATCCATCCTCCTCATCTATATCCAATTCTTTTAGGCCTAGTGATTCTATGCATAGCTCTAGGTCTAGGGTTCCTTCAAGGTCATAAGGGTCCTCTTATAGGTATTAGCTAGTGCTTAGATACACTTTTTGTATATGAGCTTTGGTGTTCCATTGTATAAAGCCTTTGGGTATTCATTTTTCATGTGATATTTACATATACATAGCTTTACATTTTGTGTTATGCTTTCATGTGAATTTTTTCATGTGGATGCATGTGTATATAGACAATTAATGCAAGTGATAATATGTATGAATTCAAATGTATAAGGATGATTAATGCAATTGATAATGTGTGCGAATGCAAATGTTCTAATGATCATTCATATCTTGTCCATGTTTAGCATTATTGTTTAATCAGGGAAGACAAAATAGTGGTATGTGAAATGGAAGACTCATGGAAGAAGATATGGATTTTGACATGGAGAAGATATGAATGTTGATATGGAAGAAGATGTGGATGTTGATATGGAAAACTAATTATTTTATAGAGATATATAAATACTAGTGGTATCAAAAAAATCACTAAATACTACCTAATTTCTCTAAGACCAAATATGTGTGTAATGAATTCATTTACAAAATCATGAACATGGTAATAACTCAAGGCAATTAAGAACCAATCTGTGTGCAAGTGAGATCATTAACTCATCTTGAGTAAATTGGGTTAAATATATAATGGAGAAGACCAAGAAGCTAGCTTGTCCTAATGTGTGATAAGAGGTCTCTTTGAAAGAGACGTGTCACCATGTATGAGTGTACTCCACTACCAATCAATCATTTATAGCTCTAGTGGAGACTAGCTCCATAGTCCAATTATTTGATCTTTAGGCTTTGGGGATGACTACCTAATCGTCTGATTGGAAACGTAGTACTATCCTTACAGCTTGACAATATGTGGTGTGTGATAAAATATTTAGAGCTTTGGGAAATCATATTCTCAACCTAAGTGTGATGAGAATTGTATCCTATCCTTACTACTCTATTTTTTATTTTAAAATTAGTAATAGTATTAAAAACCACTATTTTTGTGGACTATGTTGCATGATGGGACAAGCAAATTAGTACCCTTTTCACTTCGAGGTACAACCCAAATATGGTGTTATCACTCTTTGACACACGATGTTTTTAATATGTGAAATTATGTTTGGTTCAAAATTATTTTAGAGTCAATTTCTAGAACTCAATATTTTGTTAACAAAAATTGTGTCTTGGACCTAAATAAAATGCGACATGCATTTGGAGGTTGCTTAAAACACTAGGATTGGTTGAGCGACTGAAAACACCTAGGAGTTGTTGGAAATATTGAGCATATTAAGTTGTAATTGATGTCAAAGGGTTGATTTCAAAGAGAGCATGGAATTCAAGGTAGAAATATTCTTCTAAGATTGGACAACTATGCAAGGCAAGGAATATCTCAAAGCAAAGAAAATTGATAAAAATCAAAGGTTTATAATATTTATTTTAAATATTATAAAGGACAAAGAGGTTTAATAATGGTATAGAGTTCTAAAAGTAGACAAAAGGTTTAAAATAAAGCAAGGTTTAAATGTTAATGAGAAGGAAAAGGTTTTACATGGAAGGCCAAAGGATAATATTATAATATTCTTTAATATTATAATAAAGGTTTCAAAAAGTTTCATTTCAAATAAAAGGGTTAAAGTTATGTCAAAATTCAAAGACCACATGAAGCATATATATACACCTTGTTTTATTTCCATATTAGAAATGTTATGTAATGGAAGCTTTATTTTGATATATTTCATTGTGATTATTGTGAACGATAGTGAAAAATATTTCAGTGAATTTTAAAAAAGGTGTGTGAAGTAATTTAAGATCAATATTTTGTGTGTGCCTGGGTTGTTCCACCTATTTGGGTAGCCCAACTGACTATGTGGCTTGCGTGAGCACTGATAGGACAAAGGTCGTAGGGTTGAAATCCCTGGACATTGTTTTGTGTGTTTATTTTTTAGATTGCACATTGAGGATAGAGATATATTTGATTGACACTCCCTTTTATTCCAACTACCATGGTAGTGCAATTGGTCAGGGCACTCGTGATAGCACTGTGTTGGAGAGGTCCATAGGTCAAAACCCATTGGGTGTATTTTGCTTGGCTTTTTTATGGCAGTTGATGATTTTTTGGAAACGCACTAAGGTTGCTTGGTGTTGATGATAGTTAATGAGATTTGAAGCACACCAATACCTTGAGCAAGGTAAGGAAAATAAATTTTTGATTATATTCTAAAGTTAGGAGTTATAAGGTGTACTTAATGATTATTATATTTTGTGTATTGTGAGTTGAAAATTAGGGTGTATTGTTGAATGATTATAAGTTAGGAGTTATAAGGTGTACTTAATGATTATTATATTCTATGTATTGTGAGTTGAAATTTTAAACTCTTCTTTTTGAAATATTAAAGAGGAGAAATACGGTATTATTTTCTAGATTTACTATGGGCATTTTGGAATGATTTGAGTGGATGATTTTTCTATCTGTGCTAGAATTTGAAAATCACTAACCAGATTTTTGAAGGATCAAAAATAAAATTATTTTGAGATAGGTTTTGAAGGCACATCATCATCAAGGCAGTTTTAGAGGTATGGTGTTTTTTATTCCTTTCTAAAGGTTGATGTTTGTTTGAAGGAAATATTTATGATATCATATGGTGGAGGTATATGGATTGATTTTATGAGCATTATAAATTGATTGAAGTTGAGAGAATTTGTGAATTGCTTTGATTAGGATTGGAAATATACGAGCTAGAGTTTGAGAACAAAGTGTGCAACATTATTGAATGAAATTGGAAACATATGTGCTAGTGTTTGAGAATAAAGTTGTGCATTATTATTAAATGACATTGAAACATATGTGCTAGGGTTTGAGAATAAAATTGTCCATTATTTTTGAATGAATTGAAAATATAATAGCAAGTTTTTAAGAACAAATTTGTGCATTAAATTTAAGTGATATTGGAAATAAATTTGCAAGGGCTATAGACCGGTTTTGTAAAGCATGTTTGTGCATTGTAGTGATTAATATTGGAAGTAAACTTGCAAGGGTTATAGACTAGTTTTGTGAAGCAAATTTATATACTATATTTTATTAATATTGGAAAGAAATTTACAAGGATAATAAATCATATTTAAAAGAAAATTTATGCATGGTTCATGGTTGATAAGAAAGGCAAATTTGTGCATTATCATGATTGACTTTGGGAGTATATAAAAAGGATAGACTTATGCATTGTTTAGATTGATTGTGTGAGTAGATGTGAGGGACTTATGCATTATGATTGGTTTTGAAGAATAGATAAAGCACTTGATGACATCATTATGCAAAATAGATAAAAAAATTGTATACTAGGTTTGAGTAGTGTTGTGAGCATGTTTAAGCAAAGTTGTGAGCAAGTTTGAGCAGAGTCATAAGAATATTTGAGCATAATTATGAGCATATTTGAGTAGAATTGTGAGCAGGTTTATGTAGAGTCTTGGAGCAGATTTGAGTAGCTTTTGATGAGGCAGATTTGAATAGGCCTTGAGTAGGTTGAGTAGATTTTGATGAGAAAGTTTAAGCAAGCCTTATATGTAGGTATAAAAAATATTTGAGCAAGCCTTGTGAGTAGGATTGGAGTAGATTTGATAAAATCTTGTGAATATGCTTGGAGAAGATTTAATAAATCCTTATGAGCAAGCTTTGGAGTTGACTAGAGCAGAGGATATTGGTGTCTCTTGTGAATATATGTCCATGAACTAGAGCAAATGGTATTGGTGTTTCTTGTGGATAGAGGTCCATGAACCAGAGCAAAGGTGATTGGTGTCTCCTATGGATAGAGGTCCAAAAATACTAAAGCAAATGGGATTGGCATCTCCTGTGGAGTGGTGTCCAAAAAACATGAAGCAGAGGGGATTGGTGTCTCTTGTGGAGTCGTGTTCACAAAACCTGAATCATAGGGGATTGGTATCTCTTGTGTGGTGGTGTCCACAAAACCTAAAGAAGAGGGGATTTGTGTCTCCTGTAGAGTGGTCTTCACAAAACCTAAAGCATAGGGGATTGGTGTCTCATGTGGAGTGGTGTCCATAAAACCTAAAGTAGAGGGGATTGATGTATCCTATGGAGTGGTGTCCACAAAACCTGAAGCAGAGAGTATCGGTGTCTCTTGTGGAGTGGTGTCCATGAACTTGAGAGGGGATTGGTATCTCCTTTGGGTTGGTGCCATAAATATTGTAATAGGGAATTCGTTCCCAAAGATATTTATCGAGAAAATTTATAAGAAATATTTTCTCCATCGACATAGCCCACATTGGGTGAAACCCGTTAAATCTATGTGTGTGTTTATCTATGCATTTTTTCATTACTGTAATTAATGATATTGAATAAGACTTCTTTGGAAAGAAAAGTAAAAAAATGTATCTTATACTGTTCACCCCCCTCTCAGTATAAGCTTGTGTTCTTCAATTGGTATCAGAGTGGGTTCCTTCGTGAAAGCCTAACAACTTAAAAGAATATTTTACAGGAACACACATGGCTCATAAGGAAGGGTTTTCATCAAATAAAGCTCCATTGTTTGATGGGACTAACTATGATTTCTAGAGTGTAAGGATGAAGACTTATTTGATGGCACATGGATGTGACACATGGCAATCCGTTGAAACTAGATACACACCATTTACAACTCTTTTTATAAATACAAGTGGTAAGAAACCATATGAATATAATTCCAAGGCAATGAATATAATTTTGAGTGGATTATGTGAATCAGAGTTTGTAAAGGTCATGCAATGTACTTCAGCAGTAGAAATTTGGGATAAGTTACATAGAACATATGAAGGATATGACAAGGTAAAAATGACAAAACTTCAAACACACAGAAGGAAGTTTGAATATTTAAAAATGAAATATGATGAAGATATTGCTATGTATCTACTTTGCGTTGATGAGGTTTTCAACACTATTCATGGACTTGGAGAAAAGATTGAGGAATATACTATTGTTCAAAAAATATTAAGGTCACTCCCTATGAGGTATGATGTAAATGTTTTAGCAATAAAAGAGATGAAGGATCTCAAAACTTTAAGTATGGATGAGTTACATGGAATTCTCACAACCTATGAGATGAGGACAAAAAAAGAACAAACATAAAAAAGAGAGGCATCATTCAAAGCTTGAAAGAAGGAAAAGAATAAATAACAAGAATCAAGTGATGAATCAAGTAGTGAAGAAGAGGCTAACTTTGTGAGAAGAAATAAAAAGAGTCCAAGAAAATAAAAAAGTATGTAAATTGTGAAATATTTTAGCTATGGTAACATTGATCACTATGCAACTAATTTTCCAAAGAATAGAGGTAGTAGCAGTGAAGAAGAAAATGAAGGAAAGAAAATGAAGGAAAGAATATTTTATTATGAAAAGAAAAAAGGACATGGTCAAGGCAAACATGAGAAGAATATTTTTCAAAGGCACAAGAAGAGTTTTTATACTAAAGAAGAAAGTAGTACTTCCAGTGAAAGTGATGAAACATTCTTAGATAGTGAAAATGAGGAAATCCTATTTTTGGCCATAGAAGAGAATGGATATACTCTTGTTATCAAATATGTGGAAAGATTCAGAAAATGAAAAAGAAACCATGGTCAACATAGAAGAGGAACTTATTATTGCTATTGGATAATTGAAAAGGGTTACAAAGAAGAATTCATAATTTAAGTCTCAAGTTCAAGGGGATGAGGAAACAAAGGCAAAGCTACTACAAGATTTCATAGGCTTGTGAAGGTTGAAGAGGCAAATAAAGTTGAAGAAGTTATGGTTGAACAGTTAAAGGTAAAATAACTAGAATGTAAGATATTAGAACATGAAACTATCATTCTAAGGAAGGGACTTGAAAATTTTAATAATAAGATATATTAGCTTAGTAAAAGCTCAAAATATTTGGATGATATTATCAAAACATAAAGATCAACATTTATGAAGACTAGACTTGGCTTTGAGGAAAGTCAATAGGTACAAGAAGATATTCAAGCTCAAAAGAAATAGAAGCTTCAAAGAAGGTATTTGAAGAAGATCCTAAGACCTATATTGATAAGTTGAGAAGTGGTAGCATCAAAGAGGAAGAAAACAAAGAATCATTAAAGAATATGGATATCACAAGAAAAGCAAAGAAAGAAACATGAGATCAAGGCAATATGAATATCTCTTCCAAGGTTATTGTTTTTCATGTAATCATTTTGGTTATAAAGCTATACATTGCAGGGTTCATGATAAAAATTATTATGGCTTCAACAAGATAAATTTTAAGTCACACTTTACAATGACTACAACATCATGTGTTTTAATTGCAATAATTTTGATCATAAAGCTATACATTGTAGGGTTTACAGTAAGAATGATCATAGCTTCACCAAGAATTCATTTGCACCTTTCAAAGACTACAACATTAGGTGTTAAAATTGTAATAATTTTGGGCACAGAGCAAAGTGGTGTAAAACAAAATTTTTGGAATTTCCAAATATAAGCAAGAAAAAGGGTGCTCAACATGTTCAAAGAGGTATGACTTCAAAATTTTGGAAGAATATTTAAAAATAATAAGACCGTAGTGATTTAGTAATTTCATTCTCATCCCATAATCAATAACCTAAAGGAAAGGATGTGGTGAAGGGGCTGCACTAAGTGTCTTATTTTTATCCCCAATGAGCCCTTTGCCATTGATGTCAAAGGGGAAGAATTTCAGTGAGGGGGAGCATTTTGGGAATCCATTTGCAATAAAAGATTTTTTTTTTTGAAAGAGTTGTCATAAATGACAAAGGGGAAGATTTTTGGAAATATTGAGCATATTAAGTTCTCATTTATGTCAAAGGGTTGATGTCAAATAAAGCACATAATTCAAGGCAGAAATATTATTCTAAGGTTGGAAAACTATGCAAGGCAAGGAATATCTCAAAATAAAGAAAATTGGTAAAAAGCAAAGGTTTATAATATTTATTTTAAATATTATAAAGGAAAAAAAGTTTTAAGAATGGGATAGAGTTCTAAAAGTGGACAAAGGTTTAAAAGAAATAAAGATTTAAATTTTAATGAGAAGGAAAAGGTTTAAAAGGGAAGGCCAAAGGAGAATATTATAATATTCTTTAATATTATAATAAATATTTCAAAAAGGTTTATGTTATAATATTTATTTTAAATATTATAACCCAACCCAAATGCGCCAAACATTTCATTTCAAATAAAAGGGTTAAAGTTGTGTCGATGTTTGAAGACCATGTGAAGCATATATATACACCTTTTTTTATTTCCATATTGGCAATGTTATGTAATGTAAGCTTTATTTTGATATATTTTGTGGTGATTATTGTGAATGATAGTGAAAAATATTTCAATGCATTTTAAAAAGGGTGTGCGAAGTAATTGGAGATCAATATTTTACATGTTACTTGATTGTTCCACCTACTAGGGTAGCCCAGATGGCTATGTGGTTTGCTTGAGCATTGACAGGAGAAATATCGCAAGGTCGAAACTCCTAGATGTCATTTTGTGTGTTGAGTTTTTTAAATTGTGCATTGAGGACATAGATATATTTAGTGGGTGGTCCCTTTGGTTCCAACCACCATTATAGTACAGTTGGTTAGGGTACTCATGATAGCATTGTGTTGGAGAGGTCCATGGGTTGAAACCCGTTGGGTGTGTTTTGCTTGGCTTTTGATGATAGTTGATGATTTTTGGGAAACACACTAAGTTTGCTTGGTGTTGATGACAATTAATGAGATTTGAAGTGCACCAATACCTTGGTCAAGGTAAGTATTTCTTTTTATTATACTCTATAGTTAGGAGTTATAAGGTGTACTTAATTATTATTATATTCCATGTATTATGAGATGAAAATTAGGGTGTATTGTTGAATTATTATAAGTTAGTATTTATAAGGTGTACTTAATGATTATTATATTATGTGTATTGTGAGTTGAAATTTTAGGGTTTTAAAAGCTTCTTTTTGAAATATTAAAGAGGAGAAATAAGGTATTATTTTCTATATTTATTGTGGATATTTTGGAAATATTTGAGTGGATGATTTTTCTATCTGTGCTAGAATTTGAAAATCACTAACTAGATTTTTGAAGGATCAAAAATAAAATTATTTTGAGACAGGTTTTGAAGGCACATCATCATCAAGGCAATTTTAGAGGTATGGTGTTTTTTATTTCTTTCTAAAGGTTGATGCTTGTTTGAAGGAAATATTTGTGATATCATATGGTGGAGGTATAAGGATTGATTTGATGAGCATTAGTGATTGATTGAAGTTGAGAGTATTTATGCATTGCTTTGATTAAGATTGGAAATATATGAGCTAGAGTTTGAGAACAAAGTGTGCATCATTATTGAATGAAATTGGAAACATATGTGCTAGGGTTTGAGAACAAAGTTGTGCATTATTGTTGAATGACATTGAAACATATGTTCTAGGGTTTGAGAATAAAATTGTGCATTATTGTTGAATGAAATTGAAAATATAATAGCAAGGGTTTAAGAGCAAATTGGTGCATTAACTTTGAGTGATATTGGGAATAAATTTGCAAGGGCTATAGACCAGTTTTGTAAAGCAATTTTGTGCATTATAGTGATTGATATTGGAAGTAAACTTGCAAGGGTTATAGACCAGTTTTTTGAAGTAAATTTTTGTACTAGATTTGATTGATATTGGAAAGAAATTTGCAAGGATAATAGATCATATTTAAAATAAAATTTATGCATGGTTCATGGTTGATAAGCAAGGCAAATTTATGCATCATCATGATTGATTTTGGGAGTATATTAAAAGGATAAACTTGTTCATTGTTCATGATTTATTGTGTGAGTATATGAGAAGGACTTGTGCATTGTGATTGGTTTTGAAGTGAAGTTGCAAATCAGTAAATACTAGGTCATTTATCAAGTTCTAGACTAGAGCTACCCTTAAAATGTAATAAATGTGAGATATGTGAAAGTGAAAGACCTAATGAATTTCAATAACATATTGAGCATTTTTTAGTGCATATAATTCTCTATATGTTCAAGAGGTTTAACGAATTATTCATGGAATATGTCTAAAATGTTTTTCTTGAGAAAAGCACTTTGAAGAATAGATAAAGCACTTGATGACATAATTATGCAAGATAGAGAAACAATTTTTTTATACTAGGTTTGAGAAGAGTTTTGAGAATTTTTGAGTAGAGTTGTGAGTAAGTTTGAGCAGATTTGTGAGCAAGTTCGATTAGAGTCATGAGCAGTTTTTATTAGAGTTGTGAGTAGGTTTGAGTAGAGTTGTGAGTAGGTTTAAGTAGAGTCTTAGAGCAAATTTGAGAAGATTTTGATGAGGCAGATTTGAGCAGGTCTTAAGCATGTTGAGAAGATTTTGATAAGCATATTTTAACAAGCCTTGTATGTAGTCTTGGATTAAATTTGAGCAAGCCTTATGTGTAGGTTTGGAGGAGATTTGAGAAATCTTTGTGAATAGGCTTGGAACATATTTAACCAAGCCTTGTGATAAGGCTTTGGGGCTAACTAGAGTAGAGGGGATTGTTGTCTCCTATGGATAGAGGTCCATGAACCAGAGAAAATGGGATTGGTGTCTCCTATGGATAGAGGTATATGAACTAGAACAAAGAGGATTGGTGTCTCCTATGGATAGAGGTCCATAAAACCTAAAGCAAAGGGGATTGGTGTCTCCTATGGAGTGGTGTCCATAAAACCTAAAGCATAAGGGATTGGTGTCTCCTATGGAGTGGTGTCCAAAAAACTTGAAGCAAAGAAGATTGGTGTCTCCTATGGAGTGGTGTCTACAAAACTTGAAGTAGTGGGGTTTTGTGTCTCCTATGGAGTGGTCTCCACAAAACCTGAAGCATAGGGTATTGGTGTCTCCTATGGAGTGGTCTCCATAAAACCTCAAGTGGAGGGGATTGTTGTCTCCTATAGAGTGGTATCAACAAAACTTGAAGTAGATGGTATTTATGTCTCCTATAGAGTTGTGTCCACAAACTTGATATGGTATTCGTGTCTCCTTTGGGTTGGTACCCATAAACATTGTAATAGGAAATTGGTTCCCAAGAGATTTATTGATAAAATTTATAAGAAATATTTTCTTTGTGGACATAGCCCACATTGGGTAAACCACATTAAATTTGTCTCTTATGTGTATGGTTATCTGTCCATTGTTTCACTATTGTAATTGATGATATTGGATAATGTTTATTTGGAAAGAAAAGTAATTTTTTTATCTTATACTATTCACCTCCCTCTCAATATACACTTGTGTTATTATATTGATATCAATGTGGGTTCCTTTATGAAATCCTAACAACTTGAAGGAAGATCTAACAAGAATACACATGGCTCATAAGGAAGTGTTTTCATCAAATAAGGCTCCATTATTTGATGGGACTAACTATTATTTCTGAAGTGTAAGGATGAATACTTATTTTATGGCACATGGATATGATACATGGCAATCCATAAAAAATTGATTCACACCATCTACAACTCCTCCTATAGATGCAAGTGTTAAGAAACCATATGAAGATAATGCCAAGGTAATTAATACAATTTCGAGTGGGTTATGTGAATCCAAGTTTGTAAAGGTCATGAAATGTACTTTAGCAAAAGAAATCTGGGATAAGTTACAAAGAACATATGAAGGAGATGACAAGGTCAAAATTGAAAAACTTCAAACACATAGAAGCAATTTTGAAGACTTGAAAATGAAATATGATGAAGATATTACTATGTATCTACTTCGTGTCGATGAGGTTGTCAACACTATTTTTGGACTTCGAGAAACTATTGAGGAATCTACTATTGTTAAAAAAATATTGAGATCACTTCCTATGAGGCATGATACAAAGGTTTCTACAATAGAAAAGATGAAGGATCTCAAAACTTTAAGCATGGATGAGTTACATTGAATTCTCACAACCTATGAGATGAGGATATAAAAAGAACAAACATAAAAAAGAGAGGCATCATTCAAATCTTCAAATAAGTAAAAAAATAAAGAACAAGAATAAAGTGATGAATCAAGTAGTGAATAAGAGGCTATCTTTGTGAGAAGAAATAAAAAGGGTCCAAGAAAATACAAAAGTATATAGACTGTGAAATGTTTTATTTGTGGTAACATTGGTCACTATGTAGCTAATTTTCCAAAGAATAGAGGTGGTAGCAGTGAAGAAGGAAAGTATTACAAGAAAAAGAAGGAAATAAAGTTTTATTATGAAAAGAAAAAAGGGCATGGTCAAGGTAAGCATGAGAAGAATATTTTTCAAAGGCACAAGAAGAGTTTTTATGTTGAAGAAGAAAGTAGTACTTTCAGTGAAACTAATGAAATATTCTCTGATAGTGAAAAGGAGGAAATTATATTTGATGAGTGTCGTTCATTCATCATTTAATAATTATGTGTGTCAATCCAGGGCGGTATCCAAGGCTATATACAAAATAAGGATCCAACACGGTAAAGATTAGTTCATTCAGAAAACAAGCTTTATTGATGGATCATTTAGCATTTGGGGGGTTTGTTGTGACCTCTGACCCCTATGAATTGAAATTAACTCCTATTTACCTTTGTAGAAATAAAATTGTAGGAAATGAAATTACAGAATCTAAAAATGACAAAAAATGAAATGTTGCTAAATTGAGAGTGACAGAAAAGTAAATTGTAGAATTGAAAACACACACACACTTGCATGAAAGTAAATCAACTGGAGAATTTAAAAATAGAATTTTAACTACTACAAAACCAAATCAACAATTACTACAAAACTAAAAAATGACAAAAATCTAGAAATTGCTGTGAAATGCAAAAAATGTTGTCAAAGGCTGAAAACTGTGTTGAAAACTACTAAAGAAATGGAAAACTAGCAGAATTCTGCTAATCTGCTGTAGCAAGAAATCAACAAGAAATTCTATCAAAAATTGCCTTCCTTTGGCCCTACAAATGACCCTTGCTTCCAAAACTAGAAGAAGGTGAGAAGTTATGCTAAGAAAATATAGATGCTAATCATCAACCTCAAAATGCCAATTGATATCTAAAGATTGCACCTTTTTATTCAATCTAAAACTGCATTACAGTAATATAGGAAAAACCTATAAATTATTTTTTTGCTACAAAGAAACTTCACTTTATGCTAATTTCGATATTCTATTGCCTATCTATCTATATGCTCAACCATGTAGGAGATTTCTTATTTATAATATAATGCTGATATGATTGGTTACTGATTTGTAGGGATTTACAACTGATTGCATAACTGTTTCCTAGAATGTAGGAATTTGCTTTGTCAAAACTTTATCCATTCATCACTGTTGGGTTGCATTTGTTGAGGAAATCATGTTAAGATGAGTTGGGACAACCTCTTGGTCAATTTCCAATAATTTCCTCCACTGATTTGTCGGTTTTTGACCACTTTCAGTTGTTCCTATGCTATTCCCTATTCCTGCGCTGCTTATTCCTGTGCTGCTTTGAAATAACAGGCAGGTGACAATTTTTTGCTTATCTATGCTCCAAACACATAGGGAGGAAGTTGTTGACTGTTTGGATTGTTTTCCCTTATCTTGTACACCCTTCTGCATTGGTGGCATGTGCTGGAGTGACTGTTTCTAAGCCCTACTGTATATGTATAGCTGGCTGGAATTTGCATGACTGTGTCTTGCTTTTACCAAATTTCTTGCATTTTAGCCTTTTGACTTGTTGCTTCCATTTGCATCATGTGGCAGTGTTGTCAGGTGGAGAAAGAGTCATGCCTATTCTCCCTCAACTATTTCCAAGCATTTACCTCTTCTTTATTTGATAAATTCCATGCCTTCCTTCAAAGTGACAAGTGGCTAGAATTTGTATGGACTGTGACCTGTTGTTTCCAGCTGCCAAAACATGCCCAAATGCCCTTTTGGAGTGCTCATAACTTGTTCATCGTAACTCCATTTTTTACCAAATTATGTCCACATGTTTTTGGTTATATGAACAACATTGGGTTCAATTTTTAACTCTTAATTCCTCAAAAATTACTCCCTGCATCGCTGTCAAGTTGACCTTTAACAGATTTTTACCAGCATTTCCATCTGTCAAAAAGTGTGAAACTATCATTTTGTAGAACCCATAAATTCCAGGTTACTTGTCCATATGCCTTCAAATTTGGGTCATGTTTTCTCTATATTATGAAGTACCATTGGTATGAATTTGGTACCTTAACTCACTCTGGATCATTCCCAGTAGATCCACAAATGTTCCCTTTAATGCATATTTGCACCTGTTAACAACTCTAGAAAAGACTAAGGCATGGACAATGAGCATAGGAATGAACAATGAGCGCAGAAATGAACAATGAGTGCAAGAACGATGTAACCTTCATAACTTTTTATCTACAACTCGGATTGACTTGCTTCAAAAAGCAAAGTTGTAGTTCTTGATGAGAGGAATTTGTTCATGCCATCAGAATGTAATTGCAATACATGTTTTATTTACTACCTAATCAACTGAAATAGTGCTGAAAATAGTCAAAATAGAGGTATAATGTTCCAAACATAAAATCATTCAAACATGTAACAAATAACATATTCTAATCACTATTTGGCACTTTAACTTTGTCATATTTAATATTATGGCAGTTTTTATATGTCAACCATAGTGTAATAATGATATGGAAATATTGAAGCTAATTATTATTTGAAAACATAGGACTTAAATAAGTCCAAAATGTAAACCGTAATCCTAGAAATCATCAACTGCTCCAAGGATTTACGTACAAAAATCAAGGAAAGGCTAAAACATAAGCCCTACAATAACGAGAAGTAAAACACCTAGACTTAGACTATTCAATGGAGCTTATCAACAACTCACGTTGATTATTCTTATGACTAAGCCTAATTAAAATATCCTAGGTCTAAAAAGAAATTAGCCCCTAGGTCTAAATTTCCTCATCATTCATCCCAACAAAAGAAGCATTGGACTCCAATGCTTTTAACAAAGAGGGAAAATCCTGGGACAGAATGTGAGCAGACATCCAGTAAGCCTGATGTGGAAATTGGCCTTGTCGGGCCACAATATATGAAGTAGAAGCACCTTGGCGTGTTTGTCGGGTCGTCGTATCAAAGACTGTATCGACGTCAAGCGAAAGCTGAGCATCAGGAACCACATCAACTAGATATATGATGGCTGGAACTATTTCCAGTGTGGAATCATAGTATGGTTTGAGAAGATCAACATTGACGACATCATGAATGCCAAGATGAGCTGGAAGGTCCAAGCGAAAGGCATTCTCAGATATTTGCTGAAGAATAGTATAAGACCCATAATGAAGAGGATTGATTTTGCTATGTGCTTTATCTGCAAATTGGCGTTTGTCAAGATGAAACCATAATTTGTCACCAACTTGAAAGGAATGAGGTGTGCAGTGTTTGTCCATCTGTTGTTTTTGCTTTTTCTAAGTCTTTTGAAGAATTTGAACCACTTTGGCTTGAAGACTCTACAAATGCTATACAAAATATTTGGCCTTGTCTTGTTCCTTTTGAATGTGCATTGTGGCTAAAGAAGTTAAAGACAAAGGTAACTCATAAGGAGCAAGTGGCTGAAAACCAAAACATACTTCAAATGGAGAGTGCCCGATAGAACTATGGATAGCCCTGTTGTAGGCATACTCAATGTGAGTGAGGCTTAAGTCCCACTTGGCTGGAGTGGAATGATGATAAATCCTCAAACTCTATACTAGAGTACGATTAACTACCTCTGTCTACCCATCAGATTGAGGATGATAAGCAGTAGAGAAGTTAAGAGATACTCCCAAAATCTTCCAAAGTGATCGCCAAAAGTGACCTACAAAGTGTGAGTCACGATCAGAGACAATGCTAGTAGGAAGACCAAAAGAACGCCATACCACATCAAAGAAGAGTTGGGCAAGATCCTGTGCAGTACTTGTCTTACGAAAAGGAATGAATTTGGCCATTTTTCTGAATCTGTCCACCACAACAAAGACACAATCATGCTTGCGTACTGTCATTGGGAAACCACTCAAGAGATCCATGGAAATGTTTTCCCACGGATGAGAAGGAATGGGCAAAGGCATGCTCATTACCAATGTCCTATTGGCTAATTTGGAGCGATTACAGACATCACATTGTTGCAAGAACCGAAGAACATCTCTTTGCATGTGTGGCCAAAAGAAAAACCACTGAAGATGATGAAGAGTTTTTTGCCTACCAAAATTTCCCCCATAGAGTGTGGAATGAGCCTCCTTCAGAAGAGACTCCTTGTTCCCATGAGGAACACAAAGTTTGTCCAATTTGTACAACATTCCATCCTGAATATGAAAGTCCTGAAGAGCTCTCAAATTTTAAGAAGAAGGATTGGAAATTTGGTTGAAAACTTTGCCAAAATCTGGATCCATAGGATACTGTGTAGGCCAAGTTTGGAAGCCAAGATGAGAAGTAGTGACAATTGTCAAAACAAGAGTAGAAGGAGGAAGAATCAAACAATCAGTCACTGCATTGTTTTGTCCTTTCTTGTACTTGATTACCTAATGGAATTGTTGTAAGTACGATGCCCATTTCATGTGCCTAGCTTCCTCAATTTTTGTTTGAGATTGAAGAAAATTAAGGGGCATGTGATCTGTATGAACAATTGTTTCTTTTCCCAAGAGATAATACCTACAATACTTGATTGCTTGAACCAAAGCATAGAAATCCTTATCATATGTAGAATAGTTCTTGGCCTCTGAAAATGTCTCTGAATGATAGGCCACTGGATGGCCATTCTGCATGAGCATAGCTCCAAGTGCAACTTGCGAAGCATCAGTTTCTATCTCAAATGGTTGAGATAAATTAGGAAGAACAAGAACTGGTGCAGTACTCAATTTTTGTTTCAATGTGTCAAAGGATTTTTGTTGATCCTTTGTCCACTAAAACTGAACTTTGATCTTCGTCAAATAGTGTAAAGGTGCAGCAATAGAAGAATATCCTCCAATGAACTTGCGATATAAATTAGCAAGTCCAAGGAAACTCCTTAACTTCGTGACTGAAGTAGGAGTCGACCAAGAGAAGATAACTTCAACTTTGGAAGGATCTACTTGCACACCTTTTTCACTAATTACAAACCCAAGATAGGCAATGAATGTTTGCCCAAAGGAACATTTAGGAAAATTTGCATACAATTGGTTCTTTCGAAGAGTTTGAAGAATCGTTTCCAAGTGTTCCAAATGATTCTCCCAAGTAGAAGAATATATAAGAATTTCATCCAAATAGATGATTACAAATTGATCCAAACAATCTTTGAATACTTCATTCATCAGTCGCATGAATGTAGCTGGAGCATTTTCAAGGCCAAAGGGCATGACAAGCCATTCAAAGAGCCCCATTTTGGTCTTAAATGTTGTTTTCCAAGTGTCTTCTACTTGAATTCTCACTTGATGATACCCACTTTTGAGATCAATCTTGGAGAAGAATTTTGCACCTTGCAATTGGTCCAAGAGATCATCAATGCGAGGAAGTGGATAACGATTCTTGATTGTAATCTTATTGAGGGCCCTGAAATCAATGCATAATCTCCATGTGCCATATTTCTTCAACACAAGCAAGATAGGAGAAGCACAAGGGGAAGTGTTGGGTTTGATGAACCCTTTTGTCAACAATGCTTGAATTTGCTTTTTAATTTCTTCCATTTGCACTATTGATTGTCTATACATTGAAGAATTAGGAAGAGAAGATGCAGGAAAAATCTCAATACTATGATTAATTTGTCTTTAAGGAGGAAGACGTGTGGGTTCTTGAAAAACATCAAAAAATGATTGAAGTATTGAATGAACTAAAGAACTCCTGTTATTAGTGTTCTTAGGTGCTTGCTTTTCTTATTGAATTGGTCTGATGAAGATGAGTGCTAATTCCTTTGCTTGATTTATAGCTTTGCGTGCTTGTCTACAACTCAACATCAAATTATGTGGAGTTTGTTGTGTACTTCTGATTATGAAATTTTTATTGTCTTTGTGCAAAGTGTATGTGTTTTTGTACCCATCATGTATAGACCTCCTATCGTATTGATAGGGTCTTCCAAGAAACAAGCCATAACAATCCATTGGAGTTACATCGCACACAACCGAGTCCACAAAAGAAGGACTGAAAGAAAAATTCATAGTGCAAGTGTGTGTGATGTCGAATGTAATCCCATTATCCTTCCATCCCAAAGGATAAGGATGAGGATGCAGATTCATCGGTAACTTCAGTTTGTCAACAATGGACCTTGCAATTAGATTTTTTTGCGAGCCGCTATCGATTATACAATCAACCATAAAGGTGTCACTGAGATGGGCTGTAGTCACAAACAAATTCTCACGATCACCTTGTGAAGTATTCATAAGGGTCAATTTGTCTAACCCTGCCAATTCCTTATAAGGCTTACGTAGCCCCAATGGGACTTTCTTGTGAGTCCTCATTGGAAGGCTTTACAACTAGGGATTGTTTCTTCACATTTTGCAACTTAAAACACCTCTTTTGAGTATGTCCTGGATTTTTACAATAATTACAAATCAAAGGTGATTTAGAAGCAGAATATTTTTATGAAGAAGAAGGGGAAGATGAAGAAGAGGGATAAGGAGAAGAAGAAGATTTAGCTCCCTTGGAAGGTTGAGGAGAAGCCTTCTAATTTCCTCTTGACGTAGAAGAGCGAGTCCCACGTGATCACTCCTTCATTTCCTCCTCAGCAAGAAGGTCTTGATTGAAAGCCATGTCGATGTTAACAATCAATTTGTATTTCATATTCCTATAAATGGGTTCCTGCAAGCCACTTTTGAATTTGTTAACAAGTTATGCTGCATTATCCTGGACAGAATTCAAAATCCGCAACTTGTTAAATTGAAAAATATAGTCATGAACACTCATATTGGAGGTTTGTTAAAGACGAAGCCACTTGATGTCAAGCTTAGTGGCATAGTTTGAAGGATAAAAATTATTCTTCAAAACTCTTTGCAATTCATCCCACGTGTCAATGGGATTTTGGGTTCGTAGTTGATCAGTGACAAGGACCTTGGCAATGCCAGAAAGCTTCAACTTAGCAAAGTTAACCTGCTGATCCTTTGCTATCTTGGTATACTCAAACCAACTGTCCATGTCCAAAATCCAGCTGTTGAGGGCCTCTAGATCGTGCGAGCCAGTGTAAAGGGTAACATCACACTGTTGTTGCACTTCAGTAGAAGTAACTTTATCAGCCAAAACACTGACAAGTTGGGTTACTTGAGCCAATTTGTCGGCTAATTCGGAAGCCATTTGACCCCGAGTGAGCGCTAGCAAAAATCATCACAAAAAGACAAAGTGACAAAAATGTGCAAAATATAAGGTGCCCAATTGAATTTGCAAAAAGTTCAAATTATTAACATATAAGGGCAAAATCTGCACAATGCTTAAAAAGTCAAAATTTGACTTAGTGGTAAAAACAAAAAATAAATCTTTGTTGTTTTTTTTTTTTTTAATTTAATGCAAGGATATCAAGGTCAAAGGTTGACCACACTAAATTGTCAACAGAATGACCACTGAACACTGATGCACTCAATTGATCAACATGCGGGCAGGGGAAACGCATGAGGATGGCACAGGCCACACACTGAATGTAGACAGGTGAATAGCATATTTTAAATCATGGGCCGGTGGGCATGCAATAAATATGGGATTTAATCCCATCAAAACCAAACGAAAGGCAATGCGATGACCAAACCATGTGACTACCAAATGCAGACAATGATGACGTCATTGGCGACCTGGCCCTGCACAAAAGAAGAAAAACTGTCACCACATTGTAGTCGATGACTACAATCCCAATGCAGGAAACAGTGTTTTGGATATCAATCACTCAACTGTCGATTCTATGTCTCTCACAGCGGCCGCCAGATCCTGCACAAAATGGATTGAGCAATCGTACCCTCTCCCTGCACGCAGACATCATGGAATTCAAGGTGTTGTACACAGTGTTTATTTGGGCCAAGAAAAACAAGGGTGTTTTCCCAAAATTGTATATAGGTTACTACAGGGATTTGTTAAATCGGATAGCACCTCAAAGACAAGAAATTCGGGAACCACTGGGACTGGCAATCTGTTAGAAACCCTGACAGTATTGGCTCTGAATCAGGGCTAGCAGAACCTCCCTTCGATGATGCCAATTGGCGTCGTGTGTTCCCAAATAAACTGGCAATGCCAACAAACATGCAATTGGCACCGGAACACTGCAGCTCTTCAACTATGTTGGAACACACAAAAAATCGGCACGGGAAGAATGCCCAAAGATCGAAGAAGGAAATCATGGTGGCCATGTTCCCAAAATGAATTGAAAAATCAGACTGTGTTTGGCATGAGTTGTAACTCCTCACCCAATCAATGTTGGAACATGCAGATTTTGTCGCGACAGCACTTCGAAAGGGTCTGCGGACAACGCAGAACGCCAGTGGTGAGATATGTAGAAAACTGTCACGTGTTCCCAAAACACGTAGAATCCTGAAACAGCAGTGGTGAAAGCCGGCTAGCGGGAATTTGTCGCAGGTCACGAAGAAGGGTCTGCGCAAAACGGCTTGTCAAAAAATGGGCAAATCACTTTGGCAATCACCTCACGCAGCGCGCTAGTCCAAACTTTGATGCACTCATCGACGTCAATTAGCTGCCATACGAATGAAATTAAAATAACCAACCACACAAAACAACAAAATTGATTGTTGTAAATGTCGTTGGCAAAATTTTTATCATCAACAAAATTTATCAGCAAATTTTGTCAACAAAAATGGAAATTAGCAGCAATTTTTTTGCAAGCATGGCAGCAAAAATTCTGCAATTTCCCTGAGCTTCAACTGGAACAGGTGGTGGAGTTCACTATGGAGGTCGAAAATAACCCAAAACCTCCAAAATTAACCCGCTCTGATACCAACTGATATGGAAATATTGAAGCTAATTATTATTTGAAAACATAGGACTTAAATAAGTCCAAAATGTAAACCGTAATCCTGGAAATCATCAACTGCTCTAAGGATTTACGTACAAAAATCAAGGAAAGGCTAAAACATAAGCCCTACAATAACGAGAAGTAAAACACCTAGACTTAGACTATTCAACGGAGCTTATCAACAACTCACGTTGATTATTCTTATGACTAAGCCTAATTAAAATATCCTAGGTCTAAAAATAAATTAGCCCCTAGGTCTAAATTTCCTCATCAAATAATGAGGTATTTCTAGGCCTCACCATTCCCCCCATCTTGAGCTGATGCATGCCCTCATGCATCCTAGTAGGCCATAGTAAGATGAACAACATCCTTTTGCCACCTACTACCCAAGAAAGTTCTTGCTGCACTACACCAAGCATTGTAGTTCCTGCAATTTTTTTTTTCTTTTATTTTATTTTATTTTTATATCTTTTGTATCTAATGTGCCCTGCTGTTCTGCAGCATTTTCAAGAATTTATGGCATAATTTGTCTCATTTTGAAGCTTTCTCTGGAATGAGACTATCATTTTGAAGATGTTTCAAAAACATGCTGAAATGGCCTCCTATGCAAAATCTAGCTACATATTCTAGTGTGGGCCCATATTTACAGTGTATAAGCCGTTCATAACATCAAAAATTATTTTTCCATCCTTTTGTTTAAATGCTATATGTTTTTTATTGTAGCAGTAGTAAAATAGAATTTTCAGGTGCATTTTATCCTTCTCAGATTTATGAGGCATTGGTGGGGTATCAACTTGAAGTTATCCTTCTGAAATTAGCCCTACTAATAAAGATAAAATGGCTGCCACGTCTGTCCCAAAATCAGGTGTTTCACAATTTTGAATTTTTCATGCAACTAAGGGCAGAAGGGGGGGCGTTTCTTGACATTTTGAACAACATGTTCCATTTTTTTTTACTTGCAAATATTGTATGAACGGTTTATGCCAGATACTAATTATCATATACTAAATGCTAAATGCTTACAATGACTAAATGCAAGAAACACATACCTTACTGTCCTAAAAAATTATCATCCACCTTACAAGCTGCTTGTGATGATGATTTTTTTTTTCTGAAATAAGAACAACATAGGTGTAGTAGGTGAGATTTGTACAATGGTAGAACAATGATGGGTGGATCAACAAGGTAATTCATGCCGAAAAACTGGTTTTCATGCAAGCCAACTTAGCAGTGCCTCAAGGAGGTTTTCACTACTGAGTTATTCATTTTTTTCATTTTACATTTGTTTCTCATTTTTTTTTTTCATTTTTTCATCATTTTTTTTTTCATTTTTTTTTCATCAGAAGAGGCTGCCATTTCTGGTTTTCAAGCAACCTTTGTGTTTCAAGTGCTTCAATGAGAGAGAATGTATCTTGCTCTTATTTGGATAAGAATAATCCTTATTATGCAAAAACATGTCAGTCTTTGTATAAAAACACCATATTTTTCTGTTGAAGGCTGCAACAATGATGTGCCCTTTCTTTCCATATAAGTAATAAGAGTCTTCTTATGTCATAATTAAATCCTTATTGCTGAAAATGAAGTATTAAATTCATTGTTCCTCCTCCCTACTGAAATTGATGCTTGTCCTCATGTATTTTCATTTTTTGGGACATGTTTTTTATTGCATTTTTTTTTTTATCCTTTTTTTTTTTTTTACTTTTTCTCTTATCTTGCTTGTACCCATGAAGGAATTTCACAAGCAATATTATTCTTTTTTTGCTTTTTTTCAAACTTTTTATCATCACTCTGAATCTGACATGGAAGAGAAATTCTCTTCCATCATGTGTACATCCAATTGTTTAATCTCCCTCAAGAACTCCTCCTTAGTTAATGGTGCATGGTATACCCAAAGGTAATGTCCATTCACCACTAACTTCCTCCTTGAATCATCAATGGGAGAAAGAAGCACTGCTCCATATCTGAAAACTTCTTCAATCAAGGGTCCTTGCCTCCTAGTCTACAAAATCTCGTTAATTTGTACTTAAAACAATTCAACACCAATTTCCAAAGATGTTAAAAGAATTAGTAACTCAATTTCAATAGGAAAATATGGTTTTTTATCATAAACCATTTCATGTAGTGTGAAATTGAGTATGTCTAATATATGATCAATAAATGGAAAATGGTCCTTATGTGTGAATGTATTCAGTTTTTTATAATATTCAGACATTCTCAGTTTCCCATTTTTATTTGGAATAATAACCAATGGAGGAATCCATCGGTTATCAAAAATTGGACAAATGGATCTAACCTTCAAGAGTTTCTTTACTACGATTTGGACAATATCTCTTAAGGTAGACTTTAATTGCATTTGCAATTGTTTCATAGGTTTAACATTTTCAATACATATCCTATGAGTGCATACATTAAGATGAAATCTTGGCATACCCTTATATTTCCATGCAAAAGGATTGAAATAATGTTTCAAAACATCAAAAAATTTTGCTTTTTGTTTGTAAGTCAGCCAGCTAATAATGTTCAAGAATTTTCTTGGTTGTACTTCAATTTGTTTCATTCCTAGGAGGACAAAATTTACCCCTTTGTAATTGCTTACTAAGGAGTTTAATGGAAGTAAACTATCTATGTGCAGATTTTCTAGTTTTTATCTTTTATCCAAGGCTACTTTTTGTGTGTCTGGACTAAAGGGTTTTTGTGTATCTCCATTGAATTTTATCTTTTCAAGCTCAGGTAAGGTCTTGTTTGAGCACAATTGGATACTATTATAGTCAATAACATTTTCTACGATGTTTTTACTAGATTCAGCTACATAGATAGGGGCTACGTATCCTATTTTATTCAGATTAGCCATAAGTTGGGCTGGAGGTGGTGTTTGATTTACTTCCTCTGTTGGTTGTTGTTGGGATCTCTCTTGAGAAGAACTTAAACTAGGCAAAAAAATTTGCATCTCTAGGATATTTCTGAGTTGTGGAAGTAAATGGCATTTATCAGTGATATGTCATTGTGAACAAATGCTACAAGTAGCTGATATAGTTGTTTTGTTCAAGGGATAATTTTGTATGTCTGTCATGATGTCTTCCCAACACCTAGTACAAATATGTTTATACTACCCTGATGATATGGATATAAAAAGGGCAGTTCAAGCAAATGGCTTCCTCTAATTTTTTCAAGAGATCTTATACTTCTTGACAATGAGGATGATGAATGTCTTTCAATTTTATCAGGAACTTCAAAAACAAATAATTCAACCCCTAAGTGTGAAGATCACCTTCCTGTGGTTTCTTACTTGTTTTCTAAATGGACTAAAATGCAACTATCAAAAATTAGTATTTATACTAGTTATGATATTCAGATTTTACTCTGAAGCTCACAACTTAGCACAATAATAATTATTTGACTGTTGTTACCCTCTAACAACATCATGTTCCTCAACAACTGTGCCAAAAATGATGAGTGTCATTGTTCATTCATCATTTAATCATTATGTGTGTCAATCCAGGGCGGTGTCCAAGGCTATATACGAAAGAAGGATCCAACACGATAAATATTAGTTCATTCAGAAAACAAGCTTTATTGATGGATCAGTTAGCATTTGGGGGGTTTGTTGTGACCTCTAACTCCTAAGAATTGAAATTAACTCCTATTTACCTTTGCAGAAATAAAATTACAGGAAATGAAATTACAGAATCTGAAAATGACAGAAAATGAAATGTTGCTAAATTGAGAGTGACAAAAAAGTAAATTGCAGAATTGAAAACACACACACGCTTGCATGAAAGTAAATCAACTAGAGAATTTAAAAATAGAATTTTAACTACTGGAAAACCAAATCAATAATTACTACAAAACTGAAAAATGACAAAAATATGGAAATTGCGATGAAATGCAAAAAATGCTGTCAAAGGCTGAAAACTATGTTGAAAACTACTAAAGAAATGGAAAACTGGTAGAATTCTACTAATCTGCTACAACAAGAAATTAGCAAGAAATTCTATCAGAAATTGCCTTCCTCTGGCCCTGCAAGTGGCCCTTGCTTCTAGAACTAGAAGAAGGTGAGAAGTTATGCTAAGAAAATCTAGATGCTAATCATCAACCTCAAAATGCCAATTGATATCTCAAGATTGCACCTTTTTATTCAATCCGAAACCGCATTACGAGTAATGTAGGAAAAACCCGCAAATTATCGTTTCTGCTACAAAAAACTTCACTTTATGCTAATTTCAGTATTCTATTGCCTATCTATCTATATGCTCAACCATCTAAGAGCTTTCTTATTTATAATATAATGTTGATATGCTTGGTTACTGATTTGTAGGGATTTACAACTGATTGCATAATTGTTTCATAGAATGCAGGAATTTGCTTTGTCAAAAATTTATCCATTCATCATTGTTGGGCTACATTTGTTGAGGAAATCACGTTAATATGAGTTGGGACAACCTCCTGGTCAATTACCAATAATTTCCTCCACTGATTTGTCACTTTTTGACCACTTTCGATTGTTCCTGCGCTATTCCCTATTCTTGCATTGCTTATTCCTATACTGCTCCGAAATAACAAGCAGGTGACAATTTGTTGCTTATATGTGCTCCAAACGCATAGGGAGGAAGTTGTTGACTGTTTGGATTGTTTTCCCTTATCTTGTACACCCTTCTGCATTGGTGGCATGTGCTGGAGTGACTGATTCTAAGCCCTATTGTATATGTACAGCTGGCTAGAATTTGCATGACTGTGTCTTACTTTTATCAAATTTCTTGCATTTTAGCCTTTTGACTTGTTGCTTCCATTTGCATCATGTGGCAGTGTTGTCAGGTGGAGAAAGAGTCATGCCTATTCTCCCTCAACTATTTCCAAGCATTTACCTCTTATTTATTTGACAAATTCCATGCCTTCCTTCAAAGTGACAAGTGGTTGGAATTTGTATGTCACTTGTTGTTTCCAGCTGCCAAAACATGCCCAAATGCCCTTTTGGAGTGCTCATAACTTGTTCATCGTAACTCCATTTTTTACCAAATTATGTCCACGTGTTCTTGGTTATATGAAAAACATTGGGTTCAATTTTTAACTCTTTATTCCTCAAAAATTACTCCCTACATCGCTGTCAAGTTTACCTTTAACACAGATTTTTACCAGCATTTCCATCTGTCAAAAAGTGCGAAACTATCATTTTGTAGGCCCCATAAATTCCAGGTTACTTGTCCATATGCCTTCAAATTTGGGTCATGTTTTCTCTATATTGTGAAGTACCATTGGTATGAATTTGGTACCTTAACTCACTCTGGATCATTCCCAGTAGATCCACCAATGTTTCCTTTAATGCATATTTGCACCTGTTAACAGCTCCAGAAAAGACTAAGGTATGAACAATGAGTGCAGGAATGAACAATGAGTGCATGAATGAACAATGAGTGCAGGAATGATGTAACCTTCATAACTTTTTATCTACAACTCGGATTGACTTGCTTCAAAAAGCAAAGTTGTAGTTCTTGATGAGAGGAATTTGTTCATGCCATTAGAATGTAATTGCAATACATGTTTTATTTACTACCTAATCAACTGAAATAGTGCTGAAAATAGTCAAAACAGAGGTATAATGTTCCAAACATAAAACTATTCAAACATGTAACAAATAACATATTTTAATCACTATTTGGCACTTTAACTTTGTCATATTTAATATTATGGCAGTTTTTATATGTCAACCATAGTGTAATAATGAGGCATTTCTAAGCATGCTACTATTATCAAATACCTAGAAAATGAAATATTTAGAAAATGAAAAAGAAACCATGGTTAACATAGAAGAGGAACTTATTTTTGCTCTTGGAGAATTGAAAAGGGTTACAAAGAAGAATTCAAAATTGAAGGCTCAATTACAAGAGGATGAGGAAACAAAGGGAAAGCTCCTACAAGATCTCATAGACTTAAAAGTGAAGGCTGAAGAGGGAAAGAAAGTTGAAGAAGGTATGTATGAATAGTTAAAAGTAAAAGAACTAGAATATGAAAGATTAGAATATGAAGCTATCATTCTAAGGAAGGGAATTAAAGAATTTAGTAATAAGACATATCGATTTATGAAAATATCAAAATATTTGGATGATATTATCAAAACATAGAGATCTCCATCTATGAATACTGAACTTGGCTTTGACGAAATTCAAGAGGTAGAAAAAGAGGAGTCAAGCTCAAAATAAATAGAAGCTTCAAAGAAGGTATTTTAGGAAGAGTCTAATACCTATACTAATAAGTTGAGAAGTGGCAGCATCAAAGAGGAAGCAAACAAAGAATCATCAAGAAATGGGGACCATCACAAGAAAAGTAAAGAAAGAAACATGAGATCAAGGCAATATGAATATCTCTTCCAAGGTTATTATTTTGCATGTAATCATTTTGGTCATAAAGCTATACATTGCAAGGTTCATGATAAAAATGATTATGGCTTCAACAAGAGAAATTTTAAGTCAATTGCACTTTCCAAGGACTACAACATCATGTGTTTCAATTGCAATAATTTTAGTCATAAAGCCACACATTGCATGGTTTATGGTAAGAATTATCATATCTTCACCAAGAATTAATTTACACCTTTCAAAGACTACAACATCAGGTGTTACAATTGTAATAATTTTAGGCATAGATCAAAGTGGTGTAGAGCAAAATTTCTAGAACTTTCAAAGTCAAGCAATAAAAAGGGTGCTCAAAATGTTCAAAGAGGTATGACTTCAAAATTTTGGAAGAATATTGAAAAAGAAGAAGAGCATAGTAATTTTGGAATTTCACTCCCATCCCATAATTAATCACCTCAAGGAAAGGAGGTGGTGAAGGGATTACACTAAGTGTTTTATTTTTAGCCCCAAGGAGCCCATTGCCATTGATGTCAAAGTGGGAGAATTTTAATGAGGGGATGCATCTTCTCAGGGAGAGCAGTTTGGGAATCTAGTTGCAGTAAAAGATTTTTTTTGAAATGGTTGCCATCAATGACAAAGGGAAAAATTGTTGGAAATATTGAGCATATTAAGTTGTCATTGATGTCAAAGGGTTGATGTCAAAGAGAGCATGGAATTCAAGGTAGAAATATTCTTCTAAGGTTGGACAGTTATGCAAGGCAAGGAATATCTCAAAGCAAAGAAAATTGGTAAAAAGAAAAGGTTTATAATATTTATTTTAAATATTATAAATAAGGACAAAGAGGTTTAATAATGGTACATATTTATAAAATTGGTCAAATATTTAAAAGAAAGCAAGTTTTAAATGTTAATAAGAAGGCAAAGGTTTAAAAGGAAAGGCCAAAGGATAATATTATAATAAAGGTTTCAAAAAGGTTTATGTTATAATATTTATTTTAAATATTATAACCCAACCCAAAGGTGCCAAATGTTTCATTTCAAATAAAAGGGTTAAAGTTGTGCCAATGTTCTAATACCACATGAAGCATATATATATATATATACACCTTATTTTATTTCCTTATTGGTAATGTTATGTAATGCAAGCTTTATTTTGATATATTTTGTGGTGATTATTGTGAAAACAATGAAAAAGATTTCAATGAATTTTAAAAAGGGCATGTGAGGTAATTGAATATCAATATTTTGCTTGTTCCTGGGTGTTTTCATCTTCTGGGGGTAGCCCAAATGGCTATGTGGCTTGCATGAGCATTGACGAGAGAAAGGTTGCAATGTTGAAACCCCTGGACATCGTTTTATGTGTTGAGTTTTTCAAATTGAGTGCTAATGACAGAGATATATTTAGTGGGTGCTCCCTTTGGTTCCAATCATTTTGGTAGTGCAGTTGGTCAGGGCACTCATGATAGCACTATGTTAGAGAGGTTCGTGGGTCATCGTTAGGTGCATTTTTCTTGGCTTTTTTATTGTAGTTGATGATTTTTGGGAAACGCACTAAGGTTACTTGGTGTTGATGGTATTTAATGAGATTTGAAGTGCACCAATACATTTAGAAAGGTAAGGAAAACAAATTTTTGATTATATTCTAAAGTTAGGAGTTGTAAGGTGTACTTAATGATTATTAGATTACGTGTATTGTGAGTTGAAAATTAGCGTGTATTGTTGAATGATTATAAGTTAGGAGTTAGAAGGTGTACTTAGTGATTATTATATTCTATGTATTGTGAGTTGAAATTTTAGAGTTTTAAAAGCTTATTTTTGAAATATTAAAGAGGAGAAATAAGGTATTATTTTCTATATTTATTGTGGATATTTTGGAAATTTTTGAGTGGATAATTTTTCTATATGTGCTAGAATTTGAAAATCACTAACCAGATTTTTGAAGGATCAAAAAGAAAATTATTTTGAGATAGTTTTTGAAGGCACATCATCATAAAGGTAGTTTTAGAGGTATGATGTTTTTCATTCCTTTCTAAATGTCGATGCTTCTTTGAAGGAAATATTGATGATATCATATGGTGGAGGTATAAGGATTGATTTGATGAGCATTAGTGATTGATTGAAGTTGAGAGAATTTGTGCATTGCTTTGATTAATATTGAAAACATACAAGCTAGAGTTTGAGAAAAAGTGTGCATCATTATTGAATGAAATTGGAAATACATGTTTTAGGGTTTGAGAAAAAAGTTGTGCATTATTTTTGAATGAAATTGAAACATATGTGCTAGGGTTTGAGAATAAAATTGTGCATTATTGTTGAATGAAATTGAAAATATAATAGCAAGGTTTTAAGAGCAAATTGGTGCATTAACTTTGAGTGATATTGGGAATAAATTTGCAAGGGCTATAGACCAATTTTGTAAAGCAAGTTTGTGCATTATAGTGATTGATATTGGAAGTAAACTTGCAAGGGTTATAGACCAGTTTTGTGAAGCAAATTTCTGCACTAGCTTTGATTGATATTGGAAAGAAATTTGTAAGTATAATATATCAGATTTAAAAGAAAATTTATGCATGGTTCATGGTTTATAAACAAGGCAAATTTGTATATCATCATGATTGACTTTGGGAGTACATTAAAAGGATAAACTTGTGCATTGTTCATGATTGATTTTGTGAGTATATGAGAAGGACTCATTCATTGTGATTGATTTTGAAGTGAAGTTGCAAACCAGTAAATACCAGGTCAGTTATCAATTGCTAGGCTAGAGATACCTTTAAATGTAATAAATGTGAGACATGTGAAAGCTACAAACCTAATGAATTTGAAGAACATATTGAGCATTTGTTAGTGTATATTATTATCTAAATGTTCAAGAGGTTAAATGAATTTTGGGTAGAATATGTCTAAACTACTTTAGTTGAGGAAAGCACTTTGAAGAATAGATAAAGAAATTAATGATATCATTATGCAAGATAAATAAACAATATTGTATACTAGGTTTGAGAAAATTTGTGAGTAGGTTTGAGCAGATTTGTGAGCAGTTTTGAGTAGAGTCATGAGCAGGTTTGAGCAGAGTTGTGAGCAAGTTTGAGCAGAGTTGTGAGTAGGTTTGAGCAGAGTTGTGAGAAGGTTTAAGCAGAGTCTTGGAGCAGATTTGAGCAGATTTTGATGAGGTAGATTTGAGCAGGCCTTGAGTAGGTTGAGAAGATTTTGGTAAGTAGATTTGAGCAAGCCTTTATTGTAGACTTGGAGTAGATTTTAGTAATCCTTGTGAGTAGGATTGGATCTTATTTGAGCAAGCCTTGTGAATAGGCTTGGAGCTGATTTAAGCAAGCCTTGTAAGATTTGGATCTGACCAAAGTAGAGGGAATTGTTATCTCCTATGAATAGAGGTCCACAAACTAGAGCAAATGGGATTGGTGTCTCCTGTCGATAGATATCCATGAACCAAAAAAAGGATATTGGTGTATCCTGTGGATAGAGGTATACAAAACCTCAAGTAGAGGGGATTGGTGTCTCCTGTGGAGTGGTGTCCACAAAACCTAAAGCATAGGGGATTGGTGTCTCCTGTGGAGTGGTGTCCACAAAAAATGAAGTAAAGGGGATTGGTGTCTCATGTGGAGTGGTGTCCACAAAAATTGAAGTAGAGGGGTTTGGTGTCTCCTGTAGAGTGGTGTCTACAAAAACTTTAAGTAGAGGGGTTTTGTGTCTCCTATTGAATGGTTTCCATAAAACTTGGATTAGAGGGAATTGGTGTCTCCTACGGAGTGATGTCCATAAACTTGAGAGGGGATTGGTGTCTCCTTTGAGTTGGTGCCCATAAATATTGTAATAGGGAATTGATTCCCAAGAGATCTATTGAGAAAATTTATAAGAAATATTTTATCCGTGGATGTAAACCACATTGGGTGAACCACGTTAAATTTGTGTCTCTTATGTGTGTGATGATATGTACATTATTTCATTATTGCAATTTATTATATTGGATAATACTTCTTTGGAAAGAAAAGTAAAAAGTTTTATTTTATATTTTTCACCTCTCCCTCTTAGTATATGCTTGTGTTCTTCAGGAATTATGGACATGTGGTTGCAAATGATAATTTTGACTTTATGGAATGATGCAATGAAATGGATGATGACTTGAAGGTGCCCCTGATTAAGGCAACATGATTTTGTTGGACCAATTATTATCTAAACTTGAATAAATGATCCCTAATATGAAATGTGAAATGTGTGAAAATGATGGTGTGAATGCAATGAATGAAATGGGAGTTGTGAAATGAAATTTATGAAATGAAATGAAATGTGTGTAATGCAATGTATGAAAATGTAATGTGTTTTTATGTAATAGCCATGTATATATACATATATATAAATCACATTATGCATAGAATGCTCTCAAGTGTATAACATTAAGTGGTTTGGGCTCTTCAACTCCCTCTAGACTGGCAAGCCTATAAGTTCCTTTACCCACTTTTTGAGTAACAATGTATGGACCTAACCAATTAGCCATGAATTTATCATGAAGATGCGGTAAAGCATTGGTGTTTTGTTGATTCTCTTTAAGAACAAGATCTCCTACTTGGAATTCATGTAGATGAACTTTGGTATTGTAAGCACACTTTAGGTGGTCTTGATATACTTGTAAATGCTCTAAAGCATTGACTCACCTCTCATCAAGGAGTGTGAGTTGGTCAAGATGTGCTTGTCTAGCAGTATCATCATCTATGAATTCTTACAATGAAATTTGTAATGAGGGGATCTCAAGCTCAAGAGGTATGATTGCTTTGGCTCCATAGACCAATGAAAATGGTGTTGCCCTAGTAGGCATGTGGATGCTTGTTCGATAAGCCCATAATGCCAAGGGAATTTGTGTATGCCAATCTCTATGATTTTCTTTAACAAGTTTCTTGAGAATAGCAATTAAGGTCTTATTGGTAGCCTCAGCTTATCCATTTTCTTGTGGGTAATAAGGAGTCGAGAAACTATGTTGGATATTATATTTCTCGCAAAGTGCTCGAACATCCTTGTTCTTGAAAGACTTGCCATTGTCAGAGATGATTTTTGAGGGAATACCAAAATGAAAAATGATATGATGAAGTATAAACTCCACAATTCTAGGTCCTGTCATACTGGTTAGAGGAATTGCCTCAACCCACTTTGTGAAGTATTCAGTGGTTGTGATGATGAATGTATGTTGTCTCGAGGAAGGAGGTGAGATTTTTCCAATTAAATCAAGACCCCATTGTGAAAAGGGCCAAAGGCTTTGAATAGGTTGTAATGCTTGTGATGGCACATGAGTTAAATTAGCATGTTCTTGACATTGCTTACAATGTTTGACATATGTGCAACAATATCGTTCCATGGTGGGCCAATAATAACCCATGCATAAAATATACTTTGCAATGGCCATTCCACTAAAATGACCACCACAAGTACCATCATGAGCTTCAGCTATGGCTCTTTGTGCCTCAGTAGACTCGAGACAATGAAGGAGGATTCCATCATAACCACATCTATACAACACATCCCCCAAGAGAGTAAAATGAGCTACCTTTTGCTTGAAAGTGCATTTAGAAGTCCATGACATATCTGATGGGAGTGTTCCAAACTTGAGAAAGGCTATTATTTGGTTTGACCAAGGCTCATATGGTTCCAAATGGATAAAGCAAACATCCTTTTCATCCTTAGATTCAACATAGATAATTGTAGATTTAGAGATCATTGTGATAATGAGTGGTTGTACCTCTCCTAAGGAATCCTTTGGAATCAATGATCCAAGAGAGGCCATTGCATCTGCAAATATATTAGTCAAATGTGGCAAACTATCAATTTCATACCAATCAAACTTAGAGAGCAATTTCATTGCTACTTCATGGTAAAGTTTTATGGTAGGTTCTTTGCATTGGTATTCTCCTATGATTTGTTTAACAACAAGTTGAGAATCACCAAATATCTTGATACGCTTTATGCCCATAGCTATAGCTGCTTGAAGACCTAAGATTAAGGCTTCATACTCTGCATTGTTGTTTGTGCATTGGAAGTCTAGTTTGAATGATAAGGGGATAGGCACCCCCTAGGGTGTATGAAACATGACTCCAGCACCTTGACCTTTTTTGCACTTAGAACCATCAAAGAATAGTGTGATATCGACATCTTCCTCCAGAATGACATCTTCTTCTTGTTCGGTGATAGTGAATACCAAATCATCTGGGAGCTCAATAATCAAGGGTTGATCACTAGGTAGTGGAGCTTCTACAAGTTGATCAGCTATAACCTGACCTTTAATGGATTTTTGACTTATGAACTCAAGATCAAATTCAGTGAGAAGCATTATCCATTTAGTGGTGTGGGTGTTATTGTAAGTGTGAGACATCATATAACGCAGAGGATTTTCTCTAGCTATGACATATGTGGTGTGACTAAGCATGTAATATCTGAGTTTCTTAGTGGTAAAAACCACTGCTAAGCACAATTTTTCCATGTAAGCATATCTAGTTTCATAGCTTACCAATGTTTGACTAATGTAATAGACAACTTGCTCTCGATTGTTTTCATTCTTTTGTGCAAGCATTGTCCCTAATGCAAAGTCCATTGCTAAAACATAAATATGGAAGGGGACCCCCAGATGAGGAGGAGTTAAGACTGGTGGAGAAGTCAGGTATTTCTTAATATCATCAAAGGCTTTTTGACATTCATCTATCCATGAAAATGGTACCCCCTTTTGTAGCAGGTGATTGAATGGCCTGCATTTGTCAGAAAGTTGTGCAATGAAATGATGGATTGATTGAATCTTTCCTTGTAAACTATGCAATTCCTTTAAGTTTGTTGGGGGAGGCATCTCCATGATGGCCTTGAATTTGTTTGGGTCCACCTCAATGCCTCTTTTGGAGACAATGAACCCTAGTAGTTTTCTAGAGGTAACACCAAAGACACATTTCTTGGGGTTCAACCTTACATTATGCTCTAAAAGTCGATCAAAGACTTTTTCCAATACACCAATGTGTTCTTGTCGAGTTTTAGATTTTGCCAAGAGATCATCCACATAATATTCGATGATCTTATGCATGTAATCATGGAAGATGTATGTCATGGCACGTTGATAAGTGGCACCTACATTTTTGAGGCCAAAGGGCATCACCTTGTAACAAAAAGTTCCCCAAGGTGTAGTGAATGTTGTTTTGTGTTGGTCATCAAGATTTATTCGAATTTGGTTGTATCCTAAAAAACCATCCATGAGAGAAAGCATTTCATGGCCAGCGTAGGTGTCGACAAGAGTATCAATGTTTGGAAGAGGAAAATCATCCTTAGGACACGCTTTGTTAAGATCTCAAAAATCAGTGCAAACATGTATCACCCCATTAGGCTTACGAATGGGTACCATGTTTGAGAGCCACTCAAGATAGTCAATGGGGACAATGAAACCCACATCTAATAGCTTTTGAAGCTCTTCTTTGACCAAGAGGGCAATGGTAGGATGCATCCTTCTAAGTTTTTGTTTGATCGGCTTAGCATCAGAGTTTAAGGTGAGATTGTGGACAACCAAATTAGAGTCAAGATCGGGCATGTCCTTGTAGGACCATGCAAAAATGTCCTTCTTCTTCTTGAGGAGAGCAATTAATTGCTCTTGTTCATATATGGATAAAATTTTTCCAAGTTTGACAATTTGGGGATTGTCTACATCTAAACTAAGGTTCACATCGATAGTATCTTCAATAGACATGTGAGAACCTTCCTCAAGTTGATGGGGCATTGGGATCAGATGAATGTCATCTATGATATCATCAAACTCTTCTGACTCAACCTTATCTATGTCTACCTAGAAAACCTCAAGATATAAAGGTGAAGGTGAAGGTGAAGGTGGGGGTGATGGAGGAATGTAGTTGGTTGAAGCCCTTAACAATTCCTTGAAAAGGACAAACTCAAAAAAGGATGGTGGTGAGGAAATCCAATCCATATCAATAAGGCTCATGTCAATAGGAATTGGCTTTGCCAAATCGTATGGATTATAGAGTGGGGTGAATAAGTCAACAAGATTCATGTTGAATTAAGGGGAAAATGGATGGTTGGCAAAGGTGAATGGATGGGTGGATCCTATTTGGTAGAACCAATGCTAGAACTCTATTAAACCTGAACAACAACAAGCAATACAAATAAATGCAATGTACATGTAATGCAAAATATTTTTGTTTTTGTTTTTTTTGAAATTTTTTTTTGTTTTTATTTTTATGTTATGTACATATATTACAAGAAAAATGGTCGATGATGTGGATCAATGGAATGGAGGTGGTGGTTCACCGGTTGGGTCGGCTCGCTCTTGTGGAAGAAGCAAGTGAATGATGGGTTGATGGATGGGGAACATTCTGAGGTAAAACTCATCATGTTCAGTGTGTGGGATGATGGGGTTTGAATCCTCTTCAGATTCATCAGAAGCTATCGATATAAGGTCAAATTCTTCATAGATTTCATCTTTAGAGTCATCGATGTGATGGATATCTTCTCCTGAATTTAAATTTAAGCTTTGGAAAGCTTGTTCAAGAGAAGAAGTGGATGAAAGTGGATGATAGCCTAAACCTGAATGATCATGTATTTCTCGATATGAAACATCGATAATTTTATGCATTCCCTGTTCATGTCATCCTAGGCCATGTCCTTGCCAATTAACAATGTGAAAATATTGGGATGGAAAACCCGACATATGTTGTATATTGGTAGGTGTTGGTGATTTGGGTTCATCTGGGGTAACTAGATTGGATGATGAATCAAGCCCCCCATATACAAAATTAATGCTATTAGGCATTGAACCCATGTTATATACCACTCCTATAGATAAGGGTGGGTCACGTGGGTGACCATAATCCTTAGCAGTTTGAATGTTGAGTGGTGTAACTATGATGTCTTGGACCACATATTCACCAATACCAGGATTAGTGAGGTGGACCTCGACTTGGGATGATGTGGATGGATTGGATGTAGATGTGGATGACTCATGGTTGGTTGATGGTATCTCACAATCCATCATTTTGACTTGTGAGACATTGGCTGATGGGGATGGAGATGGATTTGGTTGGGTGGATAATGATGATTTGGAAGGAATAATTATGGAAGGTGATGATGTTGATGATGTGGCTAATGTAGATTGAGTTTGACCACATGTGCATGTAGTCAATGGTGATGAAGATGGGGGTATGGAAGTGGATTTTTGATGTGAAGTGGTGATGGGAAGCTCCTCTAGAATAGGGGCTTTAGATGAAGATATGGATGGGGTGGTTGATGAAGTGAGGAATAGATGAGTGGAAGGTAACATGGACTCATAGGGGTTTGAGATAAAATTGCAATACTTGAATGGTTCAACATCCATCGGTATGCAATGTACTTGTCCCTCATGTACGTATTTCAAGCATTGATGTAGTATAGAAGGGACACATCTCATTTCTCTCATCCAAGGTCATCCAAGGAGTACATTATATGCCATGGACCCTTCCAAGATGTGGAACATAGTATGCAATATTTTGACCCCCACTTCAATGGGTAAAACAATAGTGCCAACTGTAGAGCAGAGAGCATCGTTAAATGCTTTCAAGGTGAAAGTGGATTTGGTAATGTGATCTGGTGGAAGCTTGAGATGTTGAAGGGTGGATGTGGTGATGATGTTGATGGAGGAGCTGATGTCAATTAAAACTCTTTTGAAAGGCTTCCTATCAATTTGAGCCATAATATGTAATGGAGGATCCACCGATTCTGATGATATTGGTTTTATCTCAAAATCATAGAAAGTGATGGAAGGTTCCATACATGTTTGGATACTCCCCACAAAATTGCTAAAGGCATTAGGATCTTGGGATTGAAGTTCAATGGATTTTAGAATATCCATTAATGCCTCATGATGTGGAGGAGATTGTTGAATGAGCTCGTATATAGATAGTTTTGTTGAAGCCATTTTAAGGCTAGTAGTTAACCGACTACTCAAGGAGATGATTGGCCTTGGGGGGTGATTGATGGGATGAATGGGTGGATTTGGATGACTTAGAATATGGATTGGTGGTGAAGGATTGGTGGAAATTTGGATTGGTGATGATGAATTTGTAGGTTGAGACACACTTGCTTGTGGAGGTATGGGTGGTTGAATAGGTTGTTGTTATGCATTTTGTTGATTTGTGCATTGTTGTTGACCTCGGGTTACTACATGAATAGCACCCACAAAACCTTGGTATTGTTGCACATGATTAACTTGATTTGGGGGAGTCTTGGTGTTAGACCCTCCTATTGTTGGTTGCACTTCCTCATGATGAGGAAGTGGTGTTTGAAAGATACCAAGGTTTTGGTTTTGTTGAGCTAAGGGGTTATCAAGCTTGATGGCCCCCAATTCAATGAGATCTTGCACTCTATCTTTAAATACATGGCAGTTATTAATATCATGTCCATTTTACCTATGATAAGGGTAAAACAAATGCTCTCGATAATGTTTACCATATTTAGTGGGATCATCTGGTTTAACCTCAGGCAAAGCAAGTTGGTTAGTGTCATATAACCTATGAAATATGGAAGCATAAGATTCAGCTAATGGGGTGTACTGACGAGGTTGTCAAATAGATTATCGATGTGGTCGATTTTCCATAATTAGCACTATGTTTTGACTTGATTGAGTTGTTGAGGGAACCACATGATATTCAATTTATCATAGTTGTTATTGCATAGTTTGTTGTTGAGCCATTATCAATTGGCTCATCACCACTTGATTAACTTGGTTAGCTTGGTTGGCCGGATTGGCCTGGTTTGATTTTGACTAGCCAGAATAATTACTTTTATATTGGCCCTTACTTTGCCATTATTTATTTTTAGGCTTAATCACACCTTCTTGGATTTTTATCTCCTCAATTATGTTAGCCTAGGCAAGAGCTTCCTCAAATGATCGGTATTGTTGCAATTGTAACAACCAAGAGATGGGTTTTAAGCAACTCTTAGTGAATAGTTTAGTAAGCTCTTCTATTGGTAGGGAAAATGGCAATTTGGTAATAACGACCCTCCAATGGTTGCCAAAGTCATAGATAGACTCATCATCATATTGTTTTAGACCATATATATCGGATAATGAGACTTTCTTTCTAACATTAAGGGAAAATATTTCAAGAAATTGGTCAATCAATTGCTCAAAAGTATAAATACTATGGTGAGGCAAATGGTTATACCATTCTACAGTATCTCCCCCAATGTCTGAGGAAATGTTCTAAGCATAAGAGCATCATTATTTTGGATTCTGAAGCATGAATGGATGAATGTGCTCACATGTTCTTTAGGGTCCTCAATCCCTTTAAATTTATCAAACTTTGGTACTATGAAGTCTGTCGGATATGGTGGTGATGGTACCGAAGGATGAATTGGTTGATTGATCAGTTGATATAAAGTGGGCTTCTAGTTCATCAAACTAGGAGTATGTTGCATCAGACTATCAATCTATTGTTGCATAGTTTGGATCCTAGGGTCTTCCCCTAGAATGCAAAAACCCTGAATCACTTGATGATTCTGTGAAGGTGGGGTGGAAATATGTTGAGGTGTAATAAGATTATGATGATGTGGTGAAGTGGATTGAAATTGATGATAATGAGGTTGGTGAAGAAATGATGGTGAATGTTGAAATGGAGATGATGTATGAGGACTTATTGTAATATTATTGATGGGAATGGTATTGGTATGGGTTGATGGTGGTGTGGGGATGGAAACCATAGAATATTGTGGTACCCATGATGGACTCTGGGTGATAAAGGTGGGTTGAGTGGAAATAGGTTGAGGCTTAGGATTGACCACCTGAACTTGTTGTTGAGCATTCTATCGCTTCTTAAGCAATTTGTTAAGGTGTTCCCATGCTTCATGTATTTCCATATCTAAAGTGGAAGGCATGGATGTAGATGGAACTGATGAGGTGGGTGGATGACAAGTTGCAATAGGAATTACAACTGTATTGGTGACATTGGATGAGGTGGATGTTGGCATCTATGAAGCAGCATTGACATGTGCTTCATACAAAGGATTGACATAGGTAGTGGTGTAAGATGATGGGATGGATGTGCTTGGAGCACATGATGATTGGGGGATGGACCAATGTTGGGAAGGTGTAGTTGATGCCTCAAAAAGAGGATTGTTATACACCTAGGTAAGGCTTGAAGGTTGGGAGGAGATAAGTTCCTACTAGAAAGAAGGATCATGCCTAGGTGAGTTATGGACTGATTCTAAGACATAGTTAGCAGATATCTAAAGAGCTTCTACTTGGGCCATGTCTATATGGGTGATGTGGTGACCAAAGGTAGGTGAAGATGATTCAATTTATGGAATGGCCATGTGGAATGACTGTGTGGATGACATAGTGTGTGAGGGACCCATAGACAAATCTGAATGACTTACCTATATCACACTAGTGGGATTGACCATAGAAGTGGTAGGGAGGGATGATGAATTATCCATGGATGCAATGTGTTGTGGGATGGAAATTTGATTCAGTGCTTCTTTATTTTTTTGATTTCTAGTTAAGACCATAAGCTAAATGAATCAAATATATGCAATGTGCAATACAGTAATGTAAATAAAAACTTCATAAAAATCAAGTAAAACAACTCAATTCTAAGTTTCTACAACAAATGTGTCTTACCTTCTATTATTTTTTATCTCATATTTAATATTTTTTTTTTTGTGTGTTTTGATGTACTAATCTGAATTATGATGGGTGAAATCTATGGCTTGGATGGGCAATGAGATTCTTCCTAGTGATGAAGTCCAGGAATTTTGCTCAGGGGTATCCTAAGGTGGCTAAGGGCAGATATTGGTGGATGGAGATGAAGCCCACCATCACCAAATCTCAAGCAATGGTTGGTGATGAAATCCAACACATTACTATTTAATGTGATACGTGTTGTGTGTGATTCCTTTTAAAATTTCTAGTTTTTTATGGTGTACATACAATGTCAAAAATAACTAATTTTCCAAGTCTAAATCAGAAGCCAACAACAGAGATATCAATTTCTTCAAAATAAGTAGAGTACACCGCTTAAGACCCTCTCTAAACAGAGGAGGGTTCATCTACTCTTCCACCTTGAATCACCAAATGCGGGAATACTTTTGATATCCTGATATTGTTCCTACTTAGACAAGTAAAAAGAGAGATTCCTAACCCTATAATGCAAACTATTTCATGCAATTAACAATTCATATGAAAACAGAATGCAAGATTTTAAGTGCAACACACCAAAAAACAATGAAATTTTAATTTGAAATGTGAAATTTGTGATTGAATATGGATGCAAAAATTATTCTAAATGCCTAAGATGTAGATTAAATATATTATTTTTAACAGACATTTAATGATGTTATTTTTAGCATTATATCTGAAAAAAACGTAAAAATACAAAAAATAGAGAGGTTAGGATTTTGAAGTAGACTTACAGATAAGCCTACGTATTTTTCTTCCTCTATATAAAATACCTCTAGGCACTTCTAAAATGCACCAGGGTACCTTATAAACTCTAGAGGGTACCCCTCGAGTGTCGTAGGGCATCTACATAACTTCTACAATTCTTTAAAAACCTTGATTCTACAAAATTTATATGATCCATTTTTCTAAAAACCTACAAAATAAAAATAGAAAACCACAAGTCAATGACAAGATAATTTAAAATTTAGAACCCTTTGTGGGTCCCACCATGATCACCATTTGTGAATGCAAAATCAAGCAACACCAAATATAGAATATTGAAATAAACAAGCAATATAAATACACAAATGATTGCACAAGGAAATAGATTCTTTTATTAATTTTGATGGATCTCCAATATTACAATCAAGAATACCCCAAATGTGGGGTTTACAAAGCTTGTTATTTGATACAATTATTACAATACACTAGGGTTCTCCAAAACCCTAGTTAACAAATGATTATGGTGTCTTCATGCCTGATCTGATCCCAACAGATTGTGGATGGGCTTTTGATATCCTTGATAGGGCCACCCGAGCTTCAACAACCTTCAATGAATATTGCTCTCACACCTATACACAACAAACAATGACAAGAGTTAATAATACCTGTGAGGGCTCCACTATGTGAGACCCTCAAAAATGAGATCACTAACCCTAATATTGCATAAAAGTTATAAACAAATGATAAGAACATAAAATGATGTGCACAAAAATATTTACCTTGTCTTCATTGACTTGTCATTTCTATCTTCATTGTTATTGTAGAGGATGATTACATAGATGTGCCCTAGCGGCACTCGAGGGTCGTAGGGCTGCAGAACTAGGATGGGAAACACCCACGGGCACTTGGTGCTGACTAAAAATGCCCAAAGGTGCCTAGTAGGCTCTGGTGGGTGCTTTGTAGACTCTAGCAGGTGCTCGAGAAGCTCTAGGGGGCGTTCGGTGGCTGAGGGGAAGGTCGTAGAACCATATCTGGTTCACGAGGTGGACGATGGTGGATGCGAAGGAGGTGAGAGGGAGCGATGGAGGATGGAAGTGGTGAGGATGCTTGGGTGCTTGAGGACTTAGGGCACAAGGGCTCAAGGAACTCAAGACCTCAAAAAAATGGTAGGGACTCCAAAAACTTAGGAAACTTAGGGGTTGAGTCATCAAAATGACTCCTCTTTATAATCTTCCCTTAGGCACGTTAGGGTTTCAATGACACAATTTGTGTGGCCAAGATTAAAACATGATGAAGGGTGGAGATTAAATCGGGGTAAGTGGCATGGATTAAGGTGGATGGATGGCTAGGATTAAAACATGATGGATGGCTGGGATTAATTCATACATATATACATATATTTATTAAATATATATAAATATAATATATAAAATATTATTATTTAAATATATATTAAATAAATATATATAAATAATGGATAATGTGGTGGGAAACTATGGATGGATGACAAGTGGCTAGATTTTGGTGTCTACATATAGAAACTAGGATGGGCACTTACTCCATCCATAAGTCAGAGATAAAAAGTTGGAGAAGTCAACACGTATGTCAAATCAACTTTGGAAATTGTATTTTGATAAGGCAAGGTGTAAAAATAGTACAGGAGTAGGAGTGGTGCTGATATCACCCACAGGAGCCCAAAAAATCTTCTCCTATAGACTCATACAAAGTTGCACTAATAATATAGTAGAATACGGAGCCTTATGCCTAGGATTAAAGAAATATGAGAAACTTGGAATCAAGCAACTCCAAATATTTAGATATTCTGAGTTGATGATTAATAAAGTCACAAAGAGGTGCATGAGAAGGTAGAACTATCTCAATGTCTATAGAAACAAATTCTAGGACTTACTAGAGGCCTTTGAGGCCTTGAATGTTAGAGTCATCCCTAAAGACCAAAATACCCATGCTGACACCCTAGCAACCATGGGAGCCAGTTATTGCCCTATGTCAAACATCATACACAAGCCTGAGATAGTATGGCTGATATATTGGCCCTTTGTACCAGATAAATATATATTTTGGTAGGTATTTTAAAGTGATTAATAGATAATAGACTTCTTAATCCAGGAAATGAACTATTCAAGTAGACATGTGGAAGATGAAGGCAAAATAGAAAAAGAGGAGGAATTCCTCCTGCGAAAAAATAATCACATACCAAAATATTTAATTACCTTGGAGATTTTGTTTGACACCAGCGACCTCCCAATGGGTCACATGATTAAATTGATGCTAAGGGATACAAGGAGATTTCAATGGCCTCAAGAAAAAATTTGGAGGTGAGTGTGGACTACTCAGAAGAGCTAAATAAAATCCATGAGTTGTGTAGAAGGAATGATGATAGTATCACCTGTACATATGATGACCTTAATATTTATAACAAGAACACCATTCAACATACTATTGAATTGGAATCAGATGCAAAATTGGTTTGGAAAAAACAATGACCAGTCAATTTTAATATTAAGGCCCTGATGAAATAAGAGCTCTTGAAGTTTCTTAATACCAAAATAATAAATCCCATTAGGCATTCCACTTGGGTGTTAAAATTAGTTCTAGTTAGAATAAATAATGGAGACATTAGGCTATGTGTAGACTTTCAAAGCCTGAATAAAGTCTCTCTAAAATACTATTATCCCTTGCCACAAATTGATCAAATATTGCACATGGTAGTAGAAGCAAAGAGATTTTCTCTTCTGGATGAATTTTATGGGTTCGATAAAATTTAGGTTCGATATGAAGACCAATACAATAAATCCTTCACCACAAAAAGAGGACCTTCACCTATCAACATATACCATTTGGATTATCCAATGCAAGAGCCACTTTTTAGAGAGCAATGGATGTGGCATTTGGTGAACTAGTTAATAGCGTGATCATCATATATTTAGATGATATGATTATATTTTATCATAGACAAGAGGATCATATAGAGAACCTTACATAGGTCTTTGATAAATACAAGGAATTTGGGATATTACTCAATCCTAAAAAATCGGTGTTCGTCATGCAAGAAGAAAATTTGTTGGGACATATGTCCAAAATAGATCTTGTTATTGACCCAGATAGGGTGAAAGCTATTTTAGATTTACCTCTTCCTATGAATAAAAAAGGACTTTAGTATTTCTTTGGGCGTATCAAATTCGTATGAAATTTTATTTCTGATTTTTATAAGATAGTTAAACCCATGACAAAGATGCTCAAGAAAAATGCAGAGTTCAAATGGACTGAAGCACGATGAGATCCTTTTAGGAGTATCAAAAAATTTATTTCATGAGCCCTAGTCCTTACTAACCCAGATTAATCCAAATATTTCATTATGTATGAATTCAAAGCAGAGAAGAGCTATGTTGCAATCCTCACTCAAAAGTAGCAATAAAAGGCAAATCACCTTCCTTAGCCAAACCCTCTAGAAGCATGAAGAAAAGTATAATTTTATTGAGAGGCAGTTTTATGCATTATGAATTCCTTGAAGAAGTTTAGGCACTTTATTTCTCAAAGAAAAGTCCTTGTGTATGTGGTGCATCTATATGTTAGAATTTTCATTATATAAGGGGAGCTAGATGAAAGAATAATGAGTTGGACTACTAAGATTTAGTATTTTGATGTAGAAATCAAACCAAAAAGGCTAATAAGAAGAAGGGCACTCTATCAGAAACTGGCCCAATATGTAGTTGTGGAATCTAATATGTATATGGAGGTTGGAAATCCCATGAGGTAGGAAGGTATGCAAGTATCAACAATGACCTAGATTTTTGACTTAGTACATTATTTTAATTCTAGGAAATACCCAAAAGAATTAATAACATCATAGAGAAGAAGATATAGATTGAAAGCAAAAATTATGCACTAGTCAATAATGTCCTATATCAGAGTAAAATTTATAGAGTACTCTTGAGGTGTATATCACCAAATAGGACCAAGAGGATTCTATAATAAATTTATGGGGGATTCTGATGAGGGAATTATTCAGACCAAACCACAACAACCAAGATTTTGAGAGTTGGATTTTATTTGCAATCTATTTTATCTAATGCATTCAAATTTGTATAGGAATGTGACAAGTATCAAAGATTCATTGGGAAAGCCAGATATGTTGCCATGCCTTTACAACCATTAGTAGAAGAAGATTTATTTAAATAGTATGGATTGTATTTCATTGGTGTTATCAATATAAATTCATCAATTGACCACAAATATATCCTCACAGTGACTGACTACTCCACAAAATAGATCGAATAAAAATCCACCAAGCATGTTAACTAGTAAATGGTGATTGATTTCTTAGAAATTCTAATAACTAGGTTTGGAGTTTCTACCACCATTGTATTTGATAAAGGTATGCATTTCATAGGCACTAAAACCATGGACTTTGCTAGAAAATATGGTATCTACTAGAATGCATCATAAAACTATTACCTATAGGGAAATGGTTCAGTGAAGGCTACCAACAAAAAATTACTAAGAATAATCAAGCATAACATAGAGAACAATCCTAGAATGTGGAACCTCCTTGATCAAGCACTATGGGCAGATAGAATCATGCCTAAGAAATTGGTAAAAAAATCATCCAATGCCCTAGTCTACAAAAAGGAGATAATTATCCCTTTCAATCTGGAGCTCCCAACTCTCAAATTCATGAGTGAGATAGAGGAAGAAGACTTCATGATCATGGAGAAAATACTAGTACAGCTAATGCAACTATAAGAAGAATGTGATAAGGTATACAATAACCTATATTATCATCAAGATATTGTGAAACATTGGTTTGATAAGAAAGCTACACCAGAGACATTCCTTGAAGGTGATTTTGTCTTGAAATGGGACATTGATCAAGCAAAATGATTCATGACAAGTTTGAATCTTTCTAGTCAGACCCATATCTTATCCAAAGTTGTAAATATTTAAATGCATACCATCTATAGGATCTATAAGGAACAATGGTCTCGATCCCTATAAATGGTTAGTATCCTAAGCATTATGCTTAGTCTAAATCCTGGTCCAGATTGTATATATGTAGATATTCCTTTCCCTTGATTTTTTTTTTCTTTTAGTGTTGTTCTATAAATATTTCAGAGCACATCAATTTCTCTTTCTCCATCATAGTGTATTTTTAATTCAAGCATGCACCTAGTCTAGATAATAGGATATCAGTCCAACTAAATATGCACCGATGAAAAGTCCTTGATAGATCTAGAAAGTTAAGATAAAATATGGCAAAATTTGGGTGGGGTAAAAAAAAATGTAGGGAGCCTCATAATCATCTAGGTCCAAAACCCCACCCATCGTGGGTAGAGAAATCATAAACTAAGACCCCCAGAAGAATCTAAAAGTTTTGCCACGATGGAGTAGTAGAAAATGGGTAAGGTAGGAAAAATGAAGCAAGGAATAGGGTGGAGGACACCAAAAAATTTGCCCTCACATCAAGTGCTACCGCAATTAATATATAGATGGACATTTGTGATGCAGCACACTTCCTAAAACCCCAAATTTCCATCACAAATATTTACACCTAAGCATGTCAGAAAGCTAGTTGTCTAGTTGCCTCCAAAAGCAGACATGTGCTAGGATTATGTTGCACCAATCGTATGTTAGAATAACCTTTCCCTAACTCAATCAATAGATGATGCCATTAATATGGGGTGTGGATAACATCAATCATAATTTCAGCGGTAGTGGCATTTTTTAATTACCACAAAATGGATAGGATGGTTCACATACCAAGAATGCTGAAAAGGTAATAGCCTGAAACAAGAATTGCTAGGTGGATGCACAATGGGAGAAAACATTGGCACCATTGTCAAGGCAAATACAAGTAATGGGTACATCATCCAAAGCAGAGGATAGATTGTCATAAATAGTTAATATTAAACTTAATCTACTTGCATCCAACAGGATTCTAGTAAAATCATGGTGGCAAGATAATTACAAATTTCTAATTTGGAAAATGCCCAAATTTCATTATGTTGGGTTGATCAGAGCAGCATGTGCAACCACATCATTGGCTATTATTTCACCTCCTAAGATAAATTTGTAGGGATAGACTATCAGAAGAATCTTATTACAAAATATTTGTCTTAGTTCAAGCAAATTCCCCTTAATGAATGTGATGAACACCCCATTTGTATTTCTAACTATACACTATAAAATTGGGAGTGGGTAGGTTAGGTTACCCCTTTTTCTTTTGTTTTCTTCCTAATACAACACTCAATGTGATGTCTTGTGAAAGTTTGAAATTGAGAAGGATTTCTAACTTCTGGTGGTCACCCATATCTAGAGGAAAGAGTTCCTATAAAAAGAATTTCAAGTCTAAAAATGACAAGGGCAAGAACATAAAATAAGCTAGAGGATTCGTTTGAGGGGCTTAGTGACATGAAGATAACCATCAGAGGTAAAAAAATAATTGCTCGCAAAGCTATGACAATATTGGCAGCAAAATCCTCTAACAATAGTTTAGTGGCCCTCTCTTGGAGAAGTCAGCTAAGCGCATATATGTCATTCCCTATTCACCCTTGCCCTAAGCTAGTTCATGCAATTGCAAAATTTTATGATGTAGCCACTGGTGCAGTATGAAATGCAGAAGGACAAGTGTTGTTTTACATAAATACTAGCACCATTTGGGAGGTATTTTTTCCCAAATCCTCCTTTGCCCATGAACTCAAGGTAATGTGAACCTACAAATTACTACTATAGATACAAACAAATAGTAAAACCTGTTACTCAAGAATGACCCTAAGCAATAGATGATTGAAGCTCTTGGTATATTACCAGATGACTATATGGACAACACCCAATCAATAAAGGAGTTCAAATAATTTTGGCCTATTTTGTCCTTGTTGGCCATCTTGTTGGATCTTCCTTCATATGATATTGTTCATCCATATCATATGGTGATGGTGTATGTTGTCTCATGGGCCTTCAAATCCATAAGGCTTGACTAGACATATTTCTTGTCTACACGCATAAAATAGAAATTGGTAGACTATTAAAGCAAGAAAATCAAATAATTTTGGTATGTGTCACAAATTTTCCTGGTTATTTTTCTACATCATGCCTCGGTATAGATGCACTATAAAAATATAGGATGAATATGAGAAGGGACAAATATGTCCATTGGTAGAGTGGACACATATTCTCAAGAGGAGTAGACCTTACCTAGAATTGAACAAGGAATTTTTGGGTCCTACCCTTGCATGCATTTACTAGGTCTATCCATGGTTGTCAAGCAAGGTGATGGATTTCTTAAGAACCAGTATACAAGAGATCAAAGACTGGTACTTCCTAGAGGAATGAACATGTATCTGACTATGTGGGTTCTCATAATTCCCATATTTGATCCTATTATACATTATGGATTGGATATTTAGTATGGAAGTATGCCAGTAAATATATTTAATTGAAGATAAAGGGGGACCCAGAGCCAAAAAGAAAGTAAATTTTCCATTAATAGTATTGTTCAAACCCATCATTATATCCAAAAATGAGGAGGCTCAATTCTAGTAGCTCGATGATAAATTGTCTTCTCTAGGTATTTGTGTGGTGCCACCCAGATGGCATTATGATCCTGATAATATTTTTCAAGCTAGGCTTCAATATAATACAAGGTCATGACAATTCAAACATCACAATAATGAGGTCAATGAAGAAGTTTTGAGCTATAGAAACTTGCAAAAATATCAAGTAATGCCACTAACCAAGCTTGAAATACACAAGCAACCACTACGAAGGACATTTTATCCATATGAGAATGTATATAACCCAAATAAGGATCCTAGTTAGTGGATAAAATTATATTTGATTTAGGAGATAATACGATAAAGGAAATGAGTAGAAAATAATATTGAGCAATGGTGGATTATGCGGTATGAGTGAGATGATACTAAGTAAGAATTCCCCAAAATAATATATGGGAAATTATACACCAAATTTATTGCCAAATTCAAGGTAGGGAAGCATAAGGATGGAGAAGATCTCACTCCTAAAGTCTTAAGGAAGTTAGATACAACTAGCCTCAAGCAAAGTGAGGAATATGATAAATATGATGAGGAGCAGGAGGTCCAAAGCAACCTTTAGGTACTAGTAAGCCCACCCAAGAAAATAGCAAGTGAGGAAAAAGTCCCACCTATGGAGCCTCCATCAGAAGTCATAATTACCAGATCAAAAATATCTAGTAGGGTAGAATTTCATAAGTCCACGATGCCTTCTCTTCAAAAGGTAGAATCAAGTAGAAAGAGGAAAGGTGGTCCAAGCCTTGAAATGTCTTAGTCTTAGTAAGTAGTAAGTGAGGGGTGGAATCTGACTCTCAAGTTTCTAAATATAGAAGGTATGGTGGCCTTAGAAAATATCCAAAAGTAGGACCTGGTAGTAAAGAAATCTCCCAAGGCAATGAAGGAGCAAGTTATGGTCAAAATAATGGACTCTTGTTCACAATATCCTCATAAAACCCCATAATTAAAATCCATAGAGGATTTCCCTACCCTGTTCCAAATATAAATCACTGCATTAATACCAACCATAGCCCAAATTGTGCCTCTACTTCCCCATCACCTCCAATATGTATCACCTAGGAAAACACTTGAGTTCTTGCTACCTCCATCCCTCAATAATCCAACTATAATGTCTATCCTACTCCAATCCCCATATGTGATTATGCATTTATCTAGTACACCACTACCTCCTATTGTTCAATCCTAGCTACTTCAAACATCTATAGAATTACCAAATATAGAAAATTCGGGTGAGACAATTAATTCATTTTAGACTTGCACCTTGGCATCTTGTCCAATGATCCTTCTTGCAGTATTCCTAACTATACCACTTCTCCCACAAGTTACAGAAGAATATTTTCTAGAGGTCTACATTATAATGAAGAATATACAAGATAATCAACAAAATTGGGATGATCAACAGTGGTAGGAATTAGTAGAAGAGCATACACCAGTGATTCCCACAATGCATCTCAAGCTTGATCTGGTCAAATATTTCTATCTAGGAAAAGTAAGAGAGGAAACATTGAAGGTGTTGCCCACCTTTACATAGAATCTAGCAGACACTATGTCAATTTCCAAAGAGGTAAAAATGAAATTAGCCAACAAGAGAAAAGTGGTGCACAACATGGGCCCTCAAGAACTGGTGGTAAAAGTAATGTTTAGAAGGGTGGATTCTATCTTGCTAGCATGTTCTAAGTGATAAACAAATTAAACTAGGGCTTGTATGGAATATATTATTTTTGTTATGGATCTATCCTATGAAGGTAAATAAATCCATGCTACACTAAAAAAATAAGTGGATAATATGAAAAGGTATCTGAGAATTATTGAGATCCCTCCTATAAATATCTTTGTTGGTTAGAGGCCATCAGTGGCCAAATAAAAAATGCTTCCCTCCATGATCCTAAAGGAGAGCATTTGCAAGAACCTCAAAGTTCAAATCCCTACAAGAGCAATTCATTAGGTCTAGTCTTCTAGAGGTGAGAACAACAATGGGCTAAGTTGAGAGGAGCAATAGGATTTTAAAAGAATTAGAAGGTCTCTTCAGTCTTGATATAGTTTTTTTTGATAAAATTATTGCTCATTTTTGTTGACTCTATAGCCTTATGGATAGTTGCTAGGATTTATTTCTATTATAATTTTTTTTTTTAAGTTTTAATTCATAGAGAGTTGCTTCTATCCCCTTTTGTCTATGTTCTCCTTCTTTTTAATAACTAAAAAACCCAAAATTTTGTCAATATTTTTGGACAAAAAATTGGGCACTCCCAACCTTTGGTGGATCTCAAAACCCCACCCCAACAACAATGTAAAATCCATACTTAAAGTGGAATTTTTGGCCCCATGTTTTTCTTTGTCACTCCCAAAGTTACACCGAAGCTAAGTAGTAGATGAGGGTGGATATTTAGGTGGTCATACAATCGAGGTGGGTCCTAACACCTTGCCCTAGCTTGGGTAGAAGTTTATAATGGATCAATAGGATGGAGAAATCCCAAAACCTTTTCCTAGCCTAGGTGGAATTTTAAAAAGGTTGTGAGGGTGGAACAATTCCATAGTGGTACCCGAATAAAATAGGCAGGGTAGAGAAATAGGATACTGACGGTGAAGGAAGGCACTCCAAAGCTCCACCCTAGTAAATCAAAAGCCATAGCTTTTGGATAATTAGTATAAGTCATAGGCTACCTTGGAGACTTAACATCACTATGGAAATGGAGTAAAAGCTAGTGTGAGTCCAATATTAAAGGCCCATTTGATATATAAGCATACATATAGTAGAATTAAGAATTAATGGAGATTTATGGAGAATATGGGAGTCTACCATATAGCTTGATTTGAAATATTAGGGATTAAATATCCCACCAAAGCACTATATTAAAAATGGAAGTAGGTTGTATATGGATTTAATTACCTAGCTACGCCAATCCTGGGCATGAATGCATAAAGTACAATAACACCTCGAATATAGAAGTAGACTGAGAAGTTAGATGAATATATTTAATGCAACCAATCTAGGTATCATAGATATTTTCCATCAGAGGTAAAGGATTTGTAGAATACTTGCAAAATCCAACTACTCATTTCTATGACGATGCCTTATTGATTAAACTTGATTTTCCTGTAAAACAAATGGGAGTTGAACTCTATAAGTAGTGTAATGCAATGTATTCTTAGGATCGACTCTTGGATATTACAATTTGTATGTAATATATAAAGCATAGCAAATGTAAATGAACTATTGTCTGGCCTTCAAGCACTTTCATGTATGTATGAATATTTTTGTTGTTTACTTCTATTAAATTTGGTGAATTAATTAGTCTTAATTATGTATTTCGGATTTTATTATTCATTCATTAATTTTGGAATTCTCAATCAAATATTGTGCATTGAATGATATTGAATTGTGCTGACTAGTTTGTTAGATGGTTTCATGGTATGTTGTTTATGTTTCATTTATGATCTTCCATATATCTTAATGTGGCAAACACATCCCTTTATATTTTAAGGTTGTAGATTATATTTCTCATTCTTTTACTTTTTCTTAACCCAAACAAATTAGTTAGAACCTTTCAATGAACTAGCCTATTCCGAATATTGGTCACAAGGCCTCGTCGTCTTGTGACCATTCAATGTTGGTTGAGTCTGTGGGCACACAACTCCTTCCATTAGGTGTAGATCACCAACCAATAATATGAAATATTGGTGCTATAATATTTCATTATTTGAACGTTCGTATTAGCATTTTATGAAGTATTTAAAAGCACCACATTTAATTTTTAAAAGTTGCAAAAATAAATTTCTCAAGCTTATATATTCAAGGTTGAAGAAGACAACATTACAAGGGATTAGAACCTATAGCAAAGAAAGGAGAAATTAGACATAATATAAGGAAAAGAAATATAAATTATTTGCTATCTCTTGGAAAATAAATAAGTCAATATATTACAACAAAGAATAGTAGTATCATACTATCCAAAAGGTAAAAGTTTTGGCATAAATTAGAAGCTTGGAGTCACCATAGAAGAAATAACCAAGGATTTAGCCCAGGAGAAGCCATATTAGAAGAGTATCCAACAAGTAAAAGGTGGCGTGGAAGATAAACCACCATTACCACATCTTGGTGAAGAGGCATCACCATATTTAAACAAAAAAAAAAGTTCATTTGATAAAGGAAGGAGGTAAGCAAATAGATTGGACAACGTAGAAGAATATATACAACAAGCTTGGAAAGCTATCATAGATTAAGCAAGATCTATAAGGAACATCCAAGAGAGCACACAATCGTTAAAGGCTTGAGTTACAATGATAAAGAGTTAAGGAAGAGTAGCATCAAAATTTGAGTTCCCTAGAATTGGAAGGTGAATGGACCAGTAGCCAAGCGTAGAAGAACCACCACATTTGAACAATTCAAGAAACCATTGAAATGCAGAACCATAGAGCCAATGAAGATACTAGAATGAAGAGAGAGTGTTATGTTTGAGCACCATTGGAGAGAAGTTAAAGATACACATTAGTTGAATGTAATAGTCTGAAAGAAAATGATTTCATTTGGGAGTTACTGAAGCACGTAATAGTTAAGAGAATCTAATAGTACAATAGATATTTGTAGCATTAGGGTAAAGAGGAAAAAGCACCACTAGGTAACATCATCCTGAGCAAGTGAAGAATCTATTTACCACTTGTCATCTAAAAATGCCACTAGGTAACTTAATTCTAAGAAAGTGAAGAAGCTATTTACCACTTTTCATATCACAAAAGAAGGGGAATTGATTATAGATGAAAACCACTCATTATGAAGCATTACATTGAAAATAAGGGCATTAATCAATGTACCTATATGTTTGGTAAATCAAAGGAGTAAATTTATTACTTACTGCTTGCCATGATAGAGGGTCGATCACTGAACATAGTATGAATACAAGGGAAGTTCAACCACCACTACAAAGGATACAAATGGGTACAACAAGGAGGAATATATAAAATTAACCAAAGGGGCATAATAATTCATGAGCAAAGGTGCATACGTGGTGTAGACCCAAAAATTTTGCACCCCTTTCCTTCAGGCTAATGGATCCACACCTGAAAGGGGGAGGTAAAATTATGTATCTACACCTCGGATGAGAAGCACTTGAGTTGTGCTTTCCTTGGTGTTTGTCAATGAATTAGGTGGGGTTCACCAGGAAACACTTTCGTCGTGGTATCCATATCTAGGTAATTGTAGGTGCTTTTATGGATTATTTTAAGCATACACTTAAAGTTGGTCAAAATGCAACTAGTTGCCTAGCTATATGCATTTCAACTTTCATGAAAACAATTGTATATAGTTCTAGATAAAATGCTTATAAATTTAACTAAGATGCAAAGATTTATTTCTATGTACTAAAAGAAAAAAATATATTTTATGCTAACATGCATATTTTTTCTTTTGTGTTTTTGTTTTATGTTTTCCAAATAGTATGATAGATGCATAATGTAATGCAACTAGGTCTATGTTTTTTATTTTTTTCTTTCTTTTTATTTTTTGTAGATGCTTCCTAAAATAGAAGAATATGAAATCAAAGTATGGAAAATTTAAGAAAAATCAGGTTTTAGATCCTTACTTGGTTCGGATGTTTTTTGTCAAATGCACTAAGATCTGATAGAGTGAATTTGGATCCATATGAATCTATAAAGCAAATTCATACCGCTTTTAATATGTTCAGAACCTACAATTTCACAATAAGACACTAAAAATTGCAGTTAAGGGTGGGGGATATGCTTAGGCTAAATTAGATCAGGATTTGTGACAGTTAAATCCCCTTGGTTATTTTAGCAATGGGTATAAAAGTAATGGATCTATGGATCTAATTCAAAACATGCAATTTGTATGAAAGAAAAAAGCAATAACATCAGTAAATGCAGTAAAGTAATAAATCTAGTAGATACTAAAATGCAAACATGAATCAATCTGATAAACCTAAAGTTGAAATATTACCCTCATAATATATCTATATGATTTAGAATATCTATAGAAAATTTTGATATCTCTGAATACGTTCAAACCTGGAATGGTTAGATCTTTACACCTACAACGATCAAATTAGAGCAATTTCAGGTTTCATCAGCAAATTTGAATGCATCTGGATTCGTAAAAACCTAAGAAATGATAAATTTATGCTAGGGATAAATTAAATCTGAATTAAAAATACTCATTGCCATCTCTGGTAGCTTCTAGAATGATGACTTGATGTCGATATATCCTCTAAAACCTGCAACAAAGCACAAGAAAGCATATTCTCCACTTAGATTTTCCTGCAAAATCATCATTAGGTTCATATGGAGGTAGCCTACGATATTTAACATCTAAGGTAGATTAATAAAAATGAGTGGGAGACCAATATAGGTTAGGCTATTAGGGGAAATTTAGTAATTTTCCAATCTAGGTGAATTTAGATGGATCCTAATTCACCAAAAATATGGGTTTGCCTATATTGGAGGTAAAATCCAAATAGTACGCCATATTCAGGTGCACGTTTGTTTTGCCTAAATTTGAACCATTTAAATTTTTTTTGAGTCACTTGAATTCCACAAAAAAAAAGAGAAAAGACAATATTTTTAATTTTAGCTAGCACAAAAATTGAGGCAGGGGGTTGGAGGGTGAAAGGTATGTTGCTAGGGAGGGATAACATTTTACTAAGAATTAGGAATTTTGTAATGTGTCAGAATTCCATGGCTAAATATTACCCCCTCTTTGGTGCATTTAAGAGCAATAAACACGTTAAAGAAAGATGTAGCAGAAAGGGGAGTTATGTTGCACAACAAAAGGGTTTTTTTAATTTTCTTTTTATTATTTATTATCTGGAGTACCCCCTTTGAGTTTTGTGAAAAATTTAAAATTTATTACAAAACTCAAAATTTAGGGTAAAAAGGGTTATAAATAGAAAATTAGGGTAAAACCCTAATTCATTTTTACCCAATATTCTACTTTTTTTTCTCTTGAGAAATGGCGTCACGTCTTCATTGGGTAGACGCAGTGTGAGTCAACAACAACAAATCAACTTTAGGATACGAGTAAGCATATATGTAGTTTTTCTTTTTGGATTTTTTATTTTTATTGTTATGCGTAATGTAAAATATTATAAGTTTTTTTTTATGATCATTATAATCATACTTATGGTCATTTTTTATTTGCTAATGTTGTTTTATCATGCTTAATCAAAATATTATTGTAGAAATGTAAAATGTGATTTGATGTAGTTTGATATTTTGTAATGTAGTATGATTGAATTGGTTGTAGGATATAGATTGTTTGAGAAATATACCCTTAAGATTATAATCAGTTAGAGACAGACCTCGAGGATATGTTCTTGTATTTGACCGTTTATAGAGGATGCCCCTCACGTTGGTCATGAAGCAGATCCTATGTGAGATTTTGGTTGTATTACTAACATCGAAGGGTTGTGATCAACAAAAGTAATTTGAAATTTTGTTGATTAAAAGTGATAAGTTGATGATAAGTAATTTTTGATTTTAATATTAATTTTGATTTAATATTAAGAGAAGTATTATGTAATAAAGGATTATTAAGCATGAAAATTGAAGAACAGAAGCTTATACTAAGAGGGGGGTGAATAGTATCAGATCACTTTTTACTTTTCTTTCCCAATCAATATTATGCAATGTATAGATAGTAGTATCAATAGTAGTATTCAAAGCAATGTACGAATCATCACACACAATAGAGACACCACAATTTACGTGGTTCACCCAATGTGAGCTACTCCATGGAGAAAATATTTCACTAAAATTTTCTCAATCAATCTCTTGTAAATCCTTTCCCTATTACAATGTTTATGGACCTCTGTCCAAAGGAGATATCAATACACTTAATCAAGTTTATGGATCTCTATCCACAGGATAACTCCTTTCTCCTCTTGCTTTGGTTGGTGATCTTCTAGAAGAACGATTACCTCTACTCCATTGGCTAATGGGTCTCTATCACTGAAGAATCTTGTCCTCACTCATAAGACCTATCCTCACTACCCTAGATAATGGATATCTATCCACTAGATACTGTCATCCTCTATACTCTGTCACCTCCAAAGCTTGCACTTAGCTCCATCTCAAATCTATACTAAACATAGTCTATCAGTCTAGCACAAATATGTCCTCAATATTTATCTCTGGTCTGGCACAAATATATCCTCAAATATAAACCAAAATATGTCCTCGAATTTGTACTAAACATAGTCCCTCGGTCTAGCACAAATCAGTTTTCAAACTCTATCCTCAAGCCTTAACTCAAAGCTTGACTCAATATCAAATCAACTCTGATGGATGTACCCCAAACCTTAAATCAAGGTTTGAATAAATAAATCAATAAAATTGTATCTCAAGCCTTATCAAATACTTGTCTCAAATATGCCTTGTAATCTTTCACAAATCTCACCCCAATCAATCTACAAGTCCTCTCTAAAACTTGTCCAATATGCTCAATAAGTCCTCTCAAGAACTTAACCAAATCTGCTCAATAAGTCCTCTCAAGAACTTAATCAAATATGCTCAATAAGTTCTCTCAAGAACTTAATAAAATCTATTATTAATAAGTTCTTGCAAGAACTTAATCAAATTTGTTCTCAATCTATATTGTAAGCTTCCACAAAATCTTACTCAAATTCGTCCACAAGTCTTCTCAAAGACTTACCTCAAATCTGCTCAACCAGTCCACACTAGAACTTGTCCAATCTCATAGAAATATAAAAAGAATTATTAGATACTCAATATGTTCTATACTCATCACAAAGCTCAATCAATTTCAATCACTCTTTTAGAAACATATAGATAATTGTTAGAGACTCAATATGCTTCAACTCAATCACTTTCTCAATTCAATTCAGAATATATAATATTTTGTTTTATGGAACTTGAAAAATCACTTCACACATCCACTTGACTAGGCTCAACCAACTCTACTCAACCAATCACTCAATGAAACAATCCTTCCATACAAACCCTAGTCCAAGTATATAAACACCAACTCAAAATGTTTCCAACAATGCTCAACAACAAATCTAACATAACAATGATAACCCTAGTTCAAGTTCTTTGCTCAACAATTCACTTCAACAACAATGCTCATAAAACAACTCTCACATAACAATGATAACCCTAGTTCAAGTTCTTTTCTCAACAACTCACTTCAACAACAATGCTCATAAAACAACTCTCACATAACAATGATACTCATGTTCTTTTCAAACCCTAGTTATTTTCTCAACCAATAACAATGCTTACAAAACAAGGTTTTAACAACTCTTTATTCCAGAAAACCTTGAAGCATTAACTTAAACACACTCAATAGAAAACCCTAATCAAGTCCTTTTCACTCCACACTTATTTTTCAAAAAACCAACCAATCAAATCAACTATGGAAGAATGTGCTCAAACATTTTTCTTGATGGTGGAGTCTCATAAATATGCCACAACCAAAAACACTTCCTTGCCAAGCTCAAAGAAGTTATAAGATGATAAACTCCCTCAAAAAAACAATTTAAATATAAAAATACACATACACCTTATCACTCCATCTTTAAGAAAACATTCATCAACATTTACAAGAATAATTCACCAAATACACCTTATAATCTCCCAATGAAAATAATATTCAATGACAAGAATAATATTAATGCAATATCTTTTATCAAAATAACTATATGCAAGAGGTCCCTTTTATCCTTTTAAAACTTCAACAAATCAATATGACACAAACACTTTATTTAAAAATAAATCTAACTCCTTATTCCTCCAATTTACAAAAAAGTAATAATCAAATTAAAAAAATTTAAGCAACTCTTTTATCTCCCTAAGACCTCATGTCAAACTTTAGGCAACATAAAGTATTAATCAAAATTTATTACCTTTGCCTTGGAGGGATTCGAACTCACGGTGCACCATCAACCAATGCCTTAGCCGCAAATCCAACCGCAACATGAGCTAGGTGCTCGCTTGGGGAGTAAAGAGCACCACGTGCTCCAAAAGGCTCCTAGACTTACCTAGTAAAAAACGTGTGCCTTTCCTTTGGCGCTTCAACATAAAAACAACCACCAAAAATTTTGTTGTCGCATTTCGAACGCAGGTCACCTAGTGCCCAAACACTCTAACTGTTGTCCTCTTGCCACTAGGTCACGCTGCCTAGTTGGCGCTTGGCAATTTGGTGTTGTTCCCTTTAAATATTATTCATTGGTGCTAAAACACAAAAATTGCTTCTCTTTTTCCGCACAAGATCTCAACACAATTGCATGCATTAATTGATCAATCAAAAGGATAAATGTTAATGCCTCTAAGGTATAGGTTTATATATTGATTTCCTCCTCATGCATATACGTTGGTGCTCGAATTACCTTCTCACTTTTTAGACATCAACGCTTTTTATTTTCCTTTAACCTTATTAATTTATAAATTATTTAAATTCATTTGAATTTAAATTTTATAAATTAATTCTTTAAAACCCTCTGGTTTTATTAAGGCCATCTCTCATTAAACAACTTTGTGTAAATAATACTTATTTATAAAATTTAAATTCAATTTGAATTTAAATATTTTATGAAATAAATATTAAACCTTCCTTTAGCTTTGCAATAAGATTCCTTGGGTTTTTATGAAAAACCTTTTAACTTATGCTTCCACATAATATTAAAATATTATAAATCCCTTTTGCCTTTAACCTTTGCATTGTTCCTTGACATATTCCTTGACATCAATGATGACTTCATTCCTTCACATCAATGACAAATTTGACTTAAGGACTCAAAATGTCCAACAAAAAATTGGGTAGAGGACTTGCGCTAGGCATAAGATTCCTAGTGTGAAGTAAATAGAGATATTTTATTAGGGTTGTCTCATGCCATCATCGCGAAGTCTATATGCAACTATATGACCAAGCAGTTATGTGTGATCAATGCAGATTTTTGTATATGACAAGCAATCATGCAATATAGTGAAATGAATGTATTTGTACTAAGTGGTAGATATGAGATGCAAGATTAATTGGTTTTATGGGCCAATTGCTTATGCTAATCAGTCATACAAATCCATGAGGATATGGTGACTTCAACTAATCAAAACTCAAGGAGAATCTTGGTCATTTTAAGATGAAATTGAGTTTATCAAGAACCAGTGTGTGATTTGTGTATTCATTTTCTATCTTGACCTTAATTATGATATAAAATCTCTCAAGGATCAAATGTGTGTGCATATGAGGTTCATTTACCAATTTTGAGTAAGGTAATGATGCAAACCAACTTTAAGAACCATGTGTGTGCAAATGATGAATTCATTTACCATGATTTTATGCATGTGGTTGGATTTAACTACTTTGTAATACAAGCCACCAAAAGCTAGCTGATCCATAAGCTGACATTGGTCTATACAAAATAAGGTCGCTAATGTGATAGACATGTCACCATGCGTAAGACTACCCCATTTCTAGGCAGGTTTCATTCAACCTATTGTTGTAATGGGGATCACCCCATGATTTTCAAATAACTGAGGAATTCTAGGGATTCAAGTTCATTACCCCCTTCTTTTCTTCTGATTTTAAGTAGGGATTCTTGTTCATTTTTGAACAAGGGGATTTATTTGCTTTGTAAAAATATTATTATTATTTTTTTCAAGGGATACTTGCTCAGATTAGGTGAAGAGCAAGGGATTTTATTTGGGTAGGGGGAGCTTGTCCTTTTGTCAATTCTTAGCATTCTAGACCATGTGCATAATAGGATAGCAAGGGAAACCTTTCACTTAAGGAGCTAGGACTACTATGTAGCATCATCTTTCCTTGTGCAAGAATCATTTTAAAGTGTGTAAGTGTGTTCTGGTTCAAAAAGTGGTAGAATCAGTTCCCAAAACTCAAAATTTCTTAATGTAGAAGTAGTGATTTTGGTTCAAGAGAGATTTATAATCAAAAATCAAGATTTTATTTAAATGTGAATTTTGTGAGTGGTTCAGGATAAACTCTGAATTTCTTCAAAGAAAACCAAGATTAACTATGAATCTGGATAGCATCAGTCGAATATTTAAGTAATATAATAATTGGATGTGACTATATGCCATATGCAATTGGACCAAAACTTATTAAGGATGTAAGATTGAATGCAACTAGATGAAAGATGATGAGTATGAAATGGTTGTGATTATGAAATAGACTATATGCAAGAAATATTGTATGTACAAAATATATGACAATTATGTACAATGGTAGGTCATGGCTTTATGCATAATATCATTTGAGGTGCATTATATTCATTGGCTCCTTAAGGTATTTTCCATCTAAGGTAGCTAAACGATATGCACCTGATCCAAATTTAGTAGTGATGATAAATGGACCTAACCAATTTGGTTGAAATTTTCCTTTAAGATCAGTTCGAGCATTGGTATTTTTTTATTTTCTTTAAGAACTAAATCTCCAACCTCAAAATATCGAGTATGAACTTTCTTGGAGTATGATATTTTGAGTTTGTCTTGATAGGAGCGAAGATGCTCCAAAGCATTTATGCACTTTTCATATAGTAATTCCAATTGGCTTAGTCATCCAACATGATATTCATCTCCTACTTCAACATCTTGAAGTAAAATACCTAAAGAAGGGACTTCAAGCTCAAAAGGAAATACAACTTCAGCACCATATACCAAGACAAAGGGAGAAGCACCTATAGGGGTTCAAACACTAGTCCGATAAGCCCATAAGGCAGGATATAATTGAGTATGCCAATCTCAACCTGATTTATTAACCAATATTTTTAGGATTTTAATTAAAGTTTTATTGGATGCTTCAACTTGGCCATTTCCTTATGGATAGTAAGGAGTAGACCATCTATGCTAGATTTTATATTTTGCACAAAGCTTTTGTATATCTTTATTTTTGAAGCATGTTCCATTATCAAAAATGAGTGTAGATGGAATCCCAAATCTATAGATGATTTGATTAAAAATAAATTTAGAGACTTGGGTTCCTATGCAAGAAGCCAATGGTATAGCTTCTACCCATTTTATAAAATATTCAATTGTTGTTATGATGAATTTATGACCATCTGATGAAACTAGATTAATCTTCCCTATAATGTCTAGGCCCCATTTTGAAAAAGGCCAAGGGGAAGAAATGGCTTGAAGCTCTTGGGTAGGAGCATGGACAAGATTTGTATGTCACTAATATTTATCACATCGATGCACATAATCATTGGCATATTTTTCCATGGAGGGCCAAAAATATCCCATTCGTAGGAGTTTTTTGGCTATGGCACCACCACTAAAATGACCTCCACAAGATCCATCATGCACTTCACTTAGTGCTTTTTTGGATTCATCTAGGTTGAGGCATCTTAGAAGGATACCTTCAAAAGACCTTTTATACAAGGTACTTCTGATGATTATGAAATGAACAACTCATTTACATAATAATCTATGTTGATTCCTATCTAGACCATCTAGGAATGATCCATTTTGGAGAAAGTTGAAGATATCTCCATACCATGATTCTGAGGATATTTCTTCAATTGTAAAGACATCTAAGGGTGCTAGGAAAGACTCTAATGAAGTGGGTTCCCTAAGTTGATGAATGATGATAGTAGCATGATCATCATCCAACTCTAAAGGAATAAGAGAAGCAGTTACTGCCATAGCATCCATAGAACGATTACTAGTACGAGGGATAGCTTTGATAGTAACTTTCTCAAATAAAGACATAAGTTTTAAAACATATTCTTTATAAGGATGGATTTTCTCATCTTAGGTTTGATAAATATTATTAATTTGATTTACCATGAGTTGCGAGTCTCCAAAAATTGATAATATTTTAATATTCAAGGCTAAAGCTGCTCGTAACCCAAGAATCAAGGCTTCATATTCTGTTGTGTTATTTGTATAGGAAAATTGGAGTTTGAAAGATAATGGGATAAGTTGTTTTTGTGGAGACACCAATATAATGCCTACACCTGCACCACTCATGCAATGGGCTCCATCAAAAAATAGAGTCCAAGAGTCTAAATGTTCACCTTCTAGATTAAGGCATTCATCTAGAAATTCTATTGTCAAAGGATGAGTAGATTCAAGAGGAGCAATGGTGAGTTGATCAGCTATGACTTACCCTTTAATGGATTTTTGACCAATAAAGGTTAGATCAAACTCACTCAGAGTGAGAACCCATTTTGTTACTCATCCTGATAAATAAGGTCTACTCATCAAATATCTTAATGGATCAAATTTTGCTATGACAAAAGTTTTTTGACTAAGCATATAATGGCACAGTTTTTATGTAGAGAACACAATAGCTAAACAAAGATTTTCTAGAGGAGTATAATGAGTTTCATAACTTACCAAGGTTCTTCTTATGTAATAAATAGCTCTCTCTTTCTTATCCTCATCATGTTGTGCAAGCATTGCTCCTAACGCAAGTTCTGAGGTAGAAATGTATAAAATAAAAGGATGCTCAGGCCTAGGTGGAACGAGCACTAGCGGTGTAAGAAGATATTTCTTAAGAGCTTCAAAGGCTTCTTGACATTCCTCATCCCATTTGAAAAGGGTATCTTTCTTAAGTAACTTAAGAAAGGGTTGACATTTATCTACCAATTTATCAATGAAATGATGGATAGATTGGAGCTTACCTTGTAAACTTCTAAGTTCTATCAAAGTTTTTGGTGGTGGCATATCGATAATTACCTTGATTTTGATAGGATCTATCTCTATTCCTCGCATAGATACAATAAATCCTAATAATTTACCAGATTTCACTCCAAACACACATTTGTCTAGGTTTAAATAAACTTTGTATTCATAGAGTCTATTAAAGACTCATCGTAAGTCAAGAATGTGATCTTCCTCCTTAATAGATCGAGCTATGATGTCATCCACATAATCATGTAAAATTTCATACATCATATCATGAAACACATATGTCATAGCTCATTGATAAGTTACCCCTACATTCTTTAAACCAAAGGGTATTACTTTCCAACAGAAAGTCCCCCAAGGTGTAATGAAGGTAGTTTTAGGTTGATCCTCTAGTGCTATACAAATTTGATTATATCCTAAAAATCCATCCATAAGGGATAACATCCCACTTCCTACCATGAAATCAATAATTTGATCCATATTAGGAAGGGGAAAGTCATCTTTGGGACATGCAACATTGATATCCCTAAAATCAGTACATACTCTGATTTTAGTAGCCTCTTTTTTGGTTACTAGGACAACATTAGATATCCAATCAGAATAGTCTATGGCTTGAATGAAATCGACATCTAAAAGTTTTTGTAATTCATATTTAACTAGCAAGGCTACTTTAGGATGCATTTTCCTAAGTTTTTATTTTACAGGTTTAGCATCAGGATGAACCACTAAGTGGTGCATGACTACAGAAGGATCTAAGCCAGGCATATCCACATATGTCCATGCGAAGATGTCAGGGTATTCTACAAGGAGTTCTATGTATTTACTTTGTTCTTATTTACTCAAGGTAGCTCCGATTTTAACCATGTGAGGATTGGTTTCTATTCCAATATTAATTTTTAAGATATCTTCTACCAAAATATTCAAGTCCCTTTCGAAGTTAGGAGGGGTGGGTGAAACACCCATTTCCTAGAGTTCTTCTAGGGATAGTTTGGCTAACTCTTCCTGTGTGGTTGTTGTTTGAACATGAGCTATACATGGGATAGATCCATCAAAGAAGAAACTATTCCTCATGACTTCTTCGAGGGGGATGTCAAAAAAGACATCTCCTTCTACACACTCATCTGGAGTGGCAATCATTTTTGGATGGACTACTAAAATCATATTGCAAGAAAATAAATGAGTTTTCTTTCTCTTATTAATATTCATTAAATATTTTTTATTTTCTAAATATTCACCATATGTGATTAGGTGATCATCTTCATCGAAGGGAAAAGGTTGAGAATTCATAGGAATATAGCCTATACCACATCGGGTAGGCCATTCCTCAACCTCAAAGGGTTCACGTATGCCATTTTCAAAATGACCCAAACCTTTACCCTTATAACCCATATCACACATAATTTGCTTAGATTTTATATATCTGTTGGAGAAGTAACATTGAGCAAAATTATTCTCATCAAATGTAAAGCTCATTTGTTTAATGTTGATTTTATCGAGGGAACATCCTATGGAAATAAAAGTACAACTCCCAACATGATATATGTTTCCCTATTTGTGAGGTAAACCTATCATTCATGGGGATGGCGGTAATTGAGACAAGACAATGGAGTCTTGTACAACAAAATTAGCATGCTCTATGGGTGCTAATATGGTGGATAAATCTGGTAAAGCCTCATCTATAAGAGGGTATGATGTAGAAGGATTATCAATTTTAGAAGGTATAGGTGTGTCAGAAGAAGGTAAAGGTTCAATATTTGGGGAAGAAGACTTAGGAGGAATAGGAGCCAATGATGATAGAGCTAGGACAAAATGGAACATTAATGGGTTCCACCATTGCACACATTTCAAATGGTCTAGGATCTCCATGAATGGTGACCAATTGATTTTTAAACTCAAATTTTACACATTGATGTAAAGTAGAGGGAACTGCCCTCATTGCATTGATCCAAGGGTATCCTAGAAGGATGTTGTATGATGTTGGACAAGATACAACAAAAATGGATGTATCCAAAATTCTAGGACCAACTTGTAATGGGATAGATATCACACCACAAGCTTCTTGGGTTTCATCATTAAAAGCTTTAATAATCATTTTAGTTCTTCTTAAATCTTCATTTCTGAACCCAAACCTTTTGAAAAAGTCATAGGTGCAAATATTTAGAGATGAACCATTGTCAATCAATACCCTCTTAACACACACATCTCCAATTAATGTTGTTATGTATAAAGGATTATCCCTATGCATACTTTGAGGAGGTATATCTTTGTCATGAAAATCAATGTAGTCAACTCCTTGAGAGGCTACAACATTAACTACGATAGTTGGCTCTATGTCCTGAGGCACCATCATTTGACTTAGGGTATTCATTAATTCTTCTCTATGAATAGATGAAGTCCTAAGAAGGTCAAGAAGAGAAATCCTAGTTGTTGTATTAGCTAGTTGTTCATTGATATCAAAAGGAGTCTTTTTGTTGAGGTCGAATTACATTATTCCCCTTATGAGGTGGTTTCAGAACAAAAGGTGGTTGATCCACATCATTTGGTTGAGTTGTAGGTAATTGAGTTTGAGAATTTTGAGCTTGAGCTTGTTGTCTAGTAATGGCTCCAACTATAGCCACAATATTTCTTGATTGATGTGGAATAGAAAAATCATCTTGAATAGATTGTGATCTAGCAGTTGATGTTTGTTCTATGGAAAGAAGTTGTTGTGAAGAAGGATGAGTTGTTATCATTCTTGGAAATGGTTCCTCTAGAACTAAAAAATTTGTAATGGGTAGAATTGGTCTTGATTCATATTCTAAACTATTAGAATGAAAAGAACTAATATCTACTTCAGATTCTATTTCACTTTCTGTATGTTCAAAATATGGGGATTGTAATTTTCTTCCTTGAAATTGCTCAATTGTGACAATGGATTGAGTAGGCACAAATGTAGTTTGTGGGAGTTGTGATGGTAGGTGACTACTAACCATTCCCACATAACATGTTGGATGAGGCACACTCTTATAATCTAGCTGATTCACAGCTTCCTTACCATGATTTGGTAATGGGTTTTGGAAGATGTCTAGATTTTGATTAGCATTTTGTGCCTGTTGCTTTTGTGGGTTTGTTGGTGGATTAGGATTTGGTGGAGGATTTTCCACTCCCAATTTTCCATTATCAATCAAGTCTTGCACCAAGTGTTTTAATCTTCTACAAGTGTTGGTTGGATGTCCATCAACTTGATGGAAATCACAATGTTGGTCTGGTCTATACCAAGGTTGAGAGGTGTCAGGTTGTCGTATCTCTAGCAATTTTATCAAGCCTCTTTCTACCAATTGTGGTAAGACCATTGTCAAAGGTTGATTTAATCTTGTGAAATTCTATTGTGGAGGTTTTTGAGGTGCTTTTAACACAAAATTCTTTGTGGTTTCTATGGTATTAACATTTGGAGGAGGTCTATTATCTGTGACCCCATATCCTACCACATGTTTGTTCTTGTATTGATTTTTAGATGATTTATCCTCATCCTTCCTTTTAAGTTGTCCTCTTCTGATAAGGGCTTCTTCTACCCTTCTTTCCAAATCTATAGCTTGATCAAAAGAGGTTACAATGGTAGTGGCCAACTCATAGGATAATTGTTCTTGTAAATTTCCAATGAAAATTTCTAGCATTTCTCTTGGAGGTAGGGCAAAATGTAATTTACCTAAAAATTTTCTCCATCGAGCTAGAAATTCTATGAAACTTTCTTCTTTCCCTTGTTTTAGGTTGTACAAATCCTTAATTGTGACATGTCTTTCTATATAGGTACCAAATTGATGTACAAACAACTCCGTAGTTTCTTCGAAGTTTCTTAAGGAGTGTGTTGGCAATTGATAATACCATTCCAAGGCCATACCTCCTAAAATTTTTGGAAATATTTTTAATAGCAACATGTCATCATATGCAATATCATGGCAAGTGGTCCTAAACATGCGAAGATGCTCAATCGGATCTTCGATCCCCTTATAAATCGGTAAAATTAGCATGGGGAAGCATTTAGGATATGGTCTAGCAACAACAAAAGGATCTAATGGTTGATTGCACATTTCCTTATAACTGTATGTAGGGCGATAAGGGTCTATTTGATCTAATCATGAAGCTAATTTTTGGACTATAGCTTCAAGATGATGTGGTTGCCCATTATGTTTATTATGTGTTGCTATGTTTGTATAGGGAGGATAATATGTATGTTGTGTTACCGCATAAGGAGTTGAAATGGTAATATTATTATGCATAGGATTTGAAGTTGGAGGGTTTATGAGCTTATAAGGAGGTATATTTTGTTGCAAAGTTGGTTGAGAGGAAGTCGAGATTTTCACATTTTTATTTTTTTGAGATGTTGAGGCTTGAATAAATCGATTATTAAAATATTGAGAGAGAAAGTTATTGTTGGTAGAAGAAGAAGGTTGTTTTTGGGTAGTAGTAGTGGTTGCAAAAATAGGTTTATGTTGTGATGCCATAGTTGTTTGAATTTGGGTGGTACCTAAGGAATGATCATTATGAGTGGCAGGTTGTAATGGAGGAAGATTATCACTCGCATATGTCTCTGGTTGTGGGTGAAGTTGAAAAGCTTCTTCTAAAGTTGCTTCCATTGAAAAATCACCCCTTTTAAGTTGGTCTTCTACTTCAAAGGCATTAGTGATAGCAGACTGATTATGATTTAGAAATTCATAGAAGTGTTGCATAGATTCAAAATGAATTTCCCCTTGAGGTCCCATTTTAGGGTCAAAAGGGTCGACTATTTCGTCTTCTTCATTTTGTTCTATTTGTGCAACTTGTTCTTCCTGAACTTCTTCTATCTCTATTTTGGTATTAGGGTTTTCATTATCCGACTCCCCTTTAGAGTCGGTTGCCACTTGTTTACCATTCCTTAAGGTTTTAGGCATCTTGTGTTTTTTTTTTGATGCTACTCCTAATTTTTTTTTGTTTTTTGTTTAAATTAAATTAAAAAGGCTTTTCTACTAAGTATTTACAAGATTTTAAATAACAAAACTAAGGTGATTTTACTCTTCCTAAAAGAGCTTATAAATATCATTGATGGGCTCTAGGTCTTCAAGGTTCATGAAATGTTCCTCTTCGAAGACAAAGTTCTCTTTTAAAAGAAGGATGAAGTGAACGAGAGTGATATTCTTAGTTTCAGAAGTAGGAGGTTGAAATTGGAGCTTGTGGCAAAAATCTCTAAAGAGGACTACTCTAGGTGCTTTGTGATAGCATCTTTTTTGTTCAAAGGCTATCTCTTTTTCCTCTAAGTTTGCTAGGAATTTGTGGATGATTACAGATTCTTCAAAATAACTTTCCCATGGGTAAATTGTGGAGTGGACGCTAGCCCTTTTGTTCGCTAGCCAATGTTCGCAACTCCTTTTAATTTCAAAATAGGGGGAGTAGTAATATGCACCTAAGGCTTTCGTTATGTCTATCCTTTTAATTTGTTTCAATTCCTCAACCCTTCTCTTAATGAGATCAAAGTTTTGCCACAAGTCTCCCCAATTTTCCCTATTGCTCCTAAAGAGGATGTCAACTTCTTTTTCTATAAGTTCCTTCCTAAGGTCGATAAGGGCAGATTCTTTAACACTATTGTCCACCATTTAAAATTTTTTCTAGATATTTTTGTTTTTAGAAAAAAGCAAAGTAAAAGTGAAAAAGAAATAAAACTTAAAACAAAAGTTCTTTTTCTAACTAAAAGTTTTTTTTTGAACTGTTTTGCAAGTTGTAGGCCAAGTTATCTCATTTTCAATTAGGATTTTCACCTGGATGCCCGCATGCAGATGCTTGGTGATGAAGTCCAAGCCATGATGAAGCCCAAGTTCTACTAGTCCTCACCCAGTTCACCATGGGCAGTGATACACCTCAAAGAGATGCGTGCTATTTTCCATGGCTATGATGGTTGTTGGACCAACCTCATTTTAAATATTGATTAAATGTTTCAAGTTTTTTGGGTATAGGTGAAAGGATAATCCCTTTCTGAAGGTCCGTAAGCCTTCACTGTATGTCCCATTGTGTCCAGACCAGTTGAAGCTATGGAAGAGTTCATCGGATGTGGTTTTTTTTAGGGAAAATGATGTAAAAATGAAAAATAAGTGATTCGATTCATTTGAAAATTATCTGATTTATATGGCTTAATCTAAGACACACAAGATTAAATGATATTTTTTAGTTTTTTTTCAAAAAAAATAAAAAGCAACAATTTTCAAAATAAGGGTGTTTTCACGTCGGGTTCACCAAAGAATGTAGACCCAAAATTTTTGCACCCCTTTCCTTCAAGCTAATGGATCCACGCCTAAAAGGGGGAGGGAAAATGATGTATCTACACCTCGTATGAGAAGCACTTGAGTTGTGCTCTCCTTGGTGTTTGTCGATGAATTAGGTGGGGTTCACCAGGAAACACTTTAATGGTGGTTTCCACGCCTAGGTAAGGTGGGTGTTTGATGGATTCTTTGAAGCATACACCTAAAGTTTGGCAAAATGCAACTATTGCCTAGCTATATGCATTTCAAATTTTCATGAAAACAATTGTATACAGTTCTAGCTAAAAAGCTTATAAATTTAACTAAGATGCAAAGATTTCTTTATATGCACTGAAAGCAAAAAGGTAGATTTTATGCTAACATGTATATATTTTTTTCTTTTGTGTTTTTCAACTAGTATGATTGATGCAAAATATAATGCAACTAAGTCTATGTTTTTGATATTTTCTTTCCTTTTTATTTTATACAGATGCTTCGTAAAATAGAAGAATTTGAAATCAAAGTATGGAATGTTGAAAATATGTTGAATAATTTCCATGTTATTATGGTGGGGTTAACACTAAAAGGTATTGGACACTATGTATGATATACTCGTTGGGGTTTGGGGTCGAACTAGGTCCCAAACATGGGTTCGGAGGCGTAGCTCTCTGAAAATTAGGGGTCTAGGGGAATTTTTAGGGTTTTTAAAGATATATTTAGACCCATATGGGCTTTTAGGGTTACTATATTAGAACCCTTGCTTTTTCACCCATGATATTGTAAAATTGGTGCATGTGCCTTTGTTATATAAATCACACTTGCATTAGGTTTTGGATAGAGAAAAATAAGAATATTATTGTATTGGAGATGGATAAGTTAATGTAATAATAAGATAATATTGTGTTGGTTTTTCCCAGTGAAGGATTTCCAGGATAATATTGTGTAATATGTGAATCTGCAATCTTCTTCCATTTATTATGCAATTATTGCTTTTATATTTTTAGTTTATTGGGTCTCTTTACTTCTCTTCAAAGAAAAACTAAGAAAAAATAGATTATAGATCCTTACTTTGTCTAGATGTTTATTGTTAGATGCATCCAGATCTGATAGAGTAAATGTGTATCCATCCGAATCTATCAAACGAATTCAAACCACTCTGAATATGTTCCAAACTTACGATTTCCCAATAAGATACTAAAAATTATAATTAGGGGTGGGATATCTACTTAGGCCATTGCATATTAGGGTCTACAATAGTCAGATCCCCTAGGTTATTTTAACAAACCATAGAAAAAGTAATGGATCTATAGATCTAATGCAAAACATGCAATTTGGATGAAAGAAAAAGCAGTAACAACAGTAAATGCAATAAAGTAATAAAGTTGGTAGATACTAAAATGCAAATATGAATCAATTTGATAAACCTGAAGTCAAAATATTACCCCCATAATAGATCTATTTTATTTTGAATATCTACAGGAAATTTAGATGGCTTTGAATACATTAAAACCTATAATGGTTAGATCTATAAAATTGCAACAGTTAATTAGAGCAATTCCAGGTTACATTAGTGAATTCGGATGCATTGGAATTCGTAAAAACCTATAAAATGATAAATTTATGCTTGGGAAAAATAAAATTAAAATTAACAATACTCATTGCCATCTCTGGTAGCTTATGTAATGATGGCCTTATGTCGATATCTACTCTAAAACCTCCAACAAAGCACAAGAAAGCATATTCTCCACTTAGATTTTCCTAAAAAATCATCATTAGGTTCATTTGGAGGTAGCCTACAACATTTAACATATGAGATAGTTCAATAAAAAATGGATGACGACCAACATAGATCGGGTTGTTAGGGGAAATTTAGTAATTTTTTAATATGGATGAATTTGGACGGATCTGAATTCACTAAAAATCTAGGTTTGCCCAAATTGGAGGTAAAATCCAAACAATGTACCAAATTTAGGTGCATGTTTGATTTTTCTAAATTTAGACCATTTTGAATTTGTTAGAGTCACCTAAATTTTGTGAAAAAGGGGGAAAATATAAGATTTTAGGTTTTAGTTGGCATGAAAATCGAGGCAGGGTGCTGGAGGGTGAAAGGTACATTGCTAGGGAGGGATAACATATTACTAGGTAGTAGGAATTTTGTAATGTGTCAAAATTTCATGGCTACATGTGGAGGAATCAAGAGCAAATTGAAGCTCATACGTGGAGGTGTTTAGTACCTCAAGCCCACATGCAAGAGCTACATTAGAGAAGAGCAAGAGTTACATAGAAGCACACTAGAAGAAGCATCAAGACTGAATGCCAAATATCCAAGTAAAAAGAAGCACCAACCACCACATTCGTAATACCTTCTTACACACAATAAAGGCATAGGTAAAAAAACTATGAATAGGAAAAAGAAGAGCAATCAAGCAAGGCATACAAGGATAGTGCACAAGCACTACAAAGCGGAGGAGAAGGAGATGTATTGAAGAGTCAAAATATTGAGTGCCAAGAAGCATTAAATGCGGGAAGAGAATATTTAGAATGCAATTCATAGAGTTAAGAGCAACAAGTTGAAGCTTTAGGCACCATATTCAAGAAGGTAAAAAAATATTTAATTGAAACTTTGTAAAGTTTAAGGAGGAATAAGGCATAATATTTTTGAAGTAAATATTAATTAATTATATTTAAGGTTATTTGAATAATAGGAGAAATAAGATGATAACCTTAGAAAAATATTGAGTGCCTTATAATATATAAGTAATAAGTCTTTTGAATTTTCTTGGCCTCATCCCTAAAGGCCCTAAATCCAAAGCCCTGACTGATTATCGTCCCATAAGCCTTTGCAATGTTGTCTATAAAATCTTAACTAAAGCCATGGCCAATAGATTAAAGGGTATTCTCTCATCCTTGATTAATCCCTGTAAAATAAGCTCCATTAAAGCTAGAAATATTGAGGATGGAGTTATAACCACTCATGAACTCATTCATTCTATCCACAAGTCCAAAATTTCTACTTTATTTTTGAAACTTGACATGAGCAAGTATTTTGACATAGTGAATAAGGATTTTCTATCCAAAGTTCTGAAAAAGTTTGGTTTTCATTATGACTAGGTCAATATGATCATACAATGCATTTCACCTCTTGGTTCTCTATGCTAGTGAATAGGTCTATTGTAGGGTACATTCCAAGTACCAGATAATTGAGACAATGGGACCCCTTATCCCCCCTACTATTTATAATCCTACCTGAGAGCCTTGGAAGAGCCATAAAATCTGCCTGCTCCATGGGCTTGATCTCTGGCATCAAAGCTGCATCCCACCTCCAACCCTCAACTCACAAAAAATTTGTGGATGATACTCTATTGGAAACTATAGCATCAGTTTATGAGGTAAGAGTAATAAAATCTATCCTCAACCTCTATGAAGAAGCTACGGGTCAAAGAATCAATTTCACTAAGAACAAAATTTACTTCATAAATAACCCAATGCCCCACCAAATCAAAATTATAAATATCATGGGATGATCTATTGTAGTCCATCTAGCTACATATTTAGGCCTACCTATATTTTTGGGTAATCCTACCAAGACAATGTGGAATAATGTTATTGAGAGGTTTCATAAGAAACTTGCAGGATGGAAAGGAGTCCTTCTCTCTCAGGTGGGTAAAGCTACTCTTGTCATGTCAGTTTTACAAAGCATACATGTTTATTTTTATAATTTTTTAAAATCCTTGCAGCAGTTGGGACCATGATTAAATAAATTTAAAAAAATTTCCTATGGGCTAGAGATGACAATCAAAAGAAATTTCACTTGGTGGCTTGGGATAAATTTTGCTCTTTGAAAGATAAGGGTGGCCTCGGGTTTCGAAGGATTAACAAAATGAATCATGCTCTCTTAGCTAAGCAGGCTTGGAAGGTTTTTACAAATGAAAATTTGGAATGGATCTCAATTATTAAAAGGAAATATTTGCAGCATCATTCTTTTATGGATGATGAAGTTCCTCAAATGGGGTCTCACTTTTGGTGCTCAATAATTCAAACTAGACTCTTGCTTCAGAAAGGAGTCAGATGGCAATTCAGATATGGGAAAAGCAATGATTTTTGGTATGACTCATGGGCCAGGGATGAGCCTCTTATCAATGACTAAGAAATTTCTGCTCTCAAGTCCCTCACTGATCATAGATTTGGACTGAAAGTTGCATAATTTATTGTGTAAAATTAGGGTCGCCCCAAATGGAAGCAACTAAATTGCATCATAAACGATGCAAATTTTGACAGGTCTATCATCTTAATGCAAGTAATTCTTAGATCAAGATTCATCACTATATCCCAAGAAAGGACAATCCCTTCTAGAAATGTTGTTATGATGGTACTTTTTCGATCAAGTCTACCTTTCTTTTGCTTGAATATCCATAGGACATGCAACATAATCAACTTGCCCTTGCTTTTATCAATAGAATTTAGCTCAAACATATAATTTTAAAATTTTCTCACTTCTCATGGTTAGCCATTCAAAATAGAATCCTCTCTATAGAAAATCTTATCAAGAGGGGCGTCATGGTGCCTAATAGATGCTATATGTGTTTACAAGTCTAGGAATCCCCTCAACACCTATTAATTGAGTGTCCATTTGCCTACAGTGCCTTTTCAATTCTATTGAATATGTTTCAGGTCAATTGGGTCTAGCCCCAATCAATTATTGACTTTTTTACCCAATGGACCCAAGTGTTTCATAATCCTAAACTTAAATTTCTGTGGGAATCTTCTCTGCATCATACCCTATGGTAAATTTGGCTTGAGTGCAATAGCAAAATATTTAGTGATTGATCTAGATATCCAAAAGCAATGGTCAACAAAGCTATAAGCTTTACCATTAAGAATGTAAATTTTATCCCCTATCCAAAAATCCATGTTTCTAGGTTTGAACCCCACTTTTTCATATCCCTTAGCATTTTTGTAAGTGTTCCAGACCCCCTATTCATGCTAACTGCAATGCCAACGTCAAATGGAACGCCTCCTCTATGGTGGCTTAAAGCAAATTTTAATGAGTCATCTAAAGGTAATCCCAGATATTCTAGAGTTTGAGGAATCATCCAGGACCACGAGGGCAATATCATTAGAGCATTCATTAAAAAATTAGGATTTTAGTCTAACAACTATGCTAAAGATCGTGCTCTCTAGAGGAGACTAGAACTTAGTAAAGACCTACCTAACCCAATGATATTCAAAGAGTATTCTCTAAATGTGATTAATCATGTTAAGAATAACACAAATTCAATATGGAATATTCTAAATATTATACAGGATAGCCAATATATTATAAACCATCTTCCACTCAGCACATTTTAGCATGTATTCAAGGAGGCCAACGTGGTTGCAGATTTGTTGGCTAACATGGCAGCCAATCAAAATGACTTCATTGTTTGGAAATGTTCTTTCCCTCAAGACATCATCACTGCTACTAAGAATGACTTTGATTGAAATATTCAATGACAACAAGTGTCTAACCAAAGGTGTTTTCCTCAACACCACGGGTGTTTCCATTAACACCATGGTCAATTTTTTACCTTTCCAATTAATCATTATCTCTCAAAATTTTGATTGCATCTCTCTCCAAGAGGTTCATTTAGATCATAGAGAATCTTCTACGTCTTCTTGGTACCTTACCAAAATATCATACCTCCACATCAATTACCCATTTATCTCTCATCATGCTAAGTCCATCATTCAACTTTTCCAACCATGTCACCTATTCACCTTTTGCACCACGCATATTGCTTTTTTAGTTGCTCCCTTCAACCCTACCATCCCTCCCTTACTTATCATTTTTTTAACTTTTTCCCTTCCCCATGCCCTAGCTGATGTGTTCCTTTGTCATTGTCCTATGGTTGGGTTTCCAAGCTACATCAAAAAGCCTATTTTCCCCTTGTCTCTCTTATTCTGTGACTTTTAGCACACCTTCAAAATCCACCACCTTCTCGACTAAGTTCATTTTCTATATGGCATCCTTTCCATTGTTTCCCTGTGTTGGTTATCTTTCTACTTTTGTCTATTCATTAGTATGACCATTATCAAACCTTCAATGTTGCAGCTTAATCCTATTACTGATGCTTTACTTGGAGCCAAGGGATTCACTCCCTTTTTCAAGCTCTTCAGTGGTATTGATGATGGAGTCACTAGCAAGTTTGTCAACTCATGAAAATATGGCATGGTCAAGGTTTGTGGGATGCAAATTGAGGTAAATATCAATATTCTATCTAAAAATTTTGGGTTTTCTTCCAAGGGTCGAATAGTGATATGGGACCACCATAAATTTAAAGAAGAAACATACAACATTCCTAAAAAGGCAAAAAATTGAACTGGGTCAAAGGTGTAGTTGACCTCTCCTCTCTCCCTCACCCTTGGGACTCATTAATTATCCCCATTATGCAATATATCACCATGGATAATTTCAACATCCCCCTCTGGTCCTTCCACCTTGCCTTCGTTAATCATCTATGAGACATCAAGCCTATTAGCATCCCTGAATTCCTATTTAGGTCCATGAGTTTTACCATTGAAAACTACAGGGATAAGAAAACATGGAAGTATCCTTCATACCAAGGGTTATTCCTAGTTATTTATAAATATGCTCTCTTATCTCAACCTACAGTTGAGCCCCTAGTGTCTCCCCAGATTCCTATGTCTACCCTTGAGTTGGCCATTGTTCTTGATTCCCTTGATCCCATTTTTCCAACTAGGACCTCAGGTACAATTCTATTTTTGGGTGATCCTTCTACTAAAGTGTCTGATCCCCTCTAGTCTACTACTCCTTCTACTAGTCTCCCGAGAGTTTTTCTAGACAACCCTAATCAAGCCAACAACAAGGATGAGGAAGTTACCCCATCAAAGCCCAATGATTCAATCCTAGTGGAGCCCCATGCACCTGGTGTTGAAGTCAAAAGTAGACCCTTGAGGAGAAAAAGAAAATTTGTTTGCCCTAGAAGCTCACGATGCATGAAAATGAAAGGTTATGACAAAATCCAATCCATATTGGAGGTCATTATGGATGAAGATAAAAATGGTAGGTTTGATGTTGGTGCTACGCTTCAAACCAAGACCATCGATCATGTTTCCATTTTTGTGGAGCAATTCAAGGTGACAGTCAATATGATCAAGGAGGCATGTGTTATTTTATCACACACCATAAAGGAGCTTCATGAAATTTCGACTTCCCTCAATGCTCTCCTTGCAAGCCATAACAATATTGTAAAACATGAGGATGAAGATGATTCCCAGTAATTTTGGGAGTAGGTTTATTGACGGATGTTTTTTCATGAATTTTTGGAATCTATGTTGCTTCTTGTTCCACATAGTTATGGTTTTAAGTCTTTATGCATATTTTAATTTTCTTTTCTAGGTCCTGGATTTAGTTCATTTAATGCTTTCACAGGCTGATGGTGATTTTCATGTTCATCCCTTCGACTCTAGAATATTTTAATTTTTGTATTTACGACATTCTGATTGCCTTATGTATTACAGATTCGGTCCCTTCAACCCGATAGTTAATTAAAATTATTTATTTACCTTCCAAATAAGTAAGAAGTCTTTTGAAATTTATATTACTCTATTCATTCTTGGAATTAATATTGCATTGAAATACTTGCAGAATATTAACTTGGAGAAATAAGGACTTCTACACCAAAAATTGAAATATTATTTGCAAATATCATTATTTCTAAATTTTCAACTAGGGAGTTATAAGGAGTTCAACATCAAATTTAAATTATTGAAATTTAGAAATTATATTATTGAAACTTGAAATAAGCAAAAACATAGAATTGCTAGAAAGTTGGAAAATTTACTTTTGATATTAGTCTCTTGCTCAAATTGAAGGGACATAAGGAACTCAACTTAAATATCTTGAAGATAGATATTTAAATTGCATCAAAAATATACTTAGCTTTCTATTCACAAATAGTTAGAAATAAGATGAAGAATAGTTTTTGAACATTAGGGAGATAAAATGGATTCAACTCAAAGAAAAACTAAGAAAGCTAAGCACTTTATCATGACCATAGTACATTCAAAACAGTTGGGAGATACAAAGTGATTCTATAAAACATGAAAATTGAAAATATCTTATTAAATTTGATCTTATACTATGGATCCAAAAGGGATACTACCTAGAAATTTGAAATTATACAAATAAAAAACAACAAAGCATACTACAAAAGTTGAAGAATTGAAAGACAATATTTGATCGTATAATTAAAACTAGGGATTCATAAGGTAGATAACTTCAAAGGATTTAAAAAATAAAATATTCTATCAAAACTATTTTCAATACTTATAAATAAAGAGATAAAAGGAATTTTGTTTTAGAATTTTGACTATTGATTGTTCATATACAACAAGAATTGAAGGTTAAAAGATAGGAAAATATAAGGTTTACAAGTGACCTTGGTCTATCAAAACTAAGGAGGAAAAATGATATCTAATTCAAACAATACAATGAGTAATGATATGGAAAACATCATTAGAAAGGAAAGGGCAAATGGCATAAAATTTGGAATCAAGAATTTACTTACAAATTTTGAAGGAAATTTAGATCTTACTTCAAAATTGATCTATAGTGAAGCCTTAGAAGAAAACTTTAAAACTCTGGAATATTATCTACATGCTAGAATCATTGAAGCAATCGATCAGAGGATGTCATCTTCTTTTATATAAGTTCCTTCCTAAGTTTGATGAGGGAAGATTCTTTAACACTATTGTCCACTATTTAAAACTTTATTCTAGATATTTTTGTTTGTTTTTTTTATTTTTATTTTTAGAAAAAAGTATAAATAAAAAGACAAAAATAAAACAAAAGTTCTTTTTCTAACTAAAAATTTTTCTTCGAATGTTTTTGCAAGTTGTAGGCCAAGTTATCTCATTTTGCAATTAAGATTTCACCTGCATGCCCCATGCATGCACCTGATGGTGAAATACAAGTCGTTATGAAGACCAAGTTCTACTAGTCCTCACCTAATTCACTATGGGCAATCATACAACTCAAAGAGATGTGTGCTATTTTCCATGACTATGATGGTTGTTGGACCAATCTCACTTTAAATATTAATTAAGTTTTCAAGTTTTATAGCTATAGGTAAAAGGATTATCCCTTTCTAAAAGTCTATAAGCCTTCACTATATACCTCGTTGTGTCCTAACCAACCGAAGTTGCAAAAGAGTTTGTCATATATGGTTCTTTTTAGGTTAAATGATGTAAAAATGAAAAATACGTGATTCGATTCATTTGAAAATTATCTGATTTATATGGCATAATCCAAGACACACAAGCTTAAATGATATTTTTTAATTTTTTTCAAAACACAAAGAAAAGCAACAATTTTCAAAATAATGGTGTTTTCACGTCGGGTTCACAGAAGAATGTAGACCCAAAATTTTCACACCCTTTTCCTTAAGGCTAATGGATCCACACCTAAAAGGTAGAGGGAAAATTATGTATCTACATATCGGACGAGAATTACTTGAGTTGTGCTCTCCTTGGTGTTTGTCGATGAATTAGGTGGGGTTCACCAAGAAACACTTTCATGGCGGTTTCCACTCCTAGGTAATAGTAGGTATTTTTATGGATTATTTTAAGCATACACTTAAAGTTAGGTAAAATGCAACTTGTGCCTAGATATATGCATTTCAAATTTTCATGAAAACATTGTATAAAATTCTATCTAAAAATCTTATAAATTTAATTAAGATGCAGAGATTTATTTATATGTATTGAAAGAAAAAAGTAGATTTTATGCTAACATGTATATTTTTTCTTTTGTGTTTTTCAACTAGTATGATAGATACAAAATGTAGTGCAACTAAGTATGTGTTTTTGATATTTTTATTTCTTTTTATTTTATACTTAAACTTCCTAAAATAGAAGAATGTGAAATCAAAGTATGGAATGTTGAAAATATGTTGAATATTTTCCATGTTATTCTGGTGGGGTTAACACTAAAAGGTATTGGACGCTGTGTACGATATACTCGACAGGGTTTAGGGTCAGATTGTGTCCCAAACAGGGTTTCGAGGTTGGTAGCCCTCCTAAAAGTAGGGGTCTATGGGCGATAGTTTCCAACAAAATTTTTGGGGTTTTTAAAGTTATATTTAGACCCATATGGGCTTTTAGGGTTACTATATTTGAACCCTTGCTTTTTTTCCCATGATATTGTAAAATCGGTGCATGTACCTTTGTTATATATATAACACACTTGCATTAGGGTTTGGATAGAGAAAAAAGAAGAATATTATTGTATTGGAGATGGTCATTATAATATAATAATAAGATAATGTCGTGTTGGTTTTCCCAATTAAGGGTTTCGAGGATAAATATTGTGTAATGTGTGAATCTACAATCTTCTTCCCTTGATTCAATAATTACTACTTTTCTAGTTTTAGTTTATTGGGGCTCTTTATTTATCTTAATGGAAAAACTAAGAAAAATTATATTTTAGATCCTTACCTTGGTATGGATGTTTGTTGTTAGATGCATTCAAATTTGATAGAGCAAATTTGGATCCATCCGAATTTGTTAGGCAAATTCAGACCGCTCTGAATATGTTCAGAACTTGCATTTTATAAATAATATGCTAAAAATTATAGTTAGGGTTGGGGGATCTACTTAGGACATTGTATATCAGGGTCTACGATAGTCAGATTCCCTCCGTTCTTTTAGAAAACTATAGAAACAGTAATGAATCTATAGATTTAATGCAAAACATGCAATTTGGATGAAAGAAAAAAGTAGTAACAACAATAAATGTAGTAAAGTAATAAATTTGGTAGATAATAAAATGGAAACATGAGTTTCAATGGGAATTTTCATCAGGGAGAACTAAGATTTTTTTAGACGTTTTTCACAGGACTGCCCAAACTGTCGAACTTGTTTCAGCCATATCTCACTCATTCGGACTTGGATTGAGTTGCAATTTTAAGGGTAGATGCCTGAAAAACCCTAAAACATTTCCAAAAATTTGTATATCATTTGGAGCAACATAGATCCTAGCGCATCCCTATGTATGAACAAGATTTTTGGCAAGCAACTATGCAAGGGTTTCATCTGGGTTGAGTGCAAGCAACTCCAAAGGTTGGTTTTTAGGGCCTTCAGGACCTAGCGACCAATATTTTTGTGGTTTATGCTTAATAGTTTAGCAGGAAATGTTGCAGGGGATCCAATATGGGTTATAAATTTGTCTTTCAATAGATCATACTGTGAACTTGAGTGACAACGAATTCCAATTTGCTGCACAAAAGAAAAGTGAAAACCATACCTTTCCACGGTATCTAGGGCAAGGTTTAAAGAGATAACAAAACAAGTTTCAAGCAATTGATCAAAAAAATGGATCATATCTCAAGTGAATCTGGTGCTAAGGTGCATCCACAAAATAATTCTACTATGAAAACCCCTATCAAGGGTAATAATTTCGAAGACTCAGTCCCAAAAATGAATTTTAGGGATTCCCTTCATGGTGGACAGCCTCAGCCCAATGCTAATATCAAACTTAGGGCTTCCCATAAAACTCTAAGAATGCCTAATATTTATCCTAGGAAAACGAAGTCAGGATGTCTTAAAGCAGCTGATGGAACTCCTATTGTTAAGCTTGATATGGGTAACATTCAGACTGGCATTGAAGATTTGGAAAAAAGAGGACTAAATTATCAGTTCATGGTTTTTCATCTGAGTCTATCTACTTTCAAAGTCTGGCTTGCAAAAATTTGAAAAACTAAATGTGAGTTACAAATATCTATTTATCCAAATGGTTATTTTCTTGTTTTATTTGCTAATAATGAAGATACAAAACTTTTCAAGGGGGTCCTTCGTTTTTTGGAAGGGCAGGGCTTTTCATGAAGCCCTAGCATACTAAATTTAAAGTTGAAGAAGAGATGCCTTCTATAGCTCCCATGTGGGTTAGACTCTTTGGCCTCCCTATTGAATTTTGGAATCCTACTATTTTTTCTTCAATTGGAAACTCTTTAGGAACTTTTATGATGATTGTTGATTGTACTCAAAATTTTGAACATATTATTTATGCTCATATTTGTGTTTTAATGGATTTTGACAAACCCCTACCTAAAAATATCACATTACAATTTGGGGAAGACACTTGGGAGAAAGTAGTGGACTATGAGAACATTCCTTTTCATTGTAGAATTTACCATGAATATGGTCATTTGGCCATTACTTGCCCAAATAAAATTTCTAATCAAAATAAAGAAGATATAAACTCAGCAGGTTTCCAAATACCTAAGAAGAAGAACACTCAGAAAAAACTAGTTATGAAGGATCAATCAAAGTCATCTGCTAATATGTTTGAAATCCTTTCCACAAATTATGTCCCAAGTGAGGAAGAGGAAATAATGGAAATTGAAATATTAGAAACACAATTTAAATATGAAGGGAATAACTCAAAGACAAACCAACAAATCAAAGGTTTTCAACAGAAAAAAAAAGGAGAAAATTTACACAAGAAAAACAATCTTTCAAATGTCAAAACTTCAAATAATGTAGGTCCCAATATAGACTCCGTTGAACCATCTAGTAAAATTTTGGTTGTGTACGAGCATTATTCAAGGTTAGAATCCATATCAGATTCAATTGGAATAAGTCAAGAAATAGGGAAAAAAATTGAAGATGGATTCTAATAAAAAAGTAGGTCATAAGACCAATCAATATCATATGGTAAAAGAAGGTGAAAATCTTGTAGAGGAAGATAAGATTAATGCCCTTCCCAACTTTTTTAGCCCTGGTATTAATGAATATCATCACTTGGAATATTAGAGGACTCAAAGGGAGTCTTTCAAAACAAAATGAAATTATAAGAATGATTCGGATAAATCATCCACATCTTGTTTTCCTTCAAGAAACAAAGATGTCAATGGAGGATATGGACTCAATTGCCAGTAAAATTTGGCCAGCTAGAAAAATGGTTTCCCTTAGTTCCTAAGGGACTTTGGGTGGCATTGCTTGTATTTGGGACCCAAAAGAGGTAGTTATTCACCATATGGTTGGAATTTGGGGTTTTTTGGCTATAGTTATTCAAAGTAGACATTCCAACCAGATTATGCTCTGCATTATTGTTTATGCTCTGACTTCTTTGGAGGAAAAAAGAAGACAATGGAAGGATATTACTCATATTATCTCTCATTTTCCTAAAGCTTGGATCTTGATAGAAGGATATTTCAATATCATCCTCTCTCTAGATGAGAAAAATGGGGGAAATAGAAATTTGGACAAAAGCACTGACGTCATGAGCAAATATATTGCAAACCTCTATCTTGTGGATATCCAACCAGATAATGGCCTTATGACTTGGTCTAACAGGAGGTAAGGCTTAGCTTGTATACTGGAGATATTGGATAGGTTTTTGCTCTCTAAAAATTTCTTAATCCATGGTCACATTCCTAAAGTGAAGACTTAATAATGTTGGTTCGGATCATTGGCCAGTCATGGTGGAAATGTGGAAAACCAATGTAAATTTCTCTAATTTTTATTTTCAATTAATGTGGCTTAGAGATATTTCCTTCAGACCTCGTGTGCAACAATGGTGGAAGGAAGGTAAACCTAGGCATGGGACTAAGATGTTCTGTTTTACCAAAATATTGCAATACATTAAATCCAAAATCATGACTTGGAACTGGAAAAAGTTTGGGGATGTTCATAAAAAAAAACATGAAGTTATTGCTCATATTGAAAATTTGAATAATAAAATCCGTTTAGATGGCCTCATAGAGAAGAGAAGTGCAGATGAAATTAAACTCACAACTCAGTTAGAGGAATGGGAAAAAAAGAAGAAATCTTATGGAAGCAAAAATCTATAATTCAATGGGACTACTCTGCCTCCCTGGGCCCTTGTTTCGATTTTCCAAGAATGCAAGGCACTAATTGGCATTTACCCAGAATTAGTCATTAAGCACCAGTATCGAGAAGGAAACAAAGCTGCGGACTGGCTTGCTAATAATAGAGTTGGCGAATCTGACATTCATGTTTGGAGAGACTCCTTTCCCATTGGCCTAAGGGATGCTTCTACAAGTACCAATGTCTGCACAATGTGAGTGGTTGGCAGGGGACCGGGTTTGTTTGCTCTTGGAACTGGTCGAGTTTTTGTGGCCTTTTTTCCTTCTTCTCCCCCTTCAGCAGTGTTTTGGCAACTTGTCACGATATCGCGACACTTTTCACCATTGGCCGTGAAATTTCAGCATGTCACGATATTGCGACATCCCTTTTCCCTTTGGCCGCAAGGTTGCTTCTTGTCATGATATCGCGACACTTTTTTCTCCTTCGAACGTGGTCTTGCAACTTGTCATGATATCGTGACACTTTTTCTCTCAGGCCGTGATTTTACAACTTGTCGCGATATCGCGACACTTTTTCTCTTCGGCCGCAATTTTGCAACATGTCGCAATATCGCAACACGTTTTCTCTTCAAGAGCGTTTTTGCAACATGTCGTGATATCGTGACACTTTTTCTCTTTGGGAGTGTTTTTGCAACATGTCATGATATCACGACACTTTTTCTCTTCGGGAGCTTTTTTACAACATGTCATGATATCACGACACTTTTTCTCTTCGGGCGCATTTTTGCAACATGTTGCGATATCGCGACACTTTTTCTCTTCGGCTACGGTCTTCCTTCTTGTCACAATATCGTGAAACCTTTTCTCTTTGGCAGCGGTCTTCCATCTTGTTGTGATATCGCGACAATTTTTCTCTTTGATTGCGGTCTTCCATCTTGTCGCGATATCGCGACACTTTTTCTCTTTGGCAATGGTCTTCCATCTTGTCGCGATATCGCGACACTTTTTCTCTTTGGCTGCGGTCTTCCATCTTGTCGCGATATCGCGACACCTTTTCTCTTCGACTGCGGTCTTCCATCTTGTTGTGATTTTTTGACACCTTTTCTCTTTGGCAGTGGTCTTCCATCATGTCGTGATTTTGCGACACCTTTTTTCTTCGACAGCGGGCTTCCATAAATGTTGCGATTTCGTGACTCTTTTTCTCTTCGGTAGCGGTCTTACTTCTTGTCATGATTTCGCGACACCTTTTCTCTTCGACCGCAATGTCTCTTCTTGTCACGATTTCGTGACACCTCTTCTGCCCGGTCATGGTTTTTCTTCATGTCGCGATTTCACGACTCTTCTTCTCTTCTAGCTCCAACCCATCAACTTTTCGCGATATCGCGACACTCAACTTGTCGCGATTTCATGACACCTTCCCTCCTTCGGCTCCGATGGCGCTTCTTGTCATGATTTCATGAAATCCCTTCTTCTCTTAGCTGCAATGATGCATCTTGTCGTGATTTCACGACATCACCAAACTGGTCGCGTTTTCACGACTCCTTTCCTCGTGGGAATGTTTGCTCGCTCTTTGATCTTTAGACCATCTCGGTCGCTCTATTTTTCATGTAATTCCTCTTGTACAAGGTTTAGGGACCTTTCAACACCCTTTCAACCAACCAAAAAAAAAAAAATTCTATAATTCAATGGCTCAAAGGAGATCGAAACACAAATTTATTCCACAAATATCTTTTAGATCGAAGATCTCACAACTTTATTTCTTCCTTAAAAGTAGATTTTGGAGATGTTTATACTTGGGATGCATGAACTCTATTGTTGTTGATTACTTTTCCAATATTTTTGCTGCTACTCCTCTTGACTCAGCTTCACAACAAAAAGTTCTTCAAGCAATCCCTTCTCTTATCACTTCTGAGGAGAACTCTATTTTTACTGCTCCTGTTACTATCAATGAGCTTCAACAAGTAGTTTTTAAAATGCAAAAAGGGGAAACCCCAGGTCTTGATGGTTTTCCCATTGAGTTCTATCAAGAGTTCTGGGATATCCTTCATGTTGATTTATTAGAGGTGGTGGAAGAAGCCAGGAAAGCCAAAGAAATTTTGAAGGTTATCAATAAAACTTATATTACTCTTATTCCAAAATATCAAGAGGTTGATCATATCTCAACTTTTAGACCTATTGCTTTATGTAATGTTCTTCTCAAAATCATTACTAAAATCATGGTAGAAATGTTGAAGCCTCTTTTGCATAAGATTATTTCCCCAGAGCAAGGGGGTTATGTGGAAGGACGTCAAATAGTAGATGAGATAGTTCTTTCTAAGGAAGCCATCCATTCCATGGATATGCAAAATTATTCTTCCATTTTCATTCGGTTAGACTTATCCAAAGCTTATGACAGAGTGGATTGGCACTTCCTTATCAAAGTTTTGAGGCAATTTGGTTTCTCTAAGGATTGGATGGATTGGATTATGGGATTTATCTCTTTAGTTTCCTACTTATTTCTTATCAATGGTAGGCCTTCTCAGTCATTCCCAGCTTCCAGAGGTATTATGCAAGGTGGCCCGTTATCCCCTTATTTATTCATCATTCTTGCTGAATGATTGGGTAGGACTATAACCAAAAAGAAGGAAAACAAAACCATTGAGGGAGTTACCATTGCTCATGGAGCTAGACCTATCTCTCATATTCAATTTTTTGATGACTCTACTCTTTTAGGTAAAGCTACAATTAAGGAAGCTTCTAATATTAAGCAAATAATTAGCTATTTTTCTAAGGCTACTGCGTAGTTCATCAATGAAGACAAATCTAAAGTTATTTTCTTTCACTGCTCTGCTAGACAACAATCCATGGTCTTGGATAAATTAAGATATAATAAGACCTCTCTTTCAATCACTTATTTAGGTATTCCCATAAATATTCAAAGGCAGAAAAATAAATATTGGAATTGTTTGTTGGACAAATTCAAGAAGAAAATTGGAAAGTGGACCAAAAAGTGGCTTTCTTCTGGAGGTAGAATCACCTTGGTAAAATCAGTCCTTCAAGCTATTCCTATTTATGTTTCTTCCATTTTGAATATCCCAAATGTTGTTCTTCGATAATTGGATGAAATAAGTCATTGTTTCCTTTGGAGTGATACTAAGGAGAAAATAAAATGGGCCTTGGTGAAATGGGATACTTTATGTCTTCCTAAGAGTTAAGGGGAGTTAGGATTCTATTCTTCTATTAATAACAACAAAGCTTTAGCTTCTAAATCATATTGTAGGATGTTGCATAACCCCAATGCTCTTTGGGCCAATAATCTCCGTGCTAAATATGCTGAGAACAAAAGTCTTGAAGACCTTGTTCTCTATCAACTTCCTAGCAAAGGTTCTCCCATTTTAGCAGTTCTTAAGACTGGTGAGGATTTGATAAAGAAAAAATTATTTTGGATCATTCATAATGGTCAACAAGCAAATTTTTGGACAGATTCATGGGATGGTCACAAGTCTTTGATAACTCAATTTCTCGATTGGAGGCCTTGGATGGAGGAGCTTCACCGAGCTAATTAGATAAAGGTGGCTAATTACTATCGGTACCATATTGGTAATTCAAAGGTTGGTAGATATTGGATCCCTATTGAGGATTGGCCTATTCAAATCCCAAAAAGGTAAAGACAAGATATCCAAGGCATCCTTCATATGAGATCCCTCTCTTGGTCCCATGAAAAAGATTTTTTGGATGGAACAACACTACTAAGGGTGAGTATTCATTTGCTCAAGGTTATTTGACCTTATGCCATAATAATCCCAACCATTCTTCTGACATATTTTCTCGATTGTGGGCTCAAAAGCTCTGGCCTAAGGTGAGGTTCTTTAATTGGATTTTATTGCATCGTAGGGTGCTTACTGGTGAGCAACTTATGAAGCGTGGTTTTCATGGCCCTTTTAGATGTGAAATGTGTGAAGAGAATGTAGAAAATTTAAACCATATTTTTATTGAGTGTACTTTAGCCTCTGAGCTATGGAGGAGAATGACCACTTTACTTGGCTTGCAATGGTCCAATTTTTTTACTTTTGAACAACTTTGGAGGGATTGGCCTAATCAAGAGGGTGTTGATCATTTTATTAGGCAGTTAGTTTGGATGGGTTCTATCATTCTTCTTTGGAATATTTGGAATGAAAGGAACAACCAAATTTTTAATCAATATAGGAAGGATATTCACTTTATTTGGCAAAAGACCATAGCCAACTTAGTTGAATCAGTCCATCAACTCCTTAATCACCCCCAAAACTCCCACAAAAGATGGGATCAAGTGATGCAAATATTGAATATTAAATATTCTAAGGGCAACCAACTTAAAGGGAATGTGAGTAATAGTAAGATGATAGGATTAGAAATTGGCAACCTCCTCCTAAGGATTTTGGAAAAGTCAATATTGATGGAGCCTCTAGAGGGAACCCTAGAAAAGCCAGTGTGGGAAGAATTGGTAGACTTTCAGATGGCTCCCTGGTTTTTACTTTTGCTGAGAATTTGGGTATTCTTTCCAATAACCTTGCTGAGGGGTATGGTATCCTCAGAGGCCTTTAGGAGGCTACTAAGGTTGGATGGGAAAAGGTGTTAGTTGAGTCTGACTCTCAACTTATGATTAATATCTTGAAGACTCCTTCTAAGAATCATAAGGTGGATTGGAGAATAAAAAAATTATTGAGAAGATTCAATTAATCCAGATGGTATTATTGAAAGTTGATTACAATCATGTGGTCAGAGATCAAAATAAGAGTGTTGATACTTTAGCTAATTGGGCTTTGGACAAAGGTGATATTACTTGTTATGGCCACCCTCCTATATGGTGGGCTTCTCAAATTAGGGAAGCTCTTCTTTCTATCATTTCTTTGGATGGATCCAGTTCTGAAGGTACCTAGTTTCTTCTTGCTTTTTTTTTGCTTCTCTTTGGTTCATTCAGTTTTTTTTAGTTCCCTAGCTCATTCTATTCTTTATTTTGTTTCCTCTGTTGATTCTTGCCTTAATAGTCTTTTGGTCTAGATAGGTCATTGTTATGTTATATTTTTTTTTCTTTTTTGTTTTTTTTTGTTTAGTTTTTTAAGGTGGGTGGGTTATTTTGTTTTTTTTTTGTTTTTGTGTTATTTGTGTTGTTTTTTTTTGTTCATGTGTTTTTGTTGTTTTGTTTTTTTTTTTATGTTTTTTGTTATTGTTCTTGTGTTTTTTCGTTCTTGTTCTTGGGTTTCTCTTTGTTTACGTTATTTCATGTTTGTATGTATGAGTGTTTTCTATATTTTTTGTTTTTGTTTATTGTATGTTGTTGGTTGTTTTTTATTTTATTTTTTTATTTATTTTTTAGGTTTTGGTTGTGTTTATTTTTCATGTTTTTTTTGGGTTATATCTTTGTAGTGTTTTGTTGTTTTTGTCTTGTTTGTGTTTTGTTATGTGGTTCTTGTATTTTTATATGTGGTTTGTGTTGTGGTTTCTTTTATCTTATTGTGCGTGTTTGGTTGTGCTTTTGTTTTTGACACACTCAAGGAGCATGTTTTTATTTTATTATTTTTGTTGTTATTTACTTATTTTTAAATTGGTTTTGTGTGTTTGTTTGCTCCTTGAGTATGTCAAAGGTGGTAGGCCATGTCCGAGTCATGGGTGTTTTTTGTGGAATGGATACCCTTGCCTCCTTGGGTCTTACCCGAAAGTGGCATCCCTTTTGGGATGTTTTCCACAAATAAAAAAATGGAAACATGAATCAATATGATAAACCTAAAGTCAAAATCTTACCCCCAGCATAGATCTATGTAATTTTGGATATCTGCAACAAATTATGATGGCTTTGAATACATTCAAATATAGAACGATTAGATCTAAAAACTTGCAAAGGTTAAATTAGAGCAATTTTAGGTTTCATCAGTGAATTTAGACATTCGAATTCGTAAAAACCTACAAAATGATAAATTTATGCTAGGGATAAATGAAATATGAATTAAAAATACTCATTGATATCTCTAGTAGGTTCTAAAATGATGACTTGATGTCGATATATCCTCTAAAACCTACAACAAAGCAAAATAAAGCCTATTATCCACTTAGATTTTCCTACAAAATCATCATTAGGTTAATCTGGAGGTAGCCTACGGTATTTAACATTTGAGATAGATCAATAAAAAAGGGAGGGAGACCAAGATATATCGGTTTTTAGGGGAAATTTAGTAATTTCCTAGTCTAGATGAATTCGAATGGATCTAAATTCACTGAAAATATGGGTTTACCCATATTAGAGGTAAAATGCAAATAGTTCACCAAAGTTAGGTGCATGTTTGATTTACCTAAATTTAGACCATTTTTAATTTATCGAAGTCACCTGAATTCCACAAAAAAAGGAGAAAAGATAAGATTTTTGGATTTATTTGGCACAAAAATCAAGGTAGGGGGCTAGAGGGTGAAAGGTACATTTCTAGGGAGAGATAACATTTTACTAGGGAGTAGGAATTTTGTAATGTGTTAAAATTTCATGGCTACACATAGAGGAATCAAGATCAAATTGAAGCTCATATGTGGAGGTTTTAAGTAACTCAAGCCCACATGCAAGAGCTACATTCGAGAAGAGCTAGATTTACATCAAAGTTCCCTAGAAGAAGGATCAATATTGAAGTCCAACTATCCAAGTAAAAATAAGCACCAACCACCACATTCGTAATTTCTTCTTACACACAATAAAGACATAGGTAAAAATATATGAATGGAAAAAGAAAAGTGATCAAGCAAGGCATGCAAGGATATTGCACAAGAACTATAAAACATAAAAAAAGGAGATGTATTTAAGATTCAAATATTGAGTGCCAAGGAGCATTAAATGCAGGGAGAGCATATTTAGAATGTAGGTTGCAAATTTAAAGAGCAACAAGTTGAAGCTTTAGGCACCATATTCAATAAGGCAATAAAATATTTAATTTAACCTTCACAAATTTTAAGGAGGAATAAGGCATAATATTTTTGAAGTAAATATTAATTAATTATATTTAAGGTTATTTGAATAATAGGAGAAATAAGGTGATAACCTTAGAAAAGTATTGAGTGCCTTAGAAGATATTTGAAGTAAGAAGTCTTTTGAAATTTTTATTACTCTATTCATTCTTGGAATTAATATTGCATTGAAATATTTGCAGAAGAATAACTTGGAGAAATAAGGACTTCTACACCAAAAATTGAAATATTATTTGCAAATACCATTGTTTCTAAATTTCCAACTAGGGAGTTATAAGGAGTTCAACATCAAATTTAAGTTATTGAAATTTAGAAATTATATTATTGAAACTTGAAAGAAGCAAAACATAGAATTTCTAGAAAGTTGGAAAAATTACTTTTGATATTAGTCTCTTGCTCAAATTAAAGAGACATAAGGAATCCAACTTAAAGATATTGAAATTGAATCAAAAATATCTTTAGCTTTCTATTCACAATTAGGTAGAAATAAGGTGAAGAATAGTTGTTGAACATTAGGGAGATAAAAGGTATTCAACTCAAAGAAAAAATAAGAAATTTAAGCACTTTATAAAGACCATAGTACATTAAAAACAATTGGGATATACAAAGTGATTCTACAAAATTTGAAATTTGAAAAGATCTTATCAAATTTTATCTTATACTAGGGATCCAAAATGAATACTACCTATAAATTTGAAATATTACAAATAAGAAACTACAAAGCATACTACAAAAATTGAAGAATTGAAAGATAGTATTTGATCGTATACTTAAAACTAGGGATTCATAAGGTAGATAACTTCAAAGGCTTTAAAAAATAAAATATTATATCAAAACTATTTTCAATACTTAATACTAAAGAGCTAAAAGGAATTCTATTTTAGAAGTTTGACTATTGATTGTTCATATACTACAAGAATTGAAGGTTAAAATATAGGGAGATATAAGGTTTACAAGTGACCTTGGTCTATAAAAACTAAGGAGAAAAAAGTGATGTCTACTTCAAAGAATACAATGAATAATTATATGGAAAATATCATTAGAAAGGAAAGGGAAAATGTCATAAAATTTAGAATCAAGAATTTACTTACAAAATTTGAAGGAAATTTAGATCTTACTTCAAAATTGATCTATAGTGAAGCCTTAGAAGAAAATTTAAAACTTTGGAATATTATCTACATGCTAGAATTATTGAAGCAATCGATAATGGAAAATATGATACTCTAATTACTTTAGACATTGGAAACATATTATATATGGAATTACTTATATTCAAATATTATAAAGAAGAAAATATGGAGCATAAATAATTTATTGAATTACTTAAAAAGAAAACAAAAATAGATGAATCCTTCTTAGAGAAGATGTTTTATTCTTCATGCAGTATTGACACTTCAAGTTCTTCATGATGCTTTAAGTGATTGCTCGGAAGATTTTATACTAAAGAAAACTTGTGATAAGGACAAATGCAAAGATAAAATATTTTTGTAGGAACCCAATGATAGTATGATAGCTCATGGAAACACAAAGAATAACTCTAATGATTAAGATAAATAAGAAGAAGAGGAACCTGACCAATGAGGCATACAATGTAAATTAAATTGAAGATAATATGAATACCATATTAAAGACTAATGTATTCAATAACCAAATAATATAATATAGGGGGGTGTTGGAATATATACATTATTTGGTACATGCCAATGTACCACCATGGGTACATATTTAGATTAGGAGTTTGTCTTAGATTAATATTTGAGTATTTACTTTATGTAATGTAATAAATGCACAAGTATTATTATAATGTGTAATTATGTAAATGTACATGTTGTCCACATATACATGAGTCCTTAAGAATAGGAATATGAATATTCATAGGAATATGGAAGACCAAGAGTCATGTATCATTATATATAGGCCTTCTTATAGGAGTAACAAGAGAGAGCCATAGAGAGAAGGTAGATAGCATTGAGTAGAATAGTAGTAGATACAATGTAGAGCATGTATGCAATATGGAGATTTTGAGACCTCCATTTTTATCAATGTAATATTTTTGTGAGATTTAATTAATGGTTTTTTTATGAATAGTTATATAATTCTCTTATGATTTTTACATGCTTAGTATATCATCATTATCATAGCTTTAATACTGCATGTTTATTTTATACCTTGTGGTTGTATTTCCTTTAATATATAGCATCAAAAGCTAACAAAAAGCATAGTAGGAACATATGGGTTGACCAAAAAGCCTAGGATTATGGATTTTGGGAATTAGATAAAAGACACACACTCTGGAAGAGGATGGTGTTACCTAGAGCATAAATTTCTTGTGGTTTTCTAAAAGTATATTCCTTCTAAAAACCCATCTAAGCAAGTCTTGGAGCTGATAAAAAATATCTTGCCAAGGGAATTTGTTCACTTTAGAGTGAACATTCTGATCTAAAATATGGTATAAGCATTTTTAAATGTACCAATAAATGGAAAAAATACAAACATCCAAGTTTTTATTTGTGTCTAATGACAATGGATTTGTCATTGGCAAGGGAATGAATGTGAGACCAAAAAGGGGTTGAAAAGGCATGTTGGTGGGTGGGATTGGTAGCAAATAATTTGTTATTGAATATTTTTTCACCCATGTAAATAATTTCTTCTAAAGGCCTATAAAACTATGAGGGATGAAAACTTGGGTTGGAAACATGAAAATGATCAATGGGCTTAGGCAGTTTTGGAGGGTCACCTCTCGATCCAAAGAACCATTCAAGATGAAGATGTATACAAAAGGCTAATAAATCCTATTTTAGAACCTCTTTGGTCATGGGAGGATGAATAGGGAGGAACTTTAAACCCACGTTGAGGGCCCCAATTTCTAGAGGAAAAATTATGGTAGCAAGATTTGTGATTTTTCCATCCACAACCCAAACATGACTCTTGTAAAAATACCGATGGCCAAAATATTATGGGCTAAAAATTATGGATAAAGGGATTATTTTTTGTTTCCTCCACTATTTTTGCTATGGAATAATGCCTTCCCTTACAACTTTTGAATAGATGTGGCAAAAAACTTTCTAGGATTCCTAAAACTAGAGTTATAGAAATTTCTTCCATTGTCTTGTTGCAATTTCTACTACATAAAGGAAGTGTAGTTCTAGAAGTTTCTCCCCTTATTTCATCTTATTGAAGAAGCACCATGGAAGTTTAAATTATACCCCTATTATTGTTGATGCCTTTGTTGTTATTGTTGTTTTCGTTGTTTATTCCTTTTTTGTGGTTGTGGTTGTTATTGTTTGTTTCTATGCTATGGATGTTGTTGCTATGATTGCATTTTATATGTAGTAGAGTCTCTCTAGTTTGGGCCTCTACTATGAATTTTTTCCTATTGTATTGTGTAGGAAATTTCTTTTGTGCACATGTGATTAATTTTTCAAATTTATAAATTTGTTGCTCGATTTCTATTTTAACCATGTTGGCTACGCTTTCTATAGCTTCTGACATATTAGCTTCTAGTACTTCTAAAAGTAGCATTCTTTCAAGTAGCTTATTATTGGTTGTGGTATTATTGTGATGTAGGAGCATCCAGCAGCACCTGATACAAAAGCATCTAGTGGCAGGAGGGCCACTTCAGAAAAGTTGCCTAAGGAGGAAAAACATCGCAATTTCGTGACATGTCACGAAATCGCGACAGAAAAAGGCAAAGAGAGTGAGGAGAAAAACCTGTCGTGATATCGCGACACGAAGAGGAGAGAGGAGCAGACAAAGAAAGCTATCGCGATATCGTGACAACAAATGTGTCGTGATATCATGACACAAACGGAGAATGGAGCCAGTAGGAATAAGATGTCACAATTTTGTGGCATGTCACGATTTCATGACCCAAGCAGGAAGGAGAAGGCTACAAGCAAAGATGTCGTGATTTCATGACATGTCATAATTTTGTGACCAAGGAGCAGAAGGAGAGTACGAAAGGAGCAGATGTCACGATTTCACGACCTGAGGATGAAGAAGGAGTCGAAGGAGAAGGAGACATCACGATTTTGTGACAGGTCACAATTTCACAGCCAGAAGGCAAAGAGGGATCCAAGGAAGGAAGATGTCACGATTTTGTGACATGTCGCATTTTTGTGACAAAGGGGCGAGCGAGGGATCCAAAGGAGGAGGATGTTGCGATTTTGTGAACCGATGGAGAAAAGAAGGCAAGGGAGCCGAAAAGTCATGATTTCATGATAGGTCGTAGTTTCGTGACCCGAAGGAGAAGAGAGGAGGCAAAAAAGGAAGATGTCACGATTTCATGACATGTCATGATTTCATGACGTGAAGGAGAGAGAGAAGGTGGAGCGGAAAGATGTCACGATTTTGTGACATGTCACAAAATCATGACCCGAAGGAGCGAGAGGAGGCAAGAAGAAAAGATGTCACGAAATCGTGACATGTCACGATTTCGTGACCCGAAGTGGAAAAGAGGAGTGAGGAAGAGAAATGTTGCGATAGCATGACATGTCATGATATCACGATCGAAAAAGAGAAAGAAGGGCAGGATGAGGAAGATGTCGTGATATCGCAACATGTCGTGATATTGCGACCCTTGCTACAGTGTAGCTGGAGGAAGAAGACGATAGAGGTCAGGTGGCGATTGCAGAATGAGGATGACATGTGGCACCCAAGGTGCAGTAAAAGTGGGTGATTACCCAGAAGCATGAGAAACAAAGAGGATGGGTCGCACAAAATAATCTGATAGGGGGCGGCGGTCAGAGTGATCTAACAAGAAGTGGCGATGACAGGGGCTATACAGAGTGGTGCCATAAATCGAGTTGGTGGTCCAATTTTCATGGCAGATGTTTCAGAGGGTCGGGGCCTCTATAAAAACCTAGTTTTTGTAATATACTAGGGGTGGTGAATTTAGGAAGATCGCACGTAGAGTGTGAGTAAGAAATCCAAGCCGAGCGCTGGTTTTTGTAAAGTTTGTGGGATGTTACTATAGAGATTTCCAGATTAATGAATGATAATTTGGAGTCTATGGGTGTGTGATTTCTCGTCTGCCATCAAGTGGTATCAGAGCTAGTGTTCTTGAGTGTGCAAACAGATCATCGACCGTGAGGTAGTTTGCACCAGGATTTGTGGTAGGGTTATAAGAGAGAAGTGAGAGTTTAGGATCCCTAAGCGTGTTAGCAAAGCACCAAAAGTGAGGCAGCTACACCAAGATCGGTTGAGCTTTGTGAGGAAAGTGAAGAAAAATGCATCCATGAAGAAGCCATGGCAGTAAGAGTGATATGATGATAGTGGAAGAGTTCGAAGCGTTGCAGAGGCAATTTAAAGCCCTGCAAGAGGAGTGGCTCAGAATAAAATTGTAGAGGCAAGTGAAAGCCCTGCAAAGGGAGCTACGTAGACAACGTAAGGGTAAACAAGAACGAGGAGGCCAGGAAACAGAGTTGAAGCAGGCTGTAGATGAGGAAGTGTGCAGTAGTGGGAGAATCTGTCTGGAGGAAGGCAAAAGTTGTTTGGGCCAGGAGAAGGGGTTGGAACAGGCTGCAGAGGTAGATGAATGTCTGGAGGTGCTACAGAAGGTAGTAACCAGACAGTGCAGAAGTGAAGATCACTTCTCCACCAACCCCAGGTGTCTGATGTAGGAGCATCTAGCAGCACCTGATGTAGAAGCATCCAATGACAGGAGGACCACTTATGATTTCATGACGTGTCATGAAATCATGACAAAAAAAGGCAAAGAGGGTGAGGAGAAAAACCTGTCATGATATCATGATAGAAAAAGGCTAAGAGGGCGAGGAGAAAAACCTATCATGATATCATGATAGAAAAAGTGTCGCAATATCGCGACACGAAGAGGAGAGAGTAGCGAACGAAGAAAACTGTCATGATATCGCGATAGAAAATATGTTGTGATATCATGACACAAACGGAGAACAAATCCAGTAGGAAGATGTCACAATTTCATGGCATGTCACGATTTCATGACCCAAGCAGGAAGGAGAAGGCTGCAAGCAAAGATGTCACAATTTTGTGACACGTTGCGATTTCGTGACCTAGGAGAAGAAGGAGAGTACAGAAGGAGCAGATGTCATGATTTCATGACCTAAGGGCAAAGAAGGAGCTGAAGGAGAAGGAGACGTCGCAATTTCATGACAGGTCACAGTTTCATGGCCAAAAGGCGAAGAAGGAGCCAAGGAAGAAAGATGTCGCGATTTCATGACATGTCGCATTTTCATGACGAAGGGGCGAGCGAAGGAGCCAAAGGAGGAGGATGTCATGATTTCATGACCCGATGGAGAAAAGAAGGCAAGGGAGCCAAAAAGTTGTGATTTCATGACAGGTCACAGTTTTGCGACCCGAAGGAGTAGAGAGGAGGCGAAAAAGGAAGATGTCACGATTTTGTGACATGTCACGATTTCACGACATGAAGGAGAGAGAGAAGGTGGAGCGGAAAGATGTCACGATTTCGTGACATGTTGTGAAATCATGACCTGAAGGAGCAAGAGGAGGCAAGAAGAAAAGATGTCATGAAATCGTGACATGTCACGATTTCACAACCCAAAGTGGAAAAGAGGAGCGAGGAAGAGAAATGGCACGATAGCGCGACATGTCACAATATCATGATCAAAAAAGAGAAAGAAGGGTAGGATGAGGAAGATGCCATGATATCGTGACATGTCATGATATCGTAACCCCTACTACAGTGCAGCTAGAAGAAGAAGATGATAGAGGTCAGGCGATGGTTGCAGAACGAGGACGACACGTGGCACCCAGGGTGCAGTAAAAGCGGGTGATTACCTAGAAGCATGGGAAACAAAGAGGATGGGTTGCGTAGAATAATCTGACAGGGAGTGGCAGTCAGAGTGATCTGACAGGAAGCGGTGATGATAGGGGCCATGCAGAGTGGTGCCATAAATTGGGTTGGTGCTCCGATTTTCATGGCAGATGTTTTAGAGGGTCGGGGCCTCTATAAAAACCTAGTTTCTGTAATAGACTAGGGGTGGTGGATTTAGGAAGATTGCACGTAGAGTGTGAGTAAGAAAACCAAGCCGAGCACTGGTTATTGTAAAGCCTGCGGGCTATTACTGCAAAGATTTCTAGATTAATGAATGAGAATTTAGAGTCTGTGGGTGTGTGATTTCCTGTCTGCCATCATATTGCTGGTGATATCTTCTCAAAGTTGGGTAACTACGACTTGGTTTACAAATTTGACTCACACTACCTCTACCCACTCCATGAAGAAGTTAGTTGCAATTAGATTCCATCCATAATTTATACTAGGTAATGGACTAATATTGCTAATGAAATCTAGGTCCCACTATTATAAATTTGTAGTGACTATGATTAGATTTAGGAGCATTGATATATTTTATTCTTCCCATGAGTGTGCAACAAGCTTTGCCTTCTTCGATCCATTGTAACTAGTTAGAAAATATGGTAAGCCAATAATATCATGCCCTCAAAATTTTGTGTTATGGTTTATGAGTAATAATATCCTCCCTTATCATGATATTCCTTGATTATGGCTTTTGCCTTTATTATTCAATGTATCACAACATCCCATCATACCCTTTCTAGAAAAGCACAAGCCACGTATACCTTTGTTTGAATCTAGTCGTTTCTTTAGGTGTTAATACTTATGGAACTTGATATAATATTATATATCTTCTAACATCTCCCATCCAACTCAATTGATCATCTAATTTGATCTTCTATACCAATTTTTCCTAATATTTAGGGGCCATGACAGAGATATTTTTACATAAATCTCTTTTCCTGACTGGTTTAGTGGGTTTAATCTCTATGTCAAGCTCTTGGATTTTTTTTATCTATTCTTCTCTTTTCCCCTAGTTCACCATGTGCCATGAATTATTTGAAATTGAGATGGACCATAATAATAATGTTGTTACTTTGGAATAGGTAATACCTAAATTTTATTAGGGATTTCATCATTGTAAACACTTATTTCTCAATGAACATATATGGTTCCTTGTAATTATGGAGTACTTGACTCATAAATAAAATTAGATGTTCTTCATATTTATCATCTTTCTCATAATAACGTTAGGTACCCAAGATAAGTATTTAATAGTATAATATTGTATAAATATTATAATATTATATTAGATGTAATTATCCACTTGTATGGATAAGTAGGAGTGGTAGGTAGTTGGGCATTATAAATATGAGCAAATATGTAATTATCCCACATGTATGGATAAGTGGGAGTGGTAGGTAGTTGGGCATTATAAATATAGGCAAAGACTCATAGAGAGGATATGAAGAGAAGAATATTGTATTGTAAGGATATCATATTGAGATATTATAAGGAGTAGCTTCCTTCCAATAAGGAGCATTATATGGTGTTGCCCTACCTTAAGGTTTTGAGTAACAACCCTAAAATATAACCCCTTTTTTGTATGGCTCAAGTTTAACCAATACAATCCAAATAAATTCCATACAAGCTTCTAACTACATTCAAATTTCCAAATTCTACAACATCCCTCGGGTAGATAGGAGTAGCCAAAATCCCATAACAATTTTGGGGTTTACCTTGTACACTACCCATATAGCTTAAATTATGGCTTTGATTGGTCATCCCATTTCCTTTCTCTCTTTTGAAGGACAATTTGATCATAGCATGTAGGTTAATCCTATCTCATTTGTCTGATAAAAGGGATGCCAATTACCTTACTAAATACATTCTTTACTTGTGCTTAGGCAAGAGATTATTATATTTTTACACGCACTTCATCTACTATAAAACTACTATGTACCATTAAACTATTCATCATATAGCTTAATGAAGGTGGTTACCATCCATGTGGCATCTCCCATTTGGTCACCCATTAGTCAATCAAGGTTTCCAATGACTACCACATCAAATGACATCCCCATAGAAATTATTCCTCATTCGTTCGGGTTCCTATGACTATCATTTGCATGATATCTCTCTCACATGGGTATCTCACTATCTATTGGAGAATCCATCACAAGGATTTAGTTACAATGGAATTCTAAGCTCGCTATATCTCAGAGCACACTTTAGTGATCTATTACTAAAGTGCCTATTGTAACCCTAATGGATTGTCACATTACATATTCCTTAGTTCTGGTCCTAACCTTAGAGGTCTAATTAGGTTTGCATTCCATGGACAACTACCTCTTAAGTAAGAATCCCTAAAACCTAAAGTAAATCTAATAAAATAATGTTATCCTTTTATTTACATCATTTTAAATTTAGAAGCCACAATTGTATAATCCATATTCTATTACAAGAAATAAGAAAAGCTAATCATCTATCTTTCTTTACAATATTACTTTTCATAAAAAGCATAATAAAATAAATCATTCCATTTCTTCTTCATATTCAATTCATAGCAATAGATCATTAAATGCTTATAACAAATCCATAACAAGTTCTGTAAAAGATACACAAATGATACGTCATGTATCCTGGGAAACCCTTTGAGGAAAAACCCAACCTTAAAATATCCATTTTTATTTTCCTTGAAAGTATATTAGCCAATCTAAAAAAAAGAATCCATTATTCCTTTTACCATAGTTTCAATCTGTTACATAATAATCTTCATAATTCTTATATCCCTTCATTACAAGAATTTTGTAAATTCCTTTTTACAAAAGTGAGGGAACCCCATAATTTCTCTCTCATTACACCCCATTCATTTGTCAATCCACTAATACTCAAGAGTCCACTCCTTGACTAAATTCTTAAAAAAGAGTAATTGTAGAACCCCTATAATTTCCTTTCTTTTTATTGGGCCCCATACCCAATCCATCATTTATTTACTTAAAATAATATATTTATCTTTTTCGTATAATGAATACCATTTTCAACATAAAGGAATCCATAATTTCCTTCCAGAAATTAAACATAAATGAATCCTAAGTTTATTTACTAAATAAAACATAAAGGAATTCATAATTTTCTTTCCTAAATCAAACATAAAGGGATTCATAATTTCCTTCCAAAATCAAACATATTGAAGGTCTATTCTTTTCAATCTTAAATTGAATTTCTTTTAATCTAAAGATTAATTCTTTTCTATTCTCCCTTAGATTAAACACGTTATAACATTAATATCATTTAAACTAAAATAAAATGTATTTAATATATAGATCAATTCCCCTTAATCTACCTTCGAATAGACACATAATAAAATAAACTTTATTTACATTTTTAAAATATGTACTTCTATTTCTATTTAGAATATTTTCCAACACTAAATAATGTATTTGTTTTAAAATTAATACCTTCGTTTAAATCAAGATACTTTGTTCACATATTTAACTATATATTTTCTTTGACAATAATTATATAAATACTATTTCTTTTTAAAAATTCAAAAGCACTATAACATCTATTTGCAATATCTAAATTACAAGGTTGATTAATCTATTTTTACAATAAATCCCAATCATTTTTCAATATATTGAATACATAAACACTTTATAATATAAGCACTACTTTATGATTAATTCCACTTAATCAAAGTCTTCACAACATTAATGCTCTAAGCATCTAAGAAAAGGGTTCCACAAAACTAGGTAGTCAACAAGTTGTACCATTCGATTGTCAAACTTTAAATCAACCAACTACAAATCCAGTGATCAATCGCAACACTACCATGTGTATAGGATACACTTTAGGTGGTGCCCCTTGGATGACTCAAGACTACCAACATGGGTAGTCAAATTAATATTAGAATCCAAGATAGCATTAAGTTCTTAGGTCCTTTAATACCACAGATGTAGGATTTAATTCTTTTTAGAATCCTTTGACTCCATTGGTTTACCGATACTATGTTGCTCAAGGCATTATGCAAGCCCATGCAGGGCTTTGATGTCTATGCCACTTGGTGATTCCTAAGCATTAACTAAATCATTTAATATTTTATCCTAATTAATTCTTTGTGTGAAGTACCTTTGCTTCCATTCCATGGATGATAAGAACAAAAAAACCAACCATTAACGACAACGTGAAGAACCATGCACTCAAGAAGGAACACTAGCATAAGGAAAGAGAGGGGGGCATACATTCACCCTAGGGTTTTGGAAACCCACAAGCTATTTGGGGCTATGAACATTGAGCATCGATGGTTATTTTCTTGAAGAAGTTTAAAGTTTTTCAAATGGCCCTATGGTCATACATTTTCACACATAGGCAATTACTCAGTTTTTTTCTTGAGATGCTTTGTATATTGAAAGAAATTTTTTCTTAATTTATGTAGGCACAACATTCTATGCAATAAAAAATTCTTTATAATTTTTCCTACTCATAGATTCGAAGCAAACTATTCAAAGTAATTACAAAATTTGTTAGCTTTTGATGCAACATGTAATGGGAGATAGCAAACACAAGATGCAGAATAATATGAAATAAAGTAAATCTGTGAGATGACTAAAAATATACTATAAATAGAAATGATGGAGATGTTTACAAAAGTAGTTGTGGAGGAAATGAACACTCCATGAATATAGCTACAGCTCAAGAATGGGCATTGAGCATATTACACCCCATCACACTACATCACACTGCTACATCATGCCACTCTGGTCTATATGACTATATCTCACAATGACTTATTTGTTCTATACCTATGGCCCTTTATATAGGAAATAAGTTCCTTGGCCAACACTCTACCTAGATGTGCAAGGGACAGCTTGCACATGTACAACTTGCACTTTGACACTTGTGCATTTATTACATTGCATGTAGTAACAAGATAACTTCCCCCTAAAGTAATCTAATGTCCTAAGTATGTACCAAGAAAGGTACATTTACATTATCCAAATGATGTAATAGTCTATTTCTAACACCCCCTGTATTACATTATTTGGATATTGAAGACTTTAGTCTTCAATGTGGATCTTCTTTCAGCTGATGATCTTCGACTTGTTCAGGCTCATCATCCTTGTCTTCTATCCAACCACTTTTATTGTTCTCTTTGCAAATGTCTTCATTTGGTTCTGAATGTTGATGACTGAGTAGAGCATGGTGTACTTGTCCTCTCATCTTCTTGATTTTGATTCTTCTATGCTTCCTTATTTGATGTACTGGTTCTTCATTTTCTTGAACCTGTTCCTTTGAAAATATGTTAGCATCATTATGAAACATCACAATATTTTGTGAGCTTTCCATTGAATCTAGGATATATGTATTTTCATGGATTGTTCCTATTGCTTTTATTTCACCCTATTTCATAATGAGACATGTATTGATTCCATCCATATATCCAAAGTTGATCATGTAGTTGTCTTCTACTAACTTGCTTACTAAGATGAGATTGAATGTTAGTTCAGGTACATACAATACATTTTGTAGTAGAAGATCTAGAAATGATCTGCTAGGTGTTACACATCCATATCCATGTATGGGATAGGTTTGGCTATCTACAATTCTTAATATGTAGCCTTTAGCATCTTCAAGATAGTCGAACCATTGTATATTCCTTGTCATATGATGACTTGCCCCTGAGTCAATATACCACATGTCTTCATGTTTTGTAGAATAATTTCTATTGGAGCAAATTCCACATCCATTATATGACATTCCTTTTTCCATTTGAAGAAGTAGAAGAAATGAGATAGGATTTTCTTTGTTGTCTACCTTATGACTCCCTATGTTAGGATATGTGATTCCTGAAGAAGAAATATAAGCTTGATTTGATAAAACCTATAATAATAATCCTTGTTTTGTAGACTACCTTATGTCTCCCAAATAAAGTGAGTATATACTCCTAAGGATTTTTAGGTTATGAGGAAAGCTTATATTTTGTAACTTGATAATCTATGATGCATGCTTGATATTACCAAGTTTTGTAGAATGCCTTATGACTCCCTAGTATGCTATGGATAAGATATAGTGCTTTTGTAGAATTATAGTTCAATATTGATTGATTTTGTAAGGTTTTGTAGAATACCAAAATCAATTCCTATTATCCCTTATTACTCCTATTGAACTAAGCATTGTTCCCAAATTTTAAAGAGGTTATAATGTTGGATCTTTTATCTCCTTTTGAAAGGAATGAGACAATAATATTATGAATATCCAACTTATGAGAAAACTCTCTTTATGAATAACCCTTTGGGAATTAGGTTATGTGTATCTAATTTTCCAATTAAATGATTTGATGTAGTAGCCCTTATGACTCCCTAATATTTGGATAAATTAGATCACAATTAATATTTGCAAATATTCAATATTTATCCAAGTAGAAAACCTTATTACTCCTAGGTTTTATATTGCAAATATTTGATTTGATTTGATAAAATATTTCCCTTGATATATGGCTTCCAATGTAAATAAATTCCTTTGATTTAACCCTTATAACTCCAAGGAAATAAAGCACATATTAATGGAAATGATTTTACCTTTCTTCAAGCATTGTTCAATGTTGATTTCAGAGAAGCTTTGACTACTATTTTACGTAGACATCGTGGATGCTTTGGACGTATCCTCCAATGGAAGTGCTCTATGTTTAATGCATTCCAAATCTGGCATCTTCAAGTCTCTTCCCTTGACTTTGGTTGCCTTAGCATTAAAGGCTCGAACACCTTCTTGACTGCTGCAACTCGACCCTTTTCCACTCGGACAACATGAGAGTAATTTTGACGTCAAAGAATGTTGCTTGACTTTGGTCATTGATATCCTTAAATGGGGATGATCCATCTCTTATGCACCAAGTGGCATGACCATTACCTTTGAGTGCTTGAGGAGAGTTTGGTGCCAATGAACGCTTTGTCTCCCTTCTTGTAACGTAAGAACATTACGTTCTTTAGTGAAACGCTTGGTCTTCCTTCTTAACAAGTGTACTCAATGCACCAAATGCACCAAGTTGTTCATGTAACTCCTCCTTGAAGATGAGTGCTCTCTTGAATCGAGCGTTAGGGTTTCCCTTGAGTGACAAGTGTCACTTTCTTCTCTGCATGGACGTAGACCCTATTGCTGGTTCGAATGGATCCTTTGAGACCTTTTTAGCCTTGCAATTCTCCTCCTTTGCCTTCGTTCATCTGCACAGTCTTCCATAGGGATATGGAGTAGGAGTATGGAGGCCTTGAGCACCGCTTTCAATGAATGTACATGGAGTAAGTAGTACTCCAAATGGTGCTTCAACTTTCTTTTGCTTTGTATTTGATTTTTGCCCTCCTTATGTAGACTCTCTTGCTCTTTAATAACGTTGTGCTTCCATGCTTTTGTACATGTATCTTGTAGGTTCGATGCTCTTGAATGTGAGGAGTATGAGCCCTTCGTATGGCTCTCGAGCTAGGCTTGGATGGCTGCTTACGTATGACTGCTTTCGACTAGTTTTTCTAGCAAGAGTAGTGCCTTTTAGGCACCTTTGAATCTGCCTTCTTCCCCTGTATAACTAGATTAGAAATAGTGCACTATCATGTACAATAGTTTTAATACAAGATGACCTTGTTGCACTTTCTTTTGCACTCCTCTTTGTTGATCATAAATTCTAGGTTTTTTAGGCAGAATATTGAGTGCAATATAGGGGTTTTGAGGTTGTCACTGGATTAGACACCTTCCCCTGTTAGCTTGGATATTTTATAAACGAATCCAAGCTTGTAACCATATGATAGAAGCTATTTTTCTGCACCTTTTTCTTGTGCTTTGAACTTGAGACTCACCAAGTCTCGTTCGAGGCTTCTTTTGATGCTCTTATGGTGGTTACATTCTTCTCCAATGCTTGGAGGATTGAGCTGATTTTGTGGCTTCCTTAGGCCACTTCAAAGTTGCAGATCACAGTGCATTAATAGTGTCTATAGACACTTTGAAAAATTCTATTTTTGTGCCCTTCTAATGAAACACAAACAATAATCTTTGAGAGCAATATAATAGTGCAAAATGAATCTAATAATATTGCACTAACAATTTCACCTTATCACTCCAATCAACTCTCAAAAGTAATGCACTTAAATAATTTACTGCAACTAATCAAGAATAATCTGAAATGAATCTTCAAGAATTATTCTAAAATTTCTTTATAAGCAAGGTAATAGGAGTTAGTCTTCATTTTATTTCCAAAGTAGATGATAGGTAGTTGATAGATAGTTTAAGATTCTGAAATCTAATCAACCCCTAAAGTGCAAATGAACCTTAAAGAATCCTTTATTTTTGCACATTTGAAGACTCTTAATTCAACTCTCCTTTTTGCAACTTTACTCCAATCAAGGTGCTTAAACAAATCTGAAAAGTAATCCACTTAATGAATTTACTTGCACCAATAGTTGCTTACCTTTTTTTGAAAGCCCTTTTTGCCACTTCTGTAGAGGATGTAGATCTTGGTGTCTAAGATCACCAAGTTGTTGTCTTGAGTAAGATCCTGCAGCTCTCTGTAGGCTGCCTTGAACAACTTCATCTTCACCAAAATATGGTCTCCAACTCTCTTTCACGAGCCTAGGATTTTGGTGGCTTGTTCTCCTCTTGTAGTCTCCTCATTTTTATTGTAGATTAGAAGAGATCTTCGATTCTGAAGTGGTGCCTTCTTGTTGTGAGAGGTAATCTCCAAATCTCCTAGATTTGGTAGGCTTCTTCTATCTGAATCTTCCTTCAAGATTCTTGTCGAATTCTGACTTCAAACAGGATCTTCTTCTCAAGATTCTGAATGTCTTGAGGTCTTCTAAGATTTGGCACTCCTTGCCAAATTCTTCTTCTTGGGCTTGTTGTCGGATGGCGATAATTGTCCCAAATCTTTCACTATCTCCAATAGTGAATTTCTCCAATGAGTTCTCCTTGGAACTCCTTTGATGATTTCTTCAGTAAGGCTCTCCAAGCCTTTTACTAGATGCTCGTAGAGGCCTCTCCAAGGCCTTGCAGCTCCTTCTGGTCTTCTTTGAGACCTTATCTTCAACCTTCTACTCCTGGAAGTGTTGGTGGTGAGATCTTCTCCTAGATATCTGATTCTACTACCTCTGTATTCGAGCAGGACTCTCCTAGTCCTTCTTCATCAATGAGATCTTCTCCTGATCTCTTTTGCTTCAGGTGTTGGATTGATTCTGAAGAAGATACTCTTCCTAACATTTTTATAGGAAGCTTTCCCAACTCACTGAATCTACCTATTCCTGCAACAAAGTTATTAGTACTAAAATCTGCTTCTGAATCAGATACTCCCTCCTAGAGTTTTCTTCAGGATCAAGGCTTTTGTGGCCTTCTCTTTAGTACCAAGGCTTCTGTGGCCTTTTCTTCAAGGCTTCTATGGCCTTCTCTTCAAGGCTTCTATGGCCTTTCCCTCTGGATCAAGGCTTATGGCCTTTTCTTCTGGATCAAGGCTTCTATGGCCTTTTCTTCTAGATCAAGGCTTCTGTGGCCTTTCCTTCTTGTGAAGTTTCCAATCTATCAATGGAGATCTCCTATCTCCAAACTTCACTACAATTCTGCTCCAGAAGTCTCTTCTGTAGTGATCTTCTCTTGCAACAACTAATCTCTGCACTATGAAGGCACTCCGACCTTCGGGAAACGAAGTTGAAATCTCCTAGATTTCTATTGTAGGAGGTGTCCCAATCATCTGAGTATTAATTCCCTACAATAAAATAACCTTCAGGTTAGTTTCTCCAGATCTCTTAGATGGGCTTCACTAGTTGATTCATCAACCTAGTGGATCAAGTGTTGAGTCCTAGTCTTCACAAGTTTTCCCTTGAAACTCTGTGGAAAGACTCTAGCCATATGCAATCTCAGTATTCCAGAATCTGAGATTTCATTCAGTCCTTACTTGTGGCTCTCCTTAATTCTACCACCAAGACTCTTCTGAGTATTTTTGATAGTGACTGGTCCAATGGCGCATCAGGTTCTCAAAAAACTCAGAGTCAATAATAATGGTGGTTTCCCTATTGACCTACCATGGCTCTGATACCACTGTTAGCTTTTGATGCAGCATGTAATGGGAGATAGCAAACACAAGATGCAGAATAATATGAAATAAAGTAAATCTATGAGATGACTAAAAATATACTATAAATAGAAATGATGGAGATGTTTACAAAAGTAGTTGTGGAGGAAATGAACACTCCATGAATATAGCTACAACTCAAGAATGGGCATTGAGCATATTACACCCCATCACACTACATCACACTGCTACATCATGCCACTCTGGTCTATATGACTATATCTCACAATGACTTATCTATTCTATACCTATGGCCCTTTATATAGGAAATAAGTTCCTTGGCCAACACTCTACCTAGATGTGCAAGGGACAACTTGCACATGTACAACTTGCACTTTGACACTTGTGCATTTATTACATTGCATGTAGTAACAAGATAACTTCCCCCTAAAGTAATCTAATGTCCTAAGTATGTACCAAGAAAGGTACATTTACATTATCCAAATGATGTAATAGTCTATTTCTAATATGCTTGAGTACATTTTATTTTTATTGGATTCTTATTTGGAGAATACATAAATGCTCACCAAATGATAGATCCTTTGCTACTTTCTTTCTTCAAAAATTTCTAAAACCCTATCTATTTGAATGTTCTCTCTGTTGAAGCAAAAACCAATCTTTTTCCTTCCCTCTTATTTCTTCATATGGGCTTAAATAAAAGCCCAGAAAAAATTTGCTATAGATAACAAATTCTCAACTACCTATAAAATATTTCCTTTACTTAGCTTTTGCAAGGTTATTTAATGAATATCATTATTTCATTTATTCTTAATGTTTAACACATTAATGTCCTTCCTTATTATTTTTTTAATAAGTCTTTATTATTAAAACACATTAGACATTTCTCTTTATAGTCCATCACAAAGCATGTTAGAAGTGTCAACATGCTATCAAATAAAATGTAGAAATGATATATATATATATATATATATATATATATATATATATATTTAAAATAAGCACAGATCATCTAACTATATTAGCCATTAGTTTTCTGCCCATTTGTGAAGGTGTTTATTCATGCATACATACAAATCTATTAGTAATATATCATTTACCATTAAAATATCATAAATCCATAAAATTTATCATTGCAATAACATAATAATTCATAAATCCTTTATATGACAAAGTTGACCAGGGGAGGGTCATGACATAGTACCCCACTTGGACTAAACACAGTCCTCTCTGTTGCACCAATATCTTGTAATAAGACCAAATTTTCATTTTATTTATTCAAATAAATATAAAAAATGTTTCTATATATCAACTACTTTTTCCCAAGTAGAATTCTCTTCTGAGTACTAGTCCCATTGGACTCTACAATACTCTAGAGTTCAATTCCTCATCTACTTGGAATGAAACTCTAAAATATTTATAGGTTTTACTTCAATTTTTGTGGGATCATTTTTCTATAAGTTAGATAAATTCCATGCATGGTCAGGATCATCTACATACTTCCTAAGCAAGTATACATGGAAAGTATCATGGATCTTGGATAGGTTGGGTGGTAAGGCAAGATGATAGGCAACTAGACTTATCTTCTCGGTGATCTCAAAGGGTCCAACATATCTAGGATCCAACTTAGTTTATTTAATGGTGCTCTTCATAGGGTTTACTCTTATGAATACTCTATTCCCCATAGATAATTCTTAAGGTATGCACTTTCTATCAACATAACTCTTTGGACAATAAGAGGATTCCTGGAGCCTTTGTTTGATCATCTTTAGTTGTTCCTCCATATCTTGAACTATGTTCGATATGATGGTAATAATATCTTCTATATTATCCCATGAGAGGGGTGTTCAACATATTTTGCCATACAGTGCTTCAAATGGAGCCATTCCCAAAGAAGCATGATACCCATTGTTATAGGTAAATTCAACTAGGTATAGAAAATATTCCTATTTATATTTTTTATCCATACAATACATGTGAAGCATGTCTTCCAAAACTTGATTGACCCTTTTAATTTGACCATTGGTCTCTAATGGTAGGTAGAACTAATTTTTAGTTTTGTGTCTATAGCCCAATATAGGGCTTTCTAGAATGTAGATGTGAATCTAGAATCTCTATCAGATATAATTACTTCAACGAATTCATGTAGCCTAAATATTTCCTTGGAAAATATGTTAGACACCACAACTACATCATACTTTATATTTATTGGAATTAAGTGTGCAACATTGTCAATTTGTCCACTACAACAAGGATTGCATCATGTTGGAATCTATTCTTAGGTAGTCCCACAATAAAGTCCATGGATATTACCTACCATTTCTAAATAGGTATATCATGTGGGTATAAAAATCTTGTTGAATGTTGGTGTTCAACCTTCACCTTCTAACATTCCATACATCTAGTGATAAATTTATTTATGTCATTCTTCATCCCTGTTTGAAAGAAGAATTTTTTCATATTTTCCCTGATTTTGGTCCCTCCAGGATGAGCAGTGTATGGATATCTATGTGCCTTCTACATAATCATTCTCCTTAAATCATAATTTTTAGATATGATAAACCTATATTTAAAACATGAGAGTCCATACTTATTGATATAATATTTATTTTCTTTACGATTTATTACCATATTTTCCTAAATATATTTGCAAAATTGATCTTGGGTTTGCATCTCTATGAATTTGTTCATCAAGTTTATATGGCTACGAGATATAGCAACTATATGCCTTCATATGCTTAATGCATCTATGAATTTGTTCTCCTTACTGATGAGGCCCAAAAATGCCTCATTTTTACACTATGTTTGACATATAAAAACTGTCATATTATTAAGTTAATTTCCAAATAGTTGATTAGAATATATATTTGTTAAGTGTTTGCATGATTTTATGTTAGGAATACTATATCTATGTTTTTGACTATTTTCAGCATTTTGTGACTGATTTTGCTTGATTAAGTAGCAAATAAAAATATGCATTTCAAATAGCCAAATGTGGTATGCTGATATCCATTAAATTCACAATGGTTTATGAATGTTTTCCTGCCCTTCAACTTGTTTGAAGTCCACATTGAAGCCAAATTTTTAGGACTGTCATAAATCTGAAAATCTGAAAAAAAAAAAAAATAGCCATATAAAAATCAGCAAGTTGTCACTTTATAGGAACACCTTGAAGTTGTCAAGCAAAGCATGAGGATATGGATGGAATGAGTTCAGAAGGACTATAGAAGACATCTGACCTATTTAGAAGCATTCCCACATGGTCTAAATAGGTAGCAATAGGGTATAACAGAGCAGGGACAATTGTGCAGCACTATTGCACTATTTCAGCATGGTTACTTGGTGAATGAAGTGTATAAATTCAGTAGCAACTTGATGTACTCCTTCATGTTGATATTTGAATAATTTTTCCATGTTCTAATTTGTTTGAATTTGCAAGAAATACCAATATTTTACAACTATGCAACAGAGTTGGAAAATGCAGTAATTTACCATGTAAATTCCAGCAAGCTACCAATGAATGGCAAGGCATGGAATTCACACATGGAGAGGAATGAAGGCTATTGTAATCTGATCCTGAGAGCTAATCCACCTGAGAAATGTAGCTAAAATCACTTGAAGAGCACACAATTGTTCATTTTGAAGATCTTCGGAATGAGCATACATCTTCAAAATGAGAAATACAGTCTCTTCGAAATGAGAAATACAATCTCTTCGGAATGAGCCACTTATCTCTGGAATGAGAACAAAAAGTGCTTTTTGACTTTTTGACTGATTTTTTGACGATGGAAAAAGGGAAAGAAGGTTGAAAAGGTTAAGGAAAAATATCTCCCAATCTGACTTTGTCGTCCTTGTCGTCCAAAGCCACCATTCATGGAAAAAGATCAATTTTGATCCTCTTCTAGGATAAACCCAAAAATAACTGCAACATAATAGAAAGTTGTTTGCAAGATAGAAATGGCATATTCTGAAGTGGAGAAAGATGTGTGAGATATTTCTAGACTCCTCCCACGTACTCCCACCACTGAAGATGCTTTCTAAGGGCCAATGACTACTACTACAACACAAACTGTCCAAATTTGCATTTATTTCAGATCCAAAATTATTGGCAAATCACTATAAAGTAGCACATAGGCTGATTTGAGCATGGGATATGTTGTAAATATTTATATAAATAACACAGATCCCTCCTTGGTTGAGCCAGTTAGGAATTAGAATAGAGGAGAGTTTTCAATAGCAACAATTAGGACTGTATAGTAATTTTTTGTAACAGTTTTCAACATGTTTTGTCATCAATAAAAGTGCAGTTATTTTATCATTTTATGTTCTGAGTGTTAATTAGTTAAGGAGTGCTTTTCACCTCCTTCTAGATCAGGAAGTATGGGCCCACTTTCAGATCTAGAAGGAGGATTTTTATGGCAGGTTTTAATCTATAATTTTGTTGCAGCAGAATTAACAGATTGCTTGTCAAATTTACTTTTCTTGTTTTAAGTTTGTATTATGTGATTTATGTTTTCTATTATGTTTGTGTACAACATTTATGTGTGTGTCAGCTGAAAAATTATATTAAGCATTTTTCCTTTGCTTTCCATGTTTTCCCTACTTTTCTATTTTAGCAACTTTCCATTTTTAGCATATTTCATTTTGTTGTCAATTCTTGTAGCAGAAGCTTGACGACCTTTTGTGGCAGGGCATTGACAAGTGTTTTAGATAAGTTTTATTTCCAAGCATCATTTCAATTATGCAAGAGTAAACTAGGTTTCAATTTTACAAGTGTAATTTAGGATTTCATTTTAGCAACATTTCAATTCAACAATTTAAATTTTGTTATTTCAATTATGCAAAAGTAGATTAGATTTCAATTTAGCAATTTTAATTCATGCAATTGTAGTTAATTTCAATTCTTGCAACTTAGAATTAGTTTTTAGTTCCTATAAGTTTCCATTCTGCATATTAGGTTTAGTGTGACACCAAAAGGCTAAACCAAATCTGTCTCACCCAATAAATGCTTGAAATTTGAATGCCTGAATTGTACTCTGCCCTAGCCTTCTATCGTAGACAACCTTGGACACCACCTCGGATTGATAAGATCTTTGAGATTTAATGATGTGCTTAATGACAATGCATCATTTTGGCATCGTTTTCGGGGATCATGGTGTTGTTAGAGGGTAAAAGCAGTCAAATAATTATTATTGTGCTAATTTATGAAGTTTAGAGTAAAATCTGAATGTAATGAGTTGGTATAAATACCCCCCCCCCCCCCGAGTGAAGGACATGAAACCAACCACCTGGACCTATAAATAATAATTATTGATAGTTGCATTTTAGTCCATTTAGAAAACAAGCAACCACAAGGAGGTGATCTTCACACTTGGGGGTTAAATTGCCTATGTTTGAAATTCTTGATAAAAATTGAAAGAATTCATCATCCTCATTATCAAGAAACATAAGATCTCTTAAAAATTTAGAAGAGCCATCTGCTTAGTACTACCCTTTTTATATCCATATCATCAGGGTAGTATAAAAAAATTTGTACTAGGTGTTGGGAAAGATATCATGGTAGATATACAAGACTATCCCTTGAACAAAATAGTCATATCAGCTACTTGTAGCATTTGTTCACAAGGACATATCACCGATGAATGTCATTTACTTCCACAACTTAGAGATGCAAAATATGTTTCCTAGTCTGAATTATTTTTAAAGAGAGATCCCAACAACAACAAACAGGGCAAGTAAATCAACCACCACCTTCAGCCCAACCTATGGCCAATATGAATAATACAATACAGGAAACCCCTGTCTATGTAAGCTGAATCTATTAAAAAAAAATCACAAAAACTTTTGCACAATCAAAATAAGAGTTTACAACTTAATGGTGATCCTAGAGTTTTCCATTATTACTTAAATATTGTTAGGATTTTACCATGCTAAACCACAACCTAGCAATTCTTAGCCTACACAGACAATAGTTGATCTCATTAGAGGTGATCCTACCTGACAAGTAGTTGATCTGCTAAAGTTGTACACTTCTTGTCTTATTGTGCAAACCAAAAATATTTCTTTTTAGCCCAACCTGTGATCAGTATGAATAATACAGGATAGGCATCCCTTGTCTATGTAGTTGAATCTAGTAAAAAAAAAAAACTACAGGAAATGTTATTGACTGCAGCAACATCCAACTGTGCTCAAACAAGAACTTACCTGAGCTTGAAGAGACAAAAATCAATGGAGATACATAGAAAACCTTTAGTCCAAACACACAAAAATTAGCCTTGGATAAAGGAGAAAAACTAGAAAAATTGCACATAGAAAATTTACTTCCATTGAACTCCTTAGTAAGAAATTACAAAGGGGTAAATTTTGTCCTCCTAGGAATGAAACAAATTGAAGTGCAGCCAAGAAAATTCTTAAACATTATTAGTTGGTTGACTTATAAACAAAAAGCAAAATTGTTGCTATTTTGAAACAATATTTCAATCCCTTTACATGGAATTACAAGGGTATATCAAGATTTTATCTTGATGTAAGCACTTAACATCTTTTTGGGAATTGGTATTTAATTGTTTCAAGTACATATTGACAAGATTTTGCAGACTAGGAGGCATGGACAACACTTGATTGAAGAAGTTTTTAGATATGGAGCAGTGCTTCTTTCTCCCATTGGTAATTCATGGAGGATGTTAGTGGTGAATGGACATTGCCTTCAGGTATACCATGCACCATTAACTAAGGAGGAGTTCTTGAAGGAGATTCCATTGGATGTACACATAATGGAAGAGAATTTCTCTTCAATATCAGATTCAGAGTGATGATAAAAAGTTTGACAAAAAGAAAAAATAAAAAATACAAGAAAAGAAAAAGAAGAATAGTCTTGTTTGTGAACTTCCTTCTTGGGTACAAGCAAGACAAGAAAAATTGAAAAAAAAAAAAAGAGAGAGAAAAATATTTTTTAGCAAAGGCATGTCCCACAAAATGGGGATACATGAGGATAAGCATCAATTTCAGCAAGGAAGAGGAACAATGGAGCCAATACTTCATTTCTAACAATAAGGAGGCAATTATGATGTAAGAATATTCTTACTTCTCATCTAGAAAGGAAGGTTGCATCAATGTTGCAAGTTTCAACAGAAAGAGATGGTGTTTTCATACAACAATTGACATGTTTTTGTAGAATAAGGATTGGTCTTATCCAAATAAGAGTGAGAGATGTTCTCTCTCATTGAAGCACTTGAAAAAAAAAAGGGGGACAGAAGTTGGTTGAAAACCAGAAATGGCAACCTCTTCTGATGAAAAAAAATGAAAAAAAAAAGAGATAAAAAAAAAATGAAAAAACAAAGGGAAAGAAAAAAAATGAATAATTCAGTAGTGAAAACCTTCTTGGAGGCGCTATTGAGTTGGCTTGCATGAAAACCAATTTTTTGGCATGCATTGCCTTGTTGATCTACCCATCATTATTCCACCATTGTACAAATCTCACACTGCACATGTGTTATTTTTATGTTTTTAGATAGCCTGCTAACAATCATCAAAAGCAGCTTGTAAGGTGCATGATTAATTTTCAGGACAGTAAGGTATGTGTTTCTTGCATTTAAGTCATAGTAAGCATTTAGCATTTAATGTATGATAATCGGTATTTGGCATAAACTATTTATACAATATTGGCAAGTTGAAAATGGAACATGTTCAAGATGTCAAGAAACACTCCCTTATGACCCTTAATTACATGGAAATTTCAAAACTGTGCAAAAACTTGATTTTGGGATAGACATGGCAGCAATTCTATTTCAATTTGTAGGGCAAGTTTTAGAAGGAGAACTGCAAGTTTATATCTCACAATTGTTTGATAAATTGAAGGAGGATAATCAACAAAATGCACCTGAAGGTTCTATTTTAGTACTACTAGAATAAAACAACAACATACAAAACAAAGAATAACATCTAAACAAAAGGATGAAGAAGGGATTTTTGATGTTATGGAAGGCTTATACACTCTAGATATGGGCCCATAATAGAATCTATAGCTAACTTTTGCATAGGAGGTCATTTCTGCATTTTCTGATGCATCTTCAGAATGAACAGTCATATCTTCGAAATGAATAGGCATATCTTTGGAATGAGCAGGATATCTTCGGAATGAGCAGAAATTGTACCAAAATTGTTGAAAATGCTATATAATAGCAAAAATAGTAGGGTACATCAAATATTGAGGTTTATAAGGCTCTACCACAAGTAAGTACATCCCTCAAGCATTTCAAATCCAAAAATTTTATCAATTTTGTTCAAAAGGTGCAAACAATAAAAATAGGCATTCAAGCTGAAATGTTGTTAAGAAAAGAAAATTTCACCGGTAGTAGTGCATCTACCAAATATGGTTCCACAATAAGGCTATTGCAAGATGAATCACATGATACCAAGCCTTTAAGAGGTACCTTGCAACACTAAAACTTGTAGAAAGGCAGAAAAAGAGTCATACATGTGCTTAATTGCAAAATACTTGATATAGTGCAACAAGGAGAAATTTCTCAGTTAGCAGGTAGCAAAGGATGTTGTTCACAAGAATAAAACCTACATATTACTATGGCCTACTAGGATGCATGCGAGCATGCATCAGTTCAAGTTGGGGGGGATGATGAGGCCCAAAAATTCCTCATTATTGCACAATGTTTGACTACCATATGATAAGTTAATTGCCAAATAGTGATGCAGGAGCATCTGGTAACCGTAGAGCAATCTTGCATCTTCCAAAAATGTTTTTTTTTTAATTTTCTAAGTTCCTTGCATTTGTTTTATTTTCGGTGTTTTCCAAGGGGGGAAGTTTTGTGGAAGCAATGAGGGCAAGTTTCTTGAAGCATGGGGAGGGGTCGCGAAATCGCGACCTCAAAAGGCTTGGCGGGGCTTGAGCCAGTTTTGTCGCGATATCGCGACGTCGCGATATCGCGACGTCGCGATATCGCAACCATAGTCCAAAGCAGAGGTGGGAGTGAAGTCCCATCGCGATATCGCGACGTCGCGATATCGCGACGGGACTTCAAGGCAAGGGTTAGCAGGATGGTGTCGTCGCGATATCGTGACGATGGTTCAACGCAAAGGCAGAGGGGATGGTGTCGTCGCGATATCGCGACGATGGTTCAACGCAAAGGCAGAGAGGATGGTGCCATCGCGATATCACGACGATGGTTCAACGCAAAGGCAGAGAGGATGGTGCCGTCGCGATATCACGGCCAGTCAAAGGCCGACACGTGGCACAACATTGGATAGCCACGGAAGTTAGAGAAGATAGAGAGTAGGGCAAGGCCCGAAAGGAGAACAAGCAGACGGTCGAGTAAGGCCGAGTTTGACACGTGGACGGCCACATGTAGCATGTCAATTGTGAAGGGCACGTGTTTCAAATTTATTGCGTCAAGGAGAAGGCGTGGCCAGATTTACATGCGGACAGCTACGTGTGTTGAAACAAGATGAGGGCCACGGCCATGTATTTTTTATTGCTATCAAAGTAACAGGTACGGAAAATAAAACAGACACAGGCGATGGCCATTATGGAGGAGACCACAGTGCAGAAGAACGAACTGACCAAGATGGCGATTGCAGGTCGAGGAGAGCCATTAATGAAAGCTTCTGGTAGGTCGGGCAGATGGCCCATTTATGATCAAAATTTTGAAAAACCCAGGAAGGGGGAAAAATCGAATTTGAAAATTTTGTTAGGCGGGCATTAATTGCTGGGAGGATCGGGGCCTCGATAAAAACCCAAAAAATTGTAATGGGAAGGATGGTGAGTTCGGGATTGAGGGGGAGAGAGGTATGCCTGGAAAGAGTATTGTAACAGAAGATTGTATTAAGCAATTTTACTGCAATTTAATGAGAAGTTTGTTGTTTGAATCTCGACCTTGCCATCAAGTGGTATCAGAGCGGGAGCTCCTGAGCGTGTAACAGATCGCCGGAGAGAGGCAGTTACACCAGGATCTGTGGGAGGAATTTTTTAAATAAATAAATAAAATATAATGCCTCCACGAAGAAACCATGGCGGAGTAGGAAATGTGGTGTCGGCCGAAGACTTTCGAGCCTTGCAGAGACAAGTTCAAGCCCTGCAAGCAGAGTTACGTAGAAGGCACGAGCCCGGAAGGGATGAGGAAAGTGAGGACGAAGTTGAAGAAGAAGACCAATCTGAGGAAGAGGAAGAGGCTATGGATCCTGCACAAGCCCGGTTGTACAAGGCCATCTCTCAGATTGGAAAGCAACCAAAAATGGAGGTTTCCACATACTCGGGTAACTTAAATCTAGAAGTGATTGATTGGATAAATGATTTAGAGGAGTATTTCGAGTACGAGGAGGTTGAAGACCCTAATCGGGTCAGATTTGCTAAGACCAAGTTGAAGGGTCATGCCGGCATTTGGTGGAGGGGAATACGAGTTGGAGAGGAACAGAAGAGGGAAGGAGAGAATAACAAGATGGGACAGAATGGTGGAGAAGCTGAAAAGACAGTTCATCCCGAAAGATTACGAGTTGGATCTGCTAAGAAAAATGCAGAGTTTGAGACAGACAAACAAAACTGTCCAAGAGTACACCGAGGAGTTTTACAAGATCTCCATTAGAACTGGGCATTTAGAGGCAAACAAAGAAAAGGTAGCCCGTTATATCAATGGGTTGAGACTCGGCATCCAGGAAGAGCTGAGCCTAGTTCGGGTAAGCACCATTGAGGATGCTTACCAATTTGCCTTAAAGGTGGAAGAAAAACTGAATAGGCAGTTTGAAGGCAAGCAGAGAGGAAGGGGCCGTGGTGGAAGAACCGGTGGGAGAACCAGTGGAGAAAAGTATAAAGACCCGAAGAAGACTGGTGAAGCCAGTAGTAACCAGGATCAAAGGGAAGAGGATGTTTATCGGCCCCGAGATCAGAACAACTACCCAAGAGGACGGGGTGGATCTGGACGAGGATTTGGAAGAGGAGTATTTCGTGGGACATGTTTCCACTGTGGTGAAGAAGGACATCGGGCATTTGAGTGTCCACAACACCGAGAAAGGACGAACAAGAGGCCTGAGGGTCCAGCCGAGGCTGTTGTGGCAGAGGAAGATGCTGAGTCTGAGCATTTCGAAGAAGCGGAGAGAGGGGAAGCAATGATTGTAAGAAGAGTCCTGTTGAATGAGGAGAAGGACACAGATCAGAGAAGAAGTTTATTCCGCACAAGATGTAAGTGTGCGGGCAAAGTTTGCAATATTATTATTGATAATGGTAGCATGGATAACCTGGTTTCGGAAGAAATGGTTACAAAGCTACAGTTAGAAAGGAAGAAGCACCCGCATCCATACCGGGTCGCATGGTTACAGAAGGACCACAGAGCTTTGGTCAATGAACAGTGCTCCGTTAAATTTAATATTGGAAATTATTGTGATGAGGTCCTGTGTGACATCCTGCCCATGGATGCTTGCCATATGTTGTTGGGGAGACCCTGGAAGTTCGACCGGAGTGCAGTGCATGATGGCCGTGCCAACACCTACTCATTGACAAAGAATGGTGTACGCCATAAACTAAAGCCCTTGAAGGATGCGGATGAAAAGGTATGTAACAACTCCAGAATCTGTTTAGTTGAAGGGAGAAAGTTCCTGGACGGGTTGAAGCATGAACATTTATGTTATGCAATAATCCCTAGAGTTAGGGAGAAGGAATGCCAGGATACCCCAGCAGAAGTCCTAGATCTGTTGGAGGAATTTCCAGATATTGTGTCTGACAATGTGCCTGAGGGTTTACCCCCAATAAGGAAAATTAGCCACCATATAGATTTGGTATCGGGATCAAGCTTGCCAAATAAAGCTGCACACAGAATGACACCTGTAGAAATTGAGGAGTTAAATAGACAGGTCTAGGAATTGTTAGAGAAGGGATTGATTCGGGAAAGTTTGAGCCCATGCGTAGTACCTGCAGTGCTGGCACCGAAGAAGGATGGAGAATGGAGAATGTGTATAGATTCACGGGCCATCAACAAAATCACTATCAAATACAGATTCCCATTGCCAAGGATGGATGATATAATGGACTGTTTAAGTGGGGCTGAGTACTTCACAAAGATTGACCTGAAAAGTGGCTATCATCAGATCCGTATCCGAGAGGGAGATGAATGGAAGACAACCTTCAAGACAAGAGAAGGCTTGTATGAGTGGTTGGTCATGCCATTTGGGCTGTCCAATGCACCAAGTACCTTCATGCGGCTGATGAATGAAGTACTGAAGGAATTCCTGGGAAAGTTTGTCATTGTTTATTTAGATGATATATTGATATTCAGTAGAACCTTGGAGGAACACCTGATGCATATCAGGAGGGTTTTTGAAAAGCTGCGGGAGGAGCAGTTATTAATAAATCTGAAAAAGTGTAATTTTGTCAAGAAGGAGTTGGTATACCTGGGATTTGTAATCTCAGTAGAAGGTCTGAAAATGGACCCCGAGAAGGTGAGAGCCATCATCGAATGGCCTACCCCAAGAAGCACAACAGAAGTGAGGTCATTCCATGGTCTAGCCAGCTTTTACAGGAAGTTCATAAAGAACTTCAGCAGCATTTGTGCACCTCTCACAGAAACAATGAGGGGGGATAAAAAGGAGTTCAAGTGGACATTAGGGGCTGAAAGGAGCTTTGATACATTAAAGAGAAAGGTCAACGAACAACCTATTTTAGCACTCCCATACTTTGACAAGGTATTTCAAGTGGACTGTGATGCCAGTGGCAGTGCAATAGGGGCTGTGCTGAGTCAAGGAGGCAGACCTGTTGCTTATTTCAGTGAGAAGCTAAATGATGCCCGAAAAAAGTATTCAGTTTATGACCAGGAATTTTATGCTATAGTTCAGGCTCTAAAAAAGTGGAGACATTATTTATTGCCAAGGGAGTTTGTTCTATTTACTGACCATCAGGCTTTACAGTACATTAACAGTCAGAAAAAACTGAATCAAAGGCTCATGAAATGGGTGGAGTTCCTCCAAAGTTATACCTTTGTGCTGAAGCACGAAGTGGGAAGTCAAACAGAGTTGCAGATGCCTTGAGCAAAAGGCAGACTTTACTGATTAAACTGATAGTGGAAGTAGTGGGATTTGAAGAACTGAAGGGTTTGTACCCTGAAGATCCGGATTTTGCAGAAGCCTGGACGGCTTGCTCGGTACCTATTACTGTGGACAGGACAAAATGGTTGGATTTCTTAATCCAAGATGGAATGCTGTTCAAAGGAAGTAAATTATGCATTCCCAGAAGTTCCATGCGGGAAAACTTAATCAAAGAAAAGCACAGCGGAGGACTGGCTGGGCATTTTGGTCGGGATAAGACCATTGCCCTGGTGGAGGAAAATTACTACTGGCCACAACTTCAACAAGATGTGCGGAAGTTTGTGCAAGGTTGTAGAATATGCCAGATGGCAAAAGGTGTAAAGCAAAACACAGGATTGTACCAGCCATTACCTGTACCTGAGAGGCCATGGGAGGACATAAGCATGGATTTTATTCTTGGATTACCGAGAACACGGAGGGGAAATGACTCTGTATTTGTGGTGGTTGACCGATTCTCCAAAATGGCACATTTTATTCCCTGCTAAAAAGACAAGTGATGCAGTTCACATTGCGGGGTTATTCTTCAAGGAAGTGGTACGACTTCACGGTCTACCCAGAAGCATAGTTTCGACAGAGATACAAAGTTTGTTGGGTATTTCTGGAGAACTCTGTGGAAGAAGTTGAAGACAGACCTGAAATTCAGTTCAGAATACCACCCACAGACTGATGGACAGACGGAGGTGGTGAATAGAAGCCTGGGTAATTTACTGAGATGCTTGATAGCGGATCAACCCAAGGGATGGGATTTGGTTTTACCGTAGGCAGAATTTGCGTATAACAGTTCAGTTAATAAAAGCACCAATAAATCTCCATTCCAGATAGTATATGGAAACAGCCCGAGGAATGTGTCTGAACTGAGAAAGTTGGACAGGAGAGAAAAGTGTAGTGCCGAGGCAGAAGAATTTGCAGAACATATGAAAAGTCTGCATGAGGAAGTCAGGAAACAAATTATAAAAATGAATACTCAATATAAGGCAAGGGCAGACCAGAAGCGACGGTTCAAGGAGTTCAAAGTAGGAGATGAGGTCATGGTGCATCTCAGGAAGGAGAGATTTCCCGCCAAGACTTATAATAAATTGAAGATGAAAAAGTTTGGGCCATGCAGAATACTGGGAAAGCGGGAGTCAGGAAATGCGTATGAAGTGGAATTGCCAAGTTGGCTTGATATTTCACCTATTTTTAATATTTCAGATTTAGTGGAATATCATGAGGGAGAAGGTACAGAGATGCCAAGTGCAGAATTATGGCAAATTCCAGCATCTACTCCAACCACAGACGAGGTCGAGGAAGTATTGGACACTCGTGAAGGCAGAAGCACCAGAAACAAGCAGTATTCTGAGTATTTGATAAAGTGGAGAGGCAGACCGATTGAAGATGCAACTTGGTTGTCGAAGACGGAGGTTGACCGCCTGGGTCTTCCCCTAACAAAACAAAAGTGAGGGTCACTTTCTTTTATTACCCCGGGTGTCTGATGCAGGAGCATCCGGTAACCGTAGAGCAATCTTGCATCTTCCAAAAATGTTTTTTTTTTAATTTTCTAAGTTCCTTGCATTTGTTTTATTTTCGGTGTTTTCCAAGGGGGGAAGTTTTGTGGAAGCAATGAGGGCAAGTTTCTTGAAGCATGGGGAGGGGTCGCGAAATCGTGACCTCAAAAGGCTTGGCGGGGCTTGAGCCAGTTTTGTCATGATATCGCGACGTCGCGATATCGCGACCATAGTCCAAAGCAGAGGTGGGAGTGAAGTCCCGTCGCGATATCGCGACGTCGCGATATCGCGACGGACCAAGCAAGGAGGGAGCCGCGGAATCGGATGATGGTTCAATGCAAAGGTAGAGAGGATGGTGCCGTCGCGATATCGCGACATCGCGATATCGCGACGATGGTTCAATGCAAAGGCAGAGAGGATGGTGTCGTCGCGATATCGCGACGTCGCGATATCGCGATGATGGTTCAACGCAAAGGCAGAGAGGATGGTGCCATCGTGATATCGCGACAGTCGCGATATCGTGACTGTCACGATATCGCGGCCAGTCAAAGGCCGACACGTGGCGCAACATTGGATAGCCGCGAAAGTTAGAGAAGATAGAGAGCAGGGCAAGGCCCGAAAGGAGAACAAGCAGACGGTCGAGTAAGGCCGAGTTTGACACGTGGACGGCCACGTGTAGCATGTCAATTGTGAAGGGCGCGTGTTTCAAATTTATTGCGTCAAGGAGAAGGCATGGCCAGATTTACATGCGGACAGCTACGTGTGTTGAAACAAGATGAGGGCCACGGCCACGTATTTTTTTATTGCTGGCAAAGTAACAGGTACGGACAATGAAACAGACACAGGCGATGGCCATTATGGAGGAGACCATAGTGCAGAAGAACGAACTGACCAAGACGGCGGTTGCAGGTCGAGGAGAGCCATTAATGAAAGCTTCCTGGTAGGTCGGGCAGATGGCCCATTTATGACCGAAATTTTGAAAAACCCAGGAAGGGGGAAAAATCGAATTTGAAAATTTTGTTAGGCGGGCATTAATTGCTGGGAGGATCGGGGCCTCGATAAAAACCCAAAAAATTGTAATGGGAAGGATGGTGAGTTCGGGATTGAAGGGGGAGAGTTGTATGCCTGGAAAGACTGCTGTAAAAACTGTGTTAAGCAATTTAATGAAAGTTACTGTGAACTTTGTTGTGTGAATCCCGGCTTGCCATAAAATAGTTGACTAAAATATACTATTTTTTAAGTGTTTGCATGATTTTATGTTAGGAATACTATACCTCTATTTTTGACTATTTTCAGCATTTTTTTACTAATTTTGCTTGATTAAGTAGCAAATAAAAATATGCATTTCAAAATAGAAAAATGTGGTATGTTGATATCCATTAACTTCACAATGGTTTATGAATGTTTTTCTACACTTCAACTTGTTTCAAATCCACATTGAAGCCAAAATTTTAGGACTGTCATAAATTTGAAAATCTGAAAAAATAGCCATATAAAAATTAGCAAGTTGTCACTTTATAGGAATACCTTGAAGTTGTCAAGAAAAGCATGAGGATATGAATGGAATGAGTTTAGAAGGACTACAGAAGACATCTGACCTATTTAGAAGCATTCCCATATGGTCTAAATAGGCAGCAACAGGGTATAACAGAGCAAAGACAATTATGCAGCACTGATGCACTATTTCAGCATGGTTACTTGGTGAATGAAGTGTATAAATTTAGTAGCAACTTGATTTACTCCTTCATGTTGATATTTGAATAATTTTTTTATGTTTTAATTTGTTTGAATTTGCAAAAAATGCCAATATTTTACAAATGTGCAGCAGAGTTGAAAAATGTAGTAATTTACCATGTAAATTCCAGCAAGCTACCAATGAATGGCAAGGCATAGAATTCACACATGGAGAGGAATGAAGGCTATTGCAATTTGATCCTGAGGGCTAATACACCTGATAAATGCAGCTAAAATCACTTGAAGAGCACATAGTTGGTCATTTCGAAGATCTTCAGATTGAGAAATACAGTCTCTTTGGATTGAGAAATACAATCTCTTCGAATTGAGCCACTTAGCTCCGAATTGAGAACATAAAGTGCTTTTTGACTATTTTTTTGATGGTGTAAAAAGGGAAATAAGGTTGAGAAGGTTAAGAGAAAATATACCCCAGCTGTATTTGTTGTCCTTGCCATCCAAAGCCACCATTCATTGAAAAAGATCAATTGATCCTCTTTTAAGATAAACCCAGAAATAACTGCAGCATAATAGAAAGTTGTTTACAAGATAGAAATGGAATATTATGAAGTGGAGAAAGATGTGTGAGATATTTATATACTCCTACCACGTACTCCCACCATTGAAGATGCGTTCTAAGGGTCAATGAATACTACTACAACACAAACTGTCCAGATTTGCATTTATTTCATATCCAGAATTATTGGCAAATCACTGTAAAGTAGCACATAGGCTGATTTGAGCATGGTATAAGTTGTAAATATTTATATAAATAACATGGCTCCCTCCTTGGTTGAGCCAGTTAGGAATTAGAATAGAGAAGAGTTTTCAATAGCAGTAATTAGAAATGTACAATAATTTTCTGTAACAGTTTTCAGCATGTTTTGTCATCAATAAAAGTGTAGTTATTTTATCATTTTATGTTTTGAGTGTTAATTATTTAAGGAGTACTTTTCACCTCCTTCTAGATCAGGAAGTATAAGGCCACTTTCAGATCTAGAAGGAGGATTTTTATGGCAAGTTTCAATCTGTAATTTTGCTGCAACAAAATTAAAAGATTACTTGTCAAGTTTATTTTTTTTGTTTTAAGTTTGTATAATGTTATTTATGTTTTCTATTATGTTTGTGTACAACATTTGTGTGTGTGTCAGCTGAAAAATTATATTAAGCATTTTTCCTTTACTTTCCATATTTTCCCTGCTTTTTTGTTTTAGCAACTTTCTATTTTTAGCATATTTCATTTTGTTGTCAATTCCTGTAGCAGAAGCTTGATGACCTTTTATGGTAGGACATTGACAGGTGTTTTTAGCATAAATTTCATTTACAAGAATCATTTCAATTATGCAGGAGTAACTAGGTTTCAATTCTGCAAATGTAACTTAGGATTTCATTTCAGCAACATTTAAATTCAACAATTTAAATTTTGTTATTTTAATTCTGTAAATGTAGATTAGAATTTCAATTTAGCAATTATAATTCTTGCAATTGTAGTTAGATTTCAATTCCTGCAACTTAGAATTAGTTTTTAGTTTTTGAAAGTTTCCATTCTGCAGATTAGGTTTAGTGTGACACCAAAATCCTAAACCAAATCTGTCTCACCCAAAAAAAAATTGAAATTTGAATGCCTGAATTGTACTCTGCCCTAGCCTTCTATTGTAGACAGCCTTGGACACCACCCCGTATTGATAAGATCTTTGATATTTAATGATGTGCTTAACGACAACGCATCACTTACCTTTGATATACTCTATACCAAAGTCATATTCTACTAAGAACTCGATCCACCTTCTCTATCTTGCATTCAACATTGGTTGAGTGAAGATATACTTCAAACTTTGGTGATCAGTCCTAAGCTCAAATGGTTTACCTAATAGATAGTGTTACCACATCTTAAGGGCATGCACCACTACTGCAAGTTCTAAATCATGTGTAGCATAATTTACTTCATGTTTCTTAACTTTCCTTGAATCATATGCTATCACTAATTCTTCTTGGGACAAGAATCCTAATCCTTCCAATGATGGATATGTGCATACTAAAAAAATTCACTATGGATCTAAAATTTTTAGAATGTGTGTGGTAGTGAGTTTTTGTTTTAATAACTAAAAAGTTTCTTTGCACTTATCTATCAATTTTTATTTATTTCCTATGAAGATTGGTAAATTGATAGGTAATATTAGAGTAAATTTTCACAAAGCATCTATAGTAGCATGTGATGCCCATAAAAAGTTGATCTTCAGTCACATTGGTGGGCTATGGCCAACTCAAAATGATCTCTTTTTTCTTTGGGTTTATTGTTATTCCATTAGTAGAAATAATATGCCCAAGATATTTTACCTTAGGGACATGAAATTCATATTTCAATAAGTTACCATGAAGTTATTTTTCCCTTAACAGCTCAAGTACTCTCCTTAAGTTCTTGTCATGATCTTCCTTGTTCTTGGAATATATCAAAATATCATCTAAAAATATCAAAACAAACCGATCTAACTCTCTTCTAAACACATTGTTCATCATATTCATGAAGATTTCTAGTGCATTAGACAAACCAAATGGTATCACTATGAATTCATAGTGCCCATAATAAGTTTTAAATGCAGTTTCATGATTATCTTCCTCACGAATTCTCAATTGATGATATCTTGATTTTAAGTCAATTTTGGAGAATATGGTTGCCCCTTTCAATTGGTCAAATCCTCTATTCTGTTCAAGGGATATCTATTATTTATGGTCATTTTGTTCAACATTCTATAGTCAATACATAAACTCAACGATCCATCCTTCTTCTTTACAAAGAGAAAAGGTGCATCCCATGGTGACACATTGGGTTTTATCAACACCTGAATCTCTATAGGATTCATCCTATATGGAGTTCTATGTATTGGATCAATTTTGAGCATCAATTCCATATTGAAGTCAAATTCCCTTGTTGGTGGTAATCTAGGCAAAAATTTAGGAAACACATCCCTATATTCCTGTAAGACTGGGTGTTTACCAAACACCTCTTCCTTTTTATCTATCTCTACTCCATTTAATTTGACCACAAAAATCATTCCACCCTTTCTCATGGTATTATTTAGTTTTATTGCTGATAATAATTGAGGTTGAAAAGAACCTTATTCACTAAAAATTTACCTTCTTTGTTTATCACTATCAGTGTAATCAATCCACATTTCATGGAAATTTATTACAGCCTCATGGGATTTCAATCAATCCATTCCTAAAATAGAATCAAAGGTATGGATAGGAGCTACATATAGATTCAATTATATGTATTTTTTGTTTAGGATGACTTGTATGTTGGTTTAACATTGATCCATGAAGTAGGTTTGTCAATAACCATACTCTACTTTCCACCCTTCTACCAAGAATATTGATCTTTTCGGTATATCCCTGACTAAACTAGAAGAAATGAACCTATATGTTGCTCTAATATCTATAAAAATATTAAAATACTTATTAAATATCATACCTTTCAGAAGTAGTGGGGTAATTTTGGTCAAAATAACCACATCCAGGGAAGTAAGGAGTAGTCTTATCAAAATTTCACTAAGTATAGAAATCAGTTGCGATGGCGCAACAGTTTTGAACCTGAAGACAAAGCAAATAGAAATAGTCATGATGGCACAAAATTTTGAATCCAAGGGGTCAAGTGAAGAACAAAATTTGCAATGACATGACACTTTGAAGTCAAGAGCCAAACAAAGGGAAAAAGTTACGATGACGCAACATTTTGAAGTCAAGGGGCAAAGTAAAGATAAATAGTCATGACAGCATGATATTTTGAAGCTAAGAAGCCAAGCAAAGGGAAAAATTCATGACATCATGAAATTTTTAAGCAATAGGCCAAGAAAAGAGAAAAATTCATGAAGGCATGATAATTTGAAGATAAGGAGCCAAGTGAAGAACAAAATCTATGACAATACAACATTTTGAAGCCAAGAGCCAAGCAAAGGGAAAAAGTCATGATAGCATGACATTTTGAAGCCAAGAGGCCAAGAAAAGAGAAAAAATCATGATGGTGCAACATTTTGAAGCTAAGAGGTCAAGTGAAGAACAAAAGTAGAGACAATGCGACATTTAAAAGTCAATGGGGCCGAGTAAAGAGAAATAGTTGTGATAACACAACATTTTGAAGCTAAGAAGCCAAGTGAAGAGAAATAGTCACTATGACATGACATTTTGAATCCAAGGGGCCAAGTGAAGAACAAAATTTGTGACGGTGTGACATTTTGAAGTCAAAGGGCCAAGTAAAAATAAATAGTCACGATGATGCAAAAGTTTTTGGCAAATGGCCAAGTGAAGAAGAAAAGTCACGACAACGTGATATTTTGGAGTAAAATATAGTTGGACCATGATGCCTTTATGGAGATAAAGGCAGATTACTACAATAAGAAGATCTTAACCATTTCTATTTGAAGGCCTCATACTCTCCTAACTACCACTCTACCAGAATGAGCCTACGATCATATACTGTTGTAACAACTTTTAGTTTTTATGTTATGTAAAACTATTATATATAGGATGAGCGACATAAAAAAATGTTGGCTCTTAGATTTTTACAAGGAAATGTACACAGAATTCTAAAAGCTAATAAAAGATCATGCATTCTAGTTTCTGGCCCACTGATGTATTATCAAGTATGTATGGATTGTTAATTGCTACGTAAAGTTAGGTTGAATATAACTTGCTTTAATTTTTATTCTGAATTTCTACGGTAAATTTTTGCTAACTCTAAAATTAATTGTTCCAATAGGCTTATGCTTGAGTAAATTTATGCAAGAGGATTTGTTGCTCTGTGTTGATGGTTCAAATAGATGCTTCTCTATAAAATATTGTTGAAGTTGCTTTGATGTTATCTAATTTGTATTGTCTAGATGCTTATAGCAATAGCTATATTTAGTTATTTTTATGCATTTTATTATCTCTACCTTTTCCCAACGAATAAAGGAACCATCATCTTCTAAATATTGAATCGTTTAAGCCTTGTTTTAACTTGGTATTTCAATGTTGATGATATCTTGGACACAAACATAACCAAATGCAGATTTTGCATCAACAGGTAGCCTATCCATCTAGATTTTGACTACCAGTGATCGCATAGATCCTATGGTTTGGGTCTTCTAGTTGTTTACTATATCTAGAATTATGTGGAAAATTACACGTATAATGTGGAGCTCTATAGTTTTAACAACAAGTCTTAGATCTAAGGTGTCTATTCTGATTCTGTTCCTTGGGATTTTTGTTGATCTTGAATCAGGTTTCCTCTAAGGTCAAAATATATTGTTGTTGTTGTTGTTAATATTGTTCCTTTTTTGGAACTTCCTTTTATTTTCTCCTTTCCTCCTATAATTATTCTTTTAATAATGCGGATCATTTTTGCTTTTCATATTTTTTTCATTTTTCCAATGTATAAAACCTATATTGTTTCTTTTCCTCAAAGCCTAGTTATCTTTGTTAGACAAGTTTGTTTCTGCTTAACGAGCCATATCATAGGTCTTTTTATCACTTATGGATTATTTATATTAACAAATGATCTTATTATAGGATCCAATCCTAGATTAAATTTGTGCACCTTCATATTTTTATCTATATTATAGGTAGGCACATACCTAATAAATTTGAGAAATTGTTGATAATAAGTTTCTACAAACTTTATCCCTTGGACAAGTGTGGTAAACTCAAACTTTTCCACATAAAACTATTTTGTAAGAAATATTTTTTGGAAAGCTCCAACAAAACCTTCCGAGGTCATATTTACTAGCTCTATAGTTTACCCTTTTCTAAAGGTTTCCTACTAGTCCAACTCCATTTATTGGAGATAAAGGGTAGCCTAAATAGTCATAGTCATTGATGAAGAGTTATTTATAGTGAAATATGACTAACTCAGTCTGCCATGATTTGGCCACTTATCCACATCCCTTACCATTGAAATTATACACTTTAACATTATTTAATTATTTAGCCAAATCTAATTCAATGTGAGTCCTAGCCTCTTATTTTGTTGGTACTAGAGTTCTCTCTTGTTGTGCTTCACAAATTCTACTCTATGAATTTTAATTGACTAGGTTTTATAGAATCTATTTCTATTGCTCTAATTTTTCTTGCAAGACAGACCCAACCATTGTGATATTTGTCACATTAGGGTTTTTATTTGCCCTATTTCCATCATGGGATCCTAACAGAGTATCATTTTCTCTAGTCAAAGGTAGTTGTAGAGGGGGCCTTCCTCTACCTATACCTCTACATCTTCTTGGTGTTGATGCCATTATTACTAGCCACACAAGGAACTTTAAATTAGGTACCACCCCATATACCTCAAGTTACATAGTTTGTTTAATCCTTCAAAAAAACTAATCATTATAACTAGCAATCATTCAAGAGTATCTCCTAACACACTCATGTCTTGTAAGGTACCTTACTAAGAGTAAAAATTACTCCTTTGATCAATGGTCTGGTTTACTCCTTGTAAACCACCATTCCCATGGGAATATTATATTCTTCCTAAATCACACACTAAAATAATTCATGGTTAGGTTCTTTCCAAGGTGAACTTATTTTCCTACATCAGTGTTCAGGCTAGAAAAGCTATAAGAGATCTACAACGATACTCTGATACCAACTATAACAAACCTAAAATCTACCCCTAATTTTTTTTTAGAGCTCAAGTTTAACCAAGACAATCCATGTAAATTGTATAGAAGCTTCTAACCACATTCAGAGTTCCAAATATTGCAGCATCCCTCAGGTGGATAGGAGTGGTCAAACTCCTATACCAATTTTGTAGTTGACCTTGTACACTGCCCATATAGCTTAAAAGGCACCTTTGAGCGGTCACCCATTTAATTTTTCTCTTTTGAAGGATAATTTGACCACATCATATGGGTTAATCCTTTCTCTTTCATATGATAAAAGGGATGGTAATTCCCTTACTAGATACATTCTTTACTCATGCTTAGGCATAAGCTTCTTATAGTTTTACACACATTTCATCTAGTATTAAACTATTGTACAACATTAAACTATTCATAAAATATGTTAATGGAGGTGATTATCACCCATGTGGCATATCCCATTTGGTTGCCCATAAGTCAATTAGGGTTTTAAATGACTACCTCACCAAATGACATTCCCCATAAGAATTCTTCCTAATTCCTTCGGGTTCCTATGAATATCATTTGTATGATATCTCTCTCACATGGGTATCTCACTATCTATTGGAGAACCTATCACAAGGATTTAGTTACAATGGAATTATAAGCTTGCCATATCTCACAACATACTTCAATGACCTATTACTAAAGTGCCCATTGTAATCCTAAGGGATTATCACATCACATCTCTTAGTTCTGGTCCTAACATTAAGGGTCTAAATAGGTTGGTATTCCATGGACAACTACCTCTTAAGGATGACCCAAACCCTAATGTAAATATAATAAAATAATGTTACCCTTTTATTTACTTCATCTTAAATTTAAAAGCCACAATTGTATAATCCATATTCTATTGCAAGAAATAAAAAAGCTAATCATATATATTTCTTTACACTATTACTTTTCATAAAAAGCATAATAAAATAAACCATTCCTTTTCTTCTTCATATTCAATTCATATAAATAGATCATTAAATGATTATAATAAATCCATAACAAGTTCTATAAAAGATACACAAATGATATGTCATGTAACCTGGGAAACCCTTTTGAGAAATGCCTAGTCTTAAAATATCCATATTTATTTTCCTTGCAAGTCTATTAGCCAATCTACAAAAAGGAATCCATTATTCCTTTTACCATAGTTTCAATATGTTACATAAGAATATTCACTATTCTTATGTCCTTTCATTACAAGAATTTTGTAAATTTATTTTTACAAAAGGGAGGGAACCCTATTATTTCCCTCTCATTACCCCCCATTCATTCATAAATCCACTAATACTCAAGAGTCCACTCCTTGAGTAAATTCTTACAAATGAGTAATTGTGGAACCCCCATAAGTTCCTTTATTTTTATTGGGTTCCATACCCAATCCATCATTTATTTACTAGGAAAATATTAAGGAAACACATCCCTATATTCCTGCAACACTGGGTGTTTACCAAACACTTATTTCTTTTTATCTATATCTACTTCATTAAAGTTAACCATGAAAATTATTACACCCTTTCTCATGGTCTTATTTAGTTGTATTGTTGATAGTAATTGATGTAAAAAAGAACCTCTTTCATTGACAATTTGCCTTCTTTGTTTATCACTATTAGTGTAATCAATCCATATTTCATGGAAATTTATTATAGCCTCATGGTATTTCAACCAAACCATATCTAAAATAGAATCAAAGTCATGGAGAGGAGCTACATATACGTATGATTTTGTGGAGTCATTGGGTACAATGACTTGTATGTCGGGATGACATTTATCCATGAAGTATGTTTTTCAAGAGCCATACTCTACTTTCCATCCTTCCACCAAGAATATCGATATTTTTGATATATCCCTAACTAAACTAGAAGAAATAAAGCTATTTTTGCTCTACTATCTATCAAAATCTTAACATCCTTATGAAAGATCATAACTTTTAGAAGTACTGCAGTAACCTATCCATCTAGATTTTGATTACCAGTGATTGCATAGATCTTGTGGTTTGGTTCTTTCGGTTGTTTACTAGATCCAGCTTTATGTGGACCTCCGTAGTCATAACAAGTAGTCTTAGGTCTAGGGTATTTTTTTAGATTTTGTTCCTTGTGTTTTTATGTTGATCCTACATCGGTTGCCTTTGAGGTTGAAATGCATTGTTGTTGTTGTTATTATTGTTCCTTTTTTGGAACTTTTTATTTTCTCCTTGCCTCATATCATTCTTATTTTCATAACATGGGTCATTTTTTATTTTCTTATTTTGTTCTTTTTCCCATTGTACAAAACTTGTATTATTTGTTTTCCTCAAAGCTCGGTGATCTTTGTTAGCTAGATTTATTTCTGCTTGATGAGCAATATTGTAGGAATTTTGTATCACTTTTATCTTATTTATATTAATAACTAATCTTATTCTATGGTCTAATCCTAGATTAAACTTGTGCACCTTCATATTTTCATTTATCTCATAGGTAGGCACATACTTCAACAATTTGACAAATTGTTGATAATAAGTTTCTACAGTCTTTGTCCCTTGGACAAGTGTGGTAAACTCCTCAAAATTTTCTACATAAAATTGTTCTATAAGAAATATTTTTTGGAAATCTCCCACAAAACCTTCCTAGATCAAATTTACTACCTCTATCCTTTGCTCATTTCTAAAGGTTTTCCACCAGTCCAACCCCGTTTCCTACAAATGAAGGGTATCCCAAATAGTCATAGTCATTTATAAATAGTTCCTTATGGTGAAATATGACTCTAACTAATTCAACCATGCTTTGACTACTTCTTCTCCTCCTCATTTAACATTATTTAATTCTTTAGATAGATCTAATTCAATACAAGTCCTAGCCTAAGATTGTATTGGGGGGAGTAAGGAACATCCCACAAGATGTCCTGATCTACTTCCCTACTTCCCCCTCCCCTGGATATGTCCCAGTTCTTTGGTACTTTTTGAAGCCTCATCTTGGTTGACTATGGCTATAGATGATATCCTTGCTATAGGAGGTCTCTTTTCCACTTGTCTGCCCTTTTCCTTACCAATTTTAGGGTTTACTTTCCATGATTCTGGACTGTGACATCCCTGGGTTCATCCCAATACTTTTTTTGTGCTTTAGGGATTCCTTTTCCCTTCTACTATTTGGTACATCCCTGGGTCTGTCCCTATGTTCATTTTTTATGCTTCAAGGATTTTCCCTTCTGCTCTTTGGGTTATCCCAAATTTTTGCAAGTTTTATTTGTGGTGTGGGTTGGCTTTATCCTAGTTACATGACACTTCTTGGATCCTTCTCTCATGAATATCTATGGTTGTATTCGATATCCTTAGGGTGGTAGGTCAATTTTTTTCTTGTATTCCCTTTTCCCAATTGGTTTTAGGGTTTCCTTCCCATGCCTATGTTCTTGGATGCCCCTGGATCTCTCCATGGATTTTTTGTGGTGCTTATGGGATGTCTTTCCCTATTGGTATCAAATTTGGTCCATATCTATTGTAGATTTCTTGATGGAGCCAATTTTTAGTGGTTATTCAATTGTGGTGTGTCGTAGCTTTGGGAGTGCTTCTTGAGCAGGTTTTCACAATATCTTTTTGGCCTGAGGGGGCCATGTGTTTATTTTTTGTGGATTTGCTCTTTGGGTACCTAGATCTGGTCTACTTGGTGGGTTCTCAACATTTTTCGTGACTTGGAGAGGCCTCTATTTTGCTGGTTGTTGAGTTTCCACTGGTCTTCATTTTTTTGTTTCCTAAAGCTATTCGGTGGTGGATTTGGAGGTTGTCTTGGGTTTACTGTACTTTTTTTGGTCTAGGGAGGGCCTTGTGCTTATTTTTTATTTGTGGATCCTTTAGCTCGCATCCTTGGGACCTTATCGCTAGATCTACTACTTCCTCTATTTCCTCTAGTTTCTGAGTTTTTTAACCTTGTATGCAAGGGGATTTTGTGGCCTCTGGAAATCCTTAGTTTTACTCCTCCATTTTCTAGGTTTGTGTAGGATGTTGTTCTGGTCTAGTTTTCAACATCCCTACATTTATCCTGGCCTTCCCTAAATGGGATAATCCATATCGATGCTTCCTCTACTCCATCTAAATGTTCGAGATGGTCTTTGTACTAAGCAGTTTTTTTTTCCGATTTTTCCTTGGTAGGATACTGGTTTCTAGTTTTTACTCTATGTGGAATTTTTCAATTTGTACTCTTCCTACATAGGCAGGAATTTTATTTTTCCTACTTTGGATGGGATTTTAAAATTTTCTGCTCGATAGGACTTTTCAAATTTCTTCTTGGGCGGGATTTTCAATTTTCTTGCTAGACGACATTTTTTAAATTTCTCGTTGGGTGGGATTTTCAATTTTCAATTTTCACGCTGGGTGGGATTTTTCAAAATTTTCATTGGGCAAGATTTCAATTTTTTTTTTGGGCAAAATTTATAGGCTATACTTTGGCCTTTTTGTTGGCCTATCCTTTGGCATATCCTTCAGCCTTTCCTGTGGCCTTGGTTTTTGTCTAGTGACCTATTGTAAAAAGGTTTTGGAGCCCTTTCAAAACCCCTTTTTAATGAAATTTTAATCTACAAGAAAAAACATGTGCGTCCTAGCCTCTTATTTTGTTGGTACTAGAGTTCTCTCTTATTGCACTTCAGAATTTCTATTCTATAAATTTTGAATGACTAGGGTTTCTAGCATCTATCTTTGTTGCTCTAATTATTCTTGTAAGAGAGACACAATTGTTGTAAGATTTGTCACATCAAGGTTTGAATTTAGCGTATTCCCATCATGGGATTCTATCAGAGTATCATTTTATCTAGTTGAAGGTGATTGAAGAGTAGGTCTTCCTCTTCCTCTACCTCTTCCTCTTCTTGGTGTTGTTGCTATTATTTCTAGCCATACAAGGAAATTTAAATTAGGTACCACCCCATATACCTCCAGTTACTTAGTTTGTTTAATACTTCAAACAAAACTAATAATTATAACTAAAAATCATTCAAGAGTATCTCCTGACACACTTATGTCTTGTAAGATGCCTTACTAAGAGTAAAAATCAGTCCTTTAATCAATGGTCTAGTTTACTCCTTGTAAACCACCATTCCCATGGGAAGATTCCATTATTCCTAAGTCACACATTAAAAAAAGTCATGGCTAGGTTCTTTCCAAGGTGGACTTCTTTTCGTACATAAAATTTCAGTTTAGGAAATCTATAAAAGACCTACAACCATGCTCTCATACCAACTATAACAACCTTATAATCTAACCCCAAAATATTTTTTTAGGGCTCAAGTTTAACCAAGACAATCCAAATAAATTGCACAAAAGCTTCTAGCCACATTCAGAGTTCCAGATGTTGCAGCATCCATTGGATGGATACGAGTGGCCAAAATCCCATAATAATTTTGGGGTTTACCTTGTAAATTGCCCATATAGCTTAAAGGATACCTTTGAGTGGTCACCCCATTTTATTTCTCTCTTTTGAAGGACAATTTGACCACAACATGTGGTTAACCCTATCTCATTCATATGAGAAAAGAGATGCCAATTCCCATACTAGATACATTCTTTACTCATTCTTAGGCGTAATCTTCTTATAGTTGCACACACACACCTCCTTGTATACAAATATTGTTCACCATTAAACTATTTATCAGATAGCTTACTAGAGGTGATTATCACCCATGTGGCATCTCCCATTTGGTTTCCCATCAATCAATTAGGTTTTTCACTGAATACCACACCAAATGACATCCCCCATAGGAATTCTTCCTCATTCGTTTGGGTTCCTATGACTATCATTTGTATGATATCCCTCTCACATGGGTATCTCACTCTGTATTGGATAACTCATCATAATAATTTAGTTATAATAGAATTCTAAGCTTCCCATATCTTGGAGCAAACTTCAGTGATCTATTCTAAATTTCCCATTGTAACTCTAAGGGATTGCCACATAATGTCTCCCTTAATTATTTTCCTAACCTTAAGGGTATAATTAGGTTGCCATTCCATGGAAAACTACCTCTTAAGGGAGAATCCCTAAACCCTAAGGTAAATCTAGTAAAATAATGTGTCCTTTTATTTAATTCATTTCAAATTTAGAAGCCACAATTGTATAATCCATATTCGATTGCAAAAAATAAGGAAAGCTAATCATCTATCTTTCTTTAAATTTTTACTTTTCATAATAATAATAATAAAATAAACCATTCTATTTCTTCTTAATATTAAATTCATATCAATAGATCATTAAATTATTATAACAAATCCATGACAAGTTCTGTAAAAGATACATAAATGAAACCAGGTTTCCTGGGACTCTCTTATGAGAAAAGCTCAGTCTTAAAATATCCATGCTCATTTTCCTTGCAAGTCTATTAGCCAATATACAAAAATAAATCCATTATTACTTTTACCATAGTTTCAATCTGTTACATAATAATATTCATAATTCTTATGTCCTTTCATTACAATAATTTTGAAAATTACTTTTTACAAAAATGAGGGAACCCCATAATTTCCCTCTCATTACACCCCTTTCATTCAACAATCCACTATTACTCAATAGTCCACTCTTTGAGTAAATTCTTACAAAGAGTAATTGTGGAACTGTTGGTCAAAATCACCACATCTAGGGAAATAAGGAGTAATATTCTTAGGATTTTTCTAAGTATGGATAACAGTCACAATCGGGCAATTTTTTGAAGGCCTAAGTCAGTGCTAAGGTGAAAATTCATGATTCCATGACATTTTGAAGGCCAAATATGAAGCTAAGGTGGAAAGTTGTGATTCCATAATATTTTGAAGGTCGATGATGAAGATAAGGTGGAGAGTCAAGATTTTGTGACATTTTGAATACTGAAGATGAAGCCATGATGGAAAGTCATGATTCCATGATAGTTTGAATACTGGAGACGAAGCTAAGGTGGAGAGTCATGATTCTACGACATTTTGAAGGAAAAATATGAAGCTAATATGGAGAGTCGTGATTCCATGATATTTTGGAGACCAAGTGGACCATGATAACTAAAGAGGTTAAGGAAGATCGTCATAACAAGATCTCCAACTGCTTCCAATTGAGGATCACATGCTCCCTCAATAGCTTTTGAACCAGAATGAGCCTACGGGCATGATGTTGTAACAAATTTTAGTTTTTTTGTTATGTAAAACTCGTATGTATAGGATGAGCAGCCCAAAAAAATGGTCGACTCTTAGGCATTTACAAGGCTATGTATATAGACTTTTGAAAGTTTAATAAAGATCATCCATTCTGGTTCTTGGCTCATTGGTGTTTCAAATCAAGTATGTATGTGTTGTATATTGCTTTATAAATCTAATTTGAATTCAACCTATGTTAATTATTTTTTTATATTTTTGCATTAACTTTCCATTAGATCTACAATTTACTTCATGTATAAGCTGCGTTAAAATAAGACATTCACCAGGAGTTTTAGTTTCTATGTTTTAGTTCTGTTATGCTTCTCTACAAAAGGTTGTGGTAGTTGCTTTGCTGTTTCTTAATTTGTACCATATTAATCCTCTAGCCATAGCTATATTTACCTCTCTTTATGCATTTACCTCTATCTCTATTTTCCTAAAATAAGTAAAGGAACTATCCTCCTCTAAATATTGAACCAAGTAGACTCTATTTGACCTGGTCTTTCAATGTTGGTAAAGTCTTGGGTGCAAATGTAACTAAAGGTAGATTTTTATCCAACTATTTTTGGCACACCCATGAGATCCAAATCCCACATAGTATATAGATCAAATACCTAGTGAATAGCTTTGCCTTGTCAATATTTTAAAATCACCTGGTGACTCTGCATCGAAAAGGAAACCTATAAAAGCCTTTAACCAACTTCTAGTTATGCACCATATTTTATGAAAAACATTCGGAAGAACCCATAGAGTTCTTCGAACTACACCTTGGTAGCATTTGAGCTAATCCTATTTTGGTGGCTAGAACAAATTTTGCATATACCCATAATATAGGATACATAAATCCTTCCCTTGTAGCTCTCCCTAGTACTGCTGCTAGTGGAATTTTAACTCCAGGTACCTATATAATCGTAATGGCTACAAATCAGATGATCTTGCCTTACCCTGTATGGAACCACACAGGTCCCTTAAACCTGGTAGCTCAACACCCAATTCCTACGATGACCTTGAAAGCACTACCCTAGTATGACGGTATTGGAAATATGGCTTACGAACATTGTTAAGATGTAGCCACGCTAGTACCAATTCATAATATCCATGAAGAAGATGTTATGATAAGATTGCTAGTAATTTCCTTGAAAGGAAAAATGCTCTATTGGTACAGAGCTCTTGAAAATTAGACCATATCTACTTGGGCCCAAATCACTGGTAAACTAGTGGAAGAATTCAATGAGAAGAAAAACCCTTTCTCCCTACTAATTCAGTTTACTATTATCCAAAAAAACTCCCAAGAGGAGATTATATATTTTAATATCAGATTCAATCAGACTTGGCAGAGAGTACCTGACGGTTTGAGACCAACTCACGAATAGACAATGTTTTACTATTTGAGAGATTTCAACTCAGATATAAGTATGGTGATTAGACAATCTCACGTGTTTAGCTTCTCTAAAATTTATCAAGAAGAATAGAAGGTAGAGAGAGACCTGATCACTATTGGAATATTCCTAGCCAAAATGATGATGCCTATTTTCCTAGATCTACCCCAAGCATCAAGTGCTACTTTTCCAACTCCTACTTCAACTTCTAACACCAGTATTCCCAAATGGACTGGATAACCTAACATCCCAGTAATATAGGTACCCCCTACTCTCCCAATGCTCCCTGCAATTCCTGCACTCATAATAGTTCCATCGACTCTAGAGTCCCAACTTGTCATCCTTCAAGATCTGCAAGCATTGTTAAAAAATATGGTGAATAAATTTACATCGATGCAACTAAGGGAATATGAAATAAATTTCACCCCAAAGAGGTTCTAGCAAATAACAAAGGATCAAGCATCCATGACTAGCAAAAGTTATGAAAAATATAGCACTATTTCTACCAATGAAGATAGGGAACCCAATAACACTTCAACAGAGTCAAATTTTTGGTGCTCCATGTGTAATGATCCCCATGGTGAAAATTATTGCATGATTCACCAATATTAGGTACAAAAGGTAGCCATTGAGAAGGTTGAAAGAAGTCTCAAGGGTCAGGTAAATATGATCAAGGAAGAAAATCAGAATTTCATGATGCCTTATATTGAAAAAGTAGTTGTTATTACCAGATCAGGAAATAAGCCCTTACAGGTTGATCCCCAAGGCCTCAACCCCCTGAAGGTACCTTCACCTATAAGGAATCCCATTGAAAAAAACCTCTTATGAAAAATATCCCTTGCTTTCAAGCCAAAAAAATACAAAAATTTGTAAGGAAGCACCATGAAAGAAAGAAGCAAAAACACAGGAACAAGCTAGGGATAAACTAAGATATCCCTCACTTGCTAAATGTTAAAGGATTGATGCTACTCAAGGGTATAGAAACAAGTATGATGCAATATTGAAGGAAAAGTTTTGAACCCCTTCCTTTTAACATAGTTGAGGAAATGAACAAAATTCCCTCTAAGGAAACTTTGTCTGAAGCTTTGCAACTTCCAGGATAGATTGAATTGCTACAAGAATCCTTGAGATATACGAAAAATAAGAACAATATGCCAACCCAGATGGACTCTGCACAAGCTAGTATGACATCGACTTCGGGAAAAAATAGACCCCCATTTTATTTCTCTCCAAATGGAAGGGTGGGTAGTTCACAACTGTATGATAGACTCTAGAGCTACAACCACTATGATGCCTAAAGCAATATGCAATATCATGGGTATGGAATATACAAGAAGCAGTCCCAATGTATTATAGTTAGATGGAACCTATATAAAAACTATAGGGGTAATAAAAGATATCCTAATAGCATTCCACAAGATGCCCCAGCTCACAGTCATACAATAAGTGGTAGTAGTGGACTTGGAGCCCTATTTTGGTATGTGCCTCTCCAAGGAATTCACAACTAAGATAGAGGGATATTTATCGCTAGATTTCTCACATATGGAAATCTTTTTCAAGGGAAAAAGAGTGAAAATATTTAATGAGAAACCATCAAAATTCCATATCTAAATACTTGAAGAAGAAGACAAACAGTCCACCATTGTAAACATAATGATAGAGGAACTAGGTGACCTAAAATTTATGGAAGAGGCTCTACATGTATTACAGGAGGAAGACCAGTTCTATCTCAAAGACTTCAATTCCATGATCGATACTGACATTGGGAGTTATATAATTTTGAAACCTAAATAAATTAATCATATTTCTCCCCCTCTGGTGAACCAACCCACTGATCAGCTATGGAATATTTTCTTCGATAGGGCCAGATGTAAAAATGGAGCTAGATCAGGCATTATCCTAATATATCCAATAGGTGAAGAAAAGGTTTTATCTTACCAGTTAACTTGGAGTTGCACTAACAATGCAGTAAAATATGAAGAACTCTGTTTGGGCCTCAAAAAAGCTGAAAATATGGGCATTAAGCAACTACATATCTTTGGTGACTCTAAGTTGATAGTGAATCAGGTTACTGAAAAATGTGTAAGCAAGTAGCATTGTCTTAAGGCTTATCAAAATAAAGTTTGGTATTTACTAGAATCCTTTGAATCTCTAAACATAAAGGTAATTCCTAGAGAGAAAAATACACATGCAGACTTGTTGGCTTCAATAGGGATAAAATTCTACCCTATAACCAATGTCATACAAAAATAAAAAATATTTAAACTGATCTATAGACCTTTTGTGCTAGACAGAGATACCTTCTAGAAAGTTTTCAAGAATGATCGGTAAATAGTAGACTTCCTCATCCATGAGATGAATTGCTCCAATAACAAGATGGCTGAGGATGAAGAAAATGTGAACATCATCTAGTTTAAAAATAAACATATACCAAAAGGGTTAGTCACTCTAGAGAGCCTATTTTATAATAATTATAGGTTTACTGGCCACAAAATGAAATTCGACAAACATAGATACAAGGAAGCTCAAATGGAGCCTGATAAATCCATAAAATTAGGAGTGAACACTATGAAAGTAGAAATGGAAGAAATTAGGGAATTATGCAAGGAATTCCTGGACATTATTTCTTGGACCTATGAAGACCTAAAATTCTACTCCAAAGATACAATCCAACACATGATTAAGCTTGAGGAGGGAGCAAAAGCATTTCGTAAAAAGCAACGACCAGTAAATCCTAAAATTAAAGTCTTGATGAAGTAGGAGCTTCTAAAGATACTTGAAGCCAAAATAATTTACCCAATCAAGCATTCAACATGGGTTGCTAACCTAGTCCCAATCAAGAAGAAGAATGGAGGCATTCGGCTATGTGTCGACTGCTTAAATTTCAATAAGGCTTTGTTGAAGGACCATTATCTTCTCACATAGATCGATCAAATCCTACACACAGTAGCAGAAGCAGAAAGGTTCTAACTCCTAGATGGTTTCTCTAGGTATAACCAAGTATAGGTTAAATATGAAGACCAATTTAAGATCATGTTCATGACTAAATGGGGAATGTTTTCTTACTAGAGAATGCCCTTTGGGTTATCCAACGTCGAAGCAATTTTTTAAAGAGCTATGGATGTGGCTTTCGAAGAACTCATCAATAAAATAATAGTGATATACCTATATGACATGATAGTATTATCTCACCATAAAAGAGATCATATAGCACACTTTAGGATTGTTTTTGAGAAGTACAAGGAGTTTGGCATCTCCATAAATCCTAGAAAATATATCTTCACTGTCAAAGGAATTCTACTCGACCATGTTGTCTCTAAATTTGGCCTAGCCATAGATCCCAATCGGGTGAAATCACTATTAGATCTCCCCATCCCCCCTAAAAATAAGGTCTTGTAGTCATTATTCAACCATATCAACTTTGTGCACAAATTCATAGATAATTTTATGCAAATCATCAAGCTTATGATAGAGTTATTGAAAAAGGATGATATATTCAAATGGACATATGAAATAAAGCAAGCCTTCTAGTAGATCAAAGAAAAAATAGCTCAAAATCCCATCCTAGTGAACCCAAACTATTCTAGATATTTCATATTATATGTTATAGGCGAACAAGGGAGCTACGTCGTAATGCTCACATAAAAAGGAACTAACAACGAAGAAATACCCATAGTTTTTCTAAGTCAAACTATGTAGGAACATGAATAAAAATATAACTTTATCGAGAAGAAGATCTATGCAATAATGAATTCTTTAAAAAATTTTAGGCATTTATTATCACAGAGTAGGATTATCATCTATACAACTCATCCTGATGATGAAGATTCACAGAGTAGGATTATCATCTATACAACTCATCCTGATGTACAAATATTCATCATACAAGGGGAGATCGGTGATACAAGATCTGGTTGGGTGACCAAAATACAAGAATACAATGTAGAGATACATCCAACCAAGTTGGTAAGAGGTAAATCACTGTGCCAAGAGCTCACCAAGTAAGCTACTATAGATTATATAGCTTTCCATACTCAAGAAGCAGCAATATATGAGGATCAACCTATAGAACAACTTGACTAGGTAGATGAGTTGATCAGGTATTTCCAAACTGGAAAATACCTAGCCAACCTGAATGCTTCACAAAGAAGAAGGTACAGGATCCAAGCCCTAAAATACACCCTACTCCCTAAGGGACTATACAGAAAGAATTTCTATAGAGTATTCTCTGATGTGTAAATAAAATTTTTAATTAGAATATCCTGGAGGAATTCCATGATGGCTCATCTAGAGGACATCATTAAGGAAGGACCACTGCCTTAAAGATCATCAAAATAATAAGGAAATGTAAAGAATGCCAGAGATGCATCAAAAAAAACATGAATGCTTTGATTCCCCTAAAGTCCATTCAAGTTGAATAACCTTTTTAGTAATGGGGGTTGGAATTTGTGGGAATAATAGAGCCCAAATCATTCGCTGGACATAAATACATTTTGATGTCTACTGATTACTTCACGAAGTGAGTAGAAGAAATACCTACCAAGAAAGCAGACCAGGAGGTTGTAATAGAATTCATGGAAAGCTTTATCATAATATTCAAAATTCTAGATGTATTAGTCACGGATAATGGCTCATACTTTGTAGGTGCCAAGATGATTGACTTCATGTGCAAATACGAGATCTACCTGAAGATATATTCAAACTATTTTTCCTCGTGGAATGGACTAGCCGAGTCCACAAATAAAAACCTACTCAATATTTTCAAGTGAACTCTGAAATATAATAAGAGAAGTTGGAAATATGATAAATCAAGTGCTTTATACTAATATAATTACCATAAAAAAGTCCATCAAAACATCCCCCTACTCTCTAGTCTATGGAAAATAATTAGTCCTTTCGATACACATACATATCAACTCTGAAGCTACTCGATCAAACTTTCACTAAAGAGGCAGAACCAATGGAGAATAGGCTTATCCAAATCTTGCAGTTGGAGGAACAAAATAAACTAGCCTATAACCACTACCAAAAGCATACAAATGCCACAAAAGGATGGTTAAAAAAAAAGACCACCCTAAGGAAATTTAAGGTGAGAGATTTAGTCCTGATATGGAATGAGAAGAAGTCTAAACATAGAAATCATGATATATTTGACATGTTCTAGGAAGGCCCTTTCAAAATAATATAGGAATAGCATCACAACTCCTTCCAACTGAGAGATGAATAGGGCCAATATAAACATATCCTTGTCAACGACTTCCATATGAAGTTGTACTACAAGTAATGGGTTTCCTCTATCTTGTATGTATTTTATGTAAATATTTGCTTTCTTTTAGGATCCAAGAAAAATTTCATGATGGCATGACTTTTCGAAACTTAAAGGCCCCTTCCAAGTAAAATATAATGGTATCATGACTTTTTGGCAGTTTATGGTCGCTTCAAGGAAAAATGTCATGATGGCATTACTTTTCAGCACTCAAAGGTCCCTTTCATGTAAAATGTCATGATTTTGTGACTTTTTGGTAGTCGATGGCCGCTTCAAGGATGATGGCATGACTTTTTGGCACTCAAATATCCCTTTCAGGTAAAATGTTATGATTTCATGACTTTTTGGAAGTCAATGGCAGCTTCAAGGAAAAATGTCATGATGGCATGACTTTTCGACACTCAAAGGCCCCTTCCATGTAAAATGTTGTGATTTCATGACATTTTGGCAATCAATTGCCACTTCAAGGAAAAATATCATGATGGCATGACTTTTCGGCACTCAAAGGTCCCTTTTAGGTAAACTGTCATGATTTTGTGACTTTTTGGCAACCGATGGCCACTTCAAGAAAAAATGTCGTGATGGCATGACTTTTCAGCACTCAAAGGTCCCTTTCAGGTAAAATTTCATGATTTCATGACTTTTTGGCAGTCAATGGCCACTTCAAGGAAAAATGTTATGATTTTACAACTTTTTTGCATTAAAAGGCCACCTCAAAGCTGCCAAGAACTTTTTGTGAGAAAAGCAGTTTTCTCAGTTAAAAAAAAAACCTACTTTTTAAGGTATTGATGTACCATCTGACTAGCCAAAAACAAATTTGATACCATTTTATTGGCCCAAGATAGCAACAGACCAATATCATTGGCCCAAAGGTAATACCTAGTAGTTGGTTTCTTAATGAGGCACATGAATCGAAGCGCTTGACAATATTCAAATTAAGCATAGGGATGTGTGCCACCAATGATAGTTATTCCACATCACCTAGATAGTTAATGCATAGTATCTTGGCACGTGCATGCATAGCCAGTTATATCGTAAATATTTTGTTTATCATTCTTTTCATCTTCTATTTATTTCTATTAATTGCACTTCCTGCTCTCTTGGAAAACTCTGCAACACACCGTTAAGCATGATAGAATAGGTTATACCATCAAAGCTCAAAATACAACCATGATGACCACACCTCCATATTCTTCTTCAAATGGGAAATGACTGCCATCCCAAAAGGAGAGCAATTTCGTAGACCCTGACAAATACATCACAAATATGAAGTTGACATGGAAAGACCCAGGATAAATACGAAAGGATATATAAAAAAAAATGGCCATAAAAGTATCCCCATCAAGCCAGAGCACTTTTCCTTACCACTCTCTACTCTACTAGTACATCTACCCTCAGGTTCACCCTTTCCCCTAGTTGATCATGGCCATGACAGAGTTCTATGATGTAAAAAATAGGATAGTAAGAAATTCCAAGAATGAGGTCATCTTCACATTAGATGTCGACTCAATTAGGGCTGTCTTCACCCAGGGTAGAAATCCTGTGGTCCCTCCCATTCAGCTAGACCCTTCTAATTTTGCATTAAATTAATACCCCAAACATCCGATTGTTCTTACAAAAACATCTATCAGAATATATTCATGAGGGAGTTGTACCAAAATCCCTAATTCCCTTGAAAAAGTTTAAAAATAAGTAGCTCTTTTCCATGCTAGCAATGATGTTAGGATGGTAAATAGACACATAGGTCTATAGGTGGAAAATAGTGGTAGCACAGTGTATTTCCAATCCAAAGTTCTACAATGCATCTCGTGTAGACTCGAGCAGAGTGCTAGTCTTCTTCCTGGTTGGAATACCTAGTCCAATAGTTGCATGTAAGGATTTTTAAGCTACAGAAAGGTGTCCTAGACACCTTTAGGTTATCCGCCAAATTGGTATGGATTTTATTCTATTTTGAAGAAAAATATTGAATTTTATCCTTATTACATAGACAGACTAAAAGGGAAATCTCTTGCCTGTGTGTGAATGGATGTCGCTCATTTTGAATGCAGGTTCATATTATCATTTTAACATGGATATCTTAGGCCCTGATTTGAAAATTATGTATGGTGCCATGGTGATAATTCCTAAGAAAACATGATATACCTTAAGGCACCCCCATGGAGAAGAGGAGGACTGGTTTATTCTAACACATGGAATAGTCAGCAGGCTCTATGGCTTCATAGGGAAGCTTTTTTTGTTGCCCTATTTTGTTACCAAGAAATTATTCACCCTAGAGTACATAAGGTAGACTGAGTTCATTAATAGTAAATTTGAAACAAACACACATTCAATAGGTACTTGCATCATGCCCTTTCAATATGAGGGAGTAACAGTGATAACAAAAAAAATTGCTCGAATTCTATGAAGTTTAAAATTGATAGAGCTACCACAAAAATGGATGTACGATCCTAAGAAAAAATTCACCCAGAGGCAAGCCACCCTCAATAAATCCCCCTTTAAGTAATTTCACTTATTCGACAGGTAAATCGATAAGCATGAAAGGAATAATGATGAAGATAAACCATTAGATTGGCATGTTGAGAAAATGCAACCACTACCCCCATGGCACAATTTCTATTTGCACTTATTATATTGGTGCCCTAAGGTGAATCCAACCCACAAGCTACGTAACAAGATGATCAAAAACATCAAGAAAAGAGGGGAAGACTAGGATCATGCCAAAATATTAGCTTTGTGGCAAATGCGATGCCACATACAAACCTTTTCCAGGTATGGGACAAAGATAGATAAAGAATTCTTTGAGAAGTACGACGAGCACCATGATAACTAGTTTGATATATTAGTATATAAGGTTCCCCCAAGAATCAATGACATCCCCCTCAAACAAATTTTAGGTGATACTAAAATGGATAAATGGAAGCAAATCGCTACCAAGAAAATAAAGGTCCCAAAGAGGAAATGTCAAAATTTCTTTCCCCATTCTGGATCAAAAATAGAGTCTGATGATGGTGCTCATCTCAAGAATAAGAGTAGAACATAATAAAAAATGAAAAGTAGAATTGGATAATGGAGGACACCAAAACAAAAGGAAAAAATAAGAAACGCCCTCTGAAGAATCAGAAGAAAATGAAGGATCAGAAGAGCTTGAAGAATTAGAGGACCAAGAAGGAGCAGGGGACCAAGAAGAAACAGAGGAAAGATCTAAGTAGACTCCTAAAAATTAGAAGATAAATAAAAAATGGTTGAAATGAAAGAAGAGGCTCCCCCAAAAGAAACCCCTAGAGGGGATCAAACCCTGACAAAAGTAACAACGAGCATTGACGAATCGGTCCTAAAGTAGATCGTGAAGGCCTACACCAAAAAATCATAGGGGACTAGTGACACCATTCCAACAAAAGATTCAAGTACATTTCCTATCAATCTCATTGCCCCTTCTTCCTCTCCTCATTCCCAAAATATTTCCCCTTCCTATTATGAACATCGAGGTAATCCTTCTCCCACATCTTCTTACTAGCATCCACCATCGTCATCACCTTCTCGTCAATCCCCACCATCACCACCATTAAATCAGTAAACTCCACCAGCATCCTTCTCTTCTCACGTAGGTTCCCCCACTGAGAAATTAAGTATGTAGGTACCTCTAGCTACCACTCCTTTCCATTACTCCACCAACTTGCTAAGCTTTCAAACCATGCAGACTACTTCTCTTACAAGCAACCCTATGGTTGCTAAGTTAAAATTTTGAAAAATTCCACCCTAAACGCTGTTACATGGCTAAAGTTATGAATCTCCCAAATTTATAATGATATAACCTGTGTCAAAGAAGGGTCAATGCTAGATCCCATCAACATACATCGTTCCACCATGCAGATGACCCCAATCATACAAAATCTAGAGAAGGAAATGGCCTTGGAAGACTACCAAGCTGAGGTAACCACGAAATATATCACTCAGATACCAATGGATGAAGAGTGGGGCAAGACTCAAAATCACATGGGAATAATTTATTTGAATGCTAATTTCTACAAATAAAAGTACCTCTAGGCCAAACAATCAAGAAAGTGTTTGGAAGAAGCCCTGCATTAACAAAAGGCAATCGAAAAGGCTTTGAAAAATTAAGCCAAAAAATAGAAGTAAATGTTTGATGAAGTGACACCCTACAAAGAGAAAGCAATAAATGCTGAGGAGTAGATCCAAGCATTAAAAAATAGATTGAGGACCTAACAAAGTAGTTATTTTATAGTGCTGATAAAGCTAGTGGTCTGTCCAAGGAAAAAGTAATGACAATTAGAAAGAACAAGCTTGAAAGCATCAATAAGATGACTCTGAAGGCTAGGCCCATAGTCTCATATCTTCTCAAAATCAAAGAAACATTGGGCCAAGTAGAAGATGAATTAGAAGCATATTTTAAGCTCCTAGAAACAAGGTTATCAGCAGCCAACAAGATTCAAGTCCTGGAGGATAGCACACAAGCCATAATCGGATACAGAGCACAGGATAAAAATTGGTCTCAGGCCAAATTAGTTGCCAAAAAATTCTCAAAGCAGAAATGAAAGCAATTATAAAACATGTAAGCATAGCTGAAAATTATGGCATGTCAAGCTTCTAGGATAAATATTCAAAGCTCCTAAAAAAAGATGAATTGAAAGCTGCTTGGAAGAAATTTGTAAAATATGAATCAAAAATTGATAGTTGGGAAGATACTATTCAAGAAGACCAAATTTTTAGCATGGTTCAAGATATTACCTAGATAAATGCTTTCTTGCATGAGCTGAATATGAAATCAAAAGATTTATCATATGACAAGGTTGAAGAATTGAAATATCTGTACAACACTTTCAAAGAGAAAACAAATACCAATGAGAAAACCTGTAGGAAAGCCTACATCACCTATAATGAAATAGTAAAATAAAAGGAAAAATAGGAAAAATCCAATAAAACTTTGTCAAGCTGTGTAGTAGCCCCCGACTAGGGCGAGGCCAAAAAATCTATTGAAGAAGATACTCCATAAGAATGAACACCCCAAAAGCATAAATTTTTTGTACTTGGTATCATTCCCCTTATTTCCTCTTTTTTTAAAGTTGTTTTTGTTTACTCCATTCCCAAATTGATAAAGGCTCTAGGTTCTAACATTCTGCTAACAAAATTACCCCAGGAGGCACCAAGAATGTCGGTCAAAATAACCACACTTAGGGAAATAATGAGTAATCTTCTCAAGATTTTCTAAGAATGGAGAACAGTCATGATTAGACAAATTTTTGAAGGTCTAAGTCAGGGCTAAGGCAAAAATTCATGATTCCACAAAATTTTGAAGGCTAAATATGAAGCTAAGGTGGAAATTCATGATTCTATGATATTTTGAAGGATAAATATGAAGCTAAGGTGGAGATTCACGATTCCATGACATTTTGAAGACCAAAGATGAAGCCACGAATGAAAGTCATAATTCCATGATATTTTTAAGGTCGAAGATGAAGCTAAGGTGGAGAGTCATGTTTTTGTGACATTTTGAAGGTCGACGATGAAGCTAAGGTGGAGAGTCACGATTCCATGACATTTCAGAGACCAAGTGGAATATGATGTCTAAAGAGGTTAAGGAAGATCACCGTAACAAGAAGATCTCCAACCACTTCTAGTTGAGGATACCATACTCTCTCAACAACTTCTAAACCACAATGAGCTTACGAGCATGATGATGTAACATATTTTAGTTTTTTGTTATGTAAAACTCTTATATATAGAATGAGCGACCCAAAAAAATGGTCGGATCTTAGGCATTTACAAGGCTATGTATATAGACTTTTGAAAGTTTAATAAAGATCATGCATTCTGGTTCTTGGCTCATTGGTGTTTCAAATCAAGTATGTATGTGTTTTCTATTTCTATATAAATCTAAGTTGAATGTAACTTGCGCTAATTTTTATTCTAGATTTTTGCATTAACATTCAGTTAGATCTACAATTTACTTCACGGATAAGCTACGTTTAAATAAGACATTCACCAAGAGTTTTAGTTTCTATGTTTTGGTTTTGTTATGCTTATCTACAAAAGGTTGTGGTAGTTACTTTTTTGTTGCTTAATTTATACCATTTTAATCCTCTGGCCATAGCTATATTTCTCTTTCTTTATGAATTTCCCTCTCTCTCTCTTTTCCTAAAATAAGAAAAGGAACCACCCTCCTCTGGATATTGAACCAAGTAGACTTTGTTCTAACCTGGTATTTCAATGTTGGCAAAGCCTTGGGTACAAACATAATCAAAGGTAGATTTTTCTCCAACAGGAACCCTCGTAATTTCCTTTATTTTTATTGGACCCCATATCCAATCCATAATTTATTAGCAGGAAAATATTCAGGAAACACATCCCTATATTCATGCAATATTGGGTGTTTACCAAACACCTCATCCTTTTTTTTTATCTCTACTTCATTAAATTTAACCACAAAAATCATTCCACCCTTTCTCATGATCTTATTTAGTTGTATTGTTGATAGTAATTGAGATAGAAAAGAACCTTTTTCACCTATAATATTCCTTCTTTGTTTATCACTATCATTAATCAATCTATATTTCATGGAAATTGATTATAGCCTCATGGGATTTCAACCAATCCATACCTAAAATAGCATCAAAGGCATGGAGAGGAGCTACATATAGGTGTCATTCTATGGATTCATTTGGTATGATGACTTGTATGTCAGGATAACATTGATCCACGAAGTAGGTTTATCAAAAACCATAATCTAATTTCCACCCTTCCACCAATAATCTTGATCTTTCAAGTATATCCCTGACTAAACTAGAAGAAATGAAGTTATCTATTGCTCCACTATGTATCAAAATATTAAATTCATAAGTATAGATTGTATGGGGTAGCTTGTCCATCTAAATTTTAAATTCCATTAATTGTATAGATCCTATGGTTTGGCTCTTCTAGTTGTTTACTAGATCCAACTTTATGTGGATAATTACTGGCATAGTGCGCACCTCCCCAGTTGTAACAACTAGTCTTAGGTCTAGGGTGTTTGTTCTAATTTTATTTCTTGGGTTTTTGTATTGATCCTACATCAAGTTACCTCTAAGGTCGAAATGTATTGTTGTTGTTGTTAATATTGTTCCTTTTTTGCAACTTATTTTCATTTTATTCTTGCACGCTATCATTTTATTTTCATAACATGGGTTATTTTTGCTTTTATTATTTTGTTTTTTTTTTCATTGTACAAAACTTGTACTATTTATTTTCTCAAACCTTGGTGATATTTGTTAGATAGTTTTATTTCTGCTTGACAAGCTATATCGTAGGCCTTTTGTATCACTTCTTGCTTATGTAAATTAATAGTTGATATTATTATAGGTCTAATCCTACAATAAAATTGTGCACCTTCATATTTTCATGTCTCATAGGTAGGCATAAACTTAAGCAATTTGAAAAAATTCTAATAATAAGTTTCTACAATATTTGTCCCTTAAAAATGTGTGGTAAACTCCTCAAACTTTTCCAAATAAAACTATTATGTAAGAAACATTTTTTGAAAACTTTCACAAAACTTTTCGAGGTTAGATTTACTGCCTCTATCCTTTTTCCTTTTCTAAATTTTTCCCACTAGTCCAACCCCTTTTCCTAGAGATGAAGAGTAGCCAAAACCATTATAGTCATTGATTAATAGTTATTTATGGAGAAATATAACTCTAACTTAGTCAACCATGCTTTGGCTACTTCTCCACCTCCTTTACCATTGAACTTAGACACTTTAACATTCTTTAAATCTTTAGCCAACTCTAATTCAATGTGTGTATTGGCCTATTATTCTATTGGCACTAGAGTTATCTCTTATCATGCTTCAAAATTTCTATTCTATGAATTTTTATTGGCTAGTGTTTTTATCATGTATCTCTATTGCTCTAATTATTCTTGCAAGAGAGACAAAACTATTGTAAGATTTTTCACATCAGGGTTTGAATTTTTCCTATTCCCATCATGGGATTCTATCAGAGTATCGTTTTCTCTGGTCAACGACAATTGTAGAGGGGGTCTTCCTCTACCTCTACCTCTTCCTCTTCTTGGTGTTGATACCATTATTCCTATCCACCCAAGAAACTTTAAATTAGGTATCACCCCATATACCACAAATTACTTAGTTTGTTTAATCCTTCAAACAAAACTAATCGTTATAAATAGCAATCATTCAAGAGTTTTAGATGTCACAACATCTCTCGGGTGGATAGGATTGGTCAAAATCTTGTAATAATTTTGCGGTTTACACTGTACACTACTTATATAACTTAAAGGATACCTTTGAGTGGTCACCCTATTTTATTTTCCTCTTTTGAAGGACAATTTGACCACAGTGTGTGGGTTAGCCCTATCTCATTCATATGTGAAAAGGGATGCCAATTCACTTACTAAATACATTCTTTACTTGTGTTTAATTATAATCTTCTTATAGTTTTACAAACACTTGATATACTATAAAGCTATTGTGCACCAGTAAACTATTCATCAGATAGCTTAATGGAGGTAGTTATCATCCATGTGGTATCTCCCATTTGGTTTCCCATCAGTCAATCAATGTTTTCGATGACTACCACACCAAATGACATTTTCCATTGAAATTATCCCTCATTCATTTGGATTCCTATTACTATAATTTATATGGTATCTCTCTCACATGGGTATCTCACCATCTATTGGATAACCCATTACAAGGATTTAGTTATAATGTAATTCTAAGATCACCATCTCTCCGAGCATACTTTAGTGATCTATTACTAAAGTTCCCATTGTAACCCTAAGAAATGTTCACATCACGTCTCCCTTAGTTATGGTCCTAACCTTAATGGTCTAATTAGGTTGAATTTCCATGGACAACTACCTATTAAGGAAGAATACCCAAACCCTAAGGAAAATATAATAAAAAATATTATCCTTTTATTTACTTCATTTCAAATTTATAAGCCACAATTGTAGAAACCATATTCTATTGCAAGAAATAAGGAAATCTAATCATGTCTTTCTTTACACTATTATTTTTCATAAAAAACATAATAAAATAAACTATTCCATTTCTTCTCATATTCAATTCATACTAATAGATCATTAAATAATTATAACAAATCCATAAAAAGTTTGGTGACAGATACACAAATGACACATCATGTATCCTGAAAAAACCTTATGGGGAAGGCCCAACCTTAAAATATCCATCTTTATTTTCCTTGCAAGTCTATTAACCAATCTACAAAAAGGAATCTATTATTCCTTTTACCATAGTTTCAATATGTTACATAAGTATTTTCACAATTATTATGTCCTTTCATTACAAGAATCTTGTAAATCCCTTTTTACAAAAATGAGGGAACCCAATAATTTCCCTCTCATTACACCCCATTCATTCATCAATCCACTAATACTCAAGAGTCCACTGCTTGAGTAAATTCTTACATAAGAGTAGTTGTGAAATTCCAATAAGTTCCTTTATTTTTATTGGTACCCATACCCAATTCATTATTTATTTACATAAAATAATATATTTCTCTTTTTTATAAAATGAATACCATTTTTAACATAAAGGAATTCATAATTTCCTTCCAAACTCAATCATATTAAAGGTCTATTCATTTCGATCTGTGAATTTCATTTAATCTAAAGATTAATTATTTTCTAATCTCCCTTAGATTAAACACATAATAACATTAATTTTATTTTAAACTAAAATAAAATGTATTTAATCTATAGATCAATTTCCCTTAATCTACACATAATAAAATCAACTTCATTTACATTTTCAAAATATATAATTCTATTTCTATTTAGAATATTTTCCAAGACTAGATAATGTATTTGTTTTAAAATTAATACCTTTATTTGAATCAAGATACTTTCTTCATATATATAGATATATATTTTATTTGAAAATAATTATATAAATACCATTTCTTTTTAAAAATTCAAAAGCACTACATCTATTTGTAATATCCAAATTACAAAGTTGATTAATCTATTTTTAGAATAAAGCCCAATCATTGTTCAATATATTGAATGCATAAACACTTTATAATATAAGAACTACTTTTGAATAATTCCACTTAATCAAAGTCTTCACCACCTTATTGCTCTAAATATCTAAGAAAAGGATTCCACAAAACTGAATAGTCAACAATTCATACCATTCCACAATCAAACTTTAAACCAAATAACTATGAATCTAGTGATCAATCACAATGTTGCCATGTGGCTAGGGTATGTTGTGGGTGGTTACTCTTGGAGGAATCAAGACTACCAACATGGGTAGTCAGATTGATCCTAGCACCTAGGATAGAATTAAGCGCTTGGGTCCTTTAATACCATAGATGTGGAATTTAATTCTTTTTAAATTCCTTTGACTTCATTAGTTGATTGATACTATGCTTCTCAAGTCATTACATAGGCATCCATGTAGAGATTAAATTTCTACGCCACTTGGTGATTCCTAAGCATTAACCAAATCATTTAAAGGTTTCTTCATCTATTTTTTTTATAAATATTTAGCCTAATTAATTCATCTTCATGTGAAGGACTTTTTCTTCCATTTCATGGTTGATAAGAACAAATGAACCATGTATTAATAGTGACATGAAGAACCATGCACTTAGGAAGGAACACTAGCATCAGAAAAGAGAGAGGGGGGCATATGTTCACCCTAGGTTTTTGGAAACCCACACATTTTTTGGACCTACGAATGCTGAACATCAATGGTTACATCCTTGAATAAGTTTAAATCTTTTAAAGTGACCCTATGGTCATACATTTTTACAAAGGCAATTACTGAGTTTTTTATATGATGCTTTATTGATTGAAAAAAGGTTTTCCTTTATTTACACATGCACAACATTCTATGTAATAGAAAATTCTTTATCATTTTTCCTACTCACAAATTTGAAGCAAACGGTTCAAAGCATTTCCAATTATAGAGTTGAGTACCTTTTGTTTTTATTGGATGCTTATTTGGAGAAGACACAAGTGCTCACCAAATGATAGATCCTCTGCTACTTTCTTTCTCAAAAATTTCCAAAGCCCTCTCTTTTTGAACATTCTCTCTATTAAGTAAAAAATCAAACCTTCTCCTTCCCTCTTATTTTTCCATATGGGTTTAAAAAAAATCCCAAAGAAAATTTCCTACAGGTAACAAATTCTCAACTACCTGTAAAATATTTCCTTTCCTTAGCTTTTGCAAGATTATTTCATGAATATCATTATTTTATTTATTCTTAATGTATAACAAATTAATGTAGAAATATATATATATATATATATATATAACAAGGACAAAAACTAGGTCTAATATAAATATATCATTTGTCAGGTCATTTTGACTATATTAGCCATCAATTTTCTACCCATTTGCGAAGGTGTTTATTCCTAAAAACATACAAATCTATTAGTAATATATCATTTGCCATCAAAACATCATAAAGCCATAAAATATATCATTGCAATAACATAATAATTCATAAATCCTTTATATGAAAAAATTGACTTGGGGATGGTGATGACAGTTTGAAACATAAATTAGAAACATTTGAATAAATTACATATTTTATCTTGTATTAATTTAAGTAGATTATTCATTATGATTATTTATTCAATATTTTTACAATTTGTTAATCAAAGATCATTACTTGTGTAGATGGCCTTTATGGCCGGTGAGATTTACTCTAAGCCACTAGGAAACTGAAGTCTAGGGCCCATTTCATTGCCAAAATTTTCATAGAAGTGTCATACAACCATCAGCAACAATTTCAACAAGAGTCTCTACATAGTTTACAAAATCTACAATAATTTTTCAGCTTTAGTAGAGCAAAAAGTTTATAGTCTACCAGAAATACAAAAGTGGTAGTTTTTTTTATAAAAAGAGATAGAGAGAAGTCTATAGTTTGTTCATATTAAAAAAAAAATTGCATAGCAAGTCGTTATTAGTATTTAAAAAAATTATAGAGTAGCAGCATATATTTTGGTAATAGTCCCCATAATAGTAGTTGCAATTTGGTAGCAGTGCTAAAATACTCAATCCACAATTTGGTAGTAGTTAAAGAATGGGGTTTATAGTTTAGTAATAGCTTTTAAAAAAAATCCATAGTTTCATAGAATTTTGAAAGTTATATTTTGTTATATGTATATAATCCAAGCTTTGAAACATTTTGGGGGAATTTGAGATCATGGAGTTGTCAGTATTCATTGGAAAAAATATATTGAAGTTTAAGAATTGTGTGTTAGATTTTGGAGCCTTAAACATAAAGGAAATGCATTCACAAGTGTTGAAATAAGCATGCAATGAAATAAGTATGATAATGGTAACTTAACATGCATGAAAATATGATAGAAAATTTGATAAAATGCTCTAGAAATAATCATATAAGAAAGCTCATAAAAATTACAATGCTCCTATCATGGAGTTTGCAACTCCTCCATGATAGCAAAGTAGAGTTATATTGTGTCTACTACTACTCTCATATTTGCACTCCAAAAACTACTCTCAATCACTCACAATGAGGCCTTTATATAGAAATATAGATTCTTTGTCTCTCACTCAACCCTAAGACTCATGTACATGTGGACTACATGCACATTTACATCATTGCACATTATAAAAGTTGTGCATTTATTAAATAACTCTAATAAACTATTTATCTCCTAATATAATCCTAACCTAAATATGTACCCATGAAGGTACATTAGTAAAGAACCAATTGATGTAATATATTCAAACACCCCTCTGTATTACATTATTTGGTTTAAAAGACTAATAATTAATATGGATATTTGACTCTTGAGTAGTCTTCATATTGATGGGGTTCTTTTCCTTTTGTTGCTTCTGACTTTATGTGGTTTTTCCATGTTCCCTTTGATCCTGAATGCTTGGTGAACTTCTTGAAATCTTTTAGATATCCCTGATGAACTAAGGACCTGATAATATTGCTAGTCATGAGAGAATCATGATTGTTTTATTTTATTTCCTTTGGTTTTTTGTGTGACATGTATCTTTGATCTTCAAAAATATCAAGCTTGAATTTGTGGTTAGTAGATATTATTGAAATAATAATTTGAATAAAGCAATGAAATATGAATATATATATTTTTTTCTTATAGTCTTTGTTCTTGTAGTAATAGAAGTAGGATGAATGACATTTTTCTTAACAATATTTACATGGGTGTAAACTATAGGAATCTTCCTTCTCATGACCATGTTTTTTATAATGAGTACAAATTAAATGTATCTCCATTTTCTTATTTTTAGGAATATCATGTTTTTTTATTTCTCTAATGATCTGATGAAACCATTTGTGAACAATTGTAGCTAGGGTTATGCATAAGGGGTTGGACTCAAAATGTACTTGTAAAAAAATAGTGAATCCTAATTGAAATCAAGGTGAATCATAAGAAAATAAAATCACCTTATAACTTCATAAAAAACACCACCATTAGATCAATATCGAAAAGAGATTTCCAACGAGTACAAATATGCCTATGTTTGGATATATATTGTGGTGAATTAACCCTAATAAATAATTGGTCCTAAAAATTTTAGGCGAATGGGCCAACGTTGAGGGTCCTCATATTTGCCAATTTCCAATTTTGGAAATCCTAATATTCATCAAATTTATGAATATTCACCACTATGCATAACCCTAATTGTAGCTATCTCTTCTTTTCCTTTTTTAAAAATCTGCATGAGTTCCTTTATTTTAGTATTTTGGATATTTATATTGTCTTTTAATGTCTCATTCGATGATGCTTATAAAGGATAGACTTATAGCAAAAATTCAATTCTAAATTCAATTTTTTCTTCTTTGTTAACTTTATTTTTCTCTGACTTGCTAATCATGATTACTATTGATTCAATATTATCTTTAAACCACATTGGTATTTTTTTAAATGCATTTTTAATATGTCCTTTTGAGTAGACATCCTTGTGTCTCCCGAATAGAAGATCCTCTTTATGTAGGATCAATATTGGAATGACTTCTCCTAATATTTGAGATAATAGTTTTCCAAATAATGTTCAACTTGTAGTATCTTCTATAACTATTTATCTCTTCTTCTAGAAAGCTTTAAAAATGTAATTTCAAATATTGGAGCTCAATATATTTAGTTGGATCATCTATGTCCTTCTAAATCAATATTCCGACTATAATTTTGATGCACTTAATATATTAATAAGTAGTTTAGTGCAATAATTGGTTTATAAACTTCTAGAAATTAGATTGAAGTAGGATTCATTATATCTCTCTAATTAGAAGTTTTAGAAATATTAAGTATTTGCAAACTAGATTTTTCTAATCCTTATATCTCCTTATGTTTTTAATATTTGTAAATATTCTTGAAGCAATGGAAATAATTTAAATGCTTCTATTTATTTTTATAAAACCAATATCTTCTCTAGTTATTCCTTTTAACACCTTATTAATCCTATTACTAATATCTCTAGAATATATAATGTGCACTTGATATTAAACTTGCAATATCATTATGAATGTTTCTCACCTTCTTGATGTTTTATCCTAGTTTGCAAGTTTCTTGGAATATATGTTGTCTGTATGTTTGATTACTCTTGTTACTCTTCACCTTTCTTTTGCACTTTCTTCTCCTTGTAAATGGGTTGGTTTGTCTTCCTTTTCTCCAACCGAATGCTTGCTAAATATGTGATCTAATCTGCACTTTTTTATCCTTGGTTTTTTTGTGCACTATATGAGGTCTGAAATCTCTTCAAATTTGATCTTTAACTTGTAATTAGCAGTCTCTCTATTACTGGTTTCTACGTACTCTTCAAAACAATAACATTTTACTTGCCTTCAATGTTCCTTCTTCTCTCTTGCTTTGTTTTTACATACATGGGCACCTTCTTAACCTGATGCAATATGATATGGGAGTAACAAGTGGCACTCGTCCTTTTCAACCTTGAAAATTTTCCTTCTTACACCCCCTTGTAGTGCCTATGACATGTGGTGTTTGTCTTCTTCTCCATTCTTAGAAATGTTTGTTGTAGCTCCTTATTTCAGTGCCTATGACAAGTGGCATTCGATTTCTTAATTCTTGGTAGTTTATGTCTGTTATAATTGCTTTTACATTATTTCTCATCATTTGGTTCTCATATATGGAGATTTATCAACACTATTTTTTATTTTTCACCTATGTTGGGTACTCCTTTGTCTTATTCTTTATGTAGTTTCGAATATGATGTGTTACACTATGATGTTGGGTACTCCTTTATCTTATCTTTGCTAAAGTTTAGAGTATGAGACGTTACACTATGATTTTGGATTCTTAGCCTTCCTCTTAAATGTGGCACTCTTCACTTTAGATGCATGGAACAACTCCTTCCACATGGAAATAGGTTTCTAACTCATTTTTCAACTTTCTTGGATCTTTTCAATGCTTTTCCAATGCTCAAATCTTGCAATTTTTCTTGTTTTCTACATATTTTCCTTGAAAAAATTCTTTGAATATCTTCTATGGTGCTATTGGATGTGCAAAATTGTTATTTTATAACTGTATTAAATGGTAATGATGCCTCCTTTGTGATGGTATATGACTTGCACTATGACCTCAAAATTTACCCTTATATCTTCACTTGTATTATCTATTTTTTAGGTCTAGTTTTATCCTTTTTTTAGGTGGAAAATTTGGTGGTTATGGAACTATTTTGTGTATATTTTTGACACCTCAAATGACTAAAATATTTACCTCTTGGAATGGCCTTTTTATTGCTTCCAGAAGGCTGTATTTTAGGTCTTTATAAAATTCCCTTCTTGGAGTTTTTAATACTTCTTTTCATCCTATATAATATTACCTTTTTGACAGCACTTGTAGACTCCTTTGGATGACTCTTAAATGTATATTATGACTGCCCCACATATACTTGGAAACCTATCCTTTATTTTTCTTGGAATGTGGGCTTCAATTTCCTGATTTGGCTCTTTGTTTGTATGGTCCAATCTTGATTCCAAAACCTATTTTTAATCCTCTCCGAACCTATCCAAAAACTCTTCTTGGATATGTAAAATAAAATTGCACTTTGTACTTGGGATTTATTCTCCCTTTCAAGCTCTTATATTGCTATAATATGCTACATTTTCTCTCCAAATTTTGGAGGTAATATTCAACCTTTTTTGGTGGCTATTTCTTGCCACAAAAATATGTAAGTAGATTCCTTGGCTAGGCTGAAATGAATTTGGTATTATTATTACCTTTGATAATTGGCAATATATTCCTTTCTTGGGTATTATTCTACTTATCAATCCAATCTCCTTAATGAGATATTTGCACTATTGTATATGCAAATTTGTAGTCTTCTATTGATTAGAATGAGCAATAGAATGTTGATACATTTATTTCTATCATAAAATACCTAACTTCTATTTTATTCTATGTGTAGGTTTGATCCTTGTAAACTATAAATTTTGCACTATTTTTAAGACTTGAAATGAAACTATTTTATGCAACTCTTTGAACCTTGAAATCGGTGCTTAATAAACCTTAATAAGAAACCAAATATGAAATCTCAACTAATGAACTTTTTGCACCTTTTTAATATTGTAGATAATGAATATGATGGTGATTAAACTCACCTCAATGGCTGCATTTTGTGGAATTTATTGTAGATCTTATAGGCTATCCAAAAAAACTCATTTTATCACCTTTTTACAGCTTCAATACTTGACTAATATGCTACTCAATACTCTAACTCAATGGCTTTAAAACTCCTTCAAAATGTGCCTTTGAAATATGATATTTAGCATTCACTAGCGCTGCCCAAATTTCTACCTTTTTCTATCCTCAAATCTCAAAAAATTCATATTCTAAAGCAATCAATACCGTCATTATAAATCTATCCTTGAATCCCAAAAACTTGGTAAGATTCTCCCCAAATTGTAGTTGAGATGTTTGCTCAAGAAACCTTCAATGATGGCCCCCAAATATCTCAAATTTTATGGTTCCTCTATCTCTTTTATCTTACCAAATTCTAAATTCAAAGTATATCTTCTCCTCAAATAATAGATCAATCTTGAGATCTATTCAATACTACCTTTTTATTTAATAATATTCTTGCTAAACCTACTCCTTTGGGCTTGTTTTTGGATGGCGATAATTGTCCCAATTCCTTAGCTTATTATTTGGTAGTAATTTCTCCAATGAGTCCTTCTAGGGAATCCTTAAATGAGTATCACTAGACTTCTTCTTATTTCTTCTCGAGACTTCTCCAAGGTTCTCAATATTGCATCTTCAAAATATTTAATGAGACCTTCCTTGGCCTCTTCAATATTCAACTATGGAAATGAGATCTCCTTCTAGGATCTCCTAAATATGCTGTTATTGAAATTTTTAATAGAAATTTTGTTAGTTCTTCTTAATGCTCAATATTCCACTATGGAAGTTATTCAATAGGGCCTTCAATGGACCTCTTCTTCAATGTGAGCTTTTTAGTCTTTAATGGAGATTACCAATCTCCAATATTTTGTTATGACTCTTCTCCTTGAGTCTCTTTTATCTTCAATGGGATATTATTTCTAGGACCTCCTTCCTATATTTACAATATTCAATGAGGCTTCCTTTCTCACTAGCTCTCTCCTTGATCTTTCAACTAGGAGTGTTCAATATGCAAATATTTGAATGGGACCTTTCTCCTTAGGCCTCCAAATATTCAATTCCTATTTTTTGTAACAAAGAATTAGTCCCTACATGAGGAAAGTAACTTCGACTTTCATGTAATGTAAATTAATTCATATCTATCTATTATAGGAAGCTTCCCATATTCTAAGAGTTAATTTTTTGCAATAAGAAAAACTTAGATGATAGTAACCCAATGGTTATCCTGAAATTTTATTTTTCTCTCTTGCAATGGAATATTATAGATAATAAAAATTCCTATGACTCTATATAAAAATAATCTTCACCAATTGGATTGCCCATCTAGTGGATACAATACTGAGTTCTAGTCTTCACAAGTGTTACAACTCTTGTGGAAAAACTGTAGTCAAATCATATCACTTTATCTATTTTATTTTCCTCTATCTAGATATACTTCTATAAACAAAATTAAGCCAACATCATTTGTAAGGGGTGGTGCACAATAGTGAATCTGATTTACAAAGATGTAGAAATCTCTATTATGATGGTATTTGCATGTAGGAGTGCACTATGGCTGGTCCAGTTTGCAAATACTCAATAATAGTAATGGTGATCACTTGTGTATTTGCTATGATCCATCGTGGCTCTGATACCATTGTTAGTTTTTAGATCCTTAAACATAAAGGAAATGCATTCACAAGTATTGAAATAAGCATGCAATGAAAGAAGTATGATAATGACAACTTAAAATGCATGAAAATATGATAGAAAACTTGATACAATACTCTAGAAATACTCATATAAGAAATATTACAAAAAAATACAATGCTTCTCTCTTGGAATTTGCAACTCCTCCATGATAGAAAAATTGAGATAAATTATGTCTACTACTACTCTCACCTTTGCACTTCAAAATTTACTCTCAATCACTCACAATGAGGCATTTATATATAAATATAGATTCCTTACCTCTCACTCAACCCTAAGACTCATGTACATGTGGACTACATGCACATTTACATCATTGCACATTCTAACACTTGTGAATTTATTAAATAACTCTAATAAACTATTTATCTCCTAGTATAATCCTAACCCAAATATGTACCCATACATTAGTAAATAACCAAATGATGTAATATATTCCAACATGGTGGATGAATTTTAAATATCTATATTATGATGATGATTATTGGACAACATACCTTGAAAAAGGTTTAGAAAAAGAAGTTCTTTCTTGGTGGATAAGTTTTAAAAATAAAAATCAAAATTACACGTGGGATGAAATGGAGTAGTCATTTTTGAGTCAGTGGAACCCATATAACAAGAAAGGCATAAAACAACACAAGGACACATTAAATAGAGGGTATAAGAGTAAACATCATGCAAAATAAAGAAAAACTTGGATGCCAAAGGAATCAAATAGTGTTCAAAAGGATCTATGTCTACAACAATGCATAGAAGAAATAAACAAAATAAATAGGCAGACAAAAAATGTGTAGAATAAATAAACAAGCAGATAATTTTCATAAAAATGGTAAAATAAGAAAAGAAAGATGATTGTATAGATTAAAGGAAGCACCAAAGGTTATGTAGAAAATTTTGAAGATATGAAAAATTTGATAGAAGTGGTAAACAAGCTTCAAGAGGAGCATAAAAACATGAATAAAGAGGTCATGATAGAAGGAAAAAATAAATATGATAATGTGCAAGCTGAAAGAACCACATCATTGGTATCATATAAACCAAAGAGTGGTCAATGAGATTCATTCAATTCTAAAAATTCTATATTATAGGTTCATGGCTACATCCAAAAGTAAAATATTATTATTTCTATAAACCCTAGTAGTAGATACAATGTCATTAATATGTCCTTGGCTATGACGTTGCAAATTTAGGTAAAGAAAATCAAAGGCATACAACTTGAGGGTATGAATGTTTAGATTTTTTAATATTTGAAGATCACCATGGAAAAATATATTTTACATTCAGATTTTTATGCTATTGATATGGATTATGCAGACATTGTTCTTGGTTACCCTTGGTTAAATTCTTTGGGTACTATTAATATTAATAAAAAAATAAATTCATGAAATTTTGGTATAGGAAAAATAAAATAATAGTACAAGATATTTTCTAGTGTGAGAAGCAAGAATCTAGGGAAAAATAAGAAGCAATTATAGTAGGGGAACAAGTTGAGAAACCAATAGAAGAATTAAAAGTTGAACCTATGGAATAACAATAGCTTGGGAAGGAACAACAAGATTCAAGAAACTATGTCAAAGATCATGGAAACTTTAAAATAAATTAAAGAAGAAAAAGAACCTGAATAAAAGTTGGAGAAGGTAGTAGCAAGCAAAGGTAGAGTCCAAGGATAAACCAAAATATGGGAGCATGATAGAGAAGCATAAAAAAAGAACAAAATACTAAATAATTAAACCTACTAGAATATCAAGTTAAGTTTGTAGCGTATCACCACCCACACCATCAAGAGCGACAACAATCTTGCAGGTATAGCTTTGGAAAATAATATTATGATTCTACATGGAAACAAAAGGGCAACAACTATGGCATTGTTTGGAAAATAAACCATAGTGACTTTGGTTTTAGAATGGTGCAGCATCATCAAGGAACAAATGGACCCATAATTTGAGTTACTAGAGTAGGGAAACAAAAGTGTGGAGCCAAAAAAGCAGTCATAGATACTCATGTAGAAAACACAAACAAGTATGGATGCAAAATAGTAATATTTATTGCTAGTAAAGAGATGACTCCAAGACATGGAACCAAAGGATTACTTCCAAAAATTCAAGTGGTATAAGGGTATATTAGTATCAACAAATACCACCACCAATCAAAGTTTCACTAGGATGGATGGATGATCAAGATGACTACTAGTTCACAGCAAGGCTTAGAAGATCATATTGTTTAGTCTCTTCTTATGTTTCAAGGATGAAATATTTTGTAAGGGGGATGGAATGTTAGGTACCCAAGATAAGTATTTAATATTATAATATTTTATAAATATTATAATATTATATTAGATATAATTATCCCACATGCATTGATAAGTGGGAGTGGTAGGTAGTTGGGCATTATAAATATAGGTAAATAATCATAGAGAGGATATGAAGAGAAAAATATTATATTTATCTCAAGTTGAGATATTATAAGGAGTGGCTTCCTTCCAATAAGAAGCATTGTATGATGTTGCCCTACCTTAAGGGTTTGAAATATAAATTGGAAATATTTGAATAATTTACATATTTTATCTTGTATTGATTTATGTAGATTATTTATTATGATTTTTTAGTTAATATATTTGTAAATTGCAATAATTTATGTGGACGAGAAAAGGATGTTAATAAAAAATAATGCTCTCATCTGTCCTAAACATATAAATCCTAAAATAATTGGAAAAATCTATGTTGATGAGAAATGAGAATTTGGTAATCACATCCTTTTTAACTTAGAAAACCTTCATACCTTATTTGGTCCATAGTAGGGTTGCATTATTTTTCAACATCTTGGTGATCAACCTGAGAAGTTGTGCAAAATTGGTATAGACTTATCTACAAAATGGATTTGACATAGGAAATACCTAATTCCTTTGACAGACATAGGCAAAGACAAATCTTGAATTGGTTTTATCCTATCAGAATATATTGATAGGATATTTTTAGATACTATATTCCCTAGAAGTTTTGTCTTCTAGACTATGAAAATAGACTTTTTGGGTTTAGTGAAATACTATACTCCCTACACCTCTAAAATATGGAATATGAATGTTCAATATGTTTACCTATTTCTTGTGAGAAAATAGTTAAATCATCTAGATAGATGAATTTTATTAAATCTGCCATACCTACAAAAGCAATGTACATAGCTCATTGGATGGTGGCATTGATATTTGATAACCCAAAAAATATTTGGTTATATACGAAGGTTCCCCATTTAGCGATAAAGGATTTTTTATGTTGATTTTCATCCTTAATACGAGCCTTATTATATCTTAAGAATCCATATATGAGTGATAAAATTTGATATCTAGATACTTTTTGTAAATTTAGTCTATGGCAAACAATGGGGAATGATACTTTAATCATGCTATGTTCACATTGGCATATCACCACTTCTATTCATCTCAATATCATATTGTCTACCCAAGTAAAATGCTTGATCTTAAAGATAATTTAGGCCTATAGAAGCTTCAAAAGCTATTTTTTCATAGTTACCTTGATTTTTAGATTCATAGGCCTCTATTTTTATCAAAAGGGTTTTGCATCAAAATATACTTATATAGTGTATTCTACGATGCACATGTTGTACATATTTAGATCTTCATACGACTAGAAAATAATATCATTATAATTCTCATAGATCTCCTTCAAAAGACATACCTCCTACTTGGTACATTATTTTCCTAATAGGAAATTCTTTCCTTCAACGATTGTGATAGGATGATAATTAAATTATTAGATTTTGATGTTGTATTTCTTGGCATTATTATTAATTTTGAATTCACTTTATAGTGTGATTAGTCCCTTTGGCAATTCATTAGTCCTCAATTGAATTACCCTATAATTTATGTCATTCCCATATTTATTTTTATTTTTAGAATGTTGAGCTTTACCAATGAGGAATTTAATAGTTTTATCATCATTATTAAAAAATTTCCAATGGCCAAAATTATTGGGGATTGCTGGTTTAAAGATTACTTCTAGTCATTCTACTTTATCCCATATTTTTAAGGTGGTGTCAAATCTTATTGTTGTGGATTATAATTCATCTACCTTTGTATTCAGATCTTTTGGATTTGTCTTCATTTAGTTGGTATTGAAGGTTTCTAGAAAATACCAAACCCTATGTTTATACAACTTTAGGTTTTTTTTTTTCCAATGCATATAGTTGATTATATTATTGGTATAATTGAACAATAACCTACATGCAAAATTTGTCTAAGTTTCATATGGGTTTATGAATTGAATACCAACATTATTCCCATGCATGATCCACATCTCATGAGATCCTTATTCTTGTTGACTAGTCAAGGTTGGTATGATAGTATGCTCTTTATTTTTTTAATTTTTTAAAAATGGTGGAATCGGTAGCCGCCACGAATCCGAGCAAGCTGTCCAGCTTTTATGGCCATCACAGTATTCTATGTTGCCCACCCTAAAAGCCACCACACATATCTTCGCGCAGTCCGCCCCTATAACCGCCATGCCACAATCATTTTAAACCTTTTACATCGTTGAAAGCACTAGGAAAGGGACAAGTTTTCAGTCCAGCAAGGCCTGATATTTGAACCTTGGAAATCCACACCCCTTATGGGGTTTGGATGAACCAATTGGTCTACACCTCGGACCTAGTAGGCTCTTTATTATTAAGTAATTCCCAAGACCAATTTTCTCAAAGCTTTCTTATGTGTCATCATATTGAAGTGTGTCAATAATCATATCAAATTTATATATTTGATTACCCTCCATTATTAAATCATCTATAAACTTAGACAACTCATTCTAGTTTACTAAACCATATTTTTCCAACTTATGTAATAAGTAATTACAATACAACTTATTTTAAATTTTGATCATCTTTCCATCCTAAGGGAGTTTCATATGAGTATAGGCCAATGCTAAGTATCTATTTATAGATAATTTATATTCCATTATTTTTAAATAAATATTCCAATAATGATAATTCCATGGGAAATCACTAATTCAAGGTGTTTTTCCATTGTCATAATCAAATATTTGAAAATACCTATAATATTTACTATAGTGCCATCCATTTAAATTAGGTTTCTAGTGGTTTTAGTGTATGGAAACTATATCTTCAAAGAAAAACTTTGGTATCATGGTTTTAGTAGCCCCTAAATCTACTACACAACTTCTTAATAGATAATTATTGATCTAAAAAGTTACAAATAATGGTAATAGCTCCAAGGTCTTATTATTAGAAGCATTTAGAATATCTATTATGTTGACCTTAATGTGCAAAGGATATTTTGTCCTTATGTTTTGTTGCATTGTTGGACTTGATTAAGTTAATTTTGGATTCCCATTATTATTGTAACTCCTTTCCTACTCCTTGAGGGATTCCTATAGCAAATCACTTTACCCTAGTAGAGCTAGTGCTTCTAGCAATCTCACTTTTGCTATTGTTTTCTTCACTTCCTATACTATTTTAAACTTGAATTCAACAAAGTTGCTTTCATTGCATCATATACAATTGTAGCCAATGTGTGTCCATCACTAGTGAGAGAAGGGCATTTAAGATATTTATTAACATCTTTGTATATTTTTTCCCTCTTTTGGCATTCCTCTTATCCTTTGACCTATTTTTTACCTCCTAACCCCCTTTTTCATTTTAAGTTCTTTTTTCTTGTATGCTTAGTTCACATTTTCAATTTGTGTATTAGCTTGGAGAATAATGATGAGATATTTTCTAGCATTTTCCTCATATTTTTCTTATTATGTAGTAGCCATTGGTCCCTTATCCTTCATGTGGAGTGATGATATTCCACTTCATAACATTGAAGTACCCTTGATTTCCTCAACTTAATTCTAAGTTGGTTCTTGATATTTTTTTACCTTTATATTAATTCTAGTTCCAATTTTTTGTATTTAGCACATAAAAATGTTATCCTTGAATGAGAAGTATTCATCTTCTTTGACTATACTAAAATTGACACAAAAATAATATTGTTAGGGTTTGGTAAGGGTAGAACTAGTTTTTGTAATGGAGCTAGAGCCTAGTAACTTGGGTGATTCACCATGGTGGATTGTAGACTATTGGGTTCATCACCAAGGGTTGATTCATTATGGGTAACATTTATCCCATAGTGATAAATATTACCTTGGCACTATTAATTATTTTGATTTGATCAAAAATGGTTAATAGCCATAATGTAATCCATAGGATCATGTCCCACATTGCATAGGAAGCACCATACTATGTTGATTTTTAAATTCATGTTTACCATAATATTCCATGCTTTATTGGTATTTTGTCAAGTATTTTGGCATGGTACCTAATCTTATATAAGGTAAGGATTTTTCCTTTGTTTCTATCTATCATTTGGTTACTACTACCTCTTGTTCATCTTATTATGTTTCACCATTTTATTCACCGCCTCCACCATTTATTTTATGCTAAGGTTTAATTCATCATCTCTTTAAGTAAAGACCTTAGTATCATTACTATCTTACTATGGGTGGGTAAAGTTATCAATTGGGGTTGAAATGTGATGGTTGAAGGTGTATTTTATCCTAGGTATACCATGATATTTAGGGAAGGAGATTCATTGAAAAATTATGAAGCATTTGAAATGGGAGGAATGGGAGGAATGTATTCAAGAATGTGGAGACCCTGGGTGATATGGGCAATATAATACATAGGTAGGAAAAGTGATAGTTTACCTACTCTAATCAAGACATTTTATATATGGTATACCTCTTCAAATGCTTCAACTTAATTGACATGGTTAGTATTATAAATAATTAGTGCCAAATCATATTGTAAGTCTTTGATAGATTATGACAACACTTGTTCCCGGTTAGGTCAAATATTTTAAGGAATTAAATATAAGGTCCTTATAAATCTAGTATTATAATCACAAATATTTTCTTAAGGATGTATTTGCATAGAAACTAATTGAAATAAAACCAAATACCCATTACCCACAATACCAAATATTTGCATGAAAGGTTATATGAGTGATTCCCAATTAATAATATAGTAATTAGGTAATCCTCTATACCATAAACTAGCCTTATCTCTTAATGAATAGATAATTAGATATACCATGATATTTTCTTCTTAGATGGAATGAATATATTTTAATGTGAAGAGCTTATTTAGGTTATCTATTGTCATTTTAGTCCTATTTCCATAAAAATTAGATAAGAACTTCATGGAAGTAGCTAGAATAGGAGAATAGACCCTTAGGTTCAATGGTCCTTGATAGGTCCAATTTGGAATTTGATACTAATACATAGGTTTTGGTCAAATAACTACCTAATTAACAAAACTACATTTGTGCGCCCTAGACATGGCCAAAATTGAAATATCGGAGGAAAGGAATGTCCTCCATGTCAATATCTAGAGAGGTTTGGCTCCCTTACTAACTCCTACACTGGTTTAAGACTAGAGTTGCAAGAAAGAAACTAGGAATAATATAAAGAAATGGAAATATGGACAAAGGCTGGAGTGTAGGATTTGGGGTAGACTAACTATAGTAATTCCACCCAAGAATTAAAAAAACATATAAGAAGAGAAGGCAATAGCATTAACTTATGACCTTACAACAACAACCTCCAATATTACACTCTAGAACTCACTTCCTCACCAGCAATATCCAAATTTAGATGCAAAATTTAAATTTAACAGTAGATGATGAACATGAGTGTAAAATAGAAATGCATGGAATAGAAGGAAATCACACACAAGATCACTTGCAAATTTAGAAGCCTTGTATCTTATATTAATACAGAGAACTTGAGAATTTTTATCACAGAATGTCTAACCTCCTTTTACAATGCACATTGAGTAGTATTTATAGAGGGTTTTCCCTCTTTTATTAAATGCACATGGAGACAAGATGTTTACAAATCAGAGACCAATCTGAGAAAGTTATTCCTTGGAAATAATAAAATACATCCTCTTGAACAGTGATCCGGCTTCTAAGGAAATTTCTTCACAAAATCTGTATTTTTGGATTTGGTACACAAAAAATTATGAGGCTGAGTTTTTTACTAGAGATGTTCACCATCTTGAAAACATGATCTTACATTAGAAATCATGAAAATAATAATGCATTTTTAATACGACTGCCTTCCCTGCTTGAGATCCATAATTTGAGTCACTACTTGCCTCCATTATTTAATGCTTTTCATTAACCTGCTCTAGGCTCCTTTAGAAAATTCATGCATTAGTGGAGAATGTGCCATTGATGGATTATATCCCCTCTTTGACCATAACAACAATAATTCCTCTTATCCCAGGTGAAAATATCTTAACAGCCACATTGTTTCCCTTTTAAAAAATTGCGTTCACCCAAAATAAGGGAGACAGAGGTCGTCACCTTCCTTTTAGGGTGAACTCGACATTGAATTTTCAATGTAACTTCGGCCCTTAACACATTTGTCTGACTTTGATTTCCATAATGCGTTCACCAAAAATTATTTTTGACAGTGCGTTCATGCAACTTTGTTTTTTAGGGGACATTCACCCCTGGGAGAGGTGAACAAAGCATTCATCCCTCAACTAGGGCAAACCTATTGTTGAATTTTCCACATAATGCTTTTAATGAAATTCACCCCAAATTGGGGAGAATAGAGCTTTCGCCCCAAATTTGGGGTGAATGCACCCCTTTCGTCAAACCTAATTTATTTGTAGCGGGTGGGCATGCCACTTTAGTTTTTCAAGGATGTTCACCCTAAAGTGGGGTGAATGAAGCCTTCACCCCAAATTTTGGGTGAACACTATTCTCACAAGGTTTATCTTCGGTTACCATTTTAAATAGTTCACAATTTACCATTTTATTCTCTTCCTTCTACTTCAACGAGGGTTGTGCAGAACCTTTCATTCCTTGGTTGGGTTGAACGTGTCTTCCTTTTTTTTATGTAATTTTTTCATCAATGCACTTTTCCTTAGTGATTTTACATACAACATGAATCAACGTCTCCAATTCAATTTTCCAGCCTTTTCTCTTAAACACCCATTACTTCCAAGCCAAAATAAAGTATATACAAACAAAGAAATAAAAATAAAACAATTGCAACATATAAATTCAGATAAAATATCATATTCTCAGGTTAACATATTTTCCCGTATTACAATAAAAAATGCTTTTGTAAAATCATATCAAAATTCCAATATGGTGAGGTGCAAAACTGCCAATATTTCTAGTGACTCACAGGGTATCCAGCTCACATGGATGCAATAAATCCTAGGTCTTTATCCATTGGGTTGCTATAGAGGTTATTTACTAGCTACCTTGGCTGGCACTTTTTATGTGGATATATTTATGCGTGCATCCTCTTCTACCTTTTTTGTAGTTTCAGCTTCACTTGTAACTTTGAGTACATTGGTCTGCTCTACTTCTTCTGCTTCCTTCTCCACCACGGTGTGCTCCGCTGCTGCTCTCTCCTCATGCTCTTTGAGTCTCTTAGAGGTAACCTCATAAACTATGACCACTACCTCCCAAGCATGAGAGGTGAAAAAGCAGAGTGTACTCAAAGACTCATAGATGAAGCATAAATTTTGAACATCTTCTAGGCTAAGCTGCTTTGCTCTCTGAGCTAGCTCAAACAATGAAACCTCCATGAAAGTATACTTCTGCATAAGTGGTAGCACCTGTGCCTCTATGATAGGCTCCTCCCATGCATCAACCTCTGAGGTGTCATCCACTAACTTCTTCCAGGCCATATCCAATTATTCTTTCTATAGAGGTTCACCCCATTCATCTATAAAGTCTAGAAATGCCAAATTGGCAAGAGTGTTAAAAGAAGTCATGGAAATAGTATGCTCTCACTCGATGTTATTAAGGATTTTTTGGCCTTCTCTCACCAGGTCCATCCTATGAAAATAACTATGTAGTGTGACCTTGGCAGTTGACCAGGCGTGATCCATTTTGCTTAGGAAGTGAATGTGTATGCTAGAATTAGCCAAAGCCTAGATTTTTATAGACATTTCCATGTACAGATCCAACATCTCCTCAGTGGTATCAATCAACTATTGTCCCATATGAATTTGTATTCTAGCCACCCATAAATAATGCAACACTTGAACTACCTATGTGGCCATATTCTCGCAGTTCTAGGCTGAGCGAAGGTGCTCCTCCTTAATGTTTTTCAAAGAAAATCTTGCAGCCTGTGTGGCCTTTTCCACCAATTGATTCTGTATGGTCTCTAGCTACATTTGGAGTAAGTGCATATATATCCTGGCTGCATATATTTCCTTCAAATTCACTTCTACCTATCAATGCAAGTGTTAATATTTGGTGGTTGTCCGCTCCTCTTGCGCTCTACTTTTAGCCAAGAAATTTTTGAGTTTGATAATATTATTCTCCTGCTCAAAATATTTTTGCTTGTAATACTCACCATGCAAGTATACCAAACTCATATCAACCTGAATATTGCCCATTTTATCCATGGGATCGATCCTGGTGAGGTCCTCCATTATAGTCTCATAGACATAATCACTCGGTGACATTTATCATTGTGGCTTCTGGACCAAGGGAGTGATTTTAGTCATGTGAGCTTCCATGGTGACTGGATCAAAGGCAACCTTCTTGAGAGGCCAATATGGAGCTATAAAATTTTTGCACCTCTTGATTTTTAGCCATTGTGATGAACTCAGGAGCACTTGATTTATTTTCTCCACGTCGGGCTATTTTGGTGCCACCTGAACATTGGGTAGTGTTTGTAGCTCTAAAAATAGTGTGAATGGTATCAAAACCTCTGAGTGGTCAGGCCCAAAGGAAGTAGATGAGATGACTATGAGAGGGGGAACTGAAATGGTGGAATGGATAGAGGAACCCAGTTCGATAGTAGTTACACTCACTTTGGGAGGAGCTTGCATACTTATAGCCTTAGTGGAAGTGGTGGAAATGGAAGGGGAAGATTGTGAAAATGGGTTCGGCATTGATGCATACAAACTAAAATAAAGGGAGGCCAAAGAAATGGGAACATAAGAACGAGTAGTAGTGAATTTGGGAAGGGAAGAAAAATAGAAATAGAGGGCATACCAAAAGGTGGAGAGATAGAAACTGATGGAAGTAAATCGGAAGTCACTACATGCTCCAAAAAAGAAGGAAAGGAAGATGTAACTTTAGGTATGGGTGCCATGTGATGTGATGATGGGAGAAGCTATGAAATAACTTCTTCTTGTTGCTCTAATTGCTCTTCTGCTCTCTCCTTAATATTTACATTTTCTTTGATGTCCACGATCTCCACTTGAGAGCTCTCTAACTGCTGGTCCTTCCCTTGTTCTTCAATCATCAAAAATATTTGTACGATTGTCATTGGAGCCTCTATCACTAGCGAAGAAGAAATAACAATTGCTAGGACAACTGGAACTATGGATAACGTGGTCACCAAAACTTGAGTGGTAGAGGAGGAAGCGATGACAATTATGGGTTTCTTAACAGCTTTGGGAAATGCAGATGCATTCCAAACATTCTGCTTCTTTGATGTAGGTGTCTCCTCAATTTTTTTCTTTGTCCACTGCGATCTTCTTCTAAACACATACTATTGTTCTTCCTCTTCCAGTATATCTTCTTCAACTTATGGGCACTCTTCTTTGTCCTTGCTTTCGTTGCTATCAGAATATTGGAAGCTTTGGGGTAAAATTTTAGTGAAAGTGATGGGTTGATTGGAATCCACAAACTTATCATATATTTTCAAAAATGCTTCATCCATATTAAACTTGTAAGGGGACGTAGTATTTTCTTGGTGGACCCACATTATCCACCAGTTTGTAAATTTTTCCTCAGACCACTAGGGCTAACTTTATTTTACCTGACTATATAATCTGGGTAGAGGAATTTGATTTTTATACTTCACCAGATTATATTCAGCCTCCTGTTTGTAGCAGTCGTGCCATGGTGGGAGTGCCATCATGTCTTCAATATGTCAATTCATGTCAGGACCATAAAAATTATTTTACCTTTTCTCAATTTTGAGCTATGGACAATAGTGAAATGACTTGGCCTTAAAAAAATCTAAAAACTTCCCCAATGGGTCATACCTCCAATGCTACGGTAATTCTATTAGCCCCAAATCTTGCAATGTCATTGTGAGCAACTGATTCTGTCATATATGGCTCACTTCTATACTATCGAACTTGAGTGGCATATTGCAAGTTGTCTTATTTCCATGCCCTACTCCATAGACATCATTTACATAGTCCGATTGGTGCACCACCTCCATAGCAAAAACATGTTTGATGGTGAAGTAGGGTAGCAAGAAAGGCTTTCCTATAAAACCAAAAATTCTCATGACCATGCCTTGAGTAAGCAAAAAAATATCTCCCTTTTATCCTTTGACTACTACTTCTCTCATCTCTTGTGGCACTCTATAGCACCCTAAAATTGGCACAGTTAAACGTTAGTAAAAAGATAAAAATTCAAATTTTAACCTCAAACCGCCCGTTAACGGCTTGTTACCCGCTTTCCTCATTTTTCATGCCATTTTTAGGATTTGTTTTGACCGTTGGACGATATCATCGCAGATTAGACGAAATCATCCTGAGATCCGACGAATTCGTCATGGAAGAGAACGTCCTGACGATTTCGTCCCAAAACCAAATTTTCATAATTAGCTTCTGTTCCAACAACCTCTCTAACCTGGGTAGAAAGTGTGTCTGCGTAGTTAGAGTCTCCCCCGTTGGAGATCTCCCAAATTGGGATGATCTCCAACCTCCTAACCTCTCCCTAATCCTATATAAACTGAGATTTTCTCAGTTTATCCCCATGATTCCCCCTGAATATTTGCCTGAAACTTTGCTTAAACCCCCTGAACTTCCACGCACCTCAGAGCATCCTCACACCATCATTTGCATTTTGTATTTCATGTTTTCTTGCAGGAACTTTACTATTTTTCAGTCGAAGCTAGCTCGGATCATCGCAAGCGATTCCAGGTGATTTCGGACGATCTTGTCGAGGAGCGCAGACGATCTCGTACGATTGGAGGTGATCCCGACTGTAGTCCAGATTGGGGGCAATCAGAGTCCAGAGTTTGCATCTCTTTATTGTTTTCTGCATTTCTTTATACATTATCTTAGTTATTATATTTATGCATCTTGGAGTTCACCTCATTTAGCATAACCGCATGATAAAGTTAAAATCAATCATTAAATCTACTGCATTTCTCTTATTTGTTATTTGAATCCATTATTTAGGCATGTTTGTTGTTATTGCTATCATTCTCCTTTGCTTTTGTAGTTGCATATTTGGTATTTTGTATCTATTTTTGTGATTGCAGGTTTTTGACGAATTCGTCTGACGAATTCGTTAGATCTTAGACGATTTCGTCTGATCTCAGATGATCGACTGTGATTTGAGATGATTATGTGAAATATCAGATGATTACGTACGAGTTGAGATGATTTGGACTGCTACAAAACTCAGAACCTTCATCAGACATCCGAAATCAGGTATGTTCTGTCCCATTCAGCACATTCTCTATGTTTAGCATTTATTCATATTTTTTGTATCCATAAAAATCAGCATTGGCATATAGAATAGTTTAGATTCATCTTGGCCAAACCTAGGAATTGAATGATTAAAGTACAAAATGAACACATCAAACTCACTATCAACCTAGGTGTGGAAACTGCCACTCAAAATTTTCCTGGTGAACCCACCATCCATCAAAAATTCACCTTTATACCCCTCCCCCGAGAGGCGGGACCTTCAAAGGGCCTCTCAGTCCGAGGTATTGTCCCATCCTTCTCGCATCCCCCTTCCGGGCGTGGATCCTATAGCCTGAAGGTAAGGATGCAAAAAATTTGGAGCGATACATTTTGGTGAACCCGACGTGAATAACATAGGCATATTTCTGATTCAAAAAAAAAAAAATATATATATATATATATATATATATATATGTATACAAGAAAAAAAAAACAAAATCATCATTTCAAGTTTGTATGTTTTAGATTCAATTCTAAATAGTAGATACTAAATATTACTTTTAGAAGTACTAAAGAAACCATGAGTTTTTACTCAAATCAATATGAGCCCATCAGTAATGTTGGAAGAATTCAGCCAAATACATTTGTTGATTATGACCAACCTCATCCCTATTCAACATCACCTCCATCACACTTTTCTCATTTTTCATCATTACCCCAACAGGACAATCCCTTTTCCAATCCTCTTCATAACGATATTATCTATTCTCCCATATATCCATATTATGTCTATCAATCCACATACAATCCTCCTCCACCCTTTCAATATTCTTCTTTCAATACAACACATCCATTTCAACAAGAAAATACTTATTCTTCCAATCCTACCATGCACTCACATCATACTTCACAATCTTCCTATCATCATTCTACCCATAACAAAGAAAAGAGAGGTAAAAAACCATTAGGTCCTTTTATGACTGAACTCCTAAGGCACTTATCAAAAACCTCTCGAAAACCTTCATCACGTACATTTACAAAGCTCAATCAACCAATGGATATAATTCTCAAGCATTTACTTGATACAAATAAGATTGAACTCCCTTCCATAAGACAACTTGATGCCACAACAGATTGGTTTAAACCCGAGCTACATTGTGAATATCATAGAGTAGATGGACATATGACACAAAATTGTAAAGATTTAAGATGTGCAATTCAAGATTTGATTGATGAGGGTCTTTTTAATATAAAGGAATTACAATCTACAACTGATTATAAATCTCCAGTAAACTATCAAACTCCTACACAACAAATACCAATAATCAATCAAGACATGGGGATCTCCCAAGAACCCCTATTCAATTATCAACAACAGGAAACCAATCAAATATTGCATGTTAATGTGTCCCATCATGATGATATTACTAATATTGTAACAGAAACTACAAATGAGCAACCTCAAGTTCAATCAACTCAATTGATATTCAAGAGATGGATTCCTCATTTGACCAACCTTCAAAACTATCTTTGGCTCTAGAGAATGATCCAAAATGGAATGTAAGCATAGAAAGCTCATCTTTAGAATCAAAATCTCAATCTGAAATCCACTTTGATAGCCAACAACAAGTGATTAATCCTCAAGCAAAGATATCCCTTTTAGAAGTATTACAAAGTTCTCATAAGGAAACTTTGTTCAAGATACCTAGCCAACAATTTGTTCCTCATGATATTTTCCCTAAGAACATAATTAATGGTGTAAGCCCTCTTGAGGTTAACCATATTTCATTCTATGATGAGGAGATTCCTTCCTCTACTCCACAAGAAGACTCCTCTCTTTACATTACAGGATCTAGTAAAGAAACACCTGTTAAAACTATCATGGTAGATAATGGCTCCTCTCTTAATTTATGCACTTATCAATTATTCCAAAAACTCAAATTAAAGGAAGAAGATCTTAATGAATCAAATGTTATTATAAAATATTTTAACAATGAAATTCAAGAAGCTCAAGGTACTATAATTCTTCCCCTTAATATTGGATCCAAGATCCTGGATACTTTGTTTTATGTAGCATATTGCCCTTCACCTTACAACCTACTTCTCAGAAGTCCTTGGATTCATACGATGAGGGTTGTCCCTTCCACTCTTCACCAATGTTTGAAGTTTGAACTTGCAAGTAAAATTGTTACCATACATAATGACCCAACACCATTTGAAGAATATTTAACGGTTGAAACATCAAGTTCTATACATTCTCCATTGTCACAATTAACTTCTATCCATCACTTTTCTTCATCCATATATGATCATCCTTGTTTACCAAATAACACCCATGCATATCTTTCACATATGCTCCCTCCATATTATCAAGACTTGGAAGATAGTGATAAGAATGAAGAACCTTCTTATCCTTCGGACATTTTATTTTGTAACATGATCAATTTTACACATATAAAAGTAAAATCTTTTGCTACATTATTCTACATTATAACAAAGCTTTTGTTATCACTACCTTTTATTCATCACCTTTTGTTCTTACCTTCAACACAACCAAATTATCCTTCAAAACCTCCTTTGATTTTGAAGCAACCTTAGACATGCTATACTCAAATAACCTTGTATAGTGTATATAGATCATCTTGTATATACCACCAATTCCATCATCAAAAAAAAAAAAAAAAAAAAAAAAAAAAAAAAAAAAAAAAATTCTTCTCAATTCATCAATTAAAATCAAAATATAAAAACATCAAAATCATCAAAATCTTCAAAAACATATTTTATTTTCATACCTATCAATTCTTGAAGTATTGCAGTTATATTTTCAATTATTTTGGATAAATTAGCATTTATTTGGAATCCCGCACTTTCACATTCACATGAATAAATATCTTGATTTTATTTTGTATGATTATTAATCTCTCTTATATCAAAGTCCACAGTTGAATTAAATAAAGTTTTGAGCATAGAGAATTGATCTTGTTATTTACTTGAACCAAATATATCTTTTCACATTAAAATGATTTCATTGCAAATTCAATATGATGCTACATAGTAAAAGTGGTTTCTTGAGCGAAAAGTTTCCCCTGCTATCCTATCATGCACATGGTCTAGAATCTTTGAGAATTGACAAAAGGACAAGCTCACCCCTACCCAGAATAAAAATCCCTTGCTCTACAGCTAATCCGAGCAAGTATCCCTAGCATAGGAAGAAAAAGAAAAGTCAAAGAAAATGAGAAAAAGAAAAATATCATTTTGTACCATCGCAACAATATTTCAGCATTATCTCAAGTTCCAAGCAAAAATACAAAAAAAAAAAAAAGAGAAAAGAAAAAGCAAAAGCAAAATGCAATAAATCCCTTTCCCTACCCCTTGAAAAGAAAAGAAGGGTGAATGAGCTTGAATCCCTGGAATTCTCAATTATTCGAAAACTGTGAGGTAAGCCCCATAACAAGTGGTTTGTGCCCAACCCGCTTGGCCTTGGGTAATCCCTAGCGTGGTGATATGTCTGTCACATTAGCGACCTTCTTTTGTATAGACCTATGTCGGCTTATGGATTAGCTAGCTCTTGATAACCTAACTTACATAGTAGTCTGGTACGGTTACATGCATATAAATCATGGTCAACGAACATTCATTTGGTTAATTCAAATTACTTGTATCAAATTATCTTGCTCAAAATTGGTGAATGAACAATACAATTGCACACACATTTGTATTTGAGAGATTCTCTATCATTATGATAAATCAAGATCGGCAATGAACTCACATATGCACATGAGGGTTCCTTACAAATCTACATTTGTCTTTGAGATAATTTAAAATATTTTTGCAACTCTTTTGGAATAAATTTTATTCTTATTTCAGAACATCTGTTTAGTATAAAAACAATTACATACATTGTTTTCAAAAATCCAAAATTCTTTTAAAACAACCTATTACAAAATCTAGTAAATAAAGTCAAGTTTGTATATTATTATTTTCTGTTTATCTCAAAAATCAAAAATCAATCATGCAATAAAACTAAAATATCAATTTCTTCTTTGGATTTCGCGATGATGGTATAAGTCTATACCTATAATTCTATGCCTAGCGCAAACCATTGTTCTAATTTTATTTTCCCATTCATTTTAAAAAATTCATAAAAACATATGGCTTACATCATTATGTTACACAATTGTGCTTTAAAACGAACGAACACTTATTCTATTTCATGTCATTATGTCAACATTCAATTTTGCAACCATGGTATAATTTCTAAGGAATTGTTCAAAATTTTATCACACTTAGGAATTTATGCCTAGCAAAATCATATTTCTTTTAGTATCTCACGCATAATATTTTTATGAAAATCTGAAAACAAACATCATCATCACCATCACAACACAAAGTCTTAAGACAGTCTCTTAAGCATTCTTTTACTTTTAGCAATATTTCTATATTGGGATTAGCTTGACGACCGAGCGAGCGGTGACTCCATGAAATGGTCTATAACAATGACAATGTCCTTTGAAATTATTGTTAGAAGTCCCTTTTATTTTTCATCAAATCACACCAAAACAACCAATTGTTTACATCAGATTATTTCATTTAAATTTTACAACATGACATAAAATTATAATATTTCTAAAAATGACATAATTACATGAATCATCAATAATCAATTGCAAAATTCAACATTAAAGCATCATACAACATATACACAAGTCATATCATCAAAAAGACCATATATATATCAACAAATTATGTACATCATATCAAAACTAGACTGGTATGCCACAATCAATAGCCTGGCATACTCAATCCTCTCAAAAAAATATATAATAATAAATACAATCTCTATGCCATGAGCGTCTAGCCTCGAGAAGCCCTCGAGCTCTCAGCCTCATCTCCTCTCCCACCCTGAGGTGGAGGAGGAGGCCCCATCGGAGTCCGCCCTATGTCGTGGGTCCTCGACATCGATCGTGATGATGTCCTCGATGACCCCATCCTAATCGGCCCCGCAATGTCAGCTGGCAGCTATAACCTCTGGCTCTCTGGAACCATCTGGTAGTATGCTCCCTAGTAGAATGCAGTCTGAGCCATAGACCATGCCAACTCCTGCATGCTCGCTCCTCCACCCCGAGCTCTGAGCCATGTAGCCTCATCCTGCAGTGTCTGCACCTGAGCCCGAAGGCGGGCAACCTCAGCTCGGAGAGCCATCGTCTCGCTGCTCTCCCCTACCTCGACACCCTTGCCCTTATCGGGCGATGGTGGTCTCTCCCCTTGCTGAGAAGGGACTCCCTCCTCCCTCCTCCCTATCTATTGTGGTCTCTGTGGAGCCCGTGCCATCCTCTGGCATCTCTCCTATGGAGACCATCGTTGCTCTCTCCCGTCGTGACCCCGTGCTGCCTCAATAGCAGCCTGGCGTCGCCTCCCCATCGTTGCACAATAATGTGCATTGGACCCTATGCCCTCATCATCCGAGGAGGGTGGATGCCTACGTACCAGGCATCGTATCCATCCATAACCCCAACATCATCACCATCCACTGGCTGGATGGGGGCATCATCCATGTCCTGACTCCAGAACCGTTGCATGTCTGGAGCCCCGCTCAATGTGGTACTATCCTGGAAAGTCCGAGAGTACTCATAATCCCTGAGAGAAGGGATCCCCTATTGTAGACCGAACTATCATAGAACCCGATCGTAGTGGTGGAGCTCTACCTCTCCCCGCTCCATCCTCCAATAGACTCCCTGATGCGAGCCAGCTCCTGCCCATCCTCTGCCCACCCTGGGTGCTCTCGCCATGGCCTCCAGGTGATCCGGTCGGGGATGAGGTCATCTAGCAACCTCCGTGACATCGTAGATCTATCTCGCCATTGTGACCCCTCGTAGCCACCAGTAGAAAACCTGGGGCCTCTCTCGGTCAACCCCTATCAATGGGAGCCCTACCGGCCTTCGCATCATGATGTGCTCCCAACACCAAACCTGTAGCAGTGATGTCAAGACCAGACATCGACCTCCCTTGTATACGACCCCATGCAGGATCCTATACAAGCGGCATAGTACAAAGCTGCCCCATGCAAACCTGTACCCATGGTCTCTCATGTCGCAGACTACATCTGAGAGGAGCCATGGTAGCCTGCACCCGCTCTGGTGGCACAACGATAAGCCACCTACCACCCCACCAAAACTCGAGTCAGCCTAGATGCCCCTGCATCTGCCTCAGAGACTCGATGTTCACCCCGCCCTTCTCTAGGGTGAAGCTCGGGTCTCCGGTCAATCTCATCATAGCCTAGCCTTGATTGGCCATAGGCATCATCAACCATCCTTGTATGGGGATCCTCATGATCCTCCATACGTCCTCTAGAGTGGGAGCCATCTCCCCTATCGATAACCAGAAACAAGATGACCCCGGATACCACCTCTCTGCTAGGGCTGTCAGTAGCCCCATGTCCATCGGTACTTGTGGCATCTCTACCACATGTCGTAGCCCGACCTGTGCTAGTTGGTCACGCTCTACCTGGTCGAGAGCGGCTAAGTCATCTCTTAGTCCATCGTATTTCCATTCTCGACTCTTTAGTAATCCTTTCTGCAAAACAAACAATAAAACAATAAAATTCATTAATAAACCAATCATTAAAATCAATTAAATACATTTCAACAAATCAAATGATGATATCATCCACCATTGGATGATATCATCCCAAATTGGGCAAAATCATCCTTTGTAGGATGAAATCATCTTCGATTTCGCAACTTGGGGATCGCCCCTTGTTGAACGGGATCGCCCCTAGTTCATCGATTTCGCCCTCAGACGAAATCGACGATCTAGGGACGATTCCGATGAAATCGGGACGATTTCGTCCCGACGTCATCGACGGCCTAAAAATGGCCGTGATGCCCCAAACAATCAAAATTTAAATCAAAAAATTGCACAAATTAAATTCAAACCTAATCTACTAGGATTAGATCCTTACCCGTAGCCCGCGTTGGACCTCTGTCGCTCTGTGCATTGTCTCCACCATTTTTTCTCTGAGAGCTCTAAAACCAATAAAAATGAATAGTAAAAATGAATTAGGGTTTTACCCTATTTTTCTTAATTTTATTTAAAAACAACAACATTTTTTTTAATTTTTGCTTTTTCGCGTTTTTACCTCAAACGTTCGATTTGGGTAAAAACACGGAGGGGGCACCATAGTCAGTAGTCGTACGATTCGACCAAGAATCATCGTCTAGAAAATTGAGTACATTTTTGCTTTCTCGTAAAATGGGAAGAACTCGTCTTTAACGCATTTTCTTCGAAAAATTTGCTAAAGAGGGGGCAAAATGTAGCACCCTAAAATTGGCACAGTTAAACCTTAGTAAAAAGATAAAAATTCAAATTTTAACCTCAAACCGCCCGTTAACCGCTCGTTACCCGCTTTCCTCATTTTTCATGCCATTTTTAGGATTTGTTTTGACCGTTGGACGATATCATCGTAGATTAGACGAAATCATCCCAGATCTGACGAATTCGTCATGGACAGAACGTCCAGACGATTTTGTCCCAAAACCAAATTTTCATAATTAGCTTCTATTCCAACAACCTCTCTAACCTGGGCGAAAGCGTGTACGCATAGTTAGAGACTCCCCCGTTGGAGATCTCCCAAATTGGGATGATCCCCAACCTCCTAACCTCTCCCTAATCCTATATAAACTGAGATTTTCTTAGTTTATCCCCCTGATTCCCCCTAAATTTTTGCCTGAAACTTTGCTTAAACTCCCCTGAACTTCCACGCACCTCAGAGCATCCTCACACCATCATTTGCATTCTGTATTTCATGTTTTCTTGCAGGAACTTTACTATTTTTCAGTCGAAGCTAGCTCGGATCGTCGCAAGCGATTCCGGACGATTTCGGATGATCTTGTCGAGGAGCGCAGATGATCTCGTACGATTGGAGGTGATCCCGACTGTAGTCCAGATTGGGGGCAATCAGAGTCCAGAGTTTGCATCTCTTTATTGTTTTTTGCATTTCTTTATACATTATCTTAGTTATTATATTTATGCATCTTGGAGTTCACCTCATTTAGCATAACCGCATGATAAAGTTAAAATCAATCATTAAATCTACTGCATTTCTCTTATTTGTTATTTGAATCCATTATTTAGGCATGTTTGCTTGTTATTTCTATCATTCTCCTTTGCTTTTGTAGTTGCATATTTGGTATTTTGTATCTATTCCTGTGATTGCAGGTTTCTGACGAATTCGTCTAATGAATTCGTCAGATCTCAGATGATTTCGTCTGATCTCAGATGACCGATTGTGATTTGAGATGATTATGTGAAATATCAGATGATTACGTACAAGTTGAGATGATTTGGACTGCTACAAAACTTAGAATCTTCATCAGACATCCGAAATCAGGTATGTTCTATCCCATTCGGCATATTCTCTGTGTTTAGCATTTATTCATATTTTTTGTATCCATAAAATCAGCATTGGCATATAGAATAGTTTAGATTCATCTTGGCCAAACCTAGGAATTGAATGATTAAAGTACAAAATGAACACATCAAACCCACTATCAACCTAGGTGTGGAAACTGCCACTCAAAAGTTTCCTGGTGAACCCACCATCCGTCAAAAATTCACCCTTATACCCCTCCCCCGAGAGGCGGGACCTTCAAAGGGCCTCTCAGTCCGAGGTATTGTCCCATCCTTCTCGCATCCCCCTTTCGGGCATGGATCCTATAGCCTGAGGGTAAGGATGCAAAAAATTTGGAGCGATACACACTCTTTCACATTTACCACAAAGTAATTCTATGGCGGGTCCCAAAAATAAACTATTAAAATTGTAGAATGACTCCCTACTTGACAAAGTGAAAGACCACATATACACTGGTAGAATTTCATCCCTCTCATCCATTTGCCTCACTACGATGAAAGGGAAGTGTTGTTGTAGTTGGAAAAAGAAATACCATACCAAAAAATAGGTGTGTCTAAATGACGTCTCTTCCCTAGTTTACAACTTCTTTAGCTAAGAAATCAACCTTCGAGAAATAAAATCGGCCCAATTGAAGAAAATAAGATCGATGCCTTGCCTCATAGCTGGTGAAGTGGAAAATTCAATCCGACAAACACACTATGATAGGGTCACCTACCACTTATGAATGGTAGAATCTGTAGGTAAACCCAAAATCCATACCAACATGGAGTAAATATATAAGCTCTTAAATTTTGTGAGCGGATTTGGTAAGTTCAAAAGTTACCCCATATGTAGCTCTTTAATCAACTGCATCTTCATGAATTGACGTATTATTATGGCAGAGATATATCTTTTCTCCTGCTCATTAATATGCAACTTCTTAGTAATCACATTAGAAGGAGGATTTAACCCACAAGCGAATGCTTACCGTACTTCCTCTGGGGTGATATTAAAAAGTATTTCCCTCTTTGCATTCCTCACTGTCCTTGTAAATGGATCATACAATTGAACAATAAGTTGCACCAGCTCTGGATAAGGATGTACGGGTAGACACATGTACCAAAAAAACTATGAGTGATATGGAACTATCAACAAGCTTCTTGAAATCACCCCTTGACTTACTGCAAACTCCACATCCTGGCATAGTTTCTCCACTCCCTTGTGGGTAATTACACAGTCTCCAATTTTTACCATTGTGTTGGCATGTGGATCCAAATCAACATTTATCATTCCTTCAGGTCTTCTTGGATTTAGACCGTCCTATTTTCCTCAACTTCTTAGGTTCTTCAGTCTTTGTAGTCTCTTTACTTTATTTTCCTATTATTTCTCTCTGATGAGTGCTTTAATATCTTCTAAAAAATTCCACAACAATGATTTGGAAAACACAGCGATAATAAAATTTAAAATATAAACTATAGATATTTTACCTAACGCCTTATATAGAGTGCCCCACCAACCACTGCAGTAAATGTCGAATACCTCTTGAATAATTTTGAAAGAACAAGTGCATTGATTCGCTCATCCAAAACTACTTCCAATACTTTAACGATATCACCTTTTACCCACTACCAAATCATCCTTGGAAAGTGTGCCTTCCTTGGCAATGTAATTTTATTGTAAATTGCACCCTGGCTATCGAATATTTATTGGGAAAAATAAATCAATTTCCTGAAACCAATAATATGTATTTCTGCTCCTCGAGAAAAAAAAATATTCCTCCTGCAAAAATTCAGGTGCACATTTGAATTAAATGACTTCTAAACATTCCTTGACCTGCGTGCACACTTTCAGATATGTACCATGCATCCAAGAGTGAAAATTCTTTGCAAGAGCGCTTCTAAAATCACCTTATTCTAAAAATAAATGAGATAAATGCATTTCGAGATGCACTTATTTCCTTTTACGAGTGAGATCACCTTGAGGGTGCTTGATATGTTCTTTAGCTTTTGAAAATCTCCTTGTGCAAGGAAAAATAATGAGAGAAAAATGGTCTTACAACATACTGGTATTCTTTTCTTTCGATTTGAAATGCCCTAGAATTGCTCAGTATGAATATTTAATGGTGAATGGATTTCCCTTAAAGATTTATCCATTTTGCTTTTTTATCTAGATTTAGAAAAACTTTCTTTTCTAAAAAACAGAGCCGCTTTTAGGGATTTTAATTGTTTTTAGATTTTATTTTCTTTTAAATACGCCTTGCTTTAATATTTAAAATATTTCATCCAAACCAAGGCGCATGTGCCTCTTTTTTATATATATTAAATCTTTATCACTCCACACAAAAAAAAAACAACTTTCATCCTCTTTCACTCCCTTTTTTCTTGGAAGCACGTGCTTTTATCAACGCATTCACCCAAATTAGGGGTAAACGGTCGTTTCGCCCCTTTTCTAGGGTGGATGTGACTTTGATAATTTTAATAGCGCTTTGACCAAGAAATCCCACTCTTCTTTGCTCATTCATGCTCAAAGGAGCACCTAAGACCTTGGGCTCTCCCTTGCACGAAAATGCCCGAAAGCCCCTTATATTTAATCACGAATGTACTCTTTGGGAGGGACAAAGATACTTTGTTCTTTTAAAAGGTGCACTCCCTGCTAGGAATTTTGTAATGTTGTTTCTTTTTGCCAAAGCCTTCCAACACCATAAGGAATTTGAAGCGAAAGTAAATTTCAAAAAATAATACTTCTCTCTTCATTTTTTGTTTATATATATCATCACCATATAAAGCGAATAAAATACTAACAAAATAATATGTACATATTTACAAGATGGTACCTCTAAAAATTCAATCATTGAATATAAGCCTTCAAATGAAGGCCATTTACCGAGAATAGGAAGATCCCAGCCATCCATGTCATGAATATGATATGCATTTTCCAAATTTAAAGCATAAATCTGAAAAGGGCCTTCCCAGATTACATCAAACTTGTGGTGTTTCCCTGTCTTGCCCTTGTTTTCATTCCATTTAATAACTAAGTCCCCCACCTGGAATATACGCTTTGTTGTCTTTTTTCCAAACCATTTCTGCATAAATTTAGTGTGATCGGTGAATTCTTGATAAGTCTTATCTTTGTATTCCTCAAGCTCCAATAATTATGCCAACCTTGCACTCATTGGATCGTAATCATCATCTTCATATTTAAATAACTACAATGTTTGGAGCATTAGAAGCTCAATGTGGGTAGGTAGGATTACTTCTTTTCCATACACCAAAGCATACGAAGAAGTTTTAATAGATTTTTTCATGGATATGCAATATGACCAAAGAGCTTGGTTTAACAACAAGTTCCAACTTATTTTATTATTTCCCAATGTCCTTTTAAAATTCGTACTAAGTTTTTATTGGTATATTCGACCAAACAATTCCCTTGTGGGTAGTAATTAGATGACATCTTGAGATAAATCCCATATTTATTGGTAAATTCAATAATTTTAGCCCTAATGAATGGAGTTTCATTATCTATCACAATATATTCTGGGACACCAAAATGGGTGGAGTCCCTCCTAAGAAATAGATGATCATAGCTTGATCCACCTTTTTGGTAGGAATAGCCTCTATCCATCTAGTAAAATAATCAATCACCGTTAACATGTATTTATGTTCTATGAAGGAATGTCGATCAATTAATCCAATGAATTAAAGGCCCCACTACTGAAATGGTGTTTCCACTTGAATTGGGCATAGGGGCAATGCTCCTTTCCTGGTTCTGCCAACATACCACTGAAAACTATCATTGTGTTGACTTACTTTATGAGCATCAACAAACAGAGTAGGCCAAAAGTAACCCATTCAAATGATTTTCAAGGTCATTGGCCTTCATGCATAATGGCTACCAGATAGACCAGAATGAAATTCTACCAATATTTTCTCCTTCTCTGACTCTGTTACACATATGAGGAGAACTCCATGAATATTCTTGTGAAATAACCCATTAGGAAACAAAACATATATGAGTGCTTTTAGCCTAAATATATGACATTGTGAAGCATAAAGGTATGATGGATACTTCCCAAAAGTAAATAAATCAACTAGGTCCTCTGTCTAGTCACGATCGCTCGCAGTACGGTTTGCACCAATGATTTCACTAATATCTTCTTCCTACATCATAACCACTAATTCAGATGTTGCACTTTTGGCCAAATCCTGACAGAGAGCTTGTCCATGAACTAGCTTTGTCAATCAGATATCCACATCATATTCTTTAATTTTTGAGACCTAGCTTGCTCTTTTTTTACCTAGTTCTCCATGGAGAATGAAGTTTCAGATATCAAGATGTGTAACATAAATGACCATTTTGCTCTTTGAGATGAAGTGCTTGAACTTCTTAAAAGATTTCATCACCACATAAACCTATTTTTCAATAAAATTATACTTCTCCTATTGAGGTGCAATAACTTGGCCAAAAAATACAATGGGATTTTCATCTCCATCTTCTTGCTTCCACATCAAAACTGCAACATAATTCTCTTGTTCATCCACTGCATAGAGGATGAAGTCCTTTGAATAATTAAGATTGATTAGCACTGGATCTTGGGTGATTCTTTCCTGGATCTCCTAAAAATCTCATATTTTGGCTTCAGTCCATTTAAAATCAATATTCTTTTTCAAGAGCTTGGTCATGGGTTTCACCACCTGATCAAAATCAGTAGTAAAGTTATGAGTGAAATTTATTTGACCAAAGAAATATTATAGGTCCTTTTTTTTGGCTGGTAATGGTAGCTTCAGGAGTGTTGCTACTCTTGTAGAATCAATAGCTAGTCCTTGTTGTGATATCACATGATCCAACAATTTCCCTTCTTTGATAGAAAATATTGAATTTTTTAGATTAATAGAAATCTTGAACTCACGGTATTTTTTGAATACCTGCCTCAAATGAGAAATGTGGTCTTCTCTGTGATGCAAAAACACAGTCATATCATCAAGATAGATTACAAAAATCCTATTCAATAACTCACTGGAAGCGATTTCCATGACCATCTAAAAGGTAGCACTTGCATTTGATAGATCGAATGGAATTCTTTGATAGGCTAACGTGCCTCACTTGGTAGTGAATGCCATTTTGTGCTAGTCCTCATATTTTACCTAGATTTGGTTATAACCAAAGAAACCATCTAATAATAAAAATATTTGTGCTCCGGCAACCACATGAAGGATATAATCAATAAATGGTAGAGGATAATGATATTTTAGTGATGTCTGGTTCAGATTGTGAAAATCAACACACAGCTAGATATCTCCATTCTTATTTCTTACCGATGCCAGATTCGCCACTCATTCTGAGTGCTTAATTGGATATATTATTTTTACTACCAGCATCTTTAATAGTGTTGCCTTCATGAGCACTTCGATCTTGGGATTGATGGGCAGTTTTTTCTACCGAAAAGTTTTTACCCCCTCCTACAGCTCAATGGTATGTTGAATTAGGTTTTTGTCATATCCCTTAAAATCGTGATAGCTCCATGCAACAATTTTGGGGAACTCATAACACAAGTTTTTGATATCTTTTAATTCTTCAGATGTGCAATCAATTTCAATTTTTATGATATTTTTAGGCTCTAGCTGTAAGTCCATATATTACTTCGTATCTACCTTGATTTATGCTTCTTGGCCCTATCATTTTGTTTGAATAAGCTTTCTAGAAAAATCATTCCCTTGGGAATATGCTTGTTCTTCAAATGAATCATTCCCTCCATCACCTCTTCGACAAGTAATCTATCATCTGCACTTGCAACTTCCTTGATCATAAAGTTAACTATTTTCTCATCATTGTTGAACACTTGCCAATAAAGGTTCTTATCCTAGACAAAGAATCTATAGATCACCCTGATAGTTTTAGGTTTTCTAACTACTTGCTCCATAGGAGAGTAGTTTATACCAAGAGAAGCTAAAATATTTGTGTGTTTGTTTTGCTCTCAAGAAATTGTCTGAGTGTTCAAGGTTGTAAAGGATTCAAATAAATTCCATATTTTTTTGTGATTTCTTTCAGGTAATGTTGCTTAGACACACACTTGTTGGTGGTCTTATTGACAATAAGAATAGAGTCACCAAAATTTGTAACTGTTTAATACCCAACTTTTCAGTCTTTCTCAAACTAAGACACAATGCTTCATATTTGGTTGTATTATTTGTGTAACTCCAAGTAATTTTGTAAGAGTAGGTCTTCTATAATACTTTAGGAGAAACCAATGTAATACTGGACCCTACACCATTTTTATACCTGGTGCAATCAAAATACAACTTTCATAATTGGTTTTCAATAGGATTTGGGGACTCATGGATTTTTTCTATAGACTGCTTAGGCTTTGTTATCATAAAACAACCAATGTCTATTTCAACCATCAATTAAAATCTATGATTGATAACTCATCCTCAAGATGGAGTTCACCAAGCACTTCTTCCATCAAGTCAACTTCCTCTAATTCTTCAGTCATCATGTTGACTGCACCTGGATATTTTTCTTCTTCTTCCAACTTTTCAATATGAAAATTTGATGGATTTTCATTATAAATATGGATTCTCTTCCCTTTGAACAGAATTTCCAAATGCAAATAATCCAAGGAAAGGTAACCTCCCAATTTTTATATGAACTCCATTGAGAGGCACATGCTGAAGTATGGATTCAATTCAACCACCACTACTTATTGGATAACAGTGATTTACGACATACTATGTAGAACTATGGGGATATCCTTGATTACTCCTGTTGAGTGGTATTTTCACCCGATTGTGATAACACACTCTCCGATAGGATTTGGGTTACAAATCCTCTCTTGCAAAGAAATTAAATAAATAATTTCTCCAAGGTCTCTGCTATATTAGCATTTTACATCTGTGTATTAATAATATCAAATAAATATATTCAATTTAAATGCTTGGAACACCTCAGCGGTTGCAAGTAACTGAAAACAAGGGGCAATGTTGGTTTATTTTACTATGAAACTTTAATGATTGTTTGTTGAACCCGAATATTTAATGATTGTTTGTTGAACCCGAATAAAGCAAATGTGATTTGGTCCTTATATGACCACGACGTAACTTCAAAATGGAAATTGATGAAATGCCATAAAACATTACTCCTTCAATGAAATTGGAACTTTCATGAAGGGAATGTCATCATCAGCTCATGAATGAAAAACAAAACTGAAAAATGAACTTTCGGCCCTGAAATGGAAATTTCCTATTTTTGGATTTTTAAAGTCTACAATAAAACAACAGCTGCAGTGAAATTTAAACAACTCTGAAAATGAAATTTTAAAATGCGTATTTGAAATTTGTAGTATAACATACACATTGGTGAAACTATTTTTGGATTTTGATATTTTTTATTTTTTATTTTGATGACTGTAGAAAAAGTAAAATGCAAAAAAAAATGAAAATAAAGTGCAAAGGATGAAAATGAAATGCATTCAGGGTGATGCAATTCTATTCTAAAAAAACTGAAGATATGAGGTTTTCTACCTGCAACCTAACCTATTGAACCTGCATAACATGCACAATCCAGATAAGTTAAGTGCTAGTTTCTGGGGTTTTAACTATGATTTTCAGATTTAGACATTCGCATGAAGCAACCAAGAGAACTTGCTTTAAACTTCACCTATAAGCCTAAAATATGAAAAGGGAAAAATAAACATCTAATCTTGCATGCAGAAAATAACTCCTTTCTTTTCCATAAGATGCAACTCTCTAATTTTTTTGTATTAAGAATTTATCAATTTACAATGACAAAAATCTCTAGTTTTCTCAAAACCTGAAAAAGGGAAAGAAAAACACTCCAAAGTAGACCCAAAATGGCTTCTCGCCTTCGGCACTGCAACTCTGCTCACAGCGGTTTCTGACCCTTGTACCAATCTGTGCTTTTGCTTTTAAAATTTCTGGCAATACTCTCTGTTTTGCCCTGTGACGCTTCGTTTCATTTCCTAGATTGCTTTGTTTCATCTTCCCCGCATCTTCGTCATTTTTGACTTTCTGCTCCATGTCAAAATTTTTGATATTCTCTATGAACTATAATGCTTCCCATGATTCCTACACATTTATGCCATGTGTTTAGCGCTGCCCCTGTATGTTCTGTAATGGCCCACCGTGAATCACAACAAAAATAGCATGTCGCGATATCGCGACATTTTCTATCTACAGCTTTGTTCTTCCACCTGTATTGCGAAAACAAGACATGTCGTGATATCGCGACGTTTTTATACCCGCAACTTTATTCATCTTCAAGCATCGTGAAAATGAGACATGTCACGATATCGTGACGTTTTTCTATCAGTAGCCTTGTTCGCCTTCATGCATCGCAAAAATGAGACATGTCGCGATATCGCGACGTTTTCTCCTTCGAGCCGCATGGATGCAACCTGTTGCCAAATCACGACATTTTTTTTCTTCGTTGTGTTTTGTTGTACTTAGCTGTGAAAACGCGGCATGTTGTGAAATCGTGACACTTTTTCATTTCATACCATCTCGCTACTTTTTGTCGTGAAATCACGACACTTTTTCATTCTGTACCATCTCGCTGCTTTCTGTCACGAAATCATGACACTTTTCTCTTTCGGGCTGTGTAGATGCAATCTGTCAAAAAATCGCGATGATTTTCTCTTTCGGGCTGTCTCACGGCACTTGGCCACGAAAACGTGACATGTCGTGAAATCGTGACGTTTTTTCTCCTTGCCCTATTTTGACTGCTTTGACCGTGATTTCATGACATGTCGCGATATCGCGACAATTCTAGCGCCTTATATTCTCTCTCCTCTATGAATTGTGATTTCATGACATGTCGTGATATCGTGACATTTTTCACTTTGTCTTTCTCTCTCCTCTATGAACCGCGATTTCATGACATGTCGTGATATCGCGACACTTTCTATACTTGGTTGTTTTACCCATCAAACATCGCGAAAGCACAACATGTCACGATATCGCGACAACTTTGAGTCTTCAACTTAGTTCTTTGTCCTGCATCGTGAAAATGAGACGTGTCGCGATATCGTGACATTTCTAGCATCTTGTTATGTTTGACTACTTTGACCATGATTTCACAACACATCACGATATCATGACATTTTCTCATCCTACTGCATTTTGTTGCTCTTAGATGTGAAAATGTGACATGTCGCGATATTGCGACAACTTTTCATTTTCGACCGCGATGGAGCAACATGTCGCGATATTGTGACAACTTTTCATTTCTGGTCGCGATAGAGCAACATGTCGCGATATCGCGACAACTTATCATTTTTGCTTTTCTTTACTCTTTTAACATCTGGGCCACTATAATCTTCTTGGAAAGTGTGCAAAAAAAAGGGCGGTCCCAAATATTGGGGTGTGTTGTGGAGCAGCCACAACAAATGGTGACTCTGCTGGGAAATGCTCTTATCAAATTCATCTTCACCTTCCGTAGATGGTTCAATTATTTCCAATAGTGGGTCGTTTCTTGAATTCAAATTTGTAAGGCTATCATTGTCCAAATTAGTAACCCATGATATAGTTTTATCACAATTTGGAGGGTGAAGAATTTCTTGATTGTTAATTGTACACATCTCATCAATAGTATCTTCCAAGAACAAGTGGTGAAACTCTATCATATCTTCAAATTCATTTATTGGTTTTCTCCCGATTTCACTTTCAACCATTTCATTCAATTCTATGGTAGGTTTCGTCCTATCACCTATCTCAAACCTTGTTGAATTTAGGACCCCTTTATTCGCATAATCATGCATCTCTATGAATGAGATCGCTTCTGCATAATCTTCACTAGCAGATGTTGGTTTAGCACTTTGCACCTCCTCTTGGACTACATCTAAGGTGGTTGTAACATTTGGATATTCAAATTCATCCCCTTGATCATTTACCTTAGGTATCATTGGAGTGGAGGGTGCTATATTTGATGGTTGGTGTAGGTTGGCATCAATATCTTTAGAAGGACAATCTATCATGTGAACATGTTGTGCCTTTTCTTCTTCAAGACCTTGTCATTCTACCTCTTCTAGGATCTCATAGATTTTTTCTAGAGACAAGCCACCCATTTTTTCCTCAATGAGTGAAGAAAGTGTGGGGTCTATGGCTCCCAGGTATACTTGAATAGCTTCCTCTTCAGATGTACCCAAAATTTCCCATATTTGAGAGTACAATTCATGAAATCTTCCATTGAATTGACTCAAGGATTCATTATGCTCATTACGTATGGAGGTAAATTGATTTTTCAACATCTCTAAGTCAACCTGATTACCAAAATGATAGAGATAGGTTGCTTCTAGTTGTGTCCAAGAAGTCCTAACCTCCATGGGTAGTTGGCTGTACCAAAAGAATGGTTTATCATCCAAAATGTATGCAAATAACTTACAAGCCACGTCCTCATAGAAAATCTGGAATTGACATAATGTATCCTTGTAGACGTACAGTCTTTGCAAGTATCCTTGTGACACCTCTTGATTAAAACATCGTGGAAACTCCAATAACAATTTAGAAATTTGATAGGGTGTCACATGTGTAAACAAACCCTTATAATTATCCTCCATCGTAGATACCGTTCTTTCTCCTAGAGACATCATTTCTCTTCTCAGGGATACCATTTGCTCCTCAAGTGTTGCCATTAGTGAAACTCAAAATGTAATTTTAGAACCAAATATGTTAGTCAAAAATGACAGAAGGAATCATGACACATCAGCATGAAATGACTAGCAAATATCTAACCTGCAATGTATAAAAAATCAAGTTAGCATCAACTAAGAGATGTATTCGTTAAAATCAAATGAAAAGTAATTGCATGAAACAACACTTCGCTAGTCGAGACAAAAATTTTCAAAATTAAATCAAATCACATTATTCTTGTATGAACAATCAAAGCATTAGAAAAGTGCATAACAATTCATGTCCTCCTTCTAGCAATCTGTTGAGTGATAGAGGGCTAAAGATAACAATCAATAGGGCATGAAATATACAAAAATTTGAATTTAAATCATACTAAAATAAACCCATCCGGCCCTCCTTCTAGCGCCAATCTATTGAGTGGTGTTAGAAGACTAAAGATAACAATCAGTAGGGCATGAAATATACAAAAAAATTAAATCTCACTAAAATAAACCCATCCAGCCCTCCTTCTAGTGCCAATCTGTTGAGTGGTATTTTCACCCGATTGTGAAAACACACTCTCCGATAGGATTTGGGTTCCAAATCCTCTCTTGCAAAGAAATTAAATAAATAATTTCTCCAAGGTCTTCGCTATATTAGCATTTTACATCTGTGTATTAATAATATCAAATAAAGATATTCAATTTAAATGCTTGGAACACCTCAGTGGTTGCAAGTAACTGAAAACAAGGGGCAATGTTGGTTTATTTTACTGTGAAACTTTAATGATTGTTCGTTGAACCCGAATAAAGAAAATGTGATTTGGTCCTTATATGACCACGACGTAACTTCAAAATGGAAATTGATGAAATGCCATAAAACATTACTCCTTCAATGAAATTGGAACTTTCATGAAGGGAATGTCATCATCGGCTCATGAATGAAAAACAAAACTGAAAAATGAACTTTCGGCCCTGAAATGGAAATTTCCTATTTTTGGATTTTTAAAGTCTGCAATAAAACAACAGCTGCGGTGAAATTTAAACAACTTCAAAAATGAAATTTTAAAATGCGTATTTGAAATTTGCAGTATAACATACGCACTGGTGAAACTATTTTTGGATTTTGAAAATTTTTAATTTTTATTTTGATGACTGTAGAAAAAGTAAAATACAAAAAAAAATGAAAATTAAGTGCAAAGGATGAAAATGAAATACATTCAGGGTGATGCAATTCTATTCTGAAAAAACCAAAGATATGAGGTTTTCTGCCTGCAACCTAATGTATTGAGCCTGCAGAACATGCACAATCTAGATAAGTTAAGTGCTGGTTTCTGGGGTTTTAACTGTGATTTTCAGATTTAGAAATTCGCATGAAGCAACCAAGAGAACTTGCTTTAAACTTCACCCATAAGCCTAAAATTTGAAAAGGGAAAAATAAACATTTAATGTTGCATACAGAAAATAACTCCTTCTTTCTTATCCATAAGATGCAACTCTGAATTTTTTGTATTAAGAATTTATCAATTTACAATGATAGAAATCTCTAGTTTTCTCAAAACCAAAAAAAGGGGAAGAAAAACACTCCAAAGCAGGCCTAGAATGGCTTCTCGCCTTCGGCACTACAACTCTGCTCACAGCGGTTTTTGACCCTTGTACCAATCTATGCTTCTACTTTTAAAATTTTTGGCAATGCTCTTTGTTTTGCCCTGTGACACTTCATTTCATTTCCTAGATCGCTTCATTTCATCTTCCCTGCCTCTTCATCATTTTTGACTTTCTACTCTATGTCAAAACGTTTGATCTTCTCTATGAACTGTAATGCTTCCCATGATTCTTACACCTTTATGCCATGTGTTCAGCGCTACCCCTGTATGTTCTGTAACGGCCCGTCGTGAATCACAATAAAAACAGCATGTCACGATATCGTGACATTTTCTATCTCTAGCTTTGTTCTTCCACTTGTATTGTGAAAACAAGACATGTCACGATATCGCGACGTTTTTATACCCGTAGCTTTATTCATCTTCAAGCACCGTGAAAATGAGACATGTCATGATATCACGATGTTTTTCTGTCAGTAGCCTTGTTCGCCTTCATGCATCGTGAAAATGGGACATGTCGCGATATCGCGACGTTTTTCTCCTTCGGGCCGCATGGATGCAACCTGTTGTGAAATCGTGACGTTTTTTTTTCTTTGCTGTGTTTTGCTATACTTAGCCATGAAAACATGACATGTCACGAAATAACGACACTTTTTCATTCCATACCATATCGCTGCTTTCTGTCATGAAATCACGACACTTTTTCATTCCGTACCATCTCGCTTCTTTCTGTCACAAAATAGTGACACTTTTCTCTTTTGGGCTGTGCAGATGCAATATGTCACAAAATCGCAATGATTTTCTCTTTCGGGCTGTCTCACGACACTTGGCCATGAAAACGTGACATGTCGTGAAATCACGACATTTTTTCTCCTTGCCCTGTTTTGACTGCTTTGACCGCGATTTCATGACATGTCGCGATATCACGACAATTCTAGTGCCTTATCTTCTCTCTCCTCTATGAACCGCGATTTCATGACATGTCGTGATATCATGACGTTTTTCACTTTGTCTTTCTCTCTCCTCTATGAACCGTGATTTCATGACATGTCGTGATATCACGACACTTTCTGTACTTGGCTGTTTTACCCATCAAACATCACGAAAGCACATGTCGCGATATCGCAACAACTTTGAGTCTTCAACTTAGTTCTTTGTCCTACATCACGAAAATGAGACGTGTCGCGATATCGTGACATTTCTAGCATCTTGTTCTGTTTGACTGCTTTGATCGTGATTTCACAACACGTCGCGATATCGTGACATTTTCTCATCCTGCTGCATTCTGTTGCTCTTAGCCGTGAAAACGCGACATGTCGCGATATCGCAATAACTTTTCATTTTCGGCCACAACGGAGCAACATGTCACGATATCGTGACAACTTTTCATTTCTGGTCACGACGGAGCAACATGTCATGATATCGTGACAACTTATCATTTCTACTTTTCTTTGCTCTTTTGACATCTGGGCCACTACAATCTTCTTGGAAAGTGTGCAAAAAAAAGGGGGTCACCAATTTTAGGGTGTGTTGTGGAGCAGCCACAACAACTCCCATTGTTTTGACTAGAGTTCCATATAGTTGTAATACTCCCAAACTACTTCTTGTGTAATCCATCCCCACCTTCGACATGATAGTAGTTGCAACACCATAATCGATCATACAGTTGTGCACAATCCATCCCTCCATTCTAAGTGATAAATATAATGGGGTGGCCTATTCTTTCTAGTGGTTGAAGTCAAGAGTGTATGAGCCAACATAGTTTGGGAATAATTCTTCTTTTGGTCCTTTGTAGTCTTAAGGGACTCTTGCAACAAGTCAACTTGTCTTGGTAACTGCAAAGCATCGTATAATATCACTTTCATAGGTATCTTCTTCATATATTTCACAATGTTATAATTAGAAACACTAGGAACCTTTTCTTCTACCATATACTCATATTTGTCCCGATTGTTGAGTAGCTTCTACCTTTTGTCGCTTAGTCAATGACAGATATAGAAGATGTTCTTTGGCTTGTTCTTTCACCTCATTCTACTCTAGAGTAGCTACATGTTGTGTAACTAGTGCCTTCATCTTCACCTATTTAGGTAGTATATCCTTCAATAGGATAAGATCTTGTTGTTTTGTCATCACATCAGGTACTTTTTCTGGTGGCTTCACTTTCTCATTTTGCACTTTTGATTCTGTTGGGACCTTCAAAATCTCCAATTCTACTGGATTCATAGTCACAAGTATTTTTCCAGATCTCGTAAGAACTGAGACCTGCTCCAAAGAAGGTACCATAAAATTATGATCGGCCTCCATTATCATATTCACTTGGCCATCAATAGAACTTTATGCTAGCATCTATACATAGTTCAAATGTACCATACATGTGTCTTCTCCATGAGGATCATTGCATGTTGAGAACCAATACACCTTTTTGGACATGCTAGCTTCTTTATTTTCCAAATTTTTTGTGTTCCTCTCAGGATCCTTTCTAGTAGTTGCTTGTTCTCAGGTAATTGGTGGTGTTTAAAATCTATTTAACCAAAAATTAGCCTCATCCTACTTCTTTATCATGACAGTAATCTCATTTGACATTGTACTTATAGTTGAATTAGTAGATTTCACCTCCTGTAATAGTGTCGTGTAAGGATCAGGATTTCTGGGTATAGGGAGTGCTAGTAAAGGTAAATATGTTGATGGAAAAGGTAATGGTAGTGGCACTGGTGGCACTGGAAATGTTGGAAAAGGAGCTGGTGCAAGAAATTATGGCATTGTCAAAGCAGGCAACTGTGAAAATCTTGGAGAAGGAAGTTGTGGTATAGGAATCAGAGCAATTTGAGGTGAACCCGAGCTCCATGAGAGAACTCAGTATATAGAGGGCATGGGTTGTGAAAACACGTTTGAATATAAATGCTGTGAAAGGTAGGGAAGGATAGGTATGGTCATTTTTGGGGGAATCTTACCTATAGTGATTAAATCTGACTTGGCATTTTGCACCTGCATGTCTAGCTTTGGGAATGTATTAACATTGGTTTTCCAAACAACCATACCAATATCAATGTTGAAATATCTAATATAGTAGAACACAACTTGTTCCTGTGTAGGCCGAAGACCATCAGGAACCCTTTTCCAACTTCAAGTGAACCTAACTTTGAAATCAAATATCTCCTCCTACGGGTTCCTTTGAATCATTGTAAACTGATGTAGCAAGGAGAATGGGTCAACTTGTTCATGAAAATTCTTGATCAATATCTCCACCAACTGATCCCATGAGGTAATAGTATCGGGTTGCAACGATCAATAACAATACAATAATTTTCCTCTCAATGATAACACCAACAACCTTACCATAATATCTTCATATGCTATGACATGGATCGTAGCCAAAGAAGCCATATCCTATATATGCTCATACGTAGTTTTACCAGTACCATCATAGGTAGGCAAATACTTTAGAGCTGCTTGAGGTACTAGATTTTGTGCTTGTAAATTCAAGGTTCCTGAGCTATTCCATGCTAGGAATTACCTCTATTTCTATGGTGGTGGGTTCTAAGCCATATGGAATGGTGTGTATGGTTGAGCTTGAGGAATGCTAGTAGCATTTTAACTGGACTTGTAGGGGCAGAAAACACACCAGCTAATTGCGAGGATGTTATGGATGATGTATGGGATGTATGAGGTAATTATGATGTACGACGTAAAGTGACTAGTTGAGGATGCTCTCCTAGCCTTTGGATATTGATTTCATAGAAATCAATAGGATTTTAAAAAAAATTGGCCTCCAATCTCATAATCATGAAGCACAAATTTCACTTCATTCACATTTGGAGTTTTTTGGGTATGATTGAGTCACCAGATGTTCTATTTATACAACACAAAGTCGAACATCAAAACTTGATATTGTTGAAAGTGGAACTTTCGAGGTCCCTCCGCATGCCAAAAACTATTGGTAATATTTACCTAATTAATAAAACTATATTTGTGCACCCTAGACATAGCCAAAATTGAAATATCGGAGGAAAGGAATGTCCTCCATGTCAATATCCAAAGAGGGTTGTCTCCATTACTAAATCTTATGTTGGTTTAAGGCTAGAGTTGCAGGAAATAAATTGGAAATAATATAAAGGGAAATATGGCCATAGGCTAGAGTGTAGGATTTGGGATAGACTAACAGTAGGAATTCCACCCAAGCATTAAAATAATATATAAGAAGAGAAGGCAATAACATTAACTTATGACCTTACAACAACAACCTCCAAGATTGCACTCCATAACTCACTCCCTCACCAGCAATATCTAAATTTAGATGCAAAATTTAAATTTAACAACAGATGATGAACATGAGTGTAAAATAGAAATGCATGGAATAGAAGGAAATCACACACAAGATCACTTGTAAATTCAAAAGCCCCATATATTCTATTAATACAGAGAACTTGAGAAGTTTTCTCGTAGAATGTCTAACCTCCTTTTACAATGAACATTGAGTAGTATTTATAGAGGATTTCACCTCTTTCATTAAATGCACATGGAGACAAGATGTTTACAAATCAGAGACCAATATGAAAAAATTCTTCCTTGGAAATATCAAAAATACATCCTCTTGAATAGTGATCCAAATTCTAAGGAAATTCCTTCACACAATCTGCATTTTTGGATTTGGTGCACAGAAAAGTATGAGGTTGGATTGTTGATTGGAGATATTTGTCATCTTGAAAACATGTTGTTACTTTGAAAATAATAAAAATCATCTTGTATTTTTAATACGACTGCATTCCTAGCTTGATATTCACAATTTAAGTCACTCCTTACCTCCATTATTTAATGGTTTTCATTAACTTGCTCTGGGCACTTTTATAAAATTTGTGCATTAGTGGAGAATGCGCCTTTGATGGATTATATCCCTTCTTTGACCATGGTGACAATCATTCCTCTTATCCCAGGTGAAAATCTATTAATATTCATAGCATTTCCCTTTAAAAAAATCATGTTTACCCGAAATAAGGGCGACAGAGGTCATCGTCTTCCTTTTGGGGCGAACGAGACGACTTTTCAACGTCGCTTTGGCCCTTAGAGCATTTGTCTAATTTTGATTTCCATAATGCATTCACCTAAAATTGTTTTTGATAGCGCATTCATGCAACTATGTTTTAGGGGACGTTCACCGCTATGAGAGGCAAACAGAGCATTCGTCCCTCAACCAGGGTGAACCTACTGTTTACTTTTCTACATTGCGCTTTTAATGATGTTTGTCCAAAATATGGGCAAATAGAACTTTCACCCCAACTTTGGGGTGAACGCACACCTTTCATTGAACCTACTTTCTTTGTAGTGGGTAGGCACACCACTTTATTTTTCAAGGATGTTCGTCCCAAAGTGGGGTGAACGAAGCCTTTGCCCCAACTTTGGGATGAACGTTATTCTCGCAAGTTTTATCTTCAGGTGCCATTTTAAATAGTTCACCATTTACTATTTTCTTCTTTTCCTTAAACTTCGATGAGGGTTGTGTAGGACCTTTCATTCCTTGGTTGGGACGAACGCGTCTTCCATTTTTTAAGCGAAGTTTTCATAAATACACTTTTCCTTAGCGATTTTACATACGACACAAATCAGCATCTCCAATTCAATTTTCCAGCCTTTTCTCTTAAACAACCATTAATTCCAAGATGAAATAATGTATATACAAACAAAGAAAGAAAAACAAAACAACTGCAATATATATAAATTCAGCCAAAATATTATATTCTCATATTAACATATTTTACCGTATTACAATAAAAAATGCTTTTGTAAAATCATATCAAAATTCCAATGTGGCGAGGTGCAAAACTTATAACAATAGCCAACCGAGGTGCTTAATTATTTTGGGGTAACTAATCATATTGTACTAGATAAGGATAAAACACATAGCTTTAAGACAAGGTTGCATATGGTTTATATCAAAGTATTTGTGGGATAATCAATTAGGGAAGATCCTATGCATACTATTACATGGCATAATATGGTGGTGGAAATGGAGGATTTGGATGTTGAATTTATGGCATATTAGGATAGTCTACTTGTTAATTAGAAGGGGTTATACATTTTAGATAGGAGGACGATGCAATAAACCTTGTTGAGGGACTTGTTTATTATGGGGAGGTTGGTACTACTATAGATGTTTTGATGAATGATTGGATAGAGATCATGCTTTGTTTGGGGGTTCTCATGAACACTTTGCATCCCCATTTGACCAACTAACATTTGTAAATTTTGAGCGATACCCTAATTTTGACTTGGGATATAAATTTATCCAAAATTATTCACATTAGGTGGAATGGACTATCCTAAAGATGAGGTCATTAAATTAGAAGGGTTATTCTATTGAATAGGGAAGTTTTTGAGGCAATACTTTACATATTGGTGGGTTGTTTTTGAAATTGGAATCTAATGGTTGATTTACCTTGACTAATTACTAAAGGATACCAAGACGATTATTTGAAGGGTTATTTACGTAAATCTAACACATTCTATATAGAATATTAGTATGATTCATGATGGGTCCTCTACTATTCAAATATTATTTTGGAGGATTTAAAATGATAGAGGCATAATTATAGAATGGATGGAAATTAAGAAAAATGATCTCTTGGAATATAAAATTTTGACTTGCTTGAATAGTAATTGGAACTTTTCCTTTTTGATAGAATGAGACTTGGTATTGGGTCTTTATTGCTCTTGTTGTCTTGGTGTGTCAACATGACAACTTGTTCTTTTATTTTCCCTTTTGAATTCCTTTGTTGATATGATATCAATTTTGCTAATTGAAACACTTTACATGATTGTTGTGTCTTTGAGCATGTATTCATATTTGAGGATTTTCTACATATGTACCTACATGGATAGATTTTTGTGATTAAAAATTGAATATATTTAAAAATTTGATCAACATAGTGAATTATTTCCCAATTGAAAATAATTTATCTAAAAATATAACTTGAATAAAATTAACAAAGGGGAGGGAATCAAATCACTTTGATTGAATAAATTTAGATCTAAGGTAAAACATTCCCCTTAGAGGTGTTAGGAAAATATTTAATCTTATTGAATGAGTCACTTCTCAAACCTTGGGTAAATCACTCTTTAGATTTAGCATGGATAAATTTTACTCTTTGAGTAGTTCACCTATTGGTTTAGAGCAAATCACTATTTGATATGGCGTGAATCACTTGATAGATCTAACTTGAATGTTTTCCTGATTTCTTAGGCAATTGGTCTTAAATGGGGTGAATTGTTCTAATTTTAGTGTGAATCACTTTCTAATTGAATACTTATTAAAAAATTTCCAAAATATGGAAAATCAATTTTCACCTATGGCAAATACAAATTTGGTACCAAAAATTAATAATTTTACTAATTTGGAATAACATGCTTGCTTGCTTCACAAAATTTTAAAAAATTTAAGGTTTTTAATAGAGTTTCCATTTACAAAGCACCTACAAGATTGAATGCAAAAATGAAATGCATGTGAATATAAAAGTTTAAATTGGTATTAGTCTTGATCTCATCATGGAAATTTGTTGGAAATTTTGAGTTAGTTGTGTTGTCATTGATGTCAAGAGTCAGTGTCAGGAATCAGTGTAGGACTTGGAAAAAGAAGGGTTAAAATATTTATATTTTAAGCCCAAGATATTTGGTTTAAGAGCTTCACATGATTGGTCAAAAGGATGGTTAAATACCCTGAAGAAAAGGCCTAAAGGAAATAATATTATAATATCTCTTATTATAATATTCAAGGTGGTCAGATAAGGTCTAAAGGAGCAATAGGAAGGCCCAAGAAAAATAATATTATAATATTTTATTATAATATTAAAGGTCTAATGTTAAGACCTAAAGTTATTAAATTATTTATAAATTAATTATAATAATTTCATTATAAATTAATTTATAATTTAATTTAATTAACCCTAAGGTTAGGGTTATAAGGGCAAAAGTTTTTTATTAAAGCGTCGACATCATATATATTTTTCCCTCCATCGATGTCCAAAGGGAGATGGCACAATGGTATAAATACCATGTGCATTTGGTTGCCTAAGGTTCAACCTTTGATCGATTTACATTGTGAGTGCCTATGAATTTTCATGATCTACGTGCAAGACAAAGGATAATTTTTTATTATTCGGTGGCCATCGAAGGGATAAGAGAGTGGAGGCTTAAAGCCTCATTACCAACCTGGTGGTTGGGCTAGCGGTAAGTGGTTGTGCGTTGAAGCATTGACAAGCGGGAGGTCCCACGATCGAATCCCGATGGCAGGCCTGGGAGTGTTTTGTTGGTGGTCCTTTTGGTTTTGGTGCCTAGCATAGGCTACAAAGCGCACAAGGCACTTTTTCCTACCAACGTGAGCGCCTAGCTCACATGGTAGTTGGGCCGTGGCTAGGGCACTGGTGGCAGTAGCAACGGGGGATCGAATCCTGCCAAGGGTAATAGAGGTATTTAATTTTTAATTAAATTTTGCTCCTAAGGTTTTTAATGTGGCATGAATTTTTGTGTTAAGAGGGAGATATAAGGTTTATAAAAATTAAAATATTATATTGTGATTTTGATGATTATAATTTGGAAGGAGTAATAAGGTGGATAAAGAAAATTAAATTTTGAAGTGAGTTGTTTAATTTTTGCTAATCATTTTTGAAGTGTGGAGATTATAAGGTGTAATTGAGATTTAATGTTTTGTAAAATATTTTGAGGGAATGTTTGAATGAAATTTTGAGAAGGTTTTTGCTACCTAAATTTTGATATTGGCAAAGAGGTTGATTGTGATTGAGACAGGTTTTGAGGTCAAGCCTTCTTCAAAATAAAAGGTATGGGCATATCATCCTTGTGAGTGAAATATTGTTGAATGTTGTGAAGTGCAAGTTGGAGTGAAAAGGTTTTGTTTGATAAGCATTGTTGGAAATGATTGAGTGAGTTTTCACATGCATGATTGGTGAATGTTTGTGAGAACATTTGAGTGAGAAGTTGAGAACTATCTTGAACTAGGGTTTGAGAAAGATCATGAGTATCATTGTTATGTGAGATTGTTTGATAAGCATTGTTGGAAATATTTGAGTAATCTTTCATGTGCTTGATTAGGGTTTGTGAAAAAGACCATGAGTATCATTGTTATGTGAATTTGGAATCATCTTGAGTCAAGGTTTGAGTTCCATTGTGTGAGTTGTTGGAAGTATAATGAAACACTTGTCTAGGGTTTATAAGCAAGTTGTGTTTCATTGAGTGATTGGTTGAGTGGAGTTGATTGAGCATAATTGATTGAAAGTATTGGAGTGATAGTTCAAGTTATGTGAAACAAATTGTTCTTTATTATTAATTGATTTGAGAAAGAGATTGAAAGTGATTGAGTGATTTTGAGTGTGAAACATATTGAGTCTCTTACCATTCTCTATATGTTTCTAGGGTCAAAAAAAAATCTGAGAGAAATTTGTTTATGATATTGAAGAGGTTTTATGGAAGAGATTAAGTTGAGTTTTGTGAGTGTAAAATATATTGAGTCTCTAACCATTCTCTATATGTTTTTGAGGTCAAACAAAATTATGAGTGAAATTTGTTTATGAGAATGAAGAGGTTTTTTGTGATAGATTGAGTTGAGTTGAATAAGCTTTTGTGAAAGATTGTGAATATATTTGAGTAAGTCCTAGAGTGGACTTAAAGATAAAGTTGAGTAAGCTTTTATGAAAGCTTACAAAGCATATTTGAGGTAAGTCTTAGTGAAGACTTATTGATAATATTGGACAAGTTCTAGTGAGAACTTGTTGAGCAAATTTAAGGTAAGTCTTAGTGAAGACTTAAGGATAAATTAGTGTTAGATTTTGTGGAATATTACAATGTATATTTGAGGTAAGTCTTAGTGAAGACTTATAGAGCAGATTGGACAAGTTCTAGTGAGAACTTGTTGAGGAGATTTGAGGTAAGTCTTGGTGAAGACTTGTGGATAGATTAGTGTAAGATTTTGTGGAAGCTTACAATAGATTTGAGGTAAGTCTTAGTGAAGACTTGTTGAGAAGATTGGAAAAGTTCTAGTGAGAACTTATTAGCAGATTTGAGGTAAGTCTTGGTGAAGACTTGAGAGTAGATTGGGCAAGTTCTAGAGAGGACTTGTTGGATAGATTTGAGGTAAGTCTTTGAGAAGACTTGAGAGCATAGTTGATTGATTGATTTATTCAAACCTTGAGTTAAGGTTTGGGGTAGATCTAGCAGAGTTGATTTGTGATTAGATCAAGATTTGTGTTAAGGCTTGAGGATAAATTTGAGGATAGAGTTTGGTTATATTTGAGGGTAATTAAATTAGAGACACAAATTGAGCAGATTTGTGCTAGACCAAAGGACTGTGTTTAGTTAGATTTGAGATAGATATTGAGAAGATTTGTGCTAGACCGAAGGACTATGTTTAGTGCATATTTGAGATAGATATTGAGCAGATTTGTGCTAGAATAAAGGACTATATTTAGTGCAAATTTGAGACAGAGATTGAGCAAATTTGTGCTAGACCAAAGGACTATGTTTAGTGTAGATTTGAGATAGATATTGAGAAGATTTGTGCTAGATCGAAGGACTATGTTTAGTGTAGATTTGAGATAGATATTGAGAATATTTGTGCTAGACGAAGGACTATGTTTAGTGCAGATTTGAGATAGATCTGAGAGCAAGATTTGGAGGTGACAGAGTAGAGGATAGTAGTCTCTAGTGGATAGAGATCCATTAGCTAGGGCAGTGAGGACAGAGGTCTTCTGAGTGAGGATAGGAGTCTTCAGTGGAGAGAGATCCATAAGCTAGTGTAGTGGAGGTAGTAGTCTTCTAGAGGATCACCAGCCAGAGCAGAGGAGAAGGAGTTCTCCTGTGGATAGAGTTCCATGAATCAACTTAGGGGATTGGTGTCTCCTATGGATAGGCATCCATGAACTTGATTAGGGGATTGGTGTCTCCTTTGGACAGAGGTCCATAAACATTGTAATAAGGAAGGATTCCCAAGAGATTTGTTGAGAAAATTTAGTGAAATATTTTCTCCGTGGATGTAGCCCATATTGGGTGAACCATGTTAAATTGGTGTCTCTATTGTGTGTGATGATTTATGCATTGCTTTGATTATTGTTGTTGATATTGCCATTGATATATTGGATAATATTGTTTGAGAAAAGAAAAGTAAAAAGTGGTCTTATACTGTTCACCCCCTCTTAGTATAAGCTTGTGTTCTTCAATTGGTATCAGAGTGGGTTCCTTTGGAAGAGTTTAACAACTTGAAGAAAAATCTCACAAGAACACAGATGGATTCTCAGAATGGATCTTCAGGGAATTCAACACCATTGTTCGATGGGAATAATTATGCACTTTGGAGTATGAGAATGAAGATTCACCTAATGGCACTTGGAAATGAAATATGGGAAGTAGTTGAGAATGGATACATACCTCCAGCTACTCCACCTAAAGATAAATATGGTAAGCTCCTACATCTGAATAATTCAAAGGCAATGAATGGAATATTAAAGGGTTTGCATGAAATAGAGTTTATAAAGGTTATGCATTGCACATCAACAAAGGAAATTTGGGATAAGTTGAAAGGTATATATGAGGGAGACAAAAAGGTCAAAAGGGTAAAGTTGCAAAATTACAAGAGAACATTTGAAGACCTAAATATGAAGGATGAGGAAAATATTGTTGCATATCTACTTCATGTGGATGAGGTTGTTAACTCCATGCAAGGACTTGGGCTTAAAGTTGAAGAAATAGATGTTTGTGATAAGATTTTAAGGTCACTCCCAAAAAGGTATAGTGAAAATATTTCAGCTATAGAAGAGTCAAAAGATATTGAAATTTTGACAAGGGATGAATTACATGGAATTCTCACAACTTTTGAGATGAGAATAAAAGAGGAACCTATTCCCCAGAAAGAAGCAGCCTTCAAAGTTACTAAGAAGACAAAGGGTAAGAAGTCAGATTCAAGCAATGAGTTATTCGGTGATGAAGAAGCAAATTATGGTAGAAGGAACAAGGACTCAAGAAAGTATAAAGGTACAAAATTAGTTAGATGTTTTAATTGTGGTAAATATGGTCACTATGCAACTGATTGTCCAGAAGCTAGAAATAGTAGTGAAGATGAGAAATAGGATCATAAGAACAGGGAAAACAAGAAAACATAGGTATCAAAAGAAAAATAGGGATGGACAAAGCAAGCAAGGAAAGAAGTTTTTCCAAAGGCATAAGAAGATTTTTTATGCAGACAAGGTAGGTAAGAGTTCAAGTGATAGTGATGGAAGCTCCTCAAATAATGATGAAGATGAAATTCTATTTCTGGCAGAAGAAAAAGATGATGTTAGAAAAAGGGCACCAATGATTCTCAAGTGTTTTAGATGTGGTAACTTTGGTCATCTTGAAGATAGTTGTATAAGGAATGGATTCAATTTCAATGAATATGAATATGAAGATGCTCTTGAAGGTTCAAAAGAAGAAAGTCTACTTTTGGCAATAGAAGAAGAAGGACATGCTCCTATGGAAGATGAATCAGAAAGGAATGAAGATGATCCTAAAGGTAAAGGAATAGAGGCAGAATCAGAGGAAGGAGAAGTTGATCTTGAGGGTGAGCTTATTTATGCCCTTGATGCATTAAGAAAGGTAAGAAAGCATAACTCAAAACTCAAGCTTCAATTTCAAGAATGTGATGAAGAGAAAGGAAATCTTATAGAAGATCTAACCAACTCAATAGCCAAGACAAGGAAATTTAAAGAGAGGTTAGAGGCTAAGGTTTTAGAATGTGAAAGGTTAGAGCATGAAGTAGCTTTACTAAGGAAGGAAGTAAAAGAGTCTAAAGACAAGCTACATAGGTTTGGGAGAAGCTCAAAGAAATTGAATAATATTATCAAGGTACAAAGACCTTCATCAAACAAAATAGGACTTGGTTTTGAATAGGAACAAAGAGAACAAGGAGAGGAGTCAATCTCAAGTTCCAAAGAAGAAGAAGCTTCAGAAGAGGAGAGTGTAAGATAAAGTGAGACTTCTGAGGATGAGTTGGACAATAGAAATTTCAATAGGAGAAGGAACAATGCACAAATGAGGAACAGATGGAACAGGAAACAACACAGGGTAGAAGAGACTAAGAGACCAATGGGGTCAAGGCAAGGTTTCTTCAATGGATGATGCTTCTCATGTCATAGGTTTGGGCACAAGGCTACATAGTGTAGGACACATGAAAGATAGGAATATGGAAATTTTAGAAACAGGTAGCTCTTTCAAGGGTATTGCTACTCTTGTAATCAGTTTGGTCATAAGGCAGTTAATTGTAGGGTTCATGATAGGAATAGATATGGCTTCACCAGGAGAAACCCCAAGATATTTGCACCTTTAAGGAACCACAACATTAAGTGTTATAAGTGCAATAATGTTGGGCATACAACAAAGTGGTGTAGAGCAAAAATTCCAAAGACAAGCAGGAACAGGAATATTCAGAGGAATCAGAAGGATCAGTTGAGGAAGAAGGTGGACAAAGGTAAATATCAGTGTATGCTAGGAGTAGAGATACTCCCACCCCAAAATTAACCACCTCAAGAGGAGGTGGGGGAGGGGCTAAGCTAAGAGTCTCATTCTTAGCCCCAAGCCCCAAAGGTGGCCCTTTGCCATTGATGTCAAAGGGGGAGAGATTTGAGTAGATTCGAGTTAGAAGGAGAGCATTCAATTAGGGGGAGAATTTTATCAAGGGGAGCAGTATTGAAAAAGGAAAAGGAATGGTTTCAAAAAAAGGGGTTGCCATCAATGACAAAGGGGGAGATTGTTGGAAATTTTGAGTTAGTTGTGTTGTCATTGATGTCAAGAGTCAGTGTCAGGAATCAGTGCAGGACTTGGAAAAATAAGGGTTAAAATATTTATATTTTAAGCCCAAGAGATTTGGTTTAAGAGCTTCACATGATTGGTCAAAAGGATGGTTAAATACCCTAAAGAAAAGGCCTAAAGGAAATAATATTATAATATCTCTTATTATAATATTCAAGGTGGTCAGATAAGGTCTAAAGGAGCAATAGGAAGGCCCAAGAAAAATAATATTATAATATTTTATTATAATATTAAAGGTCTAATGTTAAGACCTAAAGTTATTAAATTAATTATAAATTAATTATAATAATTTCATTATAAATTAATTTATAATTTAATTTAATTAACCCTAAGGTTAGGGTTATAAGGGCAAAAGGTTTTTATTAAAGCATCGACATCATATATATTTTTCCCCTCCGTCGACGTCCAAAGGGAGATGGCACAATGGTATAAATACCATGTGCATTTGGTTGCCTAAGGTCCAACCTTCGATCGATTTACATTGTGAGTGCCTACAAATTTTCATGATCTGCGTGCAAGACAAAGGATAAATTTTTATTTTATTTGGTGGCCATCGAAGGGATAAGAGAGTGGAGGCTTAAAACCTCATTACCAACCTGGTGGTTGGGCTAGCGGCAAGCGGTTGTGCGTTGAAGCGTTGACAGGTGGGAGGTCCCATGATTGAATCTCGACGGTAGGCCTAGGAGTGTTTTTCTGGTGGTCCTTTTGGTTTTGGTGCCTAGCATAGGCTACAAAGTGCACAAGGCACTTTTGCCTACCAACGTGAGTGCCTAGCTCATGCGGTAGTTGGGCCATGGCTAGGGTGTTGGTGGCAGCATAGTGGGGGATCGAATCCCATCGAGGGCAATAGAGGTATTTAATTTTTTAATTAAATTTTTCTCCTAAGGTTTTTAATGTGGCATGAATTTTTTGTGTTAAGAGGGAGATATAAGGTTTATAAAAATTAAAATATTATATTGTGATTTTGATGATTAGAATTTGGAAGGAGTAATAAGGTGGATAAAGAAAATTAAATTTTGAAGTGAGTTGTTTAATTTTTGCTAATCATTTTTGAAGTGTGGAGATTATAAGGTGTAATTGAGATTTAATGTTTTGTAAAATATTTTGAGGGAATGTTTGAATGAAATTTTGAGAAGGTTTTTGCTACCTAAATTTTGATATTGGAAAAGAGGTTGATTGTGATTGAGACAGGTTTTGAGGTCAAGCCTTCTTCAAAACAAAAGGTATGGGCATATCATCCTTGTGAGTGAAATATTGTTGAATGTTGTGAAGTGCAAGTTGGAGTGAAAAGGTTTTGTTTGATAAGCATTGTTGGAAATGATTGAGTGAGTTTTCACATGCATGATTGGTGAATGTTTGTGAGAACATTTGAGTGAGAAGTTGAGAACTATCTTGAACTAGGGTTTGAGAAAGATCATGAGTATCATTGTTATGTGAGATTGTTTGATAAGCATTGTTGGAAATATTTGAGTAAGCTTTCATGTGCTTGATTAGGGTTTGTGAAAAAGACCATGAGTATCATTGTTATGTGAATTTGGAATCATCTTGAGTCAAGGTTTGAGTTCCATTATGTGAGTTGTTGGAAGTGTAATGAAACACTTGTCTAGGGTTTATAAGCAAGTTGTGTTTCATTGAGTGATTGGTTGAGTGGAGTTGATTGAGCATAATTGATTGAAAGCATTGGAGTGATAGTTCAAGTTCTATGAAACAAATTGTTCTTTACTATTAATTGATTTGAGAAGAGATTGAAAGTGACTAAATTATTGAGTGTGAAACATATTGAGTCTCTTACCATTCTCTATATGTTTCTAGGGTCAAACAAAATTCTGAGTGAAATTTGTTTGTGAGATTGAAGAGGTTTTCTGGAAGATATTAAGTTGAGTTTTGTGAGTGTGAAACATATTGAGTCTCTAACCATTCTCTATATGTTTCTGAGGTCAAACAAAATTCTGAGTGAAATTTGTTTGTGTGATTGAAGAGGTTTTTTGTGATAGATTGAGTTGAGTTGAATAAGCTTTTGTGAAAGCTTGTGAGCAGATTTTAATTAACCCTAGAGTGGACTTAAGGACAGAGTTGAGTAAGCTTTTGTGGATGATTACAATGTAGATTTGAGGTAATTCTTAGTGAAGACTTATTGACCAGATTGGACAAGTACTAGTGAGAACTTGTTGAGCAGATTTGAGGTAAGTCTTAGTGAAGACTTGTGGATAGATTAGTGTAAGCTTTTGTGGAAGCTTACAATGCAGATTTGAGGTAAGTCTTAGTGAAGACTTATTGAGAATATTGGACAAGTTCTAGTGAGAACTTGTTGAGCAGATTTGAGGTAAGTCTTGGTGAAGACTTGTGGATAGATTAGTGTAAGATTTTGTGGAAGCTTACAATGCAGATTTGAGGTAAGTCTTGGTGAAGACTTGTTGAGAAAATTGGACAAGTTCTAGTGAGCTTGAGGAATTAAAATTTTGAAAGACAAGTTCTAGAGAGGACTTGTGGGCATATTTGAGGTAAGTCTTTGAGAAGACTTGAGAGCAGAGTTGATTGATTGATTTGTTCAAACCTTGAGTTAAGGTTTGGGGTAGATATAGGAGAGATTAGATCAAGATTTGTGTTAAGGCTTGAGGATAAATTTGAAGATAAAGTTTGGTGCAAATTTAGAATTGGCATAGCAAAGGAATTTAGTGTAGATTTGAGATAGAGATTGAGAATATTTGTGCTAGACCAAAGGACTATGTTTAGTACAAATTTGAGATAGAGATGAGATTTGTGCTAGAGAAGGATTGTGTTTAGTGCAGATTTGAGATAAAGATTGAGAAGATTTGTGCTAGATCGAAGGACTATGTTTAGTGCAGATTTGAGATAGATATTGAGAAGATTTGTGCTAGACCGAAGGATTGTGTTTAGTGCAGATTTGAGATAGATATTGAGAAGATTTGTGCTAGACTAAAGGACTATGTTTAGTGTAGATTTGAGATAGAGTTGAGAGAAAGCTTTGGAGGTGATAGAGTAGAGGATAGTAGTCTCCAATGGATAGAGATCCATTAGCTAGGGCAGTGAGGACAAAGGTCTTCTGAGTGAGGATAGGAGTCTTCAAGTGGAGAGAGATCCACAAGCCAGTGTAGTGGAGGCAGTAGTCTTCTAGAGGATCACCAACCATAGTAGAGGAGAAGGAGTTCTCCTGTGGATAGAGTTCCACAAATCAGCTTAGGGGATTGGTGTCTCCTGTGGATAGGCATCCATGAACTTGATTAGGGGATTGGTGTCTCCTTTGTATAGAGGTCCATAAAAATTGTAATAGGGAAGGATTCCCAAGAGATTTTTTGAGAAATTTTAGTGAAATATTTTCTCCGTGGATGTAGCCCACATTGGGTGAACCACGTTAAATTGGTGTCTCTACTGTGTGTGATGATTTATGCATTACTTTGATTACTGTTGTTGATATTGCCATTGATATATTGCATAATATTGTTTGGGAAAGAAAAGTAAAAAGTGATCTTATATTGTTCACCCCCCTCTTAGTATAAGCTTGTGTTCTTCAAAATAAAACCCTTGGTTCCAATGAGCGTCCCAAAAACATGTTGAGTTATAGAAAGGTCTAACTTCTTATGCACCCACAAATCAGTTTAATAGATTGGATAAAAAATGAATTGTACCCCTCCCAACCTATGGATTTAGGATGGATTCCCAATATCCTTACTAAAACTAGCTAATCTAAGATAATTACATGAAATAAATACATAAATAAAAGAACTAAAATTAAAAAGGTAGAAACTAAAAGCATGAAAGTAAAATTTTAAGTTTAGGGTATGAGAATTCAAAAGTAAATATGACCATAACCATTAAAAGGAAAGTGAGTGATCAATAAAACATGAGAAAAATAAATAACAATTGTTGGCTTTTAAGTCAGGTTATCACATGTACCAATATTTAGGATCAAGTATAACATTCAATAAATAAGAAATCAATATAAGTGGCTAATATCAATGAAGATAATATTCATAAAAATAACAACAATAATATGAATAAATAGCCCATGTCATTCATGAAATAACATGAACAAAAATTTAAATATGATTGCTAAAAATTTATACAAGCTTCTATATTTTCATGCTTGGAATGCATACAATATGTTGATCATTTGATACATTACATGGATCCTTGTATCCATTATATAACATTGGAAAGGTGACTCTTCAATACTTGACTCTTGCACTCCTCACATATCTAGGAGTTGTAACCTTTCCTATTTCTACATAAGACAAACCTTACATGTTCTTTTGGATTCTCATCTTGCCACTTGTATACATGACTCTTGACTCTCTATTTACATGCACACTTAACTCTATGACACTTGCACACTTCTACATGACACTTACACACTTCTACATGCACACCTAATACATGATACTTATGTACTTTCTTGCATTACACACTTGCACACATAATTACATGACACATATATATCCTACACATAGACACTCACATAAAGGGAAAATATATATCACACATAAACTATAGACTCAAACCCTATTTTAATATTTACATTGTACCATAGGTACCATGGGGGTACATTTGCTTGTACAAAATAATGTAATATTCTCCAATATCCCCTTGTATTACATTATTTGGTTATTAAATACTTTAGTCTTTAATATTTTATTCTTTCTTTAGTTCTAGCGCTACTTTGCATTTTGGTGCTTATATTATTTCCTCTTACATGTATTTTCTTTGGCCATATTTATTTTACCTATTTTAATATTTTTCTTCTATTTATTTATTTTGTTCTTCTATGTCCTGGTCTTGATCTTCATTTATTGTTCTTTTGAATTCTTTCCTATTCCTATAGCATGTCTCTATATAACATTTGTAACATCTCTACCTTCAAAAATGAAAGAAATTTATGTCAACATTTTTTTTTGTTTTACTCTCTTACCTTCAACAACACAGATTTGATTTCCTATAGCCTAGCATGGATCTCGCTTGATTCACCATCCATGCCTAGTTATTGCTTGCAATATTATCTTGACTTGGGAAACACTCTTTGGCCTACTGCCATGATGCTCCCTTGGCGGACTTTACATCTTGATAAATTTATGTTTTGTCATGTATTTAATTGATGGAATGCTTGCATACTCCTTGACTAGATGCATAGTTATAAATGGTTTATGAAGGTGAATGATGAATATTGTTGATGGAATGAGTGATTACCTAATTATATATTTTGTAGGATATGGATTATATGGAAAATGTGATATTTCTTACCACTGAAATGATTGATTATTTCATGTGTAATTTCTACAAAAAACATTTTATTTGGTAGAATATGATGCTTCTAATTGAAGTACACCTTCTGTTGCAGGAACAAGTTTCTTACAATGGTAGAGAAAATTAGCCACTAAGAGGGAATGCCTTAAGGAAAATGATGTGATGGGTTATTTGTCAGAATTTTTGAGGGAGCAATATGGATAAATGTTCCTTATATGAAGATGCATATTATAAAGTGCATAAGAGGAGCAAAATATCAATATTAAATAATATATTTTTGTTGTATAATGATTTGCTTGGTGAAGGAATTTTGTGGGAAAAATGAATATTTTTGAAGGGATGATGGTTGTTTTATTGCTTTTATTATATTATTCCAACATAAGAAATAATGTATGAATAATATATGATTGTTAATGATACTATTGTAGTGAAATAAGGAATTATACAAAAATAAAAAATGGATTTTCATTAGTTATTATTATTTGGAGTGCACTATGTAATTGGTGTATTCTTTTTTAAAATAATATTACAAATATATAGAGTCATTTTCAAATATTAGTATGGGGGAAAGTAGTTTGAACTAAAGTATGATGATTAGATATTTTTCTAAGTTACAATTGAGTGGTTATACTAAGTGTCACTAGGAAATGATTGTATACCATGTTCTAGACATAAAAATTGGGTAGTGGAAACATGGCTTGTGAACGAGAAGGAAAATAAGGAAGGTAAAAATAACAAAGAAGAGAGGGGTTGTTCTGGTTGGGAAGAGGAAGAAAGAGAATGTTGGAAAGAACTAGAGAAGTAAGATTCAGGTTTGCCAAGTTTCTATCCAGGTAAACATTGCAATAGGGAGAGTCCATTGGTATTGGGAAGATCAATTCTTGTAAGTGGAAATTTTAACACTCTTTTATGTATTAAAATATGTATTTTAATTAAGCTTTAAAAAGTGTTTTATATATGATAATTTTGAATATACTTGTGACATCCATTACTGCCTTACAAATTCATATTTTACCAAAATAAATGTGTGACGCATTGTTGACCAGTCATGAAGACGTCTAGCTTGTAAAGCCGAAAAGAATACTTAGGTGATGGTCAAAAATCCAGATGATTAAACTAATAGGGAGATTGTTATAAAAGAAAAATTCAATCCATCCTTATGGTTTTAGAAAGAGTTAAATCTATGTTAAGCTAAATTCGAGTTTCTGATGCAATATGACACAAAGTAAATTGTCATTGTCTTATTAAAATAATGTCCATGTTATGTATATTGAGACAACAATGAGCTAGTTAGTCTGAGTTTTGCAAAGCTCTAGTTGTATGTCTTCAATAATAGGTAAACATGGGCTAGCACATAACTATTATAAGGAAAATGAAATGTTATCTATTGCAGGCTAGGAGAATAAACTAGGAATATATTATCTTTTAAGCCAAATATTATCCTAGAGTGCACAACCAATGTTTAAACTAGACTATGGTATATATTTGATTGAAATAAATGTTGTTCCCTATGATTGAAAAATTCTTTAAGAATGTTTACTTGAATGATAAAGTGAGCATTGTATATCTTGTTTGAATGATGTTGTGGTAATTATTTTTGTTTTAATGTAAGATGGAATGTTAGAAAAAAGGGTATACCATGACATATTGTGTTTCCTTATAAAAAAAGGGGCTTTCGGCTTGCTAAAGTAATTAGAGATAGTTTTTCTCATTTGCTTTTTCTAATCTACCTAGTTATCTTTTTGAATGAACAAGATTAAAGGATTCCTAAAATATGGTTGAAGAGAGTGTCTAAAACTATCAATGCTAGAAAAGAAATTGATGCATTAGTGTTATTTATTATTTAGAAGCTCTTGTGTGAGATATTTTAGTCATGTGTGGAATAAGAGTATTCCTATTTTGGTATATGAAAAATTATTATTTTTTGAATATTATTTTACATGCAAATGAAATTGCATCTTGGATCCATTTGAAGCACCCTAAATTTGACATAAAATAATTTGCACTAAAGACAAACAACTTGTAAAAAATGATTTTAAGTTGATTGCCTTGATTTTTGTGCCCTCCTGGTGAGATCGAAGTTAATCTGGATGTGATCATACGATACGATCCCTGATCGTATGTACGATATTGTTCAAAAATAGAAACTACTCAGTTTAGCTAAGTAGAAAATTGGTTATAACGTGTTTTATATTTATGTGTGCAATTGTGCGACAGTTATGGGATCGAATTTGTTGATCAGTCCCAGCTTGGAAGGAGTTGCAACCAAATTTATTTTTAGCCTGTTTTTAATTTCTACTACAACTTATTTAATTATTCATCCCTTACGTCGAATCTCCCCTAACGTGTTGACCTAATTTTTGCATTCAAATCATTGCAAATTTTGTATTAGAGCTAGGCATTTCTCTTTTTTGTGTAGGATCGGAGGATACAATCGTCGATCAAATAATACGATCTAGGATCAGAGGATATGATCTTGCTATTTCTATATGATCTTGCTATTTATGTACGATCTTGTTGGTATATCACTTGGGGGTAACATTGTGTACTAGTTTGCATTTCCTAAGATCTCATTTTATATATTTATCATATTGTCTATCATTTCTATTGCATATAACATCATATTTAATCATTTTGAATTCTTGGAGTTCACCAACTTACATTTAATTGCACATTTCATGTAGTTTAAAGCATTTAAATGTTAATTTCTTTTATTGTACCATCCAATAGGTGATATTTAATCTAATTCATGCTTAAAAGGATTAGTAGCATTTCCTATTTTCTATTTTCTACACTATACCCATGAAATTGTAGGTTTCTATCAAAATCGGATCTATCAATCTCTAATCAATAGGTACAATATTCCGATCGTAATATGATCTTGTGATCATAATACAATATTGAATCTTCTATGTACGATATTTTCCTACTATGTATGATCTTGTCTGCAATCAAATATCAAAATATTCTTTAGACTTTCAGATAGAGGTCAGAGTTCCAAATAACTTTTTAAGCATTGCATTATTTTTTAAAGCTCTATTTTCTATTGTTTGATGTTTACATATGAATCAAAATTACATATAAGTTAGCATAGTTGCATATTGGCCAAATACTAGGTGATTGTGAGACTTTCTAAAAGGAACACACAAAAACAAACTCAAAAACCTAGGCATGGAAACTGCCATAATATATTTCATGGTGAAACCTAAATAATTTGTTGATAAATAACCAAAGAAGATACGAAATAAAGTGTCTCTCTTCGAGGTGTAGACCTATCATTATCCCATTCTCCTTCGAGGAACATATCCATTAGCCCGAATAAAAGGAGTGTGTGAAATTTAGACTTATATTCTTTGGTGAACCCAACGTGAATAACATAGGCATATTTATGATTCATAAAAACATAAAAGCATAAAAATGACAAAAACATAAAAAAAAAAAAAAAAATTAAAAATCAAACAAAGTCATTAGTTAGATTTACATATTTTTAGTAAATTTCATAAATGTTAGATCACAACATTAGAAGAGTTTTACTCATAAACGTTAGAGTATTGTTAGATACATAAGAAATTTCTCAAACACTTGGTAACTCCAATACCCTATCTGAAGAACAGTGGACTGAACTCTAGAGAAGATTAGAGATCATAAAATATTATGAACCAAGACTTAATAAAATTATAAGGTTTGACCTAGCTAGAATCCTGGATCCTGAAATTGCTTGTCACTACTTTGATATTCAAAGGGCATGTGAGAGGTGGTTGGTAGAGAAAAGAGCTAGCATTTCTTCAATAATTTACACCTTTGATGACTACCTTGAGAATGCTATAACAATGCACAACTTCTTGGTACACGTAGAAGATCAAGAAAAGTCTTGGATAATAGGATGATATTTTACAAAACTCCTAGGGTAGTACATTATCGTGAATATTGTCACGAAGTCTACTTTTATGGTTGATATCTTAAAGTTTATAATACCACCATAGCCCACTTTGTTAAGTTTTTGAAAGCCAATTTTTAGTTTGAGGGAGAACACTATATGACACCAGAGGAACTTGAACCCATCAATGATATCTATAGACTCTTTCAGGAAGATTAAGATATAATATTTAGGATATTATAATTTGTGTTTTCTATTTTGTTTCAAAAACATAAAAAAACCAAAAACTTTTACATATTTGCATACTTAGTTATTTAGGTATATATATAACATATATACCCCAAAATTTTAAGCATATATATATATATATATATATAGATAGATAGATATTTTCAAGATAAAAATCCTAAAACCAAAATGCCTAAAGTCTTAAGGAATGATAAACAAATAGAGACTGATGAACAAGACTAAGAAAACATTGATGATAGGGTACTCATTGAATATTATGTACCTTCAGAAGATGAAGGTGATAATGAAGAGGATGAAATAGAAGATCCTAATAAACCTACATTAGATGAAAAAGGAAATGTTAAATTTGAGTCTCTTAACAAATTTATCTAATTTATAATAAACCACATAAAATATTTTAATAAAGCAGTACAAATTGACAATTTAGGATAAGGTGATATGGAATCAGCCTTAGCAGTTGCATTTTGGATACATACAAATCCATTTTCATACATGAACTCAATAGACCAAGATAATTATCAAGTAGGACCATATAATCAAAACATGATACCCTTAAATCAAAATGTTCAAAAACCAATGGTACAAACATCCAAAATTACTACTAGAAAAATAAATCCTAAATAATAAAAACAACCATTCACATCCATATTCACTCAAGCTATCAATCAACAAATGTTAAATCAACAAAAAGCTAAACAATTTCATAATACTAATCATCAATGGAAAGTTCAACAAAACCAACCTCATAAAACTTTGCACAATAGTATTTTAGTTGGAAATCCATACACAACAACACCAACTTATCAAAGATACAACAACATAGTGCAACAAAATAAATTTGGTGGACAATCACAGGGCCTTGAATACATGGTAAAAAAATTAGCCTCACGACTAGATCAAATGGATCCCTACATTTCCTCATAAAGTTATAGAGAGATATGTATCCAAACCTTGGATCCTATTTGGGTTGCCCAACCATACCCAAAACACTTCCCTATGCCCGTCCTCTCGATATATAAAGGAACCAAAAATCCTATTGAGCATCTTTGCATATTTAGGACAACATGTCATGATATTTCTCATGATGATTTGTTGTTACTAAAAATATTTCCTAAAAGTCTCGAAGGTATGGCTCTATAATGGTATTATCAGCTACCTACAAATTCTTTAAATAACTTTGAAGAGACAACGAAGATGTTTGTCCACCAATTTAGTGCCTATATAGAGAGGCATGTGACCATAAAGGATTTATACAATTTGAAACAAGGTAAAGATGAGATTTTTAATAAATTCTTGACTAAGTGGATATAAATATTAGGTAAACTACATTTTTCATTACCTCATCTTGAAATGTTGGACATATTTATTGGTAATTTGCAAGAACAACTATATTATGAGATTTCTATTGCTATAGTAACCTCCTTTGATCAAGCCATTGATCTAGCTAGGAGGGTAGAATATGCCCTCATTAGAAGAGGACAATTTAATAAGAAATATGAAGATAAAACTTTTAAGAATCAATATAAGAATAAGCAAGTTGTGGGTGATGGGGTTACTGATAGTAGGAACAACTCAAATGTTAACCTTGTTGAAACTATAAAGAGATTTGTATTGAAAATTCTAGATAAGCCACCAAGAGAATTCACAAGATTAAACCAACCCTTAACTATGATTTTACCTCAACTATTGGAACAAGTCTTAATACAATTACCTGAGGTAAGACAACCAAGTACCACTGCAGTTGGATATAGGGCTGATTTACATTGTAATTTTCATCAAGTAGACAAATATTCTACAAGTTCTTGTAAAATGTTAAAGCACATGATACAATATTTGATTGACAAAGGTAATATGGAAGTACAACAATTTCCTGTAAATAATAATACCCAAAATAATACCCAAAAATAAACAAATCAAAATGCAAATCAAAACCTAGATATTTTTCAACATCCCTTATCTAAACACGATAAAGAAGCAGTAAATCAAGTAGATCATCACAATGTTCCTCATCCAACTCGGTATGTGGAAACCATTAGAATATTTTTACCACAACAAGATTTTCAAACCTCCTATGTACCTACTTTATTTATAGTCACAACTAGACCAATACAATATTTTCAATCTTCATCTTCGAAAGATACTAAAAGTGACACAAAAAGTGAAACAGGGAGTGAACTAGAGATTCTCTCAAATAGTTCTGAGTATGAATCAGATCGAGTTAATCCCATTATAGATCTATCAGTTCTAGAAGAACCGTTCTCAAGGGGAATGGCCATTCAATCATCATCTAAACAAATGCTTACAAATGAGCAATAAAAAAATGCTAGACTTCATTTTGGTTATCTTTGAAATAATAATGTTGTGGGTACTATTGGACCCATTACTAGACAACAAATCCAAAATCAAAATTCTCAACCACAAACTCAAACTCAAAATGAGAAAATAACTCCATTTGTATTAAAGACACCAAAAAAAGAGAATAATGTATCAAGTTCACAACAGAAACCACCCTATGATATTAATGAACAACTAGAAAATATCACAACTAGAATTTCTCTTTTTGGATATTTTGAGAACTTCATCTATCCATAGAGAAGAAATAATGAGTACCTTAAGTAAAATTATGGTACCACAAAATATAGAACCTGATGTTGTGGTTAATGTTGTAAGCTTTAATGGAACAAATTACATAGATTTTTTAGATAAGTATATTCCTCCTCAATGCATGTATAGAGATAATCCTTTGTACATCACATCATTAATTGGGGATGTAGGTGTAAAAAGTGTTTTAATTGATAATGGATCATCATTAAATATATGCACATATGGCTTTTCCTAAATATTTGTATTTAGGAATAAATATCTAAAAAGGACTTAAATGATTATAAAAGCATTTAATGATGAAACTCAAGAAACATGTGGAGTGTTATCGATTCCATTTCAAGTTGGTCCAAGGATTTTGGATATGATCATGTTTGTCGTACATTGTCCTGGGTTGACCTTGGATCAAAACAATGCGAGTGGTACCCTCTACATTACATCAGTTTGTTAAGTTTGAATTTAAAAATCAACTAGTTACTATACATGGTGATCCTAGACCATTTGATATGTGTGCCATGGAAGAACCAATAGGAGTTCCATTTTGTCCTTCTATGTCATCAGCACATCCTAATCCACCTTCATCATCAACACATTCATCATCTAAAACTACACCATATAAATCTACAACTAAATAAGATAATCCCTCTACTTCATATTCTACTTCAGATGAAATATTGTTGAATTTATCTTTGATACTCACAACTTTAGGACAAAGTAATAATTTTACCACTAAAGACTACCTTGTGTTAGCTAAATTATCGCCATCTCCCAAGTGATAGGATTACCATGAAAATTGGGGAGCATATATCATGTTGGGAGTTGTGCCTTTTTCTACATAGGGTATGATTATTAAAAAATTAATATTGTGAGTATCACAATAGATCAAAATGGTTTTTCTAAATGTTATTTTTCTAATGGATATATAAAATCAAATAAATTATGTGTGATATGGGTTACAAAGGTAAAGGTTTAGGACCTCTTGAAAATGGAATATAAGAACCTTTGGAAGTTGAATAATGGCCTAACTGATGTGGTATTGGCTACATTCCTACAAAAACCCAACCATTCCCATATAAGAATGATGATCACCTTATGACATATGAATAATATTTAGCACAAAAATAATTATTTAATTCAATAATAAGGATATATGCATGTAATATATTATCAATAGCATAGCCATACATGATGATCGAACCAGATCAATATTTGGAGGGAGATATTTTTCATGATGTTTTTGTTTATGAAGTTTTAAAGAATCAATTTTATTTTGATGGATCTATACCATGTATAGCCCATGTTGAAACAATTAATCCTCAAGAGGAGTTAGAAAAACTAACTTTAGAGGAATTACAAGAAATGAGGGTGTCAACCACACCAACCAAATTTTAAAGAAAATCAAATATTATGATAGAAAATGTTTTACAAGTTAACATTGGGATAGAGGATAACCCTCACATGGCAAAATTGGAGTAGAATTAAGTGAAGAAATATAGAAAGAATACATAGAATTTATCATAGAGTATGTTGATGTCTTTACTTGGACATATGCAGATATGCCAGACATAGATCCTTCTGTGGTCATGCACCATATAGTAGTGCAACCTGATGCAAAACCTGTAAAACAAAAACTTAGGAAAATGCAATCCAAAGTAGCACTACTAGTTAAAAATGAGTTAGAAAAACCTTTAAATGTAACTTTTATCCAAGCTATTGATTATGCATAATGGATATCAAATGTTGTTCTAGTAGCTAAAAAAGAAGCCACTAGAGTTAGGGTTTGTACTGATTTCAAATATTTTAATGAGGCATGGCCTAAGGATGATTTCCCTCTCCCTAATATGGATCAAATCATATATTTTACATTCGATAGTGGAATTTTATCCCTCATGGATGGTTTTTCAGGATACAACTGAATTAGAATAGCTCTTGAAGACCAACCCAAAACAACTTTTACTACACCTTGGGGTACATTTTGTTGGAAAGTAATACCTTTTGGTTTAAAGAATGCAGGAGCCACATATCAAATAGCTATGACATACATCTATCATGATATGATGTATGATATTCTACATGATTATGTAGATGATATTATAGCTCATTCTTCTAAATAAGAAGAGCATATCAATGATTTGAGAAAAGTGTTTGATAGATTAAGAGAATATTTGATTCGATTAAATCCTGACAAATGTGTATTTGGAGTTAAATCAAGAAAATTTTTAGGGGTTATTGTTTCTATTTATGGTATATAAATGGATCATATCAAAACTAAATGTATCCTTGATATACCACCACCTAAAAACATATCAAAATTAAGAATTATACAAGGTAAATTGTTGTCTACCCATCGTTTCATTGACAAATTGGTAGATTAAATAGGACCTTTCCTTAAATTACTTAAGAGAAATATCCCATTACAATAGGATAAGGAATGTTAAGAAGATTTTGAAAGTCTTAAATAGTATCTTCTTACCCCTCCGGTGCTTGTTCCTCCTAGACCTGATTGTCCATTTATTTTATGTATTTTTGCTTCGAAACTTGCACTTGGAACTATGTTGACTCAAATTGATGATGAAAAGAAAGAACAAGCCACATATTATATAAGCATAACATTAATAAGTTATGAAACCCGCTATAATTCACTAGAAAAACTTTGTTTAGCAGTTGTGTTTTCTACATAAAAGTTGTGTCATTATATGCTTAGTCAAGAAAAATTTGTCATAGCTATATCTAATCCATTAAGGTAATTGATGAGTAGACCTTACTTGTCAGGGTGCACAACTAAGTAGGCTCTTTCTCTAAGTGAGTTTGACCTTACATTTATTGGTAAAAAATATATTAAAGGCCAAGATATAGCTGATCAGTTAGTTGCTGCACCTTTAGAGTCTACTCACCCTATAACTATAGAATTTATTGATGAGTGCCTTAACTTAGAAGAAGATCTACCTGAGTCATGGTATTTATATTTTTATGGAGCTAGATGCATGATCAATGCAGGTATTTGTATTATATTAATATGTCTACAAAAGCACATTATCCCTTTGTATTTCAAATTAAAATTTGCTTGTACTAATAATATTGTAGAGTATGAGGCTCTAATCCTTGGGTTACGATCCACTTTACTTAAAATTAAAACATTATTAGCCTTTGAATATTCTTAGCTTGTTGTAAATCAAATCAATGAATTTTATCAGACACGAGATGAGAATATCCATCCTTATAAGGATCATGTTTAAACTTATTTCATTGTGTGAGAAAGTCACTTTAGAAGCCATCCCTCACACTAGCAACCATGCCACTGATGCCCTGGTTGCAACTGCTTCTCTATTACCTTTGGATTTGGATGATGAATATGCTACTATCATTATTCATCAAATATGAGAGCCCACTTCCTCTAAATTATATCTAGAGCCATTATATGTGTTTCTAATTAATGAAACAACCCCAGATCCTTGGCATATAGATGGCTTTAATTTTCTCCAAAATGGAACCTTCTCAGAAGGATTGTATAGGAATCAACGTAAGTCATTACGTAAGTGAGTTGTTTGCTTTGTAATTTTTGGTAATACCCTATATAAAATATCCTTTAAAGGTATCCTATTAATATTTCTTAATTTAGAAGAGTCCAAGAAAGCATTAAATGAAGCCCATGATGGATCATGTGGAGGACACTTTAGTGGAAGTACCATTGCTAAGAAACTCCTTCGAATGGGATATTTTTGGCCTTCCATGGAAAAGGACGCTAATTATTATGTGCATCATTGTGACAAGTGTCAAAGACATGCATACCTTGTTCACACTCCTGCTCAGGAACATCAAGCTATTTCATCTCCTTGGCCATTTTCTAAATGGGTTTTAGATATTATTGGAAAAATCAATCCTATTTCATCTTATGATCATAAATTTATCGTAACAACAACATAATATTTCACAAAGTGGATAGAAGCTATATCATTAGCTTATTGCACATGAGTCCAAGTTTCTAAGTTTATCTTTAATAAAATCATATGTAGATTTGGAATCCCATCAACTCTCATATCAGATAAAGGAACATGTTTTAAGAACAAATATGTTAAGAAGTTATTTCAAAAATATAAAATTCAACATCGATGGTCTACTTTTTAGTATCCTAAAGGAAATGGCTAGGCTAAAGCTTCAAATAAAACCTTGATCAAAATCCTAAAAATATTGGTTAATAAAATAGGCCGTGATTGGCACATGCAATTATATCTTGCCTTTTGGTCCTATCGAAATATCGTTCATACTCCTACAAGTGCCTCACCATTTATCTTGGTTTATGGTGCTAAAGAAAAATTTCCATTTGAGTTAGAAGTTCCTTCTCTAGCTCTCTTACTTTAGGATGTCGAAGTAGGGGACGAATATCATGTTGAAAGACTAAGTCAGTTAGAACTTGTATATAAAAAATGTATTCATGCCCTAGAGCATCTTCGCTCCTACCAAGACAAACTCAACAGATCATATGCCAAGAAATTCCACTGTCAATATTTTGAAATAGGTGATTTAGTACTTAAATAAAATCAAAAGAATACAAATGCTAGAAAATATTTAAAAGGTAAATTTCAACCTAATTGGCTTGGACCATTTGTCATCACTACTAAATTTGGATCACATGCATATCGCTTGGCCAACATAGAAGGAAAAGAACTTAAGGAGCCAATGAATATTATGCATCTCAAAAGATATTATGCCTAGAATAAAACATTCCATTTCTATACATACTTGTAAATAACTTCTTCATCATTTAGTTTTCAATTCTCATATTATCAAAATACCAAAAAAAATCAAGAAAACATAAAAATTTCCAAAATATTTCAAATTGTTAAAATATTGCATCAATGTGTGTTGTTTTTGAAGAACACAAGCTTATACTGAGAGGGGGGTGAACAATATAGCACCCACTTTTTACTTTCTTTCCAAACCAATATCAATTAATGTCCTTAATTGCAATAACCAAATATAGCAATGTGCATTAATAACTCAGATAGCAATAGTAAGCAAGAGCACAAGTCACCACACACAATTTGAGACACAAGATTTAACGTGGTTCCCCCAATGTGGGGTACTCCACAAGATAATATCCTTATAATATTTCACACAAAAATAAGGATCCTTATCCAATACAATGATTACTTTGATCTGCTCAAAGCTAGGCAATACACTGATCTACTCAAGTAGGCAATCCACTGATCTGCTCAGCTAGGCAACACACTGATCTGCTTAGGTAGGCAATCCACTGATCCTATAGGAAATCCACTGCTATGCTCATAAAGGCAACACACTGATCTACTCAGGTAGGCAATCCACTAATCTACTCAGCTAGGCAACACACTGATCTGCTTAGTTAGGCAATCCACTAATCTACTCAGCTAGGCAACACACTGATCTAGTCAGGTAGGCAATCCACTAATCTACTCAGCTAGGCAACACATTGATCTACTCAGGTAGGCAATCCACTGATCTGCTCAACAAGCTCACACAGAACTTGTCCAAATCTACTCAACAAGCTCACACAGAACTTGTCCAAATATGCTCAACAAGCTCACACAGAACTTGTCCAAATATGCTCAAAAAGCTCACACAGAACTTGTCCAAATATTCTCAACAAGCTCACACAGAACTTGTCCAAATATTCTCAACAAGCTCACATAGAACTTGTCCAAATATGTCCCAAAAACTATCCACAAATCTATCCCATAAGCCTTCTCAAGGATCAATCAATCATGCAAAACAAGTCCACAAATCTATCCAAAAATCTATCCCAAAGGCCTTCTCAAAGGCTCAATCAATCATACTCAAGTAGTACTCAAATCTCATCCACAAATCATTATGAAGGCAAGGCTCAAATATGAACTCAACAATGAATGGTAATACACTCTTCAAAGGATGACAACTATGATCCACAATGATCTCAACTCAAATCAATCTCATAGAAGCATAAAGAGAATTGTTAGAGACTCAATATGTTCTATACTCAAATCCAATATCTTTCTCAACTCAAAGCAATCTCATAGAAGCATAAGGAGAATTGTTAGAGACTCAATATGTTCTAATCTCAATTTCTTTCTCAACTTCAACTCAACTCAAATCAGAATATAGAATAGTTTCTTTTATGGAACTTGAACAATCACTTCTCACAATCACTTGACTAGGCTCAAACAACTCTTCTCAACCAACTACCACAAGGGACAACTCTTTCTCACAAAACCCTAGTCCAAGCATGTATCAACCAACTCAAATGTTTCCAACAATGCTCAACCACAAATCTCACATAACAATGATACTCATGTTCTTCTCAAGTTCAAGTTCTTTGCATAACCAATGGGCTTCAACAACAATGCTAATAAAACATTCTTCACATAACAATGATACTCATGTTCTTTTCAAGTTCTTTGCATAACCAATGGGCTTTAACAACTATGCTTATAAAACAAGGTTTAACCACAACTCTCAAACTAGAAAACCTTGAAGCATTCAACCAACCACTTTCGAAAAGGAAACCACAATCAATCCTTTTCTCTCCAATGATATTTCAGAAATCAACCACCATAATCAATCAATAGGAGAATGTGCCCATACCTTTTATGAAGATGAAGAAACCCCTTTGGAAATCTGCCACACTCAACACACTTTGAAAAAGAACAAAACAACCTTCACTTTGAACCCCTTTACAAAAATAGAAATATCTCTTTACATACACCTTATTTCTCCATCTAATCAAGTTAATCAAATAGCCCTCGAAATAAGCTTTCCAACGATATATAATATGGTATACTTCTAAAAGAGGAAAACACCAAAAATTTCTCTTTTTCTAAAAGTGCATTTCAACCCTTATATCTTGCCTTCCAAGTAAATAAAAATTTAATCAAACATTATTCCCTTAGCATCACCTTATTCCTCCAACATTAGGCAATAATAAAAAATATTCAATAAAATGTTTACTTACCTCTTAGAGGGAATCGAACCCTCGTCACTGCCCACTCAACACCACAACCATGATGCCAAAGACCACGTGAGCTATCTGCTCACATAGGACAGAGAGCAAAAATGCTCCCTATATTTCGTTGCCCTTGCTCATGCCAAAAATATGTGCCAAATGCTCTTCTTCCACACTCTACGAAAATCGAACCCGGTGGGAATCGAACGCATGCCCTGTCGCAACCAAAAACTCCACGCTTCCCAAGCTCACCGTTGGACCACGCTGTCACATCGAAGGATTTTGGGGCTTCCACTTTTTGTTCTCTTCGTTCGATGCTTAGACTTTTGAATCGAAAGCCTTTGCATATATATATGCAACCTTCCTTTAATTTCACATACATCGGCACCTTTAATTATTAATTTCCTTTTGATGGTGCATGGTTTTTATGACGTCGGTGATGACTTTAATTTTAATTTTAAAATTAAAATTTAAACTAAATATTTAAAATTAAATATCTCCATCACCGGGGCACCTTTTTCGATGAAACGAAAAGCCAACCTGGGTTTTAAGAAAAACCCATTTCAAATCTGCCATCCATGGTTTTAAATAAAACCTTTTATTTTGCCTACCTTGGTTTTCACAAAAACCTTGTATATATCCATGCTTTCCAAAACTCAAAACTCAAAGTGATCCATGTGACATCAATGATCCATGTGACATCAATGACAACATAAAATACCTCAAATTTCCAACAATCTCCCCCTTTGTCATTGATGGCAACACCTCTAATGCAAATCACCACAGTCACTGCAAAAACCATTTCTGAGAATCAAAGTTGCTCCCCTGACTCAATACTCTCTTTGGAGGCTGCTCCCCCTAACTCAATGCTCTCTTTGGAGGCTGCTCCCCCTAACTCAAATCTCTCTTTAAAGGCTACTCCCCCTTACTCAAATCTCTCCCCCTTTGACATCAATGGCAAAAGGGACACCTATGGGGCTAAAAGATATGACTCTTAAGCTTAGCCCCCTCACCACCTTCTCTCTTGAGGTGATTAATTTTGGGGTGGGAGTACTTTTACTCCCATATTACATTGTTTCTTTCCTCTATCAACTTCCTTCCATGTTTTTCTGATATCCTTCTCTTGATGAATTACTTGATCTTCTTGTCTAGAACCTGTTTGACCTTCTTGCCTTGAACCTATTTGACCTTCTTGCCTTGAACACCTTGAACCTATTTGGAATTGAGTCCTACACCATTTTGCAATATGTCCAAAGTTATTGCAATTAAAACACTTGATATTGTAGCCTTTGGATGGTGCCCATATCCTGAATCTTTTCTTGAAATAATTTCCATATCCATTCCTTTCTTGAACCCTGTATTGTGAAGCTCTATTTTCATGACCATTATGACCATGACTTCTGAATTGTGTAGCTCTAAAACCAAAACCATTTTGCTCATTTTCTTTGCACTGAGAAGCTCTATGACCAATCCTATTGCATAAGAAGCAATGTCCCTGAAAACCATACCTTCTTCCTTTGAAGTTTCTTCTAGAAAAATCAAACTTCTTTGATCCATGGACCCTACAGTGTATAGCCCTGTGTCCAAATCCATTACAAGAAAAACAATGTCCTTGAAAAGCCCTTTGTTCATGCCTTAGTTCCTCATACCTCTCTTGACCATTATCCTCATGATCACTTTCAACTTGTGCATTGCATCCTTGAACCTTCTTTGTAGTATCTAAATCCTCTTCCTTAATTTCTTCCTTGCTTTCCTCTTCAAGTATTTCTTTTCCTTTTGAACTTGATTCACCTATCTCAAAACAAGATCCAAATTGAATATTTGGAGCCATAGGGACTTTGGAACTTTCTTCATAATACTTAGGTGCTTCCTTGCTTTCATATTTTAGAACTTCCTTTCCTTTTGAGTGTGATTCCCCAAACCTGAAATATGAGACCTTTGGTGCTTTGGAATATTTCTCTTCTTTCTCTTCATTTGTGTCAAGTAGCAAATTGGCATCCATATTTATTGTCTCTGAAATACATGTTTCCTTCTTAGTGAAAATATCTTGACCTTTTGAGTCATGTGATGGATCAAACTTCTCACGTATGGAACATCTCAATTCTTTTAGATTCTCCTTAACCTCTTGTAGTTGCTCATGGATCTCATTGAAATCTTCCTTTAGATCAACTGAGACATATATCTTTCTTACAATATTCTCTTGTATAACTTCTTCTGCTTGGAGTGAATGTTCTTCTTCTACTTCTTTTATCCCATAGAAAAACCCTTCTTCATCTTCACTATCACTAAGATCATTATAATCTTCTATAGCAAACAAACTCTCAAGATTTCTTTGACCATGCATGTTTCCTTGATGTGTCATCTCATCTTCACTATCATTGAATCCATTGCAATATCCTGATCTGTGATCTCTTTGACCACACACAAAGCATTGTTCTCTTTCACCTTCTATTCCAAGGAATAGATGTTCTTCCTTTTCATCATCCGACTTGTCTTTATCACTGTGATTTGAGCTATCACTTGCTTCTACAATGTAGTAAGATTTCTTTACCTTACAAAATTTTTCTTCTTCTCATACCTATTTTGCTTGTATCTATCATCTTTGTCATGCTTATGCTTTCCATATTCTTTTCTTCTATGACCCTATTTTTCATCATCACTATTTTCTTCATGTGGACACTTGTGTGCATAGTGACCAAGATCACCACACTTGTAGCATCCGACTTTCCTCATATCCCTGAAATTCCTTGAGTCCTTATTCCTTTTGATGAAGTTAGCTTCCTCATCATTAACTGGATCTCTATCTATCTCTGGAACCTTCCCTTTCTCTTTCTCTGAAGCCTTGAATGCAATCTCTTTTATTGGAACCTGATGCTTACTCACCCTCATCTCATAAGCTGTGAGAGTTCCTTGTAGTTCTTCCATTGTTAGCTTGTTGATATCCATTGTTTCTTCTATTGCTGAAACCTTTGCATCATACTTCATGGGAAGTGATCTCAAAACATTTTGAGTAACTTCTGATTCTTTCATCTCAAATCCTAGGCCTCTCATGGTGTTAGTAATCTCATCAACTCGAAGTAAAAACTTTGCAATATCTTCAGAATCTTCCATTTTCAATTCCTCAAATATTTTTCTATGAGTTTGTAGTTTTGACAACTTTACCTTGGAATCTCCTTCATAAGTATTCCACAACTTGGTCCACATTTCATTAGCTGAATTACATACCATGACCTTTGCAAAATCTATCTCACGTAGCCCACTCAAAATATAATTTATTGCCCTTGCATTGATCTCAACCAATTTCCTGATAGTCTTATCTACCTCGGGATCACCTTCAACCTTATACTCTTTTTCAACCATCTGCCATACCTCATATCCCTGTGATATCAAGTAGTTCTTCATTCTCATGCTCCAGAAAGCATAATTGTTACCGTCAAATAGTGGTGCCTTATTTGTAGATGATCCATTCTATGAAGCCATCTATGTTCTTGTAGAATCTACCCTCAAGCTGTTAGCCTTTTTGAAGGAACCCACTATGATACCAATTGAAGAACACAAGCTTATACTAAGAGGGGGGTGAACAGTATAGCACCCACTTTTTACTTTCTTTCCAAACCAATATCAATTAATGTCCTTAATTGCAATAACCAAATATAGAAGTGTGCATTAATAACTCAGATAGCAATAGTAAGCAAGAGCACAAGTCACCACACACAATTGAGACACAAGATTTAACATGGTTCCCCCAATGTGGGGTACTCCACAAGATAATCTCCTTATAATATTTCACACAGAAATAAGGATCCTTATCCAATACAATGATTACTTTGATCTGCTCAAAGCTAGGCAATACACTAATCTGCCCAGTAGGCAATCCACTGATCTACTCAACTAGGCAACACACTAATCTGCTCAGGTAGGCAATCCACTAATCTGCTTAGCTAGGCAACACACTGATCTACTCAAGTAGGCAATCCACTAATCTGCTCAGCTAGGCAACACACTAATCTGCTCAAGTAGGCAATCCACTGATCTGCTCAGCTAGGCAACACACTAATCTACTCAGGTAATCCACTGATCTGCTCAGCTAGGCACTCCACTGATCTACTCAACAAGCTCACATAGAACTTGTCCAAATATGCTCAACAAGCTCACACAGAACTTGTCCAAATATGCTCAACAAGCTCACACAAAACTTGTCCAAATATTCTCAACAAGCTCACACATAACTTGTCCAAATCTTCTCAACAAGCTCACACAGAACTTGTCCAAATATTCTCAACAAGCTCACATAGAACTTGTCCAAATATTCTCAAAAACTATCCACAAATCTATCCCAAAATCTTCTCAAGGCTCAATCAATCTATTACAAAAATATCCACAAATCTATCCTAAATCTATCCCAAAAGCCTTCTCAAAGGCTCAATCAATCATACTCAAGTAGTACTCAAATCTCATCCACAAATCTTATGAAGGCAAGGCTCAAAGATGAACTCAACAATGAATGGTAATACACTCTTCAAAGGATGACAACTATGATCCACAATGATCTCAACTCAAATCAATCTCATAGAAGCATAAAGAGAATTGTTAGAGACTCAATATGTTCTATACTCAAATCCAATATCTTTCTCAACTCAAAGCAATCTCATAGAAGCATAAGGAGAATTGTTAGAGACTCAATATGTTCTAATCTCAATTTCTTTCTCAACTTCAACTCAACTCAAATCAGAATATAGAATAGTTTCTTTTATGGAACTTGAACAATCACTTCTCACAATCACTTGACTAGGCTCAAACAACTCAACTCAACCAATCATCTCAAGGGACAACTCTTTCTTACAAAACCCTAGTCCAAGCATGTATCAACCAACTCAAATGTTTCCAACAATGCTCAACCACAAATCTCACATAACAATGATACTCATGTTCTTCTCAAGTTCAAGTTCTTTGCATAACCAATGGGCTTCAACAACAATGCTAATAAAATATTCTTCACATAACAATGATACTCATGTTCTATTTTCAAGTTCTTTGCATAACCAATGGGCTTTAACAACTATGCTTATAAAACAAGGTTTAACCACAACTCTCAAACTAGAAAACCTTGAAGCATTCAACCAACCACTTTCGAAAAGGAAACCACAATCAATCCTTTTCTCTCCAATGATATTTCAGAAATCAACCACCATAATCAATCAATAGGAGAATGTGCCCATACCTTTTATGAAGATGAAGAAACCCCTTTGGAAATCTGCCACACTCAACACACTTTGAAAAAGAACAAAACAACCTTCACTTTGAACCCCTTTACAAAAATAGAAATATCTCTTTACATACACCTTATTTCTCCATCTAATCAAGTTAATCAAATAGCCCTCGAAATAAGCTTTCCAACGATATATAATATGGTATACTTCTAAAAGAGGAAAACACCAGAAATTTCTCTTTTTCTAAAAGTGCATTTCAACCCTTATATCTTGCCTTCCAAGTAAATAAAAATTTAATCAAACATTATTCCCTTAGCATCACCTTATTCCTCCAACATTAGGCAATAATAAAAAATATTCAATAAAACGTTTACTTGCCTCTTAGAGGGAATCGAACCCTCATCACTGCCCACTCAACACCACAACCGTGGTGCCAAAGACCACGTGAGCTATCTGCTCACATAGGACAGAGAGCAAAAATGCTCCCTATATTTCGCTGCCCTTGCTCATGCCAAAAACGTGCGCCAAATGCTCTTCTTCCACACTCTACGAAAATCAAACCCGGTGGGAATCGAACGCATGCCCTATCGCAACCAAAAACTCCACGCTTCCCAAGCTCACCGTTGGACCACGCTTGTCACATCGAAGGATTTTGGGGCTTCCACTTTTTGTTCTCTTCGTTCGATGCTTAGACTTTTGAATCGAAAGCCTTTGCATATATATATGCAACCTTCCTTTAATTTCACATACGTCGGCACCTTTAATTATTAATTTCCTTTTGATGGCGCATGGTTTTTATGACGTCGGCGATGACTTTAATTTAAATTTTAAAATTTAAATTTAAATTTTAAATAATTAAAATTTAAACTAAATATTTAAAATTAAATATCTCCATCACCGGGGCACCTTTTTCGACGAAACGAAAGGCCAACCTGGGTTTTAAGAAAAACCCATTTCAAATCTGCCATCCATGGTTTTAAATAAAACCTTTTATTTTGCCTACCTTGGTTTTCACAAAAACCCTGTATATATCCATGCTCTCCAAAACTCAAAACTCAAAGTGATCCATGTGACATCAATGACAACATAAAATACCTCAAATTTCCAACAGCTTTTCTCAAAATTGAAGTTATATATATATATATATATATTTATTTATTATGTTATTTTATTTTAGATAAATTCAAAAGTTATCTTGAATCATGCACTTAATTTACATCTTTCATAATGTTGATTTTGTCTCTTTGATTATAAATATCTCTTGTATCGAAAGACACTATTACTTCATTAAATAAATTTTGAGTTTTGGGAAATGATCTTGCTACTTCATGAACCAAGAACACATTCTCACATCTTAAAAATGATTTATTGTAAATTCAAAAATATACGACATAGTAGTCTTAGTTCCTTAAGCAAAAATTTTCCCTTGCTATCCTATTATACGCATGGTCTAGAATATTGATAATTGGCAAAAAGACAAGCTCCCCCCTACCCGAATAAAATCCCTTGCTCTACGTCTAATCTGGGCAAGTATCCCAAGGAAAAAATAAAAAAATAAAAAGAAAAGAAAAAGCAATAAAATCTCCTTGTTCAAAATGGACAAGAATTCCTTTTCCAAAAATTAGAATAAAAGAAGCAGGTAGTGAGCTTGAATCCTTGGAATTCCTCAGTTATTTGAAATCCATAAGATAAACCCCATAATAGGTGGTTTGTGCCCAACCCACTTGACCTTGGGTAATCCCTTTCGCGTGGCGACATGTCTATCACATTAGTGGCCTTCTTTTATACAGAAAAATGTTCGCTTGTGGATTAGCTAGTTTTTGGTAACTTGACTTACATAGTAGTTTGGTACAATGGCATGCACAAAATCATGTTTAATGAACATCTCACTTGCACATAGATTGGTTCATAAAAGTTTGCTTGTATCACTACCTTACTCAAAATTGGTAAATTAATTTTACAAGCACACACATTTGATCCTTGAGATATTTTGTATCATTGTGTCAAATCAAGATGGATAATGAACTCACTTATCACACACTGGTTCTTGATAAATTTAATTTTATCTTAGAAATAAGCTAAAATATTTCTTTAAAATTTGTTAGACAACATCAGTTCATCATTTATATTTCAAAAGTTTTCAAAATCATAAAAAACAACTTATTTCAAAAATAACTTGTCGTACAAAATCATTTATCATGCATTGCATTCATGACTTCGCGATGATGGTATAATTCATAGGAATTATTCTTCTTAAGTTTTCACACTAGGAATTCTATGCCTAGTTCAAGTCATATTTTTCAATTTTTAGGTCTAAAACATTTTATATTTATTATTCTTCTTAAATATGTGAGACAAATGATTTATTGCATATCAAACTATATCTTAAAGAATAAAACAAATTCATATTATCATGCACTACATTTTGACTTCACGATGATGGTATAATTCTTAGTAACTATTATCCTCAAAATTGTCACACTAAGAATTTTATGCCTAGCATAAGTCATTCTTCCCAAATTTTCATGCTTAAATCACATTATTTTCACAAACAATAACCTTTATCAAAATATTTCCAAAAAATTAAATTTTCTCAAAAAAAAATCCAACATCTTCCTTTCTCATCATAAGCCTCAAGATTATACTTGAGCACCACAAAAATATTTCTATTATTAGCAATCCAAAATTCCTCACAACAGGATTCGCTTCATGATCTAGCGAGCATTGATATCAACCAACGATCATATAACAGTACAACATCCTTCGAGGAACATTGCTAATCCATTTTATTTCATCATTTTACAAAAAACATATTTTTCAAAAAACACATTTACAAAAATTTAAATAATTTTTATTTTAAGCATAATCAAAACACTTAAATCAAAAGCATGATTATAAGAAATTTAAAAATCATAAAAATTCAATCAAATGCGATCAAATCATACAAAGTTACATAAGATGAAAGATGTATATATATATACACATCGAAAGACTATATACAAAAATAAAGTCAGATTGGTATGCCATAATCTCCAACATCGGTATACTCAGTCACCAAAAGCATAGTAGAAAAATAATCCCACATATATAAACCCCTATCCTCTAGAAACCCTAGAACTCTAGGTATCATCATCTCCACCAGGGGGTCATGGTGCTTGTAATCCTCCCGCTCTTGTAGTAGTGGTTGTCCTAGAAGTCGATCAAAATTTGAAGTGACTCGAAGTCTCAGGTATGTCAAGCATCGGAGGCTCTAACTGCCTCTAATCCGTGGGCATTGTTGCATGATATAAACCCTGATAAAAACCTACCGATTGAAGTGCCCAATTCAATACCCTCCTTGAGTCACTTATTCCCAATTGCACTGACTAAGAAGATGTAGGAGTTGGATCCCTAGCTCCCTGTCCCACCTATGTCTAAGCCCACATCTATATGAGCTCTGCCTCTATATCCTGAATCCTACTCCTTAGACCCATATATTGTGCCTCCAAATACTCAATCTTAGTCTTCTAGGAGGTATTATCCTATGTCATTCGGGTAACCTCTTCCCGTAGAGCATCCATCTCACTACTCTCTCCCTCCTCCATAATCCTCTTGACCTTATCAAGCATATCAGGTACATCACCATGCTGAGTAGATGCTACATGATCCTCCTTCATCCTGTCATCTACCATCTACTGAGAAGAGATCTCCTCTCCTCCCTAGCTCCCTCTCATATCCTAGCCAATTTATTAGATCTAGATGCCCTCTCCTACCTCAAACGGTACTGTTGTACACCCTTAGTATGAGGACACTATCACCTAGGAGATACCTGTATCCCTGACTATTGATTAGCTGAGTGCCTCTATCTAACTCGGTCGACTACCTACTCTATAGCTCTCCTCGACAGGTTCAGTATGACTAGATAGATCATCACATACCACTGATGATGTATGTCAATCACCCTAGTATCGTCACCATATGCCATATGCATTGGCTCATCATCTGGTGTAGGATCCAAAATTTTTGATATATTGGGAGCCCCACTGATGGTGGTATGGTCTCGAGTAACTCTAGAATATGTCATATTCCTATATCTAGGAATATCCTACTATAGCCCAAACTTTCATTGCACCCAATAAAAATTGTGCAACTCCAGCTCCCCATGGCCCATTCGTAGCCATATAGTCTGCCTAATGCAGTCCAACTCAAATGCATCCTCTCCCACCCTAGTATTTCCCTTCATGGCCTCCATGTGATATCCTCCACCAATAACTCATCAAAGGGTCATATTGCTACATCGAGGCTAACTCATCCTCGTTGTCCTCTATGAAGGGACCAGTAGTAGATCCTTGGTCTATCATCCTCTATCCCAGGCTGGCCATCTATTGCCTAAAATAGAGGAAGTCTTGTACATAATCAGATAGCTATATGTTCCCAATACCATACTTGTATATATTATGTAAGTATCAATCGCTTTCCTCCTTTGTAGACCATCCTATGCAAGAATTTGTATAGCCTACAAAGAAAGAAGGGACCCTAAGCAAATCATATGCTCTGGTCATGCATATCGCAGATCATCTCTGCCAACATCTAGGACAGGTGGCGTTCACTGAGATGGCTCACTACCAGGCCTCCGATGACACCACTCAACAAAAATATCAAACGAGATATCCTCTCTATCTCCCCTAGCCTATCAATGATAACCCCACCCTTCATCAGAACAAAGCTAGAATCTCCTATCAACCTCCTCAATGCCTGACCTTCGTTGCCAAACATAACTATACCAGCACCCCTCAATGGTATCCTTAGGATCCTCTGGATGTCTTCTAGTGTGGGAGTCATCTCCCATGTCAGCAATCTAAAGTAGGATGACACTAGGTACCACCTCTTTGCCAAAGTCATCAACACTCTCATGTCTACTAGGATCTATGGCATTTATGCCACATGTCTCAACCCCACTACCTCTAAGCATGTTCTATCCACAAATGATAGAGCAACCAAGTCTGCCTAGAGAATGACATGTCTCCACTCTCGATTTTTTAGTTTCACCATCTATTAAATAACAACAAAATAAAAAAATTATAGTCATATGATCGGATAAAAAAATAGCAACTTGTATCAAATTGCTTAAAATTGTATCAAAATTATGAGACAATATTGATCAAGCAATATCGTATTGATTTTTGTGATATTGTACTCTACGATATCATTGAAATTGGTTTGATATCGACCTCGATTGGACCGATTTTGTGATTTCGTATGAAATAATATTGTGATATCGAGTTGATTTCATCAATATCGTATCATATGATATTGCAAAATCGCTATGATTTTACAATATCGTTATAATTTCACAATTAGGGTCATGCGACGACAGTCATGCCCTGAAAATAAAAAATTAAATCAAATTAAAAATAGAAACATGAAAAATATAAGTTAAAACAAGTGAGAAATGCTTACCCTGAGTGCTCAATCTCTTGCTTAGACTAGATCAACATGATGGGGAACCTCTGCCATAGTTTTCTCCAGAGATATAAAATAAAAAATGGTGAAAAAAAAATGAATTAAGTTTAACTCTCGTTTTCTTGTTTTTATTCATCTTACCCTCAAAACAAAAATTTTTGAGTTTTTACCCAAACACATAATTTGGCGTAAAAACTCGAAGGGGGTATCCTACTTTAAAACAACTTGCATTAAAACTTGAAATTATCAACAAAATTGGTAATAACTTTTTTATTTCTCATAAAGCATGCTATTCTTTTATTTAATGCATTTTTTTCAAAAATGCGCTAAAGAGGGGGTAAAATGTAGCACCCTAAATTTAACAAATAATAATTTGCACTAAAGACAAACAATTTGTAAAAATTTATTTTAAGCTGATTGCCTCAATTTTTAGGCCCTCTTGGTGAGATTAGAGTTAACCTGGATGTGATCGTACGTACGATCCTTGATCATACGAGACGATCACTGATCGTACATATGATATTGTTCAAAAATAGAAACTACTCAATTTGGCTATGTAAAAAATTGGTTATAACGTGTTTTATCTTTACCTGTGCAACCATATGGTAGTTACAAAATCAGATCCATCGATCAGTCCCAGCTTGGAAGGAATTGCAACCAAATTTGTTTTTAGCCTATTTTCACTTCCTACTACAACTTATTTAATTAGGCATCCCTTGCCTTGAATCTACCCTGATGCATTGAACTAATTTTTACATTCAAATTGTTGTAATTTCTGCATTAGACCTAGCCATTTCTCTGTTTTATGCAGGATCGAAGGATATGATCATCGATCAGATAATACAATCAAGGATAAAAGGATACAATCTTGTTATTTCTATACGATCTTGTTGGTATATCACTTGTGGGTAACCCTGAATACTGGTTTGCATTTCCTAAGATCTCATTTTGCATATTTATCATCTTGTCTATCATTTCTATTGCATATAGCATCATATTTAATCATTTTGCATTCCTGGAGTTCACCAACTTACATTTAATTGCACATTTCATGTAGTTTAAAGCATTCAAATGTTAATTTATTTTATTGTGTCATCCAATAGCTAATATTTAATCTAATTTATGCTTAAAATAATCAGTAGCATTTCTTATTTTTTGGTTTCTACACTATACCCATGAAATTGTAGGTTTTTATCAAAATCAGAGCTTTTAGTCTCTGATCAGTAGGTATGATCTTGCGATCGTAATAAGATCTTGCAAATCGTAATACGATATTGAATCTGCTATGTACGATCTTGTCCTAATGTGTACGATCTTGTCTATAATCAAAGATCAAAATATTCTTTAGACTTTCGGATACAAGTCAGAGTTTCAAGTCACTTTTTAAGCATTGCATTATTCATTAAAGCTCTATTTTTTGTTGTTTATTGTTTGCATATGAATCAAAATTACATATAAGTTAGTATAGTTCCATATTGTCTAAATACTAGGTGATTGTGAGTCTTTATAAAAGGAACACATCAAAACAAACTCCAAAACCTAGGCGTGGAAACTGCCATAAAATGCTTCCTGGTGAACCCTAAAAAATTCATCAAAAAATTACCAAAGAAGACACAAAATCAAGTGTCTCTCTTCGAGGTGTATGCCTTTCATTCTCTCATTCCACTTCGAGGTGTGGATCCATTAGCTTTAAGGAAATAAGTGTGTGAATTTTAGACCTACACCATCTCTGATCCCATCACAACATAATCCTTATCAGTGGTTAATGAAATTATCGAAAGAAGAGAGAATCCAGTGTGAAGTTGTGGATGATAAATTGAAGTAAAAGTTCTCTCTCTAGATCTGTGATTTGAAAGCATATGAAGCTTGTAATTGAAAATTGAATTAAGAAAATGTCAATCAATGGTTTAGAATCAGTTGTAGGAACGCTAATGTGAACAATAGATAACCATTGAACATTGTAGCAAGCTCTTATTATGACATTGGAAAATATAATGTATTAAAGAATATCATGCCAACTATTATGGAGGTTGAAGCGATAGTGTTTTATATGTACTTGAAAGTGTAATGAACATTATGATAATTAAACTAAAGAGAGAATGGCATAAATTGATTTTAAAACCATATTGTTATCATAAGAGATGTATGAGTTATGGTTGATAGATAGTCTAATTGTATGGTGCCTCATGGTGTATTTTATAATATAAATGGAAGAATAAATATTTAAGTTTTAGTGTTGACTAATTTGAATTTGGCTAGCGATGCTTTGGGTTTTAATTGTGGTATTAAAGAGAGAAAGTAGGGGTCATATCATGAAGTCTTTAATTTGTGTTTACTATGTTGAAGAAGGGTTTAGGTAAATCTCAAGATGACACCTTCCTTCTAGCAAAATTTTCTTAATGATAGAGTGTTGAGTGTTTTCTGGGTGGACATGTTTTTTATGAGGAGATTTCCATTAATCCTCTTTAAGAGGTTAAGTGTAGAAGATAATTGGAAACTACATTAATGCCAGGATAAATGATTTCGTTAACTATTGAGAGTAGTGCATAGTGCTCTTACACTAAAGGACTTGTGTAGAGTAGGGATTTGTACAGTTCCTTAAGAACTCACACACGAAAATACTTATGCCAAAAATTAGAGAAAGAGTCTTTCCTTTCAAAAGAATGGAAGGGTGGTTCCAAATATTTTGTAAAAGACTACAATAGAAATTTGATGAAAATAAGGACTACCCCTAGTGCTTCTTCACAAATGGACTTGTGTTGAAGTAGGGATGGATGTGCTCTCAAGCCATGACATGAATCATAGATAGAAAATTGTAGGATAGACTTAGTTCTTGTGAATCAATGCATGAGGTTTAACCAAGAAAACTAATGTGATAGGAACTACTAATTGTTTTGGGTTATGATATTTGGTATTAGAGCATGGTTATTAGTGGAATAAGTTCACTATGCAAAACTAGATGGTGGTTTGTAATAGAAATAATACCTATGTTAGAATTATACCTTGCTAAAAAAAAATATAGCTACTAAAAGTAAAACCCATATGATTATTTGTGCTAACTAGGAATATAGTTGTTGGTAGGATAACCAGACTAAAGAAGTAATGGTAAACTGACTCCTACTATCTCTTATGTATGTGGTCATGGATAATACCACCAAAGAGAAGGAGAGGAAATGTTGCCCCATTGATAAGTCAAACATGATTGGTTAATGTAGAGGATAGGAACCCGAATGTAGGTTCAGATAATACTAGTAATTAAGGAGAGAATCTCATGATAATAGTGGCCCTAATTTATGAGCAATAGAAATGTAAAAATAGTTTTTGGATTCTATATTAAGTTAGGAAGCATAGGATGGAAACTCTAGAATGGGACATGTAAATAAACTCCTTACTGAGGCACAATAGGCTAGGGTTCAACTTAAGGTTGAGTTGGGTAAGAAAATGAAACATTTAAAGTCTTCCAAGTTCAATGGAGAGAAATATGATGATAAAACTGAAGCTTGGTTGAAAGAGATAGAAACCTACTATAATATGAAGAACTATCCTCACTTTTGTATTCAAGGTACAATATTTGTAGTTGAAGTACCTCGATTTGGTAATTTAGGGGATGAGGGTGAAAATACTAATAACATGTGGATCACTTCTTCCAACAAGCTAGTGATATGTTCTCAAATGATAGACTACAATTTTGTATTGGTGGCATTGGACAATTGAAACAATGGAGGAAGCAAACCTTCACTGAACTGGAGAATATTTTGGAGTGGGTATACAATGAAGATCGTACCAAGTGGATAGCACATATTTATGCATAACACCCATGGTTGTTACCCATGGGAGAGGTAACTATGGTGTTAGAAAGAAATTATTTACCATAGGGAGTGAAGATAAATTATCGTGAGCATCCACACATGTACTTGGATAAGGTAACATGTCAAACTTATCCATTGAATACACTAGGTACAAAATTTTGAAGAGTACCTTCAAAATTGGCCTTCACCATGAGGAAATTGAATTCCTTATATATTGGATCGAGTGGCTTAGCTTGGGTCTTGAACACATTTATCAAGTCAATGAATCACAAAAGGGATAAGTAGAGGCTACTTGAAAGGAAATGGTTGTGATGGAAGAAGAAATAGTATGCAGTAAAACAAAGGGTGAGGAAAGATTTAATAAGGTGGAAATAAAATGGACTAACATTAAGCAGGCTTATGAGGATAAACTACACTCATAAGAGGAGGAAAAAAATCATGTGATTCAACAAGTGGAAGAGTGGATGAAGCAGTTAGAAGCTCAGTTGGTAGCATAAAATGAACAATTGGCCAAACATGAAAATCATCTGAAGGTAGTAGAGAAATAATTGTAGGAGAAGAATCATAAGATTGAGGATATGGCAAAGGATTCCAAGTGCTACAATGACATCATTATAAATTATATAGCTCGACTTAGGGATAAGGATGAGTGTATTGTAGCTTGTGAAGCTAATATTCACTATAAACTACAAGTCATTATGAAAAAGAAGGATAAATTATCCATAGCAATCAGAACAAAAGCCATATTGATAGATAAGCTGCACAAGGGAGCATCTGAGCATGAGAAGGAGTTGGCTAAAATTTTGGATACTACAGAAGAGCAAGCCAATGAATATGGGTTAAAAGCCCTAGAAGTCAGTCAATACGTAACTCGCTCGACTGAAGGATGAGTGTGCTACTTTGCTTATGTAGCTTGATGAGTACCATCAAGAACTATTGACCAATACCAAGAATACTAAGTTGGTGAGGACACCACCTGATTTAAAGGGGAGGGCAGATGTAGGCAGTAAATCCACCTCTAAGAAGAATAATAAATAATTATTGGATTTGCACAATTTTGTTCAATTTTGATTAAAATGTACAAGTGATTAAAACATACAAGTAGGTGTAAACGTACAAGGTTGTAATGTACAACTTGAAATGTTAATGAATTTAGGTGAAATATGCATTTGGGATAGATTTGATAAAAATTAAATTAAACTTAGTAAAACATTGTAATTAATTATTTTGAGATAATTTGGTATGGCAGTTGTAAGTAATGTGATGTCTCAGGAATTTCTTTGGAATAGCCTAGACATGCATTATATAGCCCCCTATTCAATTTTTAAGGTTGTTTGTGGATAGTTCAATAGGGTTCTAGAAGTTCATAAGAGAGTTCTAATTGTTCTTGGAGAGTTCAGTGCTATTAAATGTATTCATTGTTGGTGATTGTTCAGTCATGTGGATGTATTGTACAATAATTTATATAATATGAATATATCAGCAAATCTCTTTGATTCTAGGCTATTGTGAATCCCATTATGTGTGTTATTATTGCATGTTGCAGATATTGTGTTGAATGATCAATTTATTATGTTAGATTGATGGGATTACAATGGAAATGGCTTCTGATGTTCCTACGAACCTGATGTGAGAGTGAGGAATGATTGCATGATGAATTATGGCTATACAAAAATATCATTTATCAGTTATATGATTTTTGAAAACATTGGTGATGATAATAATTCAATGTTATTGAATTAGGATTTGCATGTTATAAGGAAAGTTGACAATTGCAACAGGAAATCATCCCACAACTTATCCTAAGGAGATCTGTGGTGTAAATTGCTAAATCAGTGAGTGAAATGTTCAGCAAGGGTTTATCCAAATCGTACAACCTGAACCTGAGATCGTAAAAATGATTGTTTTCCTAATTTGGAGTTAAACTTGGATGATAAATTTACAATTTATGGAAATTTTGATGTTTCGAAGAAATCGATTACAAAACTGATCAATTGGTGTTGCAAAACCTATTCCAGTGATCTCAAAATATGAAATAGGAAAGGAATATGTACGAGCATGTGATACTTGCCAAGAGAAGGGAAACCCGTACGATGAGACTTTATGCCCTTACATCCATCTCAACCCTTGGATGATAAGGCTTTTGTAATCATACAATGCCTCACAATATTGTCTTCTATCATAGGAGGTACAATCACTCACTATATAATTAATTTTGTTGTATGATTGTACAATCATTTTTAACTCGAGTCATGTTGTATGATTGTACGACCCTTTTTCTTCTTATTATATGATGACTCTATCGTACAATTATACAATCAATTTTGCATGCTAAATTTTATTGCACTCCAATTTGTCTTCATTTGCCTTTATACACCATTCAATGGTTGACTTCACATTCTTTTCAATTGTTTAATTAATAGAGGTTGCATGTATAACCTTTAATCCCTCGTATGGTAAGTGTAATCATACAATATTTCTAATATGCAACAACAATAAAAAGATTAGATATTGCAATTATAAAGGTGATGATGAACAACTATTTCTAACATTCCTCCGGTTCTCATCCTGTAAGATAATTCACAACAAAGTCATAGTATTCCTTTGTGTGGCTATGAAACTTCTTACTTCTGACGCATCCATTTACAAGTGGACTTTTCATTTCGAGCAACCATAAACTATGTTCAATGCGGTAGTCTCAACCACACGGGTATCTTTATAGTTACTTCTTTCTTCTTTTTAATAAAATATTCCCGTTCAATAGCAATCAACTTGTCCTTCAATTTAATGGTGCCCATGACTCGATTTTCTTTCATCCGAACTCCAAGACATTAGAATCTTTTTTGGACCCCACACATACAAAAAGCTGCAACCTACACAATCTACCAAATTGAATACGTTGCATTCAACAACAATCAAAACAAAAAGTTTTAATCAGCAAAATATCACTTTATTATTTATTCAGAAATACAATGCTTAAATTTTGAACTCCTTTCTCTCTCCAAATCTATGTTTTTTTTCGAAACACATAATTTTTAAAGCATGACGAGTAGTAAGCCTTGCATGTCCTCCACAATTCAACTTCCACAATAGTAGATCGTCAGAATGCTCCACATAATTTTGAAAGCATTTTTATACTAACAAATAATTTTGGAAGAACCTGCTGAACTTACTAGGCCTAAAATGCACATAAAATAGTTCTTTAAAATGTTCAGAAGTGTTTTTTCTTCAAACACATGTTTAATTAATTAAATCATAACAACGTTAATGTAAAGAATTGAGAATGAATGTGATTATTTATTTTATCATGGTCGTTGAAGCAGTTATGTCTTTTATATATTATCTTTGTGGATTTAAAAAAACAAAAATCTATTTTTTTCTCACTTCGAGGTATTTAAATTGGACTTAACATTCAAAGATTACGTGTTTACTGGAGATTACGAATTTAATATTTGACAAGCGTGGTTCTTTCTAATTTTTGTAGATATCCCTATAGCTTTGCAGCTACAATTTAGGGGTGATGATGTGTAATATGTTAGCATATTGATAAATGCAAGTACGTGTTGGCTTTTGCTTGAGTGGAAATGCTTGCTATTCATTACGCCGCACAAGTGTATGCAAGTGGGTGTACGCGTTAGTTATACCCCACGAGTCCATGCCAGTGGGTGTACTTTGTACTCATGACCCACACGTCCATGTAAGTGGGTGTACTTTGTACTTATGACCCACACGTCCATGTAAGTGAGAGTGGCAAGTGGTTAACAATGACGTTAATTGGAAAGGGAATTCATTTAGATGATTGAAATTCTATAAATTTCCACTTGTCCCTCAATTTTAAAGTTTGTTGTTATGCTATTCTTTGAAAAATTATAAACAACTTTGGTTAAACTAAGATTGCCCCTTCTAAGTCGTTGAATGTGAATCATTAAATAATTAATCCACGTTAAGAGTACCAGGGTATTTTCACACATATTAGTTACTTTTTAAGACGGTGCATTCGGTAGATAGATAAATATGAATATTTATATTTTAAAAATTTAAAAAGTTTAATATTTTAAAATTTTAAATATAATATTTAATATTTTAATTTAAAAAAATAAAACATATAAAATTGATTTTAATTAAATAATTTTAAATAATTTATAAAGTTATAGTGATAAGGGTTATAGTAGTAGTACCATAATTTGACAAGACATTATTAAAAAAAATAGTTTATTTTTATTAAAATATATATATTTTATTTTATTTTATATATTTAAAAAAATATAATATCTTGACAACTAAATATTATAATTATATATTAATTAATCCATAAAGCTTTAAACAAATTAATTTTTTTTAGGAGAACTTTTATAAATTACGTCAACAATCACTTTCAAAGGGTTTAAACACAAAAGAAACAACCATCATCTTAACCACTAGGGCAAACTAAATTACATAAGCAGTAAAATAAATTACGATATATTAAAGTTCATATCAAGTCTTGACGAAAGTGGATTAAAAGGACACCGCAAAAGTATTGCTACAACTATGAAGGCTACCGTCTTCCTCCATTTCTCCAGACAATACCTTTAGGCTTTCACTAATCCCTCCAGCTAAACCAGGAAAGTTCCTTTTTAGTTGGCCACTACCTAATCTAACGTCTTGTCGTGGAATCCTTATGTTGCGCTGTTGAGTGCGATAGGCATCACTAGATGGATTCCACTCCCACGTAGATCACTTAGATAGCAACAAGGTTCATGAAAGCCTCTAATGTATCTGGTCGTATTTCCATCCAAATTCACCGTATCCAATGTCCCTCCCAACTTCTTTCTGGCAAGCACCAAATTTATTTTGTTGTTGCCTTAAAATAGTCATGGTGCAGGGAAGTAAGAGTAGCTCAGTTACAAAGGAGGCCAATCATCTTATCCCAAAATCCCAGTTGGCGGCCCCGGCTACGTCCGGGCGAAGCGCATTCAGGTACTATCATATTCATGACTATGCTTTAACACACCTGTCTTCTCAATTCCCCTTTGTTTATATTATATAACCATATCTTGAAAGGTTATCCAAAACATTTAATGACAATGACTGTTACAGCTGGTGAAGAAGGACCCGGAGGGGGCAGTTGCGTTGTTCTGGGCAGCCATAACTCCGAAGCGCGTAGAAAGCGCAGGCGTGATGAAGTTTCTAGACAGAACCCTTGAAGCCATTGAGGTCATGAGGTCCTTCCGACACCGATGCTCTCCCCATGCACAACAATCCCTCAACAATATTCTCCTTGACCTCTACACTTTCATATCACTATACTCGCGTCTTTGATTAAGGTTTCCAATATGTATTTAGTGCCTGCTTTATGTCTAGAAATGCGGGAGCTTGGACGAACAGATTGATCTGCTGAAGGAGAAGCTCCGCCTCATCAACTAAGAAAACGTTTTAAGAGATTTAGGTTCAAACTTTAATGGTACGCAAGGAAGTAGTCTGATCTAAATCCTCCAAGTGCGCAAAGGAAGTAGTCTGGTCTGAATCTTCTAAATACGCACTAGACCAAGGTCCTCATCTCAAACAAGATTAGACCCTGCAGAGATTATACAAACAGCCCAACATTCAAACTGTGCTTGTAGAAAATAACTTAACCTATTCCACTGCTAAAAAAAGCTTTATGGAAAACCAAGGAATCAGTTGGTTCAACAATCAAATTACATTTAAATAGAAGAAGTTTCTAAGAAAATTATTTAAAAAACATAAACTAAAAATCATAATTTTAAAATAACTTAAAGATTCACTTTAACACGGACAACGAAAAAAAATCTACGAACCCAAGACAAAGTATATTAAATATTTTAAAATGTAGTTAAACATTTTTAATAAAATTATCAATATAAAACAAGAATCTTTCGATTTAAATTATTAAAAAAAATATAGGACGCCAGGGTTTCAGTTTTACCATGGTAAAGAGGTTCTGAGCTTCATCGTTGTAGAGAGAGTTTTTTATGTGAGGGCTTCTTCCACAAGGGTTTCAAAACTGAAACCTTTTGAGTAAGAGGCCTCCTTTTTCCTATTTTGGATATGGTTGCTAGTCATACTTAGTTTTTTTCATGTGTTCATGATCAATATGTTTTGCTTGCTACTGGTATGTTCTGCTTTCTTATGGGTTTGACATTATCATTCTTATTTGATGCAAAGGACGAATGTTGACCCAAATCTATAGGGGTGATCTTAGGTTGTTATAATGTAGTGGAAAATTTTGGTTGTTGACTCCTTGGCTAGCTATCGCTCTAGTTGGTGGGTGTGTTGGGTAGATGCGTTTCTTGAGTTGTTTTCTAGTTTCTGGACTTGGTTGGATTCTGCAACATTTCTTCTAGGTTCGATAGTTTCATGTTTATTCTGACTTTCCAGGGAGAGGAAAGGGCCATTTACCAACACTGGTGTTTGACTGTGCAAATCTGACGGTGTTCCCTTGGCTAGCTTGGGCTCCCATGGCTTGGTTGATCTGGTTGGATGGTGGTTGGATGGCTCTGTTGCTAGGGTTCTTTGCCAGTAGTGGTCCGTGGCTGGTTTGTGTCATTTTCTTGTAGGTTGGGTAATTTCTTGTTGTATCTAGTTGTTCCGGGGAGACAGGGTCAAATACCGACCCAAACTAGTTGGGGTGAAAGTGGGTTGTTATGATGCGGTGGTCTTCGATGGCCCCATGTCGCTGGTGGATTTCCTAGCTTCGACGGTCTGCAAAGATATCTTTCTCCAGTTCCAACAGTGGTGGTGTGTTTGATCCTAGGGTTCCAAGGCTTATTTTTTTGGGATCTTACCCTTCTCCCTCTTAGGTGCATTGTGAAATGTTTCTATTTCCTTTTTCTTGTACCTGAGAGCGGTTTTTCTTATTTTGCGGCTCTTGCTTTGGTTTAAGCAGCTCATAGTTTTTTACTTTCTCTTTCAAACCATTGCAAATGTAAGCCTCAGATCCTTCACTAAGCGGAGTAATCTGCTCTTAGTTTTAGTTTGATCCTATTATATGAGTGTGGTGTTGTTCCCCATATGGGGCATTCAGTTCATATCCTCTAGGACTTTATTGATGTACTTTAAGTAGGAGGGTTGGTGGATAATTTTTTGACCTTTACTCCTCGTTGGTGGGTTACCCTATATTTCTCCTTTTAGAGCTTGTTGTTGGGTAACCCTTTTGGAACTTGTTATAATGGTTGTGGGATCCTCTTAAAACCCTCATATCGGACTATAGGTCCCTCTTAAAACCCTCAAGTTTGAGGATCCTTAAAACCCATTCTTTATTTAATCAAAAAAATTATTAAAAAAAGTAAATAAATATAACTTTTAATTTAAAATTTAATATTATATATATAGATATATATATTTTAAAATTATTAAAAACAAAGAGGGTTTTAAAGGGATCCCACAACCACTACAATCAAAACGTCAACCGGGCGAGAAAGACCAAAACTAAACCCCACCAGACACCATGAGGTAGACCAGAAAAATATCGTAAAAAAGTAAGACCCAAGGGCACATAATAAGAGGATAACTGAGGTAGTTCTACCCCAACCTACCCATCACTTGAGCAATAGAAGCAGCCAGACAAGAAATATCCTCAGAGTGATCCATCATCAACTTCAGCGAACTCCCAATTTTCCTTTGATTAATATCAATGAGCTTCAAATTGTGAAAAACCAAACGTTTTATCTCCTCGGAGACCTTTGGGGCATAGACCTCCTCGATCAACTTCTCCCAATGGCAATCGCACGAAATGATGTCAAATTCAGGAGGGGAAGAGAGAGGGGAGAAGCCATCATCCTCACCCACATTACTACGCAGACATTTAGATTTACGTAAGCCACTGCCCACAGCAACACGGGTGAGTTTTAGGTCCACATACACAAGCTCCTCCACAACCACCTTAGGAGACATGTCGAACCCAATAGAGGGGTCATCCAAAGGAGGACAATTACCACCATCAGAAGCCTTACCCCGAACCCCTTTGGTAGAAACCTAAATTTTTCTTGAAACTTTCTTAGGACTCGAACCAAAGGTAAACGAATAAATATCATCACTACACTCAGAGTTTATCTTCGAAGCCACCTTAGAGCCACCCATCATTGGACCAAATAAATCTGTAAAAGGCTTAAGGATATTGTCAACAACTTAATCATGTTCTAGAGCTACCTGTTCAAACACAAGCAAAGAAAGGCCTTGATGAATGTGGGCTTGACTACGACCACCTTGCACATTCACAATAGACTTCTTCAAAAACTGAAAAAAAAAACAAAAAAAAATTCATGCCAGCATAACAACATAAGTGCTTTAAGAACATATAATGAAAACTTCTAATTATCTAATAAAAAAAATCTAAAAAAACATAGCATAAATACTCTTAATTAATTATATTTATTTTAAACATAAAAGATAAAATTATTATTATGTATATTTTAATTTTTTTTTTAAATAATAATTTTATGTATATTTTAAAAGTAATATTAAGCACAATTGTTGATACAATTATAACTACACTCCTTAAAAAACATAGTAATATGAAACCTCTCCAATTAGAACCGAGGTCATCAAACATACCCTTTAAACAAATTAAGGTGTCGAACATATACTTACTTTATTGTTTTCTAAAATCCTTCTTTCTATTTTTTTAATCTTCTTTTTATCTTCATATAAAATCTTTCTTTCTATTTTTAATCTTCTTTTTATCTTTATTATTCTCCATCTTTGAGAATCTATCTTATTCTTTTCCATTTACGTATTAGTCTCTTCATTTCTCTATTGTATACATTTACATCTTTATCATTGCAACAACACTGATCCCATATTAAATTTTTTAAAGAAATTATATCTTGCGAGTTTTTATTGTTAATATCTTATAAATTTGTGTCTGTGTTCAAATAAAATAAAATTTTGTTAAATCTTTTTAATATATCGCTATTACAAATCCATTCCTTGTTTCTAACATGTATCTAACAAATTTGTTTCTTCGTTCAGATATAATAAAGTTTTTGTTAAATGTTTTTAATATATTACTAATACAAATCCATTCCTTCTTTCTTCATTCAAGTATAATAATTTTTATTTTTAAACATTTAAAAAAAAAATTATTATATAATATATTTTTAAATTAAAATTTAAAAATTATTTAAAACGATGGGTTATAACCTTTTAGTCAATATGTTTAGCAAACTTAATTTTCATTTACCTCCTTAGCAACCTCCTTAGCAACGTGAGAGAAAATGATTGTTAATATAGTGTAAGAAATTAATTATAATCTTAAAATATTATGTTTATTTTTAAATATTTAATTAATATTTTGATTTAAAATATAATTTTTTTCTGGTAATATTAAGAGAAAAAATGGTTTTGAAAGGGACCTTTCAACCTTTTACAAAGCACCCAATAATATAGACAGAAATAAAACAAAACAGACACTGTAAATAAACAAAGAGAAAAAGAAGCCCACGAAACCCAACAAAAAGTCAAATGAATCGGCCACGGAGAACTGAAATGGTTCTACATCAAAGAATCAAATTGGTGAATAATATCTCCACACATATGGGCAACCTCCTCAGCATAATCCAAAGCCAATTTAATATAGCTTCAAACTGCACGTTGCTTGATTTCCATCAGGCAAAGACAGAAGGGAATATCACCGGGAATACCAGAACATCTCCACATCAACACAGAAGGGAGGAGAGCATGTGTGGGAAAAAACAAGAACACAAAAACCAGAAGGAGCTCAAAAAACCCCACTATGGGCACAGTCAATCTTTTAAGATTAAGGGGAGAAGAAAAACTGTCACCCTACCCGTGACCCAGATGACGAATCCCCACCACACCTCCAACTGGAGAGAAGAAGGAAAGGTAGCGAAGATGTGGAGAAAAGGCTAAAGGACACCTTGCAAACAACATATTTGAAGGCGAACTAAAAAAGTGGACATTCCAAAGTGCAGATTCCAGAGGAAAAATGACGTGAACCAATTTCAATGAAAGGAGATTTTGCCATCCTCTGAGCCGCCTACCTGACAGCTCAAACTGAATAGAAGCCACCAAAACTCAATGCATATTGGAAAAAGCACCCATGGAGCAACTCAAGACCAAACTGAATAGAAGCCACCAAAACTCAATGCATATTGGAAAAAGCACCCATGGAGCAACTCAAGACCAGTACACAAACCAAATCCCAAAGCCTTTACCTCAAAGGCAAAGAGCACCTTCCAAAGGAAGCTTGGGAAGCTTTGAAACATTCCCTGACAACTAAGGCACAAAGAGCCGCCCGTTGAAATTTAAAAAATGGACGCTTCAAAGGTACCACAGGGAAGAAAATTAACCGCCCACCCACTAAATACATCCACTAAAATACGAGTAATTTAAAATATTATTAAAATATAAAATGATATTAATATTATTTTTAAATTTATATTAATGTTATTTAAAACAATTATTGTTTAATTATATATTATATAATTTATTATTTAAAAATTTCAAAGGAGAAAATAGTATTATCTTATTTCACTTTATCCAAAATTAATCAAGATACGTACACAAATATAAATTTTATTAGGAAAAACACTTCAGACTTGTGTTCTGCAGTATATAAAATCTAAAAAATGCAAAATTGTCCTAATTTTCTGTACCAGCAATATATTTCTTTTAAATAAGATAAATGTCCCGCAAAGCCCATTCCTCGACATCGCCAAGTCTATCTGTCCAATGCTGTCCAACTAAAATGAAAGAAGGCATGTATCACTATCCTTTACATCATGAAAAAAAAAAATTAAAATTAATAATATACAATGGCACTAAAAACATGTCTTAGTGTTTTGTTTTAAGAGGAAAAGTTGTTTATGTTTGATGAAGAAGATAAAAAGTATTTTGTTAAAAATAGTATTTTCTTTGAAAAGAAGAAAAGTTGTTTATAGATAGAAAAGTAATAGGAAAAACTAATAAAAATTAAAAGAATTAAATATAGAAAAGCTTTTTTATTATTACTACAAAGGATGTTTATACATTATGTATAAGGTATAAGTTGTAGTTTAATTTAGTTAGATGTAATCAATAAAATAGATTAATAAATAAAGTTTTGTGTATTGTAATAGTAATTTGTGTCTAGTTATTGGATGGGTAATAACAAAAGTGTTAGTTTTGTGTTTCTGGAGGGTAGGGGATCTGATCATTGGCCTATCAAACTCTCTGCTTTGGAGTTAGGGCTAAAAAATAATCCCTCCTTTAAGTTTTAACTTATGTGGCTTCGTGATCTTAAGCTTCATGCTTTCATGAGAGGCTGGTGGACCACTGGCAAACCTCCTCATGGCACCACTATGTAATCCTTTATTAAGCGACTACAATTTGTAAAAAATAAATTAAAGAGATGGAATAGACTGAATTTTGGGAACCTTTCCTTGGCTAAGTTGACAACTCTTAGGAGGGTTGAAGAAGCTTCAAGGAAGATTAGAGATCAGGGATTCATGAAGGAGCTTCTTTTTGAGGAATTTGAGGCTGCGAAAGACCTTGTTGAATGGGAACTGAGGGAGAATTTTTTTGGAAACAAAAATCTCGAGTAGATTGGCTTTAGGAAGGGGATAGGAACACATCCTTCTTTTATAAATCAGTTAAGGCTCACCATAATGGTAACCTGATTACCTCTCTTGTGAATTCTCAGGGTGCCATGCTCTCTTCTTTTAGGGATATTTTAGAAGAGACTAATTTCCTCTCTCTTCAAGGAGGATTCCCTATCAGATGATGAGAATGAAAAGCTTATTCTAAACTGTATTCCAACGATTGTTTCTAGAGAGATGAATGAGCACTTGATGGATCCAATTCCCCTTGAGGAGTTGGAAAATATTGTATTCAAGATGAAAAAAGGAAAAGCCCCAGGCCCAAATGGATTCTCGATTGAGTTTTATCAAGAGTTTTGGGATTTAATCAAATTTGATCTTTTGGAGGTGGTCCATGAGTCCCAAAAGAACAAACAGATGCTAAGGGCCCTAAATGCTACCTTTGTGGTGCTTATACCCAAAAAAGAGGGAGAAAATTCCTTGGATATGTTCAGGCCTATTGCTCTCTACAATGTTGTGTATAAGATCATCATAAAAATTATTGCTGAGAGGCTGAAGATATGGTTGAGAAAAATCATATCTGAGGAGCAAGGTGGGTTTGTTGTTGGCTGAAAAATATTAGATGGAGTTGTTATTGCTACAAAAGTTATTCACTCGATGTAAACTTCTAAAGAGAAAACTATGTTCATTAAGTTGGACATGGCCAAAGCTTATGATCGGGTCAGATGGTCCTTTCTTCAAAAATTTCTTATTACTTTTGGATTTGAGGAGGAATGGATTAGATGGGTGATGAGTTGTGTGTCTTCTTCCTCATTCTCTATTCTTGTTAATAATGAGCCATCAGAGCTGTTTGAGGCCTCAAGGGGATTGATGCAAGGAGATCATTTATCTCCTTATTTGTTTATCATTATGGAGAAAGGGTTGGGAAGATTGCTCAATTCTCAAGTCATGTAGGGTCTCAGTCAAGGGTGGAAGTGGGATAGTAGTTTACCACCTTTTTCCCACATTCAATTTGTTGATGATACTGCTTTGTTGGGAGTTGCCACTATTAGAGAAGCTGGCAATATTAGAAAATATCTTGACATATATCTTGGTGCTTATGGACATTTGATTAATGAGGACAAGTCTTCCATTTTCTTCTTCAATACCCCTTCTCTTATTCAAGCCAGTATTGCTCGCATTCTATGATTCTAGGTTGAGACTCCCCCTTTCATTTATCTTGGTATTCCAATTTCATATCATCCTCTACCTAGATCTTCTTGGCAATATATTCTTGATAAGTTTAGAAGTAAGGTGAATCACTAGACTTTCAGATGGCTATCCACTGTAGGTAGAGTGTTGATTTTAAAATTTGTTGTTCAAGATTTACCCATTTATAGATGTTTTGTAGAAATAGCTCTCTTTCACTTCATCAAGGACATGGATGCTTTGTCAAGACAATTTTTATGGTCTGGAAAACTTGATCAATATAAATGGAGTTTGGTTAGGTGGGATTCTATATGTAGGCCGGTGCAAGAGGGAGGCCTTGGGTTGCGACAAACAACTCTTTTTGGGTAGGCTTTGGCTGCAAAAATTTATTGGAGATGGTGTACCTCTCAAGATCAAATTTAGGCTAAAATATTATATTGTAAATACTTGAGAGGTATTTATGAGGTTGAGATCCCTAGAGTCAACTTCGTTGGGAAAGGTTCAGTTATCTGGGACACTCTGAAAAGAGGAGCTAATTTAATCAAGCAAGGTTTGTTCTAGATTTGCAATTAGGGATCAAATGCTCTTTTTTGGGAGGATTCTTGGGTGGCCACCCTCCTATATTGAATCAATATCCTAGGTTACGTTCCCTAAGCATTTTTTCTTAAAAAATCCAGTCTTTTGAAAATATGGAGATGTACAAGTGGAAATATCCACAAGAATGGCCCCAGGAGGGACTTGCCAAGGATAGAGAGGTGCTTGATCTTATTATTACGAGGAGGCCTTGTTCTTCATTGAGGGGTAAAGATATTATGACTTGGAACCCTTATCCTAAGGTAACCTGCTCGGTAGCCTATGGTTATCAGGTTCTTGATAAGCAAAAGTATGGGAGTCTTCCTGTCACTTGGTGAAAAAAGGTGTGGAACAAATTTTCTTGGCCAAAATGTAACTTCTTTCTCTGGTTGGTAGCTCGTAATAAATGCCTCACTTGGGATAATGTGAGAAAGAGGAGATTTCAAGGTCCCTCTTTTTGTGTCCTTTACAATAATAATGAGGATAACTCTTCTAATATTTTTTCCAATGCTCCTTTGCCAGAGATATTTGGCACCATTGGTGGAACGCCTGGAACCATCCATGTTTTCATGTGTTATCCCTGGTGGAGTTTTGAAGTAGTCTGGGTAGACCTCTGGCCAAGACCCCCTTCCTTCGCGTGGCTTGGAATTTGGGCCCTTCTTACATCATCTGGCAAATTTGGCTTGAATGAAACTGGCGCATATATCAGGGCAATTATTTGGCTGTTCAACAAATATAGCAAAGGATCTTTTATATGGTTCAGGAAATCATCCATAGAAAATGTGATGTGGACCCTCTTTTGGATTCTACAGAGGAGAAGGTACAACAAACCCTTGGTCTCTTTGGGGATGGTGTGAACACTTCTAGCCCTAGTAGGGTTCCTCAGCTCAGCAAGAAGGTTAGGAGAGATGGTAGGTAGAGGCCACCCCCTAGAGGAGTTTTAAAAATTAATACTGATGGATCTTCCAGGGGTAATATTGGACATGCTGGAATTGGCGGTGTTGGGAGAGATTCTACTAGTGGTGTCAATTTTTTCTTTTCCATTTATAAAGGTGTTCACTCCAACAATTTTATGGAAGCTCTTGCAATTCTTGAGGCCTTGCGAAGGGGGTTTTATCTTGGCTGGCATAGGATTATCTACGAGTCTGACTCTCAAATTGTGGTTAATATTTTAAACAGTAAAATGGTGGAGGAAGTTAATTGGCAGTTGGCATATATAGCCGTTCAGATTCTCAGAATGAGTGAAGAGTTCAAATTTATATCCTTTGTGCACATTCCAAGGGAATGGAATGTGGTCGTTGATTACCTGGACAAAAGGGCTTCTGAGCTGCTAGATCCTTGGAGTATCGACAATTGGGAGAGTCTCCCATCTGGGTACTCTCAACACCAGTGGGAGTTGATCCACAAGGATGTACAGACTTAATGTGGTTTGTTCTTGTTGTATTTTTTGGGTGTCATTCTAGTCTAGTGGTTTTATCCTGTTTGGCTGTTTATTTGAGTCCTGGTTTGAAGCTCAGTTGTACTATGTAATCCAAACTTTTTATCAATAAATTTTTACCCCTTTATTTAAAAAAAAAAGTAATTTGTGTCTTTTGCAACTTTATATGATTTTTTTTATAAAACAACATTTGGTACCACAGAGATTTTTGTTTATGAGGAGAGGATAGAGAAGACTGTAGTAGATAGAGAAGTAGTAGAAGCAAGAAAAAGAGTAGAAAGATCTAAATTTAAGAGAGAATTAGAGAGACAAGGGAATGGGTTGTTGTAGTGGCAAAAGAAGTAGTAGCAAAAAAAAATATTTTAAAAAGAGCAACAATAATAATTCGAGAAAGACTAGAAGCTAAGAGGTAAGTTACTCAAAGTGTAAAGACAAGGATTAGAGTAGATCTTGTTTGATCTAAACTTGGGCATATCTATATTGTGGGAGTTCATGCTCTACATAAGTTTAGAGCAAGAATTGTGAAGATAATAGAATATAGTAGTAGCAGAAGCAATTTAAATCTTATAACACAAGCAACAACAAGGCTACTAGCAACAATAGTTTAAATATTACTTAGCATCAAAATAATATGTTCAAAAGGAAGAACTATGATTTTTGGAGCATTAATATAAATGAACTATTTATTTATTAATATTTATGGTATTTGGTTGAGAAATGTTACACAAATCTCATAGATACACAAGCTCTTGCAACTTGGTATCAAACACAATGATATCAATTAAAAGAGAACAAAAAAGAGGACTCAAAAGCCCTTTTCTTTATTCAACAAGAAATACATGATTCAATTTTCCAATAATTTCTACAATAAAAAAATCAAAACATGCATGGGATCTACTATAGAATGTATATCAAGGAATAAAAAAGGTGAAAATCATCAAACTTCATATGCTTATAAGATAGTTTGAAAATCCTTTCATGAAAGACTCTAAATTTATGCAATAATTTTTTACTTGAGTGATGGGCTTAGAAAATCAAATTAGATTTTATGGATAGAATTTAAAAGATAAAAAATTCTACAAATTTTTTGAAAAACCTCCCTCCATGTTTTGAACCCATTGTGGATGCTATTGAATAATCTAAGGATCTAAATCTATTATTAGTTAATGAGCTCATGAGATCTCTTCAAACCCACGTGTAGAGGATTACTATATCCACTAAAAAATCTATTGAACAATATTCCAAACATAACTTAATATATCAAGAAATAAGGGAAAAGGATTTGTAAAATCATATTATAAGGGAATAGGAAAATTTAGAGGAAGAAGATGTGAAAGCTTCTTCTTATGCTGGCAAATCCTGTTCCTCTAAATTTTTATGTTCTCTCTTCCTAGTATAGTAATTTGTTGAGTATAGGACAACTTATTGAAAATGGATATTCTAATATTTTTACAAACAATGAATGTGTTATATACTTAAAAAAAAGTGGCAATTAAATCATAGCAAAATTTAGTATTCTACAAAATAAATTTGTTTCTCTTAGACTTGCATATGGAGAAGCTTAAGCTCTGAAATCTATCTTAAATGATAAATACTGGCTATGACACATGAGGTATGGATGTCTAAATTTTTGAAGGGTAATACTTCTATATCAAAAGTAGATGGTTAAAGGATTATCATCTATTGAATAAGATGATCAAGTTTGTAAATATTATATTTTTTGTAAGAAACATTGAGATTCTTTTCTAGTAGGAAAGACATGGAGAGAAAAGACACCAATTGAAAAGTGCATACTGATATATAGTCCAATATAGACTTGGTCACTAAAACCAAATAGGTATTTTGTTATTTTTGTTGATGACTATAGTAGAAGAACTTGGGTGTATTTCATCAATGAAAAGTCATAAGCTTTTTATACCTTCCTGAAATATAAAGATAATGTAGAAAAACAAAGTGGTTGTCTCTTGTAGACTCTATGTATAGATAGAGGGGGAGAAATTGCATCTAATGAAATTTGATATTTTTGAAAGTATGGTATTCAAAGGCAATTGACAACAAGTTATACTCCTCAACAAAATGAGGTAGCTAAACATAAGAATCACACAATCATGGAAATGGAAAGAACATGCTTAAGGCCAAGAGTATTCCAAATATTTTTTGGATTGAAGTAGTAGCCACATATGTTTACTTATTAAATAGATGTCTAACTAAAACTATAGAAAGTAATGACTCCATATGAGGCGTAGAGTGGAAGAAATACTAGTATGATATTTTTATTGGCTACAATGAGGAGAAAAGAGGTTATAACTTGTATAATCCAATGATAAAATACTTGATAGTCAACCATAATATAATTTTTACTGAAAATTAAGCATGGCAATGGAATGGAAGTGTGCAACAATCAAAACTAGTAATTATGTATAAAAAACCAATATTATTCATCTTATTATACCATCCCAAGGAATAACTGAAGCTCTACTCCCCCTCCTTCATCAAGTTAAACATTTCCTTCATGTAGTCCTCATTCAAGTTTGAGTCCTCCTCTAAGAAAGGTAAAAAATCTCAAAAAAATCTATAAGGAACTACTAGTTCAGTTATAAATTTTTCTTTATTATCTCATATACAAGTAGAACCAAGGTATTTTTAATATGTAGAGAAGCATGAAGTTTAGCATAAATCTAGGAATTAGGATATTTATGCTATAGAAAGGAATGAAAAATGAAAATTAGTAGTTTCTCTACCAAATTTTCTTTTGGCTCGTTGACCAAGATGTAGAGGTTCTTTACTATCAAAAAATTATTATTGAAGAAGAGGAAGTAGCTAAACACAAAAGTAAGCATTACAAATCAAAATAAAATGGCTCAAGAAATTAACATAAAAAGAGATGAAAGAGAAATAATACATAGTAAATATGCAATATGTGGATTATGATCTATGTTCTTCAGAGGCTTATGAAGGAGAATCTCTTACAATTGCTATATCAAGTCCATCCAATGTCTTTTATAAAGATGCATATCCTAGGATGAGTCTAGGTGCAAATTGTTCTATTCTTTGCAAAGACACTTCCTCTATTGGAGAAAATGGTATGGTGCATATTGCATATAAAATAGTATCTTTTGAAATAAATTTAGAATATAGAGCTTCTCAGGATTCAATGACAAGAGTTTCATTCTATCCTAAATTAGATTATGGCAATCACAAAAGATAATGATAGAATAAAAATTATGTTGATTACAAATTTTATAGGAGCTAGAAATAGCATGTTTCTTAAAATCATATTCCTAGAAATAGAAGCCATAAAAAATTATCGAAGAGTTTTAGAAAATCATATAATGTTCATACATCTCACCAAGTTTCCTCAAGTGTAATAGTAAATTCAAATACAATGTTGGGGTAAAGGTTTGGTCCTGGTAAAAAATCATTGCATCAAAAAACCTCAAGAGATAATGGCTTTAGAATTTTGATTTAAAAAAAGGTTTTTTATTCATCATGACTAAATACTGAAAAATATCGTAGTAAATTTAGAATAAAATTTTGATGACAAGTTAGCTATATCATGGGTTGTAGCAGTGGAGAAGGTTATGTCATAAAGTGCTATATGAATAGCAGGCACATAGAACACAACATTTTATTACCAAAGAAAGGCTACAATCCATGCAAATGATCTTCAAAGCATTATCAAAAGAAAAATTTATAAGGATGAGACTAGTGTTAGTTGTTACTACATTAAGCATTAAGGGGGACAATGTTAAAAATAACATTCACTAAAAAATAGAAAAATCATATTATTAAAAATTGTTATTTTCCTAGCGAAGAAGCAATGTTGTTTATGCTTAGTGAAAAATAGATCAAGAATGTTGTTAAAAGTATTTTTTTTCCTAAAGAAGAAAGGTTGATTATAGTTACAAAGGTAATTGAAGAATAGAAAATATAAATAATAATAAAAATTTTGAGGAACAAAAAATATATATACATCTTATTATTAGCATGAAGGATGTCTATATATTAGGTGTAAGACACTAGTTGTAGTTCAATTCAGTTCGATGTAATCAAGCAATTGAATCAATAAATAAAATTTTGTGTATTGTAGCAATAATGTGTACCTTTTGCAATAGAAATTTGTGACTTCTATTTTCTATTTTACATGATTTTTCTCCTCTATAAACCAACACTCCCAACCTACCTCACTACACAAAATACAATGAACTATGGAAAATATTTTGAATGAGTTATAGAAAATTTCAACTATAGGAATATGTCTTATTGATATCTATCATTTTATACGAAAGGAGAATTTCTCAAGACATAATCAAATGACAACATTAATTACCTAATTATTCTCACCTCAATAGACAAATTATCTCTAGTTGCTAGACTTAAGAAATTTTATATGAATATTTTTGGGAGAAGAATGAAGCATATACTCATAGAGATAGTTTGTGTTAACTCTATCCAGTCACAGAGACACACAAAATGAAGACTGTTTGTAGATCAAGAGAAAACAGAACAAATACAGAGCATGGTATTTAGAGAAAAATAAAACCGTAAAGAACAAAGCCAGAACACACACCGAATGTGGGAGAACAATGTTTTTCCTTGTATTATTACATAACTTATTACAAGTATTAAATAATATATTATGCAATCGAAAGCAAGCAATATTTACAATGTTATATTTAATAAAAGGGACAAATACAGTTATGGATAACTATCCACGTCATCCACCATAACCATCCACCATTGTTGTCATTTACAACGATCTTACACTTGGCAACTACGGTGGCACAGTACTTATGCCACTATGTTCTTGACACCATTTGAAATTTTGGGAACTCACTGCTTTTGTCAAAGCATCAGTTGTGTTCAGCTCAATATTCACCTTCTTAAGTTTTATTTCACCTTCCTCAATCATTTTTCTGATAAAGTGAAATTGTACCCTGATGTGCTTGGTCCTGTTATGGAATTTGGAATTGACAGCAAAATCAATTGCAGTCTTGTTGTCACACCACAATGAAATTGAATCATGTTATACACCAACATCTAAAAATAATTTTTTGAGCCATACTGCTTCCTTGAAAGCCTCTACTGCTTCAATATATTTAGCTTTTGTTGTTTATTGAGCAAAAAAATATTATTTCTTGATTCTCCAACTAATAGATCCCTCAGCAAGTTCAAACACATACGCACTTATAGACTTTCCACCATCCACATCTCCTAAAAAATCCACATCAACATAACCTATTAACTGACTATCACCTGTAGTCCCATAACATATCCCAACATCCTTTGTTGATTGAAGATATCATAAAATTCTCTTCACAACTGTCCAATGTTGCCATCCTGGATTTGACATGAACCGGCTTACCATTCCTACTGCATGAGCCAAGTCCAACCGTGTACACACCATAACGTACACCAACTTGCCAAATGCACTTGCATATGGTAATTTTACAATTTTCTCCTTCTCAACTGTTTTCTTTGGACATTGATCCATTGACAATGTTGTACCCAATGCAAATGGAGTGCTCATTGGTTTAAACTTCTCCATTCCAAACCGTTTTAATACATCATCCACATATTTATTCTGACTGATCCATAACTTTCTCTGTGCTCGGTCTCTCTTGATCTCAATGCCAAGAAAGTAGTAAAGTGGTCCCAAGTCCTGCATGCTGAACTCCTTTGACAACTTAGCCTTCACTTTTTGAACCGATTGTTGAGAATTTCTAATAAGAAGTATATCATCAACATACAGTGTAATAATTATGAATCTATATGAATCCTTCAAATAATAAATACAATGGTCAACATTAATTCTTAAAAATCTAAGTCTAATCTCATATTGATCGAACTTCTTGTACCATTATCTCGATGATTGTTTCAGTCCGTAGATGGACTTCTTGATTTTGTAAACCAGATCGCTCCCACTGATTTCAAACCCCTCTGGCTACTCCATGAAGATTTCCTCCTTTAACTTACCATGAATAAATGTAGTCTTCACGTCCATTTGTTCCACTTCCCAATTGTTTGTTGTTGTTGACAACAACAATGTAATTGAAGCTATTTTTTCTACTGGTGAGAACGTTTATGTCTAATAAATTCTTTTAGTTTGTGTATATCCCTTAGAAAATAATATTGCCTTGTACTGCTCCATTGTGCCATCTAGATTATATTTTTATTAAAAATCCATTTACACCCAACTAAATTTCTCCTTTTTGGTCTAGGATGCAAATCCCATGTCTGATTACACTTGAGGGACTCTATCTTCTCTTGTATTTCCATCCTCCATTCCTTAGCCTCACTACCACTCAAAGCCTTCTTCACACTAATAGGTTCATCACACAGAGCTATTAGTGCTGAGTACTTGAAGTCACTCAGATTATATCTGAATCTGTTAGGAACTTACCTTTTGCATTGACTTGTCCTTGGCTATTAATCGAATTCATTGCCCTGCACATATTCATGAATAATTTCTTCAATGTCATGCACTGATCCCTAGGAAATCGGGCCTATTATTTCACCCATAATTTCTTGAGGATCATGCGACCTTGGTACCTCATGCGGTCCTGCTTCCTAGTCTTTGACTCCCTATTGACCACGTGGGATTAGAACTTCTTCATCATTTGTGACACCCTACTATTGACCTTCATCATGGCTTGATGATAATAGACTAGACTGAATGCGTGACTGTGTGGTTCTATGACTTCTAGAATAGGGCATACACTGCTCTTGTGTAGACATTCATTGGCTATCTTGCATAGCATTGTAAGGCAGAATATGACCGAGTAAAGGTTCATGTTTAGTAGACAATTCACCACCATCCTTAATGTCTCATGCTACATTCTCCATGAAAATTATATCGCAGCTAACTGTGTGATAATTTTTTGATGAAATGAACAATATATAACCTTTCACCCCTTCCTTGTAACCCATAAAAATGCACTTAACTGATTTGTTACCCAAATTCTATCATTTTTCTTTGGGTACATGCATATAGGCTTCACAACTGAACACCCGTAGATGCTTAAAAGTGGGTTTCTTATTGCTCCACTTTTCTTGTGGAGTCACTCCTCCCAAAACTAAACTTGAAGACAAATTGTTTACATAATTGGCAATATGAACTACCTTAGCCCAAAAATGTTTGTTCAAATATGCATCTTCCAACATACTTCATGCTTTCTCCATGAGAGTCCTATTCAACCTCTCAGCCACACCATTTTGTTGAGGCGTATATGGTGTGGTATTTTGCCTTGCAATTCCATGCATCCTATAGAAAGCATCAAATTCACCTGAGCAATACTAACCTCCATTGTCTGTTATTAGTGCCTTGAACTTTTTACTGCTTTGTCTCTCTACTTCATCAACAAAGGTCTTAAAATTCTCAAGGGCTTCATATTTATTTTTCATAAAAAACACCCATGACTTTCGAGAGAAATCATCAATTAAAGTAATAAAATATTTGAACCCTATTAAAGAAGGCATTTCCATTGGTCCATAAATATCTGAGTGTACCAATTCTAAAACATCTTCACTCCTATGTGCTTTATGAAAAATATACTTTCTTTTGTTTTCCCATAACACATGACTCACAAAAATTTAATGAATCAAGTTTCATACCTTCCAAACCACGCACCAGATGTTTGGAGCACATATCCTTTAGGCTCTACTCACCTACATGCGCCAATATCTTATACCATAGAATAATTTTTGAAGAGATTTTACTTGTTGTTGCACCTGCAAAAATCATTGGTTCTACATCCAAATCATAGAGAGACCCTTTTTTAATCCCTTGAATCAGCACCATATCACCATTCATCACCTTGCAGCTATTTCTATTAAAAATAGTATGAAATCCATCATCTAAAAATTGGCTTACCAAGAGTAGATTGTGTGTTAGTCCAGGAACATGACTAACATTAGTGATGGTCAGAAATCTACATATTTTGTATTGAATCTCACTATGCCTTTTCCTATCACATCATAGTGATAGTTATCTCCAAGAAATACCTTCTCATAATGATCCTCATGATAGGTCTCAAACCAATCTCCGTGAGATATCATATGAAATGAAGCACATGAGTCAATCAACCATGATTCATCTTGAACATCAATAGTTAAGCCTACAACAAGACCTATCACTCCTTCTTCATCAACAGTAATGGTAGAGATGCCCTCATTCTCTTTTTGATATTCTTCTTTGCACTCCCTTTTGAGGTGTCATTTTTTATGAAATTTCCATCACTCAACTTATTGCTTCTAGCATTTCCTCGATTTCGACCTATGGCCTTTTCCATGTGGTTTCTCATTGCTTTTGTGTTCTCTACTCCTCCCTCTCACAGATAATGCTTTAGTATTATTTATGGGTTAAACCATATTCCTTCTCAATTCTTATTGCAACAACTACCCCATAATATTGTCCATATTAATATCAGGTATTTTTGCGCTCCCACTGATTGCAATAATCATATAATCCCATGAATCAGGAAGACTACGCAATAGATAAATATACTACTCCTTATATTTTATTTTATCACCCGATGATCCCAATTGATTTATGAGGGTGTTGAAAGTATTAGGTGCTTAACCACATTCCCACCATTTGCCATCTTCAACCCATATAATTTCTTCATCAACAAAATTGGATTCATCATGGACTTGGACTCATACAGTTGTCCAAGCTTGTCCCACATATATTTGGCTATCTTGGTAGTGAGAACATTGGACAAAACTGAATATGCAAGATTCAAACCAATGAGTCTTTGCCTTCTCATTATTCTTGTCTCAGTCCTCCTGAGTGATGGAAATGAGCTTTTGATCATGTTGGATTACCTCGAGTTCTCTCTCAACCAGAAGATATTCCATCTTCCATTTCCACATGTTAAAATTATGACCCTTGAATTTCTCAATTGTAGACTTCTCCATGCTAGCTCTTCCACAAAACACAAACTACACATTGATAAATACATGCACAAAATGAAGACTATTTGTAGATCAAGAGAAAATAGAACAAATACAGAGCACGATATTCAGAGAGAAATAAAACCAGAAAGAACAAAACCAGAACACACACCGAATGCAAGAGAACAATGTTTTTCCTTGTATTATTACACAAATTATTACAAGTATTAAATAATACATCATGCAACCGAAAGAAACCAATATTTACAATGTTTTATTTAATAAAAGGCTCAAATATAGTTGTGGATAACTATCCATGTCATCAACCGTAACTGTCCACCGTTGTCATTTCCAACAATCTCCTACTTGGAAACTACAGTGGCACAATACTTATGCCACTATGTTCTTGACACCATTTTAACTTTTGGGAACTCACTGCTTTTTTCAAAGCATCAACTATATTCAAATCACTAGTTGCTAGACTTAAGCAATTTTATATGAATATTTTTGGGAGAAGAATGAAGCATTATACTCATAGATATAGTTTGATCCATAGAAGAAAATATTATAATGATTTAATGTTCAAGGATCCTACTATTTGGGTCACCTTGTGTCCATTATTCTATATTGAATTTACATAACACATACAAATAATAATATAGTGATCTACCAAAGTTGTGATATATGAAATCAAATTGTTGTTGCTCTCTGGTATTGATGAATGTAATAATTTCTATTGATAGAAGTTTGAGAAGTCAAAAGTGTATTTTAAGGAATACACTAACTTAGCTTTTATGTTGCTTATTGTATGTCATATTAACCCTCCCTATTAAGATAGGATGCATGAAGAATCATCGCCATTTATTACATTTATGTACCAATCAATGATATACTTTATCAAGTAAGAATTATTGTGAAATAATTATAGTTGTATATATGATTTGCAAATATGGTTTTGGATTATGTTTTTTAAATATATGGAAAGAATGTAGGTATTTTTAAGTATTGAATAAACATAGCATACATAAGAAGCTTCATTAAGGATTTTTCTATTGTAGTGAATGAGATAAAGGAAATATGTATATTTCTACCTTGCTTAATGTTATTAATTAGGATCCTTATTGAACACTAGTGAAACAAGTATCTTATGACATGTAAATTATTTATGTTATATTTATACTTCTCATTGATTAAGGTTAAACTGAACATATGAACATATATGTGAAGATATCATAAGACTACCATCATGAATAATTTTAAAGCAACTATAGATTATTTGGTTAAAGAGTAATGTTTATCGACATGTTTTATTTATGTTATGATATTTCTAATAATAATAATGAGAAATAAAAAATAAATTTATGGTTTTCATAGAAATCTTGAGATATCAATATTTGACATATTTTCTATTCTACACAAAGATGAGTTGGTTTAAAATCTATCAAAATTATGGAGTATAAGAAATTAAATCAATTTTATTTTACTACTCCCAATGACTTTCCATGAAAGAATGTTTGGTCAGTAAAGTATCTACCTAAGTCCTTAACATTCCTTTTGTTACTAGTCCAAAAGTAATTTTCTTCAAATTTCAAAGAAGAGGATATAATGGACCTTTCAAGTATACCTTATATAATAAGGATATAAGGTATGTTAGATATTTTAGTTTATCATTCTCACTTTGCTTATACCATTTTGGTATACTTTTTCAAGAATATGAGAATATATTAAGTAGCTCCATTAACATTGAAAGAGGTGAAAAAATGTTAGATTTAAAATAAATAAATAAAGTACTATGAATTTTGTGGAGGGTTGGTACTACCATTAGTCAATAGAATTTATGGCTTGAAGAAATAATAGGATTTCTAATAGTAAATTTTAAAATAAAGCTCAAATTTAGAATTGCATTATTATTAAGATCTTGAAAAATATTTATAAACATGGTGTTCATTATGAGAAGCCTCAAGTAAAAAAAAAATGTTCTAACCCCATACTTGTAGGATTTTAGTATACATGGAAGGATCATCTACAACAATATAGTTTTTTGATAAAAGGTAGAAGAGGTTTCGAAAGGATCCGTGAACCTTTTACAAGGTAATCCTATGCCAAAAAGAGATTGGTCGACGGTCAAAAAGCCAACACAGCCAAACTAGCAACACACAAATAAGAAACCAACAAATCTTCCAAGCTCTATATCCACAAACACTAGGGGAGAACAAAGAGAAATACTATAAATAGATTAAAAAAATTGAAAAGAACATCCACATAGGGAAGTAGGATGACTAAGCAGTAAACAAAAATAATAATTACCCATGCTCCAATTGCCTACCAATGAAATTTGTTGTCTCGAGAGTGCATAAGCCCTCATGGAAGTCCTCCTCCAAAATATGAAGTCTAGGGTGGTCCACACCTAGGTTTACCATAAAATTTGTGGATTTATTACCTTCCTAAAAAGTATGCTGAAATGTGATATCCTCACAAAGTAGGGCATCTCTTTTAGCTTCAAGAATCATATTTTTTGTTGATAGATTTCCTAGGGGCTGTACTTTCATGTAATTTATGGTAGTAAGGGAGTCCCCTTCTATGATAATTTTATGGAGTCCCAATGAGCTGACCACCTAGATACCTTGGTAAAGGGCCCTACTGTCCATGAACTGGATGGAGTTGACTCCAAGCCCTTTAGCATAAGACGGTAAAATATCACCCCTGTGATCTCTAATAATACCCTTGGCACATGCTCTTCCTAGGTTACCTTTTGAAGCACAATCAAAATTTAACTTGAACCAATCAAGAGGTAGGGGAATCCAAATAGTAGATAATTGTAGACACCAAAACAACACCAATCCGATTATGTGATTGCAAACACTGATCGCATTGACACACACAGCCCCAAGGGCAACCCACCAGAGGTTAAACAGTGGTCCTAACCACTTTCACAATAGTTTTGGAAGGTCAGAGGTCAATTTGGAACCTTCTAGGCACTTTGCTCAGATATGTCCCTCCCTAGGATGAATTCAAAATGGGATCCGTCCTTCCCTGGGATGAATACATAATCTGCTCCAGGGTGGGACGAATTCCAGGTTTGACGGGCAAAAAGTCAAATCTTGACAAATGGTAGCTCAGATCCGCCACTTAACGCTTCCTTCATAGCATGGGAGTGTGGGTGAGCATTTTTGAGCATTAGAGGCTATTACAAGGGTAGTCATGAAGTCCCTATTTAGGGAGGAATCTCCCTCCCCATGGGAAGGCATGATTGCCAAGTGGTGCCTCTGCATGCCCAATTCAAGAGACCTCCAGGTCTATAAATTGGTGAGTTTCCTCACCCTAAAATATACAGAGAAGGAGCATTTTGGAGCAACGAAGTGCTATCATTTTGTTTTCACACCTATTTCCCCTTTTGAATTGTGCCTTTCACATCCTTGATCTCTTTTGGAGAAGAGGTCATTGGGTGGTCATTGGAAGCACAAATCCGAAACCAAACCCGACATTTGGCCACAATATCCCACCTAATTTGTCGACAACAAATTACAAGATATTTTGGACCCATCCAAGTGGATTGGTGCTGAAATCACGTTCCAACAGTGGGCGGCCAGCACGGGCACCCCCCGCACTACTTCGAGCCTAATCTTCCTTTTTAGGAACAATTGGGGATTCATGGCAGATTGTTCTTTTTGCCATTTATTTATTTTGCATTCCATATTATGCTGCTTAGATAGCTTGTAATTCTGATTTCATAATGCTTTGATCAAATCTTATCATGTTTTATCGCTTTCGTTGTCCTCACTAACTTGCAGGTAGCAGTGTCAAATTCCTATTGATGGAGCCCAAATTGGGGAAATATGACCATCTGGGTCTTCCCAAAATGCCTCCAATTAGCTAACCCCAAGTTTACAGGTCTTTTGGAACTCCCTAGATGCGACATTTTGGGCAGTATCACTTCGAAACTTTGTTACAGGTGAATTCGTTCTACCCCGGAGCGAATTGCAGTCGAATCTGTCCCTCCTCGGAGCGAATTCAAATTGATGAAGAATTTCCTGACTTTTCCTTTTGCAATGCCTTCTTGGTGATGTTTCTATGTCCTTGCCAATTTTTCATGTCATTTGGATAAGTTTTAGTTATAGTTTAATTCATTTTCTCATCCACTTATTGTAGGCTTGAGGATCGCATGCTTTGTCTTATTCGCAGGTGCTACTGTTTCTTGTTCCTTTGAACGCAGGGTCTAGATATCAGAGGAGTAGCAAGGGATAAAAACTCGTATACATAAGCAACGGCGATGTTTGGTCCGCCCATCTTACATGTGGGCACGCGAAAGAGGGATGGCTTTCCATTGATGTGACCAAGAGACAAGTTTGATGCTCCTCGCCCCTAAAAATGGAGGAAGCGAATTGTAACCAAATTTGAAATACATCAATAAAAGAAGAGGGTTGTTTCGTTCCATTTGGGTTCCAATTTGTCTATGCTTTCTCCATTTTATGCATTTTTAATTTGTAGCATCAAGTTTAGTTTCGTTCTTGCATCGTATTTGGAGTTTTTCCCTTTTTGTTTCCGTATTCTCATGCTTTCAATAATATTTGGTTAGTCACAAGAGATAAATTTGGACCCCTAGATAGTTTAAAACCCAATAAATTTTCCAATATTTTCTTAGAATCCTTGGGTTTATCTTCTAAACAACATGAGGATACATTATCCACAATAGCTGCCAAACATCTAGAAAAAATAAAGCTAGTCGAATTAGAGGTGTTGTTCAAGGCTTGCTAGTTGCACTTCTTTCAAACTCCCCATAGAAGATGGTCCAAACTAAAAGACCATAACATTTGAAGGTACTTGGAGGAGAATGGGGATGACCACTAGGATAGAATATCAGGAAGGGAAAAGGGGAGGACCCAAGATACTCCCAAAATACCAAAAAAAGGAGTAAAAAACATCCTTCATGAATAGGCAAAGATTAAAGAGATGGACTTGGAATTCATCGGAGGTTCCACATAGATAAAAATAATTATGTAATATTAGACCATATTTTATAAGGTTGTCCAAGATGAGAATATATGTTGCACCAATAGCCAAAGGAAGATATTAATATTAGGATGAGACTGTCACACCAAACCAAGTTGCAAAGGGGCCAAGGGGGAGCTATTTCCTCAAGCAGGTAGAAAGTAAATTTAACTAAGAAAGAAACTTAGGGTTCTACCTTCAAACAAAAGGAATCGTCATCCAGATATAGATTGAAAACATAAAGGTTTTAAAAATAAATGATGAGGTTAAGGCTATGATCTTCAATCAAAGAAATATTAGGGTGGAATAAGGATCTTTGTATTCTGCAATTCATAAGAGCAACAATAAAATTAGAAACTCTAGAACCAAATAACCTTTTGTACGAGGCTTTAACCATAGCCAAATTAGGGTGAGAAGATAAGAGATCATCTGTCAATCAAGGATCATTCCAAAAGTCAATAGCCTGACCATTCCCCCATAGTCATTTCCATCCCTAATAGATCAAGTCTTTGGAATTACATAGATTCAACTAGAAGGCTGACCTAGAGGGCAACAACGATGAGGTCAAAAAATTGTTCTCTATACCAAAATATTTGGTCTTAATAATTTTAACCCATTCCACATCTTCATTTAGGACTAGCCTCCAACCTTGTTTTACAGTCAAGGCTTTATTCATGAGACTATTTTTTCTCAAACCCAAGCTTTCACATTTCTTTTTTCTATAGATTTGATCCTAGGCCACCAAGCGAAATATACACTTGATTTCAAAGGCATACCATAAGAAATATCTTTGAATATTCTCAATTCTTTGGAGGATATTTTTGGGCATCTAGAAGAGTTACATAAAGTATATAGGAATGCTCTATAGGGTGGTCTTAACTAAAAGCACTTTCTCAGTGTGGCTTAAAATAGCTCCCTTATAGCTAGCAAGCTTTCACTGGATCCTTTCGACCACAGGTTCCCAAATATCCGATTTATAGTAGCCTTTGAATAAAGTTAACAAAATATACATAGAGGATAGGGAGGCCACTTCACAACCAAGAATATTGGCTATCTTCCTCTGTCTAGCTACCAGAGTATTGAGAAAGAATATTTTAATTTTTTTGAAACTAACCTGCTAGCCTCCCAATTTTCAAATTCAAGGAGAATATATTTAATAGAGCACATCTGAATGATAGAAAACATAAAAGAGATCAAGGTATCATCTATGAATTTATGGTGACATATGGGGTTAGACACGAGATCAGGTTTAATATCCATGATATTAGAATTTATAGTTAATAGAGCAATCCAAAGCTTGTACCATCAAAATGAAGAAGGGGTATAGTGGATCTCCCTCCCGAATTCCCCTATTATTGTTGAAATACCCTACTAGGGAAACATTAACCAACATAAAAAATTAGTCAATAAATGCACAAATTGACCAGGTCTATCCATTGCTTAGAAAAACTGAATCTTCTCAGCACCTTTAGTAATTATTCCCAGAAAACTCGATCATAGGATTTAGTGATGTATAACTTGAAAAAAGTCCCTGCTCTCTTTATTTTATCCACAAAACGAATAAGCTCATGGAAAATAATAAATTCATCAATAATCTGATGGCCAAGCATAAAGCCACTTTGGGTAGGATCAATAAGAAGAGGGAGGAGTGGCTTGAACCTATTGGCCAAAACTTCGGTGAAGATTTTTTGAATTGTGTTACAAAGGCTAATGGGTCAAAATTCAGAGAATTTATTAGCCCATGTAGATTTTGGAATAATAAAAAAAATAGAGTTAAAAAATAGAGGAAAAACAACTAATGACATGTTACTTATATGCCAAAAGTTTTGAAAATAAAAATAGGGGAAATCCAATTATATGCCAAAAACTTAAAAAAAAATAGTGGAAATCCATACAGTCCCAGAGCTTTTAAACCAGCCATTGAGAAAATTGTGTGTCTTACCTCCTCATCTGAAAAGGGCTTGATAAGATCATTGTTGTCTTGAGAAGAGACCAAAATTAGGATATTTCTCAACAACCTCTCTTTCGCTTCAGAATATCAGGAGGAAGATCACAAAGTGATTAATAGAAGGAGACAACTTCACTCCTTATATCTTGGATGTCCTTGGAGATAGACCTGTTAGATTTAAGAGCTTCTCTAATTTTGTTATAACCTCTATCTTAAAGTAGAGTGAAAATATTTAGTGTTTTTGTCACCTTTCTTAAGCTAGAGTGATATGGAATTTTATTTTCAAAACAAGTCTTCTATGCTTAGGATGTTGTGAAGAACTGCCATAGTAGATAACTCCTCTAATTTGGACTTATTATTTAGAGCATTCATTTCAATGGAGTTTTGAATGGCCTAAAAATTAGTTTTGAGCTCATATTTATACTTGAAGATATCACCAAACACTGTTTTATTCAATATTTTTATATTAAGTTTGATGAACTTGAGCTTGGAAGTCACTATCTCCATGGATGAGCTAGTAAAATCCGTGGACCACCATTTCTTGATACAATATTCGAGCTATGGATGAGAAAGCCACATGGCTTCAAATCTGAATGGTCTAGGGAAGAACGGGTGTAAAGGGGTTTTTCTAGCAAAAGGGAGTTATGATCAGACCCCATTTTAGGGAGAGTGCAAAGAGATACATATCCAAACATCATATCCACTTCTTTTGAGATACACATTTTATCCAATATTATTTGAATGTGTTGATCCCCTATTCACCGATTACTCCAAGTATACCTAGATCCTTTGAGTTGTTAATCCATTAGTTCTTGTTGGTTGATGAAGTCAACAAATTCCTCCATTCCTCTAGAAAATGAGGTGTCTCCTCCTTTTTTATCCAAAAAAAACAGGGGGGTATTAAAATCAACATTTAAATATTTAAATTTCTATAACATTAGGTTTTATATTTATAAGTGATAATGAATTTTCTTATTATTATAAATAAGACAATTAAACTTATCTAGCCAAATAAGATGATAGAAAACATGTTATTCTAATTTATTATTCAATTTATAATGACCATACTAACCATTTATATGAAATATTGATATTATGAACAAATATAAAATCCTAACACCCATATTCTTGTATAAGCGTTAGGGTAGAAAATGCAACAAGTAATCTGAAGAAAGATAACATATTAGTGATGAAGAAAATAAAATATATGAATATTTTGATCAATGCAAGAAAAAAATCATTCCAACTAGTTTGATACAAAATTATGAATACTAAAAATATAAGTCAAGTTCTATATAAAATATAAATTTTCTAGCATGTTTAATTCACAAGGATAGTAAAGGATAAATGAAATTTAACAAGCTAAAGAAAAATAATTACAAATATTTTAATAGCAAGTTGTCAAACATGGATGCTACTACTATAACTTTTTATTATTTATTATTTTTTTAATGAAGAGTGGGGTCAAATTTTTTTTTGATAAGGTATAAGAGGAGGTTTTGAAAGGCTCCCTGAGCCTTTTCCAAAATAGTAAATATGACTAGAGAAAACCCAAGCCACATACAACAAGATAGAGCCTCGAGAATATGGCTGCTAGAGCAAATAAAAGGTGGAGTTGAACCGCAATTTGACATACCAAGATCTAGGGAAAAATAATAGTGTCATATCCTAAGTATCCGACATGACTAAACATAAACTAAGTTTTAAAAAAATAGAGAGTGTCAAGAAAATATTAGAATCCATAAAAGTATCAAATCTGATCCCCATAATTTTCTCGCACCAACCTAGAAAATATTCAAATAAAAATTACAATACAATTTATGATGAGGATTGATGTTAGATCTTTCATATGACCCCTCTAGTAGTTCCTAGCTTAGGTTTGCATAGTTTATTTTCTAGCAAAATTCATATTGTAAGTGAGTCTCCTTCTCACATGCACTTGTGGGCACTAGTTGTCTTCTAGTTGTCATTTAGAGTGTTAGTTAGCAAGTGTGAACTCAAAGTAGGAAGTGTGTACTTCAAGATAGCTAAAATGGATATTCTAGTTAGCAATCTTAACTTAGAAGTTTATGTGCATTCTCCTTTGCACCTTTGTAGCTTTTGGTTAAGCGTATTGAATCAAATCCATGAAATCATGGATTTGATTCAATACGCTTAACCAAAAGCTACAAAGGTGCAAAGGAGAATGCACGTAAACTTCTAAGTTAAGATTGCTAACTAGAGGATCCATTTTAGCTATCTTGAAGTACACACTCCTACTTTGAGTTCACCTTGCTAACTAACACTCTAAATGCAACTAGAGACAACTAGTGCCCACAAGTGCATGTGAGAAGGAGACTCACTTACAATATGAATTTTTCTAGAAAATAAACTATGCAAACCTAAGCTAGGAACTACTAGAGGGGTCATATGAAAGATCTAACATCAATCCTCATCAATTTCCCACCAAAGATAGGAAATGGATCCAATATTAACAATATTTAGATCAACTCTCTAGTGGCATGAAAAAAATAAATTCAATATTACAATGCATATTCCCACCCAAGCAAGGAAACATAGAGTTGTAATATTAAAATTCAAACAAATTAAAACAAAAAAAATTCTTTCCCATAAAGGTCATGGGGGGAGCACTAAAATGAGCCAAAGAATTTTTAAAAACATTTACCTAAATCTCTACAACACAGATCTATCTCTCTCAGAAGACATCCAACAAAGTAAGGTCTACTCTACAAGAACTAGAAAAGATCTAGATCTACAAAAGGACCCCTAAAATTGATCACAACAAAGTACGGGATAGAAAAATATAAAAAATATAAGCCTAAAAAAGAGAAGGATCCTCCAACCCTCTATAGCTCATGATAACAAATTAAATAACTACAACTTCTTGACCAACCCAAAAACCATGTTTCTGGAACCAATCTAGATTTTTCCTTCTAGCATTTGACATATAAGATCAAACCTAAAAATTATTTGGCCAATAATTTTTGAAGAAGAGGCTCACTCCAACTACAAAAGGAGGGGAAGAAACACCCCAATCCTTGTGGGTTCTAAACCCATTGACACACCAAAGACAAAAATAGGGCCAAAGCACCACACTAGCCTTCTACCCAACATCACAATATTTCACTATAGATCCTTCATCCATCCACCTAATCTTCCACCCAACATGATAGCCTTTCATTGTGGTTCTTTCAGTCGAGCCAACCTTCCACCTAACATCCTAGCCTTTCATTATGGTTCCTTCAGTCCTTCTAGCCTTCCATCTCATATACTTACCTTCAAAAATACATATTTAAAATAAATAAATAAATCATTGAATAAAATAGATGTAAGCAAAATATTTTATTATCTTCTTCATTTACTAAAATAAAAATCATATTTGGCAATAAATGTGCTTTCTACTATACTTAAATTTTCAATGAATGATAAATTTTTTAATTAAATATCATAAAATTACCTTATTAAAGATGAGAATAAAAAATATATTGTGATTGTTCCTTGGAGAAACATACTTTTAGTTACTTAATACCTTCAATTTGAAAAAATCCACACATATTTAATTTTCAAATAAAAATTAGATAATATAGAATGAGTGCATATAATATACCAATTATCAAAATATCAAGATTATGTCCAATATCAATATAGTATATGGTTTGTGAAAGGTCTCATAAAAGTATTATATATGTGAAGGTCATGCCATAGAAATAAAATACGGTAGGATTTTTCCACATGGAAAATAAATATCCAAGGTTTTCCTAGACTTGTTCAACTTACCTTGATAGTTCTAAATAAAATGCTAGGTATGTGTTGTATATGATGACATTTGTTAATGAATTCCATAGAATATTTTTGATACTACCACAAGATTAATCCACATTTATCTTGTATATGTTCACGTTGTTATGTTTTAAAACCCCTTAGGATATCCAACTAATCTTGTAGATGTTAAACTTAATAACTCTTATAAACTACTCAAGTATTCATTCTATAACAAATATTTTTTGTCTTAGATTTGGCATATAAAACAATTTAGCAAGTATATATAGATAGATATACATATTGTATTGAGATCTTATCTTGAAGATGATTCTTGTATTTTTAGATTATTAATGAATTTATCTCACTTTTGTTAAAAAAAAAATCTCCTAAGAATTCTACCAAAGAATATTTGTAATTGTTTTCAAATGAAGTCTTGAATTCTTCATAAGTCTTTCTAATAGATTACTTTCCCAAATCTCCTATTATTTAGTCCATTGCATGTCAACTTGGTATTAATTTTTCTCTTAATTTACAAGTATCACACAATGTCATAATTTATTTTTATTCACTTGATTTATTTTGAGTAAATATATTAAGAAATCATATAATACTTTCTTTATAATATTATAAATTTTAATATGATAATTCTTGGCAGTGGAAAGACGCATTATGCTTTATTCTATATCAAGAGAAACAAATAGATGGTGCAACAAAAGTAGAATGGTCATTCAAGATTTCAAAATTTTCTCCTATTATGAATCATATATTGTTACTCTATTTTCCTTTGTTCTCTTGTATATAAGTAATTTTTAGTTAACATTTATTACCTTTTGGGATTTGTAATTGTTTCAACTATTTTATTTTCTTATTATTTTTAAAATAATGAGACTTACATGTTATTTTTATTTCTTAACCTATCAAAGAAAATGATTTATAACTAAAATTGAGTTGGCCTTGTAGACACCAAAACAACACCAATCCGATTATGTGACTGCAAACACTGATCGCATTGACACACACAGCCCCAAGGGCAGCCCCCAGAGGTCAAACAGTGGTCCTAACCACTCTCACAATAGTTTTGGAAGGTCAGAGATCAATTTGGCACCTTCAAGAACTTTGCTCAGTATCCATCCCACCCTGGGATGAATTCAAACTGGGATTCGCCCCACCCAGGGATGAATTCTGAATTCGCTCTAGGGTGGGGCGAATTGCAGGTTTGACGGGCAAAAAGTCAAATCTTGACAAATGGCAGCTCAGATCCGCCACCCAATGCTTCCTTCATCGCATGGGAGTATGGGTGAGCATTTTCAAGCGTTAGAGGCATCTGCAAGGTCAGTCATGAAGTCCCAATTCAGGGAGGAATCTCCTTCCCCATGGGAAGGCATGATTGCCATGTGGCGCCTCTGCATGCCCATTTCAAGAGACCTCCAGGTCTATAAATTGGTGAGTTTCCTCACCCCAAAAGAGAGGAGAAGTAGCATTTTAGAGCAATGAAGTGCTGTCATTTTATTTACACACCTCACACCTTTTGGATTTGCACCTTTCACATCCTTGATCTCCTTTAGAAGGGAGGTCATTGGGTGACTATTGGGAGGACGAATCTTGATCCCAAAACCCGACATTTGGTCATGATATCCCACCAAATTTTCTGAAAATACCACACAAGAGGTTTTGGACCCATCCCAAGTGGATTGGTGCCGAAATCAAGCCTCCAACGGTGGGCGGCCTGCCCCATGGGCGCCCCCTCCCCACACTGCCACAGTCCTAATCGCCCCCTTTCGGAGTGATGGGAATTCCATGGTAGATTTGCTTTCTTTCATTTGTGCATTCAATTCTATGATGTTTAGATAGGTTGTCATTTGAATTTCATCTCGTTTTAAATAATTTTGACCATATTTCTATCTTTGCTCGCTTTTACTAACCTACAGGTAGCATCATCAAATTCCTATTGATGGAGGCTAAATTGGGAAAATATGACCATCTGGGTCTTCCCAAAATGCCCCCAATTAGCTAACCCCAAGTTTTCAGGTCTTTTGGAGCTTCCGAGGTAGGACATTGGGACAGTACCTATTCGGCATTTTGTTGTAGGTGAATTCGTCCCACCCCGAAGCGAATTCAAATCGGTGAGGAATTTTCTGACTGTTATTTTTGTAGAGCCTTCCTGGTGATGTCTTGATGCCCCTATCAAATTTTCATAGCATTTGGACTTGTTTTAGTCATATTTTAATTCATTTTTCTCATTCACTTATCGTAGGCTTGGGGATTGCATGCTTTGTTTCATCCGTAGGTGCTACTGATCATTTCTTGTTCTTTTGAACATAGGGTTTGGATATCGGAGGAGCAGCGAGGAGTCCAGACTCATCAACGCAAGTGGTGGTGATGTTTGGTCCACCCATTTTACATGTGGGCACGTGAAAGAAGGAAAGGCGCCCATGGATGTAACTAGAACGAATGCTTAAACGCTCCTAGCCCTTGGAAGGGGAGGATGCGCATTGTAACCGAGTTTGGAACATATCAATAAAAAGGGCTGTCTTCTTTAATTCACATTTGTTCCAATTCGATTCGATCATGCTTTTCCCTCTTTTCATGCACTTTCAAGTTTTTAGGATTTAGCGCTAAGTTCGGTTTCTTTGTTTGCATATCGCATGTTAGCTTTCCTTTTTGCTTTCGTATCCTCGTGCTTTCAGTGGTGATCATGGTGGGACCTTGTCCTCTATTTTTAAGATCAGAGATCTGATCCAAATTTGGTTTTTTTGCTTGCAGGTACCACGTTTTCATACGTTGACTGTTGTTCGTTCCATCAGAGGGCGAATACAGAGCTGTAATTCGTCTCACCCAGGGACGAATGGGAATTCATCCCACCCTGAGATGAATACAGTCCTATAATTCATTCCACCCTGGGATGAATTCCAGTCTATGAAGTTTTCGGCAGAAACTCAGAACCGACAGATTCGGGCAGAGAAGAGGTAAGAATTCTGCACTTTTCCTATCATTTTTTGTCTTCAGTTTTTCTGTTTTTCTGGTTCCTTTTGCATGCATAGAAAAAGTTGTTGCATGTTTATTTTGTTTAATGCAAAATAAAAATAACCCCACACACCACGTGGAAAATCAAACACCAAGGAGCTGGTCGTAAAACCCCAGCCCTTGATCAAGACCAACGGTGGATTTCATCACCACCTTGGCTTGAATTTTGCATTCATAAACCCCGATCGCTACTGTTGCTAGACGTAAATCCTGATGAAAGCTGACCGAGTGTAGCTGGGGTGATTCCTAGTGCACGAGGATAAGTCTTCTATGGTAGGTGTCATAAACAGAGTGATTCCCCTTTCGTACCGCCTATGTTCCACGTACCATCTGCTCTCACGTACCTATAGTTTCCCTCACGTAAGGGCGGGTATATAGAGAGGTTGGTATATCGGCATGGCAATGGTATATCGAAGGGGCGACCAATTTTGGGAGTCATAAGAGCCCTCACTTTGCATTTAAATGTTCTTTACAAAAACCTTCAAAAACAAAAGAAAAACAAAACAAAACACACTAAACCAGGTTTAGGACACACTCTCAATATTTAAACGAGATAATCACTATTTGCGTATGTGTGTGCTCTTTTCTGTTTAGTGTAGCATAAAAAATCATAAAAGAGATAAAAATCCATTTAGCTTGTAGCACAGCAACACCATGGTGTACACCCGTAGCCAAGCCCAATCAAGGGCAGAAGCTACAAAAAGTGTACAAGGGGGCACAAGTCACCTCCGCTTTAGCCCTAAGGACTTGGTCATACCGCCTTGGTGGCCTGACCCACAAGAGAGTCCACGTCATTCCATGTCAAGGTGGAATTATAGGGACACCCCTCTGGGGGACACGCCCATTCATCACAGCCCCTTTCAGGAAGAATCCTTACACGTGGCACTCAACATAGACAAGAAAGCTCCCTTAGAAGCTAGATATGAGTGGCCACCATGCGATGAAGTGCTAGAGTGGCATAGTGTCCATGAGGAGAGGCCACATGACTATGGCATCCCTCCTTTGCCCCCCATCACTGTTAGAACCAATAGACAAACCCCAGAGCGCAGGGCTCTCCAAGCAGGGCGAGCTAACTCCGCCCACCCCTTTCACACATACGAAAGGGAGCACGAGGAAGACCACCACATTCCTCGAGAGCAATGTATAGCATGGGAGCCATGCGCTTCCGCACCCGCTATGTACCATGGTCACCCATTGAGGCCAGAGCCTCGGGTAAATGCCGCCAACCTCGACAGAGGGAAGCGACCCATTGAGATCTCGGATCATTGCGACCGAGGTAAATGCATAGGAGAGGCATCCAGGCCTCCAAGGCTCAAGATGGTGGACCAAATTGACCTGGAAGTCGCCAGACATGCCGCCCGCCAAGCCTAGATCACGCGGCTTGAGCAAGATCAGCAGCAGCTAGAGCATCTATACCGCCTTAGCAAGGAGCGCATTCAGTGCCAAACAGATGAGCTACTTCATAACCCACCTGAGAGGGTTCCAACCCCTCGCACCCAAAGAGCAGAACCATATGAGAGGCATAATCCCTTGGTGCGAGATAGGTCTCCGTGACCTCATCAAGTTTTGCCTCCGAGACCCCCTAGACCTGAGAGGGAGGCCACTCCCCGGAACAACGATGGGTACCCTCCATGGGGACCCACCCAGGGTCATAGGTCTCACCTAGAGACTCCTCAAGAAGTTTACGAGGAGTATGAACAAGAAGCAGAGCGGGCCGAAATGCCCTACCAAGGCGGAGGGGTTGCTATCCGGCCACCCCCCATAGGCCTCAAGTCTCCCACAACCCACAATGAGAGCAAACTAAAGAGGAAGAGATTAAATCTTTCGATGCATACAAAGCATTGTTAGAGCATTTGGAGTCTATGGAAACCAAAGCTTCTGGGCCCCAAAAGCCCATGTTACGCCAACTCCATAGTCATCCTATGCATCCGTCAGTGCCTGCACCCCCTTACCCCGAACACTTTAAGCTACCTCAGTTGGCAATATTTAAGGGTGAAGAGGATGCCCAAGAGCATGTGACAAGATTCCTGAGCCAATGTTTTGGCATTCAGGACAATGATGCATTGTTGCTAAGGACATTTATAACCACATTCATGGGCCCTACCTCGGATTGGTTCACTCAGTTGTCGAAGCACAACATCAATAACTTGGATCAGTTAGTGGATGCGTTCCTTGAACGCTTCACCTTCAACACCAAGAAGAAGGTGTCACTAAGTGACCTGGCCAGCCTCAAGCAGTATGAGGAAGAGACCATGGCGGCCTACGGGAATCGGTGGAGGACTTTGCTTTCCAAGCTACCCTACCTCCCTCCTATGTCCGACCTTACACAAATGTTCTCACGAAGTTGTTTGAGATCGATCTCTATGCTATTGCAGCTGCAGCAATATGCCACCTTAGAGGAAGCTCTGGCGCAAGCCAAAATTATCGAAGAGATCAAGATACAGGATGGTGATATTGCCAAACCTAAGAAGAAAGAATGGAACAAGAACACAAAAATAGGGACTACGCAACAAAAACCCGCTATGGTTAATCAAGTTGCTATAAATGTTCCTAAGCCTGCACAAGAAATACAACCTCAAAAGGCTAACTATCAGGTAGTGCCTCCTAATAATTATGAAAGAGAAAACCAGAAGTAGGAGCAAAATCAGCAGCATCACCCTAGGCGACAGTACACCCCTTATACAGAGTCTAGGGACTCCCTATTTGACCGCTTGTCAGCGGCGAACTTGATCAACCTCCCAGAGATTCAAACCATAGATCCTAACGCTCCCAAGCCTAAGGGATACCGAGAGGACTTGTATTGTAGGTTCCACAGGCGGAGGGGACATGACCTGAATGCATGTTGGAAGTTCAAAGGATTGATACAAGACTTGATTGACAATAAGACGTTGGCAGTGGACAACCCCGTAGCGCCAAACAACCAATAGATGGGAGTTTTCAAAGACCCCTTGCCTGCCCATGAGGCTCAGGCAAAACCCCTTCAAGTCAATGAGGTGCAACAGAATTGCCCCATGCAAGGGTATGTAGGAATGATAAGCATAGTGACTAGGAACAAGAGATACCCAGAAGTTGCCCCCGTGGCAGCCACAAGAGAGGTTCCATCGACGTCACAACCTCAACAACACCCTATGCAGCTACCTCCGCCTAGACCCATGGCCACGATTCGGACCAAACTCACATAGAGTTTGAGGACCACGTCGGCTAGGCTCTCCATATACGAGCTTATACAACAATCAACGCCCCATCGGGAGGCTCTCATGGAGATTTTGAAAGCCATCGAGTTGCAGCCCCATGAAGCGAATTCCTTCAACAATTTCGTGGGACATGTCAAACGATGCATGGAGCCAGTCATCACCTTTCGAGAAGATGAAGTTAAATCAGTGTCTGATGACATGGCAGATCCACCCCTGCACGTTATCACGTGGGTCAACGGGATCCCGTATAAGAGGGTGTTGATAGACACTGGCTCATCCAGTAACATCATTACCACAACAACACTAAAACATCTAAAGTTGCTAGCCTCTCACATCATGGCTTCCACCTACACACTACGAGCATTCAATGATGCAATATGCTCGATAGTTGGCACAATTGTTCTACCCATTCAGGTAGGACAAAAGATGATACCTACATTGTGCCATATTTTGGAAGGTGAGATGGCTTATAACATCTTGCTAGGGCGGCCATGGATCAGGGACATGAAGTGTGTCCCGTCAATAGCTCATCAATGTTTGAAGTATACATTTGAAGGGGAAGTACATGTAGTCCCGATGGACTTAGAACCCTTCAAATATTGCAATGCGGTGCAGCTGATGCCGCAATCGACCCTCCCATCGATGCACTTGGATTTTTAGTTAAATCCATCTAGACAGGGTCCGATGCCGCAAGCACCACTGGTGATAAATCCATCAAAACCCCAGCTAGGTGCATCTTCATCGTCAGCTCCTTCACCACCAATGCCACCTATCATGGCTAAACAGAAGGACAAAGGGAAGCAAACCCTGGAAGAGGCTCAACCCCTAGAAGAGGTGCTGCCAATAGTATCAACCATCTCTACCGAAGAGATGCCTAGCACAATGGAAGTTGAGGCTCCTAGTTCACCCAACATGGAGTGGACTCAGGAAGAGCTTTCATTCCCTCCCTCTCAATCGCCAACAATTACTATTGAAATGGCCAGTACGGGCCTAGGGGAGTATCTAGTGTGGAATGTTGTAGCAACGACCATGCTAGAGTCCGTGCAAGACATGGGGAGACCTCGCCTCCCCATCGGTACAATTGTTCCCTTAGGCTACCCGCCAAACCAGACAAATTTTGTGTATGGGGGCCTTGATCATGGTACTGAGCCATGCATGCAAGAGGATGCAGATGAAGAGCCTTTTGCAGAAGATGTCAACTATCTGTCTAACCCGAACTTTGCTCTGAGATATCTGGGCCAATGCAATTGGCATGGATACGGGCTAGGCAGGTATGAGCAAGGAGTGCGTGTCCTTTGCCAGCCAAGATACCAAATGCCTTATGACAAGTCGGGAGTAGGGTTCAACCACCCCCTGCCCTTAGACATCTTGGTGGAAAACATGCAAGGCCTAGGGATAGGCAACAAGGGTGGGTTGGCATCAGATCCTTATGCCAACCCAAACACAACATATACATTGGGAGATTACCTCCCATGGTCAACAACCACCCTTGTTAACCTCAATAACCCTTCTCCTTTGCTAGAGAGAGGTGAAAGTTCGGGGACTCACTTTCAAGGAAGGTATAAATAGTGTCAAGAGGGATCTTCGAAGGATGAATCAGAATGTGAACCAACGTCATATGATCCCTTCGAATCCGATAGTGATCACTCACAAGTGATCCCCATGAATGACCTTCAAGAGAGCCTCTTGACTATGTTCCCTCTAGAGGCTCCAAGCGAGCCAATGCCGCGTCAAGGGAATCAGGTCCCCCCACGGAGCGTGGAACAACCACAATGGGGCCAGATTAATTTGCTTGAGCAGGATGAGCCTGTAATGCCTCAAATAGTTGTCGAAGCCAACGAGGGCTTTTGGATCTCCGATAGTGATTACGAAGATGAAACAAAAATGACATATCTTAATCACATGCGATAGAGGCCGCAACCATACCCCTTGGAGATTAACGACATATTTGAATAGATGGGCATAGTGCCAGGGCACGAGTGGTACGTAGACCCAGCAGGGTGGGATCAAGTGTTGGATCCACTGCTCTAGGTATACGAAGAGCGCCTTCCACTCCGAGACCCTAGGGTGATATCAGTGTCGAGGGTAGACCCTATCCTCCTATTAGCACATAGGGCCGATCCATTCATGCCAGTACCTCTAGAGCCAGATCCAGAGCATAGAGAACATCCAGAGTGTTCAAGTCATCATACCCATGGTAATGGAGACCAAAATCATTTCATCAACATGATCTCCATTGACTTAACCGCACCCATCCGCAATCTGGCCAATCCAGCATGGTCCTTGCATCTAGACATAGATGCCATTGACTGGGATCATGTCAATTCACCTCCATCCCCATCAGAGTACTGGCCTTTCGATAAAATGCCTCATTTTACCCCAGGGACAACTCAGGATATCTTTCATGCCGAAGAGGAACCCGAGGTTCCCAACGTAGATTTAAACTCGGCAAATGATATCCACTTGATCCCAACTCCACATCAGTTGGAGGATGGATCCCACATGTCGGTCGAGGAGACGACTGACGTAGACATCGGCTTGGATCCAATGAATCCATAGATTATCAAGTTGGGGTAAGCTTATCCCCTGAAGAGCAAGCCGACTACATTGCCCTTCTCAAAGAGAAGAAGGAGGTTTTTGCATGGTCATACAGAGACATGTCGGGGCTAGATCCATAGCTAGTCATGCATAATCTAACGCTTGATCCGACAATCAAGCCAGTTAAGCAAAAACTACGTAAGATGCACCCAACAGTGGCCTTGATGGTCAAAGATGAATTGCAAAAGTTATTGGATGCACAGTTTGTCATCTACATGGATTATCCGCCATGGCTGTCCAACATGGTGCCTATCAAAAATCTCGATGGGAGGATTCGCATATGCACTAATTTTTGAGATCTAAACAAAGCGAGTCCTAAGGATGATTTCCCCTTGCCAAGCATCGATGCATTGGTAGACGCTACAATAGGTCACGAAATGCTATCCCTCATGGATGGTTTCTCGGGATACAATCAGATTCGTATCAATCCCGAGGACCAACTAAAAATGGCGTTCACAATGCCTTGGGGGACATTTTGTTATAAGGTTATGCCTTTTGGCCTTAAAAATGCTGGTGCCACCTACCAACGTGCAATGACGTACATCTTCCATGATTACATGCATAAAACTTTGGAAGATTACATGGATGATTTGTTGGCCAAATCTCTTTTGCACCCAGATCATCTCGATGACTTAAGCAAGATCCTCGATCGCCTCATGGAGCATAAAGTCAGACTGAATCCCAAGAAGTGCGTCTTTGGTGTCACATCTGGAAAACTCTTGGGTTTCATAGTCTCAAAGTGAGGCATCGAAGTGGACCCAAACAAAGTCAAGGCAATCCTTGAAATGGTGCCCCCAACTACCATTAAGCAGCTCAGAAGTCTACAAGGAAAGGTCACATCAATTAAGCGCTTCATAGCGCAGCTATCTGACAAGTGCCGACCCATGAACAAATTATTGCACAAGGGGGTAGCATTTCACTGGGATGACGAGTGCCAGTCAGCCTTTGATGACATCAAATGATACTTGGCTTCACCGCCAGTATTGGCACCACCTAGACCAGGAGTGTCATTCTACTTATACATCTCAGCTACTGAGGTGGCACTGGGTGCCATGCTAGCCTAGAAGAATGAACTTCACAAAGAATAGGCTACTTATTATCTTAGCCGCACCCTGGTCAGTTATGAACTTAACTATGCATACGTCGAGAAACTCTGCTTGGCAGTGGTGTTTGCTACCAAAAAGCTATGCCACTACATGCTGAGCAACACTACGTATGTTGTGTCTAAGGAGAATCCATTGCGATACATGATGAGTCGTACTTATCATAGTAGTCGCACGGTGAAATGGATCATGTTGTTGACGAAATTTGACATAGAGTTTATTGGACAGAAATCCATCAAAGGATAGGTCATAGCCGATCAACTAGCAGAGGCTCCTCTCGAAGACGATCAGCCTCTGGTCATAGAACTACCCGATGATGGGGTCTTCCATGTCTCAGAATCGCCAGATTCTGATGAGCCTGAGTCACAGGCCGACATAACCCTATTTTTTGATGGTTCTAAATGTGAGCAAGGTGGTGGCATGGGAATAGTATTCTTCACACCGCAAGGGGCTCCAATGCCTCTATCATTTAAATTAGACTTCCCATGCACCAACAATAATGCAGAGTATGAAGCCTTGCTCATAGGTCTTCAGACAACAATCACCATGAACATCAAATGACTGAACATCTTTGGTGATTCATTGTTAATTGTCAACCAAGTCAAAGGGGTATTCCAATGCAAATGCCCAGTTCTGTAGGCTTATAAAGCCCTTGTGGACAAATTCCTGGTGAAGCTTGAGTGGTACGACATCGAGGCACTCCCTCGGTCATCGAATCATTTTGCGGACACTATGGCCTCCTTGGGGTCACTAATCCCGCAAGACCTTTTCGGTGATATGACAACCATTCAAGTCAAAACACTATCGCAATCCATGATGGAGCGTGCAAGCTCTGACTTGACACCAGGAATCCACATGATCCAGATTGAACCATCCTCGGATAAGTTCTCTCGAATCCATGATCATCCGAAACATGCCAACTAGGGGTCCTTGTTCTCCCCTACTCCCATTAATAGCAACACAACGCTATTCTTACAAGTTCTCTCCCACTCAGCATTTGCTAGGGATGAACTTCAAGAGGGATTGGTTGTTCATACCGTCGAGGCTTTCGATCAGCAGGATTGGTATTTACCCATTAGGGACTACCTCAAGTTAGGTAATCTCCCGCTTGGATTGACGCATGCCGCAAAATGAGCATTCAAGCAGAAAGCGGCTAAGTATGTCTTGATAGGAGACATTTTGTACCATCATAGCTATGAAGGAATCCTCCTTCGATGCTTGGACCAGCAAGAGTCCACTTGGGCGATCGCCCAAGCGCACGATGGTACATGTGGTGGCCACTTCAGTGGTATGGCCATCACAAAGCGCATTCTTCGCATGGGCTATTATTGGCCATATTTAGAGCGAGATTGTTGTGCATATGTGAGGAAGTGCGTGAAGTGTCAACACCATGCTAATTTGACACATGTACCTTCCCAGGCCTTGCAGACAGTCCAATCAGCTTGGCCATTTTTGTAGTGGGGCTTAGATCTAATCGGAAAGATCTCCCCTACATCGTCAAGTCATCACATGTTTATCATAACGGCCACAGAGTATTTCACCAAGTGGGTGGAAGCAGTTCCGCTTACCTCTACGATAGGACCCCGCATTGTGGAGTTCATTTTGCATAACATCATATGTCATTTTGGTATTCCATCCAAAATAATCTCGGATAATGGGACGTCATTCAAGAACAAAGACGTGCATGCTTTGACCACAAAGTACAGAATTCAGCACAATTTTTTGACACCCTATTATCCGTAGGCAAATGGGCAAGCAGAGGCGTCAAACAAAATGCTAGTTGCCATCCTTAAAAATATGGTCGTAGATAGTCATAAGGATTGGCACATCCAAATCCCACTTGCCCTATGGGCTTATCGCACTAGCATTCGGATGCCCACTGGGGCAACTCCATTTTTGCTCGTGTATGGCTCCGAGGCAGTCATGCCTCTCGAGTTGGAAATTCCTTCCCTACGCATATCAATGCAAGAGTTCATCGATGATGACACTGCATGGTAGGCCCGGTTAGACCAGCTTACGTTGCTCGATGAACGACGCGTTAATGCTCTCGAGCATTTACGTATCTATCAAGAGTGACTTAAGAAAGCATACAACATGAAAGTTCACCCGAGGGACTTTCGGGTTGGTGATTTGGTCTTGAAGGAAAACCAATAGAACTCTAGTTTGTCGTCCCATCTCAGGGACAAGTTCATGGCAAATTGGTTAGGTCCATATGTAATTGATAGCAAGATAGGACCCGAGACGTACCGGCTAGCTTCCCTTGATGGAGTCAAGGAACTCGAACCCTTGAACATCAGTCATTTGTGACCATTCCATATCTAAGAGAGCCATATCCAAAAATGCTCCAAGGATTCCTACAATCACTTGGTCAATCCCAAAATGCTCCAAGGATTCCTACAATCGCTTGGTCAATCCCAAAATGCTCCAAGGATTCCTACAATCGCTTGGTCAATCCCAAAATGCTCCAAGGATTCCTACAATCACTTGGTCAATCCCAAAATGCTCCAAGGATTCCTACAATCGCTTGGTCAATCCCAAAAAGCTCCAAAGATTCCCACAATCGCTTGGTCAAAAATAAGAAAATTCAAAAATAGTAAAATCATCAAAAATAACAAAAAAATTTGCATCTCATTTCTAGGCATGCTCAAACTCATCAATAGAGAGCTCTTCTCGCATCTCATCTTCATATTCACAAAAATCAATCCATCAAAAACACAAAAATATGTAGTTGCATTAAGCATCACATCCATACATTGCATATCTGTGATCATACAGGTCAAAGGCACCATAGACTGTAATTACTCCGCCAATCCATCTTGTTCCATATTTCTCCATTCTATAAGCAGTCCATCAAAAATAAACACCATTCACTTCTTTTTACCATACCAGAGTCAGTGGTCTTCTAATGTATCAAGAGTTTTCGTCCTTTAGTCGTCATGTAGCTTTCTAGCCACATACTGTACTAAGTCAGACAGATTTTAAGAAGGTAGAATTCTACTTGGATCACACCTTGTTACGTAGCATCCCAACACAAATTAAAACACATAAAAATTCCCAAGTTGTGTGAATGAAAGATGAAACCTGCACAGCAATCCAAGTCACCATAAGCGAAATGGTTATCTTGCTCATCCCCCTATGCGAATGACCCCAAGAATGCTGAGAGTTGGCAAAAGGACAAGCATCTTCCCTACCCAATTCCCCAAGAATCCCAAGTTCTCAAAAGTTGCAAACATCAAAATCTTGCAAAAAGTCAAAACTCCAACAAATTTGACATCACCCCCAAAGTGCATACATCAAGAGGCACATACAATAGTGATTCTCATCACTCAAAATTCAAATCCCTTGCTCAAGAGAAAAATATATAAAAAATAAACAGTGATTTTTATCACTACAAAAGAGCAAGTATCCCAATACAATTGAAGAAAAGAAGGGAGTCGAACTTGAATCCCTGGAACTCTCAGCATTCCGATAGGTCATGAGGCAAACCCTAGTACCGGTTTGGTGGATAGCCTATCGGTCACTGGTGGTAAACCTCCCGCATGACGATATATCTGTCACATTAACTCGTGTACAGATCAATGTTTGCATGTGGATGAGCTAGCTTATGGTATCCTAGATAGCACCATAGATTAATCTGACTAAATACAACAAAGGAGTTAGTGGAGCTAATTAGGTGATCCTCAATACAAGTTTGGTTGATAACCTATCTGGCACTGGAGGTATCCTGACAAATACCACATAAATGAACTCAATTGCACACACAGGGATGTGAAATAACTGGGTCAAAGTCAAGTCCGATTCATACCTTGTCCAAAAGTCTTGTAAGATAAAGTACAGTCATGGCTAGTGAGTTAAAACCGTCTGAGTCTCAGAAAACCTTAGCTACATTTCTAAACCAACTGTGCTATCTTTCATCCTCGCATTGCCATCAACAATCGCCAAAAAAAAAATCACAAAGTTCTAAATAGTCTATGGTGCCCTCGCCAAACAACACAAATTCAATTCATCCATTCCATCTTGCATATCACATATAAATTTAGAAATATTTGCATTCATCATAACATATGCATCCATCAAAATAAATTAACATGCATACATCCATACTCATCACTCATCATGCATAAAATCAAATCATCACTCGCATAAACAAAATAAAGTCATCTGTATATATCATCAAAAATGCCCGTAGGCTACAATGAACTGGTCCTGTGACCCCGCAACAAAATCCAAAAGCTCAAAACCCCCAAGCCTAAGGCGTCGGCCACCATGATCACGTAGGATCGGTGCGACAGGAACTACCCCCATGGTGTGGGTCCTATGGGACCCCTCAGGGCGGCTACTGCTAGCCCCCGCATCACGCCTGCTACCCCTCCCTCATCCAGTCGCCTACGAGATGATGCTGACTGCTCAGTATCACTGCCCCTCGTCCGACATGATGATCCACCTCCCGAGGGCTTAGGTAACCGCCCACCGAGGTGGATAATCTCTCCCTCCATATCCATCCGATGCTGAGACCAATCTGTCTCCCTCGTAACCACTCTACCTCCCATCGATAGTAAGCTACTGCATCATCGCACTATGCCAAAGCCCTATCCCTCTCTGCCAGCTACATCCATAGGAGATCCCTCTCTCATGCAGCATCAGTACCCCCATCCTATCGATAGTAGGCAGCCAATGCATTCTCTCGCTCTACCAGCTGCATGCGTAGGAGATCCCTCTCCTGTAGCGCATCCCCCAGCTCCTCATCATGCCTCCGTAACAACCCCTCCAACCATGCATTCTCAATGCGTAACCTAGACTCCATGTCCTCCGCATCCGCCTGAGGCATGGGAATCTCTGGAACAGCAGCCTACTCTGGCTCCCACTGCTCCGTGATGTCCTACATCTTCGGTTGATCCAGAACCCCCAAATCCACATCCTCATCCTCCACCTCCACCATATCTGCATCCTCCCGAGGAGCTCCCCAATCATCTCCTGGTGCCTCGACACCCTCCCCTTGCTACCTCCATGCCTCCCAGTGGCCCCTCTCCCCGCCATCGCCGTAGTACCCACCACTGGTCGTACTCTACGGTAGTCCCGACATCATCCACATCCGGGACGTCGATCACCATCTGAATCCTCGCCTAGTGGCACGATGATGGGTCGATCCAGAGTTCTCTCATCCCCCTAGTGTCGATAGACCACGGGCTCACCAGGCAACCCCTGGCGCACCCCAAACTATCATGTCACCCGACTGTAGGAGAAGAACTCATGCTCGGTCCCATGCCGCCCAATCAGCCATCGCTCCCTACATACCCATCGAAGCCACTCTCCAACCTCCGACTAGGCTGGATAGTCCCGATAAGGGTGCCAGAACACCTCCCCTAGAGTAAGCCGAGCGAGGGCATCGACATAGTGCCCTACGACACCTGCCCACCGTCGACTCTATCCCTACTCCTAGACCTCTGCCATAGAACCGCATAGCCTATATCCTTATCCTCCATCTCTCCCGAGTCATCCATGGTAACCCGTTGGCCTCTCCACCGCTATGTGTTGCCAAGCCCAGCTCTGCAATAGATAGCTACAGCTAATACCCTTCTACCTCCGATAGTGGACCTCGTACAGCTCACCATAAAGCTATGCCAGCAATGTCTGCCCCCACCTCATGATCAACGGTGCCTCTATCGAGCACTCTACCAGTCGCCAGACCACATCCAGTAGGTTCCATGGGAACCTCGCACCTGACGAGTCAGGTAGCAGCATGTTGGAAATGAGGCCCATAAGGAATGCGTGCCTCACTCCCAACACCCCCCTCTCCAGCCACCATCGGACCAGAATCTTGCCAATCTGGCAGTCACCCTCTACCCTCTCCACTAGGCTCTCCATGCCTAGCTCCTCCCCATGCCCGAAGCATCGTATCAGTACAGTTGTCCGCTGGTCACGCGATGACGTTCTGATCGGTAGTCCATCTATCAAAATCCGTAGAAGTCGATAGACATCCTCCAAGGTCACTGTCATCTCCCCTATTGGGAGATGGAAGGTGTTGGTCCGGGGATCCCACAGGTTGATCAGGGCCATCAGATAGGCCCGATCCTCGACCACAGGCTCCAGTCGAGCCACCTGCTTGAGCCCAAGGGCATCAAGCCAATCCCAGTCAGCCACAGTTAGCGCCCCCATGCTTCAGCAAAAGTAGTGGATACACGGTACCGGCTCTTAACAACCTGCAAAAGAAAACAACACAAAAACATTAAAATCATGAAAAAATTGTACAACAATAACATGAATATACAACATTGCCTACCAATGTACAGCCAAAAACAAAACAAAAATTCAAACAAATTAATTTGTCAGTTCAAAATTTTAATCCTAAATCAACTAAATTAAAAAAAAACAAAAATTCACAAAAATTAAATTTGTCACCCCTAGGGTTTCTAATCCTAACTAATAAATTTAAAAACAAAACAAAAAATTCAAAAAATTAATTTGTCAGTCCTAAGGTTTATACAGTTGTCAGTCTCGTGATTTCTGTATTTTAAGTTTAAAAAGTCTGTACAAACAAAACAAAATTAAAAATAACAGTTTTTAACTTAGGGTTTTCACCTACGTTTTAAAACTGACAAGCTCAACCTAAAAAACTAGGGTTTTACATTCCGTTTATCCTAGGGTTTTAGTTAAAAGCAAAATAAAAAATTTTCACCTAGGTTTTAACTACGTTTTACGCTCAGTTTTAAGCTAAAATCTTGGTTTGTGTTCAGCTCAGTTTTAGGGTTTCAATTTTAATTTTGAAAAGCAACATAAAAAAAGAAAAATAAACAAATAACTTGCAAAAACACATAACACATAACAAAAGCAATAACACTAAGGAGCACTTACTGGTCTCGCTTCGGCTCCGCCGCTCGATCCGGTTTGTGCACTCATGATGTCGGGAGAAATTCAGTAGTGCTTCGCTTCGCAGAATTAACCTCCTCCTCCCTAGAGCTCCAAATCGCAAGAAAATTCAGATGCAAATGAGCCCAAACCCTAGTTTTGGCCTTTAAATAAGCCTTTTTAGCTTATATTCGTTCCCCCTGGGATGAGCGCTCTGGTTAGCGCTCGTCCCACCCTGGGACGAATACTAAGCTGGAATTCGTCCCACCCCGGAATGAATTCAGGGCAAAAATTTCAAAAAACAACAAAAATTGAACAAAAATGCACCAAAATAGCTAATAAACTTGCCCGATGAGAGTGCTTTGGCACTTGACATTCCGGGCATGCAAAATAGATGTCGGGGTCACAAATCCTCGCTATCCTATTCCCTAAGAAGGCTACCATAGCCGGACCGCTCCACGGGAAGATGGATTTTCGAGAATTTCATCCCCAAACGGCGTCAGCAAAAGGGTCAAAAACCCACCCAAAAATAGTAATAACATTGCCGAACGAAGGCGCCTTCATGCCTGACATTCTTGGCATCCAAAATAGACATTGGGGTTACAAATTGTCACTATCCTACTCCCTAAGAAGGCTACCATAGCCGGACCGCTCCACGGGAGGACGGATTTCTGCCAATTTTAGCTCCAAAAAGCGTCACCAAAAAGGGTTAACACCCACCAAAAATAGGTCTAAATGTCAGAAAACTGCACACACGTTCAAGGATAAGAATCTAAAGGCACCTTTGCACAAGTCATCTTGGGTCAAGCGACTCGTCGCTTTTCTCATGAAGGTCATTCCCTCATCGATTCGTCGCTTGAGGGGGTAGTCACACTTAGTCACCAATCAACAAATACACACCCAATTAAGGAAAATGACATGCATTCAAAGAATCATTGACAAAGACAATTACGCTCCTGCTTGGGGCGATAAACAAGCAATAATCACAATCTGATCAAATCACTTGGCATTTCGTGAATCATGAACTCAAGGTTCTCACAGACAAAAGGTTGCGCCCTTTGCCTATTCATGACCGATCAATGTCCAAGATCAAGTAACACCTCACCGAAAAAGGTTAACACTTGAATTGAGTTCCTTCGCTCGTCGAAGCAAGGATTCAAGAATGCATGCCCTTTCCATACTTGGGGCATCAAAATTTGGTTAGGTTACTGAGAAACCCTAATCATTAGTGCTTTGGTTATCTATTTTTGCTCGATGCATTGCGCCATGCACAACGCATCCCAAAAAGGGGCATCTGTAGACACCAAAACAGCACCAATCCGATTATGTGACTGCAAACACTGATCGCATTGACACACACAGCCCCAAGGGCAGCCCCTAGAGGTCAAACAGTGGTCCTAACCACTCTCACAATAGTTTTGGAAGGTCAGAGATCAATTTGGCACCTTCAGGCACTTTGCTCAGTATCCGTCCCACCCTGGGACGAATTCAAACTGGGATTCGCCCCACCCAGGGACGAATTCTGAATTCGCTCCAGGGTGGGGCGAATTGCAGGTTTGACGGGAAAAAAGTCAAATCTTGACAAATGGCAGCTCAGATCCGCCACCCAACGCTTCCTTCATCGCATGGGAGTATGGGTGAGCATTTTCAAGCGTTAGAGGCATCTGCAAGGTCAGTCATGAAGTCCCAATTCAGGGAGGAATCTCCTTCCCCCTGGGAAGGCATGATTGCCATGTGGCGCCTCTGCATGCCCATTTCAAGAGACCTCCAGGTCTATAAATTGGTGAGTTTCCTCACCCCAAAAAGAGAAGAGAAGTAGCATTTTAGAGCAACGAAGTGCTGTCATTTTATTTACACACCTCACACCTTTTGGATTTGCACCTTTCACATCCTTGATCTCCTTTAGAAGGGAGGTCATTGGGTGACTATTGGGAGGATGAATCTTGATCCCAAAACCTGACATTAAGACATAATAAAATGACAACATTAATTACCTAATTATTCTCACCTCAATAGACGAATTATCTCTAGTTGCTAGACTTAAGAAATTTTATATGAATATTTTTGGGAGAAGAATGAAGCATATACTCATAGAGATAGTTTGTGTTAACACTATCCAGTCACAGAGACACACAAACTGAAGATTTTTTGTAGATCAAGAGAAAACAGAACAAATACAGAGCATGGTATTCAGAGAAAAATAAAACCAAAAAGAACAAATCCAGAACACACACCGAATGTAGGAGAACAATGTTTTTCCTTGTATTATTACATAACTTATTACAAGTATTAAATAATATATTATGCAACCGAAAGCAACCAATATTTACAATGTTATATTTAATAAAAGGCACAAATACAGTTATGGATAACTATCCACGTCATCCACCATAACCATCCACCATTGTCATTTCCAATGATCTTCCACTTGGCAACTACGGTGGCACAGTACTTATGCCACTATGTTCTTGACACCATTTGAAATTTTGGGAACTCACTGCTTTTATCAAAGCATCAGTTGTGTTCAGATCAATATTCACCTTCTTAAGTTTTATTTCATCTTCCTCAATTAATTTTTTTATAATGTGAAATCGTACCCTGATGTGCTTGGTCCCGTTATGGAATTTGGGATTCACAGTAAAATCAATTGCAGTCTTGTTGTCACACCACAATGAAATTCAATCCTATTATACACCAACATCTAAACATAATTTTTTGAGCCATACTGCTTCCTTGCAAGCCTCTACTTTAATATATTTAGCTTCTATTGTTTATTGAGCAACAAAATATTATTTCTTGCTTCTCCAACTAATAGCTCCCTCAGCAAGTTCAAAGACATACACACTTATGGACTTTCCACCATCCACATATCCTAAAAAATCCACATCAACATAACCTATTAACTGACTATCACCTACAGTCCCATAACATATCCCAACATCCTTTGTTGATTAAAGATATCATAAAATTCTCTTCACAACTATCTAATGTTTCCATCCTGGATTTGACATGAACCGGCTTACCATTCCTACTGCATGAGCCAAGTCCAACCGTGTACACACCATGACGTACACCAACTTGCAAAATGCACTTGCATATGGTACTTTTACAATTTTCTCCTTCTCAACTGGTTTCTTTGGACATTGATCCATTGACAATGTTGTACCCAATGCAAATGGAGTGCTCACTGGTTTACACTTCTCCATTCCAAACCGTTTTAATAAATCATCCACCTATTTCTTCTGACTGATCCATAAATTTCTCTATGCTCAGTCTCTCTTGATCTCAATGCCAAGAAAGTAGTAAAGTGGTCCCAAGTCCTTCATGCTAAACTCCTTTGACAACTTAGCCTTCACTTTTTGAACCGATTGTTGAGAATTTCTAATAAGAAGTATAACATCAACATACAGTGCAAGAATTATGAATCTATATGAATCTTTCAAATAATAAATACAATGGTCAATATTACTTCTTAAATATCCAAGTCTAATCTCATATTGATCGAACTTCTTGTATCATTATCTCGGTGATTGTTTCAGTCCATAGATGAACTTCTTTATTTTGCAAACCAGATCGCTCCCACTGATTTCAAACCCCTCTAGCTACTCCATGAAGATTTCCTCCTTTAACTCACCATGAAGAAATGTAGTCTTTACGTCCATCTGTTCCACTTCCCAATCGTTTGTTGCTGTTGTTGACAACAATAGTGTAATTGAAGCTATTTTTTCTACTGGTGAGAACGTTTCTGTGTAATAAATTCTTTTAGTCTACGTATATCCCTTAGCAACTAATCTTGCCTTGTACCACTCGATTGTGCCATCTAGATTATATTTTTATTAAAATTCCATTTACACCCAACCAAATTTCTCCCTTTTGGTCTAGGATACAAATCCCATGTCTGATTACACTTGAGGGACTCTATCTTCTCTTGTATTGCCATCCTCCATTCCTTAGCCTCACTACCACTCAAAGCCTTCTTCACACTAATAGGTTCATCACACAGAGCTATCAGTGCTAAGTACTTGAAGTCACTTGGATTATATCTGAATCTATTAGGAACTCACCTTTTGCATTGACTTATCCTTGGCTGTTGATCGACTTCATTGCCCTGCACATATTCATGAATAATTTCTTCAATGTCATGCTCTGATCCCTGGGAACTCGGGCCTATTATTTCACCCATAATTTCTTGAGGATCATGCGACCTTGCTACCTCATGCGGTCCTACTTCCTGGTCTTCGACTCCCTATTGACCACATGGGATTAGAACTTATTCATCATTTGTGACACCCTACTATTGACCTTCATCATGGTTTGATGATAATAGACTAGACTGAATGCATGATTGTGCGGTTCTATGACTGCTAGAATAGGGTATACACTACTACTGTGTAGACATTCATTGGCTATCTTGCGTAGCATTGTAAGGCAGAATATGACCAAGTAAAGGTTCATGTTTAGTAGACAATTCACCACCATCCTTAATGTCTCATGCGACATTCTCCATGAAAATTACATCGTAGCTAACTATGTGATAATTTTTTGACGAAATGAACAATATATAACCTTTCACCCCTTCCTTGTAACCCATAAAATGCACTTAATTGATTTGTTACCCAAATTCTATAATTTTTCTTTGGGTACATGCATATAGGCTTCACAAATGAACACTCGTAGATGCTTAACAATGGGTTTCTTATTGCTCCACTTTTCCTATGGATTCACTCCTCCCAAAACTAAACTTGAAGACAAATTGTTTACATAATTGGCAATATGAACTACCTTAGCACAAAAAAGTTTTTTCAAATATGCATCTTCCAACATACTTCATGCTTTCTCCATGAGATTCCTATTCAACCTCTCAACCAAACCATTTTGGTGAGGCATATATGGTGTGGTATTTTTCCTTGCAATTCCATGCATCCTATAGAAAGCATCAAATTCACCTGAGCAATACTAACCTCCATTGTCTGTTCTTAGTGCCTTGAACTTTTTACTACTTTGTCTCTCTAATTCATCAACAAAGGTCTTAAAATTCTCTAGGTATTCATATTTAATTTTCATAAAAAACACCCATGAATTTCGATAGAAATCATCAATTAAAGTAATAAAATATTTGGACCCTATTAAAGAAGGCATTTCCATTGGTCCACAAATATCTGAGTGTACCAATTATAAAACATCTTCACTCCTATGTGCTTGATGAAAAATATACTTTCTTTTGTTTGCCAATAACACATAACTCACAAAAATTTAATGAATCAAGTTTCATACCTTCCAAACCATGCACTAGCTGTTTGGAGCACATATCCTTCAGGCTCTACTCACCTACATGCGCCAATATCTTATACCATAGCATAATTTTTGAAGAGTTTTTACTTGTTGTTGCACCTACAAAAATCATTGGTTCTACATCCAAATCATAGAGAGACCCTTTTTTGATCCCTTTAATCAGCACCATCTCACCATTCATCACCTTGCAGCTATTTCTATTAAAAATAGTATGAAATCCATCATCTAAAAATTGGCTTACCGAGAGTAGATTGCATGTTAGTCCAGGAACATGACTAACATTAGTGATGGTCAGTAATCTACATATTTTGTATTGACTCTCACTATGCCTTTGCCTATCACATCATAGTGATAGTTATCTCCAAGAAATACCTTCTCATAATGATCCTCATGATAGGTCTCAAACCAATCTCCGTGAGATATCATATGAAACGAAGCACATGAGTCAATCAACCATGACTCATCTTGAACATCAACAATTAAGACTACAAAAAGACCTATCACTCCTTCTTTAGCAACAATAATGGAAGAGATGCCCTCATTATCTTTTTGAGATTCTTCTTTGCACTCCCTTTTGAGGTGTCATTTTTTATGAGATTTCCATCACTTAACTTATTGCTTCTAGCATATCCATAATTTTGACCTATGGCCTTTACCATGTGGTTTATAATTACTTTTATGTTCTCTACTCCTCCCTCTCATAGATAATTATTTAGTATTATTTATGGGTTAAACCATATTTATGCTCCCACTGATTCCAATAATTAGATTATCCCATGAATCGGGAAGAATACATAATAGATAAATATACTACTCCTTATCTTTAATTTTATCACCCATTGATCCCAATTGATTTATGAGGGTGTTGAAAGTATTAAGGTGCTCAACCACATTACCACCATTTGCCATCTTCAACCCATACAATTTCTTCCTCAAAAAATTTAGATTCATCATGGAATTGGACTCATACATTTTTCCAAGCTTGTCCCACATATATTTGGCTGTCTTGGTAGTGAGAACATTGGAAAAAACTGAATATGCAAGATTAAGACCAATGAGAGTCTTTGCTTTATCATTCTTCTTGTCTCAATCCTCCTGAGTGATGGCAACGAGCTTCTGATCATGTTGGATTACCTCGGGTTCTCTCTCAACCAGAATATATTCCATCTTCCATTTCCACATGTTAAAATTATGGCCCCTGAATTTCTCAATTGTAGACTTCTCCATGCTAGCTCTTCCACAAAACACAGACTACACATTGACAAATACTTGCAAAAAATGAATACTATTTGTAGATCAAGAGAAAATAGAACAAATACAGAGCATGATATTCAGATAGAAATAAAACTAGAAAGAACAAAACCAGAACACACACCGAATGTGGGAGAACAATGTTTTTCCTTGTATTATTACACAAATGATTACAAGTATTAAATAATACATCATGCAACCGAAAGCAACCAATATTTATAATGTTATATTTAATAAAAGGCTCAAATATAGCTGTGGATAACTATCCATGTCATCCACCATAACTGTCCACCATTGTTGTCATTTCCAACAATATCCCACTTGGAAACTATGGTGGCACAGTACTTATGCCACTATGTTCTTGACACCATTTTAACTTTTGGGAACTCACTACTTTTTTCAAAGCATCAACTATATTCAAATCACTAGTTGCTAGACTTAAGCAATTTTATAGGAATATTTTTGGGAGAAGAATGAAGCATTATACTCATTGATATAGTTTGATCCATGGAAGAAAATATTATAATGATTTAATGTTCAAGGATCCTACTATTTGGGTCACCTTGTGCCCATTATTCTATATTGAATTTACATAACACATACAAATAATAATATAGTGATCTACCAAAGTTGTGATATATGAAATCAAACTGTTGTTGCTCTCTGGTATTGATGAATGTAATAATTTCTATTGATAGAAGTTTGAGAAGTCAAAAGTGTATTTTAAGAAATACACTAACTTAGCTTTTATGTTGCTTATTGTATGTCATATTAACCCTCCCTATTAAGATAGGATGCATGAAGAATCATCACCATTTATTACATTTATGTACCAATAAATGATATACTTTATCAAGTAAGAATTATTGTGAAATAATTATAGTTGTATATATGATTTGCAAAGATGGTTTTGGATTATGTTTTTTAAATATATGGAAATAATTTAGGTATTTTTACATATTGAATAAACATAGCATACATAAGAAGCTTCATTGAGGACTTTTCTATTGTAGTGAATGAGAGAAAGGAAATATGTATATTTCTACCTTGCTTAATGTTATTAATTAGGATCCTTATTGAACACTAGTGAAACAAGTATCTTATGACATGTAAATTATTTATGTTATATTTATACTTCTCATTGATTAAGGTTAAATTGAACATATGAACATATATGTGAAGATATCATAAGACTACCATCATGAATTATTTTAAAGCAACTATAGATTATTTGGTTAAAGAGTAATGTTTATCGACAGGTTTTATTTATGTTATGATATTTCTAATAATAATAATGAGAAATAAAATATAAATTTATGGTTTTCATAGAAATCTTGAGATATCAATATTTGACATATTTTCTATTCTACACAAAAATGAGTTGGTTTAAAATCTATCAAACTTATGGAGTATAAGAAATTAAATCAATTTTATTTTACTGCTCCCAATGATTTTCCATGAAAGAATGTTTGGTCAGTAAAGTATCTACCGAAGTCCTTAACATTCCTTTTGTTACTAGTCCAAAAGTAATATTCTTCAAATTTCAAAGAAGAGGATATAATGGACCTTTCAAGTATACCTTATATAATAAGGATATAGAAATGTTAGATATTTTAGTTTGTCATTCTCACTTTGCTTATACCATTTTGGTATACTTTTTCAAGAATATGAGAATATATTAAGTAGCTCCATTAACATTGAAAGAGTTGAAAAAAATGTTAGATTTAAAATCAATAAATAAAGTACTATGAATTTTGTGGAGAGTTGATACTACCATTAGTCAATAGAATTTATGGCTTGAAGAAATAATAGGATTTCTAATAGCAAATTTTAAAATAAAGCTCAAATTTAGAATTGCATTATTATTAAGCTCTTGAAAAATATTTATAAACATGGTGTTCATTATGAGAAGCCTCAAGTAAAAAAAAAAGGTTCTAACCTTATACTTGTATGATTTTAGTATACATGGAAGGATCATCTAAAACAATATAGTTTTTTTGATAAAAGGTAGAAGAGGTTTTGAAAGGATCCCTGAACCTTTTACAAGGTAATCCAAGGCCAAAAAGAGATTGGTCGAGGGTCAAAAAGCCAACATAGCCAAACTAGCAACACACAAATAAGAAACCAACAAATCTTCCAAACTCTATCTCCACAAACAATAGGGGAGAAAAAAGAGAAATACTATAAATAGATTAAAAAAATTGAAAAGGACATCCACATAGGGAAGTAGGATGACTGAGCAGTAAACAAAAATAATAATTACCCATGCTCCAATTGCCTACCAAGGAAATTTGTTGTCTTGAGAGTGCATAAGCCCTCATGGAAGTCCTCCTCCAAAATATGAAGTCTAGGGTGGTCCACACCTAGGTTTGCCATAAAATTTGTGGATTTATTATTTTCCTAAAAAGTATTTTGAAATGTGATATCCTCACAAAGTAGGGCATCTCTTTTAGCTTCAAGAATCATATTTTTTGTTGATAGATTTCCTAGGGGCTGTCCTTTAATGTAATTTATGGTAGTAAGGGAGTCCCCTTCTATGATAATTTTATGGAGTCCCAATGAGCTGACCACCTAGATACCTTGGTAAAGGGCCCTACCGTCCATGAACTAGATGGAGTTGACTCCAAGACCTTTAGCATAAGACGATAAAATATCACCCCTGTAATCTAGTAATACCCTTGGAACATGCTATTCCTAGGTTACCTTTTGAAGCACAATCATAATTTAATTTGAACCAATCAAGAGGTAGGGGAATCCAAATAGTAGATAATATTTGATTAGTCACAAGAGATAAAGTTGTATCCCTATCTAGTTTAAAACCCAATAAATTTTCCAATATTTGCTTAGAATCCTTGGGTTTATCTTCTACACAACATGAGGATACATTATACTCAATAGCTACCAAACATCTAGAAAAAATAAAGCTAGTCAAATTAGAGGTGTTTTTCAAGGCTTTCTAGTTGTACTTCTTCCAAACTCCCCATAGAAGATGGGCCAAACTAAAATACCATAACATTTGAAGGTACTTGGAGGAGAATGGGGATGACCACTGGGATAGAATATCAGGAAGGGAAAAGGGTAGGAGCAAAGATACTCCCAAAAGACCAAAAAAAGGAGTAAAACACATCCTTCATGAATAGGCAAAGATTAAAGAGATGGACTTGGAATTCATCAGAGGTTCCACATAGATAAAAATAATTATGTAATATTAGACCATATTTTATAAGGTTGTCCAAGATGAGAATATATGCTACACCAATAGCCAAAGGAAGATATTAATATTAGGATGAGACCGTCACACCAAACCAAGTTGCAAAGGGGCCAAGGGGGAGTTGTTTCCTCAAACATGTAGAAAGTAAATTTAACTAAGAAAGAAACTTAGGGTTCTGCCTTCAATCAAAAGGAATCGTCATCCAGATCTAGATTGAGAACATAAAGGTTTTAAAAATAAATGATGAGGTTGAAGCCATGATCTTCAGTCAAAGAAATATTAGGGTGGAATAAGGATATTTGTATTCTGTAATTCAGAAGAGCAACAATAAAATTAGAAACTCTAGAACCAAATAACCTTCTGTACGAGGCTTTAACCATAGCCAAATCAGGGTGAGAAGATAAGAGATCATCTGTCAATCAAGGATCATTCCAAAAGTCAATAGCTTGACCATTCCCCCTAGTCATTTCCCTCCATAATAGATCAAGTCTTTGGAATTACATAGATTCAACTAGAAGGCCGACCTAGAGGGCAGCAACAATGAGATCAACAAATTGTTCTCTATACCAAAATATTTGGTATTAATAATTTTAACCCATTCCACATCTTCATTTAGGACCAGCCTCCAACCTTGTTTTATAGTCAAGGATTTCATGAGACTAGTTTTTCTCAAACCCAAGCTTTTACATTTCTTTTTTTTGTAGATTTGATCCCAGACCACCAAGTGAAATATACACTTGATTTCAAAGCCATACCATAAGAAATATATTTGAATATTCTCAATTCTTTGGAGGATCTTGTTGGGAATCTGGAAGAGTTACATAAAGTATATAGGAATGCTCTACGGGGTGGTCTTAACTAAAAGCACTTTCTCAGTGTGGCTTAAAATAGCTCCCTTATAGCTAGCAAGATTTCACTGGATCCTTTCAACCACTGGTTCCCAAATATCTGGTTTATAGTAGCCTTTGAAGAAAGGTAACCAAATATACATAGAAGATAGGGAGGCAACTTCACAACCAAGAATATTGGCTATCTTCCTCTGTCTAGCCACCCGAGTATTGAGAAAGAATATTTTAATTTTTTTGAAACTAACCTGCTAGCCTCCCACTTTTCAAAGTCAAGGAGAATATATTTAATAGAGCACGTTTGAATGACAGAAACCATAAAATAGAGCAAGGTATCATCTATGAATTTATGGTGACATATGGGGTTAGACATGAGATCATGTTTAATACCCATGATATTAGAATTTACAGTTAATAGAGCGATCCAAAGCTTGTACCATCAAAATGAAGAAGAAGGGGTATAGTGGATCTCCCTCCTGAATTCCCCTATTATTGTTGAAATACCCTACTAGGGAACCATTAACCAACATAAAAACTTAGTCAATAAAATGCACAAATTGACCAGGTCTATCCATTTCTTAGAAAAACTGAATCTTCTCAGCACCTTTAGTAATTATTCCCAGCAAACTCGATCATAGGATTTAGTGATGTATAACTTGAGAAAATTTCCTGCTCTCTTTATTTTATCCACAAAACAAATAAGCTCATGGAAAACAATAACTTCATCAATAATATGATGGCCAAGCATAAAGACACTTTGGGTAGGATCAATAAGAAGAGGGAGGAGTGGCTTGAACCTATTTTCCAAAACTTCGGTGAAGATTTTTTAAATTGTGTTACAAAGGCTAATGGGTCAAAATTCAAAGAATTGATTAGCATGTGTAGATTTTGGAATAAAAAAAAAAATAGAGTTAAAATTCTTAGGAACAACAACTAATGACATGTTACTTATATGCCAAAAGTTTTGAGAATAAAAATAGGGGAAATCCAATTATATACCAAAAACTTAAAAAAAACTAGTGGAAATCCATACAGTCCCAGATATTTTAAACTAGCCATCGAGAAAATTATGTCTTACCTCCTCATCTAAAAAGTGCTTGATAAGATCATTGTTGTCTTGAGAAGAGACCAAAATTAGGATATTTCTCAACAACCTCTCTTTCGCTTCAGAATCTCAGGAGGAAGATCACAAAGTGATGACTAGAAGAAGGAGACAACTTCACTCATTATGTCTTGAATGTCCTTGGAGATAGACCTCTTAGATTTAAGAGCTTCTCTAATTTTGTTATAACCTTTGTCTTAAAGTAGAGTGAAAATATTTAGTTTTTTTGTCACCTTTCTTAAGCTAGACGGATATGGAATTTTATTTTCAAAACAAGTCTTCTATGCTTAGGATGTTGTGAAGAACTACCATAGTAGATAACTCCTCTAATTTGAACTCATTATTTAGAGCATTCATTTCAATGGAGTTTTGAATGGCCTAAAAATTAGTTTTGAGCTCATATTTATACTTGAAGATATCACCAAACACTATTTTATTCAATATTTTAAGATTAAGTTTGATAAACTTGAGCTTGGAAGTCACTATCTCCATAGGTGAGCCAGTAAAATCTGTGGACCACCATTTCTTGATACAATATTCGAGCTATGGATGAGAAATCCACATGGCTTCAAATCTGAATAGTCTAGGGAAGAACAGGTGTAAAGGGGATTTTCTAGCTAAAGGGAGTTATGATCAGATCCCATTTTAGGGAGAGTGCAAAGAGATACATATCCAAACATCATAACCACTTCTTTGGAGATACACATTTTGTCCAATATTATTTGAATGTGTTGATCCCCTATTCGCCGATTACTCCAAGTATACCTAGATCCTTTGAGTTGTTAATCCATTAGTTCTTGTTGGTTGATGAAGTCAACAAATTCCTCGATTCCTCTAGAAAATGAGGTGACTCCTCCTTTTTTATCCAAAACAAACTGAGGGGTATTAAAATCAACATTTAAATATTTAAATTTCTATAACATTAGGTTTTATATTTATAAGTGATAACGAATTTTCTTATTATTATAAATAAGAAAATAAAAACTTATCTAGCCAAATAAGATGATAGAAAACATGTTATTATAATTTATTATTCAATTTATAATGACCATACTAACCATTTATATGAAATATTGATATTATGAACAAATATAAAATCCTAACACCCATATTCTTGTATAAGCGTTAGGGTAGAAACTGCAACAAGTAATCTGAAGAAAGATAACATCTTAGTGATGAAGAAAATAAAATATATTAATATTTTGATCAATGCAAGAAAAAAATCATTCCAACTAGTTTGATACAAAATTATGAATACTAAAAAGATAAGTCAAGTTCTATATAAAATATAAATTTTCTAGCATGTTTAATTCACAAGGATAGTAAAGGATAAATGAAATTTAACAAGCTAGAGAAAAATAATTACAAATATTTCAATAGCAAGTTGTCAAACATTGATGCTACTACTATAACTTTTTATTATTTATTATTTCTTTAATGAAGAGTGGGGTCAAATTTTTTTTTGATAAGGTATAAGAGGAGGTTTTGAAAGGTTCCCTGAGCCTTTTCCAAAATAGGAAATATGACTAGAGAAAACCCAAGCCACATACAACAAGATAGAGCCTCGAGAATATGGATGCTAGAGAAACTAAAAGTTGGAGTTGAATCACAATCTGACATACCAAGATCTAGGGAAAAATAATAGTGTCATATCCTAAGTATCCGACATGACTAAACATAAACTAAGTTTTAAAAAAATTGAGAGTGTCAAGAAAATATCAGAATCCATAAAAGTATCAAATCTGACCCCCATAATTTTCTCGCACCAACCTAGAAAATATTCAAATAAACATTACAATACCATTTCCCACCAAAGATAGAAAATGGATCCAATATCAACAATATTGAGATCCAACTCTCTAGTGGCATGAAAAAAATAAATTCAATATTACAATGCATATTCCCATCCAAGCCAGGAAACATAGAGTTGTAATCATAAAATTCAAACAAATTAAAAAAAACAAATTCTTGCCCATAAAGGTCATGGGGGGAGCACTAAAATGACCCAAATAATTTTTAAAAACATTTACCCAAATCTCTACAACACAGATCTATCTCTCTCAGAAGACATCCAATAAAGTAAGGTCTACTCTACAAGAACTAGAAAAGATCTAGATCTACAAAAGGACCCCTAAAATTGATCACAACAAAGTACGGGATAGAAAAATATAAAAAATATAAGCCTAAAAAAGAGAAGGATCCTCCAACCCTCTATAGGTCATGATAACAAGTTAAATAACTACAACTTCTTGACCAACCCAAAAACCATGTTTCTAGAACCAATCTAGATTTTTCCTTCTAGCATTTGACCTATAAGATCAAACCTAAAAATGATTTGGCCAATAATTTTTTAAGAAGAGTCTCACTCCCACTACAAAAGGAGGGGAAGAAACACCCCAATCCTTGTGGGTTCTAAACCCATTGGCACACCAAAGACAAAAATAGGGCCAAAGCACCACACTAGCCTTCTACCCAACATCACAATATTTCACTATAGATCCTTCATCCATCCACCCAATCTTCCACCCAACATGATTGCCTTTCATTGTGGTTCTTTCAGTCGAGCCAACCTTCCATCTAACATCCTAGCCTTTCATTATGGTTCCTTCAGTCCTTCTAGCCTTCCATATCATATACTTACCTTCAAAAATACATATTTAAAATAAATAAATAAATCATTGAATAAAATAGATGTAAGCAAAATATTTTATTATCTTCTTCATTTACTAAAATAAAAATCATATTTGGAAATAAATGTGCTTTCAACTATACTTAAATTTTCAATGAATGATAAAATTTTTAATTAAATATCATAAAATTACCTTATTAAAGATGAGAATAAAAAATATATTGTGATTGTTCCTTGGAGAAACATACTTTTAGTTACTTAATACCTTAAATTTGAAAAAAGCCACACATATTTAATTTTCAAATAAAAATTAGATAATATAGAATGAGTGCATAGAATATACCAATAATCAAAATATCAAGATTATGTCCAATATCAATATAGTATATGGTTTGTGAAAGGTCTCATAAAAGTATGATATATGTGAAGGTCATGCCATAGAAATAAAATACGGTAGGAGTTTTCCACATGGAAAATAAATATCCAAGGTTTTCCTAGACTTGTTCAACTTACCTTGATAGTTCTAAATAAAATGCTAGGTATGTGCTGTATATGATGACATTTGTTAATGAATTTCATAGAATATTTTTGATAATACCACAAGATTAATCCACATTTATCTTGTATATGTTCATATTGTTATGTTTTAAAACCCCTTAGGATATCCAGATAATCTTGTAGATGTTAAACTTAATAACTCTTATAAACTACTCAAGTATTCATTCTATAACAAATATTTTTTGTCTTAGATTTGGCATATAAAACAATTTAGCAAGTATATATAGATAGATATACATATTGTATTGAGATCTTAGCTTGAAGATGATTCTTGTATTTTTAGATTATTAATGAATTTATCTCACTTTTGTTAAAAATAAAAAAATCTCCTAAGAATTCTACCAAAGAATATTTGTAATTGTTTTCAAATGAAGTCTTGAATTCTTCATAAGTCTTTCTAATAGATCACTTTCCCAAATATCCTATTATTTAGTCCATTGCATGTCAACTTGGTATTAATTTTTCTCTTAATTTACAAATATCACACGATGTCATAATTTATTTTTATTCACTTGATTTATTTTGAGTAAATATATTAAGAAATCATTTAATACTTTCTTTATAATATTATAAATTTTAATATGATAATTCTTGGTAGTGGAAAGACGTATTATGTTTTATTCTATATCAAGAGGAACAAAAAGATGGTGCAACAAAAGTAGAATGGTCATTCAATATTTCAAAATTTTCTCCTATTATGAATCATATATTGTTACTCTATTTTCCTTTGTTCTCTTGTATATAAGTAATTTTTAGTTAACATTTATTACCTTTTGGGATTTGTAATTGTGTCAAATGTTTTATTTTCTTATTATTTTTAAAATAATGAGACTTATATGTTATTTTTCTTTCTTAACCTATCAAAGAAAATGATTTATAACTAAAATTGAGTTGGCCTTTAGGGATATTTCAAGTTGATTTTAATTCAAACATTAAATATTTATTTTTTTAGTTGACTACTTTATAAGGAAAATGTTAAACCTCATATTAACAAAAAGAGAGCAAAGCATGGATAGGTCCTAGGATTGATTGAAGGATAAAGATCAATATTGAAGACTAAAGTCTTTAATAACCAAATAATGTAATACGTGAGATTGTTGGAATATATTACATTATTTGTTATACCCCCATGGTACCATCATGGTACACCTTGTAAATATTAGACTAGGGTCAAGTATTATATTAGAGTGTGAGTAAATATTTTATGTAATGTAATAATGTACAAGAAATACACGAGTGTCATGTGAGTAAGTGTGCAAGTGTGATGTATGTATATGTGCACAAGTGTTTTGATATTAGAGGGTTCTAAGTGAAGAGTCATGTATAGGTGTGCATACAAGATAGAGTTATGTGTATGCAAGTATGAAGTAGGGAATCAATGAGTCATGACATTTGGTATAAATAAAGGAATAGTCAAGTAACCAAAGAGCCACTCTAAAATATCTATATATTACTCCATGGAAGAACACAACAAATATAGTGAGCATATAATTTATAGTGAGTATAGAGAGTATTGTTATCATCATTGTAAGAGAGTTTTATGATACATTTGTAAGAGGAAGAGGAGTATTAAATATTACATAGATTTGAGTAACTAATATTGTAAGTTGTACTACATTCTTTGTACATGTATTATTTAGGCTATTACATTTATATTGTTGCTTATTAATTAATGTTAGTTGAATCCTTGATTTACTTATTATTTGGATCATATTATTTTTATACACATCATTGTCTTGATCTTATTGTATTGTGGCTATCCCATATTTGATCCTATGATTTTTTCTGGTTATATTAAGAAAGGGGGTTTTGAAAGGAGTCCCCAAACCTTGTACATCAACTCCAAATGGATATAAAAACCAAGTAAAATAAAATTACAAAATAAATTCAATAGCCACCAAATGAAGAGAACTTTGGATAAAAACTCAGATCAAATCTAAGTAAAAAAAAATAAAAAGCTAAAGGAAAAGTGGATTCAACAAGCCAAAAAGGGAATACAATGGGGAAATTACACAATTCTAGACATCCAAAATTTTGGCCTCCACTTTATTTAGAATATCGCACAATAAATGATTCGCATTGTTTGCTATATTAACCACCATTTTAATAGAGCCCATGATGAAATTTTATTTTTCTTCCACCTCTCTGAGATTCAGAAGCATCAAACTCTGATCCTCCTCAGGGTGAATTTCCTCTAGGACTCAAATTCGTAACTGCTCTAGGAAACTCCTCAGATTTAGAATGAATTAGATTAATATGAGATGGGGGTTGGCTAGCCATATTTTCAAATAAACATTTAGACCATCTCTCTAAACCATCTCTAACACCTTGAGCAAAAATAGTAATGTCCCAAAAATTTGATTGTGTTTTCTAAAGATAGAGTTTTAAGAGTGATATATTTGACTCTTAGGATGACGCGCTTTCCCCTAAACACCTCTGGAAGTTATAATGATGCCAAAAAATCTTATTACCCTCTTTCGCACCACCTAGCGATGAAAAATCACCTTATGACATCTCAATAGACTCTTTGGATAGAGAGACAAAAGAATCTTCCTAGGATATGATAGGCATAGGAATAGGATGAGCCTCGACAGAGTTGATGACCTCCTCCACATTTAGTCCTTTCTATTTAGCAATATACTCAATAATTATTAGAGCTAATCCCTGATGGATGGGGTTCAAACCTCTATCACATGGCACATTAACCATGGATTTCTCCATGGACTAAAAGAGGAACATAGGCACATTCACCCATTGCTCCATGGGAAGATGATTAAAAAATAGTGCATGATAGCTAAAAATAACATCATTAGAAGAATCAATAGTAAAATAATCCATTATAACATAGAGAAATATATCCCAAGGAGAGGTAAGGGATTTATCCCTAAAATCATTTGGCTACCTCAGGATATACTTGTCCTCATACTAGAAAAAATTAATCTCACAGAGGAGAGAATAATTTTTCTTATAACAAACACCATTCAATGGGAGAGTAGTAATTTTACTTACCAAATTAGGAGAGATTTTGAAATCCAAATTTCCCACTTTCACCCACCCATAATTCCAAAAGTGTGTCATCCATATTGAGATAATCAAATTGTGTCCATGAAACTTCAAGATACAATCCAAAATACCATGATTCTTTAATATCAATTTAACCTCCTTGTCAACCACTAGTGAAACAGGCTCCAACTGAAGCTTCATGGGTCTAGATCTAGCATTAGAGAACTTGGCCTTACCCATTATGACAACAACACACCAAGGTAAAATCCTCAATCTAAAGAAGAGACATCGGCTAAAGATGATAGGAGTGGATAAGGGGATGGGATAAAAGAGGATAAGAATCCATAACCAATCCAAACTGAGTAGATTACAACATGTAAATCACTTCCTATAAACCTGATACCTAGGCAAAACCACCTTTCTCATGGAATAATTACACTCAAGAAATAAAATAAGGATACCATGAGGTGAACCACACAGATAGGACCATAATAAAAAAATGCAAGTAAGTAAAGGACAACGAATGCGAGAGGGACTCTATAGGGAAACTCATAGACATCCACTTCCATAATACCATTGTATCATACAACAAAACAATAAGAGACTCATCACTAAGATAAAACATCACACCCACAAAGGAGAGGTAAATACAAGAAAAGGTGCAAGTCCCCAGTTTACGATTAATCCAAGTCCCATCAACTGGGTAGACTAATTCACTAATAGGATTGGGAAGTTTTCTGGCAATCAAGGATTTGAAATTAGAAAATTCACAATTGATCAAAAAAATCTTGTGAGTAACATCCACTTCCTAAAGTAAATGTGAGGGCGCTACCTCGCCTGGTGACCACCCACTCTCTAAATCACATTAAACAATTCTAGAATTCAAAATATTTATTAGATATATCAAGAAGTTCTCCTTCCACATCATGGATTTGGGGTGGGTGGTCCCATAATTAGCTATTTTATTAGCCAAGATACTTCCTTCTCTAAAAATTTGCATCACTAGGACTTCCAAGAAAATCCTTAAAGACGTTCTTGAATCAATGATGTAATTGAAAATGTTTGAACATGGAGTAGCATCAAACTTGAGGATATTCACCACATTCAAAAAATCCCCTTCCACCACCACATAATTTACCTTTATCTAAACTAATAATTTTATGCCTAGATAGGTCATTGTTACCTCCACAACATGGAAGGTTTTGTGGTACATGTGTTTCACATAGGCTGCAATAACTTCATCATTCCTGTTCTTGATTACCCTTGCTTATCCAATGACATCCATGTTGCCTTTGGGGGCCCCTTCAAAATTAAGCTTGAGCCAACCTACTAGGAGATGATGCCACTTCACCGAATGTCTAGGATTAAGTGGAGTCAAAGCATGAGGGATTCTTGATAAATCCAATAAAATTTAAATCAGGGTCAGTGAAACCTTGGATCACATTTTCAACCACATTATAAATAATTCACAAACTCATAGAAATGGGATTTTTGCTCTAATTTTTAAAGGCACGGATATTTCTTTCTTTCCACACTCCCCAAAAAATGTGGGCAAAATAAAATTCCAAAGGTGCTTCAGATGAGAAGAGACAAAGGGAGTTGACCATTGAATAAATAAATTAGGAAGGGAAATAGGAATTACCCAATTAACACCCAAATTTTTCATAATTAATTTAAAAACCTCACAAAAGAATGGACATGAAGAAAATAAATGTATCAAGGACTTCTCTTCCTTATCGTACAAATATCAATGGTTAACAAGGACCATCCCTCACTTCTTAAGGTTCTCGATAGTAAGAAATTTGTATTGCAAATAAATCCAAAAATAAATTAACTTTAGGGACTAATAATTTAAACCATAATTTGCTACAAGGAAGCAAAAATCACCCCTCAGGTTCCAAAAGTTGATAAGATATTCTGACCAAGAATCCCCATTCATTATATTTGGCCTAAATGATTCTATCATCAGTTTCCTTTGCCATAATAACTTGAAAATGAAGCTTCCTACTTATATTATCCTAGGCTTGATGCAACTCAAGATTCTCTAGTGTCACTAACTCTTGAATCCACCTTCAACACCCATTTGAGAGGATAATGAAATCGATAACTTTAAATAGGCCCATACCTCGGGTGATTGGTTTGAAGTGTTAAAATATCACATCATTGGATAAGGTCTCCTTTTTTAGCCAATAATTATGTCATAAATTCATCTTTCACCCATTTCCAATGATCCACCTGTATCTCTTAGTTAATAGATTTATGGATTTAACAAGACTTTTCCAGAATGGAGAACTACCTCCTATAAGCGGATGAGATAGGAAATTATTGAATTGGTATTTTTATTTCAAGATTGTAACCCCTTATAGTGGAGAGTTTAGCACCACATTATAGCACAATTTAACCACCAAATATTTATTCATCCATCCAATATTTTTAAGACCCAGGCATGGTATGCCAACAAAGAAGATCCCAAGAGGTAATATGAAACTTCCCTTTCTACTTCAAGGTATCCTAAAGAAAGGATTTGAAAATACTTTCCAACTTTGTGGTGATGCTACTAGGGATTTTAAAAAGAGACAAAATATACCAATAAGATTTGTAGAGAACTTTGAACGAGAACCAACTTACCATATTAAAAACACCTTTCTAGGAAGTCAATTTGTGTTGTAGCATTTCAAGAACCAGGTTATAAAGATCATTAAAAATCCTATCGATAAAAATGGGTAGGCCTAGATATACTACAAGAAAAATATCAATCCTACATCCAAAAATACTGGTAATTTTTCTTTGGCAGTCTAGAGAGATATTAAAAAAGTATAGTCTACTCTTCAAAAAATTTATTTTTTTCCCTACATCCTTTTCAAGCACATTTTATTTATTTATTTTGTAGCCTTGAATTACAGAACCTAAACAAGAAATAAGAGTATCATCGACAAAATACTGACGCGATAACGGTCTACAGGACAAGGTTGGAGATAAGCCTAAGATAGATAAATTCAAGGAAATAGATCAACCCAGGGATTCAAACATAAATATAAACAAAAAGTGAGATAGGGGGTTCCCTTGATGGATCCCACATAGAGAGTGGAAAAACCTTGTAGATGATCCATTGACTAAGATCAAAAACCAAGCCAATGCCACACAAGCTTCAACCAGCTTAATCAAACTATCTTTAAACCTAAACTTCCTAAGAACTTTAAATAAAAATGGCCAAGAGACATGATCGTAAGCCTTATTCATATCAAATTTAAAAAATAATCCATCCCTTCCACTTTTATATATAGAATGAATTAGCTCATGCATAATAATGGCTCCATCAAGGATTTATCTGCACACCATAAAACCACTCTTTGTTTTATCAATAATAGGGAAGAGCAAGAATTTTATCTGGTTTACCAAAACCTTACTCAAGATTTTATAGATAGTGTTGAATAAATTGATTGGGTGAGAGTCATTAAAGGATGAGGTGGTAGGTGTTTTAGAAGATAGGATCACAAATGTTGAATTGATTGATTTTGGGATCGCCTTGGAATATTGAACAACTTTGATGGCATAATAGACCTCCTTACCAATGATATATCAATAATTTTTAAAGTAGAGAGGTAAAAATCCATCTAGCCTTGATTCTTTTAGTGACGCTTGGCATCGATTGCCTCCTTATTTTCCTCATCTAAAAACATAGCTTCCAAGCTGGCATTATTTTCCCTCAAAATAATATATGGAATTATAGCAATGGGCGAATCTTTAGCCTGTATATCTCTAGGATTGGAGAAGACTAATAAAGAACTAAAATCATAGAGAACTTCTGCTCTTATCTCCTTGACGTATTTAGAGATAGTACCATATGATTTAATTAGATATCCCTCTATTAATTGGCTAAATGAATCCCCCCATAGTGGGATTCATTTACAGTTAATGTAGACATTCTAACAATGGGGTGTTGGAGTATATTATATTATTTGATACATGCTAATGTACCCCCATAGTACCTTCATGGTAAACCTTGTAAATATAAGAATATGGTCAATTCTTAGATTACAGTGTGAGAAAATATTTTATGAAATATAATAATATGCAAGAAATGCACAAGTATCATGTGAATAAGTGTGCAAATGTGGTGTGTATATTTGTACAAGTGCTTATATGTAAGTGTGCACATGTATCCTTAGATTAGAGAGTGCTAATTGAAGTCATGTATAGGTGTACATACAAGATAGAGTCATATGTATGCAAGTGTTAAGTAGGAAATCCAAGAGTCATGAAACTTGGAATAAGGAAATGAATAGTCAAGTAACCAAGGAGTCACTCTACAATGGCTATATATTACTCCATGGAGCAACATAGTGAATATAGTAAGCATAAAATGCATAGCATTCTTAGTGAGTATAGAGAGCTTCAATATCATCAATATAAGATATTTTTATGATACATTTATAATAGAAAGAGGTGAAATAAATATTACATACATTTTAGCAACTAATATTGTAAGTTGTACTACATGCTTGTACATGTATGACTCAAGCTTTTATGTTATTAATGAATGTTAGTTGATATATTATAATTCTTGATTTGCATATTAGTTGGCTAAAATTATTCTTATTCACATCATTATATTGATATTACTATATTGTGGCTATCTCATATTTGATCCTATGAATTTTGTCTTATGAGTTTACATTAATATTAAGGCTTCAAAATCCATTAAACACGTTTTATATTTATATATTTGGCCCTCATTGAGTATTTATTGGGGATTCATAGTGGTCATTGATTATAAAAAATCATATTATCAAAGCCCTGTAGACACCAAAACAACACCAATCCGATTATGTGACTGTAAACACTGATTGCTTTGACATACACAGCCCCAAGGGCAGCCTCCAGAGGTTAAACAGTGGTCCTAACCACTCTCATAGTGGTTTTGGAAGGTCAGAGATCAATTTGGTACCTTCAAGCACTTTGCTCAATATCCATTCCACCCTGGAATGAATTCAAACTGGGATTTGCCCCACCTAGGGACGAATTCTGGATTCGTTCCAGGGTGGGGCGAATTACAGGTTTGACAGGCAAAAAGTCAAATCTTGACAAATGGAAGCTCAAATCCGCCACTTAACGCTTCCTTCATCGCATGGGAGTATGGGTGAGCATTTTCGAGTGTTAGAGGCAATTACAAGGGCAGTCATGAAGTCCCTATTCAAGGAGGAATCTCCTTCCCCCTGGAAAGGCATGATTGCCAAGTGACGCCTCTACATGCCCATTTCAAGTGGCACCTTTGATTGCCAAGTGGGATTCATTTACAGTTAACGTAGACATTCTAACAAGGGGGTGTTGGAGTATATTATATTATTTGATACATGCTAATGTACCCCCATAGTACCTTCATGGTAAACCTTGTAAATATAAGAATATGGTCAATTGTTAGATTACAGTGTGAGTAAATATTTTATGAAATATAATAATATGCAAGAAATGCACAAGTATCATGTGAATAAGTGTGCAAATGTGGTGTGTATATTTGTACAAGTGCTTATATGTAAGTGTGCACACGTATCCTTAGATTAAAGAGTGCTAATTGAAATCATGTATAGGTGTACATACAAGATAGAGTCATATGTATGCAAGTGTTAAGTAGGAAAGCCAAGAGTCATGAAACTTGGAATAAGGAAATGAATAGTCAAGTAACCAAAGAGTCACTCTACAATGGCTATATATTACTCCATGGAGCAACATAGTGAATATAGTAAGCATAACATGCATAGCATTCTTAGTGAGTATAGAGAGCTTCAATATCATCAATATAAGATATTTTTATGATACATTTATAATAGAAAGAGGTGAAATAAATATTACATACATTTTAGCAACTAATATTGTAAGTTGTGCTACATGCTTGTACATGTATGACTCAAGCTATTATGTTATTAATGAATGTTAGTTGATATATTATAATCCTTGATTTGCATATTAGTTGGCTAAAATTATTCTTATTCACATCATTATATTGATATTACTATATTGTGGCTATCTCATATTTGATCCTATGAATTTTGTATTATGAGTTTACATTAATATTAAGGCTTCAAAATCCATTAAACATATTTTATATTTATATATTTGGCCCTCATTGAGTATTTATTGGGGATTCATAGTGGTCATTGATTATAAAAAATAATATTATCAAAGCCTGTAGACACCAAAACAACACCAATCCGATTATGTGACTGCAAACACTGATTGCTTTGACATACACAGCCCCAAGGGCAGCCCTTAGAGGTTAAACAGTGGTCCTAACCACTCTCATAGTGGTTTTGGAAGGTCAGAGATCAATTTGGTACCTTTAGGCACTTTGCTCAATATCCATTCCACCTTGGAACGAATTCAAACTGGAATTTGCCCCACCCAGGGATGAATTTTGGATTCACTCCAGGGTGGGGCGAATTGCAAGTTTGACAGGAAAAAAGTCAAATCTTGACAAATGGAAGCTCAGATCCGCCACTTAACGCTTCCTTCATCGTGTGGGAGTATGGGTGAGTGTTTTAGAGCATTAGAGGCAATTACAAGGGCAGTCATGAAGTCCCTATTCAGGGAGGAATCGCCTTCCCCCTGGAAAGGCATGATTGCTAAGTGGCGCCTCTACATGCCCATTTCAAGTGGCGCCTCTGCATGCCCATTTCAAGTGGCACCTCTGATTTCCAAGTGGGATTCATTTACAGTTAATGTAGACATTCTAAAAAGGGGGTGTTGGAGTATATTATATTATTTGATACATGCTAATGTACCCCCATAGTACCTTCATGGTAAACCTTGTAAATATAAGAATATGGTCAATTCTTAGATTACAATGTGAGTAAATATTTTATGTAATATAATAATATGCAAGAAATGCACAAGTATCATGTGAGTAAGTGTGCAAATGTGGTGTGTATATTTGTATAAGTGCTTATATGTAAATGTGCACGCGTATCCTTATATTAGAGAGTGCTAATTGAAGTCATGTATAGGTTTACATACAAGATAGAGTTATATGTATGCAAGTGTTAAGTAGGGAAGCCAAGAGTCATGAAACTTGGAATAAGGAAATGAATAGTCAAGTAACCAAAGAGTCACTCTACAATGGCTATATATTACTCCATGGAGCAACATAGTGAATATAGTAAGCATAACATGCATAGCATTCTTAGTGAGTATAGAGAGATTCATTATCATCAATATAAGATATTTTTATGATACATTTATAATAGAAAGAGGTGTAATAAATATTACATACATTTTAGCAACTAATATTGTAAGTTGTGCTACATGCTTGTACATGTATGACTCAAGCTATTATATTATTAATGAATGTTAGTTGATATATTATAATCCTTTATTTGCATATTAGTTGGCTCAAATTATTCTTATTCACATCATTATATTGATATTACTATATTGTGGTTATCTCATATTTGATCCTATGAATTTTTTCTTATGAGTTTACATTAATATTAAGGCTTCAAAAGCCATTAAACACATTTTATATTTATATATTTGGCCCTCATTGAGTATTTATTGGGGATTCATAGTGGTCATTGATTATAAAAGAACATATTATCAAATCCTAAGTATGATTTAAATATTCTATAGTAGTTTAGGATGGAGGGTAAGCTTGCTTAGATCCCTTTTGCTTTAGTATTAAAGTTTTGGTTTTATTGTTTGACTCCTTTGGTTGATTCCACTCTATACTTACCTCACATATACTTTTTTGGACATCTCCGAAGTTGTTATCAAATATTATTCTAGATATTAATATGCACCATATGATATTTAAGAGATAATTATGAAAAATTTATATCATAGTAGAGGTAACTATAAAATAGGTATTCATTCATCTATTAAGATTCCTTCAATGTTATAGAGATGTTTAGATGCAAATGGACTACACCATCCTAATCAATATCAATCTTCCATGTGCTTTGTTACTTTCTTATATTTGGTTTGATCTCTTGGTGTTATAGAGTATAGTCGGCCATATATTAGTTTTCCATAAAAACTAAATATTTTCCTACTAATTACCCTTTCAAACACCTTCATTGGTTGTTTATGGTTTTTTAGTAGATGAGACTACCTTAGTAAAAACCTATTACATTATTATGTGATTATAAAAGTACCATAAATCTGGTTCAGAATCTAGTATTACATTAGTGGCCAAAGAATTTCAAGTTGTGGTTGCATTATGTTTGATAATTTCATCCATGAGGGATGCATGAGATAATAAATATGGATTCCATAGAGGAATCAATAGATATCATAACCAAGATTATCTAATATATGATCTTTGTGTAGTTATCATGTCATCTTAGTATAAGAGAGTAACCCTTAAGGAAGGTTGAATCATAAGGTTATTTCTCCATGTTCCACATTCAGAATAAAGGGGGTGCTGAAATAAATATTAGTGATTGTATACTATCATATGATCTCATGTTTCTCTTATAAGGTGAATTTATTATATTATTATTCTATAGTAAATTTTTAACCTTAATATCCAGTAACATGTAACATTGCATTTTAATTATTATATATTATTATGTGATGTCATGATTACCTTAGGATAGTAGTGGGTTCAGTTTGGGGATCACATCTCACTCTCCAAGGCTAGACAAATCATCTTAAAGGGTTATGGTTCCTCTTTTTTAATTTTGAATACATAATTTTTGTTAGGTAGTGAGGAAAAATTAATAATAAAATATCCACTATTGATAAACTATAGGAATAATCATCAAGACGCTCACGAGGCTCCTAGTTCTGTTGAACACATGAATGCAAAAAATTAAAGGTAGAACAAATGCCCAAAAATCTATAAACAATGTCATGATTAGCTCTATATAGTACTATTTATTCTATTGTACTATGCTCAAAGATCATCTTTGATCTTGATTAATACTGTGAGAAACATCCATTTACCCTTTGAAGTACCTCCTTACCCATTAATCTTTTTTCTAACAATTATAAATATTTTTTAATTGTTCAATCTCTATTTAAAATTTCTCCCACACCAAATTTACAAACAAACTTTACCTATCCAAAAAGGGATTTAAATATGCTGGACCCTCATAGAACAACCATTTTGTCTAGGGTTTTCTGTTCAATCTCAAATATGTTTTCAAAACTCACTTTATCGAAGAAATCCCACTCTATGCTTTATTATTGGTCTCTTCCAAATTAATAAATCCTTTTAGAATTATATATTATGTAAGTATTTTCGTTTAAAATTATCATGCAAATGAAAAGTTAATAATAATAACAAGTTCTATATATTTTAAAGTGTTAAATATCACAGGAATAATAAATGAAACCTATTTGCTGTGAATAGGTCAAAAATTGAAGTAAACACAAACACTTAATTATGGGCCTTGTATATGAAAGACAAGCGGAAAGTCTAAAGTGGGGTTTTTCTCATGTCTTCACAGAAATATAAAATAAAAAAATAAACCATATACGACTCTAGAGAGGTTGGTAGTGGAATGAAGTGGATTGAACAATTGGATTCTATTAGGTTAGAGGTCTTTATAACAGTTCTTATAAAAACAAACCTCAAAAAACTAAATTTAAATATTTCATAAAGAAATTAAACCTGATTAATCTTTAATCCAATCCGTTAGAAAGCGATATTTTTGCTTCAAAATAGAAGTGTTTGCGAAGGGGCTTCCTGCATACGTCAACACGTCTCTGAAAATCGTGTTGTATACATGCCGTGAATTAGAGCATAAAAATCATCCGAAACAGACTCTGTACAGACGTCTATTGAGAAGAAATGTTACGGGAGCGGTTGAAAGCACGTATGATTTACGTTTGCAATAAATCGTAATGCCTAGAAATTAGGCACGCGGAGACAACAGACGCCGATGTTTATCGGCATCTATTTCGAATAGTGGTTTCCAGTTAGCATTTCCACAATTAAAGAACAAAGATCAATAAATGGTTTTAATCTCAAGATAAAAGTAAACACAGTCGGGTTACGCTGTCAGATAAAAGGTCTATATAACTTAATAAACTATACAAAACAGGTGGTTTTATACTTCACAAGAGGACCTATTCGAACAATAAATAAACCATACAAACCAAGTGGTTTTATGCTTCACAAGAGGACTTGGTATTTTAATGAATTCCAGCTTGACTTATTAGACACAAGTAAGAAGAGAGAAGGAAAAACGTACCAGGAATGATGTGAAAATTGTGAAGAGCATTTGCAAAGCAATTCTCCTTTGGCAGATATGAGATAAGACTGGACAGCGGTAAGCAAATGCATTTATTATTTCTGCCAAAGGAGAGCTGCCCAGCTAATGCTGAGTACATGAACTAATTAGCCTACCGAAGTCTCTACACTTCCGTCTGGCGGAAAGGGTGTGGTTATATTAAGCAGTTAAAGGGTATCCTAGGAGCACCAAGGCATATACCCTGTCTAGAAAAATCTGAAAACAGAACAATTGTTGGATGTTCGAGGCAATATATTCCCTGTCCAAGTGTTGTCGTTCTGCTTTTTATGTTATTTCACCTCTTCAAGACATTTATGCTTGCTTTACATAACATAGATAAATATGAACATAGTGACGTAGGTAAATGTTAATGTTTTGTTTTTGAGAGCAACGAATTTCTCCGACATTTCGTTAGGTTAACCTGCGGTTTATAAAGATGGTAGATATAATTGTAATCACTTTAACATAACCCGAGCAAGGAGACTTGCAAAATCATCGTGTATTATGGTTTGTTGACCATCTTATACAACGATCCAAGTGTAAAATAAAGGGTTTAAGTTAACGTTGATAAGAATGAAAAATCTCTTATGGTCATTGCTCGTAAAGGGTAAATGAAAACATTCTCATTGTGTAATTATGAGATGTTTAAATTATATTTTTAATCAAAATTATTTTAAATAACAAATTTTATATAATTAAAATATTATATTAGAATTTTTTTAATTTTTTATATATTTTATATTTACACTTCTTTACATATTTTATGATTATTTAATATTAAGGAATTTAGATAAATATAACAATATATAATAATTTATCAAAAAATTTAAAAGTGAATGTTGGTAGTTTATAACGGTATGTAGTGAATATTGGTGTTAATATTATTAGTTCAAGAAGTTGTTTTGAAAGGATCTCAGAACCTTTTACAATTTTACAAAGGAAAAATTTTTACAGCCAAAAGAGATAGAAAAATGACAAGAAGTTGCTACCCTAACATAAAGGCCCTATTATTAACTAAAACTAAACCAAAAAACCATAAGATAAGAGGACACGAAAAAGACCCAAAAAAATAACACCCCAACTAAGAGACACCAATTGTAGTCCATGGCTAGAGATGAACAAGGAGGAATCAATTAGAGAGGGGGTAGAACATATTCTCACCTCCTTCAAACAACTTATGTAGATAAGACATTATGACCTCCTATTGCTCCTAGTCTAAGATAGCCTTCAACTCCACAATATCCCAAAAACATCTAAAAATATATTAGTGACAACCAACATATAACACAAAACAACCAAAAATCCTAGTTTGAGAACCACTTGGAATGTCGTCACTTTTGTCCAATAAGAGAGACCATCCAACTCATTATCTCAGTGGCAAAAAGATGCCACATTGGATTCATTTAGCCAACTAATAGAGCGATAACAAATTAAGAAAAAAACTAGACATCCAACATGAAGGCAAGCAACCTATGCAAAGCCATTAGGGACATCGATAGATCAACCATCATTCATCAATATAAATTAGGCCCTATGAGAGAGTATCCCTTCAAATGGATAGCTTGGATTGGAGCAACCCCATGTTGGCAAGGAAGTCAACCACCTTGTTACCTTCCCTATATGTATGTCTCACCTGAATACATCCCATGCCACAAAGAATCCAATTAGCTTCCTCGACCATATTAGCAATATTCTAGCTAGGGACTTGCAATCTAGAGATCATATTGATAATGTTTAATGAGTCTCCTTTGCTAATAATTTTTCTACAAGAAGGGAGAAGCACCGTCCCTTGGAAGAATTCTCCAGCTTCCATAAAGTGGTAGATCTAGGACCCAAGGCTTTTAGCAAAGGCCAAAATGATATATCCACTATGATTTCAAAACACACCTCTTGCACCAACTTTCGTAGGGTTTCCTTTAGAGGCACAATCAAAGTTAAATTTGATATATTTAGGGAGGACCAAGATTCACTTGGTTAAAGCTATAGTTTAACATAAACTACACTGGTAGTTTATATTGCATTCATTAGAACTAAAGGTTATAATATAAACTATAATACATTAATTTGAATTAAATGAAAATAAATGTTGCTTGTAGTTATATTTAATTAAATATGTATTAAAAAAATGCTCTAGATTTAAAATAATAATATTAATAAAATTCATTACATTTTTTAAACATATGGTTTTTCATATGCATTGTAGAAATAGTATAGAAATTTGACATATATAAAAAGATATAATTATTATTTTTTTAAATGGAAAACAAAATTGTAAGATTCAAAAGGACAAAATGAGAGAGAAAAATTAAGAGGGAAAAAATGTGAAGGAAAATAGAAGTATGAGAATATGGAAAGTAAAATGGAAATGAGATAGAGATGGAGTATGAAAAAAAATGAAGGAATATTTTAAAAATAGAATCATATTAAAAGTGAAAAATAAATATGGAGGAAAATAATCTAGATATGAAGTTTCAACAATTAGTATATAGAATTAAAAATTATTGGTCTCCCTATCCCATTATAGGGCCATCTTGATAAATTGGTTAGGACATTAGGGCATTTCATTTTTATGAAAAAGAGAGATTTTATGCCACTAGACCCCATAAAAATGTTTGCATGGATGTCATCCTAAGTGATAAACTCAACAAAATTGTTAATATTCAAATTTATTTTCAATTCTTCAAACAAAAGGTGATTTATACTACTCTTTCTAACACCTATTTTTATTATTAGAACTCCAACTATAAAATATAGGATAGCCTAATTTTGGTATGAACTTCTACTGTTTTGTAAGAAGAAACTTCTAGACCTTAGCCTAATAGCAAAAATGGTTACATGATCATATAATATAGACAATAAATGATAACAAATAAGCACAAAATAGAAGCTAGATCTACCTTTGCTCAAAAAATGGAGGTAGAGTGTAATCAATCCCTTATAGTCACATAAAATACCATGCACACTCCATAAAATATTTTCTAGCTAAAACCTTATAATTTAGTATTTTCTATGTAGATTGGAGAACTAAAAGTTATTAATATGTTTCCCTCCTAGATCCATTAGGGGTAAGCTATATTTCATGAGATTTTTTTTTCCCTATGTAAGAAATTGAATTGGTACTCCCACTCTCATAGTCCTACTTATCTAAAATTTGAGGAGTCTAAGGGGATATTTCTAATTATAAGTCATATACTTTTGGCTCTTCTTTCCTATCCATGGATAAAGAATTTTTGCATAATTTATTCAGTTCTCTTAAATATTTTATAGAGAATATGAACCTCAAATCCAAGCACAAAAGAATACCATCTCTTGGAATATTTGTGAGTTGAATCATGCTTGAGAAAACTATGTTGTTAGGTTAGTATTCCAATCTCTTAGAGATTTTATCTACTTGAAAGAAGCCAAAGTAATGGAATTTGTCTTGTATGGAATAATGAAAATTACTTTGTATCAATGCAACTTTTTTGTATTAATCATTACAAATATATAGTGAATATGGTGACTCTTTTATACCCATAATTAGTTTCAAACCTTGTTGACTCTCAAGAGGACCCTTATCAATTATTTCTTTGATTAATGTTTTTTCCAATGGTCATTTTTGTGGACTAGTCAATGTTTACGTAAACAATGATACTATCTTGTTCACTATTTTAGGAAATAATATATTGTTCATCTATTTAAAATATAAAATTTGTACTTCTCTCATAATTCACATACTTTTCATGTTTAAACTGTAATTATAAAAGGATTTCTATTGCCTCAATTAGAAATATATATTTTAACATTTTATTACATGAATATTGAATTTAATATAGAAAAGTCATTATAGATAAATTTTCATGCTTCCATTGTCTCTTCCCCTGAAGCTTCCTCCTTGGTCTGGAGATGTCCCTCACAAATAAATTTAATCTCACTAACATTTCTAGTGCACCTCTTATTTATGTCAATAGGTCATCTATCAGGTGGATTCCCCCACCGCCAGGGTGGCTCAAACTCAACTTCGACGGGGTGGCTAAAGGGAATCCAGGAAACGCTAGTGGGGGAGGTATCCTTAGAGACAGAGGGGGGAAAATATTACTTGCCTTTGTAAAAAACTTGGGGACTCAAACGAACAATATTGCTGAGGCCAGAGCTCTTTTCCAAAGCCTCCAGCTCATCGATAATATGAGAATTGTCCATATGATCATTGAAGGAGACTCTCTCCACATAATTAACTTCCTCAAAGGTAATGCTAACCCTCCCTGGTCTTTGGCAAACATTATACAGGAATGTAGAGCTTTCATAACCAGATACACTCACATTGTCATCTAAAATCAATACCAGAAAGGGAACAAAGTGGTGTATTGGCTCACCAATAAGGGGGTTCATGAAACCACTATTCATGTGTGGAGGAACTCCTTTACCCATAATATTAGAACTAACCATTCTAGACCTAATGTTTGTACTCTCTAATCTTCCCATGGTGACTCACAAGCTCCAATTGGTTCTTGAGGGGTTCTCACCCAAGTTGGTGGACCACTATACCAAGCGGATTGCCTTTTCCATGGCATCTTTCATGTCATTGCCATGTATCATTTTCTCCAAGCTACACAACACCCCAAGAAAGTCTATGAAACCTTCTCAGATTAACCGTGTCAACACTAATGATGAAGTGGCAAATGAACAAAAGAGGACATCGTCAAATGGGCTTTGATCAACGGTGGCATGAGTTTCATATTGGAAGTTGGAAAGTTGTCATTCCTAGGCCTCAACACTTTAGTCTGACTCACCAGACCTACCCTCACTTCCCTCGTAATTAAAGCATCCTATATAACATTTTTAATCTTAATTATTTCACACTCAGTGATGTTCTCTTTCTTGGTGTCTCTCTCTGTTTGATGGTTTTTTGTTTTTCCATTTTAACTCCCGTTGATTTGCTATCTTAGTGGGAGGTTTTCTTTTTGTCCTGGTTTCTCTTTCAGGTCGTGTTTGTGCAAGGTTCAGGGACCCTTTCAAAACCCTTTCTACCAATAAAAAAAAAAACTTTTCATGCATTAATTTTACTTCCTATAGGTATTTCTTCTTACTTACATTGTGACATCATAACCAAGGTTTCCCAAACATATTTTACTATTGCACATATTAATTTTTTTTAGTGCCATATATAAGAGACCTTTATCTTTTGATTTCATTTACATAGATTAATTTTTTATTTATTTTAAGAAAGCCTTAGTGTTCTATTACGTTTATCCAATGTATATTTAAACTTGACCCTTTCATGTTGGATCTTGACTTGGCCATATTTACTAGACTTTCACATGTGGAAGCCATAGTGTACTCAACATAAAATATAAAATTTTCTATGATGTTGATATGATCTTAGGGTTATGCATAAGGGGTCAGCCCCAAAATGCATTTATAAAAATTTGGTGAATTAGTTTCAAAATCCAGGTGAATAGTATCGAAACACATGTAGAAGGTTAACTATTATTAGGGGTAATATTGGAAATTTAAACTTAAAATGGTCAAATTATTATAAAATTGGGGCGAATCAACCCCCTCCAAAAAATTGCTCCCAAATTTTTTGGCTAATGGGCCTTGGTCAAGGGTCCCAAATATTAGCCAATTCTAAATTTTAAAAATCCTAATTTTAGCCAATTGGCTATAAATAGCCGCTATGCATAACCCTGTATGAACTATAATTTTACCTAATTAAATTTTAAACAAATCATTCTAATAGTCTCTATTTGGACTGATTTATCTTTTACTAAGAAAATTACTAGGGAGATCCCTTTATTTTAGCATTAAATATATTCTCCTATACCAAAATTTACCCATCAATGAATCCTAAAGTCCACTATGAATGCAATGGTATGTTGTTACATCAAACTAATGTTCATATATATCCAAAATGTATAAATGTATACATATACAACTCATGTCAATCTACGCAAACTTGCTAGAATGAAATGAAATGCAATTTAATTTTTGAAGAAATAAAACAAAACACTTAAAAACTTAAATAGGTAATGATTTAAGTGATAAATCCTTTTTGATGAAGGAAAATCTATTAACAAAATGGTCAATATTAATTTTTTTACAAAAAGTGCTCTTCTAAACTGAATTGGCCTCAATAGTACATCTAGCTATTGTGCACTTATTTATAGCTACATATAATGCCTATTAGTGGTTTCATAATCTCATATTAAAACTTTTATTTTTTTTGTTTATGAATCTTGCAAAATTCTCTTCCTTTATTTCTCTTTATCCAATAAACCTCATTTGATTATATTCTAAATTTAAGAGTAAATTACATGGAGGTGATGTGTTAAAACTCCTTGTCCATTTATTATTCTTGATGCATAACTAATACAATTTTTGACATCTCTATGTATGATAAATTATCATATTATGTAATAGATAATTGTCTAAATTATTTATTATCCTATTGAATCTAAAATTGATTGAATTTATGGTGATAATTTATATGCATATTTTCTATGATTGAAAGAAACTTCAATATAATTTTGTTTATGGTGATAATTTATATGCATATGTTCTATGATTGAAAGAAACTTCAATATAATTTTGTGTCATTTGAAGCTCATGGGAGAAAAAAATAAGAAGTATAATCTAGACTATATTTGATCATTTTGAAGGATTAAATAAACATATTTTAGGATGAAATTCATGCTTGATTTATTTATATAACAAATTTTTGCCTTGAGGAATAATAACTCAAATTGAACATCATTTGTTTGACTTAAATCTAAAATACAACTCACTCATCTTGACTATTTTTTCTTCTCTTTAAAAAATAAAAATTTTAGTAATCTTTACGATGTCATAAATATTTTTTTTGAAATTCATTTAATTTATACTCTATTTGAAGGATTTATATATAAAAAAAGTCACCTATTTATTTATTCTTTAGGTCCTTTGGTCACGATTCCAAGTCACCTATTACGTATCCATTTAGATAAAATTTCTAATAATAAAGATACTACTAAGGTAGATAATAGGATGACCATGAAAATAAAACCTTTTGCTTTTGGATGAGAATCAGATGACTGGATTGTGTAGGGAATGATTAAATATTTTATCTACTATATTCAATCCTTTGAATGCATTGAAATTACCAATTATTATTCCTTGACTAAAGGAATCAAGCATTTGGATAGCCTAAATTACTTATTGCTATGTTCTAAATGGAACCACACATAGGAATTGCCTAAATTACTTGTTAATATTCTTTGATTGGTGAAAATAGAGAATTGGTTACTTAAATTTCTTGATGGTATTCTCTAATTGATGGAATTAGAAATTTGAATTGCATGAATTTCTTTTTAAAATATAAAACATTAAAACCATCTTTTATGTGCAATTGTTAAAGCATTGAGTGAATCATTTTTAAATTGCTTGACATAATGATAAAAAATATATATCCATAGTTTTTGTTGTCAATTTTATTTCTATTATGAATTATTGACTTGTTTTCTCATATTAATAACTAAAATTTAATAACATCGTATAAGACAATGCTATTTTTTTAGATAATAAATGTTTTTTTACACCATAATATTTTACATTTTTGTTTTTCCAAAACTTATTATGATATTTTCTTTTATGCTTTTTTAAATCTGTAAAAGTTTTAGGGAATATATACTTTGATTATGTAAGATATATTTCTTATAATTTGTGGAGAACTCCAACACTTTACAGGTTTAATTTAAAAAAATAAAAAATTCAAATTACAAACAAAAATTAAGTTAGATGAATTCCTTGCAATAATTTAGTCAATCGTTTGTTATTCTGATTTTATTGTTAATTAAAATAATTTAAAATGGCTGCATAATGTTTGTTCATTGATTGTTCCAGTTTAATTAAATTAAGCTTCCTTTAATATTTAAAGGATAATAATAACACTGTTAAATTTAAAATTGGTGGAGGAAAGAGAAATGAGTCTTTTTACGAGAAAGGTTTGCATATGGAATGTTCATCGGATTTGACATATGTTGACGAATATTTGTTACGATCATCGGATATATCTATTTGGCCGAATCAGCATCTTCTGAAAGGTATTGCAGAAAGTGAACATATTCTGCAACGATAGAAAATCATAAGTTTTGTGCACCATGCTGTCATCTGAAAAGCCAGAAATAAGAAGGAAAAGCGAATGCAATGGGAATATCATGGCGAAGATGCGATGAATTATGCTTTTTTTTTTTTTTTTTCTAAGATATGGCATTCTCGCATAATCCATGAGGCCGAGGTATATGCTTCTTTGTGTAGAGGATATACTTTGTGGAATACTACATAAACTAATCATACAAACATCATCACTTAGCAATGGCATGCGCATAATAAGCAACAATTGATCGGAGAGGCTTGTTAGTTTGTGTGCTAAGTATTTGTTGGGCAACTTTCCTTTGGGTTGAGGTAATATGAAGATTTCTCAAACCGTTAACGTTGAGGAGTTCAATTCCAAACAAGCCAAAGGGGAGTTGTCCTGCAATTGCTTCGCACAGTTTTTCATTGTTTTCTTACCGGGGTGGATAAGGGTTGATATGGTAAGGAACTTAGAGGTCCCCATTGTATTAGCTAAATCTTATTATCTTTATGTCAGTCACTATAGTTATGGGTGTTTGCTTAGGTTGACTTTTGTGATTAATGTCAAAATGTTTATATGAAATGGTTAGACGTTGTATATTAAAGCTAAGTTATTACGATGTTAGTCTAAATTTTAGGAACAATATTAGAATGCTAATGCTATTGTCTTGTTTAACGGTATTTTGAACTCATACCAAAAAAAACATTATTGACTTTTGAGATCATAGCAAAATTTAATGTGTAGATTGGAGAACGGTGGGATTGTTAAAAATATTAAAGTAGATTTATATTCTCCGTCCAACTGCACCTTGAATATGTGCGTTATCGGACTGCGCTGGCTAAAATCAGGGAAGTTGGAAGTCTCGCCTAAAATTTTGATGTGACGTCGCACATGTCAGTTGTCCAATCAATATTTATTTCCTATGTGTGAAATTAGGTGATTGGTTATTTCATCCATGCGGTAGTTGGTGAATGGCTCCTCTTCATCCACTATATAAATCCTATCTTGGAGTGGTTTTTAGTGTGGGGATTTTGGAGAGAGGACATAGCGGGTGAGAGCAGTGCAGTCATTTTAGAGAAGCAGTAGATAAGATCAAGTTCAGTGAGCAGAGACGCTCATCTGGATTAACTCCGACCAACAGTATCGACATCTTGTAACCCTTATCTACTTTATCTTGTTTTCGTAGTTTATCTTGCAGTTTCATCTATAGAAGTTTGTACATCCTCAGTTGAGGATTTTGTAACCCTTATTTTAGATTAAAAAACATTGTCATTTTTCGATATCTTGTAGGGTTTCAATTTTTTTTAATCATTGTCTGTGTTTCTTTATGACTCGAATCTTTGCAAATTAACTTAGTCTTTGTTGACTGCTAACCCTCACTTACCGCCCCCATTGTTCCTTTGTGGAACTTCTGCAATCGCCTCTTCATCAATGTAATTTTTTAATCTTGTTAAAATTTTGTGTTCGAGTACCGAATGGCACCTCCAGATTGGGGTCCTTCTCCTACCCATGAAGCGATCGATCAGTCAAGCAAGGCATCAGTGCATTTTTAACGTGGATTTGGACAACAAGTTAATTAGGCACAAATTTTCCTAAGTTTGGGCCTATCCGTCCGACTACGCAGCGCAGTCTGACTGTGCAAGCCTGCTTGTGCGCAGTCTAATGGAACAACCAAGAATTTTGGCTAAGTCCCTTGGCATCCGCTCGACTACACAGCACAGTCTGACTGCACTCAATTTGACCTATGTAGTCGAGAGTTGATTGGCAAATCCGCCTACTATCGTGGATTTTTCCCCACGTATCCCGAAATCATGGGTAAATTTTGTGCAGTTCAACGACTTATAAATTTAATCAAAACTTCAAATTGGTATTAGAGCTTTAGTGCTATTGATGCAGAGACTGAAGGAGAATGGCTTCTAGCAGTAATCATTCACTGTAGTTGTAGATCCCATGCTTCAAAGACAAGAACTACAATTACTGGAGCATCAAGATGAAGATATTGTTTGGATCTTAGGAACTATGGAAGTTAGTCGAGAAAAACTACCCAGAACCAACAGATGCAGCAACACCAACTACCCTCTCCCAAGCAGACAAGGACCTATTGAATGAGAACACGAAGAGGGACTAGAAAGACCTCTTCTACATCATGCAAGCGATCAAAGAGACTATCTTCCCGTGGATCACATCAACCACCAAAGTGAAGTAGACCTAGGAGATATTGGCTAGCTCTTATCAGGGCATGAACAAGGTAAAGTTGGTGAAGTTGTAGATGCTGATGAGAGAGTATGAGAACCTGTAGATGAGTGAGTTTGATTCCATGAGTGACTTATTCACCTGGATGATAGACATCATCAATCAGATGTAGTTGAATGGAGAAATTATACAGAGCCAGAGAATCATGGAGAAAATTCTTAGAAGTTTTCCTACCAAATTTAACTTGATTATGATAGCAATTGAAGAGTTGAGGGATTTGACAACCCTCTCGATGGATGAACTCATGGGTTCATTACAGATGCATGAGCAGAGGCTAAGCCACTCATATCAGACCTCTCTAGAGTAGGTATTCAAGGCTCAGGTCTCATTTCAAGACAATAGCAGATAGGACTCCCACCAAGGTGCCTCTAGTTATTAAGGAGGAAGAGGTAGAGGTAAGCATGGGAAAGGAAATAAGCAAGGAGGACAGTCAAACCCTAGTGAGAGAAAGACCAACTACAAATTCCATCAGCAAGGAGGAAGATGTGGTGCAAAGAACTAGCAAGCTAGATCTAGTCAAAATAAGGACATGTCAAAGGCCTAGTGCTACTATTGCAAGAAATTCAGCCATTACATCTCACAGTACAAAAATAATATGGCCAAGGAGAACCAAAAGCAAGCCCATTACACGGATGAAACTAGAAATGCGATAGGAGGAAACGTGTTGTTGAATTGCAATATTGAGGAGGAGAGCCAGAAGAATATATGGTATTTGGATAGTTGGTGCAGCAATAACATGACGGGGAATAAGGAGATGTTCTCACAACTGGATGAAACAGTCTAGTCCAAGGTCAAGATGGGGAACAATAGCAAGGTTCCCATGATAGGTAAAGGAAAAATCATCATCCACACTAGGCATGACAAACAGAAGCATATATGTGATGTCTACTATGTGCTTGGTCTAAAGAACAACCTACTGAGCGTTGGATAACTCATGAAAAATGGGCATATAGTCCAGTACAAATACGGAGTATGCATCATTAGAGATAAGTCGTATGGGAAGATTGCAATTGTATTTATGATAAAAAATAAAATGTTTTTGTTGTAGATTCAGAATGAATATTTGATGTCTCTAAGTGTAGTTGTGAAATATGCTACCTGGTTGTGGCATCTCAGATTTGGTCACTTGAGTTTCAATAGCTTGAGTCTACTACACAAGAAGCATATGGTGAAGGTTTTACCCCTTATTGAGTAGTAAAATAAGATTTGCGAGGGTTGCTTAGTGGACAAATAGCAAAGGGATTCATTCCCTTATGGGCAGTCTTGGAGAGCATTACAACCATTGGAGCTGGTGCACTCAGACATCTGTGCTTCGATGTAGACCAGCACATTTACCAGTAACAAATACTTCCTAATATTTATTGATGACTTCACCCAAAAGACCTCGGTCTATACAATCAAGCATAAGTTAGATTTTTTTGGCAAGTTCAGGGGGTTCAAGAATCTAGTGGAGAAATAAAGTGAATATCAGATTAAAACTCTTAGGACATATGGTGGAGGTGAATACATCTCCAATGAATTCCACAATTTTTGTAAGCAACATGAAATTCAAAGGCAGCTCACTACCAGATACACACCATAGTAGTACAATGTAGCTAAGAGGAAGAACCAGACCATCATGGAGATGGCACGCAACATAATGAAAGTGAAGGGATTATCGCACGAGTTCTGGGTAGAGGCTATAACATGTGTAGTCTACCTACTAAATAGATGTTCCACCAAAAGTGTGAAGGACAAAATCCCTCAGGAGGTCTAGAACAGTTAGAAGACATGTGTGGCTCATTTTTGTGTGTTCGAATGCATTGCATATGCACATGTTCTAGAAGAGAAGAGACAAAAGTTGGATGATAAAGCTGATAAGTGTATCGTCACACGATGCAACAAGTAGGTGAAGGCATACAAGTTGTACAATCATGTGACAAAAAATCTCATCATCAGCCGAGACATGAAGATCTTGAAATATGAAGCCTAGAACTGGAAGTCAAAGACTGGCCAGTTAGATCCAACTGTAGTTGAGTCTGTTGAACTTGAGGAGGGCAGTGTGCATCCACCTACAACCTCAACAAACAACAGCGGTGCCAAAAACATCACAACCTCACCATCTCAGTCTCCTCCACTTGCAAGAAGGATCTAAAACTTGGTGACACCTGCAAATACTAGGAGCTTGCAAGATATTTATGAGGTAACCCAAACTCATCAAGATGAGAAACATTTTGATTTTGCATTCTTTACTAAGTTTGATCCATTGGAGTTCAAATATGCAATTCAAAATCAGAAGTGGGTGAAGGTAATGGATGAGGAGATAGAATCCAGTGAGAATAACGACACATGGTAACTTGCAGATCTTCTAAAAGAGAAGAAGTCCATTGGAGTCAGGTGGGTGTATAAGATGAATTTCAAAGCCCAAGAAGAAGTTGACAGGTATAAGGCCAAATTAGTGGCGAAGGGCTACAAGCATAATTTAGGCATCGACAATCATGAGGTATATGTGCCTATAGCCCGAATTGGCACAATGAGGATGATCCTACCACTGGTAGCTCATAAGGGCTTGAGTGTTTACCAGATAGACGTCAAGTCAACCTTCCTCAATGGTGTTTTGGAGGAGGAGATCTACATAGATCAGCCACCAGGATATGAGATTGAAGGCTAGGAGGGCAAAGTCCTGAAGTTGAATAAGGCCCTATACGATTTGAAGCAGGAACCCTAGGCTTGGTACAACCAGATTGATAGCTATTTTTAGGAGAATGGGTTTATGCAATACCCATATGAGCACACCCTATACATGAAGACAAATGAAGCAGAAGAGCTCATAATCATCTTTCTATATGTGGATGATTTGATTTACATTGGAAATAATGTAACACTATTTACCCAGTTCAGGACAACCATGAAGGAGTTTGAGATGATGGAATTAGGGCTGATTAAATATTTTCTTGACATCAAAGTTGAACAATTGATAGATGGTATCTTCATTTCTCAGGGAAAGTATGCGAAGGATGTCCTAAAAATTTCAATATGGAGGACAACAAACCTGCCATCACACCTATTGCCACAAGTTTTAAGCTAAGTAAGTTGGACTCTAGGAGGAATGTTGATCCAACTCTATTCAAGCAGCTAGTTGATAGTCTGATGTATCTGACTACAACTCAGCCAGATATGATGTTCAGAGTCAGTTTGATTAGTCATTTTATGGAGACTCCTAAGGACACATATTGGCAACCAGGCAAGCACATCTTGTGTTATGTCAATGGGACGTGGAACCATGGCCTATTCTACACCAGACTAGACCAGTTAGATTTGGTGGGCTACACAGATAGTGACTGGGCTTGTAGCATCAATGATCGAAATAGCACCTTTGGTTATCATTTCCATCTTGGAACAGGAGCAGTCTCATGGGCATCCAAGAAACAACCTATCTTTGTGTTATCTACTACTGAAGCAGAATATGCCACTACAACGTCAGCCGCATACCAGGTAGTTTGGTTGCAAAGAGTTCTGGGTGAACTAAGCCATCCTCCTATGGGTGCGACAACATTTTTTTGTGATAAAAATTCCACCATTGCACTATTGAAGGAACCAGTGTTCCATGGGTGGAAGAAGCATATTAACATTAGTTATCACTTCATCAAAGAGCTAGTAAAGTTTGATGAAATTTAACTATAGTTATGTAGATTCATAGAGCAATTGGCGAATATTTTCACGAAGCCTTTGAAGGAGGAAGACTTTAGAATATTACGAGAGTATCTAGGAGTGAAAGTGCTCATGAAATTAGGTTTAAATGAAGGTGTTAGAAATATTAAACCATATTTACACTCTCCACCCAACTACGCATCGAATATGTGTCCTGTCGGACTGTGCTCACCAAAATCAATGAAGTTGGAAGTCCCACCTAAAATTTTGATGTGACGTCGCACATGTCAGTTTTCCAATCAGTATTTATTTCCCATGTACAAAATTAGGTGATTGGTTATTTCATCCGTATGGTAGTTGGTGATTGGCTCCTCTTCTCTGACTATATAAACCCTAGCTTGGAGTGCTTTTTAGTGTAGGGATTTTGGAGAGAGGACATAGCAGGTGAGAGCAGTGCAATCATTTTGTAGAAGCAGTAGATAAGAGCAATTTAAATGAGTAGAGATACTCATTTGTCTCAACTCTGAGTAGCAATCATGAAAGTTTGGTTTTCTTAGTTTATCCTACAATTTCATCTGTAGAAGTTTGTACATCCTCAGTCAAGGATTTTGTAACCCTTATTTCAAATAAAAAACATTGCCATTTTTGGCATCTTATATGGTTTTATTTTTTTATATCTGTATTTATTTCTTTATGAATCGAATATTTGCAAATTAACTTAGTCTTTGTTTACTTCTAACCCTCACTTACCACCCTCATTGTTCCTTTGTGTAACTTCTGCAATCGCCTCTTCATCAATAGGATTTTTTAATATTGTTAAAGGTTTGTGTTCGAGTACCAAACAATGCCTCCATATTGGGGTCCTTCTCCTGCCCACGAAGCGATTGACGAGCTGAGAAAGGCATCAATATATTTTTAACATGAATTTGGACAACAAGTTCAATAGGCATAAATTTGCCTAAGTCTGGGCTTGCCCGCCCGATTGTGCAGCGTAGACTAACTCTTAATGTCTTGTTCATGTTTACCTAATATCTCATCATTGAATCCCATTTTCTTCATTAGTTTAGATCCAAATCCTTTGGTGTGTTGTTAAAAATACCCAATTTCATCATCTTCATCAATGCTTTTAACAATATGGCATTTATCACTATTGATGAGATTATGGAGCTCATTTTTAGAAGGTTTAGTTTTTAAGTCACCGGTGTCACAAGTAAAATATACTACTATGATGAGATCAACTGTGCTACAACTTATATCTACCATTGAAGGTATGAGATCACTTATATCACAACAAGCATTGACCATCATGGGCCTAAGGTCACTTGTATCACAACAACCATTAGCCACAATGGGTTGAAGGTCATTTGTGTCACAACAAGTATCGACTATTAGGGGTTTGACCTCTATTTCCTCACTAATATCCCTTTTCACTTTACATTGAGCAATGTTAAGAGAAATCAATGACATATATATTGCCCTTATAACACAAATAGGGATTAGACCACAATTTATCTAAATGTCTTCACAAGACACAAAATAATCTATTATGGCATCTACACCACTGTGTAGTGTGAGAAATGTGTTATCCTCATAAAAATCTATCCCATCCATCTCCGATGGAAAGTAAGGAGTTTTAACTAATTTTTCACATGCATCAGTTTGTTTTGGGGTATTTTTATTCTTTGATCTACCCATCCTTTGAAGGTGTCGATCTCTACCGAAAATGCACCTATTACAAATAAATTTTGCAAAATATATATCTAAGGTGTTGGTCACTGCCAAAAAAGCACCTTATATAATTTTTCCCCCTTTATTTTGAAAAATATTATGGGACGTATGAAATTAAATGTTTATCCCCCCCTAAGTGCAAAAAAATTGCAACTTATGAAGCCAAAAAGGCTTTTACAATTCTTGTCTTGTAGGTAAATTGTGAAGTTTTCTCTACTTAGTGCAAAAGAGTGCAACTAGGAAGCCTCTATGGCTATTACAATATGCCTCTAGGAAAATTTTGTGTTAAAATACTCCAAATTGGGAATTTACAAAATTTGTGCAAAAAATGGGAAATTGGCAGCAACATTTAGCATAAAAACAACAAAATTGATAAACAATATTGTCAACAATTTTGTCAAAAAAAAATGCAGCAAAAGTGGGTTCAGCAACTTTTGAGCAAGAAAGTGGAGCAACTTTTATCTTTCAGTAAAACATGGCTAAACAAATAAAATAAAAATGGTCAAAAAAATCTTACCTTCAAGGACGAGAATTAAACCTTTAACCTTTTGGATCTTAGCGCTATACCATAGAGCTCGTAGATAACTTGGGCTAAGGTACCTGATGAAATGAAAGTAACAAAAATAATTACTTATCGGTGTGTTGCCATCGAGCTGGTGCTCCTTTTTTCTTGTGCTTTTGCTTGGTTTGATATGCCCTCCTATCAAAGAAAATAGAATTGAGGGATGTTTAGGTTGTGCTACGTCGACAAACATTTCTCCCCCCTGATGCAAAGCTTCTTATGTCCTTTGGATTGTAGTGATGGATTGGGGAAACTGAAAAATTTGAACACAATCTCCTTTAATGCTGACTCATGAGGTAGATATCATCTCCTATCTATAAACGGACCTACATGCATTGTTCTGTGCTCAATCATAAAATTAATTATTCACTAATCCAGATTAGGGGCTATGTATATGTGGGATATTAGCTCTCCTATAGCTCATGGTGGTAAAAGTATCATTTCCATAAGTTACAGGTTTGGTTGCAGAAAAATGGTAAAAATATTGCAGGTTTGATACCATATTAGGAGTTGTAATTCCTATTTTTGTAGTGCACCAGAGATCACTCATCGAAGGTGAGCTTGGATTCAATCCCTCCATAGTATATCATTGCCTGCTCGATGGTTTCAAATGGTTTTGCACTCCAAACACCAATGAATGATGGCTATTACCAGATGGATGTCACATGATCTTAAACCATCTACATATTCACATCAGAGCACTGGTCACATCGTCACTTTGAGCATTTTCTCTAAAGAACCCATACGTAGTTGTGTAGGGACGACGTGACATGATACCTATAAAATTCCATCCATCCAATGGAGCAAAAAAACTCTACAAATCTTCACTCAATATCTACGAGTGCTAGATATGAATGCCACCCGAACAAAAAAATGATATGCAAATCTTCTATAAATATGGATATGCCAATCATAGCATCATCTATTTCTTTTATGGAGATGACCGAAGGCACTAAAAAAAATCTATAAACAGGCCTCCATAACCATTGATCATCGGATTTATAAGATCGTGGCGCTCCGATGCTCTATGTGCAAATTTGGAGTACATTCACCTAAAAAATGATCTTGGGATAAATTGTTCCACATTCAGGATATAGAGAACAATATGTGGTTTATAAAGAAAAAACCACCTATTTTTTTAAGACCACCACATTGTGGTCAAGCATCCCTTTGCACACCTTTTCCTCGGCACCTCCCGAGTCTTGTGCATCTATGAAATTTTTTTACGTGTCAGCTTGAAATCGCCTTGTGTCACCGTGAGTCACACCCAGTTTTAGGTTTGTAGGGTCCACATGTTCTTAAGTCTAGGATCCCCAGCCTCTAGGTTCCCATCCACACTTGCCAATCCATGTAAAAATTAGATTATTTTAGGTCAGCTTACCAAGAACGTCCATCCTAGGTTGGGCTTACCAAGAACGCCCATCCTAGGTTGTCTTGTATCCAGTAGGTGTCAGGGGTATCATCAAATATCCATTGGAGTCTGGTCCCCAGATCAGATTTGTGTAGCAAAAGATTGCCTAGCAATAAGTCAAATCACCAAATGATCGGATTGCAAAAATGAACTCTCAATTCGCCTTGATTTCTCATCCCACCATAGTCGGAGCGAGGTATCCTCACATCTGCTCGAATACCATATTAGGCAATAGGCAATATAAATTTATTAATAACGTAGGCATATAAATATATGTCTAAGGCTAAAGATAGCCTAAAGATGCGTGAATAAAATATGCCATAAGATGTCACTAACAACTAACAAAAATATGCCAAATAACTAACAAATCATGCTAACAATAACCTATTCATTAAATAAAATATTTAAGGAATATCTAACTTAGGTAGAAAGTAAATGTAGAAAACCTGATCTACCCTTGAGAATCAAGGTATTACCTAATAAGGAGAATATCGGCTTGTTTTCTTCCTTTTTTCCAGTCATAGAATCTTTAAAAGAAAAAAATTTCACTTTCTTAAATGGTAGTCTACGTTTATGTATATTAATTCATTTTCTCATATCTATGAAATTTCCTAAGTCTGCATGTGTTGTCTGGGTATTGCATGATGAGCAAATAGTTATTCAGCATTGGACAGTATTGGGAATTTGTTAAGGATTGCACAAGCAATAATTGCTGCCTTCATTTCTGAACAAATATTTAAAATTTTAAAATACTGGATATTGTCACCACGCATTCATCCATATCAACCAGAAAACTATCAAATTCCTTGAGAATTTTTACAATCTCCATGAGCAATTATGAGTAATGACTTCCATTGCATGGTAAAACAATATGGTACTGACAAACCTTATGGGTGTTGTAGCATAGGTAATTAGTTCAAACACTCATAAATTGGTTTTTGGGGTTCAATAAGGCTACTCTTGAATCTGTTATTGAAATACTATGCACAGTAAAAGCCTCTTTGACAAAAATTAGGGAGTTATTCTTTGGTTTCTTAAAATTTTGATTTGTTGTTACTTGCCAAAAAGAGAATCAAAAACACTTCTCACAGAAAGCATGATTCATAAAATGATAGATCGCATATATTTTGAGATGGAAGATCATCTTGGGTCTTCTTAATGAGTGGAAAATGATATATACATAATTTGGCCAACTTATTCAAAAAAATTTTGTCATGGTTGATGTTAATAAGCTTAACACAGATTTTTTACCTTTTTGAGGGTTGTTCAGATTATAAACGATGAGAAGGAATAAGAGAGTCTAAATTAATGGAAGCCATAGAGGTTCAATGAATGGGAGGAGAGGGACATTAAACTTGCACAAGGCAATGGCAGTGAGAGCAGGGAAAAGAGCTTGCACAAGAGTAGTGCAGGCCAATTTGTAACACATAAAATTATGGGCATACCACTTAGAAACTCTATCTTCCATGGTATCCATATTCCCAGATCAAAATCCAAATTAAATAAATACTGCTTAAATTTGTAAATATTCTCAATACCTATGATCGTTCCACTTGCATATTCCTATGTGAAAATTTCTATCACACATTAATACACTATTTTGGTAGTCATCTTCTCATTCATATAATATGTTCTTTCCTTATTATCTGAATGAATTATGTTCTATAAAATTCCCATTTTCAAATCTAAAAGAGGACCAGCCATGATTAAACTGAAATAGTTATCTTAGAAAATGTTCATTTTCCAGATGATACGGAATTGTAAACCACTCTATGAGAGCGCAGAACAACAAAAATATTAATTTTTGTAAACAAGACGAAGTCACCAGTGAAACAGGAGTTTTTCTAGTCAAAATGAATTTACCAGTGAAACAGGAGTTTTTCTAGACAAAATGATTTTTCCAGTGATAAGGAAATTTGCTGGTCAAAGACAAGTTTGCTAGCGACATGGTATTTCGTTGGTCACAGACAAGTTCACCAGCGAAAATACAGTTGGAGAAATTTTGCAAGCAAAAACAAATCTCCAAGATTTTTAGGGCGATTTTAGAATTTTGGAGGAGAGATGCATGAAAGCATAAATGCAAAGATAAATATATTATATTAAATGAAACAAACTAACTGTTGCTACACTTTTATAATTCTAGGCTTCTTTCGTCATAAAATTTACACAATCATCTGCAAGTAGATTGTACTATTGTAGGATAAACTCATGTGGAAGTTACTGAAATACTATGACTTTAGATCCTCTCTCTTCTTCTTTGAAGTGTTCTCCTTCAGATTTTTTTCATGCTTCACTTCTTCCTTCATTGCTACTGCTCCTTTCTATTTCACGAATATTTTCTTTCTCTCTTTCTCTACTTTTGCTCTGACGATGTCATCAAACTTATATATTCGGGTGAAGGAGGGATAAGGCTTATCTTATAACATGCATAGGGATAATGCTTATTAGGCGAATAAACTAGGGTTTGCTTCCAATCGTTGAAATAACAATAACTACGCATAGTATACAAACGACGATCAAATTTTGGTGATAAGATCTATTAGAGATATTACTGGTGTGAAATCGAGTTTAATTTCTAATATACTACTTTAAACGAGATTTCACAAAGAATTTGACACCTAGAATTTCCCTCAGCCTATTAAAGTCTTCCTACTTCAAAGGTTTTGTGAAGATATCCACCATATAATCTTTGGACCTCTAAAATAGTAACTCAAATTCATTAAATTTTACTAGCTTTTTGATGAAGTGATATCGAACATCAATGTTCTTGCTCCTACCATGAAATACTAGATCCTTCAATAGTGCTATGGTAGAATTATTGTCACAAAATATCATTATTACCCCTTCCTAGTGATGATTGAGTTCATCCAAAAAAATTTGCAGTCATACTACCTGGTATGTGGCTGAAGTGGTAGCAATATATTTTTCCTCAACAGTAGATAATGTAATAAATGGTTGCTTCTTAGATGACCATGATACTACACCTAATACAAGGTGGAATGCAACTGCAAAAGTGCTCTTCCTATCATCTAAACTGCCAGCTCAATCGCTATCTATGTAGTTGATTAGTTCTAGCTAATATTTTTTGGCATAAAATATTCCATGATTTCTGGTCTTATTGACATACCCTTGTATTCTTTTCCCTACTTGCAAGTGAGTGTTCTTCAGTTCTTCAATAAATTTATAATCAAACTCATTGTAAATAGTAGGTCTGGTCTGGTTGTTGTCAAGTACATGAGACTTCCAAAAAATATCTTATAGAAATTTGGATCAATATTACTGCTGCAATCTGTATTGCTCAATTTTAGGTTTGTTGCAACTGGCATGATTGTTGGTTTGTTGTCCTCCATTTTGAACCTCTTCAAGACATCTACTACATACTTGCCTTGAGATATGAAGATACCATCTGTAGATTGGTCAACTTCAATGCCTAGAAAATATTTCATCAGGCCTAAGTATATTATCTTGAACTCCTTCTTCATAGCAAGTCTAAACAACTCAAACAATATATTGTTATTGCTAGTGTAAATTAGATCATCTAAATACAAGAAAACGATTATCATTTCCCCCTTTGCACTTGTCTTCATATATAGAGTGTACTCATATGGGCATTTGATAAATCTATTCTCCTGAAGCATCAATGAAGCTATACCAAGCCCTAGGTGCTTGCTTCAACCCATATAGGATATTCTTCAATTTAAGGACCTTGCCTTCTTGTCCTTCCATCTCATAGCTAGGTTGCTGGTCTATATAGACCTCCTCTTCCAACACTCCATTGAGGAAGGTAGAATTGACATCCATAAGGTAAACATTCCAACCTTTTTGGGTTGCTAATTCCATAATCATTTTGATTGTGTCAAGTCTTGCTACAGATGTATATACCTCATGATATTCAATCCCTAACTTCTACTTGTAGCCTTTTGCCACCAATATAGGTTTATGCCTATCAACTTCACCTTGGACATTAAACTTAGTTTTGTATACCCATTTCACAACAATGGTCTTCTTACCTATTGGAATATCCATTAATTGCCAAGCATGGTTCTTCTCTATTGTCTCTATATCCTCATATTGTTGTAGCCTCTGCACAACTATCCCAAAATCTTGGGGACCCACCTTTAAATTTTTGTTTTTGGAGTATTTCGTCCTCTTTAGGTGCGAATTTTAATAAATCCTTCCTCTTGAGTTCATTGTGTAGCCTCCATGGTTGCATTGTAGGCTTGTGTGGTGTTGAGTGTCCTTTTTGTCTTTATTTCATAGTGTTTATATTTTGGAGGTTTTTAATTGTATTTGAGTGTTATATTCAAAGGTACTATGTAGCTGGTATCCTTTTTATTTTCTTTCCTAGTGTGATTTTAAGTTTTGGCCAGGTTTAATATTGTTTAAATTAATTTTTATATGTTGAATTAAGTTAATTCAATCATTTAAAGTTAATTAAATCCATTTTGATATAAAAAAAAAGAGAAAACAAGTAAATTTAAATAAAGAAAGAAAATAAAATAAAAATAGAAGAAAAACTAAAAAAAAAAAAAAAATCAAATAAGAATAAAAAAATATAAATATATAAAATAAAATGAATAAAAGAATAGAATTTATTTTTCTCGTGGCATGCTAATATTTTTTTACATATTGGGTTGGTATTAATTTCTATGTTGACTTTATGATTTTATTAAAGTTAGTTTGAATTAATGCTTTATATTAATGTTGGTAGGTTTTTAAATAAAAGAAAAGCATTATTTAAATTATTGCTAGAAAAAAAGTGTTATGGAAGGAGTGTTTCATTTAGAAGATATTTACCAATTTATTATTTGCAAAAAACATTATGGAAGAAGCATTTCATTTGGAAGAGATTGCAGTTACAAAGAAGAAGTTACATGACTAAGCCAAAGGAAAAAGGGGGAAAAAAATAAATGAAGAGTTTTCTTTATGGTGGAAAAACTTTAAAAGGCCATAGAAGGAAAGGAAAATGGAGGCTGGTTTTTTTGGAACAGGATGCATGGAAGGAGATTGGAAGCTTATTCAAACTACTATGGAGCTATTTTTTTTTCACCATTGTATGCAGAAAATGAACTTTTGAATACAAATTTGTGTTTATTGAAAATATTTCTCACATGCACTAATTGTGTTTAATGGTGTTTATGCATGGATATGGTTGCACCATTTCAATATTTTTACATGTTTTTTTAACTCCTTAGACTCTCGCCATAACCGGATTTCAGATTGTGTGGATGCAGGTCTAACCCGGTTGTATTTTGTGTTCGGAATCTAACCTTTTTCTGCAACATATGTTGGATTTTGTTTGCAGTAGTTTTCTTTAGTTTTCTCCATATTCCAGAATTTCATGTTATTGTTATTTTCTAACCCTATCTTTTTCAAAAAATTTAAGTTTTCAAAATAAAATAAAAAAATATGAAAAAATATAAAATTCCAAAAACAATGGCACAAATATTCAAAATAAACTTTAATATTCCATTTAAAGCAAAGACATTTTTGTTTTAACAGAAATTCAAAATTCTAGAAATTTATAAAGATTGTTGTTTTAAGAAGAATTTCACAATTTCCATCTCCACATGTTTTCACATTTTGAAATGAGATTTGGATTTCATAGATGACTTCATCCAAAAGCATTTGCCAGATTTATGGAGTTCAAGGCTCTGGTGGAGAAGCAAAGCAGATATCAGATCAAGACTCTTAGGACATATGGTGGGGGTGAATACATCTCCAATGAATTCCATAACTTTTGCAAGCAGCATGAAATTTGAGGGTAGCTCATTGCCAGATACACGTCACAGCAAAATGGCGTAGCTGAGAGGAAGAACTGGACCATCATGGAGATGGCACACAACATGATGAAGGTGAAGGGATTACTGCATGAGTTCTGGGCAGAGGCTGTAACTTGTGTAGTCTACTTGATGAATAGATGTCCCACCAAAAGCGTGAAGAAAAAAATCCCTCAGGAGACCTGGAGCAGTGTGAAGCCAAGTGTGGCTCACTTCCATGTGTTCGGGTGCATTGCTTATGCACATGTTCCAGAAGAAAAGTGGTAGAAACTAGATGATAGAGTGGAGAAGCGCATATTCATAGGGTACAATGACCAGGCAAAGGCATACAAGTTGTACAACCCTATGATGAAGAAGCTCATCATCAGTCGTGATGTGAAGTTTCTTGAAGATGAATCCTAGAACTATAAATCGAAGATTGGCCAATCAGAGGCAATAATCGTTGAGTCTGTTGAATTGGAGGTGAGTAGTGTGCAGTGACCTACAACCTCAAGCACCAATAGTTGTGCGAGTAGTAGCATAGCTACACCATCTTGATCACCTCCACTTGCAAGCAAAATCCAGAACTTGGTGATGCCAACGAAGACAAGGAGCTTGCAAGAAATTTATGAGGCAACCCAAAACCATGAATATGAAGAGTACTCTAACTTTGCATTCTTAATGAAGTCGATCCAATGGAGTTTGAAGATGCAAGTCAGGATCAAAAGTGGGTGAAGGCGATGAACGAGTAGATTGAATACATTGAGAAGAATGATACATGGCAACTGGTAGATCTCCCAACATGAAATAAGACCATAGGGGTCAAGTGGGTGTACAAGACGAAGTTCAACACCCAAGGAGAAGTTGACAATCATCAGGCCATATTGGTGGTGAAGGGCTACAAGAAGAAGTCAGGCATTGATTACCATGAGGTATATGCACCTGTATCCCGACTTGACACAATTAGGATGATCCTGGCATTGGCAGCCCAATAGGGTTGGAATGTGTACCAGATGGATGTCAGGTTAGCCTTCCTCAACAAAGTTTTGGAGGAGGATGACTACATAGATCAGCCACCTGATTATGAGATCAAAGGCCAGGCGGGCAAAGTATTGAAGTTGAAGAAGTCCCTGTATGGTTTGAAGAAGGCATCCTGAGCTTGGTATAGCTGGATTGATAGTTATTTTTAGGAAAATGGGTTTGTAAAATGCCCATATGAGCACACCTTGTACATGAAGAAAAATGATGCAGGTGAGCTCATAATCATCTGTCTGTATTGGACGATTTGATTTACACTGGAAATAGCACAACACTGTTTGACCAGTTCAGAATAGCCATGAGGAAGGAGTTCGAGATGACGGACTTAGGGTTGATGAAGTATTTTCTCGGCATTGAAGTTGACCAATCGGTAGATGGCATATTCATTTCTTAGGGCAATTATGCGAAATATGTCCTGAAGCGGTTCAATATGGAGGACAAAAAACCTGCCATAACACCTGTTGCCATGGGTTTGAAGTTGAGCAAGCTGGATTCAGGGAGGAATGTGGATCCAACTTTGTTCAAGAGGCTAGTTGGCAGTCTGATGTATTTGACTACACTCGAACAGATCTGATGTTTGATGTTTGTCTGATCAGCCATTTTATGGAGACTTCGAAGGACATGCACTGGCAAGTAGGCAAGAAGATCTTGCACTATGTCAATAGGACATGGAACCACGACCTATTTTACGCCAGAAAGGACCAGTTGGAATTAGTTGGCTACACAAATAGTGATTGGGCTGGCATCACCAACAATCGAAAGAGCATCTCCGGGTATACTTTCCATCTTGGATCAGGGGTAGTATCATGGGTGTCCAAGAAACAACCCATCATTGCATTGTCCATAGCTGAAGTAGAATATGTCATCGCCATGTTAGGCACATGCTAGGCAGTGTGGCTGTGAAGAGTTTTGAGTGAATTGAACTATACTCCGAAAGGCGTAAAAATAGTCTTTTACGACAATAACTCTGCCATTGCACTATCGAAGGATCTTGTGTTCCATGGCCAAATGAAGCACATCGATATTCGTTATCACTTCATCAGAGAGCTGGTGAAGTTTGATGAAATTCAGCTATAGTTTTGCAGATCCAAGGAGCAGTTGGTAGATATTTTCACGAAGCCTTTGAAAGAGGAGGACTTTAGCAGATTGCGATACCAGTTTGGAGTCAAAGCCCTTGTGAAATCAGGATTAAAGGAGGGTGTTAGAAATATTAATCCTGATTTCATGCCTCTGCCCAACTGTGCTCTGAACTTGGGTGACGTCGGACTACGCTCGCAAAGTTGGGTGTCCCAAAAAAAATTCTAACTTGATGTTGCACGTGCCTCCTGACAGATGTGATGCTTGATAGATTCAATTGCTGAAAATATGATCACCACACTTTTCCAAGCATGCACAGTTAATGCCAGTCCGACAATTGGTCAGAAACCCTAGTTCAGGGTATGTCAAAACCTGTCAGAAGACAAGCCCTATCTTCCCCTTTCCGCACCTATATAAGGCAGTTTGGGTCTTCAAAAAAAGATAGAGTGGAATTTTGGAGAAAAGGGAAAGAGAAAAGCAGTCATTTGCAAAGCAGAAGACGAGAGCAATTCAGTGAGCAGAGTAGCTCATCTATTTAATGTTCGAGCAACAAACTCGACATTTGTTTTTCCTCTCAATTTATCCTGCAACTTTACTCTACAAAAGTTTATATATCCTCGTTCGAGGATGTTTGTAACCCTTCATTTGGATAAATAGATTTGCTATAATTTTTGATAGGGTTTCGCTCTATTAGTATCTGCGTTTATTGTGACTTGCTTCTTCGTTTCTAATCGTCATTTTATTGCAATCATTTCTTGTGATTCGTTGACTGCTAACCCTTCCTAGCAGGGCTCGCTGTTCCTCTTGTGAAACTTCTTCAATCGCTTCCTCAATGGAGTGATTTCAAATCCTAAAAAGGGTCTATCCTTGAAGTGCCAAACGTTGCCTCCAATTGTCTTCACTCTTGTTAGGACAACACTTCACACGTAAATCAAGGGGTCGCCGCTTTTTGCACGAGTTTTTGAATAGTATAATCTGTAAGGCAAAATTTGCCTAAGTGTGGAGTTGACAGCCCAACTGTGCAGCGCAGTCCGACGGCGTAATCAATCTTGAGCGCAGTTAGATGGGACAACCTAAAGAAGGGCAACGCATTTTTGGCTAAGTCTTAGCCAACCGCCCAACTGCGCAGCGCAGTCGGACTGCGCTGCCTTTGACCAGTGCAGTCAGGCGTTGACCACCTCCTCCGCCCGACTTCGCAAAGTTATCCGTGCACAGCCCGACAGCGCAAGTTTCACTTGCACAGCCCGACAGCGCAAGTTTCACTTGCACAGCCCAACAGTGCAGTCGGACTGGGCTGCTTTTGACCAGCGCAGTGGAGCGTTGACCACCTCCTCGACACGACTTCACAAAGTTCTCCGTGCGCAGCCCGACTGCGCAAGTTTCACTTGCGTAACCCGACTGCACAGAAGTTGGAGAGCGAGGCCCAACTTCGAGAGTCCACTCTTCGACGTCCAACTTCGAACCTTTTGTTCTGCGCTCCCTCATGGCGGCTGGAAAAATTGAAGAAAAAAACAAAATCTGACATTAAAACTTCAGATATGAGATAAGACTGGACAGCGATAAGCAAATGCATTTATTATTTCTGCCAAAGGAGAGCTGCCCAGCTAATGCTGAGGACATGAACTAATTATCCTACCGAAGTCTCTTCACTTCCGTCTGGCGGAAATGGTGTGGTTATATTAAGAAGTTAAAGGGTATCCTAGGAGCACCAAGGCATATATCCTGTCTAGAATAATCTTAAAACAGAATTGTTGGATGTTCGAGGCACTATATTCCCTGTCCAAGTCTTGTCGTTCATCTGCTTTTTAAGTCATTTTACCTCTTCAAGACATTTATGCTTGTTTTACATAACATAGATAAATATGAATATAGTGACGTAGGTAAATGTTAATGTTTTGATTTTGAGAGCGACGAATTTCTCCGACACTTCGTTAGGTTAACCTGTGATTTATACTGATTGTAGATATAATTGTAATCATTTTAACGTAACCCCAAGAAGGAGACTTGTAAAATCACCGTGTATTATGGCTTGTTGACCATCTTATACAACGATCCAAGTGTAAAATAAAAGGTTTAAGTTAACGTTGATAATAATGAGAAATCTCTTATGGTCACTGCTCGTAAAGGGTAAAAGAAAACATTATCATTATGTAATTATGAGATGTTTGTATTGGTTCTATTTTTTAACTTTTTAAATTATATTTTTAATAAAAATTATTTTAAATAACAAATTTTATATAATTAAAATATTAGATAAGAATTTTTTTAATTGTTTATATATTTTATATTTACACTTTTTACATATAATATTTAGAAATTTAGATAAATATAATAATATGTAATGATTTATCAAAAATTTTAAAAGTGAATATTAGTAGTTCATAACAATATATGGTAAATATTCCTGTGAATATTAGTTTAAGAAGTGGTTTTGAAAGGATCTTCAAACCATTTACAATTTTACAAAGGGAAAATTGTTACAGCCAAAAGAAATAGAATAACTGATAAGTTGCTACCCCAACACAGGGTCCTATTATTAACTAAAACTAAACCAAACAACCATAAGAGAAGAGGACATAAAAGAGAACCAAAAAATAACCCCCTAACCAAGAGACACCAATTGTAGTCCACGAATATAGAAGAACAAGGAGGAACCAATCAGAGAGGGGGTAGAACTGATTCTCATCCTCTTCAAACAACTTATGCAGATTAGACATTATGAACTCTTGTTTGTCCCAGTCTAAGATAGCCTTCAACTCCTCAATCTCATAAAGCATGTAAAAATATATTAGTGCCAACCAACCTATGACACAAACCTACCAAAAATCCTAGTTTGGGAACCACTTGGAATGTCGTAACTTTTATCCAAGAAGAGAGACTATCCAACTCATTATCTGGATGGAAAAAGGATGTCACATTGGATCCATTTAGCCAATTAACAAAAGTATAAGACAAAAATTTGTAGAATGACTTCCATGAAAAAACAAAGAGAAAATATATTCCTTCTACAACTGTCACAACCAATCATAAATCAAAACCCAAGAGAGTAAGAAAATAACTGGACATCTACCATGAAGGCAAGTATGAAAAGACATCAGGGACATCGATTGGTCAACTATCATTCATTGATCTAAATTAAGCCCTATGGGAGATTATCCCTCCAAATGGATAGCCTGGATTGGAGCAACCCCAAGTTGGTAAGGAATTCAATTGCCTTGTTACTGTAACTATATGTATGTCTCACTTGAATACATTTGATGCCACAAAGAATCCAATTAGCTTCCTCGACCATTTTAGAAACATTCTAGCCATGGACTTGCAATCCAGAAATCATATTGACAATATTTAATGGGTTTCCTTTGGTAATAATTTCTCCACATTCAATTTAGGGGACAAGCATTATCCCTTGGAAGAATGCTCTGGCTTCCACAAAGTGGTAGGTCTGCGACCTAAATTTTTTAGCAAAGGCTAAAATGATATCTCTACTATGATTTCAAAACACACCTCCTGCACTAGCTTTCCCGAGGTTTCCTTAAGAGGCACCATCAAAGTTAAATTTGATGCACTCAGGGAGGGCTGAGATCTACGTGGTTAAATCCCTAGTATAACATAAACTATATTGGTAGTTTATATTGCATTCATTAGAACTAATGGTTATAACATAAACTATAATACATTGATTTGAATTAAATGAAAATAAATGTTGCTTGTAGTTATATTAAAGTAAATAAATATTTTAAAAAACGCTTTAGATGTAAAATAATAATATTAATAAAAATCATTACATATGTTAAACATATATTTTTTCATATGCATTGTAGAACTATTATTGAAATTTGACATATATAAAAAGACATACTTATTTTTTATAAAATGGAAAAAAAAATGTAAGATTCAAAAGGATAAAATGAGAGAAAAATTAAGAGGGAATAATTGTGAAGGAAAATAAAAGTATGAGAATATAGAAAGTAAAAATTAAATGAGATAGATATGGACTATGAAAAAAAAAGTGAACGAAGATTTAAAAAATAGAGTCATATTAATAGTATAAAACAAAAGAGTGTGGAAAATAAATATGGAGGAAAAAAAATTATGTATGAAGTTTCAACAATTACTATATACCATTTAAAAGTCATGGTCTCCCTATCCCATTATAGGGCCATATTTATAAATTGGTTAGGGTATTAGGGCATTTCATTTACATGAACAAGAGATTTTTTATGCCACGAGACCCCATAAAAAGATTTGCATGGATGTCATCCTAAGTGATAAACTCAATAAAATTGTTAGTTTCAAATCAGTTTTAAATTCTTCACAAGAAAAGGTGATTTATATTACTCTTTTTAACCTCTATTTTATTATTAGGCCTCCACCTATAAAATTTAGGATAGCCTAATTTTGGTATGAGCTTCTACTATGTTGTAAGAGGAGCCTTCTAGAAATTAGCCTAATAATAAAAATGGTTATATGGTCATCTAATATAGACAATAAATGATAAAAAATAAGCATAAAATATAAGCTATATCTAACTTTGCTAATAAATGGAGGTAGAGTGTAATCAATCCCTTATAGTCACATATAATACCATGCACACTCCATCAAAGGTATTCTAGCTAAAACCTTATAATTTAGTATTTTCTATGTAAAATTAAAGAACTAAAAGTTATTCATATGCCCCCCTCCTAGATCCATTAGGGGTAAGCTATGTTTCGAGAAGATTTATTCCCTATGGAAGAAATTGAATTGGTACTCCCACTCACATAGTCCTACTTATCTAAACTTTGAGGAACCTAAGGGGATATTTCTAAGTATAAGTCATACACTTTTGGCTCTTCTTTCCTACCTATGGATCAAGAATTTTTCATAATTCATTTAGTGTTTTTAAATATTTTAAAGAGAATATGAACCTCAAACCCAAGGACAAAATAATACCATCCCTTGGAATATTTGTTAGTTGAATCATGCTTAAGACAACTATGTTGTTAGGTTAGTATTCCAATCTCTTAGAGAGTTTATCTACATGAGAGAAGCCAAAGTAATGGAATTTATCTTGTATGGAATGATGGAAATTACTTTGTATCAACGAAACATTTTTGTATTAGTCACTAAAAATATAAAGTGGTGATGGTGACACTTTTATACCCATAATTAGTTTCAAACCTTAATGAATCTCAAGAGGACCCTTCTCAAAAATTCGTTTGATTAATTTTTTTCAACGGTCATATTTGTGGACTAGTCAATGTTTACGTAAACAATGATACTATCTTATTCATTCTTTTATGACATAGTATCTTGTTCATCTATTTAGAAGATAAAATTTGTACCTCTTTCACCATTATCATAATTTTCATGTTTAAACCCTAATTTTAAACAATTTCTATTGCCTCATTTAGAAATATGTTTTTTTTCATAAAATTTTCTTACATTATTGGATTTAATATAAAAAAGTAATTATAGACAACTTTTCATTTATTTATTTTGCTTCTTATAGGTATTTTTTCTTACTTACATTGGAACATCATAACCAAGGTTGCCCAAACATATTTTGTTATTGCACATATTAACTCTATTTAGTGTCATATATAAGAGACCTTTATCTTTCAATTTCATGTACATAGATTAATTTTTTATTGGTTTTAAGAAAACCTTGGTGTTCTATTACTTTTATCCAATGTATATTCAACCTTGATCCTTTCAAGTTGGATGTTGACTTGGCCATATTTACTAGACTTTCACATGTGGAAGATACTCACCATAAAATATAAAATTTTCTATAATATTGATATGATCTATAATTTTAACTAATAAAATTTTAAACAAATCATTCTAACAGTCTCTATTTGGACTGATTTATCTTTGATTAAGAAAATCACTACGGAGATCCGTTTATTTTAGCATTAAATATATTCTCCTATACCAAAATGTACCCTTAAATCAAAGAACTCTAAAGTCCACTATTAATTCAATGTTATGTTATTTTTTGGTACTATTAAAAGCAAAGTATTTTAATAGGATCCCACAACCACTACAAGGAGAAAAAAAATTGGTGAAAACCTAATAAGCCTAGAAAAACCAAAGGTAAACCAAAAAAAAAGGAGGAAAATAGACCAAAAAGTGACAAAGAAGAGAGAACTGAGGAGGTTCTACCCTAACTTATACACACCTTGAGAGACATTGGCCATTAGACTAGAAAAATTCTTCGTTAAATCAAGGGCAAGTTTCAGCATGCTCCAAATTTTACGTTGATTAACATCAATAAGCAATAAGTCTCTAAGAACTACATCTTTAGAAGATTTTGACTCTCTCGGAGAAATAATTCCCTCCACAGAATTTTCCCATAGAAAATCCCATGGGAGAATATCCATATCAGAAGAAGCCTTCACTAAAGGAGAGTCCTCCTCCACCAAATTTCTCCGAAGCCACTTCGAAAGACGATGATCTACTACAAAAGAACCCTCCGACACTAGAACATAACCACCAAGATCATCCATGCTCTCCTTGGGAGACAAATAAACAATAGCATTAGAATTGGGGCTCAAGGAAAGAACCTCTTTTAGCTTTGGGTCACCACCCCACACCCCTTTCAAAGAAATTTGAATCTTTTTAGAAATCCTCTCCGGGCTGAGAAGGAGAGAGAGTTTGAACTCTCGTCAGAGTTTGATCTAGAAGAAAAATGAGAATCATGCTCCAAGGATGGGGAAACAACAATCAGCTTAGGGCCATGAACTAACTGACCAGAAGGATCTACAATATATTTTAACACAACGTTAGCATCAACGCCACTTTCCAAAGCCACTTGTTCGAATACCAACAACCCCAAACCTTGATGAATAGGAAATTGACCACGGCCAGCCTGGACATTAAGGAAAGATTTTTGCATGGAATGAAAAATAAATAAAGGAATTTTCATGCAGACTTTGCATTTGATATGATTCAAAAACATTGAATGAAAACTCCTTAGGATTTCATAAGAGGGATCCACGGTAAAATAGTCCATGATCACCTGAACCACTTGGTTCCAAGAAGGGGCTGAAGTTGGAAAACTAAAACTGTTTTGGATCCACAACAAAAACTCCTTGTACAGAAACAAAGAGATTTCTTGCAACAAAGAATGCCTTTCATGATTATGAGAGGTACCATCCAAAGAAAAACTAGTCATTCTGGTGGTCTTATGAATTAGATTTCTAAGTTTCACGGTCATAACCCCTCCCTCACTAACTGCCCGGTTTCTTCTTAGAGTGAGGGTTGGGTCAGGGTTGGCTCTTGGTCATTCCTTATTTCAGCGATTCAATGGTATGTTGTTGCATCAAACTAATTTTCAGATATATCCAAAATGTATAAATGTATACATATACAACTCATGTCAATCTAAATAGGTAACGAAATGTAATTTAATTTTTTAAGAAATAAAATAAAACACTTAAAAAATTAAATAGGTAATGATTTAAATGATAAAACCTTTTTGATGAAGAAAAATATATAAACAAAATGGTCAATATTAATTGTTTTTACAAAAAGGAGGCATGAAAAGTGCTCTTCTAAACTGAGTTGGCCTCAATAGTACATCTAACTATTGTTCACTTATTTATAGCCTCATATAGTGCCTATTGGTGGTTTCATAATCTCATATTAAAACGTTGGTTTTTTGTTTATGAATCTTCCAAAATTATCTTCCGTTCTTTCTCTTTATTCAAGTAAGCCTCATTTGATTATATTCCAAATTTAAGAGTAAATTACATGGAGGTGATGTATTAAAAATCCTTTCCATTTATTATTCTTGATGCATATGTAAGTATAATTCTTGATATATCTATGTATGATAAATTAGCATATTATGTACTAGATAATTGTCTAAATTATTTATTATCCTATTGAATCTAAAATTTAATGAATTTATGGTGATAATTTAATTCATATATTTTATGATTGAAAGAAACTTCAATATAATTTTTTGTCATTTGAAGCTCATGGGAGACAAAAATAGGAAGTATAATATAGATGATATTTTATCATTTTGAAGGATTTAATATATGTATTTTAGGATGAAATTCATTCTTGATTTATTTTATCATTTGTTTGATGTAAATCTAAAATACAACTCACTTGTCTTGACTATTTTTTCTTCCCTTTAAAAATTAAAATTTTAGTAATCCTTATAATCTCATATATATATCTTTTTGAATTTCATTTAATTATGACTCCATTTTAAGGATTTATATTTAAAAAAAAATCACATATTTATTTATTCTTTAGGTCCTTTTGTCATGCTTCCAAGTGACCTATTACATATCCATTTAGATAATATTTATAATAATAAAGATACTACTAAGGTAGATAATAGGATGAATATAAAGATAAAACCTTTTGCTTTTGTGTGAGACTGAGATTATTGGATTGTGGGGAATGATTAAATGTTTTACCTACTATATTCAATCCATTGAAAGCATTGAAATTACCAATTATTATTCCTTGAGTAAAAAAATCAAGCATTTGAATAGCCTTAATTACTTATTGCCATTTTCTAAATGCAACCACATATAGGAATTGCTTAAATTATTTTTTAATATTCTTTGATTGGTCAAATTAGAAAATTGATTACTTATAATTTCTTGATGGTATTATCTAATTGATTGGAATTGGGAATTTGAATTGCATGAATTTATTTTTAAATGATAAAATATTAAAGCCATATTTTATATGAATTTATAAACCATTGAATGAAATCATGTTTTATTTGTTTGATATATTTGTATAATGGTGTTATATATATCCATAATTTTTGTTGTCAATTTTATTTCTATTGTAAATTATTGTCTTGTTTTTTCATATTAATAACCAAAATTTAATTTCAGATTTTAGGGAATATATATTTTGATTATATAAGAAATATTTGTGGAGAACTTCAACACTTTTTTTATTGAAGTTTAATTTAAAAAAAAAAAACAAATTCCAAGCCAAAATTAAGTTAGATGAATTCCTTGTAATAAGTTACTCAATGGTATGTTATTCTGATTTTATTGTTTGAAGATAATAATGTTAAAATGTCTGGATAATATTTGTCTATTTTCTATTAAACATCTGGAACTTTATATTAAAACAAAATATTACATAAGAAGCTCATAGCATCATAATAGGGTAAAACCAAGAACTACAAATAATTGGAATGATTCCAGTCATAACAACTATAAAATAGTCATAGAGTGTTGTTGTTTTTAACATACAAAGCGTTACATCTTATAACAAAATTACAAAACCATTTATATACATCAAGATCATGAATATCATCAAACATGGAGCATATATCCCAATCATTTGTCTTCAATTGATCCAAGTCCTCAAAAACATTCTTTGATTTGCAGTTGCCCTTCAATTTCAATAGTGACCTATTGACCTACAACAAGATTTTGAAGCGTGAGTCTCAAATGAGACCCAGTAAGATTTCTACAATGCTACTAAAAAACTTCATCGTTACGAGATCTCCATATCATCCATAAAATTTTAGAGGATAGAATGAGCCAAAATAGATTATAAGTTTTTTGCAACTGCTGAATATGCCCACAAACAACTTGCATTTTAAACTCAATTGAGTTACAATTCCAACCAAGAATACCAGAGCAAAAAAGAAGCCATATTTCTTTAGCATATACACAATCAAAAAATATATGACAAATAGTCTCTAGAACTTTACATAAAGAGCATATAACCAAACTATTAGGATCAACCATAGTAGGCAACCTGTATAATAGAATAAGCCATCTAAATTTTTTTTTTGGTTCAAGATGCCTGGACCATATATGCTGTAGAATAAAAGAGTAATGACTAATAGATAAACTGAAACCCCATTTAGTGATAATGTGTTGATAAATAATATCCGTATTAGTAAGCATAAGATACATCTGCTTCAGCTTAGGCTTTATGAATTTAGAACCATCATTCCAACAGATAAAATAAAAAATATACTTCTCATCAAAAACAAATTTAGAATTGATCAGTTGTCTAAAATATTTTTGAAGCATAGAGTAAGTTCTTTGCTAGGAATCAGGCAGATGAAATTCCTATTTCAAAATTTTCCAAGACTTCAAACCAGTAGGACATGGAATATGCTCAAAAAAATAGATACCATTTTGAGCCCAACTACGAGCTGAAAAACCCCATAAAAGGGCTAAAGGCTTATTTTTATGATTCATGTTCCACCAAACATAACTCTTCACATATATTTTAAATATGGAATTTATAGGCTGAAACCAACCCTACAAATTAGATCTAACCTATTTCCAAGATTTCCATATAGTTCTAAAAACAACTGAACCATTTGGAACCTGTAGACACCAAAACAGCACCAATCCGATTATGTGACAACAAGCACCGATCGCATTGACACACATAGCCCCTAGGGCAGCCCCCAGAGGTTAAACAATGGTCCTAACCACTCCCACAATAGTTTGGAAGGTCAGAGGTCAATTTGGCACCTTTTTGGCACTTTGCTCCCTACTCGTCCCACCCTGGGATGATTACAAACTGGTATTCGTCCCACCCAGGGACGATTAGCAGCATTCGCTCCAGGGTGGGGCGAATAGCAGGTTTGACTGGAAAAAGTCAAACCTCGACAGGTCCGCCAGTTAACTATAGCTTCAGGCCATGCAATTGCGAGGAATGACTTCAAATCAAGGAGAGAGACTTCAGTCATGCATGTCTTTGATTTTGGAGGCCTCATGCAAGGAGACTCTAAATCGGGGAATAATATTTTCTCTCAAAATAGGACAAGCAACTCAAGTGGCGCCCTCGCATGCGCATTCAAAGAGAGAGACCCTAGGTCTATAAATTGGTGAGTCTTCTCACCCAAAAAAGAGAATAGAGAGGAGCCTTTGGAGCAATGAAGTGCTGCCAAATTATATCCTCACCCATCGATTGTGCTTTTACATCCTTGATCTCTCTTTTGGAGGGAGGTTATTGGGTGATTATTGGAAGCGCAATCCGGACCCAAACCCAAACATTTGGCCATAATATCCCACAAAATTTTTTGAAAACACCCCATAAGAGGTTTTGGACCCATCCCAAGTGGATTGGTGCTGAAATAGAGTCCCAAACGGTGGGCGTCCTGCCCCGGATGCCCCCCAAACTGTCGTAGTCCTAATCGCCCCACCCTAGAGTGATTAGAAATATGTGGTAGATTTCCATGATTTTTCTTTTGCATCTGATTCTAGGTTGTTTACATATGTTGTCATTTAAATTTCATGTGATTCTGACAAGTTTTGATCATGCTTTTATCATTTCCCGCTTTCACTAACATGCAGGTAGCATCATCAAATTCCTGATGATAGAGGCCAAATTGGGAAAATATGACCTTCTGGGTCTTCCCAAAATACCCCCAATTAGCTAACCCCCAACTTTTTAGGTGATTTGGAGCTTCCCGGATGTGACATTTGGGACAGTGCTTTTTGACGCTTTGTTGCAGGTCTATTCGTCCCACCCCAGAGCGAATACAAATATGTGGTGAATTTTTCAACTATTCTATTTGTAGTGTCTTCCTTGTGATGTTTTGATGCCCCTATCAAGTTTTTAGTTCATTTGGATCTATTTTAGTTATCATTTTATTTATATTTTGCATGTACTAATCGAAGGCGTGGGGATTGCATGTTTCATTTTATCTACAAGTGCTATTGACTATTTTTTATTTCCTTGAACATAGGGTCTCGACATTAGAGGAGAAGAAAGGAGTCAAGACTCATCAATGCAAGTGGCGGTGACATTTGGTCCACCCAATTTACATGTGGGCACGTGGAAGAAGGAATAGCATCCATTGATGTGACAAGAACACATTTAACGCTCCTAGCCCCTAAAAATGGAGGAGGCGAATTGTAACCGAGTTCTGAAGCATATTAATAAAAAGGGTTGTCTTCCATATTGGATTTTTATGTGGTTTTGAGTCGTTCAGGCTTCTTTCCTTTCATGCACTTTCAATTCATAGGATTTAGCGTTATCTTTTGTTTCGGTTACATCGCATCTTGGATTTTCCTTTTTGTTTCCATATCCTCATGCTTTCAGTGGTGATCATGGTGGGACCTCTATCCCTTGATTTTAAGATTAAATTTTTGATCAAAAGTTGCTTGTTTTTGCTTACAGGTATCAATCTTTCAAGCACTGGACTGCTGCTCGTTCCATCCTGTAACGAATACAGAGCTGGAATTTGTGCCACCCTGAGACGAATAGGAATTCATCTCACCCTGGAATGAATACATATCTGTTATTCATCTCACCCCGGGATGAATAGCTCTCTATGCAATTTTAGGGCAAAAATTCAGAGGCATCCGATTTGGGCAGAGAAGAGGTAGGGGTCCTAAACACCTTCTGTCATTTTTAGCTTTTTGTTTTCTATTTTCTGGTTATTTGCTTGCATAGGAGAGTTTGAATGCTTGTTTTCTTCATTTATGCAAATTAAAAAGAACCCCACACACCACGTGGTAATTGAAACAACAAGGAGTTGGTCGTAAAACCCCAACCCTTGATCAAGACCAACGGTGGATTTCATCACCACCTTGGCTTGAAATATTGCATACATAACCCCGATCGTGATTGTTGCTAGACGTAAATCCTGATGAAAGCTGACCAAGTGTAGCGGGGGTGATTCCCAGTGCATGAGGATAAGTCTTCTATGGTAGGTGTCATAAATAGAGTGATTCCCCTTTCGTACCGCCTATGTTCCACGTACTGTTCTGCTCTCACGTACCTATAGTCTCCCTCACGTAAGGGCGGGTATATAGAGAGGTTCGGTATAACGGCCTGGCAGTGGTATATCGAAGGGGTAACCTTTTTGGGAGTCATAAGAGCTATCATATTGCATTTGTTACAAAACGTTCTTTACAAAACTATCAAAACAAACATCAAAACACACTGAACCAGATTTAGGGCACACTTTTAATATTTAAATGAGATAATCATTGCTTTAATTGTGTGTTTCCCTTCTATTTAGTGTAGCATAAGAAATCCTAAAGAAGATAAAAATATACACATCTTGTAGGAAAACATCACCATGGTGTACACCCGTAGCCGAGCCCAATCACGGGCAGGAGCTACAGAGAGTGCACAAAGGGGGACAAGTCACCTTCGATATAGTCCTGAGGACTTGGTCATCCCACCTTGGTGGCCTGACATGCAAGATAGTCCACATCATGCCATTATAGAATAGGACTATAGAGGCACCTCTTTGAGGGGCACCCCCACTCAGCATAGATCTTTTCAAGAAGAGGACCTACACGTGGCACTCAACATAGACAGGAGGGCTCCCTTAGATGCTCATTATGAGTGGCCTAGTGATGAAGCGCTAGAGCAACATAGGGTCCATAAGGAGGGGCCACATGATTTCGTCATCCCTCCTTTACCCCTTATTACTGTTAGAAACACTAGACAAAATCCAGAGCACAAGGCTCTCCAGACAGGGCAAGCCAATTCTGCCTACCCCTTTCACACATACGAAAGGGAGTATGAGGAAGACCACTACATTCCTCAAGAGCAACACATAGCGTGGGGGCAATGCGCCTCCACACCTGCTATGTATCAGGATCACCCAATGAGGCCAGAGCCCCGGGTGAATGCCGCTAACCTCGACAGAGGAAAGCAACCCATAGGGATCTCGGATCACCACGATCGAGATAGACATGTAGGAGAGGCATCTAGGCTTCCTAAACACAAGACGGTAGAACAAATTGACTTGGAATTTTCCAAACATGCCACCCGCCAAGCGCAAATCACGTAGCTCAGGCAAGACCAACAATAGTTAGAGCATCTATATCGCCTTAGCAAAGAGTGCATCCCGGTGCCAAACAGATGAGCTACTCCACAACACTATGCCTGAGAGGGTTCCAACCCCTCAAACATAGAGGGTAGAAAGGCATAACCCCCTAGTGCAAGATAGGTCTCCAAGACCTTACCAAGTGCTGCCTCCGAGACCCCCTAGACCTGAGCAGGAGGCCACTCCCAGAAACAATGATGGGCACCCTCCGTGGGCACCCACCCATGGTCATAGGTCTCACCCGGGAACTCCTCAAGAAGCTTATGAGGAGTATGAGCAAGAAGAAGAGTGGGCAAAAATGCCCTACCAAGGCAGAGGGGGCGATATTCGGCCACCCCTCTATAGGCCTCAAGTTCCCCGCAACCCACAGTGGGAGAAAACCAAGGAGGAAGAGATCAAATCCTCCGATGCATATAAAGCGCTATTAGAGCGCTTAGAATCTATGGAGACCAAGACTTCTGGGCCCCAAAAGCCCACTTTACGCCAACTCCGTAGTCACCCTGTGCATCCGTCAGTGCCGACACCCCATACCACTGAACACTTTAAACTGCCCCAGTTGGCACTCTTTAGAGGGGAGGAGGATGCCCAAGAGCACGTGACTAGATTCCTGAGCCAATGCTTTGGCATTCAGGACAATGATGCTTTGTTGCTAAGAACATTTATAACCACGTTCGTAGGCCCTACCTCGGATTGGTTCACTCAATTGCCAAAGCACAACATCAGTAACTTGGATCAGCTAGTGGACGCGTTCCTCGAATGCTTCACCTTCAACACCAAGAAGAAGGCGTCACTAAGTGACCTAGCTAGCCTCAGGAAGTATGAGGAAGAAACCATGGTGGCATATGGGAATCGATGGAGGACGTTGCTTTCAAAGCTGCCCTACCTCCCTCCCATGTCCGACCTGACCCAAATGTTCTCAAAAAGTTGTTTGAGATCGATCTTCATGCTATTGTAGCTACAACAATATGCCACTCTTGAGGAAGCCCTAGCGCAAGCCAGAATCATTGAGGAGATCAAGATACAAGATGGTGAGATTGCCAAGCCAAAGAAGAAAGAATGGTCTAAGAACACCAAAATAGGGACCATGCATCAAAAACCCATTGTGGTCAATCAGATTGCTATAAACGTCCCTAAGCCTGCACAAGCAACACAGCCCCAAAAGGCTAACTATCAAGTGGTGCCTCTTAACAGTTATGATAGAGAAAATCAGAGGCAAGAACAAAATCAGTAGCATCACCCTAGGCGATAGTTCACACCTTACATAGAGTCCAGGGACTCCCTATTTGACCGCTTGTCAACGAACAAACTTGATCAACCTGCCCGAGATTCAAACCATAGACCCCAATGCGCCAAAGCCTAAGGGGTATAGGGAGGACTTATACTGTAGGTTCCATAGATGGAAGGGACATGACCTTAATGCATGTTGGAAGTTTAAAGGCTTGGTGCAAGACTTAATCGACAACAAGACACTGGCAGTGGACAACCCCATAGCACCAAACAACCAATAGATGGGAGTCTTTAGAGACCCCCTGCCTACCCATGATGCGTAGGCAAAACCCCTTCAAGTCAATGAGGTGACACAGAATTGCCCCATGCAGGGGTATGTAGGGATGATAAGCATAGTGACTAGGAACAGGAGATACCTAGGAGCTGCCCCTATGGCAGCCATAGGAGAGGTTCCATCGACGTCACAACCTCAACAACACCCTACGCAACCTCCCCCGCCTAGACCAGTGGCCATGATTCAGACTAGACTTACCCAAAGTCTAAGGACCACGTCGGCTAGGCTCTCCATATACGAGCTCATTCAACAATCAGTGCCCCATCGAGAGGCTCTAATGGAGATATTAAAAGCCATCGAGCTACAGCCCCATGAAGCAAACTCTTTCAACAACTTTGTGGGACATGTAAAACAATGTACAGAACCAGTCATCACCTTTAGAGAAGATGAATTGAAATTAGTGACTGGTGATGTGGTGGATCCACCCCTGCACGTCATTGCATGGGTCAACGAGATTCCGTATAAGAGGGTGTTGGTGGACACTAGCTCGTCCAGTAATATAATTACAATAGTAGCATTGAAACATCTGAAGTTGTCGGCATCTCACATCGTGGCCTCCACCTATACTCTTCGAGCATTCAATGATGCAATATGCTCGATGGTTGGCACAATTGTCCTACCCATCCAAGTGGGACAAAAGACTATTCATACATTGTGCCACATCTTGGAAGGTGAGATGGCCTATAATATCTTGTTGGGGCAGCCTTGGATCAGGGACATGAAGTGTGTCCCTTCGATAGCTCATCAATGCCTAAAGTATACATTTGAAGGACAGGTGCATGTAGTCTCGAAAGACTTAGAGCCCTTCAAGTACTGCAATACGGTGTAGCTAATGCCGCAATCGACCCTTCCATCAATGCATTTGGATTTTTAGTTGAATCCATCTAACCAGGGTCTGATTCTGCATGCATCCCCACTATCAAGTCTATCAAATCCCCAATCGGGTCCATCTTCCTCATCTGGTCCTTCACCAACGATGCCACCTACGATGGCCACATCGAAGGACAAGGGAAAGAAACCCCTAGAAGAGGAACCACCCCTCGTCTCAACCATCTCTACCGAAGAGATGCCTAGCCGAATGGAAGTCGAGATGCCTAGTTCACCCTACATGGAGTGGACTCTGGAAGAACTCCCATTCGCTCCCCCTCAACCACCAACGATCACCATTGAGATGGCCAACATGGGCCTGGGGGAGTATCTAGTGTGGAACATTGTAGCAACACCCGCACTTGAGTCCATGCAGGACATGGGGAGACCTCGACTCCCCATCGGCTCTGTGGTCCCTTTAGGCTACCCACCCAATCAGACAAACTTTGTTTATGGGGGCCTCGATAATGGCATTGAACCTTACATGCAAGAAGATGAAGATGAAGAGCCCTTTGCTGAGGACGTCAACTATTTGTCCAACCCAGATTTCGCTTTGATATATCTTGGCCAATGTAATTGGCATGGATATGGGTTGGGCAGGTATGAGCAAGGAGTGCGTGTTCTTTGCCAACCAAGATATCAAATGTCGTACGACAAGTCAGGAGTAGGGTTCAACCACCCCCTACCCCTGGACATCTTGGTAGAGAACATGCAAGGCCTAGGGATAGGCAACAAGGATGGGTTGGCATTAGATCCATATGCCAATCCTAACACAACATATACATTGGGGGATTATCTCCCATTGCTAACAACCAACCTTGTTGACCTTAACAACCCTTTCCCTTCGGTCAAAAAGGGAGAAAGTTCGAGGACTCACCTACAAGAGGGATATAGACAAGACCAAGAAGGGTCTTCAGAAGATGAGTCGGAGTACGAGGTAGCACCTTGGGATCCTTTCGAGTCTGATAGCAATCATTCACAAGTGACTCCCATGGATGATTATCAAGAGAGCTTCCTGACAATGTTCCCTTTGGATGCTCCAATTGAGCATATGCCACCTCAAGAGAATCAGGTCCCCCGCAAAGAGTGGAACAACCCCGATGGGACCACATTAATTTTCTTGAGCAAGATGAGCCTCATATGTCGCAAATAGTTGTTGGAGCCAACGAAGGCCTTTGGATCTCTGACAGTGATTATGAAGATGAAACTGAGATGGCCTATCTCAATCATATGCGATAGCAGCAATATCCCTTGGACATAGATGACATGTTTGAACAACTACACATAGGGCCAAGGCATAGGTGGCACCTAAACCAGGCGCAGTTGGACCAATTACTGCACCCGCCACTCCAGGTATACAGAGAACATCTTCCTCCTGGAGACCCTATAGAGCCATCAGTGCCTAGGGTGGACCCTGTCCTCTTATCCGCACATAGGGCCGATCCATTTGTGCCAGTACCCACAGAGTCGGATCCGGAGCACAAAGATCACCTAGGATGTCCGAGTAACCACACCCACGGTAATGGAGACCAAAATCATTTCATTAACATGATCTCCATTGACTTAACCGCCCCCATCCATAATCCAATCGACCCAACACGGTCATTGCATCTAGACCTAGATGCTATAGACTGGGATCGCGTTGACACACCGCCATCCCCATCAAAGTACTGGCCTTGCGGTGGGATGTTCCATTTCACCCCAGGACAGACTCAGGATGTCTTCCATGCTGAAGAGGAACCCGACATTTTGAACGATGATCTAAATTCAGCAAATGATATCCACCTGATCCCAACTCCACACCAGTTGGAGGACGGGTCCCACATGTCAGTCGAGGAGACGACTGACGTAGACATCGGCTCTGATCCAATGAATTTGCAAATCATCAAGCTAGGGGTAAGTCTATCCCCCGAAGAGCAAGTCGACTACATTGCCCTTCTCAAAGAGAAGAAGGAGGTTTTTGCATGGTCCTACAAAGACATGTCGGGGCTAGATCCGTAGCTAGTCATGCATAATCTTACGCTTGATCCGACAGTCAAGCCAATGAAGCAAAAACTACGTAAGATGCATCCAACAGTAGCCTTAATGGTAAAATATGAGCTACAAAAGTTGTTGGATGCACAGTTTGTCATCTGCGTGGATTACCCACCATGGTTGTCTAACATGGTGCCCATCAAAAATCTCGACGGGAGGATTCACATATGCACCGATTTTTGAGATCTAAACAAAGTGAGTCCTAAGGATGATTTCCCATTGCCTAGCATCGACGCATTGGTAGACGCTACAGTGGGCCATGAAATGCTTTCCCTCATGGATGGTTTCTCGGGATACAATCAGATTCGTATTAATCCCGAGGACCAACTAAAAATGGCGTTCACAATGCCTTGGGGGACATTTTGTTATAAGGTCATGCCCTTTGGCCTTAAAAATGCTGGCGCCACCTACCAACGTGCCATGACATACATCTTCCATGATCACATGCATAAAACTTTGGAAGATTACATGGATGATTTGTTGGCCAAATATCTTTTGCGCCCAGATCATCTCGATGACTTAAGCAAGATCCTCGATCGCCTCATTGAACATAAAGTCAGACTAAACCCCAAGAAGTGCGTATTTGGCATCACATCTGGAAAGCTCTTGGGTTACATAGTCTCCAAACGAGGAATCGAGGTAGACCCACACAAAGTCAAGGCAATCCTTGAAATGCTTCCCCCAACTACCATCAAGCAGCTCAGAAGCCTGTAGGGAAAGGTCACGTCGATCAAGCGCTTCATAGCGCAGCTATCTGACAAGTTCCGACCCATGAATAAATTATTGCACAAGGGGGTAGCATTTCACTGGGATGACGAGTGCCAGTCAGCCTTTGATGACATTAAACAATACTTGGCTTCGCCGCTAGTATTGGCACCACCTAGACCAGGAGTGTCATTCTACTTATACATCTCAGCTACTGAGGTGGCACTGGGCGCCATGCTATCCCAAAAAAATGAACTACACAAAGAACAGGCTAATTACTATCTTAGCCGCACCCTGGTCAGTTATGAACTTAACTATGCATACGTTGAGAAGCTCTGCTTGGCAGTGGTGTTTGCTACCAAAAAGCTATGCCACTACATGCTCAGCAATACGACGTATGTTGTGTCTAAGGAGAATCCATTGCGATACATGATGAGTCGTACTTATCATAGTAGCCGCACGATGAAATGGATCATGTTGTTGATGGAGTTTGACATAGAATTCATTGGACAGAAATCCATAAAAGGTCAAGTCATCGCCGATCAACTAGCAGAGGCTCCTCTTGAAGATGATCAGCCTCTGACCGTAGAACTACCAGATGATGGGGTCTTCCATGTTTTAGAATTGCCAGATTCTAATGAGCCTGAGTCACAGGCTGACATGACCCTATTCTTTGATGGTTCTAAATGTGAGCAAGGAGGTGGCACGAGAATTGTATTCTTCACACCGCAAGGGGCTCCAATGCCTCTATCATTTAAATTAGACTTCTCGTGCACCAACAACAATGCAGAATATGAAGCCTTGCTCATAGGTCTTCAGACAACAATCACCATGAACATCAAATGTTTAAACATCTTTGGTGATTCATTGTTAATTGTCAATCAAGTCAAAGGGGTATTCCAATGTAAATGCCCAGTTCTGTAGGCCTACAAAGCCCTTGTGGACAAATTCTTGGCATAGCTTGAATGGTACGACATCGAGGCACTCCCTCGATCATCGAATCATTTTGCAGACACTATGGCCTCCTTGGGGTCATTAATCCCGCAAGACCCTTTCGGTGAGATGACAACCATTCAGGTCAAAACATTATCGCAATCCATGATGGAGCATGCACAAGCTCTGACCTAACGCCAGGAATCCACCTGATCCAGATTGAACCATCTCAGGATAAGTTCTCTCGAATCCATGATTGTCTGACTCAAGCCAACTGGGGGTCCTTGTTCTCCTCGACCCCTCTTAATAGCAACACAACACTATTTTTACAAGTTCTTTCCCGCTCAACTTTTGCTAGGGATGAACTTCAAGAGGGATTGGTCGTTCATACCATCGAGGTTTCTGATCAGCAGGATTGGTACACACCCATTAGGGATTACCTCAAGCTAGGTAACCTCCCACTTGGATTGACACAAGCCATGAAAAGATCATTTAAATAGAAAGTGGCAAAACATGTCTTGCTAGGAGACATTTTGTATCATCGAAGCTATGAAGGAATCCTCCTCCATTGCTTGGACTAGCAGGAGTCCGCTTGGGTGATCACCCAAGCCCACGATGGTACATGCGGTGGCCACTTCAACGGTATGGCCATCGCAAAGCGCATTCTCCGCATGGGCTATTATTGGCCATCTTTAGAGCGAGATTGTTGTGCATATGTAAAGAAGTGCGTGAAGTGTCAACACCATGCTAATTTGACACATGTACCTTCTCAGGCCTTGCAACCGATCCAATCGGCTTGGCATTTTTTATAGTGGGGCTTTGATCTAATCGGAAAGATCTCCCCTACATCATCAAGTCATCACACGTTCATCATAATGGCCACCGAGTACTTCACCAAGTGGGTGGAAGCAATTTCGCTAACCTCTACGACTGGAACCCGCATTGCGGAGTTTATTTTACATAACATCATATGTCATTTTGGTATTCCATCCAAGATCATCTCGGATAATGGGACGTCATTCAAGAATAAATATGTGCATGCTTTGACAACAAAATACAAAATTTAGCATAATTTTTTGACACCCTATTATCCGCAAGCAAATGGGCAAGCAGAGGCGTCAAACAAAATGCTAGTCGCCATCCTCAAAAAGACCGTTGTAGATAGTCATAAGGATTGGCACATTCAAATCCCGCTTGCCCTATGGGCTTATCGCACTAGCATTCGGACGCCCACTGGGGCAACTCCATTTTCGTTGGTGTATGGCTTCGAGGCAGTCATGCCTCTCGAGTTGGAAATCCCTTCCCTACGCATTTCAATGCAAGAGTTCATCGATGATGACACTGCACGGTAGGCCCGGTTAGACCAACTTACGTTGCTCGATGAATGACGCGTCAATGCTCTCGAGCATTTACGTATCTATCAAGAGCGACTTAAGAAAGCATACAACATGAAGGTTCACCTGAGGGACTTTCAAGTTGGTGACTTGGTCTTAAAAGAGAACCAACAGAATTCTAATTTGTCGCCCCATCTAAGGGACAAGTTCATGGCAAACTGGTTAGGTCCTTATGTGATTGATAGTAAAATAGGACCTGGAACATACCAACTCGCCTCTCTTGAAGGAATCAAGGAACTAGAACCCTTGAACATCAGTCATTTGAGGCCATTCCACATTTAGAGAGAGAGCCATAGTCCACCCAAAAGCTCCAAGGATTCCCACAATCACTTGGTCAACCCCCAAAATGCCCCAAAGGTGTCCATAAACCCTTTGGTCAAACCAAAAGCTCCAAGGATTCCCACAATCGCTTGGTCAACCCAAAATGCCCCAAAGGTGTCCATAAACCCTTTGGTCAAACCAAAAGCTCCAAGGATTCCCACAATTGCTTGGTCAACCCAAAATGCCCCAAAGGTATCCATAAACCCTTTGGTCAAACCAAAAGCTCCAAGGATTCCCACAATCGCTTGGTCAACCCAAAAATGCCCCAAAGGTATCCATAAACCCTTTGGTCAAACCAAAATCTCCAAGGGTTACCATAATCGCTTGGTCAAAACAAATATTCAAAAACAAACAAAAATAATAAAATCATCAAAAATAACAAAAAAAATTGCATCTCAATTCCATGCATACTCGTAAAAATCAAAATACAAAAATATAAGTTGCATTAGGCATCGCATCCATACATTGCATATTTCTTGGTCATACATGTCCCAAACACCATAGACTGTAATTGCTCGACAATTCCTTCATTTTCCACATTCCACCCATTTTATAAATACATCTATATTTTATAAACACATACATCTAGAATAACACCATCCCCATTTCTAGCATAGTCAGTTGTCTCCTAATGTATGTAGGGTTTTCGTCATTCAACTGTCTTTAAATTTCTAGCCAAAAACTGTACAAAGTTAAATGAATTTTACAAGGGAAAGTTTTACTTGGGTCACGCCTCGTTATGTAACATCCCTACACAAGTTAAAACACATAAAATAATTCCCAAGTTGTGTGAATGGAAGATGAAAACTACAAAGCAGTCTAGGATACCATAGGTGAAAGATTAGCCTATTCATCCCCTTATGCGAATGGTTCAAGAGTGCTGAGAATTGACAAAAGGACAAGCTCTTCCCCATCAATTTCCCCATAATAAATAGTGGTTTTCACCACTAGCAAACATCCCAATCACCGTTGGTCCCCAAAGTCGTAAGGATTCATACTACATGCCCTTGACAAGGATGGGTAGTCATCCCCAAGGCCTAAAAGGATCAATGCCATTCAAAAACAAAATCCCAACAAGCCATCATCATGAACATCTCCAATCACCTTTGGTCTCCAAAGTCGTAAGGATTCGTACTACACACCCCTGACAAGGATGGGTAGTCATCCCCAAGGCCTAAAAGATCAATGCCCTTCCTTCATAATATCCCTAATCCCCTTTGGTTCCCAAAGTCGTAAGGATTCATACTACACATCCCTGAACAGGATGGGTAGTCATCCCCAAGGCCTAAAAGGATCAATGCCATTCACAAGCCAAAAACCTACAAGCTCAACTTTGTAACCTCAAAATGCAAAATCAAATAACAGTGGTTATCACCACTATTCAAAACCCTTGCTCAAAAAGAAAAACAAAAGAGAAAAATAAACAATGATTTTCATCACTATGTATACGAGCAAGTATCCTAACATGTTGAGCAAATAAAAGATGCCTGAGCTTGAATCCCTGGAATTCTTAGCATTCGAAAACCATCTAGGTGATCCTCATTACGGGTTTGGTGGACAACCTACCTGGCAATGGCGGTATCCTAAACGCATGACGATATGTCTATCACATTAGCTTTGCGTGTGAGCAGACCAATGTTTGCATGTGGATGAGCTAGCTTATGGTCCCTTAGATTGTCCCATGGATTAATCTTACTAAATACAACAACGGAGTTAGTGGAGCTAATTAGGTGATCCTCAATACAGGTTTGGTTGACAACCTATTTGGCACTAGCGGTATCCTGACAAATACCACATAAACGAACTCAATTGCACACACAAGGATGTGAAATAACTTGGTCAAACTCAAGTCTGATTTATACCTTGTTCAAAAGTCTTGTGAGATAAATGTACAGTCTTGGCTAGTTAGTTAAAATATCTGAATCTCAGAAAAGCTTAACTACATTTTAAAACAATTGGTACATTTCATTACGTACATCACCATCAGATAATACAAAAAATACAAAAACAAAGTTATCACATGCAAAGTCATTCCACAAAGCCATCCCATAAGTACAACAAGCCAATAAATCTTGTACAGTCTATGGTGCCATCGACAAGTTATCAACAACTCATTTCATTCATTCCATATGCATACATCATATAATTAGACACATTGCATTCATAATACCACATGCATACATCATCATAAATAACTGTGCATAAACAGAAAAACAAACCATGACAAGTGTCTAAACACAAAGAAAGTCATCTGTATATATATATCATCAAAAATGCCCATAGGCTACAATAACCGGTCCTCTGACCCCACAAAAAAAAAGCACAAACTCAAAAACCCCCAAGCCTAGGGCATCGACCACCATGATCACGTAGGATCGGTGCGATGGGAACTACCCCCCGTGGTGTGGGTCCTATGGGACCCCTCAAGGTGGCTACTGCTAGACCCCTTATCATGCCCACTAGAGCCCCCCTCAACCAGTCGCCTGCACCGAGAGGATGTTGACTACTTCATATCACTCCCTCTCGAGAAACATAATGATCCACCTCCACTCAATGTCAAGATCCGCCCACCGAGGTGGCTAATCTCCACACCAACTCCAACCGATGTTGCACAAAGTCCATCTCCCACTAGCGATACATAGCCAAATTCTTGTTGCACTATGCCAGCTGCATCCATAGGAGATCCCTCTCCCATGCAGCATCGGTATCCCCCTCCCATCGGTGATACATCGCAAATGCATTCTCCCACTCTGCTAGCTACGTTCATAGGAGATCCCTCTCCCACAGTGCATCCTCGAGCTCCTCATCCCACCTCCAAAGTAGCCCCGCCAATCATGCATTCTCAGCATGTAACCCTGCCTCCATGTCCTCAAAAATTGCCTGAGGCATTGGCATCTCTGGCACAATAGCCTACTCTGGCTCCCACTGCTCCGGGACGTCCTGCATCTCTGGCTGATCTGGAACCCCAAAATCCCCCCAAAATCATCCACCTCTACCATGTCCGCATCCTCAAGAGGAACCCCCCAGCCCTCTCCTGATGCCTCTGCATCATCACCACCTGCTGCTATCGCCTCTGCACCCCCTAGAGGCCCCTCGCCTCGCCATCACCACAAAGTCCACCACTACTCATACTCAATGGTAACCTCGATGTCATCCACATACAGGACGTCAATCACTGTATCTGAATCCTCACCCAACGGTGCAATGACTGGCCAGACCAGAGTCCTCTCGTCCCCTTGACATCGATAGATCAAGGGCTCACCAGGAAACCCCTGGTGCACCCCAAACTATCATGTCACCCAGCCATACGAGAAGAACTCCTGCTCAGTCCCATGCCACCCAATCAGCCACCTCTCCCTACGAACCCACCATAGCCACTCTCCAGCCTCAGGCTAGGCTGGACAGTCCGATAGGGGCACCAGGAAACCTCCCCTGGAGCAAGCCGAGCGAAGGCATCGACATAGTGCCCTACGACACCTACCCACCATCGACTCTATCCCTGCTCCTCAGACCTCCACCATAATGCCCCATACCCGATCTCTCGGTCTACCATCTCTGCCCGAGTCATCCATGGCAACCCCATCGACCTCTCCATAGCTATGTGCTGCCAAGCCCGACACTGCAACAGATAGCTGCATCCAATCCCCTTCCGCCTCCGGTAGCGGACCTCGTACAACTCATCATAGAGCTATGCCAGCAGAGTCTATCCCCATCTCATGATCAGAGGTGCCTCCATCGGACACTCCACCAACCTGAAAACCACCTCCAGCAGGTTCCAAGGGAACCATGCACCTGATGAGTCGGGTAGCAGCATGTTGGAAATAAGGCCCATCAGTACTGCGTGCCTCACTCCCAACATGCCCTCTCTAGCCACCATCGTACCAAAATCCTACCAATCTGGCAGTCACCCTCTGCCCTCTCCACTGGGCTATCCACACCTATCTCCTCCCCATGCCCAAAGCAGCATGTCAGCACTGCTATCCATTGATCCCACGATGTCATCCTGATAGGCAGTTCGTCTATCAAAATCCATAGAATCCGATAGACATCCTCCAAGGTAACTGTCATCTCCCCTATGGGGAGATGGAAAGTGTTGGTCCGGGGATCCCACAAGTTGATCAGGGCCATCAGATAGGCCCGATCCCCGACCACAGGCTCCAGCCGAGTCACCTGCTTGAGCCCAAGGGCATCAAGCCACTCCCAGTCAGCCAAAGTCAGCGCCTCCCGCGATTTAGAGAAACTATCGGCACACGGTACCGGCTCTTCACAACCTGCAAAAGCAAACAAAACAAAAACATTAAAAACCATGAAAAACTATACAACAATAACATGAATATACAACAATGCATAACCAAAATGTACAGCCAAAAACAATTCAAAAATAGTTTGTCAGTCCTAGGGTTTTTAACTCTACGTCTACACTGATAAATTAAAAAAAAAAACAAAAAAAAAAATCAAAAACTTTCTAGTTTTTAACTCTACAAAAACAAATTAAAAACAAAAAAATCAAAACAACGTTTGTCAGTCCTAGAGTTTTTAACTCTAACGAGAAAAAAAAAAAAAAAATAAACAAATAAAAACAAAAAAAATTTTTCCTAGGGTTTTTAACTCTCGAAAAAAAAAAAATCAAAAACAAATTTTCAATCCCTAGGGTTTTTAACTCTAAGTTCAACTGAACAATTAAAAACAAAAAAAATTCAAACCACGTTTGTCAGTCCTAGGGTTCTTAACTCTACGTCTACACTGATAAATTAAAAACAAATAAAAACAAAAAATAACTAAGGTTAAGCGAAGTTTTTAAGCTCAGTTTTACACTAAGTTTTTAAGCTAAGTTTTGATCTTTGTTCAACTAGGGTTAACCTAAGTTTTTAAGCTAAGTTTTGATTTTTGTTAGACTAGGGTTTCTTTTAGTTTATCACAGATGCCAAATAAACATGGTTTCCACTAGGGTTTCAACCTAAGTTTTAATGAAGCCATACAAAACACAAAAAAATTCACACATAATCACACACATACAAAACAAAACAACTCCTTTTTAGGGTTTCATTTTTAATTTGAAAAACAAAATACAAAAGAAAGAAACAACTAAATTACGGTTTTAAAAACTATAACAAACAACACAAACAATAAAGAGGAAGAGCACTCACTAGTCTCGCTTCGGCTCCACCGCTTGATGATCCAGTCCATGAACTCATGGTGGTGGGAAAAATTTGACAGCGCTTCGCTTCACAGAATTGACCTCCTCCTCCTCAGAGCTCCAAATCGCCAGGAAAAACAAATGCAAATGAGCCCAAAACCTAGTTTTGGCCCTTAAATAGGATTTTTAGCCTATAATCATTCCACCCTGGGATGAGCACACTATTTAGTGCTCGTCCCACCTTGGGATGATTATAAAATAGGTATTCATCCCACCCAGGGATGATTACAGAGCAAAAATTTCAAAAAACAACAAAAACTGCACCAAAATGCACCAAAAAATAGCAATAAAATTGTCCAATAAGAGTGCTTTTGCACTTGACATTCTGGGCATGCAAAATAGATGTCGGGGTCACAAATCCTCACTATCCTACTCCCTAATAAGGCTACCATAGCCGGACCGCTCCACGGGAGGCAAATGGATTTTTGACAATTTCAGCTCCAAAATGCGTCACAAAAAGGGTTCAAACCCACCAAAAATAGGTCATAATGTTTGGAAACTGCGTAAGCATTCAACGGAAAACAACTAAAGGCACCCTTACCTAAGTCATCTTGGGTCAAGCGACTCATCACTTTTCTCATGTCGGTCATTCCCTCATCGATTCGTCGCTTGAGGGGGTAGTCACACTTAGTCACCAATCAACAAATACACACCCAATCAAGGAAATGGCACGCATTCAAAGGATCATTGACAAAGACAATCACGCTCTTGCTTGGGGAAGCAAACAAGCAATAATCACAAGCTGATCAAACACTTGGCATTCGTGAATCATGAACTCAAGGTTCCCATAGACAAAAGGTTGTGCCCTTTGCCTATTCATGACTAATCAATGTCCAAGATCAAGTAACACCTCACCGAAAAAGGTTAATACTTGAATTAAGCTCCTTAGCTCGTTAGAAGCAAGGATTCAAGAATGCATGCCCTTTCCATACTTGGGGCATCAAGAGTTGGTTAGGTTACTGAGAAACCCTAATCATTAGTGCTTTGGTTATCTATTTTTGCTCAGCGTTGTGCCTTGCACAGCGCTTCCCAAAAAGGGGCATCTATAGACACCAAAACAACACCAATCCGATTATGTGACAACAAGCACCGATCGCATTGACACACATAGCCCCTAGGGCAGCCCCTAGAGGTTAAACAGTGGTCCTAACCACTCCCACAGTAGTTTGGAAGGTCAAAGGTCAATTTGGCACCTTTTTGGCACTTTGCTCCCTACTCGTCCCACCCTGGGATGATTACAAACTGGTATTCGTCCCACCCAGGGACGATTATCAGCATTCGCCCTAGGGTGGGGTGAATAGCAAGTTTGATTGGAAAAAAGTCAAACCTCGACAGGTCCGCTAGTTAACTGCAGCTTCAGGCCATGCAATTGTGAGGAACGACTTCAAATCAAGGAGAGAGACTTCAGTCATGCATGTCTTTGATTTTGGAGGCCTCATGCAAGGAGACTCTAAATCAGGGAATAATCTTTTCTCTCAAAATAGGACAAGCAACTCAAGTGGCGCCCTCGCATGCGCATTCAAAGAGAGAGACCCTAGGTCTATAAATTGGTGAGTCTTCTCACCCAAAAAGGAGAACAGAGAGGAGCCTTTGGAGCAATGAAGTGCTGCCAAATTATATCCTCACCCATCGATTGTGCTTTTACATCCTTGATCTCTCTTTTGGAGGGAGGTTATTGGGTGATTATTGGAAGCGCAATCCGGACCCAAACCCAAAAATTTGGCCACAATATCCCACCAAATTTTTCGACAACACCCCATAAGAGGTTTTGGACCCATCCCAAGTGGATTGGTGCCGAAACAGAGTCCCAAACGGTGGGCGTCCTGCCCCCGGCGCCCCCCAAACTATCGCAGTCCTAATCGCCCCACCCTAGAGCGATTAGAAATCTGTGGCAGATTTCCATGATTTTTCTTTTGCATCTGATTCTAGGTTGTTTACATATGCTGTCATTTAAATTTCATGTGATTCTGACAAGTTTTGATCATGCTTTTATCATTTCCCGCTTTCACTAACACGCAGGTAGCATCATCAAATTCCTGGTGATAGAGGCCAAATTGGGAAAATTTGACCTTCTGGGTCTTCCCAAAATACCCCCAATTAGCTAACCCCCAACTTTGCAGGTGATTTGGAGCTTCTCGGATGTGACATTTGGGACAGTGCTTTTTGACGCTTTGTTGCAGGTCTATTCGTCCCACCCCGGAGTGAATACGAATCTGTGGTGAATTTTTTGACTGTTCTATTTGTAGTGTCTTCCTTGTGATGTTTTGATGCCCCTGTCAAGTTTTTAGTTCATTTGGATCTATTTCAGTTATCATTTTATTTATATTTTGCATGTACTAATCGCAGGCTTGGGGATTGCATGTTTCATTTTATCTACAGGTGCTACTGACTATTTTCTATTTCCTTGAACGTAGGGTCTCGACATTAGAGGAGCAGCAAGGAGTCAAGACTCATCAACGCAAGCGGTGGTGACGTTTGGTCCACCCACTTTACAATGTGGGCACGCGGAAGAAGGAATAGCATCCATTGATGTGACAAGAACACATTTAACGCTCCTAGCCCCTAAAAAGGGAGGAGGCGAATTGTAACCAAGTTCTGAAGCATATTAATAAAAAGGGTTGTCTTCCATATTGGCTTTTTATTTGGTTTTGATTCGTTTAGGCTTCTTTCCTTTCATGCACTTTCAATTCATAGGATTTAGCATTATCTTTTGTTTCGGTTACATCGCATCTTGGATTTTCCTTTTTGTTTCCGTATCCTCGTGCTTTATGGAACACTACTAAAAGTTCCAAAAAGAACATCAAAAAAGGATAATCAATGCCAAAACTTCCTTTTGTGAGGAACAACAACACAAATATTATGCCTAATTAAAACTTTTCATGGTTCCACACCATTAATGCACTTCATTATCCATTTAACAACAAGAGTCATACCTTGTTTACGTAATTAAATTAAATATAAACCTCCTATGAATTTGCATAAAGCAACCCAATCCCATTTAACCATATGCCTTTTATTAATCCCATAATCACCCAGCCCACAAGAACTATTTAATATATTTTTGAATTTGAAATTTTTGATTAGCATTAAAAGACAAAACTGAAGCATAATAAACAATATAGGAGGATAAGATATTTTGATAGATCTGAAACCTACCAGCAAAAGAAAGCTATTTATTCTTCCATTTATCTAGTTTTAGAATAACTTTCTCCTTGACCCAACTCCACATATCCCTTAAATTAGGTTGAACAACAAAAGGTATCCCAAGATATCTTACCTAAATATTAGGTCCACACCATTGAAGCTCATATTTGTTCAACCAAATAGGAGGATTAAAATCCCAACTCAAAATTTTGGACTTAGCATTAGATATTTTAGCTCCAAAAGCATTGCAAAAAAGATCCAATTTATGAAAAATATTAGCAAAATTATCCTCCACTAACTCCACAAAAAGCATAGTATCATCCGCAAATTGCATATTAAGAAGCTCTTAAGAAGAAGGTAAACTAACACCTCTAATGGAAGGACCCAGCGAGTTATATTTTAACAAGTAATAAAGAAGGTCATTAGCAATAACAAACAATGCAAGAGCAAGGGGACAACCTTGTCTGGTTGATATTTGCAAAATAATAGGTTTAGATAAACTCCCATTAACTTCAATCCGCGTAACAACATTAGTCATAATAGTTTTAACCATTCTGCAAAAATTGTCAGGGAACCCAAAAGCAACAAAAAAAACCATAATATACCCCCATTATATCCTATCATAAGCCTTCTCAAAATCAATAAGAATCATGCCAATATTTTGACTAGACCTACGAACCCAATCCATAACCTCCCATCCAGTAATCAGATTTTCCAGAATATATCTACCTTTGATAAAATTGGTCTAGGTAAAATTGATAAATTTAGGTAAAATATCCACCAATATAAGTGCCAAAAGTTTTGCCAATATCTTATAAGAGATATTAAAAAGATTAATAGACCTCCAATTCTTAATAAAAGTTTGTCCCCATATTTAGGAAGAAGTCTGATAACCCCTGAGTTAATAATGCTACCTAAATAATCACGCTTAATAGCCTCATCATACATTTTCCGTAAATCCTCACAAATACAATTACTGTATTTCTTATAGAACTCAATAGGCATCCCATCAGGTCCAGGCACCTTATCACTATTTATAGATTTAATGTCTTTGCAAATTTCATCACAAGAGATCGGCCTATCTAGAATTTCAGCCTCTTGATGGGTAATGTTATTTGGAATAAGAGAACAACAAATATTCCTATCTCTAAATCAAGAAGAGTCATATTCAGAAGAGAAAAGAGGAATAAAACTGATGAAATATCTCCTTTATTTTATCCTCATCAGTAACCAAAAGATTTCCATCAGAGATAGAATGGATATGAAATTTATGAGTCTTTTCCTTCAAATAATCAAAATAGAATTTGGTACCCCTATCACCCATTTTTAACCAATTCATTCTAGCTCTAGTTATCTGACCATTAAGTTTCTTAACTTGAAAGTTTCTAAGATCCTTGATCCTGATCAACTCCATCTACAAGTCAATATTGCTAGGCTGAAGCTGAAGAGCAAATTTTGTTTGTAAAAACTGCTCATTCAAAAGGACCTCTAACCTCTTTTTTGCTTTTCCTCTAAGTCTTACAATAGTTTGAAAGGTTTTAGTACAACTTTTCACATTGCAATTTCATCTATCAATGGGTAAAAAATGCTTAAGGTAAACTCTTTAAGCTCCCTTATAGTAAAAATAACATCAGAATAGTCCTAAAGGTCCAATAATGAAGTGTTCAAGATAAACTTGTTATATTTTCTAGTCGGCTTAGAAAATGCTCCTGGTAATCTCAAATTAACCATAATAGGAAAATGGTCAGAAAAAGTAGTAGGAAGAACATTAATTTTTTTGCCATTAGCAAAGTAATCAAAACTAAGAAAATTGTATTAGCATAGGCTCTGTCCAATCTGCAATATATCCTATTATTACCCTTTTGCATATTACACCATGTGTACCATAGATCGGGATGATTAGCCCTTTGACCCAACTGAGGATCACAAAGGCAAAAATGGGCATTAACTTTAGACCAAAAAAATTGTTCCTCTCTTTTCCATGAAAAAAATGCCCCACCTTGTTTATCATCACAATATTCCACCATATTAAAATCCCCCATGAGAAACCAGGGCAAATTGGGTAAACCCAACAACCATTGCCATAACAAACATCTAATTTTGTAGTCATTAGATGCATAAATAGAATATACACCAAAAGTAGAGTCCTCATCATTTAGAATAACCCAAACAATAGAGTTGCACGGAGAACATCCATGATTGACAACCTTCAAATACCATTGTAAATACAGCATAAGGGTAGAGCCACCCCTAACACTCGCCGGTGTTGGACTTTGGAGTATTTATTTTTCCATTTTTATGTTGTCTAAAGTGATTTTAAAAATTGTGCTCCTTATTTTTAGTCAAAATATGTAGGTCTCTTAGATTTACGCAGGCATCAACACTATCTAATGATTTTTGCAGCGTTACAATTTTGTTTAGATTGCTTTCGACAATATTTTCTTTAGAAATCACTTATTGAAAATGTTTTAAAGCATCTTTTTTAAAATAACATTTTCTACAACATTACATTTTTAGAAATAAGTTTTTCTCGTAGGTGATAGCTTCGTCCATACAACCATTTTGAGGGGGCATCTCCTTTTGAAATGTTTTCTACAAGTCTCTCAATTTCATGCAAGCAACAATTTTATTTAATCAATATATGCAATGTTAAGTGTTTGGGAGCTAAGAATAAATTGCCGAAAAAACACCATTGTTGACTCTCTCGACTGTTTCATCTATTCACGTTCCCTGGTTTCGCTTTCCGCCACTTGCTGTTTCTTGGAGAAAGTTTATATATTTTGGGTGTTATTTTTAAATCTATTTTAATTTAAATCTTAACAAAATTTTCAAGGTTATAAATATATATAAAAGTTTAAATAAATTTTTCATAAAAGAATTCATAAACCTAAAATTTTCCATAATTGAAGTTTTAAGGGGGGGGAGTATTGGTAATTTAAAACTTCAATCTCTCTCTTATGTTAAGATGAATTCAATTGAGCCCCTCACCCCTGATAACTTTCACTCATGGGAACCCAAAATTTTAAATCTCTTTCTCTTTCAAAGAGCTAAGATAAAAGCATCATTTTTTACCTAATAATTAAATTCCTTTTTTGTTTTATCTTTTAGGTAGGGTGTATTCTTCTAGCTTTCTTTATAGTAGCCTTTAATTTTTAGAGGTATATATTGCTTATAAAATCTCTAAAAAGTATAAGAAGATATTCACTAACTTCATTTATATCAAAACAAATATATTTTTATTTTATTGTTTTATAGGATCTTTACATTGGCAATTCCTATAAACATTAACTAAAAAATATTATTAAAACTCAAAAAATATATTTTTTTATTTTTGGTCAACCAAATCTCTTTTTTTCCCTTCAATTTCTCATTTGAAGTTAATGGATGGGTATTTATGGTCAGAAAGGTTTTTCGATATGGACACAATGGTGGTGTCCTTTTTTTAGTTTCAAGACTTTTTTCAATGATCTTTTTAAAAAAATATTATATCATGGAGTGCACTCTCGATTGAACCCGACACTCCTAGAATTGGTGCCCTTGTTTTACTGGATGTCCATTTTTTTGGAACTTGTTATTTAGCACATTGTGTCATACATGTGGATACCACTACTTATGGTTGTGGAGTCAATTTGGACATCCCTTATAGTTTTTGTAGTTCGTTATCTCTCTTATCTTCACATTATTTTTGTGAGACACTTTGGTTCCAAGGGATTTTTCTAGTAGGAATTATTTTTATGCGACACTTTTATTTCATGGTTCGCAAGCACCAGTCTGGGAGTATGAATTCTTTTCTACAAAAAGTCTCTATGTTTTTGAGACACCTAATGGGTCCATTGCAAGCTTCTTAATGGAATTTTTCCTAAAGAGAGGGTTGAATAGGACATACATATTCCTTCCTCTCAATCCTCCATGCACATCTTCCTTATTATTCTATTCTAGTAGGTGGTTTCCCCTTAAAATTTTATACCATTTCCCTAATTGTGTTGTTTTTCCATAAGGTTTGGACCTAGTTATCATCCCATTGTACTCATATAAGTGGAAACCACATACTCATGCTTGTGGAGTCATTTTTGGACTGCCTATGCAATTTTTTGTGGTTCTATCTCCATCCTATATTCACTTTGGTTTTACCAGACTTTTCTTTGAAGATCTGTATTGTGATCACATGTTGTAAATGAGTACCTTATTAGGCCTTGCTGTTGGGACTCATATTTGTGGCTATACCATCTCTATTGTATATGAGTACCTTATTTGGCCTTCGTACTAGGACTCATCTTATATAGGTATGCAACATATTGTTTATTCGTTTTTTCACTTACCACCACTATCACTTAAGGGCGGGTGTTAAAGTATTTTGGTGCATAGAGTTTTTCACCTCTCTCATTATTATTATTATTCTTATAAGCTCTTCATTCGACAACATATTCATAGTGACGATATACACTTGGAATATATTCCAACTGAGGCATAAATTGCAGACATCTTCACCAAGTCAATTTCTTCTCTGCATTACCTTCAGTTGTGAGAAAAGCTTGGAGTATTACAACTGCATTGGCAAATAGGTCTTCCACCTCTCACTATATTATAAATGAACGCCTCATCAGGCCTTCTTAACAAGACTCATCATTTCTTTGTATAGGAGGACAATATTTGCGATCCAAATACAAGCCTCTTTCATACATATTTACTTTTTGTTGGTGGCTTTTTCCACTAGGTTTTTACCATCACTTCAAAACAAAGGGGTGATAGTTGGTTTTTTCCCATAGGGGTTTTTTCCACCAACTATAGATATTTTACATGAGTACCTAATCAGGACTTGTTTTCGGGACACATATTTTATTTGTTAAAGAGGACAATATTTACCATCCGAAGACAAGCCTATTTCATACTTATTTGCTTTTGATTGGTGGTTTTTCCCACTGGGATTTTTCCATAATTTCAAAACAAAGGGGTGATAGTTGGTTCTCTACATAGGGGTTTTTCCACCAACTATGCATGTTGTATGAGTACCTAATTAGGACTCATTACTAGGACTCATTTGTATAATATCTCATAGTATCACTTAAGGGAGGTGGTAGAATAAGTGAATATTCTCTTAAGTTCACTAGGATACACACTTGAGTTTCCACTCCTCCATGTGTCAAAAAAACTCTAAGTGGTATCTTCATCAGGTTTGACGAGTTTTTGTAATCCAATGACTCTCAATGATCAAATCTTCTATTTATACAGAGTTGATCCTAGAGATAAATCAATCATTTCCACTCTTCTCTTCATATTTTGTGTAATACTTTGCATATCTATTATTGTGTAATTATAACAGTTTTAGTTTATGGACTCTGAAAATTGTCCAATTTGGCTTGTTATGTAGGTATTTGAACCTTCACGAGATCCTCCTTGCAGCATGTTTATAAGGTTTTAGGTCCCTTTTAAAACCCGTTACTAATAAAAATATAAATAAAAAAAATTAATAGTAGCAAATATGTTTGACAACTTGCTATTGAAATGCTTGTATTTATTTTTATCTAGCTTGTTAAATTTCATTTATCCTTTACTATCCTTGAGACTTAGCCATCCTAGAATAATTGCATTTTATATAGAACTTGGATTATCTTTTTAATTTTAATAATTTTGTATTAAACTAGCTAGAATAAATGTTTCTTGTATTCATCAAAATATTTATATATTTTATTTTCCTCATCACTAAGAGGTTCTCTTTATTTAAATTAGTTGTTGGATTTTCTACCCTAACTTTTATACAAGAATATGGGTGTTAGGATTTTATATTTATTCATAATATCAATATTTTTAATAAATAGTTAATATGGTCATAATAAATAGAATAATAAAATAGAAAAACATGTTTTCAATCATCTTATTTGGCTAGACAAGTTATTATTTTCTTATTTATAATAATAAAGCTTTTAGTTATAAATTATAGATGCAAAACCTCATGTTATAGAAATTTAAATTTCCAAACATTGATCTAGTTTTCAAATACCTTAGGTATATTGTATACTGTTTGTATTTCTTATAATAAACAATATTTTCTTGTTTCTTTGTTTAATATTTGGAGATAATTTTCTATGCAAGAATATTTTTACCCATTATTAATGATTATATAATAATGATTATTCATAATCAAAATCATCTAAAGAAATTTTATTCTAGAACCTAATAAAAAATATTGTTTCACTAGATTTATGCTACTAGCAAATAACAAGATAATAACAACTATTCACACCTAAAAGCATATAAAGAATTTATTTTATAGATATAAAATAATACTATATATTTTTACTAGGTTTATGCCTTGAACAAGTTATAAAATAAATCAATTCTTCATATTTAATAACATTCAGAGCATCTTTATTCTTGAGACATCAATATAACTATATTTTTTACTTAGTTTTATTTTTTAAATATAAAATCACCCGATTCCTCTTAATGTTAATATAAAAATAAATCATTGGAATAATAGAATTCATGACTTATTAACTTAGACCTAGTTATTTTTACAACTAGGATATCATAATCATTTACTCACTTGTACATGATTTACATCTAGGGGTTTATAGTAACTAAAATTCAATATTAACTTGATATTGAATTTAAGTATTTACAAGATGTAAAAGTAGGGCATAATTTCACTTTAATAAAAATATTTTATCCTAAATAAAAAAATGAATAGCCTCATACCATAACAAATTGTAAATAATATTAAATTTAGTTAACATCATAGTTCTATTAGCCTAGATGCCCAAAGTATTTTTCCTACTTTGCCAAACTAGCTAGGTGCGCATTTTGCTTACTTCATTGAGCACATATATGTGGTTGAATGATATCATGTATACAATTGAGTATAGATGCAAGTCTCAAACACAAATCATCTTGGAAAGCACCGCTAACTTACTAATTGACTTAGATAGTGACCCACTTTGGAATAATTAAATTATTATAAAAAAGAAATACAATCAACATGTTAGACAATATAAGTATCATTCATAACCCATATTAACTTAACTTAAATACTATAATTTATCCCTAATGGTAACAAAAAACCTTTATATATAGGGATGATCATAATATTTTCTACAAGTATCTTGGAACTAGTCTATAATAGGGGTATCTATATTTAAGGCTCTCTAGCATGTTCAAGTGGGATAGCTTATTAAAGGGATACATTATTGATTTTAAAATTTCTCTAAATTGTTTTAAGAGTATCCTTAAGAATTGTTATAGATTTAGAATATTTTTAAAAGAGTTCTCATAAGGTCTATTATTTTTCCCTTGTTATTTGTAGTGACCATATTTTTAATCCATAGGATTGGGGATTAAACGTACCAAAAATACCTTCATTCAAGCCCATGATGATTAGGAATTCTTAAAAAACCATGATGTTCTATTATTATGAATAGGATTTCTAGAAACATGCACTCTATATTCATAGTCTATAGACAACTCATTCACAACAATGAAGGAGTCACTCACTTTCATGATGATATAAAGTAAGACGAATGCTATCTACTTTCAAAATATTTTGTTTAGAAGTGAAAAATATCCCTAAATACAATCTGGTGGTTGAATAACCTCTACAACCATTCCAATACAATCCTCATGTAGATTACACTTAATCATGGAGATTACACTTAATCATAGAGATTAATTCACATCACTCTTTACATTTTTTACTAAGGTATTTTCATCTAAATATTCCTATCATCAGAGGACCACTAATTTATTTTCCATGATGTGTGTTCATATTCACTATCAATTTATATGTAGTCGATAAATATGCAATAGTCTCCTAGAATTGATTTTCTCATGTTTGTGTCAAATTTGTAAGGACCCTGCATGCATGAACTTCTTATGGAGTAACAAAGTTAAGAAATATGAAAAGTAAGCCAAGATAAACACATAAGCCATCATGCGTATAAAAATAATACAGAATAAAAATGATTGACAGGGCCACTAAAAACAATATAATGAGATTGAAAACTAAAATAAAACCTCCATGCAAATATAAATATTTAGGGAGGTAAAAATGCAAAGGTTGGGATATTTTCCTATAAAAAACCTCAAATAGCATCATAATAATTTTAATAAATTCTTTAAAAATTATAGAATAATGTATAATATTTGACCATCTACAATGAATTATGATCCATCTAATCACAATTAAAGCTCAATAAAAAATTATCTTTAGTTCTCCATTTTGTTAGGATCATATGAACACAATTTTGATATTATGTAGTACAATACAAAGGGTTATAATTACCCCAACTCTATGGCAAAATGTTGATGTTTTCAACATATAATATGACTAAGACATAAAATAAAATCCATGTCTTAAACACCATAAAATCAAGGTATTCTATGAATTATCCTCATTACCCACATCATTATCATTCTTACAGATGATTATGAAAATCATGTTATTGGATCTATCACTAAAATATTGCTCTTGAGGATATCATGGATGAATTTCCTAGCTAAAACATAAATATATAAAAGCACCATGAAGTCTAAATTTGATAGGAAAAATGTCATAGCTAATATAATTACCAAGCATCCACTCTTATTCCAAACATTGTTCTTACTATTATAAATATTGTATATATCCATGGCACTAATACTAGGACATGCTTGATAGAAGAACTTTGATGGGTAGTGCCTAAGACCATATTCAAATCAATAATAAAGACTATAAAATATTAAACTATCATTCCAAATAAGCTTGAAAATAGTCCTCTTATTAATAATATTTGATACTAGGTAGTTGAATCTTTGATCTATATTAGCTAATTAAAAATTCCTTAATCGCTTATTGCTTGTTAATTAGACATCACTAAAAATAAAAAACTTCAAATTTTACTAAAAATAAAGTCATATACATTAACTAAATATGTGGACTACACTTAATTAAGAAAAACATAGGCTTTATTCAAGGACTACCTCGTATTCATTAAAAAATATTAATTTGTATCCTTAATTGATTGTGCAAAAATTACAATCAATATTTAAAATATTGCTAATTTGTATCATTGTTTGCATAAGTATTTACTTAGTCCAAAAGTATGACCATTGATGAAAAATGTAATAATACAAATTTAAGAGAAGGCTCATATATTTTTTTACAAATTAAACCCCTTTTGGGGTGTCACTTTTAGGTAAGGCCTAAGGAGACAAGGGTATCTATTCCAAAAAAATTGCCTAGGACTCACACCTGACCTAATACCTTCAATACACTCAAGGAGCATACTTGAAACAACAAAAACAAAAAACAAAAAGAAAACATAAAATCAAAAAAGCACAAATAACAACACACAACAACAACAAAACAAAAAAATAACAAAAAAACAACACAAAAACAAAACACAACAAGAAAACAACACAAAAATACACATTAAAAAATTAAATTGATGGAAAAAATAGATTACATCTTTGGCCTTTCTAGGACAATAGGCCTGTTAACCAATAATCAACACAAGAAATATAATAATGATCTTTTGGAGCTAGGGAATTTAAATACCTTGACTGAACCAAAGAGAAGTTAATACAAAGTAAAAAGGAACTAAGTACCTTTAGTACTAGAGCCATCTAGAGAAAGGATAGATAGAAGAGCATTAGTGATTTGTAAATCCCACCATCTGGGAGGGTGACCATAGCAAGTAATATCGCCTTTTTCCAAAAACTAATTAACTAAAGCATAAATAATCCTATTTTGTTCTCTAACCATATAATTATATTTAACATCGAAAAAGCACATCTAGATTAATTGAATCTTCTCAACAACTCTTTTAACTCTCCAAATGGCCATATTATTCTTAGAAGGATTTTTCAACAGATTAATCAGGACTTGGGATTCAAATTCAACTAGAACCTTTTTCCATCCAACCTTAGTAGCCTCACCAAGACCTTTGAGGATACCACACCCCTCAACAAGGTTATTGAAAAGGATACCCAAATTCTTAGAAAAAGTGAAAACTAGGGAAACATTTTAAAGTCTAACAATTTCTCCCACACTGGCTTTTCTAGGTTTCCTCCTAGAGGCTCCATCTATATTGACTTTTCTAAAATCCTCAGGAGGATGTTGCAAATTCCTTTTTCTATCCATATTTCAATTACACACATTTATTTTAAGTTGGTTGTCAATAGTAGAGTAAATCTTCAATATTTGCATAACTTGATCTTGATTAAGGAGTTGTTGGACTAATTTATCTAAGCTAGCAATGATATTTTTCTAGATGTAGTGAATATCCTTCCTTTTATATTTAAAAATATGGTTGTTTCTTTCCTTCTAGATATTCCAAAGTTCTATGGTAGTTCCCATCTAAACTAATTACCTAGAAAAATCATCAACAACCTCCTATTTTGGCTAATTCCAACAAAGTTATTCAAGAGCCAAAAAAATGGACCATCGTCAACCAAGTAAGATAGTCATTCTCCTCCATAGCTCAGAGTCTAAGGGGTACTCATTGAAAATATGGCTAAGATTTTCTACAATCATTCCATATATTTCACATATAAATAGGCCATGAAAGCCACATTTCATAAGTTGCTCACTAGTGAGCACCCTTCGATAAAATAAAATCCAAATAAAAAACCTTACCTTATGCCAATTATTTTGAATCCACAACTATGTAAATATGTCATGGAACTGGTTGAGATTATTGTGGAATAATATCAAATAACCTTGAGCAATAGCATACTCACCCTTAGTAGTGTTGTTCCATAAAAAATAGTCCTTATCATGGGACCAAGATAGAGATCTAATATGAAGGGTGTTTTGGATATATTTCCTTTGCCTTTCTAGAATTTGAATAGGCCAATAATCAATAGGGATATAATATCTACAAACCTCTAAATTACCATTTTGGTATCGATAATAATTAGCTACCTTTATCCAATTAGCTTGGTATAACTTCTCCATCAAGGGCTTCCAATCAAGGAATTGAGTTATCAAAGGGTGATCATCCCAAGGATCTATCCAAAAATTTACCTTTTGACAATTATTAATTATATGAAATAACTTCTTATTTATCAAATCCTTATCTATCCTAAGAATCATAAAATGGGAGAACCTCTAGTAGGCAGTTGATAGGAAACAAGATCTTCAATAATTATTTTTTTAGCATATTAATCATGAATATTATTGGTACATATTGTATTGGAATTATTGAAAGTTCTCCAATACAACTTTACAGCTAAATCCTTATTACTTTTTATAAAAAATCAAAATTTTAACCCCTTCACGATTGGGAAGGCATAAAGTTTCCCATTTCACCAAGGCCCATTTTATTTTCTCCTTACTACCACTCTAGAGTAATCGTTAATTGATTTGATATAGTTTTTAAAGAACAACCTTTGGGATATCCAACATAGTAGAATTATAAATTGGAAGAGCTTGAAGGACTAATTTTACCAAGGTAACTTTTCCCCTAGGTGAAAGCCACCTGTTGGTCCACTTCCAATTTTTTCTGTACTCTTTCCAACAACCAATTCCAGTTTTTTTTTTCTATATCTATATGTTGATAGGATAATCTAAATAAGTGATTAGAATGGAGGCCTTCTTATATCTTAATTTATCTAGAACCATGGTTTCTTATTTATGAGAGCAATGAAAGAAAATTTATTTTGATTTATCTTCATTGATCAATTTCCCTGTAGTGAATGATCTATTTAATAGTAGAGTCTTCCTTAATCATAGCTTTACCTAACATAATAGAGTCATCAAAAAACTGAATATGAGATATAAACCTGGCTACATGAGCAATTTCAACTCCCTCAAGGTTTTTTTTCATCTATTTTTTTTTTTATAGTCTGCTCAAGCATTTGACAAGAATGATGAATAAATAAGGTAAGAGGTGGTCACCCTATCTAATACCTCTAGAATCTAGGAATAGCTATAAAATATAGATATTGATAAGAGCTAAGTAGGATCCCGAAGAGATACATCCCATAATCCAATTTATCCAATCCTAAGAGAAGTTGAATTACCTCATAATTTTGACAAGTGCTAATCCACTTTGTCATAAGCTTTGGATAGGTCTAAATGGATGAACATAGAAGGATATTTTTGTACTTCCATGGAATGGATGGCTTCCTGAGCAAGAACTACCTTATTTACAATATATTACATTTCCATAGAACCTCCTTGTTCATGGAAAATAATATTATGCAAAAGAGATTTTAGCCTCTCTACCATGATCTTGGTAATGATTTTGAAAATAACATTACAAAAAGTTATTGGTCTAAAACCTTAGATATGTTCTGCATATTGAGTTGTTGGGACCAGAGTTATATAAGTTTTATTGATTACCTTCAAAATATATTTGGCCTTCTTGGCTTCTTCCACCACCTCTAATAAATTTTTTGGATAATATTATATTATTTGGTATATTCCAATGTACCACATTGGTATATTATTGTATATATTATATTAGGAGTGTATCCTATAATAGAGTGTGAGTTAATATTTCATGTAATATAATAATGTGCAGGAAATACACAAGTGTCATGTAAATATGTGTCCAAGTGTTATAAGTGTAAATGTGTACATGTATCCATTATGTAAGTATGCATGTGTATCCTTATATTAGAAAGAGTTATGTGAAGAGATAAATACAACTGTGCATACAAGATAGTATCATGTGTATGCAAGTATCAAGTAGAGAAGCTAAGAGTCATAAGACTTGACATATTTAAATGAAGATTCATGGTAACCAAAGAATCATATTGTAAAGGCTATATATTACCTCATAAATCATCTTATATAATATCATATCATAGTCTACATTATATATAAAGAGAGTTTATATGAGATATTGTAATAGGACGAGGAGTAATACAAGTTTGCATACATTTGAGCAACTAGTATTGTAAGTATTGTTATATTATATATTTGAGGATTTATAGTCATATTTAAGCATATTATTGAATATTATTTAACATATTGTTAAGTCTTGATAATACATATTAGCTATCTCATTTATATTTATTACAATATCATTATTAGGTCCATTATATTGCAACTTCATTATAGCCAATCTTGTGATCTTTTTCATGTGGTGATTTATATTAAGTATTATACTTCAAAAACTAACTATGGTATCAGATCCATAACAAGGTTATTTGCAAAGAGTTTCAAAGTTGCATAAGTTTAAGGATATTACCACTGCGTAAGAAAACATAGTGAAGATAAGTATTTCCACTAAGTTGAATAAAAACTAGTGAAGTTAAGAATAATACCACTAGGTAAGAAAAGCCAATGAAGATAAGTATTTCCACTAGGTTGAAGAAAAACTAGTGAAGCTAAAATTATTTCCACTAGGTTGAAGGATAACCAGTGAATATTAAGTTTCATATTAAGAGAGAACCAACTCGAAAGAAAAATTGATCGTTGCTATTTTCATTAAAATAATTTGAATGTATTGGGTTCTTAATTTATGCTAGAAAAAGCTATCTAAGATATTTTTGTAGTAAAAATTTGATCTCCAAAATTTTAGAAGCTTCCTATAATAGATAGAGAAGAATTTCATCTATTATTGCTTGAGGACCATGAGCTTTCCTCATTTAGGGATTGATTCAAGTTGCATTTAAGTCTCAAATATAGATCTTAACAAAATTTTAAGTAATTAAGAAATAGATATTGATAAGATAGATTGAGTTAACATATTCCAAGAATTCTATTTAGAATATAAAGCAATCTACAATATAGGTTTAGGTTTAAAAGATAGACCTTGATAAAGGTAGAATGGAGAAGACTTGAGGAAAGATGTCCCAAAGAAGAATTAAGTAGACAAAGCAGTCTTATTATAAAATGTTCCATTAAGAAAAGTTAAGGATACCCATGAAAAGAGTTCATGTAGTAGATAGAGAAGTTTAGAGACCAGCTAAAGAAGATACCTTTAAATATTAAAGTTAGAGATATAGAAGATATCTAAGAAAAGAGGTCCTTGATATATTGGTCCTTAGCAAGAAAAGAGACCATTGATAAAGCTTGCTCTATAGAGATTGAAAATGGGTAAGCAGACTTGAAGGTAGCAATAAAACTTCAAGTGAATAAGTATACTTTAAGGTAAAAATAAGACAAGGTAAAAATAAGACATCAAGAAAGAAAGATAAGAAGACAACAATATTACAAGTTTTAGATGATATAATTGAATGTTGATGCAAAATTATAATTAGCTCTATTATAATTATTTTATGTATCCAACTAAGGAATTCCTCTCTAGGATGTATCCACTACGATCAAATTATGTTATCTTTTCATATATGTATTTTAGATAAAACCCTTTATTGAATAACAATCCTTCTCTATTTTAGACTCATTTGATTGGATGTATCATTTTATTTATATCTATCTTATATGAAGTATGTACTTGGTAGCATGGTGACTTTTGGATGGCATTCTAGGATCTAAGAAAGTTATTGGACATTGTTTTATCTTTAAAATTATCTATAAAATTTATCTCAAGAATCATATTTAGGATTATAGTAAGATTTAGAAGTTTGTATAAAGGATTCATACTATCAGTTGTTCTTATTTATGACAAGGTTTTATGGAATAGTAACCATATTCTATCATAGTGGATTTTGAGAGTACATTCAAGAACCATGTGGTTATATTTTTAAAACCAAAAGAGCCCATAACACCCTCACTATATGTTTATTAAAGAAACAAATATTAGTTATTTTAAAATAATATTTGAATCATTAAACTTATTTTATTTAGAAAATGAATTAGATACTAAAAATATATTCTCTAATAAAGTAGAATGAGTTCAAGTGGTTAAAAATGTGTAATTTTAAGGAAATGACCAAGGTTTAAATCTTGGTAAGCAATATACACATAAGTGACAATGTGTTATAGTTTCAAAACTACTACATGAATGGTTAGAAATTCATGACCACAAGGTCATCACCTAATATAGGTGGGGCACATTTAATCCCATACAATATATTAAAAAATGTTAGTAAAAAATACCCTATGTTATTTCCATTTCATAGAATGAATATTGTTTTAATAGTCTCTTATTTATTTGTCATTATCAATATTTATAATATTTATGTGGACTCCTTTAAGTTGTTGTATATAGTAAGATATTATAATAATATTTCAGAATCCTATAGTGCTTTTTTCATAGAATATACAACCATTAATTCATATTTTTGTCTTTTAACCAATTTATGAATCATTTTATTATTTGCAATACATTTTTCAATTGTTGAGGGTTTATTTGATTCTAATACTCATTGTGAGCTTAGATAGAGTTTTTTTAGTTGTTAATTTACTCAAGGGGAATTATGAGATATACGTAAGCATGATGAAATTTTTAAACACCCATTATCCATGATAAAAGTATTGTTCTATGTTATTATAAAATCCATTTAAGCTTGATAGTTGTGAAAGCATGAGGATACGGAAGCAAAAAGGAAAGCGAAGATGTGATACAAAACCAAACCAAACTTAACGCTATATCCTAGGAATTTGAAAGTGCACAAAAAGAGGGAAAAGAATGAGCGAATCAAAACAAAAAAAATGCAAATAAAGAAGACAACCCTTTTTATTGATATGTTTCACAACTCGGTTACAATGCACATCCTCCTTTTCGAAGGGCTAGGAGTGTTTAAGTATGCGTTCTTGTTACATCCATGGATGCCCTTCCTTCTTTTGTGTGCCCACATGTAAAATGGGCGGACAAAACGTCATCGTCGCTTGCGTTGATAGTATTGACTCCTTGCTACTCCTTCGATTTCTAGACCCTACATTCAAAGGAACAAGAAATAGTCAGTAGCACCTACGGATAAAACAAAGCATGCAATCCCCAAGCCTACGATAAGTGAATAAGAAAAATGAATTAAAATATGACTAAAATGAATCCAAAAGCTCTAAAAATTTGACAGGGGCATCAAGACACCACCATGAAGGCCCTGCAAAAAGAACAGTCAAGAAATTCCTTGTCGATTTGAATTCTCTCCGGGGCAGGACGAATTCACCTGCAACAAAATGCCGAAAAGGTACTATCCCAAATGTCCTACCTAGGAAGCTCCAAAAGACCTACAAATTTGGGGTTAGCTAATTGGAGGTATTTTGGGAGGACTTATATGGTCATATTTTCCCAATTTGACCTCCATCAATGAGAATTTGATGATGCTACCTGCAAATTAGTAGAAGCGAACAAGGATAGAAACATGATAAAAATTGTTTAAAACGAGATGCAATTCAAATGAAAACCTATCTAAGCATCATAGAATTGAATGCAAAAAATGAAATAAAGAGAATCTACCACATAATTCCCATCACTCCGAAGGGGGGCGATTAGGACTGTAGCAGTGTGGGAGGGGGCGCCCATGGGGCAGGCCACCCATCGTTTGAGGCCTGATTTTGGCACCAATCCACTTGGGATGGGTCCAAAACCTCTTGTGGGGTATTTTCAAAAAATTTGGTGGGATATTGTGGCCAAATTTCAGGTTTTGGGCTCAATATTCATCATCCCAATAGTCACCCAATGACCTCCCCTCTAAATGAGATCAAGGATGTGAAAGGCACAAATCCAAAAAGGTGTGAGGTATGAAAATAAAAGGATAGCACTTCGTTGCTCCAAAATGCTCCTTCTCTCTATATCTTAGGGTGAGGAAACTCACCAATTTATAGACCTGGAGGTCTCTTGAAATGGGCATGCAGAGGTACCACTTGGCAATCATGCGTTCCCAGGGGGAAGGAGGCTTCTCCTTGAATAGGGACTTCATGACTGCCCTTGTAATTGCCTCTAATGCTCGAAAATGCTCACCCATACTCCCATGCAATGAAGGAAGTGTTAAGTGGTGGATCTGAGCTACCATTTGTCAAGATTTGACTTTTTTCCCATCAAACCTACAATTCGCCCCACCTTGGAGCGAATCTAGAATTTGTCCCTAGGTGGGGCGAATCCCAGTTTGAATTCATTCCACGGTAGAAGGAATACTAAGCAAAGTTCCTAAAGGTGCCAAATTGATCTCTGATCTTCCAAAACTATTGTGAGAGTGGTTAGGACCACTGTTTAACCTCTGGAGGCTACCCTTGGGGTTGTGTGTGTCAATACGATCAGTGTTTGCAGTCACATAATCGGATTGGTGCTGTTTTGGTGTCTACAAGTTGTAATAGTTTTGTTTAGTGCTTTTTAATTGTGTGCTTACATATAATTAATTATTAATTACATTTGGATAATTAATATAAGTTGTTTATATGAAAATAAGAACATTATGAATTTCAATAAGATTAGGGATGAAATCAATATTTTTAATATTTATGTTTTTTGTTTTTATGTGAGATTTTAAAATATTTATAGTAATAGTGGTTGACATATTACTAGGATTTGAATCTTTTTATTTTCTCACTATTAGGCTATTTCTCTTGAATACGTAATGCTTTACATTATTTTATCCCATAAATACTATATTAGTTTCTATTTAATATCATATGGATTCTTGGTTTATCTTATTATTACGGAGATATTGATAACTATAACCTTCTTGGGACTCTTAGTTTCATTAGTTTTCTTCATCCAAATTGTATACTTAATATTACTATAAAGGAAGGTCCGAGGTGTAGATCAATTGGTTCTCCCAAACCCCGTAAGGGGGGTGGAGGTCCAAGGTTCAAATATTGGAGCTCACCAGACTGAATGCTTGTCACTTTACTAGTGCTTTCAACAATGTAAATAGTTTAAAATGATCATGGTATAGTGGTTATAGGGGTGGTTTGTGCAAATATCAGCCTACTTAGATTCATGGTGGCTTTTGGGATAGACAGTGCAAAATACTATGGAGGCTATAAAAAATCTGGACAACCTACCTAGATCCGTTGCGGCCTACCTATTCCACCATGTAAAATCTATATATATATATATTATAAAGGATTGTGATAAGCATTTATTTATTTATCAAGATTAGTGTTAATTAATCATGAAGTTTATAATGGAAAAATGTAAAATGTGAAAATATTAGATGGTATCTTGTTTGAAGGATAGGAAAATGATATATATATATATATATCGTGTTAGCTATTAATACCAAAATTGGAATAGGTTGTGATCCAATATGAAACTAATACAAGTGTGTATTCTCTTCATGACTTTCTGACGGGGCACCGAGAACGGAACACTTCAACAAACTTGCCTTTTCATTAAAATTTGAAAAAAAATAATAATTACAAGCTTGAAAGCAACAGCCCGCAGGCTTTACAAAGGCCGAGTTCGGCTCTCTTCTTTCTCTGTTCTACTTCTCTGTTCTCCGGTCCGTCGTCACTTTCCTAATAGAAAAAAATCTTGATGTTGCTTACCAAAAATACAACCTTCACAAACTTGATCATCTCACTCAAAAAATGGTAATCCTTTCACCATCTACTTGTGATATAGTATCTTTTTCCTTAAAAAATTAGAATTCCATACCTCATGTTCCATAACTAAGATTTATAGTTTAAGACAACTCTCAAAGCTAGAGCTTCTTCATATGTAATTCTAAGAGGGAAAATATATTTTGTAGCATACTGACTTTTGCTAGAATTCATTTTCTACCATTTTTTTCATATATAACATATTTATTTTTTTTAAATATAGCAAAATATCCTTTTTCAATAATTTATTCTATACTCAATAGATTATGAGTTAATCGAGGAACACAAAATATCATGAATAACCTTATTTCACCTTGTTTTATTTTGATTGCAATGATGTTCTTACCTATGAACTAAACTTCCTTATCATCTCCAAGCCATAATTTAGATTTGATAGATTTATCTATCTTTACAAATATTTTTTTGTTCCCTATCATATATCAAACTACAACTGTTATCTAAAATCCATGCATCTTCAAAGTTTTATTTTGTAATATCACAAGGACAAAATAAATATATAATTTTTATTTTCCTTTAATCAAGGAAAATAAAGGATTACCTCATTATGGTTGAGACTAAGAGCTTATACATCTATAGGTTTTATGTAATAGCTCACAACCAAATCCCATAAATCTTGAGGAATAAATAATGTCTTCATCTTAATACTCCAAAAATCATAGTTCTCCCTCTTAAAAAGAGGGATGTGAGGTTGAGTAATATGTAAACTATTATTGCTAGTAGCCTTTTTATTGGTAGTGTAATAAAATATAAATTTCTTTTGCCACCACTATATTTTATTGTCTTCATAATTATAGGTCTAAAATTTCATAGAGCACAACCTCTCATAAACTAGATACTCCCAAATTTAAATAAAACAATATTTTCTCTGATATGTGCCTTTATTGTTTAAGTAATTATCATCTTAGCTTCAATGGATATCGCCTGTTCATTACCCACGTCTCAGGTGTTTTTTGTGGTTCCTACTTCCCCATGCGATGTGGGGAGTCTGGAAAGCAAGAACTGCAAAAATATTTGATGATAAATCTATTTCTATGACACTTTTGAGCAATCATATTATAGGTAAGGTGGTAGAGAATGTGATTAGTGCTTCTGCTTCTATGGAGTTGTCAGAGGCTTCGATGAAAAGTGACGTTATATTGGAACAATTTTTAGGTTTTGGAAACATTGATCACCCACCTCCGGTGCCTAATATCAAAAACTCAATTAAGTGGAATGTCCCTCCTATTGGTTGGGTGAAATTAAATTTTGACAAGGTGAATAAAGGTAATTCTGGAATAGGAGGTTCTGGAGGCATTATCTAAGATCATAACAGTAATATGTTATTGGATTATGCTAAATCATTGGATTTAAATTCTTCATAGGTGGTGGAATTTAGGGTGACTTACCTTGGGTTTGCTTTGCTATGTGAATTAAAATTCAAAAAATCTATCATTTAAGGTGACTCTCGTAATATAATTAATATGCTCAGAGGTGCAAGCCACGTCAGCTGGAAAATTTCTAATCTCATTGATGGAGTGAAGTTGTATCGAGAGTTGGAAGATGTCCAAATTTTTCACACACTTAGAGAAGGTAATGTTGTTGCAGACATGATGGTGAATGTTGGAGTAAATATCCATGGATACGTGATCTGGCAGAGGGAATTTCCATAGGACCTCATTAATTGTGCTCTCAATGATGTTAATTAATTGGTTTTAGGTGGTAGATTTTTGTTGTGGTAGAGGGTCTGGTACCAGGAGTTATGGTGTAGGGTGTTTGTCTCTCTTTGCCACCCCAATATATATGGCTATTCAAATTCTCTTTGGTTTTGGGATTTGGGGAATATTTTTGCAGATAATATTTTACTCGATCTATGATTTTTATGGGTCCACAATTACTTCCTGTTGGTGCTTTGTAGATGTTTCCATTACGGACTTGGGTTACTTTGGTTGTTGGCATGGAGAAGTACACGGTTGTATCTGGATTGAGGTCATTATTTCCCATTGTTTGGAGAGCTCTAGGATGATGTGGCTACCTATCACTTTTAATTCATCAATATGCTCTTGCTTCATATTTACTGTCTACCTTGGGAAGTGCATGTTTGGTGGGGAACATTGGTTTTCCTCCATTTGGAACCCCCAACATGTCATTTTGTGGTTGCTAGAAACTGTGGTGTGGTGGAACCCTTGCATGTGGTGTGTCAGGAGGACCTCAAGGCTTGATTTGTTTCTTATGTGGTTTTGTTTTATCCTGGGTGATTATTGTTTTATTTTTTTTGGCCCATTGTGTTCTCTTTAGTTTTACTTGTGGTGAGGTGGCACCATTTGAGTGTTCCATATGTCCTTTCTACGTGGGCTCACAAGGATGCCCTGGGTGATTTGTTGTCCTCTTTGTTTATCCTTTGTGTTTTCATTGGGACTGGTTATGGTGAGGTGGTGTGGTCTGAGAGATCCTCTCTCCCTTTTCATGTGGCTTCTTATGAGCACTTTGGAGTTGGGTTTGTTGACATGGTGGTATTACTTTACCCGATTTGTGCTTTATCTTTCTCTTTGTTGGCCCTTAGGGCCAAGTTTTCTGTGGCTGCTTCCAAAATCTTGTTCCACTTTGGTCTTGTGTTTCTATTGCACCATGCTGAGTCCTGGTGGATCTCATTTATCATCTAAAAGGGTCACTGGTTGTTAATATTTTTCTATAGCTGCTTAGACTTTGTTGTTGTGGTCCAGTTCAATATTGAAGGTGATATTTTTTTATCAATGGAGGGTAGCTGGCAACCTCGGTGGTCCACTAAGAGTTTTTGAGAGTTCAACTCTGATATTTTCCTTTTCTTCAATGGTTGTTGTGTTAGGATGGAAAATTCCAAAGCCTACAAACGTAAGTCGGTCCTCCCTAAGTCTAGGATTGAACCAGTGTCATTATCTATCAATGAGGAAGTAATCAATATTATCAATAATGGGGGTCTATTGGATTGCATCCAAAAATTTCATGGCCATAAACTTATTATTTCGAATTGGATGACGATCTCTTGGAAGTATGGATGCATTCGAGTGAGTTCTTGGACCTTTGGAGTTTCAATTTATCTTGTGGTCCGAGCTATGGGGCTATGGGAGGATGGCATGATGCATAAAAATATGTATTCTTTGGTGCATGAGATAAGGTTATTTTTGGACAAAGACAAGTTTTTACCATGAGCCCAAAACAGTTTTAGTGCTAATGCCCTTTCGACTCCTTGGAATCTAGTGGTTAAAGTTATGGATTTTTTCATTGTATATTCTACGTATGAGGTGGTGCAATGCTTTCATGTAATATTTTGAACCACCTGAGAGACATCGATTGATGAACATTCCTAAATTTTTGTTCAATTCGCTTAGTAGATCAATGTTGGCTACTCAGGAAGGCAAGGGTAGGGTTCTATTGCATCAGGGGCTAGCACTTATTCTTTTTTGGCATGACACGATGAAAAAATATATTATAGCAGATGAAATTATTTGCTCTTTGAATTCTATTCCCATTCAATTCAGTAATTTTAATTTATTGGTTTTGGTTGATGATGCTGGCTCTAAGGAAGATTTTAGTCATCCCCCTTCTCGGGATTTCGTGTGGGGGAAAATGGTTAAGGGTTTTGAGTATATTATGGGTGTTTGGGGATCCTTGGTTGGGTGGATTTCTGATGATGGTGGGGAGACTCAACTATTTTCTTTAGCCTCTATCCCTATTAAGTATGGGGATGATGCTCTCTTGAGAAATTTGGGGACTCATAGGTCCACTCGTATTAGTGATAAGAAATGCATTTTTGGTCAGTATTCCCTAGCTCCAAATCACAAGCTTTTATCGAAGGAACTGATGTTCACACAATGACACTGAGAGGGGGGGTGAATCAGTGTAGTTATTTAATTTCAAAACAACAGCATTCAAAGACTGAAGCACAAAAAACTTATAAAACCAAAAGAACAAAATGAGAGCACACCACAACACACAATATAACGAGGTTCACCAATTTGGCTACTCCTCAAAAATTAACTGCTTGGACTTCAATCCAAATCCAGTCTTTGCAAAATTTCAATTTTACAACTTCTTTACCAGCATCCACTGGAAGGAGCACCAACCCCTGTAATTTTTTGCTGCAACAGATGGAGCACCAACCCCTAGTACCAAGCACCAACTTGGACTGCAAATCTGATCAATTTAGAATGACATAAAAATGTCTTCACTTCATGCACGACCCTGACTGGTCTGCAATTAACCCAACTCTACACACTCTCATGGCTCTGCTTATTTTTCTCTTGGTTCTTTTCTTACCCTCCTTTTATAGCAATTTCTCTCTAATAGCAGCAACATCTTCTCTGTATGATTATTCTTGTATAACCTTTCAATCCTGCATGCAATCGAATCACATACTCTAAATTTTTGAATCCATGCAATACGGTTGTTCGGTTCCATGCACTTCGACTGTTCGAAACCCTGCAATACGGCTGTTCGGTTCCATGCACTTCGACTGTTCGAAACCCTGCAATACGTCTTTTAAAAAGCTTTTCTGATTCTCCATATTCGGCTGTTCAATTTCTTCGAATACAATTTTTTGAATGCTTTTTCGAAACTCCATATGTGATGCATCGAATGCTTTTTCAATCAAGAGTATACAACTGTTCTAGTGCATGATCGACACCTGTCAATTTGTAACTGCTGATCAGACATCAGTTACTTTTTACGTAACTGGCTGCATGATTTTCCTGTCTACTTTTTTCGACACGTGTCACCTTGCATGCTCCTGTGGGTTTTACCTGCCAGACTGTTACCTGTCGCGATATCACGACACTTTTTGAAGCCGCACACTTCATGCCCTTGCTGTCGCAAAATCGTGACCATTTTGGCTTTGAAAGCTTTCCTTCTGTTCATGTCGCGATATCGTGACACTTAGAACTTTTGCTGACGTCATCCTTAAGCATGTCACGAAATCATGACCGTTTTGGCTCTTGGAAGCTTTCCCTGCATCTTGTCGTGATATCGCGACACTTTCAACATTTGCTGACGTCATCCTTAAGCATGTCACGAAATCACGACCGTTTTGGCTCTTGGAAGCTTTCCCTGCATCTTGTCGCGATATCGCGACACTTTCAACATTTGCTGATGTCATCCTTAAGCATGTCATGAAATCGTGATTGTTTTAGCTCTTGGAAGATTTCCCTGCATCTTGTCGCGATATCGCGACACTTTCAACATTTGCTGATGTCATCCTTAAGCATGTCGCGAAATCGCGACCGTTTTGGCTCTTGGAAGCTTTCCCTTTGTTTCAACATGTAGCGCCATCTTTAACATGCATGGAAATCACTGCTCTCTTCATTGCAAGCTCCTTTCCTCCATTTATGTCACGAAATCGTGACACATTTTCTCTCTCCTCAGCAAAAACTCGACATGTCGCGACATCGCGACATGTCGGCGTACATTTTCTCTCTCCTGCCTTTTGTCATGAAATCGTGACACATTTTCTCTCTCCTCAGTGAAAACTCGACATGTCGCGACATCGCGACATTTTGGCGTGCATTTTCTCTCTCCTGCTTTTTGTCATGAAATCGCGACAGAAAACATGTCGCGATATCGCGACAGTTTTCTTCCTTGTCTCTTTCTGCCAATTTTTGAATCTGGGTCAGCTCTGTTTTGCTTGAAACTTTCTACACTTGATCCGGTCGACCTCCGAAGCGCATCAATCGCATCAATGCATGTGTGTTGACAACAATGACAATACTTTCTCAAATGCTTTTGCTGCACCTTGCTCAACAGGAACTGAGGTCCTTCCTAGGACTATGTCGAAGGATAAACCAGTGTGTGACATGTACTCTCCAGGTATTTCCATGACTAACAAGAGCAATATTATTCATAAGCTTTGGTTAATGGAGATCAAACAACACACGGTTTGGAGCTCCATTAATATGGCATTGAATTTTGAGGAGGCAACTCAAATGTCTAGTGGGATCATTTTTGAGGTGGATGTTGTGTTGTAGAACCACCTCGATTCTTCTTCAGGTCCTCTTAGTTTCTTTGGATGTTCTGGACCTTCTCATTTTTGGTGTATTTCTTTCTATCGTGTTTTTGGTTTTCTAGTGATGTTGAGCACTGGTTTATTTTTTGTCTTTCTCTATTGTAAAAGGTTTATGGGCCCCTTTCAAAACCCTCTTCTCTTAATATTATCAAAAAAATATATATCATCTTAGCTTCTAGTGTTTCTCAAACTATTATTGGTACTCTTTCTGCAATAGCTTTTTCTATTGCTACTACTGGTTATTTTGCCTCTACAATAACCTAATTCCTTGCCTCTCCAATTTTTCTCTCAAATATTACTCCTTTTGTTCTCTCTCTTGCTTCTCCTCCTACTATATTTGTTTTATTCTTCTCTTTTTTACAACATGCATTTTCTATTTTTCATTAAGCAACATTTTGAATAGGGAATAGGTAAAATATGCAATATTTTTGGCATGTTATAAAGGATAGTGATATCTTATTTCTTTCCTTTAGTTGCACTATATTGAACAAATGAATAAACAATTCCAAGATCGAACTTTGCCAAACATTTTTTGGAATTAAAAGAAAATATTACTATAATAAAAATTTAGGACAATTTTGGTTTTTCAAGGTTTTATATATTGTAAAATACATGTTTGAAGTGTTTTTTCTAATTAAAAATATAATTGTGTATATATCTAGATTAATTTTTTCACTTAAAAAATATTTGTTCTTTTATATTTTTAGTGGAAATAATAGGGCAATAGTACTGTCTAGGTTTAAAATTTTTTAAAAGACAAAACATATAAGATAGTATTAAAAAAGAATTGTATTTTGAATAACAATAATATATGAGATTGAAAATAATATTAATTTAATCTTATATTTTCAATATTATTGTAGATAAATAATATTAAATAAAAGTTTTAATTAAATGAGAATAATATTAAGTAAAAAAATAATTTATATATAAAAGTAGTATTTTAGTCATTTTATTTGAATTGATTAGATGGCTAAACGATAGAAATGAAAAGAAAAATATTGCTAAACATATTGGCTAAATAGTATAATTAGTCATTTTATAAATTTTAGTTATTTTAATTAGATGAATAAACATAGAAATCAAATCAATTTTTTCTAAACATATTGCCTTGATAAATAATTATAGATATATAGATATTTGTTACAATTATGAACAAGTAAATGTATACAAGTATATATTTAATGGAAAGGAAAAAGAAATTAAAGAAGAGAAATATGAATAGAATGAAGAGAGTAACTTGCAAAAGGAAAAGAAGAGAAGTTGAAAAGGGGTGAAGAATAACAAGGATAAAAGAAAATAAAAAATAATAGAAAGAAGAAAATTAGAAAAAGATTAAAAAATAAAAATAAAAATAAAAATGTTATTATAAAAATTAATAAAAACAAATAAATATGTATATATTGTATGTGTTAAAGTAAATATAAATAATACTAATATTAAATTTAAAACTAAAAATTTTATTTATTAATATTTTTTACAGTAATTTAAATCTAATACCATGGCAAAGAGGACCTATGTCTCATCATGGCAAAGAGGGCCTAAGGCTCATCGTGGTAGAGAGGGCCCGTGAGGGTTTCCTCCGTGAGGGCTTCCTCCGGCCTGAGTCTCACCATGGCAGAGAGGGCTTGAGCCTCACCATGGAAGAGAGGTCTCGTGAGGGTTTCCTCTGTAAGGGCTTCCTCCATAGAGTTTCATTCCTGCTCTGAATTTGACGCTTTGAAACCCTTTGAGTGAGAGGCCTCCTTTCTCCTATTCTAGATCTAGCTACTAGTCATGCTTAGTTTCTTTGTTGTGGTTTGTGACCAGGATGTTTTTCTTGATGGGGTCTTGATCATATATTCTAATCTCTTATGGATTTGGCATTATCACTCTTATCTAGGGTAGAGGGTCGAATTTTGATCCAAACCTGTAAAGGTGATTTTGGGTTGTTATAATCTAGTGGAAATTGTTGGTTGTTCATCCCTTGGCTGGCTCTCACTTTGGTTGATGGGTGTGTTGGATGATTGTGTTTCTTGAGTTATTAGCTAGTTTTAGGGATTTGGTTGGATTTTGTAGCATTTCTTCTAGGTTTTGTAGTTTCATGTTTCTTTGGCTTTTCAGGGAGAGGAAAGGTCATCTACTGACTCAAATCCATTGGGATGAGCTTGGTATGGTGTTTGGTTGTAGAAATCTAATGGTGTTCCCTTGGCTAGCTTCGACTCTGATGACTTGGCTGCTCTGGTTGGATTTGGATGGCTCTATTGCTAGGGCTCTCTAACAGTAGTGGGTTCATGTCTAATTTGTGCTAATTTTTTCTAGGTTTAGTAATTTCTTGTTGTATCTAGCTATTCCAGGGAGACGTGGTCAAATACTTATCCAAACCAATTGGGGTGGAAGTGGGTTGTTATGCTGAGGTGGTTTTCAAATTTTGACCCCATGTCTCTAGTGGGTTTCCTAGCTTCGATAGTCTACAAAGATATCTTTGTCCAGTTCTAGCAATTGTGGTGTGTTTGATCCCAGGGTTCTAAGGCTTATTTTGTTAGGATATTACCTTTCTCCATCTCAGGTGTGGTACAAAATTTTTCTATCTCCTTTTTCTTAGACCTAAGAGTGGTTGTTATTAAAAGTTTTATGGCTAGCTCCAGCAGGATTTAAGGGTTTCATAGAATTTCTTGTGCAAATAGTCATGGATTTTGTTGATCGATATTTCTAGTGTTGTTTTCTTAAACCATCTATTCTTGTGAGGGGTTATCATATATGTGCTTTTTTGGATAGATATATGGATTATGATGATATGATTTCTATGTTCTCCTTTCATGTGACGTGGCCAATGTTTTAGTTTGGGCAATTTTTATTCACACATTTATTTTTAACTGGTAGCATTTTCATTATTTATTTTTTTATCCATTGCTTTAGATTTAGAGCGCATGGTGGTTTAACCATGGGATAATATCTTGTATTTTCTTGATAAAATATGTGGCTTATTGCTAGGATATTGTTTCATTGGATTTTCATATTTGATTCATAGAATCCATCTCAGTCGTTCTTGATGTCTTATTGCCAGATCTAAGGTTTGGGGGTGCCTTTCAAAACCCTACTTGTAATAGGTTTGGGCACCCTTTTAAAACCCCTTCTACTATCAATAAGAAAAAAGTCCAAAAAATTTATATTAATAATTTTATTAACATATTTATATGAAATGTTTAATTATATTTTATGTTTTATATTTATGATTTTTCAAAGTTATGTTCTTATATATTTTTATTATATAAAATTTTATTACCAAAACTTTATTTGAATATAATTTTTGTTGTTTTAAATTAATTATGTGAACCAAATGATTCATTGGTTTTCAATTAAAAGTGATTCCTTGTTCGATGAGGCATATCTTCTGTTTTAGAAAAACAATCTATTCGTCCATCATCCCATATTTGCACAAATGAAGAAGGCACTAAATACGAATCATAAACCTTAATCAAAGATAGGGATATTGTTGCGTATGTATTCTTAATAGATGATGCTTATCTAAGTCTTAGTTTTAAACCTATTTTTTGAATTTCCCTTTTCCTACATTGTATCGAGTTCTTTCTTCAATTTGGTTAACATTGCTTGGGTCCAACCCAACTCTATCTCTAAGTTGTGTGAGGAATGGACCAAAATTTTCTATAATCCTCGAATCAAAGTCTTTTGGTCTTACTATCTGCCTCATGCTCTCTATAAAACTTGGCTGGAGCAAAACAGTAGAGTTTTTGAGAATTTTTCTAAAAACCCCCACTTAGTATTCCTCTGCATTTGCCTCAAAAAATTTCCATCTTATTCATTCATCCAAAACTCTGAAGTATGAAAGTTGGTCTGTTTACCTCACTTAATATCCATGTTGAGAATCTAGCCCCATAATTTCTAAAGGTTGATAGATCTATGATAACTTGGAGTCCTCCTCCAAGTGAATGGGGTAAACTTAAATTTGATGGTGATGTTATAGGAAATCTTGACAAAGTTGGTGGTGGTGGCCTTATTAGGGACAGTCATGGAAAAAAAATCATTTATGTTTGCTGAGAACATGGGGCTTCAAACCAAAAATGTATCCAAAGCTAGGGTGCTCTATTTAGGACTTTATTTAAGTGAGCATCTTCACATTGAGAAACTTATCATTGAAGGTGATTCAATGAATGTAATAAAATATTTATAGGGAGCCCAAACACCTGCTTGGAAAATCAACAATATCATTGATGAATATTGGTTACTCACTAGGATATTCAAGAACATTATCATCCAACATGTGTATAGAGAAGGAAACCGATCAGCTAACATTTTAGCAAACTTGGGAGTGACTCAAGATTCTCTTCATTCATGGTTTAATAGATTTCCTTTAAATATTATTTCCCATGTCAACTATGATGGATGTTGGCTTATTTAATCCCATTCCTTTGGGGGTCTCCTTTTGTGTAACATCCAATATGATCATCCTTATCTTTTTATTTCTTACCAATGAGGGCCCTTTGAATTATATGTATTATAAAACTGACAACTTAAGCCATGCCATTTTTTGTCTTCCTTGTGTTGGATTCCAAATGGCTAATCTTGGATCTTATCATTGGCGGGGTGCCCATCCTAGTCACTCTCTCTTGGTTGAGAAGCCTCAAATCCATATATCCATATCCACGTCAGCTTCTATTGTTTCAAAATTTGACAGACTTGGCTAAACCTATCTTGTAGTGATATGATGTAGAATTATCACATATGTATCTTCTTTGGTCTTGGGTCAGTCACCTTACCTCTAGCAAATTGTGTTGTGCTCTACTCTTCTGGTAGAGTGACTTGTATTATAATTTGGAACCTTGTTGGGCCAGTAATCAGTATCTCCAATGCAGTTGTTAAAGTTTGTAAAGATGTTATGGAAAGTATTGCTTTGAGAATGAGACATTGGAGTAGTCTTGTTTTTTTTCCTAATGATTATTTTCAAAACATACATAATTGTACTATGTGGTAGTGTGAGGCTTTATCTTCAATCAAAGATATTTTTGGGTTATGTGCCACATCTTCAAAGTGGATGAATTTTCATACTTGTGATAGTCTTCACCTCCAAGTCCACATTATGGTTATCCTCTCTATCCTTACTTATGAGTTTAGGAAATTTGCCAGTGGTAATATCAACAAGAGCAGTGTTTCTAGTGGATGGGCTAATACCATTGTCATCTATTCTCACGTGCCATGTTTGGCTCATATTGAAGGTGGAACATGGCCTAGGTGGATCTTGTGGTTGGGTTATTTTTTTATCTATATTTTTAAGGTCCTATGTAATTCAAATGTGCTTGAAGACCTTGTTATTTGCCATTTGATTTCCCCTACCACTCTCCATTCCTTTGCAATGGAGTCCCTAAATTTGAAAACTGATGTGGAGGAGATCTTCAACAGACATGGGTTTATGCCCTTTCTCTGTAAATTTTAGAAAATTCTTTCTCTAATACATAATACATTTTCTACATTCTTTTACAATATGATATTGGATGTTTCCCATGATCCGTAATATCATTTGGCTCCATTGAAGGCCCATTCTTCATAGTCCTTGATTCATCACACATAAATCCTAATCTAACTCACACCTTCATAATTCAATAATCTTAGAATTATGTGGCTCACATTCCCTTCATGGCAACATCAGGAAAATATAAAGGTTATAACCCAACCTAGCTCTAACAATTACTGGAAATAATCTCATACAATTTTAGCAACTCATGAGTCCATGTCTAATGCAGGAAAAAACTAACATAAGATAAAAATTGGGTATCCTATGATTATAAAATCATGGTTTCAAGTTTAAATTTGAAAATTGATGTGGAAGATATCTTCAACAGACATGGGTTGATGAAGAAGAGTGATTTTGAGGATATTTTTAAGGGAATGTTTCATCAAGTTGGACATTCCTATGAAAGAAAACTTCATGATTTAAGGGATCAAGAAGCCTGTATGCTTTCAATTCTTTACAATAACTGGAAAATATGAGATTTTTACTTTTCTTATCAAAAGCCTTCATTTTCTTCTTTGGGATGTGAGCCCAAGCAGTACACCCAAAAATATTAAAGTAGGAAACATATGGTTTTAAGCCAGACCAATCTTATTAAGGAGTTAAATGGTCAAGAGCTTTATGAGGTGTGCGATTTTGAATATAATTTGCACAGTTAATATCTTCTGCCCAAAAAACATTTGGAAGATCTCTTGAATGGAACATACAATCAACCATCTCTTTTAATGTCTAGTTTTTCCTTTTTGCAATACCATTTTGTTGAGGATTATGTGAGATAGAATGTTGATGAATGATGCCATGATGGATAAAAATATGGAGAACTCGTTACTGTAGTATTCCCCCATTATCTGTGCGAATCTTCTTGATCTTGCAAGATGCTTGATTTTCAACTAAGGCTTGAAATACTTTAAAGTGAGATAGAACATCACTCTTAGATTTTAGGAAGTAGACCCAGGATATTCTAGAAAAATCATCAATAAAGGTTAGAGCATATTTTTCTCCTTTGAAATAAGATTCAGGAAAGAACAATAAGTCACTACGGATTAAATCTAGAAAGGATGAGGATTTTAGAGAACTACTTGGGTGGAAAGGATCCTGATGTTGCTTTCCAAGAGCACATACAAGAAAAATCCATCACAGGAAGAGACTTGGGGTAATCCTGTAATCATATCATGGGTGCTCAAATCCTTTAGGTAGTTGTAACTAAGATGACCGAACCTATCATACCAAATTTAGCTTTCAATATCACCATGAGCCAGAAAATAGGAGGCTCCTCATGGATTTTGAAAACCTCTGAAGTGAAAAATATGAGAGTTATGATCAATATTCTCTTTGGCTATAAGAGAATGGGGATCTTGAAAATTTCTTATCTCAACTCCTGTTGGAGATAAGAGAACATTTTTGTACTTTCCAGAAGTACAAATCTGATAGACGGATAGGATATTGGTGGTAATATCTTGAACATAGAGAACTTTGTTTATAGATCCACCATAAATGGTTATATCCCCTTTCCTTTTATAGGGATAAAGGAAGAATCACCCACTTCTATGCTACAAGTAGAGCTAGATGAGATAGAAGAGAAAGACTTATCTGAAGTAGTCATGTGATGAGTAGCTCCAAAATCTAGGACCCAATAATTAGAGGAAGAATTGGAGGTTTTTCCTTGAAAATTAAGGGATTTTCCTATTTTCTTTTTATTTTCTAAATTTTGATCCTTCATAGCTTCCTCTAGTTGTAATCTTTTCTAGCATTTGTTAGCAGAGTGACCATTATTTTTGTAGTGAGTACATGTTATGGGAGCCTTGTCCTTATTTTTGAATTTTTATTTAGAAGAGGTGGAGGCTACAAAGGCTTTTGAAGAAGAGGAAGAAGAAGAGATTTCATATCTAGAAAGTTTGGTTTCTTCCCTAGTTAATCTATCACATAATTCTTCTAAAGAAGGCATTTTAAAGATTGCACCAAGAGCATCTTTGGTAGATATAAATGTGGTAGAATTTTTTTGAAAATCATCATTTAGCTTAGAAAATATTAGGTAAATGCATTCTTATTCAATCTTAGTCTTCCCACTGCCTTTGTATTGAGTGAGGAATTCTTTGAACTTGGTGAGGAAGTCAAAAATACTACTAAAATATTCATGAGACAAACATGTTAGTTCTGCTTCTAGTTGCATTGATCTCATCTTACATAATTTCCCAAATAAGGTCTTTAGATTCTCCCAACTTTCATGAGGATTTTTGCAATCTGTAATGTGAAACCATAAAATTTCATCAAAATTAGATCTAATAATACCCATAGTTTCATGCATTTTCCCTTTATGAACACATATTTCATATTATTTCTCAAATTTTGGTTGCTTTTCTTCTAGTAGATGAGTAAGACCTTTTTGAGAGATAAGATTTAAAATTTTAGGTTTCCAAGTGTGAAAGTTATGAGGGGTGAGAGGTTAAATTGAATTCATCATTTTAACACAAGATAAAATTGAAGTTTTACCCAATATAGCCCCCCTTAGAACTCAATTTATTGATTAATGCAATTGATTTAAGGAAAAAATATGAAGCTTTTCAATATCTTTCAACTCAATATACCCACCCTAACGAGAGGGAAACTATAAGTATAATGAGGTTTTTAATATTGTTTTCTTTAGAAATTCCAAATCCTTTAGGTCCTCACAATACCTGCCCTTACATGAGGGAAACTATAAGTATAGAGAAGAATTTTTCAAGGGTTTTGGATGATGTGCAGTGATATCAACCAGTTTTGAATTTGGTTTTCTCAATACTTGCCCTTACGAGAGGGAGACTATAAGTGAGAGAGAATCCCAAATGAAATGGATGAATGAAAAATATATGCCAGGCCTTTATACCAAGTGCCTCCAAAAACCTGCCCTTACGTGAGGCAAAATATTTTGAGAAATAAAGGATTTAGATCTAAATTTCCTTAAAATATTTTAAATTTTAACACATCTATAAAAATTTGTAATTTTTAATAAATACAAAATATAATAGAAGTGATTTAAAAAAAGAGGCTTGTGAACTATTTAAGTTAAGAATAACACTTTATATTTTTATGTAGAACTATATGAGTGAAGAAGATTATAGTTGAAAAAATTTGTAAGTGCTTTTCTTTAAATATTAATTTGAAAAATTAATAAATTTAAAAGGAGATAATATATCAATATTGAATTTGATCTAATTTTTGAGAAAGAAAAAACTATAGAACTTTTTGAAATATAAAAAGTTGTTAGTTCTTTTTATAATTTTTTTTATCTTCCTTTAGTAAAAATAAAAAGCAGAGGAATTTTAATTAGAGAAATACACTCATTAAAAAAAAATTACTTAAAGGAAGAAGAGCTTTAAGATGAAATTTACAACCCCCTTTAGAGACACAAATGTGCAAAAATTTGCACACAAACCCCCCAAAAAAATATTTTATTAAAAGATTACAATATGACTATGACTTTTGAAAAGCTCTTTTAAGACAATTTAAAGTTCTTTTGAAAAGGGAGTCAAAATATACTTCGAAATTGAAGTTTAATAACCTTTAAAAGGAGGAAATAAAAATTAAATAATGCTTACCGCTCCTGAGAGAAGATAGGTGACAAGAAACCAATTTAGAGAAGAAATCAAAGTAGATGCTGGATTTTAAAGAGATGTGTGCAGGCGGTCAGGGAGAAGAAGACTTTCGGTTGAATCAAATAGACTACAAGAGAATTTTTACATTTTGTATGTGCGACGTTGGTTCAAACCAGGTGGAGTGAAACTCGAGAACTCAATTTTTTGAGGACATCAAGAATTAAAAAAACCACCACCAAAACTTGAGGATTGATATTTCCAAGAATTTGAGGACGCCACCTGCAATGAAACCAAGGAATCCAGATAAAATATAAATGTTACAAAAAAAATGTTTATCTGGATTACCTGTCGAGACGAGAATTTAGAACCTACTCAGAGGAACATGCACCAGAATAAAGGGCACTTTCCTCTTAACCAACGGTGGGTGTCAACCTTCCCTGCAATAGAATACTAAGAAAAAAATGCTAAACTTTTTAAGATGAATCAAATAGCTATGAACCAGAGACGATCGAAAAACAATAGTAGAGAATGTGTGTTTCTTCCACCAGGTTAGGAGAATATAAGGAGCAGTGGAATATGAGCACCATTCTAGATACACCTAGTTGAGAAGATACATAGATACGTCGGAAGACACCAAGGGCCACGTTGCGGGTGGTGCACCAAGCCTAACGTATCCAAGAAACCACACTTGAAGTTGTATTAAAACACACAGATCTGGTTATAGCCAAAAGAAATATGGAAAGATTAGCTAAATTAAATATGAATCTAATATTTGTGGGCCAAAAACAAAATATGGAGCCACAAACTTTTAGGCAGCGCCAAAAATTATTTTGGGCCACTAAAAAAGGACACAACGCCAAATTAAAATATGTGGGCTACAAATGTTTTTAAAAAATATGTAACTCCAATGCTTTTAATTGGTCATGAAAAATTTAAGAGGTACTGAATCAAAAAATGAGGGATTAGGTTTTTTTTTTGAAAAAAGCAAAAAAGCATTCTCTCGATCATGAAAGAATATCTAAAAAATCAATTCATATTGAAAGCACGAGATTCCGGGCAAAGGAAACACTAATTATGCAATGTAAGACGAAATGTAACGCTTTAACCTTATGCACCAAAACAAAGGAAAGAGACAATTTGGAAAGGAAAGAAAAGATGTAAAGAAATCACAGCCCTCTTTATTCAAATATCTTATCCTCGGTTACATAGACGTCTCCTCCCTTTTTAGGGGCTAGGAGCGTTAAATTTGTCTTTGTTACAATGTGTGACTTAGTCTTCCTCCTTCCGCGTGCCCACGATTGCAATGGGCGGGCCAAGATGATGCCGCCGCTGATGTCGATGAGTTCTTAACCTCCACTGCTTCTCCTATGAACAAAGAAACAACCAAGATGTCGGTAGCATCTGCCGCAAATGAAAAGTGTTTGTTCTCTAAAACTAACGAAATATGCATGTAAACATTTGCACGAAACAGTAAATACAGTGAGTCCAAATGGCTTCAAAACTTGACAGAAGATAGGAAAAGTTACCAAGAGGCCACTGCCACTGAGACAGCTGGCCAATCTACCTTCAACTGGAATTCGTCCCTGGGCAGGACGAATTCTGACTGCAATTCGTCCCTGGGTGGGACGAATTCTTCTGTGTTGAAGAAACCGACTCTTTTGTTGCTCCAATGTCGGATCCCGAGACCTGCAAAACGCCTACAAACAGGGGGGTTATGTAATTGGGGCCATTTTGGGACGACCCAGATGGTCGGATTCTCCCAATTTGGCCTCTACCCTCGGGAATTTGACCTCGACACCTGCAAGTCGGCGAAACAACAAAGCGACACAAAACATACTAGAATCGACCAAAAGTTACAAAATTGCAGCTATGGGTTAATCAAACCTAATAACACAAAATGCAACCCGAAAAAGTAATCTAAAATGCTCTAAAACTTAAAATAGGACTTGGGAAGTGCGGGGGTGCCCAAGTGGGCCTCCCACCGTTGGCACTTGATTTTGGAGCCAATCCACTAGGGATGGGCCCAAAACCTCTTAGGATTGGGGGGTCGGCGAATTGGTTGGTTCGGGTGTCCATGTGTTGGATTTGGGTCGGGTTCGAGCTTCCAAAGGCCACCCAACAACCTCCCTTGCAAAAGAGATTGGTGGATGTGGGAAGGTGAACCAAAAGGGATGCAAGTGGGTCTTCAACTCGGCGGCACTTCGTTGCTTGAAAACTCCTTCAACTTTGTATATTTTGGGTGAGAAAAGTCCCACCTTTTATAGACCCATGGGGTCTCTTTTGGGAGGGAAGCACAAATGCCATGTGTTGGTCATAGGCGCCATGTGGCGGTCTTGTCTTCCCATGAGGGAGGGAGTCCTCCGTTGACTTGGGCTTTGATAAATGCCTTTTGTGACGGTCTTCTAACGGCCCCTCTGTCCACCTACACACGCGTGCAAGGCGGGAGTCATCAAGCGAGCTGTTACGGGCTGCCACTTGGCGCCATTTGTCTTTTTGCCCGTTAAGCTTAGAATTCGTCCCACCCGGGGACGGATTCAGAATTAATCCTGGGGTGGGACGGATTCTATTTTGAATTCGTCCCTGGGTGAGGCGAATCTTGGGCAAAGTGTCCAAGTGTGCCAAATTGCTTCTTGACCTTACAAAATTGCTATGAAAGTGGTTAAGACCACTTGTTTAACCTCCGAGGGCTGCCACAGGGGGCTGTGTTTGTCAAAGCGATCGGTGTTTGCGGTCACATAATCGGATTGGTGTTGTTTTGGTGTCTACAGATGCCCCTTTTTGGGAAGCGCTGCGGGTTCATTGAGCAAAAATAGATAACCAAAGCACTAATGATTAGGGTTTCTTGGTAACCTAACCAACTTTTGATGCCCCAAGTATGGAAAGGGCATGCATTCTTGAATCCTTGCTTCGACGAGCTAAGGAATTTGATTTCAAGTATTAACCTATTTTGTTGAGGTGTGACTTGAACTTAGACATTGATCGGTCATGAGCGAGGCAAAGGGCGTTTTTATCCTCGGGGGGAACCTTGTGTTCATGATTCACGAAATGCCAAGTGTTTGATTGATTTGATTGTTGCTTGTTTACTTGCCCCAAGCGGGAGCGTGATTGTCTTTGTCAATGATTCTTTGAATGCATGTCATTTTCCTTAATTGGGTGTGTGATTGTTGGTTGGTGACTAAGTGTGACTACCCCCTCAAGCGACGAATCGATGAGGGAATGACCTTCGTGAGAGAAGCGACGAGTCGCTTGACCCAAGATGACTTGTGCAAGGGTGCCTTTAAAGGGTTTACCGTTAAGCGTGTGCAATTTTTCCAACATTTGGACCTGTTTTTGGTGGGTGTTAACCCTTTTGGTGATGTCGTAATGAGGTGAAATCATCGAAAATCTAACTTCCCGTGGAGCGGTCCGGCTATTGTAGCCTTCTTGGGGAAGTAGGAGAGCGATAATTTGGACCTCGACATCGATTTTCTTTGCCTAGAGGTTAAGTGCAAGAGCACTTATGTCTGGCAATGTTTTCTGTGTTTTTGTTGAATTTTGTACTATTTTTGAGTGGGCTTTGACCCTTTTGTGATGTCGTTTGGGGATGAAATTGTCTAAAATCCGTCTTCCCGTGGAGCGGTCCGGCTATGGTAGCCTTCTTAGGGAGTATGATAGTGACAATTTGTGACTCCAATGTCGATTTTGTATGCCCTTGTTGTCAGGTGCAGTAGCAATCCTGTCGGGCAATTTTATTGTCTATTTTTAGTGCATTTTTAGTCATTTTTTTTATTTTTTTTGTGCTTGCCTGAATTCGTCCCTGGGTGGGACGAATTCCAGCTGAGAATTCGTCCCTGGGTGGGACGAGCGCTGATCAGAGCGCTCGTCCCAGTCAAGGATGAATTCCGGTGCAAAAGGCCTATTTAATGGCCAAAACTTGATTTTGGGCTCATTTGTGTCATTTTTTTCTTGCGATTTTGGAGCTCTGGGAGGAGGAGGTAATTCTGCGAAGCGAAGCGCTGCTAGAATTCTCTCTGCCATCATGAGTGCACAAACTGGTTCGAGCGGCGGAGCGAGGCGAGACCTGTAAGTGACCCTAGAGTTTATTTTGCTTTAATTTAATGCATTGTTTTTGTGTTGACGCTTTTCAAAACTTTAATATTTTTTTGTGATGTTTTTGTTTAACAGTTAAGGTTAGAAACCCTAGAACTGAAAATTTGATATATTATATATATATATTTTTTTTTTTTTTTTTTTGTTATTTTTTTTTTTTTTTGCTTTGGAGGTTGTTAGGAGCCGGTACCGTGTACCCGTTGCATTTACTGAGGCGCGGTTAGCATTGACCGATGATGACTGGGAATGGCTTGATGCCCTTGGGCTCAAGCAGGTGGCTCGACTGGAGCCTGTGGTTTCTGATCAGGCCTATCTGACGGCCCTGATCAAGCTTTGGGATCCATGGACCAATACTTTCCATCTCCCGACAGGGGGGATGACTGTGACTCTTGAGGACGTCTATCGGTTACTTCGGATTCCGATAGATGGTCTGCCTATTAGGACATCTCCGTTTGATCAGCGGATTGCTATACTTACGAGATGTTTTGGGCATGGGGGCAGGCTGGGTGTAGCAGACCCGGTGGAGACAGCAGAGGTGGATTGCAGGGCTGGCGGGATTTTGGTTAGGTGGTGGAAGGAGAGGGGGGTGTTAGGAGTGAGGCACGCATTCTTGATGGGCCTCATTTCTAACATTCTTCTCCATGATTCGTCGAGCGCGAGGTTCCCGTGGAACCTATTTGGTGTGGCAGTTGGCAGAGTGCTCGATAGAGGCACCATTGATTACGAGATGGGGACGAGACTTTGTTGGCACGACTCTACGGGGAGCTGTATGGGGTCCGCTGTCGACAGCGGAAGGGTGTCAGTTACAGTTTTTTGTTGCAGTCTTTGGGGTTGGCAGCACATAGCTGTTGAGAGGCCTACCGGGTTACCGTGGATGACTCGGGCGGTGATGGAGGATGAGGAGATTGGTTACGTAGTTTTGTGGCGACGGTCTGCGGAGCAGGGGCAGAGTCGGCGATGGGCAGGTGCCGTTGAGCACTACAATGATGCCTTTTCTCGGCTCACTCCAGGGGAGGTGTTTTGGCGTCCCTATCGGGACTATCCAGCCTGGCCTGAGGCTGGAGAGTGGCTCCGACGGGTACGGAGGGAGCGATGGTTGACTGGGCGGCACGGGACGGAGCATGAGTTCTTTCCATACCGTCGGGTTACACGACAGTTTGGGGTGCGCCAGGGGTTTCCTGGTGAGCCCGTAGTCTATCGGCGTCGGGGAGACGAGAGGGATCTGGAGCCACCGGTCACCGTGCCATTGGGCGAGGAGTCGGATGCGGTGATTGAGGTCCCGGATGTGGATGACGTCGGTACTACCACTGAGTATGACTCGTGGTGGGTATTGCGGCGTTGGAGAGGAGAGGGGCCTTTGGGAGGCGCGGAGGCGGCAGTGGAGGATGCTGAGGCAGCAGGGGGTGATTGGGGGGGCGTTGGATGATGCGGACATGGTGGATGTGGGAGATGAGGATGTGGGCTTGGGTGTTTCGGAGCGGTCGGACATGCAGGATGTGGAGGCGCAGTGGGAGCCTGAGCAGGCTACTGTCCCCGCGAGTCCTATGCATCCGACGGATACAGAGGAGGTGGGGTCGGATGTAGGCGTTGAGGTTGCGCGACTTACAGAGCTGCTGCGGATGTGGGATGCGGAGAGGGATCTTCTGCGGGCTCAGTTGGCAGAGCGGGATAGAGTTTTGGCGCAGCGCGATGATGCATTGTCTATCTATCATCGGCGAGAGGCAGAGTGGTGTCTGTACCGGATAGACTTGGAGAGGGAGGTCATCCGCCTTGGCGGGCGGCTACCTGAGCCTTCGATCAGTAGATCTTCTCGACGGACGAGGGATAGTTTGATCGAGCGATCGGCATCATCTCGTCGCGGGCGGTTAGATGAGGGGGGGTAGCGGGCATGATGCGGGGGCTAGTAGTAGCCGCCTGCGGGTCCCGTGGGACCCACACCACGGGGGGTAGTTCCCGTCGCACCGATCCTGCGTGATCATGGTGGTCGACGCCTTAGGTTGGGTTTTTGGATATGATTGCGGGGTGTGAGGACCGGTTTTGTAGCCTGCGGGCATATTTTTGACGATATATATATATATATACCGGTTTTATTTTTGGTTTTGTACATGTGATGATGTGATTTTTTTTGTTATGCATGTTTATTTATTTTGATGAATGCAGATGTTATGATAAATGTATATGTTTTTGATGTCTATGTGATATGCGAGGTGAAATGGATGAATGACATTTGTGATGATTGTACTGTAGGCTGTTTAAGAAGCTCTTTATTTACATGGTTTTTCTTTTTTTTTTTTTGATGGTATCATAAGGATGATAAGTAGCGCAGATGGTTTTGGGATGAATGTAAGATTTTCTGAGATTCAGTCAGTTTTAACTCACCATCCATGACTGTACTTTATCTTACAAGACTTTTTGACCAAGGTATGAATCAGACTTGTTTTTGACCCAGTTATTTCATATCCCTGTGTGTGCAATTGAGTTCATTTAGTGGTATTTGTTAGGATACCGCCAGTGCCAGATGGGCTTTCAACCGAACCTGTATCGAGGATCACCTAATTAGCTCCATGAATTCCTTTGTTGTATGTACTAAGATTAATCTGCGGTGTAATCCAGGATGCCATAAGCTAGCTCATCCACATGCAAACATTGATCCGTACGCAAGTTAATGTGACGGATATATCGTCATGCGGGAGGTTTACTTACATTACCGATAGGCTATCAACCAAATTGGTGCTGAAGCTTGCCTTATGACCTATAGAATCCTTGAGAGTTCCGGGGATTCAAGGTCAACTCCCTTCTTTTCTTCAATTGTATTGGGATACTTGCTCATTGTAGTGATAAGATCACTTGTTTATTTTGATTTGTTTTTCTTTCGAGCAAGGGATTGGGGATATGGAGTGATGAAAATCACTTATTGTTTGTGCCTTTTGATGTGTGCACTATAGTTTGTCAAATTTAGAGTTTTGACATTTTGCAAATTTTTGTGTTTTGCAACTATTGAGAACTTTAGGGATTCTTAGGGAATTGGGTAGGGAGGATGCTTGTCCTTTTGCCAACTCTCAGCATTCTAGGGGTCATTCGCACGGGGGATGAGCAAGATAACCGTTTCGCTTGTGGTGACCTATATTATTTTGCAGGTTTCGTCTTTCGTTCACACAATTTGGGAATTTTAGTGTTTTGATTTGTGTTGGGATGTTACGTAACAAGGTGTATTTCAAGTATGACTCTACCTTCGTAAAATATATTCGACTTGATACACTACATGGCTAAAGAGGAAAATGATGAGTGAATCACTGAAACTCTTGGTACATTCCCAGGACCACTGATTGTAGTGTGGTAAAAGTTATGCTTGGTGTTTTTGTTGTTTTTGTAACATGAGACAATGGGGAACAAGGTGGACTATCGAGCTATTGCAGCTTATGGTGCCTTTGACCTGTATGACTACAAATATGCAATGTATGGATGCAATGCTTAATGCAGCTATATATTTTTGTAATTTTGATGGATTGTTTTTGGTGAAGGTGAAGATGAGGTGCGAGAATTTGAATTTTTTTTTTGATGAATTTGAGTATGCCTAGAATTGAGATGCAAATCTTTGTTGTTTTTGATGATTTTTGTTGTTTTGTTTTTTGAATTTCTTGATTTTTTTTGACCAAGCGATTGCGATAATCGTTGGAGCTTTTTGGGTTGACCAGAGATTGCGATAATCCTTGGAGCTTTTTGTATTACCAAGAGATTGCGATAATCCTTGGAGCTTTTTGGTGACCAGAGATTGCGATAATCCTTGGAGCTTTTTGGTGACCAAGAGATTGCGATAATCCTTGGAGCTTTTTGGTGACCAAGAGATTGCGATAATCCTTGGAGCTTTTTGGTTGACCAAGAGATTGCGATAATCCTTGGAGCTTTTTGGTATTGACCAAGATTCGATAATCCTTGGAGCTTTTTGGTTGACCAAAGATTGCGATAATCCTTGGAGCTTTTTGGTTGACCAAGAGATTGCGATAATCCTTGGAGCTTTTTGGTTGACCAAGAGATTGCGATAATCCTTGGAGCTTTTTGGTATTGACCAAGAGATTGTGATAATCCTTGGAGCTTTTTTGTGTTGACCAAGAGATTGCGATAATCCTTGGAGTTTTTTTTTTTTTTTTGGTATATGGCTTTCTTAGATATGAAATGGTCTCAAATGACTGATATTCAAGGGTTTTGTTTCCTTGATACCGTCAAGAGAAGCTAGCATGTACGTCCCGGGTCCTATTTTGCTATCAATGACATAAGGACCTAACCAATTTGCCGTGAATTTGTCCCTCATATGGGACGGCAAATTAGAGTTTTGTTGGTTTTCCTTCAGAACCAAATCACCAACCCGAAAGTCTCTTAGGTGAACTTTCATGTTGTAAGCTCTCTTAAGCCGCTCTTGATAGATACGTAAGTGCTCGAGAGCATTAACGCGTCGTTCGTCAAGCAACGTAAGTTGGTCTAATCGGGCCTGCCGCGCGGTGTTATCATCGATGAACTCCTGCATTGATATGTGCAGGGAAGGAATTTCCAACTCGAGAGGCATTACTGCCTCTGAGCCATACACTAGTGAAAACGGAGTTGCCCCAGTGGGCGTCCGAATGCTAGTGCGATAAGCCCAAAGGGCAAGTGGGATTTGTATGTGCCAATCCTTATGACTGTCTGCGACGGTCTTTTTAAGGATGGCGACTAGCGTTTTGTTTGACGCCTCTGCTTGCCCATTTGCTTGCGGATAATAGGGTGTTGAAAAGTTGTGCTGAATTTTGTACTTTGTGGTTAAAGCACGCACGTCTTTGTTCTTGAATGATGGCCCATTATCCGAGATTATTTTGGATGGAATACCAAAATGACATATGATGTAATGCAAAATGAACTCCGCAATGCGGGGTCCTATCGTAGAGGTTAACGGAATTGCTTCCACCCATTTGGTAAAATATTCTGTGGCCGTTATGATAAACGTGTGACGGCCTGACGATGCAGGGGAGATCTTTTCGATTAGATCGAGGCCCCACTACGAAAATGGCCAAGCAGACTGGACTGTCTGTAGGGCCTGGGAAGGTGCGTGCATCAAATTGGCATGATGTTGACACTTTACGCACTTCTTGACATACTCGCAACAATCTCGCTCTAAAGATGGCCAATAATAGCCCATGCGAAGAATGCGCTTTGCGATGGCCATACCGCTAAAGTGGCCACCACATGTACCGTCATGCGCTTGGGTGACTGCCCAAGTGGACTCTTGCTGGTCCAAACAACGAAGAAGAATTCCGTCATAGCTTCGACGATACAAAATGTCTCCTATCAAGACATACTTAGCCGCTTTTTGCTTGAATGTTCGTTTTGCGGCGTGCGTCAATCCAAAGGGAAGATTACCTAATTTGAGGTAATCTCTTATGGGTAAATACCAGTCCTGTTGATCAGAAACCTCGATAGTATGAACAGCCAATCCCTTTTGAAGTTCTTCCCTAACAAATGCTGAATGGGATAGAACTTGTAAGAATAGCGTTGTGTTGCTATTAATGGGAGTGGGGGAAAACAAAGACCCCCAGTTGGCACGTTTCAAACAGTCTCGGATTCGAAAGAACTTATCCGAAGATGGTTCGATCCGGATCATGTGGACTCCTGGCGTCAAGTCTGAGCTTGCGCGCTCCATCGCGGGTTGCGATAAGGTTTTGACCTGAATGGTTGTTATATCACCGGAAAGGTCTTGCGGGATTAGTGACCCCAAGGAGGCCATTGTGTCCGCAAAATGATTCGATGATCGAGGGAGTGCCTCGATGTCATACCACTCAAGTTTTGCCAGGAATTTATCCACGAGGGCTTTATAGGCCTTTAGAACTGGGCATTTGCATTGATATACCCCTTTGACTTGATTGACGATTAACAGTGAATCGCCAAAGATGTTCGAGTCTTTTGATGTTCATGGCGATTGCTGTTTGAAGACCTAGGAGCAAGGCTTCATATTATGCATTGTTGTTGGTGCACTAAAAATTTAATTTAAATGACAGGGGCATTGGAGCGCCCTGCGGTGTGAAGAATACAATTCCTGCGCCACCACCTTGCTCGCATTTAGAACCATCAAAAAATAAGGTTATGTCGGCATGAGACTCGGGCTCTTCAGAATCTGGCGATTACGAGACATGGAAGACCCCATCATCGGGTAGTTCTATGACTAGAGGCTGATCGTCTTCAAGAGGAGCCTCTGCTAGTTGATCGGCTATGACTTGTCCTTTTATAGATTTTTGCCCAATAAACTCAATGTCAAATTCCGTCAACAACATGATCCATTTCGCCGTGCGACTACTATGATAAGTACGACTCATCATGTATCGCAATGGATTCTCCTTAGACACAACATACGTAGTGTTGCTCAGCATGTAGTGGCGTAGCCTTTTGGTAGCAAACACCACTGCCAAGCAGAGTTTTTCAACGTATGCATAGTTAAGTTCGTAACCTGACCGAGGTGCGGCTAAGATAGTAAGTAGCCTATTCTTTGTGAAGTTCATTCTTCTGGGCTAGCATTGCACCCAGTGCCACCTCAGTAGCTGAGATGTATAAGTAGAATGGCACACCTGGTCTAGGTGGTGCCAATACGGCGGCGAAGCCAAGTACTATTTGATTTCGTCAAAGGCTAACTGGCACTCGTCATCCCAATGAAATGTGACCCCCTTGTGCAATAATTTGTTCATGGGTCGGCATTTGTCAGATAATTGCGCTATGAAGCGTTTAATCGACGCGACCTTTCCTTGCAGACTTCGATGCTGCTTGATAGTGGTTGGGGGAGCCATTTCATGGATTGCCTTGACTTTGTTTGGGTACACTTCGATGCCTCTCTTTGAGACTATAAAACCCAAGAGTTTTCCGGATGTGACGCCGAACACGCACTTCTTGGGATTCGATTGACCTTATGCTCTATGAGGCGATCGAGAATCTTGCTTAAGTCACCGAGATGATCTGAGCGCAAGAGAGACTTGGCTAACAAATCATCCATGTAATCTTCCAAAGTTTTGTGCATGTAATCGTGGAAGATATAAGTCATAGCACGTTGGTATGTAGCGCCAGGCATTTTTAAGGCCAAAAGGCATGACCTTATAGCAAAATGTCCCCCAAGGCGTTGTGAATGCCGTTTTGAGTTGGTCTTCGGGATTGATACGAATTTGATTGTATCTGAGAAACCGTCCATTAGGGAGAGCATTTCGTGACCTGCTTGTAGCGTCTACCAATGCGTCGATGCTTGGCAAGGGGAAATCATCCTTAGGACTCGCTTTGTTTAGGTCTCGAAAGTCGGTGCATATGCGAATCCTCCCGTCGGGCTTCTTGACGGGAACCATGTTGGACAACCATGGCGGATAATCCACGCCGATGACAAATTGTGCATCCAACAGCTTTTGCAATTCGTCTTTGACCATCAAGGCCACTTGTTGGGTGCATCTTTCTTAGTTTTTGCTTTACAGGCTTGATTTTCGGATCAAGCGTTAAATTGTGCATGACTAGCTGCGGGTCTAGTCCTGGCATATCTTTGTACGACCATGCAAAAACTTCCTTCTTCTCTTTGAGAAGGGCAATATATTCGGCTTGCTCTTCGGGGGAAAGGCTTACCCCCAGCTTGAGAATCCGTGGATTCATTGGATCTGTGCCGATGTCTACGTCAGTCGTCTCCTCGACTGACATGTGGGATCCGTCCTCCAAACTGATGTGGAGTTGGGATTAAATGGATATCATCAGCTGAGTTAAGATCTACGTTTGGAACCTCGGGTCCCTCTTCAACTTGAAAAATATCCTGAGTTGTCCTTGGGGTAAAATGAAGCATTTCATCGAAAGGCCGGTACTCTGATGGTGACAATGGTGAATTGACGCGATCCCAATCGATGGCATCCATGTCTAGATGCAATGACCGTGATGGATCGGTCGGATTGCGGATGGGTGCGGTTAAATCAATGGAGATCATGTGGATGGAATGAATTTGGTCTCCAGAACCGCGGGTGTGATGACTTGATTCTTTTAGATGTTCCCTATACTTTGGATCTGGCTCTACGGGAACAGGCACGAATGGATCCTCTCTAGGTGCAAATTCATCTCTATGTGTGAAAAGGAAGGCGGGGTCTTCCCTTGGCACTGCTGTCATGATGGGATCTCGAGGTGGACGATGCTCATCTTGAATTTGGAGCCATAGGTCTAACACTTGGTCCCACCTCGCTGGGTCTACGTGCCATTCATGTCCTAACGGTATACCCATCTGTCCCATTAGATCTTCATGGGTTAGAGCGCGGTGATGTCGTCGCGCATGTCTGAGATAGTCCATTTCAGTTTCATCTTCAAAATCGCTTTCATAGATCCAAAATTGTTCATCCTCTTCGGCATCTGTTGCTTGCGACATTGAGGACTCTTCCTGTTCCAGTGAATTAATCTGGTCCCATTGCGGTTGTTCCACTCTTAGTGGAGGGACCTGATTCTCTTGAGACTGTGTTATTTCATCTGGAACCTCTAAGGGGAACAGTTTCAGAAAGATGTCTGGCAGCCGTTGATGTTCTTTTTGAGGATTAATCTCCGAACTTTCGCTTCTCTCTAGCAAAGAAGAGGGATTACTATTGCTTCCAGGGGTGTTTGTTGACCATGGGAGGTAGTCTCCCAATGTGTATTCTGTATTCGGATTGGCATAAGGATCCAATGCCAATCCCCCCTTGTTGCCTATTTCTAGGCCTTGCATATTTTCAACCAAGATGTCTAATGGCAAGGGGATGGTTGAACCCTACCCCTGACTTGTCATATGGCATCTGATATCTTGGTTGGCAAAGGATCCGCATCCCTTGCTCATATCTGCCGAGCCCGTATCCATGCCAATTGCATTGGCCTAGATATTTTAGGGCAAATTATGGGTTTGACAGATAATTGATGTTTTCCACAAAAGGCTCTTCGTCTGTTTCCTTTTGTTGGCATGGTTCAAGACCATGATCAAAGCCCCCATACACAAAATTTATGCAGTTCGGTGGGTAGCCTAGAGGGACGATTGTTCCAATGGGAAGGCGAGGTCTTCCCATGTCTTATGCTTGACTCCGAGTGTGGGGGTTGCCACAACATTTTGCACTAAGTATTCCCCCAGGGCCTGTCCTGGCCATTTCAACGGTGATTGTTGATGATTGGGTGGGAGGAAACGGTAGTCCTTCTTGAGTCCATTCCATGTTTGGTGGTTCGGGAATCTTGGTTTCCGTTGCGTTGGGCGCTTCCTCTGTTGTTATTGTTGAAATTGTGGGCAACTTTTCTTCTAAGGGCTTAACCTCTTCCATGATTTGTTTTCCCTTGTCCTTTTGTTGGGCCATGATAGGTGGCGTTGATGATGAAGGAGCCGATGATGAAGTCTCACCTGGCTGGGATTTTGCCTTATTGGCCACCAGTGGTGCCTGCGGTATTGGACCCTGTTTAGATGGATTTAATTGGAAATCCAAGTGCGTTGAAGGGAGGGTCGATTGAGGTATGAATTGTACCGCATTGCAATACTTGAAGGGCTCTAAGTCCATTGGGACTACATGTATTTCTCCTTCATAAGCATACTTCAAGAACTGGTGGGTGATCGAAGGGACACATTTCATATCCATGATCCAAGGCCGCCCTAGCAGTATATTATAAGCCATTTCTCCTTCCAGCACATGGCACAGTGTAGGTATTGACTTTTGTCCTACCTGGACTGGCAGAATGACTGTGCTCATCTGTCGAGCATATTGCATCGTTAAAAGCTCGCGGTGTGTACGTGGAGGCTGTGATGTGAGAGGCTGGCGACTTCAAATGCTTCAAGGCTGCGGTGGTTATGATGTTCTTTGGACGAGCCGGTATCTATCGGCACTCTCTTGTACGGAATCCCGTTGACCCGCGCGATAACGTGCAGGGGTGGATCTGCCATGTCATTTGATATCGTTTTGACCTCATCTTCTCTGAATGTGATGACCGGCTCCGTACATTGTTTCACATGTCCCACGAAGGCGTTGAAAGAATTTGCCTCGTGGGGTTGTAATTCAATGGCTTTTAAAATGTCCATAAGAGCTTCTCTATGGGGAGCTGATTGTTGAATAAGCTCGTAGATGGACAGCCTAGCCGACGTGGTCCGCAAACTCTGCGTGAGTTTGGTTCGTATCGTGACCTCAGGTCTAGGCGGAGGTAACTGCGTTGGGCGTTGTTGAGGATGCGATGTTTCTGGAACTTCCCTCGTAGCTACCTCGGGGGCAGCTGTCGGGTACCTTATGTTCCTTGTTACTATGCTAATCATTCCCACAAATCCCTGTGTGGGAAGATCTTGTCGCACCTCGTTAATGCGGAGTGGTTTTGTTTGTGCCTCGTGGGCTGGCAAGGGGTCCTTGAATACCCCCATTTGCTGGTTGTTTGGTGCGATGGGATTGTCCACAACTAATGTTCGGTTGTCGATCAAATCCTGGACTAGTTCTTTGAATTTCCAGCACCCATTCAAGTCATGTCCTCTGCGCCTATGGAATCTACAATACAATTCCTCTCTGTACCCCCTAGGCTTGGGAATGTTAGGGTCTATAATTTGGATTTCCGGCGAGTGACTAAATTTGCCGGCGACAAGCGGTCAAATAAGGAGTCCCTAGACTCCGCATATGGGGTGAAATTTTGCCTAGGGCGACGCGGGTAATTTTGCTCCTGTCTTCTATTATCTCTTTCATAAGCAAGAGGCATTGCTTGGTAGTTAGCCTTTTGAGGCTGCGTTTCTTGCACAGGCGCGGGGACATTTATCGCAACTTGGTTGATTGCAGCGTGTTGTGGTTGCGTTGTCCCGGTTTTAGTGGTTTTATTCCACTCTTTCTTCTTAGGCTTGGCAATTGCGCCTTCGCCTATCTTAATCTCTTCTATGACTACGGCTTGCGCCAAAGCTTCTTCTAAGCTGTCGTATTGTCGCGAGCAACAATAGACCGAGAGATTGATTTTAAGCAACTTTTTGCGAACATCTGCGTGAGATCAGACATAGGAGGACGGTAGGGTAACCTAGAAAGCAAAGCTCTCCATCGATTCCCGTACGCTGCCATTGTTTCCTCTTCAAATTGCTTGAGGCTCGCTAAATCACTTAGTGATGCCTTCTTCCTTGTGTTGAAGGCAAAGCGTTCAAGAAACGCGTCTACTAATTGATCTAAATTGCTTATCCTTGTGTTTGGGCGGTTGTGTGAACCAATCCGAGGCGGGGCCTACGAATGTGGTTATGAATGTTCTAAGCAACAATGCGTCATTATCTTGGATGCCGAAGCATTGGCTTAGAAATCGTGTAACGTGTTCCTGTGCGTCCTCTTCACCTTTAAAAACTGCCAATTGAGGCAACTTGAAGTGTTCGGGGTAAAGAGGTGTAGGCGCTGAGGGATGCACCGGATTACTGCGGAGTAGACGTAATGTGGGTTTTTGATGCCCAGCAACTTTTGTCTCCACAGACTCCAAACGCTCCAATAGCGCTTGGTATGCATCGGAGGATTTTACTTCTTCCTCTCTTGTTCGCTCTTGTTGCAAGTTACGGTAAACTGGAGGCCTATGGAGGGGTGGCCGAATGGCATCCTTCCTGCCTTGATGGGGAGTTTCAACATATTCCTCTTACGGTTCATACTCCTCGTAAAATTCTTGAGGAGTCTCCGGGCGAAACCTATGACCCTGATCAAGCTCTTGCTGAAGGTACCCATCATTGTTTCGGGGAGTTGCCTCCCTCTCGAATCTATGAGGTCTTGGAGGCAGAGCTTGACGAGGTCGTGGAGACCTGTCCTGCACCAACGGATTACACCTCTCATACTGTTCAGCTCTTTGGATGCGAGGGGTTGGCCCCCTCTCAGGTATTTCATAGCGTAACTCATCCGCTTCGCGTTGCATGCGCTCTCTATCCAAGCGGTGTCGATACTCTATCTCCTGATGACTTTGTTTAAGCCGCATGATTTGGGCTTGACGGGCGGTATATCGGCGGCAAGTTGGGTCAATTTGGTCTACCCTATTTTGCTCAGGAGGTTCGAATGTTTCTTCTATGTGTTTACCTTGAGCTTGCTTGCTAGTCTAAGGTTTCAATGGGTCGCTTCCCTCTGTCGAGGTAAGCGGTATGTGCTCGAGGTTACGGCCTCAAGGGGTGATCATGATATCCTGCTGGTGCGGAAATGCAAGGTTCCCGCGTTGTTTGTTGCCCTCGAGGAATGCGATGGCTTTCCTCATACTCCCTTTCACGGGTGTAAAGGGGGTGGGCGGAGTTAGGTCGCCCTATGTAAGGAGCCTGCGCTCCGGATTTGGTCTCTCTGTTATGATGATAGGTAAAGAAGGGACGCCATATCCACGTTGCCCCTCCAAATGGACGGTGTGCCTGTCTAGCGCTTCATCGCGCGGTGGCCACTCATGCCTAACTTCAAGAGGTGATTCTCTATTTATGTCAAGGTCTACATGTAAGGCATCTTCCCGAAAGGGGCTACTTTGAATAGGCATACCCCATCGAGGATTCTGAATTGGATTCTTTTGTAGGTTAGACCTATAAGGTGGTATGACCAAATCCTCAGGACTGAAGTGAAGGCGACTTGTGCCTACTTTTTGTGTACCTTTCGGAGCTTCTGCCCTTGATTGGGCTTGACTGCGGGTGTACACCATTGCGGTGCTTCTATGCTATCTAAATAAGTTTTTATCTCGTTTATGATTTTTTTTTTTTGTCTACACTAAGCAGAATTAAGCACACACATTCACAAAATCGTGATTATCTCTTTTAAGGATTAAATGGTGTGTCCTAAACTGGTTTAGTGCATTTTGATGTTTTGTTTTGTTTTTGTAGGTTTTGAAGATCGTTTAAATGCATTATGACGGCTCATATAACTCCCAAAATGGTAGCCCCTTCAATATACCAACCGGGGCCGATATACCAACCTCTCTATATACCCGCCCTTACGAGAGGGAGACTATAGGTACGTGAGAGCGAGAAGGTACGTGGTACGTAGGCGGTACGGAAGGGGGATTGTCCTGTTAATGGCACCTACCATAGAAGACTTATCCTCGCGCGCATGGGAATCACCCCGGCGACACTCGGTCTGTCTTCGTCGGGATTTACGCCTAACAACGAGTTGACAATCGGGAAATGGATGCAAATCAAGCCAAGGTGGTGATGAAATCCACCAATGGTCTTGATCAAGGGCTGGGGTCTTACGACCGGCTCCTTGGTTTAAAATTGTTTCGTGATGTGTGTGGGATTCGTTTTATTCAACAAAAATGAAACAAGCATACATGACTTTTCTTATGCAATGCAGGACAAGATGAAAACAATCAAAGGAACAGAAACAGAAACAAAAAATATAACGAGAGATCATGAAAATCCCTACCTCTTCTCTGCTGCTCCTGTTGTCTCTGAATTTCTGCTCTAAAAATCTGCAGGCAGGAATTCGTCCCTACGGGAGGCGAATTGCAGAACAGAATTCGTCCCTCCCAGAGACGAATTTGAATTCGTCCCGAGGTCGGACAATTGCGAGAAAGAATTCGTCCCTGCCAGAGACGAATAGCAGTCTGCAACAAAAAAAATGTACCTGTCAAGCACAAAACACAAAAATTTGATCGGTTTTAGTGATTTTAAAAACCAGGGAACGAGGGTCCCACCGTGATCGCCATGAAAGCACGAGATTCCGGGCAAAGGAAACACTAATTATGCAATGTAAGACGAAATGTAACGCTTTAACCTTATGCACCAAAACAAAGGAAAGAGACAATTTGGAAAGGAAAGAAAAGATGTAAAGAAATCACAGCCCTCTTTATTCAAATATCTTATCCTCGGTTACATAGACGTCTCCTCCCTTTTTAGGGGCTAGGAGCGTTAAATTTGTCTTTGTTACAATGTGTGACTTAGTCTTCCTCCTTCCGCGTGCCCACGATTGCAATGGGCGGGCCAAGATGATGTCGCCGCTGATGTCGATGAGTTCTTAACCTCCGTTGCTTCTCCTACGAACAAAGAAACAACCAAGATGTCAGTAGCATCTGCCGCAAATGAAAAGTGTTTGTTCTCTAAAACTAACGAAATATGCATGTAAACATTTGCACGAAACAGTAAATACAGTGAGTCCAAATGGTTTCAAAACTTGACGAGAAGATAGGAAAAGTTACCGAGAAGGCCACTTGCCACTGAGACAGCTGGCCAATCTACCTTCAACTGGAATTCGTCCCTGGGCGGGACGAATTCGAGCTGCAATTCGTCCCTGGGTGGGACGAATTCTTGTGTTGAAGAAACCGACCTGCTTCTGCTCCAATGTCGGATCCCGAGACCTGCAAAATGCACTGCAAATAGGGGGGTTATGTAATTGGGGCCATTTTGGGACGACCCAGATGGTCGGATTCTCCCAATTTGGCCTCTACCCTCAGGAATTTGACCTCGACACCTGTAAGTCGGCGAAACAACAAAGCGACACAAAACATACTAGAATCTGATCAAAAGTTACAAAATTGCAGCTATGGGTTAATCAAACCTAATAACACAAAATGCAATCTAAAAAGTAATCTAAAATGCTCTAAAACTTAAAATAGGACTTGGGAAGTGCGGGGGTGCCCAAGTGGGCCTCCCACCGTTGGCACTTGATTTTGGAGCCAATCCACTAGGGATGGGCCCAAAACCTCTTAGGATTGGGGGGTCGGCGAATTGGTTGGTTCGGGTGTCCATGTGTTGTATTTGGGTCGGGTTCGAGCTTCCAAAGGCCACCCAACAACCTCCCTTGCAAAAGAGATTGGTGGATGTGGGAAGGTGAACCAAAAGGGATGCAAGTGGGTCTTCAACTCGGCGGCACTTCGTTGCTTGAAAACTCCTTCAACTCTGTATATTTTGGGTGAGAAAAGTCCCACCTTTTATAGACCCATGGGGTCTCTTTTGGGAGGGAAGCACAAATGCCATGTGTTGGTCATAGGCGCCATGTGGCGGTCTTGTCTTCCCATGAGGGAGGGGAGTCCTCCGTTGACTTGGGCTTTGATAAATGCCTTTTGTGACGGTCTTCTAACGGCCCCTCTGTCCACCTACACACGCGTGCAAGGCGGGAGTCATCAAGCGGCTGTTACGGGCTGCCACTTGGCGCCATTTGTCTTTTTGCCCGTTAAGCTTAGAATTCGTCCCACCCAGGGACGGATTCAGAATTCGTCCTGGGGTGGGACGGATTCTATTTTGAATTCGTCCCTGGGTGAGACGAATCCTGGGCAAAGTGTCCAAGTGTGCCAAATTGCTTCTTGACCTTACAAAATTGCTATGAAAGTGGTTAAGACCACTTGTTTAACCTCTGAGGGCTGCCCTGGGGGCTGTGTTTGTCAAAGCGATCAGTGTTTGCAGTCACATAATCGGATTGGTGCTGTTTTGGTGTCTACACATATATAATGAACAATGAAGATTTTGTTGAAAAAAAAAATTGGATAAAATTGACTATTGCATAAAATGAAGCAAATTAGTTAAAAAAATCCAAATCAAATGAACTACATCCTAGAACCTTCAAAAGAGAATGCTAGAAAAATCTATCCTACCATGTTAGAATTTCACAATAATCGATATGCAAAGAATTACACAAAAGATGAAGAGAAGAGTGGAACTGATTGATTTATTCCAAGGATAACCTTTGTTTAAATAGTAGAGTTGATCATTGAGATCCGTTGTATTACAACAAATCATAATACATGACTAAGACACCACTAAGAGTTCTCCTGACACATGCAGGAGTGGAAACTCAAGTGTCTATTCTAGTGGAACTTAAGATAATATTCTCTTATTCTAATAGTAGGTACCTTGTAGAGGTTAAAATTCTATTTTTTTTACAAATAAAAAATGATAGAACTTGATCCCTTTAAATCTGGTAGTGTGAATAAGTATGGTCCTCCCACCTCTAATGGGTCCTTTCAGGGAAAGTAAAATGAATGGCAGACCCTGGCAAAAAAAGACAAAATTTGAAAAAAGAAGACTCCTTATGCTTCCCAAGGTTTGAAAGGAAAGAAGATTAGATCTTCTGGTTTGGTGGTTGGTGGTTCTAATGTTGCTTATTTGATTAATAATTGTTATTCTCCTCCTTCTAAGTCCCCTCCTTGTGGGGGAAATTTGGATATTGAATTGGGGAAGGAGATTCCTCTATAAAACTCTTTTCAAGGTCTGGAATGCTTCGAGGTAGAGGAGGCTTCTATTCGAAAAACTCCTTTGAAGGTGGCTTCTCCCATTGCTTTGTAATCCTATTCGATTAGGAGTATTTCAGAGTCGAACAAGTCCCCTAAGCATCTTATTGAAAAGGGTTCTCTAGGACCAAAAACAAGAAGCCTTTGTAAGAGACCTGTGGATGTCATTTTTCCTAAGAAGTTTGGTAGGCCGCATTCTAAGTACGATAGGAAGAGGTCCACTGATGTGGTGTTGGGAGATGGCAGTCAATATCATCTTATTGCTAAAGGCGATACTGGTGAAAAACAACTCATATTGGAGGGATACATTTCCCTACAAGCTGGGGGAATTGGTAAGAAACTTTCCTTTTAAATGGCAATGAAGATTTACTCATGGCATGTTAGGGGGCTTAATAGTGCCTCCAAAAAATTTCTTCTTGCATCGTTACGTAAGGAGAAACTCCATGATATTGTATGTATACAAGACTCGAAACTTGAGGCTTCGACTTGGGATGTCACCCATAAGTTAGTTTGAAAATATATTGATTTTATGGCTTTGGAAGTAGCTGGTTCTACAGGAGGTCTCCTCTTTTATGGGATGCGTCCAAGTTTGAGGGCCATGTTATTTCATCATCCATTGGAATTATCAATATTATATTTTGGTGCAAATCCTCTCGCATCCATTATAGGTACGTGAGAGCAGAAGGTACGTGGTACATAGGCGGTACAGAAGGGGGATTGTCCTGTTAATGGCACATACCATAGAAGACTTATCCTCGCGCGCATGGGAATCACCCCAGCGACACTCGATCTATCTTCGTCAGGATTTACGCCTAACAACAGTTGACAATCGGGAAATGGATGCAAATCAAGCCAAGGTGGTGATGAAATCCACCAATGGTCTTGATCAAGGGCTGGGGTCTTACGACCATCTCCTTGGTTTAAAATTGTTTCGTGATATGTGTGGGATTCGTTTTATTCAACAAAAATGAAACAAGCATACATGACTTTTCTTATGCAATGCAGGACAAGATGAAAACAATCAAAGGAACAGAAACATAAAAAAAAATATAACAGAGATCATGAAAATCCCTACCTCTTCTCTGCCTGCTCCTGTTGTCTCTGAATTTCTGCTCTAAAAATCTGCAGGCAGGAATTCGTCCCTCTGGGAGACGAATTGCAGAACAGAATTCGTCCCTCCCAGAGACGAATTTGAATTCGTCCCTGTCAGAGATGAATAGCAGTCTGCAACAAAAAAAATGTACCTATCAAGCACAAACACAAAACTTTGATCAGTTTTCTGTGATTTCAAAAACCAGGGAACAGAGTCCCACTGTGATCGCCACTGAAAGCATGAGATTCCGGGCAAAGGAAACACTAATTATGCAATGTAAGACGAAATGTAACACTTTAACCTTATGCGCCAAAACAAAGGAAAGAGACAATTTGGAAAGGAAAGAAAATATGTAAAGAAATCATAGCCCTATTTATTCAAATATCTTATCCTCGGTTACATAGACGTCTCCTCCCTTTTTAGGGGCTAGGAGCGTTAAATTTGTCTTTGTTACAATGTGTGACTTAGTCTTCCTCCTTCCGCGTGCCCATGATTGCAATGGGTGGGCCAAGATGATGTCGTCGCTGATGTCGATGAGTTCTTAACCTCCGCTGCTTCTCCTATGAACAAGGAAACAACCAAGATGTCAGTAGCATCTACCGCAAATGAAAAGTGTTTGTTCTCTAAAACTAACGAAATATGCATGTAAACATTTGCCTGAAACAGTAATTACAGTGAGTCCAAATGGCTTCAAAACTTGATAGAAGATAATAAAAGTTACCATAAGGCCACTACCATTGAGACAGCTGGCCAATCTACCTTCAACTGGAATTCGTCCCTGGGCAAGACGAATTCTGACTGCAATTCGTCCCTGGGTGGGACGAATTCTTCTGTGTTGAAGAAACCGACCTGCTTCGTTGCTCCAATGTCGGATCCCCGAGACCTACAAAATGCCCGCAAACAGGGGGTTATGTAATTGGGGCAATTTTGGGACGACCCAGATGGTCGGATTCTCCCAATTTGGCCTCCACCCTTGGGAATTTGACCTCGACACCTACAAGTCAGCGAAACAACAAAGCAACACAAAACATACTAGAATCTGACCAAAAGTTACAAAATTGCAGCTATGGGTTAATCAAACCTAACAACACAAAATGCAATCCGAAAAGTAATCTAAAATGCTCTAAAACTTAAAATAGGACTTGGGAGGTGCGGGGGTGCCCAAGTGGGCCTCCCATCGTTGGCACTTGATTTTGGAGCCAATCCACCAAGGATGGGCCCAAAACCTCTTAGGATTGGGGGGTCGGCGAATTGGTTGGTTCAGGTGTCCATGTGTTGGATTTGGGTCAGGTTCGAGCTTCCAAAGGCCAACCAACAACCTCCCTTGCAAAAGAGATTGGTGGATGTGGGAAGGTGAACCAAAAGGGATGCAAGTGGGTCTTCAACTTGGTAGCACTTCTTTGCTTGAAAACTCCTTCAACCTGTCTGTTTTGGGTGAGAAAAGTCCCACCTTTTATAGACCCAAGGGGTCTCTTTTGGGAGGGAAGCACAAATGCCATGTGTTGGTCATAGGCGCCATGTGTCAGTCTTGTCTTCCCATGAGGGAGGGGAGTCCTCCATTGACTTGGGCTTTGATAAATGCCTTTTGTAATAATCTTCTAACGGCCCCTCTGTCCACCTACACACGCGTGCAAGGCAGGAGTCATCAACTGACTGTTCTGGGCTGCCACTTGGCGCCATTTGTCTTTTTTCCCGTTAAGCTTAGAATTCGTTCCACCCAGGGATGGATTCAGAATTCGTCCTGGGGTGGGATGGATTCTATTTTGAATTCGTCCCTGGGTGAGACGAATACTGGGCAAAGTGTTCAAGTGTGCCAAATTGCTTCTTGACCTTACAAAATTGCTATGAAAGTGGTTAATACCACTACTTAACCTCTGAGGGCTGCCCTGGGGGCTGTGTTTGTCAAAGCGATCAGTGTTTGCGGTCACATAATCGGATTGGTGCTGTTTTGGTGTCTACACATATATAATGAACAATGAAGATTTTGCTGATTTTTTTTTGGATAAAATTGACTATTGCATAAAATGAAGCAAGTTAGTTAAAAAAATCCAAATAAAATGAACCAGATCCTAGAACCTTCAAAAGAGAATGCTAGAAAAATCTATCCTACTCTGGTACCATGTTAGAATTTCACAATAATAGATATGCAAAGAATTACACAAAATATGAAGAGAAGAGTGGAACTGATTGATTTATTCCAAGGATAACATTTGTATAAATAGTAGAGTTGATCATTGAGAGTCATTGGATTACAAAAAATCATCAGACATGATTAAGACACCACTGAGAGTTCTCCTGACACATGGAGGAGTGGAAAATCAAGTGTCTATTCTAGTGGAACTTAAGAGAATATTCTCTTATTCTAATAGTAGGTACCTTGTAGAGGTTAAAATTCTATTTTGTTTTACAAAAAAAAGATGATAGAATTTGATCCCTCTAAATCTAGTAGTGTGGATAAGTTTGGTCCTCCCCCCTCTAATGGTTCCTTTTAGGGAAAGCAGAATGAATGGTAGACCCTAGAAAAAAAGAACAGAATTTAGAAAAAGAATACTCCTTATGCTTGCCAAGGTTCGAAAGGAAATAAGATTATGTCTTTTGGTCCGATGGTTGGTGGTTTTAATGTTTCTTATTTGATTGAGAATTGTCATGCTCCTCCTCCTAAGTGCCCTCCTTATGGGGGAAATTTGGATATTGCGTTGGTAGGGGACTTTTTTGAATTGGGAAAGGAGATTCCTCTGTCAAACTCTTTTTAGGGTCTAGAATGCTTCGAGGTAGAGGAGGATCCTATTCAGAAAACTCATTTGAATGTGGCTTCTACCATTGCTTCGTAATCCTCTCCGATTGGGAGTATTCCAAAATTGGCCGAGTCTCCTAAGCATGTTATTGAAAAGGGTTATTTGGGACCAAAATCAAGAAGCATTCGTAAGAGACCTATGGATGTCGGTTTTCCTAAGAAGTTTGGTAGGATTCCTTCTAAGTCTGGTAGGAAGAGGTCCACCGATGTGGTGTTGGGAGATGGCGGTCAAGCTCGTCTTATTTTTGAAGGCGATAAGGGTGAAAAATAGCTCAGATTGGAGGGATACATTTCCCTACAAGTTGGGTGAATTGGTATGAAACTTTCCTTTTAACTGACTATGAATATTTTCTCATGGAATGTTAGGGGACTTAATAGTGCCTCTAAAAAATTTCTTCTTGTATCCTTACATAAGTAGAAACACCTTGATATTGTATGTATAAAATACTCGAAACTCGAGGCTTCGACTTGGGATGTCACCCATAAGTTAGTTTGGAAATATGTCGGTTTTATGGCTTCAGAAGTAGTTGGTTCTGCAAGAGGTCTCCTATTTTTTTGGGATGCGTCCAAGTTTGAGGGCCATGTTATTTCGTCATCCAGTGGAATTATCAATATTATTTTTTGGTGCAAATCCTCTCGCATACGTTGGGTGATGTCAAATATCTATGCACCTAATTCCTATTCTAATAGATGTAGATTTTGGTCACTCCTATTGGATATGAGGGCTTCTTTTCTACATGAGTCTTGGCTAGTAGTGGGAGATTTCAATTCTCCTCTTTTTCCTTCTGAAAAGTAGGGAGGCAATACCGTGGATGATAGAAGCATTTTGGATTTTCATGATTTCATAAATAAAGTTGTTCTTCATGAAATTGACCTCACGGGTGTGAATTTTATATGGAGTAATCGAAGGAGAGGTAATGGTCTTATCTTGAGCATATTGGATAGAATGTTAGCTTCACATTCTTCTATAGACTTATTTGGGGATGCCTCCTTACATGCTCTTCCTTGTATTGGATCAGATCATAATACTTTGTGGCTTGTTGTTTTTGAGGGGCTTCCTTCTCTTCCTTGACCATTCTGATTTGAAGTGATGTGGTGTTCCTATCTATAATTCAAAGCTAGAGTGTTAGAATGGTGGTAGGATCCTGCTCTTAGTGCTGGTATTTACAAATTGCTTTTTAAACTGAGAAAAATTAGAGAAAATCTTAAGTTATGGAACAAATTCTCTTTTTGAAACTTGTTTCGGGAAAAAGAAATGCTAAAGTCTCTCATGTCTTCCATTGAAATGAATATTGAATGTCAGGGTCTTTCTTAGGGTTTACTCTCCAAGGAGAGTTTGATTCTATGTTTTATTCATGACATGCATGTAAAAGAGGAACTTTTCTAGAATTAGAAGTCTAGGGAGTTGTGGCTCAAAGAATGAGATAGGAATACATGATATTTTCATTCGCCTACTCTTCAACACAGAGGCTGAAATAGAATTAATGAGATTGATAAGTCTTATGGAGGTAGATCTTTAGATATTTTGGAAATTAGGCAAGAGGTAGTGGATTTTTTTAGTTTGTTGTTGTGTTCTCTACCCCCCATGATTAGGTGGTCGAGGTTAAAATGTTGGAGGTCATTCCCTATCTGGTCATGAGTGAAATGAATGATTCCCTTATTGCCTAGCTCTCAGACGATGAAATTATTTCTACTACTAAGTCTTTGGGCCCGTTAAAGGCCCCTAGTCTTGATGGTTTTCCACCTATTTTCTTCCAGAAATACTGACCCAATTTCTCCTTTTCTCTTCATCATTATGGGAGAGGCTATCAAAAATGCCATCAAGGTGAGAAGTGTGGAGTTTGGTGTTAGGTTTGCTTTGCAGATCCTCCCTATTTTGCACCAATAATTTGTTGATGACACGATGATTTCCTAGCTCACGTCTATTTTCCATGCTAGAGACATTAAAAGCATTTTAGATTGCTATGGGAGAGCGTCTGGTCAGTTGATCAACTTCCTCAAAAGTAGAATTTTCTTCACTAATACTCTTGAAATTTTCCAAAATAGGATTTCATCCTTATTGGGTTACCAAATTATTTCTCTTCTAGTTACGTATTTGGGTCTACCCTTGTTTACTAGGCATTTGAAAACTGAATTATGGAATCTAGTTGTGGAAAGGGTCCAAAAGAAGCTTTCTTCATGGAAGGGTGCTCTATTAAGTCAGGTTGGTAAAGTTACTCTCGTTCAGGGCACTCTTCAGATTATTCCAATCTATTTGATGTCCATTTTTAATGTTCCTGGTAAAGTAATGATGAAGTTTGATAGTATTTCTAAGGCTTTATTATGGGCGGGTTCAGAGCTAAAAAGTAAGATTCATATTTGTTCTTGGGAACAAGTTTGTCTATAGAAAAAATATGGGGGTCTCAATTTGAATAATTCCTTGCTTATGAATAGGGCCTTGGTATCTAAATAAGCATGGAGAGTTGCTTTCGGGGTGGATAGTCTTTGGTGTCATATTTTGGCCGCCAAATACCAATTCACAAATTTTATTTCTGATCCACTCTCATTAGATTGTTCTGCTTTCTGGAAAAGCATTAGAAAACACAAGGAGTTCATCAATTTAAATAGTTCATGGGTGCTTGGAAATGGTAGATTAGTTTTATTTTGGTATGATTAATGACTTAGGGATCGACCGTTGGTGGAGGATCAACGTTACAATGAAATATGTGCACTTTCTAAAGAATCTGGTTTTGTTACAGTGGAGGATTTCAATATTTTCCAAGACAATAGAAGGACCTGGTTGATGGACCCTCCATTTATTCAAACAAGTCAGAATCACAAGGATTAGAGTTCTATTATGGAGGAGCTCCATCGCTATGTGTTTTATAGAGATGAAATGGGAGATAGGTTGGTCTGGAACAATGATAGTGAGGGTAATTTTACTGTGATATTTGCTTATTCTATTTTATGCCCTCAAGGAAATGATGCTTGGCCATGGAATAAAATTTGGGTGAAGCATCTGACACCCAAAATAAATATTTTTTCTAGCTTGTTGTCCAAAATAAAATTTTAACGATTGAGAATCTTCTTAAATGGGGATTCCACTTGATCAATCATTGTTTTTTATGTAAATAGGAATGGGAATCTTTTACTCATTTGATTCTCATATGTAGGGTGTTTCAAAAAATGTTATATCTATGCCTTCATCATATGGGGTTATCTTGGGTGCTTCCCAATTTGATCATTGATTTTTTCAATCAGTGGTCGTCTCCTTTTCGGTCTCCTCATATGAAATATTTTTGGAATTTTTTATTGCCTCATCTTTTATGGGGAGTTTGGAAGGAATGAAATTCCAGAGTGTTTAAAAATGTTGAGGGAGACCTGAATCATATTTTCTATAGAATTCTTTGGAAGGTTAAAAAGAATGTTATTGTTTCTCTAAAGGAGACCCTCTCTTCGATTCCAAAGGACCATCCTAACTATTTTGTGGAGTTGAATTTGGGATTTTGTCCAAACTTGAGACCTCCCCTAGTGCCCAATATTCGTAATTCCATTAAGTGGTCCCCACCCCCTCCTGGGTGGCTAAAGTTGAATTTCGATGGTGCATCGAAGGGAAATCCTGGAAGAGTCGGCATGGGTGGTCTTATTAGAGATCATCTTGGTGAAATTATTTTGGCCTTCTCTAAAGACTTAGGCATGCAGTCCTCCTATTTTGCTGAGTGTAGAGCTTCCTATAAGGGTATTTTTTTATTAAAGGATTTGGGAGGTCATAGGGTTATCATTGAAGGAGATTCATTGAATTTTGTGAATTTTTTGAAGGGTGTGTTTTGTTCGGGATGGTATCTTTCTAATCTCATTGATGAAGCCAAGGAACACCTTTCTTCAGTCGATGAATTTTCTATTTTCCATGTGTACCGGGAAGGTAACGCGATGGCAAATTTTTTGGCTAACTTGGTCGTTGGTAGTCAGTGGTTTAATATTTGCCACTCAAATTTTTTGGCAAAATTGGTAAATCTAGTTAATGATGATAAGCCACCAATTTGATTGCTATTGTCATGGGTCTTTGTTGGAGATATGGAATTAATTGAAGATATCAGGTGAGAAGATCGAAGGTGCGGTCTATGGGATGTCGTTGCCTTATTTTATGGCCTCTCTTCTCTTACTGGTTTTCAAATTTTAAATTCAAATTTCTAATGAGTGCCTTGGATGGGGATGTTTATTGGCCTCATTTAATGTTGCTTTAATGGGGGAGATATTTGATTCAAATTTCAAATACTGTCCCATTCTTAATCTTGCAAATATTTGGTGGTTGGTCCTATATGCTGTGATGATCACTTTCACTTATGATGTTAGGTGGCAGAAGTGGTGTAGCTTGTTGAAAGGTCCCATCTAGAGGGGTTTCTTTTTAAATTATTGTTCCTCTTCACTCTATTCTTGGCTCATTGGAGATTGAAGTTCTCTAGGTGATGTGCTGATGATGGTTGTTCAGGGTACTTTGGAGGAATTTAATCCTTCCTATATCAGATGGAGCTAAGGTTATGGAATATGTGTTTAGATTATCCATTTCAGATGAATTTATGGGCCTCCTCTAAGGTGTTTTCTACCCATGCACTTCTCATATTTAGGGATTGATGATATACCTTATGGAATATTCGTAAGTATGGTTTCGAGGTTTGGTAATCAACACCCCCTTTTTGAATTGGGTGCCTCATGGTCTACGTTGTATGATGGTTCCTTCTTCATTATTTTTGTTGGTGATTCTCTCGAGCTTGGTGATTGGAAACTTTTTTAATGACCAAAATTTTTATTATTTTGCTCACATTTGTCCCTCTTTTTCTTCGGGATATGATAGCTGGTCTCTATAGTTCTCAGAGACTTATTGCTTATTGATGTTAATCAACATAAAATTTGGAGCATGCTAAAACTTTCCCTTGATTTAACGGATAATGTTTCTAGTATGGCAGCCAATGTCTCTCAAGGTGTGCATAAGTTAGGTTAGAACCTCCTCAGTTCTCTCTTCTTTGCTACCTTTTGGTCTAGTTTCCTCCTCTTTTCTAGTTTGCCTTTGGTTTTTCTAGGATTTTTGGGTTTTCACCCGTTTGTTTTTTCCTTGTAGTGGTTGTGGGATCCCGTTAAAACCCTCTACTTTTAATAGTACCAAAAAATAAATGATATAATTTTAAGAGAATATTGAATACTGGACTCTATATTGGTTTTCTACACTTTACATTCAGATATTAGCCACTTGCAAAAGGAAAAATATCTCTAGATCTCTCTAATATAGTTTTTCTGATGCCTATTAGAAATGTGATGCTAAACAAATTTGAGTCATGCATATTAACTAATGCTAAGTAAAATAATAGTGGATAAATGTCAATTTAGTTATTCACTTCAAGATTGTTCCTATAGTAGTGCACATTCTCTATCATGTCAATTGGGTAGTGAAATTTATTACTGAAGCAAAGTAAAAACTACAACTATGCATATTAAAAATATATATATTATAATGACTATAGCATGAGAGTGTATTAAAAAAAATCTACTTCTACTTGTAAAAATGTTTTTATTGTGTAGAATTTTTGGCTACATAAAATTTCTACATATGTTAATTTTGTGTGTGTTGTGCAAAAGATAAAAATTTATATTTGGTATCAAATTCATTATTGGTCTTTGAAGTGAGGTTGAGTACATGATATCTCTAACCATTTATCATGGTCAATAATAAATCCCTTCATATTCTAGTATTTAGTGGTTAATATTATGACTACTAAAGCATTAAACATTGTTTACTTAGAAATATCTTTGGGATATTGTTGAATATGGTTTTAATCATCCAATAAATTGTTCTATAAACCCACATAATTATAAATAAACAAAGAAGAAATTCAAGAACACAAATTATTTGGTATTGTACCACATTCAATCAACTCTAGACAAGAGCTTGTTCCAAGTATTGCAAGTGTAGAATCAACAAATGATGCTTGGAAGGCTCTATAAGAGGCTTACCAAGGTAGTGACCATGTTAAAGTGGTCAAGTTATAAATATTGAATAGAGAGTATGAGAAATTTATGATGAAATAATATGAAAATGTAAGTGAATGTTGTGTTAGAGCAAAAGATGTGGTTAATAAATTGCCCACTCTTGGAGAAAAATAGAAAATTAAGTTATGAAAAAAGTGCTAAGTACTCTAACACCAAGATGGAACCATGTTGCCATCATTATTGAAGAGAGTAAAAATTTGACAACAATGGAGTTAAATCATTTTGTTGCTTTTTTTATATCACATGAAGAAAAGCTAAGAAACACCTTTGGTGATGGTGAATAGAAGTATTTTCCACAAAAGGTAAGAGTCTCAAAGAGTGATTGTGCTAGTACAATCAACCAAGGACAAGGAGAAGGTAGAGGGAAAAATTAGAAATTTTGAAGAGGAAGAGGAGAAAGAAAATGCAAGCATGCTGCTAGAGGAAGAGGATTACTTACCAAGAAAAATTTCCAATGCTACAACTACAAAAGGTATGAATATTTTAAAAGAGAATGTAGAGTAAGAGTTAAAAATGAAGGAAAAAGAGTAAATTATGAAAATGAGAATGAGGAAGTTTCAGGTAACTTGTTCTTATCCTATGATAAGGCTGAAAAAACTCTTCAAGAGACTTGATATCTTGATTTTCTCTGTTCTAACCATGTTATTATTAGTAAGGAGTTGTTTGCTACTATGGATAAGAAATTCAAGACCAAGATCAAAGTTAGTGATAACAAGTTTTTGGAGGTGGAGATAAAATGTATAATGGACATAAATATTAAAGAAGGTAAAAGTAAATTTATGATATTTATTATACTTTTGATCTTAAGCATAATTTATTGAGTGTTAGAAAGCATTATGAAAATAATTACGAAGTTTTTTTTAATGATAAGCAATGTAAAATATATAACAAGAACCGTGAGAATAAAATTGTCATTATTGTTCCTATGTCAAGCAATTGAATGTTTCCATTCGATTTTGGAGGTAATGGTAGCAGCTTGTTGAACATTTCTAATGAAGATAATATTTGGTTGTGGCATTTGATGTATGGCCACTTAAACTTTCAAAGTTTGAAGTTGTTGACTTCTCAAGAGCTAGTTTTTTGTTTCCCCAAATTTGAATATCACAAAGAATTTTGTGAGGGATGTGCCAAAGGCAAGCATGCTAGAGAAATATTTCCAAGAGGAAAAGTATGGAGAGACCAACATCCACTCCTATTAGTAAATTATTGTATTTGTGGTCTAATGCAAACCAAAATCTTAGATAAGTCATCTTATTTTATTATTTTTATTGATAATTTTTCCAAAAGATATTGGGAGTATTTTTGTAAGAATAAATATGAGGTTTTAGATGTTTCCAATAGCTTTAAATACTTCTTAGAAAATAAAAGTGGATATAGAATCAAGTGTTTAAGGAGTAATCACGGTGGTGGGTATTGTTCAAGGTTATTCACATAATTTTGTGATACGAATAAAATGGTAAGAGTGATACTTGAGAGCTTATGACACCTCCCAATGGTAAAAATGTGTGGGATTCAAGTGGATTTACAAGATCAAGTATATAATAATGGTAGTATTGAAATACATAAGGTCAGTTTTTTATAAAGGATTCACACAAAAGTTTGAAATTGATTATGAAGAATCATTTGCACCTATTGCAAGGGAAGAAACAATCATAATGGTCATTGATATAACAACATAAAAAATATCGAGTGTGCATCACATGGATGTAAAAGGTGCCTTCTTGAATGGTTACTAAGAAGAAGAACTATGTATACAACAATCACAATATTTTGAACTTAAAGATAAAGAAGACTTTATATACAAGTTGAAGAAGACCTTGTACAACCTCAAGCAAACATCAAAGGCTTGGTATGCCTGGATATATGGATACTTTAAAGAGTGGTATTCTTCAAAAGGAGCAAGAGTGATCCTACTCTCTACTTCAAGAAATAAGGTAATGGTATTCTTCTTGTATGTTTGCATGTAGATGATTTGATTTATATAGATAATAGCTCAAAAATAAAAAATAAATTCAAAAATATTGTGATGAATGAGTTTAAAATAGAATATTTAGGTCTAATGCATTACTTCCTTGGAATGGAGGATCTTTAATGTAAAGATGAAATTTTTACTTTCCAAAAAACGTTTACCAAAGATATGTTGAGGAAGTTTTGTGTGGATATATATAAATAAATTCTAACTTTCATTGCTCATGGAGTAGTGTTATGCAAGGACATTGGAACTAAGAAGGTAATTGTTACAGATTATAGAAACATTGTTGGAAGTTTGATTTTTCTCATTAACACTAGATCAAACATTACATATGTTGTTTCTCTTGTTTCATGGTACATGAATGAACCATCTCAAATTCATTTGAAGGCTACCAAGAGATTCTTTAGGTATGTAAAAGGAACTCTTAATTTTGGTATTTATTATTATGCAACTAAGAATGTGGAACTTGTTGGTTTTAGTTATTTTGATTAGGGCACTAGCTTGGATGACCAATAGTCTACTTATGGCAATTGTTTCTTCTTAGTTCTAGAATGATCATATGGATCTCAAAGAACCAAGAATTAGTTAACATTTTCTCACATAGAAGTTGAGTGTATTGTAATCACTTTAGCTAATGCACAAGGTTTTAGGAAGGTGCTGGAGGATATTGGTGAGAAGCAATGTCATTCTCCAATCATTTTTTATGCAAATATGAATACAATTCAAATGGTAAAAAATCTTATTCATCATAGTAGTTCTAAACACTTTAACTTGAAGTATCATTTTTATCAAGGTTATGTTACAAAGAAAAATAATAGAGTTGAAGTATTGTAGTACTCAAGAACAATTTTATGATATATTCACAAAAGTATTTGTCAAAGTTCAATTCTTAAAACATAGATATAATATTATTTGACATCTTAGCATTAAGGGAGAAAATGTTAGAAATGTGATGCTAAGAAAAAAAATATGTTTTGCATATTAACTATGTCGAGCAAAAGCTCAATAGACAAATATAGATTTAGTCATTCACTTTAAGATTGTAAACATAGTTATGCATATTCTCTTTCATGCTAGTTAGGTAGTGGGATTTGTAACTAAAGAGAAGTAAAAATTGTAGCTAGGCATATTCTTAAAAAAACAATATCGTAATGAATGTAGCATAAGTATGTGTTGAAAAAATCTACTATAGAATTTGATAGTTGTATTAAATTTAGTTATACTATGTAAAAGAGCATATTTCACAGGATCAATTATCAAAATCCAATGTTATAGTACTAACTATAAACTTGATAACACTTTAATACCAATTATTAGGATCAAATACTATTCCATTAAATAAATAACCATTATGACAGATTTACTATCTAATTTTATACAATCTTCTTCACTAAATCACATAAACTTTGTGGCCATGATCTTTCTTTACTCCATACAATCTAAGCCAACTGTGAATGATTCATAAATTGGATGATCCACCCAAGTAAAGATAAATGAATAAATCAACTCATCTTAAATATATAAACATGGAATCATTTAAAATAAATTTTCTTACTAATAGATCATACTTTTCTATCTTATAGATTTATATTTTTATATATACCTTTACTGTTTGCCCTTAATCTTTCTATATTAAAATTTTAATTGTTTTCCTATTTTTTCACATTAAACATTATTTTTTTCCTGTTTGCAACCGGCAGAAACATCTTCGCGAGAGGAACCGGGCATATACCCATCCAGATAATAGAACATTTGTCTATGTTCTTAATCCGATTTCCCGCGTCTCTATGTGCTTTTCTGATTCATATGCTTTTCAAAACGCATTCATCGTATAGTACTAGAGATACGTTCTACGTAATACTAGCAAAGCTTTGGCAAAATGAAAATGACTCTGCATACCAACGGAATAGATGCTCTTTTCTAGCATGGAACAACTGAGATACCTTAAAAATCTCAAGCATTTAACTAAGGTTCTTTGACTCTCCCTCTAAAAGGTTGCTGGTAATATAGTTGTGACTAAAAATATTATTATTATTATTCCATTTTTTCTTTACGTTTATTTTTAACATAAACCGAAATAATTTAAAAGTCAATCAATTTTACTTAATAAAGTTAAAATGATATATAAGTTTGTTTTTAAATTTAATTATTATTTATTACTTTATTAAAACATTTATATAGTTTTAAGAAGTTAATTTTTATTTTAATATATTATTTTTTTAACATTTAATTTTTTAAATTGATAATATTTTTTAAGTTGAAAAACATATCTAATGAAATTAGGGTTGTATAAATGAATATACACCAAAATGAAAGTTTTTAACAAAGAATGATATGATCATTTCTTAAGCTTTGGAGTAAATAAATATATAAAGTGATTAGTGTAGAAAATAAAATAGACAAACTCACATTGAATAAAAACACGAGTTTGAATGGCTATTAGTTGGTTATGCAATTTCTAGGCATATCCTGCACTGCAATAGAAAAAGACTTTGGATTCTACTAGTAAAGACATAAGTTCAATTTATGTAGAGGGTGATCCTTGATGTGCCCTCAACTTTTCAACTTATAAGAAAAAAACATTATAGGAGGTTGATAATACTAAAAGGAGCATACACACATCTAGAAGCCCTACTAGTTACACAACGAATTAAATGGTATATAAAAGAAGCAACAATTCAAAAGTCATTTTTTTTTTTCTTTTTAGCTAGCTTTATTGTAATGCTCATTTGATCACATCGACTTCCAAAATGTTGAGGTTTGATGTATAATCTCACATGAAAGTTACATGAACACAAATATTGAAATATTAAGAAGATATTATTCATTAAATTCTAACATTTAAAGCTTGAACATTATGTAAGAGAATTTGAGTAAAATAGGCAATCCTCACACGTTGGAGAATATTACATTATTTGGTACCTTGCAAGAATATTACAAGTATTTTGTAAATAATTTGTAAATATTTGGTGTTTAGGTGTCTTGTAAATATGTGGCACTTAGTCAACATTAGGGTTTGTCTTTATTAGAAGGTTAATAAAATATTTCTCTTTTGAGAAACATGAAGCCATATCTCCCAAATTTTGAGGAGATAAAGGGATAATTGAAGATGAAATATCAAAAGAGTCAATGTAAATTATTTATTAAGGGATTGTAAGGGACATTAATGTAATGGAATTATAGTGCATTAATTTATACAATAGTGCATTGTAAACTTGTCATCCATATGAATGTAGAGTACTTGTTTATCTTGAATCATGGGTTGAATATATGCTATAGTGCCTCTATGGTATATTTTCTATAATTTTGTTGATCATTGTAATATCCTTGCTTGAGATATGTTAATATTGATATTTTTAAATATAATTCCTTTTCCAACAATGGTATGAAGTCTTTTCTAGATATAAAATAGATAAGTCTACTAAAAATATTTGTATACAATGTGGAATGGATTTTGTATTGCATTAGTGTCTAAGAGGTCATAGATAATCTTGCTCAAAGTAATTATATCCAAAGTGAAATATTATCTATATTGTGAGTTCCTAAGTATTTAGGAGATATCCCTAGAAGAAGTCCTTGATTAATAGATGTTCTAAATAGAAGTCATATACTAGTTATTGTTTTGTTAGCACCCAAGGTTGGTGAAAGATAACATAGTTGTACTATAGCTAGATCAACATAACCCAATTAATAATGTCACAAGGAGGAAATATACAAGAATACCCTAGTACATTAATAAAGATACATGAAGAAAACCACATGAAGAGAGTTATGTTGATAGCACTATAGGAAGAGATCCATGAGGAGAGAGCCATGGAAGAGATTAATGGAAGAGAGTGATGAGAAGTGAGCTATGGGAAGAGATCCATGAGAAAAGAGACATAGGAATATTACCATGAAAAGAAAGTTGAAAAAAATCAAGGTGGAATGGAATTTTGTAATAGTGTATTTGTGTTCTAAATCTTAAGCATCCCAAAGAGTAGTGTAAGTAAAATGAACCTAAGAATGTGTCCAAATATTTATTGTTAACAATATTAAAAGAGGAGAAAAATTCTATTGCATTGAACAAAAAATAGTTGAAGAGATGTTTAATGTAGATGAAAATTATACAAGAATATCGAGCAAATTTGAAAAGAGAAAGAAGATAGAACAAACTCAACTTGACCAAACCTATAATAGATTGAAACGGACTTAGCTTGGATGAACTAGAGATAGGAAAAAGTAATTCAAAGATGTCCTAAGTTTTTTTAAATTCTAAGAATACTTACAATGTGTCAACGTGAATTTTAGGTGTGCTTCCTGAGAAGTTTGGAGGAAAATATAAAATTAAAGTTTGAAATGCACATTTGTGTCCTCACTAAGGTACGCTTCACATTTATTTCAAAAGGTGCACCTTGGAAATTTGATATTTAAATGTAATTTAATTTTTTAAACAAAGGAATAAATAAGAAGGTATTTAAGTGAGATTCAATTCAATTTTAAAAACATATTTAAAAAAAAAAAAAATTGGAGACAAAAGGATTTTATTTGGAATATTTTCATAAAAGGATAAATTTACCTTTAAAAGAGGGACAAGAAAAATCATAAAGAAAAAATTGGAAGAGTCATTTTTTAATAAGATTTAAAATAAATTATTTTGGTTGATCTTTGAAAAAGGAAAATCATTCAAGCAAATATTTTAAAGAAACTTTTATAAAATTTATTGAAATCCATTTAACCTTATAAAATGCATTTGATTTGCAAAAAAAAAATATTTTCAAAGAATTTTTTTGAAATGTATATTGTTGAAGAAATATTTTTAAAGTAGAGATATTAAAGGCAGGTTCAAAGATAAGGTTAAAGATAAGGTTAGATTATTGAAACACTTTGTATAAGGTATAATGTATATTTTCTCTAAACATGATTGAGATATGAAAAGATGATTGAAAGAACGTTGAAGGTTTATGGGATTTAATAGTTTATGAAAATGATTTGATTTTAAAGGATGAAAAAAAAGAAAAGAAAACATTGGTAAGAAATTTACTTTTCTAGAAGGAAATTTCAGGAATATTAAAGAATACAAAAAATATATTTTTAAAACATTCTATGAAATATATAGTGATTATTAGTAATAAGGGAATTTTACCGAGCACAATTCACTCATATAATAAGGGAATTTTACCGAGCACAATTCACTCATATAATAAGGGAAGAACGTATTATACGAATGAGAAGATGACTGCAAAAACAGTGTATTAATGTGTGATAGAAATTTTCGCAAAGGAATATGCAAGTGGGGACATCACGGGTACTCAGAATCTTTGCAAATTTAAGGAATATTTATCTAATATGGGTTTTGATCTGGGAATGTGGAGACCATTGAAGATAGAGTTTCTCAGTGGTATGGCCATGGTTTTGCATGTTACAAATTGGCCTGCACTACTTCCGTGCAAGCTTTTCTCCCTGGGCTCAATGCCATTGCCTTATGCAGGTCTAATGCCCCTCTCCTCCCATTCGTTGAAACTCACTGGATTCTATTCAATTAGACTCTCTTATTCCTTCTCATCCTTTACAATCTGAACACCCCTCAAAAAGCCGAAAATCTACGTTAAGCTTATTAACCTCAGCCACCACAAAACAATTCTGAACAAGTTGGCCAACGTATATATAGAATTATAATTATAATTTTTCACTCCTTAAGGAGACCCAAGATGAGCTTCCATCTCACAATATATGCGATCTATCATTTTATGAATCATGCTTTCTGCGAGAAGCGTTGTTGATTCTGTTTTTGGCAAGTAACAACAAATCAAAATTTTAAGAACCCAAAGATTAACTCCCTAATTTCTGTCAAGGAGGCTTTTACTGTGCATAGTATTTCAACAACAGATTCCAAGAATAGCCTTATTGAACCCGGACAACCAATTTGTGCGTGTTTGAACTAATGACCTAGGCTGCGACACCCAAACGGTTTGCCAGTACCATTTTTTTCTCCGTGCAATGGAAGTCATTACTCATAATCGCTCATGGGGATTGCAAAAATTCTCGAGGCATTTGATAGTTTTCTGGTTGAGATGGAGGAAAGTTTGGTGACAATATCCTGTCTGTTCAAATTCAAAACATGTTCAGAAACAAAAGCAGCAATTATGAATTGCGCAATTCTTAACAAATTACCAATACCGCCCAATGCTGAATAACTATTTGCTCATCATGCAATACTCAGACAGCACGTGCAGACTTAAGAAATTCCATAGAGATGAGAAAATGAATTATTGTACGTAAACGTAGACTATCATTTAAGAAAGTAAGATTTTTTGCTTTTAAAGATTCCATGACTGGAAAACAAGGAAGAAAAAAAGCCGACATTCTCCTTTACCTCTCTATAAGTCGTGACATTGTCCGAACAGAAAAATATGGAGCCATACATCTTGGTGGTGAATGCACGATGAGGCTCCTTTGGCTTAAGCTGTAGCTAGTCTTCAATAACGGGCTCTTCTGGCATTATTTGTTTACTATAACCATGTGCGAGTTTATTTTATAAAAGATCGAAAACCCTCTTTCCTATTAACGTGGATCGGAATTCCAAATTTTTCATCCTCAATCACATTTTTTCTCTATTTTATTTAGTAACACCATAAATAAGCTCAAATTCCGATCCCCACAGATGGTGAAAAAAACAAGTGGTCAAATGCCATATTCGTTAGTTTAAAAAAAAAAAAAACAAATACCTTGCAACTCAAATTTCTCCTCTGAGGGACACTAATTTTTCAACGAACAGATCTTGAATTTGAGGTTTTCTATTTTTATTTTTCCCAATTCCTTTTTTTTTTTAAGCAAGTAAACCCATCGTGATTGAATGATCAAAACGTTACATATTTAAATTTGTATCTCCTGGGTTCCTACGCTAGCTTCTCATTGCGATCTCTTATGAGTTTACAGCCCTCCACCTTAAATTGCTGATCCCACCATTCTCCAATCTACACATAAAATACTGTTGTGATGTCAATAGTCAGTAATGCTTTTTTTTTTTAATTCAAAATACTAATCAAAACAACAGCCTCAGATCATAACGTTAAACAAGACAATAGCATTGGCATTCTAATATTGTTACTAGAATTTAGACTAACCTCCTAATAACTTAGATTTAATATACAACATCTAACTATTTCATATAAACATTTTGACATTAACCAAAAAAGTCAACCTAAGCAAACACCCATAACTATAGTGATTGAAATAAAGATAATAAGATTTAGCTGATACAGTAGGGACCTCTATGTTCCTTACTATATCGACCCTTATCCACCCCGTAAGAAAACAATGGAAAACTGTGCGAAGCAATTGCAGGACAACTCCCCTTTGGCTTGTTTAGAATTGAACTCCTCAACGTTAACGGTTTGAGAAATCTCTATATTACCTCAACCCAAAGGAAAGTTGCCCAACAAATACTTAGCACACAAACTAACAAGCCTCTCCGATCAATTTTCGCTTATTATGCGCATGCCATTGCCTGAGTGATGATGTTTGTATGAATAGTTAATGTAGTATTCCACAAAATATATCCTCTACACAAAGAAGCATATACCTCGGCCTCATTGATTATGCGAAAATGCCATATCTTAAAAAGAAAGGGCATAATTCATCGTATCTTCGCCATGATATTCCCATGGCATTCGCTTTTCCTTCTTATTTCTGGCTTTTCAGATGACAGCATGGTGCACAAAGCTTATGATTTTCTATCATTGCAGAATATGTTCACTTCTGCAATACCTTTCAAAGGATGCTGATTCGGACAGATAAATATATCCGATGATAGTAACAAATATTCGTCAACATATGTCAAATCCGATGAACATTCCATATGCAAACCTTTCTAGTAAAAAGACTCATTTCTCTTTCCTCTACCAATTTTAAATTTAACATGTTATTATATTTTTTTTAATATATAACGATATCACAAGTAATTATAAACCTTCTTGTTGGATTAGACAATGTTAAAGGGATCCTAACCCTCTAAAATATTAAACTAGAGTAGAATCTTAACCTTTAAAAATATTAAACCAAAACAAAAATATAACGTGTCCTTTGATAAAACTAGTTTGGAAAGGATTAATAAACTTAGGCAAGAGATTGACAAGTCTTAAGGCCAAAACTTTAGCTAATATTTTAAAAGAAACATTATTTTTTTTGAAAATTTTGAAAAAACTTGTATTAAAACAAAGATCAGTTACAAGTTGGGATGAGACTTTTCCCAGCCATAGACAGAGAGAACACAAGATTACAACAGTAAAAGAAGATTTGCATTGGAGCCAAATCTCTTAAACCAAAACCTAGCTAACAGGGGAGTCGGCGAATCCGAGATTCAAGCGTGGAGAGACTCCTTCCCCATTGGCCTAAGGCACGATCCAACAAGTTTCAATGTTTGCACAATGTGAGATGTTGCCAGGGGGATCGGTTTGGTCTGTTGATGCAACTTGTCGCGATGTCGCGACACTTTTTCCTTCTTCTCATTTGGCCGTGAAAATGCAACATGTCGCGATATCGCGACACTTTTCTCTTTTGGCCGCGAAAATGCAACATGTCGCGATATCGCGACACTTTTTCCTCTTTTGGCGGTGACGTTGCAACATGTCGCGATATCGTGACACTTTTTCCTCCTTTGGCCGGGACGAAGCAACATGTCGCGATATCGCGACACTTTTTCTCTTTTGGTCGTGATGATGCAACATGTCGCGATATCGCGACACTTTTTCTCTTTGGCCATGACGATGCAACATGTCGCGATATCGTGACACATTTTCCTCCATTGGCCATGACAATGCAACATGTCACGATATCGCGACACTTTTTCTCCTTTGGCCGTGACGATGCAACATGTCGCGATATCACGACACCTTTTTCTCCTTTGGCCGCGACGATGCAACATGTCACGATATCGTGACACTTTTTCTCTTTTGGCCATGACAATGCAACATGTCGCGATATCGCGACACTTTTTCTCTTTTGGCCGTGACGATGCAACATGTCACGATATCGTGACACTTTTTCTCCTTTGGCCATGACGATGCAACATGTCACGATATCGTGACACTTTTTCTCCTTTGGCCATGACGATGCAACATGTCACGATATCGCGACACTTTTTCTCCTTTGGCCATGACAATGCAACATGTCACGATATCGTGACACTTTTTCTCTCTTGGCCATGACGATGCAACATGTCACGATATCATGACACTTTTTCTCCTTTGGCCATGACAATGCAACATGTCATGATATCGTGACACTTTTTCTCCTTTGGCCATGACAATGCAACATGTCGCGATATCGCGACACTTTTTCTCCTTTGGCCACGAAAATGCAACATGTCGCGATATCGTGACACCTTTTCTCCTTTGGCCATGAAAATGCAACATGTCACGATATCGCGACACTTTTTCTCTTTTGCCACGAAAATGCAACATGTCACGATATCGCGACACTTTTTCTCCTTTGGCCATGAAAATGCAACATGTCGTGATATCGTGACACTTTTTCTCTTTGGCCATGACAATGCAACATGTCGCGATATCGTGACACTTTTTCTCCTTTGGCCGCGACAATGCAACATGTCACGATATCGTGACACTTTTTCTCCTTTGGCCATGACGATGCAACATGTCACGATATCACGACACTTTTTCTCCTTTGGCCACAACGAAGCAACATGTCACGAAATCGTGACACCTTTTCTCCTTTGGCCTCGTCGAAGCAACATGTCACGATATCATGACACTTCTTCTCAGCTGGCCATGACGTTGCAACATGTCACGAAATCGTGACACCTTCCTGTTGTCTTTAGGCTATCTCGGTCTACTACCCTTTCAACACCCTGCCTAATCACTTCATCCTCAACAGCCATGTCACTGTGCCACTGAACCCCTACCTCCTTCTCAGCACCCATCTTAGCCAGGAAGTCTGCCACTTTATTTAGATCTCTACTCACATAAACTGGAATCACATCATCTAATTCCCTCCATAATTCCTTAATTTGAGTGACAAGAATCCTCAGCCTCCATGTTTTCAAAGCAAAGTTCCTCATGCAATCTAGAGCTCCAACCATTATTTGAGAATCTGATTCTAGTATTATCCTCCTGTGGCCTTGTTTTACTGCCCAAATAGAAGCAGATTTGATAGCTAAGGCTTCTGCTTCATTGTTTGTGGCTCTTCCCAAGCCTTGCAGTTCCCAATAGAGCATTGTTCCAACATGATTTCGGCAAACCACTCCAATTCCAGCTCTACCCGGATTGCCTTTTGCAGCTCCATCCGTATTAATTTTAATCCAACCTTCTGGGGGTGGTTTCCAACTAGCTCTATCCTATCCCTCTTGCACTTCAACTTCCTTTTCCATTGCCCCAATAACAACCTGAGTTTCCTCTTTAGCATAGACTGCCACAGTTTCTGTGACTTTGCTCCAAATGACCTGCCAAACTCCATCTAAAGAAGAAAAAGTTTCTCTAAAAATTCTAGCATTTCTCTCCAACCACACTTGCCACCAGATAAAGTTTAATCCAAGCTCCCAACCAATACAAAGAGCTTTAGATTTAAATCTACCCCTCTTCCATCTTTCCCAAATATTAATCCGATTCAAATCACCATTAACTTGAATTTTATAATATAAAAACCATCTCTCCCAAATCTGGCACGTGAATGGGCACTCAAACATCAAGTGATCAGTTGTTTCCTCGCTCTTGTAGCATAAAACACATTGAGATGGACCGATGATTCCCTTACATCTGAGTTTATCAAAAGTAAGAATTCCATTATGCATGAACTGCCAGGCAAAAAAGTTTACTTTCGGCCAACCCTTGGACTGCCAAATCTTTCTCCAATCCTCCACCTGATAAGTATGAGGAGGGGGCTCTGGAAGGATCTTATCATATCCGTCCTTCACTGTGTAGACACCAAGGCTCCCATAGCCCCAAGCTAATTCATCCTCCTCGTCTCTACCTGTGAGAAATATTTCTGCCAAGATTTTAGTCATGATGGGTGTCAAATCCGGAGGGATTGAAATTGGCCACTCATCCAACTTCTTAAACTGCTTAAACTTATAATCCCCCAGCTGACTAGTGTTGAAATAACTTTCAATTTGGACCCATCCCTTGGTTTCTATGGCTATTTTTATTGGTTGCAATTCAAGAAATTCAACAATGATAGGTGGGTATTGATCCCATGAATCTGTCCAAAATCGTGCCTTCTCCCCTCTCCCCACTTTCCAAAATAATCTATCTTTTACTACCTGAGATCCTAACTTGAGAGCCTGCCACACTAAGGATCCATTACCATCCAAAGGGAAATGACCCACCTCATTTGGGTTCACTTGTCCCAAATATTTACTAGTTAAGATTCTACTGAATAAAGAAGTTGGTTGGGAAATCCACCTCCAGTAAAGCTTTCCAGCCAAAGCTTTATTATTTAACTTTGATCTTCTCAGTCCCAAACCTCCTTTTACCTTGGGCTGGCTTACTTTGTCCCAACCTACTAAGGCCCATTTCCTCTCTCCTTTTACTCCTTCCCATAAAAATTTTCTAGCCATCTTGTCCAACTCTTTCCATATAGTATGTGGGGCAACAAGGATAGAAAATTTATAAATTGGCATGGCCTGAATGACTGATTGTAAAAAAGTTAATCTACCCCCATAGGTTAACCATTTGTGAGACCAATGATTAATTCTATCCTTGATACAATCCAAAATATTCCTCCAGATATCTATTTTTAGTTTTTTAAAATGCAAAGGGACCCCCAAGTATACCATTGGGAGATAAGTCCTTGTGAATCCCAAGATCTCTAAAACTCTGTCCTGAAGCCTTTGATCAAGATTGAAAAAGACCACTTTGGATTTTTTATCATTGATGACTTGGTTTGTAGCCCTAAGGTAGACATTAAGTGTATCTCTAATCATTCTTGCTTCCCTGAAACTGGCCACTCCCACCAATCCTGTGTCATCCACAAACTGTAGGTGAGTCAAAACTTCCTCACCCACCTTGATACCTGTTAACAAACCTTGTTGTCTTCTCCTCAAGATAAGTCTACCCAATCCTTCAGCCAAAATGAGAAAAATATAGGGAGAGCAAGGATCTCCTTGATGAAGGCCTCGAGAAGCTCCAAACGGTTGCGAGGGAAGACCCTTGATTAACACTGAGTATGTCGGAGTAGAAACACAACTCATGACCCATTCTATCCAATCCTGAGAGAAACCAAAGGCTGCCATCATCTTTGACAAGAAGCTCCACTCCACCCTATCATAAGCCTTTGACATATCTAATTTTATGAACATTCCTCTATTACCGAATGTTTGCATTGAATGGATTGCCTCCTGAGCTAGAACCACACCATCCAAGATCTGCCTACCCTCTACAAAACCCCCTTGCTCCGAGGAGATAATGTTATGTAGAAGAGGTTTTAGCCGCTCAACCATTACCTTTGTGATTATTTTATATATGACATTGCATAAGGCAATAGGTCTATAATCTGAAATGTGTACCCCCTCCTCCCCTTTTGGAATTAAGGTAATGAAAGTATGATTTAATGCTTTAAGCATTCTTTTACTACCTTTGGACTCCTCTATAACAACCATTACATCCTCCTCCAAGTTATCCCAAAAGGCCTAAAAAACTCAATTGGAAAGCCATCTGGACCTGGAGTTTTTTCGGTGCTCATTCCAAAGACTACATTCTTCAGTTCCTCTCTATCAATGGGTTTAAGTAGGGTCTGATTTTCTTCTTCAGAGATAACAGAGGGTATGACAACAATAACGTCTCTTTGAGCCTCTTCATCTTGCACCATACTTTCCTTAAATAGTTTAGAAAAATAATCCATTGAATGGAAATGTATACCTGGAAGTGTATCAAAGGAGTGTCCGTTCTCATCTTGAAGAGCTTCCATGTTGTTCATCTGTCTCCTAGCACAGGCAATCCGATGGAAAAATTTGGTATTTTTATCACCTTCTAATAACCAAGTGGTTCTTGCTCTCTATTTCCAGTAGGTCTCCTCTTGGTTGTCAATGTCCTCAACCGCTTTACGCAATGCATCATCCTCTTCTTTGAGCTGCTCTGTAATTGTTCCTTCCCTAAAGTGTTTTTGAACCTCATCCCATCTGGCCACCAATGGAGCTCTTTGGACCTGGAAGTCTGTCTTGTTAGCTCGCCTCCATTGTTTCAGTTGATCTTTGACATAATGAAGTTGTTTGTGGAATCTAAACATTGTTGTCCCATATGTTGGGCGACCTTCTTCCCACCACTGTGGAATTTTCTTTTGAAGTTCCTCTTTTTGTAACCAAAAGTTTTCAAATTTAAATGGTTTGTGATGCTGCACTGTCTTGATCCCTCCTTCCAACAAAATGGGGAAATGATCTGAAACTGGACCCTCCAAAATCTGAAATTTTATATTCCATTTTACAAATGCCTCCTCTGAAACCAAAAAATGGTCTAACTTCACCTTCCTGCTATGTGGCTCCCTCCTCTTATTAGTCCAAGTATAGTTGGTTCCAGGGCATTTAATATCCACCAAGTGTAATGCCTGGACTTGGGCAATCATAAGTCGATCCCCTGGGTCCAAAATTGGGGTTCCCCCTTCCTGATCTCTAGAGGATAATTTAGCATTAAAGTCCCCAGCAATAATCCAGTCTAAATCTTCCCTTGAGACTCTCATGTTATGCACAACTTTCCATTGATGCATCTGACCATCTAGGTTTTGAGCCCCATAAAAATTTGTGATTAAAACATGTTCAGCTGTGACATTATTTCTAAAATGTGATGTGAGAACACCCCTCCAAGCTATATGTTCTATTGCAGTCCATTCAAGAGAGTTCCAAAGAGTAACTATCCCCCCTGAGGCACCTTGGGCAGCCACTTCCATATGACCAGCACCCCTCCAAATTCTGTTAACTATTTTGCACATAAGATCTAACGACATTTTTGTCTCCTGGATAAGCAAAAAATCTGTTTTACATTTTTCTAAGAGTCTTCGAACAGCAGATTGATGGGTTCTACTATTTAAACCCCTAACATTCCATGATTGTATAATCATTGGTTACCTTGAGAGCAGTAAGAATCTATTGGCCTCACCGATCCTCCAGTGATCAGTTTGTCTCCTTGAACTGCTATCAATTCCTTATTTGATTTTCTACCCACTCCTTGAGAGTTGCTATTTTTTGCTCTCTTTTCCACCTGAGTTATCCCTAAAGTTGGCCTTTCTCTGTTCTTTTCTGCTATTCCCATGCTGACATCCTTAATTATTGGCTGCTCTTGGTTATGCACTATCAATGCCCCTGCACTCTCTGACTGCGGTAACTCACTGTACTCAATTACCTGCTCTATGACGGGGGGAGATGAAAGAGGAGCTTGAACATGGATGTTATTATTTTCATTATTCCCATCCACTCCTTCCATGAATTGATCTTCTTGGTCCATTAGTGTCTTAAATATCTCATACCTATTGGAGGGCTTGAGTTGGGTTTGCTCTTTACCATATTTTTTCTTTTGCCTTCTCCTTCTTTTGGGCTGTTCAAAACCATCTCTCTGTGCTTCTTTACCCTGAGAAATATTGGTTGGTTCTTTGTTTATTGTTGACTTACCCTCCTTAGGAAGATTTGACATTCCTAGAGGAGCCTCCATTTTTGTGTTCATATTATTTGGGCAAGATCGGGCCAAATGCCCATATTTGTGGCAAACTCTGCATCTGAAGGGCAAAGCCTCATAATCCAGCTGTTGAATCCAAGATAGTCCTGCAAGTTCAAGTTCCACCTCTATCGGTAGAGGCTGGCTAAGATCCATTTCCACACATAATCTTGCATAAACAGTTGTGTTTCCTTCTATTGTGTCTTTGGATACACCCAAATGTCTTCCAAGGGAATTATCGATAATTTCCAATACCTGCTCACTCCAAAACTCCATTGGAAGTGCATACAAATGGATCCAAACCGGGACAACAGTGGGTTCAATTCGAGGATCAAATCCCACTCTCCAGGGTTGAACAAATAATCCTGTCGGACCATGATTCCTCTTTTTTGATTCAAAAGCCCTATTTCTATCGGCCAGTGAAGAAAAACTAACAATAAAATATCCATTGCTAATAAACCATAAAGAATACTCACCAAGAGGCTCCCAGTTTTGTCGGACCCAGGAATGCAAAAAATTTAGGGTAGGGCGAATACCCATGAATTTACAGATCAAATCATGATTGGCTCTATATAAAACTGTTTCTTCAACCATCCTTTGCTCAATGACAATCTTTGGCCTTGATTCTGACTGTGGCAAGCATCCATTAACTCGTTGAGATGTTGATCTATTTCCAGCAGCCGTAAAGAGCATTTTTAATGCAGTTTTTTGTGCTTCTTCAGTCTTTGATGGAGATTTATCCTTTAACAAATCTGCAAAAGAACTATGTCTCTCTAGAAGAGGATCCGGAGGTGTCCCCATTGGACCCTCTCGGGGCAGCAATCTTGTCTTCAAATCCACAGTAACCAGAAATCTCTTCGGCTACCCAACTGATGCCCTAGTTTTTCCTTAGCTCCAGAAACCCCTCACCATTATAAGAAACATTTAAAAGAGTAATAGACCTCAAATTTTTAACTAGGGATCTATATCCCCCTTTGGGGAGAAGTCTAATTATACCAGAATTAATTTGTTCCCCCAAAGTACCATTAACAATGGCTTCATGATAAACCTGACAAAGATCTTCAGATATCCAATTTAAGTTCTTATAAAATTCTATAGGTAGGCCATCAGGCCCCGGTGCTTTATCAAATTTGATGCACTTAATAGCCTGAATAATTTCATCTTTTGAAATAGGCTTGCCTAATTCCATTGGATCAACTGACAACAAATCTTTTATTGCCTTTTATCTAAGAATGCTAAAGAAAAACTTTGTACCCTTGTCACCTGATTTTAGCCAATTCATTCGAGCTCTCATCCTTTGACCTTGGATTTTAAAATTTTGTAGCTTGCTTAACTCATTTTTAACACTTATTAGTTCAGATAACATATAGATATCATCAGGAGAATGTTGAAGCACATATTCAATATAATATAGTCTGTTCTTGAAATACTCCTTTTTCCTCAACTCACAAGCCCCACGCTTACCTACAGCCTGAAATATCCTCTTCCATCCATGAACATTTCTATTCCAGTTCTCAATAGCATTGCTGCCTTTATACTTAACTCTATTAATTTCCCTCAAAGTGTAGATTGCATCCATGCAATCCCTATTATTCAACAGAGACACATTTAAAATGAACTTCCACTTGACAACAGAAGTGTTTTGAACAATATCAGCAATAATGACACAAGCCAAAATAGAACAATGGTCAGAGGAAATAGTCGGCTGAACACTAATTTTATCATTATTAGGCATGTGATCAAAAGTAAAAAAAGGGCAGGTACCATAAAATCGATCAAGCCTTTCATACATTCTATTACTCCCTTTCTGCATGTTACACCATGTATGCCAAATCCCATGAAAATCATTTTTACAGCCTTGAATAGGATCTACCAGCTGAAAGTGAGATTTGAATTCCATCCACCATAAACGCTCATCTCCCTTCCAAATTCCTAAGGCACCTCCCCATTTATCTTCACTCTCTTCTGTCATATTAAAATCACCTCCGAATAACCATGGAATTTTAGGTAAAGAAAGCAACCAATGCCAAAGAAAGCATCTTTCCCTATAATCATTACTGGCATACACTGAACAAATACCAAACCTTATATTATTGATTTGCAAGACAACCCACACCGTGGAGTTGCAGGGTGAGTGGCCAGCCTCTACCACATACTGAGACCAAGAAGGAGCCAACAAAAGAACTGTTCCACCTCTTCCAGGAGAATGTTCAGAGCAGATTGACCAAGCATCCTTCCATATAACCTTAATAGCACTATGCAATTTAACCCCAGAAGCCTTGACTTCTTGTAGTAAGACACATTCAATATGACCAAGAGATCTGATATGATTCCTGACAAAGTACTTCCTATCAGGGGACTCAAGTCCCCTGACGTTCCAGCTAACACATTTGAATTTCATTATTAGAAGTATTATGAGGAGCACCGCTCCTAGCCAATTCCTTAATACCCCTGAGAGATTTACCTTTGTCATTAGGTAGAGCGAGGTAAGGAATGATGGCAGACACAAGGAGACCACCTGATAGTGTAGAGGAGATTTTAGTTTCAGATTATGGGAATTCATGTTGGGATGTTGATATGGTGGATTGTGTGGATGGGAAGATGATGGGAGAAGAAGTTATCATGGAGGAGGAGTGTGCCGGGAATTCTGCAGTGCAAAAACAATCATTTTGTGAGTTGTTGGTTGGGGAGAATAGTGTTGATGCTCTTGTGGGATCGACTTTTAATGTTACAGGTAAGATTTCTTCTAATGGTGTTGTATGAGTTACCATTTATCCTAATCATGCAATGAAAACATCGTTAGATGGGGAACAAGCTAGGCTTAAGGCTTGTGGCATTTTATGTCTCTATTGATATTTCATCATTACCCTCCCGAAATTTCTTTTATGGTTGGTTATCCAATGTTTGGGGCAAAAAATTAAATATTAGGTTTTCACTATGCCGCATGATTCAAAAGGGGCTTTTCTTAATTGTATTCAATAATCCAGAAATGCAGTCTAAGGTGGTTCAAAAATAATATTGGTTTGTAGGGGGATCGGTGTTTAGGGCTATGACCTAGTCTCCCAATCTGTTAAATGAGGAATTATTTTTCGTTTCATATCCCAAATAGGTAATCCTAAAGAATGTTCCACCTATACTTTGGTGTTTTTTATCTCAATTTTTATCACCGTTTGGTAGATTTTTGATGGTTGAGGAGTCCCATTCTCCTCTCATGCACATGGACGCTGGTGTCCTTCTATATATTACTCTTGGCATTGAATTTCCACATGAAATTTAATTGGATTTTGGGGATATTAAATCTGTTTTTCAAGTTGAGATTTTGGGTGGAATCAACACCTACTTTATTTGTCTATATGAGGGGCACCTCCAAAAAAATTGTCCAATGTTGCTAGCAAGGAAACGAAATTTAAATCTTGATTTGTCTTCCAATGGGAAAAATAATAATAAAGGTGTAAATAAGCATGGTACTCCGGCCAGGTCTCTTGAGCTGAATAATAATAATGTTGATTTTGTGCATGGTCAAAGTATTTTTGGATCCATCATGGCCAATGTTGAATCTGGATCTAGGGTTTCTTCACCTTGCAGGGTTTCTTTTTCTCAGAATAAATCTATTTTTATTTGTGGTAGTAAATATAAAAGGGTAAAAATACCTGGAACATCTATGATGCAGGATAAAACATGGAACATCTATGATGCAGGATAAAACAGTTATGGATAATGAGATAATTTTGGGTGATGTTGTACATAAGAACAATCTACTTGGTAAGTCTGTTTTAAACACAAAAAATGTTGTATTGGATGTTTTGAATAAACACAATAGTGAAACCGTGATTAATTTTGATTTCTCTTTTACTCATTTTGTCGCCCCTGTTGTGGGTGATTCTATTATGTGCGAGGAACTAAATAGTAGAACTAACAAAAATAAGGACTCTATTACTCAGTTGGCTACTCCTAATACTATTAGGCATAGTGTGGAAGAGGGATTGAGTGGCAATAATTATTTTGTTTGTGGTGACATACAGTTTGAGGGTAGATTAAGTACCCAAAAACTAGCATTGTCTTCTATTAATGCTAGGGTTGCAAAGTATTACAATAATAAAGAACCAATTAAAGGGGATTCAGCTAGTATACCAGAAAAGGATGTCAATGAAGAGTTCTTTGATGCTGACACTCATATTAGTAGTGATCATTCAGGCTCTGTTTTTGAGGTTACAGAGGATGACATGCTTGCTCTTGGTAGTTCATGGTGGAAAAAAGTTTAAAAGAAGAAACATTTGCATTCTTCTGATGTTCATAGTATGGATAAATCATTAATAAGTTTAAAATGCCTTGCTAGAGGTAAAAATTCTCTTGTCTCTGATGTTAATGATATTTAAGTGTCTGAGCTAGAATTTTAGGGGTATTGAATCCCCAGCTAGGAAATATTATGTTAGAAATTTTGTAAACTCTTTTCTCTATGAAGAGTCAAATCTTGAAGTTAACTTGGTCATTGATAATCAATATGATGAACTTGTAACTCCATCTCAAATTATTTCAACATCTTCAACTCCTTCCTCTATGCCAAAATGGCCACACCATTGTTAAAGAAGCTACTCCTTACATCCAAAATGTTCCTTCGACTAGATCATCCAACCCCATAGGCACTGGTATTGTATGTCATTCTATTTCCTTTGATCCTCAATCCTTAAAATAAGCCTCAGGTATTAAGGAATGGGATGATGCAATGGAAAACAAATTTTCTTCCTTGAACAAAAACAATACTTGGGATTTAGTTCCATTACCTAAAAGAAGAAAATTAGTTCGTTGTAAATGGATATTCAAAACAAAATATGGGCCTAATGGATAAATAGAAAAACACAAGGCTCGCTTAGTGGACACAGTTTTCTCTCAAATTTAAGGCATAGATTATGTAGAACCTTTGCTCTAGTTGCTAAAATGGATTCTGTAAGATTGGTTCTTGCTTTAGCTGCTTCCCATAAGCATCCTATCTATAAAATTGATGTAAAATGTGCTTTCTTACATGGATAATTACATGAATAAATATTAATGGAACAACCTACTGGTTTCACTCAAGACTCATCTCTTGTTTGTAGGCTCAAAAAGTCTCTTTATGGCCTCAAATAGGCCCCTAGAGCTTGGTATGATAAGATGGACTCCTTACTTCTTTCAGCAGGTTTTTCTCATTGTGAGTCTGATAACACAGTTTATATTTAGAGAAATGAAGACAACATCATGATTCTTGTTCTATATGTTGATCATCTTCTTCTCACTACTAGTAACTTAACTCACATACAGACTGTAAAAGACTCCCTCTCTGAAAATTTTGAAATGGTTGATCTAGGTAAAGCTCATTACTTCATTGGAATCTAAATAAGTCAAACTGATGCGGGTATTTATTTGTGCCAATAAAATTACACTCTAGATATTCTACAAATATTGAAAATGATACATTGTAAACCTTCTCCTAAACCCTTTCAATATAGAATTAATCTTAGTACTTTCTTCTCATCCCCTCTATGTGATGTAACACTATACCGTCAAATTGTATGGAGTATGCTATACCTTACTCATACTCACCCATATATCTCATTTGTAGTTGGCCTCATATCCATATTCTCTCATCAACCTCACTTTAGTCATTGGTAAGCAGCAAAAAGGATACTCCATTACTTGCAAGGCACTACTCACTTTGGGCTCTTCTATAAGGGAAAATCCATGGATATTATTGGCTACACAAATTTATATTGGGAAGGTTCAATAGAAGGCATATATTCCACCTCAGGCTATGTATTTTTCTTTGGTTCTTCACCAATAGCCTAGTTATGCAATAAATAACAAGCAGTAACTCTATCTTCTACAAAGGTAGAATACATGGTAGTATTTTTGGCTAGTCAGGAAGCTCTTTGGATTTGTTAAATTTTGAGATAATTTGGTTTCACCCATGAGGAGCCTATAACTCTTTGGTGTGACAATCAAAGCACAATTCATATTGCACGAAATCCATTTGAACATCAACGAACCAAGCACATTGAGATACACATGCACTTCATAAGGTAACATATTCAGAGTGGGTATATACACTTGGAATATATTCCAACTGAGGATCAAATTTTAGATATCTTCACCAAGTCATTTCCTTCTCCACGTTACCTTCAGTTGCGAGATAAGCTTGGAGTTATACAACTGCATTGATTTCTTTTATGAGGACAATATTCACCATACAAAGACAAGTCTCTCTTCTAATAATTGGTTTTTCCCCACAGGGATTTTTCACCAATTATTTATTATATATGAGTACCTAATCAGGCCAAGTTTCCAAGACTCATATTTATTTCTTGTATAAAGAGGACAATATTCACCATATGAATACAAACCTATCATTGTTGTTTTTTCCCCACATAGGATTTTTCACCAACAATATTATGGAAATGGGTACCTAATCAGGCCAAGTTGTCAGGACTCATCTTTCTTTCTTGTTAAAGAGGACAATATTAGCCATACGAAGACATGCCTCTCTTCTTCTCATAGTTTGTTTTTTTCCACAGGGATTTTTTTACCAACTATATATTGTATTAGGAGGACAATCTTTGACATATGAAGAAAAGCCTCCAAATTCCTTTTGATTGATGGTTTTTCCCATTGGGTTTTACCATCTCTTCAAAAGAAGTCATTGTACATGAGTACCTCATTAGGCCTTGTTTCCAGGACTCATTTGTATGATTCACCCGTAGTATCACTTAAGGGGAGGTGTTAGAATAGGAGAATATTTTCTTATGTTCCACTAGGATAGACACTTGATTTTCCACTCCTCCATGTGTCAGGAGAACTCTCAATGGTTTCTTCATCAGGTCTGATGATTTGTTGTAATCTAATGGATCTCAATGATCAACTCTACTATTTATATAGAGTTGATCCTTGGAATAAATCAATCAGTTCCACTCCTCTTCATCTTTTATTTAATGCTTTGCATATCTATTATTGTGAAATTCTAACACCTACCTACACACATTCATGCATGTATTTTTTGATTGGTAAAAAAATGTTTTGAAATGGTTTCTTAACCTTTTACATACAATAGAAAAAACAACATAAAAAGGGTAATCCAACAATAGCTAGAAAAAAGGTAATCCAATAGGTAAAGTTAAATTAGAAAACCAAAGAGAACAACAGGACAAAACTAAAAAATAGACTAGGTATGACAACATGCCAAAACCAAATAAAATAGGAAGACGATCTAAAATACGTCCACAAACCCAAAACCACTAGTCATTCTGGATAAAAGGAGTAAAAAAGGTAAAATCTATAGATTTAACAATATCATTTACCACTTTTTAGCCTTACTAAAAAATAATCCATGTGGTGTTAAAGGACAATGAAATATGTTCTAGCATATTTGTAAGGATACCTATGGGCTCAGTGGTAGGATTCTTATAAATATAATTGACCAATTCGGTTTGATTCTTACCTTGACTACCTTTAAACTTAGGTCATTTGGACATACAGAGTGAATCCTCGAGTGACTCACCCTCACTCATTTTAAGCATTGGTATTTTATTGGAAGCTTATCTAACTCTAGTAGAGCGATGCCTAGGTGAAGTGGTCGCTAATATTTTACCTTTGATAGAATTAAACTTCTCCACTTTGTCATTATTTATCATAATCCTCTCCATGCTAGGAACATCATTAGGAGGTTCACGCAAGGAATCCATCACCATGAAAATAGTACACTCAGTATCCTTTTCTAGCATTTGCCTATACATGATCAAATGTAATCCTTGGTGCTTGGAATGATTTGAAGTGTTAACTCTAACACTTCCCATAGATATCTCAAGAGATCTCACCAAATAATTTATAATGTTGATATTCTTAATATCTCTTATATCGTTCAAAAATTGTAAGTGGAAGCTCTTGAGTGGCTCAGTGATCTCATCCATAGTATAGTACTACATGATGAGAACAAGCACCCTATTTGAGGGTTTAGGGTTCTCTCTTATGATTATACCTTCATTCTTATTTGAAAGCCTTTTTCTAAAGAACTTTATTTTTGTAATCAATGTATGCCTATCACGTCAGATAATTTCACCATCATCGAGAAGCTCAGTCACCTCAATAAGTAACTGATTAGTTATTTTGAAATAAAGCCCACAAACTGTAACCAAACGGTTGTTCATCAATCTAGTAAACTCCATTGAGATTTTAGGGTCTACATAATTGAATTTATAGAGAAATGACATACATCCATGTGTGCTTAAGATCTCTTCCATATTAGTTTCCTAAATTAGGTACTCCTTTGCAAAGGAATGGAGAGTGGTAGGGAAACTCAAATGGTAAATGATAAGGTCTTCAAGCACATCTAAATTACACAAGGTCTTAAAAATATAGATCAAAAAAGTGTCCCAGCCACAAGATCCACCTAGGCCAAGGTCTTCCTTCATCCACTGCTAATAAGAAATATGATCCAAACATGACATATGAGAAAAAATAATAATGGGATTAGCCCATCCACTATAAACACTGATCTTATTAACATTACCATTGGTTAATTCCTATACTCAAAAGTAAGGATAGTGAGGGTAACCATAATGTGGACTTTGAGGTGAATATTGTCACAAGTATGAAATTTCATCCACTTCAAATATGTGGTACACAACCCAAAAACATATTTGATTGAAGATAAATACCCACACTACCAGGTAGTACAATAAGGTATGTTTTAAAAATAATCACTAGTAAAGAAAGCAAGACGACTCCAATATCTCATTCTTGGAGCAAGACTTTCCACAACATATAGACTTTAACAACTGCATTGGATACACTAATTATTGATCCAAAAAGGTGTCAAATTACAATAAAATTCACTGTACTAGAAGAGTAGAGCACAACACAATTGTCCAAAGGTAAGGTGATTTACCCAAGACCAAAGAAGATACATATGTGATCATTCTACATCATATCACTACAAGACATGTTTGCCTAGGTCATCCAAATTTTAAAATAGTAGAAGCTGAAGTGGGTATGGATAGGTCTATGATGGATTTAAGACTTATCAATTAGGAGAGAGTGACTAGTATAAGTACCCCACAAATGAGCAAGTCCAGGATTAGCCAACTGAAAACCAACACGAGGAAGACAAAAAATAGCATGGCTTAAGCTATCAGGTTTATAAAATATACAAGTCAAAGGGCATTTATTGGTAAGAAACAAAGATACAAGGATGATCATATTGGAGGTTACACAAATGGGGACCACCAAACGAATGGGATTAAATAAGCAAACATCCATAATCATCAACATGGGAAGTAATATTTAAAGGAAAATTATTTAACTATGAATAAAGAGAATCTTGAGCCACTCCCAAGTTTGCTAAAATGATAACTACTCAATTGTATTCTTTATACACATGCTAGATGATAATGATCTTGAATATCCCAGTGAGAAACTGGTATTCCCTAATGATGTTGTTGATTCTCCAAGTAGGTATTTGGGCTCCCTGTAAATATTACATTCATTGAATCACCTTCAACGATAAATTTCTCAATGTGAAAACACTCACTTAAATAAATTCCTAAATAGAGCGCCTTGGCTTTGGCTACATTATCGGTTTGAAGCCCCATGTTCTCAGCAAACGTAAACAAAATTTTCCTATGACTATCCCTAATAAGGCCAAAATCACTAGCTCTATCAATATTTCCTTTAGCATTACCATCAAAGTTAAGTTTGACCCATTCACTCGGAGGAAGACTCCAAGTGATCAGAGATCTATCAACCTTTAGAATTGATGGGGCTAGGTTCTCAACTTAGATATTGAGTGAGGCAAATAGATCAGCTTACACACGAATCTTAGGATATTTATATGAATGAATAAGACAAGTATTTTCTAAGGCAAACATGGAGGAAGACTGAGTGGGGATCTTTAGAAGAATTCCTAAAAACTCTACCATTTTGCTCCAGTTAAATTTTCTAGAGAGCATGAAGCAGATAGTAAGACCAAAAGGCTTTGATTCAAGGAAACCAAAAAGGGTTGGTCCATTGCTCACACAGATCAGATATAGATTTGGATTGGACCTCGACAATGCCTAACCAAATTTAATAAAGAACTCAACACAATGTAGGAAAAGAGAAATTTAAGGAATAGGTGCAAAACAGATTCCCAATTTGACTTGCATAAGTGACATCGGTTAAGAAGGCATATGCAACAATATGCCTATCTTTGATTAAGGTTTCTGATTTGTATTTAGTAATTGCTTTATGTGTGCAAATGTGAGATGTTGGATGAACATATTGTTTTTTTGAAAGAGAAGTTGCCCCTCATCGAACAAGGAATTTATTTTGATTGAAAACCAAGGAATCAATTAGTTCACTAAATTAATTTAAAACACCCAAAATTATATTCAAATAAAGTTTTGGTACTAAAATTTTATATAAGAAAGATATATAAGAACATAACTTTGAAAAATCATAAATATAAAATATTTTAAACATCCACCTTATCATGAACAACAAAAAAAATATGAAGTGAAGAAAAATTCTATTAAATAATTTAAAATGTAACTAAACATTTTATATAAATATGTTAATAAAATTAATATAATTTTTTTGGATTTAAATTATTATAAAAAAATATTAAATAAATATAAATTTTTAGTTTAAAATTTAATATTAGTATTAGTTATATCTACCAAATAGATGTTATTTATGCAAACCCCAATGGGATTCCACTAATCATGTTTTTATTCAATGCATTTTTTCATTTCTATATTGAGCCAGCTAAGCAATAGGTTCAACATTCAATGGGCCATTCCTAATTCCATATTAGATCTTTTCTTCCAGTGGCCTAACCCTTTTTGCAATCCCAAACTGAGCACATTATGGAACTTTACGTTGCACCATTTTTTATGGTAGGTGTGGCTGGAATGCAATAACATAGCCTTCACTGATAGCTCAAAGTATGTTGGTTCGATGGTGGCCAAAATCATTGCCTTTGCTATTGAGAATGTTCAATCCCTTAATTGGAGTGAGTCCCCTTTATCCAAAACAGAGTCCAATATTTTGTCTTCTCTTAAAATTCCTACCCAGGTTCCTAGCCAACAAGCTCTTAATCCCAGGCTGAATTTCAGATGGTAATGCCCACCAAAAAATTAGATCAAACTAAATTTTGATGGGGTCTCTAAGGAAAATTCAAGTGAATCAGGATCTGGTATAATTATAAGAGATCACAATGGTAAAATTGTTATTTCTTATGTTGAATATCTTGGCTTCTAGTCCAATCATGTTTTTGAGGAAAGAGCACTCTGTAGAGGTCTATAAATAATTCAAGAAGACCAAATAACTTTTATCATATAATGGGACTCCCTCAATGTCACCAATTACATGAAGAATAGAAAATATCCATCATGGAGAGTCCAGAATACAATTAATTCGGCCACGAGGTTAATTCAAATGTGTGGAGAGATAGTCATTCAATATATATATAGGGAGGTGAATATTGTGGTTGATTTATATGCAAATTTTATTGTTACTACTAAATGTTTCTCGAAAGGGGTTAATTGGATTCCTCAAGAAGCCCATAATGCTATCCAAAGTGATAAATCATGTTGTGCAAAAATAAGCTCCTCATTCAGATGATTACTAAGTCTATGAATACCACTATCAAAGTCATTGAGAAGATCATTGGGATGTTGAACAACTTGTAGTTAATGATAATGGGAATTCAAGAACCTTGGAATAATAACAACCAACTTCGAAGCCCTGATATGATCTACATTATTATAGAGTTCTATTGCTTTCTTTACTTTATCTTAGTTAGCTATATTTACTTTAGTGGTTAAGGTTTATATGGCATATATTTCTCTTTTTTTAATTCTCAAGGATATTCCTATTAGGCTTTCCTACTATACCTTTTGACCTCTTGTATTTTTTGATGTATGTTTGGCATAGGGACCCCTGTGTCAATATTTCTTAGTTCTCTTTCTTAGTTATTTTCTAGTAATTTTTTAGGTAGGAGGTCAATATGTTAGTTTTTCTTGTTATTTACTTGGATAGGATTTACTCTACTGCTTACGTCCTAATTTGTTGTATACAAAGTACTCCTTTGTTGGGTACCCTAGTCTAGGTTTTCTGCTGCTATATCTACATGGTCTATATTGGAATATTATGTAATAAGGTTTTGGGATCCTATTAAAATCCCTTGTAAATATTAATCAACCTACCAAAAAAATGATTTACTTCAACACACAACATATACATATTTATTTGCTTTTATTAACTTTAATAAGAATATTTTTATTTTTATTTTTTAATTGTTTTAAATTTTCTTCTTTCTATTCCTTTTTATCTTCTTTTATCCCTGTTATTCTTCACCCCCTATCAAGTTATCCTATTTTCCTTTTGTACGTTACTCTCTTCATTCTATTCATATTTCTCTTCTTTAATTTATTTTTCCTTTCCATTAAATATATACGTGTATATATTTACTTGTTCATAATTGTAACAATATATATATATATATATATATATATATATATGATAAGAATTAGTCGAAATTGATTAGACGTTTTTCACAGGACTGCCCAAACTATCGAACTCGTTTTGGCCATATCTCACTCATACGGACTCGGATTGAGCTAAAATTTTGAGGGTAGATGCCTGAAAAACCCTAAAACATCTCCACCAATTTTAATATCATTTGTAGCAACACATATACTATCACATCCCTATGTGTGAACAAGATATTTGGTGAGTGCCTATGTGAGGGTTTCATCTAGGTTGAGTGCAAGCAGCTCCAGAGGTTGGTTTTTAGGGCCTTTGGCCCTAGTGACCAATATTTTTGTGGTTTATGCTCAATATTTTAGCAGGAAATGTTGTAGGGGATACAATATGGGTTAGAAATTTATTTTTCAATAGATCATACTGTGAACTTGAGTGACCACAGCTTCCAATTTGTTGCACAAAAGTAAAGTGAAAACCATACCTTTCCACGACGTCTAGGGCAAGGATTAAAGAAATCACGAAACAAATTTCAAGCAGTTGATCAAAAAATGGCTCATATCTCAAGTGAACCTGGTGCTAAGGTGCACCCACAAAATAATTCTACTGTGAAAACCCCTATCAAGGGTAAGAATTTCGAAGACTCAGTCCCAAAAATGAATTTTAGGGATGCCATTCATGGTGGACAACCTCAACCCAATGTTGATATCAATATTAGGGCTTCCCATAAACCTCTAAGAATGCCTAAGATTTATCCCAGGAAAACATAGTCATATTGTCTTAAAGCAGCTGATGGAACTCCTATTTTTAAACTTGATATGTGTAACATTCAGACTGGCATTGAATATTTGGAAAAAAGAGGACTAATTTGTCGATTCATGGGTTTTCGTTCGAGTCTATTTGCTTTCAATGTCTGGGCTACAAAAATCTAGAAAACTAAAGGCGAGTTACAAATATCTATTAATCCAAATGGTTATTTTCTTGTTTTAATTTGCTTATAATGAAGATAGAGAGAAAAAATTGCAAGGGGGTCCTTGATTTTTTGGAAGGGCAGGGCTTTTCATGAAGCCCTGGCATACTAAATTTAAATACAAAGAAGAGATGCCTTCTATAGCTCCAATGTGGGTTAGACTCTTTGGCCTCCCTATTGAATTTTGGAATCCTACTATTTTTTCTTCAATTGGAAACTCTTTAGGAAATTTTATGATGACTGTTGATTGTACTCAAAATTTTGAACATATTATTTATGCTCGAATTTATGTTTTAATGGATTTTGACAAACCCCTACCTAAAAATATCACATTACAATTTAGGGAAGACACTTGGGAGCAAGTAGTGGACTATGAGAACATTATTTTTTGTTGTAGAATTTGCCATGAATATGGTCATTTGGCCAGTGCTTGCCCAAATAAAATTCCTGATCAAAAGAAAGAAGCCATAAACTCAGCAGGTTTCCAAATACCTAAGAAGAAGAACACTCAGAAAAAACTAGTTATGAAGGATAAATCAAACTCATCTGCTAATATGTTTGAAATCCTTTCCACAAATGATGTCCCAAGTTAGGAAAAGGAAATAATGGAAACTAAAATCTTATAAACACAATTTAAATATGAAGGGAAGAACTCATCTACAAACCAATGAATCAAAGGTTTTCAACAGAAAAAAATATGAGAAAATTTACACAAGAAAAACAATATTTCAAATGTCAAAACTTCAAATAATGTAGGTCCCAATATAGACTCCGTTGAACCATCTAGTCAAATTTTGGCTGTGTAAGAGCATTCTTCAAGGTTAGAAGCCATCTCAGATTCAATTGGAATAAGTCAAGAAATAGGGAAAAAATAATTGAAGATGGATTCTAATAAAAAAGTAGGTCGCAAGACCAATCAATATCATATGGTAAAATAAGGTGAAAAGCTTATAGAGGAAGGTAATATTAATACCCTTCCCAACTTTTTTAGCCCTAGTATTAATGAAGATCATCACTTGGAATATGAGAGGACTCAAAGGGAGTATTTCAAAACAAAATGAATTAGAAGAATGATTCAGATAAATCATCCACATATTGTTTTCCTTCAAGAAACAAATATGTCAATGGATGATATGGACTTAATTGCTAGTAAAATTTGGCCAGCTTGAAAAGTGGTTTCCCTCAGTTCCCAAGGGACTTCGGGTGGCATTGCTTGTCTTTGGTATCCAAAAGAGTTAGTTATTAACCATATGGTTGGTAGTTGGGGTTTGTTGTCTATAGCTATTCAAAGTAGACATTCCAACCAGATTATGCTCTGCATTACTATTTATGCTCCGAATTCTTTGGAGGAAAAAAGAAGACAGTGGAAGGATATTACTCATATTATCTCTCATTTTCCTAAATCTTGGATATTGATTAGAGGATATTTCAATACCATCCTCTCTCTAGATGAGAAAATGGGGGAAATAGAAATTTAGACAAAAGCACTGACGTCATGAGCGAATATATTGCAAACCTCCATATTATGGATATCCAACCAGATAATGGCCTTATGACTTGGTCTAACAGAAGGCAAGGCTTAGATTGTATAATGGAGATATTGGATAGGTTTTTACTCTCTAAAAATTTCTTGATCCATGGTCACATTCCTAAAGTGAAGACTTTTAATAATCCTGGTTCGGATCATTGGCCAGTCATGGTGGAAATGTGGAAAACCAATGTGAGTTTCTCTCCTTTTTATTTTCAATTAATGTGGCATAGAGACATTTCCTTCAGACCTTGTGTGCAACAATGGTGGAAGGAAGGTAAACCTAGGCATGGGACTAGGATATTCTATTTTGCCAAAATATTGCAATACATTAAATCCAAAATCAAGACTTGGAACTAGAAAGAGTTTGGGGATGTTCATAAAAAAACATGAAGTTATTTCTCATCTTAAAAATTTGAATAAGAAAATCCATTTAGATGGCCTCACAGAGAAGAGAAGTACAGATGAAATTAAACTCACAACTCAGTTAGAGGAATGGGGAAAAAGAGATGAAATATTATGGAAGCAAAAATCTAGAATTCAATGGATCAAAGAAGGAGATCGAAACACAAATTTCATCCACAAATATCTTCTGGCTAGAAGATCTCACAACTTTATTTCTTCCTTAAATTTAGATTTTGGAGATGTTTTTTATACTTGGGATGGCATGAACTCTGTTGTTATTGATTACTTTTCCAATATTTTTGCTACTACTCCTCTTGAATCAGCTTCACAACAAAATGTTCTTCAAGCAATCCCTTCTCTTATCACTTCTGAGGAGAACTCTATTTTGACTGCTCTTGTGTTAGCGTACTATATTAATATTGTCTGTATTATGCAAATAGTTGCACTGTTACAACGCATACAGTTGCACTGTTACAACCATGCAACTGTTCCATTTCGCCGTGTGCTATTCCTGGCGACTGTAACATTATTTAAAGCACTCTGAATAATATATTTCCTGATCGTTGCATTTTTACATCCTATTACTATCAATGAGCTTCAACAAGTAGTTTTTAAAATGCAAAAAGGGAAAACCCCAGGTCCTAATGGTTTTCCCATTGAGTTCTACCAAGATTTCTAGGATATCCTTCATGTTGATTTATTAGATGTGGTGGAAGAATCCAGGAAAGCCAAAGAAATTTTGAAGGTTATAAATAAAAATTATATTACTCTTGTTCCAAAAGCTCAAGAGGTTGATCATATCTCAGTTTTTAGACCTTTTTTTTTATGTAATGTTCTTCTCAAAATCATTACTAAAATCATGGCAGAAAGGTTGAAGCCTCTTTTGTACAAGATTATTTCCCCAAAGCAAGGGGGTTATGTGGAAGGACGTCAAATAGTAGATGAGATAGTTCTTGCTCAGGAAGCCATCCATTTCATGGATATGTAAAATTCTCCTTACATGTTCATTCAGTTAGACTTATCCAAAGCTTATGACTGAGTGGATTGGCACTTCCTTATCAAAGTTTTGAGGCAATTTGGATTTTCTAAGGATTGGATGGATTGGATTAAGGGATGTATCTATTTAGTTTCCTACTTAGTTCTTATCAATGGCAGACCTTCTCAGTATTTCCTAGCTTCCAAAGGTATTAGGCAAGGTGACCCGCTATCCCCTTATTTATTCATCATTCTTTTTGAATGCTTGGGTAGGACTATAACCAAAAAAAGGGAAAACAAAACCCTTGAGGGAGTTACCATTGCTCATGGAGCTAGACCTATCTCTCATCTTCAATTTGTGGATGACTCTACTATTTTAGGTAAAGCTATAGTTAAGAAATATTCTAATATTAAGCAAATCATTAGCTATTTTTCTAAGGCTACTGGGCAGTTGATCAATGAAGACAAATCTAAAGTTATTTTCTTTCACTACTCTGCTAGATAGGAATCCATGGTCTTGGATAAATTAAGATATAAGAAGACCTCTCTTCCAATCACTTATTTAGGTATTCCCATAAATATTCAAAGGCAAAAAAATAAATATTGGAATTGGTTGTTGGAAAAATTCAAGAAGAAAATTGGAAAGTGGACCAATAAGTGGCTTTCTTCTGGGGGTAGAATCACCTTGGTAAAGTCAGTCCTTAAAGATATTCCTATTTATATTTCTTCCATTTTAAATATCCCAAAGGTTGTTCTTCGATAATTGGATAAAATCAGTCATCATTTCCTTTGTAATGGTACCAAGGAGAAAAGAAAATAGGGCTTGGTGAAATGGGATACTTTATGTCTTCCTAAGAGTGAAGGGGGGTTAGGATTCCGGTATTCAATTAATAACAACAAAGCTTTAGCTGCTAAATTATATTGGAGGATGTTGCATAACCCCAATGCTCTTTGGGCAAATAATATCCATGATAATTATGCTAAGAACAAAAGTCTTGAAGACCTTGTTCGCTATCAAATTCCTACCAAAGGTTCTCCCATTTTAGCAGTTCTTAATACTGGTGAGGATTTGATAAAGAAAAATTTATTTTGGATCATTCATAATGGTCAACATATAAATTTTTGGATAGATTCTTGGGATGGTCACAAGCCTTTGATAAATTAGTTTCCCTATTGGAGGCCTTAGATGGAGGAGCTTCATCAATCTAATTGGATAAAGGTGATTAATTACTATCGGTACCATACTAGTAATTCAAATATTGGTAGATATTGGATCACTATTGAGGATTGGCCTATTAAAATCCCAGAAAGGCAAAGACAAGATATCCAAGGCATCCTTCATATGAGATCCCTCTCTTGGTCACATGAAAAATATTATTTTGGATGGAACAACACTACTAAGGGTGAGTGAAAGCACGAGGATACGGAAACAAAAATGAAATGCCAAGGTGCGATGCAAACGAAACTAAACTTATCGTTAAATCCTACGAACTGAAATGCATGAAAGGAGAGAAACATAAACGCACTAAAACAAGGTATAAAAGCAAATATGGAGTACAGTCCTTTTTATTAATATGCTTTAGAACCTAGTTACAATTCATCTCCTCCCTTTCCAGGGGCTAGGAACGTTAAATATGTTCTTGTCACATCAACAGATGGTATTCCTTCTTTCGTGTGCCCACATGTATAATGGGCAGACCAAACATCACCACCACTTGCGTTGATGAGTCTTGACGCCTTGCTACTCCTCTAATTTCAATACCCTAAGTTCAAGGAAATAGAAAACAGTTAGTAGCACCTGTAGATAAAATGAAACATGCAATCCCCAAGCCTACGATTAGTGAATGCAAAAAATGAATAAAACGATAACCAAATAACATCAGAATGATCTAAAAATTTAACATAGGCATGAGGACATTACCATGAGGGCACTACAAATGGAATAGTTAGGAAATTTGCCATGGATTTCTAATCGCCCCGGGGTGGGACGATTAGACCTGTAATAAAATGTCAAAAAGCACAGTCCCAAATGGCACATTTAGGAAGCTCCAAATAACCTAAAAAGTTGGGGGTTAGGTAAAACAAAGTATTTTAGGACAACCCAGATGGTCGGATTTTGCCATTTTGGCCTCTATCACTAGGAATTTGATGATGCTACTTACATGTTAGCAAAAGTAGAAAATGACAAAAACATGATCAAAATAACTCAAAATGATGTGAAATTTGAATGACAACCTATCTAAGCAACATAGAATCAGATGCAAAAATAACACAAAGGAAATATTCTACAGATTTCTAATCGCTTTGGGGTGGGGCGATTAGGACTGTAGTAGTGCGGGGGGCACCTGGGGGCAGGACGCCCGATGTTTGGGGCCTGATTTTGGCACCAATCAACTTGGGATGGGTCCAAAACCTCTCATGGGATGTTGTCAGCAAATTTGGTAGGATGTTATGGCCAAATGTCAGGTTTTGGTTTCATATTTGTGCTTCCAATTATCACCCAATGACCTCCCTTCAAAAAGAGATCAAGGATGTGAAAGGCTTAAATAAAAAGGTGTGAGGATGTAAAATGGTAGCACTTCATTGCTCAAAATTCTCCTTCTCTCTCCCTTTTTGAAATGAGAAGACTCACCATTTTATAGACCTGACGATCTCTTTGGATGAGCATGCAGAGGTTCCACTTGGCAATCATGCCTTCCCATGGGGGAGAAGATTCCTCCTTGATTAGGGGCTCCATGACTGCCCCTGTAACTGCCCCTAGCACTCAAAAAAATGATCACTCGCACTCCCATGCAATGAAGGAAGAGTTAAGTGGTGGATCTGAGCTACCATTTTTCAAGATTTGAAATTTTTCCTGTCAAACCTGCTATTCGCCCCACCCTGGAATGAATACTACCAATCGTCCCTGGGTGGAATGAATACCAGTTTGTAATCATCCTTGGGTGGAATGAGTAGAGATCAGAGTGCTTGAAAGGTGCCAAATTGACCTCTGACCTTCCAAAACTACTATGTGAGTTGTTAAGACCATTGTTTAACCTTTGGGGGCTGCCTTGGGGGCTATGTATGTCAATGCAATCAGTGTTTGCCATCACATAATCGGATTGGTGTTATTTTGGTGTCTATAGATGCCCCTTTTTGGGATGCGCTATTTGTGGCACAGTGCTGAGAAAAAATAGATACCAAAAGCACTAATTATTAGGGTTTCTTAGTAACCTAACCAACTTTTGATGCCCCAAGTATGGAAAGGGCACATATTCTTGAATCCTTGCTTCTGACGAGCTAAGGAGTTTAATTCAAGTGTTAATATTTTTCGGTGAGGTGTTACTTGAGCTTGGACATTGATCAATCATGAATAGGCAAAGGGAGTAACCTTTTGTCTATGGGAACCTTGAGTTTATGATTTATGAATGCCAAGTTGTTTGATCAGCTTGTGATTATTGCTTGTTTGCTGCCCCAAGCAGGGGCATGATTGTCTTTGTCAATGATTCTTTGAATGTATGCCATTTCCTTGATTGGGTGTGTATTTGTTGATTGGTGACTAAGTGTGACTACCCCCTCAAGCGACGAATCGATGAGGGAATGACCAACATGAGAAAAATGATGAGTCGCTTGACCCAAGATGACTATTTTAAGGGTGCCTTCAGTTGTTTTGCCTTGAATGCTTATGCAGTTTCCCAAAATTTAGACCTGTTTTTGGTAGGTATGAACCCTTTTGGTGATGTCATTTGGGGTTGAAATTCTCGACAATTCGTCCTCCCGTGGAGCGGTCCGGCTATGGTAGCCTTCTTAGGGAGTAGGATAGTGAGGATTTGTGACCCCGAAATCTATTTTGTATGCCCATAAGTAGAGCTGCAAAGGCACCTTTTTCGATAATGTTATTGCTATTTTTGGGTGGGTTTGGACCCTTTTTGGGATGTCGTTTGGGGATGAAATTCTCGACAATCCGTCTTCCCATGGAGTGGTATGGCTATGGTAGCCTTCTTAGGGAGTAGGATAGTGAGGATTTGTGATCCTGACGTCGGTTTTGCATGCCCAAAATGTCAAGTGCAAAAGCACTCTTATTGGAAAATTTTATTGCTTGTTTTTGTGCATTTTGGTGCATCTTTTTGTTGTTTCTGAAATTTTTGCTCTGTAATCGTTCTTGGGTGAGACGAATACTAGTTTTGTATTCGTCCCAGGGTGGGATGAGTGCTAACTAGAGCACTCATCCCAAGGTGGAATGATTACAAGACTAAAAGCCTATTTAAGGGCCAAAACTAGGGTTTGGGCTCATTTGCATTCGATTTTTCTTGTGATTTGGAGCTCTGGGGAGGAGGAGGTCGAGTCTGCGAAGCGAAGCACTGGCGAATTTTTCCCGAAACCATGAGTTCATGAACTGAATCGAGCGGCGGAGCCAAAGAGATACCTATAAGTTCTCCTCTTCATTTAGTTAGCTTGAGTTTTATTTTAAGTTTTAAAATCATAATTTATTTTGAATTTGTTTTTTCGTTTTAAACTAAGGTAAAACCCTAGGCTAAAAAGAAATGTTTTTTATTTTTTGTTTGTAATTTTGTAAGGTTACAAGAAACCCTAGGTTCAAATGCATTTGTTTTTGTTGTTTTGTTTTTAAACTAAAACCCTAGGTTAAACTTAGAGAAAAACCCTAGCTTTAGAAAAATTGTGTTTATGTTGATTTTTGAATGTTTGTTACCTTCAGTTATAAACCCTAGGTTAAAAAATTGTTTGTTTGATTTTATTGTTTTTAATTTATTAGTTTAAACATAGAGTTAAAAACCCTAGGTACTGACAAACTATTTTTCAAATTTTTTGTTTTTAATTTGTCAGTTTAAACGTAGAGTTAAAAACCCTAGGTACTGACAAACTATTTTTCGAATTTCTTGTTTTTAATTTGTCAGTTTAAACGTAGAGTTAAAAACCCTAGGTAATGACAAACTATTTTTCGCATTTTTTGTTTTTAATTTGTCAATTTAAACGTAGAGTTAAAGACCCTAGGTACTGACAAATTGTTTTTCAATTTTTTTGTTTTTAATTTATCAGTTTAAACGTAGAGTTAAAAACCCTAGGTACTGACAAACTGTTTTTCAAATTTTTTGTTTTTAATTTTTCAATTAAACGTAGAGTTAAAAACCCTAGGTACTGACAAAATGTTTTTTTTTTTTTGTTTTGTTTTTAATTTGTCAATTTAAACGTAGAGTTTAAACTGTTGTTTGCATTTGTTTATCGTTATTTGTCTGTTTTGAGTTGTACATTATTTTATGCATTGCTGTATATTCATGTTATTGTTGTACAATTTATCATGTTTTTAATATTTTTGTTTTTTTTTCTTTTGCAGGTTGTGAAGAGCCGATACCATGTGCCTACGGTTTTCTTTGAAGCATGGGAGACACTGAATTTTGTTGACTGGGAGTGGCTTGATGCCCTTGGGCTCAAACAAGTGATTTAACTAGAGCCTATGGTGGGGTGTCAGGCATACCTGACTGCATTGATCAACATATGGGATCTTCACACCAATACCTTCCATCTCCCAACAGGGGAGATGACGATGACTCTAGAAGACGTCTATCAGATTCTATAGATTCCGATAGACTGGCTACTGATTAGGACAACGCCACATGATCAGCAGACATCGATACTAATGTGATGCTTCATGCATGGAGAGGAGTTGGGTGTGGACATCTTGGTGGAGATGGTAGAGGGCAACTACCAAATTGGCAACATTTTGGTGTGGTGGTGGCTAGAGAGGGCCGTGTTGGGAGTGAGGCATGTATTACTGATGACCCTCATTTCCAACATGTTGTTGCCTGAATCTTCGAGAACGAGGTTCCCATGGAACATGCTAGAGGTGGTCTTCAGGTTGGTGGAGTGTCTGACCACAGAGCCCTTGATTATGATATGGGGTCAGACATTGCTGGCACAGCTCTACGATGAGCTATATGATGTCTGCTGCTAGATGCAAAAGGTTATTGGATGTAGTTATCTATTGTAGTGTTGGGCTTGGCAGCACATAGCTATGGAGAGGCTGGTGGGGTTGTTTTGGATGACTCGGGTGAATATGGTGGACAGAGAGATAGGGTATGTGGCTTTGTGGTGATGGTCTGAGGAGCAGGGACATAGTCGACGGTGGGTAGGTGTCGTAGGGCACTATGTCGATGCCTTTGCTTGCCTTGATCGAGGGGAGTTTTTATGGTGCCCATATCGGGACTGTCTAGCCTCGCCTAAGGTTGGAGAGTGGCTCTGACAAGTTCACATGGGGAGGTGGCTGATTTGGTGGCACAAGACTAAGAAGGAGTTCTTCCCGTATGGCTAGGTGACACGATATTTTGGTGTGCACTAGGGGTTTCCTGGGGAGCCCATGATCTATCAATTCCAAGGGGACAATAGGACTTTGGTCTGTCTAGTCATTGCATTATTGGATGAGGATTCTGATATAGCGATTGACGTCCCAGATGTGGAGGACATCGGGGTTACCGTAGAGTAAAACCAGTGGTGGACTTTGTGATGGTGGTGAGGTGAGGGGCCTCTAGGGGGTGCAGAGGCAGTAGCAGTAGGTGGTGAGGATGCAGAGGCATCAGGAGAGGGTTTGGGTGTTCCAATGGAGGATTCAAACATGGTAGAGGTAGAAAAATTTTGGGGGGATTATTTTGGGGTTTCGGAGTAGCGAGATATGCAGGACTTCCCGGAGCAGTGGGAGCCAGAGTAGGCTGCCATTCTGAAGATGTCGATGCCTCAAGCAGTATCAGAGGATACATAGGTAGGGTTGTGCGCTTAGATAGTGCAATAAGAGGGGCTACTCTAGATATAGGATGAGGAGCTCAGGGATGCGCTATAGGAGAGGGATCTCTTGCAGATGCAGTTGGCAGAGAGGAAGAACGCATTTATGGCATACCACTGGCGAGATGGGGATACAAATGCTATGCGAGAGATAGATCTCTTACAAATGCAGCTGGTGAAGAGGGAGAGCACATTGGCACAACATGATGATAACTTGGTTATAGTTCATCAGTGGGAGACGGACTTGATTCGACATCAATTTAAGCTGGAGGCAGAGATTATCGGCCTCAATGGGTAGATCCCTGCGATTAGTGGAGGCAGATCGTTGCGTTGCACAAGAGGGAGAGATACTAAGCAGTCAACATCCTCTCAGCATAAGTGACTAGATGAGGGAGGTGCTAGTAGGTGTGATGCAAGGGCTAGCAAAAACCACCCTGAGGGGTCCCATAGGACCCACACCATGGGGGGTAGTTCCTATCGAACCGATCCTATGTGATCATGGTGGCCGACGCCCTATGCTTGGGGGTTTTTGAGCTTTTGCCTTTTTGCAAGGTCAGAGGACCGATTTATTGTAGCCTATGGGCATTTGTTTTGATGATATATATACAGATGACTTTTTTTTGTTTATACACATGTTGTGATTTGATTTTATGTACAGTGACTGATGTTTGATGGATGCATGTTAATTGACATAATGTATGGATATGTTGCGATGAATGCTAATGTTTCTAATTTATATGATATACAAAATGGAATGGATGAATTGAAATTTTTATTTTTTGCGGTGGCACCATAGACTGTTTAGAACTTATGGCTTTTTGTCCTAGGCGATTGTTCTGGTAAATGACTTTTTTTAGGTATACATATTATTTTTTTTTTTTGTATTTTTTGATGGTGATGCAAGGATGAAAGATATCACAGTTGGTTTATAATGTAGTTAAGGTTTTCTGAGACTCAGATGTTTGAAGTAACTAGCCAAGACTGTACTTTTTTCTTACAATACTTTTGAACAAGGTATGAATCCGACTTGTCTTTGACAAAGTTATTTCACATCCCTTTGTGTGCAATTGAGCTTATTTATGTGGTATTTGTCAGGATACCACCATTGCCAGATAGGCTGTCAACCAAACCTGTACTGAGGATCACCTAATTAGCTCCACTAACTCCTTTTTTGTATTTAGCCAGATTAATCTACGGTGCTATCTAGGATACCATAAGCTAGCTCATCCACATGCAAACATTGATATGCACACAAGTTAATGTGACAAATATATCGTCATGCAGGAGGTTTTCCACCAGTGACCGATAGGCTATCCACCAAACTAGTACTGAGGTGCACCTCATGACCTTTTGAATGCTGAGAGTTCCAAGGATTCAAGTTCGACTCCCTTCTTTTCTTCAATTGTATTGGGATACTTTCTCTTTTATAGTGATAAAAATCACTATTTATTTTTGTTTTTTCTTTTGAGCAAGAGATTTGAGTATGGAGTGATGAGAATAACTATTGTATGTGCCTTTTGATGTATGCACTTTGGTTGTGATGTTAAATTTAGGAGTTTTGACTTTTGCAAATTTTTTTGATGTTTGCAACTTTTTTGAGAACTTGGGATTCTTGGGGAATTGGGTAGGGAAGATGCTTGTCCTTTTGCCAACTCTCAACATTCTTGGGGTAATTCACATGGGGGGATGAGTAAGATAACCTTTTCACTAGATGGTATCCTGGATTACGTTGTAGGTTTCATCTTTCATTCACACAACTTGGGAATTTTTATGTGTTTTAAATTATGGTGGGATGCTACATAACAAGGTGTGATCCAAGTAGAACTCTACTTTTGTAAAATCTGTCTGACTTTGTATAGTATTTGGTTAGAAAGCTAACAACAACTTGAATGACGAAAACTCTAGATACATTAGAAGACAAATGACAATGATATGGCAAAAATATGTGAATGGTGTTTATTTTTGATGGACTGTTTATAGAGTGGATAAATGTGGAAAATGATGGATTTACCGAGTAATTATAGTCTATGGTGCATTTGACTTGTATGATCAATAAATATGCAATGTATGGTTGCGATGCCTATGCAACTTATATTTTTGTGTTTTTGATTGATTGATTTTTGTGAGTATGAAAATGAGATGCAAAAGAGTTCTTTATTATTGTGATGATTTTGAGTATGCATGGAAATGAGATGCAATTTTTTGTTATTTTGGATGATTTTATTGTTTTTGAATTTTCTTATTTTTGACCAAGCGATTGTGGGAACCCTTGGAGCTTTTGGTTTAACCAAAGGGATGATGGGTAACATTGGGGTGTTTGGTTTGACCAAAGGGTTTGTGGGCACCTTTGGGGCGTTTTTGGGTGACCAAATGATTGTGAGAATCCTTGGAGCTTTTGGTTTGACCAAAGGGATTATAGGTATCTTTGGGGCATTTTTTTTGGGGGGGGTTTGACCAAGAAATTGTGGGAATCCTTGGAGATTTTTGGTTTGACCAAAGGGATTATGGATACCTTTGGGGCATTTTGGGGTTGACCAAGTGATAATGGGAATCCTTGGAGCTTTTTGGTTTGACCAAAGAGGTAATGACCACCTTTGGGGCATGTTGGGATTGACCAAGTGATTACAGAAATCCTTGGAGGTTTTTGGCTTGACCAAAAGGGTAATGAGCACCTTTGGGGCATTTTGGGATTGACCAAGTGATAATGGGAATCCTTGGAGCTTTTTTTGGGGGTTTGACCAAGCGATTGTGGGAATCCTTGGAGATTTTGGTTTGACCAAAGGGATTATGGGTACCTTTGGGGCATTTTGGGATTGACCAAGCGATAATGGGAATCCTTGGAGCTTTTTGGTTTGACCAAAGGGGTAATGAGCACCTTTGGGGTGTTTTGGGATTGACCAAGCGATAATGGGAATCCTTGGAGCTTTTTGGTTTGACCAAAGGGGTAATGGGTACCTTTGGGGCATTTTGGGATTGACCAAGCGATTATGATAATCCTTGGAGCTATTTGGTTTTACCAAAGGGGTAATGGGCACCTTTGGGGATTTTGGGATTGACCAAGCGATTGCGAGAATCCTTGGAGCTGTTTGGTTTGATCAAAGGGGTAATGGGAACCTTTGGGGAATTTTGGGATTGACCAAGCGATTGTGGAAATCCTTGGAGCTATTTGGTTTGACCAAAGGGGTAATGGGCACCTTTAGGGGATTTTGGGATTGACCAAGTGATAATGGGTATCCTTGGAGCTTTTGGTTTGGGCGATGGCTCTTTTAAATATGGAATGGCCTCAAATGACTGATGTTCAAGGGTTCTAATTCCTTGATTCCATCAAGAGAGGCTAGCCGGTATATTCCAGGTCCTATTTTACTGTTAATTACATAGGGACCTAACCAATTTGCCATGAACTTTTCCCTTAGATGGGGCAACAAGTTAGAGTTCTGTTGGTTATCTTTTAAGACCAATTCACCAACCTAAAAGTCCCTCAGTTGAACCTTCATGTTGTATGCTTTCTTAAGTCGCTCTTGATAGATACGCAAATGCTCAAGAGCATTGACATGTCATTCATCGAGCAATGTAAGTTGGTCTAACTAGGACTATCACGTAGTGTCATCATCGATGAACTCTTGCATTGATATGCACAGGGAAGGTATTTCCAACTATAGAGGCATGACTGCCTCAGAGCCATACACTAGCAAAAATGGAGTTGCCCTAGTTTGCATCAGAATGCTAGTGCGATAAGCCCATAGAGAAAGTGGGATTTGAATGTGCCAATCCTTATGACTTGCAACTATATTTTTGAGGATGGCAACTAGCATTTTTTTTGACACCTCTGCTTGCCCATTTGCCTGTGGATAATAGGGTGTCGAAAAACCATGCTGAATCTTGTACTTTGTGGTTAAAGCATGCATGTCTTTGTTCTTGAATGATGTCCCATTATCCGAGATGATCTTGGATGGAATACCAAAATGACATATGATGTTATGTAAAATGAATTCCACAATGTGGGGTCCAGTTGTAGAGGTAAGCAGAATTTCTTCCACCCACTTGGCGAAGTACTCTGTATCCGTTATGATGAACGTGTGATGACCCGACGATGCAGGGGAGATATTTCCAATTAGATCTAAGCCCCAATGTGAAAACAACCAAGCTAATTGGATCGACTACAAGTCCTAAGAAGATACATGTGTCAAATTGGCATGGTGTTGACACTTCACACACTTCCTTAAATAGGCACAACAATCTCACTCTAAATATGGCCAATAATATCCCATGCAGAGAATGCACTTTACGATGGCCATACCTCTGAATTTTCCACCACATGTTCCATCGTGTGCTTGGGTGATCGCCCAAGTGGACTCTTGCTGGTACAAGCAACAAAGGAAGATTCCTTTGTAGCTATGATGATACAAAATGTCTCCTAACAAGGCATGTTTTTCCACTTTCTATTTGAATGATCTTTTCATGGCATGCATCAATCCAAGTGGTAGGTTACCCAACTTGAGGTAATCTCGTATGGGTGCATACCAATCCTACTGATCAAAAACCTCGACAATATGAATAGCCAATCCCTCTTGTAGTTCATCCCTAGCAAAATCTGAGTGGGGAAGAACTTGTAAGAATAGCGTTGTGTTGCTATTAAGGGGATTAGGGGACAACAAGGACCCCTAATTGGCGTGATTAAGGTAATCATGGATTCGAGAGAACTTGTCTGGGGACAGTTCAATCTGGATCAGGTGGATTACTGGCATTAATTCAGAGCTTGCACGCTCCATCGTGGATTGTGATAGTGTTTTGACTTGAATGGTTTTCATATCACCAAAAATGTCTTGTGGGATTAGTGAACCTAAGGAGGCCATAGTATCCACAAAATTATTTGATGATCGAGGGAGTGCCCCAATGTCGTACCATTCAAGCTTTGCCAGGAATTTGTCCACAAGGGCTTTTTAGGCCTGTAGAAATAGGCATTTACATTGGAATACGCCTTTAACCTGATTGACAATTAACAGCGAATCACCAAAGATGTTCAATCATTTTATGTTCATGGTGATTGATGTCTGAAGACCTATGAGCAAGGCTTTGTATTCGACATTATTTTTGGTGCACAGGAAATCTAATTTAAAGGATAGAGACATTAGAGACCCTTGCAGTGTGAAGAATACAATTCTCATGCCACCCCCTTGCTCACATTTAGAACCATCAAAAAATAGGATTATGTCAGCCTGTGACTCAGGATCATCAGAATCTAGCAATTCTGAGACATGGAAGACCCCATCATTGGGTAGCTCTATGGTCATAGGTTGATCATATTTGAGAGGAGCCTCTGCTAGTTGATCGGCTATGACTTGACATTTGATGGATTTCTATCTAATGAACTCGATGTCAAACTTCGTCAACAACATGATCCATTTTAGCGTGCGGCTAATATGATAAGTATGACTCATCATGTACCACAATGGATTCTCCTTAGACACAACATACGTCATGTTGCTCAGCATGTAATGGCATAGCTTTTTGGTAGCAAACACCACTACCAAGCAGAGCTTCTCAACGTATGCATAGTTAAGTTCATAACTGACCAGGGTGTGGCTAAGATAGTAAGTAGCCTGTTCTTTGTGTAGTTCATTTTTTTGGGCTAGCATGGCACCCGATGCCACCTCAGTAGCTGAGATATATAAGTAGAATGGAACTCCTGGTCTAGGTGGTGCCAATACTGGAGGTGAATCCAAGTATTGTTTAATATTGTTGAAGGTTGACTGGCACTCAGCATCCCAGTGAAATGCTACCCCTTTATGCAATAATTTATTCATGGGTTAGAACTTGTCAGATAGCTGCGCTATGAAGCGCTTAATTGATGTGACCTTTCCCTGCGGGCTTCTAAGCTAATTGATGGTAGTTGGGGGAAGCATTTCAAGGATTACCTTGACTTTGTTTGGGTCCACCTCGATGCCTCACTTTGAGACTATGAAACCCAAGAGTTTTCCAGATCTACGTACTTCTTGGGATTTAGTCTGACCTTATGTTCCATGAGGCGATCGAGGATCTTGCTTAAGTCATCGAGATGATCTAGGCACAAGAGAGATTTGGCCAAAAAATCATCCATGTAATCTTCCAAATTTTTATGCATGTGATCATGGAATATATACGTCATGGCACATTGGTAGGTGGCACTAACATTTTTAAGGCCAAAGGGCATGACCTTATAACAAAATGTCCCCCAAGGCATTGTGAATGCCATTTTTAGTTGGTCCTCAGGATTGATATGAATTTGATTATATCCCGAGACACCATCCATGAGGGATAGCATTTCTTAGCTTGCTATAGCGTATACCAATGCGTCGATGCTAGGCAAGGGGAAATCATCCTTAGGACTATCTTTGTTTAGATCTAAAAAATAAGTACATATGTGAATCCTCCCATCAATATTTTTGATGAGCACCATGTTGGACAGCCATGGTGGGTAATCCACGTAGATGACAAAATGTGCATCCAAATTTTTTTTTAATTCATCTTTGACCATTAAGGCCACTATTGGGTGCATCTTACATAGTTTTTGCTTAACTGGCTTGACTGTCAGATCAAGTGTAAGATTATGCATGACTAGCTATGGATATAGCCCCGACATGTCTTTGTAGGACCATGCAAAAACCTCCTTTTCTTTAAGAAGGGTTATGTAGTCAGCTTTATCTTTGGGGGATAGGCTTACCCCCATCTTGATAATCTATGGATTCATTAGAGCCGAGCTGATGTCTATGTCAGTCGTCTCCTCGACTAAAATATGGGATCCGTCCTCCAACTGGTGTGGAGTTGGGATCAAGTGGATATCATTTGTTGAGTTTAGATCTTAGTTGGGAACCTCGGGTTCCTCTTTAGCATGGAAGATATCATGAGTTGGTCCTGGGGTGAAATGAAGCATCTCACCGAAAAGCTAGTACTATGATGGGGATGGTGGTGAATGGACGTGATCCCAGTCTATGGCGTTTATGTCTAGATACAATGACTATGTTGGATCGGTAGGATTGTGGATGGGGGTGGTTAATTCAATGGAGATCATGTTGATGAAATGATTTTGGTCTCAATTACCATCAGTGTGGTTACTCGAACATCCTGAAGGATTTTTGTGCTCTAGATATAGCTCTAGAGGTATTGGCATGAATGGATCGGCCCTATGTGCAGGGAGGAGGATAGGTTCTGCCCTCGATACTAATATCTCTATAGGGTATTTGGGCGGTAGGTGTTCTCCATATGCCCAAAGTGGCATATTCAACACTTGATCCCACTGCACTAGGTTTAGGTGCCACTCATGCCCTGGCATTATTTTTAGTTGTTCAAATATATCATCAATATCTAGGGGATATTATTGTTGCATCTGCCACATGTGATTGAGATATGACATCTCAGTTTCGTCTCTATAATCATTGTCAGAGATCCAAAGGCCTTTTTTGGTTCCAAAAATGGTTTGCGACATTAGAGGTTCGTCTTGCTCGAGCAAATTGATATGGCCCCATCGAGGTTGTTCTGCTATCTACGAGGGGACCTAATTTTCTTTAAGGGGCACTTTCTCTATTGGAGCATCCAAAGGGAACATTTCCAAGAGGCTTTCTTGATAATCATCCATGGGGGTCACTTGTGAGTGATTGCTATATGATTCAAAGGGGTCGCATGGTACTACCTCATATTCTGATTCGTATTCTAAATATCCTTATTGACCTTGTCTATACCCCTCTTGTAGGTGAGTTTTCAAAATTTCTCCTTTCTCGATTAAAGGGAAGGGTTTGTGAAGGTCAACAAGGTTGGTTGCCGACAATGGGAGATAATCCCCCAATGTATATGTTGTGTTAGGATTGGCATATGGATCTAATGCCAACCCATCCTTGTTGCCTATCCCTAGGCCTTGCATGTTCTCTACCAAGATGTCCAGGGGTAGGGGGTGGTTGAACCCTACTCCTGACTTGTTGTATGGCATCTGATATCTTGGTTGGCAAAGAACTCACACTCCTTGCTCATATCTGCTAACCCATATACATGCCAATTACATTGGGAAAGATATCTCAAAGTGAAATCTGGGTTGGACAAATAGTTGATGTCTTCAGCATAGGGCTCTTCATATTCATCCTCTTACATGTAAGGTGCAGTGCCATTATCCAGGCCCCCATATACAAAGTTTGTCTGGTTTGGTGGGTAGCCTAGAGGAACAATAGTTCCTATGGGGAGGCGAGGTCTCCCCATGTCCTGCACGGACTCAAGTGCAGGCGTTGCTACAATGTTCCACACTAGGTACTCCCCCAGGCCCGTATGGGCAATCTCAACAGTGATTGTTAGCAGTTGAGGGAGGGGGAACGGAAGTTCTTCTTGAGTCCACTCCATGTCGGGTGAACTAGGAGCCTCGACTTCCATTCTGCTAGGAATCTCATCAGTAGAGATGGTTGAGACTGATGGTGGTACCTCTTCTAGGGGTTTCTTCAGTTTTTCCTTCGGTGTGGCCACCATAGGTGGCATCGTTGGTGAAGGATCAGACTATGAAGATGGACCTGACTGGGGATTTGATGGTTTTGTCAATGAGGATGCCTACGGAATCAGACCTTGTTTAGATGGATTCAACTAAAAATCCAAATGCATTGATGGAAGGGTTGATTGTGGAATTAGCTGCATCGAATTACAATATTTGAATGGCTTCGAGTCTATCGGGACTACATGCACTTGCCCTTCAAATGTATCCTTTAAGCACTGATGAGCTATTGAAGGGACACACTTCATGTTCTTGATCCATGGCTGAACCAACAAGATGTTATAGGCCATATCACCCTCCAAGATGTGGCACAATGTAGGTATAGTATTTTGTCCCACTTGGATGGGTAGGACAATTGTACCAACTATTGAGCATATTGCATCATTTGAATGCTCGTAGTGTATAGGTGGAGGCCACTATGTGAGATGCAGGCAACTTTAGGTGCTTAAAGGTCGCTATTGTAATGATATTATTGGACGATCTAGTGTCCACAAACACCCTCTTATATGGAATCCCGTTGACCCGCATGATGATGTGCAAGGGTGGATCCGCCATGTCACCAGCCACTGATTTCAATTCATCCTCTCGAAAGGTGATGACTAGATCAATGCATCGTTTGACATGTCCCATGAAGTTTTTGAAGGAGTTTGCTTCGTGGGGCTACAACTTGATGGATTTTAGTATCTCCATTAGAGCCTCCCGATGGGGCGATGATTGTTGTATGAGCTCATAGATGGAGAGCCTAGCCAATGTGGTCCTCAAACTCTGGGTGAGTTTGGTTTGAATCATGGCCACTGGTCTAGGCGGAGCAGGTTGCGTAAGGTGCTGTTGTGGTTGTGACGTTGTTGGCACCTCTCCTGTATCTTTCACATGGGCATCTGTGCTCGGGTACCTCTTGTTCCGAGTCACTATACTTATCATCCCTACATACCCATGCATGGGGTAGTCCTATGTTACCTCATTTACTTGTAGGGTCTTTGCTTGTGCATCATGGGTAGTCAAGGCATCCTTAAAGACCTCCATTTGTTGGTTTCTTGGTGCCACAAGATTATCCATCGCTAATGTCTTATTATCTATTAGATCTTGCACCAAGCCTTTAAACTTCCAAAATACAATAAGGTCATGTCTCTTCCATATGTAGTACAAGTATTCTCTGTATCCCTTAGGTTTTGGCGCATTGGGATCTATGGGTTGACTCTCGAGTAGGTTGATCAAGTTTATCGTTGACAAACGGTCAAACAGGGAATCTATGGACTCTGTGTAAGGTGTGAACTGTCGTCCAAGGTGACGCTACTGATTTTGTTCTTGCCTCTAATTTTCTCTATCATAAATATTAAGAGGAATCACCTGATAGTTAGCCTTTTGGGGTTGTGTTGCTTGTGCAGGCTTAGGGACATTTATAGAAACCTGATTGACCATAGCAGATTTCTGTTGCATGGTCCCTGTTTTGGTATTCTTAGACAATTATTTCTTCTTTGGCATGGATATCTCGCCATCCTAAATATTGATCTCCTCAATGATTCTGGCTTGCACAAAAGTTTCCTCTAAAGTGGCATATTGCTGCAGCTGTAATAGCATAGATATTGATCTCAAATAGCTCTTTGAGAACATTTGGGTGAGGTCGAACATAGGATGGAGGTAGGGCAGCTTTGAAAGCAAAGTCCTCCACTGGTTACCATAGGATACCATGGTTACTTCCTCATATTTCCTGAGGCTGGCTAGGTCGCTTAGTGATGCCTTCTTGGTGTTAAAATCGAAGCGTTCGAGGAACACATCCACTAGCTAATCTAAGTTACTAATGCTATGCTTTGGCAATTGAGTGAACCAATTTGAGGCAGGGCCTGCGAACGTGGTGATGAATGTTCTTAGAAGCAAAGCATCATTATCTTGAATGCCAAAGCATTGACTCAAGAATCTAGTCACATGCTCTTGGGCATCTTCCTCCCCTCTAAATATTGCCAACCGAGGCAGTTTAAAGTGTTTAGGGTAAGGGGGTTTTGACACTGACGGATGCACAAGATGACTACAGAGTTGGCGTAAAGTGGGCTTTTGGGGCTCATAAGTCTTGGTCTCCATATACTCCAACCACTCTAGCAATGCTTTATATGCATCAAAATATTTAATCTCTTCCTCCTTAGTTTGTTCCCGTTGCAGGTTATAAGGAATTTGAGGCCTATAGAGGGGTGGTTGAATAGCGACCCCTATGCCTTGGTACGATGTTTTCACCCGCTCTTATTCTTGCTCATATTCATAATAAGATTCTTGAGGAGTTCTCAAGTGTGACCCATGACCATGGGTGGGCATGCACGGAGGGTACCCATCCTTGTTCCTAGGAGAGGCCTACCGCTCAGGTCTAGGGGGTTTTAGAGGCAACACTTGGTAAGGTCTTGGAGACCTGTCTTGCACTAAGGGGTTATGCCTCTTGTACCTTTTTGGACTTTGTGTTTAAGGGGTTGGAACCCTCTTAGACATAGTGTTGCAGAGCAGCTCATCTATTTGGCGTCGAATGCACTCTTTTCTAAGGCGATATAGATGCTCTAGCTACTGTTGGTCTTGCTCAAGCTACGTGATCTACGCTTGGTGGATGACATGTCTGGAAAATGGTAGGTCGATCTACTCTACCATCTTGAGTCTAGGAAGCCTAGATGCCTCTCCTACACATCTATCTTGATCATGGTGATCTGATATTTCTATAGGTCGCTTCCCTTTGTCGAGGTTAGCAGAATTTACCTGAGGTTCTAGCCTTAGTGTGTGACCTTGATAAATAGCAGGTGCAAAGGTGCATTGCTCCCATGCTGTATATTGCTCTTGAGGAATTTAGTGGTCTTCCTCATTTTACCTTTCATAAATTTGAAAGGGGCGGGTGGAGTTGGCTTGCCCTACCAGAAGAGCCTTGTGCTTTGCATTGGTCCTATTATTTTGGACAATAAGAGGGGGTAAAGGAGGGATAATGTAATCATGTGGCCTCTTTCGATGGACCCTATGCTATCATAGCACTTCATTGCATGGTGGCCACTCGTAGCTAGCATCTAAGGGAGCTTTCCCATATATGTTGAGTGCCACGTGTAAAGACTCCTCTAGAAAGGGTCTATGCTGAGTGGGCGTGCCCCTCGAAGGGGTGCCTCTATAGTCCCATTCCATCAAGGCATGAAGTGGACTATCTCATGGGTCAGGCCGCCAAGGTGGAATGACCAAGTCCTTAGGGCTATAGCGTAGGTGAATTGTGCCCCCTTGTACACTCTTCGTAGCTTCCACCCTTGATTGGGCTTGGCTACGGGTGTACTCCATGGTGGTGTCTCCCTACACGATGCGTAGATTTTATTTATTTTTATGCTATACTAAACATAAAATATCACACACACACACAAGCAATGATTGTATTGTTTAAAGATTATCCCAAAAAATGGTCACCCCTTTGATATACCATTGCCAGGCCGTTATACCAACCTCTCTATATACCCGCCCTTACGTGAGGGAAACTATTGGTACGTGAGAGCAAAATGGTACGTGGAACATAGGCGGTATGGAATGGGGATCACCTTGTTTTCAACACCTACCATAAAATACTTATCCTCATGCACTTACCAGCTACAGTTGGTCAGATTTCATCAGGATTTACATCTAGCAATAGTAGCGATCGGGGTTATGGATGCAAAAATTCAAGCCAAGGTGGTGATGAAATCCACCGTTGGTCTTGATCAAGGGTTGGGGTTTTATGACCAGCTCCTTGGTGTTTAACTTGCCATGTGATGTGTGGGGTTATTTTTATTTTGCACAAAATAAAGCAAACATGTAGTAAAAACTTTCCCTATGTAAGCAAATAACTAGAAAATAGAAAACAGAAAACAAAAAATGACAGGTGTTTAGGACATCTACCTCTTCTCTGCCCAAACAAAATGCCTCTAAGTTTCTATTCTAAAACTACATAGAGAGATATTTTTCCCTGGTTGGCATGAATAACAGAGTTGTATTTGTCATAGGGTGGGACGAATGCCCATTCACCCTAGGGTGGCATGAATTTCAGCTCTGTACTCGTCACAGACTGGAACGAACAACAGTAAAACATTTGAAAACTTGGTACCTGCAAGAAAAAACCAGCAAATTTTGATCAGAGGTATGATCTCAAAAATAGAGGATAGGGTCCCACCATGATCACCACTAAAACCATGAGGATACAAAAACAAAAATAAAATGCCAAGGTGCGATGCAAACAAAACTAAACTTAACGTTAAATCATATGAACTGAAATGTATGAAAGGAGAGAAACATAAACACACTGAAACAAGGTATAAAAGAAAATATGGAGTACAACCCTTTTTATTAATATGCTTTAGAACCTAGTTACAATATGTCTCCTCCCTTTCCAGGGGCTAGGAGTGTTAAATATGTTCTTGTCACATCAACAGATGGTATTCCTTCTTTTGTGTGCCCACATGTAGAATGGGCAGACCAAACATCGTCGTCACTTGCATTGATGAGTCTAGACTCCTTTATGCTCCTCTAATGTCAAGACCCTATGTTCAAGGAAATAGAAAATAGTCAGTACCACCTGTAGATAAAATGAAACATGCAATCCCCAAGCCTACGATTAGTGCATGCAAAAAATGAATAAAATGATAACCAAATAACATCAAAATGATCTAAAAATTTAATAGAGGCATGAGGACATTACCAGGAGGGCACTACAAATGGAACAGTCAGGAAATTCACCATGAATTTCTAATATCCATGGGGTGGGATGATTAGACCTGAAATAAAATGTCAAAAAGCATAGTCCCAAATGTCACATCCTGGAAGCTCCAAATCACCTACAAGGTTGGGGGTTAGGTAAAACGGGGTATTTTGGGATGACCCAGATGGTCGGATTTTGCTAATTTGACCTCTATCACCAGAAATTTGATGATGCTACCAGCATGTTAGGAAAAGCAGAAAATGACAAAAACATGATCAAAACAGCTCAAAATGATGTGAAATTTGAATGACAACCTATCTAAGCAACATAGAATCATATGCAAAAATAAAAAAAAAGGAAATCTACTACAAATTTCTAATTGCTCCGGGGTGGGGCGATTAGGACTGCAGTAGTGCTGGGGGGCCCGGGGGCAGGATGCCGACCGTTTGGGGCCCGATTTTGGCACCAATCCACTTGGGATGGGTCCAAAACCTCTTGTGGGGTGTTTTTGGCTAATTTGGTAGTATGTTATGGCCAAATTCCAGGTTTTGGTTTCAGATTTGCGCTTCCAATAATGACCCAATGACCTCCCTTCCAAAAGAGATCAAGGATGTGAAAGGCTTAAATCAAAAGGTGTGAGGATGTAAAATGATAGCACTTCATTTCTCAAATGCTCCTTATCTCTCCCTTTTTGAGGTGATAAGACTCACCATTTTATAGACCCGATGGTCTCTTTGGAAGAGAATGCAAAGGTTCCACTTGGCAATCATGCCTTCCCAAGGGGCAGAAGATTCCTCCCTAATTAGGGGCTCCATGATTGCCCCTATAACTGCACCTAACACTCAAAAAAATTCTCACTCGCACTCCCATGAAATGAAGGAAGAGTTAAGTGGCGGATCTAAGCTGCCATTTGTCAATATTTGACTTTTTGCTTATCAAACTTGCTATTCGCTTCCTGGAGCGAATACTGCTAATCGTCCATGGGTGGAATGAATACTAGTTTGTAATCATCCCTGGGTGGAACGATAGAGATCTACGTGCCTAAAAGGTGCCAAATTGACCTCTGACCTTCCAAAACTATTGTGTGTGTGGTTAGGACCACTGTTTAACCTCTGGGGGCGGCCTTAGGGGCTGTGTGTGTCAATGTGATTAGTGTTTGCCATCACATAATTGGATTGGTGTTGTTTTGGTGTCTATAGTGAGTATTCAGTTGCTCAAGGTTGTTTTACCTTATGCCATAATAATCCCAACCATTCTTCTAACATTGTTTCTCGATTGTGGGCTCAAAAGCTTCGGCCTAAGGTGAGGTTGTTTAATTGGATTTTATTGCATTGTAGGGTGCTTACTGGTGAGCAACTTATGAATCATGGTTTTCATGGCCCTTTTAGATGTGAAATATGTGAAGAGAATGTAGAAAATATCAACCATATTTTTATTGAGTGTACTTTAGCCTTTGAGCTATGGAGGAGAATGACCACTTTACTTGGCTTACAGTGGTCCATTTTTTTTACTTTTGAACAACTTTGGAGGGATTGGCCTAATCAAGAGGGTGTTGATCATTTTATTAGGCAGTTAGTTTGGATGGGTTCTAACATTATTTTTTGGAATATTTGGAATGAAAGGAACGACCAAATTTTTAATCAATAAATGAAGGATATTTACTATATTTGGCAAAATACCATTGCCAACTTAGTTGAATTAGTCCATCAACTCCTTAATCACCCCCAAAACTCCCACCAAATATGGGATCAAGTGATGCAAATATTGAAGATTAAATCTTCTAAGGGCAACCAACTTAAAGGGAACGTGAGTATTAGTAATATGGATAGGACTAGAAATTGGTAACCTCCTCATAAGGATTTTGGAAAAGTCAATACCGATGGAGCCTTTAGAGGAAACCATGGAAAAGCCAGTGTGGGAGGAATTGGTAGAATTTCATATGGCTCCCTGGTTTTTACTTTTGCTAAGAATTTGGGTATTATTTCGAATAACCTTGTTGAGGGGTATGGTATCCTTGGAGACCTTCAGGAGGCTACTAAGGTTGGATGGAAAAAGGTGTTAGTTGAGTCTGACTCTCAACTTATGATTAATCTCTTGAAGACTTCTTCTAAGAATCATAAGGTGGATTGGAGAATAAAAAGAATTATTGAGAATATTCAGTTAATCCATATGGGATTTTTGAAAGTTGATTACAATCATGTGGTCAGAGATCAAAACAAGAGTTCTAATGCTTTAGCTAATTGGTCTTTGGACAAATGTGATCTTGTTATGGCCACCCTCCTATATGGTGGGCTTCTCAGATTAGGGAAGCTCTTCTTTATATCATTTCTTTGAATGGTTCCAGTTCTGAAGGTACCTAGTTTCTTCTTGTTTTTTTTTTGCTTCTCTTTGGTTCATTTAGTTTTTTTTAGTTCCCTAGCTCATTCTATTCTTTATTTTGTTTCCTTTGTTGATTCTTGCCTTAATAGTATTCTAGTCCAGATAGGTCATTGTTTTATTCAATTTTTTTTTTCTTTTTTCTTATTTATTTATTTTTGTTTAGTTTTTTTAAGGTGGGTGGGTTCTTTTGTTTTGTTTTGTTTTTGTGTTCTTTGTGTTGTTTTTTTTTTCTTGTGTTTTTCTTGTTTTTGTTTTTTGTTTTTTTATGTTTTTTGTTATTGTTATTGTGTTTCTTTTGTTGTTGTTCTTAGGTTTCTCTTTGTTTGTGTTATTTCATGTTTTTATGTGTGAGTGATTTCTATGTTTTTTTTTTTTGTTTATTGTCTATTGTTGGTTTTTTTTTATTTTTATTTTTATTTTATTTTTTTTAATTTTTTAGGTTTTGGTTGTGTTTATTTTTTATGTTTTTTTTGGGTTATGTCTTTGTAGTGTTCTGTTGTTTTTGTCTTGTTTGTGTTTTGTTATGTGGTTCTTGTATTTTTTTTGTGGTTTGTGTTGTGGTTTATTTTATCTTATTATGCATGTTTTTTTGTGCTTTTGTTTTTGACACACTCAAGGAGCATGTTTTTTATTTTATTTTATTAGTTTTGTTGTTATTTACTTATATTTAAATTGGTTTTGTGTGTTTGTTTGCTCCTTGATTATGTTAAATGTGGTAGGCCAGGTCTGAGTCCTGGGCATTTTTGGCAGAATGGATACCCCTGCATCCTTGGGTCTTACCCGAAAGTGGCATCCATTTTGGGATATTTTCCACAAATATATATATATATATATATATATATATATATATATATATATATATATATATATATATATATATATATATATATATATATATATATATATATATATATATATATATATATATATATATTATATATATATAATTATTTATGAAGGCAATATGTTTAACAATCTCTAATTTCTTTTTTTTATTTGTGAAAAAACATCTAGAACTCACACCTAGCCTACCACATTTGACACACACAAGGAGCATACCTACAAAAACAAAAAACAAGAACACACAAACACAAACATAAAAATATAAAACAAATAAAGCATACTCCTTGAGTGTGTTGATAATATAAAGTACAATAAAAAACACGAACAAAAATAAGAAAAAAAACACAAACCACACAAAAAAAACACACAAAAAACATAACAAAACACAATCAAATAAAACACACAAAAAAAGACTAATAATAAAAAAAAAAAAAGTAAAATAAAAAATGACAAAAATAAACAACACCAAAACATGAAACACATAGAAAAAACCATAAAAATAGAATAACAAAACACTATCATAACAAAAACAACAAAAGGATACAACAACACTACAAACAAAAAACCACAAAACACGAAACACAAAAAAAACCATAAAAATAACATAACAAAGTAGAGCCAAAATAGAAAAAACAAAATGACCCAAATACAACAAAAACAAAATATTAAAAAACAAAAACAATAAAAACTAAGCCAAAGGAGCTATTGATAAATCAAACAAAATACAAAAAAATTAAAAGTAAACCAAAGCTCACGGGCGTTTTTGACCCCCTGAAAGTGGCATCCCTTTTGGGATGTTTTCCACAAATATAAAAAATAAAAATAAATTACCGAAAATATAAAAAACTGCTTAGCAAAATAGCCAAAACTTCTAGCATTGCCATAAAGAGACTTAAGAATAATACCCATCCTATAAAATTTAGGATTATGGCATCCTTATCCTTTTATTCGTATCTTGCTTCATTATGGCTAGGACTATAGGTTGGTTGCTCAGAACCACGACACTATTGTAATTTGTATGGTCTTTTTGAGGATCTATTTTGTTTGTAGTTTGAATTTGCCCTTTTGTTTTACACTTGGGTCGGTTTTCCACATTGTACATGTTAGAATAAGTGAATATTATCTTATGTTCTACTAGGATAGACACACTTGAGTTTACACTCCTCCATGTGTCAGGTGAACTCTCAGTGGTGTCTTCATCAGGTTTGATGAGTTGTAATCCAACGGCTCTCGATGATCAACTTTCATATTTATACAAAGTTGATCCTTAGAATAAATCAATTAGTTCTATTTTGTTTCTTCAAATATTGTAATACTTTGTAGTTCTACTCTTGGGAATTCTAACATGGTATCATATCAAGGTAGATTCTACTAGCATTCTATCTTGAAGGAGGTTTCTCGAACTGGTTCTTAATCTCTTATTCTTTGCTTTTTTAAAGAGAGAGGTTTTTTCATATTGTATTATGCTCATATATGCAATTTTTTAAAAGATATGTGCTTATGGTAATACCTACTGGTTTATATAATTTTATTTTACCATAGATGCAAATATTTCAAAATTTCTTTATTCACTACTTTGTGTATGCATGCTAAAAAAAAATTTGCCTCTACAAAATACTTCTTCTTTCCTCTTGTTATATAAACATATTTCTAAGATTAAAATCATAACTCTTTTATATTCCTAAGATTTTCTTCGGTAAAGCTTAGATTGATATTTCTTCATGCCCATTTTATATTGTTCCCTATAAATATCTGCAAGTTTTTTTCTTGAGGTTAGTGTGTGGCGAGATAATCTGTTCTACAAGTGAAAGATTAAAAAATACTCACTTCACCGTATCCTCTCTTTGGTGCCTTGCTCTTTGCGTCTCTAATTCATATTTTAAAGTTGGTCTATGGCACAGTTGCTAAGGGAGACTCTAATTTTGCATCACTGCTCTCAATGCCTCTTCAATGCGTCATATGGTAAGATGTTATATAATTTTTTTAAAATAACATTTTTCTTATCTAGTGCAAATATAGGAGTCTCATTTTTCCTGGATGACGCAATTGGTATTGCAAATGTAGATGCCACCCTTCCTATAATTCTCTCTTGAAGGTTCTAGGAGTTGGTTCTTTGTATATTTTGTTGGATTTTTCTTTAAAAAAAGAGAGCCTCCAATAAGATTTTATATATAGTTTTCTTTTCAGCTATATTTTTCATATATATGTATGTGGGCTATTATGGAAAATATTTGTCTCCTTCTTAGTAAAGGAAGGGAAGGATTTATCTTCTAGTGTAATTTTTTTTCTAGAATATTTGCCCATTTGCTTTTCATAGAACATTTTTTTAATAAAAATATATTGTTGTTTATGAAATAATCATACATATTTTCTTTTTTTTCTTAAGATAAACACGTTATTCAAGATTTTTTTTTTTTTTAAATTTAAAAGGAGAAAACGAGGGCGCCCGCAACAAGGGGACAGGTGACAACTTTATAAGCCACGACAACACAATACATTTCCGCCCCCCCCCCCCCCCCCCCCCCCCCCCACCACCGGCCCATCTACCGGCCGCCCCATGGGGGATGAACCAAGGTCTACACCCCCTATTCAAAAAATCCTTTTAGATTGATATTTTGATACATTTTTTAATAAACATATATTCTAAATATAATTTACGTCTTTATGCTCGGCGAACTTCAATTTTTGGTTTCAAATAGTTCTAAATTTTCCTATTAATGTTGTTTGCCTTCATCAAATGAAACAACATCTTAAGATTTATTCTATTTAAAATCTATTAAAATCATTTTTGTGAGCTTCGAATGACGTCTTCTCATATTGGATTTGATACATTTTTTATAAATGTATCTTCTAAATATCTTAACATCTTAATGCTCGATGAACTTTGATTTTTGGTTTCAAATAGTTCTATTCATGTTGTTTGCCTTCTAGATTAATTTGATACATTTTTTAAGAGCATCGTATCCTCAAAATATTTGTAAATGTCTTTATGCTCGACGAACTTCAATAGTTTCGCTTAACCCGGTATCCTTTTTTGCCACGTCTCTAATTAATTTTATTGGCGAAGGTTAAGCGGTTGTCCTTGGGTTTCCTTTTATACCCGTTTGGGGACTCTCTCTTTCGTAGTGTATTCATGTTTCTAAAGCTTGCTATCTTGTTTGCATTCTCTGACTCCTTTTAGGCAGAAGCAGCAAATATTAGTTTTTTATATTCATTTTTTTTCTAAGAAATAGGATATATTTCTTTTCAAAATTATGCCTCTTATGTTCTTCATTACAGGTTACAGATTTATGTCTCTAAGGACTGCACATCTCGAAGGAACAAATCCTTGTTTGAAGTCTTTCATGGTGCAAGTTAAAGGTTCCTAGGCCTACAATTTTGGTGGCTCTAAACTAGGTTAAATATGCCCTTAACAGAACCACCTTCCGGATTTGTATGTCTCGCTACGTCTGCCGCATCTACCAAGGAGGAAGACACCAAATATTTTTTTTAACAATTATTTTTCATTGCAGGTTGTTCTCTTCAGGCATCTCATTTTTTCTTCTTAAAAAAACAAGTATTTCAAAGTAATCTTGGTGCTAGTATTTTTTGGGTTAGCCTCTGTTATTCTGATCATCGTCACCTCCTTTTTATGATATTTTATTGTTCTACTTGGTGATATTTTGTAAGGTTTATTAACCCTTCGATTTCGAAGGTCTCCTTGCAAAATATCTCTGACTCCTTTTCAGAGAGCCTTTTTCATATTTCAAAGGCTCTCTTCAAAATTCGCGAGTCTTTTTGTAAGCAATTTAATAAAAGTTTATTTGGAGGGGTTTCAAGTGCTCTTTAGTGCACATTTTTTATTTTGTCTTATAAGGGGGGGTTGTTACAATTTTGTGTCTATCTTCTTCAATCTTCATTATAGTTCCTTTTAGTAGCATATATTAAAAGGTGTTGATGTTAGAAATAATCATTTAAATATTTCATAAAGAGGTACTCACTAATTAGTCTCACCCTCTTAACATTTAATAATATATTATTATTTGTTATTAAATTTTTTAAGGCATCAAAATTAAAGTAATCTCATATATTATTCTTTCTTAAATATATTGATCTTACTCATATTGACATAATAACCTCATAATTTTTTTTCTTCATTCTTTTGGTTATATCTATTTCTGAGGTGTTATAATTTTTCCTATTTAACTTTTTATTTTCTAAAAAGTAATCTCTTTATACTATTTTTTTGGTTACAAAGTTTCTTACAAAGAGTTCTTATTCAATTTTTTTTAGAAATAAATATAATAATCTCTTTCTTAACTTTGAAATCTAAAGATAATTTTTATATCTTTCAAGAGACAATTATTTTATCAACTCTCACCCATATTGGCAATCTAATATAACTTATAGTTTCCCTCAAGTAAGGGTGGGTTATTAAGATTACCAGTATAGGTCTGAAAGATATAGCCTATGTTCCAAGTATCATATCTAATCAATACTTATAGTTTCCCTCTTGTCAAGGTGGGTATTTGGGATAGATAAATATATGGACCTGGCATCTTTGTTCTTTTTAAACCAATCTTATACACCAAATATCCTCAAATACTTATAGTTTCCCTCTTGTTAGGGCGGGTATTTTTGAGTTATTTGGTGTTTCTTAAAAGCTTTGGCATATTTGTTCTCATTAGCCTCGAACTAATATCAGCTATCCTCAAATTACTTATAGTCTCCCTCTCGTTAGGGTGGGTAATTTTGAGGTACTTGGTATTTCCTTCAGGCTTCTGTAACTATTTTCCATTGCATTCTATAAATTAAAGTTAAAGGGGAGAACTTTGGGTTAACTTCAATTCAAAATGAATTCAATGAATACAATTGATCCTCTCACTCCTCATAACTATCATACATGGAAACCCAAAATTTTAAATCTCATTTCTCAAAAAGGGCTCACACACCTATTAGAAAAAAAGCAACCTGAGTTTGAAAAATAATATGAAATATTTTTTACAAAGGTAAAATCTATGAAACAATGGGTATTATGAGCTCTAATATTCATGAAAGTTTGTGGTTTCACATTACAGATTCTAAAACTCCTCATGAAAGTTGGGAGAAACTAAAAACTTTGTTTGGAAAAGTAGATCAAATAAGATCAATGCAACTAGAAGCATAACTAACAACTTTGTCTCCTAAAGACTTTAGCAATATTTTTGACTTCCTCACCAAATTCAAAGAAGTCCTCACTCAATACAAAGGTAGTGGGAAGACAAATACTAAATAAGAATACATTTATCTAATTATTTCTAAACTAAATGGTGCATTTCAAATCTTTGCAACCACTTTTCTATCTACATAAGATGCTCTTGGTGCAACCTTTAAAGTGCCCTCTTTAGAAGAATTTTGTGATAGAATAACTAGGGAAGAAACTAAAATTGCAAGATATGAGTCCTATTCCTCTTCGTCTTCCTCAAAATCCTTAGTAGCATCCACCTCTTCTAAAGAAAATTTCAAAAATAAGGAAAGGAATCCCATAACCTGTACTCACTGCAAAAAGAATGGTCATTCTGCAAATAAATGCTGGAAAAGATTACAACAAAGAGGAAAAAAAAAAAAAAAAAAAAAACAGAGCTACTCATCACATGACTACTTTAGATGAGTCATTCTCTTCTATCTCCTCAATTTCTACATGTAGCATAGAAGTGGGTGACTCTTCCTTTATCCCAATCAAAGGAAAAGGGGACATAACCATTGATGGTGGCTCTATAAATAATGTTCTCTATGTTCCAAATATTACCACAAATATCCTCTTTGTCTATCAGATTTGTACTTCTAGAAAGGGGAAAACAGTTCTCTTCTCTGCAATAGGAGTTGAGATAAAAGACTTTCAAGATCCCCATTCTCTCATAGCCAAAGGATTTATTCATCACAACACTCGCCTATTTCACTTCAGTCATTGGCAAGTAGTAAAAATAATCCTTCGTTACTTGCAAGGCACTATGCACTTTGGGCTCTTATATAAGGGAAAATCCATGGATATCATTGGCTACATGGATTCATATTAAGAAGGTTTAGTAGAAGATATATGTTCAACCTCTGGCTATATATTTTTCCTTGGTTCTTCGCCAATATCCTGGTTATACAAGAAAAACAAGAAGTAGCCTTATCTTCTACAGAGGCAAAATAAAGGGCAGCAATTTTAGCTAGTCGGGAAGCTCTTTGGCTTCGTCAAATTCTAAGAGAATTTGGTTTCTCCCATGAAAAGTATGTAAATATTTGGTGTGACAAACAGGGCACAATTCATATTGTGTGCAATTCAGTTGAGCATCAACATACCAAGCACATTGAGATACACATGCACTTCATACGTTAGCATATTCAAAATGGGGGCATATACTTGGACTATATTCCAACTAAGAATCAAATTGCAGACATACAACTACATTAACATAGAGGTCTTCCACCTCTCATTATATTCTTTGAAGAATGGTTTTTTCCCTTGTGGTTTTTTTATCATCTCTCCAATAGCATGTATATTATGAGGACAATCTTTGCCATCCGAAGACATACCTCTATCTTGGATATTTTTTGTGACAAATGGTTTTTCCCCAAGGGGTTTTTTCACCATCTATAAATTGTAAATGAGTACCTAATCAGGCCAAGTTTTTGGGACTCTATAATTGTATGAGGACAATCTTCGCCATCCAAAGACATATTTTCTTGTGATAGATGGTTTTTTCACCATCTCTATAATGTAAATGAGTACCTCATCAGGCCATGTTGTCGGGACTCATCATTCTTTTTTGTATTAAGAGGACAATATTTACCATCCGAAGACAAGCCTCTTCCTTATTCCTTTTTGGTTGATGGATTTTCCCATAGGGTTTTTACCATCTCTTCAAAAATGAAGTCATTGTACATGAGTACCTCATCAAGCCTTGTTTTCGGGACTCATTTGTACAAATCACCCCTAGTATCACTTAAGAGGGGGTGTTAGAATAAGTGAATATTCTCTTAAGTTCTACTAGGATAGACACACTTGAGTTTCCACTCCTCCATGTGTTAGGTGAACTCTCAGTGGTGTCTTCATCAGGTTTGATGAGTTTTTGTAATCCAACGGCTCTCAATGATCAACTTTGCTATTTATACAAAGTTGATCCTTGGAATAAATCAATTAGTTCTATTTTGTTTCTTCAAATATTGTAATGCTTTGCAGTTCTACTCTTGGGAATTCTAACAATACATTTTTTCCTTTACTATTACTTCTAAGCATCATGACAAGTTCTTTTAGTGATTTCTCATCATGCAATTCTTCTTGTTCCTTATCTTCATCAAAATTTGTTTCCATAATAATTGTTTCTATTTGACCATCCTCATCATCTTTTTTCTCATCCGTGGAGAGAATTTCAAAGGTGTTAGGTGAAATTATTATTTTCTCTTTTGTTGCCATTTTTTTCTTTGTGTTTTTTTGTTTAGGGATTTGAAACCCTGCCAAGTCCCCATCCTCTTTCTCTTAGCAATCTTTAATTTAATTTCTATGTATAGCCATCTAATTAAAATAACTAAATTTTATAAAAAGACTAATTATAATTTTTAGCCAATATGTTTAGCAATATTTTTCTTTTTCATTTCTATTTTTAGCCATCTAATCAGTTTAAATAAAATGACTAAATTAATATATTATAAAAATTAATTACAACACTAAACTAGTATGTTTATTTATAAATTATTTTTTACTTAATATTATTATTATTTAATTAAAACATTTATTTAATATTATTGATCTACAATATTATTTAAAATATGAGATTAAATTAATATTATTTTTAATCTCATATATTATTGTTATTCAAAATACAATTATTTTTTAATACTATCTTATATGCTTTATATTTTAAAAATTTTAAACCTCGAAAGTGCTATTGTCCTATTATTTCCACTAAAAATAAAAAAGAACAAATATTTTTTAAGTGACAAAATTAATCAAGATATATACACAAATATATTTTTAATTAAAAAAAACACTTCAAACTTGTCTTTTACAATATATAAAACCTACCCAGGTGTTGTAGGTGAGTTGGAGAGGAGAGGGTAATCCTCCAAGGGAGGTCCGAGGTGAACCCCCCACCAACCCCCCAAGGTGGCCCAGGGAAAAAAAAATATAACCTTGAAAATGCAAAATTGTCCTAATTTTTTCTTCTAGTAATATTTTCTTTTAATTCCAGAAAATGTTTGGCAAAGTTCATTCTTGGAAATGTTTATTCATTTGTTCAATATAATGCAACTAAAGGAAAGAAAGAAGATATCACTATCCTTTACAATATGCCAAAAATGATGCATAATTTACTTATTCCCTATTAAAAATGTTTCTTAATGAAAAATAGAAAATGCATTTTGTAAAAAAGAGAAGACTACAACAAAGATAGTAGGAAGAGAAGCAAGAGAGAGAACAAAAGGATCTATATTTAAGAGAAAAAATAGAGAGGCAAGGGAATAGTTTATTATAGAGGCAAAAGAACTAGTAGTAGCAATAGAAAAAGCTCTTACAGAAGGAGTAGCAATAATAGTTTAAGAAATACTAGAATTTAAGAGGATAATTACTGAAACAATAGAGGCACATATTAGAGAAAATATTGTTTGATTTAAATTTGGGAGCATATATTTTATGGGAGGTTGTTCTCTATATAAGTTTAGACCTATAATTATGAAGATAATAAAATATAGTGGTAGAAAAAGAAATTTAGATCTTATTACAGTACCAACAACAATACTACTGACAACAATAGTTTACATATTACTCAACCTCATATTCCTCTATTTAAGAGAGAGAACTATGATTTTTGAAGTATTAAGATGAAGATATTATTTATTTCTTAAGATTTGTGGGATTTGGTTGAGAGCTATGACATAAAACCTACAGATGTATAAGCTCTTTCCACTTAGTCTCAACCATAATGATGTAATCCTTTCTTTTTCTTGATTAAAGGAAAGGAAAAACAAAGTAATTTATTTTATACTAGTGATATTACAAAATAAATCTTTGAAGATGCATGACTTTTAGATAGAAGTTGTAGTTTGATACATTATGGGGAACAAAAATATATTTGTAAAGATAGATGAATCTATCAAATCTAAAGTATGGCTTGGAGATGATAAAGAATTTTAGATCATATCTAAGAACATCACTACAATCAAAACAAAACAAGGTGAAATAAGGTTTATTCATGATATTTTGTGTCCCTAGATTAGCTCATAATCTATTGAGTATAGAATAACTTATTGAAAAGTGATGTTTTTCTATTATTAAATCTATGAATATGCTATATATGATAAAAATTGTAGCAATTGGATTCTAGCAAAATCCAATATGCTAAAAAATATATTTTCCCTCTTAGAATTATATATGGAGAAGCTCTAGCTTTGAGAATTATCTTAAAGGTTAAATCTTGATTATGGAACATGAGATAGGACTTCTAATATTTTTAAGGCTAAATCTAGTAAATCACAAGTATATAGTGAAATGATTACCATTTTTTGAGTGAGATGATCAAGATTGTAAAGGTTGTATTTTTGGTAAGCAACTTCAAGTTTTTTTTTCTAGTAGGAAAGTCATGGAAGAAAAATACACCACTTGAATTAGTTTCATATTGGATCACAACCTATTCCAATTTTGGTATTAATAGCTAACATGATATATATATATATATATAATATATATTTTTTTTTTTTTTTTTTTTTTTCCTTTCCTTGAAACAAGATACCATCTAATATTTTCACATTTTATTTTTTTCCATTATAAACTTCATGATCAATTAATACTACTCTTAATAAAAAGAGTCAAAACCTAGTAATATGCCAACCGCTATTACTATCAATATTTTAAAATATGCCAACCGCTATAACTAAAAACATAAATATTACAAGTAATGATTTTATCCCTAATATTATCAAAATTTATAATGTTCTTATTTTCATATAAACATCTTAAATTCATTACCCAAATGCAATGAATAATAAATTATATGTAGGCACACAATTAAAAAGTACTAAACAACACTATTACAACTATCAAGCATGAATTGATTTTATAATACCATAGAGCAATACTTTTATCATGGATAATGGATGTTTAAAAATTTCATCATGGCTAGGTATATATCATAATTGTACTTGAGTAAATTAACAACTAAACAAGCTCTATCTATGCTCACAATGAGTATTAGAATTGAATAAACCCTCAACAATTGAAAAAATGTATTGCAAATAATAAAATGACTCATCAATTGGTCAAAGGACAAAAATATAAATTAATCATTGTATATCCTATGAACAAAGAACTATACTATTCTAAAATATTATTATGATATCTTACTATATACAAAAACTAAAAGGAGTCCACATAAGTATTATAAATATTGATAATGACAAATGAATAAGATACTATCAAAAAAACATTCATTATATGAAATGGAAATAGCATAGGGTATTTGTTTCTAACATTTTTAATAGATTGTACGGTATTAAATGTACCCCACCTATATTAGGTGATGACATTGTGGTCATGAATTTCTAACCATTCATGTCGTATTTTTGAAACTATAACACATTGTCACATATGTGTATATTGCTTACCAATATTTAAACCTTGGCCATTGTTTAAAATTAGACAATTTTAACCACTTGAAATCTTTATATTTAATTAGATAAGATATTTTTTAATCTCTAATATAATTTCTAAATAAGATATGTTTAATGGTTCAAAAATTATTTTAAAATAACTAATATTTGTTGCTTGAATAAACATATAGTGAGGGTGTTATGGGCTCTTTTGGTTTTAAAAATATAATCACATGGCACTTGAATGTACTCTCAAAATACACTAAGATAGAATATGGTTAAAATTCCTTACAACATTGTCATAAATAAGGAGAACTTAGAGTATGAATCCTTTGTATAAACTTCTAAATCTCATTATAATCCTAAATATGATTCTAGAGATAAATTTAATAGATAAATTTAAAGATCAAACAATGTCCATGAAATTTCTTAGATCCTAGAATGCCATCCAAAAATCACCATACTACCAAGTAAAAACTTCATATAGGATAGATATTAATAAAATGATACATCCAATCAAATGAGTCTAAAATAGAGAAAGATTGTTATTCAATAAAGGGTTTTATCTAAAATACATATACAAAAAGAGAACATAATTTTATCATAGTGGATACATCCTAGAGGGGAATTACTTAGTTGGATACATAAAATAATTCTAATAGAGCTAATTATAATTTTGCATCAATGTTTAATTATATGCTCTAAATCTTGTAATTTTATTGCCTTCTTATCTTTCCTGCTTAATGTATTCTTTCTACCTTCAAATATGCTTATTCACTTGAAGTTTTATTGCTACCTTCAAGTCCTATTACTCACTTTCTATCTCTATAGAGGAACTTATATCAATGGTCTCTTTTCCTATGAAAGACCAATATATAAAGGACCTCTTTCCTTAGGTCTCTTATATATCTCTAACTTTAATCTTTAATGATATCTTCTTCAGCTGGTCTCCAATCTTCTCTATCTGCTAGAGGACCTCTTTTCATAGGTCTCCTTAATTTTCCTTCAATGGGACCTTTTATAATAGGTCTCCTTTGTCTACTTATTTCTTCTATGTGACCTCTTTCCTCGAGTCTCCTTCAATATGCATTTACCAAGGTCTACCTTCTCAACCTAAACCTATATTGTAGATTACTTTCTATTCTGAATAGACTTCTTGGAATAGGTTAAATCAATCTATCTTATCAAGGTCTATTTCTTAATGACTTAAAATTTTTATTATGATCTATATTTTATATTTAACTGCACCTTGAATCAATATCTAAATGAGGAAAGATCATAGTCCTTAATAAATTGAAGATGAAAGTCTTCTCTATCTAATGTAGGAATCTTTTAAAAATTTTGAGATTAAATTTTCACTGCAATAAATATCTTAGATAGTTTTTTCTAGCATAACTTAATAATCCAATACATTCAAATTATTTGAAGCAAAATGACAATGATCAACTTTCATTTTGAGTTGATTCTCTCTTAATAGAAACTTATTCTTCACTGATTATCCTTCAACCTAGTGGAAATAATATTACCTTAACTATTTTTTCTTCAACCTAGTGGAAATACTCATCTTCATTGGCTTTTCTTACATAGTGGTAATAGTATTAACTTCACTAGTTTTTCTTCAACTTAGTGGAAATACTTATCTTCACTAGGTTTTCTTAACTTGTGGTAATATCCTTAAACTAATGCAACTTTCAAACCCTTTGCAAATAACCTTGATATTTCTATGATACCGTTGTTAGTTTTTTATGCATAATACTTAATATAAATCACCACATAAAAATAATCACAAGATCGAATATAATAAAGTTGCAATATAATGGACCTAATAATGATATTGTAATAGAGATAAATGAGACAACTAATATGTATTATCAAGGCTTAACAATATGTTAAATAAAATTCAATAATATGCTTAAATATGAATGTAAATCATGAAATATATAATATAACAACACTTACAATACTAGTTACTCAAATGTATGCAAACTTGTATTACTCCTCTCCTATTACAATATCTCATAGAAAATCTCTCTATAGACAATGTAGACTACACTTTTATATAATATAAGATGATATATGAGGTAATATAAAGCATTTATAAGATGACTCTTTGGTTACTATGACTCTTGGCCTCTCTACTTGACACTTGCATACACATGATACTATCTTGTATGCACACTTGGACTTCTCTCTTTACATAAATCTTCCTAATATAAAGATACACATGCACACTTACATAATGAACACTTGTGCACATTTACACTTATAAAAATTGCACACATATTTACATGACACTTGTGCATTTCCTATACATTATTATATTACATGAAATATTAACTCACACTCTAATATAGGATACACTCCTAATCTAATATCTACAATAGTGTACACATGTGGTATATTGACATGTACCAAATAATATAATACTCTCCAAAAAATTTATTAGAGGTGGTGGAAGAATCCAAGAAGGCCAAATATATTTTGAAGGTAATCAATAAAACTTACATAACTCTTGTCCCAAAGGCTCAATATGAAGAATATATGTAAGGTTTTAAACCATTAAATTTATGTAATGTTTTTTTTCAAAATAATTACCAAGATCATGGTAGAGAGGCTAAAACCTCTTTTGCATAATATTATTTCCCCTAAAAAATGAGGTTATATGGAAGGGTGCCAGATTGTAAATGATATAGTTCTTTCTAAGCAAGCCATCCATTCCATGGAAGTGCAGAAATATCCTTCTATGTTCATCCATTTAGACCTATCGAAATCTTTTGACAAAGTGGATTGGCACTTGTCAAAATTATGAGGAAATTTAACTTCTCTTAGGATTAGACATATTTGATTATGGGATGTATCTCTTTAGTATCCTAATCAAATCTTATCAATGGCTATCCTTCATAGTTATTCTTATATTCTATAGGTATTATATAGGGTGACCACCTCTTCCCTTATTTATTCATCATTCTTGTTGAAATTTTGAGCAAGATAATGAAAAAAAAATAGAGAAAAAAACCCTTGAGGGAGTTACAATTGCTCATGTAGCCATGTCTATATCTCATATTCAATTTGTTTATGAATCTACTATGTTAGGTAAAGCTATAATTAAGGAAGCCTCTACTAATAAATAGATCATTCACTATTTCTCTAATGCTACAAGGAAATTTATCAATGAATATAAATCAAAAGTCATTTTCTTTTACTGCTCTCCTAGTAAAGAATCCATGGTTCCAGATAAATTAAGATATAAGAAGGCCTCCCTTATAATCACTTATTTAGGCATTCCTATAAACATCTAGAGATAGAAATAAAAAGACTAGAATTAGATGTTGGATAGAGTAAATGAGAAAATTTGAAGTGGACCAATAGGTGGCTTTCATCTAGGGGTAAAATTACCTTGGTAAAATTAGTCCTTCAAGCTATACCTATTTATGTTTCTACTATTTTGAATATCCCAAAGGTAGTTCTTTGAGAACTAGATCAAATCAATCAACGGTTCCTCTAGAGTCGTACTAAAGAGAAAAGAAAATAGGCCTTGGTGAAATGGGATACTTTATACCTTCCCAAGCATGAAGAGGGTTAAAATTTCAATATTTTATAGAAAATAATAAGGCTTTAGCTATAAATTTGAATTAGAGAACTTTCAATAAATCCAATGCCCTATGGGCCAATAATCTTCATGCTTAATGTGCTAAAAACAAAAGTCTTGAAGATCTTGTTTGGTATCAACTACCTACTAGAGGTCCTCCCATTAGATGATTCTTAGGATAGGTAAGGATTTGATAAACAAGAAGTTGTTTTAGATCATTCATAATGGTCAAAAGGTAAATTTTTGGATAGATCCTTGGGATGGTCACCATCCTTTGATAACTCAATTTCTTGATTAGAATCCCTAGATAGAGAAGTTACACCAAGCTAACTGGATAAAGGTAGCTAATTATTTTGAATACCAAAATGTTAATTTAGAGGTTTGTAGATATTATATCCCTATCGAGGATTGACCTATTTAAATTCTAGAAATGCAAAGGAAATATATCCAACACACCCTTCATATAAGATCTCTATGTTGGTCCCATTATAAGAATTGTATTGTATGGAAAAACACTACTAATGGTGAGTATACTATTGCTCAAGGTTATTTGACCTTATGCCACAATAATCTCAACCAGTCCTATGATATATTTACATAGTTATGGGTTCAAAATATTTGGCACAAGGTAAGGTTTTTTATATGGATTTTATTTTATCGAAGGGTGCTCACTGGTGAGCAACTTATGAAATATGGCTTTCATGGCTCATTTATATGTAAAATATGTGGAATGATTATAGAAACTCTTACCCATATTTTTATTGAGTATCCCTTAACCTTTGAGCTATGGAGGAGAATGGTTATGTTACTCAGTTTAATTGTCCAATTTTTCTACTCTTGAACAAATTTGGAGGAATTAGCCTAAATAAGAGGTTTTTGATCATTTTTTTAGGTAGTTAGTTTGGATGGAAACTACCATCCTACTTTGGAATATCTAGAAGAAAGTAAACAACCATATTTTAAAATAGAAAAGGAAAGATATTCACTACATTTGGAAAAATATCATTGCTAACTTAGCTAAATCACTCCAACAACTCTTTAATCATCCCTAAGAATCCCACCAATGATGGTATCAAGTTATGCAAAGATTGAATATTTACTCTACTATTGGTGAAAGCACGAGATTCCGGGCGAAAGAAACACTAATTGCAATATAACCAAAACCAAATGCGCTTAAGTCCTAGAAACGTAAAGTGCATGAAATGGAAAAGAAACGCATTGGAAGAGACACAAGCAAATGGAGAAAACACAGCCCTTTCATTAATATCCCTTGATCTCTGTTACAATGATGTCTCTTCCCTTTTCGGGGGCTAGGAGCATTAAAAGAATTCGATTACAATCACTCAATGTTCCTCTTTCCGCGTGCCCACGATTGCAATGGGCGGGCCAAGATGATGCCGCCACTGATGTCGATGAGTTCTTCACCTCCGCTGCCTCTCCTGCGAACAAAGAAACAACCAAGATGTCAGTAGCACCTGCTGCAAGTGAAAAGTTTTCGTTCTTCTAAAATAATCAAAATATGCATGCAAACATTTATCTAAAACAGTAAACAAAATGATTCTAAACAGCCTAAAAACTTTCCAGAAGACAGAAAATGTTACCAACAGGCCATTGCCACTGAGACAGTCGGCCAATCTGCTTTCAACTGGAAATCGTCCCTGGGTAGGATGATTTCTGACTGTAAATCGTCCCTGGGTGGGACGATTTCTTCTGTGTTTGGGAAGCCGAGCTGACACCCTCCAATGTCGACTCTTGAGGTCTCCAAAACACCTATAGATAGAGGGGTTATGTAATTGGGGCCATTTTGGGATGACCCAGATGGTCGGATTCTCCCAATTTTGCCTCTACCCTTGGGAATTTGATATCGCCTCCTGCAAGTTAGTGAAACTACAAAACGACACAAAACAACTAGAATCTGATCAAAGGTTACGAAATTGCAGCTATGAATTCACCAAATAGAAAACACAATATGCAGCATGAGAAAATAAACTAGAATGCTTCTGAAATAAAACTTAAGAAAAGTGCGGGGATGCCCAAGTGGGCCTCCCACCGTTGGCACTTGATTCCAGCACCAATCCACTAGGGATGGGCCCAAAACCTCTTAGGATTGGGGGGGTCGGTGAATTGGTTGATTCAAGTGTCCATGTGTTGGATTTAGGTCCGATTCAAGCTTCCAAAAGTGACGCAACAACCTCCCTTGCAAAAGAGATTGGTGGATGTGGGAAGGTGAACCAAAAGGGATGCAAGTGGGTCTTCAACTCGGCAGCACTTCGTTGCTTGAAAACTCCAACCTGTATATTTTGGGTGAGAAAAGTCTCACCTTTTATAGACCCATGGGGTCTCTTTTGGGAGGGAAGCACAAATGCCATGTGTTGGTCATAGGCGCCATGTGGCGCCTTGTCTTCCCAAGAGGGAGGGGAGTCCTCCATTGACTTGGGCTTTCATAATCGCCCTTGTGACAGTCCTCAAACGGCCTATTTGTCCACTCACACACGTGTGCGAGGCAGGAGTCATCAACTGACTGTTCTGGGCTGCCACTTGGCCTCATTTGTCTTTTTGCCCGTTAAACTTGGAAATCGTCCTTACTGGAGATGATTTCAGAAATCGTCCCTGGGTGAGACGATTTCAAGTTAGCAATCGTCCCTGGGTGAGACGATTACTAGGCAAAGTGTCTAAGTGTGCCAAATTGCTTCTTGACCTCACAAAATTGTTATGAAAGTGGTTAAGACCACTGTTTGACCTCTAAGGGCTACCCTGGGGGCTATGTTTGTCAAAGCGATCAGTGTTTGCAGTCACGTAATCGGATTGGTGTTGTTTTGGTGTCTACAGATGCCCCTTTTTGGGAAGCGCTACGGGTGACGCAGTGTTGAGCAAAAATAGATAACCAAAGCACTAATTATTAGGGTTTCTTGGTAACCTAACCAACTTTTGATGCCCCGAGTATGGAAAGGGCATGCATTCTTGAATCCTTGCTTCTGACGAGCTAAGGAATTTGATTTCAAGTATTAACCTATTTTGGTGAGGTGTGACTTGAACTTAGACATTGATCAGTCATGAACAGTCAAAGGGCGTTTTTATCCTCGGGGGGAACCTTGTGTTCATGATTCACGAAATGCCAAGTGTTTGATTGATTTGATTGTTGCTTGTTTATTGCCCCAAGCAAGAGCGTGATTGTCTTTGTCAATGATTCTTTGAATGCATGTCGTTTTCCTTAATTGGGTGTGTGATTGTTGGTTGGTGGCTAAGTGTGACTACCCCCTCAAGCGACGAATCGATGAGGGAATGACCTTCGTGAGAGAAAAAACGAGTCGGTTGACCCAATATGACTTGTGCAAGGGTGCATTTAGAGGGTTTACCGTTAATCGTGTGCAATTTTTCCAACATTTGGACCTATTTTTGGTGGGTGTTAACCCTTTTGGTGATGCCGTAATGAGGTGAAATCATCGAAAATCTAACTTCCCGTGGAGCGGTCCAGCTATTGTAGCCTTCTTGGGGAAGTAGGAGAGCGATAATTTGGACCTCGACATCAATTTTCTTTGCTATTGCAAGAGGTTAAGTGCAAGAGCACTTGTGTCTGGCAATGTTTATTACTGTTTTTGTTGTTTTGATTTTCTTGTGACGTCGTTTGGGGATGAAATTATCAAAATTCCGTCTTCCCGTGGAGCGGTCCGGCTATTGTAGCCTTCTTGGGGAAGTCGGAGAGCAATAATTTGGACCTCGACATCAATTTGGAGAGCACTTGTGTCCGGCAATGTTTTTTTTTTTGTCTATTTTTGTTGAATTTTTTTGTTTTTTTTTGTTTTTGTTGTTTTTGTTGTTTTTGTGACGCATGTCGGGATAAAATTGTTGTAATCTTCTTCCCATGGAGAAGTCCGGCTATGTTAGCCTTCTTGGGGAGCGAGATAGCGACAATATATGACCCCAACGTCTATTTTGATTGCCTTGGATTGCGAGTGTAATAGCATTCTATTAGGCAACTTTATTTGTTGTTTTTAGTGCATTTTTGTTGATTTTTTGATGTTTTGACTTTTCTGGCTAGAAATCGTCCCTGGGTGGGACGATTTCCAATTGCAAAAATCGTCCATGGGTGGGATGAACGCTGACCAGAGCACTCGTCCCAGCCTAGGACGATTTCCAGTTGGTAGTCTTATTTAAGGCCCAAAACTTGGATTTGGGCTCATTTGTGTCATTTTTTTTTTCTTGCAATTTGGGAGCTCTGGGAGGAGGAGGTAATTCTACGAAGCGAAGCACTGCCAGAATTCTCTCTATCATCATGAGTGCACAAACTGGTTCTAGCGGCGGAGTGGAGGCGAAACCCGTAAGTGCTTTTTTTTTATTTTTTATTTTTGTAATTATCAGTTAAGGTTAGGAACCCTAAATCTAAAAAATTAATTTTGAATTTTTGTGTGTTATTGTTTTGCAGGTTAGGAGCCGATACTGTGTACCTGCCGCATTCGCTGAGGCACGGTCGGCATTTATTGATGTTGACTGGCAGTGGCTTGATGCCCTTGGGCTCAAGCAGGTGGCTCGACTCAAGCCTGTGGTCCCGGATCAGGCCTATCTGACGGCCCTGATCAAAGTTTGGGATCCACGGACCAACACTTTCCATCTTTCGACAGGGGAGATGACTGTGACACTGGAGGACGTTTATCGGTTGCTTCGAATTCTGATAGATGGACTGCCCATTGGGACATCGGCGCATGATCAGCGAACAGCTGTACTGACGAGATGTTTTGGGCATGCGGAGCGGCTGGGTGTAACAAACCCAGTGGAGACAGCCGAGGTGGACTGTCAGGCTAGCGGGATTTTTGTTAGCTGGTGGCAAGAGAGGGGGGTGTTAGGAGTGAGGCACGCATTCTTGATGGGCCTCATTTCTAACATGCTTCTACCTGATTCGTCAAGCGGGAGGTTCCCATGGAACCTGCTGGAGTTGGTATGGCAGTTGATAGAGTGCCCGATAGAGGCACCGCTGATTTATGGATGGGGATAGACATTGTTGGCACAGTTCTACGGGGAGCTGTACGGCATCCGCTATTGGCAGTGAAAGGGGGTGAGTTGTAGTTATATTCTTTAGTTCTGGGGTTGGCAGCACATAGAAGTGGAGAGACCGACCGGGTTACCGTGGACGACTCGGGCGGTGATGAATGACGAGGAGATTGGCTATGCAACTTTGTGGCGATGGTCTACGGAGAAGGGCAGAGTCAGTGATGGGCCGGTGCTATACAACACTATACTGATGCCTTCTCTCTGCTCACTCCAGGGGAGGTCATTTGGCATCCTTATCAGGACTTTCCAGTCTGGTCGGAGGCTGGAGAGTGGCTCCGATGGGTACGCAGGGAGCGATGGTTGACTGGGCAGCACGGGACAGAGCATGAGTTCTTTCTGTACCATCGGGTTACATGACAGTTTGGGGTGCGCCAGGGGTTGCCTGGTGAGCCCATGGTCTATCGACATCGGGGAGATGAGAGGGATCTGGAGCCACCGGTCACCGTGCCATTGGGCGAGGAGTTCGATGTAGTGATTGAGGTCCCGGATGTGGATGACATCGGGACTACCACTGAGTATGACTCGTGGTGGGTACTGCAGTGCTGGAGAGGAGAGGGGCCACTAGGAGACACGGAGGCGGCAGTGGAGGATGCTGAGGCAGTAGGGGGTGATTGGGGGGGTCCGTTGGATGATGCGGACATGGTGGATGTGGGAGATGAGGATGTGGACTTGGGTGTTCCGGAGCAACCGAACATGTAGGATGTGGAGGAGCAGTGGGAGCCTGAGCAGGCTATTGTCCCCGTGAGTCCTATGCGTCCGACAGATATAGAGGAGGTGGGATCGGATGTAGGCGTTGAGATTGAGCGACTGACAGAGCTACTGCGGATGTAGGATCTAGAGTTGGGGGATGTGAGACGGGAGTTGGGGGATGCGAGGCGGGAGCTGGGGGATGCACGATAGGAGAGGGATCTTCTGCGGGCTCAGTTGGCAGAGCGGGATAGATTTTTGGCGCAGCGCGATGATGCATTGTCTATTTATCATCTACGAGAGGCAAAGTGGTGTCTATACCGGATAGTCTTGGAGAGGGAGGTTATCCGCCTTGGTGGGCGGCTACCTGAGCCTTCAGTCGGTTGATCTTCACGACGGACAAGGGATAGTCTGACTGAGCAGTTAGCATCATCTCGTCGCAGGCGGTTAGATGAGGGGGGTGGTAGCAGGCATGATGCGGGGGCTAGTAGTAGCTGCCCTGCAGGGTCCCGTAGGACCCACACCACGGGGGGTAGTTCCCATCACACCGATCCTATGTGATCATGGTGGTCGACGCCTTAGGTTGGGTTTTTGGATATGATTGCAGGGTCTGAGGACCGATTTTGTAGCCTGCGGGCATCTTTTTGATGATATATATATATACCAATTTTATTGTGGTTTTGTACATGTGATGATGTGATTTTTGTTATGCATGTTTATTCATTTTGATGAATGCAGATGTTATGATGAATTCAAATGTTTTAGATGTCTATGTGATATGCGAAGTGAAATGGATGAATGATATTTTTGGTGATTGCACTGTAGGCTGTTTAAGAAGCTCTTTATTTACATGGTTTTTCTGTTTTTGTATTTTCTCGATGGTATCATAAGGATGATAAGTAGCGCAGATGGTTTTGGAATGAATGTAAGGTTTTCTGAGATTCAGCTCGCTTTAACTCACCATCCATGACTGTACTTTGTCTTACAAGACTTTTTGACCAAGGTATGAATCGGACTTGTTTTTGACCTAGTTATTTTTCACATCCCTGTGTGTGCAATTGAGTTCATTTAGGGGTATTTGTTAGGATACCGCCAAGTGCGGATGGGCTTTCAACCGAACCTGTACTGAGGATCACCTAATTAGCTCCACGAATTCCTTTGTTGTATGTGCTAAGATTAATCTGCGGTGTAATCCAGGATGCCATAAGCTAGCTCATCCACATGCAAACATTGATCTGTACGCAAGTTAATGTGATAGATATATCATCATGCGGGAGGTTTACTGTCAGTTACCGATAGGCTATCAACCAAATCGGTACTAAAGCTTGCCTTATGACCTATAGAATGCTGAGAGTTCCAGGGATTCAAGGTCAACTCCCTTCTTTTCTTCAATTGTATTGGGATACTTGCTCATTGTAGTGATGAGATCACTGTTTATTTTGATTTGTTTTTCTTTCGAGCAAGGGATTGGGGTCATGGAGTGACGAAAATCACTGTTGCTTTGTGCATTTGATGTGTGCACTGTAGGATGTCAAATTTTGATGTTTTGACGTTTTGCAAATTTTTGATGTTTTGCAACTATTGAGAATTAGGGATTCTTGGGGAATTGGGTAGGGAGGATGCTTGTCCTTTTGCCAACTCTTAGCATTCTTTGGGTCATTCACATAGGGGGATGAGCAAGATAACCGTTTCGCTTATGGTGAACTGGATTACTATGCAGGTTTCATCTTTCGTTCACACAACTCTAGAATTGTTTTATGTGTTTTATCTTGTGAGGGGATGTTACGTAACAAGGTGTATTTCAAGTATGACTCTACCTTCGTAAAGTCTTTTGACTTGATACATTATAGGCTAAAGAGAAAAATGATGACTGAATCATTGAAACTCTTGGTACATTTACAGACCACTGACTATAGTGCGGTAAAAGTTATGCATGGTGTTTTTGTTGTTTTTGTAAAATGGAACAATGCGGAACAAGATGGACTAGTAGAGCAATTGCAGCCTATGGTGCCTTTGACCTATACAACCATGAATATGCAATGTGTGGATGCAATGTTTAATGTAGCTACATATTTTTGTATTTTTGATGGATTGATTTTGTGAATGTGAATATGCGGTGCTAGACGAACTCTCTATTGATGAATTTGATTATGCCTAGAAATGAGATGCAAATTTTTGTTGTTTTTGATTGTTTTTGATTTTTGACCAAGTGGTTGTGGACATCATTGGAGACTTTTTGTGACCAAGTGATTGCGATAATCCTTGGAGCTTTTTAGGTTTTGACCAAGAAATTGCAAAAATCCTTGGAGCTTTTTGGGTGACCAAGAATTTGTGATAATCTTTGGAGCTTTTTAGGTGACCAAGAGATTGCGATAATCCTTGGAGCTTTTTGGGTGACCAAGAGATTGCGATAATCCTTGGAGCTTTTTGTGTGACCAAGAGATTGCGATAATTCTTGGAGCTTTTTGGGTGACCAAGAGATTGCGATAATCCTTGGAGCTTTTTAGGTGACCAAGAGATTGCGATAATCCTTGGAGCTTTTGGGATGACCAAGTGATTGCGATAATCCTTGGAGATTTTTGGTGTGACCAAGTGATTGCGATAATCCTTGGAGCTTTTTGTGTTGACCAAGCGATTGATATAATCCTTGGAGCTTTTTTTTTTTTTGGGTGACCAAGAGATTGCGATAATATTTAGAGCT